>OY776123.1:49075247-52023580 GCA_963675135.1 Galeopsis tetrahit
ACTTCATTTTGGTATTTTCGAGGTTAAATGGTACTATAAACGAGTTATAGAAAACAACAACCCTAGAACGAATGTGAATTGGTCATGGTTAACTCTTTTGCAACTCGAGAGACTTTTCAAAAAGAGAGAATGAGTGAATCGATGAAAGTGCACTTTCCACATTATATTGGGATAAACTATAGAGTTTTTGAACACTAACGAATGTGATTTTCCGCAAAATAAAGAAAACGTAAAGTTTGCTTGGTCACCAAGCAATCCTACAAAATAATTCATTTTGGTATTTTCGAGGTTAAATGGCACTATAAACGAGTTATAGAAAACAACAACCCTAGAAAGAATGTGAATTGGTCAAGGATAACTCTTTTGCAACTCGTGAGACTTTTCAAAAAGAGAAAATGAGTGAATCGATGAAAGTGGACTTTCCACATTATAGTGGGATAAACTATAGAGTTTTTGAACACTAACGAATGTGATTTTCCGCAAAATAAAGAAAACGTAAAGTTTGCTTGGTCACCAAGCAATCCTACAAAACACTTCATTTTGGTATTTTCGAGGTTAAATGGCATTATAAACGAGTTATAGAAAACAACAACCCTAGAACGAATGTGAATTGATCTTGGTCACTTTTGCAACTCGTGGAACTTTTCAAAAAGAGAGAATGAGTGAATCGATTAAAGTGCACTTTCCACATTATAATGGGATAAACTATAGAGTTTTTGAACACTAACGAATGTGATTTTCCGCAAAATAAAGAAAACGTAAAGTTTGCTTGGTCAACAAGCAATCCCACAAAACACTTCATTTTGATATTTTCGAGGTTAAATGGCACTATAAAAGAGTTATAGAAAACAACAACCCTAGAACGAATGTGAATTGGTCATGGTTAACTCTTTTGCAACTCGTGAGACTTTTCAAAAAGAGAGAATGAGTGAATCGATGAAAGTGCACTTTCCACATTATATTGGGATAAACTATAGAGTTTTTGAACACTAACGAATGTGATTTTCCGCAAAATAAAGAAAACGTAAAGTTTGCTTGGTCACCAAGCAATCCTACAAAACAATTCATTTTGGTATTTTCGAGGTTAAATGGCACTATAAACGAGTTATAGAAAACAACAACCCTAGAAAGAATGTGAATTGGTCAAGGATAACTCTTTTGCAACTCGTGAGCCTTTTCAAAAAGAGAAAATGAGTGAATCGATGAAAGTGGACTTTCCACATTATAGTGGGATAAACTATAGAGTTTTTGAACACTAACGAATGTGATTTTCCGCAAAATAAAGAAAACGTAAAGTTTGCTTGGTCACCAAGCAATCCTACAAAACACTTCATTTTGGTATTTTCGAGGTTAAATGGCATTATAAACGAGTTATAGAAAACAACAACCCTAGAACGAATGTGAATTGATCTTGGTCACTTTTGCAACTCGTGGAACTTTTCAAAAAGAGAGAATGAGTGAATCGATTAAAGTGCACTTTCCACATTATAATGGGATAAACTATAGAGTTTTTGAACACTAACGAATGTGATTTTCCGCAAAATAAAGAAAACGTAAAGTTTGCTTGGTCAACAAGCAATCCCACAAAACACTTCATTTTGATATTTTCGAGGTTAAATGGCACTATAAAAGAGTTATAGAAAACAACAACCCTAGAACGAATGTGAATTGGTCATGGTTAACTCTTTTGCAACTCGTGAGACTTTTCAAAAAGAGAGAATGAGTGAATCGATGAAAGTGCACTTTCCACATTATATTGGGATAAACTATAGAGTTTTTGAACACTAACGAATGTGATTTTCCGCAAAATAAAGAAAACGTAAAGTTTGCTTGGTCACCAAGCAATCCTACAAAACAATTCATTTTGGTATTTTCGAGGTTAAATGGCACTATAAACGAGTTATAGAAAACAACAACCCTAGAAAGAATGTGAATTGGTCAAGGATAACTCTTTTGCAACTCGTGAGACTTTTCAAAAAGAGAAAATGAGTGAATCGATGAAAGTGGACTTTCCACATTATAGTGGGATAAACTATAGAGTTTTTGAACACTAACGAATGTGATTTTCCGCAAAATAAAGAAAACGTAAATTTTGCTTGGTCACCAAGCAATCCTACAAAACACTTCATTTTGGTATTTTCGAGGTTAAATGGCATTATAAACGAGTTATAGAAAACAACAACCCTAGAACGAATGTGAATTGATCTTGGTCACTTTTGCAACTCGTGGAACTTTTCAAAAAGAGAGAATGAGTGAATCGATTAAAGTGCACTTTCCACATTATAATGGGATAAACTATAGAGTTTTTGAACACTAACGAATGTGATTTTCCGCAAAATAAAGAAAACGTAAAGTTTGCTTGGTCAACAAGCAATCCCACAAAACACTTCATTTTGATATTTTCGAGGTTAAATGGCACTATAAAAGAGTTATAGAAAACAACAACCCTAGAACGAATGTGAATTGGTCATGGTTAACTCTTTTGCAACTCGTGAGACTTTTCAAAAAGAGAGAATGAGTGAATCGATGAAAGTGCACTTTCCACATTATATTGGGATAAACTATAGAGTTTTTGAACACTAACGAATGTGATTTTCCGCAAAATAAAGAAAACGTAAAGTTTGCTTGGTCACCAAGCAATCCTACAAAACAATTCATTTTGGTATTTTCGAGGTTAAATGGCACTATAAACGAGTTATAGAAAACAACAACCCTAGAAAGAATGTGAATTGGTCAAGGATAACTCTTTTGCAACTCGTGAGCCTTTTCAAAAAGAGAAAATGAGTGAATCGATGAAAGTGGACTTTCCACATTATAGTGGGATAAACTATAGAGTTTTTGAACACTAACGAATGTGATTTTCCGCAAAATAAAGAAAACGTAAAGTTTGCTTGGTCACCAAGCAATCCTACAAAACACTTCATTTTGGTATTTTCGAGGTTAAATGGCATTATAAACGAGTTATAGAAAACAACAACCCTAGAACGAATGTGAATTGATCTTGGTCACTTTTGCAACTCGTGGAACTTTTCAAAAAGAGAGAATGAGTGAATCGATTAAAGTGCACTTTCCACATTATAATGGGATAAACTATAGAGTTTTTGAACACTAACGAATGTGATTTTCCGCAAAATAAAGAAAACGTAAAGTTTGCTTGGTCAACAAGCAATCCCACAAAACACTTCATTTTGATATTTTCGAGGTTAAATGGCACTATAAAAGAGTTATAGAAAACAACAACCCTAGAACGAATGTGAATTGGTCATGGTTAACTCTTTTGCAACTCGTGAGACTTTTCAAAAAGAGAGAATGAGTGAATCGATGAAAGTGCACTTTCCACATTATATTGGGATAAACTATAGAGTTTTTGAACACTAACGAATGTGATTTTCCGCAAAATAAAGAAAACGTAAAGTTTGCTTGGTCACCAAGCAATCCTACAAAACAATTCATTTTGGTATTTTCGAGGTTAAATGGCACTATAAACGAGTTATAGAAAACAACAACCCTAGAAAGAATGTGAATTGGTCAAGGATAACTCTTTTGCAACTCGTGAGACTTTTCAAAAAGAGAAAATGAGTGAATCGATGAAAGTGGACTTTCCACATTATAGTGGGATAAACTATAGAGTTTTTGAACACTAACGAATGTGATTTTCCGCAAAATAAAGAAAACGTAAATTTTGCTTGGTCACCAAGCAATCCTACAAAACACTTCATTTTGGTATTTTCGAGGTTAAATGGCATTATAAACGAGTTATAGAAAACAACAACCCTAGAACGAATGTGAATTGATCTTGGTCACTTTTGCAACTCGTGGAACTTTTCAAAAAGAGAGAATGAGTGAATCGATTAAAGTGCACTTTCCACATTATAATGGGATAAACTATAGAGTTTTTGAACACTAACGAATGTGATTTTCCGCAAAATAAAGAAAACGTAAAGTTTGCTTGGTCACCAAGCAATCCTACAAAACACTTCATTTTGGTATTTTCGAGGTTAAATGACACTATGAACGAGTTATAGAAAACAACAACCCTAGAAAGAATGTGAATTGGTCATGGATAACTCTTTTGCAACTCGTGAGACTTTTCAAAAAGGGAAAATGAGTGAATCGATGAAAGTGTACTTTCCACATTATAGTGGGATAAACTATAGAGTTTTTGAACACTAACGAATGTGATTTTCCGCAAAATAAAGAAAACGTAAAGTTTGCTTGGTCACCAAGCAATCCTACAAAACACTTCATTTTGGTATTTTCGAGGTTAAATGGCACTATAAACGAGTTATAGAAAACAACAACCCTAGAAAGAATGTGAATTGGTCAAGGATAACTCTTTTGCAACTCGTGAGACTTTTCAAAAAGAGAAAATGAGTGAATCGATGAAAGTAGACTTTCCACATTATAGTGGGATAAACTATAGAGTTTTTGAACACTAACGAATGTGATTTTCCGCAAAATAAAGAAAACGTAAATTTTGCTTGGTCACCAAGCAATCCTACAAAACACTTCATTTTGGTATTTTCGAGGTTAAATGGCATTATAAACGAGTTATAGAAAACAACAACCCTAAAACGAATGTGAATTGATCTTGGTCACTTTTGCAACTCGTGGAACTTTTCAAAAAGAGAGAATGAGTGAATCGATTAAAGTGCACTTTCCACATTATAATGGGATAAACTATAGAGTTTTTGAACACTAACGAATGTGATTTTCCGCAAAATAAAGAAAACGTAAAGTTTGCTTGGTCAACAAGCAATCCCACAAAACACTTCATTTTGATATTTTCGAGGTTAAATGGCACTATAAAAGAGTTATAGAAAACAACAACCCTAGAATGAATGTGAATTGGTCATGGTTAACTCTTTTGCAACTCGTGAGACTTTTCAAAAAGAGAGAATGAGTGAATCGATGAAAGTGCACTTTCCACATTATAGTGGGATAAACTATAGAGTTTTTGAGAACTAACGTATGTGATTTTCCGCAAAATGAAGAAAACATAAAGTTTGCTTGGTCACCAAGCAATCCTACAAAACACTTCATTTTGGTATTTTCGAGGTTAAATGGAACTATAAACGAGTTATAGAAAACAACAACCCTAGAAAGAATGTGAATTGGTCATGGATAACTCTTTTGCAACTCGTGAGACTTTTCAAAAAGAGAAAATTAGTGAATCGATGAAAGTGGACTTTCCACATTATAGTGGGACAAACTATAGAGTTTTTGAACACTAACGAATGTGATTTTCCGCAAAATAAAGAAAACGTAAAGTTTGCTTGGTCACCAAGCAATCCTACAAAACACTTCATTTTGGTATTTTCGAGGTTAAATGGCATTATAAACGAGTTATAGAAAACAACAACCCTAGAATGAATGTGAATTGATCTTGGTCACTTTTGCAACTCGTGGAAATTTTCAAAAAGAGAGAATGAGTGAATCGATGAAAGTGCACTTTCCACATTATAATGGGATAAACTATAGAGTTTTTGAACACTAACCAATGTGATTTTCCGCAAAATAAAGAAAACGTAAAGTTTGCTTGGTCACCAAGCAATCCTACAAAACACTTCATTTTGGTATTTTCGAGGTTAAATGGCATTATAAACTAGTTATAGAAAACAACAACCCTAGAATGAATGTGAATTGATCTTGGTCACTTTTGCAACTCGTGGAAATTTTCAAAAAGAGAGAATGAGTGAATCGATGAAAGTGCACTTTTCACATTATAATGGGATAAACTATAGAGTTTTTGAACACTAACGAATGTGATTTTCCGCAAAATAAAGAAAACGTAAAGTTTGCTTGGTCACCAAGCAATCCTACAAAACACTTCATTTTGGTATTTTCGAGGTTAAATGGTACTATAAACGAGTTATAGAAAACAACAACCCTAGAACGAATGTGAATTGGTCATGGTTAACTCTTTTGCAACTCGTGAGACTTTTCAAAAAGAGAGAATGAGTGAATCGATGAAAGTGCACTTTCCACATTATAGTGGGATAAACTATAGAGTTTTTGAGAACTAACGTATGTGATTTTCCGCAAAATGAAGAAAACATAAAGTTTGCTTGGTCACCAAGCAATCCTACAAAACACTTCATTTTGGTATTTTCGAGGTTAAATGGAACTATAAACGAGTTATAGAAAACAACAACCCTAGAAAGAATGTGAATTGGTCATGGATAACTCTTTTGCAACTCGTGAGACTTTTCAAAAAGAGAAAATTAGTGAATCGATGAAAGTGGACTTTCCACATTATAGTGGGACAAACTATAGAGTTTTTGAACACTAACGAATGTGATTTTCCGCAAAATAAAGAAAACGTAAAGTTTGCTTGGTCACCAAGCAATCCTACAAAACACTTCATTTTGGTATTTTCGAGGTTAAATGGTACTATAAACGAGTTATAGAAAACAACAACCCTAGAACGAATGTGAATTGGTCATGGTTAACTCTTTTGCAACTCGTGAGACTTTTCAAAAAGAGAGAATGAGTGAATCGATGAAAGTGCACTTTCCACATTATATTGGGATAAACTATAGAGTTTTTGAACACTAACGAATGTGATTTTCCGCAAAATAAAGAAAACGTAAAGTTTGCTTGGTCACCAAGCAATACTACAAAACAATTCATTTTGGTATTTTCGAGGTTAAATGGCACTATAAACGAGTTATAGAAAACAACAACCCTAGAAAGAATGTGAATTGGTCAAGGATAACTCTTTTGCTACTCGTGAGACTTTTCAAAAAGAGAAAATGAGTGAATCGATGAAAGTGGACTTTCCACATTATAGTGGGATAAACTATAGAGTTTTTGAACACTAACGAATGTGATTTTCCGCAAAATAAAGAAAACGTAAAGTTTGCTTGGTCACCAAGCAATCCTACAAAACACTTCATTTTGGTATTTTCGAGGTTAAATGGCATTATAAACGAGTTATAGAAAACAACAACCCTAGAACGAATGTGAATTGATCTTGGTCACTTTTGCAACTCGTGGAACTTTTCAAAAAGAGAGAATGAGTGAATCGATTAAAGTGCACTTTCCACATTATAATGGGATAAACTATAGAGTTTTTGAACACTAACGAATGTGATTTTCCGCAAAATAAAGAAAACGTAAAGTTTGCTTGGTCAACAAGCAATCCCACAAAACACTTTATTTTGATATTTTCGAGGTTAAATGGCACTATAAAAGAGTTATAGAAAACAACAACCCTAGAACGAATGTGAATTGGTCATGGTTAACTCTTTTGCAACTCGTGAGACTTTTCAAAAAGAGAGAATGAGTGAATCGATGAAAGTGCACTTTCCACATTATATTGGGATAAACTATAGAGTTTTTGAACACTAACGAATGTGATTTTCCGCAAAATAAAGAAAACGTAAAGTTTGCTTGGTCACCAAGCAATCCTACAAAACAATTCATTTTGGTATTTTCGAGGTTAAATGGCACTATAAACGAGTTATAGAAAACAACAACCCTAGAAAGAATGTGAATTGGTCAAGGATAACTCTTTTGCAACTCGTGAGACTTTTCAAAAAGAGAAAATGAGTGAATCGATGAAAGTGGACTTTCCACATTATAGTGGGATAAACTATAGAGTTTTTGAACACTAACGAATGTGATTTTCCGCAAAATAAAGAAAACGTAAATTTTGCTTGGTCACCAAGCAATCCTACAAAACACTTCATTTTGGTATTTTCGAGGTTAAATGGCATTATAAACGAGTTATAGAAAACAACAACCCTAGAACGAATGTGAATTGATCTTGGTCACTTTTGCAACTCGTGGAACTTTTCAAAAAGAGAGAATGAGTGAATCGATTAAAGTGCACTTTCCACATTATAATGGGATAAACTATAGAGTTTTTGAACACTAACGAATGTGATTTTCCGCAAAATAAAGAAAACGTAAAGTTTGCTTGGTCACCAAGCAATCCTACAAAACACTTCATTTTGGTATTTTCGAGGTTAAATGACACTATGAACGAGTTATAGAAAACAACAACCCTAGAAAGAATGTGAATTGGTCATGGATAACTCTTTTGCAACTCGTGAGACTTTTCAAAAAGGGAAAATGAGTGAATCGATGAAAGTGTACTTTCCACATTATAGTGGGATAAACTATAGAGTTTTTGAACACTAACGAATGTGATTTTCCGCAAAATAAAGAAAACGTAAAGTTTGCTTGGTCACCAAGCAATCCTACAAAACACTTCATTTTGGTATTTTCGAGGTTAAATGGCACTATAAACGAGTTATAGAAAACAACAACCCTAGAAAGAATGTGAATTGGTCAAGGATAACTCTTTTGCAACTCGTGAGACTTTTCAAAAAGAGAAAATGAGTGAATCGATGAAAGTAGACTTTCCACATTATAGTGGGATAAACTATAGAGTTTTTGAACACTAACGAATGTGATTTTCCGCAAAATAAAGAAAACGTAAATTTTGCTTGGTCACCAAGCAATCCTACAAAACACTTCATTTTGGTATTTTCGAGGTTAAATGGCATTATAAACGAGTTATAGAAAACAACAACCCTAAAACGAATGTGAATTGATCTTGGTCACTTTTGCAACTCGTGGAACTTTTCAAAAAGAGAGAATGAGTGAATCGATTAAAGTGCACTTTCCACATTATAATGGGATAAACTATAGAGTTTTTGAACACTAACGAATGTGATTTTCCGCAAAATAAAGAAAACGTAAAGTTTGCTTGGTCAACAAGCAATCCCACAAAACACTTCATTTTGATATTTTCGAGGTTAAATGGCACTATAAAAGAGTTATAGAAAACAACAACCCTAGAATGAATGTGAATTGGTCATGGTTAACTCTTTTGCAACTCGTGAGACTTTTCAAAAAGAGAGAATGAGTGAATCGATGAAAGTGCACTTTCCACATTATAGTGGGATAAACTATAGAGTTTTTGAGAACTAACGTATGTGATTTTCCGCAAAATGAAGAAAACATAAAGTTTGCTTGGTCACCAAGCAATCCTACAAAACACTTCATTTTGGTATTTTCGAGGTTAAATGGAACTATAAACGAGTTATAGAAAACAACAACCCTAGAAAGAATGTGAATTGGTCATGGATAACTCTTTTGCAACTCGTGAGACTTTTCAAAAAGAGAAAATTAGTGAATCGATGAAAGTGGACTTTCCACATTATAGTGGGACAAACTATAGAGTTTTTGAACACTAACGAATGTGATTTTCCGCAAAATAAAGAAAACGTAAAGTTTGCTTGGTCACCAAGCAATCCTACAAAACACTTCATTTTGGTATTTTCGAGGTTAAATGGCATTATAAACGAGTTATAGAAAACAACAACCCTAGAATGAATGTGAATTGATCTTGGTCACTTTTGCAACTCGTGGAAATTTTCAAAAAGAGAGAATGAGTGAATCGATGAAAGTGCACTTTCCACATTATAATGGGATAAACTATAGAGTTTTTGAACACTAACGAATGTGATTTTCCGCAAAATAAAGAAAACGTAAAGTTTGCTTGGTCACCAAGCAATCCTACAAAACACTTCATTTTGGTATTTTCGAGGTTAAATGGTACTATAAACGAGTTATAGAAAACAACAACCCTAGAACGAATGTGAATTGGTCATGGTTAACTCTTTTGCAACTCGTGAGACTTTTCAAAAAGAGAGAATGAGTGAATCGATGAAAGTTGCACTTTCCACATTATATTGGGATAAACTATAGAGTTTTTGAATACTAACGAATGTGATTTTCCGCAAAATAAAGAAAACGTAAAGTTTGCTTGGTCACCAAGCAATCCTACAAAACAATTCATTTTGTTATTTTCGAGGTTAAATGGCACTATAAACGAGTTATAGAAAACAACAACCCTAGAAAGAATGTGAATTGGTCAAGGATAACTCTTTTGCAACTCGTGAGACTTTTCAAAAAGAGAAAATGAGTGAATCGATGAAAGTGGACTTTCCACATTATAGTGGGATAAACTATAGAGTTTTTGAACACTAACGAATGTGATTTTCCGCAAAATAAAGAAAACGTAAATTTTGCTTGGTCACCAAGCAATCCTACAAAACACTTCATTTTGGTATTTTCGAGGTTAAATGGCATTATAAACGAGTTATAGAAAACAACAACCCTAGAACGAATGTGAATTGATCTTGGTCACTTTTGCAACTCGTGGAACTTTTCAAAAAGAGAGAATGAGTGAATCGATTAAAGTGCACTTTCCACATTATAATGGGATAAACTATAGAGTTTTTGAACACTAACGAATGTGATTTTCCGCAAAATAAAGAAAACGTAAAGTTTGCTTGGTCACCAAGCAATCCTACAAAACACTTCATTTTGGTATTTTCGAGGTTAAATGACACTATGAACGAGTTATAGAAAACAACAACCCTAGAAAGAATGTGAATTGGTCAAGGATAACTCTTTTGCAACTCGTGAGACTTTTCAAAAAGAGAAAATGAGTGAATCGATGAAAGTAGACTTTCCACATTATAGTGGGATAAACTATAGAGTTTTTGAACACTAACGAATGTGATTTTCCGCAAAATAAAGAAAACGTAAATTTTGCTTGGTCACCAAGCAATCCTACAAAACACTTCATTTTGGTATTTTCGAGGTTAAATGGCATTATAAACGAGTTATAGAAAACAACAACCCTAGAACGAATGTGAATTGATCTTGGTCACTTTTGCAACTCGTGGAACTTTTCAAAAAGAGAGAATGAGTGAATCGATTAAAGTGCACTTTCCACATTATAATGGGATAAACTATAGAGTTTTTGAACACTAACGAATGTGATTTTCCGCAAAATAAAGAAAACGTAAAGTTTGCTTGGTCAACAAGCAATCCCACAAAACACTTCATTTTGATATTTTCGAGGTTAAATGGCACTATAAAAGAGTTATAGAAAACAACAACCCTAGAATGAATGTGAATTGGTCATGGTTAACTCTTTTGCAACTCGTGAGACTTTTCAAAAAGAGAGAATGAGTGAATCGATGAAAGTGCACTTTCCACATTATAGTGGGATAAACTATAGAGTTTTTGAGAACTAACGTATGTGATTTTCCGCAAAATGAAGAAAACATAAAGTTTGCTTGGTCACCAAGCAATCCTACAAAACACTTCATTTTGGTATTTTCGAGGTTAAATGGAACTATAAACGAGTTATAGAAAACAACAACCCTAGAAAGAATGTGAATTGGTCATGGATAACTCTTTTGCAACTCGTGAGACTTTTCAAAAAGAGAAAATTAGTGAATCGATGAAAGTGGACTTTCCACATTATAGTGGGACAAACTATAGAGTTTTTGAACACTAACGAATGTGATTTTCCGCAAAATAAAGAAAACGTAAAGTTTGCTTGGTCACCAAGCAATCCTACAAAACACTTCATTTCGGTATTTTCGAGGTTAAATGGCATTATAAACGAGTTATAGAAAACAACAACCCTAGAATGAATGTGAATTGATCTTGGTCACTTTTGCAACTCGTGGAAATTTTCAAAAAGAGAGAATGAGTGAATCGATGAAAGTGCACTTTCCACATTATAATGGGATAAACTATAGAGTTTTTGAACACTAACGAATGTGATTTTCCGCAAAATAAAGAAAACGTAAAGTTTGCTTGGTCACCAAGCAATCCTACAAAACACTTCATTTTGGTATTTTCGAGGTTAAATGGTACTATAAACGAGTTATAGAAAACAACAACCCTAGAACGAATGTGAATTGGTCATGGTTAACTCTTTTGCAACTCGTGAGACTTTTCAAAAAGAGAGAATGAGTGAATCGATGAAAGTTGCACTTTCCACATTATATTGGGATAAACTATAGAGTTTTTGAATACTAACGAATGTGATTTTCCGCAAAATAAAGAAAACGTAAAGTTTGCTTGGTCACCAAGCAATCCTACAAAACAATTCATTTTGTTATTTTCGAGGTTAAATGGCACTATAAACGAGTTATAGAAAACAACAACCCTAGAAAGAATGTGAATTGGTCAAGGATAACTCTTTTGCAACTCGTGAGACTTTTCAAAAAGAGAAAATGAGTGAATCGATGAAAGTGGACTTTCCACATTATAGTGGGATAAACTATAGAGTTTTTGAACACTAACGAATGTGATTTTCCGCAAAATAAAGAAAACGTAAATTTTGCTTGGTCACCAAGCAATCCTACAAAACACTTCATTTTGGTATTTTCGAGGTTAAATGGCATTATAAACGAGTTATAGAAAACAACAACCCTAGAACGAATGTGAATTGATCTTGGTCACTTTTGCAACTCGTGGAACTTTTCAAAAAGAGAGAATGAGTGAATCGATTAAAGTGCACTTTCCACATTATAATGGGATAAACTATAGAGTTTTTGAACACTAACGAATGTGATTTTCCGCAAAATAAAGAAAACGTAAAGTTTGCTTGGTCACCAAGCAATCCTACAAAACACTTCATTTTGGTATTTTCGAGGTTAAATGACACTATGAACGAGTTATAGAAAACAACAACCCTAGAAAGAATGTGAATTGGTCATGGATAACTCTTTTGCAACTCGTGAGACTTTTCAAAAAGAGAAAATGAGTGAATCGATGAAAGTGTACTTTCCACATTATAGTGGGATAAACTATAGAGTTTTTGAACACTAACGAATGTGATTTTCCGCAAAATAAAGAAAACGTAAAGTTTGCTTGGTCACCAAGCAATCCTACAAAACACTTCATTTTGGTATTTTCGAGGTTAAATGGCACTATAAACGAGTTATAGAAAACAACAACCCTAGAAAGAATGTGAATTGGTCAAGGATAACTCTTTTGCAACTCGTGAGACTTTTCAAAAAGAGAAAATGAGTGAATCGATGAAAGTGGACTTTCCACATTATAGTGGGATAAACTATAGAGTTTTTGAACACTAACGAATGTGATTTTCCGCAAAATAAAGAAAACGTAAATTTTGCCTGGTCACCAAGCAATCCTACAAAACACTTCATTTTGGTATTTTCGAGGTTAAATGGCATTATAAACGAGTTATAGAAAACAACAACCCTAGAACGAATGTGAATTGATCTTGGTCACTTTTGCAACTCGTGGAACTTTTCAAAAAGAGAGAATGAGTGAATCGATTAAAGTGCACTTTCCACATTATAATGGGATAAACTATAGAGTTTTTGAACACTAACGAATGTGATTTTCCGCAAAATAAAGAAAACGTAAAGTTTGCTTGGTCAACAAGCAATCCCACAAAACACTTCATTTTGATATTTCGAGGTTAAATGGCACTATAAAAGAGTTATAGAAAACAACAACCCTAGAATGAATGTGAATTGGTCATGGTTAACTCTTTTGCAACTCGTGAGACTTTTCAAAAAGAGAGAATGAGTGAATCGATGAAAGTGCACTTTCCACATTATAGTGGGATAAACTATAGAGTTTTTGAGAACTAACGTATGTGATTTTCCGCAAAATGAAGAAAACATAAAGTTTGCTTGGTCACCAAGCAATCCTACAAAACACTTCATTTTGGTATTTTCGAGGTTAAATGGAACTATAAACGAGTTATAGAAAACAACAACCCTAGAAAGAATGTGAATTGGTCATGGATAACTCTTTTGCAACTCGTGAGACTTTTCAAAAAGAGAAAATTAGTGAATCGATGAAATTGGACTTTCCACATTATAGTGGGACAAACTATAGAGTTTTTGAACACTAACGAATGTGATTTTCCGCAAAATAAAGAAAACGTAAAGTTTGCTTGGTCACCAAGCAATCCTACAAAAAAATTCATTTTGGTATTTTCAAGGTTAAATGGCACTATAAACGAGTTATAGAAAACAGCAACCCTAGAACGAATGTGAATTGGTCATGGATAACACTTTTACAACTCGTGAGACTTTTCAAAAAGAGAAAATGAGTGAATCGATGAAAGTGTACTTTCCACATTATAGTGGGATAAACTATAGAGTTTTTGAACACTAACGAATGTGATTTTCCGCAAAATAAAGAAAACGTAAAGTTTGCTTGGTCACCAAGCAATCCTACAAAACACTTCATTTTGGTATTTTCGAGGTTAAATGGAACTATAAACGAGTTATAGAAAACAACAACCCTAGAAAGAATGTGAATTGGTCATGGATAACTCTTTTGCAACTCGTGAGACTTTTCAAAAAGAGAAAATTAGTGAATCGATGAAAGTGGACTTTCCACATTATAGTGGGACAAACTATAGAGTTTTTGAACACTAACGAATGTGATTTTCCGCAAAATAAAGAAAACGTAAAGTTTGCTTGGTCACCAAGCAATCCTACAAAACACTTCATTTTGGTATTTTCGAGGTTAAATGGCATTATAAACGAGTTATAGAAAACAACAACCCTAGAATGAATGTGAATTGATCTTGGTCACTTTTGCAACTCGTGGAAATTTTCAAAAAGAGAGAATGAGTGAATCGATGAAAGTGCACTTTCCACATTATAATGGGATAAACTATAGAGTTTTTGAACACTAACGAATGTGATTTTCCGCAAAATAAAGAAAACGTAAAGTTTGCTTGGTCACCAAGCAATCCTACAAAACACTTCATTTTGGTATTTTCGAGGTTAAATGACACTATGAACGAGTTATAGAAAACAACAACCCTAGAAAGAATGTGAATTGGTCATGGATAACTCTTTTGCAACTCGTGAGACTTTTCAAAAAGAGAAAATGAGTGAATCGATGAAAGTGTACTTTCCACATTATAGTGGGATAAACTATAGAGTTTTTGAACACTAACGAATGTGATTTTCCGCAAAATAAAGAAAACGTAAAGTTTGCTTGGTCACCAAGCAATCCTACAAAACACTTCATTTTGGTATTTTCGAGGTTAAATGGCACTATAAACGAGTTATAGAAAACAACAACCCTAGAAAGAATGTGAATTGGTCAAGGATAACTCTTTTGCAACTCGTGAGACTTTTCAAAAAGAGAAAATGAGTGAATCGATGAAAGTGGACTTTCCACATTATAGTGGGATAAACTATAGAGTTTTTGAACACTAACGAATGTGATTTTCCGCAAAATAAAGAAAACGTAAATTTTGCCTGGTCACCAAGCAATCCTACAAAACACTTCATTTTGGTATTTTCGAGGTTAAATGGCATTATAAACGAGTTATAGAAAACAACAACCCTAGAACGAATGTGAATTGATCTTGGTCACTTTTGCAACTCGTGGAACTTTTCAAAAAGAGAGAATGAGTGAATCGATTAAAGTGCACTTTCCACATTATAATGGGATAAACTATAGAGTTTTTGAACACTAACGAATGTGATTTTCCGCAAAATAAAGAAAACGTAAAGTTTGCTTGGTCAACAAGCAATCCCACAAAACACTTCATTTTGATATTTCGAGGTTAAATGGCACTATAAAAGAGTTATAGAAAACAACAACCCTAGAATGAATGTGAATTGGTCATGGTTAACTCTTTTGCAACTCGTGAGACTTTTCAAAAAGAGAGAATGAGTGAATCGATGAAAGTGCACTTTCCACATTATAGTGGGATAAACTATAGAGTTTTTGAGAACTAACGTATGTGATTTTCCGCAAAATGAAGAAAACATAAAGTTTGCTTGGTCACCAAGCAATCCTACAAAACACTTCATTTTGGTATTTTCGAGGTTAAATGGAACTATAAACGAGTTATAGAAAACAACAACCCTAGAAAGAATGTGAATTGGTCATGGATAACTCTTTTGCAACTCGTGAGACTTTTCAAAAAGAGAAAATTAGTGAATCGATGAAATTGGACTTTCCACATTATAGTGGGACAAACTATAGAGTTTTTGAACACTAACGAATGTGATTTTCCGCAAAATAAAGAAAACGTAAAGTTTGCTTGGTCACCAAGCAATCCTACAAAAAAATTCATTTTGGTATTTTCAAGGTTAAATGGCACTATAAACGAGTTATAGAAAACAGCAACCCTAGAACGAATGTGAATTGGTCATGGATAACACTTTTACAACTCGTGAGACTTTTCAAAAAGAGAAAATGAGTGAATCGATGAAAGTGTACTTTCCACATTATAGTGGGATAAACTATAGAGTTTTTGAACACTAACGAATGTGATTTTCCGCAAAATAAAGAAAACGTAAAGTTTGCTTGGTCACCAAGCAATCCTACAAAACACTTCATTTTGGTATTTTCGAGGTTAAATGGAACTATAAACGAGTTATAGAAAACAACAACCCTAGAAAGAATGTGAATTGGTCATGGATAACTCTTTTGCAACTCGTGAGACTTTTCAAAAAGAGAAAATTAGTGAATCGATGAAAGTGGACTTTCCACATTATAGTGGGACAAACTATAGAGTTTTTGAACACTAACGAATGTGATTTTCCGCAAAATAAAGAAAACGTAAAGTTTGCTTGGTCACCAAGCAATCCTACAAAACACTTCATTTTGGTATTTTCGAGGTTAAATGGCATTATAAACGAGTTATAGAAAACAACAACCCTAGAATGAATGTGAATTGATCTTGGTCACTTTTGCAACTCGTGGAAATTTTCAAAAAGAGAGAATGAGTGAATCGATGAAAGTGCACTTTCCACATTATAATGGGATAAACTATAGAGTTTTTGAACACTAACGAATGTGATTTTCCGCAAAATAAAGAAAACGTAAAGTTTGCTTGGTCACCAAGCAATCCTACAAAACACTTCATTTTGGTATTTTCGAGGTTAAATGGTACTATAAACGAGTTATAGAAAACAACAACCCTAGAACGAATGTGAATTGGTCATGGTTAACTTTTTTGCAACTCGTGAGACTTTTCAAAAAGAGAGAATGAGTGAATCGATGAAAGTGCACTTTCCACATTATATTGGGATAAACTATAGAGTTTTTGAACACTAACGAATGTGATTTTCCGCAAAATAAAGAAAACGTAAGTTTGCTTGGTCACCAAGCAATCCTACAAAACAATTCATTTTGGTATTTTCGAGGTTAAATGGCACTATAAACGAGTTATAGAAAACAACAACCCTAGAAAGAATGTGAATTGGTCAAGGATAACTCTTTTGCAACTCGTGAGACTTTTCAAAAAGAGAAAATGAGTGAATCGATGAAAGTGGACTTTCCACATTATAGTGGGATAAACTATAGAGTTTTTGAACACTAACGAATGTGATTTTCCGCAAAATAAAGAAAACGTAAAGTTTGCTTGGTCAACAAGCAATCCCACAAAACACTTCATTTTGATATTTTCGAGGTTAAATGGCACTATAAACGAGTTATAGAAAACAACAACCCTAGAATGAATGTGAATTGGTCATGGTTAACTCTTTTGCAACTCGTGAGACTTTTCAAAAAGAGAGAATGAGTGAATCGATGAAAGTGCACTTTCCACATTATAGTGGGATAAACTATAGAGTTTTTGAGAACTAACGTATGTGATTTTCCGCAAAATGAAGAAAACATAAAGTTTGCTTGGTCACCACGCAATCCTACAAAACACTTCATTTTGGTATTTTCGAGGTTAAATGGAACTATAAACGAGTTATAGAAAACAACAACCCTAGAAAGAATGTGAATTGGTCATGGATAACTCTTTTGCAACTCGTGAGACTTTTCAAAAAGAGAAAATTAGTGAATCGATGAAATTGGACTTTCCACATTATAGTGGGACAAACTATAGAGTTTTTGAACACTAACGAATGTGATTTTCCGCAAAATAAAGAAAACGTAAAGTTTGCTTGGTCACCAAGCAATCCTACAAAAAAATTCATTTTGGTATTTTCAAGGTTAAATGGCACTATAAACGAGTTATAGAAAACAGCAACCCTAGAACGAATGTGAATTGGTCATGGATAACACTTTTACAACTCGTGAGACTTTTCAAAAAGAGAAAATGAGTGAATCGATGAAAGTGTACTTTCCACATTATAGTGGGATAAACTATAGAGTTTTTGAACACTAACGAATGTGATTTTCCGCAAAATAAAGAAAACGTAAAGTTTGCTTGGTCACCAAGCAATCCTACAAAACACTTCATTTTGGTATTTTCGAGGTTAAATGGAACTATAAACGAGTTATAGAAAACAACAACCCTAGAAAGAATGTGAATTGGTCATGGATAACTCTTTTGCAACTCGTGAGACTTTTCAAAAAGAGAAAATTAGTGAATCGATGAAAGTGGACTTTCCACATTATAGTGGGACAAACTATAGAGTTTTTGAACACTAACGAATGTGATTTTCCGCAAAATAAAGAAAACGTAAAGTTTGCTTGGTCACCAAGCAATCCTACAAAACACTTCATTTTGGTATTTTCGAGGTTAAATGGCATTATAAACGAGTTATAGAAAACAACAACCCTAGAATGAATGTGAATTGATCTTGGTCACTTTTGCAACTCGTGGAAATTTTCAAAAAGAGAGAATGAGTGAATCGATGAAAGTGCACTTTCCACATTATAATGGGATAAACTATAGAGTTTTTGAACACTAACGAATGTGATTTTCCGCAAAATAAAGAAAACGTAAAGTTTGCTTGGTCACCAAGCAATCCTACAAAACACTTCATTTTGGTATTTTCGAGGTTAAATGGTACTATAAACGAGTTATAGAAAACAACAACCCTAGAACGAATGTGAATTGGTCATGGTTAACTTTTTTGCAACTCGTGAGACTTTTCAAAAAGAGAGAATGAGTGAATCGATGAAAGTGCACTTTCCACATTATATTGGGATAAACTATAGAGTTTTTGAACACTAACGAATGTGATTTTCCGCAAAATAAAGAAAACGTAAAGTTTGCTTGGTCACCAAGCAATCCTACAAAACACTTCATTTTGGTATTTTCGAGGTTAAATGGTACTATAAACGAGTTATAGAAAACAACAACCCTAGAACGAATGTGAATTGGTCATGGTTAACTTTTTTGCAACTCGTGAGACTTTTCAAAAAGAGAGAATGAGTGAATCGATGAAAGTGCACTTTCCACATTATAATGGGATAAACTATAGAGTTTTTGAACACTAACGAATGTGATTTTCCGCAAAATAAAGAAAACGTAAAGTTTGCTTGGTCACCAAGCAATCCTACAAAACACTTCATTTTGGTATTTTCGAGGTTAAATGGTACTATAAACGAGTTATAGAAAACAACAACCCTAGAACGAATGTGAATTGGTCATGGTTAACTCTTTTGCAACTCGTGAGACTTTTCAAAAAGAGAGAATGAGTGAATCGATGAAAGTTGCACTTTCCACATTATATTGGGATAAACTATAGAGTTTTTGAATACTAACGAATGTGATTTTCCGCAAAATAAAGAAAACGTAAAGTTTGCTTGGTCACCAAGCAATCCTACAAAACAATTCATTTTGTTATTTTCGAGGTTAAATGGCACTATAAACGAGTTATAGAAAACAACAACCCTAGAAAGAATGTGAATTGGTCAAGGATAACTCTTTTGCAACTCGTGAGACTTTTCAAAAAGAGAAAATGAGTGAATCGATGAAAGTGGACTTTCCACATTATAGTGGGATAAACTATAGAGTTTTTGAACACTAACGAATGTGATTTTCCGCAAAATAAAGAAAACGTAAATTTTGCTTGGTCACCAAGCAATCCTACAAAACACTTCATTTTGGTATTTTCGAGGTTAAATGGCATTATAAACGAGTTATAGAAAACAACAACCCTAGAACGAATGTGAATTGATCTTGGTCACTTTTGCAACTCGTGGAACTTTTCAAAAAGAGAGAATGAGTGAATCGATTAAAGTGCACTTTCCACATTATAATGGGATAAACTATAGAGTTTTTGAACACTAACGAATGTGATTTTCCGCAAAATAAAGAAAACGTAAAGTTTGCTTGGTCACCAAGCAATCCTACAAAACACTTCATTTTGGTATTTTCGAGGTTAAATGACACTATGAACGAGTTATAGAAAACAACAACCCTAGAAAGAATGTGAATTGGTCATGGATAACTCTTTTGCAACTCGTGAGACTTTTCAAAAAGAGAAAATGAGTGAATCGATGAAAGTGTACTTTCCACATTATAGTGGGATAAACTATAGAGTTTTTGAACACTAACGAATGTGATTTTCCGCAAAATAAAGAAAACGTAAAGTTTGCTTGGTCACCAAGCAATCCTACAAAACACTTCATTTTGGTATTTTCGAGGTTAAATGGCACTATAAACGAGTTATAGAAAACAACAACCCTAGAAAGAATGTGAATTGGTCAAGGATAACTCTTTTGCAACTCGTGAGACTTTTCAAAAAGAGAAAATGAGTGAATCGATGAAAGTGGACTTTCCACATTATAGTGGGATAAACTATAGAGTTTTTGAACACTAACGAATGTGATTTTCCGCAAAATAAAGAAAACGTAAATTTTGCCTGGTCACCAAGCAATCCTACAAAACACTTCATTTTGGTATTTTCGAGGTTAAATGGCATTATAAACGAGTTATAGAAAACAACAACCCTAGAACGAATGTGAATTGATCTTGGTCACTTTTGCAACTCGTGGAACTTTTCAAAAAGAGAGAATGAGTGAATCGATTAAAGTGCACTTTCCACATTATAATGGGATAAACTATAGAGTTTTTGAACACTAACGAATGTGATTTTCCGCAAAATAAAGAAAACGTAAAGTTTGCTTGGTCAACAAGCAATCCCACAAAACACTTCATTTTGATATTTCGAGGTTAAATGGCACTATAAAAGAGTTATAGAAAACAACAACCCTAGAATGAATGTGAATTGGTCATGGTTAACTCTTTTGCAACTCGTGAGACTTTTCAAAAAGAGAGAATGAGTGAATCGATGAAAGTGCACTTTCCACATTATAGTGGGATAAACTATAGAGTTTTTGAGAACTAACGTATGTGATTTTCCGCAAAATGAAGAAAACATAAAGTTTGCTTGGTCACCAAGCAATCCTACAAAACACTTCATTTTGGTATTTTCGAGGTTAAATGGAACTATAAACGAGTTATAGAAAACAACAACCCTAGAAAGAATGTGAATTGGTCATGGATAACTCTTTTGCAACTCGTGAGACTTTTCAAAAAGAGAAAATTAGTGAATCGATGAAATTGGACTTTCCACATTATAGTGGGACAAACTATAGAGTTTTTGAACACTAACGAATGTGATTTTCCGCAAAATAAAGAAAACGTAAAGTTTGCTTGGTCACCAAGCAATCCTACAAAAAAATTCATTTTGGTATTTTCAAGGTTAAATGGCACTATAAACGAGTTATAGAAAACAGCAACCCTAGAACGAATGTGAATTGGTCATGGATAACACTTTTACAACTCGTGAGACTTTTCAAAAAGAGAAAATGAGTGAATCGATGAAAGTGTACTTTCCACATTATAGTGGGATAAACTATAGAGTTTTTGAACACTAACGAATGTGATTTTCCGCAAAATAAAGAAAACGTAAAGTTTGCTTGGTCACCAAGCAATCCTACAAAATACTTCATTTTGGTATTTTCGAGGTTAAATGGAACTATAAACGAGTTATAGAAAACAACAACCCTAGAAAGAATGTGAATTGGTCATGGATAACTCTTTTGCAACTCGTGAGACTTTTCAAAAAGAGAAAATTAGTGAATCGATGAAAGTGGACTTTCCACATTATAGTGGGACAAACTATAGAGTTTTTGAACACTAACGAATGTGATTTTCCGCAAAATAAAGAAAACGTAAAGTTTGCTTGGTCACCAAGCAATCCTACAAAACACTTCATTTTGGTATTTTCGAGGTTAAATGGCATTATAAACGAGTTATAGAAAACAACAACCCTAGAATGAATGTGAATTGATCTTGGTCACTTTTGCAACTCGTGGAAATTTTCAAAAAGAGAGAATGAGTGAATCGATGAAAGTGCACTTTCCACATTATAATGGGATAAACTATAGAGTTTTTGAACACTAACGAATGTGATTTTCCGCAAAATAAAGAAAACGTAAAGTTTGCTTGGTCACCAAGCAATCCTACAAAACACTTCATTTTGGTATTTTCGAGGTTAAATGGTACTATAAACGAGTTATAGAAAACAACAACCCTAGAACGAATGTGAATTGGTCATGGTTAACTTTTTTGCAACTCGTGAGACTTTTCAAAAAGAGAGAATGAGTGAATCGATGAAAGTGCACTTTCCACATTATATTGGGATAAACTATAGAGTTTTTGAACACTAACGAATGTGATTTTCCGCAAAATAAAGAAAACGTAAGTTTGCTTGGTCACCAAGCAATCCTACAAAACAATTCATTTTGGTATTTTCGAGGTTAAATGGCACTATAAACGAGTTATAGAAAACAACAACCCTAGAAAGAATGTGAATTGGTCAAGGATAACTCTTTTGCAACTCGTGAGACTTTTCAAAAAGAGAAAATGAGTGAATCGATGAAAGTGGACTTTCCACATTATAGTGGGATAAACTATAGAGTTTTTGAACACTAACGAATGTGATTTTCCGCAAAATAAAGAAAACGTAAAGTTTGCTTGGTCAACAAGCAATCCCACAAAACACTTCATTTTGATATTTTCGAGGTTAAATGGCACTATAAACGAGTTATAGAAAACAACAACCCTAGAATGAATGTGAATTGGTCATGGTTAACTCTTTTGCAACTCGTGAGACTTTTCAAAAAGAGAGAATGAGTGAATCGATGAAAGTGCACTTTCCACATTATAGTGGGATAAACTATAGAGTTTTTGAGAACTAACGTATGTGATTTTCCGCAAAATGAAGAAAACATAAAGTTTGCTTGGTCACCACGCAATCCTACAAAACACTTCATTTTGGTATTTTCGAGGTTAAATGGAACTATAAACGAGTTATAGAAAACAACAACCCTAGAAAGAATGTGAATTGGTCATGGATAACTCTTTTGCAACTCGTGAGACTTTTCAAAAAGAGAAAATTAGTGAATCGATGAAATTGGACTTTCCACATTATAGTGGGACAAACTATAGAGTTTTTGAACACTAACGAATGTGATTTTCCGCAAAATAAAGAAAACGTAAAGTTTGCTTGGTCACCAAGCAATCCTACAAAAAAATTCATTTTGGTATTTTCAAGGTTAAATGGCACTATAAACGAGTTATAGAAAACAGCAACCCTAGAACGAATGTGAATTGGTCATGGATAACACTTTTACAACTCGTGAGACTTTTCAAAAAGAGAAAATGAGTGAATCGATGAAAGTGTACTTTCCACATTATAGTGGGATAAACTATAGAGTTTTTGAACACTAACGAATGTGATTTTCCGCAAAATAAAGAAAACGTAAAGTTTGCTTGGTCACCAAGCAATCCTACAAAACACTTCATTTTGGTATTTTCGAGGTTAAATGGAACTATAAACGAGTTATAGAAAACAACAACCCTAGAAAGAATGTGAATTGGTCATGGATAACTCTTTTGCAACTCGTGAGACTTTTCAAAAAGAGAAAATTAGTGAATCGATGAAAGTGGACTTTCCACATTATAGTGGGACAAACTATAGAGTTTTTGAACACTAACGAATGTGATTTTCCGCAAAATAAAGAAAACGTAAAGTTTGCTTGGTCACCAAGCAATCCTACAAAACACTTCATTTTGGTATTTTCGAGGTTAAATGGCATTATAAACGAGTTATAGAAAACAACAACCCTAGAATGAATGTGAATTGATCTTGGTCACTTTTGCAACTCGTGGAAATTTTCAAAAAGAGAGAATGAGTGAATCGATGAAAGTGCACTTTCCACATTATAATGGGATAAACTATAGAGTTTTTGAACACTAACGAATGTGATTTTCCGCAAAATAAAGAAAACGTAAAGTTTGCTTGGTCACCAAGCAATCCTACAAAACACTTCATTTTGGTATTTTCGAGGTTAAATGGTACTATAAACGAGTTATAGAAAACAACAACCCTAGAACGAATGTGAATTGGTCATGGTTAACTTTTTTGCAACTCGTGAGACTTTTCAAAAAGAGAGAATGAGTGAATCGATGAAAGTGCACTTTCCACATTATATTGGGATAAACTATAGAGTTTTTGAACACTAACGAATGTGATTTTCCGCAAAATAAAGAAAACGTAAAGTTTGCTTGGTCACCAAGCAATCCTACAAAACAATTCATTTTGGTATTTTCGAGGTTAAATGGCACTATAAACGAGTTATAGAAAACAACAACCCTAGAAAGAATGTGAATTGGTCAAGGATAACTCTTTTGCAACTCGTGAGACTTTTCAAAAAGAGAAAATGAGTGAATCGATGAAAGTGGACTTTCCACATTATAGTGGGATAAACTATAGAGTTTTTGAACACTAACGAATGTGATTTTCCGCAAAATAAAGAAAACGTAAAGTTTGCTTGGTCAACAAGCAATCCCACAAAACACTTCATTTTGATATTTTCGAGGTTAAATGGCACTATAAACGAGTTATAGAAAACAACAACCCTAGAATGAATGTGAATTGGTCATGGTTAACTCTTTTGCAACTCGTGAGACTTTTCAAAAAGAGAGAATGAGTGAATCGATGAAAGTTTACTTTCCACATTATAGTGGGATAAACTATAGAGTTTTTGAGAACTAACGTATGTGATTTTCCGCAAAATGAAGAAAACATAAAGTTTGCTTGGTCACCACGCAATCCTACAAAACACTTCATTTTGGTATTTTCGAGGTTATATGGCACTATAAACGAGTTATAGAAAACAACAACCCTAGAAAGAATGTGAATTGGTCAAGGATAACTCTTTTGCAACTCGTGAGACTTTTCAAAAAGAGAAAATGAGTGAATCGATGAAAGTAGACTTTCCACATTATAGTGGGATAAACTATAGAGTTTTTGAACACTAACGAATGTGATTTTCCGCAAAATAAAGAAAACGTAAATTTTGCTTGGTCACCAAGCAATCCTACAAAACACTTCATTTTGGTATTTTCGAGGTTAAATGGCATTATAAACGAGTTATAGAAAACAACAACCCTAGAAAGAATGTGAATTGGTCAAAGATAACTCTTTTGCAACTCGTGAGACTTTTCAAAAAGAGAAAATGAGTGAATCGATGAAAGTGGACTTTCCACATTATAGTGGGATAAACTATAGAGTTTTTGAACACTAACGAATGTGATTTTCCGCAAAATAAATGAAACGTAAAGTTTGCTTGGTCAACAAGCAATCCCACAAAACACTTCATTTTGATATTTTCGAGGTTAAATGGCACTATAAACGAGTTATAGAAAACAACAACCCTAGAATGAATGTGAATTGGTCATGGTTAACTCTTTTGCAACTCGTGAGACTTTTCAAAAAGAGAGAATGAGTGAATCGATGAAAGTTTACTTTCCACATTATAGTGGGATAAACTATAGAGTTTTTGAGAACTAACGTATGTGATTTTCCGCAAAATGAAGAAAACATAAAGTTTGCTTGGTCACCACGCAATCCTACAAAACACTTCACTTTGGTATTTTCGAGGTTAAATGGAACTATAAACGAGTTATAGAAAACAACAACCCTAGAAAGAATGTGAATTGGTCATGGATAACTCTTTTGCAACTCGTGAGATTTTTCAAAAAGAGAAAATTAGTGAATCGATGAAATTGGACTTTCCACATTATAGTGGGACAAACTATAGAGTTTTTGAACACTAACGAATGTGATTTTCCGCAAAATAAAGAAAACGTAAAGTTTGCTTGGTCACCAAGCAATCCTACAAAAAAATTCATTTTGGTATTTTCAAGGTTAAATGGCACTATAAACGAGTTATAGAAAACAGCAACCCTAGAACGAATGTGAATTGGTCATGGATAACACTTTTACAACTCGTGAGACTTTTCAAAAAGAGAAAATGAGTGAATCGATGAAAGTGTACTTTCCACATTATAGTGGGATAAACTATAGAGTTTTTGAACACTAACGAATGTGATTTTCCGCAAAATAAAGAAAACGTAAAGTTTGCTTGGTCACCAAGCAATCCTACAAAACACTTCATTTTGGTATTTTCGAGGTTAAATGGAACTATAAACGAGTTATAGAAAACAACAACCCTAGAAAGAATGTGAATTGGTCATGGATAACTCTTTTGCAACTCGTGAGACTTTTCAAAAAGAGAAAATTAGTGAATCGATGAAAGTGGACTTTCCACATTATAGTGGGACAAACTATAGAGTTTTTGAACACTAACGAATGTGATTTTCCGCAAAATAAAGAAAACGTAAAGTTTGCTTGGTCACCAAGCAATCCTACAAAACACTTCATTTTGGTATTTTCGAGGTTAAATGGCATTATAAACGAGTTATAGAAAACAACAACCCTAGAATGAATGTGAATTGATCTTGGTCACTTTTGCAACTCGTGGAAATTTTCAAAAAGAGAGAATGAGTGAATCGATGAAAGTGCACTTTCCACATTTTAATGGGATAAACTATAGAGTTTTTGAACACTAACGAATGTGATTTTCCGCAAAATAAAGAAAACGTAAAGTTTGCTTGGTCACCAAGCAATCCTACAAAACACTTCATTTTGGTATTTTCGAGGTTAAATGGTACTATAAACGAGTTATAGAAAACAACAACCCTAGAACGAATGTGAATTGGTCATGGTTAACTTTTTTGCAACTCGTGAGACTTTTCAAAAAGAGAGAATGAGTGAATCGATGAAAGTGCACTTTCCACATTATATTGGGATAAACTATAGAGTTTTTGAACACTAACGAATGTGATTTTCCGCAAAATAAAGAAAACGTAAAGTTTGCTTGGTCACCAAGCAATCCTACAAAACAATTCATTTTGGTATTTTCGAGGTTAAATGGCACTATAAACGAGTTATAGAAAACAACAACCCTAGAAAGAATGTGAATTGGTCAAGGATAACTCTTTTGCAACTCGTGAGACTTTTCAAAAAGAGAAAATGAGTGAATCGATGAAAGTGGACTTTCCACATTATAGTGGGATAAACTATAGAGTTTTTGAACACTAACGAATGTGATTTTCCGCAAAATAAAGAAAACGTAAAGTTTGCTTGGTCAACAAGCAATCCCACAAAACACTTCATTTTGATATTTTCGAGGTTAAATGGCACTATAAACGAGTTATAGAAAACAACAACCCTAGAATGAATGTGAATTGGTCATGGTTAACTCTTTTGCAACTCGTGAGACTTTTCAAAAAGAGAGAATGAGTGAATCGATGAAAGTTTACTTTCCACATTATAGTGGGATAAACTATAGAGTTTTTGAGAACTAACGTATGTGATTTTCCGCAAAATGAAGAAAACATAAAGTTTGCTTGGTCACCACGCAATCCTACAAAACACTTCATTTTGGTATTTTCGAGGTTATATGGCACTATAAACGAGTTATAGAAAACAACAACCCTAGAAAGAATGTGAATTGGTCAAGGATAACTCTTTTGCAACTCGTGAGACTTTTCAAAAAGAGAAAATGAGTGAATCGATGAAAGTAGACTTTCCACATTATAGTGGGATAAACTATAGAGTTTTTGAACACTAACGAATGTGATTTTCCGCAAAATAAAGAAAACGTAAATTTTGCTTGGTCACCAAGCAATCCTACAAAACACTTCATTTTGGTATTTTCGAGGTTAAATGGCATTATAAACGAGTTATAGAAAACAACAACCCTAGAAAGAATGTGAATTGGTCAAGGATAACTCTTTTGCAACTCGTGAGACTTTTCAAAAAGAGAAAATGAGTGAATCGATGAAAGTGGACTTTCCACATTATAGTGGGATAAACTATAGAGTTTTTGAACACTAACGAATGTGATTTTCCGCAAAATAAAGGAAACGTAAAGTTTGCTTGGTCAACAAGCAATCCCACAAAACACTTCATTTTGATATTTTCGAGGTTAAATGGCACTATAAACGAGTTATAGAAAACAACAACCCTAGAATGAATGTGAATTGGTCATGGTTAACTCTTTTGCAACTCGTGAGACTTTTCAAAAAGAGAGAATGAGTGAATCGATGAAAGTTTACTTTCCACATTATAGTGGGATAAACTATAGAGTTTTTGAGAACTAACGTATGTGATTTTCCGCAAAATGAAGAAAACATAAAGTTTGCTTGGTCACCACGCAATCCTACAAAACACTTCACTTTGGTATTTTCGAGGTTATATGGCACTATAAACGAGTTATAGAAAACAACAACCCTAGAAAGAATGTGAATTGGTCATGGTTAACTCTTTTGCAACTCGTGAGACTTTTCAAAAAGAGAAAATGAGTGAATCGATGAAAGTGGACTTTCCACATTATAGTGGGATAAACTATAGAGTTTTTGAACACTAACGAATGTGATTTTCCGCAAAATAAAGAAAACTTAAAGTTTGCTTGGTCACCAAGCAATCCTACAAAACACTTCATTTTGGTATTTTCGAGGTTAAATAACACTATAAACGAGTTATAGAAAACAACAACCCTAGAAAGAATGTGAATTGGTCATGGATAACTCTTTTACAACTCGTGAGACTTTTCAAAAAGAGAAAATGAGTGAATCGATGAAAGTGTACTTTCCACATTATAGTGGGATAAACTATAGAGTTTTTGAACACTAACGAATGTGATTTTCCGCAAAATAAAGAAAACGTAAAGTTTGCTTGGTCACCAAGCAATCCTACAAAACACTTCATTTTGGTATTTTCGAGGTTAAATGGAACTATAAACGAGTTATAGAAAACAACAACCCTAGAAAGAATGTGAATTGGTCATGGATAACTCTTTTGCAACTCGTGAGACTTTTCAAAAAGTGAAAATTAGTGAATCGATGAAAGTGGACTTTCCACATTATAGTGGGACAAACTATAGAGTTTTTGAACACTAACGAATGTGATTTTCCGCAAAATAAAGAAAACGTAAAGTTTGCTTGGTCACCAAGCAATCCTACAAAACACTTCATTTTGGTATTTTCGAGGTTAAATGGCATTATAAACGAGTTATAGAAAACAACAACCCTAGAATGAATGTGAATTGATCTTGGTCACTTTTGCAACTCGTGGAAATTTTCAAAAAGAGAGAATGAGTGAATCGATGAAAGTGCACTTTCCACATTATAATGGGATAAACTATAGAGTTTTTGAACACTAACGAATGTGATTTTCCGCAAAATAAAGAAAACGTAAAGTTTGCTTGGTCAACAAGCAATCCCACAAAACACTTCATTTTGATATTTTCGAGGTTAAATGGCACTATAAAAGAGTTATAGAAAACAACAACCCTAGAACGAATGTGAATTGGTCATGGTTAACTCTTTTGCAACTCGTGAGACTTTTCAAAAAGAGAAAATGAGTGAATCGATGAAAGTGCACTTTCCACATTATAGTGGGATAAACTATAGAGTTTTTGAGAACTAACGTATGTGATTTTCCGCAAAATGAAGAAAACATAAAGTTTGCTTGGTCACCAAGCAATCCTACAAAACACTTCATTTTGGTATTTTCGAGGTTAAATGGCACTATAAACGAGTTATAGAAAACAACAACCCTAGAACGAATGTGAATTGGTCATGGTTAACTCTTTTGCAACTCGTGAGCCTTTTCAAAAAGAGAAAATGAGTGAATCGATGAAAGTGTACTTTCCACATTATAGTGGGATAAACTATAGAGTTTTTGAACACTAACCAATGTGATTTTCCGCAAAATAAAGAAAACGTAAAGTTTGCTTGGTCACCAAGCAATCCTACAAAACACTTCATTTTGGTATTTTCGAGGTTAAATGGCATTATAAACTAGTTATAGAAAACAACAACCCTAGAATGAATGTGAATTGATCTTGGTCACTTTTGCAACTCGTGGAAATTTTCAAAAAGAGAGAATGAGTGAATCGATGAAAGTGCACTTTCCACATTATAATGGGATAAACTATAGAGTTTTTGAACACTAACGAATGTGATTTTCCGCAAAATAAAGAAAACGTAAAGTTTGCTTGGTCAACAAGCAATCCCACAAAACACTTCATTTTGATATTTTCGAGGTTAAATGGCACTATAAAAGAGTTATAGAAAACAACAACCCTAGAACGAATGTGAATTGGTCATGGTTAACTCTTTTGCAACTCGTGAGACTTTTCAAAAAGAGAGAATGAGTGAATCGATGAAAGTGCACTTTCCACATTATATTGGGATAAACTATAGAGTTTTTGAACACTAACGAATGTGATTTTCCGCAAAATAAAGAAAACGTAAAGTTTGCTTGGTCACCAAGCAATCCTACAAAACAATTCATTTTGGTATTTTCGAGGTTAAATGGCACTATAAACGAGTTATAGAAAACAACAACCCTAGAAAGAATGTGAATTGGTCAAGGATAACTCTTTTGCAACTCGTGAGACTTTTCAAAAAGAGAAAATGAGTGAATCGATGAAAGTGGACTTTCCACATTATAGTGGGATAAACTATAGAGTTTTTGAACACTAACGAATGTGATTTTCCGCAAAATAAAGGAAACGTAAAGTTTGCTTGGTCAACAAGCAATCCCACAAAACACTTCATTTTGATATTTTCGAGGTTAAATGGCACTATAAACGAGTTATAGAAAACAACAACCCTAGAATGAATGTGAATTGGTCATGGTTAACTCTTTTGCAACTCGTGAGACTTTTCAAAAAGAGAGAATGAGTGAATCGATGAAAGTTTACTTTCCACATTATAGTGGGATAAACTATAGAGTTTTTGAGAACTAACGTATGTGATTTTCCGCAAAATGAAGAAAACATAAAGTTTGCTTGGTCACCACGCAATCCTACAAAACACTTCATTTTGGTATTTTCGAGGTTATATGGCACTATAAACGAGTTATAGAAAACAACAACCCTAGAAAGAATGTGAATTGGTCAAGGATAACTCTTTTGCAACTCGTGAGACTTTTCAAAAAGAGAAAATGAGTGAATCGATGAAAGTAGACTTTCCACATTATAGTGGGATAAACTATAGAGTTTTTGAACACTAACGAATGTGATTTTCCGCAAAATAAAGAAAACGTAAATTTTGCTTGGTCACCAAGCAATCCTACAAAACACTTCATTTTGGTATTTTCGAGGTTAAATGGCATTATAAACGAGTTATAGAAAACAACAACCCTAGAAAGAATGTGAATTGGTCAAGGATAACTCTTTTGCAACTCGTGAGACTTTTCAAAAAGAGAAAATGAGTGAATCGATGAAAGTGGACTTTCCACATTATAGTGGGATAAACTATAGAGTTTTTGAACACTAACGAATGTGATTTTCCGCAAAATAAAGGAAACGTAAAGTTTGCTTGGTCAACAAGCAATCCCACAAAACACTTCATTTTGATATTTTCGAGGTTAAATGGCACTATAAACGAGTTATAGAAAACAACAACCCTAGAATGAATGTGAATTGGTCATGGTTAACTCTTTTGCAACTCGTGAGACTTTTCAAAAAGAGAGAATGAGTGAATCGATGAAAGTTTACTTTCCACATTATAGTGGGATAAACTATAGAGTTTTTGAGAACTAACGTATGTGATTTTCCGCAAAATGAAGAAAACATAAAGTTTGCTTGGTCACCACGCAATCCTACAAAACACTTCACTTTGGTATTTTCGAGGTTATATGGCACTATAAACGAGTTATAGAAAACAACAACCCTAGAAAGAATGTGAATTGGTCATGGTTAACTCTTTTGCAACTCGTGAGACTTTTCAAAAAGAGAAAATGAGTGAATCGATGAAAGTGGACTTTCCACATTATAGTGGGATAAACTATAGAGTTTTTGAACACTAACGAATGTGATTTTCCGCAAAATAAAGAAAACTTAAAGTTTGCTTGGTCACCAAGCAATCCTACAAAACACTTCATTTTGGTATTTTCGAGGTTAAATAACACTATAAACGAGTTATAGAAAACAACAACCCTAGAAAGAATGTGAATTGGTCATGGATAACTCTTTTACAACTCGTGAGACTTTTCAAAAAGAGAAAATGAGTGAATCGATGAAAGTGTACTTTCCACATTATAGTGGGATAAACTATAGAGTTTTTGAACACTAACGAATGTGATTTTCCGCAAAATAAAGAAAACGTAAAGTTTGCTTGGTCACCAAGCAATCCTACAAAACACTTCATTTTGGTATTTTCGAGGTTAAATGGAACTATAAACGAGTTATAGAAAACAACAACCCTAGAAAGAATGTGAATTGGTCATGGATAACTCTTTTGCAACTCGTGAGACTTTTCAAAAAGTGAAAATTAGTGAATCGATGAAAGTGGACTTTCCACATTATAGTGGGACAAACTATAGAGTTTTTGAACACTAACGAATGTGATTTTCCGCAAAATAAAGAAAACGTAAAGTTTGCTTGGTCACCAAGCAATCCTACAAAACACTTCATTTTGGTATTTTCGAGGTTAAATGGCATTATAAACGAGTTATAGAAAACAACAACCCTAGAATGAATGTGAATTGATCTTGGTCACTTTTGCAACTCGTGGAAATTTTCAAAAAGAGAGAATGAGTGAATCGATGAAAGTGCACTTTCCACATTATAATGGGATAAACTATAGAGTTTTTGAACACTAACGAATGTGATTTTCCGCAAAATAAAGAAAACGTAAAGTTTGCTTGGTCAACAAGCAATCCCACAAAACACTTCATTTTGATATTTTCGAGGTTAAATGGCACTATAAAAGAGTTATAGAAAACAACAACCCTAGAACGAATGTGAATTGGTCATGGTTAACTCTTTTGCAACTCGTGAGACTTTTCAAAAAGAGAAAATGAGTGAATCGATGAAAGTGCACTTTCCACATTATAGTGGGATAAACTATAGAGTTTTTGAGAACTAACGTATGTGATTTTCCGCAAAATGAAGAAAACATAAAGTTTGCTTGGTCACCAAGCAATCCTACAAAACACTTCATTTTGGTATTTTCGAGGTTAAATGGCACTATAAACGAGTTATAGAAAACAACAACCCTAGAACGAATGTGAATTGGTCATGGTTAACTCTTTTGCAACTCGTGAGCCTTTTCAAAAAGAGAAAATGAGTGAATCGATGAAAGTGTACTTTCCACATTATAGTGGGATAAACTATAGAGTTTTTGAACACTAACCAATGTGATTTTCCGCAAAATAAAGAAAACGTAAAGTTTGCTTGGTCACCAAGCAATCCTACAAAACACTTCATTTTGGTATTTTCGAGGTTAAATGGCATTATAAACTAGTTATAGAAAACAACAACCCTAGAATGAATGTGAATTGATCTTGGTCACTTTTGCAACTCGTGGAAATTTTCAAAAAGAGAGAATGAGTGAATCGATGAAAGTGCACTTTCCACATTATAATGGGATAAACTATAGAGTTTTTGAACACTAACGAATGTGATTTTCCGCAAAATAAAGAAAACGTAAAGTTTGCTTGGTCAACAAGCAATCCCACAAAACACTTCATTTTGATATTTTCGAGGTTAAATGGCACTATAAAAGAGTTATAGAAAACAACAACCCTAGAACGAATGTGAATTGGTCATGGTTAACTCTTTTGCAACTCGTGAGACTTTTCAAAAAGAGAGAATGAGTGAATCGATGAAAGTGCACTTTCCACATTATATTGGGATAAACTATAGAGTTTTTGAACACTAACGAATGTGATTTTCCGCAAAATAAAGAAAACGTAAAGTTTGCTTGGTCACCAAGCAATCCTACAAAACAATTCATTTTGGTATTTTCGAGGTTAAATGGCACTATAAACGAGTTATAGAAAACAACAACCCTAGAAAGAATGTGAATTGGTCAAGGATAACTCTTTTGCAACTCGTGAGACTTTTCAAAAAGAGAAAATGAGTGAATCGATGAAAGTGGACTTTCCACATTATAGTGGGATAAACTATAGAGTTTTTGAACACTAACGAATGTGATTTTCCGCAAAATAAAGGAAACGTAAAGTTTGCTTGGTCAACAAGCAATCCCACAAAACACTTCATTTTGATATTTTCGAGGTTAAATGGCACTATAAACGAGTTATAGAAAACAACAACCCTAGAATGAATGTGAATTGGTCATGGTTAACTCTTTTGCAACTCGTGAGACTTTTCAAAAAGAGAGAATGAGTGAATCGATGAAAGTTTACTTTCCACATTATAGTGGGATAAACTATAGAGTTTTTGAGAACTAACGTATGTGATTTTCCGCAAAATGAAGAAAACATAAAGTTTGCTTGGTCACCACGCAATCCTACAAAACACTTCACTTTGGTATTTTCGAGGTTATATGGCACTATAAACGAGTTATAGAAAACAACAACCCTAGAAAGAATGTGAATTGGTCATGGTTAACTCTTTTGCAACTCGTGAGACTTTTCAAAGAGAGAAAATGAGTGAATCGATGAAAGTGGAATTTCCACATTATAGTGGGATAAACTATAGAGTTTTTGAACACTAACGAATGTGATTTTCCGCAAAATAAAGAAAACGTAAAGTTTGCTTGGTCACCAAGCAATCCTACAAAACACTTCATTTTGGTATTTTCGAGGTTAAATGACACTATAAACGAGTTATAGAAAACAACAACCCTAGAAAGAATGTGAATTGGTCATGGATAACTCTTTTACAACTCGTGAGACTTTTCAAAAAGAGAAAATGAGTGAATCGATGAAAGTGTACTTTCCACATTATAGTGGGATAAACTATAGAGTTTTTGAACACTAACGAATGTGATTTTCCGCAAAATAAAGAAAACGTAAAGTTTGCTTGGTCACCAAGCAATCCTACAAAACACTTCATTTTGGTATTTTCGAGGTTAAATGGAACTATAAACGAGTTATAGAAAACAACAACCCTAGAAAGAATGTGAATTGGTCATGGATAACTCTTTTGCAACTCGTGAGACTTTTCAAAAAGAGAAAATTAGTGAATCGATGAAAGTGGACTTTCCACATTATAGTGGGACAAACTATAGAGTTTTTGAACACTAACGAATGTGATTTTCCGCAAAATAAAGAAAACGTAAAGTTTGCTTGGTCACCAAGCAATCCTACAAAACACTTCATTTTGGTATTTTCGAGGTTAAATGGCATTATAAACGAGTTATAGAAAACAACAACCCTAGAATGAATGTGAATTGATCTTGGTCACTTTTGCAACTCGTGGAAATTTTAAAAAAAGAGAGAATGAGTGAATCGATGAAAGTGCACTTTCCACATTATAATGGGATAAACTATAGAGTTTTTGAACACTAACGAATGTGATTTTCCGCAAAATAAAGAAAACGTAAAGTTTGCTTGGTCACCAAGCAATCCTACAAAACACTTCATATTGGTATTTTCGAGGTTAAATGGTACTATAAACGAGTTATAGAAAACAACAACCCTAGAACGAATGTGAATTGGTCATGGTTAACTCTTTTGCAATTCGTGAGACTTTTCAAAAAGAGAAAATGAGTGAATCGATGAAAGTGCACTTTCCACATTATAGTGGGATAAACTATAGAGTTTTTGAGAACTAACGTATGTGATTTTCCGCAAAATGAAGAAAACATAAAGTTTGCTTGGTCACCAAGCAATCCTACAAAACACTTCATTTTGGTATTTTCGAGGTTAAATGGCACTATAAACGAGTTATAGAAAACAACAACCCTAGAACGAATGTGAATTGGTCATGGTTAACTCTTTTGCAACTCGTGAGCCTTTTCAAAAAGAGAAAATGAGTGAATCGATGAAAGTGTACTTTCCACATTATAGTGGGATAAACTATAGAGTTTTTGAACACTAACCAATGTGATTTTCCGCAAAATAAAGAAAACGTAAAGTTTGCTTGGTCACCAAGCAATCCTACAAAACACTTCATTTTGGTATTTTCGAGGTTAAATGGCATTATAAACTAGTTATAGAAAACAACAACCCTAGAATGAATGTGAATTGATCTTGGTCACTTTTGCAACTCGTGGAAATTTTCAAAAAGAGAGAATGAGTGAATCGATGAAAGTGCACTTTCCACATTATAATGGGATAAACTATAGAGTTTTTGAACACTAACGAATGTGATTTTCCGCAAAATAAAGAAAACGTAAAGTTTGCTTGGTCACCAAGCAATCCTACAAAACACTTCATTTTGGTATTTTCGAGGTTAAATGACACTATAAACGATTTATAGAAAACAATAACCCTAGAAAGAATGTGAATTGGTCATGGATAACTCTTTTGCAACTCGTGAGCCTTTTCAAAAAGAGAAAATGAGTGAATCGATGAAAGTGTACTTTCCACATTATAGTGGGATAAACTATAGAGTTTTTGAACACTAACCAATGTGATTTTCCGCAAAATAAAGAAAACGTAAAGTTTGCTTGGTCACCAAGCAATCCTACAAAACACTTCATTTTGGTATTTTCGAGGTTAAATGGCATTATAAACTAGTTATAGAAAACAACAACCCTAGAATGAATGTGAATTGATCTTGGTCACTTTTGCAACTCGTGGAAATTTTCAAAAAGAGAGAATGAGTGAATCGATGAAAGTGCACTTTCCACATTATAATGGGATAAACTATAGAGTTTTTGAACACTAACGAATGTGATTTTCCGCAAAATAAAGAAAACGTAAAGTTTGCTTGGTCACCAAGCAATCCTACAAAACACTTCATTTTGGTATTTTCGAGGTGAAATGGTACTATAAACGAGTTATAGAAAACAACAACCCTAGAACGAATGTGAATTGGTCATGGTTAACTCTTTTGCAACTCGTGAGACTTTTCAAAAAGAGAGAATGAGTGAATCGATGAAAGTGCACTTTCCACATTATATTGGGATAAACTATAGAGTTTTTGAACACTAACGAATGTGATTTTCCGCAAAATAAAGAAAACGTAAAGTTTGCTTGGTCACCAAGCAATCCTACAAAACAATTCATTTTGGTATTTTCGAGGTTAAATGGCACTATAAACGAGTTATAGAAAACAACAACCCTAGAAAGAATGTGAATTGGTCAAGGATAACTCTTTTGCAACTCGTGAGACTTTTCAAAAAGAGAAAATGAGTGAATCGATGAAAGTGGACTTTCCACATTATAGTGGGATAAACTATAGAGTTTTTGAACACTAACGAATGTGATTTTCCGCAAAATAAAGAAAACGTAAAGTTTGCTTGGTCACCAAGCAATCCTACAAAACACTTCATTTTGGTATTTTCGAGGTTAAATGGCATTATAAACGAGTTATAGAAAACAACAACCCTAGAACGAATGTGAATTGATCTTGGTCACTTTTGCAACTCGTGGAACTTTTCAAAAAGAGAGAATGAGTGAATCGATTAAAGTGCACTTTCCACATTATAATGGGATAAACTATAGAGTTTTTGAACACTAACGAATGTGATTTTCCGCAAAATAAAGAAAACGTAAAGTTTGCTTGGTCAACAAGCAATCCCACAAAACACTTCATTTTGATATTTTCGAGGTTAAATGGCACTATAAAAGAGTTATAGAAAACAACAACCCTAGAACGAATGTGAATTGGTCATGGTTAACTCTTTTGCAACTCGTGAGACTTTTCAAAAAGAGAGAATGAGTGAATCGATGAAAGTGCACTTTCCACATTATATTGGGATAAACTATAGAGTTTTTGAACACTAACGAATGTGATTTTCCGCAAAATAAAGAAAACGTAAAGTTTGCTTGGTCACCAAGCAATCCTACAAAACAATTCATTTTGGTATTTTCGAGGTTAAATGGCACTATAAACGAGTTATAGAAAACAACAACCCTAGAAAGAATGTGAATTGGTCAAGGATAACTCTTTTGCAACTCGTGAGACTTTTCAAAAAGAGAAAATGAGTGAATCGATGAAAGTGGACTTTCCACATTATAGTGGGATAAACTATAGAGTTTTTGAACACTAACGAATGTGATTTTCCGCAAAATAAAGAAAACGTAAAGTTTGCTTGGTCAACAAGCAATCCCACAAAACACTTCATTTTGATATTTTCGAGGTTAAATGGCACTATAAACGAGTTATAGAAAACAACAACCCTAGAATGAATGTGAATTGGTCATGGTTAACTCTTTTGCAACTCGTGAGACTTTTCAAAAAGAGAGAATGAGTGAATCGATGAAAGTTTACTTTCCACATTATAGTGGGATAAACTATAGAGTTTTTGAGAACTAACGTATGTGATTTTCCGCAAAATGAAGAAAACATAAAGTTTGCTTGGTCACCACGCAATCCTACAAAACACTTCATTTTGGTATTTTCGAGCTTATATGGCACTATAAACGAGTTATAGAAAACAACAACCCTAGAAAGAATGTGAATTGGTCAAGGATAACTCTTTTGCAACTCGTGAGACTTTTCAAAAAGAGAAAATGAGTGAATCGATGAAAGTAGACTTTCCACATTATAGTGGGATAAAATATAGAGTTTTTGAACACTAACGAATGTGATTTTCCGCAAAATAAAGAAAACGTAAATTTTGCTTGGTCACCAAGCAATCCTACAAAACACTTCATTTTGGTATTTTCGAGGTTAAATGGCATTATAAACGAGTTATAGAAAACAACAACCCTAGAACGAATGTGAATTGATCTTGGTCACTTTTGCAACTCGTGGAACTTTTCAAAGAGAGAGAATGAGTGAATCGATTAAAGTGCACTTTCCACATTATAATGGGATAAACTATAGAGTTTTTGAACACTAACGAATGTGATTTTCCGCAAAATAAAGAAAATGTAAAGTTTGCTTGGTCAACAAGCAATCCCACAAAACACTTCATTTTGATATTTTCGAGGTTAAATGGCACTATAAAAGAGTTATAGAAAACAACAACCCTAGAATGAATGTGAATTGGTCATGGTTAACTCTTTTGCAACTCGTGAGACTTTTCAAAAAGAGAGAATGAGTGAATCGATGAAAGTGCACTTTCCACATTATAGTGGGATAAACTATAGAGTTTTTGAGAACTAACGTATGTGATTTTCCGCAAAATGAAGAAAACATAAAGTTTGCTTGGTCACCAAGCAATCCTACAAAACACTTCATTTTGGTATTTTCGAGGTTAAATGGAACTATAAACGAGTTATAGAAAACAACAACCCTAGAAAGAATGTGAATTGGTCATGGATAACTCTTTTGCAACTCGTGAGACTTTTCAAAAAGAGAAAATGAGTGAATCGATGAAAGTGGACTTTCCACATTATAGTGGGATAAACTATAGAGTTTTTGAACACTAACGAATGTGATTTTCCGCAAAATAAAGAAAACGTAAAGTTTGCTTGGTCAACAAGCAATCCCACAAAACACTTCATTTTGATATTTTCGAGGTTAAATGGCACTATAAACGAGTTATAGAAAACAACAACCCTAGAATGAATGTGAATTGGTCATGGTTAACTCTTTTGCAACTCGTGAGACTTTTCAAAAAGAGAGAATGAGTGAATCGATGAAAGTTTACTTTCCACATTATAGTGGGATAAACTATAGAGTTTTTGAGAACTAACGTATGTGATTTTCCGCAAAATGAAGAAAACATAAAGTTTGCTTGGTCACCACGCAATCCTACAAAACACTTCATTTTGGTATTTTCGAGGTTATATGGCACTATAAACGAGTTATAGAAAACAACAACCCTAGAAAGAATGTGAATTGGTCAAGGATAACTCTTTTGCAACTCGTGAGACTTTTCAAAAAGAGAAAATGAGTGAATCGATGAAAGTAGACTTTCCACATTATAGTGGGATAAACTATAGAGTTTTTGAACACTAACGAATGTGATTTTCCGCAAAATAAAGAAAACGTAAATTTTGCTTGGTCACCAAGCAATCCTACAAAACACTTCATTTTGGTATTTTCGAGGTTAAATGGCATTATAAACGAGTTATAGAAAACATCAACCCTAGAACGAATGTGAATTGATCTTGGTCACTTTTGCAACTCGTGGAACTTTTCAAAAAGAGAGAATGAGTGAATCGATTAAAGTGCACTTTCCACATTATAATGGGATAAACTATAGAGTTTTTGAACACTAACGAATGTGATTTTCCGCAAAATAAAGAAAACGTAAAGTTTGCTTGGTCAACAAGCAATCCCACAAAACACTTCATTTTGATATTTTCGAGGTTAAATGGCACTATAAAAGAGTTATAGAAAACAACAACCCTAGAATGAATGTGAATTGGTCATGGTTAACTCTTTTGCAACTCGTGAGACTTTTCAAAAAGAGAGAATGAGTGAATCGATGAAAGTGCACTTTCCACATTATAGTGGGATAAACTATAGAGTTTTTGAGAACTAACGTATGTGATTTTCCGCAAAATGAAGAAAACATAAAGTTTGCTTGGTCACCAAGCAATCCTACAAAACACTTCATTTTGGTATTTTCGAGGTTAAATGGAACTATAAACGAGTTATAGAAAACAACAACCCTAGAAAGAATGTGAATTGGTCATGGATAACTCTTTTGCAACTCGTGAGACTTTTCAAAAAGAGAAAATTAGTGAATCGATGAAAGTGGACTTTCCACATTATAGTGGGACAAACTATAGAGTTTTTGAACACTAACGAATGTGATTTTCCGCAAAATAAAGAAAACGTAAAGTTTGCTTGGTCACCAAGCAATCCTACAAAACACTTCATTTTTGTATTTTCGAGGTTAAATGGCATTATAAACGAGTTATAGAAAACAACAACCCTAGAATGAATGTGAATTGATCTTGGTCACTTTTGCAACTCGTGGAAATTTTCAAAAAGAGAGAATGAGTGAATCGATGAAAGTGCACTTTCCACATTATAATGGGATAAACTATAGAGTTTTTGAACACTAACGAATGTGATTTTCCGCAAAATAAAGAAAACGTAAAGTTTGCTTGGTCACCAAGCAATCCTACAAAACACTTCATTTTGGTATTTTCGAGGTTAAATGGTACTATAAACAAGTTATAGAAAACAACAACCCTAGAGCGAATGTGAATTGGTCATGGTTAACTCTTTTGCAACTCGTGAGACTTTTCAAAAAGAGAGAATGAGTGAATCGATGAAACTGCACTTTCCACATTATATTGGGATAAACTATAGAGTTTTTGAACACTAACGAATGTGATTTTCCGCAAAATAAAGAAAACGTAAAGTTTGCTTGGTCACCAAGCAATCCTACAAAACAATTCATTTTGGTATTTTCGAGGTTAAATGGCACTATAAACGAGTTATAGAAAACAACAACCCTAGAAAGAATGTGAATTGGTCAAGGATAACTCTTTTGCAACTCGTGAGACTTTTCAAAAAGAGAAAATGAGTGAATCGATGAAAGTGGACTTTCCACATTATAGTGGGATAAACTATAGAGTTTTTGAACACTAACGAATGTGATTTTCCGCAAAATAAAGAAAACGTAAATTTTGCTTGGTCACCAAGCAATCCTACAAAACACTTCATTTTGGTATTTTCGAGGTTAAATGGCATTATAAACGAGTTATAGAAAACAACAACCCTAGAACGAATGTGAATTGATCTTGGTCACTTTTGCAACTCGTGGAACTTTTCAAAAAGAGAGAATGAGTGAATCGATTAAAGTGCACTTTCCACATTATAATGGGATAAACTATAGAGTTTTTGAACACTAACGAATGTGATTTTCCGCAAAATAAAGAAAACGTAAAGTTTGCTTGGTCACCAAGCAATCCTACAAAACACTTCATTTTGGTATTTTCGAGGTTAAATGACACTATGAACGAGTTATAGAAAACAACAACCCTAGAAAGAATGTGAATTGGTCATGGATAACTCTTTTGCAACTCGTGAGACTTTTCAAAAAGAGAAAATGAGTGAATCGATGAAAGTGTACTTTCCACATTATAGTGGGATAAACTATAGAGTTTTTGAACACTAACGAATGTGATTTTCCGCAAAATAAAGAAAACGTAAAGTTTGCTTGGTCACCAAGCAATCCTACAAAACAATTCATTTTGGTATTTTCGAGGTTAAATGGCACTATAAACGAGTTATAGAAAACAACAACCCTAGAAAGAATGTGAATTGGTCAAGGATAACTCTTTTGCAACTCGTGAGACTTTTCAAAAAGAGAAAATGAGTGAATCGATGAAAGTGGACTTTCCACATTATAGTGGGATAAACTATAGTGTTTTTGAACACTAACGAATGTGATTTTCCGCAAAATAAAGAAAACGTAAATTTTGCTTGGTCACCAAGCAATCCTACAAAACACTTCATTTTGGTATTTTCGAGGTTAAATGGCATTATAAACGAGTTATAGAAAACAACAACCCTAGAACGAATGTGAATTGATCTTGGTCACTTTTGCAACTCGTGGAACTTTTCAAAAAGAGAGAATGAGTGAATCGATTAAAGTGCACTTTCCACATTATAATTGGATAAACTATAGAGTTTTTGAACACTAACGAATGTGATTTTCCGCAAAATAAAGAAAACGTAAAGTTTGCTTGGTCACCAAGCAATCCTACAAAACACTTCATTTTGGTATTTTCGAGGTTAAATGACACTATGAACGAGTTATAGAAAACAACAACCCTAGAAAGAATGTGAATTGGTCATGGATAACTCTTTTGCAACTCGTGAGACTTTTCAAAAAGAGAAAATGAGTGAATCGATGAAAGTGTACATTCCACATTATAGTGGGATAAACTATAGAGTTTTTGAACACTAACGAATGTGATTTTCCGCAAAATAAAGAAAACGTAAAGTTTGCTTGGTCACCAAGCAATCCTACAAAACACTTCATTTTGGTATTTTCGAGGTTAAATGGCACTATAAACGAGTTATAGAAAACAACAACCCTAGAAAGAATGTGAATTGGTCAAGGATAACTCTTTTGCAACTCGTGAGACTTTTCAAAAAGAGAAAATGAGTGAATCGATGAAAGTGGACTTTCCACATTATAGTGGGATAAACTATAGAGTTTTTGAACACTAACGAATGTGATTTTCCGCAAAATAAAGAAAACGTAAATTTTGCTTAGTCACCAAGCAATCCTACAAAACACTTCATTTTGGTATTTTCGAGGTTAAATGGCATTATAAACGAGTTATAGAAAACAACAACCCTAGAACGAATGTGAATTGATCTTGGTCACTTTTGCAACTCGTGGAACTTTTCAAAAAGAGAGAATGAGTAAATCGATTAAAGTGCACTTTCCACATTATAATGGGATAAACTATAGAGTTTTTGAACACTAACGAATGTAATTTTCCGCAAAATAAAGAAAACGTAAAGTTTGCTTGGTCACCAAGCAATCCCACAAAACACTTCATTTTGGTATTTTCGAGGTTAAATGGCATTATAAACGAGTTATAGAAAACAACAACCCTAGAACGAATGTGAATTGATCTTGGTCACTTTTGCAACTCGTGGAACTTTTCAAAAAGAGAGAATGAGTGAATCGATTAAAGTGCACTTTCCACATTATAATGGGATAAACTATAGAGTTTTTGAACACTAACGAATGTGATTTTCCGCAAAATAAAGAAAACGTAAAGTTTGCTTGGTCACCAAGCAATCCTACAAAACACTTCATTTTGGTATTTTCGAGGTTAAATGACACTATAAACGAGTTATAGAAAACAGCAACCCTAGAACGAATGTGAATTGGTCATGGATAACTCTTTTGCAACTCGTGAGACTTTTCAAAAAGAGAAAATGAGTGACTCGATGAAAGTGTACTTTCCACATTATAGTGGGATAAACTATAGAGTTTTTGAACACTAACGAATGTGATTTTCCGCAAAATAAAGAAAACGTAAAGTTTGCTTGGTCACCAAGCAATCCTACAAAACACTTCATTTTGGTATTTTCGAGGTTAAATGACACTATAAACGAGTTATAGAAAACAACAACCCTAGAAAGAATGTGAATTGGTCATGGATAACTCTTTTACAACTCGTGAGACTTTTCAAAAAGAGAAAATGAGTGAATCGATGAAAGTGTACTTTCCACATTATAGTGGGATAAACTATAGAGTTTTTGAACACTAACGAATGTGATTTTCCGCAAAATAAAGAAAACGTAAAGTTTGCTTGGTCACCAAGCAATCCTACAAAACACTTCATTTTGGTATTTTCGAGGTTAAATGACACTATAAACGAGTTATAGAAAACAACAACCCTAGAAAGAATGTGAATTGGTCATGGATAACTCTTTTGCAACTCGTGAGACTTTTCAAAAAGAGAAAATGAGTGAATCGATGAAAGTGTACTTTCCACATTATAGTGGGATAAACTATAGAGTTTTTGAACACTAACGAATGTGATTTTCCGCAAAATAAAGAAAACGTAAAGTTTGCTTGGTCACCAAGCAATCCTACAAAACACTTCATTTTGGTATTTTCGAGGTTAAATGGCATTATAAACGAGTTATAGAAAACAACAACCCTAGAAAGAATGTGAATTGGTCATGGATAACTCTTTTACAACTCGTGAGACTTTTCAAAAAGAGAAAATGAGTGAATCGATGAAAGTGTACTTTCCACATTATAGTGGGATAAACTATAGAGTTTTTGAACACTAACGAATGTGATATTCCGCAAAATAAAGAAAACGTAAAGTTTGCTTGGTCACCAAGCAATCCTACAAAACACTTCATTTTGGTATTTTCGAGGTTAAATGGCACTATAAACGAGTTATAGAAAACAACAACCCTAGAACGAATGTGAATTGGTCATGGTTAACTCTTTTGCAACTCGTGAGACTTTTCAAAAAGAGAGAATGAGTGAATCGATGAAAGTGCACTTTCCACATTATAGTGGGATAAACTATAGAGTTTTTGAACACTAACGAATGTGATTTTCCGCAAAATAAAGAAAACGTAAAGTTTGCTTGGTCACCAAGCAATCCTACAAAACAATTCATTTTGGTATTTTCGAGGTTAAATGGCACTATAAACGAGTTATAGAAAACAACAACCCTAGAAAGAATGTGAATTGGTCAAGGATAACTCTTTTGCAACTCGTGAGACTTTTCAAAAAGAGAAAATGAGTGAATCGATGAAAGTGGACTTTCCACATTATAGTGGGATAAACTATAGAGTTTTTGAACACTAACGAATGTGATTATCCGCAAAATAAAGAAAACGTAAAGTTTGCTTGGTCACCAAGCAATCCTACAAAACACTTCATTTTGGTATTTTCGAGGTTAAATGGCATTATAAACGAGTTATAGAAATTAACAACCCTAGAACGAATGTGAATTGATCTTGGTCACTTTTGCAACTCGTGGAACTTTTCAAAAAGAGAGAATGAGTGAATCGATGAAAGTGCACTTTCCACATTATAATGGGATAAACTATAGAGTTTTTGAACACTAACGAATGTGATTTTCCGCAAAATAAAGAAAACGTAAAGTTTGCTTGGTCACCAAGCAATCCTACAAAACACTTCATTTTGGTATTTTCGAGGTTAAATGGTACTATAAACGAGTTATAGAAAACAACAACCCTAGAACGAATGTGAATTGGTCATGGTTAACTCTTTTGCAACTCGTGAGACTTTTCAAAAAGAGAGAATGAGTGAATCGATGAAAGTGCACTTTCCACATTATATTGGGATAAACTATAGAGTTTTTGAACACTAACGAATGTGATTTTCCGCAAAATAAAGAAAACGTAAAGTTTGCTTGGTCACCAAGCAATCCTACAAAACAATTCATTTTGGTATTTTCGAGGTTAAATGGCACTATAAACGAGTTATAGAAAACAACAACCCTAGAAAGAATGTGAATTGGTCAAGGATAACTCTTTTGCAACTCGTGAGACTTTTCAAAAAGAGAAAATGAGTGAATCGATGAAAGTGGACTTTCCACATTATAGTGGGATAAACTATAGAGTTTTTGAACACTAACGAATGTGATTTTCCGCAAAATAAAGAAAACGTAAATTTTGCTTGGTCACCAAGCAATCCTACAAAACACTTCATTTTGGTATTTTCGAGGTTAAATGGCATTATAAACGAGTTATAGAAAACAACAACCCTAGAACGAATGTGAATTGATCTTGGTCACTTTTGCAACTCGTGGAACTTTTCAAAAAGAGAGAATGAGTGAATCGATTAAAGTGCACTTTCCACATTATAATGGGATAAACTATAGAGTTTTTGAACACTAACGAATGTGATTTTCCGCAAAATAAAGAAAACGTAAAGTTTGCTTGGTCACCAAGCAATCCTACAAAACACTTCATTTTGGTATTTTCGAGGTTAAATGACACTATGAACGAGTTATAGAAAACAACAACCCTAGAAAGAATGTGAATTGGTCATGGATAACTCTTTTGCAACTCGTGAAACTTTTCAAAAAGAGAAAATGAGTGAATCGATGAAAGTGTACTTTCCACATTATAGTGGGATAAACTATAGAGTTTTTGAACACTAACGAATGTGATTTTCCGCAAAATAAAGAAAACGTAAAGTTTGCTTGGTCACCAAGCAATCCTACAAAACACTTCATTTTGGTATTTTCGAGGTTAAATGGCACTATAAACGAGTTATAGAAAACAACAACCCTAGAAAGAATGTGAATTGGTCAAGGATAACTCTTTTGCAACTCGTGAGACTTTTCAAAAAGAGAAAATGAGTGAATCGATGAAAGTGGACTTTCCACATTATAGTGGGATAAACTATAGAGTTTTTGAACACTAACGAATGTGATTTTCCGCAAAATAAAGAAAACGTAAATTTTGCTTGGTCACCAAGCAATCCTACAAAACACTTCATTTTGGTATTTTCGAGGTTAAATGGCATTATAAACGAGTTATAGAAAACAACAACCCTAGAACGAATGTGAATTGATCTTGGTCACTTTTGCAACTCGTGGAACTTTTCAAAAAGAGAGAATGAGTGAATCGATTAAAGTGCACTTTCCACATTATAATGGGATAAACTATAGAGTTTTTGAACACTAACGAATGTGATTTTCCGCAAAATAAAGAAAACGTAAAGTTTGCTTGGTCACCAAGCAATCCTACAAAACACTTCATTTTGGTATTTTCGAGGTTAAATGGCACTATAAACGAGTTATAGAAAACAACAACCCTAGAATGAATGTGAATTGGTCATGGTTAACTCTTTTGCAACTCGTGAGACTTTTCAAAAAGAGAGAATGAGTGAATCGATGAAAGTTACTTTCCACATTATAGTGGGATAAACTATAGAGTTTTTGAGAACTAACGTATGTGATTTTCCGCAAAATGAAGAAAACATAAAGTTTGCTTGGTCACCACGCAATCCTACAAAACACTTCATTTTGGTATTTTCGAGGTTATATGGCACTATAAACGAGTTATAGAAAACAACAACCCTAGAACGAATGTGAATTGGTCATGGTTAACTCTTTTGCAACTCGTGAGACTTTTCAAAAAGAGAGAATGAGTGAATCGATGAAAGTGCACTTTCCACATTATAGTGGGATAAACTATAGAGTTTTTGAACACTAACGAATGTGATTTTCCGCAAAATAAAGAAAACGTAAAGTTTGCTTGGTCACCAAGCAATCCTACAAAACAATTCATTTTGGTATTTTCGAGGTTAAATGGCACTATAAACGAGTTATAGAAAACAACAACCCTAGAAAGAATGTGAATTGGTCAAGGATAACTCTTTTGCAACTCGTGAGACTTTTCAAAAAGAGAAAATGAGTGAATCGATGAAAGTGGACTTTCCACATTATAGTGGGATAAACTATAGAGTTTTTGAACACTAACGAATGTGATTTTCCGCAAAATAAAGAAAACGTAAAGTTTGCTTGGTCACCAAGCAATCCTACAAAACACTTCATTTTGGTATTTTCGAGGTTAAATGGCACTATAAACGAGTTATAGAAAACAACAACCCTAGAAAGAATGTGAATTGGTCAAGGATAACTCTTTTGCAACTCGTGAGACTTTTCAAAAAGAGAAAATGAGTGAATCGATGAAAGTGGACTTTCCACATTATAGTGGGATAAACTATAGAGTTTTTGAACACTAACGAATGTGATTTTCCGCAAAATAAAGAAAACGTAAATTTTGCTTGGTCACCAAGCAATCCTACAAAACACTTCATTTTGGTATTTTCGAGGTTAAATGGCATTATAAACGAGTTATAGAAAACAACAACCCTAGAACGAATGTGAATTGATCTTGGTCACTTTTGCAATTCGTGGAACTTTTCAAAAAGAGAGAATGAGTGAATCGATTAAAGTGCACTTTCCACATTATAATGGGATAAACTATAGAGTTTTTGAACACTAACGAATGTGATTTTCCGCAAAATAAAGAAAACGTAAAGTTTGCTTGGTCACCAAGCAATCCTACAAAACACTTCATTTTGGTATTTTCGAGGTTAAATGGCACTATAAACGAGTTATAGAAAACAACAACCCTAGAACGAATGTGAATTGGTCATGGTTAACTCTTTTGCAACTCGTGAGACTTTTCAAAAAGAGAGAATGAGTGAATCGATGAAAGTGCACTTTCCACATTATAGTGGGATAAACTATAGAGTTTTTGAACACTAACGAATGTGATTTTCCGCAAAATAAAGAAAACGTAAAGTTTGCTTGGTCACCAAGCAATCCTACAAAACAATTCATTTTGGTATTTTCGAGGTTAAATGGCACTATAAACGAGTTATAGAAAACAACAACCCTAGAAAGAATGTGAATTGGTCAAGGATAACTCTTTTGCAACTCGTGAGACTTTTCAAAAAGAGAAAATGAGTGAATCGATGAAAGTGGACTTTCCACATTATAGTGGGATAAACTATAGAGTTTTTGAACACTAACGAATGTGATTTTCCGCAAAATAAAGAAAACGTAAAGTTTGCTTGGTCACCAAGCAATCCTACAAAACACTTCATTTTGGTATTTTCGAGGTTAAATGGCATTATAAACGAGTTATAGAAATTAACAACCCTAGAACGAATGTGAATTGATCTTGGTCACTTTTGCAACTCGTGGAACTTTTCAAAAATAGAGAATGAGTGAATCGATGAAAGTGCACTTTCCACATTATAATGGGATAAACTATAGAGTTTTTGAACACTAACGAATGTGATTTTCCGCAAAATAAAGAAAACGTAAAGTTTGCTTGGTCACCAAGCAATCCTACAAAACACTTCATTTTGGTATTTTCGAGGTTAAATGACACTATGAACGAGTTATAGAAAACAACAACCCTAGAAAGAATGTGAATTGGTCATGGATAACTCTTTTGCAACTCGTGAGACTTTTCAAAAAGAGAAAATGAGTGAATCGATGAAAGTGTACTTTCCACATTATAGTGGGATAAACTATAGAGTTTTTGAACACTAACGAATGTGATTTTCCGCAAAATAAAGAAAACGTAAAGTTTGCTTGGTCACCAAGCAATCCTACAAAACACTTCATTTTGGTATTTTCGAGGTTAAATGGCACTATAAACGAGTTATAGAAAACAACAACCCTAGAAAGAATGTGAATTGGTCAAGGATAACTCTTTTGCAACTCGTGAGACTTTTCAAAAAGAGAAAATGAGTGAATCGATGAAAGTGGACTTTCCACATTATAGTGGGATAAACTATAGAGTTTTTGAACACTAACGAATGTGATTTTCCGCAAAATAAAGAAAACGTAAATTTTGCTTGGTCACCAAGCAATCCTACAAAACACTTCATTTTGGTATTTTCGAGGTTAAATGGCATTATAAACGAGTTATAGAAAACAACAACCCTAGAACGAATGTGAATTGATCTTGGTCACTTTTGCAACTCGTGGAACTTTTCAAAAAGAGAGAATGAGTGAATCGATTAAAGTGCACTTTCCACATTATAATGGGATAAACTATAGAGTTTTTGAACACTAACGAATGTGATTTTCCGCAAAATAAAGAAAACGTAAAGTTTGCTTGGTCACCAAGCAATCCTACAAAACACTTCATTTTGGTATTTTCGAGGTTAAATGGCACTATAAACGAGTTATAGAAAACAACAACCCTAGAATGAATGTGAATTGGTCATGGTTAACTCTTTTGCAACTCGTGAGACTTTTCAAAAAGAGAGAATGAGTGAATCGATGAAAGTTACTTTCCACATTATAGTGGGATAAACTATAGAGTTTTTGAGAACTAACGTATGTGATTTTCCGCAAAATGAAGAAAACATAAAGTTTGCTTGGTCACCACGCAATCCTACAAAACACTTCATTTTGGTATTTTCGAGGTTATATGGCACTATAAACGAGTTATAGAAAACAACAACCCTAGAACGAATGTGAATTGGTCATGGTTAACTCTTTTGCAACTCGTGAGACTTTTCAAAAAGAGAGAATGAGTGAATCGATGAAAGTGCACTTTCCACATTATAGTGGGATAAACTATAGAGTTTTTGAACACTAACGAATGTGATTTTCCGCAAAATAAAGAAAACGTAAAGTTTGCTTGGTCACCAAGCAATCCTACAAAACAATTCATTTTGGTATTTTCGAGGTTAAATGGCACTATAAACGAGTTATAGAAAACAACAACCCTAGAAAGAATGTGAATTGGTCAAGGATAACTCTTTTGCAACTCGTGAGACTTTTCAAAAAGAGAAAATGAGTGAATCGATGAAAGTGGACTTTCCACATTATAGTGGGATAAACTATAGAGTTTTTGAACACTAACGAATGTGATTTTCCGCAAAATAAAGAAAACGTAAAGTTTGCTTGGTCACCAAGCAATCCTACAAAACACTTCATTTTGGTATTTTCGAGGTTAAATGGCATTATAAACGAGTTATAGAAATTAACAACCCTAGAACGAATGTGAATTGATCTTGGTCACTTTTGCAACTCGTGGAACTTTTCAAAAAGAGAGAATGAGTGAATCGATGAAAGTGCACTTTCCACATTATAATGGGATAAACTATAGAGTTTTTGAACACTAACGAATGTGATTTTCCGCAAAATAAAGAAAACGTAAAGTTTGCTTGGTCACCAAGCAATCCTACAAAACACTTCATTTTGGTATTTTCGAGGTTAAATGACACTATGAACGAGTTATAGAAAACAACAACCCTAGAAAGAATGTGAATTGGTCATGGATAACTCTTTTGCAACTCGTGAGACTTTTCAAAAAGAGAAAATGAGTGAATCGATGAAAGTGTACTTTCCACATTATAGTGGGATAAACTATAGAGTTTTTGAACACTAACGAATGTGATTTTCCGCAAAATAAAGAAAACGTAAAGTTTGCTTGGTCACCAAGCAATCCTACAAAACACTTCATTTTGGTATTTTCGAGGTTAAATGGCACTATAAACGAGTTATAGAAAACAACAACCCTAGAAAGAATGTGAATTGGTCAAGGATAACTCTTTTGCAACTCGTGAGACTTTTCAAAAAGAGAAAATGAGTGAATCGATGAAAGTGGACTTTCCACATTATAGTGGGATAAACTATAGAGTTTTTGAACACTAACGAATGTGATTTTCCGCAAAATAAAGAAAACGTAAATTTTGCTTGGTCACCAAGCAATCCTACAAAACACTTCATTTTGGTATTTTCGAGGTTAAATGGCATTATAAACGAGTTATAGAAAACAACAACCCTAGAACGAATGTGAATTGATCTTGGTCACTTTTGCAACTCGTGGAACTTTTCAAAAAGAGAGAATGAGTGAATCGATTAAAGTGCACTTTCCACATTATAATGGGATAAACTATAGAGTTTTTGAGAACTAACGTATGTGATTTTCCGCAAAATGAAGAAAACATAAAGTTTGCTTGGTCACCACGCAATCCTACAAAACACTTCATTTTGGTATTTTCGAGGTTATATGGCACTATAAACGAGTTATAGAAAACAACAACCCTAGAACGAATGTGAATTGGTCATGGTTAACTCTTTTGCAACTCGTGAGACTTTTCAAAAAGAGAGAATGAGTGAATCGATGAAAGTGCACTTTCCACATTATAGTGGGATAAACTATAGAGTTTTTGAACACTAACGAATGTGATTTTCCGCAAAATAAAGAAAACGTAAAGTTTGCTTGGTCACCAAGCAATCCTACAAAACAATTCATTTTGGTATTTTCGAGGTTAAATGGCACTATAAACGAGTTATAGAAAACAACAACCCTAGAAAGAATGTGAATTGGTCAAGGATAACTCTTTTGCAACTCGTGAGACTTTTCAAAAAGAGAAAATGAGTGAATCGATGAAAGTGGACTTTCCACATTATAGTGGGATAAACTATAGAGTTTTTGAACACTAACGAATGTGATTTTCCGCAAAATAAAGAAAACGTAAAGTTTGCTTGGTCACCAAGCAATCCTACAAAACACTTCATTTTGGTATTTTCGAGGTTAAATGGCATTATAAACGAGTTATAGAAATTAACAACCCTAGAACGAATGTGAATTGATCTTGGTCACTTTTGCAACTCGTGAAACTTTTCAAAAAGAGAGAATGAGTGAATCGATGAAAGTGCACTTTCCACATTATAATGGGATAAACTATAGAGTTTTTGAACACTAACGAATGTGATTTTCCGCAAAATAAAGAAAACGTAAAGTTTGCTTGGTCACCAAGCAATCCTACAAAACAATTCATTTTGGTATTTTCGAGGTTAAATGGCACTATAAACGAGTTATAGAAAACAACAACCCTAGAAAGAATGTGAATTGGTCAAGGATAACTCTTTTGCAACTCGTGAGACTTTTCAAAAAGAGAAAATGAGTGAATCGATGAAAGTGGACTTTCCACATTATAGTGGGATAAACTATAGAGTTTTTGAACACTAACGAATGTGATTTTCCGCAAAATAAAGAAAACGTAAAGTTTGCTTGGTCACCAAGCAATCCTACAAAACACTTCATTTTGGTATTTTCGAGGTTAAATGGCATTATAAACGAGTTATAGAAATTAACAACCCTAGAACGAATGTGAATTGATCTTGGTCACTTTTGCAACACGTGGAACTTTTCAAAAAGAGAGAATGAGTGAATCGATGAAAGTGCACTTTCCACATTATAATGGGATAAACTATAGAGTTTTTGAACACTAACGAATGTGATTTTCCGCAAAATAAAGAAAACGTAAAGTTTGCTTGGTCACCAAGCAATCCTACAAAACACTTCATTTTGGTATTTTCGAGGTTAAATGACACTATGAACGAGTTATAGAAAACAACAACCCTAGAAAGAATGTGAATTGGTCATGGATAACTCTTTTGCAACTCGTGAGACTTTTCAAAAAGAGAAAATGAGTGAATCGATGAAAGTGTACTTTCCACATTATAGTGGGATAAACTATAGAGTTTTTGAACACTAACGAATGTGATTTTCCGCAAAATAAAGAAAACGTAAAGTTTGCTTGGTCACCAAGCAATCCTACAAAACACTTCATTTTGGTATTTTCGAGGTTAAATGGCACTATAAACGAGTTATAGAAAACAACAACCCTAGAAAGAATGTGAATTGGTCAAGGATAACTCTTTTGCAACTCGTGAGACTTTTCAAAAAGAGAAAATGAGTGAATCGATGAAAGTGGACTTTCCACATTATAGTGGGATAAACTATAGAGTTTTTGAACACTAACGAATGTGATTTTCCGCAAAATAAAGAAAACGTAAATTTTGCTTGGTCACCAAGCAATCCTACAAAACACTTCATTTTGGTATTTTCGAGGTTAAATGGCATTATAAACGAGTTATAGAAAACAACAACCCTAGAACGAATGTGAATTGATCTTGGTCACTTTTGCAACTCGTGGAACTTTTCAAAAAGAGAGAATGAGTGAATCGATTAAAGTGCACTTTCCACATTATAATGGGATAAACTATAGAGTTTTTGAACACTAACGAATGTGATTTTCCGCAAAATAAAGAAAACGTAAAGTTTGCTTGGTCACCAAGCAATCCTACAAAACACTTCATTTTGGTATTTTCGAGGTTAAATGGCACTATAAACGAGTTATAGAAAACAACAACCCTAGAATGAATGTGAATTGGTCATGGTTAACTCTTTTGCAACTCGTGAGACTTTTCAAAAAGAGAGAATGAGTGAATCGATGAAAGTTACTTTCCACATTATAGTGGGATAAACTATAGAGTTTTTGAGAACTAACGTATGTGATTTTCCGCAAAATGAAGAAAACATAAAGTTTGCTTGGTCACCACGCAATCCTACAAAACACTTCATTTTGGTATTTTCGAGGTTATATGGCACTATAAACGAGTTATAGAAAACAACAACCCTAGAACGAATGTGAATTGGTCATGGTTAACTCTTTTGCAACTCGTGAGACTTTTCAAAAAGAGAGAATGAGTGAATCGATGAAAGTGCACTTTCCACATTATAGTGGGATAAACTATAGAGTTTTTGAACACTAACGAATGTGATTTTCCGCAAAATAAAGAAAACGTAAAGTTTGCTTGGTCACCAAGCAATCCTACAAAACAATTCATTTTGGTATTTTCGAGGTTAAATGGCACTATAAACGAGTTATAGAAAACAACAACCCTAGAAAGAATGTGAATTGGTCAAGGATAACTCTTTTGCAACTCGTGAGACTTTTCAAAAAGAGAAAATGAGTGAATCGATGAAAGTGGACTTTCCACATTATAGTGGGATAAACTATAGAGTTTTTGAACACTAACGAATGTGATTTTCCGCAAAATAAAGAAAACGTAAAGTTTGCTTGGTCACCTAGCAATCCTACAAAACACTTCATTTTGGTATTTTCGAGGTTAAATGGCATTATAAACGAGTTATAGAAATTAACAACCCTAGAACGAATGTGAATTGATCTTGGTCACTTTTGCAACTCGTGGAACTTTTCAAAAAGAGAGAATGAGTGAATCGATGAAAGTGCACTTTCCACATTATAATGGGATAAACTATAGAGTTTTTGAACACTAACGAATGTGATTTTCCGCAAAATAAAGAAAACGTAAAGTTTGCTTGGTCACCAAGCAATCCTACAAAACACTTCATTTTGGTATTTTCGAGGTTAAATGACACTATGAACGAGTTATAGAAAACAACAACCCTAGAAAGAATGTGAATTGGTCATGGATAACTCTTTTGCAACTCGTGAGACTTTTCAAAAAGAGAAAATGAGTGAATCGATGAAAGTGTACTTTCCACATTATAGTGGGATAAACTATAGAGTTTTTGAACACTAACGAATGTGATTTTCCGCAAAATAAAGAAAACGTAAAGTTTGCTTGGTCACCAAGCAATCCTACAAAACACTTCATTTTGGTATTTTCGAGGTTAAATGGCACTATAAACGAGTTATAGAAAACAACAACCCTAGAAAGAATGTGAATTGGTCAAGGATAACTCTTTTGCAACTCGTGAGACTTTTCAAAAAGAGAAAATGAGTGAATCGATGAAAGTGGACTTTCCACATTATAGTGGGATAAACTATAGAGTTTTTGAACACTAACGAATGTGATTTTCCGCAAAATAAAGAAAACGTAAATTTTGCTTGGTCACCAAGCAATCCTACAAAACACTTCATTTTGGTATTTTCGAGGTTAAATGGCATTATAAACGAGTTATGGAAAACAACAACCCTAGAACGAATGTGAATTGATCTTGGTCACTTTTGCAACTCGTGGAACTTTTCAAAAAGAGAGAATGAGTGAATCGATTAAAGTGCACTTTCCACATTATAATGGGATAAACTATAGAGTTTTTGAACACTAACGAATGTGATTTTCCGCAAAATAAAGAAAACGTAAAGTTTGCTTGGTCACCAAGCAATCCTACAAAACACTTCATTTTGGTATTTTCGAGGTTAAATGGCACTATAAACGAGTTATAGAAAACAACAACCCTAGAATGAATGTGAATTGGTCATGGTTAACTCTTTTGCAACTCGTGAGACTTTTCAAAAAGAGAGAATGAGTGAATCGATGAAAGTTACTTTCCACATTATAGTGGGATAAACTATAGAGTTTTTGAGAACTAACGTATGTGATTTTCCGCAAAATGAAGAAAACATAAAGTTTGCTTGGTCACCACGCAATCCTACAAAACACTTCATTTTGGTATTTTCGAGGTTATATGGCACTATAAACGAGTTATAGAAAACAACAACCCTAGAACGAATGTGAATTGGTCATGGTTAACTCTTTTGCAACTCGTGAGACTTTTCAAAAAGAGAGAATGAGTGAATCGATGAAAGTGCACTTTCCACATTATAGTGGGATAAACTATAGAGTTTTTGAACACTAACGAATGTGATTTTCCGCAAAATAAAGAAAACGTAAAGTTTGCTTGGTCACCAAGCAATCCTACAAAACAATTCATTTTGGTATTTTCGAGGTTAAATGGCACTATAAACGAGTTATAGAAAACAACAACCCTAGAAAGAATGTGAATTGGTCAAGGATAACTCTTTTGCAACTCGTGAGACTTTTCAAAAAGAGAAAATGAGTGAATCGATGAAAGTGGACTTTCCACATTATAGTGGGATAAACTATAGAGTTTTTGAACACTAACGAATGTGATTTTCCGCAAAATAAAGAAAACGTAAAGTTTGCTTGGTCACCAAGCAATCCTACAAAACACTTCATTTTGGTATTTTCGAGGTTAAATGGCATTATAAACGAGTTATAGAAATTAACAACCCTAGAACGAATGTGAATTGATCTTGGTCACTTTTGCAACTCGTGAAACTTTTCAAAAAGAGAGAATGAGTGAATCGATGAAAGTGCACTTTCCACATTATAATGGGATAAACTATAGAGTTTTTGAACACTAACGAATGTGATTTTCCGCAAAATAAAGAAAACGTAAAGTTTGCTTGGTCACCAAGCAATCCTACAAAACACTTCATTTTGGTATTTTCGAGGTTAAATGGCACTATAAACGAGTTATAGAAAACAACAACCCTAGAATGAATGTGAATTGGTCATGGTTAACTCTTTTGCAACTCGTGAGACTTTTCAAAAAGAGAGAATGAGTGAATCGATGAAAGTTACTTTCCACATTATAGTGGGATAAACTATAGAGTTTTTGAGAACTAACGTATGTGATTTTCCGCAAAATGAAGAAAACATAAAGTTTGCTTGGTCACCACGCAATCCTACAAAACACTTCATTTTGGTATTTTCGAGGTTATATGGCACTATAAACGAGTTATAGAAAACAACAACCCTAGAACGAATGTGAATTGGTCATGGTTAACTCTTTTGCAACTCGTGAGACTTTTCAAAAAGAGAGAATGAGTGAATCGATGAAAGTGCACTTTCCACATTATAGTGGGATAAACTATAGAGTTTTTGAACACTAACGAATGTGATTTTCCGCAAAATAAAGAAAACGTAAAGTTTGCTTGGTCACCAAGCAATCCTACAAAACAATTCATTTTGGTATTTTCGAGGTTAAATGGCACTATAAACGAGTTATAGAAAACAACAACCCTAGAAAGAATGTGAATTGGTCAAGGATAACTCTTTTGCAACTCGTGAGACTTTTCAAAAAGAGAAAATGAGTGAATCGATGAAAGTGGACTTTCCACATTATAGTGGGATAAACTATAGAGTTTTTGAACACTAACGAATGTGATTTTCCGCAAAATAAAGAAAACGTAAAGTTTGCTTGGTCACCAAGCAATCCTACAAAACACTTCATTTTGGTATTTTCGAGGTTAAATGGCATTATAAACGAGTTATAGAAATTAACAACCCTAGAACGAATGTGAATTGATCTTGGTCACTTTTGCAACTCGTGAAACTTTTCAAAAAGAGAGAATGAGTGAATCGATGAAAGTGCACTTTCCACATTATAATGGGATAAACTATAGAGTTTTTGAACACTAACGAATGTGATTTTCCGCAAAATAAAGAAAACGTAAAGTTTGCTTGGTCACCAAGCAATCCTACAAAACACTTCATTTTGGTATTTTCGAGGTTAAATGGTACTATAAACGAGTTATAGAAAACAACAACCCTAGAACGAATGTGAATTGGTCATGGTTAACTCTTTTGCAACTCGTGAGACTTTTCAAAAAGAGAGAATGAGTGAATCGATGAAAGTGCACTTTCCACATTATATTGGGATAAACTATAGAGTTTTTGAACACTAACGAATGTGATTTTCCGCAAAATAAAGAAAACGTAAAGTTTGCTTGGTCACCAAGCAATCCTACAAAACAATTCATTTTGGTATTTTCGAGGTTAAATGACACTATAAACGAGTTATAGAAAACAACAACCCTAGAAAGAATGTGAATTGGTCAAGGATAACTCTTTTGCAACTCGTGAGACTTTTCAAAAAGAGAAAATGAGTGAATCGATGAAAGTGGACTTTCCACATTATAGTGGGATAAACTATAGAGTTTTTGAACACTAACGAATGTGATTTTCCGCAAAATAAAGAAAACGTAAATTTTGCTTGGTCACCAAGCATTCCTACAAAACACTTCATTTTGGTATTTTCGAGGTTAAATGGCATTATAAACGAGTTATAGAAAACAACAACCCTAGAACGAATGTGAATTGATCTTGGTCACTTTTGCAACTCGTGGAACTTTTCAAAAAGAGAGAATGAGTGAATCGATTAAAGTGCACTTTCCACATTATAATGGGATAAACTATAGAGTTTTTGAACACTAACGAATGTGATTTTCCGCAAAATAAAGAAAACGTAAAGTTTGCTTGGTCACCAAGCAATCCTACAAAACACTTCATTTTGGTATTTTCGAGGTTAAATGACACTATGAACGAGTTATAGAAAACAACAACCCTAGAAAGAATGTGAATTGGTCATGGATAACTCTTTTGCAACTCGTGAGACTTTTCAAAAAGAGAAAATGAGTGAATCGATGAAAGTGTACTTTCCACATTATAGTGGGATAAACTATAGAGTTTTTGAACACTAACGAATGTGATTTTCCGCAAAATAAAGAAAACGTAAAGTTTGTTTGGTCACCAAGCAATCCTACAAAACACTTCATTTTGGTATTTTCGAGGTTAAATGGCACTATAAACGAGTTATAGAAAACAACAACCCTAGAAAGAATGTGAATTGGTCAAGGATAACTCTTTTGCAACTCGTGAGACTTTTCAAAAAGAGAAAATGAGTGAATCGATGAAAGTGGACTTTCCACATTATAGTGGGATAAACTATAGAGTTTTTGAACACTAACGAATGTGATTTTCCGCAAAATAAAGAAAACGTAAATTTTGCTTGGTCACCAAGCAATCCTACAAAACACTTCATTTTGGTATTTTCGAGGTTAAATGGCATTATAAACGAGTTATAGAAAACAACAACCCTAGAACGAATGTGAATTGATCTTGGTCACTTTTGCAACTCGTGGAACTTTTCAAAAAGAGAGAATGAGTGAATCGATTAAAGTGCACTTTCCACATTATAATGGGATAAACTATAGAGTTTTTGAACACTAACGAATGTGATTTTCCGCAAAATAAAGAAAACGTAAAGTTTGCTTGGTCACCAAGCAATCCTACAAAACACTTCATTTTGGTATTTTCGAGGTTAAATGACACTATGAACGAGTTATAGAAAACAACAACCCTAGAAAGAATGTGAATTGGTCATGGATAACTCTTTTGCAACTCGTGAGACTTTTCAAAAAGAGAAAATGAGTGAATCGATGAAAGTGTACTTTCCACATTATAGTGGGATAAACTATAGAGTTTTTGAACACTAACGAATGTGATTTTCCGCAAAATAAAGAAAACGTAAAGTTTGCTTGGTCACCAAGCAATCCTACAAAACACTTCATTTTGGTATTTTCGAGGTTAAATGACACTATGAACGAGTTATAGAAAACAACAACCCTAGAAAGAATGTGAATTGGTCATGGATAACTCTTTTGCAACTCGTGAGACTTTTCAAAAAGAGAAAATGAGTGAATCGATGAAAGTGTACTTTCCACATTATAGTGGGATAAACTATAGAGTTTTTGAACACTAACGAATGTGATTTTCCGCAAAATAAAGAAAACGTAAAGTTTGCTTGGTCACCAAGCAATCCTACAAAACACTTCATTTTGGTATTTTCGAGGTTAAATGGCACTATAAACGAGTTATAGAAAACAACAACCCTAGAATGAATGTGAATTGGTCATGGTTAACTCTTTTGCAACTCGTGAGACTTTTCAAAAAGAGAGAATGAGTGAATCGATGAAAGTGGACTTTCCACATTATAGTGGGATAAACTATAGAGTTTTTGAACACTAACGAATGTGATTTTCCGCAAAATAAAGAAAACGTAAATTTTGCTTGGTCACCAAGCAATCCTACAAAACACTTCATTTTGGTATTTTCGAGGTTAAATGGCATTATAAACGAGTTATAGAAAACAACAACCCTAGAACGAATGTGAATTGATCTTGGTCACTTTTGCAACTCGTGGAACTTTTCAAAAAGAGAGAATGAGTGAATCGATTAAAGTGCACTTTCCACATTATAATGGGATAAACTATAGAGTTTTTGAACACTAACGAATGTGATTTTCCGCAAAATAAAGAAAACGTAAAGTTTGCTTGGTCACCAAGCAATCCTACAAAACACTTCATTTTGGTATTTTCGAGGTTAAATGACACTATGAACGAGTTATAGAAAACAACAACCCTAGAAAGAATGTGAATTGGTCATGGATAACTCTTTTGCAACTCGTGAGACTTTTCAAAAAGAGAAAATGAGTGAATCGATGAAAGTGTACTTTCCACATTATAGTGGGATAAACTATAGAGTTTTTGAACACTAACGAATGTGATTTTCCGCAAAATAAAGAAAACGTAAAGTTTGTTTGGTCACCAAGCAATCCTACAAAACACTTCATTTTGGTATTTTCGAGGTTAAATGGCACTATAAACGAGTTATAGAAAACAACAACCCTAGAAAGAATGTGAATTGGTCAAGGATAACTCTTTTGCAACTCGTGAGACTTTTCAAAAAGAGAAAATGAGTGAATCGATGAAAGTGGACTTTCCACATTATAGTGGGATAAACTATAGAGTTTTTGAACACTAACGAATGTGATTTTCCGCAAAATAAAGAAAACGTAAATTTTGCTTGGTCACCAAGCAATCCTACAAAACACTTCATTTTGGTATTTTCGAGGTTAAATGGCATTATAAACGAGTTATAGAAAACAACAACCCTAGAACGAATGTGAATTGATCTTGGTCACTTTTGCAACTCGTGGAACTTTTCAAAAAGAGAGAATGAGTGAATCGATTAAAGTGCACTTTCCACATTATAATGGGATAAACTATAGAGTTTTTGAACACTAACGAATGTGATTTTCCGCAAAATAAAGAAAACGTAAAGTTTGCTTGGTCACCAAGCAATCCTACAAAACACTTCATTTTGGTATTTTCGAGGTTAAATGACACTATGAACGAGTTATAGAAAACAACAACCCTAGAAAGAATGTGAATTGGTCATGGATAACTCTTTTGCAACTCGTGAGACTTTTCAAAAAGAGAAAATGAGTGAATCGATGAAAGTGTACTTTCCACATTATAGTGGGATAAACTATAGAGTTTTTGAACACTAACGAATGTGATTTTCCGCAAAATAAAGAAAACGTAAAGTTTGCTTGGTCACCAAGCAATCCTACAAAACACTTCATTTTGGTATTTTCGAGGTTAAATGACACTATGAACGAGTTATAGAAAACAACAACCCTAGAAAGAATGTGAATTGGTCATGGATAACTCTTTTGCAACTCGTGAGACTTTTCAAAAAGAGAAAATGAGTGAATCGATGAAAGTTTACTTTCCACATTATAGTGGGATAAACTATAGAGTTTTTGAACACTAACGAATGTGATTTTCCGCAAAATAAAGAAAACGTAAAGTTTGCTTGGTCACCAAGCAATCCTACAAAACACTTCATTTTGGTATTTTCGAGGTTAAATGGCACTATAAACGAGTTATAGAAAACAACAACCCTAGAAAGAATGTGAATTGGTCAAGGATAACTCTTTTGCAACTCGTGAGACTTTTCAAAAAGAGAAAATGAGTGAATCGATGAAAGTGGACTTTCCACATTATAGTGGGATAAACTATAGAGTTTTTGAACACTAACGAATGTGATTTTCCGCAAAATAAAGAAAACGTAAATTTTGCTTGGTCACCAAGCAATCCTACAAAACACTTCATTTTGGTATTTTCGAGGTTAAATGGCATTATAAACGAGTTATAGAAAACAACAACCCTAGAACGAATGTGAATTGATCTTGGTCACTTTTGCAACTCGTGGAACTTTTCAAAAAGAGAGAATGAGTGAATCGATTAAAGTGCACTTTCCACATTATAATGGGATAAACTATAGAGTTTTTGAACACTAACGAATGTGATTTTCCGCAAAATAAAGAAAACGTAAAGTTTGCTTGGTCACCAAGCAATCCTACAAAACACTTCATTTTGGTATTTTCGAGGTTAAATGACACTATGAACGAGTTATAGAAAACAACAACCCTAGAAAGAATGTGAATTGGTCATGGATAACTCTTTTGCAACTCGTGAGACTTTTCAAAAAGAGAAAATGAGTGAATCGATGAAAGTGTACTTTCCACATTATAGTGGGATAAACTATAGAGTTTTTGAACACTAACGAATGTGATTTTCCGCAAAATAAAGAAAACGTAAAGTTTGCTTGGTCACCAAGCAATCCTACAAAACACTTCATTTCGGTATTTTCGAGGTTAAATGGCACTATAAACGAGTTATAGAAAACAACAACCCTAGAAAGAATGTGAATTGGTCATGGTTAACTCTTTTGCAACTCGTGAGACTTTTCAAAAAGAGAAAATGAGTGAATCGATGAAAGTGGACTTTCCACATTATAGTGGGATAAACTATAGAGTTTTTGAACACTAACGAATGTGATTTTCCGCAAAATAAAGAAAACGTAAATTTTGCTTGGTCACCAAGCAATCCTACAAAACACTTCATTTTGGTATATTCGAGGTTAAATGGCATTATAAACGAGTTATAGAAAACAACAACCCTAGAACGAATGTGAATTGATCTTGGTCACTTTTGCAACTCGTGGAACTTTTCAAAAAGAGAGAATGAGTGAATCGATTAAAGTGCACTTTCCACATTATAATGGGATAAACTATAGAGTTTTTGAACACTAACGAATGTGATTTTCCGCAAAATAAAGAAAACGTAAAGTTTGCTTGGTCACCAAGCAATCCTACAAAACACTTCATTTTGGTATTTTCGAGGTTAAATGGCACTATAAACGAGTTATAGAAAACAACAACCCTAGAATGAATGTGAATTGGTCATGGTTAACTCTTTTGCAACTCGTGAGACTTTTCAAAAAGAGAGAATGAGTGAATCGATGAAAGTTTACTTTCCACATTATAGTGGGATAAACTATAGAGTTTTTGAGAACTAACGTATGTGATTTTCCGCAAAATGAAGAAAACATAAAGTTTGCTTGGTCACCACGCAATCCTACAAAACACTTCATTTTGGTATTTTCGAGGTTATATGGCACTATAAACGAGTTATAGAAAACAACAACCCTAGAACGAATGTGAATTGGTCATGGTTAACTCTTTTGCAACTCGTGAGACTTTTCAAAAGGAGAGAATGAGTGAATCGATGAAAGTGTACTTTCCACATTATAGTGGGATAAACTATAGAGTTTTTGAACACTAACGAATGTGATTTTCCGCAATATAAAGAAAACGTAAAGTTTGCTTGGTCACCAAGCAATCCTACAAAACAATTCATTTTGGTATTTTCGAGGTTAAATGGCACTATAAACGAGTTATAGAAAACAACAACCCTAGAAAGAATGTGAATTGGTCAAGGATAACTCTTTTGCAACTCGTGAGACTTTTCAAAAAGAGAAAATGAGTGAATCGATGAAAGTGGACTTTCCACATTATAGTGGGATAAACTATAGAGTTTTTGAACACTAACGAATGTGATTTTCCGCAAAATAAAGAAAACGTAAAGTTTGCTTCGTCACCAAGCAATCCTACAAAACACTTCATTTTGGTATTTTCGAGGTTAAATGGCATTATAAACGAGTTATAGAAATTAACAACCCTAGAACGAATGTGAATTGATCTTGGTCACTTTTGCAACTCGTGGAACTTTTCAAAAAGAGAGAATGAGTGAATCGATGAAAGTGCACTTTCCACATTATAATGGGATAAACTATAGAGTTTTTGAACACTAACGAATGTGATTTTCCGCAAAATAAAGAAAACGTAAAGTTTGCTTGGTCACCAAGCAATCCTACAAAACACTTCATTTTGGTATTTTCGAGGTTAAATGGTACTATAAACGAGTTATAGAAAACAACAACCCTAGAACGAATGTGAATTGGTCATGGTTAACTCTTTTGCAACTCGTGAGACTTTTCAAAAAGAGAGAATGAGTGAATCGATGAAAGTGCACTTTCCACATTATATTGGGATAAACTATAGAGTTTTTGAACACTAACGAATGTGATTTTCCGCAAAATAAAGAAAACGTAAAGTTTGCTTGGTCACCAAGCAATCCTACAAAACAATTCATTTTGGTATTTTCGAGGTTAAATGGCACTATAAACGAGTTATAGAAAACAACAACCCTAGAAAGAATGTGAATTGGTCAAGGATAACTCTTTTGCAACTCGTGAGACTTTTCAAAAAGAGAAAATGAGTGAATCGATGAAAGTGGACTTTCCACATTATAGTGGGATAAACTATAGAGTTTTTGAACACTAACGAATGTGATTTTCCGCAAAATAAAGAAAACGTAAATTTTGCTTGGTCACCAAGCAATCCTACAAAACATTTCATTTTGGTATTTTCGAGGTTAAATGACACTATGAACGAGTTATAGAAAATAACAACCCTAGAAAGAATGTGAATTGGTCATGGATAACTCTTTTGCAACTCGTGAGACTTTTCAAAAAGAGAAACTGAGTGAATCGATGAAAGTGTACTTTCCACATTATAGTGGGATAAACTATAGAGTTTTTGAACACTAACGAATGTGATTTTCCGCAAAATAAAGAAAACGTAAAGTTTGCTTGGTCACCAAGCAATCCTACAAAACACTTCATTTTGGTATTTTCGAGGTTAAATGGCACTATAAACGAGTTATAGAAAACAACAACCCTAGAAAGAATGTGAATTGGCCAAGGATAACTCTTTTGCAACTCGTGAGACTTTTCAAAAAGAGAAAATGAGTGAATCGATGAAAGTGGACTTTCCACATTATAGTGGGATAAACTATAGAGTTTTTGAACACTAACGAATGTGATTTTCCGCAAAATAAAGAAAACGTAAATTTTGCTTGGTCACCAAGCAATCCTACAAAACACTTCATTTTGGTATTTTCGAGGTTAAATGGCATTATAAACGAGTTATAGAAAACAACAACCCTAGAACGAATGTGAATTGATCTTGGTCACTTTTGCAACTCGTGGAACTTTTCAAAAAGAGAGAATGAGTGAATCGATTAAAGTGCACTTTCCACATTATAATGGGATAAACTATAGAGTTTTTGAACACTAACGAATGTGATTTTCCGCAAAATAAAGAAAACGTAAAGTTTGCTTGGTCAACAAGCAATCCCACAAAACACTTCATTTTGATATTTTCGAGGTTAAATGGCACTATAAAAGAGTTATAGAAAACAACAACCCTAGAATGAATGTGAATTGGTCATGGTTAACTCTTTTGCAACTCGTGAGACTTTTCAAAAAGAGAGAATGAGTGAATCGATGAAAGTGCACTTTCCACATTATAGTGGGATAAACTATAGAGTTTTTGAGAACTAACGTATGTGATTTTCCGCAAAATGAAGAAAACATAAAGTTTGCTTGGTCACCAAGCAATCCTACATAAACTTCATTTTGGTATTTTCGAGGTTAAATGGAACTATAAACGAGTTATAGAAAACAACAACCCTAGAAAGAATGTGAATTGGTCATGGATAACTCTTTTGCAACTCGTGAGACTTTTCAAAAAGAGAAAATTAGTGAATCGATGAAAGTGGACTTTCCACATTATAGTGGGACAAACTATAGAGTTTTTGAACACTAACGAATGTGATTTTCCGCAAAATAAAGAAAACGTAAAGTTTGCTTGGTCACCAAGCAATCCTACAAAACACTTCATTTTGGTATTTTCAAGGTTAAATGGCACTATAAACGAGTTATAGAAAACAGCAACCCTAGAACGAATGTGAATTGGTCCTAGATAACTCTTTTACAACTCGTGAGACTTTTCAAAAAGAGAAAATGAGTGAATCGATGAAAGTGTACTTTCCACATCATAGTGGGATAAACTATAGAGTTTTTGAACACTAACGAATGTAATTTTCCGCAAAATAAAGAAAACGTAAAGTTTGCTTGGTCACCAAGCAATCCTACAAAACACTTCATTTTGGTATTTTCGAGGTTAAATGGCACTATAAACGAGTTATAGAAAACAACAACCCTAGAACAAATGTGAATTGGTCATGGTTAACTCTTTAGCAACTCGTGAGACTTTTCAAAAAGAGAGAATGAGTGAATCGATGAAAGTGCACTTTCCACATTATAGTGGGATAAACTATAGAGTTTTTGAACACTAACGAATGTGATTTTCCGCAAAATAAAGAAAACGTAAAGTTTGCTTGGTCACCAAGCAATCCTACAAAACAATTCATTTTGGTATTTTCGAGGTTATATGGCACTATAAACGAGTTATAGAAAACAACAACCCTAGAACGAATGTGAATTGGTCATGGTTAACTCTTTTGCAACTCGTGAGACTTTTCAAAAAGAGAGAATGAGTGAATCGATGAAAGTTTACTTTCCACATTATAGTGGGATAAACTATAGAGTTTTTGAGAACTAACGTATGTGATTTTCCGCAAAATGAAGAAAACATAAAGTTTGCTTGGTCACCACGCAATCCTACAAAACACTTCATTTTGGTATTTTCGAGGTTATATGGCACTATAAACGAGTTATAGAAAACAACAACCCTAGAACGAATGTGAATTGGTCATGGTTAACTCTTTTGCAACTCGTGAGACTTTTCAAAAAGAGAGAATGAGTGAATCGATGAAAGTGCACTTTCCACATTATAGTGGGATAAACTATAGAGTTTTTTAGAACTAACGTATGTGATTTTCCGCAAAATGAAGAAAACATAAAGTTTGCTTGGTCACCACGCAATCCTACAAAACACTTCATTTTGGTATTTTCGAGGTTATATGGCACTATAAACGAGTTATAGAAAACAACAACCCTAGAACGAATGTGAATTGGTCATGGTTAACTCTTTTGCAACTCGTGAGACTTTTCAAAAAGAGAGAATGAGTGAATCGATGAAAGTGCACTTTCCACATTATAGTGGGATAAACTATAGAGTTTTTGAACACTAACGAATGTGATTTTCCGCAAAATAAAGAAAACGTAAAGTTTGCTTGGTCACCAAGCAATCCTACAAAACAATTCATTTTGGTATTTTCGAGGTTAAATGGCACTATAAACGAGTTATAGAAAACAACAACCCTAGAAAGAATGTGAATTGGTCAAGGATAACTCTTTTGCAACTCGTGAGACTTTTCAAAAAGAGAAAATGAGTGAATCGATGAAAGTGGACTTTCCACATTATAGTGGGATAAACTATAGAGTTTTTGAACACTAACGAATGTGATTTTCCGCAAAATAAAGAAAACGTAAAGTTTGCTTGGTCAACAAGCAATCCCACAAAACACTTCATTTTGATATTTTCGAGGTTAAATGGCACTATAAACGAGTTATAGAAAACAACAACCCTAGAATGAATGTGAATTGGTCATGGTTAACTCTTTTGCAACTCGTGAGACTTTTCAAAAAGAGAGAATGAGTGAATCGATGAAAGTTTACTTTCCACATTATAGTGGGATAAACTATAGAGTTTTTGAGAACTAACGTATGTGATTTTCCGCAAAATGAAGAAAACATAAAGTTTGCTTGGTCACCACGCAATCCTACAAAACACTTCATTTTGGTATTTTCGAGGTTATATGGCACTATAAACGAGTTATAGAAAACAACAACCCTAGAACGAATGTGAATTGGTCATGGTTAACTCTTTTGCAACTCGTGAGACTTTTCAAAAAGAGAGAATGAGTGAATCGATGAAAGTGCACTTTCCACATTATAGTGGGATAAACTATAGAGTTTTTGAGAACTAACGTATGTGATTTTCCGCAAAATGAAGAAAACATAAAGTATGCTTGGTCACCACGCAATCCTACAAAACACTTCATTTTGGTATTTTCGAGGTTATATGGCACTATAAACGAGTTATAGAAAACAACAACCCTAGAACGAATGTGAATTGGTCATGGTTAACTCTTTTGCAACTCGTGAGACTTTTCAAAAAGAGAGAATGAGTGAATCGATGAAAGTGCACTTTCCACATTATAGTGGGATAAACTATAGAGTTTTTGAACACTAACGAATGTGATTTTCCGCAAAATAAAGAAAACGTAAAGTTTGCTTGGTCACCAAGCAATCCTACAAAACAATTCATTTTGGTATTTTCGAGGTTAAATGGCACTATAAACGAGTTATAGAAAACAACAACCCTAGAAAGAATGTGAATTGGTCAAGGATAACTCTTTTGCAACTCGTGAGACTTTTCAAAAAGAGAAAATGAGTGAATCGATGAAAGTGGACTTTCCACATTATAGTGGGATAAACTATAGAGTTTTTGAACACTAACGAATGTGATTTTCCGCAAAATAAAGAAAACGTAAAGTTTGCTTGGTCAACAAGCAATCCCACAAAACACTTCATTTTGATATTTTCGAGGTTAAATGGCACTATAAACGAGTTATAGAAAACAACAACCCTAGAATGAATGTGAATTGGTCATGGTTAACTCTTTTGCAACTCGTGAGACTTTTCAAAAAGAGAGAATGAGTGAATCGATGAAAGTTTACTTTCCACATTATAGTGGGATAAACTATAGAGTTTTTGAGAACTAACGTATGTGATTTTCCGCAAAATGAAGAAAACATAAAGTTTGCTTGGTCACCACGCAATCCTACAAAACACTTCACTTTGGTATTTTCGAGGTTATATGGCACTATAAACGAGTTATAGAAAACAACAACCCTAGAACGAATGTGAATTGGTCATGGTTAACTCTTTTGCAACTCGTGAGACTTTTCAAAAAGAGAGAATGAGTGAATCGATGAAAGTGCACTTTCCACATTATAGTGGGATAAACTATAGAGTTTTTGAGAACTAACGTATGTGATTTTCCGCAAAATGAAGAAAACATAAAGTTTGCTTGGTCACCACGCAATCCTACAAAACACTTCATTTTGGTATTTTCGAGGTTATATGGCACTATAAACGAGTTATAGAAAACAACAACCCTAGAACGAATGTGAATTGGTCATGGTTAACTCTTTTGCAACTCGTGAGACTTTTCAAAAAGAGAGAATGAGTGAATCGATGAAAGTGCACTTTCCACATTATAGTGGGATAAACTATAGAGTTTTTGAACACTAACGAATGTGATTTTCCGCAAAATAAAGAAAACGTAAAGTTTGCTTGGTCACCAAGCAATCCTACAAAACAATTCATTTTGGTATTTTCGAGGTTAAATGGCACTATAAACGAGTTATAGAAAACAACAACCCTAGAAAGAATGTGAATTGGTCAAGGATAACTCTTTTGCAACTCGTGAGACTTTTCAAAAAGAGAAAATGAGTGAATCGATGAAAGTGGACTTTCCACATTATAGTGGGATAAACTATAGAGTTTTTGAACACTAACGAATGTGATTTTCCGCAAAATAAAGAAAACGTAAAGTTTGCTTGGTCACCAAGCAATCCTACAAAACACTTCATTTTGGTATTTTCGAGGTTAAATGGCATTATAAACGAGTTATAGAAATTAACAACCCTAGAACGAATGTGAATTGATCTTGGTCACTTTTGCAACTCGTGGAACTTTTCAAAAAGAGAGAATGAGTGAATCGATGAAAGTGCACTTTCCACATTATAATGGGATAAACTATAGAGTTTTTGAACACTAACGAATGTGATTTTCCGCAAAATAAAGAAAACGTAAAGTTTTCTTGGTCACCAAGCAATCCTACAAAACACTTCATTTTGGTATTTTCGAGGTTAAATGGTACTATAAACGAGTTATAGAAAACAACAACCCTAGAACGAATGTGAATTGGTCATGGTTAACTCTTTTGCAACTCGTGAGACTTTTCAAAAAGAGAGAATGAGTGAATCGATGAAAGTGCACTTTCCACATTATATTGGGATAAACTATAGAGTTTTTGAACACTAACGAATGTGATTTTCCGCAAAATAAAGAAAACGTAAAGTTTGCTTGGTCACCAAGCAATCCTACAAAACAATTCATTTTGGTATTTTCGAGGTTAAATGGCACTATAAACGAGTTATAGAAAACAACAACCCTAGAAAGAATGTGAATTGGTCAAGGATAACTCTTTTGCAACTCGTGAGACTTTTCAAAAAGAGAAAATGAGTGAATCGATGAAAGTGGACTTTCCACATTATAGTGGGATAAACTATAGAGTTTTTGAACACTAACGAATGTGATTTTCCGCAAAATAAAGAAAACGTAAATTTTGCTTGGTCACCAAGCAATCCTACAAAACACTTCATTTTGGTATTTTCGAGGTTAAATGGCATTATAAACGAGTTATAGAAAAAACAACAACCCTAGAACGAATGTGAATTGATCTTGGTCACTTTTGCAACTCGTGGAACTTTTCAAAAAGAGAGAATGAGTGAATCGATTAAAGTGTACTTTCCACATTATAATGGGATAAACTATAGAGTTTTTGAACACTAACGAATGTGATTTTCCGCAAAATAAAGAAAACGTAAAGTTTGCTTGGTCACCAAGCAATCCTACAAAACACTTCATTTTGGTATTTTCAAGGTTAAATGGCACTATAAACGAGTTATAGAAAACAGCAACCCTAGAACGAATGTGAATTGGTCATGGATAACTCTTTTACAACTCGTGAGACTTTTCAAAAAGAGAAAATGAGTGAATCGATGAAAGTGTACTTTCCACATTATAGTGGGATAAACTATAGAGTTTTTGAACACTAACGAATGTGATTTTCCGCAAAATAAAGAAAACGTAAAGTTTGCTTGGTCACCAAGCAATCCTACAAAACACTTCATTTTGGTATTTTCGAGGTTAAATGACACTATAAACGAGTTATAGAAAACAACAACCCTAGAAAGAATGTGAATTGGTCATGGATAACTCTTTTACAACTCGTGAGACTTTTCAAAAAGAGAAAATGAGTGAATCGATGAAAGTGTACTTTCCACATTATAGTGGGATAAACTATAGAGTTTTTGAACACTAACGAATGTGATTTTCCGCAAAATAAAGAAAACGTAAAGTTTGCTTGGTCACCAAGCAATCCTACAAAACACTTCATTTTGGTATTTTCGAGGTTAAATGACACTATAAACGAGTTATAGAAAACAACAACCCTAGAAAGAATGTGAATTGGTCATGGATAACTCTTTTACAACTCGTGAGACTTTTCAAAAAGAGAAAATGAGTGAATCGATGAAAGTGTACTTTCCACATCATAGTGGGATAAACTATAGAGTTTTTGAACACTAACGAATGTGATTTTCCGCAAAATAAAGAAAACGTAAAGTTTGCTTGGTCACCAAGCAATCCTACAAAACACTTCATTTTGGTATTTTCGAGGTTAAATGGCACTATAAACGAGTTATAGAAAACAACAACCCTAGAACAAATGTGAATTGGTCATGGTTAACTCTTTAGCAACTCGTGAGAATTTTCAAAAAGAGAGAATGAGTGAATCGATGAAAGTGCACTTTCCACATTATAGTGGGATAAACTATAGAGTTTTTGAACACTAACGAATGTGATTTTCCGCAAAATAAAGAAAACGTAAAGTTTGTTTGGTCACCAAGCAATCCTACAAAACAATTCATTTTGGTATTTTCGAGGTTAAATGGCACTATAAACGAGTTATAGAAAACAACAACCCTAGAAAGAATGTGAATTGGTCAAGGATAACTCTTTTGCAACTCGTGAGACTTTTCAAAAAGAGAAAATGAGTGAATCGATGAAAGTGGACTTTCCACATTATAGTGGGATAAACTATAGAGTTTTTGAACACTAACGAATGTGATTTTCCGCAAAATAAAGAAAACGTAAAGTTTGCTTGGTCAACAAGCAATCCCACAAAACACTTCATTTTGATATTTTCGAGGTTAAATGGCACTATAAACGAGTTATAGAAAACAACAACCCTAGAATGAATGTGAATTGGTCATGGTTAACTCTTTTGCAACTCGTGAGACTTTTCAAAAAGAGAGAATGAGTGAATCGATGAAAGTTTACTTTCCACATTATAGTGGGATAAACTATAGAGTTTTTGAGAACTAACGTATGTGATTTTCCGCAAAATGAAGAAAACATAAAGTTTGCTTGGTCACCACGCAATCCTACAAAACACTTCATTTTGGTATTTTCGAGGTTATATGGCACTATAAACGAGTTATAGAAAACAACAACCCTAGAACGAATGTGAATTGGTCATGGTTAACTCTTTTGCAACTCGTGAGACTTTTCAAAAAGAGAGAATGAGTGAATCGATGAAAGTGCACTTTCCACATTATAGTGGGATAAACTATAGAGTTTTTGAGAACTAACGTATGTGATTTTCCGCAAAATGAAGAAAACATAAAGTTTGCTTGGTCACCACGCAATCCTACAAAACACTTCATTTTGGTATTTTCGAGGTTATATGGCACTATAAACGAGTTATAGAAAACAACAACCCTAGAACGAATGTGAATTGGTCATGGTTAACTCTTTTACAACTCGTGAGACTTTTCAAAAAGAGAGAATGAGTGAATCGATGAAAGTGCACTTTCCACATTATAGTGGGATAAACTATAGAGTTTTTGAACACTAACGAATGTGATTTTCCGCAAAATAAAGAAAACGTAAAGTTTGCTTGGTCACCAAGCAATCCTACAAAACAATTCATTTTGGTATTTTCGAGGTTAAATGGCACTATAAACGAGTTATAGAAAACAACAACCCTAGAAAGAATGTGAATTGGTCAAGGATAACTCTTTTGCAACTCGTGAGACTTTTCAAAAAGAGAAAATGAGTGAATCGATGAAAGTGGACTTTCCACATTATAGTGGGATAAACTATAGAGTTTTTGAACACTAACGAATGTGATTTTCCGCAAAATAAAGAAAACGTAAAGTTTGCTTGGTCACCAAGCAATCCTACAAAACACTTCATTTTGGTATTTTCGAGGTTAAATGGCATTATAAACGAGTTATAGAAATTAACAACCCTAGAACGAATGTGAATTGATCTTGGTCACTTTTGCAACTCGTGGAACTTTTCAAAAAGAGAGAATGAGTGAATCGATGAAAGTGCACTTTCCACATTATAATGGGATAAACTATAGAGTTTTTGAACACTAACGAATGTGATTTTCCGCAAAATAAAGAAAACGTAAAGTTTGCTTGGTCACCAAGCAATCCTACAAAACACTTCATTTTGGTATTTTCGAGGTTAAATGGTACTATAAACGAGTTATAGAAAACAACAACCCTAGAACGAATGTGAATTGGTCATGGTTAACTCTTTTGCAACTCGTGAGACTTTTCAAAAAGAGAGAATGAGTGAATCGATGAAAGTGCACTTTCCACATTATATTGGGATAAACTATAGAGTTTTTGAACACTAACGAATGTGATTTTCCGCAAAATAAAGAAAACGTAAAGTTTGCTTGGTCACCAAGCAATCCTACAAAACAATTCATTTTGGTATTTTCGAGGTTAAATGGCACTATAAACGAGTTATAGAAAACAACAACCCTAGAAAGAATGTGAATTGGTCAAGGATAACTCTTTTGCAACTCGTGAGACTTTTCAAAAAGAGAAAATGAGTGAATCGATGAAAGTGGACTTTCCACATTATAGTGGAATAAACTATAGAGTTTTTGAACACTAACGAATGTGATTTTCCGCAAAATAAAGAAAACGTAAATTTTGCTTGGTCACCAAGCAATCCTACAAAACACTTCATTTTGGTATTTTCGAGGTTAAATGGCATTATAAACGAGTTATAGAAAAAACAACAACCCTAGAACGAATGTGAATTGATCTTGGTCACTTTTGCAACTCGTGGAACTTTTCAAAAAGAGAGAATGAGTGAATCGATTAAAGTGCACTTTCCACATTATAATGGGATAAACTATAGAGTTTTTGAACACTAACGAATGTGATTTTCCGCAAAATAAAGAAAACGTAAAGTTTGCTTGGTCACCAAGCAATCCTACAAAACACTTCATTTTGGTATTTTCGAGGTTAAATGACACTATGAACGAGTTATAGAAAATAACAACCCTAGAAAGAATGTGAATTGGTCATGGATAACTCTTTTGCAACTCGTGAGACTTTTCAAAAAGAGAAACTGAGTGAATCGATGAAAGTGTACTTTCCACATTATAGTGGGATAAACTATAGAGTTTTTGAACACTAACGAATGTGATTTTCCGCAAAATAAAGAAAACGTAAAGTTTGCTTGGTCACCAAGCAATCCTACAAAACACTTCATTTTGGTATTTTCGAGGTTAAATGGCACTATAAACGAGTTATAGAAAACAACAACCCTAGAAAGAATGTGAATTGGCCAAGGATAACTCTTTTGCAACTCGTGAGACTTTTCAAAAAGAGAAAATGAGTGAATCGATGAAAGTGGACTTTCCACATTATAGTGGGATAAACTATAGAGTTTTTGAACACTAACGAATGTGATTTTCCGCAAAATAAAGAAAACGTAAATTTTGCTTGGTCACCAAGCAATCCTACAAAACACTTCATTTTGGTATTTTCGAGGTTAAATGGCATTATAAACGAGTTATAGAAAACAACAACCCTAGAACGAATGTGAATTGATCTTGGTCACTTTTGCAACTCGTGGAACTTTTCAAAAAGAGAGAATGAGTGAATCGATTAAAGTTCACTTTCCACATTATAATGGGATAAACTATAGAGTTTTTGAACACTAACGAATGTGATTTTCCGCAAAATAAAGAAAACGTAAAGTTTGCTTGGTCAACAAGCAATCCCACAAAACACTTCATTTTGATATTTTCGAGGTTAAATGGCACTATAAAAGAGTTATAGAAAACAACAACCCTAGAATGAATGTGAATTGGTCATGGTTAACTCTTTTGCAACTCGTGAGACTTTTCAAAAAGAGAGAATGAGTGAATCGATGAAAGTGCACTTTCCACATTATAGTGGGATAAACTATAGAGTTTTTGAGAACTAACGTATGTGATTTTCCGCAAAATGAAGAAAACATAAAGTTTGCTTGGTCACCAAGCAATCCTACATAAACTTCATTTTGGTATTTTCGAGGTTAAATGGAACTATAAACGAGTTATAGAAAACAACAACCCTAGAAAGAATGTGAATTGGTCATGGATAACTCTTTTGCAACTCGTGAGACTTTTCAAAAAGAGAAAATTAGTGAATCGATGAAAGTGGACTTTCCACATTATAGTGGGACAAACTATAGAGTTTTTGAACACTAACGAATGTGATTTTCCGCAAAATAAAGAAAACGTAAAGTTTGCTTGGTCACCAAGCAATCCTACAAAACACTTCATTTTGGTATTTTCAAGGTTAAATGGCACTATAAACGAGTTATAGAAAACAGCAACCCTAGAACGAATGTGAATTGGTCATGGATAACTCTTTTACAACTCGTGAGACTTTTCAAAAAGAGAAAATGAGTGAATCGATGAAAGTGTACTTTCCACATTATAGTGGGATAAACTATAGAGTTTTTGAACACTAACGAATGTGATTTTCCGCAAAATAAAGAAAACGTAAAGTTTGCTTGGTCACCAAGCAATCCTACAAAACACTTCATTTAGGTATTTTCGAGGTTAAATGACACTATAAACGAGTTATAGAAAACAACAACCCTAGAAAGAATGTGAATTGGTCATGGATAACTCTTTTACAACTCGTGAGACTTTTCAAAAAGAGAAAATGAGTGAATCGATGAAAGTGTACTTTCCACATTATAGTGGGATAAACTATAGAGTTTTTGAACACTAACGAATGTGATTTTCCGCAAAATAAAGAAAACGTAAAGTTTGCTTGGTCACCAAGCAATCCTACAAAACACTTCATTTTGGTATTTTCGAGGTTAAATGACACTATAAACGAGTTATAGAAAACAACAACCCTAGAAAGAATGTGAATTGGTCATGGATAACTCTTTTACAACTCGTGAGACTTTTCAAAAAGAGAAAATGAGTGAATCGATGAAAGTGTACTTTCCACATCATAGTGGGATAAACTATAGAGTTTTTGAACACTAACGAATGTGATTTTCCGCAAAATAAAGAAAACGTAAAGTTTGCTTGGTCACCAAGCAATCCTACAAAACACTTCATTTTGGTATTTTCGAGGTTAAATGGCACTATAAACGAGTTATAGAAAACAACAACCCTAGAACGAATGTGAATTGGTCATGGTTAACTCTTTAGCAACTCGTGAGACTTTTCAAAAAGAGAGAATGAGTGAATCGATGAAAGTGCACTTTCCACATTATAGTGGGATAAACTATAGAGTTTTTGAACACTAACGAATGTGATTTTCCGCAAAATAAAGAAAACGTAAAGTTTGCTTGGTCACCAAGCAATCCTACAAAACAATTCATTTTGGTATTTTCGAGGTTAAATGGCACTATAAACGAGTTATAGAAAACAACAACCCTAGAAAGAATGTGAATTGGTCAAGGATAACTCTTTTGCAACTCGTGAGACTTTTCAAAAAGAGAAAATGAGTGAATCGATGAAAGTGGACTTTCCACATTATAGTGGGATAAACTATAGAGTTTTTGAACACTAACGAATGTGATTTTCCGCAAAATAAAGAAAACGTAAAGTTTGCTTGGTCAACAAGCAATCCCACAAAACACTTCATTTTGATATTTTCGAGGTTAAATGGCACTATAAACGAGTTATAGAAAACAACAACCCTAGAATGAATGTGAATTGGTCATGGTTAACTCTTTTGCAACTCGTGAGACTTTTCAAAAAGAGAGAATGAGTGAATCGATGAAAGTTTACTTTCCACATTATAGTGGGATAAACTATAGAGTTTTTGAGAACTAACGTATGTGATTTTCCGCAAAATGAAGAAAACATAAAGTTTGCTTGGTCACCACGCAATCCTACAAAACACTTCATTTTGGTATTTTCGAGGTTATATGGCACTATAAACGAGTTATAGAAAACAACAACCCTAGAACGAATGTGAATTGGTCATGGTTAACTCTTTTGCAACTCGTGAGACTTTTCAAAAAGAGAGAATGAGTGAATCGATGAAAGTGCACTTTCCACATTATAGTGGGATAAACTATAGAGTTTTTGAACACTAACGAATGTGATTTTCCGCAAAATAAAGAAAACGTAAAGTTTGCTTGGTCACCACGCAATCCTACAAAACACTTCATTTTGGTATTTTCGAGGTTATATGGCACTATAAACGAGTTATAGAAAACAACAACCCTAGAACGAATGTGAATTGGTCATGGTTAACTCTTTTGCAACTCGTGAGACTTTTCAAAAAGAGAGAATGAGTGAATCGATGAAAGTGCACTTTCCACATTATAGTGGGATAAACTATAGAGTTTTTGAACACTAACGAATGTGATTTTCCGCAAAATAAAGAAAACGTAAAGTTTGCTTGGTCACCAAGCAATCCTACAAAACAATTCATTTTGGTATTTTCGAGGTTCAATGGCACTATAAACGAGTTATAGAAAACAACAACCCTAGAAAGAATGTGAATTGGTCAAGGATAACTCTTTTGCAACTCGTGAGACTTTTCAAAAAGAGAAAATGAGTGAATCGATGAAAGTGGACTTTCCACATTATAGTGGGATAAACTATAGAGTTTTTGAACACTAACGAATGTGATTTTCCGCAAAATAAAGAAAACGTAAAGTTTGCTTGGTCACCAAGCAATCCTACAAAACACTTCATTTTGGTATTTTCGAGGTTAAATGGCATTATAAACGAGTTATAGAAATTAACAACCCTAGAACGAATGTGAATTGATCTTGGTCACTTTTGCAACTCGTGGAACTTTTCAAAAAGAGAGAATGAGTGAATCGATGAAAGTGCACTTTCCACATTATAATGGGATAAACTATAGAGTTTTTGACCACTAACGAATGTGATTTTCCGCAAAATAAAGAAAACGTAAAGTTTGCTTGGTCACCAAGCAATCCTACAAAACACTTCATTTTGGTATTTTCGAGGTTAAATGGTACTATAAACGAGTTATAGAAAACAACAACCCTAGAACGAATGTGAATTGGTCATGGTTAACTCTTTTGCAACTCGTGAGACTTTTCAAAAAGAGAGAATGAGTGAATCGATGAAAGTGCACTTTCCACATTATATTGGGATAAACTATAGAGTTTTTGAACACTAACGAATGTGATTTTCCGCAAAATAAAGAAAACGTAAAGTTTGCTTGGTCACCAAGCAATCCTACAAAACAATTCATTTTGGTATTTTCGAGGTTAAATGGCACTATAAACGAGTTATAGAAAACAACAACCCTAGAAAGAATGTGAATTGGTCAAGGATAACTCTTTTGCAACTCGTGAGACTTTTCAAAAAGAGAAAATGAGTGAATCGATGAAAGTGGACTTTCCACATTATAGTGGGATAAACTATAGAGTTTTTGAACACTAACGAATGTGATTTTCCGCAAAATAAAGAAAACGTAAAGTTTGCTTGGTCAACAAGCAATCCCACAAAACACTTCATTTTGATATTTTCGAGGTTAAATGGCACTATAAACGAGTTATAGAAAACAACAACCCTAGAATGAATGTGAATTGGTCATGGTTAACTCTTTTGCAACTCGTGAGACTTTTCAAAAAGAGAGAATGAGTGAATCGATGAAAGTTTACTTTCCACATTATAGTGGGATAAACTATAGAGTTTTTGAGAACTAACGTATGTGATTTTCCGCAAAATGAAGAAAACATAAAGTTTGCTTGGTCACCACGCAATCCTACAAAACACTTCATTTTGGTATTTTCGAGGTTATATGGCACTATAAACGAGTTATAGAAAACAACAACCCTAGAACGAATGTGAATTGGTCATGGTTAACTCTTTTGCAACTCGTGAGACTTTTCAAAAAGAGAGAATGAGTGAATCGATGAAAGTGCACTTTCCACATTATAGTGGGATAAACTATAGAGTTTTTGAGAACTAACGTATGTGATTTTCCGCAAAATGAAGAAAACATAAAGTTTGCTTGGTCACCACGCAATCCTACAAAACACTTCATTTTGGTATTTTCGAGGTTATATGGCACTATAAACGAGTTATAGAAAACAACAACCCTAGAACGAATGTGAATTGGTCATGGTTAACTCTTTTGCAACTCGTGAGACTTTTCAAAAAGAGAGAATGAGTGAATCGATGAAAGTGCACTTTCCACATTATAGTGGGATAAACTATAGAGTTTTTGAACACTAACGAATGTGATTTTCCGCAAAATAAAGAAAACGTAAAGTTTGCTTGGTCACCAAGCAATCCTACAAAACAATTCATTTTGGTATTTTCGAGGTTAAATGGCACTATAAACGAGTTATAGAAAACAACAACCCTAGAAAGAATGTGAATTGGTCAAGGATAACTCTTTTGCAACTCGTGAGACTTTTCAAAAAGAGAAAATGAGTGAATCGATGAAAGTGGACTTTCCACATTATAGTGGGATAAACTATAGAGTTTTTGAACACTAACGAATGTGATTTTCCGCAAAATAAAGAAAACGTAAAGTTTGCTTGGTCACCAAGCAATCCTACAAAACACTTCATTTTGGTATTTTCGAGGTTAAATGGCATTATAAACGAGTTATAGAAATTAACAACCCTAGAACGAATGTGAATTGATCTTGGTCACTTTTGCAACTCGTGGAACTTTTCAAAAAGAGAGAATGAGTGAATCGATGAAAGTGCACTTTCCACATTATAATGGGATAAACTATAGAGTTTTTGAACACTAACGAATGTGATTTTCCGCAAAATAAAGAAAACGTAAAGTTTGCTTGGTCACCAAGCAATCCTACAAAACACTTCATTTTGGTATTTTCGAGGTTAAATGGTACTATAAACGAGTTATAGAAAACAACAACCCTAGAACGAATGTGAATTGGTCATGGTTAACTCTTTTGCAACTCGTGAGACTTTTCAAAAAGAGAGAATGAGTGAATCGATGAAAGTGCACTTTCCACATTATATTGGGATAAACTATAGAGTTTTTGAACACTAACGAATGTGATTTTCCGCAAAATAAAGAAAACGTAAAGTTTGCTTGGTCACCAAGCAATCCTACAAAACAATTCATTTTGGTATTTTCGAGGTTAAATGGCACTATAAACGAGTTATAGAAAACAACAACCCTAGAAAGAATGTGAATTGGTCAAGGATAACTCTTTTGCAACTCGTGAGACTTTTCAAAAAGAGAAAATGAGTGAATCGATGAAAGTGGACTTTCCACATTATAGTGGGATAAACTATAGAGTTTTTGAACACTAACGAATGTGATTTTCCGCAAAATAAAGAAAACGTAAAGTTTGCTTGGTCACCACGCAATCCTACAAAACACTTCATTTTGGTATTTTCGAGGTTATATGGCACTATAAACGAGTTATAGAAAACAACAACCCTAGAACGAATGTGAATTAGTCATGGTTAACTCTTTTGCAACTCGTGAGACTTTTCAAAAAGAGAGAATGAGTGAATCGATGAAAGTGCACTTTCCACATTATAGTGGGATAAACTATAGAGTTTTTGAACACTAACGAATGTGATTTTCCGCAAAATAAAGAAAACGTAAAGTTTGCTTGGTCACCAAGCAATCCTACAAAACAATTCATTTTGGTATTTTCGAGGTTAAATGGCACTATAAACGAGTTATAGAAAACAACAACCCTAGAAAGAATGTGAATTGGTCAAGGATAACTCTTTTGCAACTCGTGAGACTTTTCAAAAAGAGAAAATGAGTGAATCGATGAAAGTGGACTTTCCACATTATAGTGGGATAAACTATAGAGTTTTTGAACACTAACGAATGTGATTTTCCGCAAAATAAAGAAAACGTAAAGTTTGCTTGGTCACCAAGCAATCCTACAAAACACTTCATTTTGGTATTTTCGAGGTTAAATGGCATTATAAACGAGTTATAGAAATTAACAACCCTAGAACGAATGTGAATTGATCTTGGTCACTTTTGCAACTCGTGGAACTTTTCAAAAAGAGAGAATGAGTGAATCGATGAAAGTGCACTTTCCACATTATAATGGGATAAACTATAGAGTTTTTGAACACTAACGAATGTGATTTTCCGCAAAATAAAGAAAACGTAAAGTTTGCTTGGTCACCAAGCAATCCTACAAAACACTTCATTTTGGTATTTTCGAGGTTAAATGGTACTATAAACGAGTTATAGAAAACAACAACCCTAGAACGAATGTGAATTGGTCATGGTTAACTCTTTTGCAACTCGTGAGACTTTTCAAAAAGAGAGAATGAGTGAATCGATGAAAGTGCACTTTCCACATTATATTGGGATAAACTATAGAGTTTTTGAACACTAACGAATGTGATTTTCCGCAAAATAAAGAAAACGTAAAGTTTGCTTGGTCACCAAGCAATCCTACAAAACAATTCATTTTGGTATTTTCGAGGTTAAATGGCACTATAAACGAGTTATAGAAAACAACAACCCTAGAAAGAATGTGAATTGGTCAAGGATAACTCTTTTGCAACTCGTGAGACTTTTCAAAAAGAGAAAATGAGTGAATCGATGAAAGTGGACTTTCCACATTATAGTGGGATAAACTATAGAGTTTTTGAACACTAACGAATGTGATTTTCCGCAAAATAAAGAAAACGTAAAGTTTGCTTGGTCAACAAGCAATCCCACAAAACACTTCATTTTGATATTTTCGAGGTTAAATGGCACTATAAACGAGTTATAGAAAACAACAACCCTAGAATGAATGTGAATTGGTCATGGTTAACTCTTTTGCAACTCGTGAGACTTTTCAAAAAGAGAGAATGAGTGAATCGATGAAAGTTTACTTTCCACATTATAGTGGGATAAACTATAGAGTTTTTGAGAACTAACGTATGTGATTTTCCGCAAAATGAAGAAAACATAAAGTTTGCTTGGTCACCACGCAATCCTACAAAACACTTCATTTTGGTATTTTCGAGGTTATATGGCACTATAAACGAGTTATAGAAAACAACAACCCTAGAACGAATGTGAATTGGTCATGGTTAACTCTTTTGCAACTCGTGAGACTTTTCAAAAAGAGAGAATGAGTGAATCGATGAAAGTGCACTTTCCACATTATAGTGGGATAAACTATAGAGTTTTTGAGAACTAACGTATGTGATTTTCCGCAAAATGAAGAAAACATAAAGTTTGCTTGGTCACCACGCAATCCTACAAAACACTTCATTTTGGTATTTTCGAGGTTATATGGCACTATAAACGAGTTATAGAAAACAACAACCCTAGAACGAATGTGAATTTGTCATGGTTAACTCTTTTGCAACTCGTGAGACTTTTCAAAAAGAGAGAATGAGTGAATCGATGAAAGTGCACTTTCCACATTATAGTGGGATAAACTATAGAGTTTTTGAACACTAACGAATGTGATTTTCCGCAAAATAAAGAAAACGTAAAGTTTGCTTGGTCACCAAGCAATCCTACAAAACAATTCATTTTGGTATTTTCGAGGTTAAATGGCACTATAAACGAGTTATAGAAAACAACAACCCTAGAAAGAATGTGAATTGGTCAAGGATAACTCTTTTGCAACTCGTGAGACTTTTCAAAAAGAGAAAATGAGTGAATCGATGAAAGTGGACTTTCCACATTATAGTGGGATAAACTATAGAGTTTTTGAACACTAACGAATGTGATTTTCCGCAAAATAAAGAAAACGTAAAGTTTGCTTGGTCACCAAGCAATCCTACAAAACACTTCATTTTGGTATTTTCGAGGTTAAATGGCATTATAAACGAGTTATAGAAATTAACAACCCTAGAACGAATGTGAATTGATCTTGGTCACTTTTGCAACTCGTGGAACTTTTCAAAAAGAGAGAATGAGTGAATCGATGAAAGTGCACTTTCCACATTATAATGGGATAAACTATAGAGTTTTTGAACACTAACGAATGTGATTTTCCGCAAAATAAAGAAAACGTAAAGTTTGCTTGGTCACCAAGCAATCCTACAAAACACTTCATTTTGGTATTTTCGAGGTTAAATGGTACTATAAACGAGTTATAGAAAACAACAACCCTAGAACGAATGTGAATTGGTCATGGTTAACTCTTTTGCAACTCGTGAGACTTTTCAAAAAGAGAGAATGAGTGAATCGATGAAAGTGCACTTTCCACATTATATTGGGATAAACTATAGAGTTTTTGAACACTAACGAATGTGATTTTCCGCAAAATAAAGAAAACGTAAAGTTTGCTTGGTCACCAAGCAATCCTACAAAACAATTCATTTTGGTATTTTCGAGGTTAAATGGCACTATAAACGAGTTATAGAAAACAACAACCCTAGAAAGAATGTGAATTGGTCAAGGATAACTCTTTTGCAACTCGTGAGACTTTTCAAAAAGAGAAAATGAGTGAATCGATGAAAGTGGACTTTCCACATTATAGTGGGATAAACTATAGAGTTTTTGAACACTAACGAATGTGATTTTCCGCAAAATAAAGAAAACGTAAATTTTGCTTGGTCACCAAGCAATCCTACAAAACACTTCATTTTGGTATTTTCGAGGTTAAATGGCATTATAAACGAGTTATAGAAAAAACAACAACCCTAGAACGAATGTGAATTGATCTTGGTCACTTTTGCAACTCGTGGAACTTTTCAAAAAGAGAGAATGAGTGAATCGATTAAAGTGCACTTTCCACATTATAATGGGATAAACTATAGAGTTTTTGAACACTAACGAATGTGATTTTCCGCAAAATAAAGAAAACGTAAAGTTTGCTTGGTCACCAAGCAATCCTACAAAACACTTCATTTTGGTATTTTCGAGGTTAAATGACACTATGAACGAGTTATAGAAAATAACAACCCTAGAAAGAATGTGAATTGGTCATGGATAACTCTTTTGCAACTCGTGAGACTTTTCAAAAAGAGAAACTGAGTGAATCGATGAAAGTGTACTTTCCACATTATAGTGGGATAAACTATAGAGTTTTTGAACACTAACGAATGTGATTTTCCGCAAAATAAAGAAAACGTAAAGTTTGCTTGGTCACCAAGCAATCCTACAAAACACTTCATTTTGGTATTTTCGAGGTTAAATGGCACTATAAACGAGTTATAGAAAACAACAACCCTAGAAAGAATGTGAATTGGCCAAGGATAACTCTTTTGCAACTCGTGAGACTTTTCAAAAAGAGAAAATGAGTGAATCGATGAAAGTGGACTTTCCACATTATAGTGGGATAAACTATAGAGTTTTTGAACACTAACGAATGTGATTTTCCGCAAAATAAAGAAAACGTAAATTTTGCTTGGTCACCAAGCAATCCTACAAAACACTTCATTTTGGTATTTTCGAGGTTAAATGGCATTATAAACGAGTTATAGAAAACAACAACCCTAGAACGAATGTGAATTGATCTTGGTCACTTTTGCAACTCGTGGAACTTTTCAAAAAGAGAGAATGAGTGAATCGATTAAAGTGCACTTTCCACATTATAATGGGATAAACTATAGAGTTTTTGAACACTAACGAATGTGATTTTCCGCAAAATAAAGAAAACGTAAAGTTTGCTTGGTCAACAAGCAATCCCACAAAACACTTCATTTTGATATTTTCGAGGTTAAATGGCACTATAAAAGAGTTATAGAAAACATCAACCCTAGAATGAATGTGAATTGGTCATGGTTAACTCTTTTGCAACTCGTGAGACTTTTCAAAAAGAGAGAATGAGTGAATCGATGAAAGTGCACTTTCCACATTATAGTGGGATAAACTATAGAGTTTTTGAGAACTAACGTATGTGATTTTCCGCAAAATGAAGAAAACATAAAGTTTGCTTGGTCACCAAGCAATCCTACATAAACTTCATTTTGGTATTTTCGAGGTTAAATGGAACTATAAACGAGTTATAGAAAACAACAACCCTAGAAAGAATGTGAATTGGTCATGGATAACTCTTTTGCAACTCGTAAGACTTTTCAAAAAGAGAAAATTAGTGAATCGATGAAAGTGGACTTTCCACATTATAGTGGGACAAACTATAGAGTTTTTGAACACTAACGAATGTGATTTTCCGCAAAATAAAGAAAACGTAAAGTTTGCTTGGTCACCAAGCAATCCTACAAAACACTTCATTTTGGTATTTTCAAGGTTAAATGGCACTATAAACGAGTTATAGAAAACAGCAACCCTAGAACGAATGTGAATTGGTCATGGATAACTCTTTTACAACTCGTGAGACTTTTCAAAAAGAGAAAATGAGTGAATCGATGAAAGTGTACTTTCCACATTATAGTGGGATAAACTATAGAGTTTTTGAACACTAACGAATGTGATTTTCCGCAAAATAAAGAAAACGTAAAGTTTGCTTGGTCACCAAGCAATCCTACAAAACACTTCATTTTGGTATTTTCGAGGTTAAATGGCACTATAAACGAGTTATAGAAAACAACAACCCTAGAACGAATGTGAATTGGTCATGGTTAACTCTTTAGCAACTCGTGAGACTTTTCAAAAAGAGAGAATGAGTGAATCGATGAAAGTGCACTTTCCACATTATAGTGGGATAAACTATAGAGTTTTTGAACACTAACGAATGTGATTTTCCGCAAAATAAAGAAAACGTAAAGTTTGCTTGGTCACCAAGCAATCCTACAAAACAATTCATTTTGGTATTTTCGAGGTTAAATGGCACTATAAACGAGTTATAGAAAACAACAACCCTAGAAAGAATGTGAATTGGTCAAGGATAACTCTTTTGCAACTCGTGAGACTTTTCAAAAAGAGAAAATGAGTGAATCGATGAAAGTGGACTTTCCACATTATAGTGGGATAAACTATAGAGTTTTTGAACACTAACGAATGTGATTTTCCGCAAAATAAAGAAAACGTAAAGTTTGCTTGGTCAACAAGCAATCCCACAAAACACTTCATTTTGATATTTTCGAGGTTAAATGGCACTATAAACGAGTTATAGAAAACAACAACCCTAGAATGAATGTGAATTGGTCATGGTTAACTCTTTTGCAACTCGTGAGACTTTTCAAAAAGAGAGAATGAGTGAATCGATGAAAGTTTACTTTCCACATTATAGTGGGATAAACTATAGAGTTTTTGAGAACTAACGTATGTGATTTTCCGCAAAATGAAGAAAACATAAAGTTTGCTTGGTCACCACGCAATCCTACAAAACACTTCATTTTGGTATTTTCGAGGTTATATGGCACTATAAACGAGTTATAGAAAACAACAACCCTAGAACGAATGTGAATTGGTCATGGTTAACTCTTTTGCAACTCGTGAGACTTTTCAAAAAGAGAGAATGAGTGAATCGATGAAAGTGCACTTTCCACATTATAGTGGGATAAACTATAGAGTTTTTGAACACTAACGAATGTGATTTTCCGCAAAATAAAGAAAACGTAAAGTTTGCTTGGTCACCAAGCAATCCTACAATACAATTCATTTTGGTATTTTCGAGGTTAAATGGCATTATAAACGAGTTATAGAAAACAACAACCCTAGAAAGAATGTGAATTGGTCAAGGATAACTCTTTTGCAACTCGTGAGACTTTTCAAAAAGAGAAAATGAGTGAATCGATGAAAGTGGACTTTCCACATTATAGTGGGATAAACTATAGAGTTTTTGAACAATAACGAATGTGATTTTCCGCAAAATAAAGAAAACGTAAAGTTTGCTTGGTCACCAAACAATCCTACAAAACACTTCATTTTGGTATTTTCGAGGTTAAACGGCACTATACACGAGTTATAGAAAACAACAATCTATAAAGAATGTGAATTGGTCAAGGATAACTCTTTTGCAACTCGTGAGACTTTTCAAAAAGAGAAAATGAGTGAATCGATGAAAGTGCACTTTCCACATTATAATGGGATAAACTATAGAGTTTTTGAACACTAACGAATGTGATTTTCCGCAAAATAAAGAAAACGTAAAGTTTGCTTGGTCAACAAGCAATCCCACAAAACACTTCATTTTGATATTTTCGAGGTTAAATGGCACTATGAACGAGTTATAGAAAACAACAACCCTAGAATGAATGTGAATTGGTCATGGTTAACTCTTTTGCAACTCGTGAGACTTTTCAAAAAGAGAGAATGAGTGAATCGATGAAAGTGCACTTTCCACATTATAGTGGGATAAACTATAGAGTTTTTGAACACTAACGAATGTGATTTTCCGCAAAATAAAGAAAACGTAAAGTTTGCTTGGTCAACAACCAATCCCACAAAACACTTCATTTTGATATTTTCGAGGTTAAATGGCACTATAAAAGAGTTATAGAAAACAACAACCCTAGAATGAATGTGAATTGGTCATGGATAACTCTTTTACAACTCGTGAGACTTTTCAAAAAGAGAAAATGAGTGAATCGATGAAAGTGTACTTTCCACATTATAGTGGGATAAACTATAGAGTTTTTGAACACTAACGAATGTGATTTTCCGCAAAATAAAGAAAACGTAAAGTTTGCTTGGTCACCAAGCAATCCTACAAAACACTTCATTTTGGTATTTTCGAGGTAAAATGACACTATAAACGAGTTATAGAAAACAACAACCCTAGAAAGAATGTGAATTGGTCATGGATAACTCTTTTACAACTCGTGAGACTTTTCAAAAAGAGAAAATGAGTGAATCGATGAAAGTGTACTTTCCACATTATAGTGGGGTAAACTATAGAGTTTTTGAACACTAACGAATGTGATTTTCCGCAAAATAAAGAAAACGTAAAGTTTGCTTGGTCACCAAGCAATCCTACAAAACACTTCATTTTGGTATTTTCGAGGTTAAATGGCACTATAAACGAGTTATAGAAAACAGTAACCCTAGAACGAATGTGAATTGGTCATGGTTAACTCTTTTGCAACTCGTGAGACTTTTCAAAAAGAGAAAATGAGTGAATCGATGAAAGTGTACTTTCCACATTATAGTGGGATAAACTATAGAGTTTTTGAACACTAACGAATGTGATTTTCCGCAAAATAAAGAAAACGTAAAGTTTGCTTGGTCACCAAGCAATCCTACAAAACACTTCATTTTGGTATTTTCGAGGTTAAATGGCACTATAAACGAGTTATAGAAAACAACAACCCTAGAACGAATGTGAATTGGTCATGGTTAACTCTTTAGCAACTCGTGAGACTTTTCAAAAAGAGAGAATGAGTGAATCGATGAAAGTGCACTTTCCACATTATAGTGGGATAAACTATAGAGTTTTTGAACACTAACGAATGTGATTTTCCGCAAAATAAAGAAAACGTAAAGTTTGCTTGGTCACCAAGCAATCCTACAAAACAATTCATTTTGGTATTTTCGAGGTTAAATGGCACTATAAACGAGTTATAGAAAACAACAACCCTAGAAAGAATGTGAATTGGTCAAGGATAACTCTTTTGCAACTCGTGAGACTTTTCAAAAAGAGAAAATGAGTGAATCGATGAAAGTGGACTTTCCACATTATAGTGGGATAAACTATAGAGTTTTTGAACACTAACGAATGTGATTTTCCGCAAAATAAAGAAAACGTAAAGTTTGCTTGGTCAACAAGCAATCCCACAAAACACTTCATTTTGATATTTTCGAGGTTAAATGGCACTATAAACGAGTTATAGAAAACAACAACCCTAGAATGAATGTGAATTGGTCATGGTTAACTCTTTTGCAACTCGTGAGACTTTTCAAAAAGAGAGAATGAGTGAATCGATGAAAGTTTACTTTCCACATTATAGTGGGATAAACTATAGAGTTTTTGAGAACTAACGTATGTGATTTTCCGCAAAATGAAGAAAACATAAAGTTTGCTTGGTCACCACGCAATCCTACAAAACACTTCATTTTGGTATTTTCGAGGTTATATGGCACTATAAACGAGTTATAGAAAACAACAACCCTAGAACGAATGTGAATTGGTCATGGTTAACTCTTTTGCAACTCGTGAGACTTTTCAAAAAGAGAGAATGAGTGAATCGATGAAAGTGCACTTTCCACATTATAGTGGGATAAACTATAGAGTTTTTGAACACTAACGAATGTGATTTTCCGCAAAATAAAGAAAACGTAAAGTTTGCTTGGTCACCAAGCAATCCTACAATACAATTCATTTTGGTATTTTCGAGGTTAAATGGCATTATAAACGAGTTATAGAAAACAACAACCCTAGAAAGAATGTGAATTGGTCAAGGATAACTCTTTTGCAACTCGTGAGACTTTTCAAAAAGAGAAAATGAGTGAATCGATGAAAGTGGACTTTCCACATTATAGTGGGATAAACTATAGAGTTTTTGAACAATAACGAATGTGATTTTCCGCAAAATAAAGAAAACGTAAAGTTTGCTTGGTCACCAAACAATCCTACAAAACACTTCATTTTGGTATTTTCGAGGTTAAACGGCACTATACACGAGTTATAGAAAACAACAACCCTAGAACGAATGTGAATTGATCTTGGTCACTTTTGCAACTCGTGGAACTTTTCAAAAAGAGAGAATGAGTGAATCGATTAAAGTGCACTTTCCACATTATAATGGGATAAACTATAGAGTTTTTGAACACTAACGAATGTGATTTTCCGCAAAATAAAGAAAACGTAAAGTTTGCTTGGTCAACAACCAATCCCACAAAACACTTCATTTTGATATTTTCGAGGTTAAATGGCACTATAAAAGAGTTATAGAAAACAACAACCCTAGAACGAATGTGAATTGGTCATGGATAACTCTTTTACAACTCGTGAGACTTTTCAAAAAGAGAAAATGAGTGAATCGATGAAAGTGTACTTTCCACATTATAGTGGGATAAACTATAGAGTTTTTGAACACTAACGAATGTGATTTTCCGCAAAATAAAGAAAACGTAAAGTTTGCTTGGTCACCAAGCAATCCTACAAAACACTTCATTTTGGTATTTTCGAGGTTAAATGACACTATAAACGAGTTATAGAAAACAACAACCCTAGAAAGAATGTGAATTGGTCATGGATAACTCTTTTAGAACTCGTGAGACTTTTCAAAAAGAGAAAATGAGTGAATCGATGAAAGTGTACTTTCCACATTATAGTGGGATAAACTATAGAGTTTTTGAACACTAACGAATGTGATTTTCCGCAAAATAAAGAAAACGTAAAGTTTGCTTGGTCACCAAGCAATCCTACAAAACACTTCATTTTGGTATTTTCGAGGTTAAATGGCACTATAAACGAGTTATAGAAAACAACAACCCTAGAAAGAATGTGAATTGGTCATGGATAACTCTTTTGCAACTCGTGAGACTTTTCAAAAAGAGAAAAAGAGTGAATCGATGAAAGTGCACTTTCCACATTACAGTGGGATAAACTATAGAGTTTTTGAACACTAACGAATGTGATTTTCCGCAAAATGAAGAAAACGTAAAGTTTGCTTGGTCACCAAGCAATCCTACAAAACACTTCATTTTGGTATTTTCGAGGTTAAATGACACAATAAACGAGTTATAGAAAACAACAACCCTAGAAAGAATGTGAATTGGTCATGGATAACTCTTTTGCAACTCGTGAGACTTTTCAAAAAGAGAAAATTAGTGAATCGATGAAAGTGTACTTTCCACATTATAGTGGGGTAAACTATAGAGTTTTTGAACACTAACGAATGTGATTTTCCGCAAAATAAAGAAAACGTAAAGTTTGCTTGGTCACCAAGCAATCCTACAAAACACTTCATTTTGGTATTTTCGAGGTTAAATGGCACTATAAACGAGTTATAGAAAACAGTAACCCTAGAACGAATGTGAATTGGTCATGGTTAACTCTTTTGCAACTCGTGAGACTTTTCAAAAAGAGAAAATGAGTGAATCGATGAAAGTGTACTTTCCACATTATAGTGGGATAAACTATAGAGTTTTTGAACACTAACGAATGTGATTTTCCGCAAAATAAAGAAAACGTAAAGTTTGCTTGGTCACCAAGCAATCCTACAAAACACTTCATTTTGGTATTTTCGAGGTTAAATGGCACTATAAACGAGTTATAGAAAACAACAACCCTAGAACGAATGTGAATTGGTCATGGTTAACTCTTTAGCAACTCGTGAGACTTTTCAAAAAGAGAGAATGAGTGAATCGATGAAAGTGCACTTTCCACATTATAGTGGGATAAACTATAGAGTTTTTGAACACTAACGAATGTGATTTTCCGCAAAATAAAGAAAACGTAAAGTTTGCTTGGTCACCAAGCAATCCTACAAAACAATTCATTTTGGTATTTTCGAGGTTAAATGGCACTATAAACGAGTTATAGAAAACAACAACCCTAGAAAGAATGTGAATTGGTCAAGGATAACTCTTTTGCAACTCGTGAGACTTTTCAAAAAGAGAAAATGAGTGAATCGATGAAAGTGGACTTTCCACATTATAGTGGGATAAACTATAGAGTTTTTGAACACTAACGAATGTGATTTTCCGCAAAATAAAGAAAACGTAAAGTTTGCTTGGTCAACAAGCAATCCCACAAAACACTTCATTTTGATATTTTCGAGGTTAAATGGCACTATAAACGAGTTATAGAAAACAACAACCCTAGAATGAATGTGAATTGGTCATGGTTAACTCTTTTGCAACTCGTGAGACTTTTCAAAAAGAGAGAATGAGTGAATCGATGAAAGTTTACTTTCCACATTATAGTGGGATAAACTATAGAGTTTTTGAGAACTAACGTATGTGATTTTCCGCAAAATGAAGAAAACATAAAGTTTGCTTGGTCACCACGCAATCCTACAAAACACTTCATTTTGGTATTTTCGAGGTTATATGGCACTATAAACGAGTTATAGAAAACAACAACCCTAGAACGAATGTGAATTGGTCATGGTTAACTCTTTTGCAACTCGTGAGACTTTTCAAAAAGAGAGAATGAGTGAATCGATGAAAGTGCACTTTCCACATTATAGTGGGATAAACTATAGAGTTTTTGAACACTAACGAATGTGATTTTCCGCAAAATAAAGAAAACGTAAAGTTTGCTTGGTCACCAAGCAATCCTACAATACAATTCATTTTGGTATTTTCGAGGTTAAATGGCATTATAAACGAGTTATAGAAAACAACAACCCTAGAAAGAATGTGAATTGGTCAAGGATAACTCTTTTGCAACTCGTGAGACTTTTCAAAAAGAGAAAATGAGTGAATCGATGAAAGTGGACTTTCCACATTATAGTGGGATAAACTATAGAGTTTTTGAACAATAACGAATGTGATTTTCCGCAAAATAAAGAAAACGTAAAGTTTGCTTGGTCACCAAACAATCCTACAAAACACTTCATTTTGGTATTTTCGAGGTTAAACGGCACTATACACGAGTTATAGAAAACAACAACCCTAGAACGAATGTGAATTGATCTTGGTCACTTTTGCAACTCGTGGAACTTTTCAAAAAGAGAGAATGAGTGAATCGATTAAAGTGCACTTTCCACATTATAATGGGATAAACTATAGAGTTTTTGAACACTAACGAATGTGATTTTCCGCAAAATAAAGAAAACGTAAAGTTTGCTTGGTCAACAACCAATCCCACAAAACACTTCATTTTGATATTTTCGAGGTTAAATGGCACTATAAAAGAGTTATAGAAAACAACAACCCTAGAACGAATGTGAATTGGTCATGGATAACTCTTTTACAACTCGTGAGACTTTTCAAAAAGAGAAAATGAGTGAATCGATGAAAGTGTACTTTCCACATTATAGTGGGATAAACTATAGAGTTTTTGAACACTAACGAATGTGATTTTCCGCAAAATAAAGAAAACGTAAAGTTTGCTTGGTCACCAAGCAATCCTACAAAACACTTCATTTTGGTATTTTCGAGGTTAAATGACACTATAAACGAGTTATAGAAAACAACAACCCTAGAAAGAATGTGAATTGGTCATGGATAACTCTTTTAGAACTCGTGAGACTTTTCAAAAAGAGAAAATGAGTGAATCGATGAAAGTGTACTTTCCACATTATAGTGGGATAAACTATAGAGTTTTTGAACACTAACGAATGTGATTTTCCGCAAAATAAAGAAAACGTAAAGTTTGCTTGGTCACCAAGCAATCCTACAAAACACTTCATTTTGGTATTTTCGAGGTTAAATGGCACTATAAACGAGTTATAGAAAACAACAACCCTAGAAAGAATGTGAATTGGTCATGGATAACTCTTTTGCAACTCGTGAGACTTTTCAAAAAGAGAAAAAGAGTGAATCGATGAAAGTGCACTTTCCACATTACAGTGGGATAAACTATAGAGTTTTTGAACACTAACGAATGTGATTTTCCGCAAAATGAAGAAAACGTAAAGTTTGCTTGGTCACCAAGCAATCCTACAAAACACTTCATTTTGGTATTTTCGAGGTTAAATGACACAATAAACGAGTTATAGAAAACAACAACCCTAGAAAGAATGTGAATTGGTCATGGATAACTCTTTTGCAACTCGTGAGACTTTTCAAAAAGAGAAAATTAGTGAATCGATGAAAGTGTACTTTCCACATTATAGTGGGATAAACTATAGAGTTTTTGAACACTAACGAATGTGATTTTCCGCAAAATAAAGAAAACGTAAAGTTTGCTTGGTCACCAAGCAATCCTACAAAACACTTCATTTTGGTATTTTCAAGGTTAAATGGCACTATAAACGAGTTATAGAAAACAGCAACCCTAGAACGAATGTGAATTGGTCATGGATAACTCTTTTACAACTCGTGAGACTTTTCAAAAAGAGAAAATGAGTGAATCGATGAAAGTGTACTTTCCACATTATAGTGGGATAAACTATAGAGTTTTTGAACACTAACGAATGTGATTTTCCGCAAAATAAAGAAAACGTAAAGTTTGCTTGGTCACCAAGCAATCCTACAAAACACTTCATTTTGGTATTTTCGAGGTTAAATGACACTATAAACGAGTTATAGAAAACAACAACCCTAGAAAGAATGTGAATTGGTCATGGATAACTCTTTTAGAACTCGTGAGACTTTTCAAAAAGAGAAAATGAGTGAATCGATGAAAGTGTACTTTCCACATTATAGTGGGATAAACTATAGAGTTTTTGAACACTAACGAATGTGATTTTCCGCAAAATAAAGAAAACGTAAAGTTTGCTTGGTCACCAAGCAATCCTACAAAACACTTCATTTTGGTATTTTCGAGGTTAAATGGCACTATAAACGAGTTATAGAAAACAACAACCCTAGAAAGAATGTGAATTGGTCATGGATAACTCTTTTGCAACTCGTGAGACTTTTCAAAAAGAGAAAAAGAGTGAATCGATGAAAGTGCACTTTCCACATTACAGTGGGATAAACTATAGAGTTTTTGAACACTAACGAATGTGATTTTCCGCAAAATGAAGAAAACGTAAAGTTTGCTTGGTCACCAAGCAATCCTACAAAACACTTCATTTTGGTATTTTCGAGGTTAAATGACACAATAAACGAGTTATAGAAAACAACAACCCTAGAAAGAATGTGAATTGGTCATGGATAACTCTTTTGCAACTCGTGAGACTTTTCAAAAAGAGAAAATTAGTGAATCGATGAAAGTGTACTTTCCACATTATAGTGGGATAAACTATAGAGTTTTTGAACACTAAGAATGTGATTTTCCGCAAAATAAAGAAAACGTAAAGTTTGGTTGGTCACCACGCAATCCTATAAAACACTTCATTTTGGTATTTTCGAGGTTAAATGGCACTATAAACGAGTTATAGAAAACAACAACCCTAGAACGAATGTGAATTGGTCATGGTTAACTCTTTTGCAACTCGTGAGACTTTTCAAAAAGAGAGAATGAGTGAATCGATGAAAGTGCACTTTCCACAATATAGTGGGATAAACTATAGAGTTTTTGAACAATAACGAATGTGATTTTCCGCAAAATAAAGAAAATGTAAAGTTTGCTTGGTCACCAAACAATCCTACAAAACACTTCATTTTGGTATTTTCGAGGTTAAACGGCACTATACACGAGTTATAGAAAACAACAATCTATAAAGAATGTGAATTGGTCAAGGATAACTCTTTTGCAACTCGTGAGACTTTTCAAAAAGAGAAAATGAGTGAATCGATGAAAGTGGACTTTCCACATTATAGTGGGATAAACTATAGAGTTTTTGAACACTAACGAATGTGATTTTCCGCAAAATAAAGAAAACGTAAAGTTTGCTTGGTCACCAAGCAATCCTACAAAACACTTCATTTTTGTATTTTCAAGGTTAAATGGCACTATAAACGAGTTATAGAAAACAGCAACCCTAGAACGAATGTGAATTGGTCATGGATAACTCTTTTACAACTCGTGAGACTTTTCAAAAAGAGAAAATGAGTGAATCGATGAAAGTGTACTTTCCACATTATAGTGGGATAAACTATAGAGTTTTTGAACACTAACGAATGTGATTTTCCGCAAAATAAAGAAAACGTAAAGTTTGCTTGGTCACCAAGCAATCCTACAAAACACTTCATTTTGGTATTTTCGAGGTTAAATGACACTATAAACGAGTTATAGAAAACAACAACCCTAGAAAGAATGTGAATTGGTCATGGATAACTCTTTTAGAACTCGTGAGACTTTTCAAAAAGAGAAAATGAGTGAATCGATGAAAGTGTACTTTCCACATTATAGTGGGATAAACTATAGAGTTTTTGAACACTAACGAATGTGATTTTCCGCAAAATAAAGAAAACGTAAAGTTTGCTTGGTCACCAAGCAATCCTACAAAACACTTCATTTTGGTATTTTCGAGGTTAAATGACACTATAAACGAGTTATAGAAAACAACAACCCTAGAAATAATGTGAATTGGTCATGGATAACTCTTTTACAACTCGTGAGACTTTTCAAAAAGAGAAAATGAGTGAATCGATGAAAGTGTACTTTCCACATTATAGTGGGATAAACAATAGAGTTTTTGAACACTAACGAATGTGATTTTCCGCAAAATAAAGAAAACGTAAAGTTTGCTTGGTCACCAAGCAATCCTACAAAACACTTCATTTTGGTATTTTCGAGGTTAAATGGCACTATAAACGAGTTATAGAAAACAACAACCCTAGAACGAATGTGAATTGGTCATGGTTAACTCTTTTGCAACTCGTGAGACTTTTCAAAAAGAGAGAATGAGTGAATCGATGAAAGTGCACTTTCCACATTATAGTGGGATAAACTATATAGTTTTTGAAAACTAACGAATGTGATTTTCCGCAAAATGAAGAAAACGTAAAGTTTGCTGGTCACCAAGCAATCCTACAAAACACTTCATTTTGGTATTTTCGAGGTTAAATGACACTATAAACGAGTTATAGAAAACAACAACCCTAGAAAGAATGTGAATTGGTCATGGATAACTCTTTTACAACTCGTGAGACTTTTCAAAAAGAGAAAATGAGTGAATTGATGAAAGTGTACTTTCCACATTATAGTGGGATAAACTATAGAGTTTTTGAACACTAACGAATGTGATTTTCCGCAAAATAAAGAAAACGTAAAGTTTGCTTGGTCACCAAGCAATCCTACAAAACACTTCATTTTGGTATTTTCGAGGTTAAATGGCACTATAAACGAGTTATAGAAAACAGCAACCCTAGAACGAATGTGAATTGGTCATGGTTAACTCTTTTGCAACTCGTGAGACTTTTCAAAAAGAGAGAATGAGTGAATCGATGAAAGTGCACTTTCCACATTATAGTGGGATAAACTATAGAGTTTTTGAGAACTAACGTATGTGATTTTCCACAAAATGAAGAAAACATAAAGTTTGGTTGGTCACCACGCAATCCTATAAAACACTTCATTTTGGTATTTTCGAGGTTAAATGGCACTATAAACGAGTTATAGAAAACAACAACCCTAGAACGAATGTGAATTGGTCATGGTTAACTCTTTTGCAACTCGTGAGACTTTTCAAAAAGAGAGAATGAGTGAATCGATGAAAGTGCACTTTCCACAATATAGTGGGATAAACTATAGAGTTTTTGAACAATAACGAATGTGATTTTCCGCAAAATAAAGAAAACGTAAAGTTTGCTTGGTCACCAAACAATCCTACAAAACACTTCATTTTGGTATTTTCGAGGTTAAACGGCACTATACACGAGTTATAGAAAACAACAATCTATAAAGAATGTGAATTGGTCAAGGATAACACTTTTGCAACTCGTGAGACTTTTCAAAAAGAGAAAATGAGTGAATCGATGAAAGTGGACTTTCCACATTATAGTGGGATAAACTATAGAGTTTTTGAACACTAACGAATGTGATTTTCCGCAAAATAAAGAAAACGTAAAGTTTGCTTGGTCACCAAGCAATCCTACAAAACACTTCATTTTGGTATTTTCAAGGTTAAATGGCACTATAAACGAGTTATAGAAAACAGCAACCCTAGAACGAATGTGAATTGGTCATGGATAACTCTTTTACAACTCGTGAGACTTTTCAAAAAGAGAAAATGAGTGAATCGATGAAAGTGTACTTTCCACATTATAGTGGGATAAACTATAGAGTTTTTGAACACTAACGAATGTGATTTTCCGCAAAATAAAGAAAACGTAAAGTTTGCTTGGTCACCAAGCAATCCTACAAAACACTTCATTTTGGTATTTTCGAGGTTAAATGACACTATAAACGAGTTATAGAAAACAACAACCCTAGAAAGAATGTGAATTGGTCATGGATAACTCTTTTAGAACTCGTGAGACTTTTCAAAAAGAGAAAATGAGTGGATCGATGAAAGTGTACTTTCCACATTATAGTGGGATAAACTATAGAGTTTTTGAACACTAACGAATGTGATTTTCCGCAAAATAAAGAAAACGTAAAGTTTGCTTGGTCACCAAGCAATCCTACAAAACACTTCATTTTGGTATTTTCGAGGTTAAATGGCACAATAAAAGAGTTATAGAAAACAACAACCCTAGAAAGAATGTGAATTGGTCATGGATAACTCTTTTGCAACTCGTGAGACTTTTCAAAAAGAGAAAATTAGTGAATCGATGAAAGTGTACTTTCCACATTATAGTGGGATAAACTATAGAGTTTTTGAACACTAAGAATGTGATTTTCCGCAAAATAAAGAAAACGTAAAGTTTGGTTGGTCACCACGCAATCCTATAAAACACTTCATTTTGGTATTTTCGAGGTTAAATGGCACTATAAACGAGTTATAGAAAACAACAACCCTAGAACGAATGTGAATTGGTCATGGTTAACTCTTTTGCAACTCGTGAGACTTTTCAAAAAGAGAGAATGAGTGAATCGATGAAAGTGCACTTTCCACAATATAGTGGGATAAACTATAGAGTTTTTGAACAATAACGAATGTGATTTTCCGCAAAATAAAGAAAACGTAAAGTTTGCTTGGTCACCAAACAATCCTACAAAACACTTCATTTTGGTATTTTCGAGGTTAAACGGCACTATACACGAGTTATAGAAAACAACAATCTATAAAGAATGTGAATTGGTCAAGGATAACTCTTTTGCAACTCGTGAGACTTTTCAAAAAGAGAAAATGAGTGAATCGATGAAAGTGGACTTTCCACATTATAGTGGGATAAACTATAGAGTTTTTGAACACTAACGAATGTGATTTTCCGCAAAATAAAGAAAACGTAAAGTTTGCTTGGTCACCAAGCAATCCTACAAAACACTTCATTTTGGTATTTTCAAGGTTAAATGGCACTATAAACGAGTTATAGAAAACAGCAACCCTAGAACGAATGTGAATTGGTCATGGATAACTCTTTTACAACTCGTGAGACTTTTCAAAAAGAGAAAATGAGTGAATCGATGAAAGTGTACTTTCCACATTATAGTGGGATAAACTATAGAGTTTTTGAACACTAACGAATGTGATTTTCCGCAAAATAAAGAAAACGTAAAGTTTGCTTTTCGAGGTTAAACGGCACTATACACGAGTTATAGAAAACAACAATCTATAAAGAATGTGAATTGGTCAAGGATAACTCTTTTGCAACTCGTGAGACTTTTCAAAAAGAGAAAATGAGTGAATCGATGAAAGTGGACTTTCCACATTATAGTGGGATAAACTATAGAGTTTTTGAACACTAACGAATGTGATTTTCCGCAAAATAAAGAAAACGTAAAGTTTGCTTGGTCACCAAGCAATCCTACAAAACACTTCATTTTGGTATTTTCAAGGTTAAATGGCACTATAAACGAGTTATAGAAAACAGCAACCCTAGAACGAATGTGAATTGGTCATGGATAACTCTTTTACAACTCGTGAGACTTTTCAAAAAGAGAAAATGAGTGAATCGATGAAAGTGTACTTTCCACATTATAGTGGGATAAACTATAGAGTTTTTGAACACTAACGAATGTGATTTTCCGCAAAATAAAGAAAACGTAAAGTTTGCTTGGTCACCAAGCAATCCTACAAAACACTTCATTTTGGTATTTTCGAGGTTAAATGACACTATAAACGAGTTATAGAAAACAACAACCCTAGAAAGAATGTGAATTGGTCATGGATAACTCTTTTAGAACTCGTGAGACTTTTCAAAAAGAGAAAATGAGTGGATCGATGAAAGTGTACTTTCCACATTATAGTGGGATAAACTATAGAGTTTTTGAACACTAACGAATGTGATTTTCCGCAAAATAAAGAAAACGTAAAGTTTGCTTGGTCACCAAGCAATCCTACAAAACACTTCATTTTGGTATTTTCGAGGTTAAATGACACTATAAACGAGTTATAGAAAACAACAACCCTAGAAAGAATGTGAATTGGTCATGGATAACTCTTTTACAACTCGTGAGACTTTTCAAAAAGAGAAAATGAGTGAATCGATGAAAGTGTACTTTCCACATTATAGTGGGATAAACTATAGAGTTTTTGAACACTAACGAATGTGATTTTCCGCAAAATAAAGAAAACGTAAAGTTTGCTTGGTCACCAAGCAATCCTACAAAACACTTCATTTTGGTATTTTCGAGGTTAAATGGCACTATAAACGAGTTATAGAAAACAACAACCCTAGAACGAATGTGAATTGGTCATGGTTAACTCTTTTGCAACTCGTGAGACTTTTCAAAAAGAGAGAATGAGTGAATCGATGAAAGTGCACTTTCCACATTATAGTGGGATAAACTATATAGTTTTTGAAAACTAACGAATGTGATTTTCCGCAAAATGAAGAAAACGTAAAGTTTGCTTGGTCACCAAGCAATCCTACAAAACACTTCATTTTGGTATTTTCGAGGTTAAATGGCACTATAAACGAGTTATAGAAAACAACAACCCTAGAAAGAATGTGAATTGGTCATGGATAACTCTTTTGCAACTCGTGAGACTTTTCAAAAAGAGAAAATGAGTGAATCGATGAAAGTGCACTTTCCACATTACAGTGGGATAAACTATAGAGTTTTTGAACACTAACGAATGTGATTTTCCGCAAAATGAAGAAAACGTAAAGTTTGCTTGGTCACCAAGCAATCCTACAAAACACTTCATTTTGGTATTTTCGAGGTTAAATGGCACAATAAACGAGTTATAGAAAACAACAACCCTAGAAAGAATGTGAATTGGTCATGGATAACTCTTTTGCAACTCGTGAGACTTTTCAAAAAGAGAAAATTAGTGAATCGATGAAAGTGTACTTTCCACATTATAGTGGGATAAACTATAGAGTTTTTGAACACTAAGAATGTGATTTTCCGCAAAATAAAGAAAACGTAAAGTTTGGTTGGTCACCACGCAATCCTATAAAACACTTCATTTTGGTATTTTCGAGGTTAAATGGCACTATAAACGAGTTATAGAAAACAACAACCCTAGAACGAATGTGAATTGGTCATGGTTAACTCTTTTGCAACTCGTGAGACTTTTCAAAAAGAGAGAATGAGTGAATCGATGAAAGTGCACTTTCCACAATATAGTGGGATAAACTATAGAGTTTTTGAACAATAACGAATGTGATTTTCCGCAAAATAAAGAAAACGTAAAGTTTGCTTGGTCACCAAACAATCCTACAAAACACTTCATTTTGGTATTTTCGAGGTTAAACGGCACTATACACGAGTTATAGAAAACAACAATCTATAAAGAATGTGAATTGGTCAAGGATAACTCTTTTGCAACTCGTGAGACTTTTCAAAAAGAGAAAATGAGTGAATCGATGAAAGTGGACTTTCCACATTATAGTGGGATAAACTATAGAGTTTTTGAACACTAACGAATGTGATTTTCCTCAAAATAAAGAAAACGTAAAGTTTGCTTGGTCACCAAGCAATCCTACAAAACACTTCATTTTGGTATTTTCAAGGTTAAATGACACTATAAACGAGTTATAGAAAACAACAACCCTAGAAAGAATGTGAATTGGTCATGGATAACTCTTTTAGAATTCGTGAGACTTTTCAAAAAGAGAAAACGAGTGAATCGATGAAAGTGTACTTTCCACATTATAGTGGGATAAACTATAGAGTTTTTGAACACTAACGAATGTGATTTTCCGCAAAATAAAGAAAACGTAAAGTTTGCTTGGTCACCAAGAAATCCTACAAAACACTTCATTTTGGTATTTTCGAGGTTAAATGACACTATAAACGAGTTATAGAAAACAACAACCCTAGAAAGAATGTGAATTGGTCATGGATAACTCTTTTACAACTCGTGAGACTTTTCAAAAAGAGAAAATGAGTGAATCGATGAAAGTGTACTTTCCACATTATAGTGGGATAAACTATAGAGTTTTTGAACACTAACGAATGTGATTTTCCGCAAAATAAAGAAAACGTAAAGTTTGCTTGGTCACCAAGCAATCCTACAAAACACTTCATTTTGGTATTTTCGAGGTTAAATGGCACTATAAACGAGTTATAGAAAACAACAACCCTAGAACGAATGTGAATTGGTCATGGTTAACTCTTTTGCAACTCGTGAGACTTTTCAAAAAGAGAGAATGAGTGAATCGATGAAAGTGCACTTTCCACATTATAGTGGGATAAACTATATAGTTTTTGAAAACTAACGAATGTGATTTTCCGCAAAATGAAGAAAACGTAAAGTTTGCTTGGTCACCAAGCAATCCTACAAAACACTTCATTTTGGTATTTTCGAGGTTAAATGGCACTATAAACGAGTTATAGAAAACAACAACCCTAGAAAGAATGTGAATTTGTCATGGATAACTCTTTTGCAACTCGTGAGACTTTTCAAAAAGAGAAAATGAGTGAATCGATGAAAGTGCACTTTCCACATTACAGTGGGATAAACTATAGAGTTTTTGAACACTAACGAATGTGATTTTCCGCAAAATGAAGAAAACGTAAAGTTTGCTTGGTCACCAAGCAATCCTACAAAACACTTCATTTTGGTATTTTCGAGGTTAAATGGCACAATAAACGAGTTATAGAAAACAACAACCCTAGAAAGAATGTGAATTGGTCATGGATAACTCTTTTGCAACTCGTGAGACTTTTCAAAAAGAGAAAATTAGTGAATCGATGAAAGTGTACTTTCCACATTATAGTGGGATAAACTATAGAGTTTTTGAACACTAAGAATGTGATTTTCCGCAAAATAAAGAAAACGTAAAGTTTGGTTGGTCACCACGCAATCCTATAAAACACTTCATTTTGGTATTTTCGAGGTTAAATGGCACTATAAACGAGTTATATAAAACAACAACCCTAGAACGAATGTGAATTGGTCATGGTTAACTCTTTTGCAACTCGTGAGACTTTTCAAAAAGAGAGAATGAGTGAATCGATGAAAGTGCACTTTCCACAATATAGTGGGATAAACTATAGAGTTTTTGAACAATAACGAATGTGATTTTCCGCAAAATAAAGAAAACGTAAAGTTTGCTTGGTCACCAAACAATCCTACAAAACACTTCATTTTGGTATTTTCGAGGTTAAACGGCACTATACACGAGTTATAGAAAACAACAATCTATAAAGAATGTGAATTGGTCAAGGATAACTCTTTTGCAACTCGTGAGACTTTTCAAAAAGAGAAAATGAGTGAATCGATGAAAGTGGACTTTCCACATTATAGTGGGATAAACTATAGAGTTTTTGAACACTAACGAATGTGATTTTCCTCAAAATAAAGAAAACGTAAAGTTTGCTTGGTCACCAAGCAATCCTACAAAACACTTCATTTTGGTATTTTCAAGGTTAAATGGCACTACAAACGAGTTATAGAAAACAGCAACCCTAGAACGAATGTGAATTGGTCATGGATAACTCTTTTACAACTCGTGAGACTTTTCAAAAAGAGAAAATGAGTGAATCGATGAAAGTGTACTTTCCACATTATAGTGGGATAAACTATAGAGTTTTTGAACACTAACGAATGTGATTTTCCGCAAAATAAAGAAAACGTAAAGTTTGCTTGGTCACCAAGCAATCCTACAAAACACTTCATTTTGGTATTTTCGAGGTTAAATGACACTATAAACGAGTTATAGAAAACAACAACCCTAGAACGAATGTGAATTGGTCATGGTTAACTCTTTTGCAACTCGTGAGACTTTTCAAAAAGAGAGAATGAGTGAATCGATGAAAGTGCACTTTCCACAATATAGTGGGATAAACTATAGAGTTTTTGAACAATAACGAATGTGATTTTCCGCAAAATAAAGAAAACGTAAAGTTTGCTTGGTCACCAAACAATCCTACAAAACACTTCATTTTGGTATTTTCGAGGTTAAACGGCACTATACACGAGTTATAGAAAACAACAATCTATAAAGAATGTGAATTGGTCAAGGATAACTCTTTTGCAACTCGTGAGACTTTTCAAAAAGAGAAAATGAGTGAATCGATGAAAGTGGACTTTCCACATTATAGTGGGATAAACTATAGAGTTTTTGAACACTAACGAATGTGATTTTCCTCAAAATAAAGAAAACGTAAAGTTTGCTTGGTCACCAAGCAATCCTACAAAACACTTCATTTTGGTATTTTCAAGGTTAAATGACACTACAAACGAGTTATAGAAAACAGCAACCCTAGAACGAATGTGAATTGGTCATGGATAACTCTTTTACAACTCGTGAGACTTTTCAAAAAGAGAAAATGAGTGAATCGATGAAAGTGTACTTTCCACATTATAGTGGGATAAACTATAGAGTTTTTGAACATTAACGAATGTGATTTTCCGCAAAATAAAGAAAACGTAAAGTTTGCTTGGTCACCAAGCAATCCTACAAAACACTTCATTTTGGTATTTTCGAGGGTAAATGACACTATAAACGAGTTATAGAAAACAACAACCCTAGAAAGAATGTGAATTGGTCATGGATAACTCTTTTACAACTCGTGAGACTTTTCAAAAAGAGAAAATGAGTGAATCGATGAAAGTGTACTTTCCACATTATAGTGGGATAAACTATAGAGTTTTTGAACACTAACGAATGTGATTTTCCGCAAAATAAAGAAAACGTAAAGTTTGCTTGGTCACCAAGCAATCCTACAAAACACTTCATTTTGGTATTTTCGAGGTTAAATGGCACTATAAACGAGTTATAGAAAACAACAACCCTAGAAAGAATGTGAATTGGTCATGGATAACTCTTTTACAACTCGTGAGACTTTTCAAAAAGAGAAAATGAGTGAATCGATGAAAGTGTACTTTCCACATTATAGTGGGATAAACTATAGAGTTTTTGAACACTAACGAATGTGATTTTCCGCAAAATAAAGAAAACGTAAAGTTTGCTTGGTCACCAAGCAATCCTACAAAACACTTCATTTTGGTATTTTCGAGGTTAAATGGCACTATAAACGAGTTATAGAAAACAGCAACCCTAGAACGAATGTGAATTGGTCATGGTTAACTCTTTTGCAACTCGTGAGACTTTTCAAAAAGAGAGAATGAGTGAATCGATGAAAGTGCACTTTCCACATTATAGTGGGATAAACTATAGAGTTTTTGAGAACTAACGTATGTGATTTTCCACAAAATGAAGAAAACATAAAGTTTGGTTGGTCACCACGCAATCCTATAAAACACTTCATTTTGGTATTTTCGAGGTTAAATGGCACTATAAACGAGTTATAGAAAACAACAACCCTAGAACGAATGTGAATTGGTCATGGTTAACTCTTTTGCAACTCGTGAGACTTTTCAAAAAGAGAGAATGAGTGAATCGATGAAAGTGCACTTTCCACAATATAGTGGGATAAACTATAGAGTTTTTGAACAATAACGAATGTGATTTTCCGCAAAATAAAGAAAACGTAAAGTTTGCTTGGTCACCAAACAATCCTACAAAACACTTCATTTTGGTATTTTCGAGGTTAAACGGCACTATACACGAGTTATAGAAAACAACAATCTATAAAGAATGTGAATTGGTCAAGGATAACTCTTTTGCAACTCGTGAGACTTTTCAAAAAGAGAAAATGAGTGAATCGATGAAAGTGGACTTTCCACATTATAGTGGGATAAACTATAGAGTTTTTGAACACTAACGAATGTGATTTTCCGCAAAATAAAGAAAACGTAAAGTTTGCTTGGTCACCAAGCAATCCTACAAAACACTTCATTTTGGTATTTTCAAGGTTAAATGGCACTATAAACGAGTTATAGAAAACAGCAACCCTAGAACGAATGTGAATTGGTCATGGATAACTCTTTTACAACTCGTGAGACTTTTCAAAAAGAGAAAATGAGTGAATCGATGAAAGTGTACTTTCCACATTATAGTGGGATAAACTATAGAGTTTTTGAACACTAACGAATGTGATTTTCCGCAAAATAAAGAAAACGTAAAGTTTGCTTGGTCACCAAGCAATCCTACAAAACACTTCATTTTGGTATTTTCGAGGTTAAATGACACTATAAACGAGTTATAGAAAACAACAACCCTAGAAAGAATGTGAATTGGTCATGGATAACTCTTTTAGAACTCGTGAGACTTTTCAAAAAGAGAAAATGAGTGGATCGATGAAAGTGTACTTTCCACATTATAGTGGGATAAACTATAGAGTTTTTGAACACTAACGAATGTGATTTTCCGCAAAATAAAGAAAACGTAAAGTTTGCTTGGTCACCAAGCAATCCTACAAAACACTTCATTTTGGTATTTTCGAGGTTAAATGACACTATAAACGAGTTATAGAAAACAACAACCCTAGAAAGAATGTGAATTGGTCATGGATAACTCTTTTACAACTCGTGAGACTTTTCAAAAAGAGAAAATGAGTGAATCGATGAAAGTGTACTTTCCACATTATAGTGGGATAAACTATAGAGTTTTTGAACACTAACGAATGTGATTTTCCGCAAAATAAAGAAAACGTAAAGTTTGCTTGGTCACCAAGCAATCCTACAAAACACTTCATTTTGGTATTTTCGAGGTTAAATGGCACTATAAACGAGTTATAGAAAACAACAACCCTAGAACGAATGTGAATTGGTCATGGTTAACTCTTTTGCAACTCGTGAGACTTTTCAAAAAGAGAGAATGAGTGAATCGATGAAAGTGCACTTTCCACATTATAGTGGGATAAACTATATAGTTTTTGAAAACTAACGAATGTGATTTTCCGCAAAATGAAGAAAACGTAAAGTTTGCTTGGTCACCAAGCAATCCTACAAAACACTTCATTTTGGTATTTTCGAGGTTAAATGGCACTATAAACGAGTTATAGAAAACAACAACCCTAGAAAGAATGTGAATTGGTCATGGATAACTCTTTTGCAACTCGTGAGACTTTTCAAAAAGAGAAAATGAGTGAATCGATGAAAGTGCACTTTCCACATTACAGTGGGATAAACTATAGAGTTTTTGAACACTAACGAATGTGATTTTCCGCAAAATGAAGAAAACGTAAAGTTTGCTTGGTCACCAAGCAATCCTACAAAACACTTCATTTTGGTATTTTCGAGGTTAAATGGCACAATAAAAGAGTTATAGAAAACAACAACCCTAGAAAGAATGTGAATTGGTCATGGATAACTCTTTTGCAACTCGTGAGACTTTTCAAAAAGAGAAAATTAGTGAATCGATGAAAGTGTACTTTCCACATTATAGTGGGATAAACTATAGAGTTTTTGAACACTAAGAATGTGATTTTCCGCAAAATAAAGAAAACGTAAAGTTTGGTTGGTCACCACGCAATCCTATAAAACACTTCATTTTGGTATTTTCGAGGTTAAATGGCACTATAAACGAGTTATAGAAAACAACAACCCTAGAACGAATGTGAATTGGTCATGGTTAACTCTTTTGCAACTCGTGAGACTTTTCAAAAAGAGAGAATGAGTGAATCGATGAAAGTGCACTTTCCACAATATAGTGGGATAAACTATAGAGTTTTTGAACAATAACGAATGTGATTTTCCGCAAAATAAAGAAAACGTAAAGTTTGCTTGGTCACCAAACAATCCTACAAAACACTTCATTTTGGTATTTTCGAGGTTAAACGGCACTATACACGAGTTATAGAAAACAACAATCTATAAAGAATGTGAATTGGTCAAGGATAACTCTTTTGCAACTCGTGAGACTTTTCAAAAAGAGAAAATGAGTGAATCGATGAAAGTGGACTTTCCACATTATAGTGGGATAAACTATAGAGTTTTTGAACACTAACGAATGTGATTTTCCGCAAAATAAAGAAAACGTAAAGTTTGCTTGGTCACCAAGCAATCCTACAAAACACTTCATTTTGGTATTTTCAAGGTTAAATGGCACTATAAACGAGTTATAGAAAACAGCAACCCTAGAACGAATGTGAATTGGTCATGGATAACTCTTTTACAACTCGTGAGACTTTTCAAAAAGAGAAAATGAGTGAATCGATGAAAGTGTACTTTCCACATTATAGTGGGATAAACTATAGAGTTTTTGAACACTAACGAATGTGATTTTCCGCAAAATAAAGAAAACGTAAAGTTTGCTTGGTCACCAAGCAATCCTACAAAACACTTCATTTTGGTATTTTCGAGGTTAAATGACACTATAAACGAGTTATAGAAAACAACAACCCTAGAAAGAATGTGAATTGGTCATGGATAACTCTTTTAGAACTCGTGAGACTTTTCAAAAAGAGAAAATGAGTGGATCGATGAAAGTGTACTTTCCACATTATAGTGGGATAAACTATAGAGTTTTTGAACACTAACGAATGTGATTTTCCGCAAAATAAAGAAAACGTAAAGTTTGCTTGGTCACCAAGCAATCCTACAAAACACTTCATTTTGGTATTTTCGAGGTTAAATGACACTATAAACGAGTTATAGAAAACAACAACCCTAGAAAGAATGTGAATTGGTCATGGATAACTCTTTTACAACTCGTGAGACTTTTCAAAAAGAGAAAATGAGTGAATCGATGAAAGTGTACTTTCCACATTATAGTGGGATAAACTATAGAGTTTTTGAACACTAACGAATGTGATTTTCCGCAAAATAAAGAAAACGTAAAGTTTGCTTGGTCACCAAGCAATCCTACAAAACACTTCATTTTGGTATTTTCGAGGTTAAATGGCACTATAAACGAGTTATAGAAAACAACAACCCTAGAACGAATGTGAATTGGTCATGGTTAACTCTTTTGCAACTCGTGAGACTTTTCAAAAAGAGAGAATGAGTGAATCGATGAAAGTGCACTTTCCACATTATAGTGGGATAAACTATATAGTTTTTGAAAACTAACGAATGTGATTTTCCGCAAAATGAAGAAAACGTAAAGTTTGCTTGGTCACCAAGCAATCCTACAAAACACTTCATTTTGGTATTTTCGAGGTTAAATGGCACTATAAACGAGTTATAGAAAACAACAACCCTAGAAAGAATGTGAATTGGTCATGGATAACTCTTTTGCAACTCGTGAGACTTTTCAAAAAGAGAAAATGAGTGAATCGATGAAAGTGCACTTTCCACATTACAGTGGGATAAACTATAGAGTTTTTGAACACTAACGAATGTGATTTTCCGCAAAATGAAGAAAACGTAAAGTTTGCTTGGTCACCAAGCAATCCTACAAAACACTTCATTTTGGTATTTTCGAGGTTAAATGGCACAATAAACGAGTTATAGAAAACAACAACCCTAGAAAGAATGTGAATTGGTCATGGATAACTCTTTTGCAACTCGTGAGACTTTTCAAAAAGAGAAAATTAGTGAATCGATGAAAGTGTACTTTCCACATTATAGTGGGATAAACTATAGAGTTTTTGAACACTAAGAATGTGATTTTCCGCAAAATAAAGAAAACGTAAAGTTTGGTTGGTCACCACGCAATCCTATAAAACACTTCATTTTGGTATTTTCGAGGTTAAATGGCACTATAAACGAGTTATAGAAAACAACAACCCTAGAACGAATGTGAATTGGTCATGGTTAACTCTTTTGCAACTCGTGAGACTTTTCAAAAAGAGAGAATGAGTGAATCGATGAAAGTGCACTTTCCACAATATAGTGGGATAAACTATAGAGTTTTTGAACAATAACGAATGTGATTTTCCGCAAAATAAAGAAAACGTAAAGTTTGCTTGGTCACCAAACAATCCTACAAAACACTTCATTTTGGTATTTTCGAGGTTAAACGGCACTATACACGAGTTATAGAAAACAACAATCTATAAAGAATGTGAATTGGTCAAGGATAACTCTTTTGCAACTCTTGAGACTTTTCAAAAAGAGAAAATGAGTGAATCGATGAAAGTGGACTTTCCACATTATAGTGGGATAAACTATAGAGTTTTTGAACACTAACGAATGTGATTTTCCGCAAAATAAAGAAAACGTAAAGTTTGCTTGGTCACCAAGCAATCCTACAAAACACTTCATTTTGGTATTTTCAAGGTTAAATGACACTATAAACGAGTTATAGAAAACAACAACCCTAGAAAGAATGTGAATTGGTCATGGATAACTCTTTTAGAATTCGTGAGACTTTTCAAAAAGAGAAAACGAGTGAATCGATGAAAGTGTACTTTCCACATTATAGTGGGATAAACTATAGAGTTTTTGAACACTAACGAATGTGATTTTCCGCAAAATAAAGAAAACGTAAAGTTTGCTTGGTCACCAAGAAATCCTACAAAACACTTCATTTTGGTATTTTCGAGGTTAAATGACACTATAAACGAGTTATAGAAAACAACAACCCTAGAAAGAATGTGAATTGGTCATGGATAACTCTTTTACAACTCGTGAGACTTTTCAAAAAGAGAAAATGAGTGAATCGATGAAAGTGTACTTTCCACATTATAGTGGGATAAACTATAGAGTTTTTGAACACTAACGAATGTGATTTTCCGCAAAATAAAGAAAACGTAAAGTTTGCTTGGTCACCAAGCAATCCTACAAAACACTTCATTTTGGTATTTTCGAGGTTAAATGGCACTATAAACGAGTTATAGAAAACAACAACCCTAGAACGAATGTGAATTGGTCATGGTTAACTCTTTTGCAACTCGTGAGACTTTTCAAAAAGAGAGAATGAGTGAATCGATGAAAGTGCACTTTCCACATTATAGTGGGATAAACTATATAGTTTTTGAAAACTAACGAATGTGATTTTCCGCAAAATGAAGAAAACGTAAAGTTTGCTTGGTCACCAAGCAATCCTACAAAACACTTCATTTTGGTATTTTCGAGGTTAAATGGCACTATAAACGAGTTATAGAAAACAACAACCCTAGAAAGAATGTGAATTGGTCATGGATAACTCTTTTGCAACTCGTGAGACTTTTCAAAAAGAGAAAATGAGTGAATCGATGAAAGTGCACTTTCCACATTACAGTGGGATAAACTATAGAGTTTTTGAACACTAACGAATGTGATTTTCCGCAAAATGAAGAAAACGTAAAGTTTGCTTGGTCACCAAGCAATCCTACAAAACACTTCATTTTGGTATTTTCGAGGTTAAATGGCACAATAAACGAGTTATAGAAAACAACAACCCTAGAAAGAATGTGAATTGGTCATGGATAACTCTTTTGCAACTCGTGAGACTTTTCAAAAAGAGAAAATTAGTGAATCGATGAAAGTGTACTTTCCACATTATAGTGGGATAAACTATAGAGTTTTTGAACACTAAGAATGTGATTTTCCGCAAAATAAAGAAAACGTAAAGTTTGGTTGGTCACCACGCAATCCTATAAAACACTTCATTTTGGTATTTTCGAGGTTAAATGGCACTATAAACGAGTTATAGAAAACAACAACCCTAGAACGAATGTGAATTGGTCATGGTTAACTCTTTTGCAACTCGTGAGACTTTTCAAAAAGAGAGAATGAGTGAATCGATGAAAGTGCACTTTCCACAATATAGTGGGATAAACTATAGAGTTTTTGAACAATAACGAATGTGATTTTCCGCAAAATAAAGAAAACGTAAAGTTTGCTTGGTCACCAAACAATCCTACAAAACACTTCATTTTGGTATTTTCGAGGTTAAACGGCACTATACACGAGTTATAGAAAACAACAATCTATAAAGAATGTGAATTGGTCAAGGATAACTCTTTTGCAACTCGTGAGACTTTTCAAAAAGAGAAAATGAGTGAATCGATGAAAGTGGACTTTCCACATTATAGTGGGATAAACTATAGAGTTTTTGAACACTAACGAATGTGATTTTCCTCAAAATAAAGAAAACGTAAAGTTTGCTTGGTCACCAAGCAATCCTACAAAACACTTCATTTTGGTATTTTCAAGGTTAAATGACACTATAAACGAGTTATAGAAAACAACAACCCTAGAAAGAATGTGAATTGGTCATGGATAACTCTTTTAGAATTCGTGAGACTTTTCAAAAAGAGAAAACGAGTGAATCGATGAAAGTGTACTTTCCACATTATAGTGGGATAAACTATAGAGTTTTTGAACACTAACGAATGTGATTTTCCGCAAAATAAAGAAAACGTAAAGTTTGCTTGGTCACCAAGAAATCCTACAAAACACTTCATTTTGGTATTTTCGAGGTTAAATGGCACTATAAACGAGTTATAGAAAACAACAACCCTAGAACGAATGTGAATTGGTCATGGTTAACTCTTTTGCAACTCGTGAGACTTTTCAAAAAGAGAGAATGAGTGAATCGATGAAAGTGCACTTTCCACATTATAGTGGGATAAACTATATAGTTTTTGAAAACTAACGAATGTGATTTTCCGCAAAATGAAGAAAACGTAAAGTTTGCTTGGTCACCAAGCAATCCTACAAAACACTTCATTTTGGTATTTTCGAGGTTAAATGGCACTATAAACGAGTTATAGAAAACAACAACCCTAGAAAGAATGTGAATTTGTCATGGATAACTCTTTTGCAACTCGTGAGACTTTTCAAAAAGAGAAAATGAGTGAATCGATGAAAGTGCACTTTCCACATTACAGTGGGATAAACTATAGAGTTTTTGAACACTAACGAATGTGATTTTCCGCAAAATGAAGAAAACGTAAAGTTTGCTTGGTCACCAAGCAATCCTACAAAACACTTCATTTTGGTATTTTCGAGGTTAAATGGCACAATAAACGAGTTATAGAAAACAACAACCCTAGAAAGAATGTGAATTGGTCATGGATAACTCTTTTGCAACTCGTGAGACTTTTCAAAAAGAGAAAATTAGTGAATCGATGAAAGTGTACTTTCCACATTATAGTGGGATAAACTATAGAGTTTTTGAACACTAAGAATGTGATTTTCCGCAAAATAAAGAAAACGTAAAGTTTGGTTGGTCACCACGCAATCCTATAAAACACTTCATTTTGGTATTTTCGAGGTTAAATGGCACTATAAACGAGTTATATAAAACAACAACCCTAGAACGAATGTGAATTGGTCATGGTTAACTCTTTTGCAACTCGTGAGACTTTTCAAAAAGAGAGAATGAGTGAATCGATGAAAGTGCACTTTCCACAATATAGTGGGATAAACTATAGAGTTTTTGAACAATAACGAATGTGATTTTCCGCAAAATAAAGAAAACGTAAAGTTTGCTTGGTCACCAAACAATCCTACAAAACACTTCATTTTGGTATTTTCGAGGTTAAACGGCACTATACACGAGTTATAGAAAACAACAATCTATAAAGAATGTGAATTGGTCAAGGATAACTCTTTTGCAACTCGTGAGACTTTTCAAAAAGAGAAAATGAGTGAATCGATGAAAGTGGACTTTCCACATTATAGTGGGATAAACTATAGAGTTTTTGAACACTAACGAATGTGATTTTCCTCAAAATAAAGAAAACGTAAAGTTTGCTTGGTCACCAAGCAATCCTACAAAACACTTCATTTTGGTATTTTCAAGGTTAAATGGCACTACAAACGAGTTATAGAAAACAGCAACCCTAGAACGAATGTGAATTGGTCATGGATAACTCTTTTACAACTCGTGAGACTTTTCAAAAAGAGAAAATGAGTGAATCGATGAAAGTGTACTTTCCACATTATAGTGGGATAAACTATAGAGTTTTTGAACACTAACGAATGTGATTTTCCGCAAAATAAAGAAAACGTAAAGTTTGCTTGGTCACCAAGCAATCCTACAAAACACTTCATTTTGGTATTTTCGAGGTTAAATGACACTATAAACGAGTTATAGAAAACAACAACCCTAGAACGAATGTGAATTGGTCATGGTTAACTCTTTTGCAACTCGTGAGACTTTTCAAAAAGAGAGAATGAGTGAATCGATGAAAGTGCACTTTCCACAATATAGTGGGATAAACTATAGAGTTTTTGAACAATAACGAATGTGATTTTCCGCAAAATAAAGAAAACGTAAAGTTTGCTTGGTCACCAAACAATCCTACAAAACACTTCATTTTGGTATTTTCGAGGTTAAACGGCACTATACACGAGTTATAGAAAACAACAATCTATAAAGAATGTGAATTGGTCAAGGATAACTCTTTTGCAACTCGTGAGACTTTTCAAAAAGAGAAAATGAGTGAATCGATGAAAGTGGACTTTCCACATTATAGTGGGATAAACTATAGAGTTTTTGAACACTAACGAATGTGATTTTCCTCAAAATAAAGAAAACGTAAAGTTTGCTTGGTCACCAAGCAATCCTACAAAACACTTCATTTTGGTATTTTCAAGGATAAATGGCACTACAAACGAGTTATAGAAAACAGCAACCCTAGAACGAATGTGAATTGGTCATGGATAACTCTTTTACAACTCGTGAGACTTTTCAAAAAGAGAAAATGAGTGAATCGATGAAAGTGTACTTTCCACATTATAGTGGGATAAACTATAGAGTTTTTGAACATTAACGAATGTGATTTTCCGCAAAATAAAGAAAACGTAAAGTTTGCTTGGTCACCAAGCAATCCTACAAAACACTTCATTTTGGTATTTTCGAGGTTAAATGACACTATAAACGAGTTATAGAAAACAACAACCCTAGAAAGAATGTGAATTGGTCATGGATAACTCTTTTACAACTCGTGAGACTTTTCAAAAAGAGAAAATGAGTGAATCGATGAAAGTGTACTTTCCACATTATAGTGGGATAAACTATAGAGTTTTTGAACACTAACGAATGTGATTTTCCGCAAAATAAAGAAAACGTAAAGTTTGCTTGGTCACCAAGCAATCCTACAAAACACTTCATTTTGGTATTTTCGAGGTTAAATGGCACTATAAACGAGTTATAGAAAACAACAACCCTAGAACGAATGTGAATTGGTCATGGTTAACTCTTTTGCAACTCGTGAGACTTTTCAAAAAGAGAGAATGAGTGAATCGATGAAAGTGCACTTTCCACATTATAGTGGGATAAACTATATAGTTTTTGAAAACTAACGAATGTGATTTTCCGCAAAATGAAGAAAACGTAAAGTTTGCTTGGTCACCAAGCAATCCTACAAAACACTTCATTTTGGTATTTTCGAGGTTAAATGGCACTATAAACGAGTTATAGAAAACAACAACCCTAGAAAGAATGTGAATTGGTCATGGATAACTCTTTTGCAACTCGTGAGACTTTTCAAAAAGAGAAAATGAGTGAATCGATGAAAGTGCACTTTCCACATTACAGTGGGATAAACTATAGAGTTTTTGAACACTAACGAATGTGATTTTCCGCAAAATGAAGAAAACGTAAAGTTTGCTTGGTCACCAAGCAATCCTACAAAACACTTCATTTTGGTATTTTCGAGGTTAAATGGCACAATAAACGAGTTATAGAAAACAACAACCCTAGAAAGAATGTGAATTGGTCATGGATAACTCTTTTGCAACTCGTGAGACTTTTCAAAAAGAGAAAATTAGTGAATCGATGAAAGTGTACTTTCCACATTATAGTGGGATAAACTATAGAGTTTTTGAACACTAAGAATGTGATTTTCCGCAAAATAAAGAAAACGTAAAGTTTGGTTGGTCACCACGCAATCCTATAAAACACTTCATTTTGGTATTTTCGAGGTTAAATGGCACTATAAACGAGTTATAGAAAACAACAACCCTAGAACGAATGTGAATTGGTCATGGTTAACTCTTTTGCAACTCGTGAGACTTTTCAAAAAGAGAGAATGAGTGAATCGATGAAAGTGCACTTTCCACAATATAGTGGGATAAACTATAGAGTTTTTGAACAATAACGAATGTGATTTTCCGCAAAATAAAGAAAACGTAAAGTTTGCTTGGTCACCAAACAATCCTACAAAACACTTCATTTTGGTATTTTCGAGGTTAAACGGCACTATACACGAGTTATAGAAAACAACAATCTATAAAGAATGTGAATTGGTCAAGGATAACTCTTTTGCAACTCGTGAGACTTTTCAAAAAGAGAAAATGAGTGAATCGATGAAAGTGGACTTTCCACATTATAGTGGGATAAACTATAGAGTTTTTGAACACTAACGAATGTGATTTTCCTCAAAATAAAGAAAACGTAAAGTTTGCTTGGTCACCAAGCAATCCTACAAAACACTTCATTTTGGTATTTTCAAGGATAAATGGCACTATAAACGAGTTATAGAAAACAGCAACCCTAGAACGAATGTGAATTGGTCATGGATAACTCTTTTACAACTCGTGAGACTTTTCAAAAAGAGAAAATGAGTGAATCGATGAAAGTGTACTTTCCACATTATAGTGGGATAAACTATAGAGTTTTTGAACATTAACGAATGTGATTTTCCGCAAAATAAAGAAAACGTAAAGTTTGCTTGGTCACCAAGCAATCCTACAAAACACTTCATTTTGGTATTTTCGAGGTTAAATGACACTATAAACGAGTTATAGAAAACAACAACCCTAGAAAGAATGTGAATTGGTCATGGATAACTCTTTTACAACTCGTGAGACTTTTCAAAAAGAGAAAATGAGTGAATCGATGAAAGTGTACTTTCCACATTATAGTGGGATAAACTATAGAGTTTTTGAACACTAACGAATGTGATTTTCCGCAAAATAAAGAAAACGTAAAGTTTGCTTGGTCACCAAGCAATCCTACAAAACACTTCATTTTGGTATTTTCGAGGTTAAATGGCACTATAAACGAGTTATAGAAAACAACAACCCTAGAACGAATGTGAATTGGTCATGGTTAACTCTTTTGCAACTCGTGAGACTTTTCAAAAAGAGAGAATGAGTGAATCGATGAAAGTGCACTTTCCACATTATAGTGGGATAAACTATATAGTTTTTGAAAACTAACGAATGTGATTTTCCGCAAAATGAAGAAAACGTAAAGTTTGCTTGGTCACCAAGCAATCCTACAAAACACTTCATTTTGGTATTTTCGAGGTTAAATGGCACTATAAACGAGTTATAGAAAACAACAACCCTAGAAAGAATGTGAATTGGTCATGGATAACTCTTTTGCAACTCGTGAGACTTTTCAAAAAGAGAAAATGAGTGAATCGATGAAAGTGCACTTTCCACATTACAGTGGGATAAACTATAGAGTTTTTGAACACTAACGAATGTGATTTTCCGCAAAATGAAGAAAACGTAAAGTTTGCTTGGTCACCAAGCAATCCTACAAAACACTTCATTTTGGTATTTTCGAGGTTAAATGGCACAATAAACGAGTTATAGAAAACAACAACCCTAGAAAGAATGTGAATTGGTCATGGATAACTCTTTTGCAACTCGTGAGACTTTTCAAAAAGAGAAAATTAGTGAATCGATGAAAGTGTACTTTCCACATTATAGTGGGATAAACTATAGAGTTTTTGAACACTAAGAATGTGATTTTCCGCAAAATAAAGAAAACGTAAAGTTTGGTTGGTCACCACGCAATCCTATAAAACACTTCATTTTGGTATTTTCGAGGTTAAATGGCACTATAAACGAGTTATAGAAAACAACAACCCTAGAACGAATGTGAATTGGTCATGGTTAACTCTTTTGCAACTCGTGAGACTTTTCAAAAAGAGAGAATGAGTGAATCGATGAAAGTGCACTTTCCACAATATAGTGGGATAAACTATAGAGTTTTTGAACAATAACGAATGTGATTTTCCGCAAAATAAAGAAAACGTAAAGTTTGCTTGGTCACCAAACAATCCTACAAAACACTTCATTTTGGTATTTTCGAGGTTAAACGGCACTATACACGAGTTATAGAAAACAACAATCTATAAAGAATGTGAATTGGTCAAGGATAACTCTTTTGCAACTCGTGAGAGTTTTCAAAAAGAGAAAATGAGTGAATCGATGAAAGTGGACTTTCCACATTATAGTGGGATAAACTATAGAGTTTTTGAACACTAACGAATGTGATTTTCCGCAAAATAAAGAAAACGTAAAGTTTGCTTGGTCACCAAGCAATCCTACAAAACACTTCATTTTGGTATTTTCAAGGTTAAATGGCACTATAAACGAGTTATAGAAAACAGCAACCCTAGAACGAATGTGAATTGGTCATGGATAACTCTTTTACAACTCGTGAGACTTTTCAAAAAGAGAAAATGAGTGAATCGATGAAAGTGTACTTTCCACATTATAGTGGGATAAACTATAGAGTTTTTGAACACTAACGAATGTGATTTTCCGCAAAATAAAGAAAACGTAAAGTTTGCTTGGTCACCAAGCAATCCTACAAAACACTTCATTTTGGTATTTTCGAGGTTAAATGACACTATAAACGAGTTATAGAAAACAACAACCCTAGAAAGAATGTGAATTGGTCATGGATAACTCTTTTAGAATTCGTGAGACTTTTCAAAAAGAGAAAATGAGTGAATCGATGAAAGTGTACTTTCCACATTATAGTGGGATAAACTATAGAGTTTTTGAACACTAACGAATGTGATTTTCCACAAAATAAAGAAAACGTAAAGTTTGCTTGGTCACCAAGCAATCCTACAAAACACTTCATTTTGGTATTTTCGAGGTTAAATGGCACTATAAACGAGTTATAGAAAACAACAACCCTAGAACGAATGTGAATTGGTCATGGTTAACTCTTTTGCAACTCGTGAGACTTTTCAAAAAGAGAGAATGAGTGAATCGATGAAAGTGCACTTTCCACATTATAGTGGGATAAACTATATAGTTTTTGAAAACTAACGAATGTGATTTTCCGCAAAATGAAGAAAACGTAAAGTCTGCTTGGTCACCAAGCAATCCTACAAAACACTTCATTTTGGTATTTTCGAGGTTAAATGGCACTATAAACGAGTTATAGAAAACAACAACCCTAGAAAGAATGTGAATTTGTCATGGATAACTCTTTTGCAACTCGTGAGACTTTTCAAAAAGAGAAAATGAGTGAATCGATGAAAGTGCACTTTCCACATTACAGTGGGATAAACTATAGAGTTTTTGAACACTAACGAATGTGATTTTCCGCAAAATGAAGAAAACGTAAAGTTTGCTTGGTCACCAAGCAATCCTACAAAACACTTCATTTTGGTATTTTCGAGGTTAAATGGCACAATAAACGAGTTATAGAAAACAACAACCCTAGAAAGAATGTGAATTGGTCATGGATAACTCTTTTGCAACTCGTGAGACTTTTCAAAAAGAGAAAATTAGTGAATCGATGAAAGTGTACTTTCCACATTATAGTGGGATAAACTATAGAGTTTTTGAACACTAAGAATGTGATTTTCCGCAAAATAAAGAAAACGTAAAGTTTGGTTGGTCACCACGCAATCCTATAAAACACTTCATTTTGGTATTTTCGAGGTTAAATGGCACTATAAACGAGTTATAGAAAACAACAACCCTAGAACGAATGTGAATTGGTCATGGTTAACTCTTTTGCAACTCGTGAGACTTTTCAAAAAGAGAGAATGAGTGAATCGATGAAAGTGCACTTTCCACAATATAGTGGGATAAACTATAGAGTTTTTGAACAATAACGAATGTGATTTTCCGCAAAATAAAGAAAACGTAAAGTTTGCTTGGTCACCAAACAATCCTACAAAACACTTCATTTTGGTATTTTCGAGGTTAAACGGCAATATACACGAGTTATAGAAAACAACAATCTATAAAGAATGTGAATTGGTCAAGGATAACTCTTTTGCAACTCGTGAGACTTTTCAAAAAGAGAAAATGAGTGAATCGATGAAAGTGGACTTTCCACATTATAGTGGGATAAACTATAGAGTTTTTGAACACTAACGAATGTGATTTTCCGCAAAATAAAGAAAACGTAAAGTTTGCTTGGTCACCAAGCAATCCTACAAAACACTTCATTTTGGTATTTTCAAGGTTAAATGGCACTACAAACGAGTTATAGAAAACAGCAACCCTAGAACGAATGTGAATTGGTCATGGATAACTCTTTTACAACTCGTGAGACTTTTCAAAAAGAGAAAATGAGTGAATCGATGAAAGTGTACTTTCCACATTATAGTGGGATAAACTATAGAGTTTTTGAACATTAACGAATGTGATTTTCCGCAAAATAAAGAAAACGTAAAGTTTGCTTGGTCACCAAGCAATCCTACAAAACACTTCATTTTGGTATTTTCGAGGTTAAATGACACTATAAACGAGTTATAGAAAACAACAACCCTAGAAAGAATGTGAATTGGTCATGGATAACTCTTTTACAACTCGTGAGACTTTTCAAAAAGAGAAAATGAGTGAATCGATGAAAGTGTACTTTCCACATTATAGTGGGATAAACTATAGAGTTTTTGAACACTAACGATTGTTATTTTCCGCAAAATAAAGAAAACGTAAAGTTTGCTTGGTCACCAAGCAATCCTACAAAACACTTCATTTTGGTATTTTCGAGGTTAAATGGCACTATAAACGAGTTATAGAAAACAACAACCCTAGAACGAATGTGAATTGGTCATGGTTAACTCTTTTGCAACTCGTGAGACTTTTCAAAAAGAGAGAATGAGTGAATCGATGAAAGTGCACTTTCCACATTATAGTGGGATAAACTATATAGTTTTTGAAAACTAACGAATGTGATTTTCCGCAAAATGAAGAAAACGTAAAGTTTGCTTGGTCACCAAGCAATCCTACAAAACACTTCATTTTGGTATTTTCGAGGTTAAATGGCACTATAAACGAGTTATAGAAAACAACAACCCTAGAAAGAATGTGAATTGGTCATGCATAACTCTTTTGCAACTCGTGAGACTTTTCAAAAAGAGAAAATGAGTGAATCGATGAAAGTGCACTTTCCACATTACAGTGGGATAAACTATAGAGTTTTTGAACACTAACGAATGTGATTTTCCGCAAAATGAAGAAAACGTAAAGTTTGCTTGGTCACCAAGCAATCCTACAAAACACTTCATTTTGGTATTTTCGAGGTTAAATGGCACAATAAACGAGTTATAGAAAACAACAACCCTAGAAAGAATGTGAATTGGTCATGGATAACTCTTTTGCAACTCGTGAGACTTTTCAAAAAGAGAAAATTAGTGAATCGATGAAAGTGTACTTTCCACATTATAGTGGGATAAACTATAGAGTTTTTGAACACTAAGAATGTGATTTTCCGCAAAATAAAGAAAACGTAAAGTTTGGTTGGTCACCACGCAATCCTATAAAACACTTCATTTTGGTATTTTCGAGGTTAAATGGCACTATAAACGAGTTATAGAAAACAACAACCCTAGAACGAATGTGAATTGGTCATGGTTAACTCTTTTGCAACTCGTGAGACTTTTCAAAAAGAGAAAATGAGTGAATCGATGAAAGTGCACTTTCCACATTACAGTGGGATAAACTATAGAGTTTTTGAACACTAACGAATGTGATTTTCCGCAAAATGAAGAAAACGTAAAGTTTGCTTGGTCACCAAGCAATCCTACAAAACACTTCATTTTGGTATTTTCGAGGTTAAATGGCACAATAAACGAGTTATAGAAAACAACAACCCTAGAAAGAATGTGAATTGGTCATGGATAACTCTTTTGCAACTCGTGAGACTTTTCAAAAAGAGAAAATTAGTGAATCGATGAAAGTGTACTTTCCACATTATAGTGGGATAAACTATAGAGTTTTTGAACACTAAGAATGTGATTTTCCGCAAAATAAAGAAAACGTAAAGTTTGGTTGGTCACCACGCAATCCTATAAAACACTTCATTTTGGTATTTTCGAGGTTAAATTGCACTATAAACGAGTTATAGAAAACAACAACCCTAGAACGAATGTGAATTGGTCATGGTTAACTCTTTTGCAACTCGTGAGACTTTTCAAAAAGAGAGAATGAGTGAATCGATGAAAGTGCACTTTCCACAATATAGTGGGATAAACTATAGAGTTTTTGAACAATAACGAATGTGATTTTCCGCAAAATAAAGAAAACGTAAAGTTTGCTTGGTCACCAAACAATCCTACAAAACACTTCATTTTGGTATTTTCGAGGTTAAACGGCAATATACACGAGTTATAGAAAACAACAATCTATAAAGAATGTGAATTGGTCAAGGATAACTCTTTTGCAACTCGTGAGACTTTTCAAAAAGAGAAAATGAGTGAATCGATGAAAGTGGACTTTCCACATTATAGTGGGATAAACTATAGAGTTTTTGAACACTAACGAATGTGATTTTCCGCAAAATAAAGAAAACGTAAAGTTTGCTTGGTCACCAAGCAATCCTACAAAACACTTCATTTTGGTATTTTCAAGGTTAAATGGCACTACAAACGAGTTATAGAAAACAGCAACCCTAGAACGAATGTGAATTGGTCATGGATAACTCTTTTATAACTCGTGAGACTTTTCAAAAAGAGAAAATGAGTGAATCGATGAAAGTGTACTTTCCACATTATAGTGGGATAAACTATAGAGTTTTTGAACATTAACGAATGTGATTTTCCGCAAAATAAAGAAAACGTAAAGTTTGCTTGGTCACCAAGCAATCCTACAAAACACTTCATTTTGGTATTTTCGAGATTAAATGACACTATAAACGAGTTATAGAAAACAACAACCCTAGAAAGAATGTGAATTGGTCATGGATAACTCTTTTACAACTCGTGAGACTTTTCAAAAAGAGAAAATGAGTGAATCGATGAAAGTGTACTTTCCACATTATAGTGGGATAAACTATAGAGTTTTTGAACACTAACGAATGTGATTTTCCGCAAAATAAAGAAAACGTAAAGTTTGCTTGGTCACCAAGCAATCCTACAAAACACTTCATTTTGGTATTTTCGAGGTTAAATGGCACTATAAACGAGTTATAGAAAACAACAACCCTAGAACGAATGTGAATTGGTCATGGTTAACTCTTTTGCAACTCGTGAGACTTTTCAAAAAGAGAGAATGAGTGAATTGATGAAAGTGCACTTTCCACATTATAGTGGGATAAACTATATAGTTTTTGAAAACTAACGAATGTGATTTTCCGCAAAATGAAGAAAACGTAAAGTTTGCTTGGTCACCAAGCAATCCTACAAAACACTTCATTTTGGTATTTTCGAGGTTAAATGGCACTATAAACGAGTTATAGAAAACAACAACCCTAGAAAGAATGTGAATTGGTCATGCATAACTCTTTTGCAACTCGTGAGACTTTTCAAAAAGAGAAAATGAGTGAATCGATGAAAGTGCACTTTCCACATTACAGTGGGATAAACTATAGAGTTTTTGAACACTAACGAATGTGATTTTCCGCAAAATGAAGAAAACGTAAAGTTTGCTTGGTCACCAAGCAATCCTACAAAACACTTCATTTTGGTATTTTCGAGGTTAAATGGCACAATAAACGAGTTATAGAAAACAACAACCCTAGAAAGAATGTGAATTGGTCATGGATAACTCTTTTGCAACTCGTGAGACTTTTCAAAAAGAGAAAATTAGTGAATCGATGAAAGTGTACTTTCCACATTATAGTGGGATAAACTATAGAGTTTTTGAACACTAAGAATGTGATTTTCCGCAAAATAAAGAAAACGTAAAGTTTGGTTGGTCACCACGCAATCCTATAAAACACTTCATTTTGGTATTTTCGAGGTTAAATGGCACTATAAACGAGTTATAGAAAACAACAACCCTAGAACGAATGTGAATTGGTCATGGTTAACTCTTTTGCAACTCGTGAGACTTTTCAAAAAGAGAGAATGAGTGAATCGATGAAAGTGCACTTTCCACAATATAGTGGGATAAACTATAGAGTTTTTGAACAATAACGAATGTGATTTTCCGCAAAATAAAGAAAACGTAAAGTTTGCTTGGTCACCAAACAATCCTACAAAACACTTCATTTTGGTATTTTCGAGGTTAAACGGCACTATACACGAGTTATAGAAAACAACAATCTATAAAGAATGTGAATTGGTCAAGGATAACTCTTTTGCAACTCGTGAGAGTTTTCAAAAAGAGAAAATGAGTGAATCGATGAAAGTGGACTTTCCACATTATAGTGGGATAAACTATAGAGTTTTTGAACACTAACGAATGTGATTTTCCGCAAAATAAAGAAAACGTAAAGTTTGCTTGGTCACCAAGCAATCCTACAAAACACTTCATTTTGGTATTTTCAAGGTTAAATGGCACTATAAACGAGTTATAGAAAACAGCAACCCTAGAACGAATGTGAATTGGTCATGGATAACTCTTTTACAACTCGTGAGACTTTTCAAAAAGAGAAAATGAGTGAATCGATGAAAGTGTACTTTCCACATTATAGTGGGATAAACTATAGAGTTTTTGAACACTAACGAATGTGATTTTCCGCAAAATAAAGAAAACGTAAAGTTTGCTTGGTCACCAAGCAATCCTACAAAACACTTCATTTTGGTATTTTCGAGGTTAAATGACACTATAAACGAGTTATAGAAAACAACAACCATAGAAAGAATGTGAATTGGTCATGGATAACTCTTTTAGAATTCGTGAGACTTTTCAAAAAGAGAAAATGAGTGAATCGATGAAAGTGTACTTTCCACATTATAGTGGGATAAACTATAGAGTTTTTGAACACTAACGAATGTGATTTTCCGCAAAATAAAGAAAACGTAAAGTTTGCTTGGTCACCAAGCAATCCTACAAAACACTTCATTTTGGTATTTTCGAGGTTAAATGACACTATAAACGAGTTATAGAAAACAACAACCCTAGAAAGAATGTGAATTGGTCATAGATAACTCTTTTACAACTCGTGAGACTTTTCTAAAAGAGAAAATGAGTGAATCGATGAAAGTGTACTTTCCACATTATAGTGGGATAAACTATAGAGTTTTTGAACACTAACGAATGTGATTTTCCGCAAAATAAAGAAAACGTAAAGTTTGCTTGGTCACCAAGCAATCCTACAAAACACTTCATTTTGGTATTTTCGAGGTTAAATGGCACTATAAACGAGTTATAGAAAACAACAACCCTAGAACGAATGTGAATTGGTCATGGTTAACTCTTTTGCAACTCGTGAGACTTTTCAAAAAGAGAAAATGAGTGAATCGATGAAAGTGTACTTTCCACATTATAGTGGGATAAACTATAGAGTTTTTGAACACTAACGAATGTGATTTTCCGCAAAATAAAGAAAACGTAAAGTTTGCTTGGTCACCAAGCAATCCTACAAAACACTTCATTTTGGTATTTTCGAGGTTAAATGGCACTATAAACGAGTTATAGAAAACAACAACCCTAGAACGAATGTGAATTGGTCATGGTTAACTCTTTTGCAACTCGTGAGACTTTTCAAAAAGAGAGAATGAGTGAATCGATGAAAGTGCACTTTCCACATTATAGTGGGATAAACTATATAGTTTTTGAAAACTAACGAATGTGATTTTCCGCAAAATGAAGAAAACGTAAAGTTTGCTTGGTCACCAAGCAATCCTACAAAACACTTCATTTTGGTATTTTCGAGGTTAAATGGCACTATAAACGAGTTATAGAAAACAACAACCCTAGAAAGAATGTGAATTGGTCATGGATAACTCTTTTGCAACTCGTGAGACTTTTCAAAAAGAGAAAATGAGTGAATCGATGAAAGTGCACTTTCCACATTACAGTGGGATAAACTATAGAGTTTTTGAACACTAACGAATGTGATTTTCCGCAAAATGAAGAAAACGTAAAGTTTGCTTGGTCACCAAGCAATCCTACAAAACACTTCATTTTGGTATTTTCGAGGTTAAATGGCCCAATAAACGAGTTATAGAAAACAACAACCCTAGAAAGAATGTGAATTGGTCATGGATAACTCTTTTGCAACTCGTGAGACTTTTCAAAAAGAGAAAATTAGTGAATCGATGAAAGTGTACTTTCCACATTATAGTGGGATAAACTATAGAGTTTTTGAACACTAAGAATGTGATTTTCCGCAAAATAAAGAAAACGTAAAGTTTGGTTGGTCACCACGCAATCCTATAAAACACTTCATTTTGGTATTTTCGAGGTTAAATGGCACTATAAACGAGTTATAGAAAACAACAACCCTAGAACGAATGTGAATTGGTCATGGTTAACTCTTTTGCAACTCGTGAGACTTTTCAAAAAGAGAGAATGAGTGAATCGATGAAAGTGCACTTTCCACAATATAGTGGGATAAACTATAGAGTTTTTGAACAATAACGAATGTGATTTTCCGCAAAATAAAGAAAACGTAAAGTTTGCTTGGTCACCAAACAATCCTACAAAACACTTCATTTTGGTATTTTCGAGGTTAAACGGCACTATACACGAGTTATAGAAAACAACAATCTATAAAGAATGTGAATTGGTCAAGGATAACTCTTTTGCAACTCGTGAGACTTTTCAAAAAGAGAAAATGAGTGAATCGATGAAAGTGGACTTTCCACATTATAGTGGGATAAACTATAGAGTTTTTGAACACTAACGAATGTGATTTTCCGCAAAATAAAGAAAACGTAAAGTTTGCTTGGTCACCAAGCAATCCTACAAAACACTTCATTTTGGTATTTTCGAGGTTAAATGGCACTATAAACGAGTTATAGAAAACAACAACCCTAGAAAGAATGTGAATTGGTCATGCATAACTCTTTTGCAACTCGTGAGACTTTTCAAAAAGAGAAAATGAGTGAATCGATGAAAGTGCACTTTCCACATTACAGTGGGATAAACTATAGAGTTTTTGAACACTAACGAATGTGATTTTCCGCAAAATGAAGAAAACGTAAAGTTTGCTTGGTCACCAAGCAATCCTACAAAACACTTCATTTTGGTATTTTCGAGGTTAAATGGCACAATAAACGAGTTATAGAAAACAACAACCCTAGAAAGAATGTGAATTGGTCATGGATAACTCTTTTGCAACTCGTGAGACTTTTCAAAAAGAGAAAATTAGTGAATCGATGAAAGTGTACTTTCCACATTATAGTGGGATAAACTATAGAGTTTTTGAACACTAAGAATGTGATTTTCCGCAAAATAAAGAAAACGTAAAGTTTGGTTGGTCACCACGCAATCCTATAAAACACTTCATTTTGGTATTTTCGAGGTTAAATGGCACTATAAACGAGTTATAGAAAACAACAACCCTAGAACGAATGTGAATTGGTCATGGTTAACTCTTTTGCAACTCGTGAGACTTTTCAAAAAGAGAGAATGAGTGAATCGATGAAAGTGCACTTTCCACAATATAGTGGGATAAACTATAGAGTTTTTGAACAATAACGAATGTGATTTTCCGCAAAATAAAGAAAACGTAAAGTTTGCTTGGTCACCAAACAATCCTACAAAACACTTCATTTTGGTATTTTCGAGGTTAAACGGCACTATACACGAGTTATAGAAAACAACAATCTATAAAGAATGTGAATTGGTCAAGGATAACTCTTTTGCAACTCGTGAGAGTTTTCAAAAAGAGAAAATGAGTGAATCGATGAAAGTGGACTTTCCACATTATAGTGGGATAAACTATAGAGTTTTTGAACACTAACGAATGTGATTTTCCGCAAAATAAAGAAAACGTAAAGTTTGCTTGGTCACCAAGCAATCCTACAAAACACTTCATTTTGGTATTTTCAAGGTTAAATGGCACTATAAACGAGTTATAGAAAACAGCAACCCTAGAACGAATGTGAATTGGTCATGGATAACTCTTTTACAACTCGTGAGACTTTTCAAAAAGAGAAAATGAGTGAATCGATGAAAGTGTACTTTCCACATTATAGTGGGATAAACTATAGAGTTTTTGAACACTAACGAATGTGATTTTCCGCAAAATAAAGAAAACGTAAAGTTTGCTTGGTCACCAAGCAATCCTACAAAACACTTCATTTTGGTATTTTCGAGGTTAAATGACACTATAAACGAGTTATAGAAAACAACAACCATAGAAAGAATGTGAATTGGTCATGGATAACTCTTTTAGAATTCGTGAGACTTTTCAAAAAGAGAAAATGAGTGAATCGATGAAAGTGTACTTTCCACATTATAGTGGGATAAACTATAGAGTTTTTGAACACTAACGAATGTGATTTTCCGCAAAATAAAGAAAACGTAAAGTTTGCTTGGTCACCAAGCAATCCTACAAAACACTTCATTTTGGTATTTTCGAGGTTAAATGACACTATAAACGAGTTATAGAAAACAACAACCCTAGAAAGAATGTGAATTGGTCATAGATAACTCTTTTACAACTCGTGAGACTTTTCTAAAAGAGAAAATGAGTGAATCGATGAAAGTGTACTTTCCACATTATAGTGGGATAAACTATAGAGTTTTTGAACACTAACGAATGTGATTTTCCGCAAAATAAAGAAAACGTAAAGTTTGCTTGGTCACCAAGCAATCCTACAAAACACTTCATTTTGGTATTTTCGAGGTTAAATGGCACTATAAACGAGTTATAGAAAACAACAACCCTAGAACGAATGTGAATTGGTCATGGTTAACTCTTTTGCAACTCGTGAGACTTTTCAAAAAGAGAAAATGAGTGAATCGATGAAAGTGTACTTTCCACATTATAGTGGGATAAACTATAGAGTTTTTGAACACTAACGAATGTGATTTTCCGCAAAATAAAGAAAACGTAAAGTTTGCTTGGTCACCAAGCAATCCTACAAAACACTTCATTTTGGTATTTTCGAGGTTAAATGGCACTATAAACGAGTTATAGAAAACAACAACCCTAGAACGAATGTGAATTGGTCATGGTTAACTCTTTTGCAACTCGTGAGACTTTTCAAAAAGAGAGAATGAGTGAATCGATGAAAGTGCACTTTCCACATTATAGTGGGATAAACTATATAGTTTTTGAAAACTAACGAATGTGATTTTCCGCAAAATGAAGAAAACGTAAAGTTTGCTTGGTCACCAAGCAATCCTACAAAACACTTCATTTTGGTATTTTCGAGGTTAAATGGCACTATAAACGAGTTATAGAAAACAACAACCCTAGAAAGAATGTGAATTGGTCATGGATAACTCTTTTGCAACTCGTGAGACTTTTCAAAAAGAGAAAATGAGTGAATCGATGAAAGTGCACTTTCCACATTACAGTGGGATAAACTATAGAGTTTTTGAACACTAACGAATGTGATTTTCCGCAAAATGAAGAAAACGTAAAGTTTGCTTGGTCACCAAGCAATCCTACAAAACACTTCATTTTGGTATTTTCGAGGTTAAATGGCCCAATAAACGAGTTATAGAAAACAACAACCCTAGAAAGAATGTGAATTGGTCATGGATAACTCTTTTGCAACTCGTGAGACTTTTCAAAAAGAGAAAATTAGTGAATCGATGAAAGTGTACTTTCCACATTATAGTGGGATAAACTATAGAGTTTTTGAACACTAAGAATGTGATTTTCCGCAAAATAAAGAAAACGTAAAGTTTGGTTGGTCACCACGCAATCCTATAAAACACTTCATTTTGGTATTTTCGAGGTTAAATGGCACTATAAACGAGTTATAGAAAACAACAACCCTAGAACGAATGTGAATTGGTCATGGTTAACTCTTTTGCAACTCGTGAGACTTTTCAAAAAGAGAGAATGAGTGAATCGATGAAAGTGCACTTTCCACAATATAGTGGGATAAACTATAGAGTTTTTGAACAATAACGAATGTGATTTTCCGCAAAATAAAGAAAACGTAAAGTTTGCTTGGTCACCAAACAATCCTACAAAACACTTCATTTTGGTATTTTCGAGGTTAAACGGCACTATACACGAGTTATAGAAAACAACAATCTATAAAGAATGTGAATTGGTTAAGGATAACTCTTTTGCAACTCGTGAGACTTTTCAAAAAGAGAAAATGAGTGAATCGATGAAAGTGGACTTTCCACATTATAGTGGGATAAACTATAGAGTTTTTGAACACTAACGAATGTGATTTTCCGCAAAATAAAGAAAACGTAAAGTTTTCTTGGTCACCAAGCAATCCTACAAAACACTTCATTTTGGTATTTTCAAGGTTAAATGGCACTATAAACGAGTTATAGAAAACAGCAACCCTAGAACGAATGTGAATTGGTCATGGATAACTCTTTTACAACTCGTGAGACTTTTCAAAAAGAGAAAATGAGTGAATCGATGAAAGTGTACTTTCCACATTATAGTGGGATAAACTATAGAGTTTTTGAACACTAACGAATGTGATTTTCCGCAAAATAAAGAAAACGTAAAGTTTGCTTGGTCACCAAGCAATCCTACAAAACACTTCATTTTGGTATTTTCGAGGTTAAATGACACTATAAACGAGTTATAGAAAACAACAACCCTAGAAAGAATGTGAATTGGTCATGGATAACTCTTTTACAACTCGTGAGACTTTTCAAAAAGAGAAAATGAGTGAATCGATGAAAGTGTACTTTCCACATTATAGTGGGATAAACTATAGAGTTTTTGAACACTAACGAATGTGATTTTCCGCAAAATAAAGAAAACGTAAAGTTTGCTTGGTCACCAAGCAATCCTACAAAACACTTCATTTTGGTATTTTCGAGGTTAAATGGCACTATAAACGAGTTATAGAAAACAACAACCCTAGAACGAATGTGAATTGGTCATGGTTAACTCTTTTGCAACTCGTGAGACTTTTCAAAAAGAGAGAATGAGTGAATCGATGAAAGTGCACTTTCCACATTATAGTGGGATAAACTATATAGTTTTTGAAAACTAACGAATGTGATTTTCCGCAAAATGAAGAAAACGTAAAGTTTGCTTGGTCACCAAGCAATCCTACAAAACACTTCATTTTGGTATTTTCGAGGTTAAATGGCACTATAAACGAGTTATAGAAAACAACAACCCTAGAAAGAATGTGAATTGGTCATGGATAACTCTTTTGCAACTCGTGAGACTTTTCAAAAAGAGAGAATGAGTGAATCGATGAAAGTGCACTTTCCACAATATAGTGGGATAAACTATAGAGTTTTTGAACAATAACGAATGTGATTATCCGCAAAATAAAGAAAACGTAAAGTTTGCTTGGTCACCAAACAATCCTACAAAACACTTCATTTTGGTATTTTCGAGGTTAAACGGCACTATACACGAGTTATAGAAAACAACAATCTATAAAGAATGTGAATTGGTCAAGGATAACTCTTTTGCAACTCGTGAGACTTTTCAAAAAGAGAAAATGAGTGAATCGATGAAAGTGGACTTTCCACATTATAGTGGGATAAACTATAGAGTTTTTGAACACTAACGAATGTGATTTTCCGCAAAATAAAGAAAACGTAAAGTTTTCTTGGTCACCAAGCAATCCTACAAAACACTTCATTTTGGTATTTTCAAGGTTAAATGGCACTATAAACGAGTTATAGAAAACAGCAACCCTAGAACGAATGTGAATTGGTCATGGATAACTCTTTTACAACTCGTGAGACTTTTCAAAAAGAGAAAATGAGTGAATCGATGAAAGTGTACTTTCCACATTATAGTGGGATAAACTATAGAGTTTTTGAACACTAACGAATGTGATTTTCCGCAAAATAAAGAAAACGTAAAGTTTGCTTGGTCACCAAGCAATCCTACAAAACACTTCATTTTGGTATTTTCGAGGTTAAATGACACTATAAACGAGTTATAGAAAACAACAACCCTAGAAAGAATGTGAATTGGTCATGGATAACTCTTTTACAACTCGTGAGACTTTTCAAAAAGAGAAAATGAGTGAATCGATGAAAGTGTACTTTCCACATTATAGTGGGATAAACTATAGAGTTTTTGAACACTAACGAATGTGATTTTCCGCAAAATAAAGAAAACGTAAAGTTTGCTTGGTCACCAAGCAATCCTACAAAACACTTCATTTTGGTATTTTCGAGGTTAAATGGCACTATAAACGAGTTATAGAAAACAACAACCCTAGAACGAATGTGAATTGGTCATGGTTAACTCTTTTGCAACTCGTGAGACTTTTCAAAAAGAGAGAATGAGTGAATCGATGAAAGTGCACTTTCCACATTATAGTGGGATAAACTATATAGTTTTTGAAAACTAACGAATGTGATTTTCCGCAAAATGAAGAAAACGTAAAGTTTGCTTGGTCACCAAGCAATCCTACAAAACACTTCATTTTGGTATTTTCGAGGTTAAATGGCACTATAAACGAGTTATAGAAAACAACAACCCTAGAAAGAATGTGAATTGGTCATGGATAACTCTTTTACAACTCGTGAGACTTTTCAAAAAGAGAAAATGAGTGAATCGATGAAAGTGTACTTTCCACATTATAGTGGGATAAACTATAGAGTTTTTGAACACTAACGAATGTGATTTTCCGCAAAATAAAGAAAACGTAAAGTTTGCTTGGTCACCAAGCAATCCTACAAAACACTTCATTTTGGTATTTTCGAGGTTAAATGGCACTATAAACGAGTTATAGAAAACAACAACCCTAGAACGAATGTGAATTGGTCATGGTTAACTCTTTTGCAACTCGTGAGACTTTTCAAAAAGAGAGAATGAGTGAATCGATGAAAGTGCACTTTCCACATTATAGTGGGATAAACTATATAGTTTTTGAAAACTAACGAATGTGATTTTCCGCAAAATGAAGAAAACGTAAAGTTTGCTTGGTCACCAAGCAATCCTACAAAACACTTCATTTTGGTATTTTCGAGGTTAAATGGCACTATAAACGAGTTATAGAAAACAACAACCCTAGAAAGAATGTGAATTGGTCATGGATAACTCTTTTGCAACTCGTGAGACTTTTCAAAAAGAGAAAATGAGTGAATCGATGAAAGTGCACTTTCCACATTACAGTGGGATAAACTATAGAGTTTTTGAACACTAACGAATGTGATTTTCCGCAAAATGAAGAAAACGTAAAGTTTGCTTGGTCACCAAGCAATCCTACAAAACACTTCATTTTGGTATTTTCGAGGTTAAATGGCACAATAAACGAGTTATAGAAAACAACAACCCTAGAAAGAATGTGAATTGGTCATGGATAACTCTTTTGCAACTCGTGAGACTTTTCAAAAAGAGAAAATTAGTGAATCGATGAAAGTGTACTTTCCACATTATAGTGGGATAAACTATAGAGTTTTTGAACACTAAGAATGTGATTTTCCGCAAAATAAAGAAAACGTAAAGTTTGGTTGGTCACCACGCAATCCTATAAAACACTTCATTTTGGTATTTTCGAGGTTAAATGGCACTATAAACGAGTTATAGAAAACAACAACCCTAGAACGAATGTGAATTGGTCATGGTTAACTCTTTTGCAACTCGTGAGACTTTTCAAAAAGAGAGAATGAGTGAATCGATGAAAGTGCACTTTCCACAATATAGTGGGATAAACTATAGAGTTTTTGAACAATAACGAATGTGATTTTCCGCAAAATAAAGAAAACGTAAAGTTTGCTTGGTCACCAAACAATCCTACAAAACACTTCATTTTGGTATTTTCGAGGTTAAACGACACTATACACGAGTTATAGAAAACAACAATCTATAAAGAATGTGAATTGGTCAAGGATAACTCTTTTGCAACTCGTGAGACTTTTCAAAAAGAGAAAATGAGTGAATCGATGAAAGTGGACTTTCCACATTATAGTGGGATAAACTATAGAGTTTTTGAACACTAACGAATGTGATTTTCCGCAAAATAAAGAAAACGTAAAGTTTGCTTGGTCACCAAGCAATCCTACAAAACACTTCATTTTGGTATTTTCAAGGTTAAATGGCACTATAAACGAGTTATAGAAAACAGCAACCCTAGAACGAATGTGAATTGGTCATGGATAACTCTTTTACAACTCGTGAGACTTTTCAAAAAGAGAAAATGAGTTAATCGATGAAAGTGTACTTTCCACATTATAGTGGGATAAACTATAGAGTTTTTGAACACTAACGAATGTGATTTTCCGCAAAATAAAGAAAACGTAAAGTTTGCTTGGTCACCAAGCAATCCTACAAAACACTTCATTTTGGTATTTTCGAGGTTAAATGACACTATAAACGAGTTATAGAAAACAACAACCCTAGAAAGAATGTGAATTGGTCATGGATAACTCTTTTAGAATTCGTGAGACTTTTCAAAAAGAGAAAATGAGTGAATCGATGAAAGTGTACTTTCCACATTATAGTGGGATAAACTATAGAGTTTTTGAACACTAACGAATGTGATTTTCCGCAAAATAAAGAAAACGTAAAGTTTGCTTGGTCACCAAGCAATCCTACAAAACACTTCATTTTGGTATTTTCGAGGTTAAATGACACTATAAACGAGTTATAGAAAACAACAACCCTAGAAAGAATGTGAATTGGTCATGGATAACTCTTTTACAACTCGTGAGACTTTTCAAAAAGAGAAAATGAGTGAATCGATGAAAGTGTACTTTCCACATTATAGTGGGATAAACTATAGAGTTTTTGAACACTAACGAATGTGATTTTCCGCAAAATAAAGAAAACGTAAAGTTTGCTTGGTCACCAAGCAATCCTACAAAACACTTCATTTTGGTATTTTCGAGGTTAAATGGCACTATAAACGAGTTATAGAAAACAACAACCCTAGAACGAATGTGAATTGGTCATGGTTAACTCTTTTGCAACTCGTGAGACTTTTCAAAAAGAGAAAATGAGTGAATCGATGAAAGTGTACTTTCCACATTATAGTGGGATAAACTATAGAGTTTTTGAACACTAACGAATGTGATTTTCCGCAAAATAAAGAAAACGTAAAGTTTGCTTGGTCACCAAGCAATCCTACAAAACACTTCATTTTGGTATTTTCGAGGTTAAATGGCACTATAAACGAGTTATAGAAAACAACAACCCTAGAACGAACGTGAATTGGTCATGGTTAACTCTTTTGCAACTCGTGAGACTTTTCAAAAAGAGAGAATGAGTGAATCGATGAAAGTGCACTTTCCACATTATAGTGGGATAAACTATATAGTTTTTGAAAACTAACGAATGTGATTTTCCGCAAAATGAAGAAAACGTAAAGTTTGCTTGGTCACCAAGCAATCCTACAAAACACTTCATTTTGGTATTTTCGAGGTTAAATGGCACTATAAACGAGTTATAGAAAACAACAACCCTAGAAAGAATGTGAATTGGTCATGGATAACTCTTTTGCAACTCGTGAGACTTTTCAAAAAGAGAAAATGAGTGAATCGATGAAAGTGCACTTTCCACATTACAGTGGGATAAACTATAGAGTTTTTGAACACTAACGAATGTGATTTTCCGCAAAATGAAGAAAACGTAAAGTTTGCTTGGTCACCAAGCAATCCTACAAAACACTTCATTTTGGTATTTTCGAGGTTAAATGGCCCAATAAACGAGTTATAGAAAACAACAACCCTAGAAAGAATGTGAATTGGTCATGGATAACTCTTTTGCAACTCGTGAGACTTTTCAAAAAGAGAAAATTAGTGAATCGATGAAAGTGTACTTTCCACATTATAGTGGGATAAACTATAGAGTTTTTGAACACTAAGAATGTGATTTTCCGCAAAATAAAGAAAACGTAAAGTTTGGTTGGTCACCACGCAATCCTATAAAACACTTCATTTTGGTATTTTCGAGGTTAAATGGCACTATAAACGAGTTATAGAAAACAACAACCCTAGAACGAATGTGAATTGGTCATGGTTAACTCTTTTGCAACTCGTGAGACTTTTCAAAAAGAGAGAATGAGTGAATCGATGAAAGTGCACTTTCCACAATATAGTGGGATAAACTATAGAGTTTTTGAACAATAACGAATGTGATTTTCCGCAAAATAAAGAAAACGTAAAGTTTGCTTGGTCACCAAACAATCCTACAAAACACTTCATTTTGGTATTTTCGAGGTTAAACGGCACTATACACGAGTTATAGAAAACAACAATCTATAAAGAATGTGAATTGGTCAAGGATAACTCTTTTGCAACTCGTGAGACTTTTCAAAAAGAGAAAATGAGTGAATCGATGAAAGTGGACTTTCCACATTATAGTGGGATAAACTATAGAGTTTTTGAACACTAACGAATGTGATTTTCCGCAAAATAAAGAAAACGTAAAGTTTTCTTGGTCACCAAGCAATCCTACAAAACACTTCATTTTGGTATTTTCAAGGTTAAATGGCACTATAAACGAGTTATAGAAAACAGCAACCCTAGAACGAATGTGAATTGGTCATGGATAACTCTTTTACAACTCGTGAGACTTTTCAAAAAGAGAAAATGAGTGAATCGATGAAAGTGTACTTTCCACATTATAGAGGGATAAACTATAGAGTTTTTGAACACTAACGAATGTGATTTTCCATAAAATAAAGAAAACGTAAAGTTTGCTTGGTCACCAAGCAATCCTACAAAACACTTCATTTTGGTATTTTCGAGGTTAAATGGCACTATAAACGAGTTATAGAAAACAACAACCCTAGAAAGAATGTGAATTGGTCATGGATAACTCTTTTGCAACTCGTGAGACTTTTCAAAAAGAGAAAATGAGTGAATCGATGAAAGTGCACTTTCCACATTACAGTGGGATAAACTATAGAGTTTTTGAACACTAACGAATGTGATTTTCCGAAAATGAAGAAAACGTAAAGTTTGCTTGGTCACCAAGCAATCCTACAAAACACTTCATTTTGGTATTTTCGAGGTTAAATGGCACAATAAACGAGTTATAGAAAACAACAACCCTAGAAAGAATGTGAATTGGTCATGGATAACTCTTTTGCAACTCGTGAGACTTTTCAAAAAGAGAAAATTAGTGAATCGATGAAAGTGTACTTTCCACATTATAGTGGGATAAACTATAGAGTTTTTGAACACTAAGAATGTGATTTTCCGCAAAATAAAGAAAACGTAAAGTTTGGTTGGTCACCACGCAATCCTATAAAACACTTCATTTTGGTATTTTCGAGGTTAAATGGCACTATAAACGAGTTATAGAAAACAACAACCCTAGAACGAATGTGAATTGGTCATGGTTAACTCTTTTGCAACTCGTGAGACTTTTCAAAAAGAGAGAATGAGTGAATCGATGAAAGTGCACTTTCCACAATATAGTGGGATAAACTATAGAGTTTTTGAACAATAACGAATGTGATTTTCCGCAAAATAAAGAAAACGTAAAGTTTGCTTGGTCACCAAACAATCCTACAAAACACTTCATTTTGGTATTTTCGAGGTTAAACGGCACTATACACGAGTTATAGAAAACAACAATCTATAAAGAATGTGAATTGGTCAAGGATAACTCTTTTGCAACTCGTGAGACTTTTCAAAAAGAGAAAATGAGTGAATCGATGAAAGTGGACTTTCCACATTATAGTGGGATAAACTATAGAGTTTTTGAACACTAACGAATGTAATTTTCCGCAAAATAAAGAAAACGTAAAGTTTGCTTGGTCACCAAGCAATCCTACAAAACACTTCATTTTGGTATTTTCAAGGTTAAATGGCACTATAAACGAGTTATAGAAAACAGCAACCCTAGAACGAATGTGAATTGGTCATGGATAACTCTTTTACAACTCGTGAGACTTTTCAAAAAGAGAAAATGAGTGAATCGATGAAAGTGTACTTTCCACATTATAGTGGGATAAACTATAGAGTTTTTGAACACTAACGAATGTGATTTTCCGCAAAATAAAGAAAACGTAAAGTTTGCTTGGTCACCAAGCAATCCTACAAAACACTTCATTTTGGTATTTTCGAGGTTAAATGACACTATAAACGAGTTATAGAAAACAACAACCCTAGAAAGAATGTGAATTGGTCATGGATAAGTCTTTTAGAACTCGTGAGACTTTTCAAAAAGAGAAAATGAGTGAATCGATGAAAGTGTACTTTCCACATTATAGTGGGATAAACTATAGAGTTTTTGAACACTAACGAATGTGATTTTCCGCAAAATAAAGAAAACGTAAAGTTTGCTTGGTCACCAAGCAATCCTACAAAACACTTCATTTTGGTATTTTCGAGGTTAAATGGCACTATAAACGAGTTATAGAAAACAACAACCCTAGAACGAATGTGAATTGGTCATGGTTAACTCTTTTGCAACTCGTGAGACTTTTCAAAAAGAGAAAATGAGTGAATCGATGAAAGTGTACTTTCCACATTATAGTGGGATAAACTATAGAGTTTTTGAACACTAACGAATGTGATTTTCCGCAAAATAAAGAAAACGTAAAGTTTGCTTGGTCACCAAGCAATCCTACAAAACACTTCATTTTGGTATTTTCGAGGTTAAATGGCACTATAAACGAGTTATAGAAAACAACAACCCTAGAACGAATGTGAATTGGTCATGGTTAACTCTTTTGCAACTCGTGAGACTTTTCAAAAAGAGAGAATGAGTGAATCGATGAAAGTGCACTTTCCACATTATAGTGGGATAAACTATATAGTTTTTGAAAACTAACGAATGTGATTTTCCGCAAAATGAAGAAAACGTAAAGTTTGCTTGGTCACCAAGCAATCCTACAAAACACTTCATTTTGGTATTTTCGAGGTTAAATGGCACTATAAACGAGTTATAGAAAACAACAACCCTAGAAAGAATGTGAATTGGTCATGGATAACTCTTTTGCAACTCGTGAGACTTTTCAAAAAGAGAAAATGAGTGAATCGATGAAAGTGCACTTTCCACATTACAGTGGGATAAACTATAGAGTTTTTGAACACTAACGAATGTGATTTTCCGCAAAATGAAGAAAACGTAAAGTTTGCTTGGTCACCAAGCAATCCTACAAAACACTTCATTTTGGTATTTTCGAGGTTAAATGGCCCAATAAACGAGTTATAGAAAACAACAACCCTAGAAAGAATGTGAATTGGTCATGGATAACTCTTTTGCAACTCGTGAGACTTTTCAAAAAGAGAAAATTAGTGAATCGATGAAAGTGTACTTTCCACATTATAGTGGGATAAACTATAGAGTTTTTGAACACTAAGAATGTGATTTTCCGCAAAATAAAGAAAACGTAAAGTTTGGTTGGTCACCACGCAATCCTATAAAACACTTCATTTTGGTATTTTCGAGGTTAAATGGCACTATAAACGAGTTATAGAAAACAACAACCCTAGAACGAATGTGAATTGGTCATGGTTAACTCTTTTGCAACTCGTGAGACTTTTCAAAAAGAGAAAATGAGTGAATCGATGAAAGTGCACTTTCCACATTACAGTGGGATAAACTATAGAGTTTTTGAACACTAACGAATGTGATTTTCCGCAAAATAAAGAAAACGTAAAGTTTGCTTGGTCACCAAGCAATCCTACAAAACACTTCATTTTGGTATTTTCGAGGTTAAATGACACTATAAACGAGTTATAGAAAACAACAACCCTAGAAAGAATGTGAATTGGTCATGGATAACTCTTTTACAACTCGTGAGACTTTTCAAAAAGAGAAAATGAGTGAATCGATGAAAGTGTACTTTCCACATTATAGTGGGATAAACTATAGAGTTTTTGAACACTAACGAATGTGATTTTCCGCAAAATAAAGAAAACGTAAAGTTTGCTTGGTCACCAAGCAATCCTACAAAACACTTCATTTTGGTATTTTCGAGGTTAAATGGCACTATAAACGAGTTATAGAAAACAGCAACCCTAGAACGAATGTGAATTGGTCATGGTTAACTCTTTTGCAACTCGTGAGACTTTTCAAAAAGAGAGAATGAGTGAATCGATGAAAGTGCACTTTCCACATTATAGTGGGATAAACTATATAGTTTTTGAAAACTAACGAATGTGATTTTCCGCAAAATGAAGAAAACGTAAAGTTTGCTTGGTCACCAAGCAATCCTACAAAACACTTCATTTTGGTATTTTCGAGGTTAAATGGCACTATAAACGAGTTATAGAAAACAACAACCCTAGAAAGAATGTGAATTGGTCATGGATAACTCTTTTGCAACTCGTGAGACTTTTCAAAAAGAGAGAATGAGTGAATCGATGAAAGTGCACTTTCCACAATATAGTGGGATAAACTATAGAGTTTTTGAACAATAACGAATGTGATTATCCGCAAAATAAAGAAAACGTAAAGTTTGCTTGGTCACCAAACAATCCTACAAAACACTTCATTTTGGTATTTTCGAGGTTAAACGGCACTATACACGAGTTATAGAAAACAACAATCTATAAAGAATGTGAATTGGTCAAGGATAACTCTTTTGCAACTCGTGAGACTTTTCAAAAAGAGAAAATGAGTGAATCGATGAAAGTGGACTTTCCACATTATAGTGGGATAAACTATAGAGTTTTTGAACACTAACGAATGTGATTTTCCGCAAAATAAAGAAAACGTAAAGTTTTCTTGGTCACCAAGCAATCCTACAAAACACTTCATTTTGGTATTTTCAAGGTTAAATGGCACTATAAACGAGTTATAGAAAACAGCAACCCTAGAACGAATGTGAATTGGTCATGGATAACTCTTTTACAACTCGTGAGACTTTTCAAAAAGAGAAAATGAGTGAATCGATGAAAGTGTACTTTCCACATTATAGTGGGATAAACTATAGAGTTTTTGAACACTAACGAATGTGATTTTCCGCAAAATAAAGAAAACGTAAAGTTTGCTTGGTCACCAAGCAATCCTACAAAACACTTCATTTTGGTATTTTCGAGGTTAAATGACACTATAAACGAGTTATAGAAAACAACAACCCTAGAAAGAATGTGAATTGGTCATGGATAACTCTTTTACAACTCGTGAGACTTTTCAAAAAGAGAAAATGAGTGAATCGATGAAAGTGTACTTTCCACATTATAGTGGGATAAACTATAGAGTTTTTGAACACTAACGAATGTGATTTTCCGCAAAATAAAGAAAACGTAAAGTTTGCTTGGTCACCAAGCAATCCTACAAAACACTTCATTTTGGTATTTTCGAGGTTAAATGGCACTATAAACGAGTTATAGAAAACAACAACCCTAGAACGAATGTGAATTGGTCATGGTTAACTCTTTTGCAACTCGTGAGACTTTTCAAAAAGAGAGAATGAGTGAATCGATGAAAGTGCACTTTCCACATTATAGTGGGATAAACTATATAGTTTTTGAAAACTAACGAATGTGATTTTCCGCAAAATGAAGAAAACGTAAAGTTTGCTTGGTCACCAAGCAATCCTACAAAACACTTCATTTTGGTATTTTCGAGGTTAAATGGCACTATAAACGAGTTATAGAAAACAACAACCCTAGAAAGAATGTGAATTGGTCATGGATAACTCTTTTACAACTCGTGAGACTTTTCAAAAAGAGAAAATGAGTGAATCGATGAAAGTGTACTTTCCACATTATAGTGGGATAAACTATAGAGTTTTTGAACACTAACGAATGTGATTTTCCGCAAAATAAAGAAAACGTAAAGTTTGCTTGGTCACCAAGCAATCCTACAAAACACTTCATTTTGGTATTTTCGAGGTTAAATGGCACTATAAACGAGTTATAGAAAACAACAACCCTAGAACGAATGTGAATTGGTCATGGTTAACTCTTTTGCAACTCGTGAGACTTTTCAAAAAGAGAGAATGAGTGAATCGATGAAAGTGCACTTTCCACATTATAGTGGGATAAACTATATAGTTTTTGAAAACTAACGAATGTGATTTTCCGCAAAATGAAGAAAACGTAAAGTTTGCTTGGTCACCAAGCAATCCTACAAAACACTTCATTTTGGTATTTTCGAGGTTAAATGGCACTATAAACGAGTTATAGAAAACAACAACCCTAGAAAGAATGTGAATTGGTCATGGATAACTCTTTTGCAACTCGTGAGACTTTTCAAAAAGAGAAAATGAGTGAATCGATGAAAGTGCACTTTCCACATTACAGTGGGATAAACTATAGAGTTTTTGAACACTAACGAATGTGATTTTCCGCAAAATGAAGAAAACGTAAAGTTTGCTTGGTCACCAAGCAATCCTACAAAACACTTCATTTTGGTATTTTCGAGGTTAAATGGCACAATAAACGAGTTATAGAAAACAACAACCCTAGAAAGAATGTGAATTGGTCATGGATAACTCTTTTGCAACTCGTGAGACTTTTCAAAAAGAGAAAATTAGTGAATCGATGAAAGTGTACTTTCCACATTATAGTGGGATAAACTATAGAGTTTTTGAACACTAAGAATGTGATTTTCCGCAAAATAAAGAAAACGTAAAGTTTGGTTGGTCACCACGCAATCCTATAAAACACTTCATTTTGGTATTTTCGAGGTTAAATGGCACTATAAACGAGTTATAGAAAACAACAACCCTAGAACGAATGTGAATTGGTCATGGTTAACTCTTTTGCAACTCGTGAGACTTTTCAAAAAGAGAGAATGAGTGAATCGATGAAAGTGCACTTTCCACAATATAGTGGGATAAACTATAGAGTTTTTGAACAATAACGAATGTGATTTTCCGCAAAATAAAGAAAACGTAAAGTTTGCTTGGTCACCAAACAATCCTACAAAACACTTCATTTTGGTATTTTCGAGGTTAAACGACACTATACACGAGTTATAGAAAACAACAATCTATAAAGAATGTGAATTGGTCAAGGATAACTCTTTTGCAACTCGTGAGACTTTTCAAAAAGAGAAAATGAGTGAATCGATGAAAGTGGACTTTCCACATTATAGTGGGATAAACTATAGAGTTTTTGAACACTAACGAATGTGATTTTCCGCAAAATAAAGAAAACGTAAAGTTTGCTTGGTCACCAAGCAATCCTACAAAACACTTCATTTTGGTATTTTCAAGGTTAAATGGCACTATAAACGAGTTATAGAAAACAGCAACCCTAGAACGAATGTGAATTGGTCATGGATAACTCTTTTACAACTCGTGAGACTTTTCAAAAAGAGAAAATGAGTTAATCGATGAAAGTGTACTTTCCACATTATAGTGGGATAAACTATAGAGTTTTTGAACACTAACGAATGTGATTTTCCGCAAAATAAAGAAAACGTAAAGTTTGCTTGGTCACCAAGCAATCCTACAAAACACTTCATTTTGGTATTTTCGAGGTTAAATGACACTATAAACGAGTTATAGAAAACAACAACCCTAGAAAGAATGTGAATTGGTCATGGATAACTCTTTTAGAATTCGTGAGACTTTTCAAAAAGAGAAAATGAGTGAATCGATGAAAGTGTACTTTCCACATTATAGTGGGATAAACTATAGAGTTTTTGAACACTAACGAATGTGATTTTCCGCAAAATAAAGAAAACGTAAAGTTTGCTTGGTCACCAAGCAATCCTACAAAACACTTCATTTTGGTATTTTCGAGGTTAAATGACACTATAAACGAGTTATAGAAAACAACAACCCTAGAAAGAATGTGAATTGGTCATGGATAACTCTTTTACAACTCGTGAGACTTTTCAAAAAGAGAAAATGAGTGAATCGATGAAAGTGTACTTTCCACATTATAGTGGGATAAACTATAGAGTTTTTGAACACTAACGAATGTGATTTTCCGCAAAATAAAGAAAACGTAAAGTTTGCTTGGTCACCAAGCAATCCTACAAAACACTTCATTTTGGTATTTTCGAGGTTAAATGGCACTATAAACGAGTTATAGAAAACAACAACCCTAGAACGAATGTGAATTGGTCATGGTTAACTCTTTTGCAACTCGTGAGACTTTTCAAAAAGAGAAAATGAGTGAATCGATGAAAGTGTACTTTCCACATTATAGTGGGATAAACTATAGAGTTTTTGAACACTAACGAATGTGATTTTCCGCAAAATAAAGAAAACGTAAAGTTTGCTTGGTCACCAAGCAATCCTACAAAACACTTCATTTTGGTATTTTCGAGGTTAAATGGCACTATAAACGAGTTATAGAAAACAACAACCCTAGAACGAACGTGAATTGGTCATGGTTAACTCTTTTGCAACTCGTGAGACTTTTCAAAAAGAGAGAATGAGTGAATCGATGAAAGTGCACTTTCCACATTATAGTGGGATAAACTATATAGTTTTTGAAAACTAACGAATGTGATTTTCCGCAAAATGAAGAAAACGTAAAGTTTGCTTGGTCACCAAGCAATCCTACAAAACACTTCATTTTGGTATTTTCGAGGTTAAATGGCACTATAAACGAGTTATAGAAAACAACAACCCTAGAAAGAATGTGAATTGGTCATGGATAACTCTTTTGCAACTCGTGAGACTTTTCAAAAAGAGAAAATGAGTGAATCGATGAAAGTGCACTTTCCACATTACAGTGGGATAAACTATAGAGTTTTTGAACACTAACGAATGTGATTTTCCGCAAAATGAAGAAAACGTAAAGTTTGCTTGGTCACCAAGCAATCCTACAAAACACTTCATTTTGGTATTTTCGAGGTTAAATGGCCCAATAAACGAGTTATAGAAAACAACAACCCTAGAAAGAATGTGAATTGGTCATGGATAACTCTTTTGCAACTCGTGAGACTTTTCAAAAAGAGAAAATTAGTGAATCGATGAAAGTGTACTTTCCACATTATAGTGGGATAAACTATAGAGTTTTTGAACACTAAGAATGTGATTTTCCGCAAAATAAAGAAAACGTAAAGTTTGGTTGGTCACCACGCAATCCTATAAAACACTTCATTTTGGTATTTTCGAGGTTAAATGGCACTATAAACGAGTTATAGAAAACAACAACCCTAGAACGAATGTGAATTGGTCATGGTTAACTCTTTTGCAACTCGTGAGACTTTTCAAAAAGAGAGAATGAGTGAATCGATGAAAGTGCACTTTCCACAATATAGTGGGATAAACTATAGAGTTTTTGAACAATAACGAATGTGATTTTCCGCAAAATAAAGAAAACGTAAAGTTTGCTTGGTCACCAAACAATCCTACAAAACACTTCATTTTGGTATTTTCGAGGTTAAACGGCACTATACACGAGTTATAGAAAACAACAATCTATAAAGAATGTGAATTGGTCAAGGATAACTCTTTTGCAACTCGTGAGACTTTTCAAAAAGAGAAAATGAGTGAATCGATGAAAGTGGACTTTCCACATTATAGTGGGATAAACTATAGAGTTTTTGAACACTAACGAATGTGATTTTCCGCAAAATAAAGAAAACGTAAAGTTTTCTTGGTCACCAAGCAATCCTACAAAACACTTCATTTTGGTATTTTCAAGGTTAAATGGCACTATAAACGAGTTATAGAAAACAGCAACCCTAGAACGAATGTGAATTGGTCATGGATAACTCTTTTACAACTCGTGAGACTTTTCAAAAAGAGAAAATGAGTGAATCGATGAAAGTGTACTTTCCACATTATAGAGGGATAAACTATAGAGTTTTTGAACACTAACGAATGTGATTTTCCATAAAATAAAGAAAACGTAAAGTTTGCTTGGTCACCAAGCAATCCTACAAAACACTTCATTTTGGTATTTTCGAGGTTAAATGGCACTATAAACGAGTTATAGAAAACAACAACCCTAGAAAGAATGTGAATTGGTCATGGATAACTCTTTTGCAACTCGTGAGACTTTTCAAAAAGAGAAAATGAGTGAATCGATGAAAGTGCACTTTCCACATTACAGTGGGATAAACTATAGAGTTTTTGAACACTAACGAATGTGATTTTCCGAAAATGAAGAAAACGTAAAGTTTGCTTGGTCACCAAGCAATCCTACAAAACACTTCATTTTGGTATTTTCGAGGTTAAATGGCACAATAAACGAGTTATAGAAAACAACAACCCTAGAAAGAATGTGAATTGGTCATGGATAACTCTTTTGCAACTCGTGAGACTTTTCAAAAAGAGAAAATTAGTGAATCGATGAAAGTGTACTTTCCACATTATAGTGGGATAAACTATAGAGTTTTTGAACACTAAGAATGTGATTTTCCGCAAAATAAAGAAAACGTAAAGTTTGGTTGGTCACCACGCAATCCTATAAAACACTTCATTTTGGTATTTTCGAGGTTAAATGGCACTATAAACGAGTTATAGAAAACAACAACCCTAGAACGAATGTGAATTGGTCATGGTTAACTCTTTTGCAACTCGTGAGACTTTTCAAAAAGAGAGAATGAGTGAATCGATGAAAGTGCACTTTCCACAATATAGTGGGATAAACTATAGAGTTTTTGAACAATAACGAATGTGATTTTCCGCAAAATAAAGAAAACGTAAAGTTTGCTTGGTCACCAAACAATCCTACAAAACACTTCATTTTGGTATTTTCGAGGTTAAACGGCACTATACACGAGTTATAGAAAACAACAATCTATAAAGAATGTGAATTGGTCAAGGATAACTCTTTTGCAACTCGTGAGACTTTTCAAAAAGAGAAAATGAGTGAATCGATGAAAGTGGACTTTCCACATTATAGTGGGATAAACTATAGAGTTTTTGAACACTAACGAATGTAATTTTCCGCAAAATAAAGAAAACGTAAAGTTTGCTTGGTCACCAAGCAATCCTACAAAACACTTCATTTTGGTATTTTCAAGGTTAAATGGCACTATAAACGAGTTATAGAAAACAGCAACCCTAGAACGAATGTGAATTGGTCATGGATAACTCTTTTACAACTCGTGAGACTTTTCAAAAAGAGAAAATGAGTGAATCGATGAAAGTGTACTTTCCACATTATAGTGGGATAAACTATAGAGTTTTTGAACACTAACGAATGTGATTTTCCGCAAAATAAAGAAAACGTAAAGTTTGCTTGGTCACCAAGCAATCCTACAAAACACTTCATTTTGGTATTTTCGAGGTTAAATGACACTATAAACGAGTTATAGAAAACAACAACCCTAGAAAGAATGTGAATTGGTCATGGATAAGTCTTTTAGAACTCGTGAGACTTTTCAAAAAGAGAAAATGAGTGAATCGATGAAAGTGTACTTTCCACATTATAGTGGGATAAACTATAGAGTTTTTGAACACTAACGAATGTGATTTTCCGCAAAATAAAGAAAACGTAAAGTTTGCTTGGTCACCAAGCAATCCTACAAAACACTTCATTTTGGTATTTTCGAGGTTAAATGACACTATAAACGAGTTATAGAAAACAACAACCCTAGAAAGAATGTGAATTGGTCATGGATAAGTCTTTTAGAACTCGTGAGACTTTTCAAAAAGAGAAAATGAGTGAATTGATGAAAGTGCACTTTCCACATTACAGTGGGATAAACTATAGAGTTTTTGAACACTAACGAATGTGATTTTCCGCAAAATGAAGAAAACGTAAAGTGTGCTTGGTCACCAAGCAATCCTACAAAACACTTCATTTTGGTATTTTCGAGGTTAAATGGCCTAATAAACGAGTTATAGAAAACAACAACCCTAGAAAGAATGTGAATTGGTCATGGATAACTCTTTTGCAACTCGTGAGACTTTTCAAAAAGAGAAAATTAGTGAATCGATGAAAGTGTACTTTCCACATTATAGTGGGATAAACTATAGAGTTTTTGAACACTAAGAATGTGATTTTCCGCAAAATAAAGAAAACGTAAAGTTTGGTTGGTCACCACGCAATCCTATAAAACACTTCATTTTGGTATTTTCGAGGTTAAATGGCACTATAAACGAGTTATAGAAAACAACAACCCTAGAACGAATGTGAATTGGTCATGGTTAACTCTTTTGCAACTCGTGAGACTTTTCAAAAAGAGAGAATGAGTGAATCGATGAAAGTGCACTTTCCACAATATAGTGGGATAAACTATAGAGTTTTTGAACAATAACGAAAGTGATTTTCCGCAAAATAAAGAAAACGTAAAGTTTGCTTGGTCACCAAACAATCCTACAAAACACTTCATTTTGGTATTTTCGAGGTTAAACGGCACTATACACGAGTTATAGAAAACAACAATCTATAAAGAATGTGAATTGGTCAAGGATAACTCTTTTGCAACTCGTGAGACTTTTCAAAAAGAGAAAATGAGTGAATCGATGAAAGTGGACTTTCCACATTATAGTGGGATAAACTATAGAGTTTTTGAACACTAACGAATGTGATTTTCCGCAAAATAAAGAAAACGTAAAGTTTTCTTGGTCACCAAGCAATCCTACAAAACACTTCATTTTGGTATTTTCAAGGTTAAATGGCACTATAAACGAGTTATAGAAAACAGCAACCCTAGAACGAATGTGAATTGGTCATGGATAACTCTTTTACAACTCGTGAGACTTTTCAAAAAGAGAAAATGAGTGAATCGATGAAAGTGTACTTTCCACATTATAGTGGGATAAACTATAGAGTTTTTGAACACTAACGAATGTGATTTTCCGCAAAATAAAGAAAACGTAAAGTTTGCTTGGTCACCAAGCAATCCTACAAAACACTTCATTTTGGTATTTTCGAGGTTAAATGACACTATAAACGAGTTATAGAAAACAACAACCCTAGAAAGAATGTGAATTGGTCATGGATAACTCTTTTACAACTCGTGAGACTTTTCAAAAAGAGAAAATGAGTGAATCGATGAAAGTGTACTTTCCACATTATAGTGGGATAAACTATAGAGTTTTTGAACACTAACGAATGTGATTTTCCGCAAAATAAAGAAAACGTAAAGTTTGCTTGGTCACCAAGCAATCCTACAAAACACTTCATTTTGGTATTTTCGAGGTTAAATGGCACTATAAACGAGTTATAGAAAACAACAACCCTAGAACGAATGTGAATTGGTCATGGTTAACTCTTTTGCAACTCGTGAGACTTTTCAAAAAGAGAGAATGAGTGAATCGATGAAAGTGCACTTTCCACATTATAGTGGGATAAACTATATAGTTTTTGTAAACTAACGAATGTGATTTTCCGCAAAATGAAGAAAACGTAAAGTTTGCTTGGTCACCAAGCAATCCTACAAAACACTTCATTTTGGTATTTTCGAGGTTAAATGGCACTATAAACGAGTTATAGAAAACAACAACCCTAGAAAGAATGTGAATTGGTCATGGATAACTCTTTTGCAACTCGTGAGACTTTTCAAAAAGAGAAAATGAGTGAATCGATGAAAGTGCACTTTCCACATTACAGTGGGATAAACTATAGAGTTTTTGAACACTAACGAATGTGATTTTCCGCAAAATGAAGAAAACGTAAAGTTTGCTTGGTCACCAAGCAATCCTACAAAACACTTCATTTTGGTATTTTCGAGGTTAAATGGCACAATAAACGAGTTATAGAAAACAACAACCCTAGAAAGAATGTGAATTGGTCATGGATAACTCTTTTGCAACTCGTGAGACTTTTCAAAAAGAGAAAATTAGTGAATCGATGAAAGTGTACTTTCCACATTATAGTGGGATAAACTATAGAGTTTTTGAACACTAAGAATGTGATTTTCCGCAAAATAAAGAAAACGTAAAGTTTGGTTGGTCACCACGCAATCCTATAAAACACTTTATTTTGGTATTTTCGAGGTTAAATGGCACTATAAACGAGTTATAGAAAACAACAACCCTAGAACGAATGTGAATTGGTCATGGTTAACTCTTTTGCAACTCGTGAGACTTTTCAAAAAGAGAGAATGAGTGAATCGATGAAAGTGCACTTTCCACAATATAGTGGGATAAACTATAGAGTTTTTGAACAATAACGAATGTGATTTTCCGCAAAATAAAGAAAACGTAAAGTTTGCTTGGTCACCAAACAATCCTACAAAACACTTCATTTTGGTATTTTCGAGGTTAAACGGCACTATACACGAGTTATAGAAAACAACAATCTATAAAGAATGTGAATTGGTCAAGGATAACTCTTTTGCAACTCGTGAGACTTTTCAAAAAGAGAAAATGAGTGAATCGATGAAAGTGGACTTTCCACATTATAGTGGGATAAACTATAGAGTTTTTGAACACTAACGAATGTGATTTTCCGCAAAATAAAGAAAACGTAAAGTTTGCTTGGTCACCAAGCAATCCTACAAAACACTTCATTTTGGTATTTTCAAGGTTAAATGGCACTATAAACGAGTTATAGAAAACAGCAACCCTAGAACGAATGTGAATTGGTCATGGATAACTCTTTTACAACTCGTGAGACTTTTCAAAAAGAGAAAATGAGTGAATCGATGAAAGTGTACTTTCCACATTATAGTGGGATAAACTATAGAGTTTTTGAACACTAACAAATGTGATTTTCCGCAAAATAAAGAAAACGTAAAGTTTGCTTGGTCACCAAGCAATCCTACAAAACACTTCATTTTGGTATTTTCGAGGTTAAATGACACTATAAACGAGTTATAGAAAACAACAACCCTAGAAAGAATGTGAATTGGTCATGGATAACTCTTTTACAACTCGTGAGACTTTTCAAAAAGAGAAAATGAGTGAATCGATGAAAGTGTACTTTCCACATTATAGTGGGATAAACTATAGAGTTTTTGAACACTAACGAATGTGATTTTCCATAAAATAAAGAAAACGTAAAGTTTGCTTGGTCACCAAGCAATCCTACAAAACACTTCATTTTGGTATTTTCGAGGTTAAATGGCACTATAAACGAGTTATAGAAAACAACAACCCTAGAACGAATGTGAATTGGTCATGGTTAACTCTTTTGCAACTCGTGAGACTTTTCAAAAAGAGAGAATGAGTGAATCGATGAAAGTGCACTTTCCACATTATAGTGGGATAAACTATATAGTTTTTGAAAACTAACGAATGTGATTTTCCGCAAAATGAAGAAAACGTAAAGTTTGCTTGGTCACCAAGCAATCCTACAAAACACTTCATTTTGGTATTTTCGAGGTTAAATGGCACTATAAACGAGTTATAGAAAACAACAACCCTAGAAAGAATGTGAATTGGTCATGGATAACTCTTTTGCAACTCGTGAGACTTTTCAAAAAGAGAAAATGAGTGAATCGATGAAAGTGTACTTTCCACATTATAGTGGGATAAACTATAGAGTTTTTGAACACTAAGAATGTGATTTTCCGCAAAATAAAGAAAACGTAAAGTTTGCTTGCTCACCAAGCAATCCTACAAAACACTTCATTTTGGTATTTTCGAGGTTAAATGGCACTATAAACCAGTTATAGAAAACAACAACCCTAGAACGAATGTGAATTGGTCATGGTTAACTCTTTTGCAACTCGTGAGACTTTTCAAAAAGAGAGAATGAGTGAATCGATGAAAGTGCACTTTCCACATTATAGTGGGATAAACTATAGAGTTTTTGAACACCAACGAATGTGATTTTCCGCAAAATGAAGAAAACGTAAAGTTTGCTTGGTCACCAAGCAATCCTACGAAACACTTCATTTTGGTATTTTCGAGGTTAAATGGCACTATAAACGAGTTATAGAAAACAACAACCCTAGAAAGAATGTGAATTGGTCATGGATAACTCTTTTGCAACTCGTGAGACTTTTCAAAAAGAGAAAATGAGTGAATCGATGAAAGTGTACTTTCCACATTATAGTGGGATAAACTATAGAGTTTTTGAACACTAACGAATGTGATTTTCCACAAAATAAAGAAAACGTAAAGTTTGCTTGGTCACCAAGCAATCCTACAAAACACTTCATTTTGGTATTTTCGAGGTTAAATGGCACTATAAACCAGTTATAGAAAACAGCAACCCTCGAACGAATGTGAATTGGTCATGGTTAACTCTTTTGCAACTCGTGAGAATTTTCAAAAAGAGAGAATGAGTGAATCGATGAAAGTGCACTTTCCACATTATAGTGGGATAAACTATAGAGTTTTTGAGAACTAACGTATGTGATTTTCCACAAAATGAAGAAAACATAAAGTTTGGTTGGTCACCACGCAATCCTATAAAACACTTCATTTTGGTATTTTCGAGGTTAAATGGCACTATAAACAAGTTATAGAAAACAACAACCCTAGAACGAATGTGAATTGGTCATGGTTAACTCTTTTGCAACTCGTGAGACTTTTCAAAAAGAGAGAATGAGTGAATCGATGAAAGTGCACTTTCCACAATATAGTGGGATAAACTATAGAGTTTTTGAACCCTAACGAATGTGATTTTCCGCAAAATAAAGAAAACGTAAAGTTTGCTTGGTCACCAAACAATCCTACAAAACACTTCATTTTGGTATTTTCAAGGTTAAATGGCACTATAAACGAGTTATAGAAAACAACAACCCTAGAAAGAATGTGAATTAGTAATGGATAACTCTTTTGCAACTCGTGAGACTTTTCAAAAAGAGAAAATGAGTGAATCGATGAAAGTGTACTTTCCACATTATAGTGGGATAAACTATAGAGTTTTTGAACACTAACGAATGTGATTTTCCACAAAATAAAGAAAACGTAAAGTTTGCTTGGTCACCAAGCAATCCTACAAAACACTTCATTTTGGTATTTTCGAGGTTAAATGGCACTATAAACCAGTTATAGAAAACAGCAACCCTCGAACGAATGTGAATTGGTCATGGTTAACTCTTTTGCAACTCGTGAGAATTTTCAAAAAGAGAGAATGAGTGAATCGATGAAAGTGCACTTTCCACATTATAGTGGGATAAACTATAGAGTTTTTGAGAACTAACGTATGTGATTTTCCACAAAATGAAGAAAACATAAAGTTTGGTTGGTCACCACGCAATCCTATAAAACACTTCATTTTGGTATTTTCGAGGTTAAATGGCACTATAAACAAGTTATAGAAAACAACAACCCTAGAACGAATGTGAATTGGTCATGGTTAACTCTTTTGCAACTCGTGAGACTTTTCAAAAAGAGAGAATGAGTGAATCGATGAAAGTGCACTTTCCACAATATAGTGGGATAAACTATAGAGTTTTTGAACCCTAACGAATGTGATTTTCCGCAAAATAAAGAAAACGTAAAGTTTGCTTGGTCACCAAACAATCCTACAAAACACTTCATTTTGGTATTTTCAAGGTTAAATGGCACTATAAACGAGTTATAGAAAACAACAACCCTAGAAAGAATGTGAATTAGTAATGGATAACTCTTTTGCAACTCGTGAGACTTTTCAAAAAGAGAAAATGAGTGAATCGATGAAAGTGTACTTTCCACATTATAGTGGGATAAACTATAGAGTTTTTGAACACTAACGAATGTGATTTTCCGCAAAATAAAGAAAACGTAAAGTTTGCTTGGTCACCAAGCAATCCTACAAAACACTTCATTTTGGTATTTTCGAGGTTAAATGGCACAATAAACGAGTTATAGAAAACAACAACCCTAGAAAGAATGTGAATTGGTCATGGATAACTCTTTTGCAACTCGTGAGACTTTTCAAAAAGAGAAAATTAGTGAATCGATGAAAGTGTACTTTCCACATTATAGTGGGATAAACTATAGAGTTTTTGAACACTAAGAATGTGATTTTCCGCAAAATAAAGAAAACGTAAAGTTTGGTTGGTCACCACGCAATCCTATAAAACACTTCATTTTGGTATTTTCGAGGTTAAATGGCACTATAAACGAGTTATAGAAAACAACAACCCTAGAACGAATGTGAATTGGTCATGGTTAACTCTTTTGCAACTCGTGAGACTTTTCAAAAAGAGAGAATGAGTGAATCGATGAAAGTGCACTTTCCACAATATAGTGGGATAAACTATAGAGTTTTTGAACACTAACGAATGTGATTTTCCGCAAAATAAAGAAAACGTAAAGTTTGCTTGGTCACCAAGCAATCCTACAAAACACTTCATTTTGGTATTTTCAAGGTTAAATGGCACTATAAACGAGTTATAGAAAACAACAACCCTAGAACGAATGTGAATTGGTCATGGATAACTCTTTTACAACTCGTGAGACTTTTCAAAAAGAGAAAATGAGTGAATCGATGAAAGTGTACTTTCCACATTATAGTGGGATAAACTATAGAGTTTTTGAACACTAACAAATGTGATTTTCCGCAAAATAAAGAAAACGTAAAGTTTGCTTGGTCACCAAGCAATCCTACAAAACACTTCATTTTGGTATTTTCGAGGTTAAATGACACTATAAACGAGTTATAGAAAACAACAACCCTAGAAAGAATGTGAATTGGTCATGGATAACTCTTTTACAACTCGTGAGGCTTTTCAAAAAGAGAAAATGAGTGAATCGATGAAAGTGTACTTTCCACATTATAGTGGGATAAACTATAGAGTTTTTGAACACTAACGAATGTGATTTTCCGCAAAATAAAGAAAACGTAAAGTTTGCTTGGTCACCAAGCAATCCTACAAAACACTTCATTTTGGTATTTTCGAGGTTAAATGACACTATAAACGAGTTATAGAAAACAACAACCCTAGAAAGAATGTGAATTGGTCATGGATAAGTCTTTTAGAACTCGTGAGACTTTTCAAAAAGAGAAAATGAGTGAATCGATGAAAGTGTACTTTCCACATTATAGTGGGATAAACTATAGAGTTTTTGAACACTAACGAATGTGATTTTCCGCAAAATAAAGAAAACGTAAAGTTTGCTTGGTCACCAAGCAATCCTACAAAACACTTCATTTTGGTATTTTCGAGGTTAAATGACACTATAAACGAGTTATAGAAAACAACAACCCTAGAAAGAATGTGAATTGGTCATGGATAACTCTTTTACAACTCGTGAGACTTTTCAAAAAGAGAAAATGAGTGAATCGATGAAAGTGTACTTTCCACATTATAGTGGGATAAACTATAGAGTTTTTGAACACTAACGAATGTGATTTTCCGCAAAATAAAGAAAACGTAAAGTTTGCTTGGTCACCAAGCAATCCTACAAAACACTTCATTTTGGTATTTTCGAGGTTAAATGACACTATAAACGAGTTATAGAAAACAACAACCCTAGAAAGAATGTAAATTGGTCATGGATAACTCTTTTACAACTCGTGAGACTTTTCAAAAAGAGAAAATGAGTGAATCGATGAAAGTGTACTTTCCACATTATAGTGGGATAAACTATAGAGTTTTTGAACACTAACGAATGTGATTTTCCATAAAATAAAGAAAACGTAAAGTTTGCTTGATCACCAAGCAATCCTACAAAACACTTCATTTTGGTATTTTCGAGGTTAAATGGCACTATAAACGAGTTATAGAAAACAACAACCCTAGAACGAATGTGAATTGGTCATGGTTAACTCTTTTGCAACTCGTGAGACTTTTCAAAAAGAGAGAATGAGTGAATCGATGAAAGTGCACTTTCCACATTATAGTGGGATAAACTATATAGTTTTTGAAAACTAACGAATGTGATTTTCCGCAAAATGAAGAAAACGTAAAGTTTGCTTGGTCACCAAGCAATCCTACAAAACACTTCATTTTGGTATTTTCGAGGTTAAATGGCACTATAAACGAGTTATAGAAAACAACAACCCTAGAAAGAATGTGAATTGGTCATGGATAACTCTTTTGCAACTCGTGAGACTTTTCAAAAAGAGAAAATGAGTGAATCGATGAAAGTGTACTTTCCACATTATAGTGGGAAAAACTATAGAGTTTTTGAACACTAAGAATGTGATTTTCCGCAAAATAAAGAAAACGTAAAGTTTGCTTGCTCACCAAGCAATCCTACAAAACACTTCATTTTGGTATTTTCGAGGTTAAATGGCACTATAAACCAGTTATAGAAAACAACAACCCTAGAACGAATGTGAATTGGTCATGGTTAACTCTTTTGCAACTCGTGAGACTTTTCAAAAAGAGAGAATGAGTGAATCGATGAAAGTGCACTTTCCACATTATAGTGGGATAAACTATAGAGTTTTTGAACACCAACGAATGTGATTTTCCGCAAAATGAAGAAAACGTAAAGTTTGCTTGGTCACCAAGCAATCCTACGAAACACTTCATTTTGGTATTTTCGAGGTTAAATGGCACTATAAACGAGTTATAGAAAACAACAACCCTAGAAAGAATGTGAATTGGTCATGGATAACTCTTTTGCAACTCGTGAGACTTTTCAAAAAGAGAAAATGAGTGAATCGATGAAAGTGTACTTTCCACATTATAGTGGGATAAACTATAGAGTTTTTGAACACTAACGAATGTGATTTTCCACAAAATAAAGAAAACGTAAAGTTTGCTTGGTCACCAAGCAATCCTACAAAACACTTCATTTTGGTATTTTCGAGGTTAAATGGCACAATAAACGAGTTATAGAAAACAACAACCCTAGAAAGAATGTGAATTGGTCATGGATAACTCTTTTGCAACTCGTGAGACTTTTCAAAAAGAGAAAATTAGTGAATCGATGAAAGTGTACTTTCCACATTATAGTGGGATAAACTATAGAGTTTTTGAACACTAAGAATGTGATTTTCCGCAAAATAAAGAAAACGTAAAGTTTGGTTGGTCACCACGCAATCCTATAAAACACTTCATTTTGGTATTTTCGAGGTTAAATGGCACTATAAACGAGTTATAGAAAACAACAACCCTAGAACGAATGTGAATTGGTCATGGTTAACTCTTTTGCAACTCGTGAGACTTTTCAAAAAGAGAGAATGAGTGAATCGATGAAAGTGCACTTTCCACAATATAGTGGGATAAACTATAGAGTTTTTGAACACTAACGAATGTGATTTTCCGCAAAATAAAGAAAACGTAAAGTTTGCTTGGTCACCAAGCAATCCTACAAAACACTTCATTTTGGTATTTTCAAGGTTAAATGGCACTATAAACGAGTTATAGAAAACAACAACCCTAGAACGAATGTGAATTGGTCATGGATAACTCTTTTACAACTCGTGAGACTTTTCAAAAAGAGAAAATGAGTGAATCGATGAAAGTGTACTTTCCACATTATAGTGGGATAAACTATAGAGTTTTTGAACACTAACAAATGTGATTTTCCGCAAAATAAAGAAAACGTAAAGTTTGCTTGGTCACCAAGCAATCCTACAAAACACTTCATTTTGGTATTTTCGAGGTTAAATGACACTATAAACGAGTTATAGAAAACAACAACCCTAGAAAGAATGTGAATTGGTCATGGATAACTCTTTTACAACTCGTGAGGCTTTTCAAAAAGAGAAAATGAGTGAATCGATGAAAGTGTACTTTCCACATTATAGTGGGATAAACTATAGAGTTTTTGAACACTAACGAATGTGATTTTCCGCAAAATAAAGAAAACGTAAAGTTTGCTTGGTCACCAAGCAATCCTACAAAACACTTCATTTTGGTATTTTCGAGGTTAAATGACACTATAAACGAGTTATAGAAAACAACAACCCTAGAAAGAATGTGAATTGGTCATGGATAACTCTTTTACAACTCGTGAGACTTTTCAAAAAGAGAAAATGAGTGAATCGATGAAAGTGTACTTTCCACATTATAGTGGGATAAACTATAGAGTTTTTGAACACTAACGAATGTGATTTTCCGCAAAATAAAGAAAACGTAAAGTTTGCTTGGTCACCAAGCAATCCTACAAAACACTTCATTTTGGTATTTTCGAGGTTAAATGACACTATAAACGAGTTATAGAAAACAACATCCCTAGAAAGAATGTAAATTGGTCATGGATAACTCTTTTACAACTCGTGAGACTTTTCAAAAAGAGAAAATGAGTGAATCGATGAAAGTGTACTTTCCACATTATAGTGGGATAAACTATAGAGTTTTTGAACACTAACGAATGTGATTTTCCATAAAATAAAGAAAACGTAAAGTTTGCTTGGTCACCAAGCAATCCTACAAAACACTTCATTTTGGTATTTTCGAGGTTAAATGGCACTATAAACGAGTTATAGAAAACAACAACCCTAGAACGAATGTGAATTGGTCATGGTTAACTCTTTTGCAACTCGTGAGACTTTTCAAAAAGAGAGAATGAGTGAATCGATGAAAGTGCACTTTCCACATTATAGTGGGATAAACTATATAGTTTTTGAAAACTAACGAATGTGATTTTCCGCAAAATGAAGAAAACGTAAAGTTTGCTTGGTCACCAAGCAATCCTACAAAACACTTCATTTTGGTATTTTCGAGGTTAAATGGCACTATAAACGAGTTATAGAAAACAACAACCCTAGAAAGAATGTGAATTGGTCATGGATAACTCTTTTGCAACTCGTGAGACTTTTCAAAAAGAGAAAATGAGTGAATCGATGAAAGTGTACTTTCCACATTATAGTGGGATAAACTATAGAGTTTTTGAACACTAAGAATGTGATTTTCCGCAAAATAAAGAAAACGTAAAGTTTGCTTGCTCACCAAGCAATCCTACAAAACACTTCATTTTGGTATTTTCGAGGTTAAATGGCACTATAAACCAGTTATAGAAAACAACAACCCTAGAACGAATGTGAATTGGTCATGGTTAACTCTTTTGCAACTCGTGAGACTTTTCAAAAAGAGAGAATGAGTGAATCGATGAAAGTGCACTTTCCACATTATAGTGGGATAAACTATAGAGTTTTTGAACACCAACGAATGTGATTTTCCGCAAAATGAAGAAAACGTAAAGTTTGCTTGGTCACCAAGCAATCCTACGAAACACTTCATTTTGGTATTTTCGAGGTTAAATGGCACTATAAACGAGTTATAGAAAACAACAACCCTAGAAAGAATGTGAATTGGTCATGGATAACTCTTTTGCAACTCGTGAGACTTTTCAAAAAGAGAAAATGAGTGAATCGATGAAAGTGTACTTTCCACATTATAGTGGGATAAACTATAGAGTTTTTGAACACTAACGAATGTGATTTTCCACAAAATAAAGAAAACGTAAAGTTTGCTTGGTCACCAAGCAATCCTACAAAACACTTCATTTTGGTATTTTCGAGGTTAAATGGCACTATAAACCAGTTATAGAAAACAGCAACCCTCGAACGAATGTGAATTGGTCATGGTTAACTCTTTTGCAACTCGTGAGACTTTTCAAAAAGAGAGAATGAGTGAATCGATGAAAGTGCACTTTCCACATTATAGTGGGATAAACTATAGAGTTTTTGAGAACTAACGTATGTGATTTTCCGCAAAATGAAGAAAACATAAAGTTTGCTTGGTCACCAAGCAATCCTACAAAACACTTCATTTTGGTATTTTCGAGGTTAAATGGAACTATAAACGAGTTATAGAAAACAACAACCATAGAAAGAATGTGAATTGGTCATGGATAACTCTTTTGCAACTCGTGAGACTTTTCAAAAAGAGAAAATTAGTGAATCGATGAAAGTGGACTTTCCACATTATAGTGGGACAAACTATAGAGTTTTTGAACACTAACGAATGTGATTTTCCGCAAAATAAAGAAAACGTAAAGTTTGCTTGGTCACCAAGCAATCCTACAAAACACTTCATTTTGGTATTTTCGAGGTTAAATGGCATTATAAACGAGTTATAGAAAACAACAACCCTAGAATGAATGTGAATTGATCTTGGTCACTTTTGCAACTCGTGGAAATTTTCAAAAAGAGAGAATGAGTGAATCGATGAAAGTGCACTTTCCACATTATAATGGGATAAACTATAGAGTTTTTGAACACTAACCAATGTGATTTTCCGCAAAATAAAGAAAACGTAAAGTTTGCTTGGTCACCAAGCAATCCTACAAAACACTTCATTTTGGTATTTTCGAGGTTAAATGGCATTATAAACTAGTTATAGAAAACAACAACCCTAGAATGAATGTGAATTGATCTTGGTCACTTTTGCAACTCGTGGAAATTTTCAAAAAGAGAGAATGAGTGAATCGATGAAAGTGCACTTTTCACATTATAATGGGATAAACTATAGAGTTTTTGAACACTAACGAATGTGATTTTCCGCAAAATAAAGAAAACGTAAAGTTTGCTTGGTCACCAAGCAATCCTACAAAACACTTCATTTTGGTATTTTCGAGGTTAAATGGTACTATAAACGAGTTATAGAAAACAACAACCCTAGAACGAATGTGAATTGGTCATGGTTAACTCTTTTGCAACTCGTGAGACTTTTCAAAAAGAGAGAATGAGTGAATCGATGAAAGTGCACTTTCCACATTATAGTGGGATAAACTATAGAGTTTTTGAGAACTAACGTATGTGATTTTCCGCAAAATGAAGAAAACATAAAGTTTGCTTGGTCACCAAGCAATCCTACAAAACACTTCATTTTGGTATTTTCGAGGTTAAATGGAACTATAAACGAGTTATAGAAAACAACAACCCTAGAAAGAATGTGAATTGGTCATGGATAACTCTTTTGCAACTCGTGAGACTTTTCAAAAAGAGAAAATTAGTGAATCGATGAAAGTGGACTTTCCACATTATAGTGGGACAAACTATAGAGTTTTTGAACACTAACGAATGTGATTTTCCGCAAAATAAAGAAAACGTAAAGTTTGCTTGGTCACCAAGCAATCCTACAAAACACTTCATTTTGGTATTTTCGAGGTTAAATGGCATTATAAACGAGTTATAGAAAACAACAACCCTAGAATGAATGTGAATTGATCTTGGTCACTTTTGCAACTCGTGGAAATTTTCAAAAAGAGAGAATGAGTGAATCGATGAAAGTGCACTTTCCACATTATAATGGGATAAACTATAGAGTTTTTGAACACTAACGAATGTGATTTTCCGCAAAATAAAGAAAACGTAAAGTTTGCTTGGTCACCAAGCAATCCTACAAAACACTTCATTTTGGTATTTTCGAGGTTAAATGGTACTATAAACGAGTTATAGAAAACAACAACCCTAGAACGAATGTGAATTGGTCATGGTTAACTCTTTTGCAACTCGTGAGACTTTTCAAAAAGAGAGAATGAGTGAATCGATGAAAGTGCACTTTCCACATTATATTGGGATAAACTATAGAGTTTTTGAACACTAACGAATGTGATTTTCCGCAAAATAAAGAAAACGTAAAGTTTGCTTGGTCACCAAGCAATCCTACAAAACAATTCATTTTGGTATTTTCGAGGTTAAATGGCACTATAAACGAGTTATAGAAAACAACAACCCTAGAACGAATGTGAATTGGTCATGGTTAACTCTTTTGCAACTCGTGAGACTTTTCAAAAAGAGAGAATGAGTGAATTGATGAAAGTGCACTTTCCACAATATAGTGGGATAAACTATAGAGTTTTTGAACCCTAACGAATGTGATTTTCCGCAAAATAAAGAAAACGTAAAGTTTGCTTGGTCACCAAACAATCCTACAAAACACTTCATTTTGGTATTTTCGAGGTTAAATGGCACTATACACGAGTTATAGAAAACAACAATCTATAAAGAATGTGAATTGGTCAAGGATAAATCTTTTGCAACTCGTGAGACTTTTCAAAAAGAGAAAATGAGTGAATCGATGAAAGTGGAATTTCCACATTATAGTGGGATAAACTATAGAGTTTTTGAACACTAACGAATGTGATTTTCCGCAAAATAAAGAAAACGTAAAGTTTGCTTGGTCACCAAGCAATCCTACAAAACACTTCATTTTGGTATTTTTCAAGGTTAAATGGCACTATAAACGAGTTATAGAAAACAGCAACCCTAGAACGAATGTGAATTGGTCATGGTTAACTCTTTTGCAACTCGTGAGACTTTTCAAAAAGAGAGAATGAGTGAATCGATGAAAGTGCACTTTCCACATTATAGTGGGATAAACTATAGAGTTTTTGAGAACTAACGTATGTGATTTTCCGCAAACTGAAGAAAACATAAAGTTTGCTTGGTCACCAAGCAATCCTACAAACCACTTCATTTTGGTATTTTCGAGGTTAAATGGCACTATAAACGAGTTATAGAAAACAACAACCCTAGAACGATTGTGAATTGATCTAGGTCACTTTTGCAACTCGTGGAACTTTTCAAAAAGAGAGAATGAGTGAATCGATGAAAGTGCACTTTCCACATTATAATGGGATAAACTATAGAGTTTTTGAACATTAACGAATGTCATTTTCCGCAAAATAAAGAAAACGTAAAGTTTGCTTGGTCACCAAGCAATCCTACAAAACACTTCATTTTGGTATTTTCGAGGTTAAATGGCACTATAAACGAGTTATAGAAAACAACAACCCTAGAACGAATGTGAATTGGTCATGGTTAACTCTTTTGCAACTCGTGAGACTTTTCAAAAAGAGAGAATGAGTGAATCGATGAAAGTGCACTTTCCACATTATAGTGGGATAAACTATATAGTTTTTGAAAACTAACGAATGTGATTTTCCGCAAAATAAAGAAAACGTAAAGTTTGCTTGGTCACCAAGCAATCCTACAAAACACTTCATTTTGGTATTTTCGAGGTTAAATGACACTATAAACGAGTTATAGAAAACAACAACCCTAGAAAGAATGTGAATTGGTCATGGATAACTCTTTTGCAACTCGTGAGACTTTTCAAAAAGAGAAAATGAGTGAATCGATGAAAGTGTACTTTCCACATTATAGTGGGATAAACTATAGAGTTTTTGAACACTAACGAATGTGATTTTCCGCAAAATAAAGAAAACGTAAAGTTTGCTTGGTCACCAAGCAATCCTACAAAACACTTCATTTTCGTATTTTCGAGGTTAAATGGCACTATAAACGAGTTATAGAAAACAACAACCCTAGAACGAATGTGAATTGGTCATGGTTAACTCTTTTGCAACTCGTGAGACTTTTCAAAAAGAGAGAATGAGTGAATCGATGAAAGTGCACTTTCCACAATATAGTGGGATAAACTATATAGTTTTTGAAAACTAACGAATGTGATTTTCCGCAAAATGAAGAAAACGTAAAGTTTGCTTGGTCACCAAGCAATCCTACAAAACACTTCATTTTGGTATTTTCGAGGTTAAATGGCACTATAAACGAGTTATAGAAAACAACAACCCTAGAACGAATGTGAATTGGTCATGGTTAACTCTTTTGCAACTCGTGAGACTTTTCAAAAAGAGAGAATGAGTGAATCGATGAAAGTGCACTTTCCACAATATAGTGGGATAAACTATATAGTTTTTGAAAACTAACGAATGTGATTTTCCGCAAAATGAAGAAAACGTAAAGTTTGCTTGGTCACCAAGCAATCCTACAAAACACTTCATTTTGGTATTTTCGAGGTTAAATGGCACTATAAACGAGTTATAGAAAACAACAACCCTAGAACGAATGTGAATTGGTCATGGTTAACTCTTTTGCAACTCGTGAGACTTTTCAAAAAGAGAGAATGAGTGAATCGATGAAAGTGCACTTTCCACATTATAGTGGGATAAACTATATAGTTTTTGAAAACTAACGAATGTGATTTTCCGCAAAATGAAGAAAACGTAAAGTTTGCTTGGTCACCAAGCAATCCTACAAAACACTTCATTTTGGTATTTTCGAGGTTAAATGGCACTATAAACGAGTTATAGAAAACAACAACCCTAGAAAGAATGTGAATTGGTCATGGATAACTCTTTTGCAACTCGTGAGACTTTTCAAAAAGAGAAAATGAGTGAATCGATGAAAGTGTACTTTCCACATTATAGTGGGATAAACTATAGAGTTTTTGAACACTAACGAATGTGATTTTCCATAAAATAAAGAAAACGTAAAGTTTGCTTGGTCACCAAGCAATCCTACAAAACACTTCATTTTGGTATTTTCGAGGTTAAATGGCACTATAAACGAGTTATAGAAAACAACAACCCTAGAACGAATGTGAATTGGTCATGGTTAACTCTTTTGCAACTCGTGAGACTTTTCAAAAAGAGAGAATGAGTGAATCGATGAAAGTGCACTTTCCACATTATAGTGGGATAAACTATATAGTTTTTGAAAACTAACGAATGTGATTTTCCGCAAAATGAAGAAAACGTAAAGTTTGCTTGGTCACCAAGCAATCCTACAAAACACTTCATTTTGGTATTTTCGAGGTTAAATGGCACTATAAACGAGTTATAGAAAACAACAACCCTAGAAAGAATGTGAATTGGTCATGGATAACTCTTTTGCAACTCGTGAGACTTTTCAAAAAGAGAAAATGAGTGAATCGATGAAAGTGTACTTTCCACATTATAGTGGGATAAACTATAGAGTTTTTGAACACTAAGAATGTGATTTTCCGCAAAATAAAGAAAACGTAAAGTTTGCTTGCTCACCAAGCAATCCTACAAAACACTTCATTTTGGTATTTTCGAGGTTAAATGGCACTATAAACCAGTTATAGAAAACAACAACCCTAGAACGAATGTGAATTGGTCATGGTTAACTCTTTTGCAACTCGTGAGACTTTTCAAAAAGAGAGAATGAGTGAATCGATGAAAGTGCACTTTCCACATTATAGTGGGATAAACTATAGAGTTTTTGAACACCAACGAATGTGATTTTCCGCAAAATGAAGAAAACGTAAAGTTTGCTTGGTCACCAAGCAATCCTACAAAACACTTCATTTTGGTATTTTCGAGGTTAAATGGCACTATAAACGAGTTATAGAAAACAACAACCCTAGAAAGAATGTGAATTGGTCATGGATAACTCTTTTGCAACTCGTGAGACTTTTCAAAAAGAGAAAATGAGTGAATCGATGAAAGTGTACTTTCCACATTTTATTGGGATAAACTATAGAGTTTTTGAACACTAAGAATGTGATTTTCCGCAAAATAAAGAAAACGTAAAGTTTGCTTGGTCACCAAGCAATCCTACAAAACACTTCATTTTGGTATTTTCAAGGTTAAATGGCACTATAAACCAGTTATAGAAAACAACAACCCTAGAACGAATGTGAATTGATCATGGTTAACTCTTTTGCAACTCGTGGAACTTTTCAAAAAGAGAGAATGAGTGAATCGATGAAATTGCACTTTCCACATTATAGTGGGATAAACTATAGAGTTTTTGAGAACTAACGTATGTGATTTTCCGCAAAATGAAGAAAACATAAAGTTTGCTTGGTCACCAAGCAATCCTACAAACCACTTCATTTTGGTATTTTCGAGGTTAAATGGCACTATAAACGAGTTATAGAAAACAACAACCCTAGAACGATTGTGAATTGATCTAGGTCACTTTTGCAACTCGTGGAACTTTTCAAAAAGAGAGAATGAGTGAATCGATGAAAGTGCACTTTCCACATTATAATGGGATAAACTATAGAGTTTTTGAACATTAACGAATGTCATTTTCCGCAAAATAAAGAAAACGTAAAGTTTGCTTAGTCACCAAGCAATCCTACAAAACACTTCATTTTGGTATTTTCGAGGTTAAATGGCACTATAAACCAGTTATAGAAAACAACAACCCTAGAACGAATGTGAATTGGTCATGGTTAACTCTTTTGCAACTCGTGAGACTTTTCAAAAAGAGAGAATGAGTGAATCGATGAAAGTGCACTTTCCACATTATAGTGGGATAAACTATAGAGTTTTTGAACACCAACGAATGTGATTTTCCGCAAAATGAAGAAAACGTAAAGTTTGCTTGGTCACCAAGCAATCCTACGAAACACTTCATTTTGGTATTTTCGAGGTTAAATGGCACTATAAACGAGTTATAGAAAACAACAACCCTAGAAAGAATGTGAATTGGTCATGGATAACTCTTTTGCAGCTCGTGAGACTTTTCAAAAAGAGAAAATGAGTGAATCGATGAAAGTGTACTTTCCACATTATAGTGGGATAAACTATAGAGTTTTTGAACACTAACGAATGTGATTTTCCACAAAATAAAGAAAACGTAAAGTTTGCTTGGTCACCAAGCAATCCTACAAAACACTTCATTTTGGTATTTTCGAGGTTAAATGGCACTATAAACGAGTTATAGAAAACAACAACCCTAGAACGAATGTGAATTGGTCATGGTTAACTCTTTTGCAACTCGTGAGACTTTTCAAAAAGAGAGAATGAGTGAATCGATGAAAGTGCACTTTCCACATTATAGTGGGATAAACTATATAGTTTTTGAAAACTAACGAATGTGATTTTCCGCAAAATGAAGAAAACGTAAAGTTTGCTTGGTCACCAAGCAATCCTACAAAACACTTCATTTTGGTATTTTCGAGGTTAAATGGCACTATAAACGAGTTATAGAAAACAACAACCCTAGAAAGAATGTGAATTGGTCATGGATAACTCTTTTGCAACTCGTGAGACTTTTCAAAAAGAGAAAATGAGTGAATCGATGAAAGTGTACTTTCCACATTTTATTGGGATAAACTATAGAGTTTTTGAACACTAAGAATGTGATTTTCCGCAAAATAAAGAAAACGTAAAGTTTGCTTGGTCACCAAGCAATCCTACAAAACACTTCATTTTGGTATTTTCAAGGTTAAATGGCACTATAAACCAGTTATAGAAAACAACAACCCTAGAACGAATGTGAATTGATCATGGTTAACTCTTTTGCAACTCGTGGAACTTTTCAAAAAGAGAGAATGAGTGAATCGATGAAATTGCACTTTCCACATTATAGTGGGATAAACTATAGAGTTTTTGAGAACTAACGTATGTGATTTTCCGCAAAATGAAGAAAACATAAAGTTTGCTTGGTCACCAAGCAATCCTACAAACCACTTCATTTTGGTATTTTCGAGGTTAAATGGCACTATAAACGAGTTATAGAAAACAACAACCCTAGAACGATTGTGAATTGATCTAGGTCACTTTTGCAACTCGTGGAACTTTTCAAAAAGAGAGAATGAGTGAATCGATGAAAGTGCACTTTCCACATTATAATGGGATAAACTATAGAGTTTTTGAACATTAACGAATGTCATTTTCCGCAAAATAAAGAAAACGTAAAGTTTGCTTAGTCACCAAGCAATCCTACAAAACACTTCATTTTGGTATTTTCGAGGTTAAATGGCACTATAAACCAGTTATAGAAAACAACAACCCTAGAACGAATGTGAATTGGTCATGGTTAACTCTTTTGCAACTCGTGAGACTTTTCAAAAAGAGAGAATGAGTGAATCGATGAAAGTGCACTTTCCACATTATAGTGGGATAAACTATAGAGTTTTTGAACACCAACGAATGTGATTTTCCGCAAAATGAAGAAAACGTAAAGTTTGCTTGGTCACCAAGCAATCCTACGAAACACTTCATTTTGGTATTTTCGAGGTTAAATGGCACTATAAACGAGTTATAGAAAACAACAACCCTAGAAAGAATGTGAATTGGTCATGGATAACTCTTTTGCAACTCGTGAGACTTTTCAAAAAGAGAAAATGAGTGAATCGATGAAAGTGTACTTTCCACATTATAGTGGGATAAACTATAGAGTTTTTGAACACTAACGAATGTGATTTTCCACAAAATAAAGAAAACGTAAAGTTTGCTTGGTCACCAAGCAATCCTACAAAACACTTCATTTTGGTATTTTCGAGGTTAAATGGCACTATAAACCAGTTATAGAAAACAGCAACCCTCGAACGAATGTGAATTGGTCATGGTTAACTCTTTTGCAACTCGTGAGAATTTTCAAAAAGAGAGAATGAGTGAATCGATGAAAGTGCCCTTTCCACATTATAGTGGGATAAACTATAGAGTTTTTGAGAACTAACGTATGTGATTTTCCACAAAATGAAGAAAACATAAAGTTTGGTTGGTCACCACGCAATCCTATAAAACACTTCATTTTGGTATTTTCGAGGTTAAATGGCACTATAAACGAGTTATAGAAAACAACAACCCTAGAACGAATGTGAATTGGTCATGGTTAACTCTTTTGCAACTCGTGAGACTTTTCAAAAAGAGAGAATGAGTGAATTGATGAAAGTGCACTTTCCACAATATAGTGGGATAAACTATAGAGTTTTTGAACCCTAACGAATGTGATTTTCCGCAAAATAAAGAAAACGTAAAGTTTGCTTGGTCACCAAACAATCCTACAAAACACTTCATTTTGGTATTTTCGAGGTTAAATGGCACTATACACGAGTTATAGAAAACAACAATCTATAAAGAATGTGAATTGGTCAAGGATAAATCTTTTGCAACTCGTGAGACTTTTCAAAAAGAGAAAATGAGTGAATCGATGAAAGTGGACTTTCCACATTATAGTGGGATAAACTATAGAGTTTTTGAACACTAACGAATGTGATTTTCCGCAAAATAAAGAAAACGTAAAGTTTGCTTGGTCACCAAGCAATCCTACAAAACACTTCATTTTGGTATTTTTCAAGGTTAAATGGCACTATAAACGAGTTATAGAAAACAGCAACCCTAGAACGAATGTGAATTGGTCATGGTTAACTCTTTTGCAACTCGTGAGACTTTTCAAAAAGAGAGAATGAGTGAATCGATGAAAGTGCACTTTCCACATTATAGTGGGATAAACTATAGAGTTTTTGAGAACTAACGTATGTGATTTTCCGCAAACTGAAGAAAACATAAAGTTTGCTTGGTCACCAAGCAATCCTACAAACCACTTCATTTTGGTATTTTCGAGGTTAAATGGCACTATAAACGAGTTATAGAAAACAACAACCCTAGAACGATTGTGAATTGATCTAGGTCACTTTTGCAACTCGTGGAACTTTTCAAAAAGAGAGAATGAGTGAATCGATGAAAGTGCACTTTCCACATTATAATGGGATAAACTATAGAGTTTTTGAACATTAACGAATGTCATTTTCCGCAAAATAAAGAAAACGTAAAGTTTGCTTGGTCACCAAGCAATCCTACAAAACACTTCATTTTGGTATTTTCGAGGTTAAATGGCACTATAAATGAGTTATAGAAAACAACAACCCTAGAACGAATGTGAATTGGTCATGGTTAACTCTTTTGCAACTCGTGAGACTTTTCAAAAAGAGAGAATGAGTGAATCGATGAAAGTGCACTTTCCACATTATAGTGGGATAAACTATATAGTTTTTGAAAACTAACGAATGTGATTTTCCGCAAAATAAAGAAAACGTAAAGTTTGCTTGGTCACCAAGCAATCCTACAAAACACTTCATTTTGGTATTTTCGAGGTTAAATGACACTATAAACGAGTTATAGAAAACAACAACCCTAGAAAGAATGTGAATTGGTCATGGATAACTCTTTTGCAACTCGTGAGACTTTTCAAAAAGAGAAAATGAGTGAATCGATGAAAGTGTACTTTCCACATTATAGTGGGATAAACTATAGAGTTTTTGAACACTAACGAATGTGATTTTCCGCAAAATAAAGAAAACGTAAAGTTTGCTTGGTCACCAAGCAATCCTACAAAACACTTCATTTTCGTATTTTCGAGGTTAAATGGCACTATAAACGAGTTATAGAAAACAACAACCCTAGAACGAATGTGAATTGGTCATGGTTAACTCTTTTGCAACTCGTGAGACTTTTCAAAAAGAGAGAATGAGTGAATCGATGAAAGTGCACTTTCCACAATATAGTGGGATAAACTATATAGTTTTTGAAAACTAACGAATGTGATTTTCCGCAAAATGAAGAAAACGTAAAGTTTGCTTGGTCACCAAGCAATCCTACAAAACACTTCATTTTGGTATTTTCGAGGTTAAATGGCACTATAAACGAGTTATAGAAAACAACAACCCTAGAACGAATGTGAATTGGTCATGGTTAACTCTTTTGCAACTCGTGAGACTTTTCAAAAAGAGAGAATGAGTGAATCGATGAAAGTGCACTTTCCACAATATAGTGGGATAAACTATATAGTTTTTGAAAACTAACGAATGTGATTTTCCGCAAAATGAAGAAAACGTAAAGTTTGCTTGGTCACCAAGCAATCCTACAAAACACTTCATTTTGGTATTTTCGAGGTTAAATGGCACTATAAACGAGTTATAGAAAACAACAACCCTAGAACGAATGTGAATTGGTCATGGTTAACTCTTTTGCAACTCGTGAGACTTTTCAAAAAGAGAGAATGAGTGAATCGATGAAAGTGCACTTTCCACATTATAGTGGGATAAACTATATAGTTTTTGAAAACTAACGAATGTGATTTTCCGCAAAATGAAGAAAACGTAAAGTTTGCTTGGTCACCAAGCAATCCTACAAAACACTTCATTTTGGTATTTTCGAGGTTAAATGGCACTATAAACGAGTTATAGAAAACAACAACCCTAGAAAGAATGTGAATTGGTCATGGATAACTCTTTTGCAACTCGTGAGACTTTTCAAAAAGAGAAAATGAGTGAATCGATGAAAGTGTACTTTCCACATTATAGTGGGATAAACTATAGAGTTTTTGAACACTAACGAATGTGATTTTCCATAAAATAAAGAAAACGTAAAGTTTGCTTGGTCACCAAGCAATCCTACAAAACACTTCATTTTGGTATTTTCGAGGTTAAATGGCACTATAAACGAGTTATAGAAAACAACAACCCTAGAACGAATGTGAATTGGTCATGGTTAACTCTTTTGCAACTCGTGAGACTTTTCAAAAAGAGAGAATGAGTGAATCGATGAAAGTGCACTTTCCACATTATAGTGGGATAAACTATATAGTTTTTGAAAACTAACGAATGTGATTTTCCGCAAAATGAAGAAAACGTAAAGTTTGCTTGGTCACCAAGCAATCCTACAAAACACTTCATTTTGGTATTTTCGAGGTTAAATGGCACTATAAACGAGTTATAGAAAACAACAACCCTAGAACGATTGTGAATTGATCTAGGTCACTTTTGCAACTCGTGGAACTTTTCAAAAAGAGAGAATGAGTGAATCGATGAAAGTGCACTTTCCACATTATAATGGGATAAACTATAGAGTTTTTGAACATTAACGAATGTCATTTTCCGCAAAATAAAGAAAACGTAAAGTTTGCTTGGTCACCAAGCAATCCTACAAAACACTTCATTTTGGTATTTTCGAGGTTAAATGGCACTATAAATGAGTTATAGAAAACAACAACCCTAGAACGAATGTGAATTGGTCATGGTTAACTCTTTTGCAACTCGTGAGACTTTTCAAAAAGAGAGAATGAGTGAATCGATGAAAGTGCACTTTCCACATTATAGTGGGATAAACTATATAGTTTTTGAAAACTAACGAATGTGATTTTCCGCAAAATAAAGAAAACGTAAAGTTTGCTTGGTCACCAAGCAATCCTACAAAACACTTCATTTTGGTATTTTCGAGGTTAAATGACACTATAAACGAGTTATAGAAAACAACAACCCTAGAAAGAATGTGAATTGGTCATGGATAACTCTTTTGCAACTCGTGAGACTTTTCAAAAAGAGAAAATGAGTGAATCGATGAAAGTGTACTTTCCACATTATAGTGGGATAAACTATAGAGTTTTTGAACACTAACGAATGTGATTTTCCGCAAAATAAAGAAAACGTAAAGTTTGCTTGGTCACCAAGCAATCCTACAAAACACTTCATTTTCGTATTTTCGAGGTTAAATGGCACTATAAACGAGTTATAGAAAACAACAACCCTAGAACGAATGTGAATTGGTCATGGTTAACTCTTTTGCAACTCGTGAGACTTTTCAAAAAGAGAGAATGAGTGAATCGATGAAAGTGCACTTTCCACAATATAGTGGGATAAACTATATAGTTTTTGAAAACTAACGAATGTGATTTTCCGCAAAATGAAGAAAACGTAAAGTTTGCTTGGTCACCAAGCAATCCTACAAAACACTTCATTTTGGTATTTTCGAGGTTAAATGGCACTATAAACGAGTTATAGAAAACAACAACCCTAGAACGAATGTGAATTGGTCATGGTTAACTCTTTTGCAACTCGTGAGACTTTTCAAAAAGAGAGAATGAGTGAATCGATGAAAGTGCACTTTCCACAATATAGTGGGATAAACTATATAGTTTTTGAAAACTAACGAATGTGATTTTCCGCAAAATGAAGAAAACGTAAAGTTTGCTTGGTCACCAAGCAATCCTACAAAACACTTCATTTTGGTATTTTCGAGGTTAAATGGCACTATAAACGAGTTATAGAAAACAACAACCCTAGAACGAATGTGAATTGGTCATGGTTAACTCTTTTGCAACTCGTGAGACTTTTCAAAAAGAGAGAATGAGTGAATCGATGAAAGTGCACTTTCCACATTATAGTGGGATAAACTATATAGTTTTTGAAAACTAACGAATGTGATTTTCCGCAAAATGAAGAAAACGTAAAGTTTGCTTGGTCACCAAGCAATCCTACAAAACACTTCATTTTGGTATTTTCGAGGTTAAATGGCACTATAAACGAGTTATAGAAAACAACAACCCTAGAAAGAATGTGAATTGGTCATGGATAACTCTTTTGCAACTCGTGAGACTTTTCAAAAAGAGAAAATGAGTGAATCGATGAAAGTGTACTTTCCACATTATAGTGGGATAAACTATAGAGTTTTTGAACACTAACGAATGTGATTTTCCATAAAATAAAGAAAACGTAAAGTTTGCTTGGTCACCAAGCAATCCTACAAAACACTTCATTTTGGTATTTTCGAGGTTAAATGGCACTATAAACGAGTTATAGAAAACAACAACCCTAGAACGAATGTGAATTGGTCATGGTTAACTCTTTTGCAACTCGTGAGACTTTTCAAAAAGAGAGAATGAGTGAATCGATGAAAGTGCACTTTCCACAATATAGTGGGATAAACTATATAGTTTTTGAAAACTAACGAATGTGATTTTCCGCAAAATGAAGAAAACGTAAAGTTTGCTTGGTCACCAAGCAATCCTACAAAACACTTCATTTTGGTATTTTCGAGGTTAAATGGCACTATAAACGAGTTATAGAAAACAACAACCCTAGAACGAATGTGAATTGGTCATGGTTAACTCTTTTGCAACTCGTGAGACTTTTCAAAAAGAGAGAATGAGTGAATCGATGAAAGTGCACTTTCCACATTATAGTGGGATAAACTATATAGTTTTTGAAAACTAACGAATGTGATTTTCCGCAAAATGAAGAAAACGTAAAGTTTGCTTGGTCACCAAGCAATCCTACAAAACACTTCATTTTGGTATTTTCGAGGTTAAATGGCACTATAAACGAGTTATAGAAAACAACAACCCTAGAAAGAATGTGAATTGGTCATGGATAACTCTTTTGCAACTCGTGAGACTTTTCAAAAAGAGAAAATGAGTGAATCGATGAAAGTGTACTTTCCACATTATAGTGGGATAAACTATAGAGTTTTTGAACACTAAGAATGTGATTTTCCGCAAAATAAAGAAAACGTAAAGTTTGCTTGGTCACCAAGCAATCCTACAAAACACTTCATTTTGGTATTTTCGAGGTTAAATGGCACTATAAACGAGTTATAGAAAACAACAACCCTAGAAAGAATGTGAATTGGTCATGGATAACTCTTTTGCAACTCGTGAGACTTTTCAAAAAGAGAAAATGAGTGAATCGATGAAAGTGTACTTTCCACATTATATTGGGATAAACTATAGAGTTTTTGAACACTAAGAATGTGATTTTCCGCAAAATAAAGAAAACGTAAAGTTTGCTTGGTCACCAAGCAATCCTACAAAACACTTCATTTTGGTATTTTCAAGGTTAAATGTCACTATAAACCAGTTATAGAAAACAACATCCCTAGAACGAATGTGAATTGATCATGGTTAACTCTTTTGCAACTCGTGGAACTTTTCAAAAAGAGAGAATGAGTGAATCGATGAAATTGCACTTTCCACATTATAGTGGGATAAACTATAGAGTTTTTGAGAACTAACGTATGTGATTTTCCGCAAAATGAAGAAAACATAAAGTTTGCTTGGTCACCAAGCAATCCTACAAACCACTTCATTTTGGTATTTTCGAGGTTAAATGGCACTATACACGAGTTATAGAAAACAACAATCTATATAGAATGTGAATTGGTCAAGGATAACTCTTTTGCAACTCGTGAGACTTTTCAAAAAGAGAAAATGAGTGAATCGATGAAAGTGGACTTTCCACATTATAGTGGGATAAACTATAGAGTTTTTGAACACTAACGAATGTGATTTTCCGCATAATAAAGAAAACGTAAAGTTTGCTTGGTCACCAAGCAATCCTACAAAACACTTCATTTTGGTATTTTCAAGGTTAAATGGCACTATAAACGAGTTATAGAAAACAGCCACCCTAGAACGAATGTGAATTGGTCATGGTTAACTCTTTTGCAACTCGTGAGACTTTTCAAAAAGAGAGAATGAGTGAATCGATGAAAGTGCACTTTCCACATTATAGTGGGATAAACTATAGAGTTTTTGAGAACTAACGTATGTGATTTTCCGCAAACTGAAGAAAACATAAAGTTTGCTTGGTCACCAAGCAATCCTACAAACCACTTCATTTTGGTATTTTCGAGGTTAAATGGCACTACAAACGAGTTATAGAAAACAACAACCCTAGAACGATTGTGAATTGATCTAGGTCACTTTTGCAACTCGTGGAACTTTTCAAAAAGAGAGAATGAGTGAATCGATGAAAGTGCACTTTCCACATTATAATGGGATAAACTATAGAGTTTTTGAACATTAACGAATGTCATTTTCCGCAAAATAAAGAAAACGTAAAGTTTGCTTGGTCACCAAGCAATCCTACAAAACACTTCATTTTGGTATTTTCGAGGTTAAATGGCACTATAAACGAGTTATAGAAAACAACAACCCTAGAAAAAATGTGAATTGGTCATGGATAACTCTTTTGCAACTCGTGAGACTTTTCAAAAAGAGAAAATGAGTGAATCGATGAAAGTGTACTTTCCACATTATATTGGGATAAACTATAGAGTTTTTGAACACTAAGAATGTGATTTTCCGCAAAATAAAGAAAACGTAAAGTTTGCTTGGTCACCAAGCAATCCTACAAAACACTTCATTTTGGTATTTTCAAGGTTAAATGGCACTATAAACCAGTTATAGAAAACAACAACCCTAGAACGAATGTGAATTGACCATGGTTAACTCTTTTGCAACTCGTGGAACTTTTCAAAAAGAGAGAATGAGTGAATCGATGAAATTGCACTTTCCACATTATAGTGGGATAAACTATAGAGTTTTTGAGAAATAACGTATGTGATTTTCCGCAAAATGAAGAAAACATAAAGTTTGCTTGGTCACCAAGCAATCCTACAAACCACTTCATTTTGGTATTTTCGAGGTTAAATGGCACTATAAACGAGTTATAGAAAACAACAACCCTAGAACGATTGTGAATTGATCTAGGTCACTTTTGCAACTCGTGGAACTTTTCAAAAAGAGAGAATGAGTGAATCGATGAAAGTGCACTTTCCACATTATAATGGGATAAACTATAGAGTTTTTGAACATTAACGAATGTCATTTTCCGCAAAATAAAGAAAACGTAAAGTTTGCTTAGTCACCAAGCAATCCTACAAAACACTTCATTTTGGTATTTTCGAGGTTAAATGACACTATAAACGAGTTATGGAAAACAACAACCCTAGAAAGAATGTGAATTGGTCATGGATAACTCTTTTACAACTCGTGAGACTTTTCAAAAAGAGAAAATGAGTGAATCGATGAAAGTGTACTTTCCACATTATAGTGGGATAAACTATAGAGTTTTTGAACACTAACGAATGTGATTTTCCATAAAATAAAGAAAACGTAAAGTTTGCTTGGTCACCAAGCAATCCTACAAAACACTTCATTTTGGTATTTTCGAGGTTAAATGGCACTATAAACGAGTTATAGAAAACAACAACCCTAGAAAGAATGTGAATTGGTCATGGATAACTCTTTTGCAACTCGTGAGACTTTTCAAAAAGAGAAAATGAGTGAATCGATGAAAGTGTACTTTCCACATTATATTGGGATAAACTATAGAGTTTTTGAACACTAAGAATGTGATTTTCCGCAAAATAAAGAAAACGTAAAGTTTGCTTGGTCACCAAGCAATCCTACAAAACACTTCATTTTGGTATTTTCAAGGTTAAATGGCACTATAAACCAGTTATAGAAAACAACAACCCTAGAACGAATGTGAATTGATCATGGTTAACTCTTTTGCAACTCGTGGAACTTTTCAAAAAGAGAGAATGAGTGAATCGATGAAATTGCACTTTCCACATTATAGTGGGATAAACTATAGAGTTTTTGAGAACTAACGTATGTGATTTTCCGCAAAATGAAGAAAACATAAAGTTTGCTTGGTCACCAAGCAATCCTACAAACCACTTCATTTTGGTATTTTCGAGGTTAAATGGCACTATAAACGAGTTATAGAAAACAACAACCCTAGAACGATTGTGAATTGATCTAGGTCACTTTTGCAACTCGTGGAACTTTTCAAAAAGAGAGAATGAGTGAATCGATGAAAGTGCACTTTCCACATTATAATGGGATAAACTATAGAGTTTTTGAACATTAATGAATGTCATTTTCCGCAAAATAAAGAAAACGTAAAGTTTGCTTAGTCACCAAGCAATCCTACAAAACACTTCATTTTGGTATTTTCGAGGTTAAATGACACTATAAACGAGTTATGGAAAACAACAACCCTAGAAAGAATGTGAATTGGTCATGGATAACTCTTTTACAACTCGTGAGACTTTTCAAAAAGAGAAAATGAGTGAATCGATGAAAGTGTACTTTCCACATTATAGTGGGATAAACTATAGAGTTTTTGAACACTAACGAATGTGATTTTCCATAAAATAAAGAAAACGTAAAGTTTGCTTGGTCACCAAGCAATCCTACAAAACACTTCATTTTGGTATTTTCGAGGTTAAATGGCACTATAAACGAGTTATAGAAAACAACAACCCTAGAAAGAATGTGAATTGGTCATGGATAACTCTTTTACAACTCGTGAGACTTTTCAAAAAGAGAAAATGAGTGAATCGATGAAAGTGTACTTTCCACATTATAGTGGGATAAACTATAGAGTTTTTGAACACTAACGAATGTGATTTTCCGCAAAATAAAGAAAACGTAAAGTTTGCTTGGTCACCAAGCAATCCTACAAAACACTTCATTTTGGTATTTTCGAGGTTAAATGACACTATAAACGAGTTATAGAAAACAACAACCCTAGAAAGAATGTGAATTGGTCATGGATAACTCTTTTACAACTCGTGAGACTTTTCAAAAAGAGAAAATGAGTGAATCGGTGAAAGTGTACTTTCCACATTATAGAGGGATAAACTATAGAGTTTTTGAACACTAACGAATGTGATTTTCCATAAAATAAAGAAAACGTAAAGTTTGCTTGGTCACCAAGCAATCCTACAAAACACTTCATTTTGGTATTTTCGAGGTTAAATGGCACTATAAACGAGTTATAAAAACAACAACCCTAGAACGAATGTGAATTGGTCATGGTTAACTCTTTTGCAACTCGTGAGACTTTTCAAAAAGAGAGAATGAGTGAATCGATGAAAGTGCACTTTCCACATTATAGTGGGATAAGCTATATAGTTTTTGAAAACTAACGAATGTGATTTTCCGCAAAATGAAGAAAACGTAAAGTTTGCTTGGTCACCAAGCAATCCTACAAAACACTTCATTTTGGTATTTTCGAGGTTAAATGGCACTATAAACGAGTTATAGAAAACAACAACCCTAGAAAGAATGTGAATTGGTCATGGATAACTCTTTTGCAACTCGTGAGACTTTTCAAAAAGAGAAAATGAGTGAATCGATGAAAGTGTACTTTCCACATTATAGTGGGATAAACTATAGAGTTTTTGAACACTAAGAATGTGATTTTCCGCAAAATAAAGAAAACGAAAAGTTTGCTTGCTCACCAAGCAATCCTACAAAACACTTCCTTTTGGTATTTTCGAGGTTAAATGGCACTATAAACCAGTTATAGAAAACAACAACCCTAAAACGAATGTGAATTGGTCATGGTTAACTCTTTTGCAACTCGTGAGACTTTTCAAAAAGAGAGAATGAGTGAATCGATGAAATTGCACTTTCCACATTATAGGGGGATAAACTATAGAGTTTTTGAGAACTAACGTATGTGATTTTCCGCAAAATGAAGAAAACATAAAGTTTGCTTGGTCACCAAGCAATCCTACAAACCACTTCATTTTGGTATTTTCGAGGTTAAATGGCACTATACACGAGTTATAGAAAACAACAATCTATATAGAATGTGAATTGGTCAAGGATAACTCTTTTGCAACTCGTGAGACTTTTCAAAAAGAGAAAATGAGTGAATCGATGAAAGTGGACTTTCCACATTATAGTGGGATAAACTATAGAGTTTTTGAACACTAACGAATGTGATTTTCCGCATAATAAAGAAAACGTAAAGTTTGCTTGGTCACCAAGCAATCCTACAAAACACTTCATTTTGGTATTTTCAAGATTAAATGGCACTATAAACGAGTTATAGAAAACAGCCACCCTAGAACGAATGTGAATTGGTCATGGTTAACTCTTTTGCAACTCGTGAGACTTTTCAAAAAGAGAAAATGAGTGAATCGATGAAAGTGTACTTTCCACATTATAGTGGGATAAACTATAGAGTTTTTGAACACTAACGAATGTGATTTTCCATAAAATAAAGAAAACGTAAAGTTTGCTTGGTCACCAAGCAATCCTACAAAACACTTCATTTTGGTATTTTCGAGGTTAAATGGCACTATAAACGAGTTATAGAAAACAACAACCCTAGAACGAATGTGAATTGGTCATGGTTAACTCTTTTGCAACTCGTGAGACTTTTCAAAAAGAGAGAATGAGTGAATCGATGAAAGTGCACTTTCCACATTATAGTGGGATAAACTATATAGTTTTTGAAAACTAACGAATGTGATTTTCCGCAAAATGAAGAAAACGTAAAGTTTGCTTGGTCACCAAGCAATCCTACAAAACACTTCATTTTGGTATTTTCGAGGTTAAATGGCACTATAAACGAGTTATAGAAAACAACAACCCTAGAAAGAATGTGAATTGGTCATGGATAACTCTTTTGCAACTCGTGAGACTTTTCAAAAAGAGAAAATGAGTGAATCGATGAAAGTGTACTTTCCACATTATAGTGGGATAAACTATAGAGTTTTTGAACACTAAGAATGTGATTTTCCGCAAAATAAAGAAAACGTAAAGTTTGCTTGCTCACCAAGCAATCCTACAAAACACTTCATTTTGGTATTTTCGAGGTTAAATGGCACTATAAACCAGTTATAGAAAACAACAACCCTAGAACGAATGTGAATTGGTCATGGTTAACTCTTTTGCAACTCGTGAGACTTTTCAAAAAGAGAGAATGAGTGAATCGATGAAAGTGCACTTTCCACATTATAGTGGGATAAACTATAGAGTTTTTGAACACCAACGAATGTGATTTTCCGCAAAATGAAGAAAACGTAAAGTTTGCTTGGTCACCAAGCAATCCTACAAAACACTTCATTTTGGTATTTTCGAGGTTAAATGGCACTATAAACGAGTTATAGAAAACAACAACCCTAGAAAGAATGTGAATTGGTCATGGATAACTCTTTTACAACTCGTGAGACTTTTCAAAAAGAGAAAATGAGTGAATCGATGAATGTGTACTTTCCACATTATAGTGGGATAAACTATAGAGTTTTTGAACACTAACGAATGTGATTTTCCATAAAATAAAGAAAACGTAAAGTTTGCTTGGTCACCAAGCAATCCTACAAAACACTTCATTTTGGTATTTTCGAGGTTAAATGGCACTATAAACGAGTTATAGAAAACAACAACCCTAGAACGAATGTGAATTGGTCATGGATAACTCTTTTGCAACTCGTGAGACTTTTCAAAAAGAGAAAATGAGTGAATCGATGAAAGTGTACTTTCCACATTATAGTGGGATAAACTATAGAGTTTTTGAACACTAAGAATGTGATTTTCCGCAAAATAAAGAAAACGTAAAGTTTGCTTGCTCACCAAGCAATCCTACAAAACACTTCATTTTGGTATTTTCGAGGTTAAATGGCACTATAAACCAGTTATAGAAAACAACAACCCTAGAACGAATGTGAATTGGTCATGGTTAACTCTTTTGCAACTCGTGAGACTTTTCAAAAAGAGAGAATGAGTGAATCGATGAAAGTGCACTTTCCACATTATAGTGGGATAAACTATAGAGTTTCTGAACACCAACGAATGTGATTTTCCGCAAAATGAAGAAAACGTAAAGTTTGCTTGGTCACCAAGCAATCCTACAAAACACTTCATTTTGGTATTTTCGAGGTTAAATGGCACTATAAACGAGTTATAGAAAACAACAACCCTAGAAAGAATGTGAATTGGTCATGGATAACTCTTTTGCAACGCGTGAGACTTTTCAAAAAGAGAAAATGAGTGAATCGATGAAAGTGTACTTTCCACATTATATTGGGATAAACTATAGAGTTTTTGAACACTAAGAATGTGATTTTCCGCAAAATAAAGAAAACGTAAAGTTTGCTTGGTCACCAAGCAATCCTACAAAACACTTCATTTTGGTATTTTCAAGGTTAAATGGCACTATAAACCAGTTATAGAAAACAACAACCCTAGAACGAATGTGAATTGATCATGGTTAACTCTTTTGCAACTCGTGGAACTTTTCAAAAAGAGAGAATGAGTGAATCGATGAAATTGCACTTTCCACATTATAGTGGGATAAACTATAGAGTTTTTGAGAACTAACGTATGTGATTTTCCGCAAAATGAAGAAAACATAAAGTTTGCTTGGTCACCAAGCAATCCTACAAACCACTTCATTTTGGTATTTTCGAGGTTAAATGGCACTATAAACGAGTTATAGAAAACAACAACCCTAGAACGATTGTGAATTGATCTAGGTCACTTTTGCAACTCGTGGAACTTTTCAAAAAGAGAGAATGAGTGAATCGATGAAAGTGCACTTTCCACATTATAATGGGATAAACTATAGAGTTTTTGAACATTAACGAATGTCATTTTCCGCAAAATAAAGAAAACGTAAAGTTTGCTTAGTCACCAAGCAATCCTACAAAACACTTCATTTTGGTATTTTCGAGGTTAAATGACACTATAAACGAGTTATAGAAAACAACAACCCTAGAAAGAATGTGAATTGGTCATGGATAACTATTTTACAACTCGTGAGACTTTTCAAAAAGAGAAAATGAGTGAATCGATGAAAGTGTACTTTCCACATTATAGTGGGATAAACTATAGAGTTTTTGAACACTAACGAATGTGATTTTCCGCAAAATAAAGAAAACGTAAAGTTTGCTTGGTCACCAAGCAATCCTACAAAACACTTCATTTTGGTATTTTCGAGGTTAAATGACACTATAAACGAGTTATAGAAAACAACAACCCTAGAAAGAATGTGAATTGGTCATGGATAACTCTTTTACAACTCGTGAGACTTTTCAAAAAGAGAAAATGAGTGAATCGATGAAAGTGTACTTTCCACATTATAGTGGGATAAACTATAGAGTTTTTGAACACTAACGAATGTGATTTTCCATAAAATAAAGAAAACGTAAAGTTTGCTTGGTCACCAAGCAATCCTACAAAACACTTCATTTTGGTATTTTCGAGGTTAAATGGCACTATAAACGAGTTATAGAAAACAACAACCCTAGAACGAATGTGAATTGGTCATGGTTAACTCTTTTGCAACTCGTGAGACTTTTCAAAAAGAGAGAATGAGTGAATCGATGAAAGTGCACTTTCCACATTATAGTGGGATAAACTATATAGTTTTTGAAAACTAACGAATGTGATTTTCCGCAAAATGAAGAAAACGTAAAGTTTGCTTGGTCACCAAGCAATCCTACAAAACACTTCATTTTGGTATTTTCGAGGTTAAATGGCACTATAAACGAGTTATAGAAAACAACAACCCTAGAAAGAATGTGAATTGGTCATGGATAACTCTTTTGCAACTCGTGAGACTTTTCAAAAAGAGAAAATGAGTGAATCGATGAAAGTGTACTTTCCACATTATATTGGGATAAACTATAGAGTTTTTGAACACTAAGAATGTGATTTTCCGCAAAATAAAGAAAACGTAAAGTTTGCTTGGTCACCAAGCAATCCTACAAAACACTTCATTTTGGTATTTTCAAGGTTAAATGGCACTATAAACCAGTTATAGAAAACAACAACCCTAGAACGAATGTGAATTGATCATGGTTAACTCTTTTGCAACTCGTGGAACTTTTCAAAAAGAGAGAATGAGTGAATCGATGAAATTGCACTTTCCACATTATAGTGGGATAAACTATAGAGTTTTTGAGAACTAACGTATGTGATTTTCTGCAAAATGAAGAAAACATAAAGTTTGCTTGGTCACCAAGCAATCCTACAAACCACTTCATTTTGGTATTTTCGAGGTTAAATGTGGAAAGTGCACTTTCATCGATTCACTCATTTTCTCTTTTTGAAAAGTCTCACGAGTTGCAAAAGAGTTATCCATGACCAATTCACATTCTTTCTAGGGTTGTTGTTTTCTATAACTCGTTTATAGTGCCATTTAACCTCGAAAATACCAAAATGAAGTGTTTTGTAGGATTGCTTGGTGACCAAGCAAACTTTACGTTTTCTTCATTTTGCGGAAAATCACATTCGTTAGTTTTCAAAAACTATATAGTTTATCCCACTATAATGTGGAAAGTGCACTTTCATCGATTCACTCATTCTCTCTTTTTGAAAAGTCTCACGAGTTGCAAAAGAGTTAACCATGACCAATTCACATTCGTTCTAGGGTTGTTGTTTTCTATAACTCGTTTATAGTGTCATTTAACCTCGAAAACACCAAAATGAAGTGTTTTGTAGGATTGCTTGGTGACCAAGCAAACTTTACGTTTTCTTTATTTTATGGAAAATCACATTCGTTAGTGTTCAAAAACTCTATAGTTTATCCCACTATAATGTGGAAAGTACACTTTCATCGATTCACTCATTTTCTCTTTTTGAAAAGTCTCACGAGTTGTAAAAGAGTTATCCATGACCAATTCACATTCTTTCTAGGGTTGTTGTTTTCTATAACTCGTTTATAGTGTCATTTAACCTCGAAAATACCAAAATGAAGTGTTTTGTAGGATTGCTTGGTGACCAAGCAAACTTTACGTTTTCTTTATTTTGCGGAAAATCACATTCGTTAGTGTTCAAAAACTGTATAGTTTATCCCACTATAATGTGGAAAGTACACTTTCATCGATTCACTCATTTTCTCTTTTTGAAAAGTCTCACGAGTTGCAAAGGAGTTATCCATGACCAATTCACATTCGTTCTAGGGTTGTTGTTTTCTATAACTCGTTTATAGTGCCATTTAACCTCGAAAATATCAAAATGAAGTGTTTTGTAGGATTGCTTGGTGACCAAGCAAACTTTACGTTTTCTTTATATTATGCGGAAAATCACATTCGTTAGTGTTCAAAAACTCTATAGTTTATCCCATTATAATGTGGAAAGTGCACTTTCATCGATTCACTAATTCTCTCTTTTTGAAAAGTTCCACGAGTTGCAAAAGTGACCAAGATCAATTCACATTCGTTCTAGGGTTGTTGTTTTCTATAACTCGTTTATAGTGCCATTTAACCTCGAAAATACCAAAATGAAGTGTTTTGTAGGATTGCTTGGTGACCAAGCAAACTTTATGTTTTCTTCATTTTGCGGAAAATCACATACGTTAGTTCTCAAAAACTCTATAGTTTATCCCACTATAATGTGGAAAGTGCACTTTCATCGATTCACTCATTCTCTCTTTTTGAAAAGTCTCACGAGTTGCAAAAGAGTTAACCATGATCAATTCACACTCGTTCTAGGGTTGTTGTTTTCTATAACTCGTTTATAGTGCCATTTAACCTCGAAAATACCAAAATGAAGTGTTTTGTAGGATTGCTTGGTGACCAAGCAAACTTTATGTTTTCTTCATTTTGCGGAAAATCACATACGTTAGTTCTCAAAAACTCTATAGTTTATCCCACTATAATGTGGAAAGTAAACTTTCATCGATTCACTCATTCTCTCTTTTTGAAAAGTCTCATGAGTTGCAAAAGAGTTAACCATGACCAATTCACATTCGTTTTAGGGTTGTTGTTTTCTATAACTCGTTTATAGTGCCATTTAACCTCGAAAATACCAAAATGAAGTGTTTTGTAGGATTGCTTGGTGACCAAGCAAACTTTATGTTTTCTTCATTTTGCGGAAAATCACATACGTTAGTGCTCAAAAACTCTATAGTTTATCCCACTATAATGTGGAAAGTAAACTTTCATCGATTCACTCATTCTCTCTTTTTGAAAAGTCTCATGAATTGCAAAAGTGTTAACCATGACCAATTCACATTCGTTCTAGGGTTGTTGTTTTCTATAACTCGTTTATAGTGCCATTTAACCTCGAAAATATCAAAATGAAGTGTTTTGTAGGATTGGTTTTCTTTATTTTGCGGAAAATCACATTCGTTAGTGTTCAAAAACTCTATAGTTTATCCCATTATAATGTGGAAATGCACTTTCATCGATTCACTCATTCTCTCTTTTTGAAAAGTTCCACGAGTTGCAAAAGAGTTAACCATGATCAATTCACATTCGTTCTAGGGTTGTTGTTTTCTATAACTCGTTTATAGTGCCATTTAACCTTGAAAATACCAAAATGAAGTGTTTTGTAGGATTGCTTGGTGACCAAGCAAACTTTACGTTTTCTTTATTTTGCGGAAAATCACATTCGTTAGTGTTCAAAAACTCTATAGTTTATCCCACTATAATGTGGAAAGTACACTTTCATCGATTCACTCATTTTCTCTTTTTGAAAAGTCTCACGAGTTGCAAAAGAGTTATCCATGACCAATTCACATTCTTTCTAGGGTTGTTGTTTTCTATAACTCGTTTATAGTGCCATTTAACCTCGAAAATACCAAAATGAAGTGTTTTGTAGGATTGCTTGGTGACCAAGCAAACTTTACGTTTTCTTTATTTTGCGGAAAATCACATTCGTTAGTGTTCAAAAACTCTATAGTTTATCCCACTATAATGTGGAAAGTGCACTTTCATTGATTCACTCATTCTCTCTTTTTGAAAAGTCTCACGAGTTGCAAAAGAGTTAACCATGACCAATTCACATTCGTTCTAGGGTTGTTGTTTTCTATAACTCGTTTATAGTGCCATTTAACCTCAAAAATACCAAAATGAAGTGTTTTGTAGGATTGCTTGGTGACCAAGCAAACTTTATGTTTTCTTCATTTTGCGGAAAATCACATACGTTAGTTCTCAAAAACTCTATAGTTTATCCCACTATAATGTGGAAAGTGCACTTTCATCGATTCACTCATTCTCTCTTTTTGAAAAGTCTCACGAGTTGCAAAAGAGTTAACCATGACCAATTCACATTCGTTCTAGGGTTGTTGTTTTCTATAACTCGTTTATAGTGCCATTTAACCTCGAAAATACCAAAATGAAGTGTTTTGAAGGATTGCTTGGTGACCAAGCAAACTTTACGTTTTCTTTATTTTGCGGAAAATCACATTCGTTAGTGTTCAAAAACTCTATAGTTTATCCCACTATAATGTGGAAAGTCCACTTTCATCGATTCACTCATTTTCTCTTTTTTGAAAAGTCTCACGAGTTGCAAAAGAGTTATCCTTGACCAATTCACATTCTTTCTAGGGTTGTTGTTTTCTATAACTCGTTTATAGTGCCATTTAACCTCGAAAATACCAAAATGAAGTGTTTTGTAGGATTGCTTGGTGACCAAGCAAACTTTACGTTTTCTTTATTTTGCGGAAAATCACATTCCTTAGTGTTCAAAAACTCTATAGTTTATCCCACTATAATGTGGAAAGTGCACTTTCATCGATTCACTCATTCTCTCTTTTTGAAAAGTCTCACGAGTTGCAAAAGAGTTAACCATGACCAATTCACATTCGTTCTAGGGTTGTTGTTTTCTATAACTCGTTTATAGTGCCATTTAACCTCGAAAATACCAAAATGAAGTGTTTTGTAGGATTGCTTGGTGACCAAGCAAACTTTACATTTTCTTTATTTTGCGGAAAATCACATTCGTTAGTGTTCAAAAACTCTATAGTTTATCCCACTATAATGTGGAAAGTACACTTTCATCGATTCACTCATTTTCTCTTTTTGAAAAGTCTCACGAGTTGCAAAAGAGTTATCCATGACCAATTCACATTCGTTCTAGGGTTGTTGTTTTCTATAACTCGTTTATAGTGCCATTTAACCTCGAAAATATCAAAATGAAGTGTTTTGTAGGATTGCTTGGTGACCAAGCAAACTTTACGTTTTCTTTATTTTGCGGAAAATCACATTCGTTAGTGTTCAAAAACTCTATAGTTTATCCCATTATAATGTGGAAAGTGCACTTTCATCGATTCACTAATTCTCTCTTTTTGAAAAGTTCCACGAGTTGCAAAAGTGACCAAGATCAATTCACATTCGTTCTAGGGTTGTTGTTTTCTATAACTCGTTTATAGTGTCATTTAACCTCGAAAATACCAAAATGAAGTGTTTTGTAGGATTGCTTGGTGACCAAGCAAACTTTATGTTTTCTTCATTTTGCGGAAAATCACATACGTTAGTTCTCAAAAACTCTATAGTTTATCCCACTATAATGTGGAAAGTGCACTTTCATCGATTCACTCATTCTCTCTTTTTGAAAAGTCTCACGAGTTGCAAAAGAGTTAACCATGATCAATTCACACTCGTTCTAGGGTTGTTGTTTTCTATAACTCGTTTATAGTGCCATTTAACCTCGAAAATACCAAAATGAAGTGTTTTGTAGGATTACTTGGTGACCAAGCAAACTTTATGTTTTCTTCATTTTGCGGAAAATCACATACGTTAGTTCTCAAAAACTCTATAGTTTATCCCACTATAATGTGGAAAGTGCACTTTCATCGATTCACTCATTCTCTCTTTTTGAAAAGTCTCACGAGTTGCAAAAGAGTTAACCATGATCAATTCACACTCGTTCTAGGGTTGTTGTTTTCTATAACTCGTTTATAGTGCCATTTAACCTCGAAAATACCAAAATGAAGTGTTTTGTAGGATTGCTTGGTGACCAAGCAAACTTTATGTTTTCTTCATTTTGCGGAAAATCACATACGTTAGTTCTCAAAAACTCTATAGTTTATCCCACTATAATGTGGAAAGTAAACTTTCATCGATTCACTCATTCTCTCTTTTTGAAAAGTCTCATGAGTTGCAAAAGAGTTAACCATGACCAATTCACATTCGTTTTAGGGTTGTTGTTTTCTATAACTCGTTTATAGTGCCATTTAACCTCGAAAATACCAAAATGAAGTGTTTTGTAGGATTGCTTGGTGACCAAGCAAACTTTATGTTTTCTTCATTTTGCGGAAAATCACATACGTTAGTTCTCAAAAACTCTATAGTTTATCCCACTATAATGTGGAAAGTGCACTTTCATCGATTCACTCATTCTCTCTTTTTGAAAAGTCTCACGAGTTGCAAAAGAGTTAACCATGATCAATTCACACTCGTTCTAGGGTTGTTGTTTTCTATAACTCGTTTATAGTGCCATTTAACCTCGAAAATACCAAAATGAAGTGTTTTGTAGGATTGCTTGGTGACCAAGCAAACTTTATGTTTTCTTCATTTTGCGGAAAATCACATACGTTAGTTCTCAAAAACTCTATAGTTTATCCCACTATAATGTGGAAAGTGCACTTTCATCGATTCACTCATTCTCTCTTTTTGAAAAGTCTCACGAGTTGCAAAAGAGTTAACCATGACCAATTCACATTCGTTCTAGGGTTGTTGTTTTCTATAACTCGTTTATAGTGCCATTTAACCTCGAAAATACCAAAATGAAGTGTTTTGAAGGATTGCTTGGTGACCAAGCAAACTTTACGTTTTCTTTATTTTGCGGAAAATCACATTCGTTAGTGTTCAAAAACTCTATAGTTTATCCCACTATAATGTGGAAAGTCCACTTTCATCGATTCACTCATTTTCTCTTTTTTGAAAAGTCTCACGAGTTGCAAAAGAGTTATCCTTGACCAATTCACATTCTTTCTAGGGTTGTTGTTTTCTATAACTCGTTTATAGTGCCATTTAACCTCGAAAATACCAAAATGAAGTGTTTTGTAGGATTGCTTGGTGACCAAGCAAACTTTATGTTTTCTTCATTTTGCGGAAAATCACATACGTTAGTTCTCAAAAACTCTATAGTTTATCCCACTATAATGTGGAAAGTGCACTTTCATCGATTCACTCATTCTCTCTTTTTGAAAAGTCTCACGAGTTGCAAAAGAGTTAACCATGATCAATTCACACTCGTTCTAGGGTTGTTGTTTTCTATAACTCGTTTATAGTGCCATTTAACCTCGAAAATACCAAAATGAAGTGTTTTGTAGGATTGCTTGGTGACCAAGCAAACTTTATGTTTTCTTCATTTTGCGGAAAATCACATACGTTAGTTCTCAAAAACTCTATAGTTTATCCCACTATAATGTGGAAAGTAAACTTTCATCGATTCACGCATTCTCTCTTTTTGAAAAGTCTCATGAGTTGCAAAAGAGTTAACCATGACCAATTCACATTCGTTTTAGGGTTGTTGTTTTCTATAACTCGTTTATAGTGCCATTTAACCTCGAAAATACCAAAATGAAGTGTTTTGTAGGATTGCTTGGTGACCAAGCAAACTTTATGTTTTCTTCATTTTGCGGAAAATCACATACGTTAGTGCTCAAAAACTCTATAGTTTATCCCACTATAATGTGGAAAGTAAACTTTCATCGATTCACTCATACTCTCTTTTTGAAAAGTCTCATGAATTGCAAAAGTGTTAACCATGACCAATTCACATTCGTTCTAGGGTTGTTGTTTTCTATAACTCGTTTATAGTGCCATTTAACCTCGAAAATATCAAAATGAAGTGTTTTGTAGGATTGGTTTTCTTTATTTTGCGGAAAATCACATTCGTTAGTGTTCAAAAACTCTATAGTTTATCCCATTATAATGTGGAAATGCACTTTCATCGATTCACTCATTCTCTCTTTTTGAAAAGTTCCACGAGTTGCAAAAGATTAACCATGATCAATTCACATTCGTTCTAGGGTTGTTGTTTTCTATAACTCGTTTATAGTGCCATTTAACCTTGAAAATACCAAAATGAAGTGTTTTGTAGGATTGCTTGGTGACCAAGCAAACTTTACGTTTTCTTTATTTTGCGGAAAATCACATTCGTTAGTGTTCAAAAACTCTATAGTTTATCCCACTATAATGTGGAAAGTACAGTTTCATCGATTCACTCATTTTCTCTTTTTGAAAAGTCTCACGAGTTGCAAAAGAGTTATCCATGACCAATTCACATTCTTTCTAGGGTTGTTGTTTTCTATAACTCGTTTATAGTGCCATTTAACCTCGAAAATACCAAAATGAAGTGTTTTGTAGGATTGCTTGGTGACCAAGCAAACTTTATGTTTTCTTCATTTTGCGGAAAATCACATACGTTAGTGCTCAAAAACTCTATAGTTTATCCCACTATAATGTGGAAAGTAAACTTTCATCGATTCACTCATTCTCTCTTTTTGAAAAGTCTCATGAATTGCAAAAGTGTTAACCATGACCAATTCACATTCGTTCTAGGGTTGTTGTTTTCTATAACTCGTTTATAGTGCCATTTAACCTCGAAAATATCAAAATGAAGTGTTTTGTAGGATTGGTTTTCTTTATTTTGCGGAAAATCGCATTCGTTAGTGTTCAAAAACTCTATAGTTTATCCCATTATAATGTGGAAATGCACTTTCATCGATTCACTCATTCTCTCTTTTTGAAAAGTTCCACGAGTTGCAAAAGAGTTAACCATGATCAATTCACATTCGTTCTAGGGTTGTTGTTTTCTATAACTCGTTTATAGTGCCATTTAACCTTGAAAATACCAAAATGAAGTGTTTTGTAGGATTGCTTGGTGACCAAGCAAACTTTACGTTTTCTTTATTTTGCGGAAAATCACATTCGTTAGTGTTCAAAAACTCTATAGTTTATCCCACTATAATGTGGAAAGTACACTTTCATCGATTCACTCATTTTCTCTTTTTGAAAAGTCTCACGAGTTGCAAAAGAGTTATCCATGACCAATTCACATTCTTTCTAGGGTTGTTGTTTTCTATAACTCGTTTATAGTGCCATTTAACCTCGAAAATACCAAAATGAAGTGTTTTGTAGGATTGCTTGGTGACCAAGCAAACTTTATGTTTTCTTCATTTTGCGGAAAATCACATACGTTAGTTTTCAAAAACTCTATAGTTTATCCCACTATAATGTGGAAAGTGCACTTTCATCGATTCACTCATTCTCTCCTTTTGAAAAGTCTCACGAGTTGCAAAAGAGTTAACCATGACCAATTCACATTCGTTCTAGGGTTGTTGTTTTCTATAACTCGTTTATAGTGCCATTTAACCTCGAAAATACCAAAATGAAGTGTTTTGAAGGATTGCTTGGTGACCAAGCAAACTTTACGTTTTCTTTATTTTGCGGAAAATCACATTCGTTAGTGTTCAAAAACTCTATAGTTTATCCCACTATAATGTGGAAAGTACACTTTCATCGATTAACTCATTTTCTCTTTTTGAAAAGTCTCACGAGTTGCAAAAGAGTTATCCATGACCAATTCACATTCTTTCTAGGGTTGTTGTTTTCTATAACTCGTTTATAGTGCCATTTAACCTCGAAAATACCAAAATGAAGTGTTTTGTAGGATTGCTTGGTGACCAAGCAAACTTTACGTTTTCTTTATTTTGCAGAAAATCACATTCGTTAGTGTTCAAAAACTCTATAGTTTATCCCACTATAATGTGGAAAATGCACTTTCATCGATTCACTCATTCTCTCTTTTTGAAAAGTCTCACGAGTTGCAAAAGAGTTAACCATGACCAATTCACATTCGTTCTAGGGTTGTTGTTTTCTATAACTCGTTTATAGTGCCATTTAACCTCGAAAATACCATAATGAAGTGTTTTGTAGGATTGCTTGGTTACCAAGCAAACTTTATGTTTTCTTCATTTTGCTGAAAATCACATAAGTTAGTTTTCAAAAACTCTATAGTTTATCCCACTATAATGTGGAAAGTGCACTTTCATCGATTCACTCATTCTCTCTTTTTGAAAAGTCTCACGAGTTGCAAAAGAGTTAACCATGACCAATTCACATTCGTTCTAGGGTTGTTGTTTTCTATAACTCGTTTATAGTGTCATTTAACCTCGAAAATATCAAAATGAAGTGTTTTGTAGGATTGCTTGGTGACCAAGCAAACTTTATGTTTTCTTCATTTTGCGGAAAATCACATACGTTAGTTTTCAAAAACTCTATAGTTTATCCCACTATAATGTGGAAAGTGCACTTTCATCGATTCACTCATTCTCTCCTTTTGAAAAGTCTCACGAGTTGCAAAAGAGTTAACCATGACCAATTCACATTCGTTCTAGGGTTGTTGTTTTCTATAACTCGTTTATAGTGCCATTTAACCTCGAAAATACCAAAATGAAGTGTTTTGAAGGATTGCTTGGTGACCAAGCAAACTTTACGTTTTCTTTATTTTGCGGAAAATCACATTCGTTAGTGTTCAAAAACTCTATAGTTTATCCCACTATAATGTGGAAAGTACACTTTCATCGATTCACTCATTTTCTCTTTTTGAAAAGTCTCACGAGTTGCAAAAGAGTTATCCGTGACCAATTCACATTCTTTCTAGGGTTGTTGTTTTCTATAACTCGTTTATAGTGCCATTTAACCTCGAAAATACCAAAATGAAGTGTTTTGTAGGATTGCTTGGTGACCAAGCAAACTTTACGTTTTCTTTATTTTGCAGAAAATCACATTCGTTAGTGTTCAAAAACTCTATAGTTTATCCCACTATAATGTGGAAAGTGCACTTTCATCGATTCACTCATTCTCTCTTTTTGAAAAGTCTCACGAGTTGCAAAAGAGTTAACCATGACCAATTCACATTCGTTCTAGGGTTGTTGTTTTCTATAACTCGTTTATAGTGCCATTTAACCTCGAAAATACCATAATGAAGTGTTTTGTAGGATTGCTTGGTGACCAAGCAAACTTTATGTTTTCTTCATTTTGCGGAAAATCACATACGTTAGTTTTCAAAAACTCTATAGTTTATCCCACTATAATGTGGAAAGTGCACTTTCATCGATTCACTCATTCTCTCTTTTTGAAAAGTCTCACGAGTTTCAAAAGAGTTAACCATGACCAATTCACATTCGTTCTAGGGTTGTTGTTTTCTATAACTCGTTTATAGTGTCATTTAACCTCGAAAATATCAAAATGAAGTGTTTTGTAGGATTGCTTGGTGACCAAGCAAACTTTATGTTTTCTTCATTTTGCGGAAAATCACATAAGTTAGTTTTCAAAAACTCTATAGTTTATCCCACTATAATGTGGAAAGTGCACTTTCATCGATTCACTCATTCTCTCTTTTTGAAAAGTCTCACGAGTTGCAAAAGAATTAACCATGACCAATTCACATTCGTTCTAGGGTTGTTTTCTATAACTCGTTTATAGTGTCATTTAACCTCGAAAATATCAAAATGAAGTGTTTTGTAGGATTGCTTGGTGACCAAGCAAACTTTATGTTTTCTTCATTTTGCGGAAAATCACATACGTTAGTTTTCAAAAACTCTATAGTTTATCCCACTATAATGTGGAAAGTGCACTTTCATCGATTCACTCATTCTCTGCTTTTGAAAAGTCTCACGAGTTGCAAAAGAGTTAACCATGACCAATTCACATTCGTTCTAGGGTTGTTGTTTTCTATAACTCGTTTATAGTGCCATTTAACCTCGAAAATACCAAAATGAAGTGTTTTGAAGGATTGCTTGGTGACCAAGCAAACTTTACGTTTTCTTTATTTTGCGGAAAATCACATTCGTTAGTGTTCAAAAACTCTATAGTTTATCCCACTATAATGTGGAAAGTACACTTTCATCGATTCACTCATTTTCTCTTTTTGAAAAGTCTCACGAGTTGCAAAAGAGTTATCCATGACCAATTCACATTCTTTCTAGGGTTGTTGTTTTCTATAACTCGTTTATAGTGCCATTTAACCTCGAAAATACCAAAATGAAGTGTTTTGTAGGATTGCTTGGTGACCAAGCAAACTTTACGTTTTCTTTATTTTGCAGAAAATCACATTCGTTAGTGTTCAAAAACTCTATAGTTTATCCCACTATAATGTGGAAAGTGCACTTTCATCGATTCACTCATTCTCTCTTTTTGAAAAGTCTCACGAGTTGCAAAAGAGTTAACCATGACCAATTCACATTCGTTCTAGGGTTGTTGTTTTCTATAACTCGTTTATAGTGCCATTTAACCTCGAAAATACCATAATGAAGTGTTTTGTAGGATTGCTTGGTGACCAAGCAAACTTTACGTTTTCTTTATTTTGCGGAAAATCACATTCGTTAGTGTTCAAAAACTCTATAGTTTATCCCACTATAATGTGGAAAGTACACTTTCATCGATTCACTCATTTTCTCTTTTTGAAAAGTCTCACGAGTTGCAAAAGAGTTAACCATGACCAATTCACATTCGTTCTAGGGTTGTTGTTTTCTATAACTCGTTTATAGTGCCATTTAACCTCGAAAATACCAAAATGAAGTGTTTTGAAGGATTGCTTGGTGACCAAGCAAACTTTACGTTTTCTTTATTTTGCGGAAAATCACATTCGTTAGTGTTCAAAAACTCTATAGTTTATCCCACTATAATGTGGAAAGTGCACTTTCATCGATTCACTCATTCTCTCTTTTTGAAAAGTCTCACGAGTTTCAAAAGAGTTAACCATGACCAATTCACATTCGTTCTAGGGTTGTTGTTTTCTATAACTCGTTTATAGTGTCATTTAACCTCGAAAATATCAAAATGAAGTGTTTTGTAGGATTGCTTGGTGACCAAGCAAACTTTATGTTTTCTTCATTTTGCGGAAAATCACATACGTTAGTTTTCAAAAACTCTATAGTTTATCCCACTATAATGTGGAAAGTGCACTTTCATCGATTCACTCATTCTCTCTTTTTGAAAAGTCTCACGAGTTGCAAAAGAATTAACCATGACCAATTCACATTCGTTCTAGGGTTGTTTTCTATAACTCGTTTATAGTGTCATTTAACCTCGAAAATATCAAAATGAAGTGTTTTGTAGGATTGCTTGGTGACCAAGCAAACTTTATGTTTTCTTCATTTTGCGGAAAATCACATACGTTAGTTTTCAAAAACTCTATAGTTTATCCCACTATAATGTGGAAAGTGCACTTTCATCGATTCACTCATTCTCTGCTTTTGAAAAGTCTCACGAGTTGCAAAAGAGTTAACCATGACCAATTCACATTCGTTCTAGGGTTGTTGTTTTCTATAACTCGTTTATAGTGCCATTTAACCTCGAAAATACCAAAATGAAGTGTTTTGAAGGATTGCTTGGTGACCAAGCAAACTTTACGTTTTCTTTATTTTGCGGAAAATCACATTCGTTAGTGTTCAAAAACTCTATAGTTTATCCCACTATAATGTGGAAAGTACACTTTCATCGATTCACTCATTTTCTCTTTTTGAAAAGTCTCACGAGTTGCAAAAGAGTTATCCATGACCAATTCACATTCTTTCTAGGGTTGTTGTTTTCTATAACTCGTTTATAGTGCCATTTAACCTCGAAAATACCAAAATGAAGTGTTTTGTAGGATTGCTTGGTGACCAAGCAAACTTTACGTTTTCTTTATTTTGCAGAAAATCACATTCGTTAGTGTTCAAAAACTCTATAGTTTATCCCACTATAATGTGGAAAGTGCACTTTCATCGATTCACTCATTCTCTCTTTTTGAAAAGTCTCACGAGTTGCAAAAGAGTTAACCATGACCAATTCACATTCGTTCTAGGGTTGTTGTTTTCTATAACTCGTTTATAGTGCCATTTAACCTCGAAAATACCATAATGAAGTGTTTTGTAGGATTGCTTGGTGACCAAGCAAACTTTACGTTTTCTTTATTTTGCGGAAAATCACATTCGTTAGTGTTCAAAAACTCTATAGTTTATCCCACTATAATGTGGAAAGTACACTTTCATCGATTCACTCATTTTCTCTTTTTGAAAAGTCTCACGAGTTGCAAAAGAGTTAACCATGACCAATTCACATTCGTTCTAGGGTTGTTGTTTTCTATAACTCGTTTATAGTGCCATTTAACCTCGAAAATACCAAAATGAAGTGTTTTGAAGGATTGCTTGGTGACCAAGCAAACTTTACGTTTTCTTTATTTTGCGGAAAATCACATTCGTTAGTGTTCAAAAACTCTATAGTTTATCCCACTATAATGTGGAAAGTACACTTTCATCGATTCACTCATTTTCTCTTTTTGAAAAGTCTCACGAGTTGCAAAAGAGTTAACCATGACCAATTCACATTCGTTCTAGGGTTGTTGTTTTCTATAACTTGTTTATAGTGCCATTTAACCTCGAAAATACCAAAATGAAGTATTTTGTAGGATTGCTTGGTGACCAAGCAAACTTTATGTTTTCTTCATTTTGCGGAAAATCACATACGTTAGTTCTCAAAAACTCTATAGTTTATCCCACTATAATGTGGAAAGTAAACTTTCATCGATTCACTCATTCTCTCTTTTTGAAAAGTCTCATGAGTTGCAAAAGAGTTAACCATGACCAATTCACATTCGTTCTAGGGTTGTTGTTTTCTATAACTCGTTTATAGTGCCATTTAACCTCGAAAATACCAAAATGAAGTGTTTTGTAGGATTGCTTGGTGACCAAGCAAACTTTATGTTTTCTTCATTTTGCGGAAAATCACATACGTTAGTTTTCAAAAACTCTATAGTTTATCCCACTATAATGTGGAAAGTGCACTTTCATCGATTCACTCATTCTCTCTTTTTGAAAAGTCTCACGAGTTGCAAAAGAGTTAACCATGACCAATTCACATTCGTTCTAGGGTTGTTGTTTTCTATAACTCGTTTATAGTGCCATTTAACCTCGAAAATACCATAATGAAGTGTTTTGTAGGATTGCTTGGTGACCAAGCAAACTTTATGTTTTCTTCATTTTGCGGAAAATCACATACGTTAGTTTTCAAAAACTCTATAGTTTATCCCACTATAATGTGGAAAGTGCACTTTCATCGATTCACTCATTCTCTCTTTTTGAAAAGTCTCACGAGTTTCAAAAGAGTTAACCATGACCAATTCACATTCGTTCTAGGGTTGTTGTTTTCTATAACTCGTTTATAGTGTCATTTAACCTCGAAAATATCAAAATGAAGTGTTTTGTAGGATTGCTTGGTGACCAAGCAAACTTTATGTTTTCTTCATTTTGCGGAAAATCACATACGTTAGTTTTCAAAAACTCTATAGTTTATCCCACTATAATGTGGAAAGTGCACTTTCATCGATTCACTCATTCTCTCTTTTTGAAAAGTCTCACGAGTTGCAAAAGAATTAACCATGACCAATTCACATTCGTTCTAGGGTTGTTGTTTTCTATAACTCGTTTATAGTGTCATTTAACCTCGAAAATATCAAAATGAAGTGTTTTGTAGGATTGCTTGGTGACCAAGCAAACTTTATGTTTTCTTCATTTTGCGGAAAATCACATACGTTAGTTTTCAAAAACTCTATAGTTTATCCCACTATAATGTGGAAAGTGCACTTTCATCGATTCACTCATTCTCTCTTTTTGAAAAGTCTCACGAGTTGCAAAAGAGTTAACCATGACCAATTCACATTCGTTCTAGGGTTGTTTTCTATAACTCGTTTATAGTGTCATTTAACCTCGAAAATATCAAAATGAAGTGTTTTGTAGGATTGCTTGGTGACCAAGCAAACTTTATGTTTTCTTCATTTTGCGGAAAATCACATACGTTAGTTTTCAAAAACTCTATAGTTTATCCCACTATAATGTGGAAAGTGCACTTTCATCGATTCACTCATTCTCTCTTTTTGAAAAGTCTCACGAGTTGCAAAAGAATTAACCATGACCAATTCACATTCGTTCTAGGGTTGTTGTTTTCTATAACTCGTTTATAGTGTCATTTAACCTCGAAAATATCAAAATGAAGTGTTTTGTAGGATTGCTTGGTGACCAAGCAAACTTTATGTTTTCTTCATTTTGCGGAAAATCACATACGTTAGTTTTCAAAAACTCTATAGTTTATCCCACTATAATGTGGAAAGTGCACTTTCATCGATTCACTCATTCTCTCCTTTTGAAAAGTCTCACGAGTTGCAAAAGAGTTAACCATGACCAATTCACATTCGTTCTAGGGTTGTTGTTTTCTATAACTCGTTTATAGTGCCATTTAACCTCGAAAATACCAAAATGAAGTGTTTTGAAGGATTGCTTGGTGACCAAGCAAACTTTACGTTTTCTTTATTTTGCGGAAAATCACATTCGTTAGTGTTCAAAAACTCTATAGTTTATCCCACTATAATGTGGAAAGTACACTTTCATCGATTCACTCATTTTCTCTTTTTGAAAAGTCTCACGAGTTGCAAAAGAGTTATCCATGACCAATTCACATTCTTTCTAGGGTTGTTGTTTTCTATAACTCGTTTATAGTGCCATTTAACCTCGAAAATACCAAAATGAAGTGTTTTGTAGGATTGCTTGGTGACCAAGCAAACTTTACGTTTTCTTTATTTTGCAGAAAATCACATTCGTTAGTGTTCAAAAACTCTATAGTTTATCCCACTATAATGTGGAAAGTGCACTTTCATCGATTCACTCATTCTCTCTTTTTGAAAAGTCTCACGAGTTGCAAAAGAGTTAACCATGACCAATTCACATTCGTTCTAGGGTTGTTGTTTTCTATAACTCGTTTATAGTGCCATTTAACCTCGAAAATACCATAATGAAGTGTTTTATAGGATTGCTTGGTGACCAAGCAAACTTTATGTTTTCTTCATTTTGCGGAAAAATAACATACGTTAGTTTTCAAAAACTCTATAGTTTATCCCACTATAATGTGGAAAGTGCACTTTCATCGATTCACTCATTCTCTCTTTTTGAAAAGTCTCACGAGTTTCAAAAGAGTTAACCATGACCAATTCACATTCGTTCTAGGGTTGTTGTTTTCTATAACTCGTTTATAGTGTCATTTAACCTCGAAAATATCAAAATGAAGTGTTTTGTAGGATTGCTTGGTGACCAAGCAAACTTTATGTTTTCTTCATTTTGCGGAAAATCACATACGTTAGTTTTCAAAAACTCTATAGTTTATCCCACTATAATGTGGAAAGTGCACTTTCATCGATTCACTCATTCTCTCATTTTGAAAAGTCTCACGAGTTGCAAAAGAATTAACCATGACCAATTCACATTCGTTCTAGGGTTGTTGTTTTCTATAACTCGTTTATAGTGTCATTTAACCTCGAAAATATCAAAATGAAGTGTTTTGTAGGATTGCTTGGTGACCAAGCAAACTTTATGTTTTCTTCATTTTGCGGAAAATCACATACGTTAGTTTTCAAAAACTCTATAGTTTATCCCACTATAATGTGGAAAGTGCACTTTCATCGATTCACTCATTCTCTCCTTTTGAAAAGTCTCACGAGTTGCAAAAGAGTTAACCATGACCAATTCACATTCGTTCTAGGGTTGTTGTTTTCTATAACTCGTTTATAGTGCCATTTAACCTCGAAAATACCAAAATGAAGTGTTTTGAAGGATTGCTTGGTGACCAAGCAAACTTTACGTTTTCTTTATTTTGCGGAAAATCACATTCGTTAGTGTTCAAAAACTCTATAGTTTATCCCACTATAATGTGGAAAGTACACTTTCATCGATTCACTCATTTTCTCTTTTTGAAAAGTCTCACGAGTTGCAAAAGAGTTATCCATGACCAATTCACATTCTTTCTAGGGTTGTTGTTTTCTATAACTCGTTTATAGTGCCATTTAACCTCGAAAATACCAAAATGAAGTGTTTTGTAGGATTGCTTGGTGACCAAGCAAACTTTACGTTTTCTTTATTTTGCAGAAAATCACATTCGTTAGTGTTCAAAAACTCTATAGTTTATCCCACTATAATGTGGAAAGTGCACTTTCATCGATTCACTCATTTTCTCTTTTTGAAAAGTCTCACGAGTTGCAAAAGAGTTAACCATGACCAATTCACATTCGTTCTAGGGTTGTTGTTTTCTATAACTCGTTTATAGTGCCATTTAACCTCGAAAATACCATAATGAAGTGTTTTGTAGGATTGCTTGGTGACCAAGCAAACTTTACGTTTTCTTTATTTTGCGGAAAATCACATTCGTTAGTGTTCAAAAACTCTATAGTTTATCCCACTATAATGTGGAAAGTACACTTTCATCGATTCACTCATTTTCTCTTTTTGAAAAGTCTCACGAGTTGCAAAAGAGTTAACCATGACCAATTCACATTCGTTCTAGGGTTGTTGTTTTCTATAACTCGTTTATAGTGCCATTTAACCTCGAAAATACCAAAATGAAGTGTTTTGAAGGATTGCTTGGTGACCAAGCAAACTTTACGTTTTCTTTATTTTGCGGAAAATCACATTCGTTAGTGTTCAAAAACTCTATAGTTTATCCCACTATAATGTGGAAAGTACACTTTCATCGATTCACTCATTTTCTCTTTTTGAAAAGTCTCACGAGTTGCAAAAGAGTTATCCATGACCAATTCACATTCTTTCTAGGGTTGTTGTTTTCTATAACTCGTTTATAGTGCCATTTAACCTCGAAAATACCAAAATGAAGTGTTTTGTAGGATTGCTTGGTGACCAAGCAAACTTTACGTTTTCTTTATTTTGCAGAAAATCACATTCGTTAGTGTTCAAAAACTCTATAGTTTATCCCACTATAATGTGGAAAGTGCACTTTCATCGATTCACTCATTCTCTCTTTTTGAAAAGTCTCACGAGTTGCAAAAGAGTTAACCATGACCAATTCACATTCGTTCTAGGGTTGTTGTTTTCTATAACTCGTTTATAGTGCCATTTAACCTCGAAAATACCATAATGAAGTGTTTTGTAGGATTGCTTGGTGACCAAGCAAACTTTATGTTTTCTTCATTTTGCGGAAAATCACATACGTTAGTTTTCAAAAACTCTATAGTTTATCCCACTATAATGTGGAAAGTGCACTTTCATCGATTCACTCATTCTCTCTTTTTGAAAAGTCTCACGAGTTGCAAAAGAGTTAACCATGACCAATTCACATTCGTTCTAGGGTTGTTGTTTTCTATAACTCGTTTATAGTGTCATTTAACCTCGAAAATACCAAAATGAAGTGTTTTGAAGGATTGCTTGGTGACCAAGCAAACTTTATGTTTTCTTCATTTTGCGGAAAATCACATACGTTAGTTTTCAAAAACTCTATAGTTTATCCCACTATAATGTGGAAAGTACACTTTCATCGATTCACTCATTTTCTCTTTTTGAAATGTCTCACGAGTTGCAAAAGAGTTATCCATGACCAATTCACATTCTTTCTAGGGTTGTTGTTTTCTATAACTCGTTTATAGTGCCATTTAACCTCGAAAATACCAAAATGAAGTGTTTTGTAGGATTGCTTGGTGACCAAGCAAACTTTACGTTTTCTTTATTTTGCGGAAAATCACATTCGTTAGTGTTCAAAAACTCTATAGTTTATCCCACTATAATGTGGAAAGTGCACTTTCATCGATTCACTCATTTTCTCTTTTTGAAAAGTCTCACGAGTTGCAAAAGAGTTATCCATGACCAATTCACATTCTTTCTAGGGTTGTTGTTTTCTATAACTCGTTTATAGTGCCATTTAACCTCGAAAATACCAAAATGAAGTGTTTTGTAGGATTGCTTGGTGACCAAGCAAACTTTACGTTTTCTTTATTTTGCAGAAAATCACATTCGTTAGTGTTCAAAAACTCTATAGTTTATCCCACTATAATGTGGAAAGTGCACTTTCATCGATTCACTCATTCTCTCTTTTTGAAAAGTCTCACGAGTTGCAAAAGAGTTAACCATGACCAATTCACATTCGTTCTAGGGTTGTTGTTTTCTATAACTCGTTTATAGTGCCATTTAACCTCGAAAATACCATAATGAAGTGTTTTGTAGGATTGCTTGGTGACCAAGCAAACTTTATGTTTTCTTCATTTTGCGGAAAAATAACATACGTTAGTTTTCAAAAACTCTATAGTTTATCCCACTATAATGTGGAAAGTGCACTTTCATCGATTCACTCATTCTCTCTTTTTGAAAAGTCTCACGAGTTTCAAAAGAGTTAACCATGACCAATTCACATTCGTTCTAGGGTTGTTGTTTTCTATAACTCGTTTATAGTGTCATTTAACCTCGAAAATATCAAAATGAAGTGTTTTGTAGGATTGCTTGGTGACCAAGCAAACTTTATGTTTTCTTCATTTTGCGGAAAATCACATACGTTAGTTTTCAAAAACTCTATAGTTTATCCCACTATAATGTGGAAAGTGCACTTTCATCGATTCACTCATTCTCTCTTTTTGAAAAGTCTCACGAGTTGCAAAAGAATTAACCATGACCAATTCACATTCGTTCTAGGGTTGTTGTTTTCTATAACTCGTTTATAGTGTCATTTAACCTCGAAAATATCAAAATGAAGTGTTTTGTAGGATTGCTTGGTGACCAAGCATTTTGCGGAAAATCACATACGTTAGTTTTCAAAAACTCTATAGTTTATCCCACTATAATGTGGAAAGTACACTTTCATCGATTCACTCATTTTCTCTTTTTGAAAAGTCTCACGAGTTGCAAAAGAGTTAACCATGACCAATTCACATTCTTTCTAGGGTTGTTGTTTTCTATAACTCGTTTATAGTGCCATTTAACCTCGAAAATACCAAAATGAAGTGTTTTGAAGGATTGCTTGGTGACCAAGCAAACTTTACGTTTTCTTTATTTTGCGGAAAATCACATTCGTTAGTGTTCAAAAACTCTATAGTTTATCCCACTATAATGTGGAAAGTACACTTTCATCGATTCACTCATTTTCTCTTTTTGAAAAGTCTCACGAGTTGCAAAAGAGTTATCCATGACCAATTCACATTCTTTCTAGGGTTGTTGTTTTCTATAACTCGTTTATAGTGCCATTTAACCTCGAAAATACCAAAATGAAGTGTTTTGTAGGATTGCTTGGTGACCAAGCAAACTTTACGTTTTCTTTATTTTGCAGAAAATCACATTCGTTAGTGTTCAAAAACTCTATAGTTTATCCCACTATAATGTGGAAAGTGCACTTTCATCGATTCACTCATTCTCTCTTTTTGAAAAGTCTCACGAGTTGCAAAAGAGTTAACCATGACCAATTCACATTCGTTCTAGGGTTGTTGTTTTCTATAACTCGTTTATAGTGCCATTTAACCTCGAAAATACCATAATGAAGTGTTTTGTAGGATTGCTTGGTGACCAAGCAAACTTTACGTTTTCTTTATTTTGCGGAAAATCACATTCGTTAGTGTTCAAAAACTCTATAGTTTATCCCACTATAATGTGGAAAGTACACTTTCATCGATTCACTCATTTTCTCTTTTTGAAAAGTCTCACGAGTTGCAAAAGAGTTAACCATGACCAATTCACATTCGTTCTAGGGTTGTTGTTTTCTATAACTCGTTTATAGTGCCATTTAACCTCGAAAATACCAAAATGAAGTGTTTTGAAGGATTGCTTGGTGACCAAGCAAACTTTACGTTTTCTTTATTTTGCGGAAAATCACATTCGTTAGTGTTCAAAAACTCTATAGTTTATCCCACTATAATGTGGAAAGTACACTTTCATCGATTCACTCATTTTCTCTTTTTGAAAAGTCTCACGAGTTGCAAAAGAGTTAACCATGACCAATTCACATTCGTTCTAGGGTTGTTGTTTTCTATAACTTGTTTATAGTGCCATTTAACCTCGAAAATACCAAAATGAAGTGTTTTGTAGGATTGCTTGGTGACCAAGCAAACTTTATGTTTTCTTCATTTTGCGGAAAATCACATACGTTAGTTCTCAAAAACTCTATAGTTTATCCCACTATAATGTGGAAAGTAAACTTTCATCGATTCACTCATTCTCTCTTTTTGAAAAGTCTCATGAGTTGCAAAAGAGTTAACCATGACCAATTCACATTCGTTCTAGGGTTGTTGTTTTCTATAACTCGTTTATAGTGCCATTTAACCTCGAAAATACCAAAATGATGTGTTTTGTAGGATTGCTTGGTGACCAAGCAAACTTTATGTTTTCTTCATTTTGCGGAAAATCACATACGTTAGTTTTCAAAAACTCTATAGTTTATCCCACTATAATGTGGAAAGTGCACTTTCATCGATTCACTCATTCTCTCTTTTTGAAAAGTCTCACGAGTTGCAAAAGAGTTAACCATGACCAATTCACATTCGTTCTAGGGTTGTTGTTTTCTATAACTCGTTTATAGTGCCATTTAACCTCGAAAATACCATAATGAAGTGTTTTGTAGGATTGCTTGGTGACCAAGCAAACTTTATGTTTTCTTCATTTTGCGGAAAATCACATACGTTAGTTTTCAAAAACTCTATAGTTTATCCCACTATAATGTGGAAAGTGCACTTTCATCGATTCACTCATTCTCTCTTTTTGAAAAGTCTCACGAGTTTCAAAAGAGTTAACCATGACCAATTCACATTCGTTCTAGGGTTGTTGTTTTCTATAACTCGTTTATAGTGCCATTTAACCTCGAAAATACCAAAATGAAGTGTTTTGAAGGATTGCTTGGTGACCAAGCAAACTTTACGTTTTCTTTATTTTGCGGAAAATCACATTCGTTAGTGTTCAAAAACTCTATAGTTTATCCCACTATAATGTGGAAAGTACACTTTCATCGATTCACTCATTCTCTCTTTTTGAAAAGTCTCACGAGTTGCAAAAGAATTAACCATGACCAATTCACATTCGTTCTAGGGTTGTTGTTTTCTATAACTCGTTTATAGTGTCATTTAACCTCGAAAATATCAAAATGAAGTGTTTTGTAGGATTGCTTGGTGACCAAGCAAACTTTATGTTTTCTTCATTTTGCGGAAAATCACATACGTTAGTTTTCAAAAACTCTATAGTTTATCCCACTATAATGTGGAAAGTGCACTTTCATCGATTCACTCATTCTCTCCTTTTGAAAAGTCTCACGAGTTGCAAAAGAGTTAACCATGACCAATTCACATTCGTTCTAGGGTTGTTGTTTTCTATAACTCGTTTATAGTGCCATTTAACCTCGAAAATACCATAATGAAGTGTTTTGTAGGATTGCTTGGTGACCAAGCAAACTTTATGTTTTCTTCATTTTGCGGAAAAATAACATACGTTAGTTTTCAAAAACTCTATAGTTTATCCCACTATAATGTGGAAAGTGCACTTTCATCGATTCACTCATTCTCTCTTTTTGAAAAGTCTCACGAGTTTCAAAAGAGTTAACCATGACCAATTCACATTCGTTCTAGGGTTGTTGTTTTCTATAACTCGTTTATAGTGCCATTTAACCTCGAAAATATCAAAATGAAGTGTTTTGTAGGATTGCTTGGTGACCAAGCAAACTTTACGTTTTCTTCATTTTGCGGAAAATCACATACGTTAGTTTTCAAAAACTCTATAGTTTATCCCACTATAATGTGGAAAGTGCACTTTCATCGATTCACTCATTTTCTCTTTTTGAAAAGTCTCACGAGTTGCAAAAGAGTTAACCATGACCAATTCACATTCGTTCTAGGGTTGTTGTTTTCTATAACTCGTTTATAGTGCCATTTAACCTCGAAAATACCAAAATGAAGTGTTTTGAAGGATTGCTTGGTGACCAAGCAAACTTTACGTTTTCTTTATTTTGCGGAAAATCACATTCGTTAGTGTTCAAAAACTCTATAGTTTATCCCACTATAATGTGGAAAGTACACTTTCATCGATTCACTCATTTTCTCTTTTTGAAAAGTCTCACGAGTTGCAAAAGAGTTAACCATGACCAATTCACATTCGTTCTAGGGTTGTTGTTTTCTATAACTTGTTTATAGTGCCATTTAACCTCGAAAATACCAAAATGAAGTGTTTTGTAGGATTGCTTGGTGACCAAGCAAACTTTATGTTTTCTTCATTTTGCGGAAAATCACATACGTTAGTTCTCAAAAACTCTATAGTTTATCCCACTATAATGTGGAAAGTAAACTTTCATCGATTCACTCATTCTCTCTTTTTGAAAAGTCTCATGAGTTGCAAAAGAGTTAACCATGACCAATTCACATTCGTTCTAGGGTTGTTGTTTTCTATAACTCGTTTATAGTGCCATTTAACCTCGAAAATACCAAAATGAAGTGTTTTGTAGGATTGCTTGGTGACCAAGCAAACTTTATGTTTTCTTCATTTTGCGGAAAATCACATACGTTAGTTTTCAAAAACTCTATAGTTTATCCCACTATAATGTGGAAAGTGCACTTTCATCGATTCACTCATTCTCTCTTTTTGAAAAGTCTCACGAGTTGCAAAAGAGTTAACCATGACCAATTCACATTCGTTCTAGGGTTGTTGTTTTCTATAACTCGTTTATAGTGCCATTTAACCTCGAAAATACCATAATGAAGTGTTTTGTAGGATTGCTTGGTGACCAAGCAAACTTTATGTTTTCTTCATTTTGCGGAAAATCACATACGTTAGTTTTCAAAAACTCTATAGTTTATCCCACTATAATGTGGAAAGTGCACTTTCATCGATTCACTCATTCTCTCCTTTTGAAAAGTCTCACGAGTTGCAAAAGAGTTAACCATGACCAATTCACATTCGTTCTAGGGTTGTTGTTTTCTATAACTCGTTTATAGTGCCATTTAACCTCGAAAATACCAAAATGAAGTGTTTTGAAGGATTGCTTGGTGACCAAGCAAACTTTACGTTTTCTTTATTTTGCGGAAAATCACATTCGTTAGTGTTCAAAAACTCTATAGTTTATCCCACTATAATGTGGAAAGTACACTTTCATCGATTCACTCATTTTCTCTTTTTGAAAAGTCTCACGAGTTGCAAAAGAGTTATCCATGACCAATTCACATTCTTTCTAGGGTTGTTGTTTTCTATAACTCGTTTATAGTGCCATTTAACCTCGAAAATACCAAAATGAAGTGTTTTGTAGGATTGCTTGGTGACCAAGCAAACTTTACGTTTTCTTTATTTTGCAGAAAATCACATTCGTTAGTGTTCAAAAACTCTATAGTTTATCCCACTATAATGTGGAAAGTGCACTTTCATCGATTCACTCATTCTCTCTTTTTGAAAAGTCTCACGAGTTGCAAAAGAGTTAACCATGACCAATTCACATTCGTTCTAGGGTTGTTGTTTTCTATAACTCGTTTATAGTGCCATTTAACCTCGAAAATACCATAATGAAGTGTTTTGTAGGATTGCTTGGTGACCAAGCAAACTTTATGTTTTCTTCATTTTGCGGAAAAATAACATACGTTAGTTTTCAAAAACTCTATAGTTTATCCCACTATAATGTGGAAAGTGCACTTTCATCGATTCACTCATTCTCTCTTTTTGAAAAGTCTCACGAGTTTCAAAAGAGTTAACCATGACCAATTCACATTCGTTCTAGGGTTGTTGTTTTCTATAACTCGTTTATAGTGTCATTTAACCTCGAAAATATCAAAATGAAGTGTTTTGTAGGATTGCTTGGTGACCAAGCAAACTTTATGTTTTCTTCATTTTGCGGAAAATCACATACGTTAGTTTTCAAAAACTCTATAGTTTATCCCACTATAATGTGGAAAGTGCACTTTCATCGATTCACTCATTCTCTCTTTTTGAAAAGTCTCACGAGTTGCAAAAGAATTAACCATGACCAATTCACATTCGTTCTAGGGTTGTTGTTTTCTATAACTCGTTTATAGTGTCATTTAACCTCGAAAATATCAAAATGAAGTGTTTTGTAGGATTGCTTGGTGACCAAGCAAACTTTATGTTTTCTTCATTTTGCGGAAAATCACATACGTTAGTTTTCAAAAACTCTATAGTTTATCCCACTATAATGTGGAAAGTGCACTTTCATCGATTCACTCATTCTCTCCTTTTGAAAAGTCTCACGAGTTGCAAAAGAGTTAACCATGACCAATTCACATTCGTTCTAGGGTTGTTGTTTTCTATAACTCGTTTATAGTGCCATTTAACCTCGAAAATACCAAAATGAAGTGTTTTGTAGGATTGCTTGGTGACCAAGCAAACTTTACGTTTTCTTTATTTTGCAGAAAATCACATTCGTTAGTGTTCAAAAACTCTATAGTTTATCCCACTATAATGTGGAAAGTGCACTTTCATCGATTCACTCATTCTCTCTTTTTGAAAAGTCTCACGAGTTGCAAAAGAGTTAACCATGACCAATTCACATTCGTTCTAGGGTTGTTGTTTTCTATAACTCGTTTATAGTGCCATTTAACCTCGAAAATACCATAATGAAGTGTTTTGTAGGATTGCTTGGTGACCAAGCAAACTTTACGTTTTCTTTATTTTGCGGAAAATCACATTCGTTAGTGTTCAAAAACTCTATAGTTTATCCCACTATAATGTGGAAAGTACACTTTCATCGATTCACTCATTTTCTCTTTTTGAAAAGTGTCACGAGTTGCAAAAGAGTTAACCATGACCAATTCACATTCGTTCTAGGGTTGTTGTTTTCTATAACTCGTTTATAGTGCCATTTAACCTCGAAAATACCAAAATGAAGTGTTTTGAAGGATTGCTTGGTGACCAAGCAAACTTTACGTTTTCTTTATTTTGCGGAAAATCACATTCGTTAGTGTTCAAAAACTCTATAGTTTATCCCACTATAATGTGGAAAGTACACTTTCATCGATTCACTCATTTTCTCTTTTTGAAAAGTCTCACGAGTTGCAAAAGAGTTAACCATGACCAATTCACATTCGTTCTAGGGTTGTTGTTTTCTATAACTCGTTTATAGTGCCATTTAACCTCGAAAATACCAAAATGAAGTGTTTTGAAGGATTGCTTGGTGACCAAGCAAACTTTACGTTTTCTTTATTTTGTGGAAAATCACATTCGTTAGTGTTCAAAAACTCTATAGTTTATCCCACTATAATGTGGAAAGTACACTTTCATCGATTCACTCATTTTCTCTTTTTGAAAAGTCTCACGAGTTGCAAAAGAGTTATCCATGACCAATTCACATTCTTTCTAGGGTTGTTGTTTTCTATAACTCGTTTATAGTGCCATTTAACCTCGAAAATACCAAAATGAAGTGTTTTGTAGGATTGCTTGGTGACCAAGCAAACTTTACGTTTTCTTTATTTTGCAGAAAATCACATTCGTTAGTGTTCAAAAACTCTATAGTTTATCCCACTATAATGTGGAAAGTGCACTTTCATCGATTCACTCATTCTCTCTTTTTGAAAAGTCTCACGAGTTGCAAAAGAGTTAACCATGACCAATTCACATTCGTTCTAGGGTTGTTGTTTTCTATAACTCGTTTATAGTGCCATTTAACCTCGAAAATACCATAATGAAGTGTTTTGTAGGATTGCTTGGTGACCAAGCAAACTTTATGTTTTCTTCATTTTGCGGAAAATCACATACGTTAGTTTTCAAAAACTCTATAGTTTATCCCACTATAATGTGGAAAGTGCACTTTCATCGATTCACTCATTCTCTCTTTTTGAAAAGTCTCACGAGTTGCAAAAGAGTTAACCATGACCAATTCACATTCGTTCTAGGGTTGTTGTTTTCTATAACTCGTTTATAGTGTCATTTAACCTCGAAAATACCAAAATGAAGTGTTTTGAAGGATTGCTTGGTGACCAAGCAAACTTTATGTTTTCTTCATTTTGCGGAAAATCACATACGTTAGTTTTCAAAAACTCTATAGTTTATCCCACTATAATGTGGAAAGTACACTTTCATCGATTCACTCATTTTCTCTTTTTGAAATGTCTCACGAGTTGCAAAAGAGTTATCCATGACCAATTCACATTCTTTCTAGGGTTGTTGTTTTCTATAACTCGTTTATAGTGCCATTTAACCTCGAAAATACCAAAATGAAGTGTTTTGTAGGATTGCTTGGTGACCAAGCAAACTTTACGTTTTCTTTATTTTGCAGAAAATCACATTCGTTAGTGTTCAAAAACTCTATAGTTTATCCCACTATAATGTGGAAAGTGCACTTTCATCGATTCACTCATTTTCTCTTTTTGAAAAGTCTCACGAGTTGCAAAAGAGTTATCCATGACCAATTCACATTCTTTCTAGGGTTGTTGTTTTCTATAACTCGTTTATAGTGCCATTTAACCTCGAAAATACCAAAATGAAGTGTTTTGTAGGATTGCTTGGTGACCAAGCAAACTTTACGTTTTCTTTATTTTGCAGAAAATCACATTCGTTAGTGTTCAAAAACTCTATAGTTTATCCCACTATAATGTGGAAAGTGCACTTTCATCGATTCACTCATTCTCTCTTTTTGAAAAGTCTCACGAGTTGCAAAAGAGTTAACCATGACCAATTCACATTCGTTCTAGGGTTGTTGTTTTCTATAACTCGTTTATAGTGCCATTTAACCTCGAAAATACCATAATGAAGTGTTTTGTAGGATTGCTTGGTGACCAAGCAAACTTTATGTTTTCTTCATTTTGCGGAAAATCACATACGTTAGTTTTCAAAAACTCTATAGTTTATCCCACTATAATGTGAAAAATGCACTTTCATCGATTCACTCATTCTCTCTTTTTGAAAAGTCTCACGAGTTGCAAAAGAGTTAACCATGACCAATTCACATTCGTTCTAGGGTTGTTGTTTTCTATAACTCGTTTATAGTGTCATTTAACCTCGAAAATATCAAAATGAAGTGTTTTGTAGGATTGCTTGGTGACCAAGCAAACTTTATGTTTTCTTCATTTTGCGGAAAATCACATACGTTAGTTTTCAAAAACTCTATAGTTTATCCCACTATAATGTGGAAAGTGCACTTTCATCGATTCACTCATTCTCTCCTTTTGAAAAGTCTCACGAGTTGCAAAAGAGTTAACCATGACCAATTCACATTCGTTCTAGGGTTGTTGTTTTCTATAACTCGTTTATAGTGCCATTTAACCTCGAAAATACCAAAATGAAGTGTTTTGAAGGATTGCTTGGTGACCAAGCAAACTTTACGTTTTCTTTATTTTGCGGAAAATCACATTCGTTAGTGTTCAAAAACTCTATAGTTTATCCCACTATAATGTGGAAAGTACACTTTCATCGATTCACTCATTTTCTCTTTTTGAAAAGTCTCACGAGTTGCAAAAGAGTTATCCATGACCAATTCACATTCTTTCTAGGGTTGTTGTTTTCTATAACTCGTTTATAGTGCCATTTAACCTCGAAAATACCAAAATGAAGTGTTTTGTAGGATTGCTTGGTGACCAAGCAAACTTTACGTTTTCTTTATTTTGCAGAAAATCACATTCGTTAGTGTTCAAAAACTCTATAGTTTATCCCACTATAATGTGGAAAGTGCACTTTCATCGATTCACTCATTCTCTCTTTTTGAAAAGTCTCACGAGTTGCAAAAGAGTTAACCATGACCAATTCACATTCGTTCTAGGGTTGTTGTTTTCTATAACTCGTTTATAGTGTCATTTAACCTCGAAAATACCAAAATGAAGTGTTTTGAAGGATTGCTTGGTGACCAAGCAAACTTTATGTTTTCTTCATTTTGCGGAAAATCACATACGTTAGTTTTCAAAAACTCTATAGTTTATCCCACTATAATGTGGAAAGTACACTTTCATCGATTCACTCATTTTCTCTTTTTGAAATGTCTCACGAGTTGCAAAAGAGTTATCCATGACCAATTCACATTCTTTCTAGGGTTGTTGTTTTCTATAACTCGTTTATAGTGCCATTTAACCTCGAAAATACCAAAATGAAGTGTTTTGTAGGATTGCTTGGTGACCAAGCAAACTTTACGTTTTCTTTATTTTGCAGAAAATCACATTCGTTAGTGTTCAAAAACTCTATAGTTTATCCCACTATAATGTGGAAAGTGCACTTTCATCGATTCACTCATTTTCTCTTTTTGAAAAGTCTCACGAGTTGCAAAAGAGTTATCCATGACCAATTCACATTCTTTCTAGGGTTGTTGTTTTCTATAACTCGTTTATAGTGCCATTTAACCTCGAAAATACCAAAATGAAGTGTTTTGTAAGATTGCTTGGTGACCAAGCAAACTTTACGTTTTCTTTATTTTGCAGAAAATCACATTCGTTAGTGTTCAAAAACTCTATAGTTTATCCCACTATAATGTGGAAAGTGCACTTTCATCGATTCACTCATTCTCTCTTTTTGAAAAGTCTCACGAGTTGCAAAAGAGTTAACCATGACCAATTCACATTCGTTCTAGGGTTGTTGTTTTCTATAACTCGTTTATAGTGCCATTTAACCTCGAAAATACCAAAATGAAGTGTTTTGTAGGATTGCTTGGTGACCAAGCAAACTTTACGTTTTCTTTATTTTGCAGAAAATCACATTCGTTAATGTTCAAAAACTCTATAGTTTATCCCACTATAATGTGGAAAGTGCACTTTCATCGATTCACTCATTTTCTCTTTTTGAAAAGTCTCACGAGTTGCAAAAGAGTTATCCATGACCAATTCACATTCTTTCTAGGGTTGTTGTTTTCTATAACTCGTTTATAGTGCCATTTAACCTCGAAAATACCAAAATGAAGTGTTTTGTAGGATTGCTTGGTGACCAAGCAAACTTTACGTTTTCTTTATTTTGCAGAAAATCACATTCGTTAGTGTTCAAAAACTCTATAGTTTATCCCACTATAATGTGGAAAGTGCACTTTCATCGATTCACTCATTCTCTCTTTTTGAAAAGTCTCACGAGTTGCAAAAGAGTTAACCATGACCAATTCACATTCGTTCTAGGGTTGTTGTTTTCTATAACTCGTTTATAGTGCCATTTAACCTCGAAAATACCATAATGAAGTGTTTTGTAGGATTGCTTGGTGACCAAGCAAACTTTATGTTTTCTTCATTTTGCGGAAAATCACATACGTTAGTTTTCAAAAACTCTATAGTTTATCCCACTATAATGTGGAAAATGCACTTTCATCGATTCACTCATTCTCTCTTTTTGAAAAGTCTCACGAGTTGCAAAAGAGTTAACCATGACCAATTCACATTCGTTCTAGGGTTGTTGTTTTCTATAACTCGTTTATAGTGTCATTTAACCTCGAAAATATCAAAATGAAGTGTTTTGTAGGATTGCTTGGTGACCAAGCAAACTTTATGTTTTCTTCATTTTGCGGAAAATCACATACGTTAGTTTTCAAAAACTCTATAGTTTATCCCACTATAATGTGGAAAGTGCACTTTCATCGATTCACTCATTCTCTCCTTTTGAAAAGTCTCACGAGTTGCAAAAGAGTTAACCATGACCAATTCACATTCGTTCTAGGGTTGTTGTTTTCTATAACACGTTTATAGTGCCATTTAACCTCGAAAATACCAAAATGAAGTGTTTTGAAGGATTGCTTGGTGACCAAGCAAACTTTACGTTTTCTTTATTTTGCGGAAAATCACATTCGTTAGTGTTCAAAAACTCTATAGTTTATCCCACTATAATGTGGAAAGTACACTTTCATCGATTCACTCATTTTCTCTTTTTGAAAAGTCTCACGAGTTGCAAAAGAGTTATCCATGACCAATTCACATTCTTTCTAGGGTTGTTGTTTTCTATAACTCGTTTATAGTGCCATTTAACCTCGAAAATACCAAAATGAAGTGTTTTGTAGGATTGCTTGGTGACCAAGCAAACTTTACGTTTTCTTTATTTTGCAGAAAATCACATTCGTTAGTTTTCAAAAACTCTATAGTTTATCCCACTATAATGTGGAAAGTGCACTTTCATCGATTCACTCATTCTCTCTTTTTGAAAAGTCTCACGAGTTGCAAAAGAGTTAACCATGACCAATTCACATTCGTTCTAGGGTTGTTGTTTTCTATAACTCGTTTATAGTGTCATTTAACCTCGAAAATACCAAAATGAAGTGTTTTGAAGGATTGCTTGGTGACCAAGCAAACTTTATGTTTTCTTCATTTTGCGGAAAATCACATACGTTAGTTTTCAAAAACTCTATAGTTTATCCCACTATAATGTGGAAAGTACACTTTCATCGATTCACTCATTTTCTCTTTTTGAAATGTCTCACGAGTTGCAAAAGAGTTATCCATGACCAATTCACATTCTTTCTAGGGTTGTTGTTTTCTATAACTCGTTTATAGTGCCATTTAACCTCGAAAATACCAAAATGAAGTGTTTTGTAGGATTGCTTGGTGACCAAGCAAACTTTACGTTTTCTTTATTTTGCAGAAAATCACATTCGTTAGTGTTCAAAAACTCTATAGTTTATCCCACTATAATGTGGAAAGTGCACTTTCATCGATTCACTCATTTTCTCTTTTTGAAAAGTCTCACGAGTTGCAAAAGAGTTATCCATGACCAATTCACATTCTTTCTAGGGTTGTTGTTTTCTATAACTCGTTTATAGTGCCATTTAACCTCGAAAATACCAAAATGAAGTGTTTTGTAAGATTGCTTGGTGACCAAGCAAACTTTACGTTTTCTTTATTTTGCAGAAAATCACATTCGTTAGTGTTCAAAAACTCTATAGTTTATCCCACTATAATGTGGAAAGTGCACTTTCATCGATTCACTCATTCTCTCTTTTTGAAAAGTCTCACGAGTTGCAAAAGAGTTAACCATGACCAATTCACATTCGTTCTAGGGTTGTTGTTTTCTATAACTCGTTTATAGTGCCATTTAACCTCGAAAATACCATAATGAAGTGTTTTGTAGGATTGCTTGGTGACCAAGCAAACTTTATGTTTTCTTCATTTTGCGGAAAATCACATACGTTAGTTTTCAAAAACTCTATAGTTTATCCCACTATAATGTGGAAAGTGCACTTTCATCGATTCACTCATTCTCTCTTTTTGAAAAGTCTCACGAGTTGCAAAAGAGTTAACCATGACCAATTCACATTCGTTCTAGGGTTGTTGTTTTCTATAACTCGTTTATAGTGTCATTTAACCTCGAAAATATCAAAATGAAGTGTTTTGTAGGATTGCTTGGTGACCAAGCAAACTTTATGTTTTCTTCATTTTGCGGAAAATCACATACGTTAGTTTTCAAAAACTCTATAGTTTATCCCACTATAATGTGGAAAGTGCACTTTCATCGATTCACTCATTCTCTCCTTTTGAAAAGTCTCACGAGTTGCAAAAGAGTTAACCATGACCAATTCACATTCGTTCTAGGGTTGTTGTTTTCTATAACTCGTTTATAGTGCCATTTAACCTCGAAAATACCAAAATGAAGTGTTTTGAAGGATTGCTTGGTGACCAAGCAAACTTTACGTTTTCTTTATTTTGCGGAAAATCACATTCGTTAGTGTTCAAAAACTCTATAGTTTATCCCACTATAATGTGGAAAGTACACTTTCATCGATTCACTCATTTTCTCTTTTTGAAAAGTCTCACGAGTTGCAAAAGAGTTATCCATGACCAATTCACATTCTTTCTAGGGTTGTTGTTTTCTATAACTCGTTTATAGTGCCATTTAACCTCGAAAATACCAAAATGAAGTGTTTTGTAGGATTGCTTGGTGACCAAGCAAACTTTACGTTTTCTTTATTTTGCAGAAAATCACATTCGTTAGTGTTCAAAAACTCTATAGTTTATCCCACTATAATGTGGAAAGTGCACTTTCATCGATTCACTCATTCTCTCTTTTTGAAAAGTCTCACGAGTTGCAAAAGAGTTAACCATGACCAATTCACATTCGTTCTAGGGTTGTTGTTTTCTATAACTCGTTTATAGTGCCATTTAACCTCGAAAATACTATAATGAAGTGTTTTGTAGGATTGCTTGGTGACCAAGCAAACTTTATGTTTTCTTCATTTTGCGGAAAATCACATACGTTAGTTTTCAAAAACTCTATAGTTTATCCCACTATAATGTGGAAAGTGCACTTTCATCGATTCACTCATTCTCTCTTTTTGAAAAGTCTCACGAGTTGCAAAAGAGTTAACCATGACCAATTCACATTCGTTCTAGGGTTGTTGTTTTCTATAACTCGTTTATAGTGTCATTTAACCTCGAAAATATCAAAATGAAGTGTTTTGTAGGATTGCTTGGTGACCAAGCAAACTTTATGTTTTCTTCATTTTGCGGAAAATCACATACGTTAGTTTTCAAAAACTCTATAGTTTATCCCACTATAATGTGGAAAGTGCACTTTCATCGATTCACTCATTCTCTCCTTTTGAAAAGTCTCACGAGTTGCAAAAGAGTTAACCATGACCAATTCACATTCGTTCTAGGGTTGTTGTTTTCTATAACTCGTTTATAGTGCCATTTAACCTCGAAAATACCAAAATGAAGTGTTTTGAAGGATTGCTTGGTGACCAAGCAAACTTTACGTTTTCTTTATTTTGCGGAAAATCACATTCGTTAGTGTTCAAAAACTCTATAGTTTATCCCACTATAATGTGGAAAGTACACTTTCATCGATTCACTCATTTTCTCTTTTTGAAAAGTCTCACGAGTTGCAAAAGAGTTATCCATGACCAATTCACATTCTTTCTAGGGTTGTTGTTTTCTATAACTCGTTTATAGTGCCATTTAACCTCGAAAATACCAAAATGAAGTGTTTTGTAAGATTGCTTGGTGACCAAGCAAACTTTACGTTTTCTTTATTTTGCAGAAAATCACATTCATTAGTGTTCAAAAACTCTATAGTTTATCCCACTATAATGTGGAAAGTGCACTTTCATCGATTCACTCATTCTCTCTTTTTGAAAAGTCTCACGAGTTGCAAAAGAGTTAACCATGACCAATTCACATTCGTTCTAGGGTTGTTGTTTTCTATAACTCGTTTATAGTGCCATTTAACCTCGAAAATACCAAAATGAAGTGTTTTGAAGGATTGCTTGGTGACCAAGCAAACTTTACGTTTTCTTTATTTTGCGGAAAATCACATTCGTTAGTGTTCAAAAACTCTATAGTTTATCCCACTATAATGTGGAAAGTACACTTTCATCGATTCACTCATTTTCTCTTTTTGAAAAGTCTCACGAGTTGCAAAAGAGTTATCCATGACCAATTCATATTCTTTCTAGGGTTGTTGTTTTCTATAACTCGTTTATAGTGCCATTTAACCTCGAAAATACCAAAATGAAGTGTTTTGTAGGATTGCTTGGTGACCAAGCAAACTTTACGTTTTCTTTATTTTGCAGAAAATCACATTCGTTAGTGTTCAAAAACTCTATAGTTTATCCCACTATAATGTGGAAAGTGCACTTTCATCGATTCACTCATTCTCTCTTTTTGAAAAGTCTCACGAGTTGCAAAAGAGTTAACCATGACCAATTCACATTCGTTCTAGGGTTGTTGTTTTCTATAACTCGTTTATAGTGCCATTTAACCTCGAAAATACCATAATGAAGTGTTTTGTAGGATTGCTTGGTGACCAAGCAAACTTTACGTTTTCTTTATTTTGCGGAAAATCACATTCGTTAGTGTTCAAAAACTCTATAGTTTATCCCACTATAATGTGGAAAGTACACTTTCATCGATTCACTCATTTTCTCTTTTTGAAAAGTGTCACGAGTTGCAAAAGAGTTAACCATGACCAATTCACATTCGTTCTAGGGTTGTTGTTTTCTATAACTCGTTTATAGTGCCATTTAACCTCGAAAATACCAAAATGAAGTGTTTTGAAGGATTGCTTGGTGACCAAGCAAACTTTACGTTTTCTTTATTTTGCGGAAAATCACATTCGTTAGTGTTCAAAAACTCTATAGTTTATCCCACTATAATGTGGAAAGTACACTTTCATCGATTCACTCATTTTCTCTTTTTGAAAAGTCTCACGAGTTGCAAAAGAGTTAACCATGACCAATTCACATTCGTTCTAGGGTTGTTGTTTTCTATAACTCGTTTATAGTGCCATTTAACCTCGAAAATACCAAAATGAAGTGTTTTGAAGGATTGCTTGGTGACCAAGCAAACTTTACGTTTTCTTTATTTTGTGGAAAATCACATTCGTTAGTGTTCAAAAACTCTATAGTTTATCCCACTATAATGTGGAAAGTACACTTTCATCGATTCACTCATTTTCTCTTTTTGAAAAGTCTCACGAGTTGCAAAAGAGTTATCCATGACCAATTCACATTCTTTCTAGGGTTGTTGTTTTCTATAACTCGTTTATAGTGCCATTTAACCTCGAAAATACCAAAATGAAGTGTTTTGTAGGATTGCTTGGTGACCAAGCAAACTTTACGTTTTCTTTATTTTGCAGAAAATCACATTCGTTAGTGTTCAAAAACTCTATAGTTTATCCCACTATAATGTGGAAAGTGCACTTTCATCGATTCACTCATTCTCTCTTTTTGAAAAGTCTCACGAGTTGCAAAAGAGTTAACCATGACCAATTCACATTCGTTCTAGGGTTGTTGTTTTCTATAACTCGTTTATAGTGCCATTTAACCTCGAAAATACCATAATGAAGTGTTTTGTAGGATTGCTTGGTGACCAAGCAAACTTTATGTTTTCTTCATTTTGCGGAAAATCACATACGTTAGTTTTCAAAAACTCTATAGTTTATCCCACTATAATGTGGAAAGTGCACTTTCATCGATTCACTCATTCTCTCTTTTTGAAAAGTCTCACGAGTTGCAAAAGAGTTAACCATGACCAATTCACATTCGTTCTAGGGTTGTTGTTTTCTATAACTCGTTTATAGTGTCATTTAACCTCGAAAATACCAAAATGAAGTGTTTTGAAGGATTGCTTGGTGACCAAGCAAACTTTATGTTTTCTTCATTTTGCGGAAAATCACATACGTTAGTTTTCAAAAACTCTATAGTTTATCCCACTATAATGTGGAAAGTACACTTTCATCGATTCACTCATTTTCTCTTTTTGAAATGTCTCACGAGTTGCAAAAGAGTTATCCATGACCAATTCACATTCTTTCTAGGGTTGTTGTTTTCTATAACTCGTTTATAGTGCCATTTAACCTCGAAAATACCAAAATGAAGTGTTTTGTAGGATTGCTTGGTGACCAAGCAAACTTTACGTTTTCTTTATTTTGCGGAAAATCACATTCGTTAGTGTTCAAAAACTCTATAGTTTATCCCACTATAATGTGGAAAGTGCACTTTCATCGATTCACTCATTCTCTCTTTTTGAAAAGTCTAACGAGTTGCAAAAGAGTTAACCATGACCAATTCACATTCGTTCTAGGGTTGTTGTTTTCTATAACTCGTTTATAGTGCCATTTAACCTCGAAAATACCAAAATGAAGTGTTTTGAAGGATTGCTTGGTGACCAAGCAAACTTTATGTTTTCTTTATTTTGCGGAAAATCACATTCGTTAGTGTTCAAAAACTCTATAGTTTATCACATTATAATGTGGAAAGTGCACTTTCATCGATTCACTAATTCTGTCTTTTTGAAAAGTTCCACGAGTTGCAAAAGTGACCAAGATCAATTCACATTCGTTCTAGGGTTGTTGTTTTCTATAACTCGTTTATAGTGCCATTTAACCTCGAAAATACCAAAATGAAGTGTTTTGTAGGATTGCTTGGTGACCAAGCAAACTTTATGTTTTCTTCATTTTGCGGAAAATCACATACGTTAGTTCTCAAAAACTCTATAGTTTATCCCACTATAATGTGGAAAGTGCACTTTCATCGATTCACTCATTCTCTCTTTTTGAAAAGTCTCACGAGTTGCAAAAGAGTTAACCATGATCAATTCACACTCGTTCTAGGGTTGTTGTTTTCTATAACTCGTTTATAGTGCCATTTAACCTCGAAAATACCAAAATGAAGTGTTTTGTAGGATTGCTTGGTGACCAAGCAAACTTTATGTTTTCTTCATTTTGCGGAAAATCACATACGTTAGTTCTCAAAAACTCTATAGTTTATCCCACTATAATGTGGAAAGTAAACTTTCATCGATTCACTCATTCTCTCTTTTTGAAAAGTCTCATGAGTTGCAAAAGAGTTAACCATGACCAATTCACATTCGTTTTAGGGTTGTTGTTTTCTATAACTCGTTTATAGTGCCATTTAACCTCGAAAATACCAAAATGAAGTGTTTTGTAGGATTGCTTGGTGACCAAGCAAACTTTATGTTTTCTTCATTTTGCGGAAAATCACATACGTTAGTGCTCAAAATCTCTATAGTTTATCCCACTATAATGTGGAAAGTAAACTTTCATCGATTCACTCATTCTCTCTTTTTGAAAAGTCTCATGAGTTGCAAAAGTGTTAACCATGACCAATTCACATTCGTTCTAGGGTTGTTGTTTTCTATAACTCGTTTATAGTGCCATTTAACCTCGAAAATATCAAAATGAAGTGTTTTGTAGAATTGGTTTGCTTTATTTTGCGGAAAATCACATTCGTTAGTGTTCAAAAACTCTATAGTTTATCCCATTATAATGTGGAAATGCACTTTCATCGATTCACTCATTCTCTCTTTTTGAAAAGTTCCACAAGTTGCAAAAGAGTTAACCATGATCAATTCACATTCGTTCTAGGGTTGTTGTTTTCTATAACTCGTTTATAGTGCCATTTAACCTCGAAAATACCAAAATGAAGTGTTTTGTAGGATTGCTTGGTGACCAAGCAAACTTTACTTTTTCTTTATTTTGCGGAAAATCACATTCGTTAGTGTTCAAAAACTCTATAGTTTATCCCACTATAATGTGGAAAGTACACTTTCATCGATTCACTCATTTTCTCTTTTTGAAAAGTCTCACGAGTTGCAAAAGAGTTATCCATGACCAATTCACATTCTTTCTAGGGTTGTTGTTTTCTATAACTCGTTTATAGTGCCATTTAACCTCGAAAATACCAAAATGAAGTGTTTTGTAGGATTGCTTGGTGACCAAGCAAACTTTACGTTTTCTTTATTTTGCGGAAAATCACATTCGTTAGTGTTCAAAAACTCTATAGTTTATCCCACTATAATGTGGAAAGTTCACTTTCATTGATTCACTCATTCTCTCTTTTTGAAAAGTCTCACGAGTTGCAAAAGAGTTAACCATGACCAATTCACATTCTTTCTAGGGTTGTTGTTTTCTATAACTCGTTTATAGTGCCATTTAACCTCGAAAATACCAAAATGAAGTGTTTTGTAGGATTGCTTGGTGACCAAGCAAACTTTACGTTTTCTTTATTTTGCGGAAAATCACATTCCTTAGTGTTCAAAAACTCTATAGTTTATCCCACTATAATGTGGAAAGTGCACTTTCATCGATTCACTCATTCTCTCTTTTTGAAAAGTCTCACGAGTTGCAAAAGAGTTAACCATGACCAATTCACATTTGTTCTAGGGTTGTTGTTTTCTATAACTCGTTTATAGTGCCATTTAACCTCGAAAATACCAAAATGAAGTGTTTTGTAGGATTGCTTGGTGACCAAGCAAACTTTACATTTTCTTTATTTTGCTGAAAATCACATTCGTTAGTGTTCAAAAACTCTATAGTTTATCCAACTATAATGTGGAAAGTGCACTTTCATCGATTCACTCATTCTCTCTTTTTGAAAAGTGTCACGAGTTGCAAAAGAGTTAACCATGACCAATTCACATTCGTTCTAGGGTTGTTGTTTTCTATAACTCGTTTATAGTGCCATTTAACCTCGAAAATACCAAAATGAAGTGTTTTGAAGGATTGCTTGGTGACCAAGCAAACTTTATGTTTTCTTTATTTTGCGGAAAATCACATTCGTTAGTGTTCAAAAACTCTATAGTTTATCCCATTATAATGTGGAAAGTGCACTTTCATCGATTCACTAATTCTGTCTTTTTGAAAAGTTCCACGAGTTGCAAAAGTGACCAAGATCAATTCACATTCGTTCTAGGGTTGTTGTTTTCTATAACTCGTTTATAGTGCCATTTAACCTCGAAAATACCAAAATGAAGTGTTTTGTAGGATTGCTTGGTGACCAAGCAAACTTTATGTTTTCTTCATTTTGCGGAAAATCACATACGTTAGTTCTCAAAAACTCTATAGTTTATCCCACTATAATGTGGAAAGTGCACTTTCATCGATTCACTCATTCTCTCTTTTTGAAAAGTCTCACGAGTTGCAAAAGAGTTAACCATGATCAATTCACACTCGTTCTAGGGTTGTTGTTTTCTATAACTCGTTTATAGTGCCATTTAACCTCGAAAATACCAAAATGAAGTGTTTTGTAGGATTGCTTGGTGACCAAGCAAACTTTATGTTTTCTTCATTTTGCGGAAAATCACATACGTTAGTTCTCAAAAACTCTATAGTTTATCCCACTATAATGTGGAAAGTAAACTTTCATCGATTCACTCATTCTCTCTTTTTGAAAAGTCTCATGAGTTGCAAAAGAGTTAACCATGACCAATTCACATTCGTTTTAGGGTTGTTGTTTTCTATAACTCGTTTATAGTGCCATTTAACCTCGAAAATACCAAAATGAAGTGTTTTGTAGGATTGCTTGGTGACCAAGCAAACTTTATGTTTTCTTCATTTTGCGGAAAATCACATACGTTAGTGCTCAAAATCTCTATAGTTTATCCCACTATAATGTGGAAAGTAAACTTTCATCGATTCACTCATTCTCTCTTTTTGAAAAGTCTCATGAGTTGCAAAAGTGTTAACCATGACCAATTCACATTCGTTCTAGGGTTGTTGTTTTCTATAACTCGTTTATAGTGCCATTTAACCTCGAAAATATCAAAATGAAGTGTTTTGTAGGATTGGTTTGCTTTATTTTGCGGAAAATCACATTCGTTAGTGTTCAAAAACTCTATAGTTTATCCCATTATAATGTGGAAATGCACTTTCATCGATTCACTCATTCTCTCTTTTTGAAAAGTTCCACAAGTTGCAAAAGAGTTAACCATGATCAATTCACATTCGTTCTAGGGTTGTTGTTTTCTATAACTCGTTTATAGTGCCATTTAACCTCGAAAATACCAAAATGAAGTGTTTTGTAGGATTGCTTGGTGACCAAGCAAACTTTACTTTTTCTTTATTTTGCGGAAAATCACATTCGTTAGTGTTCAAAAACTCTATAGTTTATCCCACTATAATGTGGAAAGTACACTTTCATCGATTCACTCATTTTCTCTTTTTGAAAAGTCTCACGAGTTGCAAAAGAGTTATCCATGACCAATTCACATTCTTTCTAGGGTTGTTGTTTTCTATAACTCGTTTATAGTGCCATTTAACCTCGAAAATACCAAAATGAAGTGTTTTGTAGGATTGCTTGGTGACCAAGCAAACTTTACGTTTTCTTTATTTTGCGGAAAATCACATTCGTTAGTGTTCAAAAACTCTATAGTTTATCCCACTATAATGTGGAAAGTTCACTTTCATTGATTCACTCATTCTCTCTTTTTGAAAAGTCTCACGAGTTGCAAAAGAGTTAACCATGACCAATTCACATTCTTTCTAGGGTTGTTGTTTTCTATAACTCGTTTATAGTGCCATTTAACCTCGAAAATACCAAAATGAAGTGTTTTGTAGGATTGCTTGGTGACCAAGCAAACTTTACGTTTTCTTTATTTTGCGGAAAATCACATTCGTTAGTGTTCAAAAACTCTATAGTTTATCCAACTATAATGTGGAAAGTGCACTTTCATCGATTCACTCATTCTCTCTTTTTGAAAAGTCTCACGAGTTGCAAAAGAGTTAACCATGACCAATTCACATTCGTTCTAGGGTTGTTGTTTTCTATAACTCGTTTATAGTGCCATTTAACCTCGAAAATACCAAAATGAAGTGTTTTGTAGGATTGCTTGGTGACCAAGCAAACTTTATGTTTTCTTCATTTTGCGGAAAATCACATACGTTAGTTTTCAAAAACTCTATAGTTTATCCCACTATAATGTGGAAAGTGTACTTTCATCGATTCACTCATTCTCTCTTTTTGAAAAGTCTCACGAGTTGCAAAAGAGTTAACCATGACCAATTCACATTCGTTCTAGGGTTGTTGTTTTCTATAACTCGTTTATAGTGCCATTTAACCTCGAAAATACCAAAATGAAGTGTTTTGAAGGATTGCTTGGTGACCAAGCAAACTTTACGTTTTCTTTATTTTGCGGAAAATCACATTCGTTAGTGTTCAAAAACTCTATAGTTTATCCCACTATAATGTGGAAAGTCCACTTTCATCGATTCACTCATTTTCTCTTTTTTGAAAAGTCTCACGAGTTGCAAAAGAGTTATCCTTGACCAATTCACATTCTTTCTAGGGTTGTTGTTTTCTATAACTCGTTTATAGTGCCATTTAACCTCGAAAATACCAAAATGAAGTGTTTTGTAGGATTGCTTGGTGACCAAGCAAACTTTACGTTTTCTTTATTTTGCGGAAAATCACATTCGTTAGTGTTCAAAAACTCTATAGTTTATCCCACTATAATGTGGAAAGTACACTTTCATCGATTCACTCATTTTCTCTTTTTGAAAAGTCTCACGAGTTGCAAAAGAGTTATCCATGACCAATTCACATTCTTTCTAGGGTTGTTGTTTTCTATAACTCGTTTATAGTGCCATTTAACCTCGAAAATACCAAAATGAAGTGTTTTGTAGGATTGCTTGGTGACCAAGCAAACTTTACGTTTTCTTTATTTTGCAGAAAATCACATTCGTTAGTGTTCAAAAACTCTATAGTTTATCCCACTATAATGTGGAAAGTGCACTTTCATCGATTCACTCATTCTCTCTTTTTGAAAAGTCTCACGAGTTGCAAAAGAGTTAACCATGACCAATTCACATTCGTTCTAGGGTTGTTGTTTTCTATAACTCGTTTATAGTGCCATTTAACCTCGAAAATACTATAATGAAGTGTTTTGTAGGATTGCTTGGTGACCAAGCAAACTTTATGTTTTCTTCATTTTGCGGAAAATCACATACGTTAGTTTTCAAAAACTCTATAGTTTATCCCACTATAATGTGGAAAGTGCACTTTCATCGATTCACTCATTCTCTCTTTTTGAAAAGTCTCACGAGTTGCAAAAGAGTTAACCATGACCAATTCACATTCGTTCTAGGGTTGTTGTTTTCTATAACTCGTTTATAGTGTCATTTAACCTCGAAAATATCAAAATGAAGTGTTTTGTAGGATTGCTTGGTGACCAAGCAAACTTTATGTTTTCTTCATTTTGCGGAAAATCACATTCGTTAGTGTTCAAAAACTCTATAGTTTATCCCACTATAATGTGGAAAGTACACTTTCATCGATTCACTCATTTTCTCTTTTTGAAAAGTCTCACGAGTTGCAAAAGAGTTATCCATGACCAATTCACATTCTTTCTAGGGTTGTTGTTTTCTATAACTCGTTTATAGTGCCATTTAACCTCGAAAATACCAAAATGAAGTGTTTTGTAGGATTGCTTGGTGACCAAGCAAACTTTACGTTTTCTTTATTTTGCGGAAAATCACATTCGTTAGTGTTCAAAAACTCTATAGTTTATCCCACTATAATGTGGAAAGTTCACTTTCATTGATTCACTCATTCTCTCTTTTTGAAAAGTCTCACGAGTTGCAAAAGAGTTAACCATGACCAATTCACATTCTTTCTAGGGTTGTTGTTTTCTATAACTCGTTTATAGTGCCATTTAACCTCGAAAATACCAAAATGAAGTGTTTTGTAGGATTGCTTGGTGACCAAGCAAACTTTACGTTTTCTTTATTTTGCGGAAAATCACATTCGTTAGTGTTCAAAAACTCTATAGTTTATCCAACTATAATGTGGAAAGTGCACTTTCATCGATTCACTCATTCTCTCTTTTTGAAAAGTCTCACGAGTTGCAAAAGAGTTAACCATGACCAATTCACATTCGTTCTAGGGTTGTTGTTTTCTATAACTCGTTTATAGTGCCATTTAACCTCGAAAATACCAAAATGAAGTGTTTTGTAGGATTGCTTGGTGACCAAGCAAACTTTATGTTTTCTTCATTTTGCGGAAAATCACATACGTTAGTTTTCAAAAACTCTATAGTTTATCCCACTATAATGTGGAAAGTGTACTTTCATCGATTCACTCATTCTCTCTTTTTGAAAAGTCTCACGAGTTGCAAAAGAGTTAACCATGACCAATTCACATTCTTTCTAGGGTTGTTGTTTTCTATAACTCGTTTATAGTGCCATTTAACCTCGAAAATACCAAAATGAAGTGTTTTGTAGGATTGCTTGGTGACCAAGCAAACTTTACGTTTTCTTTATTTTGCGGAAAATCACATTCGTTAGTGTTCAAAAACTCTATAGTTTATCCCACTATAATGTGGAAAGTACACTTTCATCGATTCACTCATTTTCTCTTTTTGAAAAGTCTCACGAGTTGCAAAAGAGTTATCCATGACCAATTCACATTCTTTCTAGGGTTGTTGTTTTCTATAACTCGTTTATAGTGCCATTTAACCTCGAAAATACCAAAATGAAGTGTTTTGTAGGATTGCTTGGTGACCAAGCAAACTTTACGTTTTCTTTATTTTGCAGAAAATCACATTCGTTAGTGTTCAAAAACTCTATAGTTTATCCCACTATAATGTGGAAAGTGCACTTTCATCGATTCACTCATTCTCTCTTTTTGAAAAGTCTCACGAGTTGCAAAAGAGTTAACCATGACCAATTCACATTCGTTCTAGGGTTGTTGTTTTCTATAACTCGTTTATAGTGCCATTTAACCTCGAAAATACTATAATGAAGTGTTTTGTAGGATTGCTTGGTGACCAAGCAAACTTTATGTTTTCTTCATTTTGCGGAAAATCACATACGTTAGTTTTCAAAAACTCTATAGTTTATCCCACTATAATGTGGAAAGTGCACTTTCATCGATTCACTCATTCTCTCTTTTTGAAAAGTCTCACGAGTTGCAAAAGAGTTAACCATGACCAATTCACATTCGTTCTAGGGTTGTTGTTTTCTATAACTCGTTTATAGTGCCATTTAACCTCGAAAATACCAAAATGAAGTGTTTTGTAGGATTGCTTGGTGACCAAGCAAACTTTACTTTTTCTTTATTTTGCGGAAAATCACATTCGTTAGTGTTCAAAAACTCTATAGTTTATCCCACTATAATGTGGAAAGTACACTTTCATCGATTCACTCATTTTCTCTTTTTGAAAAGTCTCACGAGTTGCAAAAGAGTTATCCATGACCAATTCACATTCTTTCTAGGGTTGTTGTTTTCTATAACTCGTTTATAGTGCCATTTAACCTCGAAAATACCAAAATGAAGTGTTTTGTAGGATTGCTTGGTGACCAAGCAAACTTTACGTTTTCTTTATTTTGCGGAAAATCACATTCGTTAGTGTTCAAAAACTCTATAGTTTATCCCACTATAATGTGGAAAGTTCACTTTCATTGATTCACTCATTCTCTCTTTTTGAAAAGTCTCACGAGTTGCAAAAGAGTTAACCATGACCAATTCACATTCTTTCTAGGGTTGTTGTTTTCTATAACTCGTTTATAGTGCCATTTAACCTCGAAAATACCAAAATGAAGTGTTTTGTAGGATTGCTTGGTGACCAAGCAAACTTTACGTTTTCTTTATTTTGCGGAAAATCACATTCGTTAGTGTTCAAAAACTCTATAGTTTATCCAACTATAATGTGGAAAGTGCACTTTCATCGATTCACTCATTCTCTCTTTTTGAAAAGTCTCACGAGTTGCAAAAGAGTTAACCATGACCAATTCACATTCGTTCTAGGGTTGTTGTTTTCTATAACTCGTTTATAGTGCCATTTAACCTCGAAAATACCAAAATGAAGTGTTTTGTAGGATTGCTTGGTGACCAAGCAAACTTTATGTTTTCTTCATTTTGCGGAAAATCACATACGTTAGTTTTCAAAAACTCTATAGTTTATCCCACTATAATGTGGAAAGTGTACTTTCATCGATTCACTCATTCTCTCTTTTTGAAAAGTCTCACGAGTTGCAAAAGAGTTAACCATGACCAATTCACATTCTTTCTAGGGTTGTTGTTTTCTATAACTCGTTTATAGTGCCATTTAACCTCGAAAATACCAAAATGAAGTGTTTTGTAGGATTGCTTGGTGACCAAGCAAACTTTACGTTTTCTTTATTTTGCGGAAAATCACATTCGTTAGTGTTCAAAAACTCTATAGTTTATCCCACTATAATGTGGAAAGTACACTTTCATCGATTCACTCATTTTCTCTTTTTGAAAAGTCTCACGAGTTGCAAAAGAGTTATCCATGACCAATTCACATTCTTTCTAGGGTTGTTGTTTTCTATAACTCGTTTATAGTGCCATTTAACCTCGAAAATACCAAAATGAAGTGTTTTGTAGGATTGCTTGGTGACCAAGCAAACTTTACGTTTTCTTTATTTTGCAGAAAATCACATTCGTTAGTGTTCAAAAACTCTATAGTTTATCCCACTATAATGTGGAAAGTGCACTTTCATCGATTCACTCATTCTCTCTTTTTGAAAAGTCTCACGAGTTGCAAAAGAGTTAACCATGACCAATTCACATTCGTTCTAGGGTTGTTGTTTTCTATAACTCGTTTATAGTGCCATTTAACCTCGAAAATACTATAATGAAGTGTTTTGTAGGATTGCTTGGTGACCAAGCAAACTTTATGTTTTCTTCATTTTGCGGAAAATCACATACGTTAGTTTTCAAAAACTCTATAGTTTATCCCACTATAATGTGGAAAGTGCACTTTCATCGATTCACTCATTCTCTCTTTTTGAAAAGTCTCACGAGTTGCAAAAGAGTTAACCATGACCAATTCACATTCGTTCTAGGGTTGTTGTTTTCTATAACTCGTTTATAGTGTCATTTAACCTCGAAAATATCAAAATGAAGTGTTTTGTAGGATTGCTTGGTGACCAAGCAAACTTTATGTTTTCTTCATTTTGCGGAAAATCACATACGTTAGTTTTCAAAAACTCTATAGTTTATCCCACTATAATGTGGAAAGTGCACTTTCATCGATTCACTCATTCTCTCCTTTTGAAAAGTCTCACGAGTTGCAAAAGAGTTAACCATGACCAATTCACATTCGTTCTAGGGTTGTTGTTTTCTATAACTCGTTTATAGTGCCATTTAACCTCGAAAATACCAAAATGAAGTGTTTTGAAGGATTGCTTGGTGACCAAGCAAACTTTACGTTTTCTTTATTTTGCGGAAAATCACATTCGTTAGTGTTCAAAAACTCTATAGTTTATCCCACTATAATGTGGAAAGTACACTTTCATCGATTCACTCATTTTCTCTTTTTGAAAAGTCTCACGAGTTGCAAAAGAGTTATCCATGACCAATTCACATTCTTTCTAGGGTTGTTGTTTTCTATAACTCGTTTATAGTGCCATTTAACCTCGAAAATACCAAAATGAAGTGTTTTGTAAGATTGCTTGGTGACCAAGCAAACTTTACGTTTTCTTTATTTTGCAGAAAATCACATTCATTAGTGTTCAAAAACTCTATAGTTTATCCCACTATAATGTGGAAAGTGCACTTTCATCGATTCACTCATTCTCTCTTTTTGAAAAGTCTCACGAGTTGCAAAAGAGTTAACCATGACCAATTCACATTCGTTCTAGGGTTGTTGTTTTCTATAACTCGTTTATAGTGCCATTTAACCTCGAAAATACCAAAATGAAGTGTTTTGAAGGATTGCTTGGTGACCAAGCAAACTTTACGTTTTCTTTATTTTGCGGAAAATCACATTCGTTAGTGTTCAAAAACTCTATAGTTTATCCCACTATAATGTGGAAAGTACACTTTCATCGATTCACTCATTTTCTCTTTTTGAAAAGTCTCACGAGTTGCAAAAGAGTTATCCATGACCAATTCATATTCTTTCTAGGGTTGTTGTTTTCTATAACTCGTTTATAGTGCCATTTAACCTCGAAAATACCAAAATGAAGTGTTTTGTAGGATTGCTTGGTGACCAAGCAAACTTTACGTTTTCTTTATTTTGCAGAAAATCACATTCGTTAGTGTTCAAAAACTCTATAGTTTATCCCACTATAATGTGGAAAGTGCACTTTCATCGATTCACTCATTCTCTCTTTTTGAAAAGTCTCACGAGTTGCAAAAGAGTTAACCATGACCAATTCACATTCGTTCTAGGGTTGTTGTTTTCTATAACTCGTTTATAGTGCCATTTAACCTCGAAAATACCATAATGAAGTGTTTTGTAGGATTGCTTGGTGACCAAGCAAACTTTACGTTTTCTTTATTTTGCGGAAAATCACATTCGTTAGTGTTCAAAAACTCTATAGTTTATCCCACTATAATGTGGAAAGTACACTTTCATCGATTCACTCATTTTCTCTTTTTGAAAAGTGTCACGAGTTGCAAAAGAGTTAACCATGACCAATTCACATTCGTTCTAGGGTTGTTGTTTTCTATAACTCGTTTATAGTGCCATTTAACCTCGAAAATACCAAAATGAAGTGTTTTGAAGGATTGCTTGGTGACCAAGCAAACTTTACGTTTTCTTTATTTTGCGGAAAATCACATTCGTTAGTGTTCAAAAACTCTATAGTTTATCCCACTATAATGTGGAAAGTACACTTTCATCGATTCACTCATTTTCTCTTTTTGAAAAGTCTCACGAGTTGCAAAAGAGTTAACCATGACCAATTCACATTCGTTCTAGGGTTGTTGTTTTCTATAACTCGTTTATAGTGCCATTTAACCTCGAAAATACCAAAATGAAGTGTTTTGAAGGATTGCTTGGTGACCAAGCAAACTTTACGTTTTCTTTATTTTGTGGAAAATCACATTCGTTAGTGTTCAAAAACTCTATAGTTTATCCCACTATAATGTGGAAAGTACACTTTCATCGATTCACTCATTTTCTCTTTTTGAAAAGTCTCACGAGTTGCAAAAGAGTTATCCATGACCAATTCACATTCTTTCTAGGGTTGTTGTTTTCTATAACTCGTTTATAGTGCCATTTAACCTCGAAAATACCAAAATGAAGTGTTTTGTAGGATTGCTTGGTGACCAAGCAAACTTTACGTTTTCTTTATTTTGCAGAAAATCACATTCGTTAGTGTTCAAAAACTCTATAGTTTATCCCACTATAATGTGGAAAGTGCACTTTCATCGATTCACTCATTCTCTCTTTTTGAAAAGTCTCACGAGTTGCAAAAGAGTTAACCATGACCAATTCACATTCGTTCTAGGGTTGTTGTTTTCTATAACTCGTTTATAGTGCCATTTAACCTCGAAAATACCATAATGAAGTGTTTTGTAGGATTGCTTGGTGACCAAGCAAACTTTATGTTTTCTTCATTTTGCGGAAAATCACATACGTTAGTTTTCAAAAACTCTATAGTTTATCCCACTATAATGTGGAAAGTGCACTTTCATCGATTCACTCATTCTCTCTTTTTGAAAAGTCTCACGAGTTGCAAAAGAGTTAACCATGACCAATTCACATTCGTTCTAGGGTTGTTGTTTTCTATAACTCGTTTATAGTGTCATTTAACCTCGAAAATACCAAAATGAAGTGTTTTGAAGGATTGCTTGGTGACCAAGCAAACTTTATGTTTTCTTCATTTTGCGGAAAATCACATACGTTAGTTTTCAAAAACTCTATAGTTTATCCCACTATAATGTGGAAAGTACACTTTCATCGATTCACTCATTTTCTCTTTTTGAAATGTCTCACGAGTTGCAAAAGAGTTATCCATGACCAATTCACATTCTTTCTAGGGTTGTTGTTTTCTATAACTCGTTTATAGTGCCATTTAACCTCGAAAATACCAAAATGAAGTGTTTTGTAGGATTGCTTGGTGACCAAGCAAACTTTACGTTTTCTTTATTTTGCGGAAAATCACATTCGTTAGTGTTCAAAAACTCTATAGTTTATCCCACTATAATGTGGAAAGTGCACTTTCATCGATTCACTCATTCTCTCTTTTTGAAAAGTCTAACGAGTTGCAAAAGAGTTAACCATGACCAATTCACATTCGTTCTAGGGTTGTTGTTTTCTATAACTCGTTTATAGTGCCATTTAACCTCGAAAATACCAAAATGAAGTGTTTTGAAGGATTGCTTGGTGACCAAGCAAACTTTATGTTTTCTTTATTTTGCGGAAAATCACATTCGTTAGTGTTCAAAAACTCTATAGTTTATCACATTATAATGTGGAAAGTGCACTTTCATCGATTCACTAATTCTGTCTTTTTGAAAAGTTCCACGAGTTGCAAAAGTGACCAAGATCAATTCACATTCGTTCTAGGGTTGTTGTTTTCTATAACTCGTTTATAGTGCCATTTAACCTCGAAAATACCAAAATGAAGTGTTTTGTAGGATTGCTTGGTGACCAAGCAAACTTTATGTTTTCTTCATTTTGCGGAAAATCACATACGTTAGTTCTCAAAAACTCTATAGTTTATCCCACTATAATGTGGAAAGTGCACTTTCATCGATTCACTCATTCTCTCTTTTTGAAAAGTCTCACGAGTTGCAAAAGAGTTAACCATGATCAATTCACACTCGTTCTAGGGTTGTTGTTTTCTATAACTCGTTTATAGTGCCATTTAACCTCGAAAATACCAAAATGAAGTGTTTTGTAGGATTGCTTGGTGACCAAGCAAACTTTATGTTTTCTTCATTTTGCGGAAAATCACATACGTTAGTTCTCAAAAACTCTATAGTTTATCCCACTATAATGTGGAAAGTAAACTTTCATCGATTCACTCATTCTCTCTTTTTGAAAAGTCTCATGAGTTGCAAAAGAGTTAACCATGACCAATTCACATTCGTTTTAGGGTTGTTGTTTTCTATAACTCGTTTATAGTGCCATTTAACCTCGAAAATACCAAAATGAAGTGTTTTGTAGGATTGCTTGGTGACCAAGCAAACTTTATGTTTTCTTCATTTTGCGGAAAATCACATACGTTAGTGCTCAAAATCTCTATAGTTTATCCCACTATAATGTGGAAAGTAAACTTTCATCGATTCACTCATTCTCTCTTTTTGAAAAGTCTCATGAGTTGCAAAAGTGTTAACCATGACCAATTCACATTCGTTCTAGGGTTGTTGTTTTCTATAACTCGTTTATAGTGCCATTTAACCTCGAAAATATCAAAATGAAGTGTTTTGTAGAATTGGTTTGCTTTATTTTGCGGAAAATCACATTCGTTAGTGTTCAAAAACTCTATAGTTTATCCCATTATAATGTGGAAATGCACTTTCATCGATTCACTCATTCTCTCTTTTTGAAAAGTTCCACAAGTTGCAAAAGAGTTAACCATGATCAATTCACATTCGTTCTAGGGTTGTTGTTTTCTATAACTCGTTTATAGTGCCATTTAACCTCGAAAATACCAAAATGAAGTGTTTTGTAGGATTGCTTGGTGACCAAGCAAACTTTACTTTTTCTTTATTTTGCGGAAAATCACATTCGTTAGTGTTCAAAAACTCTATAGTTTATCCCACTATAATGTGGAAAGTACACTTTCATCGATTCACTCATTTTCTCTTTTTGAAAAGTCTCACGAGTTGCAAAAGAGTTATCCATGACCAATTCACATTCTTTCTAGGGTTGTTGTTTTCTATAACTCGTTTATAGTGCCATTTAACCTCGAAAATACCAAAATGAAGTGTTTTGTAGGATTGCTTGGTGACCAAGCAAACTTTACGTTTTCTTTATTTTGTGGAAAATCACATTCGTTAGTGTTCAAAAACTCTATAGTTTATCCCACTATAATGTGGAAAGTACACTTTCATCGATTCACTCATTTTCTCTTTTTGAAAAGTCTCACGAGTTGCAAAAGAGTTATCCATGACCAATTCACATTCTTTCTAGGGTTGTTGTTTTCTATAACTCGTTTATAGTGCCATTTAACCTCGAAAATACCAAAATGAAGTGTTTTGTAGGATTGCTTGGTGACCAAGCAAACTTTACGTTTTCTTTATTTTGCAGAAAATCACATTCGTTAGTGTTCAAAAACTCTATAGTTTATCCCACTATAATGTGGAAAGTGCACTTTCATCGATTCACTCATTCTCTCTTTTTGAAAAGTCTCACGAGTTGCAAAAGAGTTAACCATGACCAATTCACATTCGTTCTAGGGTTGTTGTTTTCTATAACTCGTTTATAGTGCCATTTAACCTCGAAAATACCATAATGAAGTGTTTTGTAGGATTGCTTGGTGACCAAGCAAACTTTATGTTTTCTTCATTTTGCGGAAAATCACATACGTTAGTTTTCAAAAACTCTATAGTTTATCCCACTATAATGTGGAAAGTGCACTTTCATCGATTCACTCATTCTCTCTTTTTGAAAAGTCTCACGAGTTGCAAAAGAGTTAACCATGACCAATTCACATTCGTTCTAGGGTTGTTGTTTTCTATAACTCGTTTATAGTGTCATTTAACCTCGAAAATACCAAAATGAAGTGTTTTGAAGGATTGCTTGGTGACCAAGCAAACTTTATGTTTTCTTCATTTTGCGGAAAATCACATACGTTAGTTTTCAAAAACTCTATAGTTTATCCCACTATAATGTGGAAAGTACACTTTCATCGATTCACTCATTTTCTCTTTTTGAAATGTCTCACGAGTTGCAAAAGAGTTATCCATGACCAATTCACATTCTTTCTAGGGTTGTTGTTTTCTATAACTCGTTTATAGTGCCATTTAACCTCGAAAATACCAAAATGAAGTGTTTTGTAGGATTGCTTGGTGACCAAGCAAACTTTACGTTTTCTTTATTTTGCGGAAAATCACATTCGTTAGTGTTCAAAAACTCTATAGTTTATCCCACTATAATGTGGAAAGTGCACTTTCATCGATTCACTCATTCTCTCTTTTTGAAAAGTCTAACGAGTTGCAAAAGAGTTAACCATGACCAATTCACATTCGTTCTAGGGTTGTTGTTTTCTATAACTCGTTTATAGTGCCATTTAACCTCGAAAATACCAAAATGAAGTGTTTTGAAGGATTGCTTGGTGACCAAGCAAACTTTATGTTTTCTTTATTTTGCGGAAAATCACATTCGTTAGTGTTCAAAAACTCTATAGTTTATCACATTATAATGTGGAAAGTGCACTTTCATCGATTCACTAATTCTGTCTTTTTGAAAAGTTCCACGAGTTGCAAAAGTGACCAAGATCAATTCACATTCGTTCTAGGGTTGTTGTTTTCTATAACTCGTTTATAGTGCCATTTAACCTCGAAAATACCAAAATGAAGTGTTTTGTAGGATTGCTTGGTGACCAAGCAAACTTTATGTTTTCTTCATTTTGCGGAAAATCACATACGTTAGTTCTCAAAAACTCTATAGTTTATCCCACTATAATGTGGAAAGTGCACTTTCATCGATTCACTCATTCTCTCTTTTTGAAAAGTCTCACGAGTTGCAAAAGAGTTAACCATGATCAATTCACACTCGTTCTAGGGTTGTTGTTTTCTATAACTCGTTTATAGTGCCATTTAACCTCGAAAATACCAAAATGAAGTGTTTTGTAGGATTGCTTGGTGACCAAGCAAACTTTATGTTTTCTTCATTTTGCGGAAAATCACATACGTTAGTTCTCAAAAACTCTATAGTTTATCCCACTATAATGTGGAAAGTAAACTTTCATCGATTCACTCATTCTCTCTTTTTGAAAAGTCTCATGAGTTGCAAAAGAGTTAACCATGACCAATTCACATTCGTTTTAGGGTTGTTGTTTTCTATAACTCGTTTATAGTGCCATTTAACCTCGAAAATACCAAAATGAAGTGTTTTGTAGGATTGCTTGGTGACCAAGCAAACTTTATGTTTTCTTCATTTTGCGGAAAATCACATACGTTAGTGCTCAAAATCTCTATAGTTTATCCCACTATAATGTGGAAAGTAAACTTTCATCGATTCACTCATTCTCTCTTTTTGAAAAGTCTCATGAGTTGCAAAAGTGTTAACCATGACCAATTCACATTCGTTCTAGGGTTGTTGTTTTCTATAACTCGTTTATAGTGCCATTTAACCTCGAAAATATCAAAATGAAGTGTTTTGTAGAATTGGTTTGCTTTATTTTGCGGAAAATCACATTCGTTAGTGTTCAAAAACTCTATAGTTTATCCCATTATAATGTGGAAATGCACTTTCATCGATTCACTCATTCTCTCTTTTTGAAAAGTTCCACAAGTTGCAAAAGAGTTAACCATGATCAATTCACATTCGTTCTAGGGTTGTTGTTTTCTATAACTCGTTTATAGTGCCATTTAACCTCGAAAATACCAAAATGAAGTGTTTTGTAGGATTGCTTGGTGACCAAGCAAACTTTACTTTTTCTTTATTTTGCGGAAAATCACATTCGTTAGTGTTCAAAAACTCTATAGTTTATCCCACTATAATGTGGAAAGTACACTTTCATCGATTCACTCATTTTCTCTTTTTGAAAAGTCTCACGAGTTGCAAAAGAGTTATCCATGACCAATTCACATTCTTTCTAGGGTTGTTGTTTTCTATAACTCGTTTATAGTGCCATTTAACCTCGAAAATACCAAAATGAAGTGTTTTGTAGGATTGCTTGGTGACCAAGCAAACTTTACGTTTTCTTTATTTTGCGGAAAATCACATTCGTTAGTGTTCAAAAACTCTATAGTTTATCCCACTATAATGTGGAAAGTTCACTTTCATTGATTCACTCATTCTCTCTTTTTGAAAAGTCTCACGAGTTGCAAAAGAGTTAACCATGACCAATTCACATTCTTTCTAGGGTTGTTGTTTTCTATAACTCGTTTATAGTGCCATTTAACCTCGAAAATACCAAAATGAAGTGTTTTGTAGGATTGCTTGGTGACCAAGCAAACTTTACGTTTTCTTTATTTTGCGGAAAATCACATTCCTTAGTGTTCAAAAACTCTATAGTTTATCCCACTATAATGTGGAAAGTGCACTTTCATCGATTCACTCATTCTCTCTTTTTGAAAAGTCTCACGAGTTGCAAAAGAGTTAACCATGACCAATTCACATTTGTTCTAGGGTTGTTGTTTTCTATAACTCGTTTATAGTGCCATTTAACCTCGAAAATACCAAAATGAAGTGTTTTGTAGGATTGCTTGGTGACCAAGCAAACTTTACATTTTCTTTATTTTGCTGAAAATCACATTCGTTAGTGTTCAAAAACTCTATAGTTTATCCAACTATAATGTGGAAAGTGCACTTTCATCGATTCACTCATTCTCTCTTTTTGAAAAGTGTCACGAGTTGCAAAAGAGTTAACCATGACCAATTCACATTCGTTCTAGGGTTGTTGTTTTCTATAACTCGTTTATAGTGCCATTTAACCTCGAAAATACCAAAATGAAGTGTTTTGAAGGATTGCTTGGTGACCAAGCAAACTTTATGTTTTCTTTATTTTGCGGAAAATCACATTCGTTAGTGTTCAAAAACTCTATAGTTTATCCCATTATAATGTGGAAAGTGCACTTTCATCGATTCACTAATTCTGTCTTTTTGAAAAGTTCCACGAGTTGCAAAAGTGACCAAGATCAATTCACATTCGTTCTAGGGTTGTTGTTTTCTATAACTCGTTTATAGTACCATTTAACCTCGAAAATACCAAAATGAAGTGTTTTGTAGGATTGCTTGGTGACCAAGCAAACTTTATGTTTTCTTCATTTTGCGGAAAATCACATACGTTAGTTCTCAAAAACTCTATAGTTTATCCCACTATAATGTGGAAAGTGCACTTTCATCGATTCACTCATTCTCTCTTTTTGAAAAGTCTCACGAGTTGCAAAAGAGTTAACCATGATCAATTCACACTCGTTCTAGGGTTGTTGTTTTCTATAACTCGTTTATAGTGCCATTTAACCTCGAAAATACCAAAATGAAGTGTTTTGTAGGATTGCTTGGTGACCAAGCAAACTTTATGTTTTCTTCATTTTGCGGAAAATCACATACGTTAGTTCTCAAAAACTCTATAGTTTATCCCACTATAATGTGGAAAGTAAACTTTCATCGATTCACTCATTCTCTCTTTTTGAAAAGTCTCATGAGTTGCAAAAGAGTTAACCATGACCAATTCACATTCGTTTTAGGGTTGTTGTTTTCTATAACTCGTTTATAGTGCCATTTAACCTCGAAAATACCAAAATGAAGTGTTTTGTAGGATTGCTTGGTGACCAAGCAAACTTTATGTTTTCTTCATTTTGCGGAAAATCACATACGTTAGTGCTCAAAATCTCTATAGTTTATCCCACTATAATGTGGAAAGTAAACTTTCATCGATTCACTCATTCTCTCTTTTTGAAAAGTCTCATGAGTTGCAAAAGTGTTAACCATGACCAATTCACATTCGTTCTAGGGTTGTTGTTTTCTATAACTCGTTTATAGTGCCATTTAACCTCGAAAATATCAAAATGAAGTGTTTTGTAGGATTGGTTTGCTTTATTTTGCGGAAAATCACATTCGTTAGTGTTCAAAAACTCTATAGTTTATCCCATTATAATGTGGAAATGCACTTTCATCGATTCACTCATTCTCTCTTTTTGAAAAGTTCCACAAGTTGCAAAAGAGTTAACCATGATCAATTCACATTCGTTCTAGGGTTGTTGTTTTCTATAACTCGTTTATAGTGCCATTTAACCTCGAAAATACCAAAATGAAGTGTTTTGTAGGATTGCTTGGTGACCAAGCAAACTTTACTTTTTCTTTATTTTGCGGAAAATCACATTCGTTAGTGTTCAAAAACTCTATAGTTTATCCCACTATAATGTGGAAAGTACACTTTCATCGATTCACTCATTTTCTCTTTTTGAAAAGTCTCACGAGTTGCAAAAGAGTTATCCATGACCAATTCACATTCTTTCTAGGGTTGTTGTTTTCTATAACTCGTTTATAGTGCCATTTAACCTCGAAAATACCAAAATGAAGTGTTTTGTAGGATTGCTTGGTGACCAAGCAAACTTTACGTTTTCTTTATTTTGCGGAAAATCACATTCGTTAGTGTTCAAAAACTCTATAGTTTATCCCACTATAATGTGGAAAGTTCACTTTCATTGATTCACTCATTCTCTCTTTTTGAAAAGTCTCACGAGTTGCAAAAGAGTTAACCATGACCAATTCACATTCTTTCTAGGGTTGTTGTTTTCTATAACTCGTTTATAGTGCCATTTAACCTCGAAAATACCAAAATGAAGTGTTTTGTAGGATTGCTTGGTGACCAAGCAAACTTTACGTTTTCTTTATTTTGCGGAAAATCACATTCGTTAGTGTTCAAAAACTCTATAGTTTATCCAACTATAATGTGGAAAGTGCACTTTCATCGATTCACTCATTCTCTCTTTTTGAAAAGTCTCACGAGTTGCAAAAGAGTTAACCATGACCAATTCACATTCGTTCTAGGGTTGTTGTTTTCTATAACTCGTTTATAGTGCCATTTAACCTCGAAAATACCAAAATGAAGTGTTTTGTAGGATTGCTTGGTGACCAAGCAAACTTTATGTTTTCTTCATTTTGCGGAAAATCACATACGTTAGTTTTCAAAAACTCTATAGTTTATCCCACTATAATGTGGAAAGTGTACTTTCATCGATTCACTCATTCTCTCTTTTTGAAAAGTCTCACGAGTTGCAAAAGAGTTAACCATGACCAATTCACATTCGTTCTAGGGTTGTTGTTTTCTATAACTCGTTTATAGTGCCATTTAACCTCGAAAATACCAAAATGAAGTGTTTTGAAGGATTGCTTGGTGACCAAGCAAACTTTACGTTTTCTTTATTTTGCGGAAAATCACATTCGTTAGTGTTCAAAAACTCTATAGTTTATCCCACTATAATGTGGAAAGTCCACTTTCATCGATTCACTCATTTTCTCTTTTTTGAAAAGTCTCACGAGTTGCAAAAGAGTTATCCTTGACCAATTCACATTCTTTCTAGGGTTGTTGTTTTCTATAACTCGTTTATAGTGCCATTTAACCTCGAAAATACCAAAATGAAGTGTTTTGTAGGATTGCTTGGTGACCAAGCAAACTTTACGTTTTCTTTATTTTGCGGAAAATCACATTCCTTAGTGTTCAAAAACTCTATAGTTTATCCCACTATAATGTGGAAAGTGCACTTTCATCGATTCACTCATTCTCTCTTTTTGAAAAGTCTCACGAGTTGCAAAAGAGTTAACCATGACCAATTCACATTTGTTCTAGGGTTGTTTTCTATAACTCGTTTATAGTGCCATTTAACCTCGAAAATACCAAAATGAAGTGTTTTGTAGGATTGCTTGGTGACCAAGCAAACTTTACATTTTCTTTATTTTGCGGAAAATCACATTCGTTAGTGTTCAAAAACTCTATAGTTTATCCCACTATAATGTGGAAAGTACACTTTCATCGATTCACTCATTTTCTCTTTTTGAAAAGTCTCACGAGTTGCAAAAGAGTTAACCATGACCAATTCACATTCGTTCTAGGGTTGTTGTTTTCTATAACTCGTTTATAGTGCCATTTAACCTCGAAAATACCAAAATGAAGTGTTTTGTAGGATTGCTTGGTGACCAAGCAAACTTTATGTTTTCTTCATTTTGCGGAAAATCACATACGTTAGTTTTCAAAAACTCTATAGTTTATCCCACTATAATGTGGAAAGTGCACTTTCATCGATTCACTCATTCTCTCTTTTTGAAAAGTCTCACGAGTTGCAAAAGAGTTAACCATGACCAATTCACATTCGTTCTAGGGTTGTTGTTTTCTATAACTCGTTTATAGTGCCATTTAACCTCGAAAATACCAAAATGAAGTGTTTTGTAGGATTGCTTGGTGACCAAGCAAACTTTATGTTTTCTTCATTTTGCGGAAAATCACATACGTTAGTTTTCAAAAACTTTATAGTTTATCCCACTATAATGTGGAAAGTGCACTTTCATCGATTCACTCATTCTCTCTTTTTGAAAAGTCTCACGAGTTGCAAAAGAGTTAACCATGACCAATTCACATTCGTTCTAGGGTTGTTGTTTTCTATAACTCGTTTATAGTGCCATTTAACCTCGAAAATACCAAAATGAAGTGTTTTGAAGGATTGCTTGGTGACCAAGCAAACTTTACGTTTTCTTTATTTTGCGGAAAATCACATTCGTTAGTGTTCAAAAACTCTATAGTTTATCCCACTATAATGTGGAAAGTCCACTTTCATCGATTCACTCATTTTCTCTTTTTTGAAAAGTCTCACGAGTTGCAAAAGAGTTATCCTTGACCAATTCACATTCTTTCTAGGGTTGTTGTTTTCTATAACTCGTTTATAGTGCCATTTAACCTCGAAAATACCAAAATGAAGTGTTTTGTAGGATTGCTTGGTGACCAAGCAAACTTTACGTTTTCTTTATTTTGCGGAAAATCACATTCCTTAGTGTTCAAAAACTCTATAGTTTATCCCACTATAATGTGGAAAGTGCACTTTCATCGATTCACTCATTCTCTCTTTTTGAAAAGTCTCACGAGTTGCAAAAGAGTTAACCATGACCAATTCACATTCGTTCTAGGGTTGTTGTTTTCTATAACTCGTTTATAGTGCCATTTAACCTCGAAAATACCATAATGAAGTGTTTTGTAGGATTGCTTGGTGACCAAGCAAACTTTATGTTTTCTTCATTTTGCGGAAAATCACATACGTTAGTTTTCAAAAACTCTATAGTTTATCCCACTATAATGTGGAAAGTGCACTTTCATCGATTCACTCATTCTCTCTTTTTGAAAAGTCTCACGAGTTGCAAAAGAGTTAACCATTACCAATTCACATTCGTTCTAGGGTTGTTGTTTTCTATAACTTGTTTATAGTGCCATTTAACCTCGAAAATACCAAAATGAAGTGTTTTGAAGGATTGCTTGGTGACCAAGCAAACTTTACGTTTTCTTTATTTTGCGGAAAATCACATTCGTTAGTGTTCAAAAACTCTATAGTTTATCCCACTATAATGTGGAAAGTACACTTTCATCGATTCACTCATTTTCTCTTTTTGAAAAGTCTCACGAGTTGCAAAAGAGTTAACCATGACCAATTCACATTCGTTCTAGGGTTGTTGTTTTCTATAACTCGTTTATAGTGCCATTTAACCTCGAAAATACCAAAATGAAGTGTTTTGAAGGATTGCTTGGTGACCAAGCAAACTTTATGTTTTCTTTATTTTGCGGAAAATCACATTCCTTAGTGTTCAAAAACTCTATAGTTTATCCCACTATAATGTGGAAAGTGCACTTTCATCGATTCACTCATTCTCTCTTTTTGAAAAGTCTCACGAGTTGCAAAAGAGTTAACCATGACCAATTCACATTTGTTCTAGGGTTGTTGTTTTCTATAACTCGTTTATAGTGCCATTTAACCTCGAAAATACCAAAATGAAGTGTTTTGTAGGATTGCTTGGTGACCAAGCAAACTTTACATTTTCTTTATTTTGCGGAAAATCACATTCGTTAGTGTTCAAAAACTCTATAGTTTATCCAACTATAATGTTGAAAGTGCACTTTCATCGATTCACTCATTCTCTCTTTTTGAAAAGTCTCACGAGTTGCAAAAGAGTTAACCATGACCAATTCACATTCGTTCTAGGGTTGTTGTTTTCTATAACTCGTTTATAGTGCCATTTAACCTCGAAAATACCAAAATGAAGTGTTTTGTAGGATTGCTTGGTGACCAAGCAAACTTTATGTTTTCTTCATTTTGCGGAAAATCACATACGTTAGTTTTCAAAAACTCTATAGTTTATCCCACTATAATGTGGAAAGTGCACTTTCATCGATTCACTCATTCTCTCTTTTTGAAAAGTCTCACGAGTTGCAAAAGAGTTAACCATGACCAATTCACATTCGTTCTAGGGTTGTTGTTTTCTATAACTCGTTTATAGTGCCATTTAACCTCGAAAATACCAAAATGAAGTGTTTTGAAGGATTGCTTGGTGACCAAGCAAACTTTACGTTTTCTTTATTTTGCGGAAAATCACATTCGTTAGTGTTCAAAAACTCTATAGTTTATCCCACTATAATGTGGAAAGTCCACTTTCATCGATTCACTCATTTTCTCTTTTTTGAAAAGTCTCACGAGTTGCAAAAGAGTTATCCTTGACCAATTCACATTCTTTCTAGGGTTGTTGTTTTCTATAACTCGTTTATAGTGCCATTTAACCTCGAAAATACCAAAATGAAGTGTTTTGTAGGATTGCTTGGTGACCAAGCAAACTTTACGTTTTCTTTATTTTGCGGAAAATCACATTCCTTAGTGTTCAAAAACTCTATAGTTTATCCCACTATAATGTGGACAGTGCACTTTCATCGATTCACTCATTCTCTCTTTTTGAAAAGTCTCACGAGTTGCAAAAGAGTTAACCATGACCAATTCACATTTGTTCTAGGGTTGTTTTCTAAAACTCGTTTATAGTGCCATTTAACCTCGAAAATACCAAAATGAAGTGTTTTGTAGGATTGCTTGGTGACCAAGCAAACTTTACATTTTCTTTATTTTGCGGAAAATCACATTCGTTAGTGTTCAAAAACTCTATAGTTTATCCCACTATAATGTGGAAAGTACACTTTCATCGATTCACTCATTTTCTCTTTTTGAAAAGTATCACGAGTTGCAAAAGAGTTAACCATGACCAATTCACATTCGTTCTAGGGTTGTTGTTTTCTATAACTCGTTTATAGTGCCATTTAACCTCGAAAATACCAAAATGAAGTGTTTTGAAGGATTGCTTGGTGACCAAGCAAACTTTATGTTTTCTTTATTTTGCGGAAAATCACATTCCTTAGTGTTCAAAAACTCTATAGTTTATCCCACTATAATGTGGAAAGTGCACTTTCATCGATTCACTCATTCTCTCTTTTTGAAAAGTCTCACGAGTTGCAAAAGAGTTAACCATGACCAATTCACATTTGTTCTAGGGTTGTTGTTTTCTATAACTCGTTTATAGTGCCATTTAACCTCGAAAATACCAAAATGAAGTGTTTTGTAGGATTGCTTGGTGACCAAGCAAACTTTACATTTTCTTTATTTTGCGGAAAATCACATTCGTTAGTGTTCAAAAACTCTATAGTTTATCCAACTATAATGTTGAAAGTGCACTTTCATCGATTCACTCATTCTCTCTTTTTGAAAAGTCTCACGAGTTGCAAAAGAGTTAACCATGACCAATTCACATTCGTTCTAGGGTTGTTGTTTTCTATAACTCGTTTATAGTGCCATTTAACCTCGAAAATACCAAAATGAAGTGTTTTGTAGGATTGCTTGGTGACCAAGCAAACTTTATGTTTTCTTCATTTTGCGGAAAATCACATACGTTAGTTTTCAAAAACTCTATAGTTTATCCCACTATAATGTGGAAAGTGCACTTTCATCGATTCACTCATTCTCTCTTTTTGAAAAGTCTCACGAGTTGCAAAAGAGTTAACCATGACCAATTCACATTCGTTCTAGGGTTGTTGTTTTCTATAACTCGTTTATAGTGCCATTTAACCTCGAAAATACCATAATGAAGTGTTTTGTAGGATTGCTTGGTGACCAAGCAAACTTTATGTTTTCTTCATTTTGCGGAAAATCACATACGTTAGTTTTCAAAAACTCTATAGTTTATCCCACTATAATGTGGAAAGTGCACTTTCATCGATTCACTCATTCTCTCTTTTTGAAAAGTCTCACGAGTTGCAAAAGAGTTAACCATTACCAATTCACATTCGTTCTAGGGTTGTTGTTTTCTATAACTTGTTTATAGTGCCATTTAACCTCGAAAATACCAAAATGAAGTGTTTTGAAGGATTGCTTGGTGACCAAGCAAACTTTACGTTTTCTTTATTTTGCGGAAAATCACATTCGTTAGTGTTCAAAAACTCTATAGTTTATCCCACTATAATGTGGAAAGTACACTTTCATCGATTCACTCATTTTCTCTTTTTGAAAAGTCTCACGAGTTGCAAAAGAGTTAACCATGACCAATTCACATTCGTTCTAGGGTTGTTGTTTTCTATAACTCGTTTATAGTGCCATTTAACCTCGAAAATACCAAAATGAAGTGTTTTGAAGGATTGCTTGGTGACCAAGCAAACTTTATGTTTTCTTTATTTTGCGGAAAATCACATTCCTTAGTGTTCAAAAACTCTATAGTTTATCCCACTATAATGTGGAAAGTGCACTTTCATCGATTCACTCATTCTCTCTTTTTGAAAAGTCTCACGAGTTGCAAAAGAGTTAACCATGACCAATTCACATTTGTTCTAGGGTTGTTGTTTTCTATAACTCGTTTATAGTGCCATTTAACCTCGAAAATACCAAAATGAAGTGTTTTGTAGGATTGCTTGGTGACCAAGCAAACTTTACATTTTCTTTATTTTGCGGAAAATCACATTCGTTAGTGTTCAAAAACTCTATAGTTTATCCAACTATAATGTTGAAAGTGCACTTTCATCGATTCACTCATTCTCTCTTTTTGAAAAGTCTCACGAGTTGCAAAAGAGTTAACCATGACCAATTCACATTCGTTCTAGGGTTGTTGTTTTCTATAACTCGTTTATAGTGCCATTTAACCTCGAAAATACCAAAATGAAGTGTTTTGTAGGATTGCTTGGTGACCAAGCAAACTTTATGTTTTCTTCATTTTGCGGAAAATCACATACGTTAGTTTTCAAAAACTCTATAGTTTATCCCACTATAATGTGGAAAGTGCACTTTCATCGATTCACTCATTCTCTCTTTTTGAAAAGTCTCACGAGTTGCAAAAGAGTTAACCATGACCAATTCACATTCGTTCTAGGGTTGTTGTTTTCTATAACTCGTTTATAGTGCCATTTAACCTCGAAAATACCAAAATGAAGTGTTTTGAAGGATTGCTTGGTGACCAAGCAAACTTTACGTTTTCTTTATTTTGCGGAAAATCACATTCGTTAGTGTTCAAAAACTCTATAGTTTATCCCACTATAATGTGGAAAGTCCACTTTCATCGATTCACTCATTTTCTCTTTTTTGAAAAGTCTCACGAGTTGCAAAAGAGTTATCCTTGACCAATTCACATTCTTTCTAGGGTTGTTGTTTTCTATAACTCGTTTATAGTGCCATTTAACCTCGAAAATACCAAAATGAAGTGTTTTGTAGGATTGCTTGGTGACCAAGCAAACTTTACGTTTTCTTTATTTTGCGGAAAATCACATTCCTTAGTGTTCAAAAACTCTATAGTTTATCCCACTATAATGTGGACAGTGCACTTTCATCGATTCACTCATTCTCTCTTTTTGAAAAGTCTCACGAGTTGCAAAAGAGTTAACCATGACCAATTCACATTTGTTCTAGGGTTGTTTTCTAAAACTCGTTTATAGTGCCATTTAACCTCGAAAATACCAAAATGAAGTGTTTTGTAGGATTGCTTGGTGACCAAGCAAACTTTACATTTTCTTTATTTTGCGGAAAATCACATTCGTTAGTGTTCAAAAACTCTATAGTTTATCCCACTATAATGTGGAAAGTACACTTTCATCGATTCACTCATTTTCTCTTTTTGAAAAGTATCACGAGTTGCAAAAGAGTTAACCATGACCAATTCACATTCGTTCTAGGGTTGTTGTTTTCTATAACTCGTTTATAGTGCCATTTAACCTCGAAAATACCAAAATGAAGTGTTTTGAAGGATTGCTTGGTGACCAAGCAAACTTTACGTTTTCTTTATTTTGCGGAAAATCACATTCGTTAGTGTTCAAAAACTCTATAGTTTATCCCACTATAATGTGGAAAGTCCACTTTCATCGATTCACTCATTTTCTCTTTTTTGAAAAGTCTCACGAGTTGCAAAAGAGTTATCCTTGACCAATTCACATTCTTTCTAGGGTTGTTGTTTTCTATAACTCGTTTATAGTGCCATTTAACCTCGAAAATACCAAAATGAAGTGTTTTGTAGGATTGCTTGGTGACCAAGCAAACTTTACGTTTTCTTTATTTTGCGGAAAATCACATTCCTTAGTGTTCAAAAACTCTATAGTTTATCCCACTATAATGTGGAAAGTGCACTTTCATCGATTCACTCATTCTCTCTTTTTGAAAAGTCTCACGAGTTGCAAAAGAGTTAACCATGACCAATTCACATTCGTTCTAGGGTTGTTGTTTTCTATAACTCGTTTATAGTGCCATTTAACCTCGAAAATACCAAAATGAAGTGTTTTGAAGGATTGCTTGGTGACCAAGCAAACATTACGTTTTCTTTATTTTGCGGAAAATCACATTCGTTAGTGTTCAAAAACTCTATAGTTTATCCCACTATAATGTGGAAAGTCCACTTTCATCGATTCACTCATTTTCTCTTTTTTGAAAAGTCTCACGAGTTGCAAAAGAGTTAACCATGACCAATTCACATTCGTTCTAGGGTTGTTGTTTTCTATAACTCGTTTATAGTGCCATTTAACCTCGAAAATACCATAATGAAGTGTTTTGTAGGATTGCTTGGTGACCAAGCAAACTTTATGTTTTCTTCATTTTGCGGAAAATCACATACGTTAGTTTTCAAAAACTCTATAGTTTATCCCACTATAATGTGGAAAGTGCACTTTCATCGATTCACTCATTCTCTCTTTTTGAAAAGTCTCACGAGTTGCAAAAGAGTTAACCATGACCAATTCACATTTGTTCTAGGGTTGTTTTCTATAACTCGTTTATAGTGCCATTTAACCTCGAAAATACCAAAATGAAGTGTTTTGTAGGATTGCTTGGTGACCAAGCAAACTTTACATTTTCTTTATTTTGCGGAAAATCACATTCGTTAGTGTTCAAAAACTCTATAGTTTATCCCACTATAATGTGGAAAGTACACTTTCATCGATTCACTCATTTTCTCTTTTTGAAAAGTCTCACGAGTTGCAAAAGAGTTAACCATGACCAATTCACATTCGTTCTAGGGTTGTTGTTTTCTATAACTCGTTTATAGTGCCATTTAACCTCGAAAATACCAAAATGAAGTGTTTTGTAGGATTGCTTGGTGACCAAGCAAACTTTATGTTTTCTTCATTTTGCGGAAAATCACATACGTTAGTTTTCAAAAACTCTATAGTTTATCCCACTATAATGTGGAAAGTGCACTTTCATCGATTCACTCATTCTCTCTTTTTGAAAAGTCTCACGAGTTGCAAAAGAGTTAACCATGACCAATTCACATTCGTTCTAGGGTTGTTGTTTTCTATAACTCGTTTATAGTGCCATTTAACCTCGAAAATACCAAAATGAAGTGTTTTGTAGGATTGCTTGGTGACCAAGCAAACTTTATGTTTTCTTCATTTTGCGGAAAATCACATACGTTAGTTTTCAAAAACTTTATAGTTTATCCCACTATAATGTGGAAAGTGCACTTTCATCGATTCACTCATTCTCTCTTTTTGAAAAGTCTCACGAGTTGCAAAAGAGTTAACCATGACCAATTCACATTCGTTCTAGGGTTGTTGTTTTCTATAACTCGTTTATAGTGCCATTTAACCTCGAAAATACCAAAATGAAGTGTTTTGAAGGATTGCTTGGTGACCAAGCAAACTTTACGTTTTCTTTATTTTGCGGAAAATCACATTCGTTAGTGTTCAAAAACTATATAGTTTATCCCACTATAATGTGGAAAGTCCACTTTCATCGATTCACTCATTTTCTCTTTTTTGAAAAGTCTCACGAGTTGCAAAAGAGTTATCCTTGACCAATTCACATTCTTTCTAGGGTTGTTGTTTTCTATAACTCGTTTATAGTGCCATTTAACCTCGAAAATACCAAAATGAAGTGTTTTGTAGGATTGCTTGGTGACCAAGCAAACTTTACGTTTTCTTTATTTTGCGGAAAATCACATTCCTTAGTGTTCAAAAACTCTATAGTTTATCCCACTATAATGTGGAAAGTGCACTTTCATCGATTCACTCATTCTCTCTTTTTGAAAAGTCTCACGAGTTGCAAAAGAGTTAACCATGACCAATTCACATTCGTTCTAGGGTTGTTGTTTTCTATAACTCGTTTATAGTGCCATTTAACCTCGAAAATACCATAATGAAGTGTTTTGTAGGATTGCTTGGTGACCAAGCAAACTTTATGTTTTCTTCATTTTGCGGAAAATCACATACGTTAGTTTTCAAAAACTCTATAGTTTATCCCACTATAATGTGGAAAGTGCACTTTCATCGATTCACTCATTCTCTCTTTTTGAAAAGTCTCACGAGTTGCAAAAGAGTTAACCATTACCAATTCACATTCGTTCTAGGGTTGTTGTTTTCTATAACTTGTTTATAGTGCCATTTAACCTCGAAAATACCAAAATGAAGTGTTTTGAAGGATTGCTTGGTGACCAAGCAAACTTTACGTTTTCTTTATTTTGCGGAAAATCACATTCGTTAGTGTTCAAAAACTCTATAGTTTATCCCACTATAATGTGGAAAGTACACTTTCATCGATTCACTCATTTTCTCTTTTTGAAAAGTCTCACGAGTTGCAAAAGAGTTAACCATGACCAATTCACATTCGTTCTAGGGTTGTTGTTTTCTATAACTCGTTTATAGTGCCATTTAACCTCGAAAATACCAAAATGAAGTGTTTTGAAGGATTGCTTGGTGACCAAGCAAACTTTATGTTTTCTTTATTTTGCGGAAAATCACATTCCTTAGTGTTCAAAAACTCTATAGTTTATCCCACTATAATGTGGAAAGTGCACTTTCATCGATTCACTCATTCTCTCTTTTTGAAAAGTCTCACGAGTTGCAAAAGAGTTAACCATGACCAATTCACATTTGTTCTAGGGTTGTTGTTTTCTATAACTCGTTTATAGTGCCATTTAACCTCGAAAATACCAAAATGAAGTGTTTTGTAGGATTGCTTGGTGACCAAGCAAACTTTACATTTTCTTTATTTTGCGGAAAATCACATTCGTTAGTGTTCAAAAACTCTATAGTTTATCCAACTATAATGTGGAAAGTGCACTTTCATCGATTCACTCATTCTCTCTTTTTGAAAAGTCTCACGAGTTGCAAAAGAGTTAACCATGACCAATTCACATTCGTTCTAGGGTTGTTGTTTTCTATAACTCGTTTATAGTGCCATTTAACCTCGAAAATACCAAAATGAAGTGTTTTGTAGGATTGCTTGGTGACCAAGCAAACTTTATGTTTTCTTCATTTTGCGGAAAATCACATACGTTAGTTTTCAAAAACTCTATAGTTTATCCCACTATAATGTTGAAAGTGCACTTTCATCGATTCACTCATTCTCTCTTTTTGAAAAGTCTCACGAGTTGCAAAAGAGTTAACCATGACCAATTCACATTCGTTCTAGGGTTGTTGTTTTCTATAACTCGTTTATAGTGCCATTTAACCTCGAAAATACCAAAATGAAGTGTTTTGAAGGATTGCTTGGTGACCAAGCAAACTTTACGTTTTCTTTATTTTGCGGAAAATCACATTCGTTAGTGTTCAAAAACTCTATAGTTTATCCCACTATAATGTGGAAAGTTCACTTTCATCGATTCACTCATTTTCTCTTTTTTGAAAAGTCTCACGAGTTGCAAAAGAGTTATCCTTGACCAATTCACATTCTTTCTAGGGTTGTTGTTTTCTATAACTCGTTTATAGTGCCATTTAACCTCGAAAATACCAAAATGAAGTGTTTTGTAGGATTGCTTGGTGACCAAGCAAACTTTACGTTTTCTTTATTTTGCGGAAAATCACATTCCTTAGTGTTCAAAAACTCTATAGTTTATCCCACTATAATGTGGAAAGTGCACTTTCATCGATTCACTCATTCTCTCTTTTTGAAAAGTCTCACGAGTTGCAAAAGAGTTAACCATGACCAATTCACATTCGTTCTAGGGTTGTTGTTTTCTATAACTCGTTTATAGTGCCATTTAACCTCGAAAATACCATAATGAAGTGTTTTGTAGGATTGCTTGGTGACCAAGCAAACTTTATGTTTTCTTCATTTTGCGGAAAATCACATACGTTAGTTTTCAAAAACTCTATAGTTTATCCCACTATAATGTGGAAAGTGCACTTTCATCGATTCACTCATTCTCTCTTTTTGAAAAGTCTCACGAGTTGCAAAAGAGTTAACCATGACCAATTCACATTTGTTCTAGGGTTGTTTTCTATAACTCGTTTATAGTGCCATTTAACCTCGAAAATACCAAAATGAAGTGTTTTGTAGGATTGCTTGGTGACCAAGCAAACTTTACATTTTCTTTATTTTGCGGAAAATCACATTCGTTAGTGTTCAAAAACTCTATAGTTTATCCCACTATAATGTGGAAAGTACACTTTCATCGATTCACTCATTTTCTCTTTTTGAAAAGTCTCACGAGTTGCAAAAGAGTTAACCATGACCAATTCACATTCGTTCTAGGGTTGTTGTTTTCTATAACTCGTTTATAGTGCCATTTAACCTCGAAAATACCAAAATGAAGTGTTTTGTAGGATTGCTTGGTGACCAAGCAAACTTTATGTTTTCTTCATTTTGCGGAAAATCACATACGTTAGTTTTCAAAAACTCTATAGTTTATCCCACTATAATGTGGAAAGTGCACTTTCATCGATTCACTCATTCTCTCTTTTTGAAAAGTCTCACGAGTTGCAAAAGAGTTAACCATGACCAATTCACATTCGTTCTAGGGTTGTTGTTTTCTATAACTCGTTTATAGTGCCATTTAACTTCGAAAATACCAAAATGAAGTGTTTTGTAGGATTGCTTGGTGACCAAGCAAACTTTATGTTTTCTTCATTTTGCGGAAAATCACATACGTTAGTTTTCAAAAACTTTATAGTTTATCCCACTATAATGTGGAAAGTGCACTTTCATCGATTCACTCATTCTCTCTTTTTGAAAAGTCTCACGAGTTGCAAAAGAGTTAACCATGACCAATTCACATTCGTTCTAGGGTTGTTGTTTTCTATAACTCGTTTATAGTGCCATTTAACCTCGAAAATACCAAAATGAAGTGTTTTGAAGGATTGCTTGGTGACCAAGCAAACTTTACGTTTTCTTTATTTTGCGGAAAATCACATTCGTTAGTGTTCAAAAACTCTATAGTTTATCCCACTATAATGTGGAAAGTCCACTTTCATCGATTCACTCATTTTCTCTTTTTTGAAAAGTCTCACGAGTTGCAAAAGAGTTATCCTTGACCAATTCACATTCTTTCTAGGGTTGTTGTTTTCTATAACTCGTTTATAGTGCCATTTAACCTCGAAAATACCAAAATGAAGTGTTTTGTAGGATTGCTTGGTGACCAAGCAAACTTTACGTTTTCTTTATTTTGCGGAAAATCACATTCCTTAGTGTTCAAAAACTCTATAGTTTATCCCACTATAATGTGGAAAGTGCACTTTCATCGATTCACTCATTCTCTCTTTTTGAAAAGTCTCACGAGTTGCAAAAGAGTTAACCATGACCAATTCACATTTGTTCTAGGGTTGTTGTTTTCTATAACTCGTTTATAGTGCCATTTAACCTCGAAAATACCAAAATGAAGTGTTTTGAAGGATTGCTTGGTGACCAAGCAAACTTTATGTTTTCTTTATTTTGCGGAAAATCACATACGTTAGTTTTCAAAAACTTTATAGTTTATCCCACTATAATGTGGAAAGTGCACTTTCATCGATTCACTCATTCTCTCTTTTTGAAAAGTCTCACGAGTTGCAAAAGAGTTAACCATTACCAATTCACATTCGTTCTAGGGTTGTTGTTTTCTATAACTTGTTTATAGTGCCATTTAACCTCGAAAATACCAAAATGAAGTATTTTGAAGGATTGCTTGGTGACCAAGCAAACTTTACGTTTTCTTTATTTTGCGGAAAATCACATTCGTTAGTGTTCAAAAACTCTATAGTTTATCCCACTATAATGTGGAAAGTACACTTTCATCGATTCACTCATTTTCTCTTTTTGAAAAGTCTCACGAGTTGCAAAAGAGTTAACCATGACCAATTCACATTCGTTCTAGGGTTGTTGTTTTCTATAACTCGTTTATAGTGCCATTTAACCTCGAAAATACCAAAATGAAGTGTTTTGAAGGATTGCTTGGTGACCAAGCAAACTTTACGTTTTCTTTATTTTGCGGAAAATCACATTCGTTAGTGTTCAAAAACTCTATAGTTTATCCCACTATAATGTGGAAAGTACACTTTCATCGATTCACTCATTTTCTCTTTTTGAAAAGTCTCACGAGTTGCAAAAGAGTTAACCATGACCAATTCACATTCGTTCTAGGGTTGTTGTTTTCTATAACTCGTTTATAGTGCCATTTAACCTCGAAAATACCAAAATGAAGTGTTTTGAAGGATTGCTTGGTGACCAAGCAAACTTTACGTTTTCTTTATTTTGCGGAAAATCACATTCGTTAGTGTTCAAAAACTCTATAGTTTATCCCACTATAATGTGGAAAGTCCACTTTCATCGATTCACTCATTTTCTCTTTTTTGAAAAGTCTCACGAGTTGCAAAAGAGTTATCCTTGACCAATTCACATTCTTTCTAGGGTTGTTGTTTTCTATAACTCGTTTATAGTGCCATTTAACCTCGAAAATACCAAAATGAAGTGTTTTGTAGGATTGCTTGGTGACCAAGCAAACTTTACGTTTTCTTTATTTTGCGGAAAATCACATTCCTTAGTGTTCAAAAACTCTATAGTTTATCCCACTATAATGTGGAAAGTGCACTTTCATCGATTCACTCATTCTCTCTTTTTGAAAAGTCTCACGAGTTGCAAAAGAGTTAACCATGACCAATTCACATTTGTTCTAGGGTTGTTGTTTTCTATAACTTGTTTATAGTGCCATTTAACCTCGAAAATACCATAATGAAGTGTTTTGTAGGATTGCTTGGTGACCAAGCAAACTTTATGTTTTCTTCATTTTGCGGAAAATCACATACGTTAGTTTTCAAAAACTTTATAGTTTATCCCACTATAATGTGGAAAGTGCACTTTCATCGATTCACTCATTCTCTCTTTTTGAAAAGTCTCACGAGTTGCAAAAGAGTTAACCATTACCAATTCACATTCGTTCTAGGGTTGTTGTTTTCTATAACTTGTTTATAGTGCCATTTAACCTCGAAAATACCAAAATGAAGTATTTTGAAGGATTGCTTGGTGACCAAGCAAACTTTACGTTTTCTTTATTTTGCGGAAAATCACATTCGTTAGTGTTCAAAAACTCTATAGTTTATCCCACTATAATGTGGAAAGTACACTTTCATCGATTCACTCATTTTCTCTTTTTGAAAAGTCTCACGAGTTGCAAAAGAGTTAACCATGACCAATTCACATTCGTTCTAGGGTTGTTGTTTTCTATAACTCGTTTATAGTGCCATTTAACCTCGAAAATACCAAAATGAAGTGTTTTGAAGGATTGCTTGGTGACCAAGCAAACTTTATGTTTTCTTTATTTTGCGGAAAATCACATTCCTTAGTGTTCAAAAACTCTATAGTTTATCCCACTATAATGTGGAAAGTGCACTTTCATCGATTCACTCATTCTCTCTTTTTGAAAAGTCTCACGAGTTGCAAAAGAGTTAACCATGACCAATTCACATTTGTTCTAGGGTTGTTGTTTTCTATAACTCGTTTATAGTGCCATTTAACCTCGAAAATACCAAAATGAAGTGTTTTGTAGGATTGCTTGGTGACCAAGCAAACTTTACATTTTCTTTATTTTGCGGAAAATCACATTCGTTAGTGTTCAAAAACTCTATAGTTTATCCAACTATAATGTGGAAAGTGCACTTTCATCGATTCACTCATTCTCTCTTTTTGAAAAGTCTCACGAGTTGCAAAAGAGTTAACCATGACCAATTCACATTCGTTCTAGGGTTGTTGTTTTCTATAACTCGTTTATAGTGCCATTTAACCTCGAAAATACCAAAATGAAGTGTTTTGTAGGATTGCTTGGTGACCAAGCAAACTTTATGTTTTCTTCATTTTGCGGAAAATCACATACGTTAGTTTTCAAAAACTCTATAGTTTATCCCACTATAATGTTGAAAGTGCACTTTCATCGATTCACTCATTCTCTCTTTTTGAAAAGTCTCACGAGTTGCAAAAGAGTTAACCATGAGCAATTCACATTCGTTCTAGGGTTGTTGTTTTCTATAACTCGTTTATAGTGCCATTTAACCTCGAAAATACCAAAATGAAGTGTTTTGAAGGATTGCTTGGTGACCAAGCAAACTTTACGTTTTCTTTATTTTGCGGAAAATCACATTCGTTAGTGTTCAAAAACTCTATAGTTTATCCCACTATAATGTGGAAAGTCCACTTTCATCGATTCACTCATTTTCTCTTTTTTGAAAAGTCTCACGAGTTGCAAAAGAGTTATCCTTGACCAATTCACATTCTTTCTAGGGTTGTTGTTTTCTATAACTCGTTTATAGTGCCATTTAACCTCGAAAATACCAAAATGAAGTGTTTTGTAGGATTGCTTGGTGACCAAGCAAACTTTACGTTTTCTTTATTTTGCGGAAAATCACATTCCTTAGTGTTCAAAAACTCTATAGTTTATCCCACTATAATGTGGAAAGTGCACTTTCATCGATTCACTCATTCTCTCTTTTTGAAAAGTCTCACGAGTTGCAAAAGAGTTAACCATGACCAATTCACATTTGTTCTAGGGTTGTTTTCTAAAACTCGTTTATAGTGCCATTTAACCTCGAAAATACCAAAATGAAGTGTTTTGTAGGATTGCTTGGTGACCAAGCAAACTTTATGTTTTCTTCATTTTGCGGAAAATCACATACGTTAGTTCTCAAAAACTCTATAGTTTATCCCACTATAATGTGGAAAGTGCACTTTCATCGATTCACTCATTCTCTCTTTTTGAAAAGTCTCACGAGTTGCAAAAGAGTTAACCATGATCAATTCACACTCGTTCTAGGGTTGTTGTTTTCTATAACTCGTTTATAGTGCCATTTAACCTCGAAAATACCAAAATGAAGTGTTTTGTAGGATTGCTTGGTGACCAAGCAAACTTTATGTTTTCTTCATTTTGCGGAAAATCACATACGTTAGTTCTCAAAAACTCTATAGTTTATCCCACTATAATGTGGAAAGTAAACTTTCATCGATTCACTCATTCTCTCTTTTTGAAAAGTCTCATGAGTTGCAAAAGAGTTAACCATGACCAATTCACATTCGTTTTAGGGTTGTTGTTTTCTATAACTCGTTTATAGTGCCATTTAACCTCGAAAATACCAAAATGAAGTGTTTTATAGGATTGCTTGGTGACCAAGCAAACTTTATGTTTTCTTCATTTTGCGGAAAATCACATACGTTAGTGCTCAAAATCTCTATAGTTTATCCCACTATAATGTGGAAAGTAAACTTTCATCGATTCACTCATTCTCTCTTTTTGAAAAGTCTCACGAGTTGCAAAAGAGTTAACCATGACCAATTCACATTCGTTCTAGGGTTGTTGTTTTCTATAACTCGTTTATAGTGCCATTTAACCTCGAAAATATCAAAATGAAGTGTTTTGTAGGATTGGTTTGCTTTATTTTGCGGAAAATCACATTCGTTAGTGTTCAAAAACTCTATAGTTTATCCCATTATAATGTGGAAATGCACTTTCATCGATTCACTCATTCTCTCTTTTTGAAAAGTTCCACAAGTTGCAAAAGAGTTAACCATGATCAATTCACATTCGTTCTAGGGTTGTTGTTTTCTATAACTCGTTTATAGTGCCATTTAACCTCGAAAATACCATAATGAAGTGTTTTGTAGGATTGCTTGGTGACCAAGCAAACTTTATGTTTTCTTCATTTTGCGGAAAATCACATACGTTAGTTTTCAAAAACTCTATAGTTTATCCCACTATAATGTGGAAAGTGCACTTTCATCGATTCACTCATTCTCTCTTTTTGAAAAGTCTCACGAGTTGCAAAAGAGTTAACCATTACCAATTCACATTCGTTCTAGGGTTGTTGTTTTCTATAACTTGTTTATAGTGCCATTTAACCTCGAAAATACCAAAATGAAGTGTTTTGAAGGATTGCTTGGTGACCAAGCAAACTTTACGTTTTCTTTATTTTGCGGAAAATCACATTCGTTAGTGTTCAAAAACTCTATAGTTTATCCCACTATAATGTGGAAAGTACACTTTCATCGATTCACTCATTTTCTCTTTTTGAAAAGTCTCACGAGTTGCAAAAGAGTTAACCATGACCAATTCACATTCGTTCTAGGGTTGTTGTTTTCTATAACTCGTTTATAGTGCCATTTAACCTCGAAAATACCAAAATGAAGTGTTTTGAAGGATTGCTTGGTGACCAAGCAAACTTTATGTTTTCTTTATTTTGCGGAAAATCACATTCGTTAGTGTTCAAAAACTCTATAGTTTATCCCATTATAATGTGGAAAGTGCACTTTCATCGATTCACTAATTCTCTCTTTTTGAAAAGTTCCACGAGTTGCAAAAGTGACCAAGATCAATTCACATTCGTTCTAGGGTTGTTGTTTTCTATAACTCGTTTATAGTGCCATTTAACCTCGAAAATACCAAAATGAAGTGTTTTGTAGGATTGCTTGGTGACCAAGCAAACTTTATGTTTTCTTCATTTTGCGGAAAATCACATACGTTAGTTCTCAAAAACTCTATAGTTTATCCCACTATAATGTGGAAAGTGCACTTTCATCGATTCACTCATTCTCTCTTTTTGAAAAGTCTCACGAGTTGCAAAAGAGTTAACCATGATCAATTCACACTCGTTCTAGGGTTGTTGTTTTCTATAACTCGTTTATAGTGCCATTTAACCTCGAAAATACCAAAATGAAGTGTTTTGTAGGATTGCTTGGTGACCAAGCAAACTTTATATTTTCTTCATTTTGCGGAAAATCACATACGTTAGTTCTCAAAAACTCTATAGTTTATCCCACTATAATGTGGAAAGTAAACTTTCATCGATTCACTCATTCTCTCTTTTTGAAAAGTCTCATGAGTTGCAAAAGAGTTAACCATGACCAATTCACATTCGTTTTAGGGTTGTTGTTTTCTATAACTCGTTTATAGTGCCATTTAACCTCGAAAATACCAAAATGAAGTGTTTTGTAGGATTGCTTGGTGACCAAGCAAACTTTATGTTTTCTTCATTTTGCGGAAAATCACATACGTTAGTGCTCAAAATCTCTATAGTTTATCCCACTATAATGTGGAAAGTAAACTTTCATCGATTCACTCATTCTCTCTTTTTGAAAAGTCTCATGAGTTGCAAAAGTGTTAACCATGACCAATTCACATTCGTTCTAGGGTTGTTGTTTTCTATAACTCGTTTATAGTGCCATTTAACCTCGAAAATATCAAAATGAAGTGTTTTGTAGGATTGGTTTGCTTTATTTTGCGGAAAATCACATTCGTTAGTGTTCAAAAACTCTATAGTTTATCCCATTATAATGTGGAAATGCACTTTCATCGATTCACTCATTCTCTCTTTTTGAAAAGTTCCACAAGTTGCAAAAGAGTTAACCATGATCAATTCACATTCGTTCTAGGGTTGTTGTTTTCTATAACTCGTTTATAGTGCCATTTAACCTCGAAAATACCAAAATGAAGTGTTTTGTAGGATTGCTTGGTGACCAAGCAAACTTTACGTATTCTTTATTTTGCGGAAAATCACATTCGTTAGTGTTCAAAAACTCTATAGTTTATCCCACTATAATGTGGAAAGTACACTTTCATCGATTCACTCATTTTCTCTTTTTGAAAAGTCTCACGAGTTGCAAAAGAGTTATCCATGACCAATTCACATTCTTTCTAGGGTTGTTGTTTTCTATAACTCGTTTATAGTGCCATTTAACCTCGAAAATACCAAAATGAAGTGTTTTGTAGGATTGCTTGGTGACCAAGCAAACTTTACGTTTTCTTTATTTTGCGGAAAATCACATTCGTTAGTGTTCAAAAACTCTATAGTTTATCCCACTATAATGTGGAAAGTGCACTTTCATTGATTCACTCATTCTCTCTTTTTGAAAAGTCTCACGAGTTGCAAAAGAGTTAACCATGACCAATTCACATTCTTTCTAGGGTTGTTGTTTTCTATAACTCGTTTATAGTGCCATTTAACCTCGAAAATACCAAAATGAAGTGTTTTGTAGGATTGCTTGGTGACCAAGCAAACTTTACGTTTTCTTTATTTTGCGGAAAATCACATTCCTTAGTGTTCAAAAACTCTATAGTTTATCCCGCTATAATGTGGAAAGTGCACTTTCATCGATTCACTCATTCTCTCTTTTTGAAAAGTCTCACGAGTTGCAAAAGAGTTAACCATGACCAATTCACATTTGTTCTAGGGTTGTTGTTTTCTATAACTCGTTTATAGTGCCATTTAACCTCGAAAATACCAAAATGAAGTGTTTTGTAGGATTGCTTGGTGACCAAGCAAACTTTACATTTTCTTTATTTTGCGGAAAATCACATTCGTTAGTGTTCAAAAACTCTATAGTTTATCCAACTATAATGTGGAAAGTGCACTTTCATCGATTCACTCATTCTCTCTTTTTGAAAAGTCTCACGAGTTGCAAAAGAGTTAACCATGACCAATTCACATTCGTTCTAGGGTTGTTGTTTTCTATAACTCGTTTATAGTGCCATTTAACCTCGAAAATACCAAAATGAAGTGTTTTGTAGAATTGCTTGGTGACCAAGCAAACTTTATGTTTTCTTCATTTTGCGGAAAATCACATACGTTAGTTTTCAAAAACTCTATAGTTTATCCCACTATAATGTGGAAAGTGCACTTTCATCGATTCACTCATTCTCTCTTTTTGAAAAGTCTCACGAGTTGCAAAAGAGTTAACCATGACCAATTCACATTCGTTCTAGGGTTGTTGTTTTCTATAACTCGTTTATAGTGCCATTTAACCTCGAAAATACCAAAATGAAGTGTTTTGAAGGATTGCTTGGTGACCAAGCAAACTTTACGTTTTCTTTATTTTGCGGAAAATCACATTCGTTAGTGTTCAAAAACTCTATAGTTTATCCCACTATAATGTGGAAAGTACACTTTCATCGATTCACTCATTTTCTCTTTTTGAAAAGTCTCACGAGTTGCAAAAGAGTTATCCATGACCAATTCACATTCTTTCTAGGGTTGTTGTTTTCTATAACTCGTTTATAGTGCCATTTAACCTCGAAAATACCAAAATGAAGTGTTTTGTAGGATTGCTTGGTGACCAAGCAAACTTTATGTTTTCTTTATTTTGCGGAAAATCACATTCGTTAGTGTTCAAAAACTCTATAGTTTATCCCACTATAATGTGGAAAGTGCACTTTCATCGATTCACTCATTCTCTCTTTTTGAAAAGTCTAACGAGTTGCAAAAGAGTTAACCATGACCAATTCACATTCGTTCTAGGGTTGTTGTTTTCTATAACTCGTTTATAGTGCCATTTAACCTCGAAAATACCATAATGAAGTGTTTTGTAGGATTGCTTGGTGACCAAGCAAACTTTATATTTTCTTCATTTTGCGGAAAATCACATACGTTAGTTTTCAAAAACTCTATAGTTTATCCCACTATAATGTGGAAAGTGCACTTTCATCGATTCACTCATTCTCTCTTTTTGAAAAGTCTCACGAGTTGCAAAAGAGTTAACCATTACCAATTCACATTCGTTCTAGGGTTGTTGTTTTCTATAACTTGTTTATAGTGCCATTTAACCTCGAAAATACCAAAATGAAGTGTTTTGAAGGATTGCTTGGTGACCAAGCAAACTTTACGTTTTCTTTATTTTGCGGAAAATCACATTCGTTAGTGTTCAAAAACTCTATAGTTTATCCCACTATAATGTGGAAAGTGCACTTTCATCGATTCACTCATTTTCTCTTTTTGAAAAGTCTCACGAGTTGCAAAAGAGTTATCCATGACCAATTCACATTCTTTCTAGGGTTGTTGTTTTCTATAACTCGTTTATAGTGCCATTTAACCTCGAAAATACCAAAATGAAGTGTTTTGTACGATTGCTTGGTGACCAAGCAAACTTTACGTTTTCTTTATTTTGCGGAAAATCACATTCGTTAGTGTTCAAAAACTCTATAATTTATCCCACTATAATGTGGAAAGTGCACTTTCATCGATTCACTCATTCTCTCTTTTTGAAAAGTCTCACGAGTTGCAAAAGAGTTAACCATGACCAATTCACATTCGTTCTAGGGTTGTTGTTTTCTATAACTCGTTTATAGTGCCATTTAACCTCGAAAATACCAAAATGAAGTGTTTTGTAGGATTGCTTGGTGACCAAGCAAAATTTATGTTTTCTTTATTTTGCGGAAAATCACATTCGTTAGTGTTCAAAAACTCTATAGTTTATCCCACTATAATGTGGAAAGTGCACTTTCATCGATTCACTCATTCTCTCTTTTTGAAAAGTCTCACGAGTTGCAAAAGAGTTAACCATGACCAATTCACATTCGTTCTAGGGTTGTTGTTTTCTATAACTCGTTTATAGTGCCATTTAACCTCGAAAATACCAAAATGAAGTGTTTTGTAGGATTGCTTGGTGACCAAGCAAAATTTATGTTTTCTTTATTTTGCGGAAAATCACATTCGTTAGTGTTCAAAAACTCTATAGTTTATCCCACTATAATGTGGAAAGTGCACTTTCATCGATTCACTCATTCTCTCTTTTTGAAAAGTCTCACGAGTTGCAAAAGAGTTAAACATGACCAATTCACATTCATTCTAGGGTTGTTGTTTTCTATAACTCGTTTATAGTGCCATTTAACCTCGAAAATACCAAAATGAAGTGTTTTGTAGGATTGCTTGGTGACCAAGCAAACTTTACGTTTTCTTTATTTTGCGGAAAATCACATTCCTTAGTGTTCAAAAACTCTATAGTTTATCCCACTATAATGTGGAAAGTGCACTTTCATCGATTCACTCATTCTCTCTTTTTGAAAAGTCTCACGAGTTGCAAAAGAGTTAACCATGACCAATTCACATTTGTTCTAGGGTTGTTGTTTTCTATAACTCGTTTATAGTGCCATTTAACCTCGAAAATACCAAAATGAAGTGTTTTGTAGGATTGCTTGGTGACCAAGCAAAATTTATGTTTTCTTTATTTTGCGGAAAATCACATTCGTTAGTGTTCAAAAACTCTATAGTTTATCCCACTATAATGTGGAAAGTGCACTTTCATCGATTCACTCATTCTCTCTTTTTGAAAAGTCTCACGAGTTGCAAAAGAGTTAACCATGACCAATTCACATTCGTTCTAGGGTTGTTGTTTTCTATAACTCGTTTATAGTGCCATTTAACCTCGAAAATACCAAAATGAAGTGTTTTGTAGGATTGCTTGGTGACCAAGCAAAATTTATGTTTTCTTTATTTTGCGGAAAATCACATTCGTTAGTGTTCAAAAACTCTATAGTTTATCCCACTATAATGTGGAAAGTGCACTTTCATCGATTCACTCATTCTCTCTTTTTGAAAAGTCTCACGAGTTGCAAAAGAGTTAAACATGACCAATTCACATTCATTCTAGGGTTGTTGTTTTCTATAACTCGTTTATAGTGCCATTTAACCTCGAAAATACCAAAATGAAGTGTTTTGTAGGATTGCTTGGTGACCAAGCAAACTTTACGTTTTCTTTATTTTGCGGAAAATCACATTCCTTAGTGTTCAAAAACTCTATAGTTTATCCCACTATAATGTGGAAAGTGCACTTTCATCGATTCACTCATTCTCTCTTTTTGAAAAGTCTCACGAGTTGCAAAAGAGTTAACCATGACCAATTCACATTTGTTCTAGGGTTGTTGTTTTCTATAACTCGTTTATAGTGCCATTTAACCTCGAAAATACCAAAATGAAGTGTTTTGTAGGATTGCTTGGTGACCAACCAAACTTTACATTTTCTTTATTTTGCGGAAAATCACATTCGTTAGTGTTCAAAAACTCTATAGTTTATCCCGCTATAATGTGGAAAGTACACTTTCATCGATTCACTCATTTTCTCTTTTTGAAAAGTCTCACGAGTTGCAAAAGAGTTAACCATGACCAATTCACATTTGTTCTAGGGTTGTTGTTTTCTATAACTCGTTTATAGTGCCATTTAACCTCGAAAATACCAAAATGAAGTGTTTTGTAGGATTGCTTGGTGACCAAGCAAACTTTACATTTTCTTTATTTTGCGGAAAATCACATTCGTTAGTGTTCAAAAACTCTATAGTTTATCCAACTATAATGTGGAAAGTGCACTTTCATCGATTCACTCATTCTCTCTTTTTGAAAAGTCTCACGAGTTGCAAAAGAGTTAACCATGACCAATTCACATTCGTTCTAGGGTTGTTGTTTTCTATAACTCGTTTATAGTGCCATTTAACCTCGAAAATACCAAAATGAAGTGTTTTGTAGAATTGCTTGGTGACCAAGCAAACTTTATGTTTTCTTCATTTTGCGGAAAATCACATACGTTAGTTTTCAAAAACTCTATAGTTTATCCCACTATAATGTGGAAAGTGCACTTTCATCGATTCACTCATTCTCTCTTTTTGAAAAGTCTCACGAGTTGCAAAAGAGTTAACCATGACCAATTCACATTCGTTCTAGGGTTGTTGTTTTCTATAACTCGTTTATAGTGCCATTTAACCTCGAAAATACCAAAATGAAGTGTTTTGAAGGATTGCTTGGTGACCAAGCAAACTTTACGTTTTCTTTATTTTGCGGAAAATCACATTCGTTAGTGTTCAAAAACTCTATAGTTTATCCCACTATAATGTGGAAAGTACACTTTCATCGATTCACTCATTTTCTCTTTTTGAAAAGTCTCACGAGTTGCAAAAGAGTTATCCATGACCAATTCACATTCTTTCTAGGGTTGTTGTTTTCTATAACTCGTTTATAGTGCCATTTAACCTCGAAAATACCAAAATGAAGTGTTTTGTAGGATTGCTTGGTGACCAAGCAAACTTTATGTTTTCTTTATTTTGCGGAAAATCACATTCGTTAGTGTTCAAAAACTCTATAGTTTATCCCACTATAATGTGGAAAGTGCACTTTCATCGATTCACTCATTCTCTCTTTTTGAAAAGTCTAACGAGTTGCAAAAGAGTTAACCATGACCAATTCACATTCGTTCTAGGGTTGTTGTTTTCTATAACTCGTTTATAGTGCCATTTAACCTCGAAAATACCATAATGAAGTGTTTTGTAGGATTGCTTGGTGACCAAGCAAACTTTATATTTTCTTCATTTTGCGGAAAATCACATACGTTAGTTTTCAAAAACTCTATAGTTTATCCCACTATAATGTGGAAAGTGCACTTTCATCGATTCACTCATTCTCTCTTTTTGAAAAGTCTCACGAGTTGCAAAAGAGTTAACCATTACCAATTCACATTCGTTCTAGGGTTGTTGTTTTCTATAACTTGTTTATAGTGCCATTTAACCTCGAAAATACCAAAATGAAGTGTTTTGAAGGATTGCTTGGTGACCAAGCAAACTTTACGTTTTCTTTATTTTGCGGAAAATCACATTCGTTAGTGTTCAAAAACTCTATAGTTTATCCCACTATAATGTGGAAAGTGCACTTTCATCGATTCACTCATTTTCTCTTTTTGAAAAGTCTCACGAGTTGCAAAAGAGTTATCCATGACCAATTCACATTCTTTCTAGGGTTGTTGTTTTCTATAACTCGTTTATAGTGCCATTTAACCTCGAAAATACCAAAATGAAGTGTTTTGTACGATTGCTTGGTGACCAAGCAAACTTTACGTTTTCTTTATTTTGCGGAAAATCACATTCGTTAGTGTTCAAAAACTCTATAATTTATCCCACTATAATGTGGAAAGTGCACTTTCATCGATTCACTCATTCTCTCTTTTTGAAAAGTCTCACGAGTTGCAAAAGAGTTAACCATGACCAATTCACATTCGTTCTAGGGTTGTTGTTTTCTATAACTCGTTTATAGTGCCATTTAACCTCGAAAATACCAAAATGAAGTGTTTTGTAGGATTGCTTGGTGACCAAGCAAAATTTATGTTTTCTTTATTTTGCGGAAAATCACATTCGTTAGTGTTCAAAAACTCTATAGTTTATCCCACTATAATGTGGAAAGTGCACTTTCATCGATTCACTCATTCTCTCTTTTTGAAAAGTCTCACGAGTTGCAAAAGAGTTAACCATGACCAATTCACATTCGTTCTAGGGTTGTTGTTTTCTATAACTCGTTTATAGTGCCATTTAACCTCGAAAATACCAAAATGAAGTGTTTTGTAGGATTGCTTGGTGACCAAGCAAAATTTATGTTTTCTTTATTTTGCGGAAAATCACATTCGTTAGTGTTCAAAAACTCTATAGTTTATCCCACTATAATGTGGAAAGTGCACTTTCATCGATTCACTCATTCTCTCTTTTTGAAAAGTCTCACGAGTTGCAAAAGAGTTAAACATGACCAATTCACATTCATTCTAGGGTTGTTGTTTTCTATAACTCGTTTATAGTGCCATTTAACCTCGAAAATACCAAAATGAAGTGTTTTGTAGGATTGCTTGGTGACCAAGCAAACTTTACGTTTTCTTTATTTTGCGGAAAATCACATTCCTTAGTGTTCAAAAACTCTATAGTTTATCCCACTATAATGTGGAAAGTGCACTTTCATCGATTCACTCATTCTCTCTTTTTGAAAAGTCTCACGAGTTGCAAAAGAGTTAACCATGACCAATTCACATTTGTTCTAGGGTTGTTGTTTTCTATAACTCGTTTATAGTGCCATTTAACCTCGAAAATACCAAAATGAAGTGTTTTGTAGGATTGCTTGGTGACCAAGCAAAATTTATGTTTTCTTTATTTTGCGGAAAATCACATTCGTTAGTGTTCAAAAACTCTATAGTTTATCCCACTATAATGTGGAAAGTGCACTTTCATCGATTCACTCATTCTCTCTTTTTGAAAAGTCTCACGAGTTGCAAAAGAGTTAACCATGACCAATTCACATTCGTTCTAGGGTTGTTGTTTTCTATAACTCGTTTATAGTGCCATTTAACCTCGAAAATACCAAAATGAAGTGTTTTGTAGGATTGCTTGGTGACCAAGCAAAATTTATGTTTTCTTTATTTTGCGGAAAATCACATTCGTTAGTGTTCAAAAACTCTATAGTTTATCCCACTATAATGTGGAAAGTGCACTTTCATCGATTCACTCATTCTCTCTTTTTGAAAAGTCTCACGAGTTGCAAAAGAGTTAAACATGACCAATTCACATTCATTCTAGGGTTGTTGTTTTCTATAACTCGTTTATAGTGCCATTTAACCTCGAAAATACCAAAATGAAGTGTTTTGTAGGATTGCTTGGTGACCAAGCAAACTTTACGTTTTCTTTATTTTGCGGAAAATCACATTCCTTAGTGTTCAAAAACTCTATAGTTTATCCCACTATAATGTGGAAAGTGCACTTTCATCGATTCACTCATTCTCTCTTTTTGAAAAGTCTCACGAGTTGCAAAAGAGTTAACCATGACCAATTCACATTTGTTCTAGGGTTGTTGTTTTCTATAACTCGTTTATAGTGCCATTTAACCTCGAAAATACCAAAATGAAGTGTTTTGTAGGATTGCTTGGTGACCAACCAAACTTTACATTTTCTTTATTTTGCGGAAAATCACATTCGTTAGTGTTCAAAAACTCTATAGTTTATCCCACTATAATGTGGAAAGTACACTTTCATCGATTCACTCATTTTCTCTTTTTGAAAAGTCTCACGAGTTGCAAAAGAGTTAACCATGACCAATTCACATTCGTTCTAGGGTTGTTGTTTTCTATAACTCGTTTATAGTGCCATTTAACCTCGAAAATACCAAAATGAAGTGTTTTGAAGGATTGCTTGGTGACCAAGCAAACTTTACGTTTTCTTTATTTTGCGGAAAATCACATTCGTTAGTGTTCAAAAACTCTATAGTTTATCCCACTATAATGTGGAAAGTGCACTTTCATCGATTCACTCATTCTCTCTTTTTGAAAAGTCTCACGAGTTGCAAAAGAGTTAACCATGACCAATTCACATTGGTTCTAGGGTTGTTTTCTATAACTCGTTTATAGTGCCATTTAACCTCGAAAATACCAAAATGAAGTGTTTTGTAGGATTGCTTGGTGACCAAGCAAACTTTACATTTTCTTTATTTTGCGGAAAATCACATTCGTTAGTGTTCAAAAACTCTATAGTTTATCCCACTATAATGTGGAAAGTACACTTTCATCGATTCACTCATTTTCTCTTTTTGAAAAGTCTCACGAGTTGCAAAAGAGTTAACCATGACCAATTCACATTCGTTCTAGGGTTGTTGTTTTCTATAACTCGTTTATAGTGCCATTTAACCTCGAAAATACCAAAATGAAGTGTTTTGAAGGATTGCTTGGTGACCAAGCAAACTTTACGTTTTCTTTATTTTGCGGAAAATCACATTCGTTAGTGTTCAAAAACTCTATAGTTTATCCCACTATAATGTGGAAAGTCCACTTTCATCGATTCACTCATTTTCTCTTTTTTGAAAAGTCTCACGAATTGCAAAAGAGTTATCCTTGACCAATTCACATTCTTTCTAGGGTTGTTGTTTTCTATAACTCGTTTATAGTGCCATTTAACCTCGAAAATACCAAAATGAAGTGTTTTGTAGGATTGCTTGGTGACCAAGCAAACTTTACGTTTTCTTTATTTTGCGGAAAATCACATTCCTTAGTGTTCAAAAACTCTATAGTTTATCCCACTATAATGTGGAAAGTGCACTTTCATCGATTCACTCATTCTCTCTTTTTGAAAAGTCTCACGAGTTGCAAAAGAGTTAACCATGACCAATTCACATTCGTTCTAGGGTTGTTGTTTTCTATAACTCGTTTACAGTGCCATTTAACCTCGAAAATACCATAATGAAGTGTTTTGTAGGATTGCTTGGTGACCAAGCAAACTTTATGTTTTCTTCATTTTGCGGAAAATCACATACGTTAGTGTTCAAAAACTCTATAGTTTATCCCACTATAATGTGGAAAGTGCACTTTCATCGATTCACTCATTCTCTCTTTTTGAAAAGTCTCACGAGTTGCAAAAGAGTTAACCATTACCAATTCACATTCGTTCTAGGGTTGTTGTTTTCTATAACTTGTTTATAGTGCCATTTAACCTCGAAAATACCAAAATGAAGTGTTTTGAAGGATTGCTTGGTGACCAAGCAAACTTTACGTTTTCTTTATTTTGCGGAAAATCACATTCGTTAGTGTTCAAAAACTCTATAGTTTATCCCACTATAATGTGGAAAGTACACTTTCATCGATTCACTCATTTTCTCTTTTTGAAAAGTCTCACGAGTTGCAAAAGAGTTATCCATGACCAATTCACATTCTTTCTAGGGTTGTTGTTTTCTATAACTCGTTTATAGTGCCATTTAACCTCGAAAATACCAAAATGAAGTGTTTTGTAGGATTGCTTGGTGACCAAGCAAACTTTACGTTTTCTTTATTTTGCGGAAAATCACATTCGTTAGTGTTCAAAAACTCTATAGTTTATCCCACTATAATGTGGAAAGTGCACTTTCATCGATTCACTCATTCTCTCTTTTTGAAAAGTCTAACGAGTTGCAAAAGAGTTAACCATGACCAATTCACATTCGTTCTAGGGTTGTTGTTTTCTATAACTCGTTTATAGTGCCATTTAACCTCGAAAATACCATAATGAAGTGTTTTGTAGGATTGCTTGGTGACCAAGCAAACTTTATATTTTCTTCATTTTGCGGAAAATCACATACGTTAGTTTTCAAAAACTCTATAGTTTATCCCACTATAATGTGGAAAGTGCACTTTCATCGATTCACTCATTCTCTCTTTTTGAAAAGTCTCACGAGTTGCAAAAGAGTTAACCATTACCAATTCACATTCGTTCTAGGGTTGTTGTTTTCTATAACTTGTTTATAGTGCCATTTAACCTCGAAAATACCAAAATGAAGTGTTTTGAAGGATTGCTTGGTGACCAAGCAAACTTTACGTTTTCTTTATTTTGCGGAAAATCACATTCGCTAGTGTTCAAAAACTCTATAGTTTATCCCACTATAATGTGGAAAGTACACTTTCATCGATTCACTCATTTTCTCTTTTTGAAAAGTCTCACGAGTTGCAAAAGAGTTATCCATGACCAATTCACATTCTTTCTAGGGTTGTTGTTTTCTATAACTCGTTTATAGTGCCATTTAACCTCGAAAATACCAAAATGAAGTGTTTTGTAGGATTGCTTGGTGACCAAGCAAACCTTACGTTTTCTTTATTTTGCGGAAAATCACATTCGTTAGTGTTCAAAAACTCTATAGTTTATCCCACTATAATGTGGAAAGTGCACTTTCATCGATTCACTCATTCTCTCTTTTTGAAAAGTCTAACGAGTTGCAAAAGAGTTAACCATGACCAATTCACATTCGTTCTAGGGTTGTTGTTTTCTATAACTCGTTTATAGTGCCATTTAACCTCGAAAATACCAAAATGAAGTGTTTTGTAGGATTGCTTGGTGACCAAGCAAAATTTATGTTTTCTTTATTTTGCGGAAAATCACATTCGTTAGTGTTCAAAAACTCTATAGTTTATCCCACTATAATGTGGAAAGTGCACTTTCATCGATTCACTCATTTTCTCTTTTTGAAAAGTCTCACGAGTTGCAAAAGAGTTATCCATGACCAATTCACATTCTTTCTAGGGTTGTTGTTTTCTATAACTCGTTTATAGTGCCATTTAACCTCGAAAATACCAAAATGAAGTGTTTTGTACGATTGCTTGGTGACCAAGCAAACTTTACGTTTTCTTTATTTTGCGGAAAATCACATTCGTTAGTGTTCAAAAACTCTATAATTTATCCCACTATAATGTGGAAAGTGCACTTTCATCGATTCACTCATTCTCTCTTTTTGAAAAGTCTCACGAGTTGCAAAAGAGTTAACCATGACCAATTCACATTCGTTCTAGGGTTGTTGTTTTCTATAACTCGTTTATAGTGCCATTTAACCTCGAAAATACCAAAATGAAGTGTTTTGTAGGATTGCTTGGTGACCAAGCAAAATTTATGTTTTCTTTATTTTGCGGAAAATCACATTCGTTAGTGTTCAAAAACTCTATAGTTTATCCCACTATAATGTGGAAAGTGCACTTTCATCGATTCACTCATTCTCTCTTTTTGAAAAGTCTCACGAGTTGCAAAAGAGTTAACCATGACCAATTCACATTCGTTCTAGGGTTGTTGTTTTCTATAACTCGTTTATAGTGCCATTTAACCTCGAAAATACCAAAATGAAGTGTTTTGTAGGATTGCTTGGTGACCAAGCAAAATTTATGTTTTCTTTATTTTGCGGAAAATCACATTCGTTAGTGTTCAAAAACTCTATAGTTTATCCCACTATAATGTGGAAAGTGCACTTTCATCGATTCACTCATTCTCTCTTTTTGAAAAGTCTCACGAGTTGCAAAAGAGTTAAACATGACCAATTCACATTCATTCTAGGGTTGTTGTTTTCTATAACTCGTTTATAGTGCCATTTAACCTCGAAAATACCAAAATGAAGTGTTTTGTAGGATTGCTTGGTGACCAAGCAAACTTTACGTTTTCTTTATTTTGCGGAAAATCACATTCCTTAGTGTTCAAAAACTCTATAGTTTATCCCACTATAATGTGGAAAGTGCACTTTCATCGATTCACTCATTCTCTCTTTTTGAAAAGTCTCACGAGTTGCAAAAGAGTTAACCATGACCAATTCACATTTGTTCTAGGGTTGTTGTTTTCTATAACTCGTTTATAGTGCCATTTAACCTCGAAAATACCAAAATGAAGTGTTTTGTAGGATTGCTTGGTGACCAAGCAAAATTTATGTTTTCTTTATTTTGCGGAAAATCACATTCGTTAGTGTTCAAAAACTCTATAGTTTATCCCACTATAATGTGGAAAGTGCACTTTCATCGATTCACTCATTCTCTCTTTTTGAAAAGTCTCACGAGTTGCAAAAGAGTTAACCATGACCAATTCACATTCGTTCTAGGGTTGTTGTTTTCTATAACTCGTTTATAGTGCCATTTAACCTCGAAAATACCAAAATGAAGTGTTTTGTAGGATTGCTTGGTGACCAAGCAAAATTTATGTTTTCTTTATTTTGCGGAAAATCACATTCGTTAGTGTTCAAAAACTCTATAGTTTATCCCACTATAATGTGGAAAGTGCACTTTCATCGATTCACTCATTCTCTCTTTTTGAAAAGTCTCACGAGTTGCAAAAGAGTTAAACATGACCAATTCACATTCATTCTAGGGTTGTTGTTTTCTATAACTCGTTTATAGTGCCATTTAACCTCGAAAATACCAAAATGAAGTGTTTTGTAGGATTGCTTGGTGACCAAGCAAACTTTACGTTTTCTTTATTTTGCGGAAAATCACATTCCTTAGTGTTCAAAAACTCTATAGTTTATCCCACTATAATGTGGAAAGTGCACTTTCATCGATTCACTCATTCTCTCTTTTTGAAAAGTCTCACGAGTTGCAAAAGAGTTAACCATGACCAATTCACATTTGTTCTAGGGTTGTTGTTTTCTATAACTCGTTTATAGTGCCATTTAACCTCGAAAATACCAAAATGAAGTGTTTTGTAGGATTGCTTGGTGACCAACCAAACTTTACATTTTCTTTATTTTGCGGAAAATCACATTCGTTAGTGTTCAAAAACTCTATAGTTTATCCCACTATAATGTGGAAAGTACACTTTCATCGATTCACTCATTTTCTCTTTTTGAAAAGTCTCACGAGTTGCAAAAGAGTTAACCATGACCAATTCACATTCGTTCTAGGGTTGTTGTTTTCTATAACTCGTTTATAGTGCCATTTAACCTCGAAAATACCAAAATGAAGTGTTTTGAAGGATTGCTTGGTGACCAAGCAAACTTTACGTTTTCTTTATTTTGCGGAAAATCACATTCGTTAGTGTTCAAAAACTCTATAGTTTATCCCACTATAATGTGGAAAGTGCACTTTCATCGATTCACTCATTCTCTCTTTTTGAAAAGTCTCACGAGTTGCAAAAGAGTTAACCATGACCAATTCACATTGGTTCTAGGGTTGTTTTCTATAACTCGTTTATAGTGCCATTTAACCTCGAAAATACCAAAATGAAGTGTTTTGTAGGATTGCTTGGTGACCAAGCAAACTTTACATTTTCTTTATTTTGCGGAAAATCACATTCGTTAGTGTTCAAAAACTCTATAGTTTATCCCACTATAATGTGGAAAGTACACTTTCATCGATTCACTCATTTTCTCTTTTTGAAAAGTCTCACGAGTTGCAAAAGAGTTAACCATGACCAATTCACATTCGTTCTAGGGTTGTTGTTTTCTATAACTCGTTTATAGTGCCATTTAACCTCGAAAATACCAAAATGAAGTGTTTTGAAGGATTGCTTGGTGACCAAGCAAACTTTACGTTTTCTTTATTTTGCGGAAAATCACATTCGTTAGTGTTCAAAAACTCTATAGTTTATCCCACTATAATGTGGAAAGTCCACTTTCATCGATTCACTCATTTTCTCTTTTTTGAAAAGTCTCACGAATTGCAAAAGAGTTATCCTTGACCAATTCACATTCTTTCTAGGGTTGTTGTTTTCTATAACTCGTTTATAGTGCCATTTAACCTCGAAAATACCAAAATGAAGTGTTTTGTAGGATTGCTTGGTGACCAAGCAAACTTTACGTTTTCTTTATTTTGCGGAAAATCACATTCCTTAGTGTTCAAAAACTCTATAGTTTATCCCACTATAATGTGGAAAGTGCACTTTCATCGATTCACTCATTCTCTCTTTTTGAAAAGTCTCACGAGTTGCAAAAGAGTTAACCATGACCAATTCACATTCGTTCTAGGGTTGTTGTTTTCTATAACTCGTTTACAGTGCCATTTAACCTCGAAAATACCATAATGAAGTGTTTTGTAGGATTGCTTGGTGACCAAGCAAACTTTATGTTTTCTTCATTTTGCGGAAAATCACATACGTTAGTGTTCAAAAACTCTATAGTTTATCCCACTATAATGTGGAAAGTGCACTTTCATCGATTCACTCATTCTCTCTTTTTGAAAAGTCTCACGAGTTGCAAAAGAGTTAACCATTACCAATTCACATTCGTTCTAGGGTTGTTGTTTTCTATAACTTGTTTATAGTGCCATTTAACCTCGAAAATACCAAAATGAAGTGTTTTGAAGGATTGCTTGGTGACCAAGCAAACTTTACGTTTTCTTTATTTTGCGGAAAATCACATTCGTTAGTGTTCAAAAACTCTATAGTTTATCCCACTATAATGTGGAAAGTACACTTTCATCGATTCACTCATTTTCTCTTTTTGAAAAGTCTCACGAGTTGCAAAAGAGTTATCCATGACCAATTCACATTCTTTCTAGGGTTGTTGTTTTCTATAACTCGTTTATAGTGCCATTTAACCTCGAAAATACCAAAATGAAGTGTTTTGTAGGATTGCTTGGTGACCAAGCAAACTTTACGTTTTCTTTATTTTGCGGAAAATCACATTCGTTAGTGTTCAAAAACTCTATAGTTTATCCCACTATAATGTGGAAAGTGCACTTTCATCGATTCACTCATTCTCTCTTTTTGAAAAGTCTAACGAGTTGCAAAAGAGTTAACCATGACCAATTCACATTCGTTCTAGGGTTGTTGTTTTCTATAACTCGTTTATAGTGCCATTTAACCTCGAAAATACCATAATGAAGTGTTTTGTAGGATTGCTTGGTGACCAAGCAAACTTTATATTTTCTTCATTTTGCGGAAAATCACATACGTTAGTTTTCAAAAACTCTATAGTTTATCCCACTATAATGTGGAAAGTGCACTTTCATCGATTCACTCATTCTCTCTTTTTGAAAAGTCTCACGAGTTGCAAAAGAGTTAACCATTACCAATTCACATTCGTTCTAGGGTTGTTGTTTTCTATAACTTGTTTATAGTGCCATTTAACCTCGAAAATACCAAAATGAAGTGTTTTGAAGGATTGCTTGGTGACCAAGCAAACTTTACGTTTTCTTTATTTTGCGGAAAATCACATTCGCTAGTGTTCAAAAACTCTATAGTTTATCCCACTATAATGTGGAAAGTACACTTTCATCGATTCACTCATTTTCTCTTTTTGAAAAGTCTCACGAGTTGCAAAAGAGTTATCCATGACCAATTCACATTCTTTCTAGGGTTGTTGTTTTCTATAACTCGTTTATAGTGCCATTTAACCTCGAAAATACCAAAATGAAGTGTTTTGTAGGATTGCTTGGTGACCAAGCAAACCTTACGTTTTCTTTATTTTGCGGAAAATCACATTCGTTAGTGTTCAAAAACTCTATAGTTTATCCCACTATAATGTGGAAAGTGCACTTTCATCGATTCACTCATTCTCTCTTTTTGAAAAGTCTAACGAGTTGCAAAAGAGTTAACCATGACCAATTCACATTCGTTCTAGGGTTGTTGTTTTCTATAACTCGTTTATAGTGCCATTTAACCTCGAAAATACCAAAATGAAGTGTTTTGTAGGATTGCTTGGTGACCAAGCAAAATTTATGTTTTCTTTATTTTGCGGAAAATCACATTCGTTAGTGTTCAAAAACTCTATAGTTTATCCCACTATAATGTGGAAAGTACACTTTCATCGATTCACTCATTTTCTCTTTTTGAAAAGTCTCACGAGTTGCAAAAGAGTTATCCATGACCAATTCACATTCTTTCTAGGGTTGTTGTTTTCTATAACTCGTTTATAGTGCCATTTAACCTCGAAAATACCAAAATGAAGTGTTTTGTAGGATTGCTTGGTGACCAAGCAAACTTTACGTTTTCTTTATTTTGCAGAAAATCACATTCGTTAGTGTTCAAAAACTCTATAGTTTATCCCACTATAATGTGGAAAGTGCACTTTCATCGATTCACTCATTCTCTCTTTTTGAAAAGTCTCACGAGTTGCAAAAGAGTTAACCATGACCAATTCACATTCGTTCTAGGGTTGTTGTTTTCTATAACTCGTTTATAGTTCCATTTAACCTCGAAAATACCATAATGAAGTGTTTTGTAGGATTGCTTGGTGACCAAGCAAACTTTATGTTTTCTTCATTTTGCGGAAAATCACATATGTTAGTTTTCAAAAACTCTATAGTTTATCCCACTATAATGTGGAAAGTGCACTTTCATCGATTCACTCATTCTCTCTTTTTAAAAAGTCTCACGAGTTGCAAAAGAGTTAACCATGACCAATTCACATTCGTTCTAGGGTTGTTGTTTTCTATAACTCGTTTATAGTGCCATTTAACCTCGAAAATACCAAAATGAAGTGTTTTGAAGGATTGCTTGGTGACCAAGCAAACTTTACGTTTTCTTTATTTTGCGGAAAATCACATTCGTTAGTGTTCAAAAACTCTAGAGTTTATCCCACTATAATGTGGAAAGTACACTTTCATCGATTCACTCATTTTCTCTTTTTGAAAAGTCTCACGAGTTGCAAAAGAGTTATCCATGACCAATTCACATTCTTTCTAGGGTTGTTGTTTTCTATAACTCGTTTATAGTGCCATTTAACGTCGAAAATACCAAAATGAAGTGTTTTGTAGGATTGCTTGGTGACCAAGCAAACTTTACGTTTTCTTTATTTTGCGGAAAATCACATTCGTTAGTGTTCAAAAACTCTATAGTTTATCCCACTATAATGTGGAAAGTGCACTTTCATCGATTCACTCATTCTCTCTTTTTGAAAAGTCTAACGAGTTGCAAAAGAGTTAACCATGACCAATTCACATTCGTTCTAGGGTTGTTGTTTTCTATAACTCGTTTATAGTGCCATTTAACCTCGAAAATACCAAAATGAAGTGTTTTGTAGGATTGCTTGGTGACCAAGCAAAATTTATGTTTTCTTTATTTTGCGGAAAATCACATTCGTTAGTGTTCAAAAACTCTATAATTTATCCCACTATAATGTGGAAAGTGCACTTTCATCGATTCACTCATTCTCTCTTTTTGAAAAGTCTCACGAGTTGCAAAAGAGTTAACCATGACCAATTCACATTCGTTCTAGGGTTGTTGTTTTCTATAACTCGTTTATAGTGCCATTTAACCTCGAAAATACCAAAATGAAGTGTTTTGTAGGATTGCTTGGTGACCAAGCAAAATTTATGTTTTCTTTATTTTGCGGAAAATCACATTCGTTAGTGTTCAAAAACTCTATAGTTTATCCCACTATAATGTGGAAAGTGCACTTTCATCGATTCACTCATTCTCTCTTTTTGAAAAGTCTAACGAGTTGCAAAAGAGTTAACCATGACCAATTCACATTCGTTCTAGGGTTGTTGTTTTCTATAACTCGTTTATAGTGCCATTTAACCTCGAAAATACCAAAATGAAGTGTTTTGTAGGATTGCTTGGTGACCAAGCAAAATTTATGTTTTCTTTATTTTGCGGAAAATCACATTCGTTAGTGTTCAAAAACTCTATAATTTATCCCACTATAATGTGGAAAGTGCACTTTCATCGATTCACTCATTCTCTCTTTTTGAAAAGTCTCACGAGTTGCAAAAGAGTTAACCATGACCAATTCACATTCGTTCTAGGGTTGTTGTTTTCTATAACTCGTTTATAGTGCCATTTAACCTCGAAAATACCAAAATGAAGTGTTTTGTAGGATTGCTTGGTGACCAAGCAAAATTTATGTTTTCTTTATTTTGCGGAAAATCACATTCGTTAGTGTTCAAAAACTCTATAGTTTATCCCACTATAATGTGGAAAGTGCACTTTCATCGATTCACTCATTCTCTCTTTTTGAAAAGTCTCACGAGTTGCAAAAGAGTTAACCATGACCAATTCACATTCGTTCTAGGGTTGTTGTTTTCTATAACTCGTTTATAGTGCCATTTAACCTCGAAAATACCAAAATGAAGTGTTTTGTAGGATTGCTTGGTGACCAAGCAAACTTTACGTTTTCTTTATTTTGCGGAAAATCACATTCCTTAGTGTTCAAAAACTCTATAGTTTATCCCACTATAATGTGGAAAGTGCACTTTCATCGATTCACTCATTCTCTCTTTTTGAAAAGTCTCACGAGTTGCAAAAGAGTTAACCATGACCAATTCACATTTGTTCTAGGGTTGTTGTTTTCTATAACTCGTTTATAGTGCCATTTAACCTCGAAAATACCAAAATGAAGTGTTTTGTAGGATTGCTTGGTGACCAACCAAACTTTACATTTTCTTTATTTTGCGGAAAATCACATTCGTTAGTGTTCAAAAACTCTATAGTTTATCCCACTATAATGTGGAAAGTACACTTTCATCGATTCACTCATTTTCTCTTTTTGAAAAGTCTCACGAGTTGCAAAAGAGTTAACCATGACCAATTCACATTCGTTCTAGGGTTGTTGTTTTCTATAACTCGTTTATAGTGCCATTTAACCTCGAAAATACCAAAATGAAGTGTTTTGAAGGATTGCTTGGTGACCAAGCAAACTTTACGTTTTCTTTATTTTGCGGAAAATCACATTCGTTAGTGTTCAAAAACTCTATAGTTTATCCCACTATAATGTGGAAAGTACACTTTCATCGATTCACTCATTTTCTCTTTTTGAAAAGTCTCACGAGTTGCAAAAAAGTTATCCATGACCAATTCACATTCTTTCTAGGGTTGTTGTTTTCTATAACTCGTTTATAGTGCCATTTAACCTCGAAAATACCAAAATGAAGTGTTTTGTAGGATTGCTTGGTGACCAAGCAAACTTTACGTTTTCTTTATTTTGCAGAAAATCACATTCGTTAGTGTTCAAAAACTCTATAGTTTATCCCACTATAATGTGGAAAGTGCACTTTCATCGATTCACTCATTCTCTCTTTTTGAAAAGTCTCACGAGTTGCAAAAGAGTTAACCATGACCAATTCACATTCGTTCTAGGGTTGTTGTTTTCTATAACTCGTTTATAGTGCCATTTAACCTCGAAAATACCATAATGAAGTGTTTTGTAGGATTGCTTGGTGACCAAGCAAACTTTATGTTTTCTTCATTTTGCGGAAAATCACATACGTTAGTTTTCAAAAACTCTATAGTTTATCCCACTATAATGTGGAAAGTGCACTTTCATCGATTCACTCATTCTCTCTTTTTGAAAAGTCTCACGAGTTGCAAAAGAGTTAACCATGACCAATTCACATTCGTTCTAGGGTTGTTGTTTTCTATAACTCGTTTATAGTGCCATTTAACCTCGAAAATACCAAAATGAAGTGTTTTGAAGGATTGCTTGGTGACCAAGCAAACTTTACGTTTTCTTTATTTTGCGGAAAATCACATTCGTTAGTGTTCAAAAACTCTAGAGTTTATCCCACTATAATGTGGAAAGTACACTTTCATCGATTCACTCATTTTCTCTTTTTGAAAAGTCTCACGAGTTGCAAAAGAGTTATCCATGACCAATTCACATTCTTTCTAGGGTTGTTGTTTTCTATAACTCGTTTATAGTGCCATTTAACCTCGAAAATACCAAAATGAAGTGTTTTGTAGGATTGCTTGGTGACCAAGCAAACTTTACGTTTTCTTTATTTTGCGGAAAATCACATTCGTTAGTGTTCAAAAACTCTATAGTTTATCCCACTATAATGTGGAAAGTGCACTTTCATCGATTCACTCATTCTCTCTTTTTGAAAAGTCTAACGAGTTGCAAAAGAGTTAACCATGACCAATTCACATTCGTTCTAGGGTTGTTGTTTTCTATAACTCGTTTATAGTGCCATTTAACCTCGAAAATACCAAAATGAACTGTTTTGTAGGATTGCTTGGTGACCAAGCAAAATTTATGTTTTCTTTATTTTGCGGAAAATCACATTCGTTAGTGTTCAAAAACTCTATAGTTTATCCCACTATAATGTGGAAAGTGCACTTTCATCGATTCACTCATTCTCTCTTTTTGAAAAGTCTCACGAGTTGCAAAAGAGTTAACCATGACCAATTCACATTCGTTCTAGGGTTGTTGTTTTCTATAACTCGTTTATAGTGCCATTTAACCTCGAAAATACCAAAATGAAGTGTTTTGTAGGATTGCTTGGTGACCAAGCAAAATTTATGTTTTCTTTATTTTGCGGAAAATCACATTCGTTAGTGTTCAAAAACTCTATAGTTTATCCCACTATAATGTGGAAAGTGCACTTTCATCGATTCACTCATTCTCTCTTTTTGAAAAGTCTCACGAGTTGCAAAAGAGTTAACCATGACCAATTCACATTCGTTCTAGGGTTGTTGTTTTCTATAACTTGTTTATAGTGCCATTTAACCTCGAAAATACCAAAATGAAGTGTTTTGTAGGATTGCTTGGTGACCAAGCAAAATTTATGTTTTCTTCATTTTGCGGAAAATCACATACGTTAGTTTTCAAAAACTCTATAGTTTATCCCACTATAATGTGGAAAGTGCACTTTCATCGATTCACTCATTCTCTCTTTTTGAAAAGTCTCACGAGTTGCAAAAGAGTTAACCATGACCAATTCACATTCGTTCTAGGGTTGTTGTTTTCTATAACTCGTTTATAGTGCCATTTAACCTCGAAAATACCAAAATGAAGTGTTTTGAAGGATTGCTTGGTGACCAAGCAAACTTTACGTTTTCTTTATTTTGCGGAAAATCACATTCGTTAGTGTTCAAAAACTCTATAGTTTATCCCACTATAATGTGGAAAGTGCACTTTCATCGATTCACTCATTCTCTCTTTTTGAAAAGTCTCACGAGTTGCAAAAGAGTTAACCATGACCAATTCACATTCGTTCTAGGGTTGTTGTTTTCTATAACTTGTTTATAGTGCCATTTAACCTCGAAAATACCAAAATGAAGTGTTTTGTAGGATTGCTTGGTGACCAAGCAAAATTTATGTTTTCTTCATTTTGCGGAAAATCACATACGTTAGTTTTCAAAAACTCTATAGTTTATCCCACTATAATGTGGAAAGTGCACTTTCATCGATTCACTCATTCTCTCTTTTTGAAAAGTCTCACGAGTTGCAAAAGAGTTAACCATGACCAATTCACATTCGTTCTAGGGTTGTTGTTTTCTATAACTCGTTTATAGTGCCATTTAACCTCGAAAATACCAAAATGAAGTGTTTTGAAGGATTGCTTGGTGACCAAGCAAACTTTATGTTTTCTTTATTTTGCGGAAAATCACATTCGTTAGTGTTCAAAAACTCTATAGTTTATCCCACTATAATATGGAAAGTACACTTTCATCGATTCACTCATTTTCTCTTTTTGAAAAGTCTCACGAGTTGCAAAAGAGTTATCCATGACCAATTCACATTCTTTCTAGGGTTGTTGTTTTCTATAACTCGTTTATAGTGCCATTTAACCTCGAAAATACCAAAATGAAGTGTTTTGTAGGATTGCTTGGTGACCAAGCAAACTTTACGTTTTCTTTATTTTGCGGAAAATCACATTCGTTAGTGTTCAAAAACTCTATAGTTTATCCCACTATAATGTGGAAAGTGCACTTTCATCGATTCACTCATTCTCTCTTTTTGAAAAGTCTCACGAGTTGCAAAAGAGTTAACCATGACCAATTCACATTCGTTCTAGGGTTGTTGTTTTCTATAACTCGTTTATAGTGCCATTTAACCTCGAAAATACCAAAATGAAGTGGTTTGTAGGATTGCTTGGTGACCAAGCAAACTTTACGTTTTCTTTATTTTGCGGAAAATCGCATTCGTTAGTGTTCAAAAACTCTATAGTTTATCCCACTATAATGTGGAAAGTGCACTTTCATCGATTCACTCATTCTCTCTTTTTGAAAAGTCTAACGAGTTGCAAAAGAGTTAACCATGACCAATTCACATTCGTTCTAGGGTTGTTGTTTTCTATAACTCGTTTATAGTGCCATTTAACCTCGAAAATACCAAAATGAAGTGTTTTGTAGGATTGTTTGGTGACCAAGCAAAATTTATGTTTTCTTTATTTTGCGGAAAATCACATTCGTTAGTGTTCAAAAACTCTATAGTTTATCCCACTATAATGTGGAAAGTGCACTTTCATCGATTCACTCATTCTCTCTTTTTGAAAAGTCTCACGAGTTGCAAAAGAGTTAACCATGACCAATTCACATTCTTTCTAGGGTTGTTGTTTTCTATAACTCGTTTATAGTGCCATTTAACCTCGAAAATACCAAAATGAAGTGTTTTGTAGGATTGCTTGGTGACCAAGCAAAATTTATGTTTTCTTCATTTTGCGGAAAATCACATACGTTAGTTTTCAAAAACTCTATAGTTTATCCCACTATAATGTGGGAAGTGCACTTTCATCGATTCACTCATTCTCTCTTTTTGAAAAGTCTCACGAGTTGCAAAAGAGTTAACCATGACCAATTCACATTCGTTCTAGGGTTGTTGTTTTCTATAACTCGTTTATAGTGCCATTTAACCTCGAATACCAAAATGAAGTGTTTTGAAGGATTGCTTGGTGACCAAGCAAACTTTATGTTTTCTTTATTTTGCGGAAAATCACATTCGTTAGTGTTCAAAAACTCTATAGTTTATCCCACTATAATGTGGAAAGTACACTTTCATCGATTCACTCATTTTCTCTTTTTGAAAAGTCTCACGAGTTGCAAAAGAGTTATCCATGACCAATTCACATTCGTTCTAGGGTTGTTGTTTTCTATAACTCGTTTATAGTGCCATTTAACCTCGAAAATACCAAAATGAAGTGTTTTGAAGGATTGCTTGGTGACCAAGCAAACTTTACGTTTTCTTTATTTTGCGGAAAATCACATTCGTTAGTGTTCAAAAACTCTATAGTTTATCCCACTATAATGTGGAAAGTGCACTTTCATCGATTCACTCATTCTCTCTTTTTGAAAAGTCTCACGAGTTGCAAAAGAGTTAACCATGACCAATTCACATTCGTTCTAGGGTTGTTGTTTTCTATAACTCGTTTATAGTGCCATTTAACCTCGAAAATACCAAAATGAAGTGTTTTGTAGGATTGCTTGGTGACCAAGCAAACTTTATGTTTTCTTCATTTTGCGGAAAATCACATACGTTAGTTTTCAAAAACTCTATAGTTTATCCCACTATAATGTGGAAAGTGCACTTTCATCGATTCACTCATTCTCTCTTTTTGAAAAGTCTCACGAGTTGCAAAAGAGTTAACCATGACCAATTCACATTCGTTCTAGGGTTGTTGTTTTCTATAACTCGTTTATAGTGCCATTTAACCTCGAAAATACCAAAATGAAGTGTTTTGAAGGATTGCTTGGTGACCAAGCAAACTTTACGTTTTCTTTATTTTGCGGAAAATCACATTCGTTAGTGTTCAAAAACTCTATAGTTTATCCCACTATAATGTGGAAAGTCCACTTTCATCGATTCACTCATTTTCTCTTTTTTGAAAAGTCTCACGAGTTGCAAAAGAGTTATCCTTGACCAATTCACATTCTTTCTAGGGTTGTTGTTTTCTATAACTCGTATATAGTGCCATTTAACCTCGAAAATACCAAAATGAAGTGTTTTGTAGGATTGCTTGGTGACCAAGCAAACTTTACGTTTTCTTTATTTTGCGGAAAATCACATTCCTTAGTGTTCAAAAACTCTATAGTTTATCCCACTATAATGTGGAAAGTGCACTTTCATCGATTCACTCATTCTCTCTTTTTGAAAAGTCTCACGAGTTGCAAAAGAGTTAACCATGACCAATTCACATTTGTTCTAGGGTTGTTGTTTTCTATAACTCGTTTATAGTGCCATTTAACCTCGAAAATACCAAAATGAAGTGTTTTGTAGGATTGCTTAGTGACCAAGCAAACTTTACATTTTCTTTATTTTGCGGAAAATCACATTCGTTAGTGTTCAAAAACTCTATAGTTTATCCCACTATAATGTGGAAAGTACACTTTCATCGATTCACTCATTGTCTCTTTTTGAAAAGTCTCACGAGTTGCAAAAGAGTTATCCATGACCAATTCACATTCGTTCTAGGGTTGTTGTTTTCTATAACTCGTTTATAGTGCCATTTAACCTCGAAAATACCAAAATGAAGTGTTTTGAAGGATTGCTTGGTGACCAAGCAAACTTTACGTTTTCTTTATTTTGCGGAAAATCACATTCGTTAGTGTTCAAAAACTCTATAGTTTATCCCACTATAATGTGGAAAGTCCACTTTCATCGATTCACTCATTTTCTCTTTTTTGAAAAGTCTCACGATTTGCAAAAGAGTTATCCTTGACCAATTCACATTCTTTCTAGGGTTGTTGTTTTCTATAACTCGTTTATAGTGCCATTTAACCTCGAAAATACCAAAATGAAGTGTTTTGTAGGATTGCTTGGTGACCAAGCAAACTTTACGTTTTCTTTATTTTGCGGAAAATCACATTCCTTAGTGTTCAAAAACTCTATAGTTTATCCCACTATAATGTGGAAAGTGCACTTTCATCGATTCACTCATTCTCTCTTTTTGAAAAGTCTCACGAGTTGCAAAAGAGTTAACCATGACCAATTCACATTTGTTCTAGGGTTGTTGTTTTCTATAACTCGTTTATAGTGCCATTTAACCTCGAAAATACCAAAATGAAGTGTTTTGTAGGATTGCTTGGTGACCAAGCAAACTTTACATTTTCTTTATTTTGCGGAAAATCACATTCGTTAGTGTTCAAAAACTCTATAGTTTATCCCACTATAATGTGGAAAGTACACTTTCATCGATTCACTCATTTTCTCTTTTTGAAAAGTCTCACGAGTTGCAAAAGAGTTATCCATGACCAATTCACATTCGTTCTAGGGTTGTTGTTTTCTATAACTCGTTTATAGTGCCATTTAACCTCGAAAATATCAAAATGAAGTGTTTTGTAGGATTGCTTGGTGACCAAGCAAACTTTACGTTTTCTTTATTTTGCGGAAAATCACATTCGTTAGTGTTCAAAAACTCTATAGTTTATCTCATTATAATGTGGAAAGTGCACTTTCATCGATTCACTAATTCTCTCTTTTTGAAAAGTTCCACGAGTTGCAAAAGTGACCAAGATCAATTCACATTCGTTCTAGGGTTGTTGTTTTCTATAACTCGTTTATAGTGCCATTTAACCTCGAAAATACCAAAATGAAGTGTTTTGTAGGATTGCTTGGTGACCAAGCAAACTTTACGTTTTCTTTATTTTGCGGAAAATCACATTCGTTAGTGTTCAAAAACTCTATAGTTTATCCCACTATAATGTGGAAAGTGCACTTTCATCGATTCACTCATTCTCTCTTTTTGAAAAGTCTCACGAGTTGCAAAAGAGTTAACCATGACCAATTCACATTCGTTCTAGGGTTGTTGTTTTCTATAACTCGTTTATAGTGCCATTTAACCTCGAAAATACCAAAATGAAGTGTTTTGTAGGATTGCTTGGTGACCAAGCCAACTTTATGTTTTCTTCATTTTGCGGAAAATCACATACGTTAGTTTTCAAAAACTCTATAGTTTATCCCACTATAATGTGGAAAGTGCACTTTCATCGATTCACTCATTCTCTCTTTTTGAAAAGTCTCACGAGTTGCAAAAGAGTTAACCATGACCAATTCACATTCGTTCTAGGGTTGTTGTTTTCTATAACTCGTTTATAGTGCCATTTAACCTCGAAAATACCAAAATGAAGTGTTTTGAAGGATTGCTTGGTGACCAAGCAAACTTTACGTTTTCTTTATTTTGCGGAAAATCACATTCGTTAGTGTTCAAAAACTCTATAGTTTATCCCACTATAATGTGGAAAGTCCACTTTCATCGATTCACTCATTTTCTCTTTTTTGAAAAGTCTCACGAGTTGCAAAAGAGTTATCCTTGACCAATTCACATTCTTTCTAGGGTTGTTGTTTTCTATAACTCGTATATAGTGCCATTTAACCTCGAAAATACCAAAATGAAGTGTTTTGTAGGATTGCTTGGTGACCAAGCAAACTTTACGTTTTCTTTATTTTGCGGAAAATCACATTCCTTAGTGTTCAAAAACTCTATAGTTTATCCCACTATAATGTGGAAAGTGCACTTTCATCGATTCACTCATTCTCTCTTTTTGAAAAGTCTCACGAGTTGCAAAAGAGTTAACCATGACCAATTCACATTTGTTCTAGGGTTGTTGTTTTCTATAACTCGTTTATAGTGCCATTTAACCTCGAAAATACCAAAATGAAGTGTTTTGTAGGATTGCTTAGTGACCAAGCAAACTTTACATTTTCTTTATTTTGCGGAAAATCACATTCGTTAGTGTTCAAAAACTCTATAGTTTATCCCACTATAATGTGGAAAGTACACTTTCATCGATTCACTCATTGTCTCTTTTTGAAAAGTCTCACGAGTTGCAAAAGAGTTATCCATGACCAATTCACATTCGTTCTAGGGTTGTTGTTTTCTATAACTCGTTTATAGTGCCATTTAACCTCGAAAATACCAAAATGAAGTGTTTTGAAGGATTGCTTGGTGACCAAGCAAACTTTACGTTTTCTTTATTTTGCGGAAAATCACATTCGTTAGTGTTCAAAAACTCTATAGTTTATCCCACTATAATGTGGAAAGTCCACTTTCATCGATTCACTCATTTTCTCTTTTTTGAAAAGTCTCACGATTTGCAAAAGAGTTATCCTTGACCAATTCACATTCTTTCTAGGGTTGTTGTTTTCTATAACTCGTTTATAGTGCCATTTAACCTCGAAAATACCAAAATGAAGTGTTTTGTAGGATTGCTTGGTGACCAAGCAAACTTTACGTTTTCTTTATTTTGCGGAAAATCACATTCCTTAGTGTTCAAAAACTCTATAGTTTATCCCACTATAATGTGGAAAGTGCACTTTCATCGATTCACTCATTCTCTCTTTTTGAAAAGTCTCACGAGTTGCAAAAGAGTTAACCATGACCAATTCACATTTGTTCTAGGGTTGTTGTTTTCTATAACTCGTTTATAGTGCCATTTAACCTCGAAAATACCAAAATGAAGTGTTTTGTAGGATTGCTTGGTGACCAAGCAAACTTTACATTTTCTTTATTTTGCGGAAAATCACATTCGTTAGTGTTCAAAAACTCTATAGTTTATCCCACTATAATGTGGAAAGTACACTTTCATCGATTCACTCATTTTCTCTTTTTGAAAAGTCTCACGAGTTGCAAAAGAGTTATCCATGACCAATTCACATTCGTTTTAGGGTTGTTGTTTTCTATAACTCGTTTATAGTGCCATTTAACCTCGAAAATATCAAAATGAAGTGTTTTGTAGGATTGCTTGGTGACCAAGCAAACTTTACGTTTTCTTTATTTTGCGGAAAATCACATTCGTTAGTGTTCAAAAACTCTATAGTTTATCTCATTATAATGTGGAAAGTGCACTTTCATCGATTCACTAATTCTCTCTTTTTGAAAAGTTCCACGAGTTGCAAAAGTGACCAAGATCAATTCACATTCGTTCTAGGGTTGTTGTTTTCTATAACTCGTTTATAGTGCCATTTAACCTCGAAAATACCAAAATGAAGTGTTTTGTAGGATTTCTTGGTGACCAAGCAAACTTTACGTTTTCTTTATTTTGCGGAAAATCACATTCCTTAGTGTTCAAAAACTCTATAGTTTATCCCACTATAATGTGGAAAGTGCACTTTCATCGATTCACTCATTCTCTCTTTTTGAAAAGTCTCACGAGTTGCAAAAGAGTTAACCATGACCAATTCACATTTGTTCTAGGGTTGTTGTTTTCTATAACTCGTTTATAGTGCCATTTAACCTCGAAAATACCAAAATGAAGTGTTTTGTAGGATTGCTTAGTGACCAAGCAAACTTTACATTTTCTTTATTTTGCGGAAAATCACATTCGTTAGTGTTCAAAAACTCTATAGTTTATCCCACTATAATGTGGAAAGTACACTTTCATCGATTCACTCATTGTCTCTTTTTGAAAAGTCTCACGAGTTGCAAAAGAGTTATCCATGACCAATTCACATTCGTTCTAGGGTTGTTGTTTTCTATAACTCGTTTATAGTGCCATTTAACCTCGAAAATACCAAAATGAAGTGTTTTGAAGGATTGCTTGGTGACCAAGCAAACTTTACGTTTTCTTTATTTTGCGGAAAATCACATTCGTTAGTGTTCAAAAACTCTATAGTTTATCCCACTATAATGTGGAAAGTCCACTTTCATCGATTCACTCATTTTCTCTTTTTTGAAAAGTCTCACGAGTTGCAAAAGAGTTATCCTTGACCAATTCACATTCTTTCTAGGGTTGTTGTTTTCTATAACTCGTTTATAGTGCCATTTAACCTCGAAAATACCAAAATGAAGTGTTTTGTAAAATTGCTTGGTGACCAAGCAAACTTTACGTTTTCTTTATTTTGCGGAAAATCACATTCCTTAGTGTTCAAAAACTCTATAGTTTATCCCACTATAATGTGGAAAGTGCACTTTCATCGATTCACTCATTCTCTCTTTTTGAAAAGTCTCACGAGTTGCAAAAGAGTTAACCATGACCAATTCACATTTGTTCTAGGGTTGTTGTTTTCTATAACTCGTTTATAGTGCCATTTAACCTCGAAAATACCAAAATGAAGTGTTTTGTAGGATTGCTTGGTGACCAAGCAAACTTTACATTTTCTTTATTTTGCGGAAAATCACATTCGTTAGTGTTCAAAAACTCTATAGTTTATCCCACTATAATGTGGAAAGTACACTTTCATCGATTCACTCATTTTCTCTTTTTGAAAAGTCTCACGAGTTGCAAAAGAGTTATCCATGACCAATTCACATTCGTTCTAGGGTTGTTGTTTTCTATAACTCGTTTATAGTGCCATTTAACCTCGAAAATATCAAAATGAAGTGTTTTGTAGGATTGCTTGGTGACCAAGCAAACTTTACGTTTTCTTTATTTTGCGGAAAATCACATTCGTTAGTGTTCAAAAACTCTATAGTTTATCTCATTATAATGTGGAAAGTGCACTTTCATCGATTCACTAATTCTCTCTTTTTGAAAAGTTCCACGAGTTGCAAAAGTGACCAAGATCAATTCACATTCGTTCTAGGGTTGTTGTTTTCTATAACTCGTTTATAGTGCCATTTAACCTCGAAAATACCAAAATGAAGTGTTTTGTAGGATTGCTTGGTGACCAAGCAAACTTTATGTTTTCTTCATTTTGCGGAAAATCACATACGTTAGTTCTCAAAAACTCTATAGTTTATCCCACTATAATGTGGAAAGTGCACTTTCATCGATTCACTCATTCTCTCTTTTTGAAAAGTCTCACGAGTTGCAAAAGAGTTAACCATGATCAATTCACACTCGTTCTAGGGTTGTTGTTTTCTATAACTCGTTTATAGTGCCATTTAACCTCGAAAATACCAAAATGAAGTGTTTTGTAGGATTGCTTGGTGACCAAGCAAACTTTATGTTTTCTTCATTTTGCGGAAAATCACATACGTTAGTTCTCAAAAACTCTATAGTTTATCCCACTATAATGTGGAAAGTGCACTTTCATCGATTCACTCATTCTCTCTTTTTGAAAAGTCTCACGAGTTGCAAAAGAGTTAACCATGATCAATTCACACTCGTTCTAGGGTTGTTGTTTTCTATAACTCGTTTATAGTGCCATTTAACCTCGAAAATACCAAAATGAAGTGTTTTGTAGGATTGCTTGGTGACCAAGCAAACTTTATGTTTTCTTCATTTTGCGGAAAATCACATACGTTAGTTCTCAAAAACTCTATAGTTTATCCCACTATAATGTGGAAAGTGCACTTTCATCGATTCACTCATTCTCTCTTTTTGAAAAGTCTCACGAGTTGCAAAAGAGTTAACCATGACCAATTCACATTTGTTCTAGGGTTGTTGTTTTCTATAACTCGTTTATAGTGCCATTTAACCTCGAAAATACCAAAATGAAGTGTTTTGTAGGATTGCTTGGTGACCAAGCAAACTTTACATTTTCTTTATTTTGCGGAAAATCACATTCGTTAGTGTTCAAAAACTCTATAGTTTATCCCACTATAATGTGGAAAGTACACTTTCATCGATTCACTCATTTTCTCTTTTTGAAAAGTCTCACGAGTTGCAAAAGAGTTATCCATGACCAATTCACATTCGTTCTAGGGTTGTTGTTTTCTATAACTCGTTTATAGTGCCATTTAACCTCGAAAATATCAAAATGAAGTGTTTTGTAGGATTGCTTGGTGACCAAGCAAACTTTACGTTTTCTTTATTTTGCGGAAAATCACATTCGTTAGTGTTCAAAAACTCTATAGTTTATCTCATTATAATGTGGAAAGTGCACTTTCATCGATTCACTAATTCTCTCTTTTTGAAAAGTTCCACGAGTTGCAAAAGTGACCAAGATCAATTCACATTCGTTCTAGGGTTGTTGTTTTCTATAACTCGTTTATAGTGCCATTTAACCTCGAAAATACCAAAATGAAGTGTTTTGTAGGATTGCTTGGTGACCAAGCAAACTTTATGTTTTCTTCATTTTGCGGAAAATCACATACGTTAGTTCTCAAAAACTCTATAGTTTATCCCACTATAATGTGGAAAGTGCACTTTCATCGATTCACTCATTCTCTCTTTTTGAAAAGTCTCACGAGTTGCAAAAGAGTTAACCATGATCAATTCACACTCGTTCTAGGGTTGTTGTTTTCTATAACTCGTTTATAGTGCCATTTAACCTCGAAAATACCAAAATGAAGTGTTTTGTAGGATTGCTTGGTGACCAAGCAAAATTTATGTTTTCTTTATTTTGCGGAAAATCACATTCGTTAGTGTTCAAAAACTCTATAATTTATCCCACTATAATGTGGAAAGTGCACTTTCATCGATTCACTCATTCTCTCTTTTTGAAAAGTCTCACGAGTTGCAAAAGAGTTAACCATGACCAATTCACATTCGTTCTAGGGTTGTTGTTTTCTATAACTCGTTTATAGTTCCATTTAACCTCGAAAATACCAAAATGAAGTGTTTTGTAGGATTGCTTGGTGACCAAGCAAACTTTATGTTTTCTTCATTTTGCGGAAAATCACATACGTTAGTTCTCAAAAACTCTATAGTTTATCCCACTATAATGTGGAAAGTGCACTTTCATCGATTCACTCATTCTCTCTTTTTGAAAAGTCTCACGAGTTGCAAAAGAGTTAACCATGACCAATTCACATTTGTTCTAGGGTTGTTGTTTTCTATAACTCGTTTATAGTGCCATTTAACCTCGAAAATACCAAAATGAAGTGTTTTGTAGGATTGCTTGGTGACCAAGCAAACTTTACATTTTCTTTATTTTGCGGAAAATCACATTCGTTAGTGTTCAAAAACTCTATAGTTTATCCCACTATAATGTGGAAAGTACACTTTCATCGATTCACTCATTTTCTCTTTTTGAAAAGTCTCACGAGTTGCAAAAGAGTTATCCATGACCAATTCACATTCGTTCTAGGGTTGTTGTTTTCTATAACTCGTTTATAGTGCCATTTAACCTCGAAAATATCAAAATGAAGTGTTTTGTAGGATTGCTTGGTGACCAAGCAAACTTTACGTTTTCTTTATTTTGCGGAAAATCACATTCGTTAGTGTTCAAAAACTCTATAGTTTATCTCATTATAATGTGGAAAGTGCACTTTCATCGATTCACTAATTCTCTCTTTTTGAAAAGTTCCACGAGTTGCAAAAGTGACCAAGATCAATTCACATTCGTTCTAGGGTTGTTGTTTTCTATAACTCGTTTATAGTGCCATTTAACCTCGAAAATACCAAAATGAAGTGTTTTGTAGGATTGCTTGGTGACCAAGCAAACTTTATGTTTTCTTCATTTTGCGGAAAATCACATACGTTAGTTCTCAAAAACTCTATAGTTTATCCCACTATAATGTGGAAAGTGCACTTTCATCGATTCACTCATTCTCTCTTTTTGAAAAGTCTCACGAGTTGCAAAAGAGTTAACCATGATCAATTCACACTCGTTCTAGGGTTGTTGTTTTCTATAACTCGTTTATAGTGCCATTTAACCTCGAAAATACCAAAATGAAGTGTTTTGTAGGATTGCTTGGTGACCAAGCAAACTTTATGTTTTCTTCATTTTGCGGAAAATCACATACGTTAGTTCTCAAAAACTCTATAGTTTATCCCACTATAATGTGGAAAGTGCACTTTCATCGATTCACTCATTCTCTCTTTTTGAAAAGTCTCACGAGTTGCAAAAGAGTTAACCATGATCAATTCACACTCGTTCTAGGGTTGTTGTTTTCTATAACTCGTTTATAGTGCCATTTAACCTCGAAAATACCAAAATGAAGTGTTTTGTAGGATTGCTTGGTGACCAAGCAAACTTTATGTTTTCTTCATTTTGCGGAAAATCACATACGTTAGTTCTCAAAAACTCTATAGTTTATCCCACTATAATGTGGAAAGTAAACTTTCATCGATTCACTCATTCTCTCTTTTTGAAAAGTCTCATGAGTTGCAAAAGAGTTAACCATGACCAATTCACATTCGTTCTAGGGTTGTTGTTTTCTATAACTCGTTTATAATGCCATTTAACCTCGAAAATACCAAAATGAAGTGTTTTGTAGGATTGCTTGGTGACCAAGCAAACTTTATGTTTTCTTCATTTTGCGGAAAATCACATACGTTAGTTTTCAAAAACTCTATAGTTTATCCCACTATAATGTGGAAAGTGCACTTTCATCGATTCACTCATTCTCTCTTTTTGAAAAGTCTCACGAGTTGCAAAAGAGTTAACCATGACCAATTCACATTCGTTCTAGGGTTGTTGTTTTTTATAACTCGTTTATAGTGCCATTTAACCTCGAAAATACCAAAATGAAGTGTTTTGAAGGATTGCTTGGTAACCAAGCAAACTTTACGTTTTCTTTATTTTGCGGAAAATCACATTCGTTAGTGTTCAAAAACTCTATAGTTTATCCCACAATAATGTGGAAAGTCCACTTTCATCGATTCACTCATTTTCTCTTTTTTGAAAAGTCTCACGAGTTGCAAAAGAGTTATCCTTGACCAATTCACATTCTTTCTAGGGTTGTTGTTTTCTATAACTCGTTTATAGTGCCATTTAACCTCGAAAATACCAAAATGAAGTGTTTTGTAGGATTGCTTGGTGACCAAGCAAACTTTACGTTTTCTTTATTTTGCGGAAAATCACATTCCTTAGTGTTCAAAAACTCTATAGTTTATCCCACTATAATGTGGAAAGTGCACTTTCATCGATTCACTCATTCTCTCTTTTTGAAAAGTCTCACGAGTTGCAAAAGAGTTAACCATGACCAATTCACATTCGTTCTAGGGTTGTTGTTTTCTATAACTCGTTTATAGTGCCATTTAACCTCGAAAATACCAAAATGAAGTGTTTTGAAGGATTGCTTGGTGACCAAGCAAACTTTACGTTTTCTTTATTTTGCGGAAAATCACATTCGTTAGTGTTCAAAAACTCTATAGTTTATCCCACTATAATGTGGAAAGTCCACTTTCATCGATTCACTCATTTTCTCTTTTTTGAAAAGTCTCACGAGTTGCAAAAGAGTTATCCTTGACCAATTCACATTCTTTCTAGGGTTGTTGTTTTCTATAACTCGTATATAGTGCCATTTAACCTCGAAAATACCAAAATGAAGTGTTTTGTAGGATTGCTTGGTGACCAAGCAAACTTTACGTTTTCTTTATTTTGCGGAAAATCACATTCCTTAGTGTTCAAAAACTCTATAGTTTATCCCACTATAATGTGGAAAGTGCACTTTCATCGATTCACTCATTCTCTCTTTTTGAAAAGTCTCACGAGTTGCAAAAGAGTTAACCATGACCAATTCACATTTGTTCTAGGGTTGTTGTTTTCTATAACTCGTTTATAGTGCCATTTAACCTCGAAAATACCAAAATGAAGTGTTTTGTAGGATTGCTTAGTGACCAAGCAAACTTTACATTTTCTTTATTTTACGGAAAATCACATTCGTTAGTGTTCAAAAACTCTATAGTTTATCCCACTATAATGTGGAAAGTACACTTTCATCGATTCACTCATTGTCTCTTTTTGAAAAGTCTCACGAGTTGCAAAAGAGTTATCCATGACCAATTCACATTCGTTCTAGGGTTGTTGTTTTCTATAACTCGTTTATAGTGCCATTTAACCTCGAAAATACCAAAATGAAGTGTTTTGAAGGATTGCTTGGTGACCAAGCAAACTTTACGTTTTCTTTATTTTGCGGAAAATCACATTCGTTAGTGTTCAAAAACTCTATAGTTTATCCCACTATAATGTGGAAAGTCCACTTTCATCGATTCACTCATTTTCTCTTTTTTGAAAAGTCTCACGATTTGCAAAAGAGTTATCCTTGACCAATTCACATTCTTTCTAGGGTTGTTGTTTTCTATAACTCGTTTATAGTGCCATTTAACCTCGAAAATACCAAAATGAAGTGTTTTGTAGGATTGCTTGGTGACCAAGCAAACTTTACGTTTTCTTTATTTTGCGGAAAATCACATTCCTTAGTGTTCAAAAACTCTATAGTTTATCCCACTATAATGTGGAAAGTGCACTTTCATCGATTCACTCATTCTCTCTTTTTGAAAAGTCTCACGAGTTGCAAAAGAGTTAACCATGACCAATTCACATTTGTTCTAGGGTTGTTGTTTTCTATAACTCGTTTATAGTGCCATTTAACCTCGAAAATACCAAAATGAAGTGTTTTGTAGGATTGCTTGGTGACCAAGCAAACTTTACATTTTCTTTATTTTGCGGAAAATCACATTCGTTAGTGTTCAAAAACTCTATAGTTTATCCCACTATAATGTGGAAAGTACACTTTCATCGATTCACTCATTTTCTCTTTTTGAAAAGTCTCACGAGTTGCAAAAGAGTTATCCATGACCAATTCACATTCGTTCTAGGGTTGTTGTTTTCTATAACTCGTTTATAGTGCCATTTAACCTCGAAAATACCAAAATGAAGTGTTTTGAAGGATTGCTTGGTGACCAAGCAAACTTTACGTTTTCTTTATTTTGCGGAAAATCACATTCGTTAGTGTTAAAAAACTCTATAGTTTATCCCACTATAATGTGGAAAGTCCACTTTCATCGATTCACTCATTTTCTCTTTTTTGAAAAGTCTCACGAGTTGCAAAAGAGTTATCCTTGACCAATTCACATTCTTTCTAGGTTTTGTGTTTTCTATAACTCGTTTATAGTGCCATTTAACCTCGAAAATACCAAAATGAAGTGTTTTGTAGGATTGCTTGGTGACCAAGCAAACTTTACGTTTTCTTTATTTTGCGGAAAATCACATTCGTTAGTGTTCAAAAACTCTATAGTTTATCCCACTATAATGTGGAAAGTGCACTTTCATCGATTCACTCATTCTCTCTTTTTGAAAAGTCTCACGAGTTGCAAAAGAGTTAACCATGACCAATTCACATTTGTTCTAGGGTTGTTGTTTTCTATAACTCGTTTATAGTGCCATTTAACCTCGAAAATACCAAAATGAAGTGTTTTGTAGGATTGCTTAGTGACCAAGCAAACTTTACATTTTCTTTATTTTGCGGAAAATCACATTCGTTAGTGTTCAAAAACTCTATAGTTTATCCCACTATAATGTGGAAAGTCCACTTTCATCGATTCACTCATTGTCTCTTTTTGAAAAGTCTCACGAGTTGCAAAAGAGTTATCCATGACCAATTCACATTCGTTCTAGGGTTGTTGTTTTCTATAACTCGTTTATAGTGCCATTTAACCTCGAAAATACCAAAATGAAGTGTTTTGAAGGATTGCTTGGTGACCAAGCAAACTTTACGTTTTCTTTATTTTGCGGAAAATCACATTCGTTAGTGTTCAAAAACTCTATAGTTTATCCCACTATAATGTGGAAAGTCCACTTTCATCGATTCACTCATTTTCTCTTTTTTGAAAAGTCTCACGAGTTGCAAAAGAGTTATCCTTGACCAATTCACATTCTTTCTAGGTTTTGTGTTTTCTATAACTCGTTTATAGTGCCATTTAACCTCGAAAATACCAAAATGAAGTGTTTTGTAGGATTGCTTGGTGACCAAGCAAACTTTATGTTTTCTTCATTTTGCGGAAAATCACATACGTTAGTTTTCAAAAACTCTATAGTTTATCCCACTATAATGTGGAAAGTGCACTTTCATCGATTCACTCATTCTCTCTTTTTGAAAAGTCTCACGAGTTGCAAAAGAGTTAACCATGACCAATTCACATTCGTTCTAGGGTTGTTGTTTTCTATAACTCGTTTATAGTGCCATTTAACCTCGAAAATACCAAAATGAAGTGTTTTGAAGGATTGCTTGGTGACCAAGCAAACTTTACGTTTTCTTTATTTTGCGGAAAATCACATTCGTTAGTGTTCAAAAACTCTATAGTTTATCCCACTATAATGTGGAAAGTCCACTTTCATCGATTCACTCATTTTCTCTTTTTTGAAAAGTCTCACGAGTTGCAAAAGAGTTATCCTTGACCAATTCACATTCTTTCTAGGTTTTGTGTTTTCTATAACTCGTTTATAGTGCCATTTAACCTCGAAAATACCAAAATGAAGTGTTTTGTAGGATTGCTTGGTGACCAAGCAAACTTTACGTTTTCTTTATTTTGCGGAAAATCACATTCGTTAGTGTTCAAAAACTCTATAGTTTATCCCACTATAATGTGGAAAGTGCACTTTCATCGATTCACTCATTCTCTCTTTTTGAAAAGTCTCACGAGTTGCAAAAGAGTTAACCATGACCAATTCACATTTGTTCTAGGGTTGTTGTTTTCTATAACTCGTTTATAGTGCCATTTAACCTCGAAAATACCAAAATGAAGTGTTTTGAAGGATTGCTTGGTGACCAAGCAAACTTTACGTTTTCTTTATTTTGCGGAAAATCACATTCGTTAGTGTTAAAAAACTCTATAGTTTATCCCACTATAATGTGGAAAGTCCACTTTCATCGATTCACTCATTTTCTCTTTTTTGAAAAGTCTCACGAGTTGCAAAAGAGTTATCCTTGACCAATTCACATTCTTTCTAGGTTTTGTGTTTTCTATAACTCGTTTATAGTGCCATTTAACCTCGAAAATACCAAAATGAAGTGTTTTGTAGGATTGCTTGGTGACCAAGCAAACTTTACGTTTTCTTTATTTTGCGGAAAATCACATTCGTTAGTGTTCAAAAACTCTATAGTTTATCCCACTATAATGTGGAAAGTGCACTTTCATCGATTCACTCATTCTCTCTTTTTGAAAAGTCTCACGAGTTGCAAAAGAGTTAACCATGACCAATTCACATTTGTTCTAGGGTTGTTGTTTTCTATAACTCGTTTATAGTGCCATTTAACCTCGAAAATACCAAAATGAAGTGTTTTGTAGGATTGCTTAGTGACCAAGCAAACTTTACATTTTCTTTATTTTGCGGAAAATCACATTCGTTAGTGTTCAAAAACTCTATAGTTTATCCCACTATAATGTGGAAAGTCCACTTTCATCGATTCACTCATTGTCTCTTTTTGAAAAGTCTCACGAGTTGCAAAAGAGTTATCCATGACCAATTCACATTCGTTCTAGGGTTGTTGTTTTCTATAAGTCGTTTATAGTGCCATTTAACCTCGAAAATACCAAAATGAAGTGTTTTGAAGGATTGCTTGGTAACCAAGCAAACTTTACGTTTTCTTTATTTTGCGGAAAATCACATTCGTTAGTGTTCAAAAACTCTATAGTTTATCCCACTATAATGTGGAAAGTCCACTTTCATCGATTCACTCATTTTCTCTTTTTTGAAAAGTCTCACGAGTTGCAAAAGAGTTATCCTTGACCAATTCACATTCTTTCTAGGGTTGTTGTTTTCTATAACTCGTTTATAGTGCCATTTAACCTCGAAAATACCAAAATGAAGTGTTTTGTAGGATTGCTTGGTGACCAAGCAAACTTTACGTTTTCTTTATTTTGCGGAAAATCACATTCCTTAGTGTTCAAAAACTCTATAGTTTATCCCACTATAATGTGGAAAGTACACTTTCATCGATTCACTCATTTTCTCTTTTTGAAAAGTCTCACGAGTTGCAAAAGAGTTATCCATGACCAATTCACATTCGTTCTAGGGTTGTTGTTTTCTATAACTCGTTTATAGTGCCATTTAACCTCGAAAATACCAAAATGAAGTGTTTTGAAGGATTGCTTGGTGACCAAGCAAACTTTACGTTTTCTTTATTTTGCGGAAAATCACATTCGTTAGTGTTCAAAAACTCTATAGTTTATCCCACTATAATGTGGAAAGTGCACTTTCATCGATTCACTCATTCTCTCTTTTTGAAAAGTCTCACGAGTTGCAAAAGAGTTAACCATGACCAATTCACATTCGTTCTAGGGTTGTTGTTTTCTATAACTCGTTTATAGTGCCATTTAACCTCGAAAATACCAAAATGAAGTGTTTTGTAGGATTGCTTGGTGACCAAGCAAACTTTATGTTTTCTTCATTTTGCGGAAAATCACATACGTTAGTTTTCAAAAACTCTATAGTTTATCCCACTATAATGTGGAAAGTGCACTTTCATCGATTCACTCATTCTCTCTTTTTGAAAAGTCTCACGAGTTGCAAAAGAGTTAACCATGACCAATTCACATTCGTTCTAGGGTTGTTGTTTTCTATAACTCGTTTATAGTGCCATTTAACCTCGAAAATACCAAAATGAAGTGTTTTGAAGGATTGCTTGGTGACCAAGCAAACTTTACGTTTTCTTTATTTTGCGGAAAATCACATTCGTTAGTGTTCAAAAACTCTATAGTTTATCCCACTATAATGTGGAAAGTCCACTTTCATCGATTCACTCATTTTCTCTTTTTTGAAAAGTCTCACGAGTTGCAAAAGAGTTATCCTTGACCAATTCACATTCTTTCTAGGTTTTGTGTTTTCTATAACTCGTTTATAGTGCCATTTAACCTCGAAAATACCAAAATGAAGTGTTTTGTAGGATTGCTTGGTGACCAAGCAAACTTTACGTTTTCTTTATTTTGCGGAAAATCACATTCGTTAGTGTTCAAAAACTCTATAGTTTATCCCACTATAATGTGGAAAGTGCACTTTCATCGATTCACTCATTCTCTCTTTTTGAAAAGTCTCACGAGTTGCAAAAGAGTTAACCATGACCAATTCACATTTGTTCTAGGGTTGTTGTTTTCTATAACTCGTTTATAGTGCCATTTAACCTCGAAAATACCAAAATGAAGTGTTTTGTAGGATTGCTTAGTGACCAAGCAAACTTTACATTTTCTTTATTTTGCGGAAAATCACATTCGTTAGTGTTCAAAAACTCTATAGTTTATCCCACTATAATGTGGAAAGTCCACTTTCATCGATTCACTCATTGTCTCTTTTTGAAAAGTCTCACGAGTTGCAAAAGAGTTATCCATGACCAATTCACATTCGTTCTAGGGTTGTTGTTTTCTATAAGTCGTTTATAGTGCCATTTAACCTCGAAAATACCAAAATGAAGTGTTTTGAAGGATTGCTTGGTGACCAAGCAAACTTTACGTTTTCTTTATTTTGCGGAAAATCACATTCGTTAGTGTTCAAAAACTCTATAGTTTATCCCACTATAATGTGGAAAGTCCACTTTCATCGATTCACTCATTTTCTCTTTTTTGAAAAGTCTCACGAGTTGCAAAAGAGTTATCCTTGACCAATTCACATTCTTTCTAGGGTTGTTGTTTTCTATAACTCGTTTATAGTGCCATTTAACCTCGAAAATACCAAAATGAAGTGTTTTGTAGGATTGCTTGGTGACCAAGCAAACTTTACGTTTTCTTTATTTTGCGGAAAATCACATTCCTTAGTGTTCAAAAACTCTATAGTTTATCCCACTATAATGTGGAAAGTGCACTTTCATCGATTCACTCATTCTCTCTTTTTGAAAAGTCTCACGAGTTGCAAAAGAGTTAACCATGACCAATTCACATTTGTTCTAGGGTTGTTGTTTTCTATAACTCGTTTATAGTGCCATTTAACCTCGAAAATACCAAAATGAAGTGTTTTGTAGGATTGCTTGGTGACCAAGCAAACTTTACATTTTCTTTATTTTGCGGAAAATCACATTCGTTAGTGTTCAAAAACTCTATAGTTTATCCCACTATAATGTGGAAAGTACACTTTCATCGATTCACTCATTTTCTCTTTTTGAAAAGTCTCACGAGTTGCAAAAGAGTTATCCATGACCAATTCACATTCGTTCTAGGGTTCTTGTTTTCTATAACTCGTTTATAGTGCCATTTAACCTCGAAAATATAAAAATGAAGTGTTTTGTAGGATTGCTTGGTGACCAAGCAAACTTTACGTTTTCTTTATTTTGCGGAAAATCACATTCGTTAGTGTTCAAAAACTCTATAGTTTATCTCATTATAATGTGGAAAGTGCACTTTCATCGATTCACTAATTCTCTCTTTTTGAAAAGTTCCACGAGTTGCAAAAGTGACCAAGATCAATTCACATTCGTTCTAGGGTTGTTGTTTTCTATAACTCGTTTATAGTGCCATTTAACCTCGAAAATACCAAAATGAAGTGTTTTGTAGGATTGCTTGGTGACCAAGCAAACTTTATGTTTTCTTCATTTTGCGGAAAATCACATACGTTAGTTCTCAAAAACTCTATAGTTTATCCCACTATAATGTGGAAAGTGCACTTTCATCGATTCACTCATTCTCTCTTTTTGAAAAGTCTCACGAGTTGAAAAAGAGTTAACCATGATCAATTCACACTCGTTCTAGGGTTGTTGTTTTCTATAACTCGTTTATAGTGCCATTTAACCTCGAAAATACCAAAATGAAGTGTTTTGTAGGATTGCTTGGTGACCAAGCAAACTTTATGTTTTCTTCATTTTGCGGAAAATCACATACGTTAGTTCTCAAAAACTCTATAGTTTATCCCACTATAATGTGGAAAGTAAACTTTCATCGATTCACTCATTCTCTCTTTTTGAAAAGTCTCATGAGTTGCAAAAGAGTTAACCATGACCAATTCACATTCGTTCTAGGGTTGTTGTTTTCTATAACTCGTTTATAGTGCCATTTAACCTCGAAAATACCAAAATGAAGTGTTTTGTAGGATTGCTTGGTGACCAAGCAAACTTTATGTTTTCTTCATTTTGCGGAAAATCACATACGTTAGTTTTCAAAAACTCTATAGTTTATCCCACTATAATGTGGAAAGTGCACTTTCATCGATTCACTCATTCTCTCTTTTTGAAAAGTCTCACGAGTTGCAAAAGAGTTAACCATGACCAATTCACATTCGTTCTAGGGTTGTTGTTTTCTATAACTCGTTTATAGTGCCATTTAACCTCGAAAATACCAAAATGAAGTGTTTTGAAGGATTGCTTGGTAACCAAGCAAACTTTACGTTTTCTTTATTTTGCGGAAAATCACATTCGTTAGTGTTCAAAAACTCTATAGTTTATCCCACTATAATGTGGAAAGTCCACTTTCATCGATTCACTCATTTTCTCTTTTTTGAAAAGTCTCACGAGTTGCAAAAGAGTTATCCTTGACCAATTCACATTCTTTCTAGGGTTGTTGTTTTCTATAACTCGTTTATAGTGCCATTTAACCTCGAAAATACCAAAATGAAGTGTTTTGTAGGATTGCTTGGTGACCAAGCAAACTTTACGTTTTCTTTATTTTGCGGAAAATCACATTCCTTAGTGTTCAAAAACTCTATAGTTTATCCCACTATAATGTGGAAAGTGCACTTTCATCGATTCACTCATTCTCACTTTTTGAAAAGTCTCACGAGTTGCAAAAGAGTTAACCATGACCAATTCACATTTGTTCTAGGGTTGTTGTTTTCTATAACTCGTTTATAGTGCCATTTAACCTCGAAAATACCAAAATGAAGTGTTTTGTAGGATTGCTTGGTGACCAAGCAAACTTTACATTTTCTTTATTTTGCGGAAAATCACATTCGTTAGTGTTCAAAAACTCTATAGTTTATCTCATTATAATGTGGAAAGTGCACTTTCATCGATTCACTAATTCTCTCTTTTTGAAAAGTTCCACGAGTTGCAAAAGTGACCAAGATCAATTCACATTCGTTCTAGGGTTGTTGTTTTCTATAACTCGTTTATAGTGCCATTTAACCTCGAAAATACCAAAATGAAGTGTTTTGTAGGATTGCTTGGTGACCAAGCAAACTTTATGTTTTCTTCATTTTGCGGAAAATCACATACGTTAGTTCTCAAAAACTCTATAGTTTATCCCACTATAATGTGGAAAGTGCACTTTCATCGATTCACTCATTCTCTCTTTTTGAAAAGTCTCACGAGTTGCAAAAGAGTTAACCATGATCAATTCACACTCGTTCTAGGGTTGTTGTTTTCTATAACTCGTTTATAGTGCCATTTAACCTCGAAAATACCAAAATGAAGTGTTTTGTAGGATTGCTTGGTGACCAAGCAAACTTTATGTTTTCTTCATTTTGCGGAAAATCACATACGTTAGTTCTCAAAAACTCTATAGTTTATCCCACTATAATGTGGAAAGTGCACTTTCATCGATTCACTCATTCTCTCTTTTTGAAAAGTCTCACGAGTTGCAAAAGAGTTAACCATGATCAATTCACACTCGTTCTAGGGTTGTTGTTTTCTATAACTCGTTTATAGTGCCATTTAACCTCGAAAATACCAAAATGAAGTGTTTTGTAGGATTGCTTGGTGACCAAGCAAACTTTATGTTTTCTTCATTTTGCGGAAAATCACATACGTTAGTTCTCAAAAACTCTATAGTTTATCCCACTATAATGTGGAAAGTAAACTTTCATCGATTCACTCATTCTCTCTTTTTGAAAAGTCTCATGAGTTGCAAAAGAGTTAACCATGACCAATTCACATTCGTTCTAGGGTTGTTGTTTTCTATAACTCGTTTATAATGCCATTTAACCTCGAAAATACCAAAATGAAGTGTTTTGTAGGATTGCTTGGTGACCAAGCAAACTTTATGTTTTCTTCATTTTGCGGAAAATCACATACGTTAGTTTTCAAAAACTCTATAATTTATCCCACTATAATGTGGAAAGTGCACTTTCATCGATTCACTCATTCTCTCTTTTTGAAAAGTCTCACGAGTTGCAAAAGAGTTAACCATGACCAATTCACATTCGTTCTAGGGTTGTTGTTTTCTATAACTCGTTTATAGTGCCATTTAACCTCGAAAATACCAAAATGAAGTGTTTTGAAGGATTGCTTGGTAACCAAGCAAACTTTACGTTTTCTTTATTTTGCGGAAAATCACATTCGTTAGTGTTCAAAAACTCTATAGTTTATCCCACTATAATGTGGAAAGTCCACTTTCATCGATTCACTCATTTTCTCTTTTTTGAAAAGTCTCACGAGTTGCAAAAGAGTTATCCTTGACCAATTCATATTCTTTCTAGGGTTGTTGTTTTCTATAACTCGTTTATAGTGCCATTTAACCTCGAAAATACCAAAATGAAGTGTTTTGTAGGATTGCTTGGTGACCAAGCAAACTTTACGTTTTCTTTATTTTGCGGAAAATCACATTCCTTAGTGTTCAAAAACTCTATAGTTTATCCCACTATAATGTGGAAAGTACACTTTCATCGATTCACTCATTTTCTCTTTTTGAAAAGTCTCACGAGTTGCAAAAGAGTTATCTATGACCAATTCACATTCGTTCTAGGGTTGTTGTTTTCTATAACTCGTTTATAGTGCCATTTAACCTCGAAAATACCAAAATGAAGTGTTTTGAAGGATTGCTTGGTGACCAAGCAAACTTTACGTTTTCTTTATTTTGCGGAAAATCACATTCGTTAGTGTTCAAAAACTCTATAGTTTATCCCACTATAATGTGGAAAGTGCACTTTCATCGATTCACTCATTCTCTCTTTTTGAAAAGTCTCACGAGTTGCAAAAGAGTTAACCATGACCAATTCACATTCGTTCTAGGGTTTTTGTTTTCTATAACTCGTTTATAGTGCCATTTAACCTCGAAAATACCAAAATGAAGTGTTTTGTAGGATTGCTTGGTGACCAAGCAAACTTTATGTTTTCTTCATTTTGCGGAAAATCACATACGTTAGTTTTCAAAAACTCTATAGTTTATCCCACTATAATGTGGAAAGTGCACTTTCATCGATTCACTCATTCTCTCTTTTTGAAAAGTCTCACGAGTTGCAAAAGAGTTAACCATGACCAATTCACATTCGTTCTAGGGTTGTTGTTTTCTATAACTCGTTTATAGTGCCATTTAACCTCGAAAATACCAAAATGAAGTGTTTTGAAGGATTGCTTGGTGACCAAGCAAACTTTACGTTTTCTTTATTTTGCGGAAAATCACATTCGTTAGTGTTCAAAAACTCTATAGTTTATCCCACTATAATGTGGAAAGTCCACTTTCATCGATTCACTCATTTTCTCTTTTTTGAAAAGTCTCACGAGTTGCAAAAGAGTTATCCTTGACCAATTCACATTCTTTCTAGGTTTTGTGTTTTCTATAACTCGTTTATAGTGCCATTTAACCTCGAAAATACCAAAATGAAGTGTTTTGTAGGATTGCTTGGTGACCAAGCAAACTTTACGTTTTCTTTATTTTGCGGAAAATCACATTCGTTAGTGTTCAAAAACTCTATAGTTTATCCCACTATAATGTGGAAAGTGCACTTTCATCGATTCACTCATTCTCTCTTTTTGAAAAGTCTCACGAGTTGCAAAAGAGTTAACCATGACCAATTCACATTTGTTCTAGGGTTGTTGTTTTCTATAACTCGTTTATAGTGCCATTTAACCTCGAAAATACCAAAATGAAGTGTTTTGTAGGATTGCTTAGTGACCAAGCAAACTTTACATTTTCTTTATTTTGCGGAAAATCACATTCGTTAGTGTTCAAAAACTCTATAGTTTATCCCACTATAATGTGGAAAGTCCACTTTCATCGATTCACTCATTTTCTCTTTTTTGAAAAGTCTCACGAGTTGCAAAAGAGTTATCCTTGACCAATTCACATTCTTTCTAGGGTTGTTGTTTTCTATAACTCGTTTATAGTGCCATTTAACCTCGAAAATACCAAAATGAATTGTTTTGTAGGATTGCTTGGTGACCAAGCAAACTTTACGTTTTCTTTATTTTGCGGAAAATCACATTCCTTAGTGTTCAAAAACTCTATAGTTTATCCCACTATAATGTGGAAAGTACACTTTCATCGATTCACTCATTTTCTCTTTTTGAAAAGTCTCACGAGTTGCAAAAGAGTTATCCATGACCAATTCACATTCGTTCTAGGGTTGTTGTTTTCTATAACTCGTTTATAGTGCCATTTAACCTCGAAAATACCAAAATGAAGTGTTTTGAAGGATTGCTTGGTGACCAAGCAAACTTTACGTTTTCTTTATTTTGCGGAAAATCACATTCGTTAGTGTTCAAAAACTCTATAGTTTATCCCACTATAATGTGGAAAGTGCACTTTCATCGATTCACTCATTCTCTCTTTTTGAAAAGTCTCACGAGTTGCAAAAGAGTTAACCATGACCAATTCACATTCGTTCTAGGGTTGTTGTTTTCTATAACTCGTTTATAGTGCCATTTAACCTCGAAAATACCAAAATGAAGTGTTTTGTAGGATTGCTTGGTGACCAAGCAAACTTTATGTTTTCTTCATTTTGCGGAAAATCACATACGTTAGTTTTCAAAAACTCTATAGTTTATCCCACTATAATGTGGAAAGTGCACTTTCATCGATTCACTCATTCTCTCTTTTTGAAAAGTCTCACGAGTTGCAAAAGAGTTAACCATGACCAATTCACATTCGTTCTAGGGTTGTTGTTTTCTATAACTCGTTTATAGTGCCATTTAACCTCGAAAATACCAAAATGAAGTGTTTTGAAGGATTGCTTGGTGACCAAGCAAACTTTACGTTTTCTTTATTTTGCGGAAAATCACATTCGTTAGTGTTCAAAAACTCTATAGTTTATCCCACTATAATGTGGAAAGTCCACTTTCATCGATTCACTCATTTTCTCTTTTTTGAAAAGTCTCACGAGTTGCAAAAGAGTTATCCTTGACCAATTCACATTCTTTCTAGGTTTTGTGTTTTCTATAACTCGTTTATAGTGCCATTTAACCTCGAAAATACCAAAATGAAGTGTTTTGTAGGATTGCTTGGTGACCAAGCAAACTTTACGTTTTCTTTATTTTGCGGAAAATCACATTCGTTACTGTTCAAAAACTCTATAGTTTATCCCACTATAATGTGGAAAGTGCACTTTCATCGATTCACTCATTCTCTCTTTTTGAAAAGTCTCACGAGTTGCAAAAGAGTTAACCATGACCAATTCACATTTGTTCTAGGGTTGTTGTTTTCTATAACTCGTTTATAGTGCCATTTAACCTCGAAAATACCAAAATGAAGTGTTTTGTAGGATTGCTTAGTGACCAAGCAAACTTTACATTTTCTTTATTTTGCGGAAAATCACATTCGTTAGTGTTCAAAAACTCTATAGTTTATCCCACTATAATGTGGAAAGTCCACTTTCATCGATTCACTCATTGTCTCTTTTTGAAAAGTCTCACGAGTTGCAAAAGAGTTATCCATGACCAATTCACATTCGTTCTAGGGTTGTTGTTTTCTATAACTCGTTTATAGTGCCATTTAACCTCGAAAATACCAAAATGAAGTGTTTTGAAGGATTGCTTGGTGACCAAGCAAACTTTACGTTTTCTTTATTTTGCGGAAAATCACATTCGTTAGTGTTCAAAAACTCTATAGTTTATCCCACTATAATGTGGAAAGTCCACTTTCATCGATTCACTCATTTTCTCTTTTTTGAAAAGTCTCACGAGTTGCAAAAGAGTTATCCTTGACCAATTCACATTCTTTCTAGGGTTGTTGTTTTCTATAACTCGTTTATAGTGCCATTTAACCTCGAAAATACCAAAATGAAGTGTTTTGTAGGATTGCTTGGTGACCAAGCAAACTTTACGTTTTCTTTATTTTGCGGAAAATCACATTCCTTAGTGTTCAAAAACTCTATAGTTTATCCCACTATAATGTGGAAAGTGCACTTTCATCGATTCACTCATTCTCTCTTTTTGAAAAGTCTCACGAGTTGCAAAAGAGTTAACCATGACCAATTCACATTTGTTCTAGGGTTGTTGTTTTCTATAACTCGTTTATAGTGCCATTTAACCTCGAAAATACCAAAATGAAGTGTTTTGTAGGATTGCTTGGTGACCAAGCAAACTTTACATTTTCTTTATTTTGCGGAAAATCACATTCGTTAGTGTTCAAAAACTCTATAGTTTATCCCACTATAATGTGGAAAGTACACTTTCATCGATTCACTCATTTTCTCTTTTTGAAAAGTCTCACGAGTTGCAAAAGAGTTATCCATGACCAATTCACATTCGTTCTAGGGTTGTTGTTTTCTATAACTCGTTTATAGTGCCATTTAACCTCGAAAATATAAAAATGAAGTGTTTTGTAGGATTGCTTGGTGACCAAGCAAACTTTATGTTTTCTTCATTTTGCGGAAAATCACATACGTTAGTTCTCAAAAACTCTATAGTTTATCCCACTATAATGTGGAAAGTGCACTTTCATCGATTCACTCATTCTCTCTTTTTGAAAAGTCTCACGAGTTGCAAAAGAGTTAACCATGACCAATTCACATTCGTTCTAGGGTTGTTGTTTTCTATAACTCGTTTATAGTGCCATTTAACCTCGAAAATACCAAAATGAAGTGTTTTGAAGGATTGCTTGGTGACCAAGCAAACTTTACGTTTTCTTTATTTTGCGGAAAATCACATTCGTTAGTGTTCAAAAACTCTATAGTTTATCCCACTATAATGTGGAAAGTCCACTTTCATCGATTCACTCATTTTCTCTTTTTTGAAAAGTCTCACGAGTTGCAAAAGAGTTATCCTTGACCAATTCACATTCTTTCTAGGTTTTGTGTTTTCTATAACTCGTTTATAGTGCCATTTAACCTCGAAAATACCAAAATGAAGTGTTTTGTAGGATTGCTTGGTGACCAAGCAAACTTTACGTTTTCTTTATTTTGCGGAAAATCACATTCGTTACTGTTCAAAAACTCTATAGTTTATCCCACTATAATGTGGAAAGTGCACTTTCATCGATTCACTCATTCTCTCTTTTTGAAAAGTCTCACGAGTTGCAAAAGAGTTAACCATGACCAATTCACATTTGTTCTAGGGTTGTTGTTTTCTATAACTCGTTTATAGTGCCATTTAACCTCGAAAATACCAAAATGAAGTGTTTTGTAGGATTGCTTAGTGACCAAGCAAACTTTACATTTTCTTTATTTTGCGGAAAATCACATTCGTTAGTGTTCAAAAACTCTATAGTTTATCCCACTATAATGTGGAAAGTCCACTTTCATCGATTCACTCATTGTCTCTTTTTGAAAAGTCTCACGAGTTGCAAAAGAGTTATCCATGACCAATTCACATTCGTTCTAGGGTTGTTGTTTTCTATAACTCGTTTATAGTGCCATTTAACCTCGAAAATACCAAAATGAAGTGTTTTGAAGGATTGCTTGGTGACCAAGCAAACTTTACGTTTTCTTTATTTTGCGGAAAATCACATTCGTTAGTGTTCAAAAACTCTATAGTTTATCCCACTATAATGTGGAAAGTCCACTTTCATCGATTCACTCATTTTCTCTTTTTTGAAAAGTCTCACGAGTTGCAAAAGAGTTATCCTTGACCAATTCACATTCTTTCTAGGGTTGTTGTTTTCTATAACTCGTTTATAGTGCCATTTAACCTCGAAAATACCAAAATGAAGTGTTTTGTAGGATTGCTTGGTGACCAAGCAAACTTTACGTTTTCTTTATTTTGCGGAAAATCACATTCCTTAGTGTTCAAAAACTCTATAGTTTATCCCACTATAATGTGGAAAGTGCACTTTCATCGATTCACTCATTCTCTCTTTTTGAAAAGTCTCACGAGTTGCAAAAGAGTTAACCATGACCAATTCACATTTGTTCTAGGGTTGTTGTTTTCTATAACTCGTTTATAGTGCCATTTAACCTCGAAAATACCAAAATGAAGTGTTTTGTAGGATTGCTTGGTGACCAAGCAAACTTTACATTTTCTTTATTTTGCGGAAAATCACATTCGTTAGTGTTCAAAAACTCTATAGTTTATCCCACTATAATGTGGAAAGTACACTTTCATCGATTCACTCATTTTCTCTTTTTGAAAAGTCTCACGAGTTGCAAAAGAGTTATCCATGACCAATTCACATTCGTTCTAGGGTTGTTGTTTTCTATAACTCGTTTATAGTGCCATTTAACCTCGAAAATATAAAAATGAAGTGTTTTGTAGGATTGCTTGGTGACCAAGCAAACTTTATGTTTTCTTCATTTTGCGGAAAATCACATACGTTAGTTCTCAAAAACTCTATAGTTTATCCCACTATAATGTGGAAAGTGCACTTTCATCGATTCACTCATTCTCTCTTTTTGAAAAGTCTCACGAGTTGCAAAAGAGTTAACCATGACCAATTCACATTCGTTCTAGGGTTGTTGTTTTCTATAACTCGTTTATAGTGCCATTTAACCTCGAAAATACCAAAATGAAGTGTTTTGAAGGATTGCTTGGTGACCAAGCAAACTTTACGTTTTCTTTATTTTGCGGAAAATCACATTCGTTAGTGTTCAAAAACTCTATAGTTTATCCCACTATAATGTGGAAAGTCCACTTTCATCGATTCACTCATTTTCTCTTTTTTGAAAAGTCTCACGAGTTGCAAAAGAGTTATCCTTGACCAATTCACATTCTTTCTAGGTTTTGTGTTTTCTATAACTCGTTTATAGTGCCATTTAACCTCGAAAATACCAAAATGAAGTGTTTTGTAGGATTGCTTGGTGACCAAGCAAACTTTACGTTTTCTTTATTTTGCGGAAAATCACATTCGTTAGTGTTCAAAAACTCTATAGTTTATCCCACTATAATGTGGAAAGTGCACTTTCATCGATTCACTCATTCTCTCTTTTTGAAAAGTCTCACGAGTTGCAAAAGAGTTAACCATGACCAATTCACATTTGTTCTAGGGTTGTTGTTTTCTATAACTCGTTTATAGTGCCATTTAACCTCGAAAATACCAAAATGAAGTGTTTTGTAGGATTGCTTAGTGACCAAGCAAACTTTACATTTTCTTTATTTTGCGGAAAATCACATTCGTTAGTGTTCAAAAACTCTATAGTTTATCCCACTATAATGTGGAAAGTCCACTTTCATCGATTCACTCATTTTCTCTTTTTTGAAAAGTCTCACGAGTTGCAAAAGAGTTATCCTTGACCAATTCACATTCTTTCTAGGGTTGTTGTTTTCTATAACTCGTTTATAGTGCCATTTAACCTCGAAAATACCAAAATGAATTGTTTTGTAGGATTGCTTGGTGACCAAGCAAACTTTACGTTTTCTTTATTTTGCGGAAAATCACATTCCTTAGTGTTCAAAAACTCTATAGTTTATCCCACTATAATGTGGAAAGTACACTTTCATCGATTCACTCATTTTCTCTTTTTGAAAAGTCTCACGAGTTGCAAAAGAGTTATCCATGACCAATTCACATTCGTTCTAGGGTTGTTGTTTTCTATAACTCGTTTATAGTGCCATTTAACCTCGAAAATACCAAAATGAAGTGTTTTGAAGGATTGCTTGGTGACCAAGCAAACTTTACGTTTTCTTTATTTTGCGGAAAATCACATTCGTTAGTGTTCAAAAACTCTATAGTTTATCCCACTATAATGTGGAAAGTGCACTTTCATCGATTCACTCATTCTCTCTTTTTGAAAAGTCTCACGAGTTGCAAAAGAGTTAACCATGACCAATTCACATTCGTTCTAGGGTTGTTGTTTTCTATAACTCGTTTATAGTGCCATTTAACCTCGAAAATACCAAAATGAAGTGTTTTGTAGGATTGCTTGGTGACCAAGCAAACTTTATGTTTTCTTCATTTTGCGGAAAATCACATACGTTAGTTTTCAAAAACTCTATAGTTTATCCCACTATAATGTGGAAAGTGCACTTTCATCGATTCACTCATTCTCTCTTTTTGAAAAGTCTCACGAGTTGCAAAAGAGTTAACCATGACCAATTCACATTCGTTCTAGGGTTGTTGTTTTCTATAACTCGTTTATAGTGCCATTTAACCTCGAAAATACCAAAATGAAGTGTTTTGAAGGATTGCTTGGTGACCAAGCAAACTTTACGTTTTCTTTATTTTGCGGAAAATCACATTCGTTAGTGTTCAAAAACTCTATAGTTTATCCCACTATAATGTGGAAAGTCCACTTTCATCGATTCACTCATTTTCTCTTTTTTGAAAAGTCTCACGAGTTGCAAAAGAGTTATCCTTGACCAATTCACATTCTTTCTAGGTTTTGTGTTTTCTATAACTCGTTTATAGTGCCATTTAACCTCGAAAATACCAAAATGAAGTGTTTTGTAGGATTGCTTGGTGACCAAGCAAACTTTACGTTTTCTTTATTTTGCGGAAAATCACATTCGTTAGTGTTCAAAAACTCTATAGTTTATCCCACTATAATGTGGAAAGTGCACTTTCATCGATTCACTCATTCTCTCTTTTTGAAAAGTCTCACGAGTTGCAAAAGAGTTAACCATGACCAATTCACATTTGTTCTAGGGTTGTTGTTTTCTATAACTCGTTTATAGTGCCATTTAACCTCGAAAATACCAAAATGAAGTGTTTTGTAGGATTGCTTAGTGACCAAGCAAACTTTACATTTTCTTTATTTTGCGGAAAATCACATTCGTTAGTGTTCAAAAACTCTATAGTTTATCCCACTATAATGTGGAAAGTCCACTTTCATCGATTCACTCATTGTCTCTTTTTGAAAAGTCTCACGAGTTGCAAAAGAGTTATCCATGACCAATTCACATTCGTTCTAGGGTTGTTGTTTTCTATAACTCGTTTATAGTGCCATTTAACCTCGAAAATACCAAAATGAAGTGTTTTGAAGGATTGCTTGGTGACCAAGCAAACTTTACGTTTTCTTTATTTTGCGGAAAATCACATTCGTTAGTGTTCAAAAACTCTATAGTTTATCCCACTATAATGTGGAAAGTCCACTTTCATCGATTCACTCATTTTCTCTTTTTTGAAAAGTCTCACGAGTTGCAAAAGAGTTATCCTTGACCAATTCACATTCTTTCTAGGGTTGTTGTTTTCTATAACTCGTTTATAGTGCCATTTAACCTCGAAAATACCAAAATGAAGTGTTTTGTAGGATTGCTTGGTGACCAAGCAAACTTTACGTTTTCTTTATTTTGCGGAAAATCACATTCCTTAGTGTTCAAAAACTCTATAGTTTATCCCACTATAATGTGGAAAGTGCACTTTCATCGATTCACTCATTCTCTCTTTTTGAAAAGTCTCACGAGTTGCAAAAGAGTTAACCATGACCAATTCACATTTGTTCTAGGGTTGTTGTTTTCTATAACTCGTTTATAGTGCCATTTAACCTCGAAAATACCAAAATGAAGTGTTTTGTAGGATTGCTTGGTGACCAAGCAAACTTTACATTTTCTTTATTTTGCGGAAAATCACATTCGTTAGTGTTCAAAAACTCTATAGTTTATCCCACTATAATGTGGAAAGTACACTTTCATCGATTCACTCATTTTCTCTTTTTGAAAAGTCTCACGAGTTGCAAAAGAGTTATCCATGACCAATTCACATTCGTTCTAGGGTTGTTGTTTTCTATAACTCGTTTATAGTGCCATTTAACCTCGAAAATATAAAAATGAAGTGTTTTGTAGGATTGCTTGGTGACCAAGCAAACTTTATGTTTTCTTCATTTTGCGGAAAATCACATACGTTAGTTCTCAAAAACTCTATAGTTTATCCCACTATAATGTGGAAAGTGCACTTTCATCGATTCACTCATTCTCTCTTTTTGAAAAGTCTCACGAGTTGCAAAAGAGTTAACCATGATCAATTCACACTCGTTCTAGGGTTGTTGTTTTCTATAACTCGTTTATAGTGCCATTTAACCTCGAAAATACCAAAATGAAGTGTTTTGTAGGATTGCTTGGTGACCAAGCAAACTTTATGTTTTCTTCATTTTGCGGAAAATCACATACGTTAGTTTTCAAAAACTCTATAGTTTATCCCACTATAATGTGGAAAGTGCACTTTCATCGATTCACTCATTCTCTCTTTTTGAAAAGTCTCACGAGTTGCAAAAGAGTTAACCATGACCAATTCACATTCGTTCTAGGGTTGTTGTTTTCTATAACTCGTTTATAGTGCCATTTAACCTCGAAAATACCAAAATGAAGTGTTTTGAAGGATTGCTTGGTAACCAAGCAAACTTTACGTTTTCTTTATTTTGCGGAAAATCACATTCGTTAGTGTTCAAAAACTCTATAGTTTATCCCACTATAATGTGGAAAGTCCACTTTCATCGATTCACTCATTTTCTCTTTTTTGAAAAGTCTCACGAGTTGCAAAAGAGTTATCCTTGACCAATTCACATTCTTTCTAGGGTTGTTGTTTTCTATAACTCGTTTATAGTGCCATTTAACCTCGAAAATACCAAAATGAAGTGTTTTGTAGGATTGCTTGGTGACCAAGCAAACTTTACGTTTTCTTTATTTTGCGGAAAATCACATTCCTTAGTGTTCAAAAACTCTATAGTTTATCCCACTATAATGTGGAAAGTGCACTTTCATCGATTCACTCATTCTCTCTTTTTGAAAAGTCTCACGAGTTGCAAAAGAGTTAACCATGACCAATTCACATTTGTTCTAGGGTTGTTGTTTTCTATAACTCGTTTATAGTGCCATTTAACCTCGAAAATACCAAAATGAAGTGTTTTGTAGGATTGCTTGGTGACCAAGCAAACTTTACATTTTCTTTATTTTGCGGAAAATCACATTCGTTAGTGTTCAAAAACTCTATAGTTTATCTCATTATAATGTGGAAAGTGCACTTTCATCGATTCACTAATTCTCTCTTTTTGAAAAGTTCCACGAGTTGCAAAAGTGACCAAGATCAATTCACATTCGTTCTAGGGTTGTTGTTTTCTATAACTCGTTTATAGTGCCATTTAACCTCGAAAATACCAAAATGAAGTGTTTTGTAGGATTGCTTGGTGACCAAGCAAACTTTATGTTTTCTTCATTTTGCGGAAAATCACATACGTTAGTTCTCAAAAACTCTATAGTTTATCCCACTATAATGTGGAAAGTACACTTTCATCGATTCACTCATTGTCTCTTTTTGAAAAGTCTCACGAGTTGCAAAAGAGTTATCCATGACCAATTCACATTCGTTCTAGGGTTGTTGTTTTCTATAACTCGTTTATAGTGCCATTTAACCTCGAAAATACCAAAATGAAGTGTTTTGAAGGATTGCTTGGTGACCAAGCAAACTTTACGTTTTCTTTATTTTGCGGAAAATCACATTCGTTAGTGTTCAAAAACTCTATAGTTTATCCCACTATAATGTGGAAAGTCCACTTTCATCGATTCACTCATTTTCTCTTTTTTGAAAAGTCTCACGAGTTGCAAAAGAGTTATCCTTGACCAATTCACATTCTTTCTAGGGTTGTTGTTTTCTATAACTCGTTTATAGTGCCATTTAACCTCGAAAATACCAAAATGAAGTGTTTTGTAGGATTGCTTGGTGACCAAGCAAACTTTACGTTTTCTTTATTTTGCGGAAAATCACATTCCTTAGTGTTCAAAAACTCTATAGTTTATCCCACTATAATGTGGAAAGTGCACTTTCATCGATTCACTCATTCTCTCTTTTTGAAAAGTCTCACGAGTTGCAAAAGAGTTAACCATGACCAATTCACATTTGTTCTAGGGTTGTTGTTTTCTATAACTTGTTTATAGTGCCATTTAACCTCGAAAATACCAAAATGAAGTGTTTTGTAGGATTGCTTGGTGACCAAGCAAACTTTACATTTTCTTTATTTTGCGGAAAATCACATTCGTTAGTGTTCAAAAACTCTATAGTTTATCCCACTATAATGTGGAAAGTACACTTTCATCGATTCACTCATTTTCTCTTTTTGAAAAGTCGCACGAGTTGCAAAAGAGTTATCCATGACCAATTCACATTCGTTCTAGGGTTGTTGTTTTCTATAACTCGTTTATAGTGCCATTTAACCTCGAAAATATCAAAATGAAGTGTTTTGTAGGATTGCTTGGTGACCAAGCAAACTTTACGTTTTCTTTATTTTGCGGAAAATCACATTCGTTAGTGTTCAAAAACTCTATAGTTTATCTCATTATAATGTGGAAAGTGCACTTTCATCGATTCACTAATTCTCTCTTTTTGAAAAGTTCCACGAGTTGCAAAAGTGACCAAGATCAATTCACATTCGTTCTAGGGTTGTTGTTTTCTATAACTCGTTTATAGTGCCATTTAACCTCGAAAATACCAAAATGAAGTGTTTTGTAGGATTGCTTGGTGACCAAGCAAACTTTATGTTTTCTTCATTTTGCGGAAAATCACATACGTTAGTTCTCAAAAACTCTATAGTTTATCCCACTATAATGTGGAAAGTGCACTTTCATCGATTCACTCATTCTCTCTTTTTGAAAAGTCTCACGAGTTGCAAAAGAGTTAACCATGATCAATTCACACTCGTTCTAGGGTTGTTGTTTTCTATAACTCGTTTATAGTGCCATTTAACCTCGAAAATACCAAAATGAAGTGTTTTGTAGGATTGCTTGGTGACCAAGCAAACTTTATGTTTTCTTCATTTTGCGGAAAATCACATACGTTAGTTCTCAAAAACTCTATAGTTTATCCCACTATAATGTGGAAAGTAAACTTTCATCGATTCACTCATTCTCTCTTTTTGAAAAGTCTCATGAGTTGCAAAAGAGTTAACCATGACCAATTCACATTCGTTCTAGGGTTGTTGTTTTCTATAACTCGTTTATAGTGCCATTTAACCTCGAAAATACCAAAATGAAGTGTTTTGTAGGATTGCTTGGTGACCAAGCAAACTTTATGTTTTCTTCATTTTGCGGAAAATCACATACGTTAGTTTTCAAAAACTCTATAGTTTATCCCACTATAATGTGGAAAGTGCACTTTCATCGATTCACTCATTCTCTCTTTTTGAAAAGTCTCACGAGTTGCAAAAGAGTTAACCATGACCAATTCACATTCGTTCTAGGGTTGTTGTTTTCTATAACTCGTTTATAGTGCCATTTAACCTCGAAAATACCAAAATGAAGTGTTTTGAAGGATTGCTTGGTAACCAAGCAAACTTTACGTTTTCTTTATTTTGCGGAAAATCACATTCGTTAGTGTTCAAAAACTCTATAGTTTATCCCACTATAATGTGGAAAGTCCACTTTCATCGATTCACTCATTTTCTCTTTTTTGAAAAGTCTCACGAGTTGCAAAAGAGTTATCCTTGACCAATTCACATTCTTTCTAGGGTTGTTGTTTTCTATAACTCGTTTATAGTGCCATTTAACCTCGAAAATACCAAAATGAAGTGTTTTGTAGGATTGCTTGGTGACCAAGCAAACTTTACGTTTTCTTTATTTTGCGGAAAATCACATTCCTTAGTGTTCAAAAACTCTATAGTTTATCCCACTATAATGTGGAAAGTGCACTTTCATCGATTCACTCATTCTCTCTTTTTGAAAAGTCTCACGAGTTGCAAAAGAGTTAACCATGACCAATTCACATTTGTTCTAGGGTTGTTGTTTTCTATAACTCGTTTATAGTGCCATTTAACCTCGAAAATACCAAAATGAAGTGTTTTGTAGTATTGCTTGGTGACCAAGCAAACTTTACATTTTCTTTATTTTGCGGAAAATCACATTCGTTAGTGTTCAAAAACTCTATAGTTTATCTCATTATAATGTGGAAAGTGCACTTTCATCGATTCACTAATTCTCTCTTTTTGAAAAGTTCCACGAGTTGCAAAAGTGACCAAGATCAATTCACATTCGTTCTAGGGTTGTTGTTTTCTATAACTCGTTTATAGTGCCATTTAACCTCGAAAATACCAAAATGAAGTGTTTTGTAGGATTGCTTGGTGACCAAGCAAACTTTATGTTTTCTTCATTTTAAGGAAAATCACATACGTTAGTTCTCAAAAACTCTATAGTTTATCCCACTATAATGTGGAAAGTGCACTTTCATCGATTCACTCATTCTCTCTTTTTGAAAAGTCTCACGAGTTGCAAAAGAGTTAACCATGATCAATTCACACTCGTTCTAGGGTTGTTGTTTTCTATAACTCGTTTATAGTGCCATTTAACCTCGAAAATACCAAAATGAAGTGTTTTGTAGGATTGCTTGGTGACCAAACAAACTTTATGTTTTCTTCATTTTGCGGAAAATCAAATACGTTAGTTCTCAAAAACTCTATAGTTTATCCCACTATAATGTGGAAAGTAAACTTTCATCGATTCACTCATTCTCTCTTTTTGAAAAGTCTCATGAGTTGCAAAAGAGTTAACCATGACCAATTCACATTCGTTCTAGGGTTGTTGTTTTCTATAACTCGTTTATAGTGCCATTTAACCTCGAAAATACCAAAATGAAGTGTTTTGTAGGATTGCTTGGTGACCAAGCAAACTTTATGTTTTCTTCATTTTGCGGAAAATCACATACGTTAGTTTTCAAAAACTCTATAGTTTATCCCACTATAATGTGGAAAGTGCACTTTCATCGATTCACTCATTCTCTCTTTTTGAAAAGTCTCACGAGTTGCAAAAGAGTTAACCATGACCAATTCACATTCGTTCTAGGGTTGTTGTTTTCTATAACTCGTTTATAGTGCCATTTAACCTCGAAAATACCAAAATGAAGTGTTTTGTAGGATTGCTTGGTGACCAAGCAAACTTTATGTTTTCTTCATTTTGCGGAAAATCACATACGTTAGTTCTCAAAAACTCTATAGTTTATCCCACTATAATGTGGAAAGTAAACTTTCATCGATTCACTCATTCTCTCTTTTTGAAAAGTCTCATGAGTTGCAAAAGAGTTAACCATGACCAATTCACATTCGTTCTAGGGTTGTTGTTTTCTATAACTCGTTTATAGTGCCATTTAACCTCGAAAATACCAAAATGAAGTGTTTTGTAGGATTGCTTGGTGACCAAGCAAACTTTATGTTTTCTTCATTTTGCGGAAAATCACATACGTTAGTTTTCAAAAACTCTATAGTTTATCCCACTATAATGTGGAAAGTGCACTTTCATCGATTCACTCATTCTCTCTTTTTGAAAAGTCTCACGAGTTGCAAAAGAGTTAACCATGACCAATTCACATTCGTTCTAGGTTTGTTGTTTTCTATAACTCGTTTATAGTGCCATTTAACCTCGAAAATACCAAAATGAAGTGTTTTGAAGGATTGCTTGGTAACCAAGCAAACTTTACGTTTTCTTTATTTTGCGGAAAATCACATTCGTTAGTGTTCAAAAACTCTATAGTTTATCCCACTATAAATTGGAAAGTCCACTTTCATCGATTCACTCATTTTCTCTTTTTGAAAAGTCTCACGAGTTGCAAAAGAGTTAACCATGATCAATTCACACTCGTTCTAGGGTTGTTGTTTTCTATAACTCGTTTATAGTGCCATTTAACCTCGAAAATACCAAAATGAAGTGTTTTGTAGGATTGCTTGGTGACCAAGCAAACTTTATGTTTTCTTCATTTTGCGGAAAATCACATACGTTAGTTCTCAAAAACTCTATAGTTTATCCCACTATAATGTGGAAAGTAAACTTTCATCGATTCACTCATTCTCTCTTTTTGAAAAGTCTCATGAGTTGCAAAAGAGTTAACCATGACCAATTCACATTCGTTCTAGGGTTGTTGTTTTCTATAACTCGTTTATAGTGCCATTTAACCTCGAAAATACCAAAATGAAGTGTTTTGTAGGATTGCTTGGTGACCAAGCAAACTTTATGTTTTCTTCATTTTGCGGAAAATCACATACGTTAGTTTTCAAAAACTCTATAGTTTATCCCACTATAATGTGGAAAGTGCACTTTCATCGATTCACTCATTCTCTCTTTTTGAAAAGTCTCACGAGTTGCAAAAGAGTTAACCATGACCAATTCACATTCGTTCTAGGGTTGTTGTTTTCTATAACTCGTTTATAGTGCCATTTAACCTCGAAAATACCAAAATGAAGTGTTTTGTAGGATTGCTTGGTGACCAAGCAAACTTTACGTTTTCTTTATTTTGCGGAAAATCACATTCGTTAGTGTTCAAAAACTCTATAGTTTATCCCACTATAATGTGGAAAGTCCACTTTCATCGATTCACTCATTTTCTCTTTTTTGAAAAGTCTCACGAGTTGCAAAAGAGTTATCCTTGACCAATTCACATTCTTTCTAGGGTTGTTGTTTTCTATAACTCGTTTATAGTGCCATTTAACCTCGAAAATACCAAAATGAAGTGTTTTGTAGGATTGCTTGGTGACCAAGCAAACTTTACGTTTTCTTTATTTTGCGGAAAATCACATTCGTTAGTGTTCAAAAACTCTATAGTTTATCCCACTATAATGTGGAAAGTGCACTTTCATCGATTCACTCATTCTCTCTTTTTGAAAAGTCTCACGAGTTGCAAAAGAGTTAACCATGATCAATTCACACTCGTTCTAGGGTTGTTGTTTTCTATAACTCGTTTATAGTGCCATTTAACCTCGAAAATACCAAAATGAAGTGTTTTGTAGGATTGCTTGGTGACCAAGCAAACTTTATGTTTTCTTCATTTTGCGGAAAATCACATACGTTAGTTCTCAAAAACTCTATAGTTTATCCCACTATAATGTGGAAAGTAAACTTTCATCGATTCACTCATTCTCTCTTTTTGAAAAGTCTCATGAGTTGCAAAAGAGTTAACCATGACCAATTCACATTCGTTCTAGGGTTGTTGTTTTCTATAACTCGTTTATAGTGCCATTTAACCTCGAAAATACCAAAATGAAGTGTTTTGTAGGATTGCTTGGTGACCAAGCAAACTTTATGTTTTCTTCATTTTGCGGAAAATCACATACGTTAGTTTTCAAAAACTCTATAGTTTATCCCACTATAATGTGGAAAGTGCACTTTCATCGATTCACTCATTCTCTCTTTTTGAAAAGTCTCACGAGTTGCAAAAGAGTTAACCATGACCAATTCACATTCGTTCTAGGGTTGTTGTTTTCTATAACTCGTTTATAGTGCCATTTAACCTCGAAAATACCAAAATGAAGTGTTTTGAAGGATTGCTTGGTAACCAAGCAAACTTTACGTTTTCTTTATTTTGCGGAAAATCACATTCGTTAGTGTTCAAAAACTCTATAGTTTATCCCACTATAATGTGGAAAGTCCACTTTCATCGATTCACTCATTTTCTCTTTTTTGAAAAGTCTCACGAGTTGCAAAAGAGTTATCCTTGACCAATTCACATTCTTTCTAGGGTTGTTGTTTTCTATAACTCGTTTATAGTGCCATTTAACCTCGAAAATACCAAAATGAAGTGTTTTGTAGGATTGCTTGGTGACCAAGCAAACTTTACGTTTTCTTTATTTTGCGGAAAATCACATTCCTTAGTGTTCAAAAACTCTATAGTTTATCCCACTATAATGTGGAAAGTGCACTTTCATCGATTCACTCATTCTCTCTTTTTGAAAAGTCTCACGAGTTGCAAAAGAGTTAACCATGACCAATTCACATTTGTTCTAGGGTTGTTGTTTTCTATAACTCGTTTATAGTGCCATTTAACCTCGAAAATACCAAAATGAAGTGTTTTGTAGGATTGCTTGGTGACCAAGCAAACTTTACATTTTCTTTATTTTGCGGAAAATCACATTCGTTAGTGTTCAAAAACTCTATAGTTTATCTCATTATAATGTGGAAAGTGCACTTTCATCGATTCACTAATTCTCTCTTTTTGAAAAGTTCCACGAGTTGCAAAAGTGACCAAGATCAATTCACATTCGTTCTAGGGTTGTTGTTTTCTATAACTCGTTTATAGTGCCATTTAACCTCGAAAATACCAAAATGAAGTGTTTTGTAGGATTGCTTGGTGACCAAGCAAACTTTATGTTTTCTTCATTTTGCGGAAAATCACATACGTTAGTTCTCAAAAACTCTATAGTTTATCCCACTATAATGTGGAAAGTGCACTTTCATCGATTCACTCATTCTCTCTTTTTGAAAAGTCTCACGAGTTGCAAAAGAGTTAACCATGATCAATTCACACTCGTTCTAGGGTTGTTGTTTTCTATAACTCGTTTATAGTGCCATTTAACCTCGAAAATACCAAAATGAAGTGTTTTGTAGGATTGCTTGGTGACCAAACAAACTTTATGTTTTCTTCATTTTGCGGAAAATCACATACGTTAGTTCTCAAAAACTCTATAGTTTATCCCACTATAATGTGGAAAGTAAACTTTCATCGATTCACTCATTCTCTCTTTTTGAAAAGTCTCATGAGTTGCAAAAGAGTTAACCATGACCAATTCACATTCGTTCTAGGGTTGTTGTTTTCTATAACTCGTTTATAGTGCCATTTAACCTCGAAAATACCAAAATGAAGTGTTTTGTAGGATTGCTTGGTGACCAAGCAAACTTTATGTTTTCTTCATTTTGCGGAAAATCACATACGTTAGTTTTCAAAAACTCTATAGTTTATCCCACTATAATGTGGAAAGTGCACTTTCATCGATTCACTCATTCTCTCTTTTTGAAAAGTCTCACGAGTTGCAAAAGAGTTAACCATGACCAATTCACATTCGTTCTAGGGTTGTTGTTTTCTATAACTCGTTTATAGTGCCATTTAACCTCGAAAATACCAAAATGAAGTGTTTTGAAGGATTGCTTGGTAACCAAGCAAACTTTACGTTTTCTTTATTTTGCGGAAAATCACATTCGTTAGTGTTCAAAAACTCTATAGTTTATCCCACTATAATGTGGAAAGTCCACTTTCATCGATTCACTCATTTTCTCTTTTTTGAAAAGTCTCACGAGTTGCAAAAGAGTTATCCTTGACCAATTCACATTCTTTCTAGGGTTGTTGTTTTCTATAACTCGTTTATAGTGCCATTTAACCTCGAAAATACCAAAATGAAGTGTTTTGTAGGATTGCTTGGTGACCAAGCAAACTTTACGTTTTCTTTATTTTGCGGAAAATCACATTCCTTAGTGTTCAAAAACTCTATAGTTTATCCCACTATAATGTGGAAAGTGCACTTTCATCGATTCACTCATTCTCTCTTTTTGAAAAGTCTCACGAGTTGCAAAAGAGTTAACCATGACCAATTCACATTTGTTCTAGGGTTGTTGTTTTCTATAACTCGTTTATAGTGCCATTTAACCTCGAAAATACCAAAATGAAGTGTTTTGTAGGATTGCTTGGTGACCAAGCAAACTTTACATTTTCTTTATTTTGCAGAAAATCACATTCGTTAGTGTTCAAAAACTCTATAGTTTATCCCACTATAATGTGGAAAGTACACTTTCATCGATTCACTCATTTTCTCTTTTTGAAAAGTCTCACGAGTTGCAAAAGAGTTATCCATGACCAATTCACATTCGTTCTAGGGTTGTTGTTTTCTATAACTCGTTTATAGTGCCATTTAACCTCGAAAATATCAAAATGAAGTGTTTTGTAGGATTGCTTGGTGACCAAGTAAACTTTACGTTTTCTTTATTTTGCGGAAAATCACATTCGTTAGTGTTCAAAAACTCTATAGTTTATCCCATTATAATGTGGAAAGTGCACTTTCATCGATTCACTAATTCTCTCTTTTTGAAAAGTTCCACGAGTTGCAAAACTGACCAAGATCAATTCACATTCGTTCTAGGGTTGTTGTTTTCTATAACTCGTTTATAGTGCCATTTAACCTCGAAAATACCAAAATGAAGTGTTTTGTAGGATTGCTTGGTGACCAAGCAAACTTTATGTTTTCTTCATTTTGCGGAAAATCACATACGTTAGTTCTCAAAAACTCTATAGTTTATCCCACTATAATGTGGAAAGTGCACTTTCATCGATTCACTCATTCTCTCTTTTTGAAAAGTCTCACGAGTTGCAAAAGAGTTAACCAAGATCAATTCACACTCGTTCTAGGGTTGTTGTTTTCTATAACTCGTTTATAGTGCCATTTAACCTCGAAAATACCAAAATGAAGTGTTTTGTAGGATTGCTTGGTGACCAAGCAAACTTTATGTTTTCTTCATTTTGCGGAAAATCACATACGTTAGTTCTCAAAAACTCTATAGTTTATCCCACTATAATGTGGAAAGTAAACTTTCATCGATTCACTCATTCTCTCTTTTTGAAAAGTCGCATGAGTTGCAAAAGAGTTAACCATGACCAATTCACATTCGTTCTAGGGTTGTTGTTTTCTATAACTCGTTTATAGTGCCATTTAACCTCGAAAATACCAAAATGAAGTGTTTTGTAGGATTGCTTGGTGACCAAGCAAACTTTATGTTTTCTTCATTTTGCGGAAAATCCCATACGTTAGTGCTAAAAAACTCTATAGTTTATCCCACTATAATGTGGAAAGTAAACTTTCATCGATTCACTCATTCTCTCTTTTTGAAAAGTCTCATGAGTTGCAAAAGAGTTAACCATGACCAATTCACATTCGTTCTAGGGTTGTTGTTTTCTATAACTCGTTTATAGTGCCATTTAACCTCGAAAATACCAAAATGAAGTGTTTTGTAGGATTGCTTGGTGACCAAGCAAACTTTATGTTTTCTTCATTTTGCGGAAAATCACATACGTTAGTTTTCAAAAACTCTATAGTTTATCCCACTATAATGTGGAAAGTGCACTTTCATCGATTCACTCATTCTCTCTTTTTGAAAAGTCTCACGAGTTGCAAAAGAGTTAACCATGACCAATTCACATTCGTTCTAGGGTTGTTGTTTTCTATAACTCGTTTATAGTTCCATTTAACCTCGAAAATACCAAAATGAAGTGTTTTGTAGTATTGCTTGGTGACCAAGCAAACTTTACGTTTTCTTTATTTTGCGGAAAATCACATTCCTTAGTGTTCAAAAACTCTATAGTTTATCCCACTATAATGTGGAAAGTGCACTTTCATCGATTCACTCATTCTCTCTTTTTGAAAAGTCTCACGAGTTGCAAAAGAGTTAACCATGACCAATTCACATTTGTTCTAGGGTTGTTGTTTTCTATAACTCGTTTATAGTGCCATTTAACCTCGAAAATACCAAAATGAAGTGTTTTGTAGGATTGCTTGGTGACCAAGCAAACTTTACATTTTCTTTATTTTGCCGAAAATCACATTCGTTAGTGTTCAAAAACTCTATAGTTTATCCCACTATAATGTGGAAAGTACACTTTCATCGATTCACTCATTTTCTCTTTTTGAAAAGTCTCACGAGTTGCAAAAGAGTTATCCATGACCAATTCACATTCGTTCTAGGGTTGTTGTTTTCTATAACTCGTTTATAGTGCCATTTAACCTCGAAAATATCAAAATGAAGTGTTTTGTAGGATTGCTTGGTGACCAAGCAAACTTTACGTTTTCTTTATTTTGCGGAAAATCACATTCGTTAGTGTTCAAAAACTCTATAGTTTATCCCATTATAATGTGGAAAGTGCACTTTCATCGATTCACTAATTCTCTCTTTTTGAAAAGTTCCACGAGTTGCAAAAGTGACCAAGATCAATTCACATTCGTTCTAGGGTTGTTGTTTTCAATAACTCGTTTATAGTGCCATTTAACCTCGAAAATACCAAAATGAAGTGTTTTGTAGGATTGCTTGGTGACCAAGCAAACTTTACATTTTCTTTATTTTGCAGAAAATCACATTCGTTAGTGTTCAAAAACTCTATAGTTTATCCCACTATAATGTGGAAAGTACACTTTCATCGATTCACTCATTTTCTCTTTTTGAAAAGTCTCACGAGTTGCAAAAGAGTTATCCATGACCAATTCACATTCGTTCTAGGGTTGTTGTTTTCTATAACTCGTTTATAGTGCCATTTAACCTCGAAAATATCAAAATAAAGTGTTTTGTAGGATTGCTTGGTGACCAAGCAAACTTTACGTTTTCTTTATTTTGCGGAAAATCACATTCGTTAGTGTTCAAAAACTCTATAGTTTATCCCACTATAATGTGGAAAGTGCACTTTCATCGATTCACCCATTCTCTCTTTTTGAAAAGTCTCACGAGTTGCAAAAGAGTTAACCATGACCAATTCACATTCGTTCTAGGGTTGTTGTTTTCTATAACTCGTTTATAGTGCCATTTAACCTCGAAAATACCAAAATGAAGTGTTTTGTAGGATTGCTTGGTGACCAAGCAAACTTTATGTTTTCTTCATTTTGCGGAAAATCACATACGTTAGTTCTCAAAAACTCTATAGTTTATCCCACTATAATGTGGAAAGTGCACTTTCATCGATTCACTCATTCTCTCTTTTTGAAAAGTCTCACGAGTTGCAAAAGAGTTAACCAAGATCAATTCACACTCGTTCTAGGGTTGTTGTTTTCTATAACTCGTTTATAGTGCCATTTAACCTCGAAAATACCAAAATGAAGTGTTTTGTAGGATTGCTTGGTGACCAAGCAAACTTTATGTTTTCTTCATTTTGCGGAAAATCACATACGTTAGTTCTCAAAAACTCTATAGTTTATCCCACTATAATGTGGAAAGTAAACTTTCATCGATTCACTCATTCTCTCTTTTTGAAAAGTCGCATGAGTTGCAAAAGAGTTAACCATGACCAATTCACATTCGTTCTAGGGTTGTTGTTTTCTATAACTCGTTTATAGTGCCATTTAACCTCGAAAATACCAAAATGAAGTGTTTTGTAGGATTGCTTGGTGACCAAGCAAACTTTATGTTTTCTTCATTTTGCGGAAAATCACATACGTTAGTGCTAAAAAACTCTATAGTTTATCCCACTATAATGTGGAAAGTAAACTTTCATCGATTCACTCATTCTCTCTTTTTGAAAAGTCTCATGAGTTGCAAAAGAGTTAACCATGACCAATTCACATTCGTTCTAGGGTTGTTGTTTTCTATAACTCGTTTATAGTGCCATTTAACCTCGAAAATACCAAAATGAAGTGTTTTGTAGGATTGCTTGGTGACCAAGCAAACTTTATGTTTTCTTCATTTTGCGGAAAATCACATACGTTAGTTTTCAAAAACTCTATAGTTTATCCCACTATAATGTGGAAAGTGCACTTTCATCGATTCACTCATTCTCTCTTTTTGAAAAGTCTCACGAGTTGCAAAAGAGTTAACCAAGACCAATTCACATTCGTTCTAGGGTTGTTGTTTTCTATAACTCGTTTATAGTGCCATTTAACCTCGAAAATACCAAAATGAAGTGTTTTGTAGCATTGCTTGGTGACCAAGCAAACTTTACGTTTTCTTTATTTTGCGGAAAATCACATTCCTTAGTGTTCAAAAACTCTATAGTTTATCCCACTATAATGTGGAAAGTGCACTTTCATCGATTCACTCATTCTCTCTTTTTGAAAAGTCTCACGAGTTGCAAAAGAGTTAACCATGACCAATTCACATTTGTTCTAGGGTTGTTGTTTTCTATAACTCGTTTATAGTGCCATTTAACCTCGAAAATACCAAAATGAAGTGTTTTGTAGGATTGCTTGGTGACCAAGCAAACTTTACATTTTCTTTATTTTGCCGAAAATCACATTCGTTAGTGTTCAAAAACTCTATAGTTTATCCCACTATAATGTGGAAAGTACACTTTCATCGATTCACTCATTTTCTCTTTTTGAAAAGTCTCACGAGTTGCAAAAGAGTTATCCATGACCAATTCACATTCGTTCTAGGGTTGTTGTTTTTTATAACTCGTTTATAGTGCCATTTAACATCGAAAATATCAAAATGAAGTGTTTTGTAGGATTGCTTGGTGACCAAGCAAACTTTACGTTTTCTTTATTTTGCGGAAAATCACATTCGTTAGTGTTCAAAAACTCTATAGTTTATCCCACTATAATGTGGAAAGTGCACTTTCATCGATTCACTCATTCTCTCTTTTTGAAAAGTCTCACGAGTTGCAAAAGAGTTAACCATGACCAATTCACATTCGTTCTAAGGTTGTTGTTTTCTATAACTCGTTTATAGTGCCATTTAACCTCGAAAATACCAAAATGAAGTGTTTTGTAGGATTGCTTGGTGACCAAGCAAACTTTATGTTTTCTTCATTTTGCGGAAAATCACATACGTTAGTTTTCAAAAACTCTATAGTTTATCCCACTATAATGTGGAAAGTGCACGTTCATCGATTCACTCATTCTCTCTTTTTGAAAAGTCTCACGAGTTGCAAAAGAGTTAACCATGACCAATTCACATTCGTTCTAAGGTTGTTGTTTTCTATAACTCGTTTATAGTGCCATTTAACCTCGAAAATACCAAAATGAAGTGTTTTGTAGGATTGCTTGGTGACCAAGCAAACTTTATGTTTTCTTCATTTTGCGGAAAATCACATACGTTAGTTTTCAAAAACTCTATAGTTTATCCCACTATAATGTGGAAAGTGCACTTTCATCGATTCACTCATTCTCTCTTTTTGAAAAGTCTCACGAGTTGCAAAAGAGTTAACCATGACCAATTCACATTCGTTCTAGGGTTGTTGTTTTCTATAACTCGTTTATAATGCCATTTAACCTCGAAAATATCAAAATGAAGTGTTTTGTAGGATTGCTTGGTGACCAAACAAACTTTACGTTTTCTTTATTTTGCGGAAAATCACATTCGTTAGTGTTCAAAAACTCTATAGGTTATTCAATTATAATGTGGAAAGTGCACTTTCATTGATTCACTCATTCTCTCTTTTTGAAAAGTTCCACGAGTTGCAAAAGTGACCAAGATCAATTCACATTCGTTCTAGGGTTGTTGTTTTCTATAACTCGTTTATAGTGCCATTTAACCTCGAAAATACCAAAATGAAGTGTTTTGTAGGATTGCTTGGTGACCAAGCAAACTTTACATTTTCTTTATTTTGCGGAAAATCACATTCGTTAGTGTTCAAAAACTCTATAGTTTATCCCACTATAATGTGGAAAGTACACTTTCATCGATTCACTCATTCTCTCTTTTTGAAAAGTCTCACGAGTTGCAAAAGAGTTATCCATGACCAATTCACATTCGTTCTAGGGTTGTTGTTTTCTATAACTCGTTTATAGTGCCATTTAACCTCGAAAATATCAAAATGAAGTGTTTTGTAGGATTGCTTGGTGACCAAGCAAACTTTACGTTTTCTTTATTTTGCGGAAAATCACATTCGTTAGTGTTCAAAAACTCTATAGTTTATCCCATTATAATGTGGAAAGTGCACTTTCATCGATTCACTCATTCTCTCTTTTTGAAAATTTCCACGAGTTGCAAAAGTGACCAAGATCAATTCACATTCGTTCTAGGGTTGTTGTTTTCTATAACTCGTTTATAGTGCCATTTAACCTCGAAAATACCAAAATGAAGTGTTTTGTAGGATTGCTTGGTGACCAAGCAAACTTTATGTTTTCTTCATTTTGCGGAAAATCACATTCGTTAGTGTTCAAAAACTCTATAGTTTATCCCACTATAATGTGGAAAGTGCACTTTCATCGATTCACTCATTCTCTCTTTTTGAAAAGTCTCACGAGTTGCAAAAGAGTTAACCATGACCAATTCACATTCGTTCTAGGGTTGTTGTTTTCTATAACTCGTTTATAGTGCCATTTAACCTCGAAAATATCCAAATGAAGTGTTTTGTAGGATTGCTTGGTGACCAAGCAAACTTTACGTTTTCTTTATTTTGCGGAAAATCACATTCGTTAGTGTTCAAAAACTCTATAGTTTATCCCACTATAATGTGGAAAGTGCACTTTCATCGATTCACTCATTCTCTCTTTTTGAAAAGTCTCACGAGTTGCAAAAGAGTTAACCATGACCAATTCACATTCGTTCTAAGGTTGTTGTTTTCTATAACTCGTTTATAGTGCCATTTAACCTCGAAAATACCAAAATGAAGTGTTTTGTAGGATTGCTTGGTGACCAAGCAAACTTTATGTTTTCTTCATTTTGCGGAAAATCACATACGTTAGTTTTCAAAAACTCTATAGTTTATCCCACTATAATGTGGAAAGTGCACTTTCATCGATTCACTCATTCTCTCTTTTTGAAAAGTCTCACGAGTTGCAAAAGAGTTAACCATGACCAATTCACATTCGTTCTAGGGTTGTTGTTTTCTATAACTCGTTTATAATGCCATTTAACCTCGAAAATATCAAAATGAAGTGTTTTGTAGGATTGCTTGGTGACCAAGCAAACTTTACGTTTTCTTTATTTTGCGGAAAATCACATTCGTTAGTGTTCAAAAACTCTATAGTTTATCCCATTATAATGTGGAAAGTGCACTTTCATCGATTCACTCATTCTCTCTTTTTGAAAAGTTCCACGAGTTGCAAAAGTGACCAAGATCAATTCACATTCGTTCTAGGGTTGTTGTTTTCTATAACTCGTTTATAGTGCCATTTAACCTCGAAAATACCAAAATGAAGTGTTTTGTAGGATTGCTTGGTGACCAAGCAAACTTTACATTTTCTTTATTTTGCGGAAAATCACATTCGTTAGTGTTCAAAAACTCTATAGTTTAACCCACTATAATGTGGAAAGTACACTTTCATCGATTCACTCATTCTCTCTTTTTGAAAAGTCTCACGAGTTGCAAAAGAGTTATCCATGACCAATTCACATTCGTTCTAGGGTTGTTGTTTTCTATAACTCGTTTATAGTGCCATTTAACCTCGAAAATATCAAAATGAAGTGTTTTGTAGGATTGCTTGGTGACCAAGCAAACTTTACGTTTTCTTTATTTTGCGGAAAATCACATTCGTTAGTGTTCAAAAACTCTATAGTTTATCCCATTATAATGTGGAAAGTGCACTTTCATCGATTCACTCATTCTCTCTTTTTGAAAATTTCCACTTGTTGCAAAAGTGACCAAGATCAATTCACATTCGTTCTAGGGTTGTTGTTTTCTATAACTCGTTTATAGTGCCATTTAACCTCGAAAATACCAAAATGAAGTGTTTTGTAGGATTGCTTGGTGACCAAGCAAACTTTATTATTTCTTCATTTTGCGGAAAATCACATACGTTAGTTCTCAAAAACTCTATAGTTTATCCCACTATAATGTGGAAAGTGCACTTTCATCGATTCACTCATTCTCTCTTTTTGAAAAGTCTCACGAGTTGCAAAAGAGTTAACCATGACCAATTCACATTCGTTCTAGGGTTGTTATTTTCTATAACTCGTTTATAGTGCCATTTAACCTCGAAAATACCAAAATGAAGTGTTTTGTAGGATTGCTTGGTGACCAAGCAAACTTTACGTTTTCTTTATTTTGCGGAAAATCACATTCGTTAGTGTTCAAAAACTCTATAGTTTATCCCACTATAATGTGGAAAGTGCACTTTCATCGATTCACTCATTCTCTCTTTTTGAAAAGTCTCATGAGTTGCAAAAGAGTTAACCATGACCAATTCACATTCGTTCTAAGGTTGTTGTTTTCTATAACTCGTTTATAGTGCCATTTAACCTCGAAAATACCAAAATGAAGTGTTTTGTAGGATTGCTTGGTGACCAAGCAAACTTTATGTTTTCTTCATTTTGCGGAAAATCACATTCGTTAGTGTTCAAAAACTCTATAGTTTATCCCACTATAATGTGGAAAGTGCACTTTCATCGATTCACTCATTCTCTCTTTTTGAAAAGTCTCACGAGTTGCAAAAGAGTTAACCATGACCAATTCACATTCGTTCTAGGGTTGTTGTTTTCTATAACTCGTTTATAGTGCCATTTAACCTCGAAAATATCAAAATGAAGTGTTTTGTAGGATTGCTTGTTGACCAAGCAAACTTTACGTTTTCTTTATTTTGCGGAAAATCACATTCGTTAGTGTTCAAAAACTCTATAGTTTATCCCACTATAATGTGGAAAGTGCACTTTCATCGATTCACTCATTCTCTCTTTTTGAAAAGTCTCACGAGTTGCAAAAGAGTTAACCATGACCAATTCACATTCGTTCTAAGGTTGTTGTTTTCTATAACTCGTTTATAGTGCCATTTAACCTCGAAAATACCAAAATGAAGTGTTTTGTAGGATTGCTTGGTGACCAAGCAAACTTTATGTTTTCTTCATTTTGCGGAAAATCACATACGTTAGTTTTCAAAAACTCTATAGTTTATCCCACTATAATGTGGAAAGTGCACGTTCATCGATTCACTCATTCTCTCTTTTTGAAAAGTCTCACGAGTTGCAAAAGAGTTAACCATGACCAATTCACATTCGTTCTAAGGTTGTTGTTTTCTATAACTCGTTTATAGTGCCATTTAACCTCGAAAATACCAAAATGAAGTGTTTTGTAGGATTGCTTGGTGACCAAGCAAACTTTATGTTTTCTTCATTTTGCGGAAAATCACATACGTTAGTTTTCAAAAACTCTATAGTTTATCCCACTATAATGTGGAAAGTGCACTTTCATCGATTCACTCATTCTCTCTTTTTGAAAAGTCTCACGAGTTGCAAAAGAGTTAACCATGACCAATTCACATTCGTTCTAGGGTTGTTGTTTTCTATAACTCGTTTATAATGCCATTTAACCTCGAAAATATCAAAATGAAGTGTTTTGTAGGATTGCTTGGTGACCAAACAAACTTTACGTTTTCTTTATTTTGCGGAAAATCACATTCGTTAGTGTTCAAAAACTCTATAGGTTATTCAATTATAATGTGGAAAGTGCACTTTCATTGATTCACTCATTCTCTCTTTTTGAAAAGTTCCACGAGTTGCAAAAGTGACCAAGATCAATTCACATTCGTTCTAGGGTTGTTGTTTTCTATAACTCGTTTATAGTGCCATTTAACCTCGAAAATACCAAAATGAAGTGTTTTGTAGGATTGCTTGGTGACCAAGCAAACTTTACATTTTCTTTATTTTGCGGAAAATCACATTCGTTAGTGTTCAAAAACTCTATAGTTTATCCCACTATAATGTGGAAAGTACACTTTCATCGATTCACTCATTCTCTCTTTTTGAAAAGTCTCACGAGTTGCAAAAGAGTTATCCATGACCAATTCACATTCGTTCTAGGGTTGTTGTTTTCTATAACTCGTTTATAGTGCCATTTAACCTCGAAAATATCAAAATGAAGTGTTTTGTAGGATTGCTTGGTGACCAAGCAAACTTTACGTTTTCTTTATTTTGCGGAAAATCACATTCGTTAGTGTTCAAAAACTCTATAGTTTATCCCATTATAATGTGGAAAGTGCACTTTCATCGATTCACTCATTCTCTCTTTTTGAAAATTTCCACGAGTTGCAAAAGTGACCAAGATCAATTCACATTCGTTCTAGGGTTGTTGTTTTCTATAACTCGTTTATAGTGCCATTTAACCTCGAAAATACCAAAATGAAGTGTTTTGTAGGATTGCTTGGTGACCAAGCAAACTTTATGTTTTCTTCATTTTGCGGAAAATCACATTCGTTAGTGTTCAAAAACTCTATAGTTTATCCCACTATAATGTGGAAAGTGCACTTTCATCGATTCACTCATTCTCTCTTTTTGAAAAGTCTCACGAGTTGCAAAAGAGTTAACCATGACCAATTCACATTCGTTCTAGGGTTGTTGTTTTCTATAACTCGTTTATAGTGCCATTTAACCTCGAAAATATCAAAATGAAGTGTTTTGTAGGATTGCTTGGTGACCAAGCAAACTTTACGTTTTCTTTATTTTGCGGAAAATCACATTCGTTAGTGTTCAAAAACTCTATAGTTTATCCCACTATAATGTGGAAAGTGCACTTTCATCGATTCACTCATTCTCTCTTTTTGAAAAGTCTCACGAGTTGCAAAAGAGTTAACCATGACCAATTCACATTCGTTCTAAGGTTGTTGTTTTCTATAACTCGTTTATAGTGCCATTTAACCTCGAAAATACCAAAATGAAGTGTTTTGTAGGATTGCTTGGTGACCAAGCAAACTTTATGTTTTCTTCATTTTGCGGAAAATCACATACGTTAGTTTTCAAAAACTCTATAGTTTATCCCACTATAATGTGGAAAGTGCACTTTCATCGATTCACTCATTCTCTCTTTTTGAAAAGTCTCACGAGTTGCAAAAGAGTTAACCATGACCAATTCACATTCGTTCTAGGGTTTGTGTTTTCTATAACTCGTTTATAATGCCATTTAACCTCGAAAATATCAAAATGAAGTGTTTTGTAGGATTGCTTGGTGACCAAGCAAACTTTACGTTTTCTTTATTTTGCGGAAAATCACATTCGTTAGTGTTCAAAAACTCTATAGTTTATCCCATTATAATGTGGAAAGTGCACTTTCATCGATTCACTCATTCTCTCTTTTTGAAAAGTTCCACGAGTTGCAAAAGTGACCAAGATCAATTCACATTCGTTCTAGGGTTGTTGTTTTCTATAACTCGTTTATAGTGCCATTTAACCTCGAAAATACCAAAATGAAGTGTTTTGTAGGATTGCTTGGTGACCAAGCAAACTTTACATTTTCTTTATTTTGCGGAAAATCACATTCGTTAGTGTTCAAAAACTCTATAGTTTAACCCACTATAATGTGGAAAGTACACTTTCATCGATTCACTCATTCTCTCTTTTTGAAAAGTCTCACGAGTTGCAAAAGAGTTATCCATGACCAATTCACATTCGTTCTAGGGTTGTTGTTTTCTATAACTCGTTTATAGTGCCATTTAACCTCGAAAATATCAAAATGAAGTGTTTTGTAGGATTGCTTGGTGACCAAGCAAACTTTACGTTTTCTTTATTTTGCGGAAAATCACATTCGTTAGTGTTCAAAAACTCTATAGTTTATCCCATTATAATGTGGAAAGTGCACTTTCATCGATTCACTCATTCTCTCTTTTTGAAAATTTCCACGAGTTGCAAAAGTGACCAAGATCAATTCACATTCGTTCTAGGGTTGTTGTTTTCTATAACTCGTTTATAGTGCCATTTAACCTCGAAAATACCAAAATGAAGTGTTTTGTAGGATTGCTTGGTGACCAAGCAAACTTTACATTTTCTTTATTTTGCGGAAAATCACATTCGTTAGTGTTCAAAAACTCTATAGTTTAACCCACTATAATGTGGAAAGTACACTTTCATCGATTCACTCATTCTCTCTTTTTGAAAAGTCTCACGAGTTGCAAAAGAGTTATCCATGACCAATTCACATTCGTTCTAGGGTTGTTGTTTTCTATAACTCGTTTATAGTGCCATTTAACCTCGAAAATATCAAAATGAAGTGTTTTGTAGGATTGCTTGGTGACCAAGCAAACTTTACGTTTTCTTTATTTTGCGGAAAATCACATTCGTTAGTGTTCAAAAACTCTATAGTTTATCCCATTATAATGTGGAAAGTGCACTTTCATCGATTCACTCATTCTCTCTTTTTGAAAATTTCCACGAGTTGCAAAAGTGACCAAGATCAATTCACATTCGTTCTAGGGTTGTTGTTTTCTATAACTCGTTTATAGTGCCATTTAACCTCGAAAATACCAAAATGAAGTGTTTTGTAGGATTGCTTGGTGACCAAGCAAACTTTATTATTTCTTCATTTTGCGGAAAATCACATACGTTAGTTCTCAAAAACTCTATAGTTTATCCCACTATAATGTGGAAAGTGCACTTTCATCGATTCACTCATTCTCTCTTTTTGAAAAGTCTCACGAGTTGCAAAAGAGTTAACCATGACCAATTCACATTCGTTCTAGGGTTGTTATTTTCTATAACTCGTTTATAGTGCCATTTAACCTCGAAAATACCAAAATGAAGTGTTTTGTAGGATTGCTTGGTGACCAAGCAAACTTTACGTTTTCTTTATTTTGCGGAAAATCACATTTGTTAGTGTTCAAAAACTCTATAGTTTATCCCACTATAATGTGGAAAGTAAACTTTCATCGATTCACTCATTCTCTCTTTTTGAAAAGTCTCACGAGTTGCAAAAGAGTTAACCATGACCAATTCACATTCGTTCTAGGGTTGTTGTTTTCTATAACTCGTTTATAGTGCCATTTAACCTCGAAAATACCAAAATGAAGTGTTTTGTAGGATTGCTTGGTGACCAAGCAAACTTTATGTTTTCTTCATTTTGCGGAAAATCACATTCGTTAGTGTTCAAAAACTCTATAGTTTATCCCACTATAATGTGGAAAGTGCACTTTCATCGATTCACTCATTCTCTCTTTTTGAAAAGTCTCACGAGTTGCAAAAGAGTTAACCATGACCAATTCACATTCGTTCTAGGGTTGTTGTTTTCTATAACTCGTTTATAGTGCCATTTAACCTCGAAAATATCAAAATGAAGTGTTTTGTAGGATTGCTTGGTGACCAAGCAAACTTTACGTTTTCTTTATTTTGCGGAAAATCACATTCGTTAGTGTTCAAAAACTCTATAGTTTATCCCACTATAATGTGGAAAGTGCACTTTCATCGATTCACTCATTCTCTCTTTTTGAAAAGTCTCACGAGTTGCAAAAGAGTTAACCATGACCAATTCACATTCGTTCTAAGGTTGTTGTTTTCTATAACTCGTTTATAGTGCCATTTAACCTCGAAAATACCAAAATGAAGTGTTTTGTAGGATTGCTTGGTGACCAAGCAAACTTTATGTTTTCTTCATTTTGCGGAAAATCACATACGTTAGTTTTCAAAAACTCTATAGTTTATCCCACTATAATGTGGAAAGTGCACTTTCATCGATTCACTCATTCTCTCTTTTTGAAAAGTCTCACGAGTTGCAAAAGAGTTAACCATGACCAATTCACATTCGTTCTAGGGTTGTTGTTTTCTATAACTCGTTTATAATGCCATTTAACCTCGAAAATATCAAAATGAAGTGTTTTGTAGGATTGCTTGGTGACCAAGCAAACTTTACGTTTTCTTTATTTTGCGGAAAATCACATTCGTTAGTGTTCAAAAACTCTATAGTTTATCCCATTATAATGTGGAAAGTGCACTTTCATCGATTCACTCATTCTCTCTTTTTGAAAATTTCCACGAGTTGCAAAAGTGACCAAGATCAATTCACATTCGTTCTAGGGTTGTTGTTTTCTATAACTCGTTTATAGTGCCATTTAACCTCGAAAATACCAAAATGAAGTGTTTTGTAGGATTGCTTGGTGACCAAGCAAACTTTATTATTTCTTCATTTTGCGGAAAATCACATACGTTAGTTCTCAAAAACTCTATAGTTTATCCCACTATAATGTGGAAAGTGCACTTTCATCGATTCACTCATTCTCTCTTTTTGAAAAGTCTCACGAGTTGCAAAAGAGTTAACCATGACCAATTCACATTCGTTCTAGGGTTGTTGTTTTCTATAACTCGTTTATAATGCCATTTAACCTCGAAAATATCAAAATGAAGTGTTTTGTAGGATTGCTTGGTGACCAAGCAAACTTTACGTTTTCTTTATTTTGCGGAAAATCACATTCGTTAGTGTTCAAAAACTCTATAGTTTATCCCATTATAATGTGGAAAGTGCACTTTCATCGATTCACTCATTCTCTCTTTTTGAAAAGTTCCACGAGTTGCAAAAGTGACCAAGATCAATTCACATTCGTTCTAGGGTTGTTGTTTTCTATAACTCGTTTATAGTGCCATTTAACCTCGAAAATACCAAAATGAAGTGTTTTGTAGGATTGCTTGGTGACCAAGCAAACTTTACATTTTCTTTATTTTGCGGAAAATCACATTCGTTAGTGTTCAAAAACTCTATAGTTTAACCCACTATAATGTGGAAAGTACACTTTCATCGATTCACTCATTCTCTCTTTTTGAAAAGTCTCACGAGTTGCAAAAGAGTTATCCATGACCAATTCACATTCGTTCTAGGGTTGTTGTTTTCTATAACTCGTTTATAGTGCCATTTAACCTCGAAAATATCAAAATGAAGTGTTTTGTAGGATTGCTTGGTGACCAAGCAAACTTTACGTTTTCTTTATTTTGCGGAAAATCACATTCGTTAGTGTTCAAAAACTCTATAGTTTATCCCATTATAATGTGGAAAGTGCACTTTCATCGATTCACTCATTCTCTCTTTTTGAAAATTTCCACGAGTTGCAAAAGTGACCAAGATCAATTCACATTCGTTCTAGGGTTGTTGTTTTCTATAACTCGTTTATAGTGCCATTTAACCTCGAAAATACCAAAATGAAGTGTTTTGTAGGATTGCTTGGTGACCAAGCAAACTTTATTATTTCTTCATTTTGCGGAAAATCACATACGTTAGTTCTCAAAAACTCTATAGTTTATCCCACTATAATGTGGAAAGTGCACTTTCATCGATTCACTCATTCTCTCTTTTTGAAAAGTCTCACGAGTTGCAAAAGAGTTAACCATGACCAATTCACATTCGTTCTAGGGTTGTTATTTTCTATAACTCGTTTATAGTGCCATTTAACCTCGAAAATACCAAAATGAAGTGTTTTGTAGGATTGCTTGGTGACCAAGCAAACTTTATGTTTTCTTCATTTTGCGGAAAATCACATTCGTTAGTGTTCAAAAACTCTATAGTTTATCCCACTATAATGTGGAAAGTGCACTTTCATCGATTCACTCATTCTCTCTTTTTGAAAAGTCTCACGAGTTGCAAAAGAGTTAACCATGACCAATTCACATTCGTTCTAGGGTTGTTGTTTTCTATAACTCGTTTATAGTGCCATTTAACCTCGAAAATACCAAAATGAAGTGTTTTGTAGGATTGCTTGGTGACCAAGCAAACTTTATGTTTTCTTCATTTTGCGGAAAATCACATACGTTAGTTTTCAAAAACTCTATAGTTTATCCCACTATAATGTGGAAAGTGCACTTTCATCGATTCACTCATTCTCTCTTTTTGAAAAGTCTCACGAGTTGCAAAAGAGTTAACCATGACCAATTCACATTCGTTCTAGGGTTGTTGTTTTCTATAACTCGTTTATAATGCCATTTAACCTCGAAAATATCAAAATGAAGTGTTTTGTAGGATTGCTTGGTGACCAAGCAAACTTTACGTTTTCTTTATTTTGCGGAAAATCACATTCGTTAGTGTTCAAAAACTCTATAGTTTATCCCATTATAATGTGGAAAGTGCACTTTCATCGATTCACTCATTCTCTCTTTTTGAAAATTTCCACGAGTTGCAAAAGTGACCAAGATCAATTCACATTCGTTCTAGGGTTGTTGTTTTCTATAACTCGTTTATAGTGCCATTTAACCTCGAAAATACCAAAATGAAGTGTTTTGTAGGATTGCTTGGTGACCAAGCAAACTTTATTATTTCTTCATTTTGCGGAAAATCACATACGTTAGTTCTCAAAAACTCTATAGTTTATCCCACTATAATGTGGAAAGTGCACTTTCATCGATTCACTCATTCTCTCTTTTTGAAAAGTCTCACGAGTTGCAAAAGAGTTAACCATGACCAATTCACATTCGTTCTAGGGTTGTTGTTTTCTATAACTCGTTTATAATGCCATTTAACCTCGAAAATATCAAAATGAAGTGTTTTGTAGGATTGCTTGGTGACCAAGCAAACTTTACGTTTTCTTTATTTTGCGGAAAATCACATTCGTTAGTGTTCAAAAACTCTATAGTTTATCCCATTATAATGTGGAAAGTGCACTTTCATCGATTCACTCATTCTCTCTTTTTGAAAAGTTCCACGAGTTGCAAAAGTGACCAAGATCAATTCACATTCGTTCTAGGGTTGTTGTTTTCTATAACTCGTTTATAGTGCCATTTAACCTCGAAAATACCAAAATGAAGTGTTTTGTAGGATTGCTTGGTGACCAAGCAAACTTTACATTTTCTTTATTTTGCGGAAAATCACATTCGTTAGTGTTCAAAAACTCTATAGTTTAACCCACTATAATGTGGAAAGTACACTTTCATCGATTCACTCATTCTCTCTTTTTGAAAAGTCTCACGAGTTGCAAAAGAGTTATCCATGACCAATTCACATTCGTTCTAGGGTTGTTGTTTTCTATAACTCGTTTATAGTGCCATTTAACCTCGAAAATATCAAAATGAAGTGTTTTGTAGGATTGCTTGGTGACCAAGCAAACTTTACGTTTTCTTTATTTTGCGGAAAATCACATTCGTTAGTGTTCAAAAACTCTATAGTTTATCCCATTATAATGTGGAAAGTGCACTTTCATCGATTCACTCATTCTCTCTTTTTGAAAATTTCCACGAGTTGCAAAAGTGACCAAGATCAATTCACATTCGTTCTAGGGTTGTTGTTTTCTATAACTCGTTTATAGTGCCATTTAACCTCGAAAATACCAAAATGAAGTGTTTTGTAGGATTGCTTGGTGACCAAGCAAACTTTATTATTTCTTCATTTTGCGGAAAATCACATACGTTAGTTCTCAAAAACTCTATAGTTTATCCCACTATAATGTGGAAAGTGCACTTTCATCGATTCACTCATTCTCTCTTTTTGAAAAGTCTCACGAGTTGCAAAAGAGTTAACCATGACCAATTCACATTCGTTCTAGGGTTGTTATTTTCTATAACTCGTTTATAGTGCCATTTAACCTCGAAAATACCAAAATGAAGTGTTTTGTAGGATTGCTTGGTGACCAAGCAAACTTTATGTTTTCTTCATTTTGCGGAAAATCACATTCGTTAGTGTTCAAAAACTCTATAGTTTATCCCACTATAATGTGGAAAGTGCACTTTCATCGATTCACTCATTCTCTCTTTTTGAAAAGTCTCACGAGTTGCAAAAGAGTTAACCATGACCAATTCACATTCGTTCTAGGGTTGTTGTTTTCTATAACTCGTTTATAGTGCCATTTAACCTCGAAAATACCAAAATGAAGTGTTTTGTAGGATTGCTTGGTGACCAAGCAAACTTTATGTTTTCTTCATTTTGCGGAAAATCACATTCGTTAGTGTTCAAAAACTCTATAGTTTATCCCACTATAATGTGGAAAGTGCACTTTCATCGATTCACTCATTCTCTCTTTTTGAAAAGTCTCACGAGTTGCAAAAGAGTTAACCATGACCAATTCACATTCGTTCTAGGGTTGTTGTTTTCTATAACTCGTTTATAGTGCCATTTAACCTCGAAAATACCAAAATGAAGTGTTTTGTAGGATTGCTTGGTGACCAAGCAAACTTTATGTTTTCTTCATTTTGCGGAAAATCACATTCGTTAGTGTTCAAAAACTCTATAGTTTATCCCACTATAATGTGGAAAGTGCACTTTCATCGATTCACTCATTCTCTCTTTTTGAAAAGTCTCACGAGTTGCAAAAGAGTTAACCATGACCAATTCACATTCGTTCTAGGGTTGTTGTTTTCTATAACTCGTTTATAGTGCCATTTAACCTCGAAAATATCAAAATGAAGTGTTTTGTAGGATTGCTTGGTGACCAAGCAAACTTTACGTTTTCTTTATTTTGCGGAAAATCACATTCGTTAGTGTTCAAAAACTCTATAGTTTATCCCACTATAATGTGGAAAGTGCACTTTCATCGATTCACTCATTCTCTCTTTTTGAAAAGTCTCACGAGTTGCAAAAGAGTTAACCATGACCAATTCACATTCGTTCTAAGGTTGTTGTTTTCTATAACTCGTTTATAGTGCCATTTAACCTCGAAAATACCAAAATGAAGTGTTTTGTAGGATTGCTTGGTGACCAAGCAAACTTTATGTTTTCTTCATTTTGCGGAAAATCACATACGTTAGTTTTCAAAAACTCTATAGTTTATCCCACTATAATGTGGAAAGTGCACTTTCATCGATTCACTCATTCTCTCTTTTTGAAAAGTCTCACGAGTTGCAAAAGAGTTAACCATGACCAATTCACATTCGTTCTAGGGTTGTTGTTTTCTATAACTCGTTTATAGTGCCATTTAACCTCGAAAATACCAAAATGAAGTGTTTTGTAGGATTGCTTGGTGACCAAGCAAACTTTATGTTTTCTTCATTTTGCGGAAAATCACATTCGTTAGTGTTCAAAAACTCTATAGTTTATCCCACTATAATGTGGAAAGTGCACTTTCATCGATTCACTCATTCTCTCTTTTTGAAAAGTCTCACGAGTTGCAAAAGAGTTAACCATGACCAATTCACATTCGTTCTACGGTTGTTGTTTTCTATAACTCGTTTATAGTGCCATTTAACCTCGAAAATATCAAAATGAAGTGTTTTGTAGGATTGCTTGGTGACCAAGCAAACTTTACGTTTTCTTTATTTTGCGGAAAATCACATTCGTTAGTGTTCAAAAACTCTATAGTTTATCCCACTATAATGTGGAAAGTGCACTTTCATCGATTCACTCATTCTCTCTTTTTGAAAAGTTCCACGAGTTGCAAAAGTGACCAAGATCAATTCACATTCGTTCTAGGGTTGTTGTTTTCTATAACTCGTTTATAGTGCCATTTAACCTCGAAAATACCAAAATGAAGTGTTTTGTAGGATTGCTTGGTGACCAAGCAAACTTTACATTTTCTTTATTTTGCGGAAAATCACATTCGTTAGTGTTCAAAAACTCTATAGTTTATCCCACTATAATGTGGAAAGTACACTTTCATCGATTCACTCATTTTCTCTTTTTGAAAAGTCTCACGAGTTGCAAAAGAGTTATCCATGACCAATTCACATTCGTTCTAGGGTTGTTGTTTTCTATAACTCGTTTATAGTGCCATTTAACCTCGAAAATATCAAAATGAAGTGTTTTGTAGGATTGCTTGGTGACCAAGCAAACTTTACGTTTTCTTTATTTTGCGGAAAATCACATTCGTTAGTGTTCAAAAACTCTATAGTTTATCCCATTATAATGTGGAAAGTGCACTTTCATCGATTCACTCATTCTCTCTTTTTGAAAATTTCCACGAGTTGCAAAAGTGACCAAGATCAATTCACATTCGTTCTAGGGTTGTTGTTTTCTATAACTCGTTTATAGTGCCATTTAACCTCGAAAATACCAAAATGAAGTGTTTTGTAGGATTGCTTGGTGACCAAGCAAACTTTACGTTTTCTTTATTTTGCGGAAAATCACATTCGTTAGTGTTCAAAAACTCTATAGTTTATCCCATTATAATGTGGAAAGTGCACTTTCATCGATTCACTCATTCTCTCTTTTTGAAAAGTCTCACGAGTTGCAAAAGAGTTATCCATGACCAATTCACATTCGTTCTAGGGTTGTTGTTTTCTATAACTCGTTTATAGTGCCATTTAACCTCGAAAATATCAAAATGAAGTGTTTTGTAGGATTGCTTGGTGACCAAGCAAACTTTACGTTTTCTTTATTTTGCGGAAAATCACATTCGTTAGTGTTCAAAAACTCTATAGTTTATCCCATTATAATGTGGAAAGTGCACTTTCATCGATTCACTCATTCTCTCTTTTTGAAAATTTCCACGAGTTGCAAAAGTGACCAAGATCAATTCACATTCGTTCTAGGGTTGTTGTTTTCTATAACTCGTTTATAGTGCCATTTAACCTCGAAAATACCAAAATGAAGTGTTTTGTAGGATTGCTTGGTGACCAAGCAAACTTTATGTTTTCTTCATTTTGCGGAAAATCACATACGTTAGTTTTCAAAAACTCTATAGTTTATCCCACTATAATGTGGAAAGTGCACTTTCATCGATTCACTCATTCTCTCTTTTTGAAAAGTCTCACGAGTTGCAAAAGAGTTAACCATGACCAATTCACATTCGTTCTACGGTTGTTGTTTTCTATAACTCGTTTATAGTGCCATTTAACCTCGAAAATATCAAAATGAAGTGTTTTGTAGGATTGCTTGGTGACCAAGCAAACTTTACGTTTTCTTTATTTTGCGGAAAATCACATTCGTTAGTGTTCAAAAACTCTATAGTTTATCCCATTATAATGTGGAAAGTGCACTTTCATCGATTCACTCATTCTCTCTTTTTGAAAAGTTCCACGAGTTGCAAAAGTGACCAAGATCAATTCACATTCGTTCTAGGGTTGTTGTTTTCTATAACTCGTTTATAGTGCCATTTAACCTCGAAAATACCAAAATGAAGTGTTTTGTAGGATTGCTTGGTGACCAAGCAAACTTTACATTTTCTTTATTTTGCGGAAAATCACATTCGTTAGTGTTCAAAAACTCTATAGTTTATCCCACTATAATGTGGAAAGTACACTTTCATCAATTCACTCATTTTCTCTTTTTGAAAAGTCTCACGAGTTGCAAAAGAGTTATCCATGACCAATTCACATTCGTTCTAGGGTTGTTGTTTTCTATAACTCGTTTATAGTGCCATTTAACCTCGAAAATATCAAAATGAAGTGTTTTGTAGGATTGCTTGGTGACCAAGCAAACTTTACGTTTTCTTTATTTTGCGGAAAATCACATTCGTTAGTGTTCAAAAACTCTATAGTTTATCCCATTATAATGTGGAAAGTGCACTTTCATCGATTCACTCATTCTCTCTTTTTGAAAATTTCCACGAGTTGCAAAAGTGACCAAGATCAATTCACATTCGTTCTAGGGTTGTTGTTTTCTATAACTCGTTTATAGTGCCATTTAACCTCGAAAATACCAAAATGAAGTGTTTTGTAGGATTGCTTGGTGACCAAGCAAACTTTACGTTTTCTTTATTTTGCGGAAAATCACATTCGTTAGTGTTCAAAAACTCTATAGTTTATCCCACTATAATGTGGAAAGTACACTTTCATCGATTCACTCATTTTCTCTTTTTGAAAAGTCTCACGAGTTGCAAAAGAGTTATCCATGACCAATTCACATTCGTTCTAGGGTTGTTGTTTTCTATAACTCGTTTATAGTGCCATTTAACCTCGAAAATATCAAAATGAAGTGTTTTGTAGGATTGCTTGGTGACCAAGCAAACTTTACGTTTTCTTTATTTTGCGGAAAATCACATTCGTTAGTGTTCAAAAACTCTATAGTTTATCCCATTATAATGTGGAAAGTGCACTTTCATCGATTCACTCATTCTCTCTTTTTGAAAATTTCCACGAGTTGCAAAAGTGACCAAGATCAATTCACATTCGTTCTAGGGTTGTTGTTTTCTATAACTCGTTTATAGTGCCATTTAACCTCGAAAATACCAAAATGAAGTGTTTTGTAGGATTGCTTGGTGACCAAGCAAACTTTACGTTTTCTTTATTTTGCGGAAAATCACATTCGTTAGTGTTCAAAAACTCTATAGTTTATCCCATTATAATGTGGAAAGTGCACTTTCATCGATTCACTCATTCTCTCTTTTTGAAAAGTCTCACGAGTTGCAAAAGAGTTATCCATGACCAATTCACATTCGTTCTAGGGTTGTTGTTTTCTATAACTCGTTTATAGTGCCATTTAACCTCGAAAATATCAAAATGAAGTGTTTTGTAGGATTGCTTGGTGACCAAGCAAACTTTACGTTTTCTTTATTTTGCGGAAAATCACATTCGTTAGTGTTCAAAAACTCTATAGTTTATCCCATTATAATGTGGAAAGTGCACTTTCATCGATTCACTCATTCTCTCTTTTTGAAAATTTCCACGAGTTGCAAAAGTGACCAAGATCAATTCACATTCGTTCTAGGGTTGTTGTTTTCTATAACTCGTTTATAGTGCCATTTAACCTCGAAAATACCAAAATGAAGTGTTTTGTAGGATTGCTTGGTGACCAAGCAAACTTTATGTTTTCTTCATTTTGCGGAAAATCACATACGTTAGTTTTCAAAAACTCTATAGTTTATCCCACTATAATGTGGAAAGTGCACTTTCATCGATTCACTCATTCTCTCTTTTTGAAAAGTCTCACGAGTTGCAAAAGAGTTAACCATGACCAATTCACATTCGTTCTACGGTTGTTGTTTTCTATAACTCGTTTATAGTGCCATTTAACCTCGAAAATATCAAAATGAAGTGTTTTGTAGGATTGCTTGGTGACCAAGCAAACTTTACGTTTTCTTTATTTTGCTGAAAATCACATTCGTTAGTGTTCAAAAACTCTATAGTTTATCCCATTATAATGTGGAAAGTGCACTTTCATCGATTCACTCATTCTCTCTTTTTGAAAAGTTCCACGAGTTGCAAAAGTGACCAAGATCAATTCACATTCGTTCTAGGGTTGTTGTTTTCTATAACTCGTTTATAGTGCCATTTAACCTCGAAAATACCAAAATGAAGTGTTTCGTAGGATTGCTTGGTGACCAAGCAAACTTTACATTTTCTTTATTTTGCGGAAAATCACATTCGTTAGTGTTCAAAAACTCTATAGTTTATCCCACTATAATGTGGAAAGTACACTTTCATCAATTCACTCATTTTCTCTTTTTGAAAAGTCTCACGAGTTGCAAAAGAGTTATCCATGACCAATTCACATTCGTTCTAGGGTTGTTGTTTTCTATAACTCGTTTATAGTGCCATTTAACCTCGAAAATATCAAAATGAAGTGTTTTGTAGGATTGCTTGGTGACCAAGCAAACTTTACGTTTTCTTTATTTTGCGGAAAATCACATTCGTTAGTGTTCAAAAACTCTATAGTTTATCCCATTATAATGTGGAAAGTGCACTTTCATCGATTCACTCATTCTCTCTTTTTGAAAATTTCCACGAGTTGCAAAAGTGACCAAGATCAATTCACATTCGTTCTAGGGTTGTTGTTTTCTATAACTCGTTTATAGTGCCATTTAACCTCGAAAATACCAAAATGAAGTGTTTTGTAGGATTGCTTGGTGACCAAGCAAACTTTACGTTTTCTTTATTTTGCGGAAAATCACATTCGTTAGTGTTCAAAAACTCTATAGTTTATCCCATTATAATGTGGAAAGTGCACTTTCATCGATTCACTCATTCTCTCTTTTTGAAAATTTCCACGAGTTGCAAAAGTGACCAAGATCAATTCACATTCGTTCTAGGGTTGTTGTTTTCTATAACTCGTTTATAGTGCCATTTAACCTCGAAAATACCAAAATGAAGTGTTTTGTAGGATTGCTTGGTGACCAAGCAAACTTTACATTTTCTTTATTTTGCGGAAAATCACATTCGTTAGTGTTCAAAAACTCTATAGTTTAACCCACTATAATGTGGAAAGTACACTTTCATCGATTCACTCATTCTCTCTTTTTGAAAAGTCTCACGAGTTGCAAAAGAGTTATCCATGACCAATTCACATTCGTTCTAGGGTTGTTGTTTTCTATAACTCGTTTATAGTGCCATTTAACCTCGAAAATATCAAAATGAAGTGTTTTGTAGGATTGCTTGGTGACCAAGCAAACTTTACGTTTTCTTTATTTTGCGGAAAATCACATTCGTTAGTGTTCAAAAACTCTATAGTTTATCCCATTATAATGTGGAAAGTGCACTTTCATCGATTCACTCATTCTCACTTTTTGAAAATTTCCACGAGTTGCAAAAGTGACCAAGATCAATTCACATTCGTTCTAGGGTTGTTGTTTTCTATAACTCGTTTATAGTGCCATTTAACCTCGAAAATACCAAAATGAAGTGTTTTGTAGGATTGCTTGGTGACCAAGCAAACTTTATTATTTCTTCATTTTGCGGAAAATCACATACGTTAGTTCTCAAAAACTCTATAGTTTATCCCACTATAATGTGGAAAGTGCACTTTCATCGATTCACTCATTCTCTCTTTTTGAAAAGTCTCACGAGTTGCAAAAGAGTTAACCATGACCAATTCACATTCGTTCTAGGGTTGTTATTTTCTATAACTCGTTTATAGTGCCATTTAACCTCGAAAATACCAAAATGAAGTGTTTTGTAGGATTGCTTGGTGACCAAGCAAACTTTACGTTTTCTTTATTTTGCGGAAAATCACATTCGTTAGTGTTCAAAAACTCTATAGTTTATCCCACTATAATGTGGAAAGTAAACTTTCATCGATTCACTCATTCTCTCTTTTTGAAAAGTCTCACGAGTTGCAAAAGAGTTAACCATGACCAATTCACATTCGTTCTAGGGTTGTTGTTTTCTATAACTCGTTTATAGTGCCATTTAACCTCGAAAATACCAAAATGAAGTGTTTTGTAGGATTGCTTGGTGACCAAGCAAACTTTACGTTTTCTTTATTTTGCGGAAAATCACATTCGTTAGTGTTCAAAAACTCTATAGTTTATCCCATTATAATGTGGAAAGTGCACTTTCATCGATTCACTCATTCTCTCTTTTTGAAAATTTCCACGAGTTGCAAAAGTGACCAAGATCAATTCACATTCGTTCTAGGGTTGTTGTTTTCTATAACTCGTTTATAGTGCCATTTAACCTCGAAAATACCAAAATGAAGTGTTTTGTAGGATTGCTTGGTGACCAAGCAAACTTTACGTTTTCTTTATTTTGCGGAAAATCACATTCGTTAGTGTTCAAAAACTCTATAGTTTATCCCACTATAATGTGGAAAGTACACTTTCATCGATTCACTCATTTTCTCTTTTTGAAAAGTCTCACGAGTTGCAAAAGAGTTATCCATGACCAATTCACATTCGTTCTAGGGTTGTTGTTTTCTATAACTCGTTTATAGTGCCATTTAACCTCGAAAATATCAAAATGAAGTGTTTTGTAGGATTGCTTGGTGACCAAGCAAACTTTACGTTTTCTTTATTTTGCGGAAAATCACATTCGTTAGTGTTCAAAAACTCTATAGTTTATCCCATTATAATGTGGAAAGTGCACTTTCATCGATTCACTCATTCTCTCTTTTTGAAAATTTCCACGAGTTGCAAAAGTGACCAAGATCAATTCACATTCGTTCTAGGGTTGTTGTTTTCTATAACTCGTTTATAGTGCCATTTAACCTCGAAAATACCAAAATGAAGTGTTTTGTAGGATTGCTTGGTGACCAAGCAAACTTTACGTTTTCTTTATTTTGCGGAAAATCACATTCGTTAGTGTTCAAAAACTCTATAGTTTATCCCATTATAATGTGGAAAGTGCACTTTCATCGATTCACTCATTCTCTCTTTTTGAAAAGTCTCACGAGTTGCAAAAGAGTTATCCATGACCAATTCACATTCGTTCTAGGGTTGTTGTTTTCTATAACTCGTTTATAGTGCCATTTAACCTCGAAAATATCAAAATGAAGTGTTTTGTAGGATTGCTTGGTGACCAAGCAAACTTTACGTTTTCTTTATTTTGCGGAAAATCACATTCGTTAGTGTTCAAAAACTCTATAGTTTATCCCATTATAATGTGGAAAGTGCACTTTCATCGATTCACTCATTCTCTCTTTTTGAAAATTTCCACGAGTTGCAAAAGTGACCAAGATCAATTCACATTCGTTCTAGGGTTGTTGTTTTCTATAACTCGTTTATAGTGCCATTTAACCTCGAAAATACCAAAATGAAGTGTTTTGTAGGATTGCTTGGTGACCAAGCAAACTTTATGTTTTCTTCATTTTGCGGAAAATCACATACGTTAGTTTTCAAAAACTCTATAGTTTATCCCACTATAATGTGGAAAGTGCACTTTCATCGATTCACTCATTCTCTCTTTTTGAAAAGTCTCACGAGTTGCAAAAGAGTTAACCATGACCAATTCACATTCGTTCTACGGTTGTTGTTTTCTATAACTCGTTTATAGTGCCATTTAACCTCGAAAATATCAAAATGAAGTGTTTTGTAGGATTGCTTGGTGACCAAGCAAACTTTACGTTTTCTTTATTTTGCGGAAAATCACATTCGTTAGTGTTCAAAAACTCTATAGTTTATCCCATTATAATGTGGAAAGTGCACTTTCATCGATTCACTCATTCTCTCTTTTTGAAAAGTTCCACGAGTTGCAAAAGTGACCAAGATCAATTCACATTCGTTCTAGGGTTGTTGTTTTCTATAACTCGTTTATAGTGCCATTTAACCTCGAAAATACCAAAATGAAGTGTTTTGTAGGATTGCTTGGTGACCAAGCAAACTTTACATTTTCTTTATTTTGCGGAAAATCACATTCGTTAGTGTTCAAAAACTCTATAGTTTATCCCACTATAATGTGGAAAGTACACTTTCATCAATTCACTCATTTTCTCTTTTTGAAAAGTCTCACGAGTTGCAAAAGAGTTATCCATGACCAATTCACATTCGTTCTAGGGTTGTTGTTTTCTATAACTCGTTTATAGTGCCATTTAACCTCGAAAATATCAAAATGAAGTGTTTTGTAGGATTGCTTGGTGACCAAGCAAACTTTACGTTTTCTTTATTTTGCGGAAAATCACATTCGTTAGTGTTCAAAAACTCTATAGTTTATCCCATTATAATGTGGAAAGTGCACTTTCATCGATTCACTCATTCTCTCTTTTTGAAAATTTCCACGAGTTGCAAAAGTGACCAAGATCAATTCACATTCGTTCTAGGGTTGTTGTTTTCTATAACTCGTTTATAGTGCCATTTAACCTCGAAAATACCAAAATGAAGTGTTTTGTAGGATTGCTTGGTGACCAAGCAAACTTTACGTTTTCTTTATTTTGCGGAAAATCACATTCGTTAGTGTTCAAAAACTCTATAGTTTATCCCACTATAATGTGGAAAGTACACTTTCATCGATTCACTCATTTTCTCTTTTTGAAAAGTCTCACGAGTTGCAAAAGAGTTATCCATGACCAATTCACATTCGTTCTAGGGTTGTTGTTTTCTATAACTCGTTTATAGTGCCATTTAACCTCGAAAATATCAAAATGAAGTGTTTTGTAGGATTGCTTGGTGACCAAGCAAACTTTACGTTTTCTTTATTTTGCGGAAAATCACATTCGTTAGTGTTCAAAAACTCTATAGTTTATCCCATTATAATGTGGAAAGTGCACTTTCATCGATTCACTCATTCTCTCTTTTTGAAAATTTCCACGAGTTGCAAAAGTGACCAAGATCAATTCACATTCGTTCTAGGGTTGTTGTTTTCTATAACTCGTTTATAGTGCCATTTAACCTCGAAAATACCAAAATGAAGTGTTTTGTAGGATTGCTTGGTGACCAAGCAAACTTTACGTTTTCTTTATTTTGCGGAAAATCACATTCGTTAGTGTTCAAAAACTCTATAGTTTATCCCATTATAATGTGGAAAGTGCACTTTCATCGATTCACTCATTCTCTCTTTTTGAAAAGTCTCACGAGTTGCAAAAGAGTTATCCATGACCAATTCACATTCGTTCTAGGGTTGTTGTTTTCTATAACTCGTTTATAGTGCCATTTAACCTCGAAAATATCAAAATGAAGTGTTTTGTAGGATTGCTTGGTGACCAAGCAAACTTTACGTTTTCTTTATTTTGCGGAAAATCACATTCGTTAGTGTTCAAAAACTCTATAGTTTATCCCATTATAATGTGGAAAGTGCACTTTCATCGATTCACTCATTCTCTCTTTTTGAAAATTTCCACGAGTTGCAAAAGTGACCAAGATCAATTCACATTCGTTCTAGGGTTGTTGTTTTCTATAACTCGTTTATAGTGCCATTTAACCTCGAAAATACCAAAATGAAGTGTTTTGTAGGATTGCTTGGTGACCAAGCAAACTTTATGTTTTCTTCATTTTGCGGAAAATCACATACGTTAGTTTTCAAAAACTCTATAGTTTATCCCACTATAATGTGGAAAGTGCACTTTCATCGATTCACTCATTCTCTCTTTTTGAAAAGTCTCACGAGTTGCAAAAGAGTTAACCATGACCAATTCACATTCGTTCTACGGTTGTTGTTTTCTATAACTCGTTTATAGTGCCATTTAACCTCGAAAATATCAAAATGAAGTGTTTTGTAGGATTGCTTGGTGACCAAGCAAACTTTACGTTTTCTTTATTTTGCGGAAAATCACATTCGTTAGTGTTCAAAAACTCTATAGTTTATCCCATTATAATGTGGAAAGTGCACTTTCATCGATTCACTCATTCTCTCTTTTTGAAAAGTTCCACGAGTTGCAAAAGTGACCAAGATCAATTCACATTCGTTCTAGGGTTGTTGTTTTCTATAACTCGTTTATAGTGCCATTTAACCTCGAAAATACCAAAATGAAGTGTTTTGTAGGATTGCTTGGTGACCAAGCAAACTTTACATTTTCTTTATTTTGCGGAAAATCACATTCGTTAGTGTTCAAAAACTCTATAGTTTATCCCACTATAATGTGGAAAGTACACTTTCATCAATTCACTCATTTTCTCTTTTTGAAAAGTCTCACGAGTTGCAAAAGAGTTATCCATGACCAATTCACATTCGTTCTAGGGTTGTTGTTTTCTATAACTCGTTTATAGTGCCATTTAACCTCGAAAATATCAAAATGAAGTGTTTTGTAGGATTGCTTGGTGACCAAGCAAACTTTACGTTTTCTTTATTTTGCGGAAAATCACATTCGTTAGTGTTCAAAAACTCTATAGTTTATCCCATTATAATGTGGAAAGTGCACTTTCATCGATTCACTCATTCTCTCTTTTTGAAAATTTCCACGAGTTGCAAAAGTGACCAAGATCAATTCACATTCGTTCTAGGGTTGTTGTTTTCTATAACTCGTTTATAGTGCCATTTAACCTCGAAAATACCAAAATGAAGTGTTTTGTAGGATTGCTTGGTGACCAAGCAAACTTTACGTTTTCTTTATTTTGCGGAAAATCACATTCGTTAGTGTTCAAAAACTCTATAGTTTATCCCATTATAATGTGGAAAGTGCACTTTCATCGATTCACTCATTCTCTCTTTTTGAAAATTTCCACGAGTTGCAAAAGTGACCAAGATCAATTCACATTCGTTCTAGGGTTGTTGTTTTCTATAACTCGTTTATAGTGCCATTTAACCTCGAAAATACCAAAATGAAGTGTTTTGTAGGATTGCTTGGTGACCAAGCAAACTTTACATTTTCTTTATTTTGCGGAAAATCACATTCGTTAGTGTTCAAAAACTCTATAGTTTAACCCACTATAATGTGGAAAGTACACTTTCATCGATTCACTCATTCTCTCTTTTTGAAAAGTCTCACGAGTTGCAAAAGAGTTATCCATGACCAATTCACATTCGTTCTAGGGTTGTTGTTTTCTATAACTCGTTTATAGTGCCATTTAACCTCGAAAATATCAAAATGAAGTGTTTTGTAGGATTGCTTGGTGACCAAGCAAACTTTACGTTTTCTTTATTTTGCGGAAAATCACATTCGTTAGTGTTCAAAAACTCTATAGTTTATCCCATTATAATGTGGAAAGTGCACTTTCATCGATTCACTCATTCTCACTTTTTGAAAATTTCCACGAGTTGCAAAAGTGACCAAGATCAATTCACATTCGTTCTAGGGTTGTTGTTTTCTATAACTCGTTTATAGTGCCATTTAACCTCGAAAATACCAAAATGAAGTGTTTTGTAGGATTGCTTGGTGACCAAGCAAACTTTATTATTTCTTCATTTTGCGGAAAATCACATACGTTAGTTCTCAAAAACTCTATAGTTTATCCCACTATAATGTGGAAAGTGCACTTTCATCGATTCACTCATTCTCTCTTTTTGAAAAGTCTCACGAGTTGCAAAAGAGTTATCCATGACCAATTCACATTCGTTCTAGGGTTGTTATTTTATATAACTCGTTTATAGTGCCATTTAACCTCGAAAATACCAAAATGAAGTGTTTTGTAGGATTGCTTGGTGACCAAGCAAACTTTACGTTTTCTTTATTTTGCGGAAAATCACATTCGTTAGTGTTCAAAAACTCTATAGTTTATCCCACTATAATGTGGAAAGTAAACTTTCATCGATTCACTCATTCTCTCTTTTTGAAAAGTCTCACGAGTTGCAAAAGAGTTAACCATGACCAATTCACATTCGTTCTAGGGTTGTTGTTTTCTATAACTCGTTTATAGTGCCATTTAACCTCGAAAATACCAAAATGAAGTGTTTTGTAGGATTGCTTGGTGACCAAGCAAACTTTATGTTTTCTTCATTTTGCGGAAAATCACATTCGTTAGTGTTCAAAAACTCTATAGTTTATCCCACTATAATGTGGAAAGTGCACTTTCATCGATTCACTCATTCTCTCTTTTTGAAAAGTCTCACGAGTTGCAAAAGAGTTAACCATGACCAATTCACATTCGTTCTACGGTTGTTGTTTTCTATAACTCGTTTATAGTGCCATTTAACCTCGAAAATATCAAAATGAAGTGTTTTGTAGGATTGCTTGGTGACCAAGCAAACTTTACGTTTTCTTTATTTTGCGGAAAATCACATTCGTTAGTGTTCAAAAACTCTATAGTTTATCCCATTATAATGTGGAAAGTGCACTTTCATCGATTCACTCATTCTCTCTTTTTGAAAAGTTCCACGAGTTGCAAAAGTGACCAAGATCAATTCACATTCGTTCTAGGGTTGTTGTTTTCTATAACTCGTTTATAGTGCCATTTAACCTCGAAAATACCAAAATGAAGTGTTTTGTAGGATTGCTTGGTGACCAAGCAAACTTTACATTTTCTTTATTTTGCGGAAAATCACATTCGTTAGTGTTCAAAAACTCTATAGTTTATCCCACTATAATGTGGAAAGTACACTTTCATCGATTCACTCATTTTCTCTTTTTGAAAAGTCTCACGAGTTGCAAAAGAGTTATCCATGACCAATTCACATTCGTTCTAGGGTTGTTGTTTTCTATAACTCGTTTATAGTGCCATTTAACCTCGAAAATATCAAAATGAAGTGTTTTGTAGGATTGCTTGGTGACCAAGCAAACTTTACGTTTTCTTTATTTTGCGGAAAATCACATTCGTTAGTGTTCAAAAACTCTATAGTTTATCCCATTATAATGTGGAAAGTGCACTTTCATCGATTCACTCATTCTCTCTTTTTGAAAATTTCCACGAGTTGCAAAAGTGACCAAGATCAATTCACATTCGTTCTAGGGTTGTTGTTTTCTATAACTCGTTTATAGTGCCATTTAACCTCGAAAATACCAAAATGAAGTGTTTTGTAGGATTGCTTGGTGACCAAGCAAACTTTACGTTTTCTTTATTTTGCGGAAAATCACATTCGTTAGTGTTCAAAAACTCTATAGTTTATCCCATTATAATGTGGAAAGTGCACTTTCATCGATTCACTCATTCTCTCTTTTTGAAAAGTCTCACGAGTTGCAAAAGAGTTATCCATGACCAATTCACATTCGTTCTAGGGTTGTTGTTTTCTATAACTCGTTTATAGTGCCATTTAACCTCGAAAATATCAAAATGAAGTGTTTTGTAGGATTGCTTGGTGACCAAGCAAACTTTACGTTTTCTTTATTTTGCGGAAAATCACATTCGTTAGTGTTCAAAAACTCTATAGTTTATCCCATTATAATGTGGAAAGTGCACTTTCATCGATTCACTCATTCTCTCTTTTTGAAAATTTCCACGAGTTGCAAAAGTGACCAAGATCAATTCACATTCGTTCTAGGGTTGTTGTTTTCTATAACTCGTTTATAGTGCCATTTAACCTCGAAAATACCAAAATGAAGTGTTTTGTAGGATTGCTTGGTGACCAAGCAAACTTTATGTTTTCTTCATTTTGCGGAAAATCACATACGTTAGTTTTCAAAAACTCTATAGTTTATCCCACTATAATGTGGAAAGTGCACTTTCATCGATTCACTCATTCTCTCTTTTTGAAAAGTCTCACGAGTTGCAAAAGAGTTAACCATGACCAATTCACATTCGTTCTACGGTTGTTGTTTTCTATAACTCGTTTATAGTGCCATTTAACCTCGAAAATATCAAAATGAAGTGTTTTGTAGGATTGCTTGGTGACCAAGCAAACTTTACGTTTTCTTTATTTTGCGGAAAATCACATTCGTTAGTGTTCAAAAACTCTATAGTTTATCCCATTATAATGTGGAAAGTGCACTTTCATCGATTCACTCATTCTCTCTTTTTGAAAAGTTCCACGAGTTGCAAAAGTGACCAAGATCAATTCACATTCGTTCTAGGGTTGTTGTTTTCTATAACTCGTTTATAGTGCCATTTAACCTCGAAAATACCAAAATGAAGTGTTTTGTAGGATTGCTTGGTGACCAAGCAAACTTTACATTTTCTTTATTTTGCGGAAAATCACATTCGTTAGTGTTCAAAAACTCTATAGTTTATCCCACTATAATGTGGAAAGTACACTTTCATCGATTCACTCATTTTCTCTTTTTGAAAAGTCTCACGAGTTGCAAAAGAGTTATCCATGACCAATTCACATTCGTTCTAGGGTTGTTGTTTTCTATAACTCGTTTATAGTGCCATTTAACCTCGAAAATATCAAAATGAAGTGTTTTGTAGGATTGCTTGGTGACCAAGCAAACTTTACGTTTTCTTTATTTTGCGGAAAATCACATTCGTTAGTGTTCAAAAACTCTATAGTTTATCCCATTATAATGTGGAAAGTGCACTTTCATCGATTCACTCATTCTCTCTTTTTGAAAATTTCCACGAGTTGCAAAAGTGACCAAGATCAATTCACATTCGTTCTAGGGTTGTTGTTTTCTATAACTCGTTTATAGTGCCATTTAACCTCGAAAATACCAAAATGAAGTGTTTTGTAGGATTGCTTGGTGACCAAGCAAACTTTACGTTTTCTTTATTTTGCGGAAAATCACATTCGTTAGTGTTCAAAAACTCTATAGTTTATCCCATTATAATGTGGAAAGTGCACTTTCATCGATTCACTCATTCTCTCTTTTTGAAAAGTTCCAAGAGTTGCAAAAGTGACCAAGATCAATTCACATTCGTTCTAGGGTTGTTGTTTTCTATAACTCGTTTATAGTGCCATTTAACCTCGAAAATACCAAAATGAAGTGTTTTGTAGGATTGCTTGGTGACCAAGCAAACTTTACGTTTTCTTCATTTTGCGGAAAATCACTTTCGTTAGTGTTCAAAAACTCTATAGTTTATCCCACTATAATGTGGAAAGTACACTTTCATCGATTCACTCATTTTCTCTTTTTGAAAAGTCTCACGAGTTGCAAAAGAGTTATCCATGACCAATTCACATTCGTTCTAGGGTTGTTGTTTTCTATAACTCGTTTATAGTGCCATTTAACCTCGAAAATATCAAAATGAAGTGTTTTGTAGGATTGCTTGGTGACCAAGCAAACTTTACGTTTTCTTTATTTTGCGGAAAATCACATTCGTTAGTGTTCAAAAACTCTATAGTTTATCCCATTATAATGTGGAAAGTGCACTTTCATCGATTCACTCATTCTCTCTTTTTGAAAATTTCCACGAGTTGCAAAAGTGACCAAGATCAATTCACATTCGTTCTAGGGTTGTTGTTTTCTATAACTCGTTTATAGTGCCATTTAACCTCGAAAATACCAAAATGAAGTGTTTTGTAGGATTGCTTGGTGACCAAGCAAACTTTATTATTTCTTCATTTTGCGGAAAATCACATACGTTAGTTCTCAAAAACTCTATAGTTTATCCCACTATAATGTGGAAAGTGCACTTTCATCGATTCACTCATTCTCTCTTTTTGAAAAGTCTCACGAGTTGCAAAAGAGTTAACCATGACCAATTCACATTCGTTCTAGGGTTGTTATTTTCTATAACTCGTTTATAGTGCCATTTAACCTCGAAAATACCAAAATGAAGTGTTTTGTAGGATTGCTTGGTGACCAAGCAAACTTTACGTTTTCTTTATTTTGCGGAAAATCACATTCGTTAGTGTTCAAAAACTCTATAGTTTATCCCACTATAATGTGGAAAGTAAACTTTCATCGATTCACTCATTCTCTCTTTTTGAAAAGTCTCACGAGTTGCAAAAGAGTTAACCATGACCAATTCACATTCGTTCTAGGGTTGTTGTTTTCTATAACTCGTTTATAGTGCCATTTAACCTCGAAAATACCAAAATGAAGTGTTTTGTAGGATTGCTTGGTGACCAAGCAAACTTTATGTTTTCTTCATTTTGCGGAAAATCACATTCGTTAGTGTTCAAAAACTCTATAGTTTATCCCACTATAATGTGGAAAGTGCACTTTCATCGATTCACTCATTCTCTCTTTTTGAAAAGTCTCACGAGTTGCAAAAGAGTTAACCATGACCAATTCACATTCGTTCTAGGGTTGTTGTTTTCTATAACTCGTTTATAGTGCCATTTAACCTCGAAAATATCAAAATGAAGTGTTTTGTAGGATTGCTTGGTGACCAAGCAAACTTTACGTTTTCTTTATTTTGCGGAAAATCACATTCGTTAGTGTTCAAAAACTCTATAGTTTATCCCATTATAATGTGGAAAGTGCACTTTCATCGATTCACTCATTCTCTCTTTTTGGAAAGTTCCACGAGTTGCAAAAGTGACCAAGATCAATTCACATTCGTTCTAGGGTTGTTGTTTTCTATAACTCGTTTATAGTGCCATTTAACCTCGAAAATACCAAAATGAAGTGTTTTGTAGGATTGCTTGGTGACCAAGCAAACTTTACATTTTCTTTATTTTGCGGAAAATCACATTCGTTAGTGTTCAAAAACTCTATAGTTTATCCCACTATAATGTGGAAAGTACACTTTCATCGATTCACTCATTTTCTCTTTTTGAAAAGTCTCACGAGTTGCAAAAGAGTTATCCATGACCAATTCACATTCGTTCTAGGGTTGTTGTTTTCTATAACTCGTTTATAGTGCCATTTAACCTCGAAAATATCAAAATGAAGTGTTTTGTAGGATTGCTTGGTGACCAAGCAAACTTTACGTTTTCTTTATTTTGCGGAAAATCACATTCGTTAGTGTTCAAAAACTCTATAGTTTATCCCATTATAATGTGGAAAGTGCACTTTCATCGATTCACTCATTCTCTCTTTTTGAAAATTTCCACGAGTTGCAAAAGTGACCAAGATCAATTCACATTCGTTCTAGGGTTGTTGTTTTCTATAACTCGTTTATAGTGCCATTTAACCTCGAAAATACCAAAATGAAGTGTTTTGTAGGATTGCTTGGTGACCAAGCAAACTTTACGTTTTCTTTATTTTGCGGAAAATCACATTCGTTAGTGTTCAAAAACTCTATAGTTTATCCCATTATAATGTGGAAAGTGCACTTTCATCGATTCACTCATTCTCTCTTTTTGAAAAGTTCCAAGAGTTGCAAAAGTGACCAAGATCAATTCACATTCGTTCTAGGGTTGTTATTTTCTATAACTCGTTTATAGTGCCATTTAACCTCGAAAATACCAAAATGAAGTGTTTTGTAGGATTGCTTGGTGACCAAGCAAACTTTACGTTTTCTTCATTTTGCGGAAAATCACTTTCGTTAGTGTTCAAAAACTCTATAGTTTATCCCACTATAATGTGGAAAGTACACTTTCATCGATTCACTCATTTTCTCTTTTTGAAAAGTCTCACGAGTTGCAAAAGAGTTATCCATGACCAATTCACATTCGTTCTAGGGTTGTTGTTTTCTATAACTCGTTTATAGTGCCATTTAATCTCGAAAATATCAAAATGAAGTGTTTTGTAGGATTGCTTGGTGACCAAGCAAACTTTACGTTTTCTTTATTTTGCGGAAAATCACATTCGTTAGTGTTCAAAAACTCTATAGTTTATCCCATTATAATGTGGAAAGTGCACTTTCATCGATTCACTCATTCTTTCTTTTTGAAAATTTCCACGAGTTGCAAAAGTGACCAAGATCAATTCACATTCGTTCTAGGGTTGTTGTTTTCTATAACTCGTTTATAGTGCCATTTAACCTCGAAAATACCAAAATGAAGTGTTTTGTAGGATTGCTTGGTGACCAAGCAAACTTTATTATTTCTTCATTTTGCGGAAAATCACATACGTTAGTTCTCAAAAACTCTATAGTTTATCCCACTATAATGTGGAAAGTGCACTTTCATCGATTCACTCATTCTCTCTTTTTGAAAAGTCTCACGAGTTGCAAAAGAGTTAATCATGACCAATTCACATTCGTTCTAGGGTTGTTATTTTCTATAACTCGTTTATAGTGCCATTTAACCTCGAAAATACCAAAATGAAGTGTTTTGTAGGATTGCTTGGTGACCAAGCAAACTTTACGTTTTCTTTATTTTGCGGAAAATCACATTCGTTAGTGTTCAAAAACTCTATAGTTTATCCCACTATAATGTGGAAAGTAAACTTTCATCGATTCACTCATTCTCTCTTTTTGAAAAGTCTCACGAGTTGCAAAAGAGTTAACCATGACCAATTCACATTCGTTCTAGGGTTGTTGTTTTCTATAACTCGTTTATAGTGCCATTTAACCTCGAAAATACCAAAATGAAGTGTTTTGTAGGATTGCTTGGTGACCAAGCAAACTTTATGTTTTCTTCATTTTGCGGAAAATCACATTCGTTAGTGTTCAAAAACTATATAGTTTATCCCACTGTAATGTGGAAAGTGCACTTTCATCGATTCACTCATTCTCTCTTTTTGAAAAGTCTCACGAGTTGCAAAAGAGTTAACCATGACCAATTCACATTCGTTCTAGGGTTGTTGTTTTCTATAACTCGTTTATAGTGCCATTTAACCTCGAAAATATCAAAATGAAGTGTTTTGTAGGATTGCTTGGTGACCAAGCAAACTTTACGTTTTCTTTATTTTGCGGAAAATCACATTCGTTAGTGTTCAAAAACTCTATAGTTTATCCCATTATAATGTGGAAAGTGCACTTTCATCGATTCACTCATTCTCTCTTTTTGAAAAGTTCCACGAGTTGCAAAAGTGACCAATATCAATTCACATTCGTTCTAGGGTTGTTGTTTTCTATAACTCGTTTATAGTGCCATTTAACCTCGAAAATACCAAAATGAAGTGTTTTGTAGGATTGCTTGGTGACCAAGCAAACTTTACATTTTCTTTATTTTGCGGAAAATCACATTCGTTAGTGTTCAAAAACTCTATAGTTTATCCCACTATAATGTGGAAAGTGCACTTTCATCGATTCACTCATTCTCTCTTTTTGAAAAGTCTCACGAGTTGCAAAAGAGTTAACCATGACCAATTCACATTCGTTCTAGGGTTGTTGTTTTCTATAACTCGTTTATAGTGCCATTTAACCTCAAAAATACCAAAATGAAGTGTTTTGTAGGATTGCTTGGTGACCAAGCAAACTTTATGTTTTCTTCATTTTGCGGAAAATCACATACGTTAGTTCTCAAAAACTCTATAGTTTATCCCACTATAATGTGGAAAGTACACTTTCATCGATACACTCATTCTCTCTTTTTGAAAAGTCTCACGAGTTGCAAAAGAGTTAACCATGACCAATTCACATTCGTTCTAGGGTTGTTGTTTTCTATAACTCGTTTATAGTGCCATTTAACCTCGAAAATACCAAAATGAAGTGTTTTGTAGGATTGCTTGGTGACCAAGAACACTTTACGTTTTTTTATTTTGCGGAAAATCACATTCGTTAGTGTTAAAAAACTCTTTAGTTTATCCCACTATAATGTGGAAAGTGCACTTTCATCGATTCACTCATTCTCTCTTTTTGAAAAGTCTCACGAGTTGCAAAAGAGTTAACCATGACCAATTCACATTCGTTCTAGGGTTGTTGTTTTCTATAACTCGTTTATAGTGCCATTTAACCTCGAAAATATCAAAATGAAGTGTTTTGTAGGATTGCTTGGTGACCAAGCAAACTTTACGTTTTCTTTATTTTGCGGAAAATCACATTCGTTAGTGTTCAAAAACTCTATAGTTTATCCCATTATAATGTGGAAAGTGCACTTTCATCGATTCACTCATTCTCTCTTTTTGAAAATTTCCACGAGTTGCAAAAGTGACCAAGATCAATTCACATTCGTTCTAGGGTTGTTGTTTTCTATAACTCGTTTATAGTGCCATTTAACCTCGAAAATACCAAAATGAAGTGTTTTGTAGGATTGCTTGGTGACCAAGCAAACTTTATTATTTCTTCATTTTGCGGAAAATCACATACGTTAGTTCTCAAAAACTCTATAGTTTATCCCACTATAATGTGGAAAGTGCACTTTCATCGATTCACTCATTCTCTCTTTTTGAAAAGTCTCACGAGTTGCAAAAGAGTTAACCATGACCAATTCACATTCGTTCTAGGGTTGTTATTTTCTATAACTCGTTTATAGTGCCATTTAACCTCGAAAATACCAAAATGAAGTGTTTTGTAGGATTGCTTGGTGACCAAGCAAACTTTACGTTTTCTTTATTTTGCGGAAAATCACATTCGTTAGTGTTCAAAAACTCTATAGTTTATCCCACTATAATGTGGAAAGTAAACTTTCATCGATTCACTCATTCTCTCTTTTTGAAAAGTCTCACGAGTTGCAAAAGAGTTAACCATGACCAATTCACATTCGTTCTAGGGTTGTTGTTTTCTATAACTCGTTTATAGTGCCATTTAACCTCGAAAATACCAAAATGAAGTGTTTTGTAGGATTGCTTGGTGACCAAGAACACTTTACGTTTTTTTATTTTGCGGAAAATCACATTCGTTAGTGTTAAAAAACTCTTTAGTTTATCCCACTATAATGTGGAAAGTGCACTTTCATCGATTCACTCATTCTCTCTTTTTGAAAATTCTCACGAGTTGCAAAAGAGTTAACCATGACCAATTCACATTCGTTCTAGGGTTGTTGTTTTCTATAACTCGTTTATAGTGCCATTTAACCTCGAAAATATCAAAATGAAGTGTTTTGTAGGATTGCTTGGTGACCAAGCAAACTTTACGTTTTCTTTATTTTGCGGAAAATCACATTCGTTAGTGTTCAAAAACTCTATAGTTTATCCCATTATAATGTGGAAAGTGCACTTTCATCGATTCACTCATTCTCTCTTTTTGAAAATTTCCACGAGTTGCAAAAGTGACCAAGATCAATTCACATTCGTTCTAGGGTTGTTGTTTTCTATAACTCGTTTATAGTGCCATTTAACCTCGAAAATACCAAAATGAAGTGTTTTGTAGGATTGCTTGGTGACCAAGCAAACTTTATTATTTCTTCATTTTGCGGAAAATCACATACGTTAGTTCTCAAAAACTCTATAGTTTATCCCACTATAATGTGGAAAGTGCACTTTCATCGATTCACTCATTCTCTCTTTTTGAAAAGTCTCACGAGTTGCAAAAGAGTTAACCATGACCAATTCACATTCGTTCTAGGGTTGTTATTTTCTATAACTCGTTTATAGTGCCATTTAACCTCGAAAATACCAAAATGAAGTGTTTTGTAGGATTGCTTGGTGACCATGCAAACTTTACGTTTTCTTTATTTTGCGGAAAATCACATTCGTTAGTGTTCAAAAACTCTATAGTTTATCCCACTATAATGTGGAAAGTGCACTTTCATCGATTCACTCATTCTCTCTTTTTGAAAAGTCTCACGAGTTGCAAAAGAGTTAACCATGACCAATTCACATTCGTTCTAGGGTTGTTGTTTTCTATAACTCGTTTATAGTGCCATTTAACCTCGAAAATACCAAAATGAAGTGTTTTGTAGGATTGCTTGGTGACCAAGCAAACTTTATGTTTTCTTCATTTTGCGGAAAATCACATTCGTTAGTGTTCAAAAACTCTATAGTTTATCCCACTATAATGTGGAAAGTGCACTTTCATCGATTCACTCATTCTCTCTTTTTGAAAAGTCTCACGAGTTGCAAAAGAGTTAACCATGACCAATTCACATTCGTTCTAGGGTTGTTGTTTTCTATAACTCGTTTATAGTGCCATTTAACCTCGAAAATACCAAAATGAAGTGTTTTGTAGGATTGCTTGGTGACCAAGCAAACTTTATGTTTTCTTCATTTTGCGGAAAATCACATTCGTTAGTGTTCAAAAACTCTATAGTTTATCCCACTATAATGTGGAAAGTGCACTTTCATCGATTCACTCATTCTCTCTTTTTGAAAAGTCTCACGAGTTGCAAAAGAGTTAACCATGACCAATTCACATTCGTTCTAGGGTTGTTGTTTTCTATAACTCGTTTATAGTGCCATTTAACCTCGAAAATATCAAAATGAAGTGTTTTGTAGGATTGCTTGGTGACCAAGCAAACTTTACGTTTTCTTTATTTTGCGGAAAATCACATTCGTTAGTGTTCAAAAACTCTATAGTTTATCCCACTATAATGTGGAAAGTGCACATTCATCGATTCACTCATTCTCTCTTTTTGAAAAGTCTCACGAGTTGCAAAAGAGTTAACCATGACCAATTCACATTCGTTCTAGGGTTGTTGTTTTCTATAACTCGTTTATAGTGCCATTTAACCTCGAAAATATCAAAATGAAGTGTTTTGTAGGATTGCTTGGTGACCAAGCAAACTTTACGTTTTATTTATTTTGCGGAAAATCACATTCGTTAGTGTTCAAAAACTCTATAGTTTATCCCATTATAATGTGGAAATGCACTTTCATCGATTCACTCATTCTCTCTTTTTGATAAGTCTCACGAGTTGCAAAAGAGTTAACCATGACCAATTCACATTCGTTCTAGGGTTGTTGTTTTCTATAACTCGTTTATAGTGCCATTTAACCTCGAAAATATCAAAATGAAGTGTTTTGTAGGATTGGTTTTCTTTATTTTGCGGAAAATCACATTCGTTAGTGTTCAAAAACTCTATAGTTTATCCCATTATAATGTGGAAATGCACTTTCATCGATTCACTCATTCTCTTTTTTTGAAAAGTTCCACGAGTTGCAAAAGAGTTAACCATGATCAATTCACATTTGTTCTAGGGTTGTTGTTTTCTATAACTCGTTTATAGTGCCATTTAACCTCGAAAATACCAAAATGAAGTGTTTTGTAGGATTGCTTGGTAACCAAGCAAACTTTACGTTTTCTTTATTTTGCGGAAAATCACATTCGTTAGTGTTCAAAAACTCTATAGTTTATCCCACTATAATGTGGAAAGTACACTTTCATCGATTCACTCATTTTCTCTTTTTGAAAAGTCTCACGAGTTGCAAAAGAGTTATCCATGACCAATTCACATTCGTTCTAGGGTTGTTGTTTTCTATAACTCGTTTATGCCATTTAACCTCGAAAATATCAAAATGAAGTGTTTTGTAGGATTGCTTGGTGACCAAGCAAACTTTACGTTTTCTTTATTTTGCGGAAAATCACACTCGTTAGTGTTCAAAAACTCTATAGTTTATCCCATTATAATGTGGAAAGTGCACTTTCATCGATTCACTCATTCTCTCTTTTTGAAAAGTTCCAAGAGTTGCAAAAGTGACCAAGATCAATTCACATTCGTTCTAGGGTTGTTGTTTTCTATAACTCGTTTATAGTGCCATTTAACCTCGAAAATACCAAAATGAAGTGTTTTGTAGGATTGCTTGGTGACCAAGCAAACTTTACATTTTCTTTATTTTGCGGAAAATCACATTCGTTAGTGTTCAAAAACTCTATAGTTTATCCCACTATAATTTGGAAACTACACTTTCATCGATTCACTCATTTTCTCTTTTTGAAAAGTCTCACGAGTTGCAAAAGAGTTATCCATGACCAATTCACATTCTTTCTAAGGTTGTTGTTTTCTATAACTCGTTTATAGTGCCATTTAACCTCGAAAATACCAAAATGAAGTGTTTTGTAGGATTGCTTGGTGACCAAGCAAACTTTACGCTTACTTTATTTTGCGGAAAATCACATTCGTTAGTGTTCAAAAACTCTATAGTTTATCCCACTATAATGTGGAAAGTGCACTTTCATCGATTCACTCATTCTCTCTTTTTGAAAAGTCTCACGAGTTGCAAAAGAGTTAACCATGACCAATTCACATTCGTTCTAGGGTTGTTGTTTTCTATAACTCGTTTATAGTGCCATTTAACCTCAAAAATACCAAAATGAAGTGTTTTGTAGGATTGCTTGGTGACCAAGCAAACTTTATGTTTTCTTCATTTTGCGGAAAATCACATACGTTAGTTCTCAAAAACTCTATAGTTTATCCCACTATAATGTGGAAAGTACACTTTCATCGATTCACTCATTCTCTCTTTTTGAAAAGTCTCACGAGTTGCAAAAGAGTTAACCATGACCAATTCACATTCGTTCTAGGGTTGTTGTTTTCTATAACTCGTTTATAGTGCCATTTAACCTCGAAAATACCAAAATGAAGTGTTTTGTAGGATTGCTTGGTGACCAAGAACACTTTACGTTTTTTTATTTTGCGGAAAATCACATTCGTTAGTGTTAAAAAACTCTTTAGTTTATCCCACTATAATGTGGAAAGTGCACTTTCATCGATTCACTCATTCTCTCTTTTTGAAAAGTCTCACGAGTTGCAAAAGAGTTAACCATGACCAATTCACATTCGTTCTAGGGTTGTTGTTTTCTATAACTCGTTTATAGTGCCATTTAACCTCGAAAATATCAAAATGAAGTGTTTTGTAGGATTGCTTGGTGACCAAGCAAACTTTACGTTTTCTTTATTTTGCGGAAAATCACATTCGTTAGTGTTCAAAAACTCTATAGTTTATCCCATTATAATGTGGAAAGTGCACTTTCATCGATTCACTCATTCTCTCTTTTTGAAAATTTCCACGAGTTGCAAAAGTGACCAAGATCAATTCACATTCGTTCTAGGGTTGTTGTTTTCTATAACTCGTTTATAGTGCCATTTAACCTCGAAAATACCAAAATGAAGTGTTTTGTAGGATTGCTTGGTGACCAAGCAAACTTTACGCTTACTTTATTTTGCGGAAAATCACATTCGTTAGTGTTCAAAAACTCTATAGTTTATCCCACTATAATGTGGAAAGTGCACTTTCATCGATTCACTCATTCTCTCTTTTTGAAAAGTCTCACGAGTTGCAAAAGAGTTAACCATGACCAATTCACATTCGTTCTAGGGTTGTTGTTTTCTATAACTCGTTTATAGTGCCATTTAACCTCAAAAATACCAAAATGAAGTGTTTTGTAGGATTGCTTGGTGACCAAGCAAACTTTATGTTTTCTTCATTTTGCGGAAAATCACATACGTTAGTTCTCAAAAACTCTATAGTTTATCCCACTATAATGTGGAAAGTACACTTTCATCGATTCACTCATTCTCTCTTTTTGAAAAGTCTCACGAGTTGCAAAAGAGTTAACCATGACCAATTCACATTCGTTCTAGGGTTGTTGTTTTCTATAACTCGTTTATAGTGCCATTTAACCTCGAAAATACCAAAATGAAGTGTTTTGTAGGATTGCTTGGTGACCAAGAACACTTTACGTTTTTTTATTTTGCGGAAAATCACATTCGTTAGTGTTAAAAAACTCTTTAGTTTATCCCACTATAATGTGGAAAGTGCACTTTCATCGATTCACTCATTCTCTCTTTTTGAAAAGTCTCACGAGTTGCAAAAGAGTTAACCATGACCAATTCACATTCGTTCTAGGGTTGTTGTTTTCTATAACTTGTTTATAGTGCCATTTAACCTCGAAAATATCAAAATGAAGTGTTTTGTAGGATTGCTTGGTGACCAAGCAAACTTTACGTTTTCTTTATTTTGCGGAAAATCACATTCGTTAGTGTTCAAAAACTCTATAGTTTATCCCATTATAATGTGGAAAGTGCACTTTCATCGATTCACTCATTCTCTCTTTTTGAAAATTTCCACGAGTTGCAAAAGTGACCAAGATCAATTCACATTCGTTCTAGGGTTGTTGTTTTCTATAACTCGTTTATAGTGCCATTTACCCTCGAAAATACCAAAATGAAGTGTTTTGTAGGATTGCTTGGTGACCAAGCAAACTTTATGTTTTCTTCATTTTGCGGAAAATCACATACGTTAGTTCTCAAAAACTCTATAGTTTATCCCACTATAATGTGGAAAGTGCACTTTCATCGATTCACTCATTCTCTCTTTTTGAAAAGTCTCACGAGTTGCAAAAGAGTTAACCATGATCAATTCACACTCGTTCTAGGGTTGTTGTTTTCTATAACTCGTTTATAGTGACATTTAACCTCGAAAATACCAAAATGAAGTGTTTTGTAGGATTGCTTGGTGACCAAGAAAACTTTATGTTTTCTTCATTTTGCGGAAAATCACATACGTTAGTTCTCAAAAACTCTATAGTTTATCCCACTATAATGTGGAAAGTAAACTTTCATCGATACACTCATTCTCTCTTTTTGAAAAGTCTCATGAGTTGCAAAAGAGTTAACCATGACCAATTCACATTCGTTCTAGGGTTGTTGTTTTCTATAACTCGTTTATAGTGCCATTTAACCTCGAAATTACCAAAATGAAGTGTTTTGTAGGATTGCTTGGTGACCAAGCAAACTTTATGTTTTCTTCATTTTGCGGAAAATCACATACGTTAGTTCTCAAAAACTCTATAGTTTATCCCACTATAATGTGGAAAGTAAACTTTCATCGATTCACTCATTCTCTCTTTTAGAAAAGTCTCATGAGTTGCAAAAGTGTTAACCATGACCAATTCACATTCGTTCTAGGGTTGTTGTTTTCTATAACTCGTTTATAGTGCCATTTAACCTCGAAAATATCAAAATGAAGTGTTTTGTAGGATTGGTTTTCTTTATTTTGCGGAAAATCACATTCGTTAAGTTTCAAAAACTCTATAGTTTATCCCATTATAATGTGGAAATGCACTTTCATCGATTCACTCATTCTCTCTTTTTGAAAAGTTCCACGAGTTGCAAAAGAGTTAACCATGATCAATTCACATTTGTTCTAGGGTTGTTGTTTTCTATAACTCGTTTATAGTGCCATTTAACCTCGAAAATACCAAAATGAAGTGTTTTGTAGGATTGCTTGGTAACCAAGCAAACTTTACGTTTTCTTTATTTTGCGGAAAATCACATTCGTTAGTGTTCAAAAACTCTATAGTTTATCCCACTATAATGTGGAAAGTACACTTTCATCGATTCACTCATTTTCTCTTTTTGAAAAGTCTCACGAGTTGCAAAAGAGTTATCCATGACCAATTCACATTCGTTCTAGGGTTGTTGTTTTCTATAACTCGTTTATGCCATTTAACCTCGAAAATATCAAAATGAAGTGTTTTGTAGGATTGCTTGGTGACCAAGCAAACTTTACGTTTTCTTTATTTTGCGGAAAATCACATTCGTTAGTGTTCAAAAACTCTATAGTTTATCCCATTATAATGTGGAAAGTGCACTTTCATCGATTCACTCATTCTCTCTTTTTGAAAAGTTCCAAGAGTTGCAAAAGTGACCAAGATCAATTCACATTCGTTCTAGGGTTGTTGTTTTCTATAACTCGTTTATAGTGCCATTTAACCTCGAAAATACCAAAATGAAGTGTTTTGTAGGATTGCTTGGTGACCAAGCAAACTTTACATTTTCTTTATTTTGCGGAAAATCACATTCGTTAGTGTTCAAAAACTCTATAGTTTATCCCACTATAATGTGGAAACTACACTTTCATCGATTCACTCATTTTCTCTTTTTGAAAAGTCCCACGAGTTGCAAAAGAGTTATCCATGACCAATTCACATTCTTTCTAGGGTTGTTGTTTTCTATAACTCGTTTATAGTACCATTTAACCTCGAAAATACCAAAATGAAGTGTTTTGTAGGATTGCTTGGTGACCAAGCAAACTTTACGCTTACTTTATTTTGCGGAAAATCACATTCGTTAGTGTTCAAAAACTCTATAGTTTATCCCACTATAATGTGGAAAGTGCACTTTCATCGATTCACTCATTCTCTCTTTTTGAAAAGTCTCACGAGTTGCAAAAGAGTTAACCATGACCAATTCACATTCGTTCTAGGGTTGTTGTTTTCTATAACTCATTTATAGTGCCATTTAACCTCAAAAATACCAAAATGAAGTGTTTTGTAGGATTGCTTGGTGACCAAGCAAACTTTATGTTTTCTTCATTTTGCGGAAAATCACATACGTTAGTTCTCAAAAACTCTATAGTTTATCCCACTATAATGTGGAAAGTACACTTTCATCGATTCACTCATTCTCTCTTTTTGAAAAGTCTCACGAGTTGCAAAAGAGTTAACCATGACCAATTCACATTCGTTCTAGGGTTGTTGTTTTCTATAACTCGTTTATAGTGCCATTTAACCTCGAAAATACCAAAATGAAGTGTTTTGTAGGATTGCTTGGTGACCAAGAACACTTTACGTTTTTTTATTTTGCGGAAAATCACATTCGTTAGTGTTAAAAAACTCTTTAGTTTATCCCACTATAATGTGGAAAGTGCACTTTCATCGATTCACTCATTCTCTCTTTTTGAAAAGTCTCACGAGTTGCAAAAGAGTTAACCATGACCAATTCACATTCGTTCTAGGGTTGTTGTTTTCTATAACTTGTTTATAGTGCCATTTAACCTCGAAAATATCAAAATGAAGTGTTTTGTAAGATTGCTTGGTGACCAAGCAAACTTTACGTTTTCTTTATTTTGCGGAAAATCACATTCGTTAGTGTTCAAAAACTCTATAGTTTATCCCATTATAATGTGGAAAGTGCACTTTCATCGATTCACTCATTCTCTCTTTTTGAAAATTTCCACGAGTTGCAAAAGTGACCAAGATCAATTCACATTCGTTCTAGGGTTGTTGTTTTCTATAACTCGTTTATAGTGCCATTTACCCTCGAAAATACCAAAATGAAGTGTTTTGTAGGATTGCTTGGTGACCAAGCAAACTTTATGTTTTCTTCATTTTGCGGAAAATCACATACGTTAGTTCTCAAAAACTCTATAGTTTATCCCACTATAATGTGGAAAGTGCACTTTCATCGATTCACTCATTCTCTCTTTTTGAAAAGTCTCACGAGTTGCAAAAGAGTTAACCATGATCAATTCACACTCGTTCTAGGGTTGTTGTTTTCTATAACTCGTTTATAGTGCCATTTAACCTCGAAAATACCAAAATGAAGTGTTTTGTAGGATTGCTTGGTGACCAAGAAAACTTTATGTTTTCTTCATTTTGCGGAAAATCACATACGTTAGTTCTCAAAAACTCTATAGTTTATCCCACTATAATGTGGAAAGTAAACTTTCATCGATTCACTCATTCTCTCTTTTTGAAAAGTCTCATGAGTTGCAAAAGAGTTAACCATGACCAATTCACATTCGTTCTAGGGTTGTTGTTTTCTATAACTCGTTTATAGTGCCATTTAACCTCGAAATTACCAAAATGAAGTGTTTTGTAGGATTGCTTGGTGACCAAACAAACTTTATGTTTTCTTCATTTTGCGGAAAATCACATACGTTAGTTCTCAAAAACTCTATAGTTTATCCCACTATAATGTGGAAAGTAAACTTTCATCGATTCACTCATTCTCTCTTTTAGAAAACTCTCATGAGTTGCAAAAGTGTTAACCATGACCAATTCACATTCGTTCTAGGGTTGTTGTTTTCTATAACTCGTTTATAGTGCCATTTAACCTCGAAAATATCAAAATGAAGTGTTTTGTAGGATTGGTTTTCTTTATTTTGCGGAAAATCACATTCGTTAGTGTTCAAAAACTCTATAGTTTATCCCATTATAATGTGGAAATGCACTTTCATCGATTCACTCATTCTCTCTTTTTGAAAAGTTCCACGAGTTGCAAAAGAGTTAACCATGATCAATTCACATTTGTTCTAGGGTTGTTGTTTTCTATAACTCGTTTATAGTGCCATTTAACCTCGAAAATACCAAAATGAAGTGTTTTGTAGGATTGCTTGGTAACCAAGCAAACTTTACGTTTTCTTTATTTTGCGGAAAATCACATTCGTTAGTGTTCAAAAACTCTATAGTTTATCCCACTATAATGAGGAAAGTACACTTTCATCGATTCACTCATTTTCTCTTTTTGAAAAGTCTCACGAGTTGCAAAAGAGTTATCCATGACCAATTCACATTCTTTCTAGGGTTGTTGTTTTCTATAACTCGTTTATAGTGCCATTTAACCTCGAAAATATCAAAATGAAGTGTTTTGTAGGATTGCTTGGTGACCAAGCAAACTTTACGTTTTCTTTATTTTGCGGAAAATCACATTCGTTAGTGTTCAAAAACTCTATAGTTTATCCCACTATAATGTGGAAAGTGCACTTTCATCGATTCACTCATTCTCTCTTTTTGAAAAGTCTCACGAGTTGCAAAAGAGTTAACCATGACCAATTCACATTCGTTCTAGGGTTGTTGTTTTCTATAACTCGTTTATAGTGCCATTTAACCTCGAAAATACCAAAATGAAGTGTTTTGTAGGATTGCTTGGTGACCAAGCAAACTTTATGTTTTCTTCATTTTGCGGAAAATCACATACGTTAGTTCTCAAAAACTCTATAGTTTATCCCACTATAATGTGGAAAGTGCACTTTCATCGATTCACTCATTCTCTCTTTTTTAAAAGTCTCACGAGTTGCAAAAGAGTTAACCATGACCAATTCACATTCGTTCTAAGGTTGTTGTTTTCTATAACTCGTTTATAGTTCCATTTAACCTCGAAAATACCAAAATGAAGTGTTTTGTAGGATTGCGTGGTGACCAAGCAAACTTTACGTTTTCTTCATTTTACGGAAAATCACATACGTTAGTTCTCAAAAACTCTATAGTTTATCCCACTATAATGTGGAAAAGTCTCACGAGTTGCAAAAGAGTTATCCATGACAAATTCACATTCTTTCTAGGGTTGTTGTTTTCTATAACTCGTTTATAGTACCATTTAACCTCGAAAATACCAAAATGAAGTGTTTTGTAGGATTGCTTGGTGACCAAGCAAACTTTACGTTTTCTTTATTTTGCGGAAAATCACATTCGTTAGTGTTCAAAAACTCTATAGTTTATCCCACTATAATGTGGAAAGTGCACTTTCATCGATTCACTCATTCTCTCTTTTTGAAAAGTCTCACGAGTTGCAAAAGAGTTAACCATGACCAATTCACATTCGTTCTAGGGTTGTTGTTTTCTATAACTCGTTTATAGTGCCATTTAACCTCGAAAATATCAAAATGAAGTGTTTTGTAGGATTGCTTGGTGACCAAGCAAACTTTACGTTTTATTTATTTTGCGAAAAATCACATTCGTTAGTGTTCAAAAACTCTATAGTTTATCCCATTATAATGTGGAAATGCACTTTCATCGATTCACTCATTCTCTCTTTTTGATAAGTCTCACGAGTTACAAAAGAGTTAACCATGACCAATTCACATTCGTTCTAGGGTTGTTGTTTTCTATAACTCGTTTATAGTGCCATTTAACCTCGAAAATATCAAAATGAAGTGTTTTGTAGGATTGGTTTTCTTTATTTTGCGGAAAATCACATTCGTTAGTGTTCAAAAACTCTATAGTTTATCCCATTATAATGTGGAAATGCACTTTCATCGATTCACTCATTCTCTCTTTTTGAAAAGTTCCACGAGTTGCAAAAGAGTTAACCATGATCAATTCACATTTGTTCTAGGGTTGTTGTTTTCTATAACTCGTTTATAGTGCCATTTAACCTCGAAAATACCAAAATGAAGTGTTTTGTAGGATTGCTTGGTAACCAAGCAAACTTTACGTTTTCTTTATTTTGCGGAAAATCACATTCGTTAGTGTTCAAAAACTCTATACTTTATCCCACTATAATGAGGAAAGTACACTTTCATCGATTCACTCATTTTCTCTTTTTGAAAAGTCTCACGAGTTGCAAAAGAGTTATCCATGACCAATTCACATTCTTTCTAGGGTTGTTGTTTTCTATAACTCGTTTATAGTGCCATTTAACCTCGAAAATATCAAAATGAAGTGTTTTGTAGGATTGCTTGGTGACCAAGCAAACTTTACGTTTTCTTTATTTTGCGGAAAATCACATTCGTTAGTGTTCAAAAACTCTATAGTTTATCCCACTATAATGTGGAAAGTGCACTTTCATCGATTCACTCATTCTCTCTTTTTGAAAAGTCTCACGAGTTGCAAAAGAGTTAACCATGACCAATTCACATTCGTTCTAGGGTTGTTGTTTTCTATAACTCGTTTATAGTGCCATTTAACCTCGAAAATACCAAAATGAAGTGTTTTGTAGGATTGCTTGGTGACCAAGCAAACTTTATGTTTTCTTCATTTTGCGGAAAATCACATACGTTAGTTCTCAAAAACTCTATAGTTTATCCCACTATAATGTGGAAAGTGCACTTTCATCGATTCACTCATTCTCTCTTTTTTAAAAGTCTCACGAGTTGCAAAAGAGTTAACCATGACCAATTCACATTCGTTCTAAGGTTGTTGTTTTCTATAACTCGTTTATAGTTCCATTTAACCTCGAAAATACCAAAATGAAGTGTTTTGTAGGATTGCGTGGTGACCAAGCAAACTTTACGTTTTCTTCATTTTACGGAAAATCACATACGTTAGTTCTCAAAAACTCTATAGTTTATCCCACTATAATGTGGAAAAGTCTCACGAGTTGCAAAAGAGTTATCCATGACAAATTCACATTCTTTCTAGGGTTGTTGTTTTCTATAACTCGTTTATAGTACCATTTAACCTCGAAAATACCAAAATGAAGTGTTTTGTAGGATTGCTTGGTGACCAAGCAAACTTTACGTTTTCTTTATTTTGCGGAAAATCACATTCGTTAGTGTTCAAAAACTCTATAGTTTATCCCACTATAATGTGGAAAGTGCACTTTCATCGATTCACTCATTCTCTCTTTTTGAAAAGTCTCACGAGTTGCAAAAGAGTTAACCATGACCAATTCACATTCGTTCTAGGGTTGTTGTTTTCTATAACTCGTTTATAGTGCCATTTAACCTCGAAAATATCAAAATGAAGTGTTTTGTAGGATTGCTTGGTGACCAAGCAAACTTTACGTTTTATTTATTTTGCGAAAAATCACATTCGTTAGTGTTCAAAAACTCTATAGTTTATCCCATTATAATGTGGAAATGCACTTTCATCGATTCACTCATTCTCTCTTTTTGATAAGTCTCACGAGTTACAAAAGAGTTAACCATGACCAATTCACATTCGTTCTAGGGTTGTTGTTTTCTATAACTCGTTTATAGTGCCATTTAACCTCGAAAATATCAAAATGAAGTGTTTTGTAGGATTGGTTTTCTTTATTTTGCGGAAAATCACATTCGTTAGTGTTCAAAAACTCTATAGTTTATCCCATTATAATGTGGAAATGCACTTTCATCGATTCACTCATTCTCTCTTTTTGAAAAGTTCCACGAGTTGCAAAAGAGTTAACCATGATCAATTCACATTTGTTCTAGGGTTGTTGTTTTCTATAACTCGTTTATAGTGCCATTTAACCTCGAAAATACCAAAATGAAGTGTTTTGTAGGATTGCTTGGTAACCAAGCAAACTTTACGTTTTCTTTATTTTGCGGAAAATCACATTCGTTAGTGTTCAAAAACTCTATACTTTATCCCACTATAATGAGGAAAGTACACTTTCATCGATTCACTCATTTTCTCTTTTTGAAAAGTCTCACGAGTTGCAAAAGAGTTATCCATGACCAATTCACATTCTTTCTAGGGTTGTTGTTTTCTATAACTCGTTTATAGTGCCATTTAACCTCGAAAATATCAAAATGAAGTGTTTTGTAGGATTGCTTGGTGACCAAGCAAACTTTACGTTTTCTTTATTTTGCGGAAAATCACATTCGTTAGTGTTCAAAAACTCTATAGTTTATCCCACTATAATGTGGAAAGTGCACTTTCATCGATTCACTCATTCTCTCTTTTTGAAAAGTCTCACGAGTTGCAAAAGAGTTAACCATGACCAATTCACATTCGTTCTAGGGTTGTTGTTTTCTATAACTCGTTTATAGTGCCATTTAACCTCGAAAATACCAAAATGAAGTGTTTTGTAGGATTGCTTGGTGACCAAGCAAACTTTATGTTTTCTTTATTTTGCGGAAAATCACATTCGTTAGTGTTCAAAAACTCTATAGTTTATCCCATTATAATGTGGAAAGTGCACTTTCATCGATTCACTCATTCTCTCTTTTTGAAAAGTTCCAAGAGTTGCAAAAGTGACCAAGATCAATTCACATTCGTTCTAGGGTTGTTGTTTTCTATAACTCGTTTATAGTGCCATTTAACCTCGAAAATACCAAAATGAAGTGTTTTGTAGGATTGCTTGGTGACCAAGCAAACTTTACATTTTCTTTATTTTGCGGAAAATCACATTCGTTAGTGTTCAAAAACTCTATAGTTTATCCCACTATAATGTGGAAACTACACTTTCATCGATTCACTCATTTTCTCTTTTTGAAAAGTCTCACGAGTTGCAAAAGAGTTATCCATGACCAATTCACATTCTTTCTAAGGTTGTTGTTTTCTATAACTCGTTTATAGTGCCATTTAACCTCGAAAATACCAAAATGAAGTGTTTTGTAGGATTGCTTGGTGACCAAGCAAACTTTACGCTTACTTTATTTTGCGGAAAATCACATTCGTTAGTGTTCAAAAACTCTATAGTTTATCCCACTATAATGTGGAAAGTGCACTTTCATCGATTCACTCATTCTCTCTTTTTGAAAAGTCTCACGAGTTGCAAAAGAGTTAACCATGACCAATTCACATTCGTTCTAGGGTTGTTGTTTTCTATAACTCGTTTATAGTGTCATTTAACCTCAAAAATACCAAAATGAAGTGTTTTGTAGGATTGCGTGGTGACCAAGCAAACTTTACGTTTTCTTCATTTTACGGAAAATCACATACGTTAGTTCTCAAAAACTCTATAGTTTATCCCACTATAATGTGGAAAAGTCTCACGAGTTGCAAAAGAGTTATCCATGACCAATTCACATTCTTTCTAGGGTTGTTGTTTTCTATAACTCGTTTATAGTACCATTTAACCTCGAAAATACCAAAATGAAGTGTTTTGTAGGATTGCTTGGTGACCAAGCAAACTTTACGTTTTCTTTATTTTGCGGAAAATCACATTCGTTAGTGTTCAAAAACTCTATAGTTTATCCCACTATAATGTGGAAAGTGCACTTTCATCGATTCACTCATTCTCTCTTTTTGAAAAGTCTCACGAGTTGCAAAAGAGTTAACCATGACCAATTCACATTCGTTCTAGGGTTGTTGTTTTCTATAACTCGTTTATAGTGCCATTTAACCTCGAAAATATCAAAATGAAGTGTTTTGTAGGATTGCTTGGTGACCAAGCAAACTTTACGTTTTATTTATTTTGCGAAAAATCACATTCGTTAGTGTTCAAAAACTCTATAGTTTATCCCATTATAATGTGGAAATGCACTTTCATCGATTCACTCATTCTCTCTTTTTGATAAGTCTCACGAGTTACAAAAGAGTTAACCATGACCAATTCACATTCGTTCTAGGGTTGTTGTTTTCTATAACTCGTTTATAGTGCCATTTAACCTCGAAAATATCAAAATGAAGTGTTTTGTAGGATTGGTTTTCTTTATTTTGCGGAAAATCACATTCGTTAGTGTTCAAAAACTCTATAGTTTATCCCATTATAATGTGGAAATGCACTTTCATCGATTCACTCATTCTCTCTTTTTGAAAAGTTCCACGAGTTGCAAAAGAGTTAACCATGATCAATTCACATTTGTTCTAGGGTTGTTGTTTTCTATAACTCGTTTATAGTGCCATTTAACCTCGAAAATACCAAAATGAAGTGTTTTGTAGGATTGCTTGGTAACCAAGCAAACTTTACGTTTTCTTTATTTTGCGGAAAATCACATTCGTTAGTGTTCAAAAACTCTATACTTTATCCCACTATAATGAGGAAAGTACACTTTCATCGATTCACTCATTTTCTCTTTTTGAAAAGTCTCACGAGTTGCAAAAGAGTTATCCATGACCAATTCACATTCTTTCTAGGGTTGTTGTTTTCTATAACTCGTTTATAGTGCCATTTAACCTCGAAAATATCAAAATGAAGTGTTTTGTAGGATTGCTTGGTGACCAAGCAAACTTTACGTTTTCTTTATTTTGCGGAAAATCACATTCGTTAGTGTTCAAAAACTCTATAGTTTATCCCACTATAATGTGGAAAGTGCACTTTCATCGATTCACTCATTCTCTCTTTTTGAAAAGTCTCACGAGTTGCAAAAGAGTTAACCATGACCAATTCACATTCGTTCTAGGGTTGTTGTTTTCTATAACTCGTTTATAGTGCCATTTAACCTCGAAAATACCAAAATGAAGTGTTTTGTAGGATTGCTTGGTGACCAAGCAAACTTTATGTTTTCTTTATTTTGCGGAAAATCACATTCGTTAGTGTTCAAAAACTCTATAGTTTATCCCATTATAATGTGGAAAGTGCACTTTCATCGATTCACTCATTCTCTCTTTTTGAAAAGTTCCAAGAGTTGCAAAAGTGACCAAGATCAATTCACATTCGTTCTAGGGTTGTTGTTTTCTATAACTCGTTTATAGTGCCATTTAACCTCGAAAATACCAAAATGAAGTGTTTTGTAGGATTGCTTGGTGACCAAGCAAACTTTACATTTTCTTTATTTTGCGGAAAATCACATTCGTTAGTGTTCAAAAACTCTATAGTTTATCCCACTATAATGTGGAAACTACACTTTCATCGATTCACTCATTTTCTCTTTTTGAAAAGTCTCACGAGTTGCAAAAGAGTTATCCATGACCAATTCACATTCTTTCTAAGGTTGTTGTTTTCTATAACTCGTTTATAGTGCCATTTAACCTCGAAAATATCAAAATGAAGTGTTTTGTAGGATTGCTTGGTGACCAAGCAAACTTTACGTTTTATTTATTTTGCGAAAAATCACATTCGTTAGTGTTCAAAAACTCTATAGTTTATCCCATTATAATGTGGAAATGCACTTTCATCGATTCACTCATTCTCTCTTTTTGATAAGTCTCACGAGTTACAAAAGAGTTAACCATGACCAATTCACATTCGTTCTAGGGTTGTTGTTTTCTATAACTCGTTTATAGTGCCATTTAACCTCGAAAATATCAAAATGAAGTGTTTTGTAGGATTGGTTTTCTTTATTTTGCGGAAAATCACATTCGTTAGTGTTCAAAAACTCTATAGTTTATCCCATTATAATGTGGAAATGCACTTTCATCGATTCACTCATTCTCTCTTTTTGAAAAGTTCCACGAGTTGCAAAAGAGTTAACCATGATCAATTCACATTTGTTCTAGGGTTGTTGTTTTCTATAACTCGTTTATAGTGCCATTTAACCTCGAAAATACCAAAATGAAGTGTTTTGTAGGATTGCTTGGTAACCAAGCAAACTTTACGTTTTCTTTATTTTGCGGAAAATCACATTCGTTAGTGTTCAAAAACTCTATACTTTATCCCACTATAATGAGGAAAGTACACTTTCATCGATTCACTCATTTTCTCTTTTTGAAAAGTCTCACGAGTTGCAAAAGAGTTATCCATGACCAATTCACATTCTTTCTAGGGTTGTTGTTTTCTATAACTCGTTTATAGTGCCATTTAACCTCGAAAATATCAAAATGAAGTGTTTTGTAGGATTGCTTGGTGACCAAGCAAACTTTACGTTTTCTTTATTTTGCGGAAAATCACATTCGTTAGTGTTCAAAAACTCTATAGTTTATCCCACTATAATGTGGAAAGTGCACTTTCATCGATTCACTCATTCTCTCTTTTTGAAAAGTCTCACGAGTTGCAAAAGAGTTAACCATGACCAATTCACATTCGTTCTAGGGTTGTTGTTTTCTATAACTCGTTTATAGTGCCATTTAACCTCGAAAATACCAAAATGAAGTGTTTTGTAGGATTGCTTGGTGACCAAGCAAACTTTATGTTTTCTTTATTTTGCGGAAAATCACATTCGTTAGTGTTCAAAAACTCTATAGTTTATCCCATTATAATGTGGAAAGTGCACTTTCATCGATTCACTCATTCTCTCTTTTTGAAAAGTTCCAAGAGTTGCAAAAGTGACCAAGATCAATTCACATTCGTTCTAGGGTTGTTGTTTTCTATAACTCGTTTATAGTGCCATTTAACCTCGAAAATACCAAAATGAAGTGTTTTGTAGGATTGCTTGGTGACCAAGCAAACTTTACATTTTCTTTATTTTGCGGAAAATCACATTCGTTAGTGTTCAAAAACTCTATAGTTTATCCCACTATAATGTGGAAACTACACTTTCATCGATTCACTCATTTTCTCTTTTTGAAAAGTCTCACGAGTTGCAAAAGAGTTATCCATGACCAATTCACATTCTTTCTAAGGTTGTTGTTTTCTATAACTCGTTTATAGTGCCATTTAACCTCGAAAATACCAAAATGAAGTGTTTTGTAGGATTGCTTGGTGACCAAGCAAACTTTACGCTTACTTTATTTTGCGGAAAATCACATTCGTTAGTGTTCAAAAACTCTATAGTTTATCCCACTATAATGTGGAAAGTGCACTTTCATCGATTCACTCATTCTCTCTTTTTGAAAAGTCTCACGAGTTGCAAAAGAGTTAACCATGACCAATTCACATTCGTTCTAGGGTTGTTGTTTTCTATAACTCGTTTATAGTGTCATTTAACCTCAAAAATACCAAAATGAAGTGTTTTGTAGGATTGCGTGGTGACCAAGCAAACTTTACGTTTTCTTCATTTTACGGAAAATCACATACGTTAGTTCTCAAAAACTCTATAGTTTATCCCACTATAATGTGGAAAAGTCTCACGAGTTGCAAAAGAGTTATCCATGACCAATTCACATTCTTTCTAGGGTTGTTGTTTTCTATAACTCGTTTATAGTACCATTTAACCTCGAAAATACCAAAATGAAGTGTTTTGTAGGATTGCTTGGTGACCAAGCAAACTTTACATTTTCTTTATTTTGCGGAAAATCACATTCGTTAGTGTTCAAAAACTCTATAGTTTATCCCACTATAATGTGGAAAGTGCACTTTCATCGATTCACTCATTCTCTCTTTTTGAAAAGTCTCACGAGTTGCAAAAGAGTTAACCATGACCAATTCACATTCGTTCTAGGGTTGTTGTTTTCTATAACTCGTTTATAGTGCCATTTAACCTCGAAAATATCAAAATGAAGTGTTTTGTAGGATTGCTTGGTGACCAAGCAAACTTTACGTTTTATTTATTTTGCGGAAAATCACATTCGTTAGTGTTCAAAAACTCTATAGTTTATCCCATTATAATGTGGAAATGCACTTTCATCGATTCACTCATTCTCTCTTTTTGATAAGTCTCACGAGTTGCAAAAGAGTTAACCATGACCAATTCACATTCGTTCTAGGGTTGTTGTTTTCTATAACTCGTTTATAGTGCCATTTAACCTCGAAAATATCAAAATGAAGTGTTTTGTAGGATTGGTTTTCTTTATTTTGCGGAAAATCACATTCGTTAGTGTTCAAAAACTCTATAGTTTATCCCATTATAATGTGGAAATGCACTTTCATCGATTCACTAATTCTCTCTTTTTGAAAAGTTCCACGAGTTGCAAAAGAGTTAACCATGATCAATTCACATTTGTTCTAGGGTTGTTGTTTTCTATAACTCGTTTATAGTGCCATTTAACCTCGAAAATACCAAAATGAAGTGTTTTGTAGGATTGCTTGGTAACCAAGCAAACTTTACGTTTTCTTTATTTTGCGGAAAATCACATTCGTTAGTGTTCAAAAACTCTATAGTTTATCCCACTATAATGTGGAAAGTACACTTTCATCGATTCACTCATTTTCTCTTTTTGAAAAGTCTCACGAGTTGCAAAAGAGTTATCCATGACCAATTCACATTCGTTCTAGGGTTGTTGTTTTCTATAACTCGTTTATGCCATTTAACCTCGAAAATATCAAAATGAAGTGTTTTGTAGGATTGCTTGGTGACCAAGCAAACTTTACGTTTTCTTTATTTTGCGGAAAATCACATTCGTTAGTGTTCAAAAACTCTATAGTTTATCCCATTATAATGTGGAAAGTGCACTTACATCGATTCACTCATTCTCTCTTTTTGAAAAGTTCCAAGAGTTGCAAAAGTGACCAAGATCAATTCACATTCGTTCTAGGGTTGTTGTTTTCTATAACTCGTTTATAGTGCCATTTAACCTCGAAAATACCAAAATGAAGTGTTTTGTAGGATTGCTTGGTGACCAAGCAAACTTTACATTTTCTTTATTTTGCGGAAAATCACATTCGTTAGTGTTCAAAAACTCTATAGTTTATCCCACTATAATGTGGAAACTACACTTTCATCGATTCACTCATTTTCTCTTTTTGAAAAGTCTCACGAGTTGCAAAAGAGTTATCCATGACCAATTCACATTCTTTCTAAGGTTGTTGTTTTCTATAACTCGTTTATAGTGCCATTTAACCTCGAAAATACCAAAATGAAGTGTTTTGTAGGATTGCTTGGTGACCAAGCAAACTTTACGCTTACTTTATTTTGCGGAAAATCACATTCGTTAGTGTTCAAAAACTCTATAGTTTATCCCACTATAATGTGGAAAGTGCACTTTCATCGATTCACTCATTCTCTCTTTTTGAAAAGTCTCACGAGTTGCAAAAGAGTTAACCATGACCAATTCACATTCGTTCTAGGGTTGTTGTTTTCTATAACTCGTTTATAGTGCCATTTAACCTCAAAAATACCAAAATGAAGTGTTTTGTAGGATTGCTCGGTGACCAAGCAAACTTTATGTTTTCTTCATTTTGCGGAAAATCACATACGTTAGTTCTCAAAAACTCTATAGTTTATCCCACTATAATGTGGAAAGTACAATTTCATCGATTCACTCATTCTCTCTTTTTGAAAAGTCTCACGAGTTGCAAAAGAGTTAACCATGACCAATTCACATTCGTTCTAGGGTTGTTGTTTTCTATAACTCGTTTATAGTGCCATTTAAACTCGAAAATACCAAAATGAAGTGTTTTGTAGGATTGCTTGGTGACCAAGAACACTTTACGTTTTTTTATTTTGCGGAAAATCACATTTGTTAGTGTTAAAAAACTCTTTAGTTTATCCCACTATAATGTGGAAAGTGCACTTTCATCGATTCACTCATTCTCTCTTTTTGAAAAGTCTCACGAGTTGCAAAAGAGTTAACCATGACCAATTCACATTCGTTCTAGGGTTGTTGTTTTCTATAACTCGTTTATAGTGCCATTTAACCTCGAAAATATCAAAATGAAGTGTTTTGTAGGATTGCTTGGTGACCAAGCAAACTTTACGTTTTCTTTATTTTGCGGAAAATCACATTCGTTAGTGTTCAAAAACTCCATAGTTTATCCCACTATAATGTGGAAAGTGCACTTTCATCGATTCACTCATTCTCTCTTTTTGAAAAGTCTCACGAGTTGCAAAAGAGTTAACCATGACCAATTCACATTCGTTCTAGGGTTGTTGTTTTCTATAACTCGTTTATAGTGCCATTTAACCTCGAAAATACCAAAATGAAGTGTTTGGTAGGATTGGTTGGTGACCAAGCAAACTTTATGTTTTCTTCATTTTGCGGAAAATCACATACGTTAGTTCTCAAAAACTCTATAGTTTATCCCACTATAATGTGGAAAGTGCACTTTCATCGATTCACTCATTCTCTCTTTTTGAAAAGTCTCACGAGTTGCAAAAGAGTTAACCATGACCAATTCACATTCGTTCTAGGGTTGTTGTTTTCTATAACTTGTTTATAGTGCCATTTAACCTCGAAAATATCAAAATGAAGTGTTTTGTAGGATTGCTTGGTGACCAAGCAAACTTTACGTTTTCTTTATTTTGCGGAAAATCACATTCGTTAGTGTTCAAAAACTCTATAGTTTATCCCATTATAATGTGGAAAGTGCACTTTCATCGATTCACTCATTCTCTCTTTTTGAAAATTTCCACGAGTTGCAAAAGTGACCAAGATCAATTCACATTCGTTCTAGGGTTGTTGTTTTCTATAACTCGTTTATAGTGCCATTTACCCTCGAAAATACCAAAATGAAGTGTTTTGTAGGATTGCTTGGTGACCAAGCAAACTTTATGTTTTCTTCATTTTGCGGAAAATCACATACGTTAGTTCTCAAAAACTCTTTAGTTTATCCCACTATAATGTGGAAAGTGCACTTTCATCGATTCACTCATTCTCTCTTTTTGAAAAGTCTCACGAGTTGCAAAAGAGTTAACCATGACCAATTCACATTCGTTCTAGGGTTGTTGTTTTCTATAACTTGTTTATAGTGCCATTTAACCTCGAAAATATCAAAATGAAGTGTTTTGTAGGATTGCTTGGTGACCAAGCAAACTTTACGTTTTCTTTATTTTGCGGAAAATCACATTCGTTAGTGTTCAAAAACTCTATAGTTTATCCCATTATAATGTGGAAAGTGCACTTTCATCGATTCACTCATTCTCTCTTTTTGAAAATTTCCACGAGTTGCAAAAGTGACCAAGATCAATTCACATTCGTTCTAGGGTTGTTGTTTTCTATAACTCGTTTATAGTGCCATTTACCCTCGAAAATACCAAAATGAAGTGTTTTGTAGGATTGCTTGGTGACCAAGCAAACTTTATGTTTTCTTCATTTTGCGGAAAATCACATACGTTAGTTCTCAAAAACTCTATAGTTTATCCCACTATAATGTGGAAAGTGCACTTTCATCGATTCACTCATTCTCTCTTTTTGAAAAGTCTCACGAGTTGCAAAAGAGTTAACCATGATCAATTCACACTCGTTCTAGGGTTGTTGTTTTCTATAACTCGTTTATAGTGCCATTTAACCTCGAAAATACCAAAATGAAGTGTTTTGTAGGATTGCTTGGTGACCAAGAAAACTTTATGTTTTCTTCATTTTGCGGAAAATCACATACGTTAGTTCTCAAAAACTCTATAGTTTATCCCACTATAATGTGGAAAGTAAACTTTCATCGATTCACTCATTCTCTCTTTTTGAAAAGTCTCATGAGTTGCAAAAGAGTTAACCATGACCAATTCACATTCGTTCTAGGGTTGTTGTTTTCTATAACTCGTTTATAGTGCCATTTAACCTCGAAATTACCAAAATGAAGTGTTTTGTAGGATTGCTTGGTGACCAAACAAACTTTATGTTTTCTTCATTTTGCGGAAAATCACATACGTTAGTTCTCAAAAACTCTATAGTTTATCCCACTATAATGTGGAAAGTAAACTTTCATCGATTCACTCATTCTCTCTTTTAGAAAAGTCTCATGAGTTGCAAAAGTGTTAACCATGACCAATTCACATTCGTTCTAGGGTTGTTGTTTTCTATAACTCGTTTATAGTGCCATTTAACCTCGAAAATATCAAAATGAAGTGTTTTGTAGGATTGGTTTTCTTTATTTTGCGGAAAATCACATTCGTTAGTGTTCAAAAACTCTATAGTTTATCCCATTATAATGTGGAAATGCACTTTCATCGATTCACTCATTCTCTCTTTTTGAAAAGTTCCACGAGTTGCAAAAGAGTTAACCATGATCAATTCACATTTGTTCTAGGGTTGTTGTTTTCTATAACTCGTTTATAGTGCCATTTAACCTCGAAAATACCAAAATGAAGTGTTTTGTAGGATTGCTTGGTAACCAAGCAAACTTTACGTTTTCTTTATTTTGCGGAAAATCACATTCGTTAGTATTCAAAAACTCTATAGTTTATCCCACTATAATGTGGAAAGTGCACTTTCATCGATTCACTCATTCTCTCTTTTTGAAAAGTCTCACGAGTTGCAAAAGAGTTAACCATGACCAATTCACATTCGTTCTAGGGTTGTTGTTTTCTATAACTCGTTTATAGTGCCATTTAACCTCGAAAATACCAAAATGAAGTGTTTTGTAGGATTGCTTGGTGACCAAGCAAACTTTATGTTTTCTTCATTTTGCGGAAAATCACATACGTTAGTTCTCAAAAACTCTATAGTTTATCCCACTATAATGTGGAAAGTGCACTTTCATCGATTCACTCATTCTCTCTTTTTTAAAAGTCTCACGAGTTGCAAAAGAGTTAACCATGACCAATTCACATTCGTTCTAAGGTTGTTGTTTTCTATAACTCGTTTATAGTTCCATTTAACCTCGAAAATACCAAAATGAAGTGTTTTGTAGGATTGCGTGGTGACCAAGCAAACTTTACGTTTTCTTCATTTTACGGAAAATCACATACGTTAGTTCTCAAAAACTCTATAGTTTATCCCACTATAATGTGGAAAAGTCTCACGAGTTGCAAAAGAGTTATCCATGACCAATTCACATTCTTTCTAGGGTTGTTGTTTTCTATAACTCGTTTATAGTACCATTTAACCTCGAAAATACCAAAATGAAGTGTTTTGTAGGATTGCTTGGTGACCAAGCAAACTTTACGTTTTCTTTATTTTGCGGAAAATCACATTCGTTAGTGTTCAAAAACTCTATAGTTTATCCCACTATAATGTGGAAAGTGCACTTTCATCGATTCACTCATTCTCTCTTTTTGAAAAGTCTCACGAGTTGCAAAAGAGTTAACCATGACCAATTCACATTCGTTCTAGGGTTGTTGTTTTCTATAACTCGTTTATAGTGCCATTTAACCTCGAAAATATCAAAATGAAGTGTTTTGTAGGATTGCTTGGTGACCAAGCAAACTTTACGTTTTATTTATTTTGCGGAAAATCACATTCGTTAGTGTTCAAAAACTCTATAGTTTATCCCATTATAATGTGGAAATGCACTTTCATCGATTCACTCATTCTCTCTTTTTGATAAGTCTCACGAGTTGCAAAAGAGTTAACCATGACCAATTCACATTCGTTCTAGGGTTGTTGTTTTCTATAACTCGTTTATAGTGCCATTTAACCTCGAAAATATCAAAATGAAGTGTTTTGTAGGATTGGTTTTCTTTATTTTGCGGAAAATCACATTCGTTAGTGTTCAAAAACTCTATAGTTTATCCCATTATAATGTGGAAATGCACTTTCATCGATTCACTCATTCTCTCTTTTTGAAAAGTTCCACGAGTTGCAAAAGAGTTAACCATGATCAATTCACATTTGTTCTAGGGTTGTTGTTTTCTATAACTCGTTTATAGTGCCATTTAACCTCGAAAATACCAAAATGAAGTGTTTTGTAGGATTGCTTGGTAACCAAGCAAACTTTACGTTTTCTTTATTTTGCGGAAAATCACATTCGTTAGTGTTCAAAAACTCTATAGTTTATCCCACTATAATGAGGAAAGTACACTTTCATCGATTCACTCATTTTCTCTTTTTGAAAAGTCTCACGAGTTGCAAAAGAGTTATCCATGACCAATTCACATTCTTTCTAGGGTTGTTGTTTTCTATAACTCGTTTATAGTGTCATTTAACCTCGAAAATATCAAAATGAAGTGTTTTGTAGGATTGCTTGGTGACCAAGCAAACTTTACGTTTTCTTTATTTTGCGGAAAATCACATTCGTTAGTGTTCAAAAACTCTATAGTTTATCCCACTATAATGTGGAAAGTGCACTTTCATCGATTCACTCATTCTCTCTTTTTGAAAAGTCTCACGAGTTGCAAAAGAGTTAACCATGACCAATTCACATTCGTTCTAGGGTTGTTGTTTTCTATAACTCGTTTATAGTGCCATTTAACCTCGAAAATACCAAAATGAAGTGTTTTGTAGGATTGCTTGGTGACCAAGCAAACTTTATGTTTTCTTCATTTTGCGGAAAATCACATACGTTAGTTCTCAAAAACTCTATAGTTTATCCCACTATAATGTGGAAAGTGCACTTTCATCGATTCACTCATTCTCTCTTTTTTAAAAGTCTCACGAGTTGCAAAAGAGTTAACCATGACCAATTCACATTCGTTCTAAGGTTGTTGTTTTCTATAACTCGTTTATAGTTCCATTTAACCTCGAAAATACCAAAATGAAGTGTTTTGTAGGATTGCGTGGTGACCAAGCAAACTTTACGTTTTCTTCATTTTACGGAAAATCACATACGTTAGTTCTCAAAAACTCTATAGTTTATCCCACTATAATGTGGAAAAGTCTCACGAGTTGCAAAAGAGTTATCCATGACCAATTCACATTCTTTCTAGGGTTGTTGTTTTCTATAACTCGTTTATAGTACCATTTAACCTCGAAAATACCAAAATGAAGTGTTTTGTAGGATTCCTTGGTGACCAAGCAAACTTTACGTTTTCTTTATTTTGCGGAAAATCACATTCGTTAGTGTTCAAAAACTCTATAGTTTATCCCACTATAATGTGGAAAGTGCACTTTCATCGATTCACTCATTCTCTCTTTTTGAAAAGTCTCACGAGTTGCAAAAGAGTTAACCATGACCAATTCACATTCGTTCTAGGGTTGTTGTTTTCTATAACTCGTTTATAGTGCCATTTAACCTCGAAAATATCAAAATGAAGTGTTTTGTAGGATTGCTTGGTGACCAAGCAAACTTTACGTTTTATTTATTTTGCGGAAAATCACATTCGTTAGTGTTCAAAAACTCTATAGTTTATCCCATTATAATGTGGAAATGCACTTTCATCGATTCACTCATTCTCTCTTTTTGATAAGTCTCACGAGTTGAAAAAGAGTTAACCATGACCAATTCACATTCGTTCTAGGGTTGTTGTTTTCTATAACTCGTTTATAGTGCCATTTAACCTCGAAAATATCAAAATGAAGTGTTTTGTAGGATTGGTTTTCTTTATTTTGCGGAAAATCACATTCGTTAGTGTTCAAAAACTCTATAGTTTATCCCATTATAATGTGGAAATGCACTTTCATCGATTCACTCATTCTCTCTTTTTGAAAAGTTCCACGAGTTGCAAAAGAGTTAACCATGATCAATTCACATTTGTTCTAGGGTTGTTGTTTTCTATAACTCGTTTATAGTGCCATTTAACCTCGAAAATACCAAAATGAAGTGTTTTGTAGGATTGCTTGGTAACCAAGCAAACTTTACGTTTTCTTTATTTTGCGGAAAATCACATTCGTTAGTGTTCAAAAACTCTATAGTTTATCCCACTATAATGTGGAAAGTACACTTTCATCGATTCACTCATTTTCTCTTTTTGAAAAGTCTCACGAGTTGCAAAAGAGTTATCCATGACCAATTCACATTCGTTCTAGGGTTGTTGTTTTCTATAACTCGTTTATGCCATTTAACCTCGAAAATATCAAAATGAAGTGTTTTGTAGGATTGCTTGGTGACCAAGCAAACTTTACGTTTTCTTTATTTTGCGGAAAATCACATTCGTTAGTGTTCAAAAACTCTATAGTTTATCCCATTATAATGTGGAAAGTGCACTTTCATCGATTCACTCATTCTCTCTTTTTGAAAAGTTCCAAGAGTTGCAAAAGTGACCAAGATCAATTCACATTCGTTCTAGGGTTGTTGTTTTCTATAACTCGTTTATAGTGCCATTTAACCTCGAAAATACCAAAATGAAGTGTTTTGTAGAATTGCTTGGTGACCAAGCAAACTTTACATTTTCTTTATTTTGCGGAAAATCACATTCGTTAGTGTTCAAAAACTCTATAGTTTATCCCACTATAATGTGGAAACTACACTTTCATCGATTCACTCATTTTCTCTTTTTGAAAAGTCTCACGAGTTGCAAAAGAGTTATCCATGACCAATTCACATTCTTTCTAAGGTTGTTGTTTTCTATAACTCGTTTATAGTGCCATTTAACCTCGAAAATACCAAAATGAAGTGTTTTGTAGGATTGCTTGGTGACCAAGCAAACTTTACGCTTACTTTATTTTGCGGAAAATCACATTCGTTAGTGTTCAAAAACTCTATAGTTTATCCCACTATAATGTGGAAAGTGCACTTTCATCGATTCACTCATTCTCTCTTTTTGAAAAGTCTCACGAGTTGCAAAAGAGTTAACCATGACCAATTCACATTCGTTCTAGGGTTGTTGTTTTCTATAACTCGTTTATAGTGCCATTTAACCTCAAAAATACCAAAATGAAGTGTTTTGTAGGATTGCTCGGTGACCAAGCAAACTTTATGTTTTCTTCATTTTGCGGAAAATCACATACGTTAGTTCTCAAAAACTCTATAGTTTATCCCACTATAATGTGGAAAGTACACTTTCATCGATTCACTCATTCTCTCTTTTTGAAAAGTCTCACGAGTTGCAAAAGAGTTAACCATGACCAATTCACATTCGTTCTAGGGTTGTTGTTTTCTATAACTCGTTTATAGTGCCATTTAACCTCGAAAATACCAAAATGAAGTGTTTTGTAGGATTGCTTGGTGACCAAGAACACTTTACGTTTTTTTATTTTGCGGAAAATCACATTCGTTAGTGTTAAAAAACTCTTTAGTTTATCCCACTATAATGTGGAAAGTGCACTTTCATCGATTCACTCATTCTCTCTTTTTGAAAAGTCTCACGAGTTGCAAAAGAGTTAACCATGACCAATTCACATTCGTTCTAGGGTTGTTGTTTTCTATAACTCGTTTATAGTGCCATTTAACCTCGAAAATATCAAAATGAAGTGTTTTGTAGGATTGCTCTGTGACCAAGCAAACTTTACGTTTTCTTTATTTTGCGGAAAATCACATTCGTTAGTGTTCAAAAACTCTATAGTTTATCCCATTATAATGTGGAAAGTGTACTTTCATCGATTCACTCATTCTCTCTTTTTGAAAATTTGCACGAGTTGCAAAAGTGACCAAGATCAATTCACATTCGTTCTAGGGTTGTTGTTTTCTATAACTCGTTTATAGTGCCATTTAACCTCGAAAATACCAAAATGAAGTGTTTTGTAGGATTGCTTGGTGACCAAGCAAACTTTACGCTTACTTTATTTTGCGGAAAATCACATTCGTTAGTGTTCAAAAACTCTATAGTTTATCCCACTATAATGTGGAAAGTGCACTTTCATCGATTCACTCATTCTCTCTTTTTGAAAAGTCTAACGAGTTGCAAAAGAGTTAACCATGACCAATTCACATTCGTTCTAGGGTTGTTGTTTTCTATAACTCGTTTATAGTGCCATTTAACCTCAAAAATACCAAAATGAAGTGTTTTGTAGGATTGCTTGGTGACCAAGCAAACTTTATGTTTTCTTCATTTTGCGGAAAATCACATACGTTAGTTCTCAAAAACTCTATAGTTTATCCCACTATAATGTGGAAAGTGCACTTTCATCGATTCACTCATTCTCTCTTTTTGAAAAGTCTCACGAGTTGCAAAAGAGTTAACCATGATCAATTCACACTCGTTCTAGGGTTGTTGTTTTCTATAACTCGTTTATAGTGCCATTTAACCTCGAAAATACCAAAATGAAGTGTTTTGTAGGATTGCTTGGTAACCAAGCAAACTTTACGTTTTCTTTATTTTGCGGAAAATCACATTCGTTAGTGTTCAAAAACTCTATAGTTTATCCCACTATAATGTGGAAAGTACACTTTCATCGATTCACTCATTTTCTCTTTTTGAAAAGTCTCACGAGTTGCAAAAGAGTTATCCATGACCAATTCACATTCGTTCTAGGGTTGTTGTTTTCTATAACTCGTTTATGCCATTTAACCTCGAAAATATCAAAATGAAGTGTTTTGTAGGATTGCTTGGTGACCAAGCAAACTTTACGTTTTCTTTATTTTGCGGAAAATCACATTCGTTAGTGTTCAAAAACTCCATAGTTTATCCCACTATAATGTGGAAAGTGCACTTTCATCGATTCACTCATTCTCTCTTTTTGAAAAGTCTCACGAGTTGCAAAAGAGTTAACCATGACCAATTCACATTCGTTCTAGGGTTGTTGTTTTCTATAACTCGTTTATAGTGCCATTTAACCTCGAAAATACCAAAATGAAGTGTTTGGTAGGATTGCTTGGTGACCAAGCAAACTTTATGTTTTCTTCATTTTGCGGAAAATCACATACGTTAGTTCTCAAAAACTCTATAGTTTATCCCACTATAATGTGGAAAGTACACTTTCATCGATTCACTCATTCTCTCTTTTTGAAAAGTCTCACGAGTTGCAAAAGAGTTAACCATGACCAATTCACATTCGTTCTAGGGTTGTTGTTTTCTATAACTCGTTTATAGTGCCATTTAACCTCGAAAATACCAAAATGAAGTGTTTTGTAGGATTGCTTGGTGACCAAGAACACTTTACGTTTTTTTATTTTGCGGAAAATCACATTCGTTAGTGTTAAAAAACTCTTTAGTTTATCCCACTATAATGTGGAAAGTGCACTTTCATCGATTCACTCATTCTCTCTTTTTGAAAAGTCTCACGAGTTGCAAAAGAGTTAACCATGACCAATTCACATTCGTTCTAGGGTTGTTGTTTTCTATAACTTGTTTATAGTGCCATTTAACCTCGAAAATATCAAAATGAAGTGTTTTGTAGGATTGCTTGGTGACCAAGCAAACTTTACGTTTTCTTTATTTTGCGGAAAATCACATTCGTTAGTGTTCAAAAACTCTATAGTTTATCCCATTATAATGTGGAAAGTGCACTTTCATCGATTCACTCATTCTCTCTTTTTGAAAATTTCCACGAGTTGCAAAAGTGACCAAGATCAATTCACATTCGTTCTAGGGTTGTTGTTTTCTATAACTCGTTTATAGTGCCATTTACCCTCGAAAATACCAAAATGAAGTGTTTTGTAGGATTGCTTGGTGACCAAGCAAACTTTATGTTTTCTTCATTTTGCGGAAAATCACATACGTTAGTTCTCAAAAACTCTTTAGTTTATCCCACTATAATGTGGAAAGTGCACTTTCATCGATTCACTCATTCTCTCTTTTTGAAAAGTCTCACGAGTTGCAAAAGAGTTAACCATGACCAATTCACATTCGTTCTAGGGTTGTTGTTTTCTATAACTTGTTTATAGTGCCATTTAACCTCGAAAATATCAAAATGAAGTGTTTTGTAGGATTGCTTGGTGACCAAGCAAACTTTACGTTTTCTTTATTTTGCGGAAAATCACATTCGTTAGTGTTCAAAAACTCTATAGTTTATCCCATTATAATGTGGAAAGTGCACTTTCATCGATTCACTCATTCTCTCTTTTTGAAAATTTCCACGAGTTGCAAAAGTGACCAAGATCAATTCACATTCGTTCTAGGGTTGTTGTTTTCTATAACTCGTTTATAGTGCCATTTACCCTCGAAAATACCAAAATGAAGTGTTTTGTAGGATTGCTTGGTGACCAAGCAAACTTTATGTTTTCTTCATTTTGCGGAAAATCACATACGTTAGTTCTCAAAAACTCTATAGTTTATCCCACTATAATGTGGAAAGTGCACTTTCATCGATTCACTCATTCTCTCTTTTTGAAAAGTCTCACGAGTTGCAAAAGAGTTAACCATGATCAATTCACACTCGTTCTAGGGTTGTTGTTTTCTATAACTCGTTTATAGTGCCATTTAACCTCGAAAATACCAAAATGAAGTGTTTTGTAGGATTGCTTGGTGACCAAGAAAACTTTATGTTTTCTTCATTTTGCGGAAAATCACATACGTTAGTTCTCAAAAACTCTATAGTTTATCCCACTATAATGTGGAAAGTAAACTTTCATCGATTCACTCATTCTCTCTTTTTGAAAAGTCTCATGAGTTGCAAAAGAGTTAACCATGACCAATTCACATTCGTTCTAGGGTTGTTGTTTTCTATAACTCGTTTATAGTGCCATTTAACCTCGAAATTACCAAAATGAAGTGTTTTGTAGGATTGCTTGGTGACCAAACAAACTTTATGTTTTCTTCATTTTGCGGAAAATCACATACGTTAGTTCTCAAAAACTCTATAGTTTATCCCACTATAATGTGGAAAGTACACTTTCATCGATTCACTCATTCTCTCTTTTTGAAAAGTCTCACGAGTTGCAAAAGAGTTAACCATGACCAATTCACATTCGTTCTAGGGTTGTTGTTTTCTATAACTCGTTTATAGTGCCATTTAACCTCGAAAATACCAAAATGAAGTGTTTTGTAGGATTGCTTGGTGACCAAGAACACTTTACGTTTTTTTATTTTGCGGAAAATCACATTCGTTAGTGTTAAAAAACTCTTTAGTTTATCCCACTATAATGTGGAAAGTGCACTTTCATCGATTCACTCATTCTCTCTTTTTGAAAAGTCTCACGAGTTGCAAAAGAGTTAACCATGACCAATTCACATTCGTTCTAGGGTTGTTGTTTTCTATAACTTGTTTATAGTGCCATTTAACCTCGAAAATATCAAAATGAAGTGTTTTGTAGGATTGCTTGGTGACCAAGCAAACTTTACGTTTTCTTTATTTTGCGGAAAATCACATTCGTTAGTGTTCAAAAACTCTATAGTTTATCCCATTATAATGTGGAAAGTGCACTTTCATCGATTCACTCATTCTCTCTTTTTGAAAATTTCCACGAGTTGCAAAAGTGACCAAGATCAATTCACATTCGTTCTAGGGTTGTTGTTTTCTATAACTCGTTTATAGTGCCATTTACCCTCGAAAATACCAAAATGAAGTGTTTTGTAGGATTGCTTGGTGACCAAGCAAACTTTATGTTTTCTTCATTTTGCGGAAAATCACATACGTTAGTTCTCAAAAACTCTTTAGTTTATCCCACTATAATGTGGAAAGTGCACTTTCATCGATTCACTCATTCTCTCTTTTTGAAAAGTCTCACGAGTTGCAAAAGAGTTAACCATGACCAATTCACATTCGTTCTAGGGTTGTTGTTTTCTATAACTTGTTTATAGTGCCATTTAACCTCGAAAATATCAAAATGAAGTGTTTTGTAGGATTGCTTGGTGACCAAGCAAACTTTACGTTTTCTTTATTTTGCGGAAAATCACATTCGTTAGTGTTCAAAAACTCTATAGTTTATCCCATTATAATGTGGAAAGTGCACTTTCATCGATTCACTCATTCTCTCTTTTTGAAAATTTCCACGAGTTGCAAAAGTGACCAAGATCAATTCACATTCGTTCTAGGGTTGTTGTTTTCTATAACTCGTTTATAGTGCCATTTACCCTCGAAAATACCAAAATGAAGTGTTTTGTAGGATTGCTTGGTGACCAAGCAAACTTTATGTTTTCTTCATTTTGCGGAAAATCACATACGTTAGTTCTCAAAAACTCTATAGTTTATCCCACTATAATGTGGAAAGTGCACTTTCATCGATTCACTCATTCTCTCTTTTTGAAAAGTCTCACGAGTTGCAAAAGAGTTAACCATGATCAATTCACACTCGTTCTAGGGTTGTTGTTTTCTATAACTCGTTTATAGTGCCATTTAACCTCGAAAATACCAAAATGAAGTGTTTTGTAGGATTGCTTGGTGACCAAGAAAACTTTATGTTTTCTTCATTTTGCGGAAAATCACATACGTTAGTTCTCAAAAACTCTATAGTTTATCCCACTATAATGTGGAAAGTAAACTTTCATCGATTCACTCATTCTCTCTTTTTGAAAAGTCTCATGAGTTGCAAAAGAGTTAACCATGACCAATTCACATTCGTTCTAGGGTTGTTGTTTTCTATAACTCGTTTATAGTGCCATTTAACCTCGAAATTACCAAAATGAAGTGTTTTGTAGGATTGCTTGGTGACCAAACAAACTTTATGTTTTCTTCATTTTGCGGAAAATCACATACGTTAGTTCTCAAAAACTCTATAGTTTATCCCACTATAATGTGGAAAGTAAACTTTCATCGATTCACTCATTCTCTCTTTTAGAAAAGTCTCATGAGTTGCAAAAGTGTTAACCATGACCAATTCACATTCGTTCTAGGGTTGTTGTTTTCTATAACTCGTTTATAGTGCCATTTAACCTCGAAAATATCAAAATGAAGTGTTTTGTAGGATTGGTTTTCTTTATTTTGCGGAAAATCACATTCGTTAGTGTTCAAAAACTCTATAGTTTATCCCATTATAATGTGGAAATGCACTTTCATCGATTCACTCATTCTCTCTTTTTGAAAAGTTCCACGAGTTGCAAAAGAGTTAACCATGATCAATTCACATTTGTTCTAGGGTTGTTGTTTTCTATAACTCGTTTATAGTGCCATTTAACCTCGAAAATACCAAAATGAAGTGTTTTGTAGGATTGCTTGGTAACCAAGCAAACTTTACGTTTTCTTTATTTTGCGGAAAATCACATTCGTTAGTGTTCAAAAACTCTATAGTTTATCCCACTATAATGTGGAAAGTGCACTTTCATCGATTCACTCATTCTCTCTTTTTGAAAAGTCTCACGAGTTGCAAAAGAGTTAACCATGACCAATTCACATTCGTTCTAGGGTTGTTGTTTTCTATAACTCGTTTATAGTGCCATTTAACCTCGAAAATACCAAAATGAAGTGTTTTGTAGGATTGCTTGGTGACCAAGCAAACTTTATGTTTTCTTCATTTTGCGGAAAATCACATACGTTAGTTCTCAAAAACTCTATAGTTTATCCCACTATAATGTGGAAAGTGCACTTTCATCGATTCACTCATTCTCTCTTTTTTAAAAGTCTCACGAGTTGCAAAAGAGTTAACCATGACCAATTCACATTCGTTCTAAGGTTGTTGTTTTCTATAACTCGTTTATAGTTCCATTTAACCTCGAAAATACCAAAATGAAGTGTTTTGTAGGATTGCGTGGTGACCAAGCAAACTTTACGTTTTCTTCATTTTACGGAAAATCACATACGTTAGTTCTCAAAAACTCTATAGTTTATCCCACTATAATGTGGAAAAGTCTCACGAGTTGCAAAAGAGTTATCCATGACCAATTCACATTCTTTCTAGGGTTGTTGTTTTCTATAACTCGTTTATAGTACCATTTAACCTCGAAAATACCAAAATGAAGTGTTTTGTAGGATTGCTTGGTGACCAAGCAAACTTTACGTTTTCTTTATTTTGCGGAAAATCACATTCGTTAGTGTTCAAAAACTCTATAGTTTATCCCACTATAATGTGGAAAGTGCACTTTCATCGATTCACTCATTCTCTCTTTTTGAAAAGTCTCACGAGTTGCAAAAGAGTTAACCATGACCAATTCACATTCGTTCTAGGGTTGTTGTTTTCTATAACTCGTTTATAGTGCCATTTAACCTCGAAAATATCAAAATGAAGTGTTTTGTAGGATTGCTTGGTGACCAAGCAAACTTTACGTTTTATTTATTTTGCGGAAAATCACATTCGTTAGTGTTCAAAAACTCTATAGTTTATCCCATTATAATGTGGAAATGCACTTTCATCGATTCACTCATTCTCTCTTTTTGATAAGTCTCACGAGTTGCAAAAGAGTTAACCATGACCAATTCACATTCGTTCTAGGGTTGTTGTTTTCTATAACTCGTTTATAGTGCCATTTAACCTCGAAAATATCAAAATGAAGTGTTTTGTAGGATTGGTTTTCTTTATTTTGCGGAAAATCACATTCGTTAGTGTTCAAAAACTCTATAGTTTATCCCATTATAATGTGGAAATGCACTTTCATCGATTCACTCATTCTCTCTTTTTGAAAAGTTCCACGAGTTGCAAAAGAGTTAACCATGATCAATTCACATTTGTTCTAGGGTTGTTGTTTTCTATAACTCGTTTATAGTGCCATTTAACCTCGAAAATACCAAAATGAAGTGTTTTGTAGGATTGCTTGGTAACCAAGCAAACTTTACGTTTTCTTTATTTTGCGGAAAATCACATTCGTTAGTGTTCAAAAACTCTATAGTTTATCCCACTATAATGAGGAAAGTACACTTTCATCGATTCACTCATTTTCTCTTTTTGAAAAGTCTCACGAGTTGCAAAAGAGTTATCCATGACCAATTCACATTCTTTCTAGGGTTGTTGTTTTCTATAACTCGTTTATAGTGCCATTTAACCTCGAAAATATCAAAATGAAGTGTTTTGTAGGATTGCTTGGTGACCAAGCAAACTTTACGTTTTCTTTATTTTGCGGAAAATCACATTCGTTAGTGTTCAAAAACTCTATAGTTTATCCCACTATAATGTGGAAAGTGCACTTTCATCGATTCACTCATTCTCTCTTTTTGAAAAGTCTCACGAGTTGCAAAAGAGTTAACCATGACCAATTCACATTCGTTCTAGGGTTGTTGTTTTCTATAACTCGTTTATAGTGCCATTTAACCTCGAAAATACCAAAATGAAGTGTTTTGTAGGATTGCTTGGTGACCAAGCAAACTTTATGTTTTCTTCATTTTGCGGAAAATCACATACGTTAGTTCTCAAAAACTCTATAGTTTATCCCACTATAATGTGGAAAGTGCACTTTCATCGATTCACTCATTCTCTCTTTTTTAAAAGTCTCACGAGTTGCAAAAGAGTTAACCATGACCAATTCACATTCGTTCTAAGGTTGTTGTTTTCTATAACTCGTTTATAGTTCCATTTAACCTCGAAAATACCAAAATGAAGTGTTTTGTAGGATTGCGTGGTGACCAAGCAAACTTTACGTTTTCTTCATTTTACGGAAAATCACATACGTTAGTTCTCAAAAACTCTATAGTTTATCCCACTATAATGTGGAAAAGTCTCACGAGTTGCAAAAGAGTTATCCATGACCAATTCACATTCTTTCTAGGGTTGTTGTTTTCTATAACTCGTTTATAGTACCATTTAACCTCGAAAATACCAAAATGAAGTGTTTTGTAGGATTGCTTGGTGACCAAGCAAACTTTACGTTTTCTTTATTTTGCGGAAAATCACATTCGTTAGTGTTCAAAAACTCTATAGTTTATCCCACTATAATGTGGAAAGTGCACTTTCATCGATTCACTCATTCTCTCTTTTTGAAAAGTCTCACGAGTTGCAAAAGAGTTAACCATGACCAATTCACATTCGTTCTAGGGTTGTTGTTTTCTATAACTCGTTTATAGTGCCATTTAACCTCGAAAATATCAAAATGAAGTGTTTTGTAGGATTGCTTGGTGACCAAGCAAACTTTACGTTTTATTTATTTTGCGGAAAATCACATTCGTTAGTGTTCAAAAACTCTATAGTTTATCCCATTATAATGTGGAAATGCACTTTCATCGATTCACTCATTCTCTCTTTTTGATAAGTCTCACGAGTTGCAAAAGAGTTAACCATGACCAATTCACATTCGTTCTAGGGTTGTTGTTTTCTATAACTCGTTTATAGTGCCATTTAACCTCGAAAATATCAAAATGAAGTGTTTTGTAGGATTGGTTTTCTTTATTTTGCGGAAAATCACATTCGTTAGTGTTCAAAAGCTCTATAGTTTATCCCATTATAATGTGGAAATGCACTTTCATCGATTCACTCATTCTCTCTTTTTGAAAAGTTCCACGAGTTGCAAAAGAGTTAACCATGATCAATTCACATTTGTTCTAGGGTTGTTGTTTTCTATAACTCGTTTATAGTGCCATTTAACCTCGAAAATACCAAAATGAAGTGTTTTGTAGGATTGCTTGGTAACCAAGCAAACTTTACGTTTTCTTTATTTTGCGGAAAATCACATTCGTTAGTGTTCAAAAACTCTATAGTTTATCCCACTATAATGTGGAAAGTACACTTTCATCGATTCACTCATTTTCTCTTTTTGAAAAGTCTCACGAGTTGCAAAAGAGTTATCCATGACCAATTCACATTCGTTCTAGGGTTGTTGTTTTCTATAACTCGTTTATGCCATTTAACCTCGAAAATATCAAAATGAAGTGTTTTGTAGGATTGCTTGGTGACCAAGCAAACTTTACGTTTTCTTTATTTTGCGGAAAATCACATTCGTTAGTGTTCAAAAACTCTATAGTTTATCCCATTATAATGTGGAAAGTGCACTTTCATCGATTCACTCATTCTCTCTTTTTGAAAAGTTCCAAGAGTTGCAAAAGTGACCAAGATCAATTCACATTCGTTCTAGGGTTGTTGTTTTCTATAACTCGTTTATAGTGCCATTTAACCTCGAAAATACCAAAATGAAGTGTTTTGTAGGATTGCTTGGTGACCAAGCAAACTTTACATTTTCTTTATTTTGCGGAAAATCACATTCGTTAGTGTTCAAAAACTCTATAGTTTATCCCACTATAATGTGGAAACTACACTTTCATCGATTCACTCATTTTCTCTTTTTGAAAAGTCTCACGAGTTGCAAAAGAGTTATCCATGACCAATTCACATTCTTTCTAAGGTTGTTGTTTTCTATAACTCGTTTATAGTGCCATTTAACCTCGAAAATACCAAAATGAAGTGTTTTGTAGGATTGCTTGGTGACCAAGCAAACTTTACGCTTACTTTATTTTGCGGAAAATCACATTCGTTAGTGTTCAAAAACTCTATAGTTTATCCCACTATAATGTGGAAAGTGCACTTTCATCGATTCACTCATTCTCTCTTTTTGAAAAGTCTCACGAGTTGCAAAAGAGTTAACCATGACCAATTCACATTCGTTCTAGGGTTGTTGTTTTCTATAACTCGTTTATAGTGCCATTTAACCTCAAAAATACCAAAATGAAGTGTTTTGTAGGATTGCTCGGTGACCAAGCAAACTTTATGTTTTCTTCATTTTGCGGAAAATCACATACGTTAGTTCTCAAAAACTCTATAGTTTATCCCACTATAATGTGGAAAGTACACTTTCATCGATTCACTCATTCTCTCTTTTTGAAAAGTCTCACGAGTTGCAAAAGAGTTAACCATGACCAATTCACATTCGTTCTAGGGTTGTTGTTTTCTATAACTCGTTTATAGTGCCATTTAACCTCGAAAATACCAAAATGAAGTGTTTTGTAGGATTGCTTGGTGACCAAGAACACTTTACGTTTTTTTATTTTGCGGAAAATCACATTCGTTAGTGTTAAAAAACTCTTTAGTTTATCCCACTATAATGTGGAAAGTGCACTTTCATCGATTCACTCATTCTCTCTTTTTGAAAAGTCTCACGAGTTGCAAAAGAGTTAACCATGACCAATTCACATTCGTTCTAGGGTTGTTGTTTTCTATAACTCGTTTATAGTGCCATTTAACCTCGAAAATATCAAAATGAAGTGTTTTGTAGGATTGCTTGGTGACCAAGCAAACTTTACGTTTTCTTTATTTTGCGGAAAATCACATTCGTTAGTGTTCAAAAACTCTATAGTTTATCCCATTATAATGTGGAAAGTGTACTTTCATCGATTCACTCATTCTCTCTTTTTGAAAATTTGCACGAGTTGCAAAAGTGACCAAGATCAATTCACATTCGTTCTAGGGTTGTTGTTTTCTATAACTCGTTTATAGTGCCATTTAACCTCGAAAATACCAAAATGAAGTGTTTTGTAGGATTGCTTGGTGACCAAGCAAACTTTACGCTTACTTTATTTTGCGGAAAATCACATTCGTTAGTGTTCAAAAACTCTATAGTTTATCCCACTATAATGTGGAAAGTGCACTTTCATCGATTCACTCATTCTCTCTTTTTGAAAAGTCTCACGAGTTGCAAAAGAGTTAACCATGACCAATTCACATTCGTTCTAGGGTTGTTGTTTTCTATAACTCGTTTATAGTGCCATTTAACCTCAAAAATACCAAAATGAAGTGTTTTGTAGGATTGCTTGGTGACCAAGCAAACTTTATGTTTTCTTCATTTTGCGGAAAATCACATACGTTAGTTCTCAAAAACTCTATAGTTTATCCCACTATAATGTGGAAAGTACACTTTCATCAATTCACTCATTCTCTCTTTTTGAAAAGTCTCACGAGTTGCAAAAGAGTTAACCATGACCAATTCACATTCGTTCTAGGGTTGTTGTTTTCTATAACTCGTTTATAGTGCCATTTAACCTCGAAAATACCAAAATGAAGTGTTTTGTAGGATTGCTTGGTGACCAAGAACACTTTACGTTTTTTTATTTTGCGGAAAATCACATTCGTTAGTGTTAAAAAACTCTTTAGTTTATCCCACTATAATGTGGAAAGTGCACTTTCATCGATTCACTCATTCTCTCTTTTTGAAAAGTCTCACGAGTTGCAAAAGAGTTAACCATGACCAATTCACATTCGTTCTAGGGTTGTTGTTTTCTATAACTTGTTTATAGTGCCATTTAACCTCGAAAATATCAAAATGAAGTGTTTTGTAGGATTGCTTAGTGACCAAGCAAACTTTACGTTTTCTTTATTTTGCGGAAAATCACATTCGTTAGTGTTCAAAAACTCTATAGTTTATCCCATTATAATGTGGAAAGTGCACTTTCATCGATTCACTCATTCTCTCTTTTTGAAAATTTCCACGAGTTGCAAAAGTGACCAAGATCAATTCACATTCGTTCTAGGGTTGTTGTTTTCTATAACTCGTTTATAGTGCCATTTACCCTCGAAAATACCAAAATGAAGTGTTTTGTAGGATTGCTTGGTGACCAAGCAAACTTTATGTTTTCTTCATTTTGCGGAAAATCACATACGTTAGTTCTCAAAAACTCTATAGTTTATCCCACTATAATGTGGAAAGTGCACTTTCATCGATTCACTCATTCTCTCTTTTTGAAAAGTCTCACGAGTTGCAAAAGAGTTAACCATGATCAATTCACACTCGTTCTAGGGTTGTTGTTTTCTATAACTCGTTTATAGTGACATTTAACCTCGAAAATACAAAAATGAAGTGTTTTGTAGGATTGCTTGGTGACCAAGAAAACTTTATGTTTTCTTCATTTTGCGGAAAATCACATACGTTAGTTCTCAAAAACTCTATAGTTTATCCCACTATAATGTGGAAAGTAAACTTTCATCGATACACTCATTCTCTCTTTTTGAAAAGTCTCATGAGTTGCAAAAGAGTTAACCATGACCAATTCACATTCGTTCTAGGGTTGTTGTTTTCTATAACTCGTTTATAGTGCCATTTAACCTCGAAATTACCAAAATGAAGTGTTTTGTAGGATTGCTTGGTGACCAATCAAACTTTATGTTTTCTTCATTTTGCGGAAAATCACATACGTTAGTTCTCAAAAACTCTATAGTTTATCCCACTATAATGTGGAAAGTAAACTTTCATCGATTCACTCATTCTCTCTTTTAGAAAAGTCTCATGAGTTGCAAAAGTGTTAACCATGACCAATTCACATTCGTTCTACGGTTGTTGTTTTCTATAACTCGTTTATAGTGCCATTTAACCTCGAAAATATCAAAATGAAGTGTTTTGTAGGATTGGTTTTCTTTATTTTGCGGAAAATCACATTCGTTAGTGTTCAAAAACTCTATAGTTTATCCCATTATAATGTGGAAATGCACTTTCATCGATTCACTCATTCTCTCTTTTTGAAAAGTTCCACGAGTTGCAAAAGAGTTAACCATGATCAATTCACATTTGTTCTAGGGTTGTTGTTTTCTATAACTCGTTTATAGTGCCATTTAACCTCGAAAATACCAAAATGAAGTGTTTTGTAGGATTGCTTGGTAACCAAGCAAACTTTACGTTTTCTTTATTTTGCGGAAAATCACATTCGTTAGTGTTCAAAAACTCTATAGTTTATCCCACTATAATGTGGAAAGTACACTTTCATCGATTCACTCATTTTCTCTTTTTGAAAAGTCTCACGAGTTGCAAAAGAGTTATCCATGACCAATTCACATTCGTTCTAGGGTTGTTGTTTTCTATAACTCGTTTATGCCATTTAACCTCGAAAATATCAAAATGAAGTGTTTTGTAGGATTGCTTGGTGACCAAGCAAACTTTACGTTTTCTTTATTTTGCGGAAAATCACATTCGTTAGTGTTCAAAAACTCTATAGTTTATCCCATTATAATGTGGAAAGTGCACTTTCATCGATTCACTCATTCTCTCTTTTTGAAAAGTTCCAAGAGTTGCAAAAGTGACCAAGATCAATTCACATTCGTTCTAGGGTTGTTGTTTTCTATAACTCGTTTATAGTGCCATTTAACCTCGAAAATACCAAAATGAAGTGTTTTGTAGGATTGCTTGGTGACCAAGCAAACTTTACATTTTCTTTATTTTGCGGAAAATCACATTCGTTAGTGTTCAAAAACTCTATAGTTTATCCCACTATAATGTGGAAACTACACTTTCATCGATTCACTCAGTTTCTCTTTTTGAAAAGTCTCACGAGTTGCAAAAGAGTTATCCATGACCAATTCACATTCTTTCTAGGGTTGTTGTTTTCTATAACTCGTTTATAGTACCATTTAACCTCGAAAATACCAAAATGAAGTGTTTTGTAGGATTGCTTGGTGACCAAGCAAACTTTACGCTTACTTTATTTTGCGGAAAATCACATTCGTTAGTGTTCAAAAACTCTATAGTTTATCCCACTATAATGTGGAAAGTGCACTTTCATCGATTCACTCATTCTCTCTTTTTGAAAAGTCTCACGAGTTGCAAAAGAGTTAACCATGACCAATTCACATTCGTTCTAGGGTTGTTGTTTTCTATAACTCGTTTATAGTGCCATTTAACCTCAAAAATACCAAAATGAAGTGTTTTGTAGGATTGCTTGGTGACCAAGCAAACTTTATGTTTTCTTCATTTTGCGGAAAATCACATACGTTAGTTCTCAAAAACTCTATAGTTTATCCCACTATAATGTGGAAAGTACACTTTCATCGATTCACTCATTCTCTCTTTTTGAAAAGTCTCACGAGTTGCAAAAGAGTTAACCATGACCAATTCACATTCGTTCTAGGGTTGTTGTTTTCTATAACTCGTTTATAGTGCCATTTAACCTCGAAAATACCAAAATGAAGTGTTTTGTAGGATTGCTTGGTGACCAAGAACACTTTACGTTTTTTTATTTTGCGGAAAATCACATTCGTTAGTGTTAAAAACTCTTTAGTTTATCCCACTATAATGTGGAAAGTGCACTTTCATCAATTCACTCATTCTCTCTTTTTGAAAAGTCTCACGAGTTGCAAAAGAGTTAACCATGACCAATTCACATTCGTTCTAGGGTTGTTTTCTATAACTTGTTTATAGTGCCATTTAACCTCGAAAATATCAAAATGAAGTGTTTTGTAGGATTGCTTGGTGACCAAGCAAACTTTACGTTTTTTTTATTTTGCGGAAAATCACATTCGTTAGTGTTCAAAAACTCTATAGTTTATCCCATTATAATGTGGAAAGTGCACTTTCATCGATTCACTCATTCTCTCTTTTTGAAAATTTCCACGAGTTGCAAAAGTGACCAAGATCAATTCACATTCGTTCTAGGGTTGTTGTTTTCTATAACTCGTTTATAGTGCCATTTACCCTCGAAAATACCAAAATGAAGTGTTTTGTAGGATTGCTTGGTGACCAAGCAAACTTTATGTTTTCTTCATTTTGCGGAAAATCACATACGTTAGTTCTCAAAAACTCTATAGTTTATCCCACTATAATGTGGAAAGTAAACTTTCATCGATTCACTCATTCTCTCTTTTAGAAAAGTCTCATGAGTTACAAAAGTGTTAACCATGACCAATTCACATTCGTTCTACGGTTGTTGTTTTCTATAACTCGTTTATAGTGCCATTTAACCTCGAAAATATCAAAATGAAGTGTTTTGTAGGATTGGTTTTCTTTATTTTGCGGAAAATCACATTCGTTAGTGTTCAAAAACTCTATAGTTTATCCCATTATAATGTGGAAATGCACTTTCATCGATTCACTCATTCTCTCTTTTTGAAAAGTTCCACGAGTTGCAAAAGAGTTAACCATGATCAATTCACATTTGTTCTAGGGTTGTTGTTTTCTATAACTCGTTTATAGTGCCATTTAACCTCGAAAATACCAAAATGAAGTGTTTTGTAGGATTGCTTGGTAACCAAGCAAACTTTACGTTTTCTTTATTTTGCGGAAAATCACATTCGTTAGTGTTCAAAAACTCTATAGTTTATCCCACTATAATGTGGAAAGTACACTTTCATCGATTCACTCATTTTCTCTTTTTGAAAAGTCTCACGAGTTGCAAAAGAGTTATCCATGACCAATTCACATTCGTTCTAGGGTTGTTGTTTTCTATAACTCGTTTATGCCATTTAACCTCGAAAATATCAAAATGAAGTGTTTTGTAGGATTGCTTGGTGACCAAGCAAACTTTACGTTTTCTTTATTTTGCGGAAAATCACATTCGTTAGTGTTCAAAAACTCTATAGTTTATCCCATTATAATGTGGAAAGTGCACTTTCATCGATTCACTCATTCTCTCTTTTTGAAAAGTTCCAAGAGTTGCAAAAGTGACCAAGATCAATTCACATTCGTTCTAGGGTTGTTGTTTTCTATAACTCGTTTATAGTGCCATTTAACCTCGAAAATACCAAAATGAAGTGTTTTGTAGGATTGCTTGGTGACCAAGCAAACTTTACATTTTCTTTATTTTGCGGAAAATCACATTCGTTAGTGTTCAAAAACTCTATAGTTTATCCCACTATAATGTGGAAACTACACTTTCATCGATTCACTCAGTTTCTCTTTTTGAAAAGTCTCACGAGTTGCAAAAGAGTTATCCATGACCAATTCACATTCTTTCTAGGGTTGTTGTTTTCTATAACTCGTTTATAGTACCATTTAACCTCGAAAATACCAAAATGAAGTGTTTTGTAGGATTGCTTGGTGACCAAGAACACTTTACGTTTTTTTATTTTGCGGAAAATCACATTCGTTAGTGTTAAAAACTCTTTAGTTTATCCCACTATAATGTGGAAAGTGCACTTTCATCGATTCACTCATTCTCTCTTTTTGAAAAGTCTCACGAGTTGCAAAAGAGTTAACCATGACCAATTCACATTCGTTCTAGGGTTGTTTTCTATAACTTGTTTATAGTTCCATTTAACCTCGAAAATATCAAAATGAAGTGTTTTGTAGGATTGCTTGGTGACCAAGCAAACTTTACGTTTTTTTTATTTTGCGGAAAATCACATTCGTTAGTGTTCAAAAACTCTATAGTTTATCCCATTATAATGTGGAAAGTGCACTTTCATCGATTCACTCATTCTCTCTTTTTGAAAATTTCCACGAGTTGCAAAAGTGACCAAGATCAATTCACATTCGTTCTAGGGTTGTTGTTTTCTATAACTCGTTTATAGTGCCATTTACCCTCGAAAATACCAAAATGAAGTGTTTTGTAGGATTGCTTGGTGACCAAGCAAACTTTATGTTTTCTTCATTTTGCGGAAAATCACATACGTTAGTTCTCAAAAACTCTATAGTTTATCCCACTATAATGTGGAAAGTAAACTTTCATCGATTCACTCATTCTCTCTTTTAGAAAAGTCTCATGAGTTGCAAAAGTGTTAACCATGACCAATTCACATTCGTTCTACGGTTGTTGTTTTCTATAACTCGTTTATAGTGCCATTTAACCTCGAAAATATCAAAATGAAGTGTTTTGTAGGATTGGTTTTCTTTATTTTGCGGAAAATCACATTCGTTAGTGTTCAAAAACTCTATAGTTTATCCCATTATAATGTGGAAATGCACTTTCATCGATTCACTCATTCTCTCTTTTTGAAAAGTTCCACGAGTTGCAAAAGAGTTAACCATGATCAATTCACATTTGTTCTAGGGTTGTTGTTTTCTATAACTCGTTTATAGTGCCATTTAACCTCGAAAATACCAAAATGAAGTGTTTTGTAGGATTGCTTGGTAACCAAGCAAACTTTACGTTTTCTTTATTTTGCGGAAAATCACATTCGTTAGTGTTCAAAAACTCTATAGTTTATCCCACTATAATGTGGAAAGTACACTTTCATCGATTCACTCATTTTCTCTTTTTGAAAAGTCTCACGAGTTGCAAAAGAGTTATCCATGACCAATTCACATTCGTTCTAGGGTTGTTGTTTTCTATAACTCGTTTATGCCATTTAACCTCGAAAATATCAAAATGAAGTGTTTTGTAGGATTGCTTGGTGACCAAGCAAACTTTACGTTTTCTTTATTTTGCGGAAAATCACATTCGTTAGTGTTCAAAAACTCTATAGTTTATCCCATTATAATGTGGAAAGTGCACTTTCATCGATTCACTCATTCTCTCTTTTTGAAAAGTTCCAAGAGTTGCAAAAGTGACCAAGATCAATTCACATTCGTTCTAGGGTTGTTGTTTTCTATAACTCGTTTATAGTGCCATTTAACCTCGAAAATACCAAAATGAAGTGTTTTGTAGGATTGCTTGGTGACCAAGCAAACTTTACATTTTCTTTATTTTGCGGAAAATCACATTCGTTAGTGTTCAAAAACTCTATAGTTTATCCCACTATAATGTGGAAACTACACTTTCATCGATTCACTCAGTTTCTCTTTTTGAAAAGTCTCACGAGTTGCAAAAGAGTTATCCATGACCAATTCACATTCTTTCTAGGGTTGTTGTTTTCTATAACTCGTTTATAGTACCATTTAACCTCGAAAATACCAAAATGAAGTGTTTTGTAGGATTGCTTGGTGACCAAGCAAACTTTACGCTTACTTTATTTTGCGGAAAATCACATTCGTTAGTGTTCAAAAACTCTATAGTTTATCCCACTATAATGTGGAAAGTGCACTTTCATCGATTCACTCATTCTCTCTTTTTGAAAAGTCTCACGAGTTGCAAAAGAGTTAACCATGACCAATTCACATTCGTTCTAGGGTTGTTGTTTTCTATAACTCGTTTATAGTGCCATTTAACCTCAAAAATACCAAAATGAAGTGTTTTGTAGGATTGCTTGGTGACCAAGCAAACTTTATGTTTTCTTCATTTTGCGGAAAATCACATACGTTAGTTCTCAAAAACTCTATAGTTTATCCCACTATAATGTGGAAAGTACACTTTCATCGATTCACTCATTCTCTCTTTTTGAAAAGTCTCACGAGTTGCAAAAGAGTTAACCATGACCAATTCACATTCGTTCTAGGGTTGTTGTTTTCTATAACTCGTTTATAGTGCCATTTAACCTCGAAAATACCAAAATGAAGTGTTTTGTAGGATTGCTTGGTGACCAAGAACACTTTACGTTTTTTTATTTTGCGGAAAATCACATTCGTTAGTGTTAAAAACTCTTTAGTTTATCCCACTATAATGTGGAAAGTGCACTTTCATCGATTCACTCATTCTCTCTTTTTGAAAAGTCTCACGAGTTGCAAAAGAGTTAACCATGACCAATTCACATTCGTTCTAGGGTTGTTTTCTATAACTTGTTTATAGTGCCATTTAACCTCGAAAATATCAAAATGAAGTGTTTTGTAGGATTGCTTGGTGACCAAGCAAACTTTACGTTTTTTTTATTTTGCGGAAAATCACATTCGTTAGTGTTCAAAAACTCTATAGTTTATCCCATTATAATGTGGAAAGTGCACTTTCATCGATTCACTCATTCTCTCTTTTTGAAAATTTCCACGAGTTGCAAAAGTGACCAAGATCAATTCACATTCGTTCTAGGGTTGTTGTTTTCTATAACTCGTTTATAGTGCCATTTACCCTCGAAAATACCAAAATGAAGTGTTTTGTAGGATTGCTTGGTGACCAAGCAAACTTTATGTTTTCTTCATTTTGCGGAAAATCACATACGTTAGTTCTCAAAAACTCTATAGTTTATCCCACTATAATGTGGAAAGTAAACTTTCATCGATTCACTCATTCTCTCTTTTTGAAAAGTCTCATGAGTTGCAAAAGAGTTAACCATGACCAATTCACATTCGTTCTACGGTTGTTGTTTTCTATAACTCGTTTATAGTGCCATTTAACCTCGAAATTACCAAAATGAAGTGTTTTGTAGGATTGCTTGGTGACCAAACAAACTTTATGTTTTCTTCATTTTGCGGAAAATCACATACGTTAGTTCTCAAAAACTCTATAGTTTATCCCACTATAATGTGGAAAGTAAACTTTCATCGATTCACTCATTCTCTCTTTTAGAAAAGTCTCATGAGTTGCAAAAGTGTTAACCATGACCAATTCACATTCGTTCTAGGGTTGTTGTTTTCTATAACTCGTTTATAGTGCCATTTAACCTCGAAAATATCAAAATGTAGTGTTTTGTAGGATTGGTTTTCTTTATTTTGCGGAAAATCACATTCGTTAGTGTTCAAAAACTCTATAGTTTATCCCATTATAATGTGGAAATGCACTTTCATCGATTCACTCATTCTCTCTTTTTGAAAAGTTCCACGAGTTGCAAAAGAGTTAACCATGATCAATTCACATTTGTTCTAGGGTTGTTGTTTTCTATAACTCGTTTATAGTGCCATTTAACCTCGAAAATACCAAAATGAAGTGTTTTGTAGGATTGCTTGGTAACCAAGCAAACTTTACGTTTTCTTTATTTTGCGGAAAATCACATTCGTTAGTGTTCAAAAACTCTATAGTTTATCCCACTATAATGAGGAAAGTACACTTTCATCGATTCACTCATTTTCTCTTTTTGAAAAGTCTCACGAGTTGCAAAAGAGTTATCCATGACCAATTCACATTCTTTCTAGGGTTGTTGTTTTCTATAACTCGTTTATAGTGCCATTTAACCTCGAAAATATCAAAATGAAGTGTTTTGTAGGATTGCTTGGTGACCAAGCAAACTTTACGTTTTCTTTATTTTGCGGAAAATCACATTCGTTAGTGTTCAAAAACTCTATAGTTTATCCCACTATAATGTGGAAAGTGCACTTTCATCGATTCACTCATTCTCACTTTTTGAAAAGTCTCACGAGTTGCAAAAGAGTTAACCATGACCAATTCACATTCGTTCTAGGGTTGTTGTTTTCTATAACTCGTTTATAGTGCCATTTAACCTCGAAAATACCAAAATGAAGTGTTTTGTAGGATTGCTTGGTGACCAAGCAAACTTTATGTTTTCTTCATTTTGCGGAAAATCACATACGTTAGTTCTCAAAAACTCTATAGTTTATCCCACTATAATGTGGAAAGTGCACTTTCATCGATTCACTCATTCTCTCTTTTTTAAAAGTCTCACGAGTTGCAAAAGAGTTAACCATGACCAACTCACATTCGTTCTAGGGTTGTTGTTTTCTATAACTCGTTTATAGTGCCATTTAACCACGAAAATACCAAAATGAAGTGTTTTGTAGGATTGCTTGGTGACCAAGCAAACTTTACATTTTCTTTATTTTGCGGAAAATCACATTCGTTAGTGTTCAAAAACTCTATAGTTTATCCCACTATAATGTGGAAACTACACTTTCATCGATTCACTCATTTTCTCTTTTTGAAAAGTCTCACGAGTTGCAAAAGAGTTATCCATGACCAATTCACATTCGTTCTAGGATTGTTGTTTTCTATAACTCGTTTATAGTGCCATTTAACCACGAAAATACCAAAATGAAGTGTTTTGTAGGATTGCTTGGTGACCAAGCAAACTTTACATTTTCTTTATTTTGCGGAAAATCACATTCGTTAGTGTTCAAAAACTCTATAGTTTATCCCACTATAATGTGGAAACTACACTTTCATCGATTCACTCATTTTCTCTTTTTGAAAAGTCTCACGAGTTGCAAAAGAGTTATCCATGACCAATTCACATTCTTTCTAGGGTTGTTGTTTTCTATAACTCGTTTATAGTACCATTTAACCTCGAAAATACCAAAATGAAGTGTTTTGTAGGATTGCTTGGTGACCAAGCAAACTTTACGCTTACTTTATTTTGCGGAAAATCACATTCGTTAGTGTTCAAAAACTCTATAGTTTATCCCACTATAATGTGGAAAGTGCACTTTCATCGATTCACTCATTCTCTCTTTTTGAAAAGTCTCACGAGTTGCAAAAGAGTTAACCATGACCAATTCACATTCGTTCTAGGGTTGTTGTTTTCTATAACTCGTTTATAGTGCCATTTAACCTCAAAAATACCAAAATGAAGTGTTTTGTAGGATTGCTTGGTGACCAAGCAAACTTTATGTTTTCTTCATTTTGCGGAAAATCACATACGTTAGTTCTCAAAAACTCTATAGTTTATCCCACTATAATGTGGAAAGTGCACTTTCATCGATTCACTCATTCTCTCTTTTTGAAAAGTCTCACGAGTTGCAAAAGAGTTAACCATGATCAATTCACACTCGTTCTAGGGTTGTTGTTTTCTATAACTCGTTTATAGTGCCATTTAACCTCGAAAATACCAAAATGAAGTGTTTTGTAGGATTGCTTGGTGACCAAGAAAACTTTATGTTTTCTTCATTTTGCGGAAAATCACATACGTTAGTTCTCAAAAACTCTATAGTTTATCCCACTATAATGTGGAAAGTAAACTTTCATCGATTCACTCATTCTCTCTTTTTGAAAAGTCTCATGAGTTGCAAAAGAGTTAACCATGACCAATTCACATTCGTTCTAGGGTTGTTGTTTTCTATAACTCGTTTATAGTGCCATTTAACCTCGAAATTACCAAAATGAAGTGTTTTGTAGGATTGCTTGGTGACCAAACAAACTTTATGTTTTCTTCATTTTGCGGAAAATCACATACGTTAGTTCTCAAAAACTCTATAGTTTATCCCACTATAATGTGGAAAGTAAACTTTCATCGATTCACTCATTCTCTCTTTTAGAAAAGTCACATGAGTTGCAAAAGTGTTAACCATGACCAATTCACATTCGTTCTAGGGTTGTTGTTTTCTATAACTCGTTTATAGTGCCATTTAACCTCGAAAATATCAAAATGAAGTGTTTTGTAGGATTGGTTTTCTTTATTTTGCGGAAAATCACATTCGTTAGTGTTCAAAAACTCTATAGTTTATCCCATTATAATGTGGAAATGCACTTTCATCGATTCACTCATTCTCTCTTTTTGAAAAGTTCCACGAGTTGCAAAAGAGTTAACCATGATCAATTCACATTTGTTCTAGGGTTGTTGTTTTCTATAACTCGTTTATAGTGCCATTTAACCTCGAAAATACCAAAATGAAGTGTTTTGTAGGATTGCTTGGTAACCAAGCAAACTTTACGTTTTCTTTATTTTGCGGAAAATCACATTCGTTAGTGTTCAAAAACTCTATAGTTTATCCCACTATAATGAGGAAAGTACACTTTCATCGATTCACTCATTTTCTCTTTTTGAAAAGTCTCACGAGTTGCAAAAGAGTTATCCATGACCAATTCACATTCATTCTAGGGTTGATGTTTTCTATAACTCGTTTATAGTGCCATTTAACCTCGAAAATATCAAAATGAAGTGTTTTGTAGGATTGCTTGGTGACCAAGCAAACTTTACGTTTTCTTTATTTTGCGGAAAATCACATTCGTTAGTGTTCAAAAACTCTATAGTTTATCCCACTATAATGTGGAAAGTGCACTTTCATCGATTCACTCATTCTCTCTTTTTGAAAAGTCTCACGAGTTGCAAAAGAGTTAACCATGACCAATTCACATTCGTTCTAGGGTTGTTGTTTTCTATAACTCGTTTATAGTGCCATTTAACCTCGAAAATACCAAAATGAAGTGTTTTGTAGGATTGCTTGGTGACCAAGCAAACTTTATGTTTTCTTCATTTTGCGGAAAATCACATACGTTAGTTCTCAAAAACTCTATAGTTTATCCCACTATAATGTGGAAAGTGCACTTTCATCGATTCACTCATTCTCTCTTTTTTAAAAGTCTCACGAGTTGCAAAAGAGTTAACCATGACCAATTCACATTCGTTCTAGGGTTGTTGTTTTCTATAACTCGTTTATAGTGCCATTTAACCACGAAAATACCAAAATGAAGTGTTTTGTAGGATTGCTTGGTGACCAAGCAAACTTTACATTTTCTTTATTTTGCGGAAAATCACATTCGTTAGTGTTCAAAAACTCTATAGTTTATCCCACTATAATGTGGAAACTACACTTTCATCGATTCACTCATTTTCTCTTTTTGAAAAGTCTCACGAGTTGCAAAAGAGTTATCCATGACCAATTCACATTCGTTCTAGGATTGTTGTTTTCTATAACTCGTTTATAGTGCCATTTAACCACGAAAATACCAAAATGAAGTGTTTTGTAGGATTGCTTGGTGACCAAGCAAACTTTACATTTTCTTTATTTTGCGGAAAATCACATTCGTTAGTGTTCAAAAACTCTATAGTTTATCCCACTATAATGTGGAAACTACACTTTCATCGATTCACTCATTTTCTCTTTTTGAAAAGTCTCACGAGTTGCAAAAGAGTTATCCATGACCAATTCACATTCTTTCTAGGGTTGTTGTTTTCTATAACTCGTTTATAGTACCATTTAACCTCGAAAATACCAAAATGAAGTGTTTTGTAGGATTGCTTGGTGACCAAGCAAACTTTACGCTTACTTTATTTTGCGGAAAATCACATTCGTTAGTGTTCAAAAACTCTATAGTTTATCCCACTATAATGTGGAAAGTGCACTTTCATCGATTCACTCATTCTCTCTTTTTGAAAAGTCTCACGAGTTGCAAAAGAGTTAACCATGACCAATTCACATTCGTTCTAGGGTTGTTGTTTTCTATAACTCGTTTATAGTGCCATTTAACCTCAAAAATACCAAAATGAAGTGTTTTGTAGGATTGCTTGGTGACCAAGCAAACTTTATGTTTTCTTCATTTTGCGGAAAATCACATACGTTAGTTCTCAAAAACTCTATAGTTTATCCCACTATAATGTGGAAAGTGCACTTTCATCGATTCACTCATTCTCTCTTTTTGAAAAGTCTCACGAGTTGCAAAAGAGTTAACCATGATCAATTCACACTCGTTCTAGGGTTGTTGTTTTCTATAACTCGTTTATAGTGCCATTTAACCTCGAAAATACCAAAATGAAGTGTTTTGTAGGATTGCTTGGTGACCAAGAAAACTTTATGTTTTCTTCATTTTGCGGAAAATCACATACGTTAGTTCTCAAAAACTCTATAGTTTATCCCACTATAATGTGGAAAGTAAACTTTCATCGATTCACTCATTCTCTCTTTTTGAAAAGTCTCATGAGTTGCAAAAGAGTTAACCATGACCAATTCACATTCGTTCTAGGGTTGTTGTTTTCTATAACTCGTTTATAGTGCCATTTAACCTCGAAATTACCAAAATGAAGTGTTTTGTAGGATTGCTTGGTGACCAAACAAACTTTATGTTTTCTTCATTTTGCGGAAAATCACATACGTTAGTTCTCAAAAACTCTATAGTTTATCCCACTATAATGTGGAAAGTAAACTTTCATCGATTCACTCATTCTCTCTTTTAGAAAAGTCACATGAGTTGCAAAAGTGTTAACCATGACCAATTCACATTCGTTCTAGGGTTGTTGTTTTCTATAACTCGTTTATAGTGCCATTTAACCTCGAAAATATCAAAATGAAGTGTTTTGTAGGATTGGTTTTCTTTATTTTGCGGAAAATCACATTCGTTAGTGTTCAAAAACTCTATAGTTTATCCCATTATAATGTGGAAATGCACTTTCATCGATTCACTCATTCTCTCTTTTTGAAAAGTTCCACGAGTTGCAAAAGAGTTAACCATGATCAATTCACATTTGTTCTAGGGTTGTTGTTTTCTATAACTCGTTTATAGTGCCATTTAACCTCGAAAATACCAAAATGAAGTGTTTTGTAGGATTGCTTGGTAACCAAGCAAACTTTACGTTTTCTTTATTTTGCGGAAAATCACATTCGTTAGTGTTCAAAAACTCTATAGTTTATCCCACTATAATGAGGAAAGTACACTTTCATCGATTCACTCATTTTCTCTTTTTGAAAAGTCTCACGAGTTGCAAAAGAGTTATCCATGACCAATTCACATTCATTCTAGGGTTGATGTTTTCTATAACTCGTTTATAGTGCCATTTAACCTCGAAAATATCAAAATGAAGTGTTTTGTAGGATTGCTTGGTGACCAAGCAAACTTTACGTTTTCTTTATTTTGCGGAAAATCACATTCGTTAGTGTTCAAAAACTCTATAGTTTATCCCACTATAATGTGGAAAGTGCACTTTCATCGATTCACTCATTCTCTCTTTTTGAAAAGTCTCACGAGTTGCAAAAGAGTTAACCATGACCAATTCACATTCGTTCTAGGGTTGTTGTTTTCTATAACTCGTTTATAGTGCCATTTAACCTCGAAAATACCAAAATGAAGTGTTTTGTAGGATTGCTTGGTGACCAAGCAAACTTTATGTTTTCTTCATTTTGCGGAAAATCACATACGTTAGTTCTCAAAAACTCTATAGTTTATCCCACTATAATGTGGAAAGTGCACTTTCATCGATTCACTCATTCTCTCTTTTTTAAAAGTCTCACGAGTTGCAAAAGAGTTAACCATGACCAATTCACATTCGTTCTAGGGTTGTTGTTTTCTATAACTCGTTTATAGTGCCATTTAACCACGAAAATACCAAAATGAAGTGTTTTGTAGGATTGCTTGGTGACCAAGCAAACTTTACATTTTCTTTATTTTGCGGAAAATCACATTCGTTAGTGTTCAAAAACTCTATAGTTTATCCCACTATAATGTGGAAACTACACTTTCATCGATTCACTCATTTTCTCTTTTTGAAAAGTCTCACGAGTTGCAAAAGAGTTATCCATGACCAATTCACATTCGTTCTAGGATTGTTGTTTTCTATAACTCGTTTATAGTGCCATTTAACCACGAAAATACCAAAATGAAGTGTTTTGTAGGATTGCTTGGTGACCAAGCAAACTTTACATTTTCTTTATTTTGCGGAAAATCACATTCGTTAGTGTTCAAAAACTCTATAGTTTATCCCACTATAATGTGGAAACTACACTTTCATCGATTCACTCATTTTCTCTTTTTGAAAAGTCTCACGAGTTGCAAAAGAGTTATCCATGACCAATTCACATTCTTTCTAGGGTTGTTGTTTTCTATAACTCGTTTATAGTACCATTTAACCTCGAAAATACCAAAATGAAGTGTTTTGTAGGATTGCTTGGTGACCAAGCAAACTTTACGCTTACTTTATTTTGCGGAAAATCACATTCGTTAGTGTTCAAAAACTCTATAGTTTATCCCACTATAATGTGGAAAGTGCACTTTCATCGATTCACTCATTCTCTCTTTTTGAAAAGTCTCACGAGTTGCAAAAGAGTTAACCATGACCAATTCACATTCGTTCTAGGGTTGTTGTTTTCTATAACTCGTTTATAGTGCCATTTAACCTCAAAAATACCAAAATGAAGTGTTTTGTAGGATTGCTTGGTGACCAAGCAAACTTTATGTTTTCTTCATTTTGCGGAAAATCACATACGTTAGTTCTCAAAAACTCTATAGTTTATCCCACTATAATGTGGAAAGTGCACTTTCATCGATTCACTCATTCTCTCTTTTTGAAAAGTCTCACGAGTTGCAAAAGAGTTAACCATGATCAATTCACACTCGTTCTAGGGTTGTTGTTTTCTATAACTCGTTTATAGTGCCATTTAACCTCGAAAATACCAAAATGAAGTGTTTTGTAGGATTGCTTGGTGACCAAGAAAACTTTATGTTTTCTTCATTTTGCGGAAAATCACATACGTTAGTTCTCAAAAACTCTATAGTTTATCCCACTATAATGTGGAAAGTAAACTTTCATCGATTCACTCATTCTCTCTTTTTGAAAAGTCTCATGAGTTGCAAAAGAGTTAACCATGACCAATTCACATTCGTTCTAGGGTTGTTGTTTTCTATAACTCGTTTATAGTGCCATTTAACCTCGAAATTACCAAAATGAAGTGTTTTGTAGGATTGCTTGGTGACCAAACAAACTTTATGTTTTCTTCATTTTGCGGAAAATCACATACGTTAGTTCTCAAAAACTCTATAGTTTATCCCACTATAATGTGGAAAGTAAACTTTCATCGATTCACTCATTCTCTCTTTTAGAAAAGTCACATGAGTTGCAAAAGTGTTAACCATGACCAATTCACATTCGTTCTAGGGTTGTTGTTTTCTATAACTCGTTTATAGTGCCATTTAACCTCGAAAATATCAAAATGAAGTGTTTTGTAGGATTGGTTTTCTTTATTTTGCGGAAAATCACATTCGTTAGTGTTCAAAAACTCTATAGTTTATCCCATTATAATGTGGAAATGCACTTTCATCGATTCACTCATTCTCTCTTTTTGAAAAGTTCCACGAGTTGCAAAAGAGTTAACCATGATCAATTCACATTTGTTCTAGGGTTGTTGTTTTCTATAACTCGTTTATAGTGCCATTTAACCTCGAAAATACCAAAATGAAGTGTTTTGTAGGATTGCTTGGTAACCAAGCAAACTTTACGTTTTCTTTATTTTGCGGAAAATCACATTCGTTAGTGTTCAAAAACTCTATAGTTTATCCCACTATAATGAGGAAAGTACACTTTCATCGATTCACTCATTTTCTCTTTTTGAAAAGTCTCACGAGTTGCAAAAGAGTTATCCATGACCAATTCACATTCATTCTAGGGTTGATGTTTTCTATAACTCGTTTATAGTGCCATTTAACCTCGAAAATATCAAAATGAAGTGTTTTGTAGGATTGCTTGGTGACCAAGCAAACTTTACGTTTTCTTTATTTTGCGGAAAATCACATTCGTTAGTGTTCAAAAACTCTATAGTTTATCCCACTATAATGTGGAAAGTGCACTTTCATCGATTCACTCATTCTCTCTTTTTGAAAAGTCTCACGAGTTGCAAAAGAGTTAACCATGACCAATTCACATTCGTTCTAGGGTTGTTGTTTTCTATAACTCGTTTATAGTGCCATTTAACCTCGAAAATACCAAAATGAAGTGTTTTGTAGGATTGCTTGGTGACCAAGCAAACTTTATGTTTTCTTCATTTTGCGGAAAATCACATACGTTAGTTCTCAAAAACTCTATAGTTTATCCCACTATAATGTGGAAAGTGCACTTTCATCGATTCACTCATTCTCTCTTTTTTAAAAGTCTCACGAGTTGCAAAAGAGTTAACCATGACCAATTCACATTCGTTCTAGGGTTGTTGTTTTCTATAACTCGTTTATAGTGCCATTTAACCACGAAAATACCAAAATGAAGTGTTTTGTAGGATTGCTTGGTGACCAAGCAAACTTTACATTTTCTTTATTTTGCGGAAAATCACATTCGTTAGTGTTCAAAAACTCTATAGTTTATCCCACTATAATGTGGAAACTACACTTTCATCGATTCACTCATTTTCTCTTTTTGAAAAGTCTCACGAGTTTCAAAAGAGTTATCCATGACCAATTCACATTCTTTCTAGGGTTGTTGTTTTCTATAAATCGTTTATAGTACCATTTAACCTCGAAAATACCAAAATGAAGTGTTTTGTAGGATTGCTTGGTGACCAAGCAAACTTTACGCTTACTTTATTTTGCGGAAAATCACATTCGTTAGTGTTCAAAAACTCTATAGTTTATCCCACTATAATGTGGAAAGTGCACTTTCATCGATTCACTCATTCTCTCTTTTTGAAAAGTCTCACGAGTTGCAAAAGAGTTAACCATGACCAATTCACATTTGTTCTAGGGTTGTTGTTTTCTATAACTCGTTTATAGTGCCATTTAACCTCGAAAATACCAAAATGAAGTGTTTTGTAGGATTGCTTGGTAACCAAGCAAACTTTACGTTTTCTTTATTTTGCGGAAAATCACATTCGTTAGTGTTCAAAAACTCTATAGTTTATCCCACTATAATGAGGAAAGTACACTTTCATCGATTCACTCATTTTCTCTTTTTGAAAAGTCTCACGAGTTGCAAAAGAGTTATCCATGACCAATTCACATTCATTCTAGGGTTGATGTTTTCTATAACTCGTTTATAGTGCCATTTAACCTCGAAAATATCAAAATGAAGTGTTTTGTAGGATTGCTTGGTGACCAAGCAAACTTTACGTTTTCTTTATTTTGCGGAAAATCACATTCGTTAGTGTTCAAAAACTCTATAGTTTATCCCACTATAATGTGGAAAGTGCACTTTCATCGATTCACTCATTCTCTCTTTTTGAAAAGTCTCACGAGTTGCAAAAGAGTTAACCATGACCAATTCACATTCGTTCTAGGGTTGTTGTTTTCTATAACTCGTTTATAGTGCCATTTAACCTCGAAAATACCAAAATGAAGTGTTTTGTAGGATTGCTTGGTGACCAAGCAAACTTTATATTTTCTTCATTTTGCGGAAAATCACATACGTTAGTTCTCAAAAACTCTATAGTTTATCCCACTATAATGTGGAAAGTGCACTTTCATCGATTCACTCATTCTCTCTTTTTTAAAAGTCTCACGAGTTGCAAAAGAGTTAACCATGACCAATTCACATTCGTTCTAGGGTTGTTGTTTTCTATAACTCGTTTATAGTGCCATTTAACCACGAAAATACCAAAATGAAGTGTTTTGTAGGATTGCTTGGTGACCAAGCAAACTTTACATTTTCTTTATTTTGCGGAAAATCACATTCGTTAGTGTTCAAAAACTCTATAGTTTATCCCACTATAATGTGGAAACTACACTTTCATCGATTCACTCATTTTCTCTTTTTGAAAAGTCTCACGAGTTGCAAAAGAGTTATCCATGACCAATTCACATTCTTTCTAGGGTTGTTGTTTTCTATAAATCGTTTATAGTACCATTTAACCTCGAAAATACCAAAATGAAGTGTTTTGTAGGATTGCTTGGTGACCAAGCAAACTTTACGCTTTCTTTATTTTGCGGAAAATCACATTCGTTAGTGTTCAAAAACTCTATAGTTTATCCCACTATAATGTGGAAAGTGCACTTTCATCGATTCACTCATTCTCTCTTTTTGAAAAGTCTCACGAGTTGCAAAAGAGTTAACCATGACCAATTCACATTCGTTCTAGGGTTGTTGTTTTCTATAACTCGTTTATAGTGCCATTTAACCTCAAAAATACCAAAATGAAGTGTTTTGTAGGATTGCTTGGTGACCAAGCAAACTTTATGTTTTCTTCATTTTGCGGAAAATCACATACGTTAGTTCTCAATAACTCTATAGTTTATCCCACTATAATGTGGAAAGTACACTTTCATCGATTCACTCATTCTCTCTTTTTGAAAAGTCTCACGAGTTGCAAAAGAGTTAACCATGACCAATTCACATTCGTTCTAGGGTTGTTGTTTTCTATAACTCGTTTATAGTGCCATTTAACCTCGAAAATACCAAAATGAAGTGTTTTGTAGGATTGCTTGGTGACCAAGAACACTTTACGTTTTTTTATTTTGCGGAAAATCACATTCGTTAGTGTTAAAAAACTCTTTAGTTTATCCCACTATAATGTGGAAAGTGCACTTTCATCGATTCACTCATTCTCTCTTTTTGAAAAGTCTCACGAGTTGCAAAAGAGTTAACCATGACCAATTCACATTCTTTCTAGGGTTGTTGTTTTCTATAACTCGTTTATAGTACCATTTAACCTCGAAAATACCAAAATGAAGTGTTTTGTAGGATTGCTTGGTGACCAAGCAAACTTTACGCTTACTTTATTTTGCGGAAAATCACATTCGTTAGTGTTCAAAAACTCTATAGTTTATCCCATTATAATGTGGAAAGTGCACTTTCATCGATTCACTCATTCTCTCTTTTTGAAAATTTCCACGAGTTGCAAAAGTGACCAAGATCAATTCACATTCGTTCTAGGGTTGTTGTTTTCTATAACTCGTTTATAGTGCCATTTACCCTCGAAAATACCAAAATGAAGTGTTTTGTAGGATTGCTTGGTGACCAAGCAAACTTTATGTTTTCTTCATTTTGCGGAAAATCACATACGTTAGTTCTCAAAAACTCTATAGTTTATCCCACTATAATGTGGAAAGTGCACTTTCATCGATTCACTCATTCTCTCTTTTTGAAAAGTCTCACGAGTTGCAAAAGAGTTAACCATGATCAATTCACACTCGTTCTAGGGTTGTTGTTTTCTATAACTCGTTTATAGTGCCATTTAACCTCGAAAATACCAAAATGAAGTGTGTTATAGGATTGCTTGGTGACCAAGAAAACTTTATGTTTTCTTCATTTTGCGGAAAATCACATACGTTAGTTCTCAAAAACTCTATAGTTTATCCCACTATAATGTGGAAAGTAAACTTTCATCGATTCACTCATTCTCTCTTTTAGAAAAGTCACATGAGTTGCAAAAGTGTTAACCATGACCAATTCACATTCGTTCTAGGGTTGTTGTTTTCTATAACTCGTTTATAGTGCCATTTAACCTCGAAAATATCAAAATGAAGTGTTTTGTAGGATTGGTTTTCTTTATTTTGCGGAAAATCACATTCGTTAGTGTTCAAAAACTCTATAGTTTATCCCATTATAATGTGGAAATGCACTTTCATCGATTCACTCATTCTCTCTTTTTGAAAAGTTCCACGAGTTGCAAAAGAGTTAACCATGATCAATTCACATTTGTTCTAGGGTTGTTGTTTTCTATAACTCGTTTATAGTGCCATTTAACCTCGAAAATACCAAAATGAAGTGTTTTGTAGGATTGCTTGGTAACCAAGCAAACTTTACGTTTTCTTTATTTTGCGGAAAATCACATTCGTTAGTGTTCAAAAACTCTATAGTTTATCCCACTATAATGAGGAAAGTACACTTTCATCGATTCACTCATTTTCTCTTTTTGAAAAGTCTCACGAGTTGCAAAAGAGTTATCCATGACCAATTTACATTCATTCTAGGGTTGATGTTTTCTATAACTCGTTTATAGTGCCATTTAACCTCGAAAATATCAAAATGAAGTGTTTTGTAGGATTGCTTGGTGACCAAGCAAACTTTACATTTTCTTTATTTTGCGGAAAATCACATTCGTTAGTGTTCAAAAACTCTATAGTTTATCCCACTATAATGTGGAAAGTGCACTTTCATCGATTCACTCATTCTCTCTTTTTGAAAAGTCTCACGAGTTGCAAAAGAGTTAACCATGACCAATTCACATTCGTTCTAGGGTTGTTGTTTTCTATAACTCGTTTATAGTGCCATTTAACCTCGAAAATACCAAAATGAAGTGTTTTGTAGGATTGCTTGGTGACCAAGCAAACTTTATGTTTTTTCATTTTGCGGAAAATCACATACGTTAGTTCTCAAAAACTCTATAGTTTATCCCACTATAATGTGGAAAGTGCACTTTCATCGATTCACTCATTCTCTCTTTTTTAAAAGTCTCACGAGTTGCAAAAGAGTTAACCATGACCAATTCACATTCGTTCTAGGGTTGTTGTTTTCTATAACTCGTTTATAGTGCCATTTAACCACGAAAATACCAAAATGAAGTGTTTTGTAGGATTGCTTGGTGACCAAGCAAACTTTACATTTTCTTTATTTTGCGGAAAATCACATTCGTTAGTGTTCAAAAACTCTATAGTTTATCCCACTATAATGTGGAAACTACACTTTCATCGATTCACTCATTTTCTCTTTTTGAAAAGTCTCACGAGTTGCAAAAGAGTTATCCATGACCAATTCACATTCTTTCTAGGGTTGTTGTTTTCTATAAATCGTTTATAGTACCATTTAACCTCGAAAATACCAAAATGAAGTGTTTTGTAGGATTGCTTGGTGACCAAGCAAACTTTACGCTTACTTTATTTTGCGGAAAATCACATTCGTTAGTGTTCAAAAACTCTATAGTTTATCCCACTATAATGTGGAAAGTGCACTTTCATCGATTCACTCATTCTCTCTTTTTGAAAAGTCTCACGAGTTGCAAAAGAGTTAACCATGACCAATTCACATTCGTTCTAGGGTTGTTGTTTTCTATAACTCGTTTATAGTGCCATTTAACCTCAAAAATACCAAAATGAAGTGTTTTGTAGGATTGCTTGGTGACCAAGCAAACTTTATGTTTTCTTCATTTTGCGGAAAATCACATACGTTAGTTCTCAAAAACTCTATAGTTTATCCCACTATAATGTGGAAAGTACACTTTCATCGATTCACTCATTCTCTCTTTTTGAAAAGTCTCACGAGTTGCAAAAGAGTTAACCATGACCAATTCACATTCGTTCTAGGGTTGTTGTTTTCTATAACTCGTTTATAGTGCCATTTAACCTCGAAAATACCAAAATGAAGTGTTTTGTAGGATTGCTTGGTGACCAAGAACACTTTACGTTTTTTTATTTTGCGGAAAATCACATTCGTTAGTGTTAAAAAACTCTTTAGTTTATCCCACTATAATGTGGAAAGTGCACTTTCATCGATTCACTCATTCTCTCTTTTTGAAAAGTCTCACGAGTTGCAAAAGAGTTAACCATGACCAATTCACATTCTTTCTAGGGTTGTTGTTTTCTATAACTCGTTTATAGTACCATTTAACCTCGAAAATACCAAAATGAAGTGTTTTGTAGGATTGCTTGGTGACCAAGCAAACTTTACGCTTACTTTATTTTGCGGAAAATCACATTCGTTTGTGTTCAAAAACTCTATAGTTTATCCCATTATAATGTGGAAAGTGCACTTTCATCGATTCACTCATTCTCTCTTTTTGAAAATTTCCACGAGTTGCAAAAGTGACCAAGATCAATTCACATTCGTTCTAGGGTTGTTGTTTTCTATAACTCGTTTATAGTGCCATTTACCCTCGAAAATACCAAAATGAAGTGTTTTGTAGGATTGCTTGGTGACCAAGCAAACTTTATGTTTTCTTCATTTTGCGGAAAATCACATACGTTAGTTCTCAAAAACTCTATAGTTTATCCCACCTTAATGTGGAAAGTGCACTTTCATCGATTCACTCATTCTCTCTTTTTGAAAAGTCTCACGAGTTGCAAAAGAGTTAACCATGATCAATTCACACTCGTTCTAGGGTTGTTGTTTTCTATAACTCGTTTATAGTGCCATTTAACCTCGAAAATACCAAAATGAAGTGTTTTATAGGATTGCTTGGTGACCAAGAAAACTTTATGTTTTCTTCATTTTGCGGAAAATCACATACGTTAGTTCTCAAAAACTCTATAGTTTATCCCACTATAATGTGGAAAGTAAACTTTCATCGATTCACTCATTCTCTCTTTTTGAAAAGTCTCATGAGTTGCAAAAGAGTTAACCATGACCAATTCACATTCGTTCTAGGGTTGTTGTTTTCTATAAATCGTTTATAGTACCATTTAACCTCGAAAATACCAAAATGAAGTGTTTTGTAGGATTGCTTGGTGACCAAGCAAACTTTATGTTTTCTTCATTTTGCGGAAAATCACATACGTTAGTTCTCAAAAACTCTATAGTTTATCCCACTATAATGTGGAAAGTACACTTTCATCGATTCACTCATTCTCTCTTTTTGAAAAGTCTCACGAGTTGCAAAAGAGTTAACCATGATCAATTCACACTCGTTCTAGGGTTGTTGTTTTCTATAACTCGTTTATAGTGCCATTTAACCTCGAAAATACCAAAATGAAGTGTTTTATAGGATTGCTTGGTGACCAAGAAAACTTTATGTTTTCTTCATTTTGCGGAAAATCACATACGTTAGTTCTCAAAAACTCTATAGTTTATCCCACTATAATGTGGAAAGTAAACTTTCATCGATTCACTCATTCTCTCTTTTTGAAAAGTCTCATGAGTTGCAAAAGAGTTAACCATGACCAATTCACATTCGTTCTAGGGTTGTTGTTTTCTATAACTCGTTTATAGTGCCATTTAACCTCGAAATTACCAAAATGAAGTGTTTTGTAGGATTGCTTGGTGACCAAACAAACTTTATGTTTTCTTCATTTTGCGGAAAATCACATACGTTAGTTCTCAAAAACTCTATAGTTTATCCCACTATAATGTGGAAAGTACACTTTCATCGATTCACTCATTCTCTCTTTTTGAAAAGTCTCACGAGTTGCAAAAGAGTTAACCATGATCAATTCACACTCGTTCTAGGGTTGTTGTTTTCTATAACTCGTTTATAGTGCCATTTAACCTCGAAAATACCAAAATGAAGTGTTTTATAGGATTGCTTGGTGACCAAGAAAACTTTATGTTTTCTTCATTTTGCGGAAAATCACATACGTTAGTTCTCAAAAACTCTATAGTTTATCCCACTATAATGTGGAAAGTAAACTTTCATCGATTCACTCATTCTCTCTTTTTGAAAAGTCTCATGAGTTGCAAAAGAGTTAACCATGACCAATTCACATTCGTTCTAGGGTTGTTGTTTTCTATAACTCGTTTATAGTGCCATTTAACCTCGAAATTACCAAAATGAAGTGTTTTGTAGGATTGCTTGGTGACCAAACAAACTTTATGTTTTCTTCATTTTGCGGAAAATCACATACGTTAGTTCTCAAAAACTCTATAGTTTATCCCACTATAATGTGGAAAGTAAACTTTCATCGATTCACTCATTCTCTCTTTTAGAAAAGTCTCATGAGTTGCAAAAGTGTTAACCATGACCAATTCACATTCGTTCTAGGGTTGTTGTTTTCTATAACTCGTTTATAGTGCCATTTAACCTCAAAATATCAAAATGAAGTGTTTTGTAGGATTGGTTTTCTTTATTTTGCGGAAAATCACATTCGTTAGTGTTCAAAAACTCTATAGTTTATCCCATTATAATGTGGAAATGCACTTTCATCGATTCACTCATTCTCTCTTTTTGAAAAGTTCCACGAGTTGCAAAAAAGTTAACCATGATCAATTCACATTTGTTCTAGGGTTGTTGTTTTCTATAACTCGTTTATAGTGCCATTTAACCTCGAAAATACCAAAATGAAGTGTTTTGTAGGATTGCTTGGTAACCAAGCAAACTTTACGTTTTCTTTATTTTGCGGAAAATCACATTCGTTAGTGTTCAAAAACTCTATAGTTTATCCCACTATAATGTGGAAAGTACACTTTCATCGATTCACTCATTTTCTCTTTTTGAAAAGTCTCACGAGTTGCGAAAGAGTTATCCATGACCAATTCACATTCTTTCTAGGGTTGTTGTTTTCTATAACTCGTTTATAGTGCCATTTAACCTCGAAAATATCAAAATGAAGTGTTTTGTAGGATTGCTTGGTGACCAAGCAAACTTTACGGTTTCTTTATTTTGCGGAAAATCACATTCGTTAGTGTTCAAAAACTCTATAGTTTATCCCACTATAATGTGGAAAGTCCACTTTCATCGATTCACTCATTTTCTCTTTTTTGAAAAGTCTCACGAGTTGCAAAAGAGTTATCCTTGACCAATTCACATTCTTTCTAGGGTTGTTGTTTTCTATAACTCGATTATAGTGCCATTTAACCTCGAAAATACCAAAATGAAGTGTTTTGTAGGATTGCTTGGTGACCAAGCAAACTTTATGTTTTCTTCATTTTGCGGAAAATCACATACGTTAGTTCTCAAAAACTCTATAGTTTATCCCACTATAATGTGGAAAGTACACTTTCATCGATTCACTCATTCTCTCTTTTTGAAAAGTCTCACGAGTTGCAAAAGAGTTAACCATGACCAATTCACATTCGTTCTAGGGTTGTTGTTTTCTATAACTCGTTTATAGTGCCATTTAACCTCGAAAATACCAAAATGAAGTGTTTTGTAGGATTGCTTGGTGACCAAGAACACTTTACGTTTTTTTATTTAGCGGAAAATCACATTCGTTAGTGTTAAAAAACTCTTTAGTTTATCCCACTATAATGTGGAAAGTGCACTTTCATCGATTCACTCATTCTCTCTTTTTGAAAAGTCTCACGAGTTGCAAAAGAGTTAACCATGACCAATTCACATTCGTTCTAGGGTTGTTGTTTTCTATAACTTGTTTATAGTGCCATTTAACCTCGAAAATATCAAAATGAAGTGTTTTGTAGGATTGCTTGGTGACCAAGCAAACTTTACGTTTTCTTTATTTTGCGGAAAATCACATTCGTTAGTGTTCAAAAACTCTATAGTTTATCCCATTATAATGTGGAAAGTGCACTTTCATCGATTCACTCATTCTCTCTTTTTGAAAATTTCCACGAGTTGCAAAAGTGACCAAGATCAATTCACATTCGTTCTAGGGTTGTTGTTTTCTATAACTCGTTTATAGTGCCATTTACACTCGAAAATACCAAAATGAAGTGTTTTGTAGGATTGCTTGGTGACCAAGCAAACTTTATGTTTTCTTCATTTTGCGGAAAATCACATACGTTAGTTCTCAAAAACTCTATAGTTTATCCCACTATAATGTGGAAAGTGCACTTTCATCGATTCACTCATTCTCTCTTTTTGAAAAGTCTCACGAGTTGCAAAAGAGTTAACCATGATCAATTCACACTCGTTCTAGGGTTGTTGTTTTCTATAACTCGTTTATAGTGCCATTTAACCTCGAAAATACCAAAATGAAGTGTTTTGTAGGATTGCTTGGTGACCAAGAAAACTTTATGTTTTCTTCATTTTGCGGAAAATCACATACATTAGTTCTCAAAAACTCTATAGTTTATCCCACTATAATGTGGAAAGTAAACTTTCATCGATTCACTCATTCTCTCTTTTTGAAAAGTCTCATGAGTTGCAAAAGAGTTAACCATGACCAATTCACATTCGTTCTAGGGTTGTTGTTTTCTATAACTCGTTTATAGTGCCATTTAACCTCGAAATTACCAAAATGAAGTGTTTTGTAGGATTGCTTGGTGACCAAACAAACTTTATGTTTTCTTCATTTTGCGGAAAATCACATACGTTAGTTCTCAAAAACTCTATAGTTTATCCCACTATAATGTGGAAAGTAAACTTTCATCGATTCACTCATTCTCTCTTTTAGAAAAGTCTCATGAGTTGCAAAAGTGTTAACCATGACCAATTCACATTCGTTCTAGGGTTGTTGTTTTCTATAACTCGTTTATAGTGCCATTTAACCTCGAAAATATCAAAATGAAGTGTTTTGTAGGATTGGTTTTCTTTATTTTGCGGAAAATCACATTCGTTAGTGTTCAAAAACTCTATAGTTTATCCCATTATAATGTGGAAATGCACTTTCATCGATTCACTCATTCTCTCTTTTTGAAAAGTTCCACGAGTTGCAAAAGAGTTAACCATGATCAATTCACATTTGTTCTAGGGTTGTTGTTTTCTATAACTCGTTTATAGTGCCATTTAACCTCGAAAATACCAAAATGAAGTGTTTTGTAGGATTGCTTGGTAACCAAGCAAACTTTACGTTTTCTTTATTTTGCGGAAAATCACATTCGTTAGTGTTCAAAAACTCTATAGTTTATCCCACTATAATGTGGAAAGTACACTTTCATCGATTCACTCATTTTCTCTTTTTGAAAAGTCTCACGAGTTGCAAAAGAGTTATCCATGACCAATTCACATTCTTTCTAGGGTTGTTGTTTTCTATAACTCGTTTATAGTGCCATTTAACCTCGAAAATATCAAAATGAAGTGTTTTGTAGGATTGCTTGGTGACCAAGCAAACTTTACGGTTTCTTTATTTTGCGGAAAATCACATTCGTTAGTGTTCAAAAACTCTATAGTTTATCCCACTATAATGTGGAAAGTCCACTTTCATCGATTCACTCATTTTCTCTTTTTTGAAAAGTCTCACGAGTTGCAAAAGAGTTATCCTTGACCAATTCACATTCTTTCTAGGGTTGTTGTTTTCTATAACACGTTTATAGTGCCATTTAACCTCGAAAATACCAAAATGAAGTGTTTTGTAGGATTGCTTGGTGACCAAGCAAACTTTATGTTTTCTTCATTTTGCGGAAAATCACATACGTTAGTTCTCAAAAACTCTATAGTTTATCCCACTATAATGTGGAAAGTACACTTTCATCGATTCACTCATTCTCTCTTTTTGAAAAGTCTCACGAGTTGCAAAAGAGTTAACCATGACCAATTCACATTCGTTCTAGGGTTGTTGTTTTCTATAACTTGTTTATAGTGCCATTTAACCTCGAAAATACCAAAATGAAGTGTTTTGTAGGATTGCTTGGTGACCAAGAACACTTTACGTTTTTTTATTTAGCGGAAAATCACATTCGTTAGTGTTAAAAAACTCTTTAGTTTATCCCACTATAATGTGGAAAGTGCACTTTCATCGATTCACTCATTCTCTCTTTTTGAAAAGTCTCACGAGTTGCAAAAGAGTTAACCATGACCAATTCACATTCGTTCTAGGGTTGTTGTTTTCTATAACTTGTTTATAGTGCCATTTAACCTCGAAAATATCAAAATGAAGTGTTTTGTAGGATTGCTTGGTGACCAAGCAAACTTTACGTTTTCTTTATTTTGCGGAAAATCACATTCGTTAGTGTTCAAAAACTCTATAGTTTATCCCATTATAATGTGGAAAGTGCACTTTCATCGATTCACTCATTCTCTCTTTTTGAAAATTTCCACGAGTTGCAAAAGTGACCAAGATTAATTCACATTCGTTCTAGGGTTGTTGTTTTCTATAACTCGTTTATAGTGTCATTTACCCTCGAAAATACCAAAATGAAGTGTTTTGTAGGATTGCTTGGTGACCAAGCAAACTTTATGTTTTCTTCATTTTGCGGAAAATCACATACGTTAGTTCTCAAAAACTCTATAGTTTATCCCACTATAATGTGGAAAGTAAACTTTCATCGATTCACTCATTCTCTCTTTTAGAAAAGTCTCATGAGTTGCAAAAGAGTTAACCATGATCAATTCACACTCGTTCTAGGGTTGTTGTTTTCTATAACTCGTTTATAGTGCCATTTAACCTCGAAAATACCAAAATGAAGTGTTTTGTAGGATTGCTTGGTGACCAAGAAAACTTTATGTTTTCTTCATTTTGCGGAAAATCACATACGTTAGTTCTCAAAAACTCTATAGTTTATCCCACTATAATGTGGAAAGTAAACTTTCATCGATTCACTCATTCTCTCTTTTTGAAAAGTCTCATGAGTTGCAAAAGAGTTAACCATGACCAATTCACATTCGTTCTAGGGTTGTTGTTTTCTATAACTCGTTTATAGTGCCATTTAACCTCGAAAATACCAAAATGAAGTGTTTTGTAGGATTGCTTGGTGACCAAGCAAACTTTATGTTTTCTTCATTTTGCGGAAAATCACATACGTTAGTTCTCAAAAACTCTATAGTTTATCCCACTATAATGTGGAAAGTAAACTTTCATCGATTCACTCATTCTCTCTTTTAGAAAAGTCTCATGAGTTGCAAAAGTGTTAACCATGACCAATTCCCATTCGTTCTAGGGTTGTTGTTTTCTATAACTCGTTTATAGTGCCATTTAACCTCGAAAATATCAAAATGAAGTGTTTTGTAGGATTGGTTTTCTTTATTTTGCGGAAAATCACATTCGTTAGTGTTCAAAAACTCTATAGTTTATCCCATTATAATGTGGAAATGCACTTTCATCGATTCACTCATTCTATCTTTTTGAAAAGTTCCACGAGTTGCAAAAGAGTTAACCATGATCAATTCACATTTGTTCTAGGGTTGTTGTTTTTTATAACTCGTTTATAGTGCCATTTAACCTGGAAAATACCAAAATGAAGTGTTTTGTAGGATTGCTTGGTAACCAAGCAAACTTTACGTTTTCTTTATTTTGCGGAAAATCACATTCGTTAGTGTTCAAAAACTCTATAGTTTATCCCACTATAATGTGGAAAGTACACTTTCATCGATTCACTCATTTTCTCTTTTTGAAAAGTCTCACGAGTTGCAAAAGAGTTATCCATGACCAATTCACATTCTTTCTAGGGTTGTTGTTTTCTATAACTCGTTTATAGTGCCATTTAACCTCGAAAATATCAAAACGAAGTGTTTTGTAGGATTGCTTGGTGACCAAGCAAACTTTACGTTTTCTTTATTTTGCGGAAAATCACATTCGTTAGTGTTCAAAAACTCTATAGTTTATCCCACTATAATGTGGAAAGTGCACTTTCATCGATTCACTCATTCTCTCTTTTTGAAAAGTCTCACGAGTTGCAAAAGAGTTAACCATGACCAATTCACATTCGTTCTAGGGTTGTTGTTTTCTATAACTCGTTTATAGTGCCATTTAACCTCGAAAATACCAAAATGAAGTGTTTTGTAGGATTGCTTGGTGACCAAGCAAACTTTATGTTTTCTTCATTTTGCGGAAAATCACATACGTTAGTTCTCAAAAACTCTATAGTTTATCCCACTATAATGTGGAAAGTGCACTTTCATCGATTCACTCATTCTCTTTTTTTTTAAAAGTCTCACGAGTTGCAAAAGAGTTAACCATGACCAATTCACATTCGTTCTAGGGTTGTTGTTTTCTATAACTCGTATATAGTGCCATTTAACCTCGAAAATACCAAAATGAAGTGTTTTGTAGGATTGCTTGGTGACCAAGCAAACTTTACATTTTCTTTATTTTGCGGAAAATCACATTCGTTAGTGTTAAAAACTCTATAGTTTATCCCACTATAATGTGGAAAGTACACTTTCATCGATTCACTCATTTTCTCTTTTTGAAAAGTCTCACGAGTTGCAAAAGAGTTATCCATGACCAATTCACATTCGTTCTAGGGTTGTTGTTTTCTATAACTCGTTTATAGTGCCATTTAACCTCGAAAATATCAAAATGAAGTGTTTTGTAGGATTGCTTGGTGACCAAGCAAACTTTACGTTTTCTTTATTTTGCGGAAAATCACATTCGTTAGTGTTCAAAAACTCTATAGTTTATCCCATTATAATGTGGAAAGTGCACTTTCACCGATTCACTCATTCTCTCTTTTTGAAAATTTCCACGAGTTGCAAAAGTGACCAAGATCAATTCACATTCGTTCTAGGGTTGTTGTTTTCTATAACTCGTTTATAGTGCCATTTACCCTCGAAAATACCAAAATGAAGTGTTTTGTAGGATTGCTTGGGTGACCAAGCAAACTTTATGTTTTCTTCATTTTGCGGAAAATCACATACGTTAGTTCTCAAAAACTCTATAGTTTATCCCACTATAATGTGGAAAGTGCACTTTCATCGATTCACTCATTCTCTCTTTTTGAAAAGTCTCACGAGTTGCAAAAGAGTTAACCATGATCAATTCACACTCGTTCTAGGGTTGTTGTTTTCTATAACTCGTTTATAGTGCCATTTAACCTCGAAAATACCAAAATGAAGTGTTTTGTAGGATTGCTTGGTGACCAAGAAAACTTTATGTTTTCTTCATTTTGCGGAAAATCACATACGTTAGTTCTCAAAAACTCTATAGTTTATCCCACTATAATGTGGAAAGTAAACTTTCATCGATTCACTCATTCTCTCTTTTTGAAAAGTCTCATGAGTTGCAAAAGAGTTAACCATGACCAATTCACATTCGTTCTAGGGTTGTTATTTTCTATAACTCGTTTATAGTGCCATTTAACCTCGAAAATACCAAAATGAAGTGTTTTGTAGGATTGCTTGGTGACCAAGCAAACTTTATGTTTTCTTCATTTTGCGAAAAATCACATACGTTAGTTCTCAAAAACTCTATAGTTTATCCCACTATAATGTGGAAAGTAAACTTTCATCGATTCACTCATTCTCTCTTTTTGAAAAGTCTCATGAGTTGCAAAAGTGTTAACCATGACCAATTCACATTCGTTCTAGGGTTGTTGTTTTCTATAACTCGTTTATAGTGCCATTTAACCTCGAAAATATCAAAATGAAGTGTTTTGTAGGATTGGTTTTCTTTATTTTGCGGAAAATCACATTCGTTAGTGTTCAAAAACTCTATAGTTTATCCCATTATAATGTGGAAATGCACTTTCATCGATTCACTCATTCTCTCTTTTTGAAAAGTTCCACGAGTTGCAAAAGAGTTAACCATGATCAATTCACATTTGTTCTAGGGTTGTTGTTTTCTATAACTCGTTTATAGTGCCATTTAACCTCGAAAATACCAAAATGAAGTGTTTTGTAGGATTGCTTGGTAACCAAGCAAACTTTACGTTTTCTTTATTTTGCGGAAAATCACATTCGTTAGTGTTCAAAAACTCTATAGTTTATCCCACTATAATGTGGAAAGTACACTTTCATCGATTCACTCATTTTCTCTTTTTGAAAAGTCTCACGAGTTGCAAAGAGTTATCCATGACCAATTCACATTCGTTCTAGGGTTGTTGTTTTCTATAACTCGTTTATGCCATTTAACCTCGAAAATATCAAAATGAAGTGGTTTGTAGGATTGCTTGGTGACCAAGCAAACTTTAGGTTTTTGTTTATTTTGCGGAAAATCACATTCGTTAGTGTTCAAAAACTCTATAGTTTATCCCATTATAATGTGGAAAGTGCACTTTCATCGATTCACTCATTCTCTCTTTTTGAAAAGTTCCAAGAGTTGCAAAAGTGACCAAGATCAATTCACATTCGTTCTAGGGTTGTTGTTTTCTATAACTCGTTTATAGTGCCATTTAACCTCGAAAATACCAAAATGAAGTGTTTTGTAGGATTGCTTGGTGACCAAGCAAACTTTACATTTTCTTTATTTTGCGGAAAATCACATTCGTTAGTGTTCAAAAACTCTATAGTTTATCCCACTATAATGTGGAAACTACACTTTCATCGATTCACTCATTTTCTCTTTTTGAAAAGTCTCACGAGTTGCAAAAGAGTTATCCATGACCAATTCACATTCTTTCTAGGGTTGTGTTTTCTATAACTCGTTTATAGTACCATTTAACCTCGAAAATACCAAAATGAAGTGTTTTGTAGGATTGCTTGGTGACCAAGCAAACTTTACGCTTACTTTATTTTGCGGAAAATCACATTCGTTAGTGTTCAAAAACTCTATAGTTTATCCCACTATAATGTGGAAAGTGCACTTTCATCTATTCACTCATTCTCTCTTTTTGAAAAGTCTCACGAGTTGCAAAAGAGTTAACCATGACCAATTCACATTCGTTCTAGGGTTGTTGTTTTCTATAACTCGTTTATAGTGCCATTTAACCTCAAAAATACCAAAATGAAGTGTTTTGTAGGATTGCTTGGTGACCAAGCAAACTTTATGTTTTCTTCATTTTGCGGAAAATCACATACGTTAGTTCTCAAAAACTCTATAGTTTATCCCACTATAATGTGGAAAGTACACTTTCATCGATTCACTCATTCTCTATTTTTGAAAAGTCTCACGAGTTGCAAAAGAGTTAACCATGACCAATTCACATTCGTTCTAGGGTTGTTGTTTTCTATAACTCGTTTATAGTGCCATTTAACCTCGAAAATACCAAAATGAAGTGTTTTGTAGGATTGCTTGGTGACCAAGCAAACTTTATGTTTTCTTCATTTTGCGAAAAATCACATACGTTAGTTCTCAAAAACTCTATAGTTTATCCCACCATAATGTGGAAAGTAAAATTTCATCGATTCACTCATTCTCTCTTTTTGAAAAGTCTCATGAGTTGCAAAAGTGTTAACCATGACCAATTCACATACGTTCTAGGGTTGTTGTTTTCTATAACTCGTTTATAGTGCCATTTAACCTCGAAAATATCAAAATGAAGTGTTTTGTAGGATTGGTTTTCTTTATTTTGCGGAAAATCACATTCGTTAGTGTTCAAAAACTCTATAGTTTATCCCATTATAATGTGGAAATGCACTTTCATCGATTCACTCATTCTCTCTTTTTGAAAAGTTCCACGAGTTGCAAAAGAGTTAACCATGATCAATTTACATTTGTTCTAGGGTTGTTGTTTTCTATAACTCGTTTATAGTGCCATTTAACCTCGAAAATACCAAAATGAAGTGTTTTGTAGGATTGCTTGGTAACCAAGCAAACTTTACGTTTTCTTTATTTTGCGGAAAATCACATTCGTTAGTGTTCAAAAACTCTATAGTTTATCCCACTATAATGTGGAAAGTACACTTTCATCGATTCACTCATTTTCTCTTTTTGAAAAGTCTCACGAGTTGCAAAGAGTTATCCATGACCAATTCACATTCGTTCTAGGGTTGTTGTTTTCTATAACTCGTTTATGCCATTTAACCTCGAAAATATCAAAATGAAGTGGTTTGTAGGATTGCTTGGTGACCAAGCAAACTTTACGTTTTTGTTTATTTTGCGGAAAATCACATTCGTTAGTGTTCAAAAACTCTATAGTTTATCCCATTATAATGTGGAAAGTGCACTTTCATCGATTCACTCATTCTCTCTTTTTGAAAAGTTCCAAGAGTTGCAAAAGTGACCAAGATCAATTCACATTCGTTCTAGGGTTGTTGTTTTCTATAACTCGTTTATAGTGCCATTTAACCTCGAAAATACCAAAATGAAGTGTTTTGTAGGATTGCTTGGTGACCAAGCAAACTTTACATTTTCTTTATTTTGCGGAAAATCACATTCGTTAGTGTTCAAAAACTCTATAGTTTATCCCACTATAATGTGGAAACTACACTTTCATCGATTCACTCATTTTCTCTTTTTGAAAAGTCTCACGAGTTGCAAAAGAGTTATCCATGACCAATTCACATTCTTTCTAGGGTTGTGTTTTCTATAACTCGTTTATAGTACCATTTAACCTCGAAAATACCAAAATGAAGTGTTTTGTAGGATTGCTTGGTGACCAAGCAAACTTTACGCTTACTTTATTTTGCGGAAAATCACATTCGTTAGTGTTCAAAAACTCTATAGTTTATCCCACTATAATGTGGAAAGTGCACTTTCATCGATTCACTCATTCTCTCTTTTTGAAAAGTCTCACGAGTTGCAAAAGAGTTAACCATGACCAATTCACATTCGTTCTAGGGTTGTTGTTTTCTATAACTCGTTTATAGTGCCATTTAACCTCAAAAATACCAAAATGAAGTGTTTTGTAGGATTGCTTGGTGACCAAGCAAACTTTATGTTTTCTTCATTTTGCGGAAAATCACATACGTTAGTTCTCAAAAACTCTATAGTTTATCCCACTATAATGTGGAAAGTACACTTTCATCGATTCACTCATTCTCTATTTTTGAAAAGTCTCACGAGTTGCAAAAGAGTTAACCATGACCAATTCACATTCGTTCTAGGGTTGTTGTTTTCTATAACTCGTTTATAGTGCCATTTAACCTCGAAAATACCAAAATGAAGTGTTTTGTAGGATTGCTTGGTGACCAAGAACACTTTACGTTTTTTTATTTTGCGGAAAATCACATTCGTTAGTGTTAAAAAACTCTTTAGTTTATCCCACTATAATGTGGAAAGTGCACTTTCATCGATTCACTCATTCTCTCTTTTTGAAAAGTCTCACGAGTTGCAAAAGAGTTAACCATGACCAATTCACATTCGTTCTAGGGTTGTTGTTTTCTATAACTTGTTTATAGTGCCATTTAACCTCGAAAATATCAAAATGAAGTGTTTTGTAGGATTGCTTGGTGACCAAGCAAACTTTACGTTTTCTTTATTTTGCGGAAAATCACATTCGTTAGTGTTCAAAAACTCTATAGTTTATCCCATTATAATGTGGAAAGTGCACTTTCATCGATTCACTCATTCTCTCTTTTTGAAAATTTCCACGAGTTGCAAAAGTGACCAAGATCAATTCACATTCGTTCTAGGGTTGTTGTTTTCTATAACTCGTTTATAGTGCCATTTACCCTCGAAAATACCAAAATGAAGTGTTTTGTAGGATTGCTTGGGTGACCAAGAAAACTTTATGTTTTCTTCATTTTGCGGAAAATCACATACGTTAGTTCTCAAAAACTCTATAGTTTATCCCACTATAATGTGGAAAGTAAACTTTCATCGATTCACTCATTCTCTCTTTTTGAAAAGTCTCACGAGTTGCAAAAGAGTTAACCATGATCAATTCACACTCGTTCTAGGGTTGTTGTTTTCTATAACTCGTTTATAGTGCCATTTAACCTCGAAAATACCAAAATGAAGTGTTTTGTAGGATTGCTTGGTGACCAAGAAAACTTTATGTTTTCTTCATTTTGCGGAAAATCACATACGTTAGTTCTCAAAAACTCTATAGTTTATCCCACTATAATGTGGAAAGTAAACTTTCATCGATTCACTCATTCTCTCTTTTTGAAAAGTCTCATGAGTTGCAAAAGAGTTAACCATGACCAATTCACATTCGTTCTAGGGTTGTTGTTTTCTATAACTCGTTTATAGTGCCATTTAACCTCGAAAATACCAAAATGAAGTGTTTTGTAGGATTGCTTGGTGACCAAGCAAACTTTATGTTTTCTTCATTTTGCGGAAAATCACATACGTTAGTTCTCAAAAACTCTATAGTTTATCCCACTATAATGTGGAAAGTAAACTTTCATCGATTCACTCATTCTCTCTTTTTGAAAAGTCTCATGAGTTGCAAAAGTGTTAACCATGACCAATTCACATTCGTTCTAGGGTTGTTGTTTTCTATAACTCGTTTATAGTGCCATTTAACCTCGAAAATATCAAAATGAAGTGTTTTGTAGGATTGGTTTTCTTTATTTTGCGGAAAATCACATTCGTTAGTGTTCAAAAACTCTATAGTTTATCCCATTATAATGTGGAAATGCACTTTCATCGATTCACTCATTCTCTCTTTTTGAAAAGTTCCACGAGTTGCAAAAGAGTTAACCATGATCAATTCACATTTGTTCTAGGGTTGTTGTTTTCTATAACTCGTTTATAGTGCCATTTAACCTCGAAAATACCAAAATGAAGTGTTTTGTAGGATTGCTTGGTAACCAAGCAAACTTTACGTTTTCTTTATTTTGCGGAAAATCACATTCGTTAGTGTTCAAAAACTCTATAGTTTATCCCACTATAATGTGGAAAGTACACTTTCATCGATTCACTCATTCTCTCCTTTTGAAAAGTCTCACGAGTTGCAAAAGAGTTATCCATGACCAATTCACATTCTTTCTAGGGTTGTTGTTTTCTATAACTCGTTTATAGTGCCATTTAACCTCGAAAATATCAAAATGAAGTGTTTTGTAGGATTGCTTGGTGACCAAGCAAACTTTACGTTTTCTTTATTTTGCGGAAAATCACATTCGTTAGTGTTCAAAAACTCTATAGTTTATCCCACTATAATGTGGAAAGTGCACTTTCATCGATTCACTCATTCTCTCTTTTTGAAAAGTCTCACGAGTTGCAAAAGAGTTAACCATGACCAATTCACATTCGTTCTAGGGTTGTTGTTTTCTATAACTCGTTTATAGTGCCATTTAACCTCGAAAATACCAAAATGAAGTGTTTTGTAGGATTGCTTGGTGACCAAGCAAACTTTACATTTTCTTTATTTTGCGGAAAATCACATTCGTTAGTGTTCAAAAACTCTATAGTTTATCCCACTATAATGTGGAAAGTACACTTTCATCGATTCACTCATTTTCTCTTTTTGAAAAGTCTCACGAGTTGCAAAAGAGTTATCCATGACCAATTCACATTCGTTCTAGGGTTGTTGTTTTCTATAACTCGTTTATAGTGCCATTTAACCTCGAAAATATCAAAATGAAGTGTTTTGTAGGATTGCTTGGTGACCAAGCAAACTTTACGTTTTCTTTATTTTGCGGAAAATCACATTCGTTAGTGTTCAAAAACTCTATAGTTTATCCCATTATAATGTGGAAAGTGCACTTTCATCGATTCACTCATTCTCTCTTTTTGAAAATTTCCACGAGTTGCAAAAGTGACCAAGATCAATTCACATTCGTTCTAGGGTTGTTGTTTTCTATAACTCGTTTATAGTGCCATTTACCCTCGAAAATACCAAAATGAAGTGTTTTGTAGGTTTGCTTGGTGACCAAGAAAACTTTATGTTTTCTTCATTTTGCGGAAAATCACATACGTTAGTTCTCAAAAACTCTATAGTTTATCCCACTATAATGTGGAAAGTAAACTTTCATCGATTCACTCATTCTCTCTTTTTGAAAAGTCTCATGAGTTGCAAAAGAGTTAACCATGACCAATTCACATTCGTTCTAGGGTTGTTGTTTTCTATAACTCGTTTATAGTGCCATTTAACCTCGGAAATACCAAAATGAAGTGTTTTGTAGGATTGCTTGGTGACCAAGCAAACTTTATGTTTTCTTCATTTTGCAGAAAATCACATACGTTAGTTCTCAAAAACTCTATAGTTTATCCCACTATAATGTGGAAAGTAAACTTTCATCGATTCACTCATTCTCTCTTTTTGAAAAGTCTCATGAGTTGCAAAAGTGTTAACCATGACCAATTCACATTCGTTCTAGGGTTGTTGTTTTCTATAACTCGTTTATAGTGCCATTTAACCTCGAAAATATCAAAATGAAGTGTTTTGTAGGATTGGTTTTCTTTATTTTGCCGAAAATCACATTCGTTAGTGTTCAAAAACTCTATAGTTTATCCCATTATAATGTGGAAATGCACTTTCATCGATTCACTCATTCTCTCTTTTTGAAAAGTTCCACGAGTTGCAAAAGAGTTAACCATGATCAATTCACATTTGTTCTAGGGTTGTTGTTTTCTATAACTCGTTTATAGTGCCATTTAACCTCGAAAATACCAAAATGAAGTGTTTTGTAGGATTGCTTGGTAACCAAGCAAACTTTACGTTTTCTTTATTTTGCGGAAAATCACATTCGTTAGTGTTCAAAAACTCTATAGTTTATCCCACTATAATGTGGAAAGTACACTTTCATCGATTCACTCATTTTCTCTTTTTGAAAAGTCTCACGAGTTGCAAAAGAGTTATCCATGACCAATTCACATTCGTTCTAGGGTTGTTGTTTTCTATAACTCGTTTATGCCATTTAACCTCGAAAATATCAAAATGAAGTGTTTTGTAGGATTGCTTGGTGACCAAGCAAACTTTACGTTTTCTTTATTTTGCGGAAAATCACATTCGTTAGTGTTCAAAAACTCTATAGTTTATCCCATTATAATGTGGAAAGTGCACTTTCATCGATTCACTCATTCTCTCTTTTTGAAAAGTTCCAAGAGTTGCAAAAGTGAACAAGATCAATTCACATTCGTTCTAGGGTTGTTGTTTTCTATAACTCGTTTATAGTGCCATTTAACCTCGAAAATACCAAAATGAAGTGTTTTGTAGGATTGCTTGGTGACCAAGCAAACTTTACATTTTCTTTATTTTGCGGAAAATCACATTCGTTAGTGTTCAAAAACTCTATAGTTTATCCCACTATAATGTGGAAACTACACTTTCATCGATTCACTCATTTTCTCTTTTTGAAAAGTCTCACGAGTTGCAAAAGAGTTAACCATGACCAATTCACATTCGTTCTAGGGTTGTTGTTTTCTATAACTCGTTTATAGTGCCATTTAACCTCGAAATTACCAAAATGAAGTGTTTTGTAGGATTGCTTGGTGACCAAACAAACTTTATGTTTTCTTCATTTTGCGGAAAATCACATACGTTAGTTCTCAAAAACTCTATAGTTTATCCCACTATAATGTGGAAAGTAAACTTTCATCGATTCACTCATTCTCTCTTTTTGAAAAGTCTCATGAGTTGCAAAAGTGTTAACCATGACCAATTAACATTCGTTCTAGGGTTGTTGTTTTCTATAACTCGTTTATAGTGCCATTTAACCTCGAAAATATCAAAATGAAGTGTTTTGTAGGATTGGTTTTCTTTATTTTGCGGAAAATCACATTCGTTAGTGTTCAAAAACTCTATAGTTTATCCCACTATAATGTGGAAAGTGCACTTTCATCGATTCACTCATTCTCTCTTTTTGAAAAGTCTCACGAGTTGCAAAAGAGTTAACCATGACCAATTCACATTCGTTCTAGGGTTGTTGTTTTCTATAACTCGTTTATAGTGCCATTTAACCTCGAAAATACCAAAATGAAGTGTTTTGTAGGATTGCTTGGTGACCAAGCAAACTTTACATTTTCTTTATTTTGCGGAAAATCACATTCGTTAGTGTTCAAAAACTCTATAGTTTATCCCACTATAATGTGGAAAGTACACTTTCATCGATTCACTCATTTTCTCTTTTTGAAAAGTCTCACGAGTTGCAAAAGAGTTATCCATGACCAATTCACATTCGTTCTAGGGTTGTTGTTTTCTATAACTCGTTTATAGTGCCATTTAACCTCGAAAATATCAAAATGAAGTGTTTTGTAGGATTGCTTGGTGACCAAGCAAACTTTACGTTTTCTTTATTTTGCGGAAAATCACATTCGTTAGTGTTCAAAAACTCTATAGTTTATCCCATTATAATGTGGAAAGTGCACTTTCATCGATTCACTCATTCTCTCTTTTTGAAAATTTCCACGAGTTGCAAAAGTGACCAAGATCAATTCACATTCGTTCTAGGGTTGTTGTTTTCTATAACTCGTTTATAGTGCCATTTACCCTCGAAAATACCAAAATGAAGTGTTTTGTAGGATTGCTTGGGTGACCAAGCAAACTTTATGTTTTCTTCATTTTGCGGAAAATCACATACGTTAGTTCTCAAAAACTCTATAGTTTATCCCACTATAATGTGGAAAGTAAACTTTCATCGATTCACTCATTCTCTCTTTTTGAAAAGTCTCACGAGTTGCAAAAGAGTTAACCATGATCAATTCACACTCGTTCTAGGGTTGTTGTTTTCTATAACTCGTTTATAGTGCCATTTAACCTCGAAAATACCAAAATGAAGTGTTTTGTAGGATTGCTTGGTGACCAAGAAAACTTTATGTTTTCTTCATTTTGCGGAAAATCACATACGTTAGTTCTCAAAAACTCTATAGTTTATCCCACTATAATGTGGAAAGTAAACTTTCATCGATTCACTCATTCTCTCTTTTTGAAAAGTCTAATGAGTTGCAAAAGAGTTAACCATGACCAATTCACATTCGTTCTAGGGTTGTTGTTTTCTATAACTCGTTTATAGTGCCATTTAACCTCGAAAATACCAAAATGAAGTGTTTTGTAGGATTGCTTGGTGACCAAGCAAACTTTATGTTTTCTTCATTTTGCGGAAAATCACATACGTTAGTTCTCAAAAACTCTATAGTTTATCCCACTATAATGTGGAAAGTAAACTTTCATCGATTCACTCATTCTCTCTTTTTGAAAAGTCTCATGAGTTGCAAAAGTGTTAACCATGACCAATTCACATTCGTTCTAGGGTTGTTGTTTTCTATAACTCGTTTATAGTGCCATTTAACCTCGAAAATATCAAAATGAAGTGTTTTGTAGGATTGGTTTTCTTTATTTTGCGGAAAATCACATTCGTTAGTGTTCAAAAACTCTATAGTTTATCCCATTATAATGTGGAAATGCACTTTCATCGATTCACTCATTCTCTCTTTTTGAAAAGTTCCACGAGTTGCAAAAGAGTTAACCATGATCAATTCACATTTGTTCTAGGGTTGTTGTTTTCTATAACTCGTTTATAGTGCCATTTAACCTCGAAAATACCAAAATGAAGTGTTTTGTAGGATTGCTTGGTAACCAAGCAAACTTTACGTTTTCTTTATTTTGCGGAAAATCACATTCGTTAGTGTTCAAAAACTCTATAGTTTATCCCACTATAATGTGGAAAGTACACTTTCATCGATTCACTCATTTTCTCTTTTTGAAAAGTCTCACGAGTTGCAAAAGAGTTATCCATGACCAATTCACATTCGTTCTAGGGTTGTTGTTTTCTATAACTCGTTTATAGTGCCATTTAACCTCGAAAATATCAAAATGAAGTGTTTTGTAGGATTGCTTGGTGACCAAGCAAACTTTACGTTTTCTTTATTTTGCGGAAAATCACATTCGTTAGTGTTCAAAAACTCTATAGTTTATCCCATTATAATGTGGAAAGTGCACTTTCATCGATTCACTCATTCTCTCTTTTTGAAAATTTCCACGAGTTGCAAAAGTGACCAAGATCAATTCACATTCGTTCTAGGTTTGTTGTTTTCTATAACTCGTTTATAGTGCCATTTACCCTCGAAAATACCAAAATGAAGTGTTTTGTAGGATTGCTTGGGTGACCAAGCAAACTTTATGTTTTCTTCATTTTGCGGAAAATCACATACGTTAGTTCTCAAAAACTCTATAGTTTATCCCACTATAATGTGGAAAGTAAACTTTCATCGATTCACTCATTCTCTCTTTTTGAAAAGTCTCACGAGTTGCAAAAGAGTTAACCATGATCAATTCACACTCGTTCTAGGGTTGTTGTTTTCTATAACTCGTTTATAGTGCCATTTAACCTCGAAAATACCAAAATGAAGTGTTTTGTAGGATTGCTTGGTGACCAAGAAAACTTTATGTTTTCTTCATTTTGCGGAAAATCACATACGTTAGTTCTCAAAAACTCTATAGTTTATCCCACTATAATGTGGAAAGTAAACTTTCATTGATTCACTCATTCTCTCTTTTTGAAAAGTCTCATGAGTTGCAAAAGAGTTAACCATGACCAATTCACATTCGTTCTAGGGTTGTTGTTTTCTATAACTCGTTTATAGTGCCATTTAACCTCGAAAATACCAAAATGAAGTGTTTTGTAGGATTGCTTGGTGACCAAGCAAACTTTATGTTTTCTTCATTTTGCGGAAAATCACATACGTTAGTTCTCAAAAACTCTATAGTTTATCCCACTATAATGTGGAAAGTAAACTTTCATCGATTCACTCATTCTCTCTTTTTGAAAAGTCTCATGAGTTGCAAAAGTGTTAACCATGACCAATTCACATTCGTTCTAGGGTTGTTGTTTTCTATAACTCGTTTATAGTGCCATTTAACCTCGAAAATATCAAAATGAAGTGTTTTGTAGGATTGGTTTTCTTTATTTTGCGGAAAATCAAATTCGTTAGTGTTCAAAAACTCTATAGTTTATCCCATTATAATGTGGAAATGCACTTTCATCGATTCACTCATTCTCTCTTTTTGAAAAGTTCCACGAGTTGCAAAAGAGTTAACCATGATCAATTCACATTTGTTCTAGGGTTGTTGTTTTCTATAACTCGTTTATAGTGCCATTTAACCTCGAAAATACCAAAATGAAGTGTTTTGTAGGATTGCTTGGTAACCAAGCAAACTTTACGTTTTCTTTATTTTGCGGAAAATCACATTCGTTAGTGTTCAAAAACTCTATAGTTTATCCCACTATAATGTGGAAAGTACACTTTCATCGATTCACTCATTTTCTCTTTTTGAAAAGTCTCACGAGTTGCAAAAGAGTTATCCATGACCAATTCACATTCGTTCTAGGGTTGTTGTTTTCTATAACTCGTTTATGCCATTTAACCTCGAAAATATCAAAATGAAGTGTTTTGTAGGATTGCTTGGTGACCAAGCAAACTTTACGTTTTCTTTATTTTGCGGAAAATCACATTCGTTAGTGTTCAAAAACTCTATAGTTTATCCCATTATAATGTGGAAAGTGCACTTTCATCGATTCACTCATTCTCTCTTTTTGAAAAGTTCCAAGAGTTGCAAAAGTGACCAAGATCAATTCACATTCGTTCTAGGGTTGTTGTTTTCTATAACTCGTTTATAGTGCCATTTACCCTCGAAAATACCAAAATGAAGTGTTTTGTAGGATTGCTTGGTGACCAAGAAAACTTTATGTTTTCTTCATTTTGCGGAAAATCACATACGTTAGTTCTCAAAAACTCTATAGTTTATCCCACTATAATGTGGAAAGTAAACTTTCATCGATTCACTCATTCTCTCTTTTTGAAAAGTCTCATGAGTTGCAAAAGAGTTAACCATGACCAATTCACATTCGTTCTAGGGTTGTTGTTTTCTATAACTCGTTTATAGTGCCATTTAACCTCGAAATTACCAAAATGAAGTGTTTTGTAGGATTGCTTGGTGACCAAACAAACTTTATGTTTTCTTCATTTTGCGGAAAATCACATACGTTAGTTCTCAAAAACTCTATAGTTTATCCCACTATAATGTGGAAAGTAAACTTTCATCGATTCACTCATTCTCTCTTTTTTAAAAGTCTCATGAGTTGCAAAAGTGTTAACCATGACCAATTAACATTCGTTCTAGGGTTGTTGTTTTCTATAACTCGTTTATAGTGCCATTTAACCTCGAAAATACCAAAATGAAGTGTTTTGTAGGATTGCTTGGTGACCAAGCAAACTTTATGTTTTCTTCATTTTGCGGAAAATCACATACGTTAGTTCTCAAAAACTCTATAGTTTATCCCACTATAATGTGGAAAGTAAACTTTCATCGATTCACTCATTCTCTCTTTTTGAAAAGTTTCATGAGTTGCAAAAGTGTTAACCATGACCAATTCACATTCGTTCTAGGGTTGTTGTTTTCTATAACTCGTTTATAGTGCCATTTAACCTCGAAAATATCAAAATGAAGTGTTTTGTAGGATTGGTTTTCTTTATTTTGCGGAAAATCACATTCGTTAGTGTTCAAAAACTCTATAGTTTATCCCATTATAATGTGGAAATGCACTTTCATCGATTCACTCATTCTCTCTTTTTGAAAAGTTCCACGAGTTGCAAAAGAGTTAACCATGATCAATTCACATTTGTTCTAGGGTTGTTGTTTTCTATAACTCGTTTATAGTGCCATTTAACCTCGAAAATACCAAAATGAAGTGTTTTGTAGGATTGCTTGGTAACCAAGCAAACTTTACGTTTTCTTTATTTTGCGGAAAATCACATTCGTTAGTGTTCAAAAACTCTATAGTTTATCCCACTATAATGTGGAAAGTACACTTTCATCGATTCACTCATTTTCTCTTTTTGAAAAGTCTCACGAGTTGCAAAAGAGTTATCCATGACCAATTCACATTCGTTCTAGGGTTGTTGTTTTCTATAACTCGTTTATGCCATTTAACCTCGAAAATATCAAAATGAAGTGTTTTGTAAGATTGCTTGGTGACCAAGCAAACTTTACGTTTTCTTTATTTTGCGGAAAATCACATTCGTTAGTGTTCAAAAACTCTATAGTTTATCCCATTATAATGTGGAAAGTGCACTTTCATCGATTCACTCATTCTCTCTTTTTGAAAAGTTCCAAGAGTTGCAAAAGTGACCAAGATCAATTCACATTCGTTCTAGGGTTGTTGTTTTCTATAACTCGTTTATAGTGCCATTTAACCTCGAAAATACCAAAATGAAGTGTTTTGTAGGATTGCTTGGTGACCAAGCAAACTTTACATTTTCTTTATTTTGCGGAAAATCACATTCGTTAGTGTTCAAAAACTCTATAGTTTATCCCACTATAATGTGGAAACTACACTTTCATCGATTCACTCATTTTCTCTTTTTGAAAAGTCTCACGAGTTGCAAAAGAGTTATCCATGACCAATTCACATTCGTTCTAGGGTTGTTGTTTTCTATAACTAGTTTATGCCATTTAACCTCGAAAATATCAAAATGAAGTGTTTTGTAGGATTGCTTGGTGACCAAGCAAACTTTACGTTTTTTTATTTTGCGGAAAATCACATTCGTTAGTGTTCAAAAACTCTATAGTTTATCCCATTATAATGTGGAAAGTGCACTTTCATCGATTCACTCATTCTCTCTTTTTGAAAAGTTCCAAGAGTTGCAAAAGTGACCAAGATCAATTCACATTCGTTCTAGGGTTGTTGTTTTCTATAACTCGTTTATTGTGCCATTTACCCTCGAAAATACCAAAATGAAGTGTTTTGTAGGATTGCTTGGTGACCAAGCAAACTTTATGTTTTCTTCATTTTGCGGAAAATCACATACGTTAGTTCTCAAAAACTCTATAGTTTATCTCACTATAATGTGGAAAGTGCACTTTCATCGATTCACTCATTCTCTCTTTTTGAAAAGTCTCACGAGTTGCAAAAGAGTTAACCATGATCAATTCACACTCGTTCTAGGGTTGTTGTTTTCTATAACTCGTTTATAGTGCCATTTAACCTCGAAAATACCAAAATGAAGTGTTTTGTAGGATTGCTTGGTGACCAAGCAAACTTTATGTTTTCTTCATTTTGCGGAAAATCACATACGTTAGTTCTCAAAAACTCTATAGTTTATCCCACTATAATGTGGAAAGTAAACTTTCATCGATTCACTCATTCTCTCTTTTTGAAAAGTCTCATGAGTTGCAAAAGTGTTAACCATGACCAATTCACATTCGTTCTAGGGTTGTTGTTTTCTATAACTCGTTTATAGTGCCATTTAACCTCGAAAATATCAAAATGAAGTGTTTTGTAGGATTGGTTTTCTTTATTTTGCGGAAAATCACATTCGTTAGTGTTCAAAAACTCTATAGTTTATCCCATTATAATGTGGAAATGCACTTTCATCGATTCACTCATTCTCTCTTTTTGAAAAGTTCCACGAGTTGCAAAAGAGTTAACCATGATCAATTCACATTTGTTCTAGGGTTGTTGTTTTCTATAACTCGTTTATAGTGCCATTTAACCTCGAAAATACCAAAATGAAGTGTTTTGTAGGATTGCTTGGTAACCAAGCAAACTTTACGTTTTCTTTATTTTGCGGAAAATCACATTCGTTAGTGTTCAAAAACTCTATAGTTTATCCCACTATAATGTGGAAAGTACACTTTCATCGATTCACTCATTCTCTCTTTTTGAAAAGTCTCACGAGTTGCAAAAGAGTTATCCATGACCAATTCACATTCGTTCTAGGGTTGTTGTTTTCTATAACTCGTTTATAGTGCCATTTAACCTCGAAAATACCAAAATGAAGTGTTTTGTAGGATTGCTTGGTGACCAAGCAAACTTTACATTTTCTTTATTTTGCGGAAAATCACATTCGTTAGTGTTCAAAAACTCTATAGTTTATCCCACTATAATGTGGAAAGTACACTTTCATCGATTCACTCATTTTCTCTTTTTGAAAAGTCTCACGAGTTGCAAAAGAGTTATCCATGACCAATTCACATTCGTTCTAGGGTTGTTGTTTTCTATAACTCGTTTATAGTGCCATTTAACCTCGAAAATATCAAAATGAAGTGTTTTGTAGGATTGCTTGGTGACCAAGCAAACTTTACGTTTTCTTTATTTTACGGAAAATCACATTCGTTAGTGTTCAAAAACTCTATAGTTTATCCCATTATAATGTGGAAAGTGCACTTTCATCGATTCACTCATTCTCTCTTTTTGAAAATTTCCACGAGTTGCAAAAGTGACCAAGATCAATTCACATTCGTTCTAGGGTTGTTGTTTTCTATAACTCGTTTATAGTGCCATTTACCCTCGAAAATACCAAAATGAAGTGTTTTGTAGGATTGCTTGGGTGACCAAGCAAACTTTATGTTTTCTTCATTTTGCGGAAAATCACATACGTTAGTTCTCAAAAACTCTATAGTTTATCCCACTATAATGTGGAAAGTAAACTTTCATCGATTCACTCATTCTCTCTTTTTGAAAAGTCTCACGAGTTGCAAAAGAGTTAACCATGATCAATTCACACTCGTTCTAGGGTTGTTGTTTTCTATAACTCGTTTATAGTGCCATTTAACCTCGAAAATACCAAAATGAAGTGTTTTGTAGGATTGCTTGGTGACCAAGAAAACTTTATGTTTTCTTCATTTTGCGGAAAATCACATACGTTAGTTCTCAAAAACTCTATAGTTTATCCCACTATAATGTGGAAAGTAAACTTTCATCGATTCACTCATTCTCTCTTTTTGAAAAGTCTCATGAGTTGCAAAAGAGTTAACCATGACCAATTCACATTCGTTCTAGGGTTGTTGTTTTCTATAACTCGTTTATAGTGCCATTTAACCTCGAAAATACCAAAATGAAGTGTTTTGTAGGATTGCTTGGTGACCAAGCAAACTTTATGTTTTCTTCATTTTGCGGAAAATCACATACGTTAGTTCTCAAAAACTCTATAGTTTATCCCACTATAATGTGGAAAGTAAACTTTCATCGATTCACTCATTCTCTCTTTTTGAAAAGTCTCATGAGTTGCAAAAGTGTTAACCATGACCAATTCACATTCGTTCTAGGGTTGTTGTTTTCTATAACTCGTTTATAGTGCCATTTAACCTCGAAAATATCTAAATGAAGTGTTTTGTAGGATTGGTTTTCTTTATTTTGCGGAAAATCACATTCGTTAGTGTTCAAAAACTCTATAGTTTATCCCATTATAATGTGGAAATGCACTTTCATCGATTCACTCATTCTCTCTTTTTGAAAAGTTCCACGAGTTGCAAAAGAGTTAACCATGATCAATTCACATTTGTTCTAGGGTTGTTGTTTTCTATAACTCGTTTATAGTGCCATTTAACCTCGAAAATACCAAAATGAAGTGTTTTGTAGGATTGCTTGGTAACCAAGCAAACTTTACGTTTTCTTTATTTTGCGGAAAATCACATTCGTTAGTGTTCAAAAACTCTATAGTTTATCCCACTATAATGTGGAAAGTACACTTTCATCGATTCACTCATTTTCTCTTTTTGAAAAGTCTCACGAGTTGCAAAAGAGTTATCCATGACCAATTCACATTCGTTCTAGGGTTGTTGTTTTCTATAACTCGTTTATGCCATTTAACCTCGAAAATATCAAAATGAAGTGTTTTGTAGGATTGCTTGGTGACCAAGCAAACTTTACGTTTTCTTTATTTTGCGGAAAATCACATTCGTTAGTGTTCAAAAACTCTATAGTTTATCCCATTATAATGTGGAAAGTGCACTTTCATCGATTCACTCATTCTCTCTTTTTGAAAAGTTCCAAGAGTTGCAAAAGTGACCAAGATCAATTCACATTCGTTCTAGGGTTGTTGTTTTCTATAACTCGTTTATAGTGCCATTTAACCTCGAAAATACCAAAATGAAGTGTTTTGTAGGATTGCTTGGTGACCAAGCAAACTTTACATTTTCTTTATTTTGCGGAAAATCACATTCGTTAGTGTTCAAAAACTCTATAGTTTATCCCACTATAATGTGGAAACTACACTTTCATCGATTCACTCATTTTCTCTTTTTGAAAAGTCTCACGAGTTGCAAAAGACTTATCCATGACCAATTCACATTCGTTCTAGGGTTGTTGTTTTCTATAACTCGTTTATGCCATTTAACCTCGAAAATATCAAAATGAAGTGTTTTGTAGGATTGCTTGGTGACCAAGCAAACTTTACGTTTTCTTTATTTTGCGGAAAATCACATTCGTTAGTGTTCAAAAACTCTATAGTTTATCCCATTATAATGTGGAAAGTGCACTTTCATCGATTCACTCATTCTCTCTTTTTGAAAAGTTCCAAGAGTTGCAAAAGTGACCAAGATCAATTCACATTCGTTCTAGGGTTGTTGTTTTCTATAACTCGTTTATAGTGCCATTTACCCTCGAAAATACCAAAATGAAGTGTTTTGTAGGATTGCTTGGTGACCAAGCAAACTTTATGTTTTCTTCATTTTGCGGAAAATCACATACGTTAGTTCTCAAAAACTCTATAGTTTATCCCACTATAATGTGGAAAGTGCACTTTCATCGATTCACTCATTCTCTCTTTTTGAAAAGTCTCACGAGTTGCAAAAGAGTTAACCATGATCAATTCACACTCGTTCTAGGGTTGTTGTTTTCTATAACTCGTTTATAGTGCCATTTAACCTCGAAAATACCAAAATGAAGTGTTTTGTAGGATTGCTTGGTGACCAAGAAAACTTTATGTTTTCTTCATTTTGCGGAAAATCACATACGTTAGTTCTCAAAAACTCTATAGTTTATCCCACTATAATGTGGAAAGTAAACTTTCATCGATTCACTCATTCTCTCTTTTTGAAAAGTCTCATGAGTTGCAAAAGAGTTAACCATGACCAATTCACATTCGTTCTAGGGTTGTTGTTTTCTATAACTCGTTTATAGTGCCATTTAACCTCGAAATTACCAAAATGAAGTGTTTTGTAGGATTGCTTGGTCACCAAGCAAACTTTATGTTTTCTTCATTTTGCGGAAAATCACATACGTTAGTTCTCAAAAACTCTATAGTTTATCCCACTATAATGTGGAAAGTAAACTTTCATCGATTCACTCATTCTCTCTTTTTGAAAAGTCTCATGAGTTGCAAAAGTGTTAACCATGACCAATTCACATTCGTTCTAGGGTTGTTGTTTTCTATAACTCGTTTATAGTGCCATTTAACCTCGAAAATATCAAAATGAAGTGTTTTGTAGGATTGGTTTTCTTTATTTTGCGGAAAATCACATTCGTTAGTGTTCAAAAACTCTATAGTTTATCCCACTATAATGTGGAAAGTGCACTTTCATCGATTCACTCATTCTCTCTTTTTGAAAAGTCTCACGAGTTGCAAAAGAGTTAACCATGACCAATTCACATTCGTTCTAGGGTTGTTGTTTTCTATAACTCGTTTATAGTGCCATTTAACCTCGAAAATACCAAAATGAAGTGTTTTGTAGGATTGCTTGGTGACCAAGCAAACTTTACATTTTCTTTATTTTGCGGAAAATCACATTCGTTAGTGTTCAAAAACTCTATAGTTTATCCCACTATAATGTGGAAAGTACACTTTCATCGATTCACTCATTTTCTCTTTTTGAAAAGTCTCACGAGTTGCAAAAGAGTTATCCATGACCAATTCACATTCGTTCTAGGGTTGTTGTTTTCTATAACTCGTTTATAGTGCCATTTAACCTCGAAAATATCAAAATGAAGTGTTTTGTAGGATTGCTTGGTGACCAAGCAAACTTTACGTTTTCTTTATTTTGCGGAAAATCACATTCGTTAGTGTTCAAAAACTCTATAGTTTATCCCATTATAATGTGGAAAGTGCACTTTCATCGATTCACTCATTCTCTCTTTTTGAAAATTTCCACGAGTTGCAAAAGTGACCAAGATCAATTCACATTCGTTCTAGGGTTGTTCTTTTCTATAACTCGTTTATAGTGCCATTTACCCTCGAAAATACCAAAATGAAGTGTTTTGTAGGATTGCTTGGGTGACCAAGCAAACTTTATGTTTTCTTCATTTTGCGGAAAATCACATACGTTAGTTCTCAAAAACTCTATAGTTTATCCCACTATAATGTGGAAAGTGCACTTTCATCGATTCACTCATTCTCTCTTTTTGAAAAGTCTCACGAGTTGCAAAAGAGTTAACCATGATCAATTCACACTCGTTCTAGGGTTGTTGTTTTCTATAACTCGTTTATAGTGCCATTTAACCTCGAAAATACCAAAATGAAGTGTTTTGTAGGATTGCTTGGTGACCAAGAAAACTTTATGTTTTCTTCATTTTGCGGAAAATCACATACGTTAGTTCTCAAAAACTCTATAGTTTATCCCACTATAATGTGGAAAGTAAACTTTCATCGATTCACTCATTCTCTCTTTTTGAAAAGTCTCATGAGTTGCAAAAGAGTTAACCATGACCAATTCACATTCGTTCTAGGGTTGTTGTTTTCTATAACTCGTTTATAGTGCCATTTAACCTCGAAATTACCAAAATGAAGTGTTTTGTAGGATTGCTTGGTGACCAAGCAAACTTTATGTTTTCTTCATTTTGCGGAAAATCACATACGTTAGTTCTCAAAAACTCTATAGTTTATCCCACTATAATGTGGAAAGTAAACTTTCATCGATTCACTCATTCTCTCTTTTTGAAAAGTCTCATGAGTTGCAAAAGTGTTAACCATGACCAATTCACATTCGTTCTAGGGTTGTTGTTTTCTATAACTCGTTTATAGTGCCATTTAACCTCGAAAATATCAAAATGAAGTGTTTTGTAGGATTGGTTTTCTTTATTTTGCGGAAAATCACATTCGTTAGTGTTCAAAAACTCTATAGTTTATCCCACTATAATGTGGAAAGTGCACTTTCATCGATTCACTCATTCTCTCTTTTTGAAAAGTCTCACGAGTTGCAAAAGAGTTAACCATGACCAATTCACATTCGTTCTAGGGTTGTTGTTTTCTATAACTCGTTTATAGTGCCATTTAACCTCGAAAATACCAAAATGAAGTGTTTTGTAGGATTGCTTGGTGACCAAGCAAACTTTACATTTTCTTTATTTTGCGGAAAATCACATTCGTTAGTGTTCAAAAACTCTATAGTTTATCCCACTATAATGTGGAAAGTACACTTTCATCGATTCACTCATTTTCTCTTTTTGAAAATTCTCACGAGTTGCAAAAGAGTTATCCATGACCAATTCACATTCGTTCTAGGGTTGTTGTTTTCTATAACTCGTTTATGCCATTTAACCTCGAAAATATCAAAATGAAGTGTTTTGTAGGATTGCTTGGTGACCAAGCAAACTTTACGTTTTCTTTATTTTGCGGAAAATCACATTCGTTAGTGTTCAAAAACTCTATAGTTTATCCCATTATAATGTGGAAAGTGCACTTTCATCGATTCACTCATTCTCTCTTTTTGAAAAGTTCCAAGAGTTGCAAAAGTGACCAAGATCAATTCACATTCGTTCTAGGGTTGTTGTTTTCTATAACTCTTTTATAGTGCCATTTAACCTCGAAAATACCAAAATGAAGTGTTTTGTAGGATTGCTTGGTGACCAAGCAAACTTTACATTTTCTTTATTTTGCGGAAAATCACATTCGTTAGTGTTCAAAAACTCTATAGTTTATCCCACTATAATGTGGAAACTACACTTTCATCGATTCACTCATTTTCTCTTTTTGAAAAGTCTCACGAGTTGCAAAAGAGTTATCCATGACCAATTCACATTCGTTCTAGGGTTGTTGTTTTCTATAACTCGTTTATAGTGCCATTTAACCTCGAAAATATCAAAATGAAGTGTTTTGTAGGATTGCTTGGGTGACCAAGCAAACTTTATGTTTTCTTCATTTTGCGGAAAATCACATACGTTAGTTCTCAAAAACTCTATAGTTTATCCCACTATAATGTGGAAAGTAAACTTTCATCGATTCACTCATTCTCTCTTTTTGAAAAGTCTCACGAGTTGCAAAAGAGTTAACCATGATCAATTCACACTCGTTCTAGGGTTGTTGTTTTCTATAACTCGTTTATAGTGCCATTTAACCTCGAAAATACAAAAATGAAGTGTTTTGTAGGATTGCTTGGTGACCAAGAAAACTTTATGTTTTCTTCATTTTGCGGAAAATCACATACGTTAGTTCTCAAAAACTCTATAGTTTATCCCACTATAATGTGGAAAGTAAACTTTCATCGATTCACTCATTCTCTCTTTTTGAAAAGTCTCATGAGTTGCAAAAGAGTTAACCATGACCAATTCACATTCGTTCTAGGGTTGTTGTTTTCTATAACTCGTTTATAGTGCCATTTAACCTCGAAATTACCAAAATGAAGTGTTTTGTAGGATTGCTTGGTGACCAAGCAAACTTTATGTTTTCTTCATTTTGCGGAAAATCACATACGTTAGTTCTCAAAAACTCTATAGTTTATCCCACTATAATGTGGAAAGTAAACTTTCATCGATTCACTCATTCTCTCTTTTTGAAAAGTCTCATGAGTTGCAAAAGTGTTAACCATGACCAATTCACATTCGTTCTAGGGTTGTTGTTTTCTATAACTCGTTTATAGTGCCATTTAACCTCGAAAATATCAAAATGAAGTGTTTTGTAGGATTGGTTTTCTTTATTTTGCGGAAAATCACATTCGTTAGTGTTCAAAAACTCTATAGTTTATCCCACTATAATGTGGAAAGTGCACTTTCATCGATTCACTCATTCTCTCTTTTTGAAAAGTCTCACGAGTTGCAAAAGAGTTAACCATGACCAATTCACATTCGTTCTAGGGTTGTTGTTTTCTATAACTCGTTTATAGTGCCATTTAACCTCGAAAATACCAAAATGAAGTGTTTTGTAGGATTGCTTGGTGACCAAGCAAACTTTACATTTTCTTTATTTTGCGGAAAATCACATTCGTTAGTGTTCAAAAACTCTATAGTTTATCCCACTATAATGTGGAAAGTACACTTTCATCGATTCACTCATTTTCTCTTTTTGAAAAGTCTCACGAGTTGCAAAAGAGTTATCCATGACCAATTCACATTCGTTCTAGGGTTGTTGTTTTCTATAACTCGTTTATAGTGCCATTTAACCTCAAAAATATCAAAATGAAGTGTTTTGTAGGATTGCTTGGTGACCAAGCAAACTTTACGTTTTCTTTATTTTGCGGAAAATCACATTCGTTAGTGTTCAAAAACTCTATAGTTTATCCCATTATAATGTGGAAAGTGCACTTTCATCGATTCACTCATTCTCTCTTTTTGAAAATTTCCACGAGTTGCAAAAGTGACCAAGATCAATTCACATTCGTTCTAGGGTTGTTGTTTTCTATAACTCGTTTATAGTGCCATTTACCCTCGAAAATACCAAAATGAAGTGTTTTGTAGGATTGCTTGGGTGACCAAGCAAACTTTATGTTTTCTTCATTTTGCGGAAAATCACATACGTTAGTTCTCAAAAACTCTATAGTTTATCCCACTATAATGTGGAAAGTAAACTTTCATCGATTCACTCATTCTCTCTTTTTGAAAAGTCTCACGAGTTGCAAAAGAGTTAACCATGATCAATTCACACTCGTTCTAGGGTTGTTGTTTTCTATAACTCGTTTATAGTGCCATTTAACCTCGAAAATACAAAAATGAAGTGTTTTGTAGGATTGCTTGGTTACCAAGAAAACTTTATGTTTTCTTCATTTTGCGGAAAATCACATACGTTAGTTCTCAAAAACTCTATAGTTTATCCCACTATAATGTGGAAAGTAAACTTTCATCGATTCACTCATTCTCTCTTTTTGAAAAGTCTCATGAGTTGCAAAAGAGTTAACCATGACCAATTCACATTCGTTCTAGGGTTGTTGTTTTCTATAACTCGTTTATAGTGCCATTTAACCTCGAAATTACCAAAATGAAGTGTTTTGTAGGATTGCTTGGTGACCAAGCAAACTTTATGTTTTCTTCATTTTGCGGAAAATCACATACGTTAGTTCTCAAAAACTCTATAGTTTATCCCACTATAATGTGGAAAGTAAACTTTCATCGATTCACTCATTCTCTCTTTTTGAAAAGTCTCATGAGTTGCAAAAGTGTTAACCATGACCAATTCACATTCGTTCTAGGGTTGTTGTTTTCTATAACTCGTTTATAGTGCCATTTAACCTCGAAAATATCAAAATGAAGTGTTTTGTAGGATTGGTTTTCTTTATTTTGCGGAAAATCACATTCGTTAGTGTTCAAAAACTCTATAGTTTATCCCACTATAATGTGGAAAGTGCACTTTCATCGATTCACTCATTCTCTCTTTTTGAAAAGTCTCACGAGTTGCAAAAGAGTTAACCATGACCAATTCACATTCGTTCTAGGGTTGTTGTTTTCTATAACTCGTTTATAGTGCCATTTAACCTCGAAAATACCAAAATGAAGTGTTTTGTAGGATTGCTTGGTGACCAAGCAAACTTTACATTTTCTTTATTTTGCGGAAAATCACATTCGTTAGTGTTCAAAAACTCTATAGTTTATCCCACTATAATGTGGAAAGTACACTTTCATCGATTCACTCATTTTCTCTTTTTGAAAAGTCTCACGAGTTGCAAAAGAGTTATCCATGACCAATTCACATTCGTTCTAGGGTTGTTGTTTTCTATAACTCGTTTATGCCATTTAACCTCGAAAATATCAAAATGAAGTGTTTTGTAGGATTGCTTGGTGACCAAGCAAACTTTACGTTTTCTTTATTTTGCGGAAAATCACATTCGTTAGTGTTCAAAAACTCTATAGTTTATCCCATTATAATGTGGAAAGTGCACTTTCATCGATTCACTCATTCTCTCTTTTTGAAAAGTTCCAAGAGTTGCAAAAGTGACCAAGATCAATTCACATTCGTTCTAGGGTTGTTGTTTTCTATAACTCGTTTATAGTGCCATTTAACCTCGAAAATACCAAAATGAAGTGTTTTGTAGGATTGCTTGGTGACCAAGCAAACTTTACATTTTCTTTATTTTGCGGAAAATCACATTCGTTAGTGTTCAAAAACTCTATAGTTTATCCCACTATAATGTGGAAACTACACTTTCATCGATTCACTCATTTTCTCTTTTTGAAAAGTCTCACGAGTTGCAAAAGAGTTATCCATGACCAATTCACATTCTTTCTAGGGTTGTTGTTTTCTATAACTCGTTTATAGTACCATTTAACCTCGAAAATACCAAAATGAAGTGTTTTGTAGGATTGCTTGGTGACCAAGCAAACTTTACGCTTACTTTATTTTGCGGAAAATTACATTCGTTAGTGTTCAAAAACTCTATAGTTTATCCTACTATAATGTGGAAAGTGCACTTTCATCGATTCACTCATTCTCTCTTTTTGAAAAGTCTCACGAGTTGCAAAAGAGTTAACCATGACCAATTCACATTCGTTCTAGGGTTGTTGTTTTCTATAACTCGTTTATAGTGCCATTTAACCTCAAAAATACCAAAATGAAGTGTTTTGTAGGATTGCTTGGTGACCAAGCAAACTTTATGTTTTCTTCATTTTGCGGAAAATCACATACGTTAGTTCTCAAAAACTCTATAGTTTATCCCACTATAATGTGGAAAGTAAACTTTCATCGATTCACTCATTCTCTCTTTTTGAAAAGTCTCATGAGTTGCAAAAGTGTTAACCATGACCAATTCACATTCGTTCTAGGGTTGTTGTTTTCTATAACTCGTTTATAGTGCCATTTAACCTCGAAAATATCAAAATGAAGTGTTTTGTAGGATTGGTTTTCTTTATTTTGCGGAAAATCACATTCGTTAGTGTTCAAAAACTCTATAGTTTATCCCATTATAATGTGGAAATGCACTTTCATCGATTCACTCATTCTCTCTTTTTGAAAAGTTCCACGAGTTGCAAAAGAGTTAACCATGATCAATTCACATTTGTTCTAGGGTTGTTGTTTTCTATAACTCGTTTATAATGCCATTTAACCTCGAAAATACCAAAATGAAGTGTTTTGTAGGATTGCTTGGTAACCAAGCAAACTTTACGTTTTCTTTATTTTGCGGAAAATCACATTCGTTAGTGTTCAAAAACTCTATAGTTTATCCCAATATAATGTGGAAAGTACACTTTCATCGATTCACTCATTTTCTCTTTTTGAAAAGTCTCACGAGTTGCAAAAGAGTTATCCATGACCAATTCACATTCGTTCTAGGGTTGTTGTTTTCTATAACTCGTTTATAGTGCCATTTAACCTCGAAAATACCAAAATGAAGTGTTTTGTAGGATTGCTTGGTGACCAAGCAAACTTTACATTTTCTTTATTTTGCGGAAAATCACATTCGTTAGTGTTCAAAAACTCTATAGTTTATCCCACTATAATGTGGAAAGTAAACTTTCATCGATTCACTCATTCTCTCTTTTTGAAAAGTCTCATGAGTTGCAAAAGAGTTAACCATGACCAATTCACATTCGTTCTAGGGTTGTTGTTTTCTATAACTCGTTTATAGTGCCATTTAACCTCGAAATTACCAAAATGAAGTGTTTTGTAGGATTGCTTGGTGACCAAGCAAACTTTATGTTTTCTTCATTTTGCGGAAAATCACATACGTTAGTTCTCAAAAACTCTATAGTTTATCCCACTATAATGTGGAAAGTAAACTTTCATCGATTCACTCATTCTCTCTTTTTGAAAAGTCTCATGAGTTGCAAAAGTGTTAACCATGACCAATTCACATTCGTTCTAGGGTTGGTGTTTTCTATAACTCGTTTATAGTGCCATTTAACCTCGAAAATATCAAAATGAAGTGTTTTGTAGGATTGGTTTTCTTTATTTTGCGGAAAATCACATTCGTTAGTGTTCAAAAACTCTATAGTTTATCCCACTATAATGTGGAAAGTGCACTTTCATCGATTCACTCATTCTCTCTTTTTGAAAAGTCTCACGAGTTGCAAAAGAGTTAACCATGACCAATTCACATTCGTTCTAGGGTTGTTGTTTTCTATAACTCGTTTATAGTGCCATTTAACCTCGAAAATACCAAAATGAAGTGTTTTGTAGGATTGCTTGGTGACCAAGCAAACTTTACATTTTCTTTATTTTGCGGAAAATCACATTCGTTAGTGTTCAAAAACTCTATAGTTTATCCCACTATAATGTGGAAAGTACACTTTCATCGATTCACTCATTTTCTCTTTTTGAAAAGTCTCACGAGTTGCAAAAGAGTTATCCATGACCAATTCACATTCGTTCTAGGGTTGTTGTTTTCTATAACTCGTTTATAGTGCCATTTAACCTCAAAAATATCAAAATGAAGTGTTTTGTAGGATTGCTTGGTGACCAAGCAAACTTTACGTTTTCTTTATTTTGCGGAAAATCACATTCGTTAGTGTTCAAAAACTCTATAGTTTATCCCATTATAATGTGGAAAGTGCACTTTCATCGATTCACTCATTCTCTCTTTTTGAAAATTTCCACGAGTTGCAAAAGTGACCAAGATCAATTCACATTCGTTCTAGGGTTGTTGTTTTCTATAACTCGTTTATAGTGCCATTTACCCTCGAAAATACCAAAATGAAGTGTTTTGTAGGATTGCTTGGGTGACCAAGCAAACTTTATGTTTTCTTCATTTTGCGGAAAATCACATACGTTAGTTCTCAAAAACTCTATAGTTTATCCCACTATAATGTGGAAAGTAAACTTTCATCGATTCACTCATTCTCTCTTTTTGAAAAGTCTCACGAGTTGCAAAAGAGTTAACCATGATCAATTCACACTCGTTCTAGGGTTGTTGTTTTCTATAACTCGTTTATAGTGCCATTTAACCTCGAAAATACAAAAATGAAGTGTTTTGTAGGATTGCTTGGTTACCAAGAAAACTTTATGTTTTCTTCATTTTGCGGAAAATCACATACGTTAGTTCTCAAAAACTCTATAGTTTATCCCACTATAATGTGGAAAGTAAACTTTCATCGATTCACTCATTCTCTCTTTTTGAAAAGTCTCATGAGTTGCAAAAGAGTTAACCATGACCAATTCACATTCGTTCTAGGGTTGTTGTTTTCTATAACTCGTTTATAGTGCCATTTAACCTCGAAATTACCAAAATGAAGTGTTTTGTAGGATTGCTTGGTGACCAAGCAAACTTTATGTTTTCTTCATTTTGCGGAAAATCACATACGTTAGTTCTCAAAAACTCTATAGTTTATCCCACTATAATGTGGAAAGTAAACTTTCATCGATTCACTCATTCTCTCTTTTTGAAAAGTCTCATGAGTTGCAAAAGTGTTAACCATGACCAATTCACATTCGTTCTAGGGTTGTTGTTTTCTATAACTCGTTTATAGTGCCATTTAACCTCGAAAATATCAAAATGAAGTGTTTTGTAGGATTGGTTTTCTTTATTTTGCGGAAAATCACATTCGTTAGTGTTCAAAAACTCTATAGTTTATCCCACTATAATGTGGAAAGTGCACTTTCATCGATTCACTCATTCTCTCTTTTTGAAAAGTCTCACGAGTTGCAAAAGAGTTAACCATGACCAATTCACATTCGTTCTAGGGTTGTTGTTTTCTATAACTCGTTTATAGTGCCATTTAACCTCGAAAATACCAAAATGAAGTGTTTTGTAGGATTGCTTGGTGACCAAGCAAACTTTACATTTTCTTTATTTTGCGGAAAATCACATTCGTTAGTGTTCAAAAACTCTATAGTTTATCCCACTATAATGTGGAAAGTACACTTTCATCGATTCACTCATTTTCTCTTTTTGAAAAGTCTCACGAGTTGCAAAAGAGTTATCCATGACCAATTCACATTCGTTCTAGGGTTGTTGTTTTCTATAACTCGTTTATGCCATTTAACCTCGAAAATATCAAAATGAAGTGTTTTGTAGGATTGCTTGGTGACCAAGCAAACTTTACGTTTTCTTTATTTTGCGGAAAATCACATTCGTTAGTGTTCAAAAACTCTATAGTTTATCCCATTATAATGTGGAAAGTGCACTTTCATCGATTCACTCATTCTCTCTTTTTGAAAAGTTCCAAGAGTTGCAAAAGTGACCAAGATCAATTCACATTCGTTCTAGGGTTGTTGTTTTCTATAACTCGTTTATAGTGCCATTTAACCTCGAAAATACCAAAATGAAGTGTTTTGTAGGATTGCTTGGTGACCAAGCAAACTTTACATTTTCTTTATTTTGCGGAAAATCACATTCGTTAGTGTTCAAAAACTCTATAGTTTATCCCACTATAATGTGGAAACTACACTTTCATCGATTCACTCATTTTCTCTTTTTGAAAAGTCTCACGAGTTGCAAAAGAGTTATCCATGACCAATTCACATTCTTTCTAGGGTTGTTGTTTTCTATAACTCGTTTATAGTACCATTTAACCTCGAAAATACCAAAATGAAGTGTTTTGTAGGATTGCTTGGTGACCAAGCAAACTTTACGCTTACTTTATTTTGCGGAAAATTACATTCGTTAGTGTTCAAAAACTCTATAGTTTATCCTACTATAATGTGGAAAGTGCACTTTCATCGATTCACTCATTCTCTCTTTTTGAAAAGTCTCACGAGTTGCAAAAGAGTTAACCATGACCAATTCACATTCGTTCTAGGGTTGTTGTTTTCTATAACTCGTTTATAGTGCCATTTAACCTCAAAAATACCAAAATGAAGTGTTTTGTAGGATTGCTTGGTGACCAAGCAAACTTTATGTTTTCTTCATTTTGCGGAAAATCACATACGTTAGTTCTCAAAAACTCTATAGTTTATCCCACTATAATGTGGAAAGTAAACTTTCATCGATTCACTCATTCTCTCTTTTTGAAAAGTCTCATGAGTTGCAAAAGTGTTAACCATGACCAATTCACATTCGTTCTAGGGTTGTTGTTTTCTATAACTCGTTTATAGTGCCATTTAACCTCGAAAATATCAAAATGAAGTGTTTTGTAGGATTGGTTTTCTTTATTTTGCGGAAAATCACATTCGTTAGTGTTCAAAAACTCTATAGTTTATCCCATTATAATGTGGAAATGCACTTTCATCGATTCACTCATTCTCTCTTTTTGAAAAGTTCCACGAGTTGCAAAAGAGTTAACCATGATCAATTCACATTTGTTCTAGGGTTGTTGTTTTCTATAACTCGTTTATAATGCCATTTAACCTCGAAAATACCAAAATGAAGTGTTTTGTAGGATTGCTTGGTAACCAAGCAAACTTTACGTTTTCTTTATTTTGCGGAAAATCACATTCGTTAGTGTTCAAAAACTCTATAGTTTATCCCAATATAATGTGGAAAGTACACTTTCATCGATTCACTCATTTTCTCTTTTTGAAAAGTCTCACGAGTTGCAAAAGAGTTATCCATGACCAATTCACATTCGTTCTAGGGTTGTTGTTTTCTATAACTCGTTTATGCCATTTAACCTCGAAAATATCAAAATGAAGTGTTTTGTAGGATTGCTTGGTGACCAAGCAAACTTTACGTTTTCTTTATTTTGCGGAAAATCACATTCGTTAGTGTTCAAAAACTCTATAGTTTATCCCATTATAATGTGGAAAGTGCACTTTCATCGATTCACTCATTCTCTCTTTTTGAAAAGTTCCAAGAGTTGCAAAAGTGACCAAGATCAATTCACATTCGTTCTAGGGTTGTTGTTTTCTATAACTCGTTTATAGTGCCATTTAACCTCGAAAATACCAAAATGAAGTGTTTTGTAGGATTGCTTGGTGACCAAGCAAACTTTACATTTTCTTTATTTTGCGGAAAATCACATTCGTTAGTGTTCAAAAACTCTATAGTTTATCCCACTATAATGTGGAAACTACACTTTCATCGATTCACTCATTTTCTCTTTTTGAAAAGTCTCACGAGTTGCAAAAGAGTTATCCATGACCAATTCACATTCTTTCTAGGGTTGTTGTTTTCTATAACTCGTTTATAGTACCATTTAACCTCGAAAATACCAAAATGAAGTGTTTTGTAGGATTGCTTGGTGACCAAGCAAACTTTACGCTTACTTTATTTTGCGGAAAATTACATTCGTTAGTGTTCAAAAACTCTATAGTTTATCCTACTATAATGTGGAAAGTGCACTTTCATCGATTCACTCATTCTCTCTTTTTGAAAAGTCTCACGAGTTGCAAAAGAGTTAACCATGACCAATTCACATTCGTTCTAGGGTTGTTGTTTTCTATAACTCGTTTATAGTGCCATTTAACCTCAAAAATACCAAAATGAAGTGTTTTGTAGGATTGCTTGGTGACCAAGCAAACTTTATGTTTTCTTCATTTTGCGGAAAATCACATACGTTAGTTCTCAAAAACTCTATAGTTTATCCCACTATAATGTGGAAAGTAAACTTTCATCGATTCACTCATTCTCTCTTTTTGAAAAGTCTCATGAGTTGCAAAAGTGTTAACCATGACCAATTCACATTCGTTCTAGGGTTGTTGTTTTCTATAACTCGTTTATAGTGCCATTTAACCTCGAAAATATCAAAATGAAGTGTTTTGTAGGATTGGTTTTCTTTATTTTGCGGAAAATCACATTCGTTAGTGTTCAAAAACTCTATAGTTTATCCCATTATAATGTGGAAATGCACTTTCATCGATTCACTCATTCTCTCTTTTTGAAAAGTTCCACGAGTTGCAAAAGAGTTAACCATGATCAATTCACATTTGTTCTAGGGTTGTTGTTTTCTATAACTCGTTTATAATGCCATTTAACCTCGAAAATACCAAAATGAAGTGTTTTGTAGGATTGCTTGGTAACCAAGCAAACTTTACGTTTTCTTTATTTTGCGGAAAATCACATTCGTTAGTGTTCAAAAACTCTATAGTTTATCCCAATATAATGTGGAAAGTACACTTTCATCGATTCACTCATTTTCTCTTTTTGAAAAGTCTCACGAGTTGCAAAAGAGTTATCCATGACCAATTCACATTCGTTCTAGGGTTGTTGTTTTCTATAACTCGTTTATGCCATTTAACCTCGAAAATATCAAAATGAAGTGTTTTGTAGGATTGCTTGGTGACCAAGCAAACTTTACGTTTTCTTTATTTTGCGGAAAATCACATTCGTTAGTGTTCAAAAACTCTATAGTTTATCCCATTATAATGTGGAAAGTGCACTTTCATCGATTCACTCATTCTCTCTTTTTGACAAGTTCCAAGAGTTGCAAAAGTGACCAAGATCAATTCACATTCGTTCTAGGGTTGTTGTTTTCTATAACTCGTTTATAGTGCCATTTAACCTCGAAAATACCAAAATGAAGTGTTTTGTAGGATTGCTTGGTGACCAAGCAAACTTTACATTTTCTTTATTTTGCGGAAAATCACATTCGTTAGTGTTCAAAAACTCTATAGTTTATCCCACTATAATGTGGAAAGTAAACTTTCATCGATTCACTCATTCTCTCTTTTTGAAAAGTCTCATGAGTTGCAAAAGAGTTAACCATGACCAATTCACATTCGTTCTAGGGTTGTTGTTTTCTATAACTCGTTTATAGTGCCATTTAACCTCGAAATTACCAAAATGAAGTGTTTTGTAGGATTGCTTGGTGACCAAGCAAACTTTATGTTTTCTTCATTTTGCGGAAAATCACATACGTTAGTTCTCAAAAACTCTATAGTTTATCCCACTATAATGTGGAAAGTAAACTTTCATCGATTCACTCATTCTCTCTTTTTGAAAAGTCTCATGAGTTGCAAAAGTGTTAACCATGACCAATTCACATTCGTTCTAGGGTTGTTGTTTTCTATAACTCGTTTATAGTGCCATTTAACCTCGAAAATATCAAAATGAAGTGTTTTGTAGGATTGGTTTTCTTTATTTTGCGGAAAATCACATTCGTTAGTGTTCAAAAACTCTATAGTTTATCCCACTATAATGTGGAAAGTGCACTTTCATCGATTCACTCATTCTCTCTTTTTGAAAAGTCTCACGAGTTGCAAAAGAGTTAACCATGACCAATTCACATTCGTTCTAGGGTTGTTGTTTTCTATAACTCGTTTATAGTGCCATTTAACCTCGAAAATACCAAAATGAAGTGTTTTGTAGGATTGCTTGGTGACCAAGCAAACTTTACATTTTCTTTATTTTGCGGAAAATCACATTCGTTAGTGTTCAAAAACTCTATAGTTTATCCCACTATAATGTGGAAAGTACACTTTCATCGATTCACTCATTTTCTCTTTTTGAAAAGTCTCACGAGTTGCAAAAGAGTTATCCATGACCAATTCACATTCGTTCTAGGGTTGTTGTTTTCTATAACTCGTTTATGCCATTTAACCTCGAAAATATCAAAATGAAGTGTTTTGTAGGATTGCTTGGTGACCAAGCAAACTTTACGTTTTCTTTATTTTGCGGAAAATCACATTCGTTAGTGTTCAAAAACTCTATAGTTTATCCCAATATAATGTGGAAAGTACACTTTCATCGATTCACTCATTTTCTCTTTTTGAAAAGTCTCACGAGTTGCAAAAGAGTTATCCATGACCAATTCACATTCGTTCTAGGGTTGTTGTTTTCTATAACTCGTTTATGCCATTTAACCTCGAAAATATCAAAATGAAGTGTTTTGTAGGATTGCTTGGTGACCAAGCAAACTTTACGTTTTCTTTATTTTGCGGAAAATCACATTCGTTAGTGTTCAAAAACTCTATAGTTTATCCCATTATAATGTGGAAAGTGCACTTTCATCGATTCACTCATTCTCTCTTTTTGAAAAGTTCCAAGAGTTGCAAAAGTGACCAAGATCAATTCACATTCGTTCTAGGGTTGTTGTTTTCTATAACTCGTTTATAGTGCCATTTAACCTCGAAAATACCAAAATGAAGTGTTTTGTAGGATTGCTTGGTGACCAAGCAAACTTTACATTTTCTTTATTTTGCGGAAAATCACATTCGTTAGTGTTCAAAAACTCTATAGTTTATCCCACTATAATGTGGAAACTACACTTTCATCGATTCACTCATTTTCTCTTTTTGAAAAGTCTCACGAGTTGCAAAAGAGTTATCCATGACCAATTCACATTCTTTCTAGGGTTGTTGTTTTCTAAAACTCGTTTATAGTACCATTTAACCTCGAAAATACCAAAATGAAGTGTTTTGTAGGATTGCTTGGTGACCAAGCAAACTTTACGCTTACTTTATTTTGCGGAAAATCACATTCGTTAGTGTTCAAAAACTCTATAGTTTATCCTACTATAATGTGGAAAGTGCACTTTCATCGATTCACTCATTCTCTCTTTTTGAAAAGTCTCACGAGTTGCAAAAGAGTTAACCATGACCAATTCACATTCGTTCTAGGGTTGTTGTTTTCTATAACTCGTTTATAGTGCCATTTAACCTCAAAAATACCAAAATGAAGTGTTTTGTAGGATTGCTTGGTGACCAAGCAAACTTTATGTTTTCTTCATTTTGCGGAAAATCACATACGTTAGTTCTCAAAAACTCTATAGTTTATCCCACTATAATGTGGAAAGTAAACTTTCATCGATTCACTCATTCTCTCTTTTAGAAAAGTCTCATGAGTTGCAAAAGTGTTAACCATGACCAATTCACATTCGTTCTAGGGTTGTTGTTTTCTATAACTCGTTTATAGTGCCATTTAAACTCGAAAATATCAAAATGAAGTGTTTTGTAGGATTGGTTTTCTTTATTTTGCGGAAAATCACATTCGTTAGTGTTCAAAAACTCTATAGTTTATCCCATTATAATGTGGAAATGCACTTTCATCGATTCACTCATTCTCTCTTTTTGAAAAGTTCCACGAGTTGCAAAAGAGTTAACCATGATCAATTCACATTTGTTCTAGGGTTGTTGTTTTCTATAACTCGTTTATAATGCCATTTAACCTCGAAAATACCAAAATGAAGTGTTTTGTAGGATTGCTTGGTAACCAAGCAAACTTTACGTTTTCTTTATTTTGCGGAAAATCACATTCGTTAGTGTTCAAAAACTCTATAGTTTATCCCAATATAATGTGGAAAGTACACTTTCATCGATTCACTCATTTTCTCTTTTTGAAAAGTCTCACGAGTTGCAAAAGAGTTATCCATGACCAATTCACATTCGTTCTAGGGTTGTTGTTTTCTATAACTCGTTTATGCCATTTAACCTCGAAAATATCAAAATGAAGTGTTTTGTAGGATTGCTTGGTGACCAAGCAAACTTTACGTTTTCTTTATTTTGCGGAAAATCACATTCGTTAGTGTTCAAAAACTCTATAGTTTATCCCATTATAATGTGGAAAGTGCACTTTCATCGATTCACTCATTCTCTCTTTTTGACAAGTTCCAAGAGTTGCAAAAGTGACCAAGATCAATTCACATTCGTTCTAGGGTTGTTGTTTTCTATAACTCGTTTATAGTGCCATTTAACCTCGAAAATACCAAAATGAAGTGTTTTGTAGGATTGCTTGGTGACCAAGCAAACTTTACATTTTCTTTATTTTGCGGAAAATCACATTCGTTAGTGTTCAAAAACTCTATAGTTTATCCCACTATAATGTGGAAAGTAAACTTTCATCGATTCACTCATTCTCTCTTTTTGAAAAGTCTCATGAGTTGCAAAAGAGTTAACCATGACCAATTCACATTCGTTCTAGGGTTGTTGTTTTCTATAACTCGTTTATAGTGCCATTTAACCTCGAAATTACCAAAATGAAGTGTTTTGTAGGATTGCTTGGTGACCAAGCAAACTTTATGTTTTCTTCATTTTGCGGAAAATCACATACGTTAGTTCTCAAAAACTCTATAGTTTATCCCACTATAATGTGGAAAGTAAACTTTCATCGATTCACTCATTCTCTCTTTTTGAAAAGTCTCATGAGTTGCAAAAGTGTTAACCATGACCAATTCACATTCGTTCTAGGGTTGTTGTTTTCTATAACTCGTTTATAGTGCCATTTAACCTCGAAAATATCAAAATGAAGTGTTTTGTAGGATTGGTTTTCTTTATTTTGCGGAAAATCACATTCGTTAGTGTTCAAAAACTCTATAGTTTATCCCACTATAATGTGGAAAGTGCACTTTCATCGATTCACTCATTCTCTCTTTTTGAAAAGTCTCACGAGTTGCAAAAGAGTTAACCATGACCAATTCACATTCGTTCTAGGGTTGTTGTTTTCTATAACTCGTTTATAGTGCCATTTAACCTCGAAAATACCAAAATGAAGTGTTTTGTAGGATTGCTTGGTGACCAAGCAAACTTTACATTTTCTTTATTTTGCGGAAAATCACATTCGTTAGTGTTCAAAAACTCTATAGTTTATCCCACTATAATGTGGAAAGTACACTTTCATCGATTCACTCATTTTCTCTTTTTGAAAAGTCTCACGAGTTGCAAAAGAGTTATCCATGACCAATTCACATTCGTTCTAGGGTTGTTGTTTTCTATAACTCGTTTATGCCATTTAACCTCGAAAATATCAAAATGAAGTGTTTTGTAGGATTGCTTGGTGACCAAGCAAACTTTACGTTTTCTTTATTTTGCGGAAAATCACATTCGTTAGTGTTCAAAAACTCTATAGTTTATCCCAATATAATGTGGAAAGTACACTTTCATCGATTCACTCATTTTCTCTTTTTGAAAAGTCTCACGAGTTGCAAAAGAGTTATCCATGACCAATTCACATTCGTTCTAGGGTTGTTGTTTTCTATAACTCGTTTATGCCATTTAACCTCGAAAATATCAAAATGAAGTGTTTTGTAGGATTGCTTGGTGACCAAGCAAACTTTACGTTTTCTTTATTTTGCGGAAAATCACATTCGTTAGTGTTCAAAAACTCTATAGTTTATCCCATTATAATGTGGAAAGTGCACTTTCATCGATTCACTCATTCTCTCTTTTTGAAAAGTTCCAAGAGTTGCAAAAGTGACCAAGATCAATTCACATTCGTTCTAGGGTTGTTGTTTTCTATAACTCGTTTATAGTGCCATTTAACCTCGAAAATACCAAAATGAAGTGTTTTGTAGGATTGCTTGGTGACCAAGCAAACTTTACATTTTCTTTATTTTGCGGAAAATCACATTCGTTAGTGTTCAAAAACTCTATAGTTTATCCCACTATAATGTGGAAACTACACTTTCATCGATTCACTCATTTTCTCTTTTTGAAAAGTCTCACGAGTTGCAAAAGAGTTATCCATGACCAATTCACATTCTTTCTAGGGTTGTTGTTTTCTAAAACTCGTTTATAGTACCATTTAACCTCGAAAATACCAAAATGAAGTGTTTTGTAGGATTGCTTGGTGACCAAGCAAACTTTACGCTTACTTTATTTTGCGGAAAATCACATTCGTTAGTGTTCAAAAACTCTATAGTTTATCCTACTATAATGTGGAAAGTGCACTTTCATCGATTCACTCATTCTCTCTTTTTGAAAAGTCTCACGAGTTGCAAAAGAGTTAACCATGACCAATTCACATTCGTTCTAGGGTTGTTGTTTTCTATAACTCGTTTATAGTGCCATTTAACCTCAAAAATACCAAAATGAAGTGTTTTGTAGGATTGCTTGGTGACCAAGCAAACTTTATGTTTTCTTCATTTTGCGGAAAATCACATACGTTAGTTCTCAAAAACTCTATAGTTTATCCCACTATAATGTGGAAAGTAAACTTTCATCGATTCACTCATTCTCTCTTTTTGAAAAGTCTCATGAGTTGCAAAAGTGTTAACCATGACCAATTCACATTCGTTCTAGGGTTGTTGTTTTCTATAACTCGTTTATAGTGCCATTTAACCTCGAAAATATCAAAATGAAGTGTTTTGTAGGATTGGTTTTCTTTATTTTGCGGAAAATCACATTCGTTAGTGTTCAAAAACTCTATAGTTTATCCCATTATAATGTGGAAATGCACTTTCATCGATTCACTCATTCTCTCTTTTTGAAAAGTTCTACGAGTTGCAAAAGAGTTAACCATGATCAATTCACATTTGTTCTAGGGTTGTTGTTTTCTATAACTCGTTTATAATGCCATTTAACCTCGAAAATACCAAAATGAAGTGTTTTGTAGGATTGCTTGGTAACCAAGCAAACTTTACGTTTTCTTTATTTTGCGGAAAATCACATTCGTTAGTGTTCAAAAACTCTATAGTTTATCCCAATATAATGTGGAAAGTACACTTTCATCGATTCACTCATTTTCTCTTTTTGAAAAGTCTCACGAGTTGCAAAAGAGTTATCCATGACCAATTCACATTCGTTCTAGGGTTGTTGTTTTCTATAACTCGTTTATAGTGCCATTTAACCTCGAAAATATCAAAATGAAGTGTTTTGTAGGATTGGTTTTCTTTATTTTGCGGAAAATCACATTCGTTAGTGTTCAAAAACTCTATAGTTTATCCCAATATAATGTGGAAAGTACACTTTCATCGATTCACTCATTTTCTCTTTTTGAAAAGTCTCACGAGTTGCAAAAGAGTTATCCATGACCAATTCACATTCGTTCTAGGGTTGTTGTTTTCTATAACTCGTTTATGCCATTTAACCTCGAAAATATCAAAATGAAGTGTTTTGTAGGATTGCTTGGTGACCAAGCAAACTTTACGTTTTCTTTATTTTGCGGAAAATCACATTCGTTAGTGTTCAAAAACTCTATAGTTTATCCCATTATAATGTGGAAAGTGCACTTTCATCGATTCACTCATTCTCTCTTTTTGACAAGTTCCAAGAGTTGCAAAAGTGACCAAGATCAATTCACATTCGTTCTAGGGTTGTTGTTTTCTATAACTCGTTTATAGTGCCATTTAACCTCGAAAATACCAAAATGAAGTGTTTTGTAGGATTGCTTGGTGACCAAGCAAACTTTACATTTTCTTTATTTTGCGGAAAATCACATTCGTTAGTGTTCAAAAACTCTATAGTTTATCCCACTATAATGTGGAAAGTAAACTTTCATCGATTCACTCATTCTCTCTTTTTGAAAAGTCTCATGAGTTGCAAAAGAGTTAACCATGACCAATTCACATTCGTTCTAGGGTTGTTGTTTTCTATAACTCGTTTATAGTGCCATTTAACCTCGAAATTACCAAAATGAAGTGTTTTGTAGGATTGCTTGGTGACCAAGCAAACTTTATGTTTTCTTCATTTTGCGGAAAATCACATACGTTAGTTCTCAAAAACTCTATAGTTTATCCCACTATAATGTGGAAAGTAAACTTTCATCGATTCACTCATTCTCTCTTTTTGAAAAGTCTCATGAGTTGCAAAAGTGTTAACCATGACCAATTCACATTCGTTCTAGGGTTGTTGTTTTCTATAACTCGTTTATAGTGCCATTTAACCTCGAAAATATCAAAATGAAGTGTTTTGTAGGATTGGTTTTCTTTATTTTGCGGAAAATCACATTCGTTAGTGTTCAAAAACTCTATAGTTTATCCCACTATAATGTGGAAAGTGCACTTTCATCGATTCACTCATTCTCTCTTTTTGAAAAGTCTCACGAGTTGCAAAAGAGTTAACCATGACCAATTCACATTCGTTCTAGGGTTGTTGTTTTCTATAACTCGTTTATAGTGCCATTTAACCTCGAAAATACCAAAATGAAGTGTTTTGTAGGATTGCTTGGTGACCAAGCAAACTTTACATTTTCTTTATTTTGCGGAAAATCACATTCGTTAGTGTTCAAAAACTCTATAGTTTATCCCACTATAATGTGGAAAGTACACTTTCATCGATTCACTCATTTTCTCTTTTTGAAAAGTCTCACGAGTTGCAAAAGAGTTATCCATGACCAATTCACATTCGTTCTAGGGTTGTTGTTTTCTATAACTCGTTTATGCCATTTAACCTCGAAAATATCAAAATGAAGTGTTTTGTAGGATTGCTTGGTGACCAAGCAAACTTTACGTTTTCTTTATTTTGCGGAAAATCACATTCGTTAGTGTTCAAAAACTCTATAGTTTATCCCATTATAATGTGGAAAGTGCACTTTCATCGATTCACTCATTCTCTCTTTTTGAAAAGTTCCAAGAGTTGCAAAAGTGACCAAGATCAATTCACATTCGTTCTAGGGTTGTTGTTTTCTATAACTCGTTTATAGTGCCATTTAACCTCGAAAATACCAAAATGAAGTGTTTTGTAGGATTGCTTGGTGACCAAGCAAACTTTACATTTTCTTTATTTTGCGGAAAATCACATTCGTTAGTGTTCAAAAACTCTATAGTTTATCCCACTATAATGTGGAAACTACACTTTCATCGATTCACTCATTTTCTCTTTTTGAAAAGTCTCACGAGTTGCAAAAGAGTTATCCATGACCAATTCACATTCTTTCTAGGGTTGTTGTTTTCTATAACTCGTTTATAGTACCATTTAACCTCGAAAATACCAAAATGAAGTGTTTTGTAGGATTGCTTGGTGACCAAGCAAACTTTACGCTTACTTTATTTTGCGGAAATTCACATTCGTTAGTGTTCAAAAACTCTATAGTTTATCCCACTATAATGTGGAAAGTGCACTTTCATCGATTCACTCATTCTCTCTTTTTGAAAAGTCTCACGAGTTGCAAAAGAGTTAACCATGACCAATTCACATTCGTTCTAGGGTTGTTGTTTTCTATAACTCGTTTATAGTGCCATTTAACCTCAAAAATACCAAAATGAAGTGTTTTGTAGGATTGCTTGGTGACCAAGCAAACTTTATGTTTTCTTCATTTTGCGGAAAATCACATACGTTAGTTCTCAAAAACTCTATAGTTTATCCCACTATAATGTGGAAAGTACACTTTCATCGATTCACTCATTCTCTCTTTTTGAAAAGTCTCACGAGTTGCAAAAGAGTTAACCATGACCAATTCACATTCGTTCTAGGGTTGTTGTTTTCTATAACTCGTTTATAGTGCCATTTAACCTCGAAAATACCAAAATGAAGTGTTTTGTAGGATTGCTTGGTGACCAAGAACACTTTACGTTTTTTTATTTTGCGGAAAATCACATTCGTTAGTGTTAAAAAACTCTTTAGTTTATCCCACTATAATGTGGAAAGTGCACTTTCATCGATTCACTCATTCTCTCTTTTTGAAAAGTCTCACGAGTTGCAAAAGAGTTAACCATGACCAATTCACATTCGTTCTAGGGTTGTTGTTTTCTATAACTTGTTTATAGTGCCATTTAACCTCGAAAATATCAAAATGAAGTGTTTTGTAGGATTGCTTGGTGACCAAGCAAACTTTACGTTTTCTTTATTTTGCGGAAAATCACATTCGTTAGTGTTCTAAAACTCTATAGTTTATCCCATTATAATGTGGAAAGTGCACTTTCATCGATTCACTCATTCTCTCTTTTTGAAAATTTCCACGAGTTGCAAAAGTGACCAAGATCAATTCACATTCGTTCTAGGGTTGTTGTTTTCTATAACTCGTTTATAGTGCCATTTACCCTCAAAAATACCAAAATGAAGTGTTTTGTAGGATTGCTTGGTGACCAAGCAAACTTTATGTTTTCTTCATTTTGAGGAAAATCACATACGTTAGTTCTCAAAAACTCTATAGTTTATCCCACTATAATGTGGAAAGTGCACTTTCATCGATTCACTCATTCTCTCTTTTTGAAAAGTCTCACGAGTTGCAAAAGAGTTAACCATGATCAATTCACACTCGTTCTAGGGTTGTTGTTTTCTATAACTCGTTTATAGTGCCATTTAACCTCGAAAATACCAAAATGAAGTGTTTTGTAGGATTGCTTGGTGACCAAGAAAACTTTATGTTTTCTTCATTTTGCGGAAAATCACATACGTTAGTTCTCAAAAACTCTATAGTTTATCCCACTATAATGTGGAAAGTAAACTTTCATCGATTCACTCATTCTCTCTTTTTGAAAAGTCTCATGAGTTGCAAAAGAGTTAACCATGACCAATTCACATTCGTTCTAGGGTTGTTGTTTTCTATAACTCGTTTATAGTGCCATTTAACCTCGAAATTACCAAAATGAAGTGTTTTGTAGGATTGCTTGGTGACCAAGCAAACTTTATGTTTTCTTCATTTTGCGGAAAATCACATACGTTAGTTCTCAAAAACTCTATAGTTTATCCCACTATAATGTGGAAAGTAAACTTTCATCGATTCACTCATTCTCTCTTTTAGAAAAGTCTCATGAGTTGCAAAAGTGTTAACCATGACCAATTCACATTCGTTCTAGGGTTGTTGTTTTCTATAACTCGTTTATAGTGCCATTTAAACTCGAAAATATCAAAATGAAGTGTTTTGTAGGATTGGTTTTCTTTATTTTGCGGAAAATCACATTCGTTAGTGTTCAAAAACTCTATAGTTTATCCCATTATAATGTGGAAATGCACTTTCATCGATTCACTCATTCTCTCTTTTTGAAAAGTTCCACGAGTTGCAAAAGAGTTAACCATGATCAATTCACATTTGTTCTAGGGTTGTTGTTTTCTATAACTCGTTTATAGTGCCATTTAACCTCGAAAATACCAAAATGAAGTGTTTTGTAGGATTGCTTGATAACCAAGCAAACTTTACGTTTTCTTTATTTTGCGGAAAATCACATTCGTTAGTGTTCAAAAACTCTATAGTTTATCCCACTATAATGTGGAAAGTACACTTTCATCGATTCACTCATTTTCTCTTTTTGAAAAGTCTCACGAGTTGCAAAAGAGTTATCCATGACCAATTCACATTCTTTCTAGGGTTGTTGTTTTCTATAACTCGTTTATAGTGCCATTTAACCTCGAAAATATCAAAATGAAGTGTTTTGTAGGATTGCTTGGTGACCAAGCAAACTTTACGTTTTCTTTATTTTGCGGAAAATCACATTCGTTAGTGTTCAAAAACTCTATAGTTTATCCCACTATAATGTGGAAAGTGCACTTTCATCGATTCACTCATTCTCTCTTTTTGAAAAGTCTCACGAGTTGCAAAAGAGTTAACCATGACCAATTCACATTCGTTCTAGGGTTGTTGTTTTCTATAACTCGTTTATAGTGCCATTTAACCTCGAAAATACCAAAATGAAGTGTTTTGTAGGATTGCTTGGTGACCAAGCAAACTTTATGTTTTCTTCATTTTGCGGAAAATCACATACGTTAGTTCTCAAAAACTCTATAGTTTATCCCACTATAATGTGGAAAGTGCACTTTCATCGATTCACTCATTCTCTCTTTTTTAAAAGTCTCACGAGTTGCAAAAGAGTTAACCATGACCAATTCACATTCGTTCTAGGGTTGTTGTTTTCTATAACTCGTTTATAGTGCCATTTAACCTCGAAAATACCAAAATGAAGTGTTTTGTAGGATTGCTTGGTGACCAAGCAAACTTTACATTTTCTTTATTTTGCGGAAAATCACATTCGTTAGTGTTCAAAAACTCTATAGTTTATCCCACTATAATGTGGAAAGTACACTTTCATCGATTCACTCATTTTCTCTTTTTGAAAAGTCTCACGAGTTGCAAAAGAGTTATCCATGACCAATTCACATTCTTTCTAGGGTTGTTGTTTTCTATAACTCGTTTATAGTGCCATTTAACCTCGAAAATATCAAAATGAAGTGTTTTGTAGGATTGCTTGGTGACCAAGCAAACTTTACGTTTTCTTTATTTTGCGGAAAATCACATTCGTTAGTGTTCAAAAACTCTATAGTTTATCCCACTATAATGTGGAAAGTGCACTTTCATCGATTCACTCATTCTCTCTTTTTGAAAAGTCTCACGAGTTGCAAAAGAGTTAACCATGACCAATTCACATTCGTTCTAGGGTTGTTGTTTTCTATAACTCGTTTATAGTGCCATTTAACCTCGAAAATACCAAAATGAAGTGTTTTGTAGGATTGCTTGGTGACCAAGCAAACTTTATGTTTTCTTCATTTTGCGGAAAATCACATACGTTAGTTCTCAAAAACTCTATAGTTTATCCCACTATAATGTGGAAAGTGCACTTTCATCGATTCACTCATTCTCTCTTTTTTAAAAGTCTCACGAGTTGCAAAAGAGTTAACCATGACCAATTCACATTCGTTCTAGGGTTGTTGTTTTCTATAACTCGTTTATAGTGCCATTTAACCTCGAAAATACCAAAATGAAGTGTTTTGTAGGATTGCTTGGTGACCAAGCAAACTTTACATTTTCTTTATTTTGCGGAAAATCACATTCGTTAGTGTTCAAAAACTCTATAGTTTATCCCACTATAATGTGGAAAGTACACTTTCATCGATTCACTCATTTTCTCTTTTTGAAAAGTCTCACGATTTGCAAAAGAGTTATCCATGACCAATTCACATTCGTTCTAGGGTTGTTGTTTTCTATAACTCGTTTATAGTGCCATTTAACCTCGAAAATATCAAAATGAAGTGTTTTGTAGGATTGCTTGGTGACCAAGCAAACTTTACGTTTTCTTTATTTTGCGGAAAATCACATTCGTTAGTGTTCAAAAACTCTATAGTTTATCCCATTATAATGTGGAAAGTGCACTTTCATCGATTCACTCATTCTCTCTTTTTGAAAATTTCCACGAGTTGCAAAAGTGACCAAGATCAATTCACATTCGTTCTAGGGTTGTTGTTTTCTATAACTCGTTTATAGTGCCATTTACCCTCGAAAATACCAAAATGAAGTGTTTTGTAGGATTGCTTGGGTGACCAAGCAAACTTTATGTTTTCTTCATTTTGCGGAAAATCACATACGTTAGTTCTCAAAAACTCTATAGTTTATCCCACTATAATGTGGAAAGTGCACTTTCATCGATTCACTCATTCTCTCTTTTTGAAAAGTCTCTCGAGTTGCAAAAGAGTTAACCATGATCAATTCACACTCGTTCTAGGGTTGTTGTTTTCTATAACTCGTTTATAGTGCCATTTAACCTCGAAAATACCAAAATGAAGTGTTTTGTAGGATTGCTTGGTGACCAAGAAAACTTTATGTTTTCTTCATTTTGCGGAAAATCACATACGTTAGTTCTCAAAAACTCTATAGTTTATCCCACTATAATGTGGAAAGTAAACTTTCATCGATTCACTCATTCTCTCTTTTAGAAAAGTCTCATGAGTTGCAAAAGTGTTAACCATGACCAATTCACATTCGTTCTAGGGTTGTTGTTTTCTATAACTCGTTTATAGTGCCATTTAAACTCGAAAATATCAAAATGAAGTATTTTGTAGGATTGGTTTTCTTTATTTTGCGGAAAATCACATTCGTTAGTGTTCAAAAACTCTATAGTTTATCCCATTATAATGTGGAAATGCACTTTCATCGATTCACTCATTCTCTCTTTTTGAAAAGTTCCACGAGTTGCAAAAGAGTTAACCATGATCAATTCACATTTGTTCTAGGGTTGTTGTTTTCTATAACTCGTTTATAGTGCCATTTAACCTCGAAAATACCAAAATGAAGTGTTTTGTAGGATTGCTTGATAACCAAGCAAACTTTACGTTTTCTTTATTTTGCGGAAAATCACATTCGTTAGTGTTCAAAAACTCTATAGTTTATCCCACTATAATGTGGAAAGTACACTTTCATCGATCACTCATTTTCTCTTTTTGAAAACTCTCACGAGTTGCAAAAGAGTTATCCATGACAAATTCACATTCTTTCTAGGGTTGTTGTTTTCTATAACTCGTTTATAGTGCCATTTAACCTCGAAAATATCAAAATGAAGTGTTTTGTAGGATTGCTTGGTGACCAAGCAAACTTTACGTTTTCTTTATTTTGCGAAAAATCACATTCGTTAGTGTTCAAAAACTCTATAGTTTATCCCACTATAATGTGGAAAGTGCACTTTCATCGATTCACTCATTCTCTCTTTTTGAAAAGTCTCACGAGTTGCAAAAGAGTTAACCATGACCAATTCACATTCGTTCTAGGGTTGTTGTTTTCTATAACTCGTTTATAGTGCCATTTAACCTCGAAAATACCAAAATGAAGTGTTTTGTAGGATTGCTTGGTGACCAAGCAAACTTTATGTTTTCTTCATTTTGCGGAAAATCACATACGTTAGTTCTCAAAAACTCTATAGTTTATCCCACTATAATGTGGAAAGTGCACTTTGATCGATTCACTCATTCTCTCTTTTTTAAAAGTCTCACGAGTTGCAAAAGAGTTAACCATGACCAATTCACATTCGTTCTAGGGTTGTTGTTTTCTATAACTCGTTTATAGTGCCATTTAACCTCGAAAATACCAAAATGAAGTGTTTTGTAGGATTGCTTGGTGACCAAGCAAACTTTACATTTTCTTTATTTTGCGGAAAATCACATTCGTTAGTGTTCAAAAACTCTATAGTTTATCCCACTATAATGTGGAAAGTACACTTTCATCGATTCACTCATTTTCTCTTTTTGAAAAGTCTCACGATTTGCAAAAGAGTTGTCCATGACCAATTCACATTCGTTCTAGGGTTGTTGTTTTCTATAACTCGTTTATAGTGCCATTTAACCTCGAAAATATCAAAATGAAGTGTTTTGTAGGATTGCTTGGTGACCAAGCAAACTTTACGTTTTCTTTATTTTGCGGAAAATCACATTCGTTAGTGTTCAAAAACTCTATAGTTTATCCCATTATAATGTGGAAAGTGCACTTTCATCGATTCACTCATTCTCTCTTTTTGAAAATTTCCACGAGTTGCAAAAGTGACCAAGATCAATTCACATTCGTTCTAGGGTTGTTGTTTTCTATAACTCGTTTATAGTGCCATTTACCCTCGAAAATACCAAAATGAAGTGTTTTGTAGGATTGCTTGGGTGACCAAGCAAACTTTATGTTTTCTTCATTTTGCGGAAAATCACATACGTTAGTTCTCAAAAACTCTATAGTTTATCCCACTATAATGTGGAAAGTGCACTTTCATCGATTCACTCATTCTCTCTTTTTGAAAAGTCTCACGAGTTGCAAAAGAGTTAACCATGATCAATTCACACTCGTTCTAGGGTTGTTGTTTTCTATAACTCGTTTATAGTGCCATTTAACCTCGAAAATACCAAAATGAAGTGTTTTGTAGGATTGCTTGGTGACCAAGAAAACTTTATGTTTTCTTCATTTTGCGGAAAATCACATACGTTAGTTCTCAAAAACTCTATAGTTTATCCCACTATAATGTGGAAAGTAAACTTTCATCGATTCACTCATTCTCTCTTTTAGAAAAGTCTCATGAGTTGCAAAAGTGTTAACCATGACCAATTCACATTCGTTCTAGGGTTGTTGTTTTCTATAACTCGTTTATAGTGCCATTTAAACTCGAAAATATCAAAATGAAGTGTTTTGTAGGATTGGTTTTCTTTATTTTGCGGAAAATCACATTCGTTAGTGTTCAAAAACTCTATAGTTTATCCCATTATAATGTGGAAATGCACTTTCATCGATTCACTCATTCTCTCTTTTTGAAAAGTTCCACGAGTTGCAAAAGAGTTAACCATGATCAATTCACATTTGTTCTAGGGTTGTTGTTTTCTATAACTCGTTTATAGTGCCATTTAACCTCGAAAATACCAAAATGAAGTGTTTTGTAGGATTGCTTGATAACCAAGCAAACTTTACGTTTTCTTTATTTTGCGGAAAATCACATTCGTTAGTGTTCAAAAACTCTATAGTTTATCCCACTATAATGTGGAAAGTACACTTTCATCGATTCACTCATTTTCTCTTTTTGAAAAGTCTCACGAGTTGCAAAAGAGTTATCCATGACCAATTCACATTCTTTCTAGGGTTGTTGTTTTCTATAACTCGTTTATAGTGCCATTTAACCTCGAAAATATCAAAATGAAGTGTTTTGTAGGATTGCTTGGTGACCAAGCAAACTTTACGTTTTCTTTATTTTGCGGAAAATCACATTCGTTAGTGTTCAAAAACTCTATAGTTTATCCCACTATAATGTGGAAAGTGCACTTTCATCGATTCACTCATTCTCTCTTTTTGAAAAGTCTCACGAGTTGCAAAAGAGTTAACCATGACCAATTCACATTCGTTCTAGGGTTGTTGTTTTCTATAACTCGTTTATAGTGCCATTTAACCTCGAAAATACCAAAATGAAGTGTTTTGTAGGATTGCTTGGTGACCAAGCAAACTTTATGTTTTCTTCATTTTGCGGAAAATCACATACGTTAGTTCTCAAAAACTCTATAGTTTATCCCACTATAATGTGGAAAGTGCACTTTCATCGATTCACTCATTCTCTCTTTTTTAAAAGTCTCACGAGTTGCAAAAGAGTTAACCATGACCAATTCACATTCGTTCTAGGGTTGTTGTTTTCTATAACTCGTTTATAGTGCCATTTAAACTCGAAAATATCAAAATGAAGTGTTTTGTAGGATTGGTTTTCTTTATTTTGCGGAAAATCACATTCGTTAGTGTTCAAAAACTCTATAGTTTATCCCATTATAATGTGGAAATGCACTTTCATCGATTCACTCATTCTCTCTTTTTGAAAAGTTCCACGAGTTGCAAAAGAGTTAACCATGATCAATTCACATTTGTTCTAGGGTTGTTGTTTTCTATAACTCGTTTATAGTGCCATTTAACCTCGAAAATACCAAAATGAAGTGTTTTGTAGGATTGCTTGATAACCAAGCAAACTTTACGTTTTCTTTATTTTGCGGAAAATCACATTCGTTAGTGTTCAAAAACTCTATAGTTTATCCCACTATAATGTGGAAAGTACACTTTCATCGATTCACTCATTTTCTCTTTTTGAAAAGTCTCACGAGTTGCAAAAGAGTTATCCATGACCAATTCACATTCTTTCTAGGGTTGTTGTTTTCTATAACTCGTTTATAGTGCCATTTAACCTCGAAAATATCAAAATGAAGTGTTTTGTAGGATTGCTTGGTGACCAAGCAAACTTTACGTTTTCTTTATTTTGCGGAAAATCACATTCGTTAGTGTTCAAAAACTCTATAGTTTATCCCACTATAATGTGGAAAGTGCACTTTCATCGATTCACTCATTCTCTCTTTTTGAAAAGTCTCACGAGTTGCAAAAGAGTTAACCATGACCAATTCACATTCGTTCTAGGGTTGTTGTTTTCTATAACTCGTTTATAGTGCCATTTAACCTCGAAAATACCAAAATGAAGTGTTTTGTAGGATTGCTTGGTGACCAAGCAAACTTTATGTTTTCTTCATTTTGCGGAAAATCACATACGTTAGTTCTCAAAAACTCTATAGTTTATCCCACTATAATGTGGAAAGTGCACTTTCATCGATTCACTCATTCTCTCTTTTTTAAAAGTCTCACGAGTTGCAAAAGAGTTAACCATGACCAATTCACATTCGTTCTAGGGTTGTTGTTTTCTATAACTCGTTTATAGTGCCATTTAAACTCGAAAATATCAAAATGAAGTGTTTTGTAGGATTGGTTTTCTTTATTTTGCGGAAAATCACATTCGTTAGTGTTCAAAAACTCTATAGTTTATCCCATTATAATGTGGAAATGCACTTTCATCGATTCACTCATTCTCTCTTTTTGAAAAGTTCCACGAGTTGCAAAAGAGTTAACCATGATCAATTCACATTTGTTCTAGGGTTGTTGTTTTCTATAACTCGTTTATAGTGCCATTTAACCTCGAAAATACCAAAATGAAGTGTTTTGTAGGATTGCTTGATAACCAAGCAAACTTTACGTTTTCTTTATTTTGCGGAAAATCACATTCGTTAGTGTTCAAAAACTCTATAGTTTATCCCACTATAATGTGGAAAGTACACTTTCATCGATTCACTCATTTTCTCTTTTTGAAAAGTCTCACGAGTTGCAAAAGAGTTATCCATGACCAATTCACATTCTTTCTAGGGTTGTTGTTTTCTATAACTCGTTTATAGTGCCATTTAACCTCGAAAATATCAAAATGAAGTGTTTTGTAGGATTGCTTGGTGACCAAGCAAACTTTACGTTTTCTTTATTTTGCGGAAAATCACATTCGTTAGTGTTCAAAAACTCTATAGTTTATCCCACTATAATGTGGAAAGTGCACTTTCATCGATTCACTCATTCTCTCTTTTTGAAAAGTCTCACGAGTTGCAAAAGAGTTAACCATGACCAATTCACATTCGTTCTAGGGTTGTTGTTTTCTATAACTCGTTTATAGTGCCATTTAACCTCGAAAATACCAAAATGAAGTGTTTTGTAGGATTGCTTGGTGACCAAGCAAACTTTATGTTTTCTTCATTTTGCGGAAAATCACATACGTTAGTTCTCAAAAACTCTATAGTTTATCCCACTATAATGTGGAAAGTACACTTTCATCGATTCACTCATTTTCTCTTTTTGAAAAGTCTCACGAGTTGCAAAAGAGTTATCCATGACCAATTCACATTCTTTCTAGGGTTGTTGTTTTCTATAACTCGTTTATAGTGCCATTTAACCTCGAAAATATCAAAATGAAGTGTTTTGTAGGATTGCTTGGTGACCAAGCAAACTTTACGTTTTCTTTATTTTGCGGAAAATCACATTCGTTAGTGTTCAAAAACTCTATAGTTTATCCCACTATAATCTGGAAAGTGCACTTTCATCGATTCACTCATTCTCTCTTTTTGAAAAGTCTCACGAGTTGCAAAAGAGTTAACCATGACCAATTCACATTCGTTCTAGGGTTGTTGTTTTCTATAACTCGTTTATAGTGCCATTTAACCTCGAAAATACCAAAATGAAGTGTTTTGTAGGATTGCTTGGTGACCAAGCAAACTTTATGTTTTCTTCATTTTGCGGAAAATCACATACGTTAGTTCTCAAAAACTCTATAGTTTATCCCACTATAATGTGGAAAGTGCACTTTCATCGATTCACTCATTCTCTCTTTTTTAAAAGTCTCACGAGTTGCAAAAGAGTTAACCATGACCAATTCACATTCGTTCTAGGGTTGTTGTTTTCTATAACTCGTTTATAGTGCCATTTAACCTCGAAAATACCAAAATGAAGTGTTTTGTAGGATTGCTTGGTGACCAAGCAAACTTTACATTTTCTTTATTTTGCGGAAAATCACATTCGTTAGTGTTCAAAAACTCTATAGTTTATCCCACTATAATGTGGAAAGTACACTTTCATCGATTCACTCATTTTCTCTTTTTGAAAAGTCTCACGATTTGCAAAAGAGTTATCCATGACCAATTCACATTCGTTCTAGGGTTGTTGTTTTCTATAACTCGTTTATAGTGCCATTTAACCTCGAAAATATCAAAATGAAGTGTTTTGTAGGATTGCTTGGTGACCAAGCAAACTTTACGTTTTCTTTATTTTGCGGAAAATCACATTCGTTAGTGTTCAAAAACTCTATAGTTTATCCCATTATAATGTGGAAAGTGCACTTTCATCGATTCACTCATTCTCTCTTTTTGAAAATTTCCACGAGTTGCAAAAGTGACCAAGATCAATTCACATTCGTTCTAGGGTTGTTGTTTTCTATAACTCGTTTATAGTGCCATTTACCCTCGAAAATACCAAAATGAAGTGTTTTGTAGGATTGCTTGGGTGACCAAGCAAACTTTATGTTTTCTTCATTTTGCGGAAAATCACATACGTTAGTTCTCAAAAACTCTATAGTTTATCCCACTATAATGTGGAAAGTGCACTTTCATCGATTCACTCATTCTCTCTTTTTGAAAAGTCTCTCGAGTTGCAAAAGAGTTATCCATGACCAATTCACATTCTTTCTAGGGTTGTTGTTTTCTATAACTCGTTTATAGTGCCATTTAACCTCGAAAATATCAAAATGAAGTGTTTTGTAGGATTGCTTGGTGACCAAGCAAACTTTACGTTTTCTTTATTTTGCGGAAAATCACATTCGTTAGTGTTCAAAAACTCTATAGTTTATCCCACTATAATGTGGAAAGTGCACTTTCATCGATTCACTCATTCTCTCTTTTTGAAAAGTCTCACGAGTTGCAAAAGAGTTAACCATGACCAATTCACATTCGTTCTAGGGTTGTTGTTTTCTATAACTCGTTTATAGTGCCATTTAACCTCGAAAATACCAAAATGAAGTGTTTTGTAGGATTGCTTGGTGACCAAGCAAACTTTATGTTTTCTTCATTTTGCGGAAAATCACATACGTTAGTTCTCAAAAACTCTATAGTTTATCCCACTATAATGTGGAAAGTACACTTTCATCGATTCACTCATTTTCTCTTTTTGAAAAGTCTCACGAGTTGCAAAAGAGTTATCCATGACCAATTCACATTCTTTCTAGGGTTGTTGTTTTCTATAACTCGTTTATAGTGCCATTTAACCTCGAAAATATCAAAATGAAGTGTTTTGTAGGATTGCTTGGTGACCAAGCAAACTTTACGTTTTCTTTATTTTGCGGAAAATCACATTCGTTAGTGTTCAAAAACTCTATAGTTTATCCCACTATAATCTGGAAAGTGCACTTTCATCGATTCACTCATTCTCTCTTTTTGAAAAGTCTCACGAGTTGCAAAAGAGTTAACCATGACCAATTCACATTCGTTCTAGGGTTGTTGTTTTCTATAACTCGTTTATAGTGCCATTTAACCTCGAAAATACCAAAATGAAGTGTTTTGTAGGATTGCTTGGTGACCAAGCAAACTTTATGTTTTCTTCATTTTGCGGAAAATCACATACGTTAGTTCTCAAAAACTCTATAGTTTATCCCACTATAATGTGGAAAGTGCACTTTCATCGATTCACTCATTCTCTCTTTTTTAAAAGTCTCACGAGTTGCAAAAGAGTTAACCATGACCAATTCACATTCGTTCTAGGGTTGTTGTTTTCTATAACTCGTTTATAGTGCCATTTAACCTCGAAAATACCAAAATGAAGTGTTTTGTAGGATTGCTTGGTGACCAAGCAAACTTTACATTTTCTTTATTTTGCGGAAAATCACATTCGTTAGTGTTCAAAAACTCTATAGTTTATCCCACTATAATGTGGAAAGTACACTTTCATCGATTCACTCATTTTCTCTTTTTGAAAAGTCTCACGATTTGCAAAAGAGTTATCCATGACCAATTCACATTCGTTCTAGGGTTGTTGTTTTCTATAACTCGTTTATAGTGCCATTTAACCTCGAAAATATCAAAATGAAGTGTTTTGTAGGATTGCTTGGTGACCAAGCAAACTTTACGTTTTCTTTATTTTGCGGAAAATCACATTCGTTAGTGTTCAAAAACTCTATAGTTTATCCCATTATAATGTGGAAAGTGCACTTTCATCGATTCACTCATTCTCTCTTTTTGAAAATTTCCACGAGTTGCAAAAGTGACCAAGATCAATTCACATTCGTTCTAGGGTTGTTGTTTTCTATAACTCGTTTATAGTGCCATTTACCCTCGAAAATACCAAAATGAAGTGTTTTGTAGGATTGCTTGGGTGACCAAGCAAACTTTATGTTTTCTTCATTTTGCGGAAAATCACATACGTTAGTTCTCAAAAACTCTATAGTTTATCCCACTATAATGTGGAAAGTGCACTTTCATCGATTCACTCATTCTCTCTTTTTGAAAAGTCTCTCGAGTTGCAAAAGAGTTAACCATGATCAATTCACACTCGTTCTAGGGTTGTTGTTTTCTATAACTCGTTTATAGTGGCATTTAACCTCGAAAATACCAAAATGAAGTGTTTTGTAGGATTGCTTTGTGACCAAGAAAACTTTATGTTTTCTTCATTTTGCGGAAAATCACATACGTTAGTTCTCAAAAACTCTATAGTTTATCCCACTATAATGTGGAAAGTAAACTTTCATCGATTCACTCATTCTCTCTTTTTGAAAAGTCTCATGAGTTGCAAAAGAGTTAACCATGACCAATTCACATTCGTTCTAGGGTTGTTGTTTTCTATAACTCGTTTATAGTGCCATTTAACCTCGAAAATACCAAAATGAAGTGTTTTGTAGGATTGCTTGGTGACCAAGCAAACTTTATGTTTTCTTCATTTTGCGGAAAATCACATACGTTAGTTCTCAAAAACTCTATAGTTTATCCCACTATAATGTGGAAAGTGCACTTTCATCGATTCACTCATTCTCTCTTTTTGAAAAGTCTCACGAGTTGCAAAAGAGTTAACCATGATCAATTCACACTCGTTCTAGGGTTGTTGTTTTCTATAACTCGTTTATAGTGCCATTTAACCTCGAAAATACCAAAATGAAGTGTTTTGTAGGATTGCTTGGTGACCAAGAAAACTTTATGTTTTCTTCATTTTGCGGAAAATCACATACGTTAGTTCTCAAAAACTCTATAGTTTATCCCACTATAATGTGGAAAGTAAACTTTCATCGATTCACTCATTCTCTCTTTTTGAAAAGTCTCATGAGTTGCAAAAGAGTTAACCATGACCAATTCACATTCGTTCTAGGGTTGTTGTTTTCTATAACTCGTTTATAGTGCCATTTAACCTCGAAAATACCAAAATGAAGTGTTTTGTAGGATTGCTTGGTGACCAAGCAAACTTTATGTTTTCTTCATTTTGCGGAAAATCACATACGTTAGTTCTCAAAAACTCTATAGTTTATCCCACTATAATGTGGAAAGTGCACTTTCATCGATTCACTCATTCTCTCTTTTTGAAAAGTCTCACGAGTTGCAAAAGAGTTAACCATGACCAATTCACAATCGTTCTAGGGTTGTTGTTTTCTATAACTCGTTTATAGTGCCATTTAACCTCGAAAATACCAAAATGAAGTGTTTTGTAGGATTGCTTGGTGACCAAGCAAACTTTATGTTTTCTTCATTTTGCGGAAAATCACATACGTTAGTTCTCAAAAACTCTATAGTTTATCCCACTATAATGTGGAAAGTGCACTTTCATCGATTCACTCATTCTCTCTTTTTTAAAAGTCTCACGAGTTGCAAAAGAGTTAACCATGACCAATTCACATTCGTTCTAGGGTTGTTGTTTTCTATAACTCGTTTATAGTGCCATTTAACCTCGAAAATACCAAAATGAAGTGTTTTGTAGGATTGCTTGGTGACCAAGCAAACTTTACATTTTCTTTATTTTGCGGAAAATCACATTCGTTAGTGTTCAAAAACTCTATAGTTTATCCCACTATAATGTGGAAAGTACACTTTCATCGATTCACTCATTTTCTCTTTTTGAAAAGTCTCACGATTTGCAAAAGAGTTATCCATGACCAATTCACATTCGTTCTAGGGTTGTTGTTTTCTATAACTCGTTTATAGTGCCATTTAACCTCGAAAATATCAAAATGAAGTGTTTTGTAGGATTGCTTGGTGACCAAGCAAACTTTACGTTTTCTTTATTTTGCGGAAAATCACATTCGTTAGTGTTCAAAAACTCTATAGTTTATCCCATTATAATGTGGAAAGTGCACTTTCATCGATTCACTCATTCTCTCTTTTTGAAAATTTCCACGAGTTGCAAAAGTGACCAAGATCAATTCACATTCGTTCTAGGGTTGTTGTTTTCTATAACTCGTTTATAGTGCCATTTACCCTCGAAAATACCAAAATGAAGTGTTTTGTAGGATTGCTTGGGTGACCAAGCAAACTTTATGTTTTCTTCATTTTGTGGAAAATCACATACGTTAGTTCTCAAAAACTCTATAGTTTATCCCACTATAATGTGGAAAGTGCACTTTCATCGATTCACTCATTCTCTCTTTTTGAAAAGTCTCTCGAGTTGCAAAAGAGTTAACCATGATCAATTCACACTCGTTCTAGGGTTGTTGTTTTCTATAACTCGTTTATAGTGCCATTTAACCTCGAAAATACCAAAATGAAGTGTTTTGTAGGATTGCTTTGTGACCAAGAAAACTTTATGTTTTCTTCATTTTGCGGAAAATCACATACGTTAGTTCTCAAAAACTCTATAGTTTATCCCACTATAATGTGGAAAGTAAACTTTCATCGATTCACTCATTCTCTCTTTTTGAAAAGTCTCATGAGTTGCAAAAGAGTTAACCATGACCAATTCACATTCGTTCTAGGGTTGTTGTTTTCTATAACTCGTTTATAGTGCCATTTAACCTCGAAAATACCAAAATGAAGTGTTTTGTAGGATTGCTTGGTGACCAAGCAAACTTTATGTTTTCTTCATTTTGCGGAAAATCACATACGTTAGTTCTCAAAAACTCTATAGTTTATCCCACTATAATGTGGAAAGTGCACTTTCATCGATTCACTCATTCTCTCTTTTTGAAAAGTCTCACGAGTTGCAAAAGAGTTAACCATGATCAATTCACACTCGTTCTAGGGTTGTTGTTTTCTATAACTCGTTTATAGTGCCATTTAACCTCGAAAATACCAAAATGAAGTGTTTTGTAGGATTGCTTGGTGACCAAGAAAACTTTATGTTTTCTTCATTTTGCGGAAAATCACATACGTTAGTTCTCAAAAACTCTATAGTTTATCCCACTATAATGTGGAAAGTAAACTTTCATCGATTCACTCATTCTCTCTTTTAGAAAAGTCTCATGAGTTGCAAAAGTGTTAACCATGACCAATTCACATTCGTTCTAGGGTTGTTGTTTTCTATAACTCGTTTATAGTGCCATTTAAACTCGAAAATATCAAAATGAAGTGTTTTGTAGGATTGGTTTTCTTTATTTTGCGGAAAATCACATTCGTTAGTGTTCAAAAACTCTATAGTTTATCCCATTATAATGTGGAAATGCACTTTCATCGATTCACTCATTCTCTCTTTTTGAAAAGTTCCACGAGTTGCAAAAGAGTTAACCATGATCAATTCACATTTGTTCTAGGGTTGTTGTTTTCTATAACTCGTTTATAGTGCCATTTAACCTCGAAAATACCAAAATGAAGTGTTTTGTAGGATTGCTTGATAACCAAGCAAACTTTACGTTTTCTTTATTTTGCGGAAAATCACATTCGTTAGTGTTCAAAAACTCTATAGTTTATCCCACTATAATGTGGAAAGTACACTTTCATCGATTCACTCATTTTCTCTTTTTGAAAAGTCTCACGAGTTGCAAAAGAGTTATCCATGACCAATTCACATTCTTTCTAGGGTTGTTGTTTTCTATAACTCGTTTATAGTGCCATTTAACCTCGAAAATATCAAAATGAAGTGTTTTGTAGGATTGCTTGGTGACCAAGCAAACTTTACGTTTTCTTTATTTTGCGGAAAATCACATTCGTTAGTGTTCAAAAACTCTATAGTTTATCCCACTATAATGTGGAAAGTGCACTTTCATCGATTCACTCATTCTCTCTTTTTGAAAAGTCTCACGAGTTGCAAAAGAGTTAACCATGACCAATTCACATTCGTTCTAGGGTTGTTGTTTTCTATAACTCGTTTATAGTGCCATTTAACCTCGAAAATACCAAAATGAAGTGTTTTGTAGGATTGCTTGGTGACCAAGCAAACTTTATGTTTTCTTCATTTTGCGGAAAATCACATACGTTAGTTCTCAAAAACTCTATAGTTTATCCCACTATAATGTGGAAAGTGCACTTTCATCGATTCACTCATTCTCTCTTTTTTAAAAGTCTCACGAGTTGCAAAAGAGTTAACCATGACCAATTCACATTCGTTCTAGGGTTGTTGTTTTCTATAACTCGTTTATAGTGCCATTTAAACTCGAAAATATCAAAATGAAGTGTTTTGTAGGATTGGTTTTCTTTATTTTGCGGAAAATCACATTCGTTAGTGTTCAAAAACTCTATAGTTTATCCCATTATAATGTGGAAATGCACTTTCATCGATTCACTCATTCTCTCTTTTTGAAAAGTTCCACGAGTTGCAAAAGAGTTAACCATGATCAATTCACATTTGTTCTAGGGTTGTTGTTTTCTATAACTCGTTTATAGTGCCATTTAACCTCGAAAATACCAAAATGAATTGTTTTGTAGGATTGCTTGATAACCAAGCAAACTTTACGTTTTCTTTATTTTGCGGAAAATCACATTCGTTAGTGTTCAAAAACTCTATAGTTTATCCCACTATAATGTGGAAAGTACACTTTCATCGATTCACTCATTTTCTCTTTTTGAAAAGTCTCACGAGTTGCAAAAGAGTTATCCATGACCAATTCACATTCTTTCTAGGGTTGTTGTTTTCTATAACTCGTTTATAGTGCCATTTAACCTCGAAAATATCAAAATGAAGTGTTTTGTAGGATTGCTTGGTGACCAAGCAAACTTTACGTTTTCTTTATTTTGCGGAAAATCACATTCGTTAGTGTTCAAAAACTCTATAGTTTATCCCACTATAATGTGGAAAGTGCACTTTCATCGATTCACTCATTCTCTCTTTTTGAAAAGTCTCACGAGTTGCAAAAGAGTTAACCATGACCAATTCACATTCGTTCTAGGGTTGTTGTTTTCTATAACTCGTTTATAGTGCCATTTAACCTCGAAAATACCAAAATGAAGTGTTTTGTAGGATTGCTTGGTGACCAAGCAAACTTTATGTTTTCTTCATTTTGCGGAAAATCACATACGTTAGTTCTCAAAAACTCTATAGTTTATCCCACTATAATGTGGAAAGTGCACTTTCATCGATTCACTCATTCTCTCTTTTTGAAAAGTCTCACGAGTTGCAAAAGAGTTAACCATGATCAATTCACACTCGTTCTAGGGTTGTTGTTTTCTATAACTCGTTTATAGTGCCATTTAACCTCGAAAATACCAAAATGAAGTGTTTTGTAGGATTGCTTGGTGACCAAGCAAACTTTATGTTTTCTTCATTTTGCGGAAAATCACATACGTTAGTTCTCAAAAACTCTATAGTTTATCCCACTATAATGTGGAAAGTGCACTTTCATCGATTCACTCATTCTCTCTTTTTGAAAAGTCTCACGAGTTGCAAAAGAGTTAACCATGACCAATTCACATTCGTTCTAGGGTTGTTGTTTTCTATAACTCGTTTATAGTGCCATTTAACCTCGAAAATACCAAAATGAAGTGTTTTGTAGGATTGCTTGGTGACCAAGCAAACTTTATGTTTTCTTCATTTTGCGGAAAATCACATACGTTAGTTCTCAAAAACTCTATAGTTTATCCCACTATAATGTGGAAAGTGCACTTTCATCGATTCACTCATTCTCTCTTTTTTAAAAGTCTCACGAGTTGCAAAAGAGTTAACCATGACCAATTCACATTCGTTCTAGGGTTGTTGTTTTCTATAACTCGTTTATAGTGCCATTTAAACTCGAAAATATCAAAATGAAGTGTTTTGTAGGATTGGTTTTCTTTATTTTGCGGAAAATCACATTCGTTAGTGTTCAAAAACTCTATAGTTTATCCCATTATAATGTGGAAATGCACTTTCATCGATTCACTCATTCTCTCTTTTTGAAAAGTTCCACGAGTTGCAAAAGAGTTAACCATGATCAATTCACATTTGTTCTAGGGTTGTTGTTTTCTATAACTCGTTTATAGTGCCATTTAACCTCGAAAATACCAAAATGAATTGTTTTGTAGGATTGCTTGATAACCAAGCAAACTTTACGTTTTCTTTATTTTGCGGAAAATCACATTCGTTAGTGTTCAAAAACTCTATAGTTTATCCCACTATAATGTGGAAAGTACACTTTCATCGATTCACTCATTTTCTCTTTTTGAAAAGTCTCACGAGTTGCAAAAGAGTTATCCATGACCAATTCACATTCTTTCTAGGGTTGTTGTTTTCTATAACTCGTTTATAGTGCCATTTAACCTCGAAAATATCAAAATGAAGTGTTTTGTAGGATTGCTTGGTGACCAAGCAAAATTTACGTTTTCTTTATTTTGCGGAAAATCACATTCGTTAGTGTTCAAAAACTCTATAGTTTATCCCACTATAATGTGGAAAGTGCACTTTCATCGATTCACTCATTCTCTCTTTTTGAAAAGTCTCACGAGTTGCAAAAGAGTTAACCATGACCAATTCACATTCGTTCTAGGGTTGTTGTTTTCTATAACTCGTTTATAGTGCCATTTAACCTCGAAAATACCAAAATGAAGTGTTTTGTAGGATTGCTTGGTGACCAAGCAAACTTTATGTTTTCTTCATTTTGCGGAAAATCACTTACGTTAGTTCTCAAAAACTCTATAGTTTATCCCACTATAATGTGGAAAGTGCACTTTCATCGATTCACTCATTCTCTCTTTTTTAAAAGTCTCACGAGTTGCAAAAGAGTTAACCATGACCAATTCACATTCGTTCTAGGGTTGTTGTTTTCTATAACTCGTTTATAGTGCCATTTAAACTCGAAAATATCAAAATGAAGTGTTTTGTAGGATTGGTTTTCTTTATTTTGCGGAAAATCACATTCGTTAGTGTTCAAAAACTCTATAGTTTATCCCATTATAATGTGGAAATGCACTTTCATCGATTCACTCATTCTCTCTTTTTGAAAAGTTCCACGAGTTGCAAAAGAGTTAACCATGATCAATTCACATTTGTTCTAGGGTTGTTGTTTTCTATAACTCGTTTATAGTGCCATTTAACCTCGAAAATACCAAAATGAAGTGTTTTGTAGGATTGCTTGATAACCAAGCAAACTTTACGTTTTCTTTATTTTGCGGAAAATCACATTCGTTAGTGTTCAAAAACTCTATAGTTTATCCCACTATAATGTGGAAAGTACACTTTCATCGATTCACTCATTTTCTCTTTTTGAAAAGTCTCACGAGTTGCAAAAGAGTTATCCATGACCAATTCACATTCTTTCTAGGGTTGTTGTTTTCTATAACTCGTTTATAGTGCCATTTAACCTCGAAAATATCAAAATGAAGTGTTTTGTAGGATTGCTTGGTGACCAAGCAAACTTTACGTTTTCTTTATTTTGCGGAAAATCACATTCGTTAGTGTTCAAAAACTCTATAGTTTATCCCACTATAATGTGGAAAGTGCACTTTCATCGATTCACTCATTCTCTCTTTTTGAAAAGTCTCACGAGTTGCAAAAGAGTTAACCATGACCAATTCACATTCGTTCTAGGGTTGTTGTTTTCTATAACTCGTTTATAGTGCCATTTAACCTCGAAAATACCAAAATGAAGTGTTTTGTAGGATTGCTTGGTGACCAAGCAAACTTTATGTTTTCTTCATTTTGCGGAAAATCACATACGTTAGTTCTCAAAAACTCTATAGTTTATCCCACTATAATGTGGAAAGTGCACTTTCATCGATTCACTCATTCTCTCTTTTTTAAAAGTCTCACGAGTTGCAAAAGAGTTAACCATGACCAATTCACATTCGTTCTAGGGTTGTTGTTTTCTATAACTCGTTTATAGTGCCATTTAAATTCGAAAATATCAAAATGAAGTGTTTTGTAGGATTGGTTTTCTTTATTTTGCGGAAAATCACATTCGTTAGTGTTCAAAAACTCTATAGTTTATCCCATTATAATGTGGAAATGCACTTTCATCGATTCACTCATTCTCTCTTTTTGAAAAGTTCCACGAGTTGCAAAAGAGTTAACCATGATCAATTCACATTTGTTCTAGGGTTGTTGTTTTCTATAACTCGTTTATAGTGCCATTTAACCTCGAAAATACCAAAATGAAGTGTTTTGTAGGATTGCTTGATAACCAAGCAAACTTTACGTTTTCTTTATTTTGCGGAAAATCACATTCGTTAGTGTTCAAAAACTCTATAGTTTATCCCACTATAATGTGGAAAGTACACTTTCATCGATTCACTCATTTTCTCTTTTTGAAAAGTCTCACGAGTTGCAAAAGAGTTATCCATGACCAATTCACATTCTTTCTAGGGTTGTTGTTTTCTATAACTCGTTTATAGTGCCATTTAACCTCGAAAATATCAAAATGAAGTGTTTTGTAGGATTGCTTGGTGACCAAGCAAACTTTACGTTTTCTTTATTTTGCGGAAAATCACATTCGTTAGTGTTCAAAAACTCTATAGTTTATCCCACTATAATGTGGAAAGTGCACTTTCATCGATTCACTCATTCTCTCTTTTTGAAAAGTCTCACGAGTTGCAAAAGAGTTAACCATGACCAATTCACATTCGTTCTAGGGTTGTTGTTTTCTATAACTCGTTTATAGTGCCATTTAACCTCGAAAATACCAAAATGAAGTGTTTTGTAGGATTGCTTGGTGACCAAGCAAACTTTATGTTTTCTTCATTTTGCGGAAAATCACATACGTTAGTTCTCAAAAACTCTATAGTTTATCCCACTATAATGTGGAAAGTGCACTTTCATCGATTCACTCATTCTCTCTTTTTTAAAAGTCTCACGAGTTGCAAAAGAGTTAACCATGACCAATTCACATTCGTTCTAGGGTTGTTGTTTTCTATAACTCGTTTATAGTGCCATTTAAACTCGAAAATATCAAAATGAAGTGTTTTGTAGGATTGGTTTTCTTTATTTTGCGGAAAATCACATTCGTTAGTGTTCAAAAACTCTATAGTTTATCCCATTATAATGTGGAAATGCACTTTCATCGATTCACTCATTCTCTCTTTTTGAAAAGTTCCACGAGTTGCAAAAGAGTTAACCATGATCAATTCACATTTGTTCTAGGGTTGTTGTTTTCTATAACTCGTTTATAGTGCCATTTAACCTCGAAAATACCAAAATGAATTGTTTTGTAGGATTGCTTGATAACCAAGCAAACTTTACGTTTTCTTTATTTTGCGGAAAATCACATTCGTTAGTGTTCAAAAACTCTATAGTTTATCCCACTATAATGTGGAAAGTACACTTTCATCGATTCACTCATTTTCTCTTTTTGAAAAGTCTCACGAGTTGCAAAAGAGTTATCCATGACCAATTCACATTCTTTCTAGGGTTGTTGTTTTCTATAACTCGTTTATAGTGCCATTTAACCTCGAAAATATCAAAATGAAGTGTTTTGTAGGATTGCTTGGTGACCAAGCAAACTTTACGTTTTCTTTATTTTGCGGAAAATCACATTCGTTAGTGTTCAAAAACTCTATAGTTTATCCCACTATAATGTGGAAAGTGCACTTTCATCGATTCACTCATTCTCTCTTTTTGAAAAGTCTCACGAGTTGCAAAAGAGTTAACCATGACCAATTCACATTCGTTCTAGGGTTGTTGTTTTCTATAACTCATTTATAGTGCCATTTAACCTCGAAAATACCAAAATGAAGTGTTTTGTAGGATTGCTTGGTGACCAAGCAAACTTTATGTTTTCTTCATTTTGCGGAAAATCACATACGTTAGTTCTCAAAAACTCTATAGTTTATCCCACTATAATGTGGAAAGTGCACTTTCATCGATTCACTCATTCTCTCTTTTTTAAAAGTCTCACGAGTTGCAAAAGAGTTAACCATGACCAATTCACATTCGTTCTAGGGTTGTTGTTTTCTATAACTCGTTTATAGTGCCATTTAACCTCGAAAATACCAAAATGAAGTGTTTTGTAGGATTGCTTGGTGACCAAGCAAACTTTACATTTTCTTTATTTTGCGGAAAATCACATTCGTTAGTGTTCAAAAACTCTATAGTTTATCCCACTATAATGTGGAAAGTACACTTTCATCGATTCACTCATTTTCTCTTTTTGAAAAGTCTCACGATTTGCAAAAGAGTTATCCATGACCAATTCACATTCGTTCTAGGGTTGTTGTTTTCTATAACTCGTTTATAGTGCCATTTAACCTCGAAAATATCAAAATGAAGTGTTTTGTAGGATTTCTTGGTGACCAAGCAAACTTTACGTTTTCTTTATTTTGCGGAAAATCACATTCGTTAGTGTTCAAAAACTCTATAGTTTATCCCATTATAATGTGGAAAGTGCACTTTCATCGATTCACTCATTCTCTCTTTTTGAAAATTTCCACGAGTTGCAAAAGTGACCAAGATCAATTCACATTCGTTCTAGGGTTGTTGTTTTCTATAACTCGTTTATAGTGCCATTTACCCTCGAAAATACCAAAATGAAGTGTTTTGTAGGATTGCTTGGGTGACCAAGCAAACTTTATGTTTTCTTCATTTTGCGGAAAATCACATACGTTAGTTCTCAAAAACTCTATAGTTTATCCCACTATAATGTGGAAAGTGCACTTTCATCGATTCACTCATTCTCTCTTTTTGAAAAGTCTCTCGAGTTGCAAAAGAGTTAACCATGATCAATTCACACTCGTTCTAGGGTTGTTGTTTTCTATAACTCGTTTATAGTGTCATTTAACCTCGAAAATACCAAAATGAAGTGTTTTGTAGGATTGCTTTGTGACCAAGAAAACTTTATGTTTTCTTCATTTTGCGGAAAATCACATACGTTAGTTCTCAAAAACTCTATAGTTTATCCCACTATAATGTGGAAAGTAAACTTTCATCGATTCACTCATTCTCTCTTTTTGAAAAGTCTCATGAGTTGCAAAAGAGTTAACCATGACCAATTCACATTCGTTCTAGGGTTGTTGTTTTCTATAACTCGTTTATAGTGCCATTTAACCTCGAAAATACCAAAATGAAGTGTTTTGTAGGATTGCTTGGTGACCAAGCAAACTTTATGTTTTCTTCATTTTGCGGAAAATCACATACGTTAGTTCTCAAAAACTCTATAGTTTATCCCACTATAATGTGGAAAGTAAACTTTCATCGATTCACTCATTCTCTCTTTTTGAAAAGTCTCATGAATTGCAAAAGTGTTAACCATGACCAATTCACATTCGTTCTAGGGTTGTTGTTTTCTATAACTCGTTTATAGTGCCATTTAACCTCGAAAATATCAAAATGAAGTGTTTTGTAGGATTGGTTTTCTTTATTTTGCGGAAAATCACATTCGTTAGTGTTCAAAAACTCTGTAGTTTATCCCATTATAATGTGGAAATGCACTTTCATCGATTCACTCATTCTCTCTTTTTGAAAAGTTCCACGAGTTGCAAAAGAGTTAACCATGATCAATTCACATTCGTTCTAGGGTTGTTGTTTTCTATAACTCGTTTATAGTGCCATTTAACCTCGAAAATACCAAAATGAAGTGTTTTGTAGGATTGCTTGGTAACCAAGCAAACTTTACGTTTTCTTTATTTTGCGGAAAATCACATTCGTTAGTGTTCAAAAACTCTATAGTTTATCCCACTATAATGTGGAAAGTACACTTTCATCGATTCACTCATTTTCTCTTTTTGAAAAGTCTCACGAGTTGCAAAAGAGTTATCCATGACCAATTCACATTCTTTCTAGGGTTGTTGTTTTCTATAACTCGTTTATAGTGCCATTTAACCTCGAAAATACCAAAATGAAGTGTTTTGTAGGATTGCTTGGTGACCAAGCAAACTTTACGTTTTCTTTATTTTGCGGAAAATCACATTCGTTAGTGTTCAAAAACTCTATAGTTTATCCCACTATAATGTGGAAAGTTCACTTTCATCGATTCACTCATTCTCTCTTTTTGAAAAGTCTCACGAGTTGCAAAAGAGTTAACCATGACCAATTCGCATTCGTTCTAGGGTTGTTGTTTTCTATAACTCGTTTATAGTGCCATTTAACCTCGAAAATACCAAAATGAAGTGTTTTGTAGGATTGCTTGGTGACCAAGCAAACTTTATGTTTTCTTCATTTTGAGGAAAATCACATACGTTAGTTTTCAAAAACTCTATAGTTTATCCCACTATAATGTGGAAAGTGCACTTTCATCGATTCACTCATTCTCTCTTTTTGAAAAGTCTCACGAGTTGCAAAAGAGTTAACCATGACCAATTCACATTCGTTCTAGGGTTGTTGTTTTCTATAACTCGTTTATAGTGCCTTTTAACCTCGAAAATACCAAAATGAAGTGTTTTGAAGGATTGCTTGGTGACCAAGCAAACTTTACGTTTTCTTTATTTTGCGGAAAATCACATTCGTTAGTGTTCAAAAACTCTATAGTTTATCCCACTATAATGTGGAAAGTCCACTTTCATCGATTCACTCATTTTCTCTTTTTTGAAAAGTCTCACGAGTTGCAAAAGAGTTATCCTTGACCAATTCACATTCTTTCTAGGGTTGTTGTTTTCTATAACTCGTTTATAGTGCCATTTAACCTCGAAAATACCAAAATGAAGTGTTTTGTAGGATTGTTTGGTGACCAAGCAAACTTTACGTTTTCTTTATTTTGCGGAAAATCACATTCGTTAGTGTTCAAAAACTCTATAGTTTATCCCACTATAATGTGGAAAGTGCACTTTCATCGATAGACTCATTCTCTCTTTTTGAAAAGTCTCACGAGTTGCAAAAGAGTTAACCATGACCAATTCACATTCGTTCTAGGGTTGTTGTTTTCTATAACTCGTTTATAGTGCCATTTAACCTCGAAAATACCAAAATGAAGTGTTTTGTAGGATTGCTTGGTGACCAAGCAAACTTTATGTTTTCTTCATTTTGCGGAAAATCACATACGTTAGTTTTCAAAAACTCTATAGTTTATCCCACTATAATGTGGAAAGTGCACTTTCATCGATTCACTCATTCTCTCTTTTTGAAAAGTCTCACGAGTTGCAAAAGAGTTAACCATGACCAATTCACATTCGTTCTAGGGTTGTTGTTTTCTATAACTCGTTTATAGTGCCATTTAACCTCGAAAATACCAAAATGAAGTGTTTTGAAGGATTGCTTGGTGACCAAGCAAACTTTACGTTTTCTTTATTTTGCGGAAAATCACATTCGTTAGTGTTCAAAAACTCTATAGTTTATCCCACTATAATGTGGAAAGTCCACTTTCATCGATTCACTCATTTTCTCTTTTTTGAAAAGTCTCACGAGTTGCAAAACAGTTATCCTTGACCAATTCACATTCTTTCTAGGGTTGTTGTTTTCTATAACTCGTTTATAGTGCCATTTAACCTCGAAAATACCAAAATGAAGTGTTTTGTAGGATTGCTTGGTGACCAAGCAAACTTTATGTTTTCTTCTTTTTGCGGAAAATCACATACGTTAGTTCTCAAAAACTCTATAGTTTATCCCACTATAATGTGGAAAGTAAACTTTCATCGATTCACTCATTCTCTCTTTTTGAAAAGTCTCATGAATTGCAAAAGTGTTAACCATGACCAATTCACATTCGTTCTAAGGTTGTTGTTTTCTATAACTTGTTTATAGTGCCATTTAACCTCGAAAATATCAAAATGAAGTGTTTTGTAGGATTGATTTTCTTTATTTTGCGGAAAATCACATTCGTTAGTGTTCAAAAACTCTATAGTTTATCCCATTATAATGTGGAAATGCACTTTCATCGATTCACTCATTCTCTCTTTTTAAAAAGTTCCACGAGTTGCAAAAGAGTTAACCATGATCAATTCACATTCGTTCTAGGGTTGTTGTTTTCTATAACTCGTTTATAGTGCCATTTAACCTCGAAAATACCAAAATGAAGTGTTTTGTAGGATTGCTTGGTAACCAAGCAAACTTTACGTTTTCTTTATTTTGCGGAAAATCACATTCGTTAGTGTTCAAAAACTCTATAGTTTATCCCACTATAATGTGGAAAGTACACTTTCATCGATTCACTCATTTTCTCTTTTTGAAAAGTCTCACGAGTTGCAAAAGAGTTATCCATGACCAATTCACATTCTTTCTAGGGTTGTTGTTTTCTATAACTCGTTTATAGTGCCATTTAACCTCGAAAATACCAAAATGAAGTGTTTTGTAGGAATGCTTGGTGACCAAGCAAACTTTACGTTTTCTTTATTTTGCGGAAAATCACATTCGTTAGTGTTCAAAAACTCTATAGTTTATCCCACTATAATGTGGAAAGTTCACTTTCATCGATTCACTCATTCTCTCTTTTTGAAAAGTCTCACGAGTTGCAAAAGAGTTAACCATGACCAATTCGCATTCGTTCTAGGGTTGTTGTTTTCTATAACTCGTTTATAGTGCCATTTAACCTCGAAAATACCAAAATGAAGTGTTTTGTAGGATTGCTTGGTGACCAAGCAAACTTTATGTTTTCTTCATTTTGAGGAAAATCACATACGTTAGTTTTCAAAAACTCTATAGTTTATCCCACTATAATGTGGAAAGTGCACTTTCATCGATTCACTCATTCTCTCTTTTTGAAAAGTCTCACGAGTTGCAAAAGAGTTAACCATGACCAATTCACATTCGTTCTAGGGTTGTTGTTTTCTATAACTCGTTTATAGTGCCTTTTAACCTCGAAAATACCAAAATGAAGTGTTTTGAAGGATTGCTTGGTGACCAAGCAAACTTTACGTTTTCTTTATTTTGCGGAAAATCACATTCGTTAGTGTTCAAAAACTCTATAGTTTATCCCAATATAATGTGGAAAGTCCACTTTCATCGATTCACTCATTTTCTCTTTTTTGAAAAGTCTCACGAGTTGCAAAAGAGTTATCCTTGACCAATTCACATTCTTTCTAGGGTTGTTGTTTTCTATAACTCGTTTATAGTGCCATTTAACCTCGAAAATACCAAAATGAAGTGTTTTGTAGGATTGCTTGGTGACCAAGCAAACTTTACGTTTTCTTTATTTTGCGGAAAATCACATTCGTTAGTGTTCAAAAACTCTATAGTTTATCCCACTATAATGTGGAAAGTGCACTTTCATCGATAGACTCATTCTCTCTTTTTGAAAAGTCTCACGAGTTGCAAAAGAGTTAACCATGACCAATTCACATTCGTTCTAGGGTTGTTGTTTTCTATAACTCGTTTATAGTGCCATTTAACCTCGAAAATACCAAAATGAAGTGTTTTGTAGGATTGCTTGGTGACCAAGCAAACTTTATGTTTTCTTCATTTTGCGGAAAATCACATACGTTAGTTTTCAAAAACTCTATAGGTTATCCCACTATAATGTGGAAAGTGCACTTTCATCGATTCACTCATTCTCTCTTTTTGAAAAGTCTCACGAGTTGCAAAAGAGTTAACCATGACCAATTCACATTCGTTCTAGGGTTGTTGTTTTCTATAACTCGTTTATAGTGCCATTTAACCTCGAAAATACCGAAATGAAGTGTTTTGAAGGATTGCTTGGTGACCAAGCAAACTTTACGTTTTCTTTATTTTGCGGAAAATCACATTCGTTAGTGTTCAAAAACTCTATAGTTTATCCCACTATAATGTGGAAAGTGCACTTTCATCGATAGACTCATTCTCTCTTTTTGAAAAGTCTCACGAGTTGCAAAAGAGTTAACCATGACCAATTCATATTCGTTCTAGGGTTGTTGTTTTCTATAACTCGTTTATAGTGCAATTTAACCTCGAAAATACCAAAATGAAGTGTTTTGTAGGATTGCTTGGTGACCAAGCAAACTTTATGTTTTCTTCATTTTGCGGAAAATCACATACGTTAGTTCTCAAAAACTCTATAGTTTATCCCACTATAATGTGGAAAGTAAACTTTCATCGATTCACTCATTCTCTCTTTTTGAAAAGTCTCATGAATTGCAAAAGTGTTAACCATGACCAATTCACATTCGTTCTAGGGTTGTTGTTTTCTATAACTTGTTTATAGTGCCATTTAACCTCGAAAATATCAAAATGAAGTGTTTTGTAGGATTGATTTTCTTTATTTTGCGGAAAATCACATTCGTTAGTGTTCAAAAACTCTATAGTTTATCCCATTATAATGTGGAAATGCACTTTCATCGATTCACTCATTCTCTCTTTTTGAAAAGTTCCACGAGTTGCAAAAGAGTTAACCATGATCAATTCACATTCGTTCTAGGGTTGTTGTTTTCTATAACTCGTTTATAGTGCCATTTAACCTCGAAAATACCAAAATGAAGTGTTTTGTAGGATTGCTTGGTAACCAAGCAAACTTTACGTTTTCTTTATTTTGCGGAAAATCACATTCGTTAGTGTTCAAAAACTCTATAGTTTATCCCACTATAATGTGGAAAGTACACTTTCATCGATTCACTCATTTTCTCTTTTTGAAAAGTCTCACGAGTTGCAAAAGAGTTATCCATGACCAATTCACATTCTTTCTAGGGTTGTTGTTTTCTATAACTCGTTTATAGTGCCATTTAACCTCGAAAATACCAAAATGAAGTGTTTTGTAGGATTGCTTGGTGACCAAGCAAACTTTACGTTTTCTTTATTTTGCGGAAAATCACATTCGTTAGTGTTCAAAAACTCTATAGTTTATCCCACTATAATGTGGAAAGTGCACTTTCATCGATTCACTCATTCTCTCTTTTTGAAAAGTCTCACGAGTTGCAAAAGAGTTAACCATGACCAATTCACATTCGTTTTAGGGTTGTTGTTTTCTATAACTCGTTTATAGTGCCTTTTAACCTCAAAAATACCAAAATGAAGTGTTTTGAAGGATTGCTTGGTGACCAAGCAAACTTTACGTTTTCTTTATTTTGCGGAAAATCACATTCGTTAGTGTTCAAAAACTCTATAGTTTATCCCACTATAATGTGGAAAGTGCACTTTCATCGATAGACTCATTCTCTCTTTTTGAAAAGTCTCACGAGTTGCAAAAGAGTTAACCATGACCAATTCATATTCGTTCTAGGGTTGTTGTTTTCTATAACTCGTTTATAGTGCAATTTAACCTCGAAAATACCAAAATGAAGTGTTTTGTAGGATTGCTTGGTGACCAAGCAAACTTTATGTTTTCTTCATTTTGCGGAAAATCACATACGTTAGTTTTCAAAAACTCTATAGTTTATCCCACTATAATGTGGAAAGTGCACTTTCATCGATTCACTCATTCTCTCTTTTTGAAAAGTCTCACGAGTTGCAAAAGAGTTAACCATGACCAATTCACATTCGTTCTAGGGTTGTTGTTTTCTATAACTCGTTTATAGTGCCATTTAACCTCGAAAATACCAAAATGAAGTGTTTTGTAGGATTGCTTGGTGACCAAGCAAACTTTATGTTTTCTTCATTTTGCGGAAAATCACATTCGTTAGTGTTCAAAAACTCTATAGTTTATCCCATTATAATGTGGAAATGCACTTTCATCGATTCACTCATTCTCTCTTTTTGAAAAGTTCCACGAGTTGCAAAAGAGTTAACCATGATCAATTCACATTTGTTCTAGGGTTGTTGTTTTCTATAACTCGTTTATAGTGCCATTTAACCTCGAAAATACCAAAATGAAGTGTTTTGTAGGATTGCTTGGTAACCAAGCAAACTTTACGTTTTCTTTATTTTGCGGAAAATCACATTCGTTAGTGTTCAAAAACTCTATAGTTTATCCCACTATAATGTGGAAAGTACACTTTCATCGATTCACTCATTTTCTCTTTTTGAAAAGTCTCACGAGTTGCAAAAGAGTTATCCATGACCAATTCACATTCTTTCTAGGGTTGTTGTTTTCTATAACTCGTTTATAGTGCCATTTAACCTCGAAAATACCAAAATGAAGTGTTTTGAAGGATTGCTTGGTGACCAAGCAAACTTTATGTTTTCTTCATTTTGCGGAAAATCACATACGTTAGTTTTTAAAAACTCTATAGTTTATCCCACTATAATGTGGAAAGTACACTTTCATCGATTCACTCATTTTCTCTTTTTGAAAAGTCTCACGAGTTGCAAAAGAGTTATCCATGACCAATTCACATTCTTTCTAGGGTTGTTGTTTTCTATAACTCGTTTATAGTGCCATTTAACCTCGAAAATACCAAAATGAAGTGTTTTGTAGGATTGCTTGGTGACCAAGCAAACTTTACGTTTTCTTTATTTTGCGGAAAATCACATTCGTTAGTGTTCAAAAACTCTATAGTTTATCCCACTATAATGTGGAAAGTGCACTTTCATCGATTCACTCATTCTCTCTTTTTGAAAAGTCTCACGAGTTGCAAAAGAGTTAACCATGACCAATTCACATTCGTTCTAGGGTTGTTGTTTTCTATAACTCGTTTATAGTGCCTTTTAACCTCAAAAATACCAAAATGAAGTGTTTTGAAGGATTGCTTGGTGACCAAGCAAACTTTACGTTTTCTTTATTTTGCGGAAAATCACATTCGTTAGTGTTCAAAAACTCTATAGTTTATCCCACTATAATGTGGAAAGTGCACTTTCATCGATAGACTCATTCTCTCTTTTTGAAAAGTCTCACGAGTTGCAAAAGAGTTAACCATGACCAATTCATATTCGTTCTAGGGTTGTTGTTTTCTATAACTCGTTTATAGTGCAATTTAACCTCGAAAATACCAAAATGAAGTGTTTTGTAGGATTGCTTGGTGACCAAGCAAACTTTATGTTTTCTTCATTTTGCGGAAAATCACATACGTTAGTTTTCAAAAACTCTATAGTTTATCCCACTATAATGTGGAAAGTGCACTTTCATCGATTCACTCATTCTCTCTTTTTGAAAAGTCTCACGAGTTGCAAAAGAGTTAACCATGACCAATTCACATTCGTTCTAGGGTTGTTGTTTTCTATAACTCGTTTATAGTGCCATTTAACCTCGAAAATACCAAAATGAAGTGTTTTGAAGGATTGCTTGGTGACCAAGCAAACTTTACGTTTTCTTTATTTTGCGGAAAATCACATTCATTAGTGTTCAAAAACTCTATAGTTTATCCCACTATAATGTGGAAAGTCCACTTTCATCGATTCACTCATTTTCTCTTTTTTGAAAAGTCTCACGAGTTGCAAAAGAGTTATCCTTGACCAATTCACATTCTTTCTAGGGTTGTTTTTTTCTATAACTCGTTTATAGTGCCATTTAACCTCGAAAATACCAAAATGAAGTGTTTTGAAGGATTGCTTGGTGACCAAGCAAACTTTACGTTGTCTTTATTTTGCGGAAAATCACATTCGTTAGTGTTCAAAAACTCTATAGTTTATCCCATTATAATGTGGAAATGCACTTTCATCGATTCACTCATTCTCTCTTTTTGAAAAGTTCCACGAGTTGCAAAAGAGTTAACCATGATCAATTCACATTTGTTCTAGGGTTGTTGTTTTCTATAACTCGTTTATAGTGCCATTTAACCTCGAAAATACCAAAATGAAGTGTTTTGTAGGATTGCTTGGTAACCAAGCAAACTTTACGTTTTCTTTATTTTGCGGAAAATCACATTCGTTAGTGTTCAAAAACTCTATAGTTTATCCCACTATAATGTGGAAAGTACACTTTCATCGATTCACTCATTTTCTCTTTTTGAAAAGTCTCACGAGTTGCAAAAGAGTTATCCATGACCAATTCACATTCTTTCTAGGGTTGTTGTTTTCTATAACTCGTTTATAGTGCCATTTAACCTCGAAAATATCAAAATGAAGTGTTTTGTAGGATTGCTTGGTGACCAAGCAAACTTTAAGTTTTCTTTATTTTGCGGAAAATCACATTCGTTAGTGTTCAAAAACTCTATAGTTTATCCCACTATAATGTGGAAAGTGCACTTTCATCGATTCACTCATTCTCTCTTTTTGAAAAGTCTCACGAGTTGCAAAAGAGTTAACCATGACCAATTCACATTCGTTCTAGGGTTGTTGTTTTCTATAACTCGTTTATAGTGCCATTTAACCTCGAAAATACCAAAATGAAGTGTTTTGTAGGATTGCTTGGTGACCAAGCAAACTTTATGTTTTCTTCATTTTGCGGAAAATCACATACGTTAGTTCTCAAAAACTCTATAGTTTATCCCACTATAATGTGGAAAGTGCACTTTCATCGATTCACTCATTCTCTCTTTTTTAAAAGTCTCACGAGTTGCAAAAGAGTTAACCATGACCAATTCACATTCGTTCTAGGGTTGTTGTTTTCTATAACTCGTTTATAGTGCCATTTAACCTCGAAAATACCAAAATGAAGTGTTTTGTAGGATTGCTTGGTGACCAAGCAAACTTTACATTTTCTTTATTTTGCGGAAAATCACATTCGTTAGTGTTCAAAAACTCTATAGTTTATCCCACTATAATGTGGAAAGTACACTTTCATCGATTCACTCATTTTCTCTTTTTGAAAAGTCTCACGAGTTGCAAAAGAGTTATCCATGACCAATTCACATTCGTTCTAGGGTTGTTGTTTTCTATAACTCGTTTATAGTGCCATTTAACCTCGAAAATATCAAAATGAAGTGTTTTGTAGGATTGCTTGGTGACCAAGCAAACTTTACGTTTTCTTTATTTTGCGGAAAATCACATTCGTTAGTGTTCAAAAATTCTATAGTTTATCCCATTATAATGTGGAAAGTGCACTTTCATCGATTCACTCATTCTCTCTTTTTGAAAATTTCCACGAGTTGCAAAAGTGACCAAGATCAATTCACATTCGTTCTAGGGTTGTTGTTTTCTATAACTCGTTTATAGTGCCATTTACCCTCGAAAATACCAAAATGAAGTGTTTTGTAGGATTGCTTGGGTGACCAAGCAAACTTTATGTTTTCTTCATTTTGCGGAAAATCACATACGTTAGTTCTAAAAAACTCTATAGTTTATCCCACTATAATGTGGAAAGTGCACTTTCATCGATTCACTCATTCTCTCTTTTTGAAAAGTCTCACGAGTTGCAAAAGAGTTAACCATGATCAATTCACACTCGTTCTAGGGTTGTTGTTTTCTATAACTCGTTAATAGTGCCATTTAACCTCGAAAATACCAAAATGAAGTGTTTTGTAGGATTGCTTGGTGACCAAGCAAACTTTACGTTTTCTTTATTTTGCGGAAAATCACATTCGTTAGTGTTCAAAAACTCTATAGTTTATCCCACTATAATGTGGAAAGTGCACTTTCATCGATTCACTCATTCTCTCTTTTTGAAAAGTCTCACGAGTTGCAAAAGAGTTAACCATGACCAATTCACATTCGTTCTAGGGTTGTTGTTTTCTATAACTCGTTTATAGTGCCTTTTAACCTCAAAAATACCAAAATGAAGTGTTTTGAAGGATTGCTTGGTGACCAAGCAAACTTTACGTTTTCTTTATTTTGCGGAAAATCACATTCGTTAGTGTTCAAAAACTCTATAGTTTATCCCACTATAATGTGGAAAGTGCACTTTCATCGATAGACTCATTCTCTCTTTTTGAAAAGTCTCACGAGTTGCAAAAGAGTTAACCATGACCAATTCATATTCGTTCTAGGGTTGTTGTTTTCTATAACTCGTTTATAGTGCAATTTAACCTCGAAAATACCAAAATGAAGTGTTTTGTAGGATTGCTTGGTGACCAAGCAAACTTTATGTTTTCTTCATTTTGCGGAAAATCACATACGTTAGTTTTCAAAAACTCTATAGTTTATCCCACTATAATGTGGAAAGTGCACTTTCATCGATTCACTCATTCTCTCTTTTTGAAAAGTCTCACGAGTTGCAAAAGAGTTAACCATGACCAATTCACATTCGTTCTAGGGTTGTTGTTTTCTATAACTCGTTTATAGTGCCATTTAACCTCGAAAATACCAAAATGAAGTGTTTTGAAGGATTGCTTGGTGACCAAGCAAACTTTACGTTTTCTTTATTTTGCGGAAAATCACATTCATTAGTGTTCAAAAACTCTATAGTTTATCCCACTATAATGTGGAAAGTCCACTTTCATCGATTCACTCATTTTCTCTTTTTTGAAAAGTCTCACGAGTTGCAAAAGAGTTATCCTTGACCAATTCACATTCTTTCTAGGGTTGTTTTTTTCTATAACTCGTTTATAGTGCCATTTAACCTCGAAAATACCAAAATGAAGTGTTTTGAAGGATTGCTTGGTGACCAAGCAAACTTTACGTTGTCTTTATTTTGCGGAAAATCACATTCGTTAGTGTTCAAAAACTCTATAGTTTATCCCATTATAATGTGGAAATGCACTTTCATCGATTCACTCATTCTCTCTTTTTGAAAAGTTCCACGAGTTGCAAAAGAGTTAACCATGATCAATTCACATTTGTTCTAGGGTTGTTGTTTTCTATAACTCGTTTATAGTGCCATTTAACCTCGAAAATACCAAAATGAAGTGTTTTGTAGGATTGCTTGGTAACCAAGCAAACTTTACGTTTTCTTTATTTTGCGGAAAATCACATTCGTTAGTGTTCAAAAATTCTATAGTTTATCCCATTATAATGTGGAAAGTGCACTTTCATCGATTCACTCATTCTCTCTTTTTGAAAATTTCCACGAGTTGCAAAAGTGACCAAGATCAATTCACATTCGTTCTAGGGTTGTTGTTTTCTATAACTCGTTTATAGTGCCATTTACCCTCGAAAATACCAAAATGAAGTGTTTTGTAGGATTGCTTGGGTGACCAAGCAAACTTTATGTTTTCTTCATTTTGCGGAAAATCACATACGTTAGTTCTAAAAAACTCTATAGTTTATCCCACTATAATGTGGAAAGTGCACTTTCATCGATTCACTCATTCTCTCTTTTTGAAAAGTCTCACGAGTTGCAAAAGAGTTAACCATGATCAATTCACACTCGTTCTAGGGTTGTTGTTTTCTATAACTCGTTAATAGTGCCATTTAACCTCGAAAATACCAAAATGAAGTGTTTTGTAGGATTGCTTGGTGACCAAGCAAACTTTACGTTTTCTTTATTTTGCGGAAAATCACATTCGTTAGTGTTCAAAAACTCTATAGTTTATCCCACTATAATGTGGAAAGTGCACTTTCATCGATTCACTCATTCTCTCTTTTTGAAAAGTCTCACGAGTTGCAAAAGAGTTAACCATGACCAATTCACATTCGTTCTAGGGTTGTTGTTTTCTATAACTCGTTTATAGTGCCTTTTAACCTCAAAAATACCAAAATGAAGTGTTTTGAAGGATTGCTTGGTGACCAAGCAAACTTTACGTTTTCTTTATTTTGCGGAAAATCACATTCGTTAGTGTTCAAAAACTCTATAGTTTATCCCACTATAATGTGGAAAGTGCACTTTCATCGATAGACTCATTCTCTCTTTTTGAAAAGTCTCACGAGTTGCAAAAGAGTTAACCATGTCCAATTCATATTCGTTCTAGGGTTGTTGTTTTCTATAACTCGTTTATAGTGCAATTTAACCTCGAAAATACCAAAATGAAGTGTTTTGTAGGATTGCTTGGTGACCAAGCAAACTTTATGTTTTCTTCATTTTGCGGAAAATCACATACGTTAGTTTTCAAAAACTCTATAGTTTATCCCACTATAATGTGGAAAGTGCACTTTCATCGATTCACTCATTCTCTCTTTTTGAAAAGTCTCACGAGTTGCAAAAGAGTTAACCATGACCAATTCACATTCGTTCTAGGGTTGTTGTTTTCTATAAGTCGTTTATAGTGCCATTTAACCTCGAAAATACCAAAATGAAGTGTTTTGAAGGATTGCTTGGTGACCAAGCAAACTTTACGTTTTCTTTATTTTGCGGAAAATCACATTCATTAGTGTTCAAAAACTCTATAGTTTATCCCACTATAATGTGGAAAGTCCACTTTCATCGATTCACTCATTTTCTCTTTTTTGAAAAGTCTCACGAGTTGCAAAAGAGTTATCCTTGACCAATTCACATTCTTTCTAGGGTTGTTTTTTTCTATAACTCGTTTATAGTGCCATTTAACCTCGAAAATACCAAAATGAAGTGTTTTGAAGGATTGCTTGGTGACCAAGCAAACTTTACGTTGTCTTTATTTTGCGGAAAATCACATTCGTTAGTGTTCAAAAACTCTATAGTTTATCCCATTATAATGTGGAAATGCACTTTCATCGATTCACTCATTCTCTCTTTTTGAAAAGTTCCACGAGTTGCAAAAGAGTTAACCATGATCAATTCACATTTGTTCTAGGGTTGTTGTTTTCTATAACTCGTTTATAGTGCCATTTAACCTCGAAAATACCAAAATGAAGTGTTTTGTAGGATTGCTTGGTAACCAAGCAAACTTTACGTTTTCTTTATTTTGCGGAAAATCACATTCGTTAGTGTTCAAAAACTCTATAGTTTATCCCACTATAATGTGGAAAGTACACTTTCATCGATTCACTCATTTTCTCTTTTTGAAAAGTCTCACGAGTTGCAAAAGAGTTATCCATGACCAATTCACATTCTTTCTAGGGTTGTTGTTTTCTATAACTCGTTTATAGTGCCATTTAACCTCGAAAATATCAAAATGAAGTGTTTTGTAGGATTGCTTGGTGACCAAGCAAACTTTAAGTTTTCTTTATTTTGCGGAAAATCACATTCGTTAGTGTTCAAAAACTCTATAGTTTATCCCACTATAATGTGGAAAGTGCACTTTCATCGATTCACTCATTCTCTCTTTTTGAAAAGTCTCACGAGTTGCAAAAGAGTTAACCATGACCAATTCACATTCGTTCTAGGGTTGTTGTTTTCTATAACTCGTTTATAGTGCCATTTAACCTCGAAAATACCAAAATGAAGTGTTTTGTAGGATTGCTTGGTGACCAAGCAAACTTTATGTTTTCTTCATTTTGCGGAAAATCACATACGTTAGTTCTCAAAAACTCTATAGTTTATCCCACTATAATGTGGAAAGTGCACTTTCATCGATTCACTCATTCTCTCTTTTTTAAAAGTCTCACGAGTTGCAAAAGAGTTAACCATGACCAATTCACATTCGTTCTAGGGTTGTTGTTTTCTATAACTCGTTTATAGTGCCATTTAACCTCGAAAATACCAAAATGAAGTGTTTTGTAGGATTGCTTGGTGACCAAGCAAACTTTACATTTTCTTTATTTTGCGGAAAATCACATTCGTTAGTGTTCAAAAACTCTATAGTTTATCCCACTATAATGTGGAAAGTACACTTTCATCGATTCACTCATTTTCTCTTTTTGAAAAGTCTCACGAGTTGCAAAAGAGTTATCCATGACCAATTCACATTCGTTCTAGGGTTGTTGTTTTCTATAACTCGTTTATAGTGCCATTTAACCTCGAAAATATCAAAATGAAGTGTTTTGTAGGATTGCTTGGTGACCAAGCAAACTTTACGTTTTCTTTATTTTGCGGAAAATCACATTCGTTAGTGTTCAAAAATTCTATAGTTTATCCCATTATAATGTGGAAAGTGCACTTTCATCGATTCACTCATTCTCTCTTTTTGAAAATTTCCACGAGTTGCAAAAGTGACCAAGATCAATTCACATTCGTTCTAGGGTTGTTGTTTTCTATAACTCGTTTATAGTGCCATTTACCCTCGAAAATACCAAAATGAAGTGTTTTGTAGGATTGCTTGGGTGACCAAGCAAACTTTATGTTTTCTTCATTTTGCGGAAAATCACATACGTTAGTTCTAAAAAACTCTATAGTTTATCCCACTATAATGTGGAAAGTGCACTTTCATCGATTCACTCATTCTCTCTTTTTGAAAAGTCTCACGAGTTGCAAAAGAGTTAACCATGATCAATTCACACTCGTTCTAGGGTTGTTGTTTTCTATAACTCGTTAATAGTGCCATTTAACCTCGAAAATACCAAAATGAAGTGTTTTGTAGGATTGCTTGGTGACCAAGAAAACTTTATGTTTTCTTCATTTTGCGGAAAATCACATACGTTAGTTCTCAAAAACTCTATAGTTTATCCCACTATAATGTGGAAAGTAAACTTTCATCGATTCACTCATTCTCTCTTTTTGAAAAGTCTCATGAGTTGCAAAAGAGTTAACCATGACCAATTCACATTCGTTCTAGGGTTGTTGTTTTCTATAACTCGTTTATAGTGCAATTTAACCTCGAAAATACCAAAATGAAGTGTTTTGTAGGATTGCTTGGTAACCAAGCAAACTTTACGTTTTCTTTATTTTGCGGAAAATCACATTCGTTAGTGTTCAAAAACTCTATAGTTTATCCCACTATAATGTGGAAAGTACACTTTCATCGATTCACTCATTTTCTCTTTTTGAAAAGTCTCACGAGTTGCAAAAGAGTTATCCATGACCAATTCACATTCTTTCTAGGGTTGTTGTTTTCTATAACTCGTTTATAGTGCCATTTAACCTCGAAAATATCAAAATGAAGTGTTTTGTAGGATTGCTTGGTGACCAAGCAAACTTTACGTTTTCTTTATTTTGCGGAAAATCACATTCGTTAGTGTTCAAAAACTCTATAGTTTATCCCACTATAATGTGGAAAGTGCACTTTCATCGATTCACTCATTCTCTCTTTTTGAAAAGTCTCACGAGTTGCAAAAGAGTTAACCATGACCAATTCACATTCGTTCTAGGGTTGTTGTTTTCTATAACTCGTTTATAGTGCCATTTAACCTCGAAAATACCAAAATGAAGTGTTTTGTAGGATTGCTTGGTGACCAAGCAAACTTTATGTTTTCTTCATTTTGCGGAAAATCACATACGTTAGTTCTCAAAAACTCTATAGTTTATCCCACTATAATGTGGAAAGTGCACTTTCATCGATTCACTCATTCTCTCTTTTTTAAAAGTCTCACGAGTTGCAAAAGAGTTAACCATGACCAATTCACATTCGTTCTAGGGTTGTTGTTTTCTATAACTCGTTTATAGTGCCATTTAACCTCGAAAATACCAAAATGAAGTGTTTTGTAGGATTGCTTGGTGACCAAGCAAACTTTACATTTTCTTTATTTTGCGGAAAATCACATTCGTTAGTGTTCAAAAACTCTATAGTTTATCCCACTATAATGTGGAAAGTACACTTTCATCGATTCACTCATTTTCTCTTTTTGAAAAGTCTCACGAGTTGCAAAAGAGTTATCCATGACCAATTCACATTCGTTCTAGGGTTGTTGTTTTCTATAACTCGTTTATAGTGCCATTTAACCTCGAAAATATCAAAATGAAGTGTTTTGTAGGATTGCTTGGTGACCAAGCAAACTTTACGTTTTCTTTATTTTGCGGAAAATCACATTCGTTAGTGTTAAAAAACTCTATAGTTTATCCCATTATAATGTGGAAAGTGCACTTTCATCGATTCACTCATTCTCTCTTTTTGAAAATTTCCACGAGTTGCAAAAGTGACCAAGATCAATTCACATTCGTTCTAGGGTTGTTGTTTTCTATAACTCGTTTATAGTGCCATTTACCCTCGAAAATACCAAAATGAAGTGTTTTGTAGGATTGCTTGGGTGACCAAGCAAACTTTATGTTTTCTTCATTTTGCGGAAAATCACATACGTTAGTTCTCAAAAACTCTATAGTTTATCCCACTATAATGTGGAAAGTGCACTTTCATCGATTCACTCATTCTCTCTTTTTGAAAAGTCTCACGAGTTGCAAAAGAGTTAACCATGATCAATTCACACTCGTTCTAGGGTTGTTGTTTTCTATAACTCGTTTATAGTGCCATTTAACCTCGAAAATACCAAAATGAAGTGTTTTGTAGGATTGCTTGGTGACCAAGAAAACTTTATGTTTTCTTCATTTTGCGGAAAATCACATACGTTAGTTCTCAAAAACTCTATAGTTTATCCCACTATAATGTGGAAAGTAAACTTTCATCGATTCACTCATTCTCTCTTTTTGAAAAGTCTCATGAGTTGCAAAAGAGTTAACCATGACCAATTCACATTCGTTCTAGGGTTGTTGTTTTCTATAACTCGTTTATAGTGCCATTTAACCTCGAAAATACCAAAATGAAGTGTTTTGTAGGATTGCTTGGTGACCAAGCAAACTTTATGTTTTCTTCATTTTGCGGAAAATCACATACGTTAGTTCTCAAAAACTCTATAGTTTATCCCACTATAATGTGGAAAGTAAACTTTCATAGATTCACTCATTCTCTCTTTTTGAAAAGTCTCATGAATTGCAAAAGTGTTAACCATGACCAATTCACATTCGTTCTAGGGTTGTTGTTTTCTATAACTCGTTTATAGTGCCATTTAACCTCGAAAATATCAAAATGAAGTGTTTTGTAGGATTGGTTTTCTTTATTTTTCGGAAAATCACATTCGTTAGTGTTCAAAAACTCTATAGTTTATCCCATTATAATGTGGAAATGCACTTTCATCGATTCACTCATTCTCTCTTTTTGAAAAGTTCCACGAGTTGCAAAAGAGTTAACCATGATCAATTCACATTCGTTCTAGGGTTGTTGTTTTCTATAACTCGTTTATAGTGCCATTTAACCTCGAAAATACCAAAATGAAGTGTTTTGTAGGATTGCTTGGTAACCAAGCAAACTTTACGTTTTCTTTATTTTGCGGAAAATCACATTCGTTAGTGTTCAAAAACTCTATAGTTTATCCCACTATAATGTGGAAAGTACACTTTCATCGATTCACTCATTTTCTCTTTTTGAAAAGTCTCACGAGTTGCAAAAGAGTTATCCATGACCAATTCACATTCTTTCTAGGGTTGTTGTTTTCTATAACTCGTTTATAGTGCCATTTAACCTCGAAAATACCAAAATGAAGTGTTTTGTAGGATTGCTTGGTGACCAAGCAAACTTTATGTTTTCTTCATTTTGCGGAAAATCACATACGTTAGTTCTCAAAAACTCTATAGTTTATCCCACTATAATGTGGAAAGTAAACTTTCATCGATTCACTCATTCTCTCTTTTTGAAAAGTCTCATGAATTGCAAAAGTGTTAACCATGACCAATTCACATTCGTTCTAGGGTTGTTGTTTTCTATAACTCGTTTATAGTGCCATTTAACCTCGAAAATATCAAAATGAAGTGTTTTGTAGGATTGGTTTTCTTTATTTTGCGGAAAATCACATTCGTTAGTGTTCAAAAACTCTATAGTTTATCCCATTATAATGTGGAAATGCACTTTCATCGATTCACTCATTCTCTCTTTTTGAAAAGTTCCACGAGTTGCAAAAGAGTTAACCATGATCAATTCACATTCGTTCTAGGGTTGTTGTTTTCTATAACTCGTTTATAGTGCCATTTAACCTCGAAAATACCAAAATGAAGTGTTTTGTAGGATTCCTTGGTAACCAAGCAAACTTTACGTTTTCTTTATTTTGCGGAAAATCACATTCGTTAGTATTCAAAAACTCTATAGTTTATCCCACTATAATGTGGAAAGTACACTTTCATCGATTCACTCATTTTCTCTTTTTGAAAAGTCTCACGAGTTGCAAAAGAGTTATCCATGACCAATTCACATTCTTTCTAGGGTTGTTGTTTTCTATAACTCGTTTATAGTGCCATTTAACCTCGAAAATACCAAAATGAAGTGTTTTGTAGGATTGCTTGGTGACCAAGCAAACTTTACGTTTTCTTTATTTTGCGGAAAATCACATTCGTTAGTGTTCAAAAACTCTATAGTTTATCCCACTATAATGTGGAAAGTTCACTTTCATCGATTCACTCATTCTCTCTTTTTGAAAAGTCTCACGAGTTGCAAAAGAGTTAACCATGACCAATTCGCATTCGTTCTAGGGTTGTTGTTTTCTATAACTCGTTTATAGTGCCATTTAACCTCGAAAATACCAAAATGAAGTGTTTTGTAGGATTGCTTGGTGACCAAGCAAACTTTACGTTTTCTTTATTTTGCGGAAAATCACATTCGTTAGTGTTAAAAAACTCTATAGTTTATCCCATTATAATGTGGAAAGTGCACTTTCATCGATTCACTCATTCTCTCTTTTTGAAAATTTCCACGAGTTGCAAAAGTGACCAAGATCAATTCACATTCGTTCTAGGGTTGTTGTTTTCTATAACTCGTTTATAGTGCCATTTACCCTCGAAAATACCAAAATGAAGTGTTTTGTAGGATTGCTTGGGTGACCAAGCAAACTTTATGTTTTCTTCATTTTGCGGAAAATCACATACGTTAGTTCTCAAAAACTCTATAGTTTATCCCACTATAATTTGGAAAGTGCACTTTCATCGATTCACTCATTCTCTCTTTTTGAAAAGTCTCACGAGTTGCAAAAGAGTTAACCATGATCAATTCACACTCGTTCTAGGGTTGTTGTTTTCTATAACTCGTTTATAGTGCCATTTAACCTCGAAAATACCAAAATGAAGTGTTTTGTAGGATTGCTTGGTGACCAAGAAAACTTTATGTTTTCTTCATTTTGCGGAAAATCACATACGTTAGTTCTCAAAAACTCTATAGTTTATCCCACTATAATGTGGAAAGTAAACTTTCATCGATTCACTCATTCTCTCTTTTTGAAAAGTCTCATGAGTTGCAAAAGAGTTAACCATGACCAATTCACATTCGTTCTAGGGTTGTTGTTTTCTATAACTCGTTTATAGTGCCATTTAACCTCGAAAATACCAAAATGAAGTGTTTTGTAGGATTGCTTGGTGACCAAGCAAACTTTATGTTTTCTTCATTTTGCGGAAAATCACATACGTTAGTTCTCAAAAACTCTATAGTTTATCCCACTATAATGTGGAAAGTAAACTTTCATAGATTCACTCATTCTCTCTTTTTGAAAAGTCTCATGAATTGCAAAAGTGTTAACCATGACCAATTCACATTCGTTCTAGGGTTGTTGTTTTCTATAACTCGTTTATAGTGCCATTTAACCTCGAAAATATCAAAATGAAGTGTTTTGTAGGATTGGTTTTCTTTATTTTTCGGAAAATCACATTCGTTAGTGTTCAAAAACTCTATAGTTTATCCCATTATAATGTGGAAATGCACTTTCATCGATTCACTCATTCTCTCTTTTTGAAAAGTTCCACGAGTTGCAAAAGAGTTAACCATGATCAATTCACATTCGTTCTAGGGTTGTTGTTTTCTATAACTCGTTTATAGTGCCATTTAACCTCGAAAATACCAAAATGAAGTGTTTTGTAGGATTGCTTGGTAACCAAGCAAACTTTACGTTTTCTTTATTTTGCGGAAAATCACATTCGTTAGTGTTCAAAAACTCTATAGTTTATCCCACTATAATGTGGAAAGTACACTTTCATCGATTCACTCATTTTCTCTTTTTGAAAAGTCTCACGAGTTGCAAAAGAGTTATCCATGACCAATTCACATTCTTTCTAGGGTTGTTGTTTTCTATAACTCGTTTATAGTGCCATTTAACCTCGAAAATACCAAAATGAAGTGTTTTGTAGGATTGCTTGGTGACCAAGCAAACTTTATGTTTTCTTCATTTTGCGGAAAATCACATACGTTAGTTCTCAAAAACTCTATAGTTTATCCCACTATAATGTGGAAAGTAAACTTTCATCGATTCACTCATTCTCTCTTTTTGAAAAGTCTCATGAATTGCAAAAGTGTTAACCATGACCAATTCACATTCGTTCTAGGGTTGTTGTTTTCTATAACTCGTTTATAGTGCCATTTAACCTCGAAAATATCAAAATGAAGTGTTTTGTAGGATTGGTTTTCTTTATTTTGCGGAAAATCACATTCGTTAGTGTTCAAAAACTCTATAGTTTATCCCATTATAATGTGGAAATGCACTTTCATCGATTCACTCATTCTCTCTTTTTGAAAAGTTCCACGAGTTGCAAAAGAGTTAACCATGATCAATTCACATTCGTTCTAGGGTTGTTGTTTTCTATAACTCGTTTATAGTGCCATTTAACCTCGAAAATACCAAAATGAAGTGTTTTGTAGGATTCCTTGGTAACCAAGCAAACTTTACGTTTTCTTTATTTTGCGGAAAATCACATTCGTTAGTATTCAAAAACTCTATAGTTTATCCCACTATAATGTGGAAAGTACACTTTCATCGATTCACTCATTTTCTCTTTTTGAAAAGTCTCACGAGTTGCAAAAGAGTTATCCATGACCAATTCACATTCTTTCTAGGGTTGTTGTTTTCTATAACTCGTTTATAGTGCCATTTAACCTCGAAAATACCAAAATGAAGTGTTTTGTAGGATTGCTTGGTGACCAAGCAAACTTTACGTTTTCTTTATTTTGCGGAAAATCACATTCGTTAGTGTTCAAAAACTCTATAGTTTATCCCACTATAATGTGGAAAGTTCACTTTCATCGATTCACTCATTCTCTCTTTTTGAAAAGTCTCACGAGTTGCAAAAGAGTTAACCATGACCAATTCGCATTCGTTCTAGGGTTGTTGTTTTCTATAACTCGTTTATAGTGCCATTTAACCTCGAAAATACCAAAATGAAGTGTTTTGTAGGATTGCTTGGTGACCAAGCAAACTTTATGTTTTCTTCATTTTGAGGAAAATCACATACGTTAGTTTTCAAAAACTCTATAGTTTATCCCACTATAATGTGGAAAGTGCACTTTCATCGATTCACTCATTCTCTCTTTTTGAAAAGTCTCACGAGTTGCAAAAGAGTTAACCATGACCAATTCACATTCGTTCTAGGGTTGTTGTTTTCTATAACTCGTTTATAGTGCCTTTTAACCTCGAAAATACCAAAATGAAGTGTTTTGAAGGATTGCTTGGTGACCAAGCAAACTTTACGTTTTCTCTATTTTGCGGAAAATCACATTCGTTAGTGTTCAAAAACTCTATAGTTTATCCCACTATAATGTGGAAAGTCCACTTTCATCGATTCACTCATTTTCTCTTTTTTGAAAAGTCTCACGAGTTGCAAAAGAGTTATCCTTGACCAATTCACATTCTTTCTAGAGTTGTTGTTTTCTATAACTCGTTTATAGTGCCATTTAACCTCGAAAATACCAAAATGAAGTGTTTTGTAGGATTGCTTGGTGACCAAGCAAACTTTACGTTTTCTTTATTTTGCGGAAAATCACATTCGTTAGTGTTCAAAAACTCTATAGTTTATCCCACTATAATGTGGAAAGTGCACTTTCATCGATAGACTCATTCTCTCTTTTTGAAAAGTCTCACGAGTTGCAAAAGAGTTAACCATGACCAATTCACATTCGTTCTAGGGTTGTTGTTTTCTATAACTCGTTTATAGTGCCATTTAACCTCGAAAATACCAAAATGAAGTGTTTTGTAGGATTGCTTGGTGACCAAGCAAACTTTATGTTTTCTTCATTTTGCGGAAAATCACATACGTTAGTTTTCAAAAACTCTATAGTTTATCCCACTATAATGTGGAAAGTGCACTTTCATCGATTCACTCATTCTCTCTTTTTGAAAAGTCTCACGAGTTGCAAAAGAGTTAACCATGACCAATTCACATTCGTTCTAGGGTTGTTGTTTTCTATAACTCGTTTATAGTGCCATTTAACCTCGAAAATACCAAAATGAAGTGTTTTGAAGGATTGCTTGGTGACCAAGCAAACTTTACGTTTTCTTTATTTTGCGGAAAATCACATTCGTTAGTGTTCAAAAACTCTATAGTTTATCCCAATATAATGTGGAAAGTCCACTTTCATCGATTCACTCATTTTCTCTTTTTTGAAAAGTCTCACGAGTTGCAAAAGAGTTATCCTTGACCAATTCACATTCTTTCTAGGGTTGTTGTTTTCTATAACTCGTTTATAGTGCCATTTAACCTCGAAAATACCAAAATGAAGTGTTTTGAAGGATTGCTTGGTGACCAAGCAAACTTTATGTTTTCTTCATTTTGCGGAAAATCACATACGTTAGTTTTTAAAAACTCTATAGTTTATCCCACTATAATGTGGAAAGTACACTTTCATCGATTCACTCATTTTCTCTTTTTGAAAAGTCTCACGAGTTGCAAAAGAGTTATCCATGACCAATTCACATTCTTTCTAGGGTTGTTGTTTTCTATAACTCGTTTATAGTGCCATTTAACCTCGAAAATACCAAAATGAAGTGTTTTGTAGGATTGCTTGGTGACCAAGCAAACTTTATGTTTTCTTCATTTTGCGGAAAATCACATACGTTAGTTCTCAAAAACTCTATAGTTTATCCCACTATAATGTGGAAAGTAAACTTTCATCGATTCACTCATTCTCTCTTTTTGAAAAGTCTCATGAATTGCAAAAGTGTTAACCATGACCAATTCACATTCGTTCTAGGGTTGTTGTTTTCTATAACTCGTTTATAGTGCCATTTAACCTCGAAAATATCAAAATGAAGTGTTTTGTAGGATTGGTTTTCTTTATTTTGCGGAAAATCACATTCGTTAGTGTTCAAAAACTCTATAGTTTATCCCATTATAATGTGGAAATGCACTTTCATCGATTCACTCATTCTCTCTTTTTGAAAAGTTCCACGAGTTGCAAAAGAGTTAACCATGATCAATTCACATTCGTTCTAGGGTTGTTGTTTTCTATAACTCGTTTATAGTGCCATTTAACCTCGAAAATACCAAAATGAAGTGTTTTGTAGGATTGCTTGGTAACCAAGCAAACTTTACGTTTTCTTTATTTTGCGGAAAATCACATTCGTTAGTATTCAAAAACTCTATAGTTTATCCCACTATAATGTGGAAAGTACACTTTCATCGATTCACTCATTTTCTCTTTTTGAAAAGTCTCACGAGTTGCAAAAGAGTTATCCATGACCAATTCACATTCTTTCTAGGGTTGTTGTTTTCTATAACTCGTTTATAGTGCCATTTAACCTCGAAAATACCAAAATGAAGTGTTTTGTAGGATTGCTTGGTGACCAAGCAAACTTTACGTTTTCTTTATTTTGCGGAAAATCACATTCGTTAGTGTTCAAAAACTCTATAGTTTATCCCACTATAATGTGGAAAGTTCACTTTCATCGATTCACTCATTCTCTCTTTTTGAAAAGTCTCACGAGTTGCAAAAGAGTTAACCATGACCAATTCGCATTCGTTCTAGGGTTGTTGTTTTCTATAACTCGTTTATAGTGCCATTTAACCTCGAAAATACCAAAATGAAGTGTTTTGTAGGATTGCTTGGTGACCAAGCAAACTTTATGTTTTCTTCATTTTGAGGAAAATCACATACGTTAGTTTTCAAAAACTCTATAGTTTATCCCACTATAATGTGGAAAGTGCACTTTCATCGATTCACTCATTCTCTCTTTTTGAAAAGTCTCACGAGTTGCAAAAGAGTTAACCATGACCAATTCACATTCGTTCTAGGGTTGTTGTTTTCTATAACTCGTTTATAGTGCCTTTTAACCTCGAAAATACCAAAATGAAGTGTTTTGAAGGATTGCTTGGTGACCAAGCAAACTTTACGTTTTCTTTATTTTGCGGAAAATCACATTCGTTAGTGTTCAAAAACTCTATAGTTTATCCCACTATAATGTGGAAAGTCCACTTTCATCGATTCACTCATTTTCTCTTTTTTGAAAAGTCTCACGAGTTGCAAAAGAGTTATCCTTGACCAATTCACATTCTTTCTAGGGTTGTTGTTTTCTATAACTCGTTTATAGTGCCATTTAACCTCGAAAATACCAAAATGAAGTGTTGTGTAGGATTGCTTGGTGACCAAGCAAACTTTACGTTTTCTTTATTTTGCGGAAAATCACATTCGTTAGTGTTCAAAAACTCTATAGTTTATCCCACTATAATGTGGAAAGTGCACTTTCATCGATAGACTCATTCTCTCTTTTTGAAAAGTCTCACGAGTTGCAAAAGAGTTAACCATGACCAATTCACATTCGTTCTAGGGTTGTTGTTTTCTATAACTCGTTTATAGTGCCATTTAACCTCGAAAATACCAAAATGAAGTGTTTTGTAGGATTGCTTGGTGACCAAGCAAACTTTATGTTTTCTTCATTTTGCGGAAAATCACATACGTTAGTTTTCAAAAACTCTATAGTTTATCCCACTATAATGTGGAAAGTGCACTTTCATCGATTCACTCATTCTCTCTTTTTGAAAAGTCTCACGAGTTGCAAAAGAGTTAACCATGACCAATTCACATTCGTTCTAGGGTTGTTGTTTTCTATAACTCGTTTATAGTGCCATTTAACCTCGAAAATACCAAAATGAAGTGTTTTGAAGGATTGCTTGGTGACCAAGCAAACTTTACGTTTTCTTTATTTTGCGGAAAATCACATTCGTTAGTGTTCAAAAACTCTATAGTTTATCCCAATATAATGTGGAAAGTCCACTTTCATCGATTCACTCATTTTCTCTTTTTTGAAAAGTCTCACGAGTTGCAAAAGAGTTATCCTTGACCAATTCACATTCTTTCTAGGGTTGTTGTTTTCTATAACTCGTTTATAGTGCCATTTAACCTCGAAAATACCAAAATGAAGTGTTTTGAAGGATTGCTTGGTGACCAAGCAAACTTTACGTTTTCTTTATTTTGCGGAAAATCACATTCGTTAGTGTTCAAAAACTCTATAGTTTATCCCATTATAATGTGGAAATGCACTTTCATCGATTCACTCATTCTCTCTTTTTGAAAAGTTCCACGAGTTGCAAAAGAGTTAACCATGATCAATTCACATTTGTTCTAGGGTTGTTGTTTTCTATAACTCGTTTATAGTGCCATTTAACCTCGAAAATACCAAAATGAAGTGTTTTGTAGGATTGCTTGGTAACCAAGCAAACTTTACGTTTTCTTTATTTTGCGGAAAATCACATTCGTTAGTGTTCAAAAACTCTATAGTTTATCCCAATATAATGTGGAAAGTCCACTTTCATCGATTCACTCATTTTCTCTTTTTTGAAAAGTCTCACGAGTTGCAAAAGAGTTATCCTTGACCAATTCACATTCTTTCTAGGGTTGTTGTTTTCTATAACTCGTTTATAGTGCCATTTAACCTCGAAAATACCAAAATGAAGTGTTTTGAAGGATTGCTTGGTGACCAAGCAAACTTTATGTTTTCTTCATTTTGCGGAAAATCACATACGTTAGTTTTTAAAAACTCTATAGTTTATCCCACTATAATGTGGAAAGTACACTTTCATCGATTCACTCATTTTCTCTTTTTGAAAAGTCTCACGAGTTGCAAAAGAGTTATCCATGACCAATTCACATTCTTTCTAGGGTTGTTGTTTTCTATAACTCGTTTATAGTGCCATTTAACCTCGAAAATACCAAAATGAAGTGTTTTGTAGGATTGCTTGGTGACCAAGCAAACTTTACGTTTTCTTTATTTTGCGGAAAATCACATTCGTTAGTGTTCAAAAACTCTATAGTTTATCCCACTATAATGTGGAAAGTGCACTTTCATCGATAGACTCATTCTCTCTTTTTGAAAAGTCTCACGAGTTGCAAAAGAGTTAACCATGACCAATTCACATTCGTTCTAGGGTTGTTGTTTTCTATAACTCGTTTATAGTGCCATTTAACCTCGAAAATACCAAAATGAAGTGTTTTGTAGGATTGCTTGGTGACCAAGCAAACTTTATGTTTTCTTCATTTTGCGGAAAATCACATACGTTAGTTTTCAAAAACTCTATAGTTTATCCCACTATAATGTGGAAAGTGCACTTTCATCGATTCACTCATTCTCTCTTTTTGAAAAGTCTCACGAGTTGCAAAAGAGTTAACCATGACCAATTCACATTCGTTCTAGGGTTGTTGTTTTCTATAACTCGTTTATAGTGCCATTTAACCTCGAAAATACCAAAATGAAGTGTTTTGAAGGATTGCTTGGTGACCAAGCAAACTTTACGTTTTCTTTATTTTGCGGAAAATCACATTCGTTAGTGTTCAAAAACTCTATAGTTTATCCCAATATAATGTGGAAAGTCCACTTTCATCGATTCACTCATTTTCTCTTTTTTGAAAAGTCTCACGAGTTGCAAAAGAGTTATCCTTGACCAATTCACATTCTTTCTAGGGTTGTTGTTTTCTATAACTCGTTTATAGTGCCATTTAACCTCGAAAATACCAAAATGAAGTGTTTTGAAGGATTGCTTGGTGACCAAGCAAACTTTACGTTTTCTTTATTTTGCGGAAAATCACATTCGTTAGTGTTCAAAAACTCTATAGTTTATCCCATTATAATGTGGAAATGCACTTTCATCGATTCACTCATTCTCTCTTTTTGAAAAGTTCCACGAGTTGCAAAAGAGTTAACCATGATCAATTCACATTTGTTCTAGGGTTGTTGTTTTCTATAACTCGTTTATAGTGCCATTTAACCTCGAAAATACCAAAATGAAGTGTTTTGTAGGATTGCTTGGTAACCAAGCAAACTTTACGTTTTCTTTATTTTGCGGAAAATCACATTCGTTAGTGTTCAAAAACTCTATAGTTTATCCCAATATAATGTGGAAAGTCCACTTTCATCGATTCACTCATTTTCTCTTTTTTGAAAAGTCTCACGAGTTGCAAAAGAGTTATCCTTGACCAATTCACATTCTTTCTAGGGTTGTTGTTTTCTATAACTCGTTTATAGTGCCATTTAACCTCGAAAATACCAAAATGAAGTGTTTTGAAGGATTGCTTGGTGACCAAGCAAACTTTATGTTTTCTTCATTTTGCGGAAAATCACATACGTTAGTTTTTAAAAACTCTATAGTTTATCCCACTATAATGTGGAAAGTACACTTTCATCGATTCACTCATTTTCTCTTTTTGAAAAGTCTCACGAGTTGCAAAAGAGTTATCCATGACCAATTCACATTCTTTCTAGGGTTGTTGTTTTCTATAACTCGTTTATAGTGCCATTTAACCTCGAAAATACCAAAATGAAGTGTTTTGTAGGATTGCTTGGTGACCAAGCAAACTTTACGTTTTCTTTATTTTGCGGAAAATCACATTCGTTAGTGTTCAAAAACTCTATAGTTTATCCCACTATAATGTGGAAAGTGCACTTTCATCGATAGACTCATTCTCTCTTTTTGAAAAGTCTCACGAGTTGCAAAAGAGTTAACCATGACCAATTCACATTCGTTCTAGGGTTGTTGTTTTCTATAACTCGTTTATAGTGCCATTTAACCTCGAAAATACCAAAATGAAGTGTTTTGTAGGATTGCTTGGTGACCAAGCAAACTTTATGTTTTCTTCATTTTGCGGAAAATCACATACGTTAGTTTTCAAAAACTCTATAGTTTATCCCACTATAATGTGGAAAGTGCACTTTCATCGATTCACTCATTCTCTCTTTTTGAAAAGTCTCACGAGTTGCAAAAGAGTTAACCATGACCAATTCACATTCGTTCTAGGGTTGTTGTTTTCTATAACTCGTTTATAGTGCCATTTAACCTCGAAAATACCAAAATGAAGTGTTTTGAAGGATTGCTTGGTGACCAAGCAAACTTTACGTTTTCTTTATTTTGCGGAAAATCACATTCGTTAGTGTTCAAAAACTCTATAGTTTATCCCAATATAATGTGGAAAGTCCACTTTCATCGATTCACTCATTTTCTCTTTTTTGAAAAGTCTCACGAGTTGCAAAAGAGTTATCCTTGACCAATTCACATTCTTTCTAGGGTTGTTGTTTTCTATAACTCGTTTATAGTGCCATTTAACCTCGAAAATACCAAAATGAAGTGTTTTGAAGGATTGCTTGGTGACCAAGCAAACTTTACGTTTTCTTTATTTTGCGGAAAATCACATTCGTTAGTGTTCAAAAACTCTATAGTTTATCCCATTATAATGTGGAAATGCACTTTCATCGATTCACTCATTCTCTCTTTTTGAAAAGTTCCACGAGTTGCAAAAGAGTTAACCATGATCAATTCACATTTGTTCTAGGGTTGTTGTTTTCTATAACTCGTTTATAGTGCCATTTAACCTCGAAAATACCAAAATGAAGTGTTTTGTAGGATTGCTTGGTAACCAAGCAAACTTTACGTTTTCTTTATTTTGCGGAAAATCACATTCGTTAGTGTTCAAAAACTCTATAGTTTATCCCAATATAATGTGGAAAGTCCACTTTCATCGATTCACTCATTTTCTCTTTTTTGAAAAGTCTCACGAGTTGCAAAAGAGTTATCCTTGACCAATTCACATTCTTTCTAGGGTTGTTGTTTTCTATAACTCGTTTATAGTGCCATTTAACCTCGAAAATACCAAAATGAAGTGTTTTGAAGGATTGCTTGGTGACCAAGCAAACTTTATGTTTTCTTCATTTTGCGGAAAATCACATACGTTAGTTTTTAAAAACTCTATAGTTTATCCCACTATAATGTGGAAAGTACACTTTCATCGATTCACTCATTTTCTCTTTTTGAAAAGTCTCACGAGTTGCAAAAGAGTTATCCATGACCAATTCACATTCTTTCTAGGGTTGTTGTTTTCTATAACTCGTTTATAGTGCCATTTAACCTCGAAAATACCAAAATGAAGTGTTTTGTAGGATTGCTTGGTGACCAAGCAAACTTTACGTTTTCTTTATTTTGCGGAAAATCACATTCGTTAGTGTTCAAAAACTCTATAGTTTATCCCACTATAATGTGGAAAGTGCACTTTCATCGATAGACTCATTCTCTCTTTTTGAAAAGTCTCACGAGTTGCAAAAGAGTTAACCATGACCAATTCACATTCGTTCTAGGGTTGTTGTTTTCTATAACTCGTTTATAGTGCCATTTAACCTCGAAAATACCAAAATGAAGTGTTTTGTAGGATTGCTTGGTGACCAAGCAAACTTTATGTTTTCTTCATTTTGCGGAAAATCACATACGTTAGTTTTCAAAAACTCTATAGTTTATCCCACTATAATGTGGAAAGTGCACTTTCATCGATTCACTCATTCTCTCTTTTTGAAAAGTCTCACGAGTTGCAAAAGAGTTAACCATGACCAATTCACATTCGTTCTAGGGTTGTTGTTTTCTATAACTCGTTTATAGTGCCATTTAACCTCGAAAATACCAAAATGAAGTGTTTTGAAGGATTGCTTGGTGACCAAGCAAACTTTACGTTTTCTTTATTTTGCGGAAAATCACATTCGTTAGTGTTCAAAAACTCTATAGTTTATCCCAATATAATGTGGAAAGTCCACTTTCATCGATTCACTCATTTTCTCTTTTTTGAAAAGTCTCACGAGTTGCAAAAGAGTTATCCTTGACCAATTCACATTCTTTCTAGGGTTGTTGTTTTCTATAACTCGTTTATAGTGCCATTTAACCTCGAAAATACCAAAATGAAGTGTTTTGAAGGATTGCTTGGTGACCAAGCAAACTTTATGTTTTCTTCATTTTGCGGAAAATCACATACGTTAGTTTTTAAAAACTCTATAGTTTATCCCACTATAATGTGGAAAGTACACTTTCATCGATTCACTCATTTTCTCTTTTTGAAAAGTCTCACGAGTTGCAAAAGAGTTATCCATGACCAATTCACATTCTTTCTAGGGTTGTTGTTTTCTATAACTCGTTTATAGTGCCATTTAACCTCGAAAATACCAAAATGAAGTGTTTTGTAGGATTGCTTGGTGACCAAGCAAACTTTATGTTTTCTTCATTTTGCGGAAAATCACATACGTTAGTTCTCAAAAACTCTATAGTTTATCCCACTATAATGTGGAAAGTAAACTTTCATCGATTCACTCATTCTCTCTTTTTGAAAAGTCTCATGAATTGCAAAAGTGTTAACCATGACCAATTCACATTCGTTCTAGGGTTGTTGTTTTCTATAACTCGTTTATAGTGCCATTTAACCTCGAAAATATCAAAATGAAGTGTTTTGTAGGATTGGTTTTCTTTATTTTGCGGAAAATCACATTCGTTAGTGTTCAAAAACTCTATAGTTTATCCCATTATAATGTGGAAATGCACTTTCATCGATTCACTCATTCTCTCTTTTTGAAAAGTTCCACGAGTTGCAAAAGAGTTAACCATGATCAATTCACATTCGTTCTAGGGTTGTTGTTTTCTATAACTCGTTTATAGTGCCATTTAACCTCGAAAATACCAAAATGAAGTGTTTTGTAGGATTGCTTGGTGACCAAGCAAACTTTACGTTTTCTTTATTTTGCGGAAAATCACATTCGTTAGTATTCAAAAACTCTATAGTTTATCCCACTATAATGTGGAAAGTACACTTTCATCGATTCACTCATTTTCTCTTTTTGAAAAGTCTCACGAGTTGCAAAAGAGTTATCCATGACCAATTCACATTCTTTCTAGGGTTGTTGTTTTCTATAACTCGTTTATAGTGCCATTTAACCTCGAAAATACCAAAATGAAGTGTTTTGTAGGATTGCTTGGTGACCAAGCAAACTTTACGTTTTCTTTATTTTGCGGAAAATCACATTCGTTAGTGTTCAAAAACTCTATAGTTTATCCCACTATAATGTGGAAAGTTCACTTTCATCGATTCACTCATTCTCTCTTTTTGAAAAGTCTCACGAGTTGCAAAAGAGTTAACCATGACCAATTCGCATTCGTTCTAGGGTTGTTGTTTTCTATAACTCGTTTATAGTGCCATTTAACCTCGAAAATACCAAAATGAAGTGTTTTGTAGGATTGCTTGGTGACCAAGCAAACTTTATGTTTTCTTCATTTTGAGGAAAATCACATACGTTAGTTTTCAAAAACTCTATAGTTTATCCCACTATAATGTGGAAAGTGCACTTTCATCGATTCACTCATTCTCTCTTTTTGAAAAGTCTCACGAGTTGCAAAAGAGTTAACCATGACCAATTCACATTCGTTCTAGGGTTGTTGTTTTCTATAACTCGTTTATAGTGCCATTTAACCTCGAAAATACCAAAATGAAGTGTTTTGTAGGATTGCTTGGTGACCAAGCCTACTTTATGTTTTCTTCATTTTGCGGAAAATCACATACGTTAGTTTTCAAAAACTCTATAGTTTATCCCACTATAATGTGGAAAGTGCACTTTCATCGATTCACTCATTCTCTCTTTTTGAAAAGTCTCACGAGTTGCAAAAGAGTTAACCATGACCAATTCACATTCGTTCTAGGGTTGTTGTTTTCTATAACTCGTTTATAGTGCCATTTAACCTCGAAAATACCAAAATGAAGTGTTTTGAAGGATTGCTTGGTGACCAAGCAAACTTTACGTTTTCTTTATTTTGCGGAAAATCACATTCGTTAGTGTTCAAAAACTCTATAGTTTATCCCAATATAATGTGGAAAGTCCACTTTCATCGATTCACTCATTTTCTCTTTTTTGAAAAGTCTCACGAGTTGCAAAAGAGTTATCCTTGACCAATTCACATTCTTTCTAGGGTTGTTGTTTTCTATAACTCGTTTATAGTGCCATTTAACCTCGAAAATACCAAAATGAAGTGTTTTGAAGGATTGCTTGGTGACCAAGCAAACTTTATGTTATCTTCATTTTGCGGAAAATCACATACGTTAGTTTTTAAAAACTCTATAGTTTATCCCACTATAATGTGGAAAGTACACTTTCATCGATTCACTCATTTTCTCTTTTTGAAAAGTCTCACGAGTTGCAAAAGAGTTATCCATGACCAATTCACATTCTTTCTAGGGTTGTTGTTTTCTATAACTCGTTTATAGTGCCATTTAACCTCGAAAATACCAAAATGAAGTGTTTTGTAGGATTGCTTGGTGACCAAGCAAACTTTATGTTTTCTTCATTTTGCGGAAAATCACATACGTTAGTTCTCAAAAACTCTATAGTTTATCCCACTATAATGTGGAAAGTAAACTTTCATCGATTCACTCATTCTCTCTTTTTGAAAAGTCTCATGAATTGCAAAAGTGTTAACCATGACCAATTCACATTCGTTCTAGGGTTGTTGTTTTCTATAACTCGTTTATAGTGCCATTTAACCTCGAAAATATCAAAATGAAGTGTTTTGTAGGATTGGTTTTCTTTATTTTGCGGAAAATCACATTCGTTAGTGTTCAAAAACTCTATAGTTTATCCCATTATAATGTGGAAATGCACTTTCATCGATTCACTCATTCTCTCTTTTTGAAAAGTTCCACGAGTTGCAAAAGAGTTAACCATGATCAATTCACATTCGTTCTAGGGTTGTTGTTTTCTATAACTCGTTTATAGTGCCATTTAACCTCGAAAATACCAAAATGAAGTGTTTTGTAGGATTGCTTGGTGACCAAGCAAACTTTACGTTTTCTTTATTTTGCGGAAAATCACATTCGTTAGTATTCAAAAACTCTATAGTTTATCCCACTATAATGTGGAAAGTACACTTTCATCGATTCACTCATTTTCTCTTTTTGAAAAGTCTCACGAGTTGCAAAAGAGTTATCCATGACCAATTCACATTCTTTCTAGGGTTGTTGTTTTCTATAACTCGTTTATAGTGCCATTTAACCTCGAAAATACCAAAATGAAGTGTTTTGTAGGATTGCTTGGTGACCAAGCAAACTTTACGTTTTCTTTATTTTGCGGAAAATCACATTCGTTAGTGTTCAAAAACTCTATAGTTTATCCCACTATAATGTGGAAAGTTCACTTTCATCGATTCACTCATTCTCTCTTTTTGAAAAGTCTCACGAGTTGCAAAAGAGTTAACCATGACCAATTCGCATTCGTTCTAGGGTTGTTGTTTTCTATAACTCGTTTATAGTGCCATTTAACCTCGAAAATACCAAAATGAAGTGTTTTGTAGGATTGCTTGGTGACCAAGCAAACTTTATGTTTTCTTCATTTTGAGGAAAATCACATACGTTAGTTTTCAAAAACTCTATAGTTTATCCCACTATAATGTGGAAAGTGCACTTTCATCGATTCACTCATTCTCTCTTTTTGAAAAGTCTCACGAGTTGCAAAAGAGTTAACCATGACCAATTCACATTCGTTCTAGGGTTGTTGTTTTCTATAACTCGTTTATAGTGCCTTTTAACCTCGAAAATACCAAAATGAAGTGTTTTGAAGGATTGCTTGGTGACCAAGCAAACTTTACGTTTTCTTTATTTTGCGGAAAATCACATTCGTTAGTGTTCAAAAACTCTATAGTTTATCCCACTATAATGTGGAAAGTCCACTTTCATCGATTCACTCATTTTCTCTTTTTTGAAAAGTCTCACGAGTTGCAAAAGAGTTATCCTTGACCAATTCACATTCTTTCTAGGGTTGTTGTTTTCTATAACTCGTTTATAGTGCCATTTAACCTCGAAAATACCAAAATGAAGTGTTGTGTAGGATTGCTTGGTGACCAAGCAAACTTTACGTTTTCTTTATTTTGCGGAAAATCACATTCGTTAGTGTTCAAAAACTCTATAGTTTATCCCACTATAATGTGGAAAGTGCACTTTCATCGATAGACTCATTCTCTCTTTTTGAAAAGTCTCACGAGTTGCAAAAGAGTTAACCATGACCAATTCACATTCGTTCTAGGGTTGTTGTTTTCTATAACTCGTTTATAGTGCCATTTAACCTCGAAAATACCAAAATGAAGTGTTTTGTAGGATTGCTTGGTGACCAAGCAAACTTTATGTTTTCTTCATTTTGCGGAAAATCACATACGTTAGTTTTCAAAAACTCTATAGTTTATCCCACTATAATGTGGAAAGTGCACTTTCATCGATTCACTCATTCTCTCTTTTTGAAAAGTCTCACGAGTTGCAAAAGAGTTAACCATGACCAATTCACATTCGTTCTAGGGTTGTTGTTTTCTATAACTCGTTTATAGTGCCATTTAACCTCGAAAATACCAAAATGAAGTGTTTTGAAGGATTGCTTGGTGACCAAGCAAACTTTACGTTTTCTTTATTTTGCGGAAAATCACATTCGTTAGTGTTCAAAAACTCTATAGTTTATCCCAATATAATGTGGAAAGTCCACTTTCATCGATTCACTCATTTTCTCTTTTTTGAAAAGTCTCACGAGTTGCAAAAGAGTTATCCTTGACCAATTCACATTCTTTCTAGGGTTGTTGTTTTCTATAACTCGTTTATAGTGCCATTTAACCTCGAAAATACCAAAATGAAGTGTTTTGAAGGATTGCTTGGTGACCAAGCAAACTTTATGTTTTCTTCATTTTGCGGAAAATCACATACGTTAGTTTTTAAAAACTCTATAGTTTATCCCACTATAATGTGGAAAGTACACTTTCATCGATTCACTCATTTTCTCTTTTTGAAAAGTCTCACGAGTTGCAAAAGAGTTATCCATGACCAATTCACATTCTTTCTAGGGTTGTTGTTTTCTATAACTCGTTTATAGTGCCATTTAACCTCGAAAATACCAAAATGAAGTGTTTTGTAGGATTGCTTGGTGACCAAGCAAACTTTATGTTTTCTTCATTTTGCGGAAAATCACATACGTTAGTTCTCAAAAACTCTATAGTTTATCCCACTATAATGTGGAAAGTAAACTTTCATCGATTCACTCATTCTCTCTTTTTGAAAAGTCTCATGAATTGCAAAAGTGTTAACCATGACCAATTCACATTCGTTCTAGGGTTGTTGTTTTCTATAACTCGTTTATAGTGCCATTTAACCTCGAAAATATCAAAATGAAGTGTTTTGTAGGATTGGTTTTCTTTATTTTGCGGAAAATCACATTCGTTAGTGTTCAAAAACTCTATAGTTTATCCCATTATAATGTGGAAATGCACTTTCATCGATTCACTCATTCTCTCTTTTTGAAAAGTTCCACGAGTTGTAAAAGAGTTAACCATGATCAATTCACATTCGTTCTAGGGTTGTTGTTTTCTATAACTCGTTTATAGTGCCATTTAACCTCGAAAATACCAAAATGAAGTGTTTTGTAGGATTGCTTGGTGACCAAGCAAACTTTACGTTTTCTTTATTTTGCGGAAAATCACATTCGTTAGTATTCAAAAACTCTATAGTTTATCCCACTATAATGTGGAAAGTACACTTTCATCGATTCACTCATTTTCTCTTTTTGAAAAGTCTCACGAGTTGCAAAAGAGTTATCCATGACCAATTCACATTCTTTCTAGGGTTGTTGTTTTCTATAACTCGTTTATAGTGCCATTTAACCTCGAAAATACCAAAATGAAGTGTTTTGTAGGATTGCTTGGTGACCAAGCAAACTTTACGTTTTCTTTATTTTGCGGAAAATCACATTCGTTAGTGTTCAAAAACTCTATAGTTTATCCCACTATAATGTGGAAAGTTCACTTTCATCGATTCACTCATTCTCTCTTTTTGAAAAGTCTCACGAGTTGCAAAAGAGTTAACCATGACCAATTCGCATTCGTTCTAGGGTTGTTGTTTTCTATAACTCGTTTATAGTGCCATTTAACCTCGAAAATACCAAAATGAAGTGTTTTGTAGGATTGCTTGGTGACCAAGCAAACTTTATGTTTTCTTCATTTTGAGGAAAATCACATACGTTAGTTTTCAAAAACTCTATAGTTTATCCCACTATAATGTGGAAAGTGCACTTTCATCGATTCACTCATTCTCTCTTTTTGAAAAGTCTCACGAGTTGCAAAAGAGTTAACCATGACCAATTCACATTCGTTCTAGGGTTGTTGTTTTCTATAACTCGTTTATAGTGCCTTTTAACCTCGAAAATACCAAAATGAAGTGTTTTGAAGGATTGCTTGGTGACCAAGCAAACTTTACGTTTTCTTTATTTTGCGGAAAATCACATTCGTTAGTGTTCAAAAACTCTATAGTTTATCCCACTATAATGTGGAAAGTCCACTTTCATCGATTCACTCATTTTCTCTTTTTTGAAAAGTCTCACGAGTTGCAAAAGAGTTATCCTTGACCAATTCACATTCTTTCTAGGGTTGTTGTTTTCTATAACTCGTTTATAGTGCCATTTAACCTCGAAAATACCAAAATGAAGTGTTGTGTAGGATTGCTTGGTGACCAAGCAAACTTTACGTTTTCTTTATTTTGCGGAAAATCACATTCGTTAGTGTTCAAAAACTCTATAGTTTATCCCACTATAATGTGGAAAGTGCACTTTCATCGATAGACTCATTCTCTCTTTTTGAAAAGTCTCACGAGTTGCAAAAGAGTTAACCATGACCAATTCACATTCGTTCTAGGGTTGTTGTTTTCTATAACTCGTTTATAGTGCCATTTAACCTCGAAAATACCAAAATGAAGTGTTTTGTAGGATTGCTTGGTGACCAAGCAAACTTTATGTTTTCTTCATTTTGCGGAAAATCACATACGTTAGTTTTCAAAAACTCTATAGTTTATCCCACTATAATGTGGAAAGTGCACTTTCATCGATTCACTCATTCTCTCTTTTTGAAAAGTCTCACGAGTTGCAAAAGAGTTAACCATGACCAATTCACATTCGTTCTAGGGTTGTTGTTTTCTATAACTCGTTTATAGTGCCATTTAACCTCGAAAATACCAAAATGAAGTGTTTTGAAGGATTGCTTGGTGACCAAGCAAACTTTACGTTTTCTTTATTTTGCGGAAAATCACATTCGTTAGTGTTCAAAAACTCTATAGTTTATCCCAATATAATGTGGAAAGTCCACTTTCATCGATTCACTCATTTTCTCTTTTTTGAAAAGTCTCACGAGTTGCAAAAGAGTTATCCTTGACCAATTCACATTCTTTCTAGGGTTGTTGTTTTCTATAACTCGTTTATAGTGCCATTTAACCTCGAAAATACCAAAATGAAGTGTTTTGAAGGATTGCTTGGTGACCAAGCAAACTTTACGTTTTCTTTATTTTGCGGAAAATCACATTCGTTAGTGTTCAAAAACTCTATAGTTTATCCCATTATAATGTGGAAATGCACTTTCATCGATTCACTCATTCTCTCTTTTTGAAAAGTTCCACGAGTTGCAAAAGAGTTAACCATGATCAATTCACATTTGTTCTAGGGTTGTTGTTTTCTATAACTCGTTTATAGTGCCATTTAACCTCGAAAATACCAAAATGAAGTGTTTTGTAGGATTCCTTGGTAACCAAGCAAACTTTACGTTTTCTTTATTTTGCGGAAAATCACATTCGTTAGTGTTCAAAAACTCTATAGTTTATCCCACTATAATGTGGAAAGTACACTTTCATCGATTCACTCATTTTCTCTTTTTGAAAAGTATCACGAGTTGCAAAAGAGTTATCCATGACCAATTCACATTCTTTCTAGGGTTGTTGTTTTCTATAACTCGTTTATAGTGCCATTTAACCTCGAAAATATCAAAATGAAGTGTTTTGTAGGATTGCTTGGTGACCAAGCAAACTTTACGTTTTCTTTATTTTGCGGAAAATCACATTCGTTAGTGTTCAAAAACTCTATAGTTTATCCCACTATAATGTGGAAAGTTCACTTTCATCGATTCACTCATTCTCTCTTTTTGAAAAGTCTCACGAGTTGCAAAAGAGTTAACCATGACCAATTCACATTCGTTCTAGGGTTGTTGTTTTCTATAACTCGTTTATAGTGCCATTTAACCTCGAAAATACCAAAATGAAGTGTTTTGTAGGATTGCTTGGTGACCAAGCAAACTTTATGTTTTCTTCATTTTGCAGAAAATCACATACGTTAGTTCTCAAAAACTCTATAGTTTATCCCACTATAATGTGGAAAGTGCACTTTCATCGATTCACTCATTTTCTCTTTTTGAAAAGTCTCACGAGTTGCAAAAGAGTTATCCATGACCAATTCACATTCGTTCTAGGGTTGTTGTTTTCTATAACTCGTTTATAGTGCCATTTAACCTCTAAAATATCAAAATGAAGTGTTTTGTAGGATTGCTTGGTGACCAAGCAAACTTTACGTTTTCTTTATTTTGCGGAAAATCACATTCGTTAGTGTTCAAAAACTCTATAGTTTATCCCATTATAATGTGGAAAGTGCACTTTCATCGATTCACTCATTCTCTCTTTTTGAAAATTTCCACGAGTTGCAAAAGTGACCAAGATCAATTCACATTCGTTCTAGGGTTGTTGTTTTCTATAACTCGTTTATAGTGCCATTTACCCTCGAAAATACCAAAATGAAGTGTTTTGTAGGATTGCTTGGGTGACCAAGCAAACTTTATGTTTTCTTCATTTTGCGGAAAATCACATACGTTAGTTCTCAAAAACTCTATAGTTTATCCCACTATAATGTGGAAAGTGCACTTTCATCGATTCACTCATTCTCTCTTTTTGAAAAGTCTCACGAGTTGCAAAAGAGTTAACCATGACCAATTCACATTCGTTCTAGGGTTGTTGTTTTCTATAACTCGTTTATAGTGCCATTTAACCTCGAAAATATCAAAATGAAGTGTTTTGTAGGATTGGTTTTCTTTATTTTGCGGAAAATCACATTCGTTAGTGTTCAAAAACTCTATAGTTTATCCCATTATAATGTGGAAATGCACTTTCATCGATTCACTCATTCTCTCTTTTTGAAAAGTTCCACGAGTTGCAAAAGAGTTAACCATGATCAATTCACATTCGTTCTAGGGTTGTTGTTTTCTATAACTCGTTTATAGTGCCATTTAACCTCGAAAATACCAAAATGAAGTGTTTTGTAGGATTGCTTGGTAACCAAGCAAACTTTACGTTTTCTTTATTTTGCGGAAAATCACATTCGTTAGTGTTCAAAAACTCTATAGTTTATCCCACTATAATGTGGAAAGTACACTTTCATCGATTCACTCATTTTCTCTTTTTGAAAAGTCTCACGAGTTGCAAAAGAGTTATCCATGACCAATTCACATTCTTTCTAGGGTTGTTGTTTTCTATAACTCGTTTATAGTGCCATTTAACCTCGAAAATACCAAAATGAAGTGTTTTGTAGGATTGCTTGGTGACCAAGCAAACTTTACGTTTTCTTTATTTTGCGGAAAATCACATTCGTTAGTGTTCAAAAACTCTATAGTTTATCCCACTATAATGTGGAAAGTTCACTTTCATCGATTCACTCATTCTCTCTTTTTGAAAAGTCTCACGAGTTGCAAAAGAGTTAACCATGACCAATTCGCATTCGTTCTAGGGTTGTTGTTTTCTATAACTCGTTTATAGTGCCATTTAACCTCGAAAATACCAAAATGAAGTGTTTTGTAGGATTGCTTGGTGACCAAGCAAACTTTATGTTTTCTTCATTTTGAGGAAAATCACATTCGTTAGTGTTCAAAAACTCTATAGTTTATCCCACTATAATGTGGAAAGTTCACTTTCATCGATTCACTCATTCTCTCTTTTTGAAAAGTCTCACGAGTTGCAAAAGAGTTAACCATGACCAATTCGCATTCGTTCTAGGGTTGTTGTTTTCTATAACTCGTTTATAGTGCCATTTAACCTCGAAAATACCAAAATGAAGTGTTTTGAAGGATTGCTTGGTGACCAAGCAAACTTTATGTTTTCTTCATTTTGCGGAAAATCACATACGTTAGTTTTTAAAAACTCTATAGTTTATCCCACTATAATGTGGAAAGTACACTTTCATCGATTCACTCATTTTCTCTTTTTGAAAAGTCTCACGAGTTGCAAAAGAGTTATCCATGACCAATTCACATTCTTTCTAGGGTTGTTGTTTTCTATAACTCGTTTATAGTGCCATTTAACCTCGAAAATACCAAAATGAAGTGTTTTGTAGGATTGCTTGGTGACCAAGCAAACTTTATGTTTTCTTCATTTTGCGGAAAATCACATACGTTAGTTCTCAAAAACTCTATAGTTTATCCCACTATAATGTGGAAAGTAAACTTTCATCGATTCACTCATTCTCTCTTTTTGAAAAGTCTCATGAATTGCAAAAGTGTTAACCATGACCAATTCACATTCGTTCTAGGGTTGTTGTTTTCTATAACTCGTTTATAGTGCCATTTAACCTCGAAAATATCAAAATGAAGTGTTTTGTAGGATTGGTTTTCTTTATTTTGCGGAAAATCACATTCGTTAGTGTTCAAAAACTCTATAGTTTATCCCATTATAATGTGGAAATGCACTTTCATCGATTCACTCATTCTCTCTTTTTGAAAAGTTCCACGAGTTGCAAAAGAGTTAACCATGATCAATTCACATTCGTTCTAGGGTTGTTGTTTTCTATAACTCGTTTATAGTGCCATTTAACCTCGAAAATACCAAAATGAAGTGTTTTGTAGGATTGCTTGGTAACCAAGCAAACTTTACGTTTTCTTTATTTTGCGGAAAATCATATTCGTTAGTATTCAAAAACTCTATAGTTTATCCCACTATAATGTGGAAAGTACACTTTCATCGATTCACTCATTTTCTCTTTTTGAAAAGTCTCACGAGTTGCAAAAGAGTTATCCATGACCAATTCACATTCTTTCTAGGGTTGTTGTTTTCTATAACTCGTTTATAGTGCCATTTAACCTCGAAAATACCAAAATGAAGTGTTTTGTAGGATTGCTTGGTGACCAAGCAAACTTTACGTTTTCTTTATTTTGCGGAAAATCACATTCGTTAGTGTTCAAAAACTCTATAGTTTATCCCACTATAATGTGGAAAGTTCACTTTCATCGATTCACTCATTCTCTCTTTTTGAAAAGTCTCACGAGTTGCAAAAGAGTTAACCATGACCAATTCGCATTCGTTCTAGGGTTGTTGTTTTCTATAACTCGTTTATAGTGCCATTTAACCTCGAAAATACCAAAATGAAGTGTTTTGTAGGATTGCTTGGTGACCAAGCAAACTTTATGTTTTCTTCATTTTGAGGAAAATCACATACGTTAGTTTTCAAAAACTCTATAGTTTATCCCACTATAATGTGGAAAGTGCACTTTCATCGATTCACTCATTCTCTCTTTTTGAAAAGTCTCACGAGTTGCAAAAGAGTTAACCATGACCAATTCACATTCGTTCTAGGGTTGTTGTTTTCTATAACTCGTTTATAGTGCCTTTTAACCTCGAAAATACCAAAATGAAGTGTTTTGAAGGATTGCTTGGTGACCAAGCAAACTTTACGTTTTCTTTATTTTGCGGAAAATCACATTCGTTAGTGTTCAAAAACTCTATAGTTTATCCCACTATAATGTGGAAAGTCCACTTTCATCGATTCACTCATTTTCTCTTTTTTGAAAAGTCTCACGAGTTGCAAAAGAGTTATCCTTGACCAATTCACATTCTTTCTAGGGTTGTTGTTTTCTATAACTCGTTTATAGTGCCATTTAACCTCGAAAATACCAAAATGAAGTGTTGTGTAGGATTGCTTGGTGACCAAGCAAACTTTACGTTTTCTTTATTTTGCGGAAAATCACATTCGTTAGTGTTCAAAAACTCTATAGTTTATCCCACTATAATGTGGAAAGTGCACTTTCATCGATAGACTCATTCTCTCTTTTTGAAAAGTCTCACGAGTTGCAAAAGAGTTAACCATGACCAATTCACATTCGTTCTAGGGTTGTTGTTTTCTATAACTCGTTTATAGTGCCATTTAACCTCGAAAATACCAAAATGAAGTGTTTTGTAGGATTGCTTGGTAACCAAGCAAACTTTACGTTTTCTTTATTTTGCGGAAAATCACATTCGTTAGTATTCAAAAACTCTATAGTTTATCCCACTATAATGTGGAAAGTACACTTTCATCGATTCACTCATTTTCTCTTTTTGAAAAGTCTCACGAGTTGCAAAAGAGTTATCCATGACCAATTCACATTCTTTCTAGGGTTGTTGTTTTCTATAACTCGTTTATAGTGCCATTTAACCTCGAAAATACCAAAATGAAGTGTTTTGTAGGATTGCTTGGTGACCAAGCAAACTTTACGTTTTCTTTATTTTGCGGAAAATCACATTCGTTAGTGTTCAAAAACTCTATAGTTTATCCCACTATAATGTGGAAAGTTCACTTTCATCGATTCACTCATTCTCTCTTTTTGAAAAGTCTCACGAGTTGCAAAAGAGTTAACCATGACCAATTCGCATTCGTTCTAGGGTTGTTGTTTTCTATAACTCGTTTATAGTGCCATTTAACCTCGAAAATACCAAAATGAAGTGTTTTGTAGGATTGCTTGGTGACCAAGCAAACTTTATGTTTTCTTCATTTTGAGGAAAATCACATTCGTTAGTGTTCAAAAACTCTATAGTTTATCCCACTATAATGTGGAAAGTTCACTTTCATCGATTCACTCATTCTCTCTTTTTGAAAAGTCTCACGAGTTGCAAAAGAGTTAACCATGACCAATTCGCATTCGTTCTAGGGTTGTTGTTTTCTATAACTCGTTTATAGTGCCATTTAACCTCGAAAATACCAAAATGAAGTGTTTTGAAGGATTGCTTGGTGACCAAGCAAACTTTATGTTTTCTTCATTTTGCGGAAAATCACATACGTTAGTTTTTAAAAACTCTATAGTTTATCCCACTATAATGTGGAAAGTACACTTTCATCGATTCACTTATTTTCTCTTTTTGAAAAGTCTCACGAGTTGCAAAAGAGTTATCCATGACCAATTCACATTCTTTCTAGGGTTGTTGTTTTCTATAACTCGTTTATAGTGCCATTTAACCTCGAAAATACCAAAATGAAGTGTTTTGTAGGATTGCTTGGTGACCAAGCAAACTTTATGTTTTCTTCATTTTGCGGAAAATCACATACGTTAGTTCTCAAAAACTCTATAGTTTATCCCACTATAATGTGGAAAGTAAACTTTCATCGATTCACTCATTCTCTCTTTTTGAAAAGTCTCATGAATTGCAAAAGTGTTAACCATGACCAATTCACATTCGTTCTAGGGTTGTTGTTTTCTATAACTCGTTTATAGTGCCATTTAACCTCGAAAATATCAAAATGAAGTGTTTTGTAGGATTGGTTTTCTTTATTTTGCGGAAAATCACATTCGTTAGTGTTCAAAAACTCTATAGTTTATCCCATTATAATGTGGAAATGCACTTTCATCGATTCACTCATTCTCTCTTTTTGAAAAGTTCCACGAGTTGCAAAAGAGTTAACCATGATCAATTCACATTCGTTCTAGGGTTGTTGTTTTCTATAACTCGTTTATAGTGCCATTTAACCTCGAAAATACCAAAATGAAGTGTTTTGTAGGATTGCTTGGTAACCAAGCAAACTTTACGTTTTCTTTATTTTGCGGAAAATCACATTCGTTAGTATTCAAAAACTCTATAGTTTATCCCACTATAATGTGGAAAGTACACTTTCATCGATTCACTCATTTTCTCTTTTTGAAAAGTCTCACGAGTTGCAAAAGAGTTATCCATGACCAATTCACATTCTTTCTAGGGTTGTTGTTTTCTATAACTCGTTTATAGTGCCATTTAACCTCGAAAATACCAAAATGAAGTGTTTTGTAGGATTGCTTGGTGACCAAGCAAACTTTACGTTTTCTTTATTTTGCTGAAAATCACATTCGTTAGTGTTCAAAAACTCTATAGTTTATCCCACTATAATGTGGAAAGTTCACTTTCATCGATTCACTCATTCTCTCTTTTTGAAAAGTCTCACGAGTTGCAAAAGAGTTAACCATGACCAATTCGCATTCGTTCTAGGGTTGTTGTTTTCTATAACTCGTTTATAGTGCCATTTAACCTCGAAAATACCAAAATGAAGTGTTTTGTAGGATTGCTTGGTGACCAAGCAAACTTTATGTTTTCTTCATTTTGAGGAAAATCACATACGTTAGTTTTCAAAAACTCTATAGTTTATCCCACTATAATGTGGAAAGTGCACTTTCATCGATTCACTCATTCTCTCTTTTTGAAAAGTCTCACGAGTTGCAAAAGAGTTAACCATGACCAATTCACATTCGTTCTAGGGTTGTTGTTTTCTATAACTCGTTTATAGTGCCTTTTAACCTCGAAAATACCAAAATGAAGTGTTTTGAAGGATTGCTTGGTGACCAAGCAAACTTTACGTTTTCTTTATTTTGCGGAAAATCACATTCGTTAGTGTTCAAAAACTCTATAGTTTATCCCACTATAATGTGGAAAGTCCACTTTCATCGATTCACTCATTTTCTCTTTTTTGAAAAGTCTCACGAGTTGCAAAAGAGTTATCCTTGACCAATTCACATTCTTTCTAGGGTTGTTGTTTTCTATAACTCGTTTATAGTGCCATTTAACCTCGAAAATACCAAAATGAAGTGTTGTGTAGGATTGCTTGGTGACCAAGCAAACTTTACGTTTTCTTTATTTTGCGGAAAATCACATTCGTTAGTGTTCAAAAACTCTATAGTTTATCCCACTATAATGTGGAAAGTGCACTTTCATCGATAGACTCATTCTCTCTTTTTGAAAAGTCTCACGAGTTGCAAAAGAGTTAACCATGACCAATTCACATTCGTTCTAGGGTTGTTGTTTTCTATAACTCGTTTATAGTGCCATTTAACCTCGAAAATACCAAAATGAAGTGTTTTGTAGGATTGCTTGGTAACCAAGCAAACTTTACGTTTTCTTTATTTTGCGGAAAATCACATTCGTTAGTATTCAAAAACTCTATAGTTTATCCCACTATAATGTGGAAAGTACACTTTCATCGATTCACTCATTTTCTCTTTTTGAAAAGTCTCACGAGTTGCAAAAGAGTTATCCATGACCAATTCACATTCTTTCTAGGGTTGTTGTTTTCTATAACTCGTTTATAGTGCCATTTAACCTCGAAAATACCAAAATGAAGTGTTTTGTAGGATTGCTTGGTGACCAAGCAAACTTTACGTTTTCTTTATTTTGCGGAAAATCACATTCGTTAGTGTTCAAAAACTCTATAGTTTATCCCACTATAATGTGGAAAGTTCACTTTCATCGATTCACTCATTCTCTCTTTTTGAAAAGTCTCACGAGTTGCAAAAGAGTTAACCATGACCAATTCGCATTCGTTCTAGGGTTGTTGTTTTCTATAACTCGTTTATAGTGCCATTTAACCTCGAAAATACCAAAATGAAGTGTTTTGTAGGATTGCTTGGTGACCAAGCAAACTTTATGTTTTCTTCATTTTGAGGAAAATCACATACGTTAGTTTTCAAAAACTCTATAGTTTATCCCACTATAATGTGGAAAGTGCACTTTCATCGATTCACTCATTCTCTCTTTTTGAAAAGTCTCACGAGTTGCAAAAGAGTTAACCATGACCAATTCACATTCGTTCTAGGGTTGTTGTTTTCTATAACTCGTTTATAGTGCCTTTTAACCTCGAAAATACCAAAATGAAGTGTTTTGAAGGATTGCTTGGTGACCAAGCAAACTTTACGTTTTCTTTATTTTGCGGAAAATCACATTCGTTAGTGTTCAAAAACTCTATAGTTTATCCCACTATAATGTGGAAAGTCCACTTTCATCGATTCACTCATTTTCTCTTTTTTGAAAAGTCTCACGAGTTGCAAAAGAGTTATCCTTGACCAATTCACATTCTTTCTAGGGTTGTTGTTTTCTATAACTCGTTTATAGTGCCATTTAACCTCGAAAATACCAAAATGAAGTGTTGTGTAGGATTGCTTGGTGACCAAGCAAACTTTACGTTTTCTTTATTTTGCGGAAAATCACATTCGTTAGTGTTCAAAAACTCTATAGTTTATCCCACTATAATGTGGAAAGTGCACTTTCATCGATAGACTCATTCTCTCTTTTTGAAAAGTCTCACGAGTTGCAAAAGAGTTAACCATGACCAATTCACATTCGTTCTAGGGTTGTTGTTTTCTATAACTCGTTTATAGTGCCATTTAACCTCGAAAATACCAAAATGAAGTGTTTTGTAGGATTGCTTGGTGACCAAGCAAACTTTATGTTTTCTTCATTTTGCGGAAAATCACATACGTTAGTTTTCAAAAACTCTATAGTTTATCCCACTATAATGTGGAAAGTGCACTTTCATCGATTCACTCATTCTCTCTTTTTGAAAAGTCTCACGAGTTGCAAAAGAGTTAACCATGACCAATTCACATTCGTTCTAGGGTTGTTGTTTTCTATAACTCGTTTATAGTGCCATTTAACCTCGAAAATACCAAAATGAAGTGTTTTGAAGGATTGCTTGGTGACCAAGCAAACTTTACGTTTTCTTTATTTTGCGGAAAATCACATTCGTTAGTGTTCAAAAACTCTATAGTTTATCCCAATATAATGTGGAAAGTCCACTTTCATCGATTCACTCATTTTCTCTTTTTTGAAAAGTCTCACGAGTTGCAAAAGAGTTATCCTTGACCAATTCACATTCTTTCTAGGGTTGTTGTTTTCTATAACTCGTTTATAGTGCCATTTAACCTCGAAAATACCAAAATGAAGTGTTTTGAAGGATTGCTTGGTGACCAAGCAAACTTTACGTTTTCTTTATTTTGCGGAAAATCACATTCGTTAGTGTTCAAAAACTCTATAGTTTATCCCATTATAATGTGGAAATGCACTTTCATCGATTCACTCATTCTCTCTTTTTGAAAAGTTCCACGAGTTGCAAAAGAGTTAACCATGATCAATTCACATTTGTTCTAGGGTTGTTGTTTTCTATAACTCGTTTATAGTGCCATTTAACCTCGAAAATACCAAAATGAAGTGTTTTGTAGGATTCCTTGGTAACCAAGCAAACTTTACGTTTTCTTTATTTTGCGGAAAATCACATTCGTTAGTGTTCAAAAACTCTATAGTTTATCCCACTATAATGTGGAAAGTACACTTTCATCGATTCACTCATTTTCTCTTTTTGAAAAGTATCACGAGTTGCAAAAGAGTTATCCATGACCAATTCACATTCTTTCTAGGGTTGTTGTTTTCTATAACTCGTTTATAGTGCCATTTAACCTCGAAAATATCAAAATGAAGTGTTTTGTAGGATTGCTTGGTGACCAAGCAAACTTTACGTTTTCTTTATTTTGCGGAAAATCACATTCGTTAGTGTTCAAAAACTCTATAGTTTATCCCACTATAATGTGGAAAGTTCACTTTCATCGATTCACTCATTCTCTCTTTTTGAAAAGTCTCACGAGTTGCAAAAGAGTTAACCATGACCAATTCACATTCGTTCTAGGGTTGTTGTTTTCTATAACTCGTTTATAGTGCCATTTAACCTCGAAAATACCAAAATGAAGTGTTTTGTAGGATTGCTTGGTGACCAAGCAAACTTTATGTTTTCTTCATTTTGCAGAAAATCACATACGTTAGTTCTCAAAAACTCTATAGTTTATCCCACTATAATGTGGAAAGTGCACTTTCATCGATTCACTCATTTTCTCTTTTTGAAAAGTCTCACGAGTTGCAAAAGAGTTATCCATGACCAATTCACATTCGTTCTAGGGTTGTTGTTTTCTATAACTCGTTTATAGTGCCATTTAACCTCTAAAATATCAAAATGAAGTGTTTTGTAGGATTGCTTGGTGACCAAGCAAACTTTACGTTTTCTTTATTTTGCGGAAAATCACATTCGTTAGTGTTCAAAAACTCTATAGTTTATCCCATTATAATGTGGAAAGTGCACTTTCATCGATTCACTCATTCTCTCTTTTTGAAAATTTCCACGAGTTGCAAAAGTGACCAAGATCAATTCACATTCGTTCTAGGGTTGTTGTTTTCTATAACTCGTTTATAGTGCCATTTACCCTCGAAAATACCAAAATGAAGTGTTTTGTAGGATTGCTTGGGTGACCAAGCAAACTTTATGTTTTCTTCATTTTGCGGAAAATCACATACGTTAGTTCTCAAAAACTCTATAGTTTATCCCACTATAATGTGGAAAGTGCACTTTCATCGATTCACTCATTCTCTCTTTTTGAAAAGTCTCACGAGTTGCAAAAGAGTTAACCATGACCAATTCACATTCGTTCTAGGGTTGTTGTTTTCTATAACTCGTTTATAGTGCCATTTAACCTCGAAAATATCAAAATGAAGTGTTTTGTAGGATTGGTTTTCTTTATTTTGCGGAAAATCACATTCGTTAGTGTTCAAAAACTCTATAGTTTATCCCATTATAATGTGGAAATGCACTTTCATCGATTCACTCATTCTCTCTTTTTGAAAAGTTCCACGAGTTGCAAAAGAGTTAACCATGATCAATTCACATTCGTTCTAGGGTTGTTGTTTTCTATAACTCGTTTATAGTGCCATTTAACCTCGAAAATACCAAAATGAAGTGTTTTGTAGGATTGCTTGGTAACCAAGCAAACTTTACGTTTTCTTTATTTTGCGGAAAATCACATTCGTTAGTGTTCAAAAACTCTATAGTTTATCCCACTATAATGTGGAAAGTACACTTTCATCGATTCACTCATTTTCTCTTTTTGAAAAGTCTCACGAGTTGCAAAAGAGTTATCCATGACCAATTCACATTCTTTCTAGGGTTGTTGTTTTCTATAACTCGTTTATAGTGCCATTTAACCTCGAAAATACCAAAATGAAGTGTTTTGTAGGATTGCTTGGTGACCAAGCAAACTTTACGTTTTCTTTATTTTGCGGAAAATCACATTCGTTAGTGTTCAAAAACTCTATAGTTTATCCCACTATAATGTGGAAAGTTCACTTTCATCGATTCACTCATTCTCTCTTTTTGAAAAGTCTCACGAGTTGCAAAAGAGTTAACCATGACCAATTCGCATTCGTTCTAGGGTTGTTGTTTTCTATAACTCGTTTATAGTGCCATTTAACCTCGAAAATACCAAAATGAAGTGTTTTGTAGGATTGCTTGGTGACCAAGCAAACTTTATGTTTTCTTCATTTTGAGGAAAATCACATACGTTAGTTTTCAAAAACTCTATAGTTTATCCCACTATAATGTGGAAAGTGCACTTTCATCGATTCACTCATTCTCTCTTTTTGAAAAGTCTCACGAGTTGCAAAAGAGTTAACCATGACCAATTCACATTCGTTCTAGGGTTGTTGTTTTGTATAACTCGTTTATAGTGCCTTTTAACCTCGAAAATACCAAAATGAAGTGTTTTGAAGGATTGCTTGGTGACCAAGCAAACTTTACGTTTTCTTTATTTTGCGGAAAATCACATTCGTTAGTGTTCAAAAACTCTATAGTTTATCCCACTATAATGTGGAAAGTCCACTTTCATCGATTCACTCATTTTCTCTTTTTTGAAAAGTCTCACGAGTTGCAAAAGAGTTATCCTTGACCAATTCACATTCTTTCTAGGGTTGTTGTTTTCTATAACTCGTTTATAGTGCCATTTAACCTCGAAAATACCAAAATGAAGTGTTTTGAAGGATTGCTTGGTGACCAAGCAAACTTTACATTTTCTTTATTTTGCGGAAAATCACGTTCGTTAGTGTTCAAAAACTCTATAGTTTATCCCACTATAATGTGGAAAGTCCACTTTCATCGATTTACTCATTTTCTCTTTTTTGAAAAGTCTCACGAGTTGCAAAAGAGTTATCCTTGACCAATTCACATTCTTTCTAGGGTTGTTGTTTTCTATAACTCGTTTATAGTGCCATTTAACCTCGAAAATATCAAAATGAAGTGTTTTGTAGGATTGGTTTTCTTTATTTTGCGGAAAATCACATTCGTTAGTGTTCAAAAACTCTATAGTTTATCCCATTATAATGTGGAAATGCACTTTCATCGATTCACTCATTCTCTCTTTTTGAAAAGTTCCACGAGTTGCAAAAGAGTTAACCATGATCAATTCACATTCGTTCTAGGGTTGTTGTTTTCTATAACTCGTTTATAGTGCCATTTAACCTCGAAAATACCAAAATGAAGTGTTTTGTAGGATTGCTTGGTAACCAAGCAAACTTTACGTTTTCTTTATTTTGCGGAAAATCACATTCGTTAGTGTTCAAAAACTCTATAGTTTATCCCACTATAATGTGGAAAGTACACTTTCATCGATTCACTCATTTTCTCTTTTTGAAAAGTCTCACGAGTTGCAAAAGAGTTATCCATGACCAATTCACATTCTTTCTAGGGTTGTTGTTTTCTATAACTCGTTTATAGTGCCATTTAACCTCGAAAATACCAAAATGAAGTGTTTTGTAGGATTGCTTGGTGACCAAGCAAACTTTACGTTTTCTTTATTTTGCGGAAAATCACGTTCGTTAGTGTTCAAAAACTCTATAGTTTATCCCACTATAATGTGGAAAGTCCACTTTCATCGATTTACTCATTTTCTCTTTTTTGAAAAGTCTCACGAGTTGCAAAAGAGTTATCCTTGACCAATTCACATTCTTTCTAGGGTTGTTGTTTTCTATAACTCGTTTATAGTGCCATTTAACCTCGAAAATACCAAAATGAAGTGTTTTGTAGGATTGCTTGGTAACCAAGCAAACTTTACGTTTTCTTTATTTTGCGGAAAATCACATTCGTTAGTGTTCAAAAACTCTATAGTTTATCCCACTATAATGTGGAAAGTACACTTTCATCGATTCACTCATTTTCTCTTTTTGAAAAGTCTCACGAGTTGCAAAAGAGTTATCCATGACCAATTCACATTCTTTCTAGGGTTGTTGTTTTCTATAACTCGTTTATAGTGCCATTTAACCTCGAAAATACCAAAATGAAGTGTTTTGTAGGATTGCTTGGTGACCAAGCAAACTTTACGTTTTCTTTATTTTGCGGAAAATCACGTTCGTTAGTGTTCAAAAACTCTATAGTTTATCCCACTATAATGTGGAAAGTCCACTTTCATCGATTTACTCATTTTCTCTTTTTTGAAAAGTCTCACGAGTTGCAAAAGAGTTATCCTTGACCAATTCACATTCTTTCTAGGGTTGTTGTTTTCTATAACTCGTTTATAGTGCCATTTAACCTCGAAAATACCAAAATGAAGTGTTTTGTAGGATTGCTTGGTGACCAAGCAAACTTTACGTTTTCTTTATTTTGCGGAAAATCACATTCCTTAGTGTTCAAAAACTCTATAGTTTATCCCACTATAATGTGGAAAGTGCACTTTCATCGATTCACTCATTCTCTCTTTTTGAAAAGTCTCACGAGTTGCAAAAGAGTTAACCATGACCAATTCACATTCGTTCTAGGGTTGTTGTTTTCTATAACTCGTTTATAGTGCCATTTAACCTCGAAAATACCAAAATGAAGTGTTTTGTAGGATTGCTTGGTAACCAAGCAAACTTTACGTTTTCTTTATTTTGCGGAAAATCACATTCGTTAGTGTTCAAAAACTCTATAGTTTATCCCACTAAAATGTGGAAAGTACACTTTCATCGATTCACTCATTTTCTCTTTTTGAAAAGTCTCACGAGTTGCAAAAGAGTTATCCATGACCAATTCACATTCTTTCTAGGGTTGTTGTTTTCTATAACTCGTTTATAGTGCCATTTAACCTCGAAAATACCAAAATGAAGTGTTTTGTAGGATTGCTTGGTGACCAAGCAAACTTTACGTTTTCTTTATTTTGCGGAAAATCACATTCGTTAGTGTTCAAAAACTCTATAGTTTATCCCACTATAATGTGGAAAGTTCACTTTCATCGATTCACTCATTCTCTCTTTTTGAAAAGTCTCACGAGTTGCAAAAGAGTTAACCATGACCAATTCGCATTCGTTCTAGGGTTGTTGTTTTCTATAACTCGTTTATAGTGCCATTTAACCTCGAAAATACCAAAATGAAGTGTTTTGTAGGATTGCTTGGTGACCAAACAAACTTTATGTTTTCTTCATTTTGAGGAAAATCACATACGTTAGTTTTCAAAAACTCTATAGTTTATCCCACTATAATGTGGAAAGTGCACTTTCATCGATTCACTCATTCTCTCTTTTTGAAAAGTCTCACGAGTTGCAAAAGAGTTAACCATTACCAATTCACATTCGTTCTAGGGTTGTTGTTTTGTATAACTCGTTTATAGTGCCTTTTAACCTCGAAAATACCAAAATGAAGTGTTTTGAAGGATTGCTTGGTGACCAAGCAAACTTTACGTTTTCTTTATTTTGCGGAAAATCACATTCGTTAGTGTTCAAAAACTCTATAGTTTATCCCACTATAATGTGGAAAGTCCACTTTCATCGATTCACTCATTTTCTCTTTTTTGAAAAGTCTCACGAGTTGCAAAAGAGTTATCCTTGACCAATTCACATTCTTTCTAGGGTTGTTGTTTTCTATAACTCGTTTATAGTGCCATTTAACCTCGAAAATACCAAAATGAAGTGTTTTGAAGGATTGCTTGGTGACCAAGCAAACTTTACATTTTCTTTATTTTGCGGAAAATCACGTTCGTTAGTGTTCAAAAACTCTATAGTTTATCCCACTATAATGTGGAAAGTCCACTTTCATCGATTTACTCATTTTCTCTTTTTTGAAAAGTCTCACGAGTTGCAAAAGAGTTATCCTTGACCAATTCACATTCTTTCTAGGGTTGTTGTTTTCTATAACTCGTTTATAGTGCCATTTAACCTCGAAAATACCAAAATGAAGTGTTTTGTAGGATTGCTTGGTGACCAAGCAAACTTTACGTTTTCTTTATTTTGCGGAAAATCACATTCCTTAGTGTTCAAAAACTCTATAGTTTATCCCACTATAATGTGGAAAGTGCACTTTCATCGATTCACTCATTCTCTCTTTTAGAAAAGTCTCACGAGTTGCAAAAGAGTTAACCATGACCAATTCACATTCGTTCTAGGGTTGTTGTTTTCTATAACTCGTTTATAGGGCCATTTAACCTCGAAAATACCAAAATGAAGTGTTTTGTAGGATTGATTGGTGACCAAGCAAACTTTATGTTTTCTTCATTTTGCGGAAAATCACATACGTTAGTTCTCAAAAACTCTATAGTTTATCCCACTATAATGTGGAAAGTGCACTTTCATCGATTCACTCATTCTCTCTTTTTGAAAAGTCTCACGAGTTGCAAAAGAGTTAACCATGAACAATTCACATTCGTTCTAGGGTTGTTGTTTTCTATAACTCGTTTATAGTGCCATTTAACCTCGAAAATACCAAAATGAAGTGTTTTGAAGGATTGCTTGGTGACCAAGCACACGTTACGTTTTCTTTATTTTGCGGAAAATCACATTCGTTAGTGTTCAAAAACTCTATAGTTTATCCCACTATAATGTGGAAAGTCCACTTTCATCGATTCACTCATTTTCTCTTTTTTGAAAAGTCTCACGAGTTGCAAAAGAGTTATCCTTGACCAATTCACATTCTTTCTAGGGTTGTTGTTTTCTATAACTCGTTTATAGTGCCATTTAACCTCGAAAATACCAAAATGAAGTGTTTTGTAGGATTGCTTGGTGACCAAGCAAACTTTATGTTTTCTTCATTTTGCGGAAAATCACATACGTTAGTTTTCAAAAACTCTATAGTTTATCCCACTATAATGTGGAAAGTGCACTTTCATCGATTCACTCATTCTCTCTTTTTGAAAAGTCTCACGAGTTGCAAAAGAGTTAACCATGACCAATTCACATTCGTTCTAGGGTTGTTGTTTTCTATAACTCGTTTATAGTGCCATTTAACCTCGAAAATACCAAAATGAAGTGTTTTGAAGGATTGCTTGGTGACCAAGCAAACTTTACGTTTTCTTTATTTTGCGGAAAATCACATTCGTTAGTGTTCAAAAACTCTATAGTTTATCCCACTATAATGTGGAAAGTCCACTTTCATCGATTCACTCATTTTCTCTTTTTTGAAAAGTCTCACGAGTTGCAAAAGAGTTATCCTTGACCAATTCACATTCTTTCTAGGGTTGTTGTTTTCTATAACTCGTTTATAGTGCCATTTAACCTCGAAAATACCAAAATGAAGTGTTTTGAAGGATTGCTTGGTGACCAAGCAAACTTTACGTTTTCTTTATTTTGCGGAAAATCACATTCGTTAGTGTTCAAAAACTCTATAGTTTATCCCACTATAATGTGGAAAGTCCACTTTCATCGATTCACTCATTTTCTCTTTTTTGAAAAGTCTCACGAGTTGCAAAAGAGTTAACCATGACCAATTCACATTCGTTCTAGGGTTGTTGTTTTCTATAACTCGTTTATAGTGCCATTTAACCTCGAAAATACCAAAATGAAGTGTTTTGTAGGATTGATTGGTGACCAAGCAAACTTTATGTTTTCTTCATTTTGCGGAAAATCACATACGTTAGTTCTCAAAAACTCTATAGTTTATCCCACTATAATGTGGAAAGTGCACTTTCATCGATTCACTCATTCTCTCTTTTTGAAAAGTCTCACGAGTTGCAAAAGAGTTAACCATGACCAATTCACATTCGTTCTAGGGTTGTTGTTTTCTATAACTCGTTTATAGTGCCATTTAACCTCGAAAATACCAAAATGAAGTGTTTTGAAGGATTGCTTGGTGACCAAGCACACGTTACGTTTTCTTTATTTTGCGGAAAATCACATTCGTTAGTGTTCAAAAACTCTATAGTTTATCCCACTATAATGTGGAAAGTCCACTTTCATCGATTCACTCATTTTCTCTTTTTTGAAAAGTCTCACGAGTTGCAAAAGAGTTATCCTTGACCAATTCACATTCTTTCTAGGGTTGTTGTTTTCTATAACTCGTTTATAGTGCCATTTAACCTCGAAAATACCAAAATGAAGTGTTTTGTAGGATTGCTTGGTGACCAAGCAAACTTTATGTTTTCTTCATTTTGCGGAAAATCACATACGTTAGTTTTCAAAAACTCTATAGTTTATCCCACTATAATGTGGAAAGTGCACTTTCATCGATTCACTCATTCTCTCTTTTTGAAAAGTCTCACGAGTTGCAAAAGAGTTAACTATGACCAATTCACATCCGTTCTAGGGTTGTTGTTTTCTATAACTCGTTTATAGTGCCATTTAACCTCGAAAATACCAAAATGAAGTGTTTTGAAGGATTGCTTGGTGACCAAGCAAACTTTACGTTTTCTTTATTTTGCGGAAAATCACATTCGTTAGTGTTCAAAAACTCTATAGTTTATCCCACTATAATGTGGAAAGTCCACTTTCATCGATTCACTCATTTTCTCTTTTTTGAAAAGTCTCACGAGTTGCAAAAGAGTTATCCTTGACCAATTCACATTCTTTCTAGGGTTGTTGTTTTCTATAACTCGTTTATAGTGCCATTTAACCTCGAAAATACCAAAATGAAGTGTTTTGTAGGATTGCTTGGTGACCAAGCAAACTTTATGTTTTCTTCATTTTGCGGAAAATCACATACGTTAGTTCTCAAAAACTCTATAGTTTATCCCACTATAATGTGGAAAGTGCACTTTCATCGATTCACTCATTCTCTCTTTTTGAAAAGTCTCACGAGTTGCAAAAGAGTTAACCATGACCAATTCACATTCGTTCCAGGGTTGTTGTTTTCTATAACTCGTTTATAGTGCCATTTAACCTCAAAAATACCAAAATGAAGTGTTTTGTAGGATTGCTTGGTGACCAAGCAAACTTTATGTTTTCTTCATTTTGCGGAAAATCACATACGTTAGTTTTCAAAAACTCTATAGTTTATCCCACTATAATGTGGAAAGTGCACATTCATCGATTCACTCATTCTCTCTTTTTGAAAAGTCTCACGAGTTGCAAAAGAGTTAACTATGACCAATTCACATCCGTTCTAGGGTTGTTGTTTTCTATAACTCGTTTATAGTGCCATTTAACCTCGAAAATACCAAAATGAAGTGTTTTGAAGGATTGCTTGGTGACCAAGCAAACTTTACGTTTTCTTTATTTTGCGGAAAATCACATTCGTTAGTGTTCAAAAACTCTATAGTTTATCCCACTATAATGTGGAAAGTCCACTTTCATCGATTCACTCATTTTCTCTTTTTTGAAAAGTCTCACGAGTTGCAAAAGAGTTATCCTTGACCAATTCACATTCTTTCTAAGGTTGTTGTTTTCTATAACTCGTTTATAGTGCCATTTAACCTCGAAAATACCAAAATGAAGTGTTTTGAAGGATTGCTTGGTGACCAAGCAAACTTTACGTTTTCTTTATTTTGCGGAAAATCACATTCGTTAGTGTTCAAAAACTCTATAGTTTATCCCACTATAATGTGGAAAGTACACTTTCATCGATTCACTCATTTTCTCTTTTTTGAAAAGTCTCACGAGTTGCAAAAGAGTTATCCATGACCAATTCACATTCTTTCTAGGGTTGTTGTTTTCTATAACTCGTTTATAGTGCCATTTAACCTCGAAAATACCAAAATGAAGTGTTTTGTAGGATTGCTTGGTGACCAAGCAAACTTTACGTTTTCTTTATTTTGCGGAAAATCACATTCGTTAGTGTTCAAAAACTCTATAGTTTATCCCACTATAATGTGGAAAGTTCACTTTCATCGATTCACTCATTCTCTCTTTTTGAAAAGTCTCACGAGTTGCAAAAGAGTTAACCATGACCAATTCACATTCGTTCTAGGGTTGTTGTTTTGTATAACTCGTTTATAGTGCCTTTTAACCTCGAAAATACCAAAATGAAGTGTTTTGAAGGATTGCTTGGTGACCAAGCACACGTTACGTTTTCTTTATTTTGCGGAAAATCACATTCGTTAGTGTTCAAAAACTCTATAGTTTATCCCACTATAATGTGGAAAGTCCACTTTCATCGATTCACTCATTTTCTCTTTTTTGAAAAGTCTCACGAGTTGCAAAAGAGTTATCCTTGACCAATTCACATTCTTTCTAGGGTTGTTGTTTTCTATAACTCGTTTATAGTGCCATTTAACCTCGAAAATACCAAAATGAAGTGTTTTGAAGGATTGCTTGGTGACCAAGCAAACTTTACGTTTTCTTTATTTTGCGGAAAATCACATTCGTTAGTGTTCAAAAACTCTATAGTTTATCCCACTATAATGTGGAAAGTCCACTTTCATCGATTTACTCATTTTCTCTTTTTTGAAAAGTCTCACGAGTTGCAAAAGAGTTATCCTTGACCAATTCACATTCTTTCTAGGGTTGTTGTTTTCTATAACTCGTTTATAGTGCCATTTAACCTCGAAAATACCAAAATGAAGTGTTTTGTAGGATTGCTTGGTGACCAAGCAAACTTTACGTTTTCTTTATTTTGCGGAAAATCACATTCCTTAGTGTTCAAAAACTCTATAGTTTATCCCACTATAATGTGGAAAGTGCACTTCCATCGATTCACTCATTCTCTCTTTTTGAAAAGTCTCACGAGTTGCAAAAGAGTTAACCATGACCAATTCACATTCGTTCTAGGGTTGTTGTTTTCTATAACTCGTTTATAGTGCCATTTAACCTCGAAAATAACAAAATGAAGTGTTTTGTAGGATTGATTGGTGACCAAGCAAACTTTATGTTTTCTTCATTTTGCGGAAAATCACATACGTTAGTTCTCAAAAACTCTATAGTTTATCCCACTATAATGTGGAAAGTGCACTTTCATCGATTCACTCATTCTCTCTTTTTGAAAAGTCTCACGAGTTGCAAAAGAGTTAACCATGACCAATTCACATTCGTTCTAGGGTTGTTGTTTTCTATAACTCGTTTATAGTGCCATTTAACCTCGAAAATACCAAAATGAAGTGTTTTGAAGGATTGCTTGGTGACCAAGCACACGTTACGTTTTCTTTATTTTGCGGAAAATCACATTCGTTAGTGTTCAAAAACTCTATAGTTTATCCCACTATAATGTGGAAAGTCCACTTTCATCGATTCACTCATTTTCTCTTTTTTGAAAAGTCTCACGAGTTGCAAAAGAGTTATCCTTGACCAATTCACATTCTTTCTAGGGTTGTTGTTTTCTATAACTCGTTTATAGTGCCATTTAACCTCGAAAATACCAAAATGAAGGGTTTTGTAGGATTGCTTGGTGACCAAGCAAACTTTATGTTTTCTTCATTTTGCGGAAAATCACATACGTTAGTTTTCAAAAACTCTATAGTTTATCCCACTATAATGTGGAAAGTGCACTTTCATCGATTCACTCATTCTCTCTTTTTGAAAAGTCTCACGAGTTGCAAAAGAGTTAACCATGACCAATTCACATTCGTTCTAGGGTTGTTGTTTTCTATAACTCGTTTATAGTGCCATTTAACCTCGAAAATACCAAAATGAAGTGTTTTGAAGGATTGCTTGGTGACCAAGCAAACTTTACGTTTTCTTTATTTTGCGGAAAATCACATTCGTTAGTGTTCAAAAACTCTATAGTTTATCCCACTATAATGTGGAAAGTCCACTTTCATCGATTCACTCATTTTCTCTTTTTTGAAAAGTCTCACGAGTTGCAAAAGAGTTATCCTTGACCAATTCACATTCTTTCTAGGGTTGTTGTTTTCTATAACTCGTTTATAGTGCCATTTAACCTCGAAAATACCAAAATGAAGTGTTTTGAAGGATTGCTTGGTGACCAAGCAAACTTTACGTTTTCTTTATTTTGCGGAAAATCACATTCGTTAGTGTTCAAAAACTCTATAGTTTATCCCACTATAATGTGGAAAGTCCACTTTCATCGATTCACTCATTTTCTCTTTTTTGAGAAGTCTCACGAGTTGCAAAAGAGTTAACCATGACCAATTCACATTCGTTCTAGGTTGTTGTTTTCTATAACTCGTTTATAGTGCCATTTAACCTCGAAAATACCAAAATGAAGTGTTTTGTAGGATTGATTGGTGACCAAGCAAACTTTATGTTTTCTTCATTTTGCGGAAAATCACATACGTTAGTTCTCAAAAACTCTATAGTTTATCCCACTATAATGTGGAAAGTGCACTTTCATCGATTCACTCATTCTCTCTTTTTGAAAAGTCTCACGAGTTGCAAAAGAGTTAACCATGACCAATTCACATTCGTTCTAGGGTTGTTGTTTTCTATAACTCGTTTATAGTGCCATTTAACCTCGAAAATACCAAAATGAAGTGTTTTGAAGGATTGCTTGGTGACCAAGCACACGTTACGTTTTCTTTATTTTGCGGAAAATCACATTCGTTAGTGTTCAAAAACTCTATAGTTTATCCCACTATAATGTGGAAAGTCCACTTTCATCGATTCACTCATTTTCTCTTTTTTGAAAAGTCTCACGAGTTGCAAAAGAGTTATCCTTGACCAATTCACATTCTTTCTAGGGTTGTTGTTTTCTATAACTCGTTTATAGTGCCATTTAACCTCGAAAATACCAAAATGAAGTGTTTTGTAGGATTGCTTGGTGACCAAGCAAACTTTATGTTTTCTTCATTTTGCGGAAAATCACATACGTTAGTTTTCAAAAACTCTATAGTTTATCCCACTATAATGTGGAAAGTGCACTTTCATCGATTCACTCATTCTCTCTTTTTGAAAAGTCTCACGAGTTGCAAAAGAGTTAACCATGACCAATTCACATCCGTTCTAGGGTTGTTGTTTTCTATAACTCGTTTATAGTGCCATTTAACCTCGAAAATACCAAAATGAAGTGTTTTGAAGGATTGCTTGGTGACCAAGCAAACTTTACGTTTTCTTTATTTTGCGGAAAATCACATTCGTTAGTGTTCAAAAACTCTATAGTTTATCCCACTATAATGTGGAAAGTCCACTTTCATCGATTCACTCATTTTCTCTTTTTTGAAAAGTCTCACGAGTTGCAAAAGAGTTATCCTTTACCAATTCACATTCTTTCTAGGGTTGTTGTTTTCTATAACTCGTTTATAGTGCCATTTAACCTCGAAAATACCAAAATGAAGTGTTTTGAAGGATTGCTTGGTGACCAAGCAAACTTTACGTTTTCTTTATTTTGCGGAAAATCACATTCGTTAGTGTTCAAAAACTCTATAGTTTATCCCACTATAATGTGGAAAGTCCACTTTCATCGATTCACTCATTTTCTCTTTTTTGAAAAGTCTCACGAGTTGCAAAAGAGTTAACCATGACCAATTCACATTCGTTCTAGGGTTGTTGTTTTCTATAACTCGTTTATAGTGCCATTTAACCTCGAAAATACCAAAATGAAGTGTTTTGTAGGATTGATTGGTGACCAAGCAAACTTTATGTTTTCTTCATTTTGCGGAAAATCACATACGTTAGTTCTCAAAAACTCTATAGTTTATCCCACTATAATGTGGAAAGTGCACTTTCATCGATTCACTCATTCTCTCTTTTTGAAAAGTCTCACGAGTTGCAAAAGAGTTAACCATGACCAATTCACATTCGTTCTAGGGTTGTTGTTTTCTATAACTCGTTTATAGTGCCATTTAACCTCGAAAATACCAAAATGAAGTGTTTTGAAGGATTGCTTGGTGACCAAGCAAACTTTACGTTTTCTTTATTTTGCGGAAAATCACATTCGTTAGTGTTCAAAAACTCTATAGTTTATCCCATTATAATGTGGAAAGTGCACTTTCATCGATTCACTCATTCTCTCTTTTTGAAAAGTTCCACGAGTTGCAAAAGTGACCAAGATCAATTCACATTCGTTCTAGGGTTGTTGTTTTCTATAACTCGTTTATAGTGCCATTTAACCTCGAAAATACCAAAATGAAGTGTTTTGTAGGATTGCTTGGTGACCAAGCAAACTTTACATTTTCTTTATTTTGCGGAAAATCACATTCGTTAGTGTTCAAAAACTCTATAGTTTATCCCACTATAATGTGGAAAGTACACTTTCATCGATTCACTCATTTTCTCTTTTTGAAAAGTCTCACGAGTTGCAAAAGAGTTATCCATTACCAATTCACATTCGTTCTAGGGTTGTTGTTTTCTATAACTCGCTTATAGTGCCAGTTAACCTCGAAAATATCAAAATGAAGTGTTTTGTAGGATTGCTTGGTGACCAAGCAAACTTTACGTTTTCTTTATTTTGCGGAAAATCACATTCGTTAGTGTTCAAAAACTCTATAGTTTATCCCATTATAATGTGGAAAGTGCACTTTCATCGATTCACTCATTCTCTCTTTTTGAAAAGTCTCACGAGTTGCAAAAGAGTTAACCATGACCAATTCACATTCGTTCTAGGGTTGTTGTTTTGTATAACTCGTTTATAGTGCCTTTTAACCTCGAAAATACCAAAATGAAGTGTTTTGAAGGATTGCTTGGTGACCAAGCACACGTTACGTTTTCTTTATTTTGCGGAAAATCACATTCGTTAGTGTTCAAAAACTCTATAGTTTATCCCACTATAATGTGGAAAGTCCACTTTCATCGATTCACTCATTTTCTCTTTTTTGAAAAGTCTCACGAGTTGCAAAAGAGTTATCCTTGACCAATTCACATTCTTTCTAGGGTTGTTGTTTTCTATAACTCGTTTATAGTGCCATTTAACCTCGAAAATACCAAAATGAAGTGTTTTGAAGGATTGCTTGGTGACCAAGCAAACTTTACGTTTTCTTTATTTTGCGGAAAATCACATTCGTTAGTGTTCAAAAACTCTATAGTTTATCCCACTATAATGTGGAAAGTCCACTTTCATCGATTTACTCATTTTCTCTTTTTTGAAAAGTCTCACGAGTTGCAAAAGAGTTATCCTTGACCAATTCACATTCTTTCTAGGGTTGTTGTTTTCTATAACTCGTTTATAGTGCCATTTAACCTCGAAAATACCAAAATGAAGTGTTTTGTAGGATTGCTTGGTGACCAAGCAAACTTTACGTTTTCTTTATTTTGCGGAAAATCACATTCCTTAGTGTTCAAAAACTCTATAGTTTATCCCACTATAATGTGGAAAGTGCACTTCCATCGATTCACTCATTCTCTCTTTTTGAAAAGTCTCACGAGTTGCAAAAGAGTTAACCATGACCAATTCACATTCGTTCTAGGGTTGTTGTTTTCTATAACTCGTTTATAGTGCCATTTAACCTCGAAAATAACAAAATGAAGTGTTTTGTAGGATTGATTGGTGACCAAGCAAACTTTATGTTTTCTTCATTTTGCGGAAAATCACATACGTTAGTTCTCAAAAACTCTATAGTTTATCCCACTATAATGTGGAAAGTGCACTTTCATCGATTCACTCATTCTCTCTTTTTGAAAAGTCTCACGAGTTGCAAAAGAGTTAACCATGACCAATTCACATTCGTTCTAGGGTTGTTGTTTTCTATAACTCGTTTATAGTGCCATTTAACCTCGAAAATACCAAAATGAAGTGTTTTGAAGGATTGCTTGGTGACCAAGCACACGTTACGTTTTCTTTATTTTGCGGAAAATCACATTCGTTAGTGTTCAAAAACTCTATAGTTTATCCCACTATAATGTGGAAAGTCCACTTTCATCGATTCACTCATTTTCTCTTTTTTGAAAAGTCTCACGAGTTGCAAAAGAGTTATCCTTGACCAATTCACATTCTTTCTAGGGTTGTTGTTTTCTATAACTCGTTTATAGTGCCATTTAACCTCGAAAATACCAAAATGAAGTGTTTTGTAGGATTGCTTGGTGACCAAGCAAACTTTATGTTTTCTTCATTTTGCGGAAAATCACATACGTTAGTTTTCAAAAACTCTATAGTTTATCCCACTATAATGTGGAAAGTGCACTTTCATCGATTCACTCATTCTCTCTTTTTGAAAAGTCTCACGAGTTGCAAAAGAGTTAACCATGACCAATTCACATTCGTTCTAGGGTTGTTGTTTTCTATAACTCGTTTATAGTGCCATTTAACCTCGAAAATACCAAAATGAAGTGTTTTGAAGGATTGCTTGGTGACCAAGCAAACTTTACGTTTTCTTTATTTTGCGGAAAATCACATTCGTTAGTGTTCAAAAACTCTATAGTTTATCCCACTATAATGTGGAAAGTCCACTTTCATCGATTCACTCATTTTCTCTTTTTTGAAAAGTCTCACGAGTTGCAAAAGAGTTATCCTTGACCAATTCACATTCTTTCTAGGGTTGTTGTTTTCTATAACTCGTTTATAGTGCCATTTAACCTCGAAAATACCAAAATGAAGTGTTTTGAAGGATTGCTTGGTGACCAAGCAAACTTTACGTTTTCTTTATTTTGCGGAAAATCACATTCGTTAGTGTTCAAAAACTCTATAGTTTATCCCACTATAATGTGGAAAGTCCACTTTCATCGATTCACTCATTTTCTCTTTTTTGAAAAGTCTCACGAGTTGCAAAAGAGTTAACCATGACCAATTCACATTCGTTCTAGGTTGTTGTTTTCTATAACTCGTTTATAGTGCCATTTAACCTCGAAAATACCAAAATGAAGTGTTTTGTAGGATTGATTGGTGACCAAGCAAACTTTATGTTTTCTTCATTTTGCGGAAAATCACATACGTTAGTTCTCAAAAACTCTATAGTTTATCCCACTATAATGTGGAAAGTGCACTTTCATCGATTCACTCATTCTCTCTTTTTGAAAAGTCTCACGAGTTGCAAAAGAGTTAACCATGACCAATTCACATTCGTTCTAGGGTTGTTGTTTTCTATAACTCGTTTATAGTGCCATTTAACCTCGAAAATACCAAAATGAAGTGTTTTGAAGGATTGCTTGGTGACCAAGCACACGTTACGTTTTCTTTATTTTGCGGAAAATCACATTCGTTAGTGTTCAAAAACTCTATAGTTTATCCCACTATAATGTGGAAAGTCCACTTTCATCGATTCACTCATTTTCTCTTTTTTGAAAAGTCTCACGAGTTGCAAAAGAGTTATCCTTGACCAATTCACATTCTTTCTAGGGTTGTTGTTTTCTATAACTCGTTTATAGTGCCATTTAACCTCGAAAATACCAAAATGAAGTGTTTTGTAGGATTGCTTGGTGACCAAGCAAACTTTATGTTTTCTTCATTTTGCGGAAAATCACATACGTTAGTTTTCAAAAACTCTATAGTTTATCCCACTATAATGTGGAAAGTGCACTTTCATCGATTCACTCATTCTCTCTTTTTGAAAAGTCTCACGAGTTGCAAAAGAGTTAACCATGACCAATTCACATTCGTTCTAGGGTTGTTGTTTTCTATAACTCGTTTATAGTGCCATTTAACCTCGAAAATAACAAAATGAAGTGTTTTGTAGGATTGATTGGTGACCAAGCAAACTTTATGTTTTCTTCATTTTGCGGAAAATCACATACGTTAGTTCTCAAAAACTCTATAGTTTATCCCACTATAATGTGGAAAGTGCACTTTCATCGATTCACTCATTCTCTCTTTTTGAAAAGTCTCACGAGTTGCAAAAGAGTTAACCATGACCAATTCACATTCGTTCTAGGGTTGTTGTTTTCTATAACTCGTTTATAGTGCCATTTAACCTCGAAAATACCAAAATGAAGTGTTTTGAAGGATTGCTTGGTGACCAAGCACACGTTACGTTTTCTTTATTTTGCGGAAAATCACATTCGTTAGTGTTCAAAAACTCTATAGTTTATCCCACTATAATGTGGAAAGTCCACTTTCATCGATTCACTCATTTTCTCTTTTTTGAAAAGTCTCACGAGTTGCAAAAGAGTTATCCTTGACCAATTCACATTCTTTCTAGGGTTGTTGTTTTCTATAACTCGTTTATAGTGCCATTTAACCTCGAAAATACCAAAATGAAGTGTTTTGTAGGATTGCTTGGTGACCAAGCAAACTTTATGTTTTCTTCATTTTGCGGAAAATCACATACGTTAGTTTTCAAAAACTCTATAGTTTATCCCACTATAATGTGGAAAGTGCACTTTCATCGATTCACTCATTCTCTCTTTTTGAAAAGTCTCACGAGTTGCAAAAGAGTTAACCATGACCAATTCACATTCGTTCTAGGGTTGTTGTTTTCTATAACTCGTTTATAGTGCCATTTAACCTCGAAAATACCAAAATGAAGTGTTTTGAAGGATTGCTTGGTGACCAAGCAAACTTTACGTTTTCTTTATTTTGCGGAAAATCACATTCGTTAGTGTTCAAAAACTCTATAGTTTATCCCACTATAATGTGGAAAGTCCACTTTCATCGATTCACTCATTTTCTCTTTTTTGAAAAGTCTCACGAGTTGCAAAAGAGTTATCCTTGACCAATTCACATTCTTTCTAGGGTTGTTGTTTTCTATAACTCGTTTATAGTGCCATTTAACCTCGAAAATACCAAAATGAAGTGTTTTGAAGGATTGCTTGGTGACCAAGCAAACTTTACGTTTTCTTTATTTTGCGGAAAATCACATTCGTTAGTGTTCAAAAACTCTATAGTTTATCCCACTATAATGTGGAAAGTCCACTTTCATCGATTCACTCATTTTCTCTTTTTTGAAAAGTCTCACGAGTTGCAAAAGAGTTAACCATGACCAATTCACATTCGTTCTAGGTTGTTGTTTTCTATAACTCGTTTATAGTGCCATTTAACCTCGAAAATACCAAAATGAAGTGTTTTGTAGGATTGATTGGTGACCAAGCAAACTTTATGTTTTCTTCATTTTGCGAAAAAATCACATACGTTAGTTCTCAAAAACTCTATAGTTTATCCCACTATAATGTGGAAAGTGCACTTTCATCGATTCACTCATTCTCTCTTTTTGAAAAGTCTCACGAGTTGCAAAAGAGTTAACCATGACCAATTCACATTCGTTCTAGGGTTGTTGTTTTCTATAACTCGTTTATAGTGCCATTTAACCTCGAAAATACCAAAATGAAGTGTTTTGAAGGATTGCTTGGTGACCAAGCACACGTTACGTTTTCTTTATTTTGCGGAAAATCACATTCGTTAGTGTTCAAAAACTCTATAGTTTATCCCACTATAATGTGGAAAGTCCACTTTCATCGATTCACTCATTTTCTCTTTTTTGAAAAGTCTCACGAGTTGCAAAAGAGTTATCCTTGACCAATTCACATTCTTTCTAGGGTTGTTGTTTTCTATAACTCGTTTATAGTGCCATTTAACCTCGAAAATACCAAAATGAAGTGTTTTGTAGGATTGCTTGGTGACCAAGCAAACTTTATGTTTTCTTCATTTTGCGGAAAATCACATACGTTAGTTTTCAAAAACTCTATAGTTTATCCCACTATAATGTGGAAAGTGCACTTTCATCGATTCACTCATTCTCTCTTTTTGAAAAGTCTCACGAGTTGCAAAAGAGTTAACCATGACCAATTCACATCCGTTCTAGGGTTGTTGTTTTCTATAACTCGTTTATAGTGCCATTTAACCTCGAAAATACCAAAATGAAGTGTTTTGAAGGATTGCTTGGTGACCAAGCAAACTTTACGTTATCTTTATTTTGCGGAAAATCACATTCGTTAGTGTTCAAAAACTCTATAGTTTATCCCACTATAATGTGGAAAGTCCACTTTCATCGATTCACTCATTTTCTCTTTTTTGAAAAGTCTCACGAGTTGCAAAAGAGTTATCCTTTACCAATTCACATTCTTTCTAGGGTTGTTGTTTTCTATAACTCGTTTATAGTGCCATTTAACCTCGAAAATACCAAAATGAAGTGTTTTGAAGGATTGCTTGGTGACCAAGCAAACTTTACGTTTTCTTTATTTTGCGGAAAATCACATTCGTTAGTGTTCAAAAACTCTATAGTTTATCCCACTATAATGTGGAAAGTCCACTTTCATCGATTCACTCATTTTCTCTTTTTTGAAAAGTCTCACGAGTTGCAAAAGAGTTAACCATGACCAATTCACATTCGTTCTAGGGTTGTTGTTTTCTATAACTCGTTTATAGTGCCATTTAACCTCGAAAATACCAAAATGAAGTGTTTTGTAGGATTGATTGGTGACCAAGCAAACTTTATGTTTTCTTCATTTTGCGGAAAATCACATACGTTAGTTCTCAAAAACTCTATAGTTTATCCCACTATAATGTGGAAAGTGCACTTTCATCGATTCACTCATTCTCTCTTTTTGAAAAGTCTCACGAGTTGCAAAAGAGTTAACCATGACCAATTCACATTCGTTCTAGGGTTGTTGTTTTCTATAACTCGTTTATAGTGCCATTTAACCTCGAAAATACCAAAATGAAGTGTTTTGAAGGATTGCTTGGTGACCAAGCAAACTTTACGTTTTCTTTATTTTGCGGAAAATCACATTCGTTAGTGTTCAAAAACTCTATAGTTTATCCCATTATAATGTGGAAAGTGCACTTTCATCGATTCACTCATTCTCTCTTTTTGAAAAGTTCCACGAGTTGCAAAAGTGACCAAGATCAATTCACATTCGTTCTAGGGTTGTTGTTTTCTATAACTCGTTTATAGTGCCATTTAACCTCGAAAATACCAAAATGAAGTGTTTTGTAGGATTGCTTGGTGACCAAGCAAACTTTACATTTTCTTTATTTTGCGGAAAATCACATTCGTTAGTGTTCAAAAACTCTATAGTTTATCCCACTATAATGTGGAAAGTACACTTTCATCGATTCACTCATTTTCTCTTTTTGAAAAGTCTCACGAGTTGCAAAAGAGTTATCCATTACCAATTCACATTCGTTCTAGGGTTGTTGTTTTCTATAACTCGCTTATAGTGCCAGTTAACCTCGAAAATATCAAAATGAAGTGTTTTGTAGGATTGCTTGGTGACCAAGCAAACTTTACGTTTTCTTTATTTTGCGGAAAATCACATTCGTTAGTGTTCAAAAACTCTATAGTTTATCCCATTATAATGTGGAAAGTGCACTTTCATCGATTCACTCATTCTCTCTTTTTGAAAAGTTCCACGAGTTGCAAAAGTGACCAAGATCAATTCACATTCGTTCTAGGGTTGTTGTTTTCTATAACTCGTTTATAGTGCCATTTAACCTCGAAAATACCAAAATGAAGTGTTTTGTAGGATTGCTTGGTGACCAAGAAAACTTTACGTTTTCTTTATTTTGCGGAAAATCACATTCGTTAGTGTTCAAAAACTCTATAGTTTATCCCACTATAATGTGGAAAGTGCACTTTCATCGATTCACTCATTCTCTCTTTTTGAAAAGTCTCACGAGTTGCAAAAGAGTTAACCATGACCAATTCACATTCGTTCTAGGGTTGTTGTTTTCTATAACTCGCTTATAGTGCGAGTTAACCTCGAAAATATCAAAATGAAGTGTTTTGTAGGATTGCTTGGTGACCAAGCAAACTTTACGTTTTCTTTATTTTGCGGAAAATCACATTCGTTAGTGTTCAAAAACTCTATAGTTTATCCCATTATAATGTGGAAAGTGCACTTTCATCGATTCACTCATTCTCTCTTTTTGAAAAGTTCCACGAGTTGCAAAAGTGACCAAGATCAATTCACATTCGTTCTAGGGTTGTTGTTTTCTATAACTCGTTTATAGTGCCATTTAACCTCGAAAATACCAAAATGAAGTGTTTTGTAGGATTGCTTGGTGACCAAGAAAACTTTACATTTTCTTTATTTTGCGGAAAATCACATTCGTTAGTGTTCAAAAACTCTATAGTTTATCCCACTATAATGTGGAAAGTCCACTTTCATCGATTCACTCATTTTCTCTTTTTTGAAAAGTCTCACGAGTTGCAAAAGAGTTATCCTTGACCAATTCACATTCTTTCTAGGGTTGTTGTTTTCTATAACTCGTTTATAGTGCCATTTAACCTCGAAAATACCAAAATGAAGTGTTTTGTAGGATTGATTGGTGACCAAGCAAACTTTACGTTTTCTTTATTTTGCGGAAAATCACATTCGTTAGTGTTCAAAAACTCTATAGTTTATCCCACTATAATGTGGAAAGTGCACTTTCATCGATTCACTCATTCTCTCTTTTTGAAAAGTCTCACGAGTTGCAAAAGAGTTAACCATGACCAATTCACATTTGTTCTAGGGTTGTTGTTTTCTATAACTCGTTTATAGTGCCATTTAACCTCGAAAATATCAAAATGAAGTGTTTTGTAGGATTGCTTGGTGACCAAGCAAACTTTACGTTTTCTTTATTTTGCGGAAAATAACATTCGTTAGTGTTCAAAAACTCTATAGTTTATCCCATTATAATGTGGAAAGTGCACTTTCATCGATTCACTCATTCTCTCTTTTTGAAAAGTTCCACGAGTTGCAAAAGTGACCAAGATCAATTCACATTCGTTCTAGGGTTGTTGTTTTCTATAACTCGTTTATAGTGCCATTTAACCTCGAAAATACCAAAATGAAGTGTTTTGTAGGATTGCTTGGTGACCAAGCAAACTTTACATTTTCTTTATTTTGCGGAAAAACACATTCGTTAGTGTTCAAAAACTCTATAGTTTATCCCACTATAATGTGGAAAGTCCACTTTCATCGATTCACTCATTTTCTCTTTTTTGAAAAGTCTCACGAGTTGCAAAAGAGTTATCCTTGACCAATTCACATTATTTCTAGGGTTGTTGTTTTCTATAACTCGTTTATAGTGCCATTTAACCTCGAAAATACCAAAATGAAGTGTTTTGTAGGATTGATTGGTGACCAAGCAAACTTTACGTTTTCTTTATTTTGCGGAAAATCACATTCGTTAGTGTTCAAAAACTCTATAGTTTATCCCACTATAATGTGGAAAGTGCACTTTCATCGATTCACTCATTCTCTCTTTTTGAAAAGTCTCACGAGTTGCAAAAGAGTTAACCATGACCAATTCACATTTGTTCTAGGGTTGTTGTTTTCTATAACTCGTTTATAGTGCCATTTAACCTCGAAAATATCAAAATGAAGTGTTTTGTAGGATTGCTTGGTGACCAAGCAAACTTTACGTTTTCTTTATTTTGCGGAAAATAACATTCGTTAGTGTTCAAAAACTCTATAGTTTATCCCATTATAATGTGGAAAGTGCACTTTCATCGATTCACTCATTCTCTCTTTTTGAAAAGTTCCACGAGTTGCAAAAGTGACCAAGATCAATTCACATTCGTTCTAGGGTTGTTGTTTTCTATAACTCGTTTATAGTGCCATTTAACCTCGAAAATACCAAAATGAAGTGTTTTGTAGGATTGCTTGGTGACCAAGCAAACTTTACATTTTCTTTATTTTGCGGAAAAACACATTCGTTAGTGTTCAAAAACTCTATAGTTTATCCCACTATAATGTGGAAAGTCCACTTTCATCGATTCACTCATTTTCTCTTTTTTGAAAAGTCTCACGAGTTGCAAAAGAGTTATCCTTGACCAATTCACATTCTTTCTAGGGTTGTTGTTTTCTATAACTCGTTTATAGTGCCATTTAACCTCGAAAATACCAAAATGAAGTGTTTTGTAGGATTGATTGGTGACCAAGCAAACTTTACGTTTTCTTTATTTTGCGGAAAATCACATTCGTTAGTGTTCAAAAACTCTATAGTTTATCCCACTATAATGTGGAAAGTGCACTTTCATCGATTCACTCATTCTCTCTTTTTGAAAAGTCTCACGAGTTGCAAAAGAGTTAACCATGACCAATTCACATTCGTTCTAGGGTTGTTGTTTTCTAGAACTCGTTTATAGTGCCATTTAACCTCGAAAATACCAAAATGAAGTGTTTTGTAGGATTGCTTGGTGACCAAGCAAACTTTATGTTTTCTTCATTTTGAGGAAAATCACATACGTTAGTTTTCAAAAACTCTATAGTTTATCCCACTATAATGTGGAAAGTGCACTTTCATCGATTCACTCATTCTCTCTTTTTGAAAAGTCTCACGAGTTGCAAAAGAGTTAACCATGACCAATTCACATTGTTCTAGGGTTGTTGTTTTCTATAACTCGTTTATAGTGCCATTTAACCTCGAAAATACCAAAATGAAGTGTTTTGAAGGATTGCTTGGTGACCAAGCAAACTTTACGTTTTCTTTATTTTGCGGAAAATCACATTCGTTAGTGTTCAAAAACTCTATAGTTTATCCCACTATAATGTGGAAAGTCCACTTTCATCGATTCACTCATTTTCCCTTTTTTGAAAAGTCTCACGAGTTGCAAAAGAGTTATCCTTGACCAATTCACATTCTTTCTAGGGTTGTTGTTTTCTATAACTCGTTTATAGTGCCATTTAACCTCGAAAATACCAAAATGAAGTGTTTTGTAGGATTGATTGGTGACCAAGCAAACTTTACGTTTTCTTTATTTTGCGGAAAATCACATTCGTTAGTGTTCAAAAACTCTATAGTTTATCCCACTATAATGTGGAAAGTGCACTTTCATCGATTCACTCATTCTCTCTTTTTGAAAAGTCTCACGAGTTGCAAAAGAGTTAACCATGACCAATTCACATTTGTTCTAGGGTTGTTGTTTTCTATAACTCGTTTATAGTGCCATTTAACCTCGAAAATATCAAAATGAAGTGTTTTGTAGGATTGCTTAGTGACCAAGCAAACTTTACATTTTCTTTATTTTGCGGAAAATCACATTCGTTAGTGTTCAAAAACTCTATAGTTTATCCCACTATAATGTGGAAAGTGCACTTTCATCGATTCACTCATTCTCTCTTTTTGAAAAGTCTCACGAGTTGCAAAAGAGTTAACCATGACCAATTCACATTTGTTCTAGGGTTGTTGTTTTCTATAACTCGTTTATAGTGCCATTTAACCTCGAAAATATCAAAATGAAGTGTTTTGTAGGATTGCTTGGTGACCAAGCAAACTTTACGTTTTCTTTATTTTGCGGAAAATAACATTCGTTAGTGTTCAAAAACTCTATAGTTTATCCCATTATAATGTGGAAAGTGCACTTTCATCGATTCACTCATTCTCTCTTTTTGAAAAGTTCCACGAGTTGCAAAAGTGACCAAGATCAATTCACATTCGTTCTAGGGTTGTTGTTTTCTATAACTCGTTTATAGTGCCATTTAACCTCGAAAATACCAAAATGAAGTGTTTTGTAGGATTGCTTGGTGACCAAGCAAACTTTACATTTTCTTTATTTTGCGGAAAAACACATTCGTTAGTGTTCAAAAACTCTATAGTTTATCCCACTATAATGTGGAAAGTCCACTTTCATCGATTCACTCATTTTTTCTTTTTTGAAAAGTCTCACGAGTTGCAAAAGAGTTATCCTTGACCAATTCACATTCTTTCTAGGGTTGTTGTTTTCTATAACTCGTTTATAGTGCCATTTAACCTCGAAAATACCAAAATGAAGTGTTTTGTAGGATTGATTGGTGACCAAGCAAACTTTACGTTTTCTTTATTTTGCGGAAAATCACATTCGTTAGTGTTCAAAAACTCTATAGTTTATCCCACTATAATGTGGAAAGTGCACTTTCATCGATTCACTCATTCTCTCTTTTTGAAAAGTCTCACGAGTTGCAAAAGAGTTAACCATGACCAATTCACATTCGTTCTAGGGTTGTTGTTTTCTAGAACTCGTTTATAGTGCCATTTAACCTCGAAAATACCAAAATGAAGTGTTTTGTAGGATTGCTTGGTGACCAAGCAAACTTTATGTTTTCTTCATTTTGAGGAAAATCACATACGTTAGTTTTCAAAAACTCTATAGTTTATCCCACTATAATGTGGAAAGTGCACTTTCATCGATTCACTCATTCTCTCTTTTTGAAAAGTCTCACGAGTTGCAAAAGAGTTAACCATGACCAATTCACATTCGTTCTAGGGTTGTTGTTTTCTATAACTCGTTTATAGTGCCATTTAACCTCGAAAATACCAAAATGAAGTGTTTTGAAGGATTGCTTGGTGACCAAGCAAACTTTACGTTTTCTTTATTTTGCGGAAAATCACATTCGTTAGTGTTCAAAAACTCTATAGTTTATCCCACTATAATGTGGAAAGTCCACTTTCATCGATTCACTCATTTTCCCTTTTTTGAAAAGTCTCACGAGTTGCAAAAGAGTTATCCTTGACCAATTCACATTCTTTCTAGGGTTGTTGTTTTCTATAACTCGTTTATAGTGCCATTTAACCTCGAAAATACCAAAATGAAGTGTTTTGTAGGATTGATTGGTGACCAAGCAAACTTTACGTTTTCTTTATTTTGCGGAAAATCACATTCGTTAGTGTTCAAAAACTCTATAGTTTATCCCACTATAATGTGGAAAGTGCACTTTCATCGATTCACTCATTCTCTCTTTTTGAAAAGTCTCACGAGTTGCAAAAGAGTTAACCATGACCAATTCACATTTGTTCTAGGGTTGTTGTTTTCTATAACTCGTTTATAGTGCCATTTAACCTCGAAAATATCAAAATGAAGTGTTTTGTAGGATTGCTTAGTGACCAAGCAAACTTTACATTTTCTTTATTTTGCGGAAAATCACATTCGTTAGTGTTCAAAAACTCTATAGTTTATCCCACTATAATGTGGAAAGTACACTTTCATCGATTCACTCATTTTCTCTTTTTGAAAAGTCTCACGAGTTGCAAAAGAGTTATCCATTACCAATTCACATTCGTTCTAGGGTTGTTGTTTTCTATAACTCGCTTATAGTGCCAGTTAACCTCGAAAATATCAAAATGAAGTGTTTTGTAGGATTGCTTAGTGACCAAGCAAACTTTACGTTTTCTTTATTTTGCGGAAAATCACATTCGTTAGTGTTCAAAAACTCTATAGTTTATCCCATTATAATGTGGAAAGTGCACTTTCATCGATTCACTCATTCTCTCTTTTTGAAAAGTTCCACGAGTTGCAAAAGTGACCAAGATCAATTCACATTCGTTCTAGGGTTGTTGTTTTCTATAACTCGTTTATAGTGCCATTTAACCTCGAAAATACCAAAATGAAGTGTTTTGTAGGATTGCTTGGTGACCAAGAAAACTTTACATTTTCTTTATTTTGCGGAAAATCACATTCGTTAGTGTTCAAAAACTCTATAGTTTATCCCACTATAATGTGGAAAGTCCACTTTCATCGATTCACTCATTTTCTCTTTTTTGAAAAGTCTCACGAGTTGCAAAAGAGTTATCCTTGACCAATTCACATTCTTTCTAGGGTTGTTGTTTTCTATAACTCGTTTATAGTGCCATTTAACCTCGAAAATACCAAAATGAAGTGTTTTGTAGGATTGATTGGTGACCAAGCAAACTTTACGTTTTCTTTATTTTGCGGAAAATCACATTCGTTAGTGTTCAAAAACTCTATAGTTTATCCCACTATAATGTGGAAAGTGCACTTTCATCGATTCACTTATTCTCTCTTTTTGAAAAGTCTCACGAGTTGCAAAAGAGTTAACCATGACCAATTCACATTTGTTCTAGGGTTGTTGTTTTCTATAACTCGTTTATAGTGCCATTTAACCTCGAAAATATCAAAATGAAGTGTTTTGTAGGATTGCTTGGTGACCAAGCAAACTTTACGTTTTCTTTATTTTGCGGAAAATAACATTCGTTAGTGTTCAAAAACTCTATAGTTTATCCCATTATAATGTGGAAAGTGCACTTTTATCGATTCACTCATTCTCTCTTTTTGAAAAGTTCCACGAGTTGCAAAAGTGACCAAGATCAATTCACATTCGTTCTAGGGTTGTTGTTTTCTATAACTCGTTTATAGTGCCATTTAACCTCGAAAATACCAAAATGAAGTGTTTTGTAGGATTGCTTGGTGACCAAGCAAACTTTACATTTTCTTTATTTTGCGGAAAAACACATTCGTTAGTGTTCAAAAACTCTATAGTTTATCCCACTATAATGTGGAAAGTCCACTTTCATCGATTCACTCATTTTCTCTTTTTTGAAAAGTCTCACGAGTTGCAAAAGAGTTATCCTTGACCAATTCACATTCTTTCTAGGGTTGTTGTTTTCTATAACTCGTTTATAGTGCCATTTAACCTCGAAAATACCAAAATGAAGTGTTTTGTAGGATTGATTGGTGACCAAGCAAACTTTACGTTTTCTTTATTTTGCGGAAAATCACATTCGTTAGTGTTCAAAAACTCTATAGTTTATCCCACTATAATGTGGAAAGTGCACTTTCATCGATTCACTCATTCTCTCTTTTTGAAAAGTCTCACGAGTTGCAAAAGAGTTAACCATGACCAATTCACATTTGTTCTAGGGTTGTTGTTTTCTATAACTCGTTTATAGTGCCATTTAACCTCGAAAATATCAAAATGAAGTGTTTTGTAGGATTGCTTGGTGACCAAGCAAACTTTACGTTTTCTTTATTTTGCGGAAAATAACATTCGTTAGTGTTCAAAAACTCTATAATTTATCCCATTATAATGTGGAAAGTGCACTTTCATCGATTCACTCATTCTCTCTTTTTGAAAAGTTCCACGAGTTGCAAAAGTGACCAAGATCAATTCACATTCGTTCTAGGGTTGTTGTTTTCTATAACTCGTTTATAGTGCCATTTAACCTCGAAAATACCAAAATGAAGTGTTTTGTAGGATTGCTTGGTGACCAAGCAAACTTTACATTTTCTTTATTTTGCGGAAAAACATATTCGTTAGTGTTCAAAAACTCTATAGTTTATCCCACTATAATGTGGAAAGTCCACTTTCATCGATTCACTCATTTTCTCTTTTTTGAAAAGTCTCACGAGTTGCAAAAGAGTTATCCTTGACCAATTCACATTCTTTCTAGGGTTGTTGTTTTCTATAACTCGTTTATAGTGCCATTTAACCTCGAAAATACCAAAATGAAGTGTTTTGTAGGATTGATTGGTGACCAAGCAAACTTTACGTTTTCTTTATTTTGCGGAAAATCACATTCGTTAGTGTTCAAAAACTCTATAGTTTATCCCACTATAATGTGGAAAGTGCACTTTCATCGATTCACTCATTCTCTCTTTTTGAAAAGTCTCACGAGTTGCAAAAGAGTTAACCATGACCAATTCACATTCGTTCTAGGGTTGTTGTTTTCTAGAACTCGTTTATAGTGCCATTTAACCTCGAAAATACCAAAATGAAGTGTTTTGTAGGATTGCTTGGTGACCAAGCAAACTTTATGTTTTCTTCATTTTGAGGAAAATCACATACGTTAGTTTTCAAAAACTCTATAGTTTATCCCACTATAATGTGGAAAGTGCACTTTCATCGATTCACTCATTCTCTCTTTTTGAAAAGTCTCACGAGTTGCAAAAGAGTTAACCATGACCAATTCACATTCGTTCTAGGGTTGTTGTTTTCTATAACTCGTTTATAGTGCCATTTAACCTCGAAAATACCAAAATGAAGTGTTTTGAAGGATTGCTTGGTGACCAAGCAAACTTTACGTTTTCTTTATTTTGCGGAAAATCACATTCGTTAGTGTTCAAAAACTCTATAGTTTATCCCACTATAATGTGGAAAGTCCACTTTCATCGATTCACTCATTTTCCCTTTTTTGAAAAGTCTCACGAGTTGCAAAAGAGTTATCCTTGACCAATTCACATTCTTTCTAGGGTTGTTGTTTTCTATAACTCGTTTATAGTGCCATTTAACCTCGAAAATACCAAAATGAAGTGTTTTGTAGGATTGATTGGTGACCAAGCAAACTTTACGTTTTCTTTATTTTGCGGAAAATCACATTCGTTAGTGTTCAAAAACTCTATAGTTTATCCCACTATAATGTGGAAAGTGCACTTTCATCGATTCACTCATTCTCTCTTTTTGAAAAGTCTCACGAGTTGCAAAAGAGTTAACCATGACCAATTCACATTTGTTCTAGGGTTGTTGTTTTCTATAACTCGTTTATAGTGCCATTTAACCTCGAAAATATCAAAATGAAGTGTTTTGTAGGATTGCTTAGTGACCAAGCAAACTTTACATTTTCTTTATTTTGCGGAAAATCACATTGGTTAGTGTTCAAAAACTCTATAGTTTATCCCACTATAATGTGGAAAGTACACTTTCATCGATTCACTCATTTTCTCTTTTTGAAAAGTCTCACGAGTTGCAAAAGAGTTATCCATTACCAATTCACATTCGTTCTAGGGTTGTTGTTTTCTATAACTCGCTTATAGTGCCAGTTAACCTCGAAAATATCAAAATGAAGTGTTTTGTAGGATTGCTTAGTGACCAAGCAAACTTTACGTTTTCTTTATTTTGCGGAAAATCACATTCGTTAGTGTTCAAAAACTCTATAGTTTATCCCATTATAATGTGGAAAGTGCACTTTCATCGATTCACTCATTCTCTCTTTTTGAAAAGTTCCACGAGTTGCAAAAGTGACCAAGATCAATTCACATTCGTTCTAGGGTTGTTGTTTTCTATAACTCGTTTATAGTGCCATTTAACCTCGAAAATACCAAAATGAAGTGTTTTGTAGGATTGCTTGGTGACCAAGAAAACTTTACATTTTCTTTATTTTGCGGAAAATCACATTCGTTAGTGTTCAAAAACTCTATAGTTTATCCCACTATAATGTGGAAAGTCCACTTTCATCGATTCACTCATTTTCTCTTTTTTGAAAAGTCTCACGAGTTGCAAAAGAGTTATCCTTGACCAATTCACATTCTTTCTAGGGTTGTTGTTTTCTATAACTCGTTTATAGTGCCATTTAACCTCGAAAATACCAAAATGAAGTGTTTTGTAGGATTGATTGGTGACCAAGCAAACTTTACGTTTTCTTTATTTTGCGGAAAATCACATTCGTTAGTGTTCAAAAACTCTATAGTTTATCCCACTATAATGTGGAAAGTGCACTTTCATCGATTCACTCATTCTCTCTTTTTGAAAAGTCTCACGAGTTGCAAAAGAGTTAACCATGACCAATTCACATTTGTTCTAGGGTTGTTGTTTTCTATAACTCGTTTATAGTGCCATTTAACCTCGAAAATATCAAAATGAAGTGTTTTGTAGGATTGCTTGGTGACCAAGCAAACTTTACGTTTTCTTTATTTTGCGGAAAATAACATTCGTTAGTGTTCAAAAACTCTATAGTTTATCCCATTATAATGTGGAAAGTGCACTTTCATCGATTCACTCATTCTCTCTTTTTGAAAAGTTCCACGAGTTGCAAAAGTGACCAAGATCAATTCACATTCGTTCTAGGGTTGTTGTTTTCTATAACTCGTTTATAGTGCCATTTAACCTCGAAAATACCAAAATGAAGTGTTTTGTAGGATTGCTTGGTGACCAAGCAAACTTTACATTTTCTTTATTTTGCGGAAAAACACATTCGTTAGTGTTCAAAAACTCTATAGTTTATCCCACTATAATGTGGAAAGTCCACTTTCATCGATTCACTCATTTTCTCTTTTTTGAAAAGTCTCACGAGTTGCAAAAGAGTTATCCTTGACCAATTCACATTCTTTCTAGGGTTGTTGTTTTCTATAACTCGTTTATAGTGCCATTTAACCTCGAAAATACCAAAATGAAGTGTTTTGTAGGATTGATTGGTGACCAAGCAAACTTTACGTTTTCTTTATTTTGCGGAAAATCACATTCGTTAGTGTTCAAAAACTCTATAGTTTATCCCACTATAATGTGGAAAGTGCACTTTCATCGATTCACTCATTCTCTCTTTTTGAAAAGTCTCACGAGTTGCAAAAGAGTTAACCATGACCAATTCACATTCGTTCTAGGGTTGTTGTTTTCTAGAACTCGTTTATAGTGCCATTTAACCTCGAAAATACCAAAATGAAGTGTTTTGTAGGATTGCTTGGTGACCAAGCAAACTTTATGTTTTCTTCATTTTGAGGAAAATCACATACGTTAGTTTTCAAAAACTCTATAGTTTATCCCACTATAATGTGGAAAGTGCACTTTCATCGATTCACTCATTCTCTCTTTTTGAAAAGTCTCACGAGTTGCAAAAGAGTTAACCATGACCAATTCACATTCGTTCTAGGGTTGTTGTTTTCTATAACTCGTTTATAGTGCCATTTAACCTCGAAAATACCAAAATGAAGTGTTTTGAAGGATTGCTTGGTGACCAAGCAAACTTTACGTTTTCTTTATTTTGCGGAAAATCACATTCGTTAGTGTTCAAAAACTCTATAGTTTATCCCACTATAATGTGGAAAGTCCACTTTCATCGATTCACTCATTTTCCCTTTTTTGAAAAGTCTCACGAGTTGCAAAAGAGTTATCCTTGACCAATTCACATTCTTTCTAGGGTTGTTGTTTTCTATAACTCGTTTATAGTGCCATTTAACCTCGAAAATACCAAAATGAAGTGTTTTGTAGGATTGATTGGTGACCAAGCAAACTTTACGTTTTCTTTATTTTGCGGAAAATCACATTCGTTAGTGTTCAAAAACTCTATAGTTTATCCCACTATAATGTGGAAAGTGCACTTTCATCGATTCACTCATTCTCTCTTTTTGAAAAGTCTCACGAGTTGCAAAAGAGTTAACCATGACCAATTCACATTCGTTCTAGGGTTGTTGTTTTCTAGAACTCGTTTATAGTGCCATTTAACCTCGAAAATACCAAAATGAAGTGTTTTGTAGGATTGCTTGGTGACCAAGCAAACTTTATGTTTTCTTCATTTTGAGGAAAATCACATACGTTAGTTTTCAAAAACTCTATAGTTTATCCCACTATAATGTGGAAAGTGCACTTTCATCGATTCACTCATTCTCTCTTTTTGAAAAGTCTCACGAGTTGCAAAAGAGTTAACCATGAACAATTCACATTCGTTCTAGGGTTGTTGTTTTCTATAACTCGTTTATAGTGCCATTTAACCTCGAAAATACCAAAATGAAGTGTTTTGAAGGATTGCTTGGTGACCAAGCAAACTTTACGTTTTCTTTATTTTGCGGAAAATCACATTCGTTAGTGTTCAAAAACTCTATAGTTTATCCCACTATAATGTGGAAAGTCCACTTTCATCGATTCACTCATTTTCCCTTTTTTGAAAAGTCTCACGAGTTGCAAAAGAGTTATCCTTGACCAATTCACATTCTTTCTAGGGTTGTTGTTTTCTATAACTCGTTTATAGTGCCATTTAACCTCGAAAATACCAAAATGAAGTGTTTTGTAGGATTGATTGGTGACCAAGCAAACTTTACGTTTTCTTTATTTTGCGGAAAATCACATTCGTTAGTGTTCAAAAACTCTATAGTTTATCCCACTATAATGTGGAAAGTGCACTTTCATCGATTCACTCATTCTCTCTTTTTGAAAAGTCTCACGAGTTGCAAAAGAGTTAACCATGACCAATTCACATTTGTTCTAGGGTTGTTGTTTTCTATAACTCGTTTATAGTGCCATTTAACCTCGAAAATATCAAAATGAAGTGTTTTGTAGGATTGCTTAGTGACCAAGCAAACTTTACGTTTTCTTTATTTTGCGGAAAATAACATTCGTTAGTGTTCAAAAACTCTATAGTTTATCCCATTATAATGTGGAAAGTGCACTTTCATCGATTCACTCATTCTCTCTTTTTGAAAAGTTCCACGAGTTGCAAAAGTGACCAAGATCAATTCACATTCGTTCTAGGGTTGTTGTTTTCTATAACTCGTTTATAGTGCCATTTAACCTCGAAAATACCAAAATGAAGTGTTTTGTAGGATTTCTTGGTGACCAAGCAAACTTTACATTTTCTTTATTTTGCGGAAAATCACATTCGTTAGTGTTCAAAAACTCTATAGTTTATCCCACTATAATGTGGAAAGTCCACTTTCATCGATTCACTCATTTTCTCTTTTTTGAAAAGTTTCACGAGTTGCAAAAGAGTTATCCTTGACCAATTCACATTCTTTCTAGGGTTGTTGTTTTCTATAACTCGTTTATAGTGCCATTTAACCTCGAAAATACCAAAATGAAGTGTTTTGTAGGATTGATTGGTGACCAAGCAAACTTTACGTTTTCTTTATTTTGCGGAAAATCACATTCGTTAGTGTTCAAAAACTCTATAGTTTATCCCACTATAATGTGGAAAGTGCACTTTCATCGATTCACTCATTCTCTCTTTTTGAAAAGTCTCACGAGTTGCAAAAGAGTTAACCATGACCAATTCACATTCGTTCTAGGGTTGTTGTTTTCTATAACTCGTTTATAGTGCCATTTAACCTCGAAAATACCAAAATGAAGTGTTTTGTAGGATTGCTTGGTGACCAAGCAAACTTTATGTTTTCTTCATTTTGAGGAAAATCACATACGTTAGTTTTCAAAAACTCTATAGTTTATCCCACTATAATGTGGAAAGTGCACTTTCATCGATTCACTCATTCTCTCTTTTTGAAAAGTCTCACGAGTTGCAAAAGAGTTAACCATGACCAATTCACATTCGTTCTAGGGTTGTTGTTTTCTATAACTCGTTTATAGTGCCATTTAACCTCGAAAATACCAAAATGAAGTGTTTTGAAGGATTGCTAAGGATTGCTTGGTGACCAAGCAAACTTTACGTTTTCTTTATTTTGCAGAAAATCACATTCGTTAGTGTTCAAAAACTCTATAGTTTATCCCACTATAATGTGGAAAGTCCACTTTCATCGATTCACTCATTTTCTCTTTTTTGAAAAGTCTCACGAGTTGCAAAAGAGTTATCCAAGCACCAATTCACATTCTTTCTAGGGTTGTTGTTTTCTATAACTCGTTTATAGTGCCATTTAACCTCGAAAATACCAAAATGAAGTGTTTTGTAGGATTGATTGGTGACCAAGCAAACTTTACGTTTTCTTTATTTTGCGGAAAATCACATTCGTTAGTGTTCAAAAACTCTATAGTTTATCCCATTATAATGTGGAAAGTGCACTTTCATCGATTCACTCATTCTCTCTTTTTGAAAAGTTCCACGAGTTGCAAAAGTGACCAAGATCAATTCACATTCGTTCTAGGGTTGTTGTTTTCTATAACTCGTTTAAATGCCATTTAACCTCGAAAATACCAAAATGAAGTGTTTTGTAGGATTGCTTTGTGACCAAGCAAACTTTACATTTTCTTTATTTTGCGGAAAATCACATTCGTTAGTGTTCAAAAACTCTATAGTTTATCCCACTATAATGTGGAAAGTACACTTTCATCGATTCACTCATTTTCTCTTTTTGAAAAGTCTCACGAGTTGCAAAAGAGTTATCCATTACCAATTCACATTCGTTCTAGGGTTGTTGTTTTCTATAACTCGCTTATAGTGCCAGTTAACCTCGAAAATATCAAAATGAAGTGTTTTGTAGGATTGCTTGGTGACCAAGCAAACTTTACGTTTTCTTTATTTTGCGGAAAATCACATTCGTTAGTGTTCAAAAACTCTATTGTTTATCCCAGTATAATGTGGAAAGTACACTTTCATCGATTCACTCATTCTCTCTTTTTGAAAAGTCTCACGAGTTGCAAAAGAGTTAACCATGACCAATTCACATTCGTTCTAGGGTTGTTGTTTTCTATAACTCGTTTATAGTGTCATTTAACCTCGAAAATACCAAAATGAAGTGTTTTGTAGGATTGCTTGGTGACCAAGCAAACTTTATGTTTTCTTCATTTTGCGGAAATTTCATACGTTAGTTCTCAAAAACTCTATAGTTTATCCCACTATAATGTGGAAAGTGCAATTTCATCGATTCACTCATTCTCTCTTTTTGAAAAGTTCCACGAGTTGCAAAAGAGTTAACCATGATCAATTCACATTCGTTCTAGGGTTGTTGTTTTCTAGAACTCGTTTATAGTGCCATTTAACCTCGAAAATACCAAAATGAAGTGTTTTGTAGGATTGCTTGGTGACCAAGCAAACTTTATGTTTTCTTCATTTTGAGGAAAATCACATACGTTAGTTTTCAAAAACTCTATAGTTTATCCCACTATAATGTGGAAAGTGCACTTTCATCGATTCACTCATTCTCTCTTTTTGAAAAGTCTCACGAGTTGCAAAAGAGTTAACCATGACCAATTCACATTCGTTCTAGGGTTGTTGTTTTCTATAACTCGTTTATAGTGCCATTTAACCTCGAAAATACCAAAATGAAGTGTTTTGAAGGATTGCTTGGTGACCAAGCAAACTTTACGTTTTCTTTATTTTGCGGAAAATCACATTCGTTAGTGTTCAAAAACTCTATAGTTTATCCCACTATAATGTGGAAAGTCCACTTTCATCGATTCACTCATTTTCCCTTTTTTGAAAAGTCTCACGAGTTGCAAAAGAGTTATCCTTGACCAATTCACATTCTTTCTAGGGTTGTTGTTTTCTATAACTCGTTTATAGTGCCATTTAACCTCGAAAATACCAAAATGAAGTGTTTTGTAGGATTGATTGGTGACCAAGCAAACTTTACGTTTTCTTTATTTTGCGGAAAATCACATTCGTTAGTGTTCAAAAACTCTATAGTTTATCCCACTATAATGTGGAAAGTGCACTTTCATCGATTCACTCATTCTCTCTTTTTGAAAAGTCTCACGAGTTGCAAAAGAGTTAACCATGACCAATTCACATTCGTTCTAGGGTTGTTGTTTTCTAGAACTCGTTTATAGTGCCATTTAACCTCGAAAATACCAAAATGAAGTGTTTTGTAGGATTGCTTGGTGACCAAGCAAACTTTATGTTTTCTTCATTTTGAGGAAAATCACATACGTTAGTTTTCAAAAACTCTATAGTTTATCCCACTATAATGTGGAAAGTGCACTTTCATCGATTCACTCATTCTCTCTTTTTGAAAAGTCTCACGAGTTGCAAAAGAGTTAACCATGACCAATTCACATTCGTTCTAGGGTTGTTGTTTTCTATAACTCGTTTATAGTGCCATTTAACCTCGAAAATACCAAAATGAAGTGTTTTGAAGGATTGCTTGGTGACCAAGCAAACTTTACGTTTTCTTTATTTTGCGGAAAATCACATTCGTTAGTGTTCAAAAACTCTATAGTTTATCCCACTATAATGTGGAAAGTCCACTTTCATCGATTCACTCATTTTCCCTTTTTTGAAAAGTCTCACGAGTTGCAAAAGAGTTATCCTTGACCAATTCACATTCTTTCTAGGGTTGTTGTTTTCTATAACTCGTTTATAGTGCCATTTAACCTCGAAAATACCAAAATGAAGTGTTTTGTAGGATTGATTGGTGACCAAGCAAACTTTACGTTTTCTTTATTTTGCGGAAAATCACATTCGTTAGTGTTCAAAAACTCTATAGTTTATCCCACTATAATGTGGAAAGTGCACTTTCATCGATTCACTCATTCTCTCTTTTTGAAAAGTCTCACGAGTTGCAAAAGAGTTAACCATGACCAATTCACATTTGTTCTAGGGTTGTTGTTTTCTATAACTCGTTTATAGTGCCATTTAACCTCGAAAATATCAAAATGAAGTGTTTTGTAGGATTGCTTAGTGACCAAGCAAACTTTACGTTTTCTTTATTTTGCGGAAAATAACATTCGTTAGTGTTCAAAAACTCTATAGTTTATCCCATTATAATGTGGAAAGTGCACTTTCATCGATTCACTCATTCTCTCTTTTTGAAAAGTTCCACGAGTTGCAAAAGTGACCAAGATCAATTCACATTCGTTCTAGGGTTGTTGTTTTCTATAACTCGTTTATAGTGCCATTTAACCTCGAAAATACCAAAATGAAGTGTTTTGTAGGATTTCTTGGTGACCAAGCAAACTTTACATTTTCTTTATTTTGCGGAAAATCACATTCGTTAGTGTTCAAAAACTCTATAGTTTATCCCACTATAATGTGGAAAGTCCACTTTCATCGATTCACTCATTTTCTCTTTTTTGAAAAGTTTCACGAGTTGCAAAAGAGTTATCCTTGACCAATTCACATTCTTTCTAGGGTTGTTGTTTTCTATAACTCGTTTATAGTGCCATTTAACCTCGAAAATACCAAAATGAAGTGTTTTGTAGGATTGATTGGTGACCAAGCAAACTTTACGTTTTCTTTATTTTGCGGAAAATCACATTCGTTAGTGTTCAAAAACTCTATAGTTTATCCCACTATAATGTGGAAAGTGCACTTTCATCGATTCACTCATTCTCTCTTTTTGAAAAGTCTCACGAGTTGCAAAAGAGTTAACCATGACCAATTCACATTCGTTCTAGGGTTGTTGTTTTCTATAACTCGTTTATAGTGCCATTTAACCTCGAAAATACCAAAATGAAGTGTTTTGTAGGATTGCTTGGTGACCAAGCAAACTTTATGTTTTCTTCATTTTGAGGAAAATCACATACGTTAGTTTTCAAAAACTCTATAGTTTATCCCACTATAATGTGGAAAGTGCACTTTCATCGATTCACTCATTCTCTCTTTTTGAAAAGTCTCACGAGTTGCAAAAGAGTTAACCATGACCAATTCACATTCGTTCTAGGGTTGTTGTTTTCTATAACTCGTTTATAGTGCCATTTAACCTCGAAAATACCAAAATGAAGTGTTTTGAAGGATTGCTAAGGATTGCTTGGTGACCAAGCAAACTTTACGTTTTCTTTATTTTGCAGAAAATCACATTCGTTAGTGTTCAAAAACTCTATAGTTTATCCCACTATAATGTGGAAAGTCCACTTTCATCGATTCACTCATTTTCTCTTTTTTGAAAAGTCTCACGAGTTGCAAAAGAGTTATCCAAGCACCAATTCACATTCTTTCTAGGGTTGTTGTTTTCTATAACTCGTTTATAGTGCCATTTAACCTCGAAAATACCAAAATGAAGTGTTTTGTAGGATTGATTGGTGACCAAGCAAACTTTACGTTTTCTTTATTTTGCGGAAAATCACATTCGTTAGTGTTCAAAAACTCTATAGTTTATCCCATTATAATGTGGAAAGTGCACTTTCATCGATTCACTCATTCTCTCTTTTTGAAAAGTTCCACGAGTTGCAAAAGTGACCAAGATCAATTCACATTCGTTCTAGGGTTGTTGTTTTCTATAACTCGTTTAAATGCCATTTAACCTCGAAAATACCAAAATGAAGTGTTTTGTAGGATTGCTTTGTGACCAAGCAAACTTTACATTTTCTTTATTTTGCGGAAAATCACATTCGTTAGTGTTCAAAAACTCTATAGTTTATCCCACTATAATGTGGAAAGTACACTTTCATCGATTCACTCATTTTCTCTTTTTGAAAAGTCTCACGAGTTGCAAAAGAGTTATCCATTACCAATTCACATTCGTTCTAGGGTTGTTGTTTTCTATAACTCGCTTATAGTGCCAGTTAACCTCGAAAATATCAAAATGAAGTGTTTTGTAGGATTGCTTGGTGACCAAGCAAACTTTACGTTTTCTTTATTTTGCGGAAAATCACATTCGTTAGTGTTCAAAAACTCTATTGTTTATCCCAGTATAATGTGGAAAGTGCACTTTCATCGATTCACTCATTCTCTCTTTTCGAAAAGTTCCACGAGTTGCAAAAGTGACCAAGATCAATTAACATTCGTTCTAGAGTTGTTGTTTTCTATAACTCGTTTATAATGCCATTTAACCTCGAAAATACCAAAATGAAGTGTTTTGTAGGATTGCTTGGTGACCAAGCAAACTTTACATTTTCTTTATTTTGAGGAAAATCACATTCGTTAGTGTTCAAAAACTCTATAGTTTATCCCACTATAATGTGGAAAGTCCACTTTCATCGATTCACTCATTTTCTCTTTTTTGAAAAGTCTCACGAGTTGCAAAAGAGTTATCCTTGACCAATTCACATTCTTTCTAGGGTTGTTGTTTTCTATAACTCGTTTATAGTGCCATTTAATCTCGAAAATACCAAAATGAAGTGTTTTGTAGGATTGATTGGTGACCAAGCAAACTTTACGTTTTCTTTATTTTGCGGAAAATCACATTCGTTAGTGTTCAAAAACTCTATAGTTTATCCCATTATAATGTGAAAAGTGCACTTTCATCAATTCACTCATTCTCTCTTTTTGAAAAGTTCCACGAGTTGCAAAAGTGACCAAGATCAATTCACATTCGTTCTAGGGTTGTTGTTTTCTATAACTCGTTTATAGTGCCATTTAACCTCGAAAATACCAAAATGAAGTGTTTTGTAGGATTGATTGGTGACCAAGCAAACTTTACGTTTTCTTTATTTTGCGGAAAATCACATTCGTTAGTGTTCAAAAACTCTATAGTTTATCCCACTATAATGTGGAAAGTGCACTTTCATCGATTCACTCATTCTCTCTTTTTGAAAAGTCTCACGAGTTGCAAAAGAGTTAACCATGACCAATTCACATTTGTTCTAGGGTTGTTGTTTTCTATAACTCGTTTATAGTGCCATTTAACCTCGAAAATATCAAAATGAAGTGTTTTGTAGGATTGCTTAGTGACCAAGCAAACTTTACGTTTTCTTTATTTTGCGGAAAATAACATTCGTTAGTGTTCAAAAACTCTATAGTTTATCCCATTATAATGTGGAAAGTGCACTTTCATCGATTCACTCATTCTCTCTTTTTGAAAAGTCTCACGAGTTGCAAAAGAGTTAACCATGACCAATTCACATTCGTTCTAGGGTTGTTGTTTTCTATAACTCGTTTATAGTGCCATTTAACCTCGAAAATACCAAAATGAAGTGTTTTGTAGGATTGCTTGGTGACCAAGCAAACTTTACATTTTCTTTATTTTGCGGAAAATCACATTCGTTAGTGTTCAAAAACTCTATAGTTTATCCCACTATAATGTGGAAAGTCCACTTTCATCGATTCACTCATTTTCTCTTTTTTGAAAAGTTTCACGAGTTGCAAAAGAGTTATCCTTGACCAATTCACATTCTTTCTAGGGTTGTTGTTTTCTATAACTCGTTTATAGTGCCATTTAACCTCGAAAATACCAAAATGAAGTGTTTTGTAGGATTGATTGGTGACCAAGCAAACTTTACGTTTTCTTTATTTTGCGGAAAATCACATTCGTTAGTGTTCAAAAACTCTATAGTTTATCCCACTATAATGTGGAAAGTGCACTTTCATCGATTCACTCATTCTCTCTTTTTGAAAAGTCTCACGAGTTGCAAAAGAGTTAACCATGACCAATTCACATTCGTTCTAGGGTTGTTGTTTTCTATAACTCGTTTATAGTGCCATTTAACCTCGAAAATACCAAAATGAAGTGTTTTGTAGGATTGCTTGGTGACCAAGCAAACTTTATGTTTTCTTCATTTTGAGGAAAATCACATACGTTAGTTTTCAAAAACTCTATAGTTTATCCCACTATAATGTGGAAAGTGCACTTTCATCGATTCACTCATTCTCTCTTTTTGAAAAGTCTCACGAGTTGCAAAAGAGTTAACCATGACCAATTCACATTCGTTCTAGGGTTGTTGTTTTCTATAACTCGTTTATAGTGCCATTTAACCTCGAAAATACCAAAATGAAGTGTTTTGAAGGATTGCTAAGGATTGCTTGGTGACCAAGCAAACTTTACGTTTTCTTTATTTTGCAGAAAATCACATTCGTTAGTGTTCAAAAACTCTATAGTTTATCCCACTATAATGTGGAAAGTCCACTTTCATCGATTCACTCATTTTCTCTTTTTTGAAAAGTCTCACGAGTTGCAAAAGAGTTATCCAAGCACCAATTCACATTCTTTCTAGGGTTGTTGTTTTCTATAACTCGTTTATAGTGCCATTTAACCTCGAAAATACCAAAATGAAGTGTTTTGTAGGATTGATTGGTGACCAAGCAAACTTTACGTTTTCTTTATTTTGCGGAAAATCACATTCGTTAGTGTTCAAAAACTCTATAGTTTATCCCATTATAATGTGGAAAGTGCACTTTCATCGATTCACTCATTCTCTCTTTTTGAAAAGTTCCACGAGTTGCAAAAGTGACCAAGATCAATTCACATTCGTTCTAGGGTTGTTGTTTTCTATAACTCGTTTATAATGCCATTTAACCTCGAAAATACCAAAATGAAGTGTTTTGTAGGATTGCTTTGTGACCAAGCAAACTTTACATTTTCTTTATTTTGCGGAAAATCACATTCGTTAGTGTTCAAAAACTCTATAGTTTATCCCACTATAATGTGGAAAGTACACTTTCATCGATTCACTCATTTTCTCTTTTTGAAAAGTCTCACGAGTTGCAAAAGAGTTATCCATTACCAATTCACATTCGTTCTAGGGTTGTTGTTTTCTATAACTCGCTTATAGTGCCAGTTAACCTCGAAAATATCAAAATGAAGTGTTTTGTAGGATTGCTTGGTGACCAAGCAAACTTTACGTTTTCTTTATTTTGCGGAAAATCACATTCGTTAGTGTTCAAAAACTCTATTGTTTATCCCAGTATAATGTGGAAAGTGCACTTTCATCGATTCACTCATTCTCTCTTTTCGAAAAGTTCCACGAGTTGCAAAAGTGACCAAGATCAATTAACATTCGTTCTAGAGTTGTTGTTTTCTATAACTCGTTTATAATGCCATTTAACCTCGAAAATACCAAAATGAAGTGTTTTGTAGGATTGCTTGGTGACCAAGCAAACTTTACATTTTCTTTATTTTGAGGAAAATCACATTCGTTAGTGTTCAAAAACTCTATAGTTTATCCCACTATAATGTGGAAAGTCCACTTTCATCGATTCACTCATTTTCTCTTTTTTGAAAAGTCTCACGAGTTGCAAAAGAGTTATCCTTGACCAATTCACATTCTTTCTAGGGTTGTTGTTTTCTATAACTCGTTTATAGTGCCATTTAACCTCGAAAATACCAAAATGAAGTGTTTTGTAGGATTGATTGGTGACCAAGCAAACTTTACGTTTTCTTTATTTTGCGGAAAATCACATTCGTTAGTGTTCAAAAACTCTATAGTTTATCCCATTATAATGTGGAAAGTGCACTTTCATCAATTCACTCATTCTCTCTTTTTGAAAAGTTCCACGAGTTGCAAAAGTGACCAAGATCAATTCACATTCGTTCTAGGGTTGTTGTTTTCTATAACTCGTTTATAGTGCCATTTAACCTCGAAAATACCAAAATGAAGTGTTTTGTAGGATTGCTTGGTGACCAAGCAAACTTTACATTTTCTTTATTTTGCGGAAAATCACATTCGTTAGTGTTCAAAAACTCTATAGTTTATCCCACTATAATGTGGAAAGTCCACTTTCATCGATTCACTCATTTTCTCTTTTTTGAAAAGTCTCACGAGTTGCAAAAGAGTTATCCTTGACCAATTCACATTCTTTCTAGGGTTGTTGTTTTCTATAACTCGTTTATAGTGCCATTTAACCTCGAAAATACCAAAATGAAGTGTTTTTTAGGATTGATTGGTGACCAAGCAAACTTTACGTTTTCTTTATTTTGCGGAAAATCACATTCGTTAGTGTTCAAAAACTCTATAGTTTATCCCACTATAATGTGGAAAGTGCACTTTCATCGATTCACTCATTCTCTCTTTTTGAAAAGTCTCACGAGTTGTAAAAGAGTTAACCATGACCAATTCACATTCGTTCTAGGGTTGTTGTTTTCTATAACTCGTTTATAGTGCCATTTAACCTCGAAAATATCAAAATGAAGTGTTTTGTAGGATTGATTAGTAACCAAGCAAACTTTACGTTTTTTTATTTTGCGGAAAATCACATTCGTTAGTGTTCAAAAACTCTATAGTTTATCCCATTATAATGTGGAAAGTGCACTTTCATCGATTCACTCATTCTCTCTTTTTGAAAAGTTCCACGAGTTGCAAAAGTGACCAAGATCAATTCACATTCGTTCTAGGGTTGTTGTTTTCTATAACTCGTTTATAGTGCCATTTAACCTCGAAAATACCAAAATGAAGTGTTTTGGAGGATTGCTTGGTGACCAAGCAAACTTTACATTTTCTTTATTTTGCGAAAAATCACATTCGTTAGTGTTCAAAAACTCTATAGTTTATCCCACTATAATGTGGAAAGTACACTTTCATCGATTCACTCATTTTCTCTTTTTGAAAAGTCTCACGAGTTGCAAAAGAGTTATCCATTACCAATTCACATTCGTTCTAGGGTTGTTGTTTTCTATAACTCGCTTATAGTGCCAGTTAACCTCGAAAATATCAAAATGAAGTGTTTTGTAGGATTGCTTGGTGACCAAGCAAACTTTACGTTTTCTTTATTTTGCGGAAAATCACATTCGTTAGTGTTCAAAAACTCTATAGTTTATCCCATTATAATGTGGAAAGTGCACTTTCATCGATTCACTCATTCTCTCTTTTTGAAAAGTTCCACGAGTTGCAAAAGTGACCAAGATCAATTCACATTCGTTCTAGGGTTGTTGTTTTCTATAACTCGTTTATAGTGCCATTTAACCTCGAAAATACCAAAATGAAGTGTTTTGTAGGATTGCTTGGTGACCAAGCAAACTTTATGTTTTCTTCATTTTGCGGAAAATCACATACGTTAGTTCTCAAAAACTCTATAGTTTATCCCACTATAATGTGGAAAGTGCACTTTCATCGATTCACTCATTCTCTCTTTTTGAAAAGTCTCACGAGTTGTAAAAGAGTTAACCATGACCAATTCACATTCGTTCTAGGGTTGTTGTTTTCTATAACTCGTTTATAGTGCCATTTAACCTCGAAAATACCAAAATGAAGTGTTTTGTAGGATTGCTTGGTGACCAAGCAAACTTTACATTTTCTTTATTTTGCGGAAAATCACATTCGTTAGTGTTCAAAAACTCTATAGTTTATCCCACTATAATGTGGAAAGTCCACTTTCAACGATTCACTCATTTTCTCTTTTTTGAAAAGTCTCACGAGTTGCAAAAGAGTTATCCTTGACTAATTCACATTCTTTCTAGGGTTGTTGTTTTCTATAACTCGTTTATAGTGTCATTTAACCTCGAAAATACCAAAATGAAGTGTTTTGTAGGATTGCTTGGTGACCAAGCAAACTTTACGTTTTCTTTATTTTGCGGAAAATCACATTCGTTAGTGTTCAAAAACTCTATAGTTTATCCCATTATAATGTGGAAAGTGCACTTTCATCGATTCACTCATTCTCTCTTTTTGAAAAGTTCCACGAGTTGCAAAAGTGACCTAGATCAATTCACATTCGTTCTAGGGTTGTTGTTTTCTATAACTCGTTTATAGTGCCATTTAACCTCGAAAATACCAAAATGAAGTGTTTTGTAGGATTGCTTGGTGACCAAGCAAACTTTATGTTTTCTTCATTTTGCGGAAAATCACATACGTTAGTTCTCAAAAACTCTATAGTTTATCCCACTATAATGTGGAAAGTGCACTTTCATCGATTCACTCATTCTCTCTTTTTGAAAAGTCTCACGAGTTGTAAAAGAGTTAACCATGACCAATTCACATTCGTTCTAGGGTTGTTGTTTTCTATAACTCGTTTATAGTGCCATTTAACCTCGAAAATACCAAAATGAAGTGTTTTGTAGGATTGCTTGGTGACCAAGCAAACTTTATGTTTTCTTCATTTTGAGGAAAATCACATACGTTAGTTTTCAAAAACTCTATAGTTTATCCCACTATAATGTGGAAAGTGCACTTTCATCGATTCACTCATTCTCTCTTTTTGAAAAGTCTCACGAGTTGCAAAAGAGTTAACCATGACCAATTCACATTTGTTCTAGGGTTGTTGTTTTCTATAACTCGTTTATAGTGCCATTTAACCTCGAAAATATCAAAATGAAGTGTTTTGTAGGATTGCTTGGTGACCAAGCAAACTTTACGTTTTCTTTATTTTGCGGAAAATAACATTCGTTAGTGTTCAAAAACTCTATAGTTTATCCCATTATAATGTGGAAAGTGCACTTTCATCGATTCACTCATTCTCTCTTTTTGAAAAGTTCCACGAGTTGCAAAAGTGACCAAGATCAATTCACATTCGTTCTAGGGTTGTTGTTTTCTATAACTCGTTTATAGTGCCATTTAACCTCGAAAATACCAAAATGAAGTGTTTTGTAGGATTGCTTGGTGACCAAGCAAACTTTACATTTTCTTTATTTTGCGGAAAATCACATTCGTTAGTGTTCAAAAACTCTATAGTTTATCCCACTATAATGTGGAAAGTCCACTTTCATCGATTCACTCATTTTCTCTTTTTTGAAAAGTCTCACGAGTTGCAAAAGAGTTATCCTTGACCAATTCACATTCTTTCTAGGGTTGTTGTTTTCTATAACTCGTTTATAGTGCCATTTAACCTCGAAAATACCAAAATGAAGTGTTTTGTAGGATTGATTGGTGACCAAGCAAACTTTACGTTTTCTTTATTTTGCGGAAAATCACATTCGTTAGTGTTCAAAAACTCTATAGTTTATCCCACTATAATGTGGAAAGTGCACTTTCATCGATAGACTCATTCTCTCTTTTTGAAAAGTCTCACGAGTTGCAAAAGAGTTAACCATGACCAATTCACATTCGTTCTAGGGTTGTTGTTTTCTATAACTCGTTTATAGTGCCATTTAACCTCGAAAATACCAAAATGAAGTGTTTTGTAGGATTGCTTGGTGACCAAGCAAACTTTATGTTTTCTTCATTTTGCGGAAAATCACATACGTTAGTTTTCAAAAACTCTATAGTTTATCCCACTATAATGTGGAAAGTGCACTTTCATCGATTCACTCATTCTCTCTTTTTGAAAAGTCTCACGAGTTGCAAAAGAGTTAACCATGACCAATTCACATTCGTTCTAGGGTTGTTGTTTTCTATAACTCGTTTATAGTGCCATTTAACCTCGAAAATACCAAAATGAAGTGTTTTGAAGGATTGCTTGGTGACCAAGCAAACTTTACGTTTTCTTTATTTTGCGGAAAATCACATTCGTTAGTGTTCAAAAACTCTATAGTTTATCCCAATATAATGTGGAAAGTCCACTTTCATCGATTCACTCATTTTCTCTTTTTTGAAAAGTCTCACGAGTTGCAAAAGAGTTATCCTTGACCAATTCACATTCTTTCTAGGGTTGTTGTTTTCTATAACTCGTTTATAGTGCCATTTAACCTCGAAAATACCAAAATGAAGTGTTTTGTAGGATTGCTTGGTGACCAAGCAAACTTTATGTTTTCTTCATTTTGCGGAAAATCACATACGTTAGTTTTCAAAAACTCTATAGTTTATCCCACTATAATGTGGAAAGTGCACTTTCATCGATTCACTCATTCTCTCTTTTTGAAAAGTCTCACGAGTTGCAAAAGAGTTAACCATGACCAATTCACATTCGTTCTAGGGTTGTTGTTTTCTATAACTCGTTTATAGTGCCATTTAACCTCGAAAATACCAAAATGAAGTGTTTTGAAGGATTGCTTGGTGACCAAGCAAACTTTACGTTTTCTTTATTTTGCGGAAAATCACATTCGTTAGTGTTCAAAAACTCTATAGTTTATCCCAATATAATGTGGAAAGTCCACTTTCATCGATTCACTCATTTTCTCTTTTTTGAAAAGTCTCACGAGTTGCAAAAGAGTTATCCTTGACCAATTCACATTCTTTCTAGGGTTGTTGTTTTCTATAACTTGTTTATAGTGCCATTTAACCTCGAAAATACCAAAATGAAATGTTTTGAAGGATTGCTTGGTGACCAAGCAAACTTTACGTTTTCTTTATTTTGCGGAAAATCACATTCGTTAGTGTTCAAAAACTCTATAGTTTATCCCATTATAATGTGGAAAGTGCACTTTCATCGATTCACTCATTCTCTCTTTTTGAAAAGTTCCACGAGTTGCAAAAGTGACCAAGATCAATTCACATTCGTTCTAGGGTTGTTGTTTTCTATAACTCGTTTATAGTGCCATTTAACCTCGAAAATACCAAAATGAAGTGTTTTGTAGGATTGCTTGGTGACCAAGCAAACTTTACATTTTCTTTATTTTGCGGAAAATCACATTCGTTAGTGTTCAAAAACTCTATAGTTTATCCCACTATAATGTGGAAAGTCCACTTTCAACGATTCACTCATTTTCTCTTTTTTGAAAAGTCTCACGAGTTGCAAAAGAGTTATCCTTGACTAATTCACATTCTTTCTAGGGTTGTTGTTTTCTATAACTCGTTTATAGTGTCATTTAACCTCGAAAATACCAAAATGAAGTGTTTTGTAGGATTGCTTGGTGACCAAGCAAACTTTACGTTTTCTTTATTTTGCGGAAAATCACATTCGTTAGTGTTCAAAAACTCTATAGTTTATCCCATTATAATGTGGAAAGTGCACTTTCATCGATTCACTCATTCTCTCTTTTTGAAAAGTTCCACGAGTTGCAAAAGTGACCTAGATCAATTCACATTCGTTCTAGGGTTGTTGTTTTCTATAACTCGTTTAAAGTGCCATTTAACCTCGAAAATACCAAAATGAAGTGTTTTGTAGGATTGCTTGGTGATCAAGCAAACTTTATGTTTTCTTCATTTTGCGGAAAATCACATACGTTAGTTCTCAAAAACTCTATAGTTTATCCCACTATAATGTGGAAAGTGCACTTTCATCGATTCACTCATTCTCTCTTTTTGAAAAGTCTCACGAGTTGTAAAAGAGTTAACCATGACCAATTCACATTCGTTCTAGGGTTGTTGTTTTCTATAACTCGTTTATAGTGCCATTTAACCTCGAAAATACCAAAATGAAGTGTTTTGTAGGATTGCTTGGTGACCAAGCAAACTTTATGTTTTCTTCATTTTGAGGAAAATCACATACGTTAGTTTTCAAAAACTCTATAGTTTATCCCACTATAATGTGGAAAGTGCACTTTCATCGATTCACTCATTCTCTCTTTTTGAAAAGTCTCACGAGTTGCAAAAGAGTTAACCATGACCAATTCACATTTGTTCTAGGGTTGTTGTTTTCTATAACTCGTTTATAGTGCCATTTAACCTCGAAAATATCAAAATGAAGTGTTTTGTAGGATTGCTTGGTGACCAAGCAAACTTTACGTTTTCTTTATTTTGCGGAAAATAACATTCGTTAGTGTTCAAAAACTCTATAGTTTATCCCATTATAATGTGGAAAGTGCACTTTCATCGATTCACTCATTCTCTCTTTTTGAAAAGTTCCACGAGTTGCAAAAGTGACCAAGATCAATTCACATTCGTTCTAGGGTTGTTGTTTTCTATAACTCGTTTATAGTGCCATTTAACCTCGAAAATACCAAAATGAAGTGTTTTGTAGGATTGCTTGGTGACCAAGCAAACTTTACATTTTCTTTATTTTGCGGAAAATCACATTCGTTAGTGTTCAAAAACTCTATAGTTTATCCCACTATAATGTGGAAAGTCCACTTTCATCGATTCACTCATTTTCTCTTTTTTGAAAAGTCTCACGAGTTGCAAAAGAGTTATCCTTGACCAATTCACATTCTTTCTAGGGTTGTTGTTTTCTATAACTCGTTTATAGTGCCATTTAACCTCGAAAATACCAAAATGAAGTGTTTTGTAGGATTGATTGGTGACCAAGCAAACTTTACGTTTTCTTTATTTTGCGGAAAATCACATTCGTTAGTGTTCAAAAACTCTATAGTTTATCCCACTATAATGTGGAAAGTCCACTTTCATCGATTCACTCATTTTCTCTTTTTTGAAAAGTCTCACGAGTTGCAAAAGAGTTAACCATGACCAATTCACATTCGTTCTAGGGTTGTTGTTTTCTATAACTCGTTTATAGTGCCATTTAACCTCGAAAATACCAAAATGAAGTGTTTTGTAGGATTGCTTGGTGACCAAGCAAACTTTATGTTTTCTTCATTTTGCGGAAAATCACATACGTTAGTTTTCAAAAACTCTATAGTTTATCCCACTATAATGTGGAAAGTGCACTTTCATCGATTCACTCATTCTCTCTTTTTGAAAAGTCTCACGAGTTGCAAAAGAGTTAACCATGACCAATTCACATTCGTTCTAGGGTTGTTGTTTTCTATAACTCGTTTATAGTGCCATTTAACCTCGAAAATACCAAAATGAAGTGTTTTGAAGGATTGCTTGGTGACCAAGCAAACTTTACGTTTTCTTTATTTTGCGGAAAATCACATTCGTTAGTGTTCAAAAACTCTATAGTTTATCCCAATATAATGTGGAAAGTCCACTTTCATCGATTCACTCATTTTCTCTTTTTTGAAAAGTCTCACGAGTTGCAAAAGAGTTATCCTTGACCAATTCACATTCTTTCTAGGGTTGTTGTTTTCTATAACTGGTTTATAGTGCCATTTAACCTCGAAAATACCAAAATGAAATGTTTTGAAGGATTGCTTGGTGACCAAGCAAACTTTACGTTTTCTTTATTTTGCGGAAAATCACATTCGTTAGTGTTCAAAAACTCTATAGTTTATCCCACTATAATGTGGAAAGTCTACTTTCATCGATTCACTCATTTTCTCTTTTTTGAAAAGTCTCACGAGTTGCAAAAGAGTTATCCTTGACCAATTCACATTCTTTCTAGGGTTGTTGTTTTCTATAACTCGTTTATAGTGCCATTTAACCTCGAAAATACCAAAATGAAGTGTTTTTTAGGATTGATTGGTGACCAAGCAAACTTTACGTTTTCTTTATTTTGCGGAAAATCACATTCGTTAGTGTTCAAAAACTCTATAGTTTATCCCACTATAATGTGGAAAGTGCACTTTCATCGATTCACTCATTCTCTCTTTTTGAAAAGTCTCACGAGTTGTAAAAGAGTTAACCATGACCAATTCACATTCGTTCTAGGGTTGTTGTTTTCTATAACTCGTTTATAGTGCCATTTAACCTCGAAAATACCAAAATGAAGTGTTTTGTAGGATTGATTGGTGACCAAGCAAACGTTACGTTTTCTTTATTTTGCGGAAAATCACATTCGTTAGTGTTCAAAAACTCTATAGTTTATCCCATTATAATGTGGAAAGTGCACTTTCATCGATTCACTCATTCTCTCTTTTTGAAAAGTCTCACGAGTTGCAAAAGAGTTAACCATGACCAATTCACATTCGTTCTAGGGTTGTTATTTTCTATAACTCGTTTATAGTGCCATTTAACCTCGAAAATACCAAAATGAAGTGTTTTGTAGGATTGCTTGGTGACCAAGCAAACTTTATGTTTTCTTCATTTTGCGGAAAATCACATACGTTAGTTTTCAAAAACTCTATAGTTTATCCCACTATAATGTGGAAAGTGCACTTTCATCGATTCACTCATTCTCTCTTTTTGAAAAGTTCCACGAGTTGCAAAAGTGACCAAGATCAATTCACATTCGTTCTAGGGTTGTTGTTTTCTATAACTCGTTTATAGTGCCATTTAACCTCGAAAATACCAAAATGAAGTGTTTTGTAGGATTGCTTGGTGACCAAGCAAACTTTACGTTTTCTTTATTTTGCGGAAAATCACATTCGTTAGTGTTCAAAAACTCTATAGTTTATCCCAATATAATGTGGAAAGTCCACTTTCATCGATTCACTCATTTTCTCTTTTTTGAAAAGTCTCACGAGTTGCAAAAGAGTTATCCTTGACCAATTCACATTCTTTCTAGGGTTGTTGTTTTCTATAACTCGTTTATAGTGCCATTTAACCTCGAAAATACCAAAATGAAATGTTTTGAAGGATTGCTTGGTGACCAAGCAAACTTTACGTTTTCTTTATTTTGCGGAAAATCACATTCGTTAGTGTTCAAAAACACTATAGTTTATCCCACTATAATGTGGAAAGTCCACTTTCATCGATTCACTCATTTTGTCTTTTTTGAAAAGTCTCACGAGTTGCAAAAGAGTTATCCTTGACCAATTCACATTCTTTCTAGGGTTGTTGTTTTCTATAACTCGTTTATAGTGCCATTTAACCTCGAAAATACCAAAATGAAGTGTTTTTTAGGATTGATTGGTGACCAAGCAAACTTTACGTTTTCTTTATTTTGCGGAAAATCACATTCGTTAGTGTTCAAAAACTCTATAGTTTATCCCACTATAATGTGGAAAGTGCACTTTCATCGATTCACTCATTCTCTCTTTTTGAAAAGTCTCACGAGTTGTAAAAGAGTTAACCATGACCAATTCACATTCGTTCTAGGGTTGTTGTTTTCTATAACTCGTTTATAGTGCCATTTAACCTCGAAAATACCAAAATGAAGTGTTTTGTAGGATTGATTGGTGACCAAGCAAACTTTACGTTTTCTTTATTTTGCGGAAAATCACATTCGTTAGTGTTCAAAAACTCTATAGTTTATCCCATTATAATGTGGAAAGTGCACTTTCATCGATTCACTCATTCTCTCTTTTTGAAAAGTTCCACGAGTTGCAAAAGTGACCAAGATCAATTCACATTCGTTCTAGGGTTGTTGTTTTCTATAACTCGTTTATAGTGCCATTTAATCTCGAAAATACCAAAATGAAGTGTTTTGTAGGATTGCTTGGTGACCAAGCAAACTTTACATTTTCTTTATTTTGCGGAAAATCACATTCGTTAGTGTTCAAAAACTCTATAGTTTATCCCACTATAATGTGGAAAGTACACTTTCATCGATTCACTCATTTTCTCTTTTTGAAAAGTCTCACGAGTTGCAAAAGAGTTATCCATTACCAATTCACATTCGTTCTAGGGTTGTTGTTTTCTATAACTCGCTTATAGTGCCAGTTAACCTCGAAAATATCAAAATGAAGTGTTTTGTAGGATTGCTTGGTGACCAAGCAAACTTTACGTTTTCTTTATTTTGCGGAAAATCACATTCGTTAGTGTTCAAAAACTCTATAGTTTATCCCATTATAATGTGGAAAGTGCACTTTCATCGATTCACTCATTCTCTCTTTTTGAAAAGTTCCACGAGTTGCAAAAGTGACCAAGATCAATTCACATTCGTTCTAGGGTTGTTGTTTTCTATAACTCGTTTATAGTGCCATTTAACCTCGAAAATACCAAAATGAAGTGTTTTGTAGGATTGCTTGGTGACCAAGCAAACTTTACATTTTCTTTATTTTGCGGAAAATCACATTCGTTAGTTTTCAAAAACTCTATAGTTTATCCCACTATAATGTGGAAAGTCCACTTTCATCGATTCACTCATTTTCTCTTTTTTGAAAAGTCTCACGAGTTGCAAAAGAGTTATCCTTGACCAATTCACATTCTTTCTAGGGTTGTTGTTTTCTATAACTCGTTTATAGTGTCATTTAACCTCGAAAATACCAAAATGAAGTGTTTTGTAGGATTGCTTGGTGACCAAGCAAACTTTACGTTTTCTTTATTTTGCGGAAAATCACATTCGTTAGTGTTCCAAAACTCTATAGTTTATCCCATTATAATGTGGAAAGTGCACTTTCATCGATTCACTCATTCTCTCTTTTTGAAAAGTTCCACGAGTTGCAAAAGTGACCTAGATCAATTCACATTCGTTCTAGGGTTGTTGTTTTCTATAACTCGTTTATAGTGCCATTTAACCTCGAAAATACCAAAATGAAGTGTTTTGTAGGATTGCTTGGTGACCAAGCAAACTTTATGTTTTCTTCATTTTGCGGAAAATCACATACGTTAGTTCTCAAAAACTCTATAGTTTATCCCACTATAATGTGGAAAGTGCACTTTCATCGATTCACTCATTCTCTCTTTTTGAAAAGTTCCACGAGTTGCAAAAGTGACCTAGATCAATTAACATTCGTTCTAGGGTTGTTGTTTTCTATAACTCGTTTATAGTGCCATTTAACCTCGAAAATACCAAAATGAAGTGTTTTGTAGGATTGCTTGGTGACCAAGCAAACTTTATGTTTTCTTCATTTTGCGGAAAATCACATACGTTAGTTCTCAAAAACTCTATAGTTTATCCCACTATAATGTGGAAAGTGCACTTTCATCGATTCACTCATTCTCTCTTTTTGAAAAGTCTCACGAGTTGTAAAAGAGTTAACCATGACCAATTCACATTCGTTCTAGGGTTGTTGTTTTCTATAACTCGTTTATAGTGCCATTTAACCTCGAAAATACCAAAATGAAGTGTTTTGTAGGATTGCTTGGTGACCAAGCAAACTTTATGTTTTCTTCATTTTGAGGAAAATCACATACGTTAGTTTTCAAAAACTCTATAGTTTATCCCACTATAATGTGGAAAGTGCACTTTCATCGATTCACTCATTCTCTCTTTTTGAAAAGTCTCACGAGTTGCAAAAGAGTTAACCATGACCAATTCACATTTGTTCTAGGGTTGTTGTTTTCTATAACTCGTTTATAGTGCCATTTAACCTCGAAAATATCAAAATGAAGTGTTTTGTAGGATTGCTTGGTGACCAAGCAAACTTTACGTTTTCTTTATTTTGCGGAAAATAACATTCGTTATTGTTCAAAAACTCTATAGTTTATCCCATTATAATGTGGAAAGTGCACTTTCATCGATTCACTCATTCTCTCTTTTTGAAAAGTTCCACGAGTTGCAAAAGTGACCAAGATCAATTCACATTCGTTCTAGGGTTGTTGTTTTCTATAACTCGTTTATAGTGCCATTTAACCTCGAAAATACCAAAATGAAGTGTTTTGTAGGATTGCTTGGTGACCAAGCAAACTTTACATTTTCTTTATTTTGCGGAAAATCACATTCGTTAGTGTTCAAAAACTCTATAGTTTATCCCACTATAATGTGGAAAGTCCACTTTCATCGATTCACTCATTTTCTCTTTTTTGAAAAGTCTCACGAGTTGCAAAAGAGTTATCCTTGACCAATTCACATTCTTTCTAGGGTTGTTGTTTTCTATAACTCGTTTATAGTGCCATTTAACCTCGAAAATACCAAAATGAAGTGTTTTGTAGGATTGATTGGTGACCAAGCAAACTTTACGTTTTCTTTATTTTGCGGAAAATCACATTCGTTAGTGTTCAAAAACTCTATAGTTTATCCCACTATAATGTGGAAAGTGCACTTTCATCGATAGACTCATTCTCTCTTTTTGAAAAGTCTCACGAGTTGCAAAAGAGTTAACCATGACCAATTCACATTCGTTCTAGGGTTGTTGTTTTCTATAACTCGTTTATAGTGCCATTTAACCTCGAAAATACCAAAATGAAGTGTTTTGTAGGATTGCTTGGTGACCAAGCAAACTTTATGTTTTCTTCATTTTGCGGAAAATCACATACGTTAGTTTTCAAAAACTCTATAGTTTATCCCACTATAATGTGGAAAGTGCACTTTCATCGATTCACTCATTCTCTCTTTTTGAAAAGTCTCACGAGTTGCAAAAGAGTTAACCATGACCAATTCACATTCGTTCTAGGGTTGTTGTTTTCTATAACTCGTTTATAGTGCCATTTAACCTCGAAAATACCAAAATGAAGTGTTTTGAAGGATTGCTTGGTGACCAAGCAAACTTTACGTTTTCTTTATTTTGCGGAAAATCACATTCGTTAGTGTTCAAAAACTCTATAGTTTATCCCAATATAATGTGGAAAGTCCACTTTCATCGATTCACTCATTTTCTCTTTTTTGAAAAGTCTCACGAGTTGCAAAAGAGTTATCCTTGACCAATTCACATTCTTTCTAGGGTTGTTGTTTTCTATAACTCGTTTATAGTGCCATTTAACCTCGAAAATACCAAAATGAAATGTTTTGAAGGATTGCTTGGTGACCAAGCAAACTTTACGTTTTCTTTATTTTGCGGAAAATCACATTCGTTAGTGTTCAAAAACTCTATAGTTTATCCCACTATAATGTGGAAAGTCCACTTTCATCGATTCACTCATTTTCTCTTTTTTGAAAAGTCTCACGAGTTGCAAAAGAGTTATCCTTGACCAATTCACATTCTTTCTAGGGTTGTTGTTTTCTATAACTCGTTTATAGTGCCATTTAACCTCGAAAATACCAAAATGAAGTGTTTTTTAGGATTGATTGGTGACCAAGCAAACTTTACGTTTTCTTTATTTTGCGGAAAATCACATTCGTTAGTGTTCAAAAACTCTATAGTTTATCCCACTATAATGTGGAAAGTGCACTTTCATCGATTCACTCATTCTCTCTTTTTGAAAAGTCTCACGAGTTGTAAAAGAGTTAACCATGACCAATTCACATTCGTTCTAGGGTTGTTGTTTTCTATAACTCGTTTATAGTGCCATTTAACCTCGAAAATACCAAAATGAAGTGTTTTGTAGGATTGATTGGTGACCAAGCAAACTTTACGTTTTCTTTATTTTGCGGAAAATCACATTCGTTAGTGTTCAAAAACTCTATAGTTTATCCCATTATAATGTGGAAAGTGCACTTTCATCGATTCACTCATTCTCTCTTTTTGAAAAGTCTCACGAGTTGCAAAAGAGTTAACCATGATCAATTCACATTAGTTCTAGGGTTGTTATTTTCTATAACTCGTTTATAGTGCCATTTAACCTCGAAAATACCAAAATGAAGTGTTTTGTAGGATTGCTTGGTGACCAAGCAAACTTTATGTTTTCTTCATTTTGCGGAAAATCACATACGTTAGTTCTCAAAAACTCTATAGTTTATCCCACTATAATGTGGAAAGTGCACTTTCATCGATTCACTCATTCTCTCTTTTTGAAAAGTCTCACGAGTTGTAAAAGAGTTAACCATGACCAATTCACATTCGTTCTAGGGTTGTTGTTTTCTATAACTCGTTTATAGTGCCATTTAACCTCGAAAATACCAAAATGAAGTGTTTTGTAGGATTGCTTGGTGACCAAGCAAACTTTATGTTTTCTTCATTTTGAGGAAAATCACATACGTTAGTTTTCAAAAACTCTATAGTTTATCCCACTATAATGTGGAAAGTGCACTTTCATCGATTCACTCATTCTCTCTTTTTGAAAAGTCTCACGAGTTGCAAAAGAGTTAACCATGACCAATTCACATTTGTTCTAGGGTTGTTGTTTTCTATAACTCGTTTATAGTGCCATTTAACCTCGAAAATATCAAAATGAAGTGTTTTGTAGGATTGCTTGGTGACCAAGCAAACTTTACGTTTTCTTTATTTTGCGGAAAATAACATTCGTTATTGTTCAAAAACTCTATAGTTTATCCCATTATAATGTGGAAAGTGCACTTTCATCGATTCACTCATTCTCTCTTTTTGAAAAGTTCCACGAGTTGCAAAAGTGACCAAGATCAATTCACATTCGTTCTAGGGTTGTTGTTTTCTATAACTCGTTTATAGTGCCATTTAACCTCGAAAATACCAAAATGAAGTGTTTTGTAGGATTGCTTGGTGACCAAGCAAACTTTACATTTTCTTTATTTTGCGGAAAATCACATTCGTTAGTGTTCAAAAACTCTATAGTTTATCCCACTATAATGTGGAAAGTCCACTTTCATCGATTCACTCATTTTCTCTTTTTTGAAAAGTCTCACGAGTTGCAAAAGAGTTATCCTTGACCAATTCACATTCTTTCTAGGGTTGTTGTTTTCTATAACTCGTTTATAGTGCCATTTAACCTCGAAAATACCAAAATGAAGTGTTTTGTAGGATTGATTGGTGACCAAGCAAACTTTACGTTTTCTTTATTTTGCGGAAAATCACATTCGTTAGTGTTCAAAAACTCTATAGTTTATCCCACTATAATGTGGAAAGTGCACTTTCATCGATAGACTCATTCTCTCTTTTTGAAAAGTCTCACGAGTTGCAAAAGAGTTAACCATGACCAATTCACATTCGTTCTAGGGTTGTTGTTTTCTATAACTCGTTTATAGTGCCATTTAACCTCGAAAATACCAAAATGAAGTGTTTTGTAGGATTGCTTGGTGACCAAGCAAACTTTATGTTTTCTTCATTTTGCGGAAAATCACATACGTTAGTTTTCAAAAACTCTATAGTTTATCCCACTATAATGTGGAAAGTGCACTTTCATCGATTCACTCATTCTCTCTTTTTGAAAAGTCTCACGAGTTGCAAAAGAGTTAACCATGACCAATTCACATTCGTTCTAGGGTTGTTGTTTTCTATAACTCGTTTATAGTGCCATTTAACCTCGAAAATACCAAAATGAAGTGTTTTGAAGGATTGCTTGGTGACCAAGCAAACTTTACGTTTTCTTTATTTTGCGGAAAATCACATTCGTTAGTGTTCAAAAACTCTATAGTTTATCCCAATATAATGTGGAAAGTCCACTTTCATCGATTCACTCATTTTCTCTTTTTTGAAAAGTCTCACGAGTTGCAAAAGAGTTATCCTTGACCAATTCACATTCTTTCTAGGGTTGTTGTTTTCTATAACTCGTTTATAGTGCCATTTAACCTCGAAAATACCAAAATGAAATGTTTTGAAGGATTGCTTGGTGACCAAGCAAACTTTACGTTTTCTTTATTTTGCGGAAAATCACATTCGTTAGTGTTCAAAAACTCTATAGTTTATCCCACTATAATGTGGAAAGTCCACTTTCATCGATTCACTCATTTTCTCTTTTTTGAAAAGTCTCACGAGTTGCAAAAGAGTTATCCTTGACCAATTCACATTCTTTCTAGGGTTGTTGTTTTCTATAACTCGTTTATAGTGCCATTTAACCTCGAAAATACCAAAATGAAGTGTTTTTTAGGATTGATTGGTGACCAAGCAAACTTTACGTTTTCTTTATTTTGCGGAAAATCACATTCGTTAGTGTTCAAAAACTCTATAGTTTATCCCACTATAATGTGGAAAGTGCACTTTCATCGATTCACTCATTCTCTCTTTTTGAAAAGTCTCACGAGTTGTAAAAGAGTTAACCATGACCAATTCACATTCGTTCTAGGGTTGTTGTTTTCTATAACTCGTTTATAGTGCCATTTAACCTCGAAAATACCAAAATGAAGTGTTTTGTAGGATTGATTGGTGACCAAGCAAACTTTACGTTTTCTTTATTTTGCGGAAAATCACATTCGTTAGTGTTCAAAAACTCTATAGTTTATCCCATTATAATGTGGAAAGTGCACTTTCATCGATTCACTCATTCTCTCTTTTTGAAAAGTCTCACGAGTTGCAAAAGAGTTAACCATGATCAATTCACATTAGTTCTAGGGTTGTTATTTTCTATAACTCGTTTATAGTGCCATTTAACCTCGAAAATACCAAAATGAAGTGTTTTGTAGGATTGCTTGGTGACCAAGCAAACTTTATGTTTTCTTCATTTTGCGGAAAATCACATACGTTAGTTTTCAAAAACTCTATAGTTTATCCCACTATAATGTGGAAAGTGCACTTTCATCGATTCACTCATTCTCTCTTTTTGAAAAGTTCCACGAGTTGCAAAAGTGACCAAGATCAATTCACATTCGTTCTAGGGTTGTTGTTTTCTATAACTCGTTTATAGTGCCATTTAACCTCGAAAATACCAAAATGAAGTGTTTTGTAGGATTGCTTGGTGACCAAGCAAACTTTACGTTTTCTTTATTTTGCGGAAAATAACATTCGTTAGTGTTCAAAAACTCTATAGTTTATCCCATTATAATGTGGAAAGTGCACTTTCATCGATTCACTCATTCTCTCTTTTTGAAAAGTTCCACGAGTTGCAAAAGTGACCAAGATCAATTCACATTCGTTCTAGGGTTGTTGTTTTCTATAACTCGTTTATAGTGCCATTTAACCTCGAAAATACCAAAATGAAGTGTTTTGTAGGATTGCTTGGTGACCAAGCAAACTTTACGTTTTCTTTATTTTGCGGAAAATAACATTCGTTAGTGTTCAAAAACTCTATAGTTTATCCCATTATAATGTGGAAAGTGCACTTTCATCGATTCACTCATTCTCTCTTTTTGAAAAGTTCCACGAGTTGCAAAAGTGACCAAGATCAATTCACATTCGTTCTAGGGTTGTTGTTTTCTATAACTCGTTTATAGTGCCATTTAACCTCGAAAATACCAAAATGAAGTGTTTTGTAGGATTGCTTGGTGACCAAGCAAACTTTACATTTTCTTTATTTTGCGGAAAATCACATTCGTTAGTGTTCAAAAACTCTATAGTTTATCCCACTATAATGTGGAAAGTCCACTTTCATCGATTCACTCATTTTCTCTTTTTTGAAAAGTCTCACGAGTTGCAAAAGAGTTATCCTTGACCAATTCACATTCTTTCTAGGGTTGTTGTTTTCTATAACTCGTTTATAGTGCCATTTAACCTCGAAAATACCAAAATGAAGTGTTTTGTAGGATTGATTGGTGACCAAGCAAACTTTACGTTTTCTTTATTTTGCGGAAAATCACATTCGTTAGTGTTCAAAAACTCTATAGTTTATCCCACTATAATGTGGAAAGTGCACTTTCATCGATAGACTCATTCTCTCTTTTTGAAAAGTCTCACGAGTTGCAAAAGAGTTAACCATGACCAATTCACATTCGTTCTAGGGTTGTTGTTTTCTATAACTCGTTTATAGTGCCATTTAACCTCGAAAATACCAAAATGAAGTGTTTTGTAGGATTGCTTGGTGACCAAGCAAACTTTATGTTTTCTTCATTTTGCGGAAAATCACATACGTTAGTGTTCAAAAACTCTATAGTTTATCCCACTATAATGTGGAAAGTGCACTTTCATCGATTCACTCATTCTCTCTTTTTGAAAAGTCTCACGAGTTGCAAAAGAGTTAACCATGACCAATTCACATTCGTTCTAGGGTTGTTGTTTTCTATAACTCGTTTATAGTGTCATTTAACCTCGAAAATACCAAAATGAAGTGTTTTGAAGGATTGCTTGGTGACCAAGCAAACTTTACGTTTTCTTTATTTTGCGGAAAATCACATTCGTTAGTGTTCAAAAACTCTATAGTTTATCCCAATATAATGTGGAAAGTCCACTTTCATCGATTCACTCATTTTCTCTTTTTTGAAAAGTCTCACGAGTTGCAAAAGAGTTATCCTTGACCAATTCACATTCTTTCTAGGGTTGTTGTTTTCTATAACTCGTTTATAGTGCCATTTAACCTCGAAAATACCAAAATGAAATGTTTTGAAGGATTGCTTGGTGACCAAGCAAACTTTACGTTTTCTTTATTTTGCGGAAAATCACATTCGTTAGTGTTCAAAAACTCTATAGTTTATCCCACTATAATGTGGAAAGTCCACTTTCATCGATTCACTCATTTTCTCTTTTTTGAAAAGTCTCACGAGTTGCAAAAGAGTTATCCTTGACCAATTCACATTCTTTCTAGGGTTGTTGTTTTCTATAACTCGTTTATAGTGCCATTTAACCTCGAAAATACCAAAATGAAGTGTTTTTTAGGATTGATTGGTGACCAAGCAAACTTTACGTTTTCTTTATTTTGCGGAAAATCACATTCGTTATTGTTCAAAAACTCTATAGTTTATCCCACTATAATGTGGAAAGTGCACTTTCATCGATTCACTCACTCTCTCTTTTTGAAAAGTCTCACGAGTTGTAAAAGAGTTAACCATGACCAATTCACATTCGTTCTAGGGTTGTTGTTTTCTATAACTCGTTTATAGTGCCATTTAACCTCTAAAATACCAAAATGAAGTGTTTTGTAGGATTGATTGGTGACCAAGCAAACTTTACGTTTTCTTTATTTTGCGGAAAATCACATTCGTTAGTGTTCAAAAACTCTATAGTTTATCCCATTATAATGTGGAAAGTGCACTTTCATCGATTCACTCATTCTCTCTTTTTGAAAAGTTCCACGAGTTGCAAAAGTGACCAAGATCAATTCACATTCGTTCTAGGGTTGTTGTTTTCTATAACTCGTTTATAGTGCCATTTAATCTCGAAAATACCAAAATGAAGTGTTTTGTAGGATTGCTTGGTGACCAAGCAAACTTTACATTTTCTTTATTTTGCGGAAAATCACATTCGTTAGTGTTCAAAAACTCTATAGTTTATCCCACTATAATGTGGAAAGTACACTTTCATCGATTCACTCATTTTCTCTTTTTGAAAAGTCTCACGAGTTGCAAAAGAGTTATCCATTACCAATTCACATTCGTTCTAGGGTTGTTGTTTTCTATAACTCGCTTATAGTGCCAGTTAACCTCGAAAATATCAAAATGAAGTGTTTTGTAGGATTGCTTGGTGACCAAGCAAACTTTACGTTTTCTTTATTTTGCGGAAAATCACATTCGTTAGTGTTCAAAAACTCTATAGTTTATCCCATTATAATGTGGAAAGTGCACTTTCATCGATTCACTCATTCTCTCTTTTTGAAAAGTTCCACGAGTTGCAAAAGTGACCAAGATCAATTCACATTCGTTCTAGGGTTGTTGTTTTCTATAACTCGTTTATAGTGCCATTTAACCTCGAAAATACCAAAATGAAGTGTTTTGTAGGATTGCTTGGTGACCAAGCAAACTTTACATTTTCTTTATTTTGCGGAAAATCACATTCGTTAGTTTTCAAAAACTCTATAGTTTATCCCACTATAATGTGGAAAGTCCACTTTCATCGATTCACTCATTTTCTCTTTTTTGAAAAGTCTCACGAGTTGCAAAAGAGTTATCCTTGACCAATTCACATTCTTTCTAGGGTTGTTGTTTTCTATAACTCGTTTATAGTGTCATTTAACCTCGAAAATACCAAAATGAAGTGTTTTGTAGGATTGCTTGGTGACCAAGCAAACTTTACGTTTTCTTTATTTTGCGGAAAATCACATTCGTTAGTGTTCAAAAACTCTATAGTTTATCCCATTATAATGTGGAAAGTGCACTTTCATCGATTCACTCATTCTCTCTTTTTGAAAAGTCTCACGAGTTGCAAAAGAGTTAACCATGACCAATTCACATTCGTTCTAGGGTTGTTATTTTCTATAACTCGTTTATAGTGCCATTTAACCTCGAAAATACCAAAATGAAGTGTTTTGTAGGATTGCTTGGTGACCAAGCAAACTTTATGTTTTCTTCATTTTGCGGAAAATCACATACGTTAGTTTTCAAAAACTCTATAGTTTATCCCACTATAATGTGGAAAGTGCACTTTCATCGATTCACTCATTCTCTCTTTTTGAAAAGTTCCACGAGTTGCAAAAGTGACCAAGATCAATTCACATTCGTTCTAGGGTTGTTGTTTTCTATAACTCGTTTATAGTGCCATTTAACCTCGAAAATACCAAAATGAAGTGTTTTGTAGGATTGCTTGGTGACCAAGCAAACTTTACGTTTTCTTTATTTTGCGGAAAATAACATTCGTTAGTGTTCAAAAACTCTATAGTTTATCCCATTATAATGTGGAAAGTGCACTTTCATCGATTCACTCATTCTCTCTTTTTGAAAAGTTCCACGAGTTGCAAAAATGACCAAGATTAATTCACATTCGTTCTAGGGTTGTTGTTTTCTATAACTCGTTTATAGTGCCATTTAACCTCGAAAATACCAAAATGAAGTGTTTTGTAGGATTGCTTGGTGACCAAGCAAACTTTACATTTTCTTTATTTTGCGGAAAATCACATTCGTTAGTGTTCAAAAACTCTATAGTTTATCCCACTATAATGTGGAAAGTCCACTTTCATCGATTCACTCATTTTCTCTTTTTTGAAAAGTCTCACGAGTTGCAAAAGAGTTATCCTTGACCAATTCACATTCTTTCTAGGGTTGTTGTTTTCTATAACTCGTTTATAGTGCCATTTAACCTCGAAAATACCAAAATGAAGTGTTTTGTAGGATTGATTGGTGACCAAGCAAACTTTACGTTTTCTTTATTTTGCGGAAAATCACATTCGTTAGTGTTCAAAAACTCTATAGTTTATCCCACTATAATGTGGAAAGTGCACTTTCATCGATAGACTCATTCTCTCTTTTTGAAAAGTCTCACGAGTTGCAAAAGAGTTAACCATGACCAATTCACATTCGTTCTAGGGTTGTTGTTTTCTATAACTCGTTTATAGTGCCATTTAACCTCGAAAATACCAAAATGAAGTGTTTTGTAGGATTGCTTGGTGACCAAGCAAACTTTATGTTTTCTTCATTTTGCGAAAAATCACATACGTTAGTTTTCAAAAACTCTATAGTTTATCCCACTATAATGTGGAAAGTGCACTTTCATCGATTCACTCATTCTCTCTTTTTGAAAAGTCTCACGAGTTGCAAAAGAGTTAACCATGACCAATTCACATTCGTTCTAGGGTTGTTGTTTTCTATAACTCGTTTATAGTGCCATTTAACCTCGAAAATACCAAAATGAAGTGTTTTGTAGGATTGCTTGGTGACCAAGCAAACTTTACGTTTTCTTTATTTTGCGGAAAATCACATTCGTTAGTGTTCAAAAACTCTATAGTTTATCCCATTATAATGTGGAAAGTGCACTTTCATCGATTCACTCATTCTCTCTTTTTGAAAAGTCTCACGAGTTGCAAAAGAGTTAACCATGACCAATTCACATTCGTTCTAGGGTTGTTATTTTCTATAACTCGTTTATAGTGCCATTTAACCTCGAAAATACCAAAATGAAGTGTTTTGTAGGATTGCTTGGTGACCAAGCAAACTTTATGTTTTCTTCATTTTGCGGAAAATCACATACGTTAGTTTTCAAAAACTCTATAGTTTATCCCACTATAATGTGGAAAGTGCACTTTCATCGATTCACTCATTCTCTCTTTTTGAAAAGTTCCACGAGTTGCAAAAGTGACCAAGATCAATTCACATTCGTTCTAGGGTTGTTGTTTTCTATAACTCGTTTATAGTGCCATTTAACCTCGAAAATACCAAAATGAAGTGTTTTGTAGGATTGCTTGGTGACCAAGCAAACTTTACGTTTTCTTTATTTTGCGGAAAATAACATTCGTTACTGTTCAAAAACTCTATAGTTTATCCCATTATAATGTGGAAAGTGCACTTTCATCGATTCACTCATTCTCTCTTTTTGAAAAGTTCCACGAGTTGCAAAAATGACCAAGATCAATTCACATTCGTTCTAGGGTTGTTGTTTTCTATAACTCGTTTATAGTGCCATTTAACCTCGAAAATACCAAAATGAAGTGTTTTGTAGGATTGCTTGGTGACCAAGCAAACTTTACATTTTCTTTATTTTGCGGAAAATCACATTCGTTAGTGTTCAAAAACTCTATAGTTTATCCCACTATAATGTGGAAAGTCCACTTTCATCGATTCACTCATTTTCTCTTTTTTGAAAAGTCTCACGAGTTGCAAAAGAGTTATCCTTGACCAATTCACATTCGTTCTAGGGTTGTTGTTTTCTATAACTCGTTTATAGTGCCATTTAACCTCGAAAATACCAAAATGAAGTGTTTTGTAGGATTGCTTGGTGACCAAGCAAACTTTACGTTTTCTTTATTTTGCGGAAAATCACATTCGTTAGTGTTCAAAAACTCTATAGTTTATCCCATTATAATGTGGAAAGTGCACTTTCATCGATTCACTCATTCTCTCTTTTTGAAAAGTCTCACGAGTTGCAAAAGAGTTAACCATGACCAATTCACATTCGTTCTAGGGTTGTTATTTTCTATAACTCGTTTATAGTGCCATTTAACCTCGAAAATACCAAAATGAAGTGTTTTGTAGGATTGCTTGGTGACCAAGCAAACTTTATGTTTTCTTCATTTTGCGGAAAATCACATACGTTAGTTTTCAAAAACTCTATAGTTTATCCCACTATAATGTGGAAAGTGCACTTTCATCGATTCACTCATTCTCTCTTTTTGAAAAGTTCCACGAGTTGCAAAAGTGACCAAGATCAATTCACATTCGTTCTAGGGTTGTTGTTTTCTATAACTCGTTTATAGTGCCATTTAACCTCGAAAATACCAAAATGAAGTGTTTTGTAGGATTGCTTGGTGACCAAGCAAACTTTACGTTTTCTTTATTTTGCGGAAAATAACATTCGTTAGTGTTCAAAAACTCTATAGTTTATCCCATTATAATGTGGAAAGTGCACTTTCATCGATTCACTCATTCTCTCTTTTTGAAAAGTTCCACGAGTTGCAAAAATGACCAAGATCAATTCACATTCGTTCTAGGGTTGTTGTTTTCTATAACTCGTTTATAGTGCCATTTAACCTCGAAAATACCAAAATGAAGTGTTTTGTAGGATTGCTTGGTGACCAAGCAAACTTTACATTTTCTTTATTTTGCGGAAAATCACATTCGTTAGTGTTCAAAAACTCTATAGTTTATCCCACTATAATGTGGAAAGTCCACTTTCATCGATTCACTCATTTTCTCTTTTTTGAAAAGTCTCACGAGTTGCAAAAGAGTTATCCTTGACCAATTCACATTCTTTCTAGGGTTGTTGTTTTCTATAACTCGTTTATAGTGCCATTTAACCTCGAAAATACCAAAATGAAGTGTTTTGTAGGATTGATTGGTGACCAAGCAAACTTTACGTTTTCTTTATTTTGCGGAAAATCACATTCGTTAGTGTTCAAAAACTCTATAGTTTATCCCACTATAATGTGGAAAGTGCACTTTCATCGATAGACTCATTCTCTCTTTTTGAAAAGTCTCACGAGTTGCAAAAGAGTTAACCATGACCAATTCACATTCGTTCTAGGGTTGTTGTTTTCTATAACTCGTTTATAGTGCCATTTAACCTCGAAAATACCAAAATGAAGTGTTTTGTAGGATTGCTTGGTGACCAAGCAAACTTTATGTTTTCTTCATTTTGCGGAAAATCACATACGTTAGTTTTCAAAAACTCTATAGTTTATCCCACTATAATGTGGAAAGTGCACTTTCATCGATTCACTCATTCTCTCTTTTTGAAAAGTCTCACGAGTTGCAAAAGAGTTAACCATGACCAATTCACATTCGTTCTAGGGTTGTTGTTTTCTATAACTCGTTTATAGTGCCATTTAACCTCGAAAATACCAAAATGAAGTGTTTTGAAGGATTGCTTGGTGACCAAGCAAACTTTACGTTTTCTTTATTTTGCGGAAAATCACATTCGTTAGTGTTCAAAAACTCTATAGTTTATCCCACTATAATGTGGAAAGTCCACTTTCATCGATTCACTCATTTTCTCTTTTTTGAAAAGTCTCACGAGTTGCAAAAGAGTTATCCTTGACCAATTCACATTCTTTCTAGGGTTGTTGTTTTCTATAACTCGTTTATAGTGCCATTTAACCTCGAAAATACCAAAATGAAGTGTTTTGTAGGATTGCTTGGTGACCAAGCAAACTTTACGTTTTCTTTATTTTGCGGAAAATCACATTCCTTAGTGTTCAAAAACTCTATAGTTTATCCCACTATAATGTGGAAAGTGCACTTTCATCGATAGACTCATTCTCTCTTTATGAAAAGTCTCACGAGTTGCAAAAGAGTTAACCATGACCAATTCACATTCGTTCTAGGGTTGTTGTTTTCTATAACTCGTTTATTGTGCCATTTAACCTCGAAAATACCAAAATGAAGTGTTTTGTAGGATTGCTTGGTGACCAAGCAAACTTTATGTTTTCTTCATTTTGCGGAAAATCACATACGTTAGTTTTCAAAAACTCTATAGTTTATCCCACTATAATGTGGAAAGTGCACTTTCATCGATTCACTCATTCTCTCTTTTTGAAAAGTCTCACGAGTTGCAAAAGAGTTAACCATGACCAATTCACATTCGTTATAGGGTTGTTGTTTTCTATAACTCGTTTATAGTGCCATTTAACCTCGAAAATACCAAAATGAAGTGTTTTGAAGGATTGCTTGGTGACCAAGCAAACTTTACGTTTTCTTTATTTTGCGGAAAATCACATTCGTTAGTGTTCAAAAACTCTATAGTTTATCCCACTATAATGTGGAAAGTCCACTTTCATCGATTCACTCATTTTCTCTTTTTTGAAAAGTCTCACGAGTTGCAAAAGAGTTATCCTTGACCAATTCACATTCTTTCTAGGGTTGTTGTTTTCTATAACTCGTTTATAGTGCCATTTAACCTCGAAAATACCAAAATGAAGTGTTTTGTAGGATTGCTTGGTGACCAAGCAAACTTTACGTTTTCTTTATTTTGCGGAAAATCACATTCCTTAGTGTTCAAAAACTCTATAGTTTATCCCACTATAATGTGGAAAGTCCACTTTCATCGATTCACTCATTCTCTCTTTTTGAAAAGTCTCACGAGTTGCAAAAGAGTTAACCATGACCAATTCACATTCGTTCTAGGGTTGTTGTTTTCTATAACTCGTTTATAGTGCCATTTAACCTCGAAAATACCAAAATGAAGTGTTTTGTAGGATTGATTGGTGACCAAGCAAACTTTATGTTTTCTTCATTTTGCGGAAAATCACATACGTTAGTTCTCAAAAACTCTATAGTTTATCCTTCACTCATTCTCTCTTTTTGAAAAGTCTCACGAGTTGCAAAAGAGTTAACCATGACCAATTCACATTCGTTCTAGGGTTGTTGTTTTCTATAACTCGTTTATAGTGCCATTTAACCTCGAAAATACCAAAATGAAGTGTTTTGAAGGATTGCTTGGTGACCAAGCACACGTTACGTTTTCTTTATTTTGCGGAAAATCACATTCGTTAGTGTTCAAAAACTCTATAGTTTATCCCACTATAATGTGGAAAGTCCACTTTCATCGATTCACTCATTTTCTCTTTTTTGAAAAGTCTCACGAGTTGCAAAAGAGTTATCCTTGACCAATTCACATTCTTTCTAGGGTTGTTGTTTTCTATAACTCGTTTATAGTGCCATTTAACCTCGAAAATACCAAAATGAAGTGTTTTGTAGGATTGCTTGGTGGCCAAGCAAACTTTATGTTTTCTTCATTTTGCGGAAAATCACATACGTTAGTTTTCAAAAACTCTATAGTTTATCCCACTATAATGTGGAAAGTGCACTTTCATCGATTCACTCATTCTCTCTTTTTGAAAAGTCTCACGAGTTGCAAAAGAGTTAACCATGACCAATTCACATTCGTTCTAGGGTTGTTGTTTTCTATAACTCGTTTATAGTGCCATTTAACCTCGAAAATACCAAAATGAAGTGTTTTGAAGGATTGCTTGGTGACCAAGCAAACTTTACGTTTTCTTTATTTTGCGGAAAATCACATTCGTTAGTGTTCAAAAACTCTATAGTTTATCCCACTATAATGTGGAAAGTCCACTTTCATCGATTCACTCATTTTCTCTTTTTTGAAAAGTCTCACGAGTTGCAAAAGAGTTATCCTTGACCAATTCACATTCTTTCTAGGGTTGTTGTTTTCTATAACTCGTTTATAGTGCCATTTAACCTCGAAAATACCAAAATGAAGTGTTTTGAAGGATTGCTTGGTGACCAAGCAAACTTTACGTTTTCTTTATTTTGCGGAAAATCACATTCGTTAGTGTTCAAAAACTCTATAGTTTATCCCACTATAATGTGGAAAGTCCACTTTCATCGATTCACTCATTTTCTCTTTTTTGAAAAGTCTCACGAGTTGCAAAAGAGTTATCCTTGACCAATTCACATTCTTTCTAGGGTTGTTGTTTTCTATAACTCGTTTATAGTGCCATTTAACCTCGAAAATACCAAAATGAAGTGTTTTGTTGGATTGCTTGGTGACCAAGCAAACTTTACGTTTTCTTTATTTTGCGGAAAATCACATTCCTTAGTGTTCAAAAACTCTATAGTTTATCCTACTATAATGTGGAAAGTGCACTTTCATCGATTCACTCATTCTCTCTTTTTGAAAAGTCTCACGAGTTGCAAAAGAGTTAACCATGACCAATTCACATTCGTTATAGGGTTGTTGTTTTCTATAACTCGTTTATAGTGCCATTTAACCTCGAAAATACCAAAATGAAGTGTTTTGTAGGATTGATTGGTGACCAAGCAAACTTTACGTTTTCTTTATTTTGCGGAAAATCACATTCGTTAGTGTTCAAAAACTCTATAGTTTATCCCACTATAATGTGGAAAGTGCACTTTCATCGATTCACTCATTCTCTCTTTTTGAAAAGTCTCACGAGTTGCAAAAGAGTTAATCATGACCAATTCACATTTGTTCTAGGGTTGTTGGTTTCTATAACTCGTTTATAGTGCCATTTAACCTCGAAAATATCAAAATGAAGTGTTTTGTAGGATTGCTTGGTGACCAAGCAAACTTTACGTTTTCTTTATTTTGCGGAAAATCACATTCGTTAGTGTTCAAAAACTCTATAGTTTATCCCACTATAATGTGGAAAGTGCACTTTCATCGATAGACTCATTCTCTCTTTTTGAAAAGTCTCACGAGTTGCAAAAGAGTTAACCATGACCAATTCACATTCGTTCTAGGGTTGTTGTTTTCTATAACTCGTTTATAGTGCCATTTAACCTCGAAAATACCAAAATGAAGTGTTTTGAAGGATTGCTTGGTGACCAAGCAAACTTTACGTTTTCTTTATTTTGCGGAAAATCACATTCGTTAGTGTTCAAAAACTCTATAGTTTATCCCATTATAATGTGGAAAGTGCACTTTCATCGATTCACTCATTCTCTCTTTTTGAAAAGTTCCACGAGTTGCAAAAGTGACCAAGATCAATTCACATTCGTTCTAGGGTTGTTGTTTTCTATAACTCGTTTATAGTGCCATTTAACCTCGAAAATACCAAAATGAAGTGTTTTGTAGGATTGCTTGGTGACAAAGCAAACTTTACATTTTCTTTATTTTGCGGAAAATCACATTCGTTAGTGTTCAAAAACTCTATAGTTTATCCCACTATAATGTGGAAAGTACACTTTCATCGATTCACTCATTTTCTCTTTTTGAAAAGTCTCACGAGTTGCAAAAGAGTTATCCATTACCAATTCACATTCGTTCTAGGGTTGTTGTTTTCTATAACTCGCTTATAGTGCCAGTTAACCTCGAAAATATCAAAATGAAGTGTTTTGTAGGATTGCTTGGTGACCAAGCAAACTTTACGTTTTCTTTATTTTGCGGAAAATCACATTCGTTAGTGTTCAAAAACTCTATAGTTTATCCCATTATAATGTGGAAAGTGCACTTTCATCGATTCACTCATTCTCTCTTTTTGAAAAGTTCCACGAGTTGCAAAAGTGACCAAGATCAATTCACATTCGTTCTAGGGTTGTTGTTTTCTATAACTCGTTTATAGTGCCATTTAACCTCGAAAATACCAAAATTAAGTGTTTTGTAGGATTGCTTGGTGACCAAGCAAACTTTACATTTTCTTTATTTTGCGGAAAATCACATTCGTTAGTGTTCAAAAACTCTATAGTTTATCCCACTATAATGTGGAAAGTCCACTTTCATCGATTCACTCATTTTCTCTTTTTTGAAAAGTCTCACGAGTTGCAAAAGAGTTATCCTTGACCAATTCACATTCTTTCTAGGGTTGTTGTTTTCTATAACTCGTTTATAGTGCCATTTAACCTCGAAAATACCAAAATGAAGTGTTTTGTAGGATTGATTGGTGACCAAGCAAACTTTACGTTTTCTTTATTTTGCGGAAAATCACATTCGTTAGTGTTCAAAAACTCTATAGTTTATCCCACTATAATGTGGAAAGTGCACTTTCATCGATAGACTCATTCTCTCTTTTTGAAAAGTCTCACGAGTTGCAAAAGAGTTAACCATGACCAATTCACATTCGTTCTAGGGTTGTTGTTTTCTATAACTCGTTTATAGTGCCATTTAACCTCGAAAATACCAAAATGAAGTGTTTTGTAGGATTGCTTGGTGACCAAGCAAACTTTATGTTTTCTTCATTTTGCGGAAAATCACATACGTTAGTTTTCAAAAACTCTATAGTTTATCCCACTATAATGTGGAAAGTGCACTTTCATCGATTCACTCATTCTCTCTTTTTGAAAAGTTCCACGAGTTGCAAAAGTGACCAAGATCAATTCACATTCGTTCTAGGGTTGTTGTTTTCTATAACTCGTTTATAGTGCCATTTAACCTCGAAAATACCAAAATGAAGTGTTTTGAAGGATTGCTTGGTGACCAAGCAAACTTTACGTTTTCTTTATTTTGCGGAAAATCACATTCGTTAGTGTTCAAAAACTCTATAGTTTATCCCATTATAATGTGGAAAGTGCACTTTCATCGATTCACTCATTCTCTCTTTTTGAAAAGTTCCACGAGTTGCAAAAGTGACCAAGATCAATTCACATTCGTTCTAGGGTTGTTGTTTTCTATAACTCGTTTATAGTGCCATTTAACCTCGAAAATACCAAAATGAAGTGTTTTGTAGGATTGCTTGGTGACAAAGCAAACTTTACATTTTCTTTATTTTGCGGAAAATCACATTCGTTAGTGTTCAAAAACTCTATAGTTTATCCCACTATAATGTGGAAAGTACACTTTCATCGATTCACTCATTTTCTCTTTTTGAAAAGTCTCACGAGTTGCAAAAGAGTTATCCATTACCAATTCACATTCGTTCTAGGGTTGTTGTTTTCTATAACTCGCTTATAGTGCCAGTTAACCTCGAAAATATCAAAATGAAGTGTTTTGTAGGATTGCTTGGTGACCAAGCAAACTTTACGTTTTCTTTATTTTGCGGAAAATCACATTCGTTAGTGTTCAAAAACTCTATAGTTTATCCCATTATAATGTGGAAAGTGCACTTTCATCGATTCACTCATTCTCTCTTTTTGAAAAGTTCCACGAGTTGCAAAAGTGACCAAGATCAATTCACATTCGTTCTAGGGTTGTTGTTTTCTATAACTCGTTTATAGTGCCATTTAACCTCGAAAATACCAAAATTAAGTGTTTTGTAGGATTGCTTGGTGACCAAGCAAACTTTACATTTTCTTTATTTTGCGGAAAATCACATTCGTTAGTGTTCAAAAACTCTATAGTTTATCCCACTATAATGTGGAAAGTCCACTTTCATCGATTCACTCATTTTCTCTTTTTTGAAAAGTCTCACGAGTTGCAAAAGAGTTATCCTTGACCAATTCACATTCTTTCTAGGGTTGTTGTTTTCTATAACTCGTTTATAGTGCCATTTAACCTCGAAAATACCAAAATGAAGTGTTTTGTAGGATTGATTGGTGACCAAGCAAACTTTACGTTTTCTTTATTTTGCGGAAAATCACATTCGTTAGTGTTCAAAAACTCTATAGTTTATCCCACTATAATGTGGAAAGTGCACTTTCATCGATAGACTCATTCTCTCTTTTTGAAAAGTCTCACGAGTTGCAAAAGAGTTAACCATGACCAATTCACATTCGTTCTAGGGTTGTTGTTTTCTATAACTCGTTTATAGTGCCATTTAACCTCGAAAATACCAAAATGAAGTGTTTTGTAGGATTGCTTGGTGACCAAGCAAACTTTATGTTTTCTTCATTTTGCGGAAAATCACATACGTTAGTTTTCAAAAACTCTATAGTTTATCCCACTATAATGTGGAAAGTGCACTTTCATCGATTCACTCATTCTCTCTTTTTGAAAAGTCTCACGAGTTGCAAAAGAGTTAACCATGACCAATTCACATTCGTTCTAGGGTTGTTGTTTTCTATAACTCGTTTATAGTGCCATTTAACCTCGAAAATACCAAAATGAAGTGTTTTGAAGGATTGCTTGGTGACCAAGCAAACTTTACGTTTTCTTTATTTTGCGGAAAATCACATTCGTTAGTGTTCAAAAACTCTATAGTTTATCCCACTATAATGTGGAAAGTCCACTTTCATCGATTCACTCATTTTCTCTTTTTTGAAAAGTCTCACGAGTTGCAAAAGAGTTATCCTTGACCAATTCACATTCTTTCTAGGGTTGTTGTTTTCTATAACTCGTTTATAGTGCCATTTAACCTCGAAAATACCAAAATGAAGTGTTTTGTAGGATTGCTTGGTGACCAAGCAAACTTTACGTTTTCTTTATTTTGCGGAAAATCACATTCCTTAGTGTTCAAAAACTCTATAGTTTATCCCACTATAATGTGGAAAGTGCACTTTCATCGATAGACTCATTCTCTCTTTTTGAAAAGTCTCACGAGTTGCAAAAGAGTTAACCATGACCAATTCACATTCGTTCTAGGGTTGTTGTTTTCTATAACTCGTTTATTGTGCCATTTAACTTCGAAAATACCAAAATGAAGTGTTTTGTAGGATTGCTTGGTGACCAAGCAAACTTTATGTTTTCTTCATTTTGCGGAAAATCACATACGTTAGTTTTCAAAAACTCTATAGTTTATCCCACTATAATGTGGAAAGTGCACTTTCATCGATTCACTCATTCTCTCTTTTTGAAAAGTCTCACGAGTTGCAAAAGAGTTAACCATGACCAATTCACATTCGTTATAGGGTTGTTGTTTTCTATAACTCGTTTATAGTGCCATTTAACCTCGAAAATACCAAAATGAAGTGTTTTGAAGGATTGCTTGGTGACCAAGCAAACTTTACGTTTTCTTTATTTTGCGGAAAATCACATTCGTTAGTGTTCAAAAACTCTATAGTTTATCCCACTATAATGTGGAAAGTCCACTTTCATCGATTCACTCATTTTCTCTTTTTTGAAAAGTCTCACGAGTTGCAAAAGAGTTATCCTTGACCAATTCACATTCTTTCTAGGGTTGTTGTTTTCTATAACTCGTTTATAGTGCCATTTAACCTCGAAAATACCAAAATGAAGTGTTTTGTAGGATTGCTTGGTGACCAAGCAAACTTTACGTTTTCTTTATTTTGCGGAAAATCACATTCCTTAGTGTTCAAAAACTCTATAGTTTATCCCACTATAATGTGGAAAGTCCACTTTCATCGATTCACTCATTCTCTCTTTTTGAAAAGTCTCACGAGTTGCAAAAGAGTTAACCATGACCAATTCACATTCGTTCTAGGGTTGTTGTTTTCTATAACTCGTTTATAGTGCCATTTAACCTCGAAAATACCAAAATGAAGTGTTTTGTAGGATTGATTGGTGACCAAGCAAACTTTATGTTTTCTTCATTTTGCGGAAAATCACATACGTTAGTTCTCAAAAACTCTATAGTTTATCCTTCACTCATTCTCTCTTTTTGAAAAGTCTCACGAGTTGCAAAAGAGTTAACCATGACCAATTCACATTCGTTCTAGGGTTGTTGTTTTCTATAACTCGTTTATAGTGCCATTTAACCTCGAAAATACCAAAATGAAGTGTTTTGAAGGATTGCTTGGTGACCAAGCACACGTTACGTTTTCTTTATTTTGCGGAAAATCACATTCGTTAGTGTTCAAAAACTCTATAGTTTATCCCACTATAATGTGGAAAGTCCACTTTCATCGATTCACTCATTTTCTCTTTTTTGAAAAGTCTCACGAGTTGCAAAAGAGTTATCCTTGACCAATTCACATTCTTTCTAGGGTTGTTGTTTTCTATAACTCGTTTATAGTGCCATTTAACCTCGAAAATACCAAAATGAAGTGTTTTGTAGGATTGCTTGGTGGCCAAGCAAACTTTATGTTTTCTTCATTTTGCGGAAAATCACATACGTTAGTTTTCAAAAACTCTATAGTTTATCCCACTATAATGTGGAAAGTGCACTTTCATCGATTCACTCATTCTCTCTTTTTGAAAAGTCTCACGAGTTGCAAAAGAGTTAACCATGACCAATTCACATTCGTTCTAGGGTTGTTGTTTTCTATAACTCGTTTATAGTGCCATTTAACCTCGAAAATACCAAAATGAAGTGTTTTGAAGGATTGCTTGGTGACCAAGCAAACTTTACGTTTTCTTTATTTTGCGGAAAATCACATTCGTTAGTGTTCAAAAACTCTATAGTTTATCCCACTATAATGTGGAAAGTCCACTTTCATCGATTCACTCATTTTCTCTTTTTTGAAAAGTCTCACGAGTTGCAAAAGAGTTATCCTTGACCAATTCACATTCTTTCTAGGGTTGTTGTTTTCTATAACTCGTTTATAGTGCCATTTAACCTCGAAAATACCAAAATGAAGTGTTTTGAAGGATTGCTTGGTGACCAAGCAAACTTTACGTTTTCTTTATTTTGCGGAAAATCACATTCGTTAGTGTTCAAAAACTCTATAGTTTATCCCACTATAATGTGGAAAGTCCACTTTCATCGATTCACTCATTTTCTCTTTTTTGAAAAGTCTCACGAGTTGCAAAAGAGTTATCCTTGACCAATTCACATTCTTTCTAGGGTTGTTGTTTTCTATAACTCGTTTATAGTGCCATTTAACCTCGAAAATACCAAAATGAAGTGTTTTGTTGGATTGCTTGGTGACCAAGCAAACTTTACGTTTTCTTTATTTTGCGGAAAATCACATTCCTTAGTGTTCAAAAACTCTATAGTTTATCCTACTATAATGTGGAAAGTGCACTTTCATCGATTCACTCATTCTCTCTTTTTGAAAAGTCTCACGAGTTGCAAAAGAGTTAACCATGACCAATTCACATTCGTTCTAGGGTTGTTGTTTTCTATAACTCGTTTATAGCGCCATTTAACCTCGAAAATACCAAAATGAAGTGTTTTGTAGGATTGATTGGTGACCAAGCAAACTTTATGTTTTCTTCATTTTGCGGAAAATCACATACGTTAGTTCTCAAAAACTCTATAGTTTATCCCACTATAATGTGGAAAGTGCACTTTCATCGATTCACTCATTCTCTCTTTTTGAAAAGTCTCACGAGTTGCAAAAGAGTTAACCATGACCAATTCACATTCGTTCTAGGGTTGTTGTTTTCTATAACTCGTTTATAGTGCCATTTAACCTCGAAAATACCAAAATGAAGTGTTTTGAAGGATTGCTTGGTGACCAAGCACACGTTACGTTTTCTTTATTTTGCGGAAAATCACATTCGTTAGTGTTCAAAAACTCTATAGTTTATCCCACTATAATGTGGAAAGTCCACTTTCATCGATTCACTCATTTTCTCTTTTTTGAAAAGTCTCACGAGTTGCAAAAGAGTTATCCTTGACCAATTCACATTCTTTCTAGGGTTGTTGTTTTCTATAACTCGTTTATAGTGCCATTTAACCTCGAAAATACCAAAATGAAGTGTTTTGTAGGATTGATTGGTGACCAAGCAAACTTTACGTTTTCTTTATTTTGCGGAAAATCACATTCGTTAGTGTTCAAAAACTCTATAGTTTATTCCACTATAATGTGGAAAGTGCACTTTTATCGATTCACTCATTCTCTCTTTTTGAAAAGTCTCACGAGTTGCAAAAGACTTAACCATGACCAATTCACATTTGTTCTAGGGTTGTTGTTTTCTATAACTCGTTTATAGTGCCATTTAACCTCGAAAATATCAAAATGAAGTGTTTTGTAGGATTGCTTGGTGACCAAGCAAACTTTACGTTTTCTTTATTTTGCGGAAAATCACATTCGTTAGTGTTCAAAAACTCTATAGTTTATCCCATTATAATGTGGAAAGTGCACTTTCATCGATTCACTCATTCTCTCTTTTTGAAAAGTTCCACGAGTTGCAAAAGTGACCAAGATCAATTCACATTCGTTCTAGGGTTGTTGTTTTCTATAACTCGTTTATAGTGCCATTTAACCTCGAAAATACCAAAATGAAGTGTTTTGTAGGATTGCTTGGTGACAAAGCAAACTTTACATTTTCTTTATTTTGCGGAAAATCACATTCGTTAGTGTTCAAAAACTCTATAGTTTATCCCACTATAATGTGGAAAGTACACTTTCATCGATTCACTCATTTTCTCTTTTTGAAAAGTCTCACGAGTTGCAAAAGAGTTATCCATTACCAATTCACATTCGTTCTAGGGTTGTTGTTTTCTATAACTCGCTTATAGTGCCAGTTAACCTCGAAAATATCAAAATGAAGTGTTTTGTAGGATTGCTTGGTGACCAAGCAAACTTTACGTTTTCTTTATTTTGCGGAAAATCACATTCGTTAGTGTTCAAAAACTCTATAGTTTATCCCATTATAATGTGGAAAGTGCACTTTCATCGATTCACTCATTCTCTCTTTTTGAAAAGTTCCACGAGTTGCAAAAGTGACCAAGATCAATTCACATTCGTTCTAGGGTTGTTGTTTTCTATAACTCGTTTATAGTGCCATTTAACCTCGAAAATACCAAAATGAAGTGTTTTGTAGGATTGCTTGGTGACCAAGCAAACTTTACATTTTCTTTATTTTGCGGAAAATCACATTCGTTAGTGTTCAAAAACTCTATAGTTTATCCCACTATAATGTGGAAAGTACACTTTCATCGATTCACTCATTTTCTCTTTTTGAAAAGTCTCACGAGTTGCAAAAGAGTTATCCATTACCAATTCACATTCGTTCTAGGGTTGTTGTTTTCTATAACTCGCTTATAGTGCCAGTTAACCTCGAAAATATCAAAATGAAGTGTTTTGTAGGATTGCTTGGTGACCAAGCAAACTTTACGTTTTCTTTATTTTGCGGAAAATCACATTCGTTAGTGTTCAAAAACTCTATAGTTTATCCCATTATAATGTGGAAAGTGCACTTTCATCGATTCACTCATTCTCTCTTTTTGAAAAGTTCCACGAGTTGCAAAAGTGACCAAGATCAATTCACATTCGTTCTAGGGTTGTTGTTTTCTATAACTCGTTTATAGTGCCATTTAACCTCGAAAATACCAAAATGAAGTGTTTTGTAGGATTGCTTGGTGACCAAGCAAACTTTACGTTTTCTTTATTTTGCGGAAAATCACATTCGTTAGTGTTCAAAAACTCTATAGTTTATCCCACTATAATGTGGAAAGTCCACTTTCATCGATTCACTCATTTTCTCTTTTTTGAAAAGTCTCACGAGTTGCAAAAGAGTTATCCTTGACCAATTCACATTCTTTCTAGGGTTGTTGTTTTCTATAACTCGTTTATAGTGCCATTTAACCTCGAAAATACCAAAATGAAGTGTTTTGTAGGATTGATTGGTGACCAAGCAAACTTTACGTTTTCTTTATTTTGCGGAAAATCACATTCGTTAGTGTTCAAAAACTCTATAGTTTATCCCATTATAATGTGGAAAGTGCACTTTCATCGATTCACTCATTCTCTCTTTTTGAAAAGTTCCACGAGTTGCAAAAGTGACCAAGATCAATTCACATTCGTTCTAGGGTTGTTGTTTTCTATAACTCGTTTATAGTGCCATTTAACCTCGAAAATATCAAAATGAAGTGTTTTGTAGGATTGCTTGGTGACAAAGCAAACTTTACGTTTTCTTTATTTTGCGGAAAATCACATTCGTTAGTGTTCAAAAACTCTATAGTTTATCCCACTATAATGTGGAAAGTACACTTTCATCGATTCACTCATTCTCTCTTTTTGAAAAGTCTCACGAGTTGCAAAAGAGTTATCCATTACCAATTCACATTCGTTCTAGGGTTGTTGTTTTCTATAACTCGCTTATAGTGCCAGTTAACCTCGAAAATATCAAAATGAAGTGTTTTGTAGGATTGCTTGGTGACCAAGCAAACTTTACGTTTTCTTTATTTTGCGGAAAATCACATTCGTTAGTGTTCAAAAACTCTATAGTTTATCCCATTATAATGTGGAAAGTGCACTTTCATCGATTCACTCATTCTCTCTTTTTGAAAAGTTCCACGAGTTGCAAAAGTGACCAAGATCAATTCACATTCGTTCTAGGGTTGTTGTTTTCTATAACTCGTTTATAGTGCCATTTAACCTCGAAAATACCAAAATGAAGTGTTTTGTAGGATTGCTTGGTGACCAAGCAAACTTTACATTTTCTTTATTTTGCGGAAAATCACATTCGTTAGTGTTCAAAAACTCTATAGTTTATCCCACTATAATGTGGAAAGTCCACTTTCATCGATTCACTCATTTTCTCTTTTTTGAAAAGTCTCACGAGTTGCAAAAGAGTTATCCTTGACCAATTCACATTCTTTCTAGGGTTGTTGTTTTCTATAACTCGTTTATAGTGCCATTTAACCTCGAAAATACCAAAATGAAGTGTTTTGTAGGATTGATTGGTGACCAAGCAAACTTTACGTTTTCTTTATTTTGCGGAAAATCACATTCGTTAGTGTTCAAAAACTCTATAGTTTATCCCACTATAATGTGGAAAGTGCACTTTCATCGATTCACTCATTCTCTCTTTTTGAAAAGTCTCACGAGTTGCAAAAGAGTTAATCATGACCAATTCACATTTGTTCTAGGGTTGTTGGTTTCTATAACTCGTTTATAGTGCCATTTAACCTCGAAAATATCAAAATGAAGTGTTTTGTAGGATTGCTTGGTGACCAAGCAAACTTTACGTTTTCTTTATTTTGCGGAAAATCACATTCGTTAGTGTTCAAAAACTCTATAGTTTATCCCACTATAATGTGGAAAGTGCACTTTCATCGATAGACTCATTCTCTCTTTTTGAAAAGTCTCATGAGTTGCAAAAGAGTTAACCATGACCAATTCACATTCGTTCTAGGGTTGTTGTTTTCTATAACTCGTTTATAGTGCCATTTAACCTCGAAAATACCAAAATGAAGTGTTTTGAAGGATTGCTTGGTGACCAAGCAAACTTTACGTTTTCTTTATTTTGCGGAAAATCACATTCGTTAGTGTTCAAAAACTCTATAGTTTATCCCACTATAATGTGGAAAGTCCACTTTCATCGATTCACTCATTTTCTCTTTTTTGAAAAGTCTCACGAGTTGCAAAAGAGTTATCCTTGACCAATTCACATTCTTTCTAGGGTTGTTGTTTTCTATAACTCGTTTATAGTGCCATTTAACCTCGAAAATACCAAAATGAAGTGTTTTGTAGGATTGCTTGGTGACCAAGCAAACTTTACGTTTTCTTTATTTTGCGGAAAATCACATTCCTTAGTGTTCAAAAACTCTATAGTTTATCCCACTATAATGTGGAAAGTGCACTTTCATCGATAGACTCATTCTCTCTTTTTGAAAAGTCTCACGAGTTGCAAAAGAGTTAACCATGACCAATTCACATTCTTTCTAGGGTTGTTGTTTTCTATAACTCGTTTATAGTGCCATTTAACCTCGAAAATACCAAAATGAAGTGTTTTGTAGGATTGATTGGTGACCAAGCAAACTTTACGTTTTCTTTATTTTGCGGAAAATCACATTCGTTAGTGTTCAAAAACTCTATAGTTTATCCCACTATAATGTGGAAAGTGCACTTTCATCGATTCACTCATTCTCTCTTTTTGAAAAGTCTCACGAGTTGCAAAAGAGTTAACCATGACCAATTCACATTTGGTCTAGGGTTGTTGGTTTCTATAACTCGTTTATAGTGCCATTTAACCTCGAAAATATCAAAATGAAGTGTTTTGTAGGATTGCTTGGTGACCAAGCAAACTTTACGTTTTCTTTATTTTGCGGAAAATCACATTCGTTAGTGTTCAAAAACTCTATAGTTTATCCCACTATAATGTGGAAAGTGCACTTTCATCGATAGACTCATTCTCTCTTTTTGAAAAGTCTCACGAGTTGCAAAAGAGTTAACCATGACCAATTCACATTCGTTCTAGGGTTGTTGTTTTCTATAACTCGTTTATAGTGCCATTTAACCTCGAAAATACCAAAATGAAGTGTTTTGAAGGATTGCTTGGTGACCAAGCAAACTTTACGTTTTCTTTATTTTGCGGAAAATCACATTCGTTAGTGTTCAAAAACTCTATAGTTTATCCCACTATAATGTGGAAAGTCCACTTTCATCGATTCACTCATTTTCTCTTTTTTGAAAAGTCTCACGAGTTGCAAAAGAGTTATCCTTGACCAATTCACATTCTTTCTAGGGTTGTTGTTTTCTATAACTCGTTTATAGTGCCATTTAACCTCGAAAATACCAAAATGAAGTGTTTTGTAGGATTGCTTGGTGACCAAGCAAACTTTACGTTTTCTTTATTTTGCGGAAAATCACATTCGTTAGTGTTCAAAAACTCTATAGTTTATCCCACTATAATGTGGAAAGTGCACTTTCATCGATTCACTCATTCTCTCTTTTTGAAAAGTCTCACGAGTTGCAAAAGAGTTAATCATGACCAATTCACATTTGTTCTAGGGTTGTTGGTTTCTATAACTCGTTTATAGTGCCATTTAACCTCGAAAATATCAAAATGAAGTGTTTTGTAGGATTGCTTGGTGACCAAGCAAACTTTACGTTTTCTTTATTTTGCGGAAAATCACATTCGTTAGTGTTCAAAAACTCTATAGTTTATCCCACTATAATGTGGAAAGTGCACTTTCATCGATAGACTCATTCTCTCTTTTTGAAAAGTCTCACGAGTTGCAAAAGAGTTAACCATGACCAATTCACATTCGTTCTAGGGTTGTTGTTTTCTATAACTCGTTTATAGTGCCATTTAACCTCGAAAATACCAAAATGAAGTGTTTTGAAGGATTGCTTGGTGACCAAGCAAACTTTACGTTTTCTTTATTTTGCGGAAATTCACATTCGTTAGTGTTCAAAAACTCTATAGTTTATCCCACTATAATGTGGAAAGTCCACTTTCATCGATTCACTCATTTTCTCTTTTTTGAAAAGTCTCACGAGTTGCAAAAGAGTTATCCTTGACCAATTCACATTCTTTCTAGGGTTGTTGTTTTCTATAACTCGTTTATAGTGCCATTTAACCTCGAAAATACCAAAATGAAGTGTTTTGTAGGATTGCTTGGTGACCAAGCAAACTTTACGTTTTCTTTATTTTGCGGAAAATCACATTCCTTAGTGTTCAAAAACTCTATAGTTTATCCCACTATAATGTGGAAAGTGCACTTTCATCGATAGACTCATTCTCTCTTTTTGAAAAGTCTCACGAGTTGCAAAAGAGTTAACCATGACCAATTCACATTCTTTCTAGGGTTGTTGTTTTCTATAACTCGTTTATAGTGCCATTTAACCTCGAAAATACCAAAATGAAGTGTTTTGTAGGATTGATTGGTGACGAAGCAAACTTTACGTTTTCTTTATTTTGCGGAAAATCACATTCGTTAGTGTTCAAAAACTCTATAGTTTATCCCACTATAATGTGGAAAGTGCACTTTCATCGATTCACTCATTCTCTCTTTTTGAAAAGTCTCACGAGTTGCAAAAGAGTTAACCATGACCAATTCACATTTGTTCTAGGGTTGTTGGTTTCTATAACTCGTTTATAGTGCCATTTAACCTCGAAAATATCAAAATGAAGTGTTTTGTAGGATTGCTTGGTGACCAAGCAAACTTTACGTTTTCTTTATTTTGCGGAAAATCACATTCGTTAGTGTTCAAAAACTCTATAGTTTATCCCACTATAATGTGGAAAGTGCACTTTCATCGATAGACTCATTCTCTCTTTTTGAAAAGTCTCACGAGTTGCAAAAGAGTTAACCATGACCAATTCACATTCGTTCTAGGGTTGTTGTTTTCTATAACTCGTTTATAGTGCCATTTAACCTCGAAAATACCAAAATGAAGTGTTTTGAAGGATTGCTTGGTGACCAAGCAAACTTTACGTTTTCTTTATTTTGCGGAAAATCACATTCGTTAGTGTTCAAAAACTCTATAGTTTATCCCACTATAATGTGGAAAGTCCACTTTCATCGATTCACTCATTTTCTCTTTTTTGAAAAGTCTCACGAGTTGCAAAAGAGTTATCCTTGACCAATTCACATTCTTTCTAGGGTTGTTGTTTTCTATAACTCGTTTATAGTGCCATTTAACCTCGAAAATACCAAAATGAAGTGTTTTGTAGGATTGCTTGGTGACCAAGCAAACTTTACGTTTTCTTTATTTTGCGGAAAATCACATTCCTTAGTGTTCAAAAACTCTATAGTTTATCCCACTATAATGTGGAAAGTGCACTTTCATCGATAGACTCATTCTCTCTTTTTGAAAAGTCTCACGAGTTGCAAAAGAGTTAACCATGACCAATTCACATTCGTTCTAGGGTTGTTGTTTTCTATAACTCGTTTATAGTGCCATTTAACCTCGAAAATACCAAAATGAAGTGTTTTGTAGGATTGCTTGGTGACCAAGCAAACTTTATGTTTTCTTCATTTTGCGGAAAATCACATACGTTAGTTTTCAAAAACTCTATAGTTTATCCCACTATAATGTGGAAAGTGCACTTTCATCGATTCACTCATTCTCTCTTTTTGAAAAGTCTCACGAGTTGCAAAAGAGTTAACCATGACCAATTCACATTCGTTCTAGGGTTGTTGTTTTCTATAACTCGTTTATAGTGCCATTTAACCTCGAAAATACCAAAATGAAGTGTTTTGAAGGATTGCTTGGTGACCAAGCAAACTTTACGTTTTCTTTATTTTGCGGAAAATCACATTCGTTAGTGTTCAAAAACTCTATAGTTTATCCCACTATAATGTGGAAAGTCCACTTTCATCGATTCACTCATTTTCTCTTTTTTGAAAAGTCTCACGAGTTGCAAAAGAGTTATCCTTGACCAATTCACATTCTTTCTAGGGTTGTTGTTTTCTATAACTCGTTTATAGTGCCATTTAACCTCGAAAATACCAAAATGAAGTGTTTTGTAGGATTGCTTGGTGACCAAGCAAACTTTACGTTTTCTTTATTTTGCGGAAAATCACATTCCTTAGTGTTCAAAAACTCTATAGTTTATCCCACTATAATGTGGAAAGTGCACTTTCATCGATTCACTCATTCTCTCTTTTTGAAAAGTCTCACGAGTTGCAAAAGAGTTAACCATGACCAATTCACATTGGTTCTAGGGTTGTTGTTTTCTATAACTCGTTTATAGTGCCATTTAACCTCGAAAATACCAAAATGAAGTGTTTTGTAGGATTGATTGGTGACCAAGCAAACTTTATGTTTTCTTCATTTTGCGGAAAATCACATACGTTAGTTCTCAAAAACTCTATAGTTTATCCTTCACTCATTCTCTCTTTTTGAAAAGTCTCACGAGTTGCAAAAGAGTTAACCATGACCAATTCACATTCGTTCTAGGGTTGTTGTTTTCTATAACTCGTTTATAGTGCCATTTAACCTCGAAAATACCAAAATGAAGTGTTTTGAAGGATTGCTTGGTGACCAAGCACACGTTACGTTTTCTTTATTTTGCGGAAAATCACATTCGTTAGTGTTCAAAAACTCTATAGTTTATCCCACTATAATGTGGAAAGTCCACTTTCATCGATTCACTCATTTTCTCTTTTTTGAAAAGTCTCACGAGTTGCAAAAGAGTTATCCTTGACCAATTCACATTCTTTCTAGGGTTGTTGTTTTCTATAACTCGTTTATAGTGCCATTTAACCTCGAAAATACCAAAATGAAGTGTTTTGTAGGATTGCTTGGTGGCCAAGCAAACTTTATGTTTTCTTCATTTTGCGGAAAATCACATACGTTAGTTTTCAAAAACTCTATAGTTTATCCCACTATAATGTGGAAAGTGCACTTTCATCGATTCACTCATTCTCTCTTTTTGAAAAGTCTCACGAGTTGCAAAAGAGTTAACCATGACCAATTCACATTCGTTCTAGGGTTGTTGTTTTCTATAACTCGTTTATAGTGCCATTTAACCTCGAAAATACCAAAATGAAGTGTTTTGAAGGATTGCTTGGTGACCAAGCAAACTTTACGTTTTCTTTATTTTGCGGAAAATCACATTCGTTAGTGTTCAAAAACTCTATAGTTTATCCCACTATAATGTGGAAAGTCCACTTTCATCGATTCACTCATTTTCTCTTTTTTGAAAAGTCTCACGAGTTGCAAAAGAGTTATCCTTGACCAATTCACATTCTTTCTAGGGTTGTTGTTTTCTATAACTCGTTTATAGTGCCATTTAACCTCGAAAATACCAAAATGAAGTGTTTTGTAGGATTGATTGGTGACCAAGCAAACTTTACGTTTTCTTTATTTTGTGGAAAATCACATTCGTTAGTGTTCAAAAACTCTATAGTTTATCCCACTATAATGTGGAAAGTGCACTTTCATCGATTCACTCATTCTCTCTTTTTGAAAAGTCTCACGAGTTGCAAAAGAGTTAATCATGACCAATTCACATTTGTTCTAGGGTTGTTGGTTTCTATAACTCGTTTATAGTGCCATTTAACCTCGAAAATATCAAAATGAAGTGTTTTGTATGATTGCTTGGTGACCAAGCAAACTTTACGTTTTCTTTATTTTGCGGAAAATCACATTCGTTAGTGTTCAAAAACTCTATAGTTTATCCCACTATAATGTGGAAAGTGCACTTTCATCGATAGACTCATTCTCCCTTTTTGAAAAGTCTCACGAGTTGCAAAAGAGTTAACCATGACCAATTCACATTCGTTCTAGGGTTGTTGTTTTCTATAACTCGTTTATAGTGCCATTTAACCTCGAAAATACCAAAATGAAGTGTTTTGAAGGATTGCTTGGTTACCAAGCAAACTTTACGTTTTCTTTATTTTGCGGAAAATCACATTCGTTAGTGTTCAAAAACTCTATAGTTTATCCCACTATAATGTGGAAAGTCCACTTTCATCGATTCACTCATTTTCTCTTTTTTGAAAAGTCTCACGAGTTGCAAAAGAGTTATCCTTGACCAATTCACATTATTTCTAGGGTTGTTGTTTTCTATAACTCGTTTATAGTGCCATTTAACCTCGAAAATACCAAAATGAAGTGTTTTGTAGGATTGCTTGGTGACCAAGCAAACTTTACGTTTTCTTTATTTTGCGGAAAATCACATTCCTTAGTGTTCAAAAACTCTATAGTTTATCCCACTATAATGTGGAAAGTGCACTTTTATCGATAGACTCATTCTCTCTTTTTGAAAAGTCTCACGAGTTGCAAAAGAGTTAACCATGACCAATTCACGTTCTTTCTAGGGTTGTTGTTTTCTATAACTCGTTTATAGTGCCATTTAACCTCGAAAATACCAAAATGAAGTGTTTTGTAGGATTGATTGGTGACCAAGCAAACTTTACGTTTTCTTTATTTTGCGGAAAATCACATTCGTTAGTGTTCAAAAACTCTATAGTTTATCCCACTATAATGTGGAAAGTGCACTTTCATCGATTCACTCATTCTCTCTTTTTGAAAAGTCTCACGAGTTGCAAAAGAGTTAACCATGACCAATTCACATTTGTTCTAGGGTTGTTGGTTTCTATAACTCGTTTATAGTGCCATTTAACCTCGAAAATATCAAAATGAAGTGTTTTGTAGGATTGCTTGGTGACCAAGCAAACTTTACGTTTTCTTTATTTTGCGGAAAATCACATTCGTTAGTGTTCAAAAACTCTATAGTTTATCCCACTATAATGTGGAAAGTGCACTTTCATCGATTCACTCATTCTCTCTTTTTGAAAAGTCTCACGAGTTGCAAAAGAGTTAACCATGACCAATTCACATTTGTTCTAGGGTTGTTGGTTTCTATAACTCGTTTATAGTGCCATTTAACCTCGAAAATATCAAAATGAAGTGTTTTGTAGGATTGCTTGGTGACCAAGCAAACTTTACGTTTTCTTTATTTTGCGGAAAATCACATTCGTTAGTGTTCAAAAACTCTATAGTTTATCCCACTATAATGTGGAAAGTGCACTTTCATCGATAGACTCATTCTCTCTTTTTGAAAAGTCTCACGAGTTGCAAAAGAGTTAACCATGACCATTTCACATTCGTTCTAGGGTTGTTGTTTTCTATAACTCGTTTATAGTGCCATTTAACCTCGAAAATACCAAAATGAAGTGTTTTGAAGGATTGCTTGGTGACCAAGCAAACTTTATGTTTTCTTTATTTTGCGGAAAATCACATTCGTTAGTGTTCAAAAACTCTATAGTTTATCCCACTATAATGTGGAAAGTCCACTTTCATCGATTCACTCATTTTCTCTTTTTTGAAAAGTCTCACGAGTTGCAAAAGAGTTATCCTTGACCAATTCACATTCTTTCTAGGGTTGTTGTTTTCTATAACTCGTTTATAGTGCCATTTAACCTCGAAAATACCAAAATGAAGTGTTTTGTAGGATTGCTTGGTGACCAAGCAAACTTTACGTTTTCTTTATTTTGCGGAAAATCACATTCCTTAGTGTTCAAAAACTCTATAGTTTATCCCACTATAATGTGGAAAGTGCACTTTCATCGATAGACTCATTCTCTCTTTTTGAAAAGTCTCACGAGTTGCAAAAGAGTTAACCATGACCAATTCACATTCGTTCTAGGGTTGTTGTTTTCTATAACTCGTTTATAGTGCCATTTAACCTCGAAAATACCAAAATGAAGTGTTTTGTAGGATTGCTTGGTGACCAAGCAAACTTTATGTTTTCTTCATTTTGCGGAAAATCACATACGTTAGTTTTCAAAAACTCTATAGTTTATCCCACTATAATGTGGAAAGTGCACTTTCATCGATTCACTCATTCTCTCTTTTTGAAAAGTCTCACGAGTTGCAAAAGAGTTACCCATGACCAATTCACATTCGTTCTAGGGTTGTTGTTTTCTATAACTCGTTTATAGTGCCATTTAACCTCGAAAATACCAAAATGAAGTGTTTTGAAGGATTGCTTGGTGACCAAGCAAACTTTACGTTTTCTTTATTTTGCGGAAAATCACATTCGTTAGTGTTCAAAAACTCTATAGTTTATCCCACTATAATGTGGAAAGTCCACTTTCATCGATTCACTCATTTTCTCTTTTTTGAAAAGTCTCACGAGTTGCAAAAGAGTTATCCTTGACCAATTCACATTCTTTCTAGGGTTGTTGTTTTCTATAACTCGTTTATAGTGCCATTTAACCTCGAAAATACCAAAATGAAGTGTTTTGTAGGATTGCTTGGTGACCAAGCAAACACTACGTTTTCTTTATTTTGCGGAAAATCACATTCCTTAGTGTTCAAAAACTCTATAGTTTATCCCACAATAATGTGGAAAGTGCACTTTCATCGATTCACTCATTCTCTCTTTTTGAAAAGTCTCACGAGTTGCAAAAGAGTTAACCATGACCAATTCACATTGGTTCTAGGGTTGTTGTTTTCTATAACTCGTTTATAGTGCCATTTAACCTCGAAAATACCAAAATGAAGTGTTTTGTAGGATTGATTGGTGACCAAGCAAACTTTATGTTTTCTTCATTTTGCGGAAAATCACATACGTTAGTTCTCAAAAACTCTATAGTTTATCCTTCACTCATTCTCTCTTTTTGAAAAGTCTCACGAGTTGCAAAAGAGTTAACCATGACCAATTCACATTCGTTCTAGGGTTGTTGTTTTCTATAACTCGTTTATAGTGCCATTTAACCTCGAAAATACCAAAATGAAGTGTTTTGAAGGATTGCTTGGTGACCAAGCACACGTTACGTTTTCTTTATTTTGCGGAAAATCACATTCGTTAGTGTTCAAAAACTCTATAGTTTATCCCACTATAATGTGGAAAGTCCACTTTCATCGATTCACTCATTTTCTCTTTTTTGAAAAGTCTCACGAGTTGCAAAAGAGTTATCCTTGACCAATTCACATTCTTTCTAGGGTTGTTGTTTTGTATAACTCGTTTATAGTGCCATTTAACCTCGAAAATACCAAAATGAAGTGTTTTGTAGGATTGCTTGGTGGCCAAGCAAACTTTATGTTTTCTTCATTTTGCGGAAAATCACATACGTTAGTTTTCAAAAACTCTATAGTTTATCCCACTATAATGTGGAAAGTGCACTTTCATCGATTCACTCATTCTCTCTTTTTGAAAAGTCTCACGAGTTGCAAAAGAGTTAACCATGACCAATTCACATTCGTTCTAGGGTTGTTGTTTTCTATAACTCGTTTATAGTGCCATTTAACCTCGAAAATACCAAAATGAAGTGTTTTGTAGGATTGCTTGGTGACCAAGCAAACTTTACGTTTTCTTTATTTTGCGGAAAATCACATTCCTTAGTGTTCAAAAACTCTATAGTTTATCCTACTATAATGTGGAAAGTGCACTTTCATCGATTCACTCATTCTCTCTTTTTGAAAAGTCTCACGAGTTGCAAAAGAGTTAACCATGACCAATTCACATTCGTTCTAGGGTTGTTGTTTTCTATAACTCGTTTATAGTGCCATTTAACCTCGAAAATACCAAAATGAAGTGTTTTGTAGGATTGATTGGTGACCAAGCAAACTTTATGTTTTCTTCATTTTGCGGAAAATCACATACGTTAGTTCTCAAAAACTCTATAGTTTATCCCACTATAATGTGGAAAGTGCACTTTCATCGATTCACTCATTCTCTCTTTTTGAAAAGTCTCACGAGTTGCAAAAGAGTTAACCATGACCAATTCACATTCGTTCTAGGGTTGTTGTTTTCTATAACTCGTTTATAGTGCCATTTAACCTCGAAAATACCAAAATGAAGTGTTTTGAAGGATTGCTTGGTGACCAAGCACACGTTACGTTTTCTTTATTTTGCGGAAAATCACATTCGTTAGTGTTCAAAAACTCTATAGTTTATCCCACTATAATGTGGAAAGTCCACTTTCATCGATTCACTCATTTTCTCTTTTTTGAAAAGTCTCACGAGTTGCAAAAGAGTTATCCTTGACCAATTCACATTCTTTCTAGGGTTGTTGTTTTCTATAACTCGTTTATAGTGCCATTTAACCTCGAAAATACCAAAATGAAGTGTTTTGTAGGATTGATTGGTGACCAAGCAAACTTTACGTTTTCTTTATTTTGCGGAAAATCACATTCGTTAGTGTTCAAAAACTCTATAGTTTATCCCACTATAATGTGGAAAGTGCACTTTCATCGATTCACTCATTCTCTCTTTTTGAAAAGTCTCACGAGTTGCAAAAGAGTTAACCATGACCAATTCACATTTGTTCTAGGGTTGTTGTTTTCTATAACTCGTTTATAGTGCCATTTAACCTCGAAAATATCAAAATGAAGTGTTTTGTAGGATTGCTTGGTGACCAAGCAAACTTTACGTTTTCTTTATTTTGCGGAAAATCACATTCGTTAGTGTTCAAAAACTCTATAGTTTATCCCATTATAATGTGGAAAGTGCACTTTCATCGATTCACTCATTCTCTCTTTTTGAAAAGTTCCACGAGTTGCAAAAGTGACCAAGATCAATTCACATTCGTTCTAGGGTTGTTGTTTTCTATAACTCGTTTATAGTGCCATTTAACCTCGAAAATACCAAAATGAAGTGTTTTGTAGGATTGCTTGGTGACCAAGCAAACTTTACATTTTCTTTATTTTGCGGAAAATCACATTCGTTAGTGTTCAAAAACTCTATAGTTTATCCCACTATAATGTGGAAAGTCCACTTTCATCGATTCACTCATTTTCTCTTTTTTGAAAAGTCTCACGAGTTGCAAAAGAGTTATCCTTGACCAATTCACATTCTTTCTAGGGTTGTTGTTTTCTATAACTCGTTTATAGTGCCATTTAACCTCGAAAATACCAAAATGAAGTGTTTTGTAGGATTGATTGGTGACCAAGAAAACTTTACGTTTTCTTTATTTTGCGGAAAATCACATTCGTTAGTGTTCAAAAACTCTATAGTTTATCCCACTATAATGTGGAAAGTGCACTTTCATCGATTCACTCATTCTCTCTTTTTGAAAAGTCTCACGAGTTGCAAAAGAGTTAACCATGACCAATTCACATTTGTTCTAGGGTTGTTGTTTTCTATAACTCGTTTATAGTGCCATTTAACCTCGAAAATATCAAAATGAAGTGTTTTGTAGGATTGCTTGGTGACCAAGCAAACTTTACGTTTTCTTTATTTTGCGGAAAATCACATTCGTTAGTGTTCAAAAACTCTATAGTTTATCCCATTATAATGTGGAAAGTGCACTTTCATCGATTCACTCATTCTCTCTTTTTGAAAAGTTCCACGAGTTGCAAAAGTGACCAAGATCAATTCACATTCGTTCTAGGGTTGTTGTTTTCTATAACTCGTTTATAGTGCCATTTAACCTCGAAAATACCAAAATGAAGTGTTTTGTAGGATTGCTTGGTGACCAAGCAAACTTTACATTTTCTTTATTTTGCGGAAAATCACATTCGTTAGTGTTCAAAAACTCTATAGTTTATCCCACTATAATGTGGAAAGTACACTTTCATCGATTCACTCATTTTCTCTTTTTGAAAAGTCTCACGAGTTGCAAAAGAGTTATCCATTACCAATTCACATTCGTTCTAGGGTTGTTGTTTTCTATAACTCGCTTATAGTGCCAGTTAACCTCGAAAATATCAAAATGAAGTGTTTTGTAGGATTGCTTGGTGACCAAGCAAACTTTACGTTTTCTTTATTTTGCGGAAAATCACATTCGTTAGTGTTCAAAAACTCTATAGTTTATCCCATTATAATGTGGAAAGTGCACTTTCATCGATTCACTCATTCTCTCTTTTTGAAAAGTTCCACGAGATGCAAAAGTGACCAAGATCAATTCACATTCGTTCTAGGGTTGTTGTTTTCTATAACTCGTTTATAGTGCCATTTAACCTCGAAAATACCAAAATGAAGTGTTTTGTAGGATTGCTTGGTGACCAAGCAAACTTTACATTTTCTTTATTTTGCGGAAAATCACATTCGTTAGTGTTCAAAAACTCTATAGTTTATCCCACTATAATGTGGAAAGTCCACTTTCATCGATTCACTCATTTTCTCTTTTTTGAAAAGTCTCACGAGTTGCAAAAGAGTTATCCTTGACCAATTCACATTCTTTCTAGGGTTGTTGTTTTCTATAACTCGTTTATAGTGCCATTTAACCTCGAAAATACCAAAATGAAGTGTTTTGTAGGATTGATTGGTGACCAAGCAAACTTTACGTTTTCTTTATTTTGCGGAAAATCACATTCGTTAGTGTTCAAAAACTCTATAGTTTATCCCAATATAATGTGGAAAGTGCACTTTCATCGATTCACTCATTCTCTCTTTTTGAAAAGTTCCACGAGTTGCAAAAGTGACCAAGATCAATTCACATTCGTTCTAGGGTTGTTGTTTTCTATAACTCGTTTATAGTGCCATTTAACCTCGAAAATACCAAAATGAAGTGTTTTGTAGGATTGATTGGTGACCAAGCAAACTTTACGTTTTCTTTATTTTGCGGAAAATCACATTCGTTAGTGTTCAAAAACTCTATAGTTTATCCCACTATAATGTGGAAAGTGCACTTTCATCGATTCACTCGTTCTCTCTTTTTGAAAAGTCTCACGAGTTGCAAAAGAGTTAACCATGACCAATTCACATTTGTTCTAGGGTTGTTGTTTTCTATAACTCGTTTATAGTGCCATTTAACCTCGAAAATATCAAAATGAAGTGTTTTGTAGGATTGCTTGGTGACCAAGCAAACTTTACGTTTTCTTTATTTTGCGGAAAATCACATTCGTTAGTGTTCAAAAACTCTATAGTTTATCCCATTATAATGTGGAAAGTGCACTTTCATCGATTCACTCATTCTCTCTTTTTGAAAAGTTCCACGAGTTGCAAAAGTGACCAAGATCAATTCACATTCGTTCTAGGGTTGTTGTTTTCTATAACTCGTTTATAGTGCCATTTAACCTCGAAAATACCAAAATGAAGTGTTTTGTAGGATTGCTTGGTGACCAAGCAAACTTTACATTTTCTTTATTTTGCGGAAAATCACATTCGTTAGTGTTCAAAAACTCTATAGTTTATCCCACTATAATGTGGAAAGTACACTTTCATCGATTCACTCATTTTCTCTTTTTGAAAAGTCTCACGAGTTGCAAAAGAGTTATCCATTACCAATTCACATTCGTTCTAGGGTTGTTGTTTTCTATAACTCGCTTATAGTGCCAGTTAACCTCGAAAATATCAAAATGAAGTGTTTTGTAGGATTGCTTGGTGACCAAGCAAACTTTACGTTTTCTTTATTTTGCGGAAAATCACATTCGTTAGTGTTCAAAAACTCTATAGTTTATCCCATTATAATGTGGAAAGTGCACTTTCATCGATTCACTCATTCTCTCTTTTTGAAAAGTTCCACGAGATGCAAAAGTGACCAAGATCAATTCACATTCGTTCTAGGGTTGTTGTTTTCTATAACTCGTTTATAGTGCCATTTAACCTCGAAAATACCAAAATGAAGTGTTTTGTAGGATTGCTTGGTGACCAAGCAAACTTTACATTTTCTTTATTTTGCAGAAAATCACATTCGTTAGTGTTCAAAAACTCTATAGTTTATCCCACTATAATGTGGAAAGTCCACTTTCATCGATTCACTCATTTTCTCTTTTTTGAAAAGTCTCACGAGTTGCAAAAGAGTTATCCTTGACCAATTCACATTCTTTCTAGGGTTGTTGTTTTCTATAACTCGTTTATAGTGCCATTTAACCTCGAAAATACCAAAATGAAGTGTTTTGTAGGATTGATTGGTGACCAAGCAAACTTTACGTTTTCTTTATTTTGCGGAAAATCACATTCGTTAGTGTCCAAAAACTCTATAGTTTATCCCAATATAATGTGGAAATTGCACTTTCATCGATTCACTCATTCTCTCTTTTTGAAAAGTTCCACGAGTTGCAAAAGTGACCAAGATCAATTCACATTCGTTCTAGGGTTGTTGTTTTCTATAACTCGTTTATAGTGCCATTTAACCTCGAAAATACCAAAATGAAGTGTTTTGTAGGATTGATTGGTGACCAAGCAAACTTTACGTTTTCTTTATTTTGCGGAAAATCACATTCGTTAGTGTTCAAAAACTCTATAGTTTATCCCACTATAATGTGGAAAGTGCACTTTCATCGATTCACTCATTCTCTCTTTTTGAAAAGTCTCACGAGTTGCAAAAGAGTTAACCATGACCAATTCACATTTGTTCTAGGGTTGTTGTTTTCTATAACTCGTTTATAGTGCCATTTAACCTCGAAAATATCAAAATGAAGTGTTTTGTAGGATTGCTTGGTGACCAAGCAAACTTTACGTTTTCTTTATTTTGCGGAAAATCACATTCGTTAGTGTTCAAAAACTCTATAGTTTATCCCATTATAATGTGGAAAGTGCACTTTCATCGATTCACTCATTCTCTCTTTTTGAAAAGTTCCACGAGTTGCAAAAGTGACCAAGATCAATTCACATTCGTTCTAGGGTTGTTGTTTTCTATAACTCGTTTATAGTGCCATTTAACCTCGAAAATACCAAAATGAAGTGTTTTGTAGGATTGCTTGGTGACCAAGCAAACTTTACATTTTCTTTATTTTGCGGAAAATCACATTCGTTAGTGTTCAAAAACTCTATAGTTTATCCCACTATAATGTGGAAAGTACACTTTCATCGATTCACTCATTTTCTCTTTTTGAAAAGTCTCACGAGTTGCAAAAGAGTTATCCATTACCAATTCACATTCGTTCTAGGGTTGTTGTTTTCTATAACTCGCTTATAGTGCCAGTTAACCTCGAAAATATCAAAATGAAGTGTTTTGTAGGATTGCTTGGTGACCAAGCAAACTTTACGTTTTCTTTATTTTGCGGAAAATCACATTCGTTAGTGTTCAAAAACTCTATAGTTTATCCCATTATAATGTGGAAAGTGCACTTTCATCGATTCACTCATTCTCTCTTTTTGAAAAGTTCCACGAGTTGCAAAAGTGACCAAGATCAATTCACATTCGTTCTAGGGTTGTTGTTTTCTATAACTCGTTTATAGTGCCATTTAACCTCGAAAATACCAAAATGAAGTGTTTTGTAGGATTGCTTGGTGACCAAGCAAACTTTACATTTTCTTTATTTTGCGGAAAATCACATTCGTTAGTGTTCAAAAACTCTATAGTTTATCCCACTATAATGTGGAAAGTCCACTTTCATCGATTCACTCATTTTCTCTTTTTTGAAAAGTCTCACGAGTTGCAAAAGAGTTATCCTTGACCAATTCACATTCTTTCTAGGGTTGTTGTTTTCTATAACTCGTTTATAGTGCCATTTAACCTCGAAAATACCAAAATGAAGTGTTTTGTAGGATTGATTGGTGACCAAGCAAACTTTACGTTTTCTTTATTTTGCGGAAAATCACATTCGTTAGTGTTCAAAAACTCTATAGTTTATCCCAATATAATGTGGAAAGTGCACTTTCATCGATTCACTCATTCTCTCTTTTTGAAAAGTCTCACGAGTTGCAAAAGAGTTAACCATGACCAATTCACATTTGTTCTAGGGTTGTTGTTTTCTATAACTCGTTTATAGTGCCATTTAACCTCAAAAATATCAAAATGAAGTGTTTTGTAGGATTGCTTGGTGACCAAGCAAACTTTACGTTTTCTTTATTTTGCGGAAAATAACATTCGTTAGTGTTCAAAAACTCTATAGTTTATCCCATTATAATGTGGAAAGTGCACTTTCATCGATTCACTCATTCTCTCTTTTTGAAAAGTTCCACGAGTTGCAAAAGTTACCAAGATCAATTCACATTCGTTCTAGGGTTGTTGTTTTCTATAACTCGTTTATAATGCCATTTAACCTCGAAAATACCAAAATGAAGTGTTTTGTAGGATTGCTTGGTGACCAAGCAAACTTTACATTTTCTATATTTTGCGGAAAATCACATTCGTTAGTGTTCAAAAACTCTATAATTTATCCCACTATAATGTGGAAAGTGCACTTTCATCGATTCACTCATTCTCTCTTTTTGAAAAGTCTCACGAGTTGCAAAAGAGTTAACCATGACCAATTCACATTCGTTCTAGGGTTGTTGTTTTCTATAACTCGTTTATAGTGCCATTTAACCTCGAAAATACCAAAATGAAGTGTTTTGAAGGATTGCTTGGTGACCAAGCAAACTTTACGTTTTCTTTATTTTGCGGAAAATCACATTCGTTAGTGTTCAAAAACTCTATAGTTTATCCCACTATAATGTGGAAAGTCCACTTTCATCGATTCACTCATTTTCTCTTTTTTGAAAAGTCTCACGAGTTGCAAAAGAGTTATCCTTGACCAATTCACATTCTTTCTAGGGTTGTTGTTTTCTATAACTCGTTTATAGTGCCATTTAACCTCGAAAATATCAAAATGAAGTGTTTTGTAGGATTGCTTGGTGACCAAGCAAACTTTACGTTTTCTTTATTTTGCGGAAAATAACATTCGTTAGTGTTCAAAAACTCTATAGTTTATCCCATTATAATGTGGAAAGTGCACTTTCATCGATTCACTCATTCTCTCTTTTTGAAAAGTTCCACGAGTTGCAAAAGTGACCAAGATCAATTCACATTCGTTCTAGGGTTGTTGTTTTCTATAACTCGTTTATAGTGCCATTTAACCTCGAAAATACCAAAATGAAGTGTTTTGTAGGATTGCTTGGTGACCAAGCAAACTTTACATTTTCTTTATTTTGCGGAAAATCACATTCGTTAGTGTTCAAAAACTCTATAGTTTATCCCACTATAATGTGGAAAGTCCACTTTCATCGATTCACTCATTTTCTCTTTTTTGAAAAGTCTCACGAGTTGCAAAAGAGTTATCCTTGACCAATTCACATTCTTTCTAGGGTTGTTGTTTTCTATAACTCGTTTATAGTGCCATTTAACCTCGAAAATACCAAAATGAAGTGTTTTGTAGGATTGATTGGTGACCAAGCAAACTTTACGTTGTCTTTATTTTGCGGAAAATCACATTCGTTAGTGTTCAAAAACTCTATAGTTTATCCCACTATAATGTGGAAAGTGCACTTTCATCGATTCACTCATTCTCTCTTTTTGAAAAGTCTCACGAGTTGCAAAAGAGTTAACCATGACCAATTCACATTCGTTCTAGGGTTGTTGTTTTCTATAACTCGTTTATAGTGCCATTTAACCTCGAAAATACCAAAATGAAGTGTTTTGTAGGATTGCTTGGTGACCAAGCAAACTTTATGTTTTCTTCATTTTGAGGAAAATCACATACGTTAGTTTTCAAAAACTCTATAGTTTATCCCACTATAATGTGGAAAGTGCACTTTCATCGATTCACTCATTCTCTCTTTTTGAAAAGTCTCACGAGTTGCAAAAGAGTTAACCATGACCAATTCACATTCGTTCTAGGGTTGTTGTTTTCTATAACTCGTTTATAGTGCCATTTAACCTCGAAAATACCAAAATGAAGTGTTTTGAAGGATTGCTTGGTGACCAAGCAAACTTTACGTTTTCTTTATTTTGCGGAAAATCACATTCGTTAGTGTTCAAAAACTCTATAGTTTATCCCACTATAATGTGGAAAGTCCACTTTCATCGATTCACTCATTTTCTCTTTTTTGAAAAGTCTCACGAGTTGCAAAAGAGTTATCCTTGACCAATTCACATTCTTTCTAGGGTTGTTGTTTTCTATAACTCGTTTATAGTGCCATTTAACCTCGAAAATATCAAAATGAAGTGTTTTGTAGGATTGCTTGGTGACCAAGCAAACTTTACGTTTTCTTTATTTTGCGGAAAATCACATTCCTTAGTGTTCAAAAACTCTATAGTTTATCCTACTATAATGTGGAAAGTGCACTTTCATCGATTCACTCATTCTCTCTTTTTGAAAAGTCTCACGAGTTGCAAAAGAGTTAACCATGACCAATTCACATTCGTTCTAGGGTTTTTGTTTTCTATAACTCGTTTATAGTGCCATTTAACCTCGAAAATACCAAAATGAAGTGTTTTGTAGGATTGATTGGTGACCAAGCAAACTTTATGTTTTCTTCATTTTGCGGAAAATCACATTCGTTAGTGTTCAAAAACTCTATAGTTTATCCCACTATAATGTGGAAAGTGCACTTTCATCGATTCACTCATTCTCTCTTTTTGAAAAGTCTCACGAGTTGCAAAAGAGTTATCCTTGACCAATTCACATTCTTTCTAGGGTTGTTGTTTTCTATAACTCGTTTATAGTGCCATTTAACCTCGAAAATACCAAAATGAAGTGTTTTGTAGGATTGCTTGGTGACCAAGCAAACTTTACGTTTTCTTCATTTTGCGGAAAATCACATTCGTTAGTTTTCAAAAACTATATAGTTTATCCCACTATAATGTGGAAAGTGCACTTTCATCGATTCACTCATTCTCTCTTTTTGAAAAGTCACACGAGTTGCAAAAGAGTTAACCATGACCAATTCACATTCGTTCTAGGGTTGTTGTTTTCTATAACTCGTTTATAGTGCCATTTAACCTCGAAAATACCAAAATGAAGTGTTTTGTAGGATTGCTTGGTGACCAAGCAAACTTTATGTTTTCTTCATTTTGCGGAAAATCACATACGTTAGTTCTCAAAAACTCTATAGTTTATCCCACTATAATGTGGAAAGTGCACTTTCATCGATTCACTCATTCTCTCTTTTTGAAAAGTCTCACGAGTTGCAAAAGAGTTAACCATGACCAATTCACATTCGTTCTAGGGTTGTTGTTTTCTATAACTCGTTTATAGTGCCATTTAACCTCGAAAATACCAAAATGAAGTGTTTTGTAGGATTGCTTGGTGACCAAGCAAACTTTACGTTTTCTTCATTTTGCGGAAAATCACATACGTTAGTTCTCAAAAACTCTATAGTTTATCCCACTATAATGTGGAAAGTACACATTCATCGATTCAGTCATTTTCTCTTTTTGAAAAGTCTCACGAGTTGCAAAAGAGTTATCCATGACCAATTCACATTCTTTCTAGGGTTGTTGTTTTCTATAACTCGTTTATAGTGCCATTTAACCTCGAAAATACCAAAATGAAGTGTTTTGTAGGATTGCTTGGTGACCAAGCAAACTTTACGTTTTCTTTATTTTGCGGAAAATCACATTCGTTAGTGTTCAAAAACTCTATAGTTTATCCCACTATAATGTGGAAAGTGCACTTTCATCGATTCACTCATTCTCTCTTTTTGAAAAGTCTCACGAGTTGCAAAAGAGTTTTAACCATGACCAATTCACATTCGTTCTAGGGTTGTTGTTTTCTATAACTCGTTTATAGTGCCATTTAACCTCGAAAATACCAAAATGAAGTGTTTTGTAGGATTGCTTGGTGACCAAGAAAACTTTATGTTTTCTTCATTTTGCGGAAAATCACATACGTTAGTTCTCAAAAACTCTATAGTTTATCCCACTATAATGTGGAAAGTGCACTTTCATCGATTCACTCATTCTCTCTTTTTGAAAAGTCTCACGAGTTGCAAAAGAGTTAACCATGACCAATTCACATTCGTTCTAGGGTTGTTGTTTTCTATAACTCGTTTATAGTGCCATTTAACCTCGAAAATACCAAAATGAAGTGTTTTGTAGGATTGCTTGGTGACCAAGCAAACTTTACGTTTTCTTTATTTTGCGGAAAATCACATTCGTTAGTGTTCAAAAACTCTATAGTTTATCCCACTATAATGTGGAAAGTGCACTTTCATCGATTCACTCATTCTCTCTTTTTGAAAAGTCTCACGAGTTGCAAAAGAGTTAACCATGACCAATTCACATTCGTTCTAGGGTTGTTGTTTTCTATAACTCGTTTATAGTGCCATTTAACCTCGAAAATACCAAAATGAAGTGTTTTGTAGGATTGCTTGGTGACCAAGCAAACTTTATGTTTTCTTCATTTTGCGGAAAATCACATACGTTAGTTCTCAAAAACTCTATAGTTTATCCCACTATAATGTGGAAAGTGCACTTTCATCGATTCACTCATTCTCTCTATTTGAAAAGTCTCACGAGTTGCAAAAGAGTTAACCATGACCAATTCACATTCGTTCTAGGGTTGTTGTTTTCTATAACTCGTTTATAGTGCCATTTAACCTCGAAAATACCAAAATGAAGTGTTTTGTAGGATTGCTTGGTGACCAAGCAAACTTTATGTTTTCTTCATTTTGCGGAAAATCACATACGTTAGTTCTCAAAAACTCTATAGTTTATCCCACTATAATGTGGAAAGTGCACTTTCATCGATTCACTCATTCTCTCTTTTTGAAAAGTCTCACGAGTTGCAAAAGAGTTAACCATGACCAATTCACATTCGTTCTAGGGTTGTTGTTTTCTATAACTCGTTTATAGTGCCATTTAACCTCGAAAATACCAAAATGAAGTGTTTTGTAGGATTGCTTGGTGACCAAGCAAACTTTACGTTTTCTTTATTTTGCGGAAAATCACATTCGTTAGTGTTCAAAAACTCTATAGTTTATCCCACTATAATGTGGAAAGTGCACTTTCATCGATTCACTCATTCTCTCTTTTTGAAAAGTCTCACGAGTTGCAAAAGAGTTAACCATGACCAATTCACATTCGTTCTAGGGTTGTTGTTTTCTATAACTCGTTTATAGTGCCATTTAACCTCGAAAATACCAAAATGAAGTGTTTTGTAGGATTGCTTGGTGACCAAGCAAACTTTATGTTTTCTTCATTTTGCGGAAAATCACATACGTTAGTTCTCAAAAACTCTATAGTTTATCCCACTATAATGTGGAAAGTGCACTTTCATCGATTCACTCATTCTCTCTATTTGAAAAGTCTCACGAGTTGCAAAAGAGTTAACCATGACCAATTCACATTCGTTCTAGGGTTGTTGTTTTCTATAACTCGTTTATAGTGCCATTTAACCTCGAAAATACCAAAATGAAGTGTTTTGTAGGATTGCTTGGTGACCAAGCAAACTTTATGTTTTCTTCATTTTGCGGAAAATCACATACGTTAGTTCTCAAAAACTCTATAGTTTATCCCACTATAATGTGGAAAGTGCACTTTCATCGATTCACTCATTCTCTCTTTTTGAAAAGTCTCACGAGTTGCAAAAGAGTTAACCATGACCAATTCACATTCGTTCTAGGGTTGTTGTTTTCTATAACTCGTTTATAGTGCCATTTAACCTCGAAAATACCAAAATGAAGTGTTTTGTAGGATTGCTTGGTGACCAAGCAAACTTTACGTTTTCTTTATTTTGCGGAAAATCACATTCGTTAGTGTTCAAAAACTCTATAGTTTATCCCACTATAATGTGGAAAGTGCACTTTCATCGATTCACTCATTCTCTCTTTTTGAAAAGTCTCACGAGTTGCAAAAGAGTTAACCATGACCAACTCACATTCGTTCTAGGGTTGTTGTTTTCTATAACTCGTTTATAGTGCCATTTAACCTCGAAAATACCAAAATGAAGTGTTTTGTAGGATTGCTTGGTGACCAAGCAAACTTTATGTTTTCTTCATTTTGCGGAAAATCACATACGTTAGTTCTCAAAAACTCTATAGTTTATCCCACTATAATGTGGAAAGTGCACTTTCATCGATTCACTCATTCTCTCTATTTGAAAAGTCTCACGAGTTGCAAAAGAGTTAACCATGACCAATTCACATTCGTTCTAGGGTTGTTGTTTTCTATAACTCGTTTATAGTGCCATTTAACCTCGAAAATACCAAAATGAAGTGTTTTGTAGGATTGCTTGGTGACCAAGCAAACTTTATGTTTTCTTCATTTTGCGGAAAATCACATACGTTAGTTCTCAAAAACTCTATAGTTTATCCCACTATAATGTGGAAAGTGCACTTTCATCGATTCACTCATTCTCTCTTTTTGAAAAGTCTCACGAGTTGCAAAAGAGTTAACCATGACCAATTCACATTCGTTCTAGGGTTGTTGTTTTCTATAACTCGTTTATAGTGCCATTTAACCTCGAAAATACCAAAATGAAGTGTTTTGTAGGATTGCTTGGTGACCAAGCAAACTTTACGTTTTCTTCATTTTGCGGAAAATCACATACGTTAGTTCTCAAAAACTCTATAGTTTATCCCACTATAATGTGGAAAGTACACATTCATTGATTCAGTCATTTTCTCTTTTTGAAAAGTCTCACGAGTTGCAAAAGAGTTATCCATGACCAATTCACATTCTTTCTAGGGTTGTTGTTTTCTATAACTCGTTTATAGTGCCATTTAACCTCGAAAATACCAAAATGAAGTGTTTTGTAGGATTGCTTGGTGACCAAGCAAACTTTACGTTTTCTTTATTTTGCGGAAAATCACATTCGTTAGTGTTCAAAAACTCTATAGTTTATCCCACTATAATGTGGAAAGTGCACTTTCATCGATTCACTCATTCTCTCTTTTTGAAAAGTCTCACGAGTTGCAAAAGAGTTAACCATGACCAATTCACATTCGTTCTAGGGTTGTTGTTTTCTATAACTCGTCTATAGTGCCATTTAACCTCGAAAATACCAAAATGAAGTGTTTTGTAGGATTGCTTGGTGACCAAGCAAACTTTATGTTTTCTTCATTTTGCGGAAAATCACATACGTTAGTTCTCAAAAACTCTATAGTTTATCCCACTATAATGTGGAAAGTGCACTTTCATCGATTCACTCATTCTCTCTATTTGAAAAGTCTCACGAGTTGCAAAAGAGTTAACCATGACCAATTCACATTCGTTCTAGGGTTGTTGTTTTCTATAACTCGTTTATAGTGCCATTTAACCTCGAAAATACCAAAATGAAGTGTTTTGTAGGATTGCTTGGTGACCAAGCAAACTTTATGTTTTCTTCATTTTGCGGAAAATCACATACGTTAGTTCTCAAAAACTCTATAGTTTATCCCACTATAATGTGGAAAGTGCACTTTCATCGATTCACTCATTCTCTCTTTTTGAAAAGTCTCACGAGTTGCAAAAGAGTTAACCATGACCAATTCACATTCGTTCTAGGGTTGTTGTTTTCTATAACTCGTTTATAGTGCCATTTAACCTCGAAAATACCAAAATGAAGTGTTTTGTAGGATTGCTTGGTGACCAAGCAAACTTTACGTTTTCTTCATTTTGCGGAAAATCACATACGTTAGTTCTCAAAAACTCTATAGTTTATCCCACTATAATGTGGAAAGTACACATTCATCGATTCAGTCATTTTCTCTTTTTGAAAAGTCTCACGAGTTGCAAAAGAGTTATCCATGACCAATTCACATTCTTTCTAGGGTTGTTGTTTTCTATAACTCGTTTATAGTGCCATTTAACCTCGAAAATACCAAAATGAAGTGTTTTGTAGGATTGCTTGGTGACCAAGCAAACTTTACGTTTTCTTTATTTTGCGGAAAATCACATTCGTTAGTGTTCAAAAACTCTATAGTTTATCCCACTATAATGTGGAAAGTGCACTTTCATCGATTCACTCATTCTCTCTTTTTGAAAAGTCTCACGAGTTGCAAAAGAGTTAACCATGACCAATTCACATTCGTTCTAGGGTTGTTGTTTTCTATAACTCGTTTATAGTGCCATTTAACCTCGAAAATACCAAAATGAAGTGTTTTGTAGGATTGCTTGGTGACCAAGAAAACTTTATGTTTTCTTCATTTTGCGGAAAATCACATACGTTAGTTTTCAAAAACTCTATAGTTTATCCCACTATAATGTGGAAAGTTCACTTTCATCGATTCACTCATTCTCTCTTTTTGAAAAGTCTCACGAGTTGCAAAAGAGTTAACCATGACCAATTCACATTCGTTCTAGGGTTGTTGTTTTCTATAACTCGTTTATAGTGCCATTTAACCTCGAAAATACCAAAATGAAGTGTTTTGTAGGATTGCTTGGTGACCAAGCAAACTTTACGTTTTCTTTATTTTGCGGAAAATCACATTCGTTAGTGTTCAAAAACTCTATAGTTTATCCCACTATAATGTGGAAAGTGCACTTTCATCGATTCACTCATTCTCTCTTTTTGAAAAGTCTCACGAGTTGCAAAAGAGTTAACCATGACCAATTCACATTCGTTCTAGGGTTGTTGTTTTCTATAACTCGTTTATAGTGCCATTTAACCTCGAAAATACCAAAATGAAGTGTTTTGTAGGATTGCTTGGTGACCAAGCAAACTTTATGTTTTCTTCATTTTGCGGAAAATCACATACGTTAGTTCTCAAAAACTCTATAGTTTATCCCACTATAATGTGGAAAGTGCACTTTCATCGATTCACTCATTCTCTCTTTTTGAAAAGTCTCACGAGTTGCAAAAGAGTTAACCATGACCAATTCACATTCGTTCTAGGGTTGTTGTTTTCTATAACTCGTTTATAGTGCCATTTAACCTCGAAAATACCAAAATGAAGTGTTTTGTAGGATTGCTTGGTGACCAAGCAAACTTTATGTTTTCTTCATTTTGCGGAAAATCACATACGTTAGTTCTCAAAAACTCTATAGTTTATCCCACTATAATGTGGAAAGTGCACTTTCATCGATTCACTCATTCTCTCTATTTGAAAAGTCTCACGAGTTGCAAAAGAGTTAACCATGACCAATTCACATTCGTTCTAGGGTTGTTGTTTTCTATAACTCGTTTATAGTGCCATTTAACCTCGAAAATACCAAAATGAAGTGTTTTGTAGGATTGCTTGGTGACCAAGCAAACTTTATGTTTTCTTCATTTTGCGGAAAATCACATACGTTAGTTCTCAAAAACTCTATAGTTTATCCCACTATAATGTGGAAAGTGCACTTTCATCGATTCACTCATTCTCTCTTTTTGAAAAGTCTCACGAGTTGCAAAAGAGTTAACCATGACCAATTCACATTCGTTCTAGGGTTGTTGTTTTCTATAACTCGTTTATAGTGCCATTTAACCTCGAAAATACCAAAATGAAGTGTTTTGTAGGATTGCTTGGTGACCAAGCAAACTTTACGTTTTCTTTATTTTGCGGAAAATCACATTCGTTAGTGTTCAAAAACTCTATAGTTTATCCCACTATAATGTGGAAAGTGCACTTTCATCGATTCACTCATTCTCTCTTTTTGAAAAGTCTCACGAGTTGCAAAAGAGTTAACCATGACCAACTCACATTCGTTCTAGGGTTGTTGTTTTCTATAACTCGTTTATAGTGCCATTTAACCTCGAAAATACCAAAATGAAGTGTTTTGTAGGATTGCTTGGTGACCAAGCAAACTTTATGTTTTCTTCATTTTGCGGAAAATCACATACGTTAGTTCTCAAAAACTCTATAGTTTATCCCACTATAATGTGGAAAGTGCACTTTCATCGATTCACTCATTCTCTCTATTTGAAAAGTCTCACGAGTTGCAAAAGAGTTAACCATGACCAATTCACATTCGTTCTAGGGTTGTTGTTTTCTATAACTCGTTTATAGTGCCATTTAACCTCGAAAATACCAAAATGAAGTGTTTTGTAGGATTGCTTGGTGACCAAGCAAACTTTACGTTTTCTTTATTTTGCGGAAAATCACATTCGTTAGTGTTCAAAAACTCTATAGTTTATCCCACTATAATGTGGAAAGTGCACTTTCATCGATTCACTCATTCTCTCTTTTTGAAAAGTCTCACGAGTTGCAAAAGAGTTAACCATGACAAATTCACATTCGTTCTAGGGTTGTTGTTTTCTATAACTCGTTTATAGTGCCATTTAACCTCGAAAATACCAAAATGAAGTGTTTTGTAGGATTGCTTGGTGACCAAGCAAACTTTATGTTTTCTTCATTTTGCGGAAAATCACATACGTTAGTTCTCAAAAACTATATAGTTTATCCCACTATAATGTGGAAAGTGCACTTTCATCGATTCACTCATTCTCTCTTTTTGAAAAGTCTCACGAGTTGCAAAAGAGTTAACCATGACCAATTCACATTCGTTCTAGGGTTGTTGTTTTCTATAACTCGTTTATAGTGCCATTTAACCTCGAAAATACCAAAATGAAGTGTTTTGTAGGATTGCTTGGTGACCAAGCAAACTTTACGTTTTCTTCATTTTGCGGAAAATCACATACGTTAGTTCTCAAAAAAACTCTATAGTTTATCCCACTATAATGTGGAAAGTACACTTTCATCGATTCACTCATTTTCTCTTTTTGAAAAGTCTCACGAGTTGCAAAAGAGTTATCCATGACCAATTCACATTCTTTCTAGGGTTGTTGTTTTCTATAACTCGTTTATAGTGCCATTTAACCTCGAAAATACCAAAATGAAGTGTTTTGTAGGATTGCTTGGTGACCAAGCAAACTTTATGTTTTGTTCATTTTGCGGAAAATCACATACGTTAGTTTTCAAAAACTCTATAGTTTATCCCACTATAATGTGGAAAGTGCACTTTCATCGATTCACTCATTCTCTCTTTTTGAAAAGTCTCACTAGTTGCAAAAGAGTTAACCATGACCAATTCACATTCGTTCTAGGGTTGTTGTTTTCTATAACTCGTTTATAGTGCCATTTAACCTCGAAAATACCAAAATGAAGTGTTTTGTAGGATTGCTTGGTGACCAAGCAAAGTTTACGTTTTCTTTATTTTGCGGAAAATCACATTCGTTAGTGTTCAAAAACTCTATAGTTTATCCCACTATAATGTGGAAAGTCCATTTTCATCGATTCACCCATTTTCTCTTTTTTGAAAAGTTTCACGAGTTGCAAAAGAGTTATCCTTGACCAATTCACATTCTTTCTAGGGTTGTAGTTTTCTATAACTCGTTTATAATGCCATTTAACCTCGAAAATACCAAAATGAAGTGTTTTGTAGGATTGCTTGGTGACCAAGCAAACTTTACGTTTTCTTTATTTTGCGGAATATCACATTCGTTAGTGTTCAAAAACTCTATAGTTTATCCCACTATAATGTGGAAAGTGCACTTTCATCGATTCACTCATTCTCTCTTTTTGAAAAGTCTCACGAGTTGCAAAAGAGTTAACCATGACCAATTCACATTCGTTCTAGGGTTGTTGTTTTCTATAACTCGTTTATAGTGCCATTTAACCTCGAAAATACCAAAATGAAGTGTTTTGTAGGATTGCTTGGTGACCAAGCAAACTTTACGTTTTCTTTATTTAGCGGAAAATCACATTCGTTAGTGTTCAAAAACTCTATAGTTTATCCCACTATAATGTGGAAAGTACACTTTCATCGATTCAGTCATTTTCTCTTTTTGAAAAGTCTCACGAGTTGCAAAAGAGTTATCCATGACCAATTCACATTCTTTCTAGGGTTGTTGTTTTCTATAACTCGTTTATAGTGCCATTTAACCTCGAAAATACCAAAATGAAGTGTTTCGTAGAATTGCTTGGTGACCAAGCAAACTTTAGGTTTTCTTTATTTTGCGGAAAATCACATTCGTTAGTGTTCAAAAACTCTATAGTTTATCCCACTATAATGTGGAAAGTGCACTTTCATCGATTCAGTCATTTTCTCTTTTTGAAAAGTCTCACGAGTTGCAAAAGAGTTAACCATGACCAATTCACATTCGTTCTAGGGTTGTTGTTTTCTATAACTCGTTTATAGTGTCATTTAACCTCGAAAATACCAAAATGAAGTGTTTTGTAGGATTGCTTGGTGACCAAGCAAACTTTATGTTTTCTTCATTTTGCGGAAAATCATATACGTTAGTTCTCAAAAACTCTTTAGTTTATCCCACTATAATGTGGAAAGTGCACTTTCATCGATTCACTCATTCTCTCTTTTTGAAAAGTCTCACGAGTTGTAAAAGAGTTAACCATGACCAATTCACATTCGTTCTAGGGTTGTTGTTTTCTATAACTCGTTTATAGTGCCATTTAACCTCGAAAATACCAAAATGAAGTGTTTTGTAGGATTGCTTGGTGACCAAGCAAACTTTACGTTTTCTTTATTTTGCGGAATATCACATTCGTTAGTGTTCAAAAACTCTATAGTTTATCCCACTATAATGTGGAAAGTGCACTTTCATCGATTCACTCATTCTCTCTTTTTGAAAAGTCTCACGAGTTGCAAAAGAGTTAACCATGACCAATTCACATTCGTTCTAGGGTTGTTGTTTTCTATAACTCGTTTATAGTGCCATTTAACCTCGAAAATACCAAAATGAAGTGTTTTGTAGGATTGCTTGGTGACCAAGCAAACTTTACGTTTTCTTTATTTAGCGGAAAATCACATTCGTTAGTGTTCAAAAACTCTATAGTTTATCCCACTATAATGTGGAAAGTACACTTTCATCGATTCAGTCATTTTCTCTTTTTGAAAAGTCTCACGAGTTGCAAAAGAGTTATCCATGACCAATTCACATTCTTTCTAGGGTTGTTGTTTTCTATAACTCGTTTATAGTGCCATTTAACCTCGAAAATACCAAAATGAAGTGTTTCGTAGAATTGCTTGGTGACCAAGCAAACTTTAGGTTTTCTTTATTTTGCGGAAAATCACATTCGTTAGTGTTCAAAAACTCTATAGTTTATCCCACTATAATGTGGAAAGTGCACTTTCATCGATTCAGTCATTTTCTCTTTTTGAAAAGTCTCACGAGTTGCAAAAGAGTTAACCATGACCAATTCACATTCGTTCTAGGGTTGTTGTTTTCTATAACTCGTTTATAGTGTCATTTAACCTCGAAAATACCAAAATGAAGTGTTTTGTAGGATTGCTTGGTGACCAAGCAAACTTTATGTTTTCTTCATTTTGCGGAAAATCATATACGTTAGTTCTCAAAAACTCTTTAGTTTATCCCACTATAATGTGGAAAGTGCACTTTCATCGATTCACTCATTCTCTCTTTTTGAAAAGTCTCACGAGTTGTAAAAGAGTTAACCATGACCAATTCACATTCGTTCTAGGGTTGTTGTTTTCTATAACTCGTTTATAGTGCCATTTAACCTCGAAAATACCAAAATGAAGTGTTTTGTAGGATTGCTTGGTGACCAAGCAAACTTTACGTTTTCTTCATTTTGCGGAAAATCACATACGTTAGTTCTCAAAAACTCTATAGTTTATCCCACTATAATGTGGAAAGTACACTTTCATCGATTCACTCATTTTCTCTTTTTGAAAAGTCTCACGAGTTGCAAAAGAGTTATCCATGACCAATTCACATTCTTTCTAGGGTTGGTGTTTTCTATAACTCGTTTATAGTGCCATTTAACCTCGAAAATACCAAAATGAAGTGTTTTGTAGGATTGCTTGGTGACCAAGCAAACTTTATGTTTTCTTCATTTTGCGGAAAATCACATACGTTAGTTTTCAAAAACTCTATAGTTTATCCCACTATAATGTGGAAAGTGCACTTTCATCGATTCACTCATTCTCTCTTTTTGAAAAGTCTCACGAGTTGCAAAAGAGTTAACCATGACCAATTCACATTCGTTCTAGGGTTGTTGTTTTCTATAACTCGTTTATAGTGCCATTTAACCTCGAAAATACCAAAATGAAGTGTTTTGTAGGATTGCTTGGTGACCAAGCAAACTTTATGTTTTCTTCATTTTGCGGAAAATCACATACGTTAGTTCTCAAAAACTCTATAGTTTATCCCACTATAATGTGGAAAGTGCACTTTCATCGATTCACTCATTCTCTCTATTTGAAAAGTCTCACGAGTTGCAAAAGAGTTAACCATGACCAATTCACATTCGTTCTAGGGTTGTTGTTTTCTATAACTCGTTTATAGTGCCATTTAACCTCGAAAATACCAAAATGAAGTGTTTTGTAGGATTGCTTGGTGACCAAGCAAACTTTATGTTTTCTTCATTTTGCGGAAAATCACATACGTTAGTTCTCAAAAACTCTATAGTTTATCCCACTATAATGTGGAAAGTGCACTTTCATCGATTCACTCATTCTCTCTTTTTGAAAAGTCTCACGAGTTGCAAAAGAGTTAACCATGACCAATTCACATTCGTTCTAGGGTTGTTGTTTTCTATAACTCGTTTATAGTGCCATTTAACCTCGAAAATACCAAAATGAAGTGTTTTGTAGGATTGCTTGGTGACCAAGCAAACTTTATGTTTTCTTCATTTTGCGGAAAATCACATACGTTAGTTCTCAAAAACTCTTTAGTTTATCCCACTATAATGTGGAAAGTGCACTTTCATCGATTCACTCATTCTCTCTTTTTGAAAAGTCTCACGAGTTGTAAAAGAGTTAACCATGACCAATTCACATTCGTTCTAGGGTTGTTGTTTTCTATAACTCGTTTATAGTGCCATTTAACCTCGAAAATACCAAAATGAAGTGTTTTGTAGGATTGCTTGGTGACCAAGCAAACTTTACGTTTTCTTCATTTTGCGGAAAATCACATACGTTAGTTCTCAAAAACTCTATAGTTTATCCCACTATAATGTGGAAAGTGCACTTTCATCGATTCACTCATTCTCTCTTTTTGAAAAGTCTCACGAGTTGCAAAAGAGTTAACCATGACCAATTCACATTCGTTCTAGGGTTGTTGTTTTCTATAACTCGTTTATAGTGCCATTTAACCTCGAAAATACCAAAATGAAGTGTTTTGTAGGATTGCTTGGTGACCAAGCAAACTTTACGTTTTCTTTATTTTGCGGAAAATCACATTCGTTAGTGTTCAAAAACTCTATAGTTTATCCCACTATAATGTGGAAAGTACACTTTCATCGATTCAGTCATTTTCTCTTTTTGAAAAGTCTCACGAGTTGCAAAAGAGTTATCCATGACCAATTCACATTCTTTCTAGGGTTGTTGTTTTCTATAACTCGTTTATAGTGCCATTTAACCTCGAAAATACCAAAATGAAGTGTTTCGTAGAATTGCTTGGTGACCAAGCAAACTTTACGTTTTCTTTATTTTGCGGAAAATCACATTCGTTAGTGTTCAAAAACTCTATAGTTTATCCCACTATAATGTGGAAAGTGCACTTTCATCGATTCAGTCATTTTCTCTTTTTGAAAAGTCTCACGAGTTGCAAAAGAGTTAACCATGACCAATTCACATTCGTTCTAGGGTTGTTGTTTTCTATAACTCGTTTATAGTGCCATTTAACCTCGAAAATACCAAAATGAAGTGTTTTGTAGGATTGCTTGGTGACCAAGCAAACTTTACATTTTCTTCATTTTGCGGAAAATCACATACGTTAGTTCTCAAAAACTCTATAGTTTATCCCACTATAATGTGGAAAGTACACATTCATCGATTCAGTCATTTTCTCTTTTTGAAAAGTCTCACGAGTTGCAAAAGAGTTATCCATGACCAATTCACATTCTTTCTAGGGTTGTTGTTTTCTATAACTCGTTTATAGTGCCATTTAACCTCGAAAATACCAAAATGAAGTGTTTTGTAGGATTGCTTGGTGACCAAGCAAACTTTACGTTTTCTTTATTTTGCGGAAAATCACATTCGTTAGTGTTCAAAAACTCTATAGTTTATCCCACTATAATTTGTGGAAAGTGCACTTTCATCGATTCACTCATTCTCTCTTTTTGAAAAGTCTCACGAGTTGCAAAAGAGTTAACCATGACCAATTCACATTCGTTCTAGGGTTATTGTTTTCTATAACTCGTTTATAGTGCCATTTAACCTCGAAAATACCAAAATGAAGTGTTTTGTAGGATTGCTTGGTGACCAAGAAAACTTTACGTTTTCTTCATTTTGCGGAAAATCACATACGTTAGTTTTCAAAAACTCTATAGTTTATCCCACTATAATGTGGAATGTTCACTTTCATCGATTCACTCATTCTCTCTTTTTGAAAAGTCTCACGAGTTGCAAAAGAGTTAACCATGACCAATTCACATTCGTTCTAGGGTTGTTGTTTTCTATAACTCGTTTATAGTGCCATTTAACCTCGAAAATACCAAAATGAAGTGTTTTGTAGGATTGCTTGGTGACCAAGCAAACTTTACGTTTTCTTTATTTTGCGGAAAATCACATTCGTTAGTGTTCAAAAACTCTATAGTTTATCCCACTATAATGTGGAAAGTGCACTTTCATCGATTCACTCATTCTCTCTTTTTGAAAAGTCTCACGAGTTGCAAAAGAGTTAACCATGACCAATTCACATTCGTTCTAGGGTTGTTGTTTTCTATAACTCGTTTATAGTGCCATTTAACCTCGAAAATACCAAAATGAAGTGTTTTGTAGGATTGCTTGGTGACCAAGCAAACTTTATGTTTTCTTCATTTTGCGGAAAATCACATACGTTAGTTCTCAAAAACTCTATAGTTTATCCCACTATAATGTGGAAAGTGCACTTTCATCGATTCACTCATTCTCTCTATTTGAAAAGTCTCACGAGTTGCAAAAGAGTTAACCATGACCAATTCACATTCGTTCTAGGGTTGTTGTTTTCTATAACTCGTTTATAGTGCCATTTAACCTCGAAAATACCAAAATGAAGTGTTTTGTAGGATTGCTTGGTGACCAAGCAAACTTTATGTTTTCTTCATTTTGCGGAAAATCACATACGTTAGTTCTCATAAACTCTATAGTTTATCCCACTATAATGTGGAAAGTGCACTTTCATCGATTCACTCATTCTCTCTTTTTGAAAAGTCTCACGAGTTGCAAAAGAGTTAACCATGACCAATTCACATTCGTTCTAGGGTTGTTGTTTTCTATAACTCGTTTATAGTGCCATTTAACCTCGAAAATACCAAAATGAAGTGTTTTGTAGGATTGCTTGGTGACCAAGCAAACTTTACGTTTTCTTCATTTTGCGGAAAATCACATACGTTAGTTCTCAAAAACTCTATAGTTTATCCCACTTTAATGTGGAAAGTACACATTCATCGATTCAGTCATTTTCTCTTTTTGAAAAGTCTCACGAGTTGCAAAAGAGTTATCCATGACCAATTCACATTCTTTCTAGGGTTGTTGTTTTCTATAACTCGTTTATAGTGCCATTTAACCTCGAAAATACCAAAATGAAGTGTTTTGTAGGATTGCTTGGTGACCAAGCAAACTTTACGTTTTCTTTATTTTGCGGAAAATCACATTCGTTAGTGTTCAAAAACTCTATAGTTTATCCCACTATAATGTGGAAAGTGCACTTTCATCGATTCACTCATTCTCTCTTTTTGAAAAGTCTCACGAGTTGCAAAAGAGTTAACCATGACCAATTCACATTCGTTCTAGGGTTGTTGTTTTCTATAACTCGTTTATAGTGCCATTTAACCTCGAAAATACCAAAATGAAGGGTTTTGTAGGATTGCTTGGTGACCAAGAAAACTTTATGTTTTCTTCATTTTGCGGAAAATCACATACGTTAGTTCTCAAAAACTCTATAGTTTATCCCACTATAATGTGGAAAGTGCACTTTCATCGATTCACTCATTCTCTCTTTTTGAAAAGTCTCACGAGTTGCAAAAGAGTTAACCATGACCAATTCACATTCGTTCTAGGGTTGTTGTTTTCTATAACTCGTTTATAGTACCATTTAACCTCGAAAATACCAAAATGAAGTGTTTTGTAGGATTGCTTGGTGACCAAGCAAACTTTACGTTTTCTTTATTTTGCGGAAAATCACATTCGTTAGTGTTCAAAAACTCTATAGTTTATCCCAGTATAATGTGGAAAGTGCACTTTCATCGATTCACTCATTCTCTCTTTTTGAAAAGTCTCACGAGTTGCAAAAGAGTTAACCATGACAAATTCACATTCGTTCTAGGGTTGTTGTTTTCTATAACTCGTTTATAGTGCCATTTAACCTCGAAAATACCAAAATGAAGTGTTTTGTAGGATTGCTTGGTGACCAAGCAAACTTTATGTTTTCTTCATTTTGCGGAAAATCACATACGTTAGTTCTCAAAAACTATATAGTTTATCCCACTATAATGTGGAAAGTGCACTTTCATCGATTCACTCATTCTCTCTATTTGAAATGTCTCACGAGTTGCAAAAGAGTTAACCATGACCAATTCACATTCGTTCTAGGGTTGTTGTTTTCTATAACTCGTTTATAGTGCCATTTAACCTCGAAAATACCAAAATGAAGGGTTTTGTAGGATTGCTTGGTGACCAAGAAAACTTTATGTTTTCTTCATTTTGCGGAAAATCACATACGTTAGTTCTCAAAAACTCTATAGTTTATCCCACTATAATGTGGAAAGTGCACTTTCTTCGATTCACTCATTCTCTCTTTTTGAAAAGTCTCACGAGTTGCAAAAGAGTTAACCATGACCAATTCACATTCGTTCTAGGGTTGTTGTTTTCTATAACTCGTTTATAGTACCATTTAACCTCGAAAATACCAAAATGAAGTGTTTTGTAGGATTGCTTGGTGACCAAGCAAACTTTACGTTTTCTTTATTTTGCGGAAAATCACATTCGTTAGTGTTCAAAAACTCTATAGTTTATCCCAGTATAATGTGGAAAGTGCACTTTCATCGATTCACTCATTCTCTCTTTTTGAAAAGTCTCACGAGTTGCAAAAGAGTTAACCATGACAAATTCACATTCGTTCTAGGGTTGTTGTTTTCTATAACTCGTTTATAGTGCCATTTAACCTCGAAAATACCAAAATGAAGTGTTTTGTAGGATTGCTTGGTGACCAAGCAAACTTTACGTTTTCTTCATTTTGCGGAAAATCACATACGTTAGTTCTCAAAAAAACTCTATAGTTTATCCCACTATAATGTGGAAAGTACACTTTCATCGATTCACTCATTTTCTCTTTTTGAAAAGTCTCACGAGTTGCAAAAGAGTTATCCATGACCAATTCACATTCTTTCTAGGGTTGTTGTTTTCTATAACTCGTTTATAGTGCCATTTAACCTCGAAAATACCAAAATGAAGTGTTTTGTAGGATTGCTTGGTGACCAAGCAAACTTTATGTTTTGTTCATTTTGCGGAAAATCACATACGTTAGTTTTCAAAAACTCTATAGTTTATCCCACTATAATGTGGAAAGTGCACTTTCATCGATTCACTCATTCTCTCTTTTTGAAAAGTCTCACGAGTTGCAAAAGAGTTAACCATGACCAATTCACATTCGTTCTAGGGTTGTTGTTTTCTATAACTCGTTTATAGTGCCATTTAACCTCGAAAATACCATAATGAAGTGTTTTGTAGGATTGCTTGGTGACCAAGCAAAGTTTACGTTTTCTTTATTTTGCGGAAAATCACATTCGTTAGTGTTCAAAAACTCTATAGTTTATCCCACTATAATGTGGAAAGTCCATTTTCATCGATTCACCCATTTTCTCTTTTTTGAAAAGTTTCACGAGTTGCAAAAGAGTTATCCTTGACCAATTCACATTCTTTCTAGGGTTGTAGTTTTCTATAACTCGTTTATAATGCCATTTAACCTCGAAAATACCAAAATGAAGTGTTTCGTAGAATTGCTTGGTGACCAAGCAAACTTTACGTTTTCTTTATTTTGCGGAAAATCACATTCGTTAGTGTTCAAAAACTCTATAGTTTATCCCACTATAATGTGGAAAGTGCACTTTCATCGATTCAGTCATTTTCTCTTTTTGAAAAGTCTCACGAGTTGCAAAAGAGTTAACCATGACCAATTCACATTCGTTCTAGGGTTGTTGTTTTCTATAACTCGTTTATAGTGCCATTTAACCTCGAAAATACCAAAATGAAGTGTTTTGTAGGATTGCTTGGTGACCAAGCAAACTTTACGTTTTCTTCATTTTGCGGAAAATCACATACGTTAGTTCTCAAAAACTCTATAGTTTATCCCACTATAATGTGGAAAGTACACATTCATCGATTCAGTCATTTTCTCTTTTTGAAAAGTCTCACGAGTTGCAAAAGAGTTATCCATGACCAATTCACATTCTTTCTAGGGTTGTTGTTTTCTATAACTCGTTTATAGTGCCATTTAACCTCGAAAATACCAAAATGAAGTGTTTTGTAGGATTGCTTGGTGACCAAGCAAACTTTACGTTTTCTTTATTTTGCGGAAAATCACATTCGTTAGTGTTCAAAAACTCTATAGTTTATCCCACTATAATGTGGAAAGTGCACTTTCATCGATTCACTCATTCTCTCTTTTTGAAAAGTCTCACGAGTTGCAAAAGAGTTAACCATGACCAATTCACATTCGTTCTAGGGTTGTTGTTTTCTATAACTCGTTTATAGTGCCATTTAACCTCGAAAATACCAAAATGAAGTGTTTTGTAGGATTGCTTGGTGACCAAGAAAACTTTATGTTTTCTTCATTTTGCGGAAAATCACATACGTTAGTTCTCAAAAACTCTATAGTTTATCCCACTATAATGTGGAAAGTGCACTTTCATCGATTCACTCATTCTCTCTATTTGAAAAGTCTCACGAGTTGCAAAAGAGTTAACCATGACCAATTCACATTCGTTCTAGGGTTGTTGTTTTCTATAACTCGTTTATAGTGCCATTTAACCTCGAAAATACCAAAATGAAGTGTTTTGTAGGATTGCTTGGTGACCAAGCAAACTTTATGTTTTCTTCATTTTGCGGAAAATCACATACGTTAGTTCTCATAAACTCTATAGTTTATCCCACTATAATGTGGAAAGTGCACTTTCATCGATTCACTCATTCTCTCTTTTTGAAAAGTCTCACGAGTTGCAAAAGAGTTAACCATGACCAATTCACATTCGTTCTAGGGTTGTTGTTTTCTATAACTCGTTTATAGTGCCATTTAACCTCGAAAATACCAAAATGAAGTGTTTTGTAGGATTGCTTGGTGACCAAGCAAACTTTACGTTTTCTTCATTTTGCGGAAAATCACATACGTTAGTTCTCAAAAACTCTATAGTTTATCCCACTTTAATGTGGAAAGTACACATTCATCGATTCAGTCATTTTCTCTTTTTGAAAAGTCTCACGAGTTGCAAAAGAGTTATCCATGACCAATTCACATTCTTTCTAGGGTTGTTGTTTTCTATAACTCGTTTATAGTGCCATTTAACCTCGAAAATACCAAAATGAAGTGTTTTGTAGGATTGTTTGGTGACCAAGCAAACTTTACGTTTTCTTTATTTTGCGGAAAATCACATTCGTTAGTGTTCAAAAACTCTATAGTTTATCCCACTATAATGTGGAAAGTGCACTTTCATCGATTCACTCATTCTCTCTTTTTGAAAAGTCTCACGAGTTGCAAAAGAGTTAACCATGACCAATTCACATTCGTTCTAGGGTTGTTGTTTTCTATAACTCGTTTATAGTGCCATTTAACCTCGAAAATACCAAAATGAAGGGTTTTGTAGGATTGCTTGGTGACCAAGAAAACTTTATGTTTTCTTCATTTTGCGGAAAATCACATACGTTAGTTCTCAAAAACTCTATAGTTTATCCCACTATAATGTGGAAAGTGCACTTTCATCGATTCACTCATTCTCTCTTTTTGAAAAGTCTCACGAGTTGCAAAAGAGTTAACCATGACCAATTCACATTCGTTCTAGGGTTGTTGTTTTCTATAACTCGTTTATAGTACCATTTAACCTCGAAAATACCAAAATGAAGTGTTTTGTAGGATTGCTTGGTGACCAAGCAAAGTTTACGTTTTCTTTATTTTGCGGAAAATCACATTCGTTAGTGTTCAAAAACTCTATAGTTTATCCCACTATAATGTGGAAAGTCCATTTTCATCGATTCACCCATTTTCTCTTTTTTGAAAAGTTTCACGAGTTGCAAAAGAGTTATCCTTGACCAATTCACATTCTTTCTAGGGTTGTAGTTTTCTATAACTCGTTTATAATGCCATTTAACCTCGAAAATACCAAAATGAAGTGTTTTGTAGGATTGCTTGGTGACCAAGCAAACTTTACGTTTTCTTTATTTTGCGGAATATCACATTCGTTAGTGTTCAAAAACTCTATAGTTTATCCCACTATAATGTGGAAAGTGCACTTTCATCGATTCACTCATTCTCTCTTTTTGAAAAGTCTCACGAGTTGCAAAAGAGTTAACCATGACCAATTCACATTCGTTCTAGGGTTGTTGTTTTCTATAACTCGTTTATAGTGCCATTTAACCTCGAAAATACCAAAATGAAGTGTTTTGTAGGATTGCTTGGTGACCAAGCAAACTTTACGTTTTCTTTATTTAGCGGAAAATCACATTCGTTAGTGTTCAAAAACTCTATAGTTTATCCCACTATAATGTGGAAAGTACACTTTCATCGATTCAGTCATTTTCTCTTTTTGAAAAGTCTCACGAGTTGCAAAAGAGTTATCCATGACCAATTCACATTCTTTCTAGGGTTGTTGTTTTCTATAACTCGTTTATAGTGCCATTTAACCTCGAAAATACCAAAATGAAGTGTTTCGTAGAATTGCTTGGTGACCAAGCAAACTTTACGTTTTCTTTATTTTGCGGAAAATCACATTCGTTAGTGTTCAAAAACTCTATAGTTTATCCCACTATAATGTGGAAAGTGCACTTTCATCGATTTAGTCATTTTCTCTTTTTGAAAAGTCTCACGAGTTGCAAAAGAGTTAACCATGACCAATTCACATTCGTTCTAGGGTTGTTGTTTTCTATAACTCGTTTATAGTGTCATTTAACCTCGAAAATACCAAAATGAAGTGTTTTGTAGGATTGCTTGGTGACCAAGCAAACTTTATGTTTTCTTCATTTTGCGGAAAATCACATACGTTAGTTCTCAAAAACTCTTTAGTTTATCCCACTATAATGTGGAAAGTGCACTTTCATCGATTCACTCATTCTCTATTTTTGAAAAGTCTCACGAGTTGTAAAAGAGTTAACCATGACCAATTCACATTCGTTCTAGGGTTGTTGTTTTCTATAACTCGTTTATAGTGCCATTTAACCTCGAAAATACCAAAATGAAGTGTTTTGTAGGATTGCTTGGTGACCAAGCAAACTTTACGTTTTCTTCATTTTGCGGAAAATCACATACGTTAGTTCTCAAAAACTCTATAGTTTATCCCACTATAATGTGGAAAGTACACTTTCATCGATTCACTCATTTTCTCTTTTTGAAAAGTCTCACGAGTTGCAAAAGAGTTATCCATGACCAATTCACATTCTTTCTAGGGTTGGTGTTTTCTATAACTCGTTTATAGTGCCATTTAACCTCGAAAATACCAAAATGAAGTGTTTTGTAGGATTGCTTGGTGACCAAGCAAACTTTATGTTTTCTTCATTTTGCGGAAAATCACATACGTTAGTTTTCAAAAACTCTATAGTTTATCCCACTATAATGTGGAAAGTGCACTTTCATCGATTCACTCATTCTCTCTTTTTGAAAAGTCTCACGAGTTGCAAAAGAGTTAACCATGACCAATTCACATTCGTTCTAGGGTTGTTGTTTTCTATAACTCGTTTATAGTGCCATTTAACCTCGAAAATACCAAAATGAAGTGTTTTGTAGGATTGCTTGGTGACCAAGCAAACTTTACGTTTTCTTTATTTTGCGGAAAATCACATTCGTTAGTGTTCAAAAACTCTATAGTTTATCCCACTATAATGTGGAAAGTGCACTTTCATCGATTCACTCATTTTCTCTTTTTGAAAAGTCTCACGAGTTGCAAAAGAGTTAACCATGACCAATTCACATTCGTTCTAGGGTTGTTGTTTTCTATAACTCGTTTATAGTGCCATTAAACCTCGAAAATACCAAAATGAAGGGTTTTGTAGGATTGCTTGGTGACCAAGAAAACTTTATGTTTTCTTCATTTTGCGGAAAATCACATACGTTAGTTCTCAAAAACTCTATAGTTTATCCCACTATAATGTGGAAAGTGCACTTTCATCGATTCACTCATTCTCTCTTTTTGAAAAGTCTCACGAGTTGCAAAAGAGTTAACCATGACCAATTCACATTCGTTCTAGGGTTGTTGTTTTCTATAACTCGTTTATAGTACCATTTAACCTCGAAAATACCAAAATGAAGTGTTTTGTAGGATTGCTTGGTGACCAAGCAAACTTTACGTTTTCTTTATTTTGCGGAAAATCACATTCGTTAGTGTTCAAAAACTCTATAGTTTATCCCACTATAATGTGGAAAGTGCACTTTCATCGATTCACTCATTCTCTCTTTTTGAAAAGTCTCACGAGTTGCAAAAGAGTTAACCATGACAAATTCACATTCGTTCTAGGGTTGTTGTTTTCTATAACTCGTTTATAGTGCCATTTAACCTCGAAAATACCAAAATGAAATGTTTTGTAGGATTGCTTGGTGACCAAGCAAACTTTATGTTTTCTTCATTTTGCGGAAAATCACATACGTTAGTTCTCAAAAACTATATAGTTTATCCCACTATAATGTGGAAAGTGCACTTTCATCGATTCACTCATTCTCTCTTTTTGAAAAGTCTCACGAGTTGCAAAAGAGTTAACCATGACCAATTCACATTCGTTCTAGGGTTGTTGTTTTCTATAACTCGTTTATAGTGCCATTTAACCTCGAAAATACCAAAATGAAGTGTTTTGTAGGATTGCTTGGTGACCAAGCAAACTTTACGTTTTCTTCATTTTGCGGAAAATCACATACGTTAGTTCTCAAAAAAACTCTATAGTTTATCCCACTATAATGTGGAAAGTACACTTTCATCGATTCACTCATTTTCTCTTTTTGAAAAGTCTCACGAGTTGCAAAAGAGTTATCCATGACCAATTCACATTCTTTCTAGGGTTGTTGTTTTCTATAACTCGTTTATAGTGCCATTTAACCTCGAAAATACCAAAATGAAGTGTTTTGTAGGATTGCTTGGTGACCAAGCAAACTTTATGTTTTGTTCATTTTGCGGAAAATCACATACGTTAGTTTTCAAAAACTCTATAGTTTATCCCACTATAATGTGGAAAGTGCACTTTCATCGATTCACTCATTCTCTCTTTTTGAAAAGTCTCACGAGTTGCAAAAGAGTTAACCATGACCAATTCACATTCGTTCTAGGGTTGTTGTTTTCTATAACTCGTTTATAGTGCCATTTAACCTCGAAAATACCAAAATGAAGTGTTTTGTAGGATTGCTTGGTGACCAAGCAAAGTTTACGTTTTCTTTATTTTGCGGAAAATCACATTCGTTAGTGTTCAAAAACTCTATAGTTTATCCCACTATAATGTGGAAAGTCCATTTTCATCGATTCACCCATTTTCTCTTTTTTGAAAAGTTTCACGAGTTGCAAAAGAGTTATCCTTGACCAATTCACATTCTTTCTAGGGTTGTAGTTTTCTATAACTCGTTTATAATGCCATTTAACCTCGAAAATACCAAAATGAAGTGTTTTGTAGGATTGCTTGGTGACCAAGCAAACTTTACGTTTTCTTTATTTTGCGGAATATCACATTCGTTAGTGTTCAAAAACTCTATAGTTTATCCCACTATAATGTGGAAAGTGCACTTTCATCGATTCACTCATTCTCTCTTTTTGAAAAGTCTCACGAGTTGCAAAAGAGTTAACCATGACCAATTCACATTCGTTCTAGGGTTGTTGTTTTCTATAACTCGTTTATAGTGCCATTTAACCTCGAAAATACCAAAATGAAGTGTTTTGTAGGATTGCTTGGTGACCAAGCAAACTTTACGTTTTCTTTATTTAGCGGAAAATCACATTCGTTAGTGTTCAAAAACTCTATAGTTTATCCCACTATAATGTGGAAAGTACACTTTCATCGATTCAGTCATTTTCTCTTTTTGAAAAGTCTCACGAGTTGCAAAAGAGTTATCCATGACCAATTCACATTCTTTCTAGGGTTGTAGTTTTCTATAACTCGTTTATAGTGCCATTTAACCTCGAAAATACCAAAATGAAGTGTTTTGTAGGATTGCTTGGTGACCAAGCAAACTTTACGTTTTCTTTATTTTGCGGAATATCACATTCGTTAGTGTTCAAAAACTCTATAGTTTATCCCACTATAATGTGGAAAGTGCACTTTCATCGATTCACTCATTCTCTCTTTTTGAAAAGTCTCACGAGTTGCAAAAGAGTTAACCATGACCAATTCACATTCGTTCTAGGGTTGTTGTTTTCTATAACTCGTTTATAGTGCCATTTAACCTCGAAAATACCAAAATGAAGTGTTTTGTAGGATTGCTTGGTGACCAAGCAAACTTTACGTTTTCTTTATTTAGCGGAAAATCACATTCGTTAGTGTTCAAAAACTCTATAGTTTATCCCACTATAATGTGGAAAGTGCACTTTCATCGATTCACTCATTCTCTCTTTTTGAAAAGTCTCACGAGTTGCAAAAGAGTTATCCATGACCAATTCACATTCGTTCTAGGGTTGTTGTTTTCTATAACTCGTTTATAGTGCCATTTAACCTCGAAAATACCAAAATGAAGTGTTTCGTAGGATTGCTTGGTGACCAAGCAAACTTTACGTTTTCTTTATTTTGCGGAAAATCACATTCGTTAGTGTTCAAAAACTCTATAGTTTATCCCACTATAATGTGGAAAGTGCACTTTCATCGATTCAGTCATTTTCTCTTTTTGAAAAGTCTCACGAGTTGCAAAAGAGTTAACCATGACCAATTCACATTCGTTCTAGGGTTGTTGTTTTCTATAACTCGTTTATAGTGTCATTTAACCTCGAAAATACCAAAATGAAGTGTTTTGTAGGATTGCTTGGTGACCAAGCAAACTTTATGTTTTCTTCATTTTGCGGAAAATCACATACGTTAGTTCTCAAAAACTCTATAGTTTATCCCACTATAATGTGGAAAGTACACTTTCATCGATTCACTCATTTTCTCTTTTTGAAAAGTCTCACGAGTTGCAAAAGAGTTATCCATGACCAATTCACATTCTTTCTAGGGTTGTTGTTTTCTATAACTCGTTTATAGTGCCATTTAACCTCGAAAATACCAAAATGAAGTGTTTCGTAGAATTGCTTGGTGACCAAGCAAACTTTACGTTTTCTTTATTTTGCGGAAAATCACATTCGTTAGTGTTCAAAAACTCTATAGTTTATCCCACTATAATGTGGAAAGTGCACTTTCATCGATTCAGTCATTTTCTCTTTTTGAAAAGTCTCACGAGTTGCAAAAGAGTTAACCATGACCAATTCACATTCGTTCTAGGGTTGTTGTTTTCTATAACTCGTTTATAGTGTCATTTAACCTCGAAAATACCAAAATGAAGTGTTTTGTAGGATTGCTTGGTGACCAAGCAAACTTTATGTTTTCTTCATTTTGCGGAAAATCACATACGTTAGTTCTCAAAAACTCTTTAGTTTATCCCACTATAATGTGGAAAGTGCACTTTCATCGATTCACTCATTCTCTCTTTTTGAAAAGTCTCACGAGTTGTAAAAGAGTTAACCATGACCAATTCACATTCGTTCTAGGGTTGTTGTTTTCTATAACTCGTTTATAGTGCCATTTAACCTCGAAAATACCAAAATGAAGTGTTTTGTAGGATTGCTTGGTGACCAAGCAAACTTTACGTTTTCTTCATTTTGCGGAAAATCACATACGTTAGTTCTCAAAAACTCTATAGTTTATCCCACTATAATGTGGAAAGTACACTTTCATCGATTCACTCATTTTCTCTTTTTGAAAAGTCTCACGAGTTGCAAAAGAGTTATCCATGACCAATTCACATTCTTTCTAGGGTTGGTGTTTTCTATAACTCGTTTATAGTGCCATTTAACCTCGAAAATACCAAAATGAAGTGTTTTGTAGGATTGCTTGGTGACCAAGCAAACTTTATGTTTTCTTCATTTTGCGGAAAATCACATACGTTAGTTTTCAAAAACTCTATAGTTTATCCCACTATAATGTGGAAAGTGCACTTTCATCGATTCACTCATTCTCTCTTTTTGAAAAGTCTCACGAGTTGCAAAAGAGTTAACCATGACCAATTCACATTCGTTCTAGGGTTGTTGTTTTCTATAACTCGTTTATAGTGCCATTTAACCTCGAAAATACCAAAATGAAGTGTTTTGTAGGATTGCTTGGTGACCAAGCAAAGTTTACGTTTTCTTTATTTTGCGGAAAATCACATTCGTTAGTGTTCAAAAACTCTATAGTTTATCCCACTATAATGTGGAAAGTCCATTTTCATCGATTCACCCATTTTCTCTTTTTTGAAAAGTTTCACGAGTTGCAAAAGAGTTATCCTTGACCAATTCACATTCTTTCTAGGGTTGTAGTTTTCTATAACTCGTTTATAATGCCATTTAACCTCGAAAATACCAAAATGAAGTGTTTTGTAGGATTGCTTGGTGACCAAGCAAACTTTACGTTTTCTTTATTTTGCGGAATATCACATTCGTTAGTGTTCAAAAACTCTATAGTTTATCCCACTATAATGTGGAAAGTGCACTTTCATCGATTCACTCATTCTCTCTTTTTGAAAAGTCTCACGAGTTGCAAAAGAGTTAACCATGACCAATTCACATTCGTTCTAGGGTTGTTGTTTTCTATAACTCGTTTATAGTGCCATTTAACCTCGAAAATACCAAAATGAAGTGTTTTGTAGGATTGCTTGGTGACCAAGCAAACTTTACGTTTTCTTTATTTAGCGGAAAATCACATTCGTTAGTGTTCAAAAACTCTATAGTTTATCCCACTATAATGTGGAAAGTACACTTTCATCGATTCAGTCATTTTCTCTTTTTGAAAAGTCTCACGAGTTGCAAAAGAGTTATCCATGACCAATTCACATTCTTTCTAGGGTTGTTGTTTTCTATAACTCGTTTATAGTGCCATTTAACCTCGAAAATACCAAAATGAAGTGTTTCGTAGAATTGCTTGGTGACCAAGCAAACTTTACGTTTTCTTTATTTTGCGGAAAATCACATTCGTTAGTGTTCAAAAACTCTATAGTTTATCCCACTATAATGTGGAAAGTGCACTTTCATCGATTCAGTCATTTTCTCTTTTTGAAAAGTCTCACGAGTTGCAAAAGAGTTAACCATGACCAATTCACATTCGTTCTAGGGTTGTTGTTTTCTATAACTCGTTTATAGTGTCATTTAACCTCGAAAATACCAAAATGAAGTGTTTTGTAGGATTGCTTGGTGACCAAGCAAACTTTATGTTTTCTTCATTTTGCGGAAAATCACATACGTTAGTTCTCAAAAACTCTATAGTTTATCCCACTATAATGTGGAAAGTACACTTTCATCGATTCACTCATTTTCTCTTTTTGAAAAGTCTCACGAGTTGCAAAAGAGTTATCCATGACCAATTCACATTCTTTCTAGGGTTGGTGTTTTCTATAACTCGTTTATAGTGCCATTTAACCTCGAAAATACCAAAATGAAGTGTTTTGTAGGATTGCTTGGTGACCAAGCAAACTTTATGTTTTCTTCATTTTGCGGAAAATCACATACGTTAGTTTTCAAAAACTCTATAGTTTATCCCACTATAATGTGGAAAGTCCACTTTCATCGATTCACTCATTTTCTCTTTTTTGAAAAGTTTCACGAGTTGCAAAAGAGTTATCCTTGACCAATTCACATTCTTTCTAGGGTTGTAGTTTTCTATAACTCGTTTATAGTGCCATTTAACCTCGAAAATACCAAAATGAAGTGTTTTGTAGGATTGCTTGGTGACCAAGCAAACTTTACGTTTTATTTATTTTGCGGAATATCACATTCGTTAGTGTTCAAAAACTCTATAGTTTATCCCACTATAATGTGGAAAGTGCACTTTCATCGATTCACTCATTCTCTCTTTTTGAAAAGTCTCACGAGTTGCAAAAGAGTTAACCATGACCAATTCACATTCGTTCTAGGGTTGTTGTTTTCTATAACTCGTTTATAGTGCCATTTAACCTCGAAAATACCAAAATGAAGTGTTTTGTAGGATTGCTTGGTGACCAAGCAAACTTTATGTTTTCTTTATTTTGAGGAAAATCACATTCGTTAGTGTTCAAAAACTCTATAGTTTATCCCACTATAATGTGGAAAGTACACTTTCATCGATTCACTCATTTTCTCTTTTTGAAAAGTCTCACGAGTTGCAAAAGAGTTATCCATGACCAATTCACATTCTTTCTAGGGTTGTTGTTTTCTATAACTCGTTTATAGTGCCATTTAACCTCGAAAATACCAAAATGAAGTGTTTTGTAGGATTGCTTGGTGACCAAGCAAACTTTATGTTTTCTTCATTTTGCGGAAAATCACATTCGTTAGTGTTCAAAAACTCTATAGTTTATCCCACTATAATGTGGAAAGTACACTTTCATCGATTCACTCATTTTCTCTTTTTTGAAAAGTCTCACGAGTTGCAAAAGAGTTATCCTTGACCAATTCACATTCTTTCTAGGGTTGTTGTTTTCTATAACTCGTTTATAGTGCCATTTAACCTCGAAAATACCAAAATGAAGTGTTTTGAAGGATTGCTTGGTGACCAAGCAAACTTTACGTTTTCTTTATTTTGCGGAAAATCACATTCGTTAGTGTTCAAAAACTCTATAGTTTATCCCACTATAATGTGGAAAGTGCACTTTCATCGATTCACTCATTCTCTCTTTTTGAAAATTCTCACGAGTTGCAAAAGAGTTAACCATGACCAATTCACATTCGTTCTAGGGTTGTTATTTTCTATAACTCGTTTATAGTGCCATTTAACCTCGAAAATACCAAAATGAAGTGTTTTGTAGTATTGCTTGTTGACCAAGCAAACTTTACGTTTTCTTTATTTAGCGGAAAATCACATTCGTTAGTGTTCAAAAACTCTATAGTTTATCCCACTATAATGTGGAAAGTACACTTTCATCGATTCAGTCATTTTCTCTTTTTGAAAAGTCTCACGAGTTGCGAAAGAGTTATCCATGACCAATTCACATTCTTTCTAGGGTTGTTGTTTTCTATAACTCGTTTATAGTGCCATTTAACCTCGAAAATACCAAAATGAAGTGTTTTGTAGGATTGCTTGGTGACCAAGCAAACTTTACGTTTTCTTTATTTTGCGGAAAATCACATTCGTTAGTGTTCAAAAACTCTATAGTTTATCCCACTATAATGTGGAAAGCACACTTTCATCGATTCAGTCATTTTCTCTATTTGAAAAGTCTCACGAGTTGCAAAAGAGTTATCCATGACCAATTCACATTCTTTCTAGGGTTGTTGTTTTCTATAACTCGTTTATAGTGCCATTTAACCTCGAAAATACCAAAATGAAGTGTTTTGTAGGATTGCTTGGTGACCAAGCAAACTTTACGTTTTCTTTATTTTGCGGAAAATCACATTCGTTAGTGTTCAAAAGCTCTATAGTTTATCCAACTATAATGTGGAAAGTGCACTTTCATCGATTCACTCATTCTCTCTTTTTGAAAAGTCTCACGAGTTGCAAAAGAGTTAACCATGACCAATTCACATTCGTTCTAGGGTTGTTGTTTTCTATAACTCGTTTATAGTGTCATTTAACCTCGAAAATACCAAAATGAAGTGTTTTGTAGGATTGCTTGGTGACCAAGCAAACTTTATGTTTTCTTCATTTTGCGGAAGATCACATACGTTAGTTCTCAAAAACTCTATAGTTTATCCCACTATAATGTGGAAAGTGCACTTTCATCGATTCACTCATTCTCTCTTTTGGAAAAGTCTCACGAGTTGTAAAAGAGTTAACCATGACCAATTCACATTCGTTCTAGGGTTGTTGTTTTCTATAACTCGTTTATAGTGCCATTTAACCTCGAAAATACCAAAATGAAGTGTTTTGTAGGATTGCTTGGTGACCAAGCAAACTTTACGTTTTCTTCATTTTGCGGAAAATCACATACGTTAGTTCTCAAAAACTCTATAGTTTATCCCACTATAATGTGGAAAGTACACTTTCATCGATTCACTAATTTTCTCTTTTTGAAAAGTCTCACGAGTTGCAAAAGAGTTATCCATGACCAATTCACATTCTTTCTAGGGTTGGTGTTTTCTATAACTCGTTTATAGTGCCATTTAACCTCGAAAATACCAAAATGAAGTGTTTTGTAGGATTGCTTGGTGACCAAGCAAACTTTATGTTTTCTTCATTTTGCGGAAAATCACATACGTTAGTTTTCAAAAACTCTATAGTTTATCCCACTATAATGTGGAAAGTGCACTTTCATCGATTCACTCATTCTCTCTTTTTGAAAAGTCTCACGAGTTGCAAAAGAGTTAACCATGACCAATTCACATTCGTTCTAGGGTTGTTGTTTTCTATAACTCGTTTATAGTGCCATTTAACCTCGAAAATACCAAAATGAAGTGTTTTGTAGGATTGCTTGGTGACCAAGCAAAGTTTACGTTTTCTTTATTTTGCGGAAAATCACATTCGTTAGTGTTCAAAAACTCTATAGTTTATCCCACTATAATGTGGAAAGTCCACTTTCATCGATTCACTCATTTTCTCTTTTTTGAAAAGTTTCACGAGTTGCAAAAGAGTTATCCTTGACCAATTCACATTCATTCTAGGGTTGTAGTTTTCTATAACTCGTTTATAGTGCCATTTAACCTCGAAAATACCAAAATGAAGTGTTTTGTAGGATTGCTTGGTGACCAAGCAAACTTTACGTTTTATTTATTTTGCGGAATATCACATTCGTTAGTGTTCAAAAACTCTATAGTTTATCCCACTATAATGTGGAAAGTGCACTTTCATCGATTCACTCATTCTCTCTTTTTGAAAAGTCTCACGAGTTGTAAAAGAGTTAACCATGACCAATTCACATTCGTTCTAGGGTTGTTGTTTTCTATAACTCGTTTATAGTGCCATTTAACCTCGAAAATACCAAAATGAAGTGTTTTGTAGGATTGCTTGGTGACCAAGCAAACTTTACGTTTTCTTCATTTTGCGGAAAATCACATACGTTAGTTCTCAAAAACTCTATAGTTTATCCCACTATAATGTGGAAAGTACACTTTCATCGATTCACTAATTTTCTCTTTTTGAAAAGTCTCACGAGTTGCAAAAGAGTTATCCATGACCAATTCACATTCTTTCTAGGGTTGGTGTTTTCTATAACTCGTTTATAGTGCCATTTAACCTCGAAAATACCAAAATGAAGTGTTTTGTAGGATTGCTTGGTGACCAAGCAAACTTTATGTTTTCTTCATTTTGCGGAAAATCACATACGTTAGTTTTCAAAAACTCTATAGTTTATCCCACTATAATGTGGAAAGTGCACTTTCATCGATTCACTCATTCTCTCTTTTTGAAAAGTCTCACGAGTTGCAAAAGAGTTAACCATGACCAATTCACATTCGTTCTAGGGTTGTTGTTTTCTATAACTCGTTTATAGTGCCATTTAACCTCGAAAATACCAAAATGAAGTGTTTTGTAGGATTGCTTGGTGACCAAGCAAAGTTTACGTTTTCTTTATTTTGCGGAAAATCACATTCGTTAGTGTTCAAAAACTCTATAGTTTATCCCACTATAATGTGGAAAGTCCACTTTCATCGATTCACTCATTTTCTCTTTTTTGAAAAGTTTCACGAGTTGCAAAAGAGTTATCCTTGACCAATTCACATTCATTCTAGGGTTGTAGTTTTCTATAACTCGTTTATAGTGCCATTTAACCTCGAAAATACCAAAATGAAGTGTTTTGTAGGATTGCTTGGTGACCAAGCAAACTTTACGTTTTATTTATTTTGCGGAATATCACATTCGTTAGTGTTCAAAAACTCTATAGTTTATCCCACTATAATGTGGAAAGTGCACTTTCATCGATTCACTCATTCTCTCTTTTTGAAAAGTCTCACGAGTTGCAAAAGAGTTAACCATGACCAATTCACATTCGTTCTAGGGTTGTTGTTTTCTATAACTCGTTTATAGTGCCATTTAACCTCGAAAATACCAAAATGAAGTGTTTTGTAGGATTGCTTGGTGACCAAGCAAACTTTATGTTTTCTTTATTTTGCGGAAAATCACATTCGTTAGTGTTCAAAAACTCTATAGTTTATCCCACTATAATGTGGAAAGTACACTTTCATCGATTCACTCATTTTCTCTTTTTGAAAAGTCTCACGAGTTGCGAAAGAGTTATCCATGACCAATTCACATTCTTTCTAGGGTTGTTGTTTTCTATAACTCGTTTATAGTGCCATTTAACCTCGAAAATACCAAAATGAAGTGTTTTGTAGGATTGCTTGGTGACCAAGCAAACTTTACGTTTTCTTTATTTTGCGGAAAATCACATTCGTTAGTGTTCAAAAACTCTATAGTTTATCCCACTATAATGTGGAAAGCACACTTTCATCGATTCAGTCATTTTCTCTATTTGAAAAGTCTCACGAGTTGCAAAAGAGTTATCCATGACCAATTCACATTCTTTCTAGGGTTGTTGTTTTCTATAACTCGTTTATAGTGCCATTTAACCTCGAAAATACCAAAATGAAGTGTTTTGTAGGATTGCTTGGTGACCAAGCAAACTTTACGTTTTCTTTATTTTGCGGAAAATCACATTCGTTAGTGTTCAAAAGCTCTATAGTTTATCCAACTATAATGTGGAAAGTGCACTTTCATCGATTCACTCATTCTCTCTTTTTGAAAAGTCTCACGAGTTGCAAAAGAGTTAACCATGACCAATTCACATTCGTTCTAGGGTTGTTGTTTTCTATAACTCGTTTATAGTGTCATTTAACCTCGAAAATACCAAAATGAAGTGTTTTGTAGGATTGCTTGGTGACCAGGCAAACTTTATGTTTTCTTCATTTTGCGGAAGATCACATACGTTAGTTCTCAAAAACTCTATAGTTTATCCCACTATAATGTGGAAAGTGCACTTTCATCGATTCACTCATTCTCTCTTTTTGAAAAGTCTCACGAGTTGCAAAAGAGTTAACCATGACCAATTCACATTCGTTCTAGGGTTGTTGTTTTCTATAACTCGTTTATAGTGCCATTTAACCTCGAAAATACCAAAATGAAGTGTTTTGTAGGATTGCTTGGTGACCAAGCAAAGTTTACGTTTTCTTTATTTTGCGGAAAATCACATTCGTTAGTGTTCAAAAACTCTATAGTTTATCCCACTATAATGTGGAAAGTCCACTTTCATCGATTCACTCATTTTCTCTTTTTTGAAAAGTTTCACGAGTTGCAAAAGAGTTATCCTTGACCAATTCACATTCATTCTAGGGTTGTAGTTTTCTATAACTCGTTTATAGTGCCATTTAACCTCGAAAATACCAAAATGAAGTGTTTTGTAGGATTGCTTGGTGACCAAGCAAACTTTACGTTTTATTTATTTTGCGGAATATCACATTCGTTAGTGTTCAAAAACTCTATAGTTTGTCCCACTATAATGTGGAAAGTGCACTTTCATCGATTCACTCATTCTCTCTTTTTGAAAAGTCTCACGAGTTGCAAAAGAGTTAACCATGACCAATTCACATTCGTTCTAGGGTTGTTGTTTTCTATAACTCGTTTATAGTGCCATTTAACCTCGAAAATACCAAAATGAAGTGTTTTGTAGGATTGCTTGGTGACCAAGCAAACTTTATGTTTTCTTTATTTTGCGGAAAATCACATTCGTTAGTGTTCAAAAACTCTATAGTTTATCCCACTATAATGTGGAAAGTACACTTTCATCGATTCACTCATTTTCTCTTTTTGAAAAGTCTCACGAGTTGCGAAAGAGTTATCCATGACCAATTCACATTCTTTCTAGGGTTGTTGTTTTCTATAACTCGTTTATAGTGCCATTTAACCTCGAAAATACCAAAATGAAGTGTTTTGTAGGATTGCTTGGTGACCAAGCAAACTTTACGTTTTCTTTATTTTGCGGAAAATCACATTCGTTAGTGTTCAAAAACTCTATAGTTTATCCCACTATAATGTGGAAAGCACACTTTCATCGATTCAGTCATTTTCTCTATTTGAAAAGTCTCACGAGTTGCAAAAGAGTTATCCATGACCAATTCACATTCTTTCTAGGGTTGTTGTTTTCTATAACTCGTTTATAGTGCCATTTAACCTCGAAAATACCAAAATGAAGTGTTTTGTAGGATTGCTTGGTGACCAAGCAAACTTTACGTTTTCTTTATTTTGCGGAAAATCACATTCGTTAGTGTTCAAAAGCTCTATAGTTTATCCAACTATAATGTGGAAAGTGCACTTTCATCGATTCACTCATTCTCTCTTTTTGAAAAGTCTCACGAGTTGCAAAAGAGTTAACCATGACCAATTCACATTCGTTCTAGGATTGTTGTTTTCTATAACTCGTTTATAGTGTCATTTAACCTCGAAAATACCAAAATGAAGTGTTTTGTAGGATTGCTTGGTGACCAAGCAAACTTTATGTTTTCTTCATTTTGCGGAAAATCACATACGTTAGTTTTCAAAAACTCTATAGTTTATCCCACTATAATGTGGAAAGTGCACTTTCATCGATTCACTCATTCTCTCTTTTTGAAAAGTCTCACGAGTTGCAAAAGAGTTAACCATGACCAATTCACATTCGTTCTAGGGTTGTTGTTTTCTATAACTCGTTTATAGTGCCATTTAACCTCGAAAATACCAAAATGAAGTGTTTTGTAGGATTGCTTGGTGACCAAGCAAAGTTTACGTTTTCTTTATTTTGCGGAAAATCACATTCGTTAGTGTTCAAAAACTCTATAGTTTATCCCACTATAATGTGGAAAGTCCACTTTCATCGATTCACTCATTTTCTCTTTTTTGAAAAGTTTCACGAGTTGCAAAAGAGTTATCCTTGACCAATTCACATTCATTCTAGGGTTGTAGTTTTCTATAACTCGTTTATAGTGCCATTTAACCTCGAAAATACCAAAATGAAGTGTTTTGTAGGATTGCTTGGTGACCAAGCAAACTTTACGTTTTATTTATTTTGCGGAATATCACATTCGTTAGTGTTCAAAAACTCTATAGTTTATCCCACTATAATGTGGAAAGTGCACTTTCATCGATTCACTCATTCTCTCTTTTTGAAAAGTCTCACGAGTTGCAAAAGAGTTAACCATGACCAATTCACATTCGTTCTAGGGTTGTAGTTTTCTATAACTCGTTTATAGTGCCATTTAACCTCGAAAATACCAAAATGAAGTGTTTTGTAGGATTGCTTGGTGACCAAGCAAACTTTACGTTTTATTTATTTTGCGGAATATCACATTCGTTAGTGTTCAAAAACTCTATAGTTTATCCCACTATAATGTGGAAAGTGCACTTTCATCAATTCACTCATTCTCTCTTTTTGAAAAGTCTCACGAGTTGCAAAAGAGTTAACCATGACCAATTCACATTCGTTCTAGGGTTGTTGTTTTCTATAACTCGTTTATAGTGCCATTTAACCTCGAAAATACCAAAATGAAGTGTTTTGTAGGATTGCTTGGTGACCAAGCAAACTTTATGTTTTCTTTATTTTGCGGAAAATCACATTCGTTAGTGTTCAAAAACTCTATAGTTTATCCCACTATAATGTGGAAAGTACACTTTCATCGATTCACTCATTTTCTCTTTTTGAAAAGTCTAACGAGTTGCGAAAGAGTTATCCATGACCAATTCACATTCTTTCTAGGGTTGTTGTTTTCTATAACTCGTTTATAGTGCCATTTAACCTCGAAAATACCAAAATGAAGTGTTTTGTAGGATTGCTTGGTGACCAAGCAAACTTTACGTTTTCTTTATTTTGCGAAAATCACATTCGTTAGTGTTCAAAAACTCTATAGTTTATCCCACTATAATGTGGAAAGCACACTTTCATCGATTCAGTCATTTTCTCTATTTGAAAAGTCTCACGAGTTGCAAAAGAGTTATCCATGACCAATTCACATTCTTTCTAGGGTTGTTGTTTTCTATAACTCGTTTATAGTGCCATTTAACCTCGAAAATACCAAAATGAAGTGTTTTGTAGGATTGCTTGGTGACCAAGCAAACTTTACGTTTTCTTTATTTTGCGGAAAATCACATTCGTTAGTGTTCAAAAGCTCTATAGTTTATCCAACTATAATGTGGAAAGTGCACTTTCATCGATTCACTCATTCTCTCTTTTTGAAAAGTCTCACGAGTTGCAAAAGAGTTAACCATGACCAATTCACATTCGTTCTAGGGTTGTTGTTTTCTATAACTCGTTTATAGTGTCATTTAACCTCGAAAATACCAAAATGAAGTGTTTTGTAGGATTGCTTGGTGACCAAGCAAACTTTATGTTTTCTTCATTTTGCGGAAGATCACATACGTTAGTTCTCAAAAACTCTATAGTTTATCCCACTATAATGTGGAAAGTGCACTTTCATCGATTCACTCATTCTCTCTTTTTGAAAAGTCTCACGAGTTGCAAAAGAGTTAACCATGACCAATTCACATTCGTTCTAGGGTTGTTGTTTTCTATAACTCGTTTATAGTGCCATTTAACCTCGAAAATACCAAAATGAAGTGTTTTGTAGGATTGCTTGGTGACCAAGCAAAGTTTACGTTTTCTTTATTTTGCGGAAAATCACATTCGTTAGTGTTCAAAAACTCTATAGTTTATCCCACTATAATGTGGAAAGTCCACTTTCATCGATTCACTCATTTTCTCTTTTTTGAAAAGTTTCACGAGTTGCAAAAGAGTTATCCTTGACCAATTCACATTCATTCTAGGGTTGTAGTTTTCTATAACTCGTTTATAGTGCCATTTAACCTCGAAAATACCAAAATGAAGTGTTTTGTAGGATTGCTTGGTGACCAAGCAAACTTTACGTTTTATTTATTTTGCGGAATATCACATTCGTTAGTGTTCAAAAACTCTATAGTTTATCCCACTATAATGTGGAAAGTGCACTTTCATCGATTCACTCATTCTCTCTTTTTGAAAAGTCTCACGAGTTGCAAAAGAGTTAACCATGACCAATTCACATTCGTTCTAGGGTTGTTGTTTTCTATAACTCGTTTATAGTGCCATTTAACCTCGAAAATACCAAAATGAAGTGTTTTGTAGGATTGCTTGGTGACCAAGCAAACTTTATGTTTTCTTTATTTTGCGGAAAATCACATTCGTTAGTGTTCAAAAACTCTATAGTTTATCCCACTATAATGTGGAAAGTACACTTTCATCGATTCACTCATTTTCTCTTTTTGAAAAGTCTCACGAGTTGCGAAAGAGTTATCCATGACCAATTCACATTCTTTCTAGGGTTGTTGTTTTCTATAACTCGTTTATAGTGCCATTTAACCTCGAAAATACCAAAATGAAGTGTTTTGTAGGATTGCTTGGTGACCAAGCAAACTTTACGTTTTCTTTATTTTGCGGAAAATCACATTCGTTAGTGTTCAAAAACTCTATAGTTTATCCCACTATAATGTGGAAAGCACACTTTCATCGATTCAGTCATTTTCTCTATTTGAAAAGTCTCACGAGTTGCAAAAGAGTTATCCATGACCAATTCACATTCTTTCTAGGGTTGTTGTTTTCTATAACTCGTTTATAGTGCCATTTAACCTCGAAAATACCAAAATGAAGTGTTTTGTAGGATTGCTTGGTGACCAAGCAAACTTTACGTTTTCTTTATTTTGCGGAAAATCACATTCGTTAGTGTTCAAAAGCTCTATAGTTTATCCAACTATAATGTGGAAAGTGCACTTTCATCGATTCACTCATTCTCTCTTTTTGAAAAGTCTCACGAGTTGCAAAAGAGTTAACCATGACCAATTCACATTCGTTCTAGGGTTGTTGTTTTCTATAACTCGTTTATAGTGTCATTTAACCTCGAAAATACCAAAATGAAGTGTTTTGTAGGATTGCTTGGTGACCAAGCAAACTTTATGTTTTCTTCATTTTGCGGAAGATCACATACGTTAGTTCTCAAAAACTCTATAGTTTATCCCACTATAATGTGGAAAGTGCACTTTCATCGATTCACTCATTCTCTCTTTTTGAAAAGTTCCACGAGTTGCAAAAGAGTTAACCATGATCAATTCACATTCGTTCTAGGGTTGTTGTTTTCTATAACTCGTTTATAGTGTCATTTAACCTCGAAAATACCAAAATGAAGTGTTTTGTAGGATTGCTTGGTGACCAAGCAAACTTTACGTTTTCTTTATTTTGCGGAAAATCACATTCGTTAGTGTTCAAAAACTCTATAGTTTATCCCACTATAATGTGGAAAGTACACTTTCATCGATTCAGTCATTTTCTCTTTTTGAAACGTCTCACGAGTTGCAAAAGAGTTATCCATGACCAATTCACATTCTTTCTAGGGTTGTTATTTTCTATAACTCGTTTATAGTGCCATTTAACCTCGAAAATACCAAAATGAAGTGTTTTGTAGGATTGCTTGGTGACCAAGCAAACTTTACGTTTTCTTTATTTTGCGGAAAATCACATTCGTTAGTGTTCAAAAACTCTATAGTTTATCCCACTATAATGTGGAAAGTGCACTTTCGTCGATTCACTCATTCTCTCTTTTTGAAAAGTCTCACGAGTTGCAAAAGAGTTAACCATGACCAATTCACATTCGTTCTATGGTTGTTGTTTTCTATAACTCGTTTATAGTGCCATTTAACCTCGAAAATACCAAAATGAAGTGTTTTGTAGGATTGCTTGGTGACCAAGCAAACTTTATGTTTTCTTCATTTTGCGGAAAATCACATACGTTAGTTCTCAAAAACTCTACAGTTTATCCCACTATAATGTGGAAAGTGCACTTTCATCGATTCACTCATTCTCTCTTTTTGAAAAGTCTCACGAGTTGCAAAAGAGTTAACCATGACCAATTCACATTCGTTCTAGCGTTGTTGTTTTCTATAACTCGTTTATAGTGCCATTTAACCTCGAAAATACCAAAATGAAGTGTTTTGTAGGATTGCTTGGTGACCAAGCAAACTTTACGTTTTCTTTATTTAGCGGAAAATCATATTCGTTAGTGTTAAAAAACTCTATAGTTTATCCCACTATAATGTGGAAAGTACACTTTCATCGATTCAGTCATTTTCTCTTTTTGAAAAGTCTCACGAGTTGCAAAAGAGTTATCCATGACCAATTCACATTCTTTCTAGGGTTGTTGTTTTTTATAACTCGTTTATAGTGCCATTTAACCTCTAAAATACCAAAATGAAGTGTTTTGTAGGATTGCTTGGTGACCAAGCAAACTTTACGTTTTCTTTATTTTGCGGAAAATCACATTCGTTAGTGTTCAAAAGCTCTATAGTTTATCCAACTATAATGTGGAAAGTGCACTTTCATCGATTCACTCATTCTCTCTTTTTGAAAATTCTCACGAGTTGCAAAAGAGTTAACCATGACCAATTCACATTCGTTCTAGGGTTGTTGTTTTCTATAACTCGTTTATAGTGTCATTTAACCTCGAAAATACCAAAATGAAGTGTTTTGTAGGATTGCTTGGTGACCAAGCAAACTTTACGTTTTCTTTATTTAGCGGAAAATCACATTCGTTAGTGTTCAAACACTCTATAGTTTATCCCACTATAATGTGGAAAGTACACTTTCATCGATTCAGTCATTTTCTCTTTTTGAAACGTCTCACGAGTTGCAAAAGAGTTATCCATGACCAATTCACATTCTTTCTAGGGTTGTTATTTTCTATAACTCGTTTATAGTGCCATTTAACCTCGAAAATACCAAAATGAAGTGTTTTGTAGGATTGCTTGGTGACCAAGCAAACTTTACGTTTTCTTTATTTTGCGGAAAATCACATTCGTTAGTGTTCAAAAACTCTATAGTTTATCCCACTATAATGTGGAAAGTGCACTTTCGTCGATTCACTCATTCTCTCTTTTTGAAAAGTCTCACGAGTTGCAAAAGAGTTAACCATGACCAATTCACATTCGTTCTATGGTTGTTGTTTTCTATAACTCGTTTATAGTGCCATTTAACCTCGAAAATACCAAAATGAAGTGTTTTGTAGGATTGCTTGGTGACCAAGCAAACTTTACGTTTTCTTTATTTTGCGGAAAATCACATTCGTTAGTGTTCAAAAGCTCTATAGTTTATCCAACTATAATGTGGAAAGTGCACTTTCATCGATTCACTCATTCTCTCTTTTTGAAAAGTCTCACGAGTTGCAAAAGAGTTAACCATGACCAATTCACATTCGTTCTAGGGTTGTTGTTTTCTATAACTCGTTTATAGTGTCATTTAACCTCGAAAATACCAAAATGAAGTGTTTTGTAGGATTGCTTGGTGACCAAGCAAACTTTATGTTTTCTTCATTTTGCGGAAGATCACATACGTTAGTTCTCAAAAACTCTATAGTTTATCCCACTATAATGTGGAAAGTGCACTTTCATCGATTCACTCATTCTCTCTTTTTGAAAAGTTCCACGAGTTGCAAAAGAGTTAACCATGATCAATTCACATTCGTTCTAGGGTTGTTGTTTTCTATAACTCGTTTATAGTGTCATTTAACCTCGAAAATACCAAAATGAAGTGTTTTGTAGGATTGCTTGGTGACCAAACAAACTTTACGTTTTCTTTATTTTGCGGAAAATCACATTCGTTAGTGTTCAAAAACTCTATAGTTTATCCCACTATAATGTGGAAAGTACACTTTCATCGATTCAGTCATTTTCTCTTTTTGAAACGTCTCACGAGTTGCAAAAGAGTTATCCATGACCAATTCACATTCTTTCTAGGGTTGTTATTTTTTATAACTCGTTTATAGTGCCATTTAACCTCGAAAATACCAAAATGAAGTGTTTTGTAGGATTGCTTGGTGACCAAGCAAACTTTACGTTTTCTTTATTTTGCGGAAAATCACATTCGTTAGTGTTCAAAAACTCTATAGTTTATCCCACTATAATGTGGAAAGTGCACTTTCGTCGATTCACTCATTCTCTCTTTTTGAAAAGTCTCACGAGTTGCAAAAGAGTTAACCATGACCAATTCACATTCGTTCTATGGTTGTTGTTTTCTATAACTCGTTTATAGTGCCATTTAACCTCGAAAATACCAAAATGAAGTGTTTTGTAGGATTGCTTGGTGACCAAGAAAACTTTATGTTTTCTTCATTTTGCGGAAAATCACATACGTTAGTTCTCAAAAACTCTACAGTTTATCCCACTATAATGTGGAAAGTGCACTTTCATCGATTCACTCATTCTCTCTTTTTGAAAAGTCTCACGAGTTGCAAAAGAGTTAACCATGACCAATTCACATTCGTTCTAGCGTTGTTGTTTTCTATAACTCGTTTATAGTGCCATTTAACCTCGAAAATACCAAAATTAAGTGTTTTGTAGGATTGCTTGGTGACCAAGCAAACTTTACGTTTTCTTTATTTAGCGGAAAATCACATTCGTTAGTGTTAAAAAACTCTATAGTTTATCCCACTATAATGTGGAAAGTACACTTTCATCGATTCAGTCATTTTCTCTTTTTGAAAAGTCTCACGAGTTGCAAAAGAGTTATCCATGACCAATTCACATTCTTTCTAGGGTTGTTGTTTTTTATAACTCGTTTATAGTGCCATTTAACCTCGAAAATACCAAAATGAAGTGTTTTGTAGGATTGCTTGGTGACCAAGCAAACTTTACGTTTTCTTTATTTTGCGGAAAATCACATTCGTTAGTGTTCAAAAGCTCTATAGTTTATCCAACTATAATGTGGAAAGTGCACTTTCATCGATTCACTCATTCTCTCTTTTTGAAAAGTCTCACGAGTTGCAAAAGAGTTAACCATGACCAATTCACATTCGTTCTAGGGTTGTTGTTTTCTATAACTCGTTTATAGTGTCATTTAACCTCGAAAATACCAAAATGAAGTGTTTTGTAGGATTGCTTGGTGACCAAGCAAACTTTATGTTTTCTTCATTTTGCGGAAGATCACATACGTTAGTTCTCAAAAACTCTATAGTTTATCCCACTATAATGTGGAAAGTGCACTTTCATCGATTCGCTCATTCTCTCTTTTTGAAAAGTTCCACGAGTTGCAAAAGAGTTAACCATGATCAATTCACATTCGTTCTAGGGTTGTTGTTTTCTATAACTCGTTTATAGTGTCATTTAACCTCGAAAATACCAAAATGAAGTGTTTTGTAGGATTGCTTGGTGACCAAGCAAACTTTACGTTTTCTTTATTTTGCGGAAAATCACATTCGTTAGTGTTCAAAAACTCTATAGTTTATCCCACTATAATGTGGAAAGTACACTTTCATCGATTCAGTCATTTTCTCTTTTTGAAACGTCTCACGAGTTGCAAAAGAGTTATCCATGACCAATTCACATTCTTTCTAGGGTTGTTATTTTCTATAACTCGTTTATAGTGCCATTTAACCTCGAAAATACCAAAATGAAGTGTTTTGTAGGATTGCTTGGTGACCAAGCAAACTTTACGTTTTCTTTATTTTGCGGAAAATCACATTCGTTAGTGTTCAAAAACTCTATAGTTTATCCCACTATAATGTGGAAAGTGCACTTTCGTCGATTCACTCATTCTCTCTTTTTGAAAAGTCTCACGAGTTGCAAAAGAGTTAACCATGACCAATTCACATTCGTTCTATGGTTGTTGTTTTCTATAACTCGTTTATAGTGCCATTTAACCTCGAAAATACCAAAATGAAGTGTTTTGTAGGATTGCTTGGTGACCAAGCAAACTTTATGTTTTCTTCATTTTGCGGAAAATCACATACGTTAGTTCTCAAAAACTCTACAGTTTATCCCACTATAATGTGGAAAGTGCACTTTCATCGATTCACTCATTCTCTCTTTTTGAAAAGTCTCACGAGTTGCAAAAGAGTTAACCATGACCAATTCACATTCGTTCTAGCGTTGTTGTTTTCTATAACTCATTTATAGTGCCATTTAACCTCGAAAATACCAAAATGAAGTGTTTTGTAGGATTGCTTGGTGACCAAGCAAACTTTACGTTTTCTTTATTTAGCGGAAAATCACATTCGTTAGTGTTAAAAAACTCTATAGTTTATCCCACTATAATGTGGAAAGTACACTTTCATCGATTCAGTCATTTTCTCTTTTTGAAAAGTCTCACGAGTTGCAAAAGAGTTATCCATGACCAATTCACATTCTTTCTAGGGTTGTTGTTTTTTATAACTCGTTTATAGTGCCATTTAACCTCGAAAATACCAAAATGAAGTGTTTTGTAGGATTGCTTGGTGACCAAGCAAACTTTACGTTTTCTTTATTTTGCGGAAAATCACATTCGTTAGTGTTCAAAAGCTCTATAGTTTATCCAACTATAATGTGGAAAGTGCACTTTCATCGATTCACTCATTCTCTCTTTTTGAAAAGTCTCACGAGTTGCAAAAGAGTTAACCATGACCAATTCACATTCGTTCTAGGGTTGTTGTTTTCTATAACTCGTTTATAGTGTCATTTAACCTCGAAAATACCAAAATGAAGTGTTTTGTAGGATTGCTTGGTGACCAAGCAAACTTTATGTTTTCTTCATTTTGCGGAAGATCACATACGTTAGTTCTCAAAAACTCTATAGTTTATCCCACTATAATGTGGAAAGTGCACTTTCATCGATTCACTCATTCTCTCTTTTTGAAAAGTTCCACGAGTTGCAAAAGAGTTAACCATGATCAATTCACATTCGTTCTAGGGTTGTTGTTTTCTATAACTCGTTTAAAGTGTCATTTAACCTCGAAAATACCAAAATGAAGTGTTTTGTAGGATTGCTTGGTGACCAAGCAAACTTTACGTTTTCTTTATTTTGCGGAAAATCACATTCGTTAGTGTTCAAAAACTCTATAGTTTATCCCACTATAATGTGGAAAGTACACTTTCATCGATTCAGTCATTTTCTCCTTTTGAAACGTCTCACGAGTTGCAAAAGAGTTATCCATGACCAATTCACATTCTTTCTAGGGTTGTTATTTTCTATAACTCGTTTATAGTGCCATTTAACCTCGAAAATACCAAAATGAAGTGTTTTGTAGGATTGCTTGGTGACCAAGCAAACTTTATGTTTTCTTCATTTTGCGGAAAATCACATACGTTAGTTTTCAAAAACTCTATAGTTTATCCCACTATAATGTGGAAAGTGCACTTTCATCGATTCACTCATTCTCTCTTTTTAAAAAGTCTCACGAGTTGCAAAAGAGTTAACCATGACCAATTCACATTCGTTCTAGGGTTGTTGTTTTCTATAACTCGTTTATAGTGCCATTTAACCTCGAAAATACCAAAATGAAGTGTTTTGTAGGATTGCTTGGTGACCAAGCAAAGTTTACGTTTTCTTTATTTTGCGGAAAATCACATTCGTTAGTGTTCAAAAACTCTATAGTTTATCCCACTATAATGTGGAAAGTCCATTTTCATCGATTCACCCATTTTCTCTTTTTTGAAAAGTTTCACGAGTTGCAAAAGAGTTATCCTTGACCAATTCACATTCTTTCTAGGGTTGTAGTTTTCTATAACTCGTTTATAATGCCATTTAACCTCGAAAATACCAAAATGAAGTGTTTTGTAGGATTGCTTGGTGACCAAGCAAACTTTACGTTTTCTTTATTTTGCGGAATATCACATTCGTTAGTGTTCAAAAACTCTATAGTTTATCCCACTATAATGTGGAAAGTGCACTTTCATCGATTCACTCATTCTCTCTTTTTGAAAAGTCTCACGAGTTGCAAAAGAGTTAACCATGACCAATTCACATTCGTTCTAGGGTTGTTGTTTTCTATAACTCGTTTATAGTGCCATTTAACCTCGAAAATACCAAAATGAAGTGTTTTGTAGGATTGCTTGGTGACCAAGCAAACTTTACGTTTTCTTTATTTAGCGGAAAATCACATTCGTTAGTGTTCAAAAACTCTATAGTTTATCCCACTATAATGTGGAAAGTACACTTTCATAGATTCAGTCATTTTCTCTTTTTGAAAAGTCTCACGAGTTGCAAAAGAGTTATCCATGACCAATTCACATTCTTTCTAGGGTTGTTGTTTTCTATAACTCGTTTATAGTGCCATTTAACCTCGAAAATACCAAAATGAAGTGTTTCGTAGAATTGCTTGGTGACCAAGCAAACTTTACGTTTTCTTTATTTTGCGGAAAATCACATTCGTTAGTGTTCAAAAACTCTATAGTTTATCCCACTATAATGTGGAAAGTGCACTTTCATCGATTCAGTCATTTTCTCTTTTTGAAAAGTCTCACGAGTTGCAAAAGAGTTAACCATGACCAATTCACATTCGTTCTAGGGTTGTTGTTTTCTATAACTCGTTTATAGTGTCATTTAACCTCGAAAATACCAAAATGAAGTGTTTTGTAGGATTGCTTGGTGACCAAGCAAACTTTATGTTTTCTTCATTTTGCGGAAAATCACATACGTTAGTTCTCTAAAACTCTTTAGTTTATCCCACTATAATGTGGAAAGTGCACTTTCATCGATTCACTCATTCTCTCTTTTTGAAAAGTCTCACGAGTTGTAAAAGAGTTAACCATGACCAATTCACATTCGTTCTAGGGTTGTTGTTTTCTATAACTCGTTTATAGTGCCATTTAACCTCGAAAATACCAAAATGAAGTGTTTTGTAGGATTGCTTGGTGACCAAGCAAACTTTACGTTTTCTTCATTTTGCGGAAAATCACATACGTTAGTTCTCAAAAACTCTATAGTTTATCCCACTATAATGTGGAAAGTACACTTTCATCGATTCACTCATTTTCTCTTTTTGAAAAGTCTCACGAGTTGCAAAAGAGTTATCCATGACCAATTCACATTCTTTCTAGGGTTGGTGTTTTCTATAACTCGTTTATAGTGCCATTTAACCTCGAAAATACCAAAATGAAGTGTTTTGTAGGATTGCTTGGTGACCAAGCAAACTTTATGTTTTCTTCATTTTGCGGAAAATCACATACGTTAGTTTTCAAAAACTCTATAGTTTATCCCACTATAATGTGGAAAGTGCACTTTCATCGATTCACTCATTCTCTCTTTTTGAAAAGTCTCACGAGTTGCAAAAGAGTTAACCATGACCAATTCACATTCGTTCTAGGGTTGTTGTTTTCTATAACTCGTTTATAGTGCCATTTAACCTCGAAAATACCAAAATGAAGTGTTTTGTAGGATTGCTTGGTGACCAAGCAAAGTTTACGTTTTCTTTATTTTGCGGAAAATCACATTCGTTAGTGTTCAAAAACTCTATAGTTTATCCCACTATAATGTGGAAAGTCCACTTTCATCGATTCACTCATTTTCTCTTTTTTGAAAAGTTTCACGAGTTGCAAAAGAGTTATCCTTGACCAATTCACATTCTTTCTAGGGTTGTAGTTTTCTATAACTCGTTTATAGTGCCATTTAACCTCGAAAATACCAAAATGAAGTGTTTTGTAGGATTGCTTGGTGACCAAGCAAACTTTACGTTTTATTTATTTTGCGGAATATCACATTCGTTAGTGTTCAAAAACTCTATAGTTTATCCCACTATAATGTGGAAAGTGCACTTTCATCGATTCACTCATTCTCTCTTTTTGAAAAGTCTCACGAGTTGCAAAAGAGTTAACCATGACCAATTCACATTCGTTCTAGGGTTGTTGTTTTCTATAACTCGTTTATAGTGCCATTTAACCTCGAAAATACCAAAATGAAGTGTTTTGTAGGATTGCTTGGTGACCAAGCAAACTTTATGTTTTCTTTATTTTGCGGAAAATCACATTCGTCAGTGTTCAAAAACTCTATAGTTTATCCCACTATAATGTGGAAAGTACACTTTCATCGATTCACTCATTTTCTCTTTTTGAAAAGTCTCACGAGTTGCAAAAGAGTTATCCATGACCAATTCACATTCTTTCTAGGGTTGTTGTTTTCTATAACTCGTTTATAGTGCCATTTAACCTCGAAAATACCAAAATGAAGTGTTTTGTAGGATTGCTTGGTGACCAAGCAAACTTTATGTTTTCTTCATTTTGCGGAAAATCACATACGTTAGTTCTCAAAAACTCTTTAGTTTATCCCACTATAATGTGGAAAGTGCACTTTCATCGATTCACTCATTCTCTCTTTTTGAAAAGTCTCACGAGTTGTAAAAGAGTTAACCATGACCAATTCACATTCGTTCTAGGGTTGTTGTTTTCTATAAATCGTTTATAGTGCCATTTAACCTCGAAAATACCAAAATGAAGTGTTTTGTAGGATTGCTTGGTGACCAAGCAAACTTTACGTTTTCTTCATTTTGCGGAAAATCACATACGTTAGTTCTCAAAAACTCTATAGTTTATCCCACTATAATGTGGAAAGTACACTTTCATCGATTCACTCATTTTCTCTTTTTGAAAAGTCTCACGAGTTGCAAAAGAGTTATCCATGACCAATTCACATTCTTTCTAGGGTTGGTGTTTTCTATAACTCGTTTATAGTGCCATTTAACCTCGAAAATACCAAAATGAAGTGTTTTGTAGGATTGCTTGGTGACCAAGCAAACTTTATGTTTTCTTCATTTTGCGGAAAATCACATACGTTAGTTTTCAAAAACTCTATAGTTTATCCCACTATAATGTGGAAAGTGCACTTTCATCGATTCACTCATTCTCTCTTTTTGAAAAGTCTCACGAGTTGCAAAAGAGTTAACCATGACCAATTCACATTCGTTCTAGGGTTGTTGTTTTCTATAACTCGTTTATAGTGCCATTTAACCTCGAAAATACCAAAATGAAGTGTTTTGTAGGATTGCTTGGTGACCAAGCAAAGTTTACGTTTTCTTTATTTTGCGGAAAATCACATTCGTTAGTGTTCAAAAACTCTATAGTTTATCCCACTATAATGTGGAAAGTCCACTTTCATCGATTCACTCATTTTCTCTTTTTTGAAAAGTTTCACGAGTTGCAAAAGAGTTATCCTTGACCAATTCACATTCTTTCTAGGGTTGTAGTTTTCTATAACTCGTTTATAGTGCCATTTAACCTCGAAAATACCAAAATGAAGTGTTTTGTAGGATTGCTTGGTGACCAAGCAAACTTTACGTTTTATTTATTTTGCGGAATATCACATTCGTTAGTGTTCAAAAACTCTATAGTTTATCCCACTATAATGTGGAAAGTGCACTTTCATCGATTCACTCATTCTCTCTTTTTGAAAAGTCTCACGAGTTGCAAAAGAGTTAACCATGACCAATTCACATTCGTTTTAGGGTTGTTGTTTTCTATAACTCGTTTATAGTGCCATTTAACCTCGAAAATACCAAAATGAAGTGTTTTGTAGGATTGCTTGGTGACCAAGCAAACTTTATGTTTTCTTTATTTTGCGGAAAATCACATTCGTCAGTGTTCAAAAACTCTATAGTTTATCCCACTATAATGTGGAAAGTACACTTTCATCGATTCACTCATTTTCTCTTTTTGAAAAGTCTCACGAGTTGCAAAAGAGTTATCCATGACCAATTCACATTCTTTCTAGGGTTGTTGTTTTCTATAACTCGTTTATAGTGCCATTTAACCTCGAAAATACCAAAATGAAGTGTTTTGTAGGATTGCTTGGTGACCAAGCAAACTTTATGTTTTCTTCATTTTGCGGAAAATCACATTCGTTAGTGTTCAAAAACTCTATAGTTTATCCCACTATAATGTGGAAAGTACACTTTCATCGATTCACTCATTTTCTCTTTTTTGAAAAGTCTCACGAGTTGCAAAAGAGTTATCCTTGACCAATTCACATTCTTTCTAGGGTTGTTGTTTTCTATAACTCGTTTATAGTGCCATTTAACCTCGAAAATACCAAAATGAAGTGTTTTGAAGGATTGCTTGGTGACCAAGCAAAGTTTACGTTTTCTTTATTTTGCGGAAAATCACATTCGTTAGTGTTCAAAAACTCTATAGTTTATCCCACTATAATGTGGAAAGTCCACTTTCATCGATTCACTCATTTTCTCTTTTTTGAAAAGTTTCACGAGTTGCAAAAGAGTTATCCTTGACCAATTCACATTCTTTCTAGGGTTGTAGTTTTCTATAACTCGTTTATAGTGCCATTTAACCTCGAAAATACCAAAATGAAGTGTTTTGTAGGATTGCTTGGTGACCAAGCAAACTTTACGTTTTATTTATTTTGCGGAATATCACATTCGTTAGTGTTCAAAAACTCTATAGTTTATCCCACTATAATGTGGAAAGTGCACTTTCATCGATTCACTCATTCTCTCTTTTTGAAAAGTCTCACGAGTTGCAAAAGAGTTAACCATGACCAATTCACATTCGTTTTAGGGTTGTTGTTTTCTATAACTCGTTTATAGTGCCATTTAACCTCGAAAATACCAAAATGAAGTGTTTTGTAGGATTGCTTGGTGACCAAGCAAACTTTATGTTTTCTTTATTTTGCGGAAAATCACATTCGTCAGTGTTCAAAAACTCTATAGTTTATCCCACTATAATGTGGAAAGTACACTTTCATCGATTCACTCATTTTCTCTTTTTGAAAAGTCTCACGAGTTGCAAAAGAGTTATCCATGACCAATTCACATTCTTTCTAGGGTTGTTGTTTTCTATAACTCGTTTATAGTGTCATTTAACCTCGAAAATACCAAAATGAAGTGTTTTGTAGGATTGCTTGGTGACCAAGCAAACTTTATGTTTTCTTCATTTTGCGGAAAATCACATACGTTAGTTCTCAAAAACTCTTTAGTTTATCCCACTATAATGTGGAAAGTGCACTTTCATCGATTCACTCATTCTCTCTTTTTGAAAAGTCTCACGAGTTGTAAAAGAGTTAACCATGACCAATTCACATTCGTTCTAGGGTTGTTGTTTTCTATAACTCGTTTATAGTGCCATTTAACCTCGAAAATACCAAAATGAAGTGTTTTGTAGGATTGCTTGGTGACCAAGCAAACTTTACGTTTTCTTCATTTTGCGGAAAATCACATACGTTAGTTCTCAAAAACTCTATAGTTTATCCCACTATAATGTGGAAAGTACACTTTCATCGATTCACTCATTTTCTCTTTTTGAAAAGTCTCACGAGTTGCAAAAGAGTTATCCATGACCAATTCACATTCTTTCTAGGGTTGGTGTTTTCTATAACTCGTTTATAGTGCCATTTAACCTCGAAAATACCAAAATGAAGTGTTTTGTAGGATTGCTTGGTGACCAAGCAAACTTTATGTTTTCTTCATTTTGCGGAAAATCACATACGTTAGTTTTCAAAAACTCTATAGTTTATCCCACTATAATGTGGAAAGTGCACTTTCATCGATTCACTCATTCTCTCTTTTTGAAAAGTCTCACGAGTTGCAAAAGAGTTAACCATGACCAATTCACATTCGTTCTAGGGTTGTTGTTTTCTATAACTCGTTTATAGTGCCATTTAACCTCGAAAATACCAAAATGAAGTGTTTTGTAGGATTGCTTGGTGACCAAGCAAAGTTTACGTTTTCTTTATTTTGCGGAAAATCACATTCGTTAGTGTTCAAAAACTCTATAGTTTATCCCACTATAATGTGGAAAGTACACTTTCATCGATTCACTCATTTTCTCTTTTTGAAAAGTCTCACGAGTTGCAAAAGAGTTATCCATGACCAATTCACATTCTTTCTAGGGTTGGTGTTTTCTATAACTCGTTTATAGTGCCATTTAACCTCGAAAATACCAAAATGAAGTGTTTTGTAGGATTGCTTGGTGACCAAGCAAACTTTACGTTTTCTTTATTTTGCGGAAAATCACATTCGTTAGTGTTCAAAAGCTCTATAGTTTATCCAACTATAATGTGGAAAGTGCACTTTCATCGATTCACTCATTTTCTCTTTTTGAAAAGTCTCACGAGTTGCAAAAGAGTTATCCATGACCAATTCACATTCGTTTTAGGGTTGTTGTTTTCTATAACTCGTTTATAGTGCCATTTAACCTCGAAAATACCAAAATGAAGTGTTTTGTAGGATTGCTTGGTGACCAAGCAAACTTTATGTTTTCTTTATTTTGCGGAAAATCACATTCGTCAGTGTTCAAAAACTCTATAGTTTATCCCACTATAATGTGGAAAGTACACTTTCATCGATTCACTCATTTTCTCTTTTTGAAAAGTCTCACGAGTTGCAAAAGAGTTATCCATGACCAATTCACATTCTTTCTAGGGTTGTTGTTTTCTATAACTCGTTTATAGTGCCATTTAACCTCGAAAATACCAAAATGAAGTGTTTTGTAGGATTGCTTGGTGACCAAGCAAACTTTATGTTTTCTTCATTTTGCGGAAAATCACATTCGTTAGTGTTCAAAAACTCTATAGTTTATCCCACTATAATGTGGAAAGTACACTTTCATCGATTCACTCATTTTCTCTTTTTTGAAAAGTCTCACGAGTTGCAAAAGAGTTATCCTTGACCAATTCACATTCTTTCTAGGGTTGTTGTTTTCTATAACTCGTTTATAGTGCCATTTAACCTCGAAAATACCAAAATGAAGTGTTTTGAAGGATTGCTTGGTGACCAAGCAAAGTTTACGTTTTCTTTATTTTGCGGAAAATCACATTCGTTAGTGTTCAAAAACTCTATAGTTTATCCCACTATAATGTGGAAAGTCCACTTTCATCGATTCACTCATTTTCTCTTTTTTGAAAAGTTTCACGAGTTGCAAAAGAGTTATCCTTGACCAATTCACATTCTTTCTAGGGTTGTAGTTTTCTATAACTCGTTTATAGTGCCATTTAACCTCGAAAATACCAAAATGAAGTGTTTTGTAGGATTGCTTGGTGACCAAGCAAACTTTACGTTTTATTTATTTTGCGGAATATCACATTCGTTAGTGTTCAAAAACTCTATAGTTTATCCCACTATAATGTGGAAAGTGCACTTTCATCGATTCACTCATTCTCTCTTTTTGAAAAGTCTCACGAGTTGCAAAAGAGTTAACCATGACCAATTCACATTCGTTTTAGGGTTGTTGTTTTCTATAACTCGTTTATAGTGCCATTTAACCTCGAAAATACCAAAATGAAGTGTTTTGTAGGATTGCTTGGTGACCAAGCAAACTTTATGTTTTCTTTATTTTGCGGAAAATCACATTCGTCAGTGTTCAAAAACTCTATAGTTTATCCCACTATAATGTGGAAAGTACACTTTCATCGATTCACTCATTTTCTCTTTTTGAAAAGTCTCACGAGTTGCAAAAGAGTTATCCATGACCAATTCACATTCTTTCTAGGGTTGTTGTTTTCTATAACTCGTTTATAGTGTCATTTAACCTCGAAAATACCAAAATGAAGTGTTTTGTAGGATTGCTTGGTGACCAAGCAAACTTTATGTTTTCTTCATTTTGCGGAAAATCACATACGTTAGTTCTCAAAAACTCTTTAGTTTATCCCACTATAATGTGGAAAGTGCACTTTCATCGATTCACTCATTCTCTCTTTTTGAAAAGTCTCACGAGTTGTAAAAGAGTTAACCATGACCAATTCACATTCGTTCTAGGGTTGTTGTTTTCTATAACTCGTTTATAGTGCCATTTAACCTCGAAAATACCAAAATGAAGTGTTTTGTAGGATTGCTTGGTGACCAAGCAAACTTTACGTTTTCTTCATTTTGCGGAAAATCACATACGTTAGTTCTCAAAAACTCTATAGTTTATCCCACTATAATGTGGAAAGTACACTTTCATCGATTCACTCATTTTCTCTTTTTGAAAAGTCTCACGAGTTGCAAAAGAGTTATCCATGACCAATTCACATTCTTTCTAGGGTTGGTGTTTTCTATAACTCGTTTATAGTGCCATTTAACCTCGAAAATACCAAAATGAAGTGTTTTGTAGGATTGCTTGGTGACCAAGCAAACTTTATGTTTTCTTCATTTTGCGGAAAATCACATACGTTAGTTTTCAAAAACTCTATAGTTTATCCCACTATAATGTGGAAAGTGCACTTTCATCGATTCACTCATTCTCTCTTTTTGAAAAGTCTCACGAGTTGCAAAAGAGTTAACCATGACCAATTCACATTCGTTCTAGGGTTGTTGTTTTCTATAACTCGTTTATAGTGCCATTTAACCTCGAAAATACCAAAATGAAGTGTTTTGTAGGATTGCTTGGTGACCAAGCAAAGTTTACGTTTTCTTTATTTTGCGGAAAATCACATTCGTTAGTGTTCAAAAACTCTATAGTTTATCCCACTATAATGTGGAAAGTACACTTTCATCGATTCACTCATTTTCTCTTTTTGAAAAGTCTCACGAGTTGCAAAAGAGTTATCCATGACCAATTCACATTCTTTCTAGGGTTGGTGTTTTCTATAACTCGTTTATAGTGCCATTTAACCTCGAAAATACCAAAATGAAGTGTTTTGTAGGATTGCTTGGTGACCAAGCAAACTTTACGTTTTCTTTATTTTGCGGAAAATCACATTCGTTAGTGTTCAAAAGCTCTATAGTTTATCCAACTATAATGTGGAAAGTGCACTTTCATCGATTCACTCATTCTCTCTTTTTGAAAAGTCTCACGAGTTGCAAAAGAGTTAACCATGACCAATTCACATTCGTTCTAGGGTTGTTGTTTTCTATAACTCGTTTATAGTGTCATTTAACCTCGAAAATACCAAAATGAAGTGTTTTGTAGGATTGCTTGGTGACCAAGCAAACTTTATGTTTTCTTCATTTTGCGGAAGATCACATACGTTAGTTCTCAAAAACTCTATAGTTTATCCCACTATAATGTGGAAAGTGCACTTTCATCGATTCACTCATTCTCTCTTTTTGAAAAGTTCCACGAGTTGCAAAAGAGTTAACCATGATCAATTCACATTCGTTCTAGGGTTGTTGTTTTCTATAACTCGTTTATAGTGTCATTTAACCTCGAAAATACCAAAATGAAGTGTTTTGTAGGATTGCTTGGTGACCAAGCAAACTTTACGTTTTCTTTATTTTGCGGAAAATCACATTCGTTAGTGTTCAAAAACTCTATAGTTTATCCCACTATAATGTGGAAAGTACACTTTCATCGATTCAGTCATTTTCTCTTTTTGAAACGTCTCACGAGTTGCAAAAGAGTTATCCATGACCAATTCACATTCTTTCTAGGGTTGTTATTTTCTATAACTCGTTTATAGTGCCATTTAACCTCGAAAATACCAAAATGAAGTGTTTTGTAGGATTGCTTGGTGACCAAGCAAACTTTACGTTTTCTTTATTTTGCAGAAAATCACATTCGTTAGTGTTCAAAAACTCTATAGTTTATCCCACTATAATGTGGAAAGTGCACTTTCGTCGATTCACTCATTCTCTCTTTTTGAAAAGTCTCACGAGTTGCAAAAGAGTTATCCATGACCAATTCACATTCTTTCTAGGGTTGTTGTTTTCTATAACTCGTTTATAATGCCATTTAACCTCGAAAATACCAAAATGAAGTGTTTCGTAGAATTGCTTGGTGACCAAGCAAACTTTACGTTTTCTTTATTTTGCGGAAAATCACATTCGTTAGTGTTCAAAAACTCTATAGTTTATCCCACTATAATGTGGAAAGTGCACTTTCATCGATTCAGTCATTTTCTCTTTTTGAAAAGTCTCACGAGTTGCAAAAGAGTTAACCATGACCAATTCACATTCGTTCTAGGGTTGTTGTTTTCTATAACTCGTTTATAGTGTCATTTAACCTCGAAAATACCAAAATGAAGTGTTTTGTAGGATTGCTTGGTGACCAAGCAAACTTTATGTTTTCTTCATTTTGCGGAAAATCACATACGTTAGTTCTCAAAAACTCTTTAGTTTATCCCACTATAATGTGGAAAGTGCACTTTCATCGATTCACTCATTCTCTCTTTTTGAAAAGTCTCACGAGTTGTAAAAGAGTTAACCATGACCAATTCACATTCGTTCTAGGGTTGTTGTTTTCTATAACTCGTTTATAGTGCCATTTAACCTCGAAAATACCAAAATGAAGTGTTTTGTAGGATTGCTTGGTGACCAAGCAAACTTTACGTTTTCTTCATTTTGCGGAAAATCACATACGTTAGTTCTCAAAAACTCTATAGTTTATCCCACTATAATGTGGAAAGTACACTTTCATCGATTCACTCATTTTCTCTTTTTGAAAAGTCTCACGAGTTGCAAAAGAGTTATCCATGACCAATTCACATTCTTTCTAGGGTTGGTGTTTTCTATAACTCGTTTATAGTGCCATTTAACCTCGAAAATACCAAAATGAAGTGTTTTGTAGGATTGCTTGGTGACCAAGCAAACTTTATGTTTTCTTCATTTTGCGGAAGATCACATACGTTAGTTCTCAAAAACTCTATAGTTTATCCCACTATAATGTGGAAAGTGCACTTTCATCGATTCACTCATTCTCTCTTTTTGAAAAGTTCCACGAGTTGCAAAAGAGTTAACCATGATCAATTCACATTCGTTCTAGGGTTGTTGTTTTCTATAACTCGTTTATAGTGTCATTTAACCTCGAAAATACCAAAATGAAGTGTTTTGTAGGATTGCTTGGTGACCAAGCAAACTTTACGTTTTCTTTATTTTGCGGAAAATCACATTCGTTAGTGTTCAAAAACTCTATAGTTTATCCCACTATAATGTGGAAAGTACACTTTCATCGATTCAGTCATTTTCTCTTTTTGAAACGTCTCACGAGTTGCAAAAGAGTTATCCATGACCAATTCACATTCTTTCTAGGGTTGTTATTTTCTATAACTCGTTTATAGTGCCATTTAACCTCGAAAATACCAATATGAAGTGTTTTGTAGGATTGCTTGGTGACCAAGCAAACTTTACGTTTTCTTTATTTTGCAGAAAATCACATTCGTTAGTGTTCAAAAACTCTATAGTTTATCCCACTATAATGTGGAAAGTGCACTTTCGTCGATTCACTCATTCTCTCTTTTTGAAAAGTCTCACGAGTTGCAAAAGAGTTATCCATGACCAATTCACATTCTTTCTAGGGTTGTTGTTTTCTATAACTCGTTTATAGTGCCATTTAACCTCGAAAATACCAAAATGAAGTGTTTCGTAGAATTGCTTGGTGACCAAGCAAACTTTACGTTTTCTTTATTTTGCGGAAAATCACATTCGTTAGTGTTCAAAAACTCTATAGTTTATCCCACTATAATGTGGAAAGTGCACTTTCATCGATTCAGTCATTTTCTCTTTTTGAAAAGTCTCACGAGTTGCAAAAGAGTTAACCATGACCAATTCACATTCGTTCTAGGGTTGTTGTTTTCTATAACTCGTTTATAGTGTCATTTAACCTCGAAAATACCAAAATGAAGTGTTTTGTAGGATTGCTTGGTGACCAAGCAAACTTTATGTTTTCTTCATTTTGCGGAAAATCACATACGTTAGTTCTCAAAAACTCTTTAGTTTATCCCACTATAATGTGGAAAGTGCACTTTCATCGATTCACTCATTCTCTCTTTTTGAAAAGTCTCACGAGTTGTAAAAGAGTTAACCATGACCAATTCACATTCGTTCTAGGGTTGTTGTTTTCTATAACTCGTTTATAGTGCCATTTAACCTCGAAAATACCAAAATGAAGTGTTTTGTAGGATTGCTTGGTGACCAAGCAAACTTTACGTTTTCTTCATTTTGCGGAAAATCACATACGTTAGTTCTCAAAAACTCTATAGTTTATCCCACTATAATGTGGAAAGTACACTTTCATCGATTCACTCATTTTCTCTTTTTGAAAAGTCTCACGAGTTGCAAAAGAGTTATCCATGACCAATTCACATTCTTTCTAGGGTTGGTGTTTTCTATAACTCGTTTATAGTGCCATTTAACCTCGAAAATACCAAAATGAAGTGTTTTGTAGGATTGCTTGGTGACCAAGCAAACTTTATGTTTTCTTCATTTTGCGGAAAATCACATACGTTAGTTTTCAAAAACTCTATAGTTTATCCCACTATAATGTGGAAAGTGCACTTTCATCGATTCACTCATTCTCTCTTTTTGAAAAGTCTCACGAGTTGCAAAAGAGTTAACCATGACCAATTCACATTCGTTCTAGGGTTGTTGTTTTCTATAACTCGTTTATAGTGCCATTTAACCTCGAAAATACCAAAATGAAGTGTTTTGTAGGATTGCTTGGTGACCAAGCAAAGTTTACGTTTTCTTTATTTTGCGGAAAATCACATTCGTTAGTGTTCAAAAACTCTATAGTTTATCCCACTATAATGTGGAAAGTCCACTTTCATCGATTCACTCATTTTCTCTTTTTTGAAAAGTTTCACGAGTTGCAAAAGAGTTATCCTTGACCAATTCACATTCTTTCTAGGGTTGTAGTTTTCTATAACTCGTTTATAGTGCCATTTAACCTCGAAAATACCAAAATGAAGTGTTTTGTAGGATTGCTTGGTGACCAAGCAAACTTTACGTTTTATTTATTTTGCGGAATATCACATTCGTTAGTGTTCAAAAACTCTATAGTTTATCCCACTATAATGTGGAAAGTGCACTTTCATCGATTCACTCATTCTCTCTTTTTGAAAAGTCTCACGAGTTGCAAAAGAGTTAACCATGACCAATTCACATTCGTTCTAGGGTTGTTGTTTTCTATAACTCGTTTATAGTGCCATTTAACCTCGAAAATACCAAAATGAAGTGTTTTGTAGGATTGCTTGGTGACCAAGCAAACTTTATGTTTTCTTTATTTTGCGGAAAATCACATTCGCCAGTGTTCAAAAACTCTATAGTTTATCCCACTATAATGTGGAAAGTACACTTTCATCGATTCACTCATTTTCTCTTTTTGAAAAGTCTCACGAGTTGCAAAAGAGTTATCCATGACCAATTCACATTCTTTCTAGGGTTGTTGTTTTCTATAACTCGTTTATAGTGCCATTTAACCTCGAAAATACCAAAATGAAGTGTTTTGTAGGATTGCTTGGTGACCAAGCAAACTTTATGTTTTCTTCATTTTGCGGAAAATCACATACGTTAGTTCTCAAAAACTCTTTAGTTTATCCCACTATAATGTGGAAAGTGCACTTTCATCGATTCACTCATTCTCTCTTTTTGAAAAGTCTCACGAGTTGTAAAAGAGTTAACCATGACCAATTCACATTCGTTCTAGGGTTGTTGTTTTCTATAACTCGTTTATAGTGCCATTTAACCTCGAAAATACCAAAATGAAGTGTTTTGTAGGATTGCTTGGTGACCAAGCAAACTTTACGTTTTCTTCATTTTGCGGAAAATCACATACGTTAGTTCTCAAAAACTCTATAGTTTATCCCACTATAATGTGGAAAGTACACTTTCATCGATTCACTCATTTTCTCTTTTTGAAAAGTCTCACGAGTTGCAAAAGAGTTATCCATGACCAATTCACATTCTTTCTAGGGTTGGTGTTTTCTATAACTCGTTTATAGTGCCATTTAACCTCGAAAATACCAAAATGAAGTGTTTTGTAGGATTGCTTGGTGACCAAGCAAACTTTATGTTTTCTTCATTTTGCGGAAAATCACATACGTTAGTTTTCAAAAACTCTATAGTTTATCCCACTATAATGTGGAAAGTGCACTTTCATCGATTCACTCATTCTCTCTTTTTGAAAAGTCTCACGAGTTGCAAAAGAGTTAACCATGACCAATTCACATTCGTTCTAGGGTTGTTGTTTTCTATAACTCGTTTATAGTGCCATTTAACCTCGAAAATACCAAAATGAAGTGTTTTGTAGGATTGCTTGGTGACCAAGCAAAGTTTACGTTTTCTTTATTTTGCGGAAAATCACATTCGTTAGTGTTCAAAAACTCTATAGTTTATCCCACTATAATGTGGAAAGTCCACTTTCATCGATTCACTCATTTTCTCTTTTTTGAAAAGTTTCACGAGTTGCAAAAGAGTTATCCTTGACCAATTCACATTCTTTCTAGGGTTGTAGTTTTCTATAACTCGTTTATAGTGCCATTTAACCTCGAAAATACCAAAATGAAGTGTTTTGTAGGATTGCTTGGTGACCAAGCAAACTTTACGTTTTATTTATTTTGCGGAATATCACATTCGTTAGTGTTCAAAAACTCTATAGTTTATCCCACTATAATGTGGAAAGTGCACTTTCATCGATTCACTCATTCTCTCTTTTTGAAAAGTCTCACGAGTTGCAAAAGAGTTAACCATGACCAATTCACATTCGTTCTAGGGTTGTTGTTTTCTATAACTCGTTTATAGTGCCATTTAACCTCGAAAATACCAAAATGAAGTGTTTTGTAGGATTGCTTGGTGACCAAGCAAACTTTATGTTTTCTTTATTTTGCGGAAAATCACATTCGTCAGTGTTCAAAAACTCTATAGTTTATCCCACTATAATGTGGAAAGTACACTTTCATCGATTCACTCATTTTCTCTTTTTGAAAAGTCTCACGAGTTGCAAAAGAGTTATCCATGACCAATTCACATTCTTTCTAGGGTTGTTGTTTTCTATAACTCGTTTATAGTGCCATTTAACCTCGAAAATACCAAAATGAAGTGTTTTGTAGGATTGCTTGGTGACCAAGCAAACTTTATGTTTTCTTCATTTTGCGGAAAATCACATTCGTTAGTGTTCAAAAACTCTATAGTTTATCCCACTATAATGTGGAAAGTACACTTTCATCGATTCACTCATTTTCTCTTTTTTGAAAAGTCTCACGAGTTGCAAAAGAGTTATCCTTGACCAATTCACATTCTTTCTAGGGTTGTTGTTTTCTATAACTCGTTTATAGTGCCATTTAACCTCGAAAATACCAAAATGAAGTGTTTTGAAGGATTGCTTGGTGACCAAGCAAACTTTACGTTTTCTTTATTTTGCGGAAAATCACATTCGTTAGTGTTCAAAAACTCTATAATTTATCCCACTATAATGTGGAAAGTGCACTTTCATCGATTCACTCATTCTCTCTTTTTGAAAATTCTCACGAGTTGCAAAAGAGTTAACCATGACCAATTCACATTCGTTCTAGGGTTGTTATTTTCTATAACTCGTTTATAGTGTCATTTAACCTCGAAAATACCAAAATAAAGTGTTTTGTAGGATTGCTTGGTGACCAAGCAAACTTTACGTTTTCTTTATTTAGCGGAAAATCACATTCGTTAGTGTTCAAAAACTCTATAGTTTATCCCACTATAATGTGGAAAGTACACTTTCATCGATTCAGTCATTTTCTCTTTTTGAAAAGTCTCACGAGTTGCAAAAGAGTTATCCATGACCAATTCACATTCTTTCTAGGGTTGTTGTTTTCTATAACTCGTTTATAGTGCCATTTAACCTCGAAAATACCAAAATGAAGTGTTTTGTAGGATTGCTTGGTGACCAAGCAAACTTTACGTTTTCTTTATTTTGCGGAAAATCACATTCGTTAGTGTTCAAAAACTCTATAGTTTATCCCACTATAATGTGGAAAGCACACTTTCATCGATTCAGTCATTTTCTCTATTTGAAAAGTCTCACGAGTTGCAAAAGAGTTATCCATGACCAATTCACATTCTTTCTAGGGTTGTTGTTTTCTATAACTCGTTTATAGTGCCATTTAACCTCGAAAATACCAAAATGAAGTGTTTTGTAGGATTGCTTGGTGACCAAGCAAACTTTACGTTTTCTTTATTTTGCGGAAAATCACATTCGTTAGTGTTCAAAAGCTCTATAGTTTATCCAACTATAATGTGGAAAGTGCACTTTCATCGATTCACTCATTCTCTCTTTTTGAAAAGTCTCACGAGTTGCAAAAGAGTTAACCATGACCAATTCACATTCGTTCTAGGGTTGTTGTTTTCTATAACTCGTTTATAGTGTCATTTAACCTCGAAAATACCAAAATGAAGTGTTTTGTAGGATTGCTTGGTGACCAAGCAAACTTTATGTTTTCTTCATTTTGCGGAAGATCACATACGTTAGTTCTCAAAAACTCTATAGTTTATCCCACTATAATGTGGAAAGTGCACTTTCATCGATTCACTCATTCTCTCTTTTTGAAAAGTTCCACGAGTTGCAAAAGAGTTAACCATGATCAATTCACATTCGTTCTAGGGTTGTTGTTTTCTATAACTCGTTTATAGTGTCATTTAACCTCGAAAATACCAAAATGAAGTGTTTTGTAGGATTGCTTGGTGACCAAGCAAACTTTACGTTTTCTTTATTTTGCGGAAAATCACATTCGTTAGTGTTCAAAAACTCTATAGTTTATCCCACTATAATGTGGAAAGTACACTTTCATCGATTCAGTCATTTTCTCTTTTTGAAACGTCTCACGAGTTGCAAAAGAGTTATCCATGACCAATTCACATTCTTTCTAGGGTTGTTATTTTCTATAACTCGTTTATAGTGCCATTTAACCTCGAAAATACCAAAATGAAGTGTTTTGTAGGATTGCTTGGTGACCAAGCAAACTTTACGTTTTCTTTATTTTGCAGAAAATCACATTCGTTAGTGTTCAAAAACTCTATAGTTTATCCCACTATAATGTGGAAAGTGCACTTTCGTCGATTCACTCATTCTCTCTTTTTGAAAAGTCTCACGAGTTGCAAAAGAGTTATCCATGACCAATTCACATTCTTTCTAGGGTTGTTGTTTTCTATAACTCGTTTATAGTGCCATTTAACCTCGAAAATACCAAAATGAAGTGTTTCGTAGAATTGCTTGGTGACCAAGCAAACTTTACGTTTTCTTTATTTTGCGGAAAATCACATTCGTTAGTGTTCAAAAACTCTATAGTTTATCCCACTATAATGTGGAAAGTGCACTTTCATCGATTCAGTCATTTTCTCTTTTTGAAAAGTCTCACGAGTTGCAAAAGAGTTAACCATGACCAATTCACATTCGTTCTAGGGTTGTTGTTTTCTATAACTCGTTTATAGTGTCATTTAACCTCGAAAATACCAAAATGAAGTGTTTTGTAGGATTGCTTGGTGACCAAGCAAACTTTATGTTTTCTTCATTTTGCAGAAAATCACATACGTTAGTTCTCAAAAACTCTTTAGTTTATCCCACTATAATGTGGAAAGTGCACTTTCATCGATTCACTCATTCTCTCTTTTTGAAAAGTCTCACGAGTTGTAAAAGAGTTAACCATGACCAATTCACATTCGTTCTAGGGTTGTTGTTTTCTATAACTCGTTTATAGTGCCATTTAACCTCGAAAATACCAAAATGAAGTGTTTTGTAGGATTGCTTGGTGACCAAGCAAACTTTACGTTTTCTTCATTTTGCGGAAAATCACATACGTTAGTTCTCAAAAACTCTATAGTTTATCCCACTATAATGTGGAAAGTACACTTTCATCGATTCACTCATTTTCTCTTTTTGAAAAGTCTCACGAGTTGCAAAAGAGTTATCCATGACCAATTCACATTCTTTCTAGGGTTGGTGTTTTCTATAACTCGTTTATAGTGCCATTTAACCTCGAAAATACCAAAATGAAGTGTTTTGTAGGATTGCTTGGTGACCAAGCAAACTTTATGTTTTCTTCATTTTGCGGAAAATCACATACGTTAGTTCTCAAAAACTCTATAGTTTATCCCACTATAATGTGGAAAGTGCACTTTCATCGATTCACTCATTCTCTCTTTTTGAAAAGTCTCACGAGTTGCAAAAGAGTTAACCATGACCAATTCACATTCGTTCTAGCGTTGTTGTTTTCTATAACTCGTTTATAGTGCCATTTAACCTCGAAAATACCAAAATGAAGTGTTTTGTAGGATTGCTTGGTGACCAAGCAAACTTTACGTTTTCTTTATTTAGCGGAAAATCACATTCGTTAGTGTTAAAAAACTCTATAGTTTATCCCACTATAATGTGGAAAGTACACTTTCATCGATTCAGTCATTTTCTCTTTTTGAAAAGTCTCACGAGTTGCAAAAGAGTTATCCATGACCAATTCACATTCTTTCTAGGGTTGTTGTTTTTTATAACTCGTTTATAGTGCCATTTAACCTCTAAAATACCAAAATGAAGTGTTTTGTAGGATTGCTTGGTGACCAAGCAAACTTTACGTTTTCTTTATTTTGCGGAAAATCACATTCGTTAGTGTTCAAAAGCTCTATAGTTTATCCAACTATAATGTGGAAAGTGCACTTTCATCGATTCACTCATTCTCTCTTTTTGAAAAATCTCACGAGTTGCAAAAGAGTTAACCATGACCAATTCACATTCGTTCTAGGGTTGTTGTTTTCTATAACTCGTTTATAGTGTCATTTAACCTCGAAAATACCAAAATGAAGTGTTTTGTAGGATTGCTTGGTGACCAAGCAAACTTTATGTTTTCTTCATTTTTCGGAAGATCACATACGTTAGTTCTCAAAAACTCTATAGTTTATCCCACTATAATGTGGAAAGTGCACTTTCATCGATTCACTCATTCTCTCTTTTTGAAAAGTTCCACGAGTTGCAAAAGAGTTAACCATGATCAATTCACATTCGTTCTAGGGTTGTTGTTTTCTATAACTCGTTTAAAGTGTCATTTAACCTCGAAAATAGCAAAATGAAGTGTTTTGTAGGATTGCTTGGTGACCAAGCAAACTTTACGTTTTCTTTATTTTGCGGAAAATCACATTCGTTAGTGTTCAAACACTCTATAGTTTATCCCACTATAATGTGGAAAGTACACTTTCATCGATTCAGTCATTTTCTCTTTTTGAAACGTCTCACGAGTTGCAAAAGAGTTATCCATGACCAATTCACATTCTTTCTAGGGTTGTTATTTTCTATAACTCGTTTATAGTGCCATTTAACCTCGAAAATACCAAAATGAAGTGTTTTGTAGGATTGCTTGGTGACCAAGCAAACTTTACGTTTTCTTTATTTTGCGGAAAATCACATTCGTTAGTGTTCAAAAACTCTATAGTTTATCCCACTATAATGTGGAAAGTGCACTTTCGTCGATTCACTCATTCTCTCTTTTTGAAAAGTCTCACGAGTTGCAAAAGAGTTAACCATGACCAATTCACATTCGTTCTATGGTTGTTGTTTTCTATAACTCGTTTATAGTGCCATTTAACCTCGAAAATACCAAAATGAAGTGTTTTGTAGGATTGCTTGGTGACCAAGCAAACTTTACGTTTTCTTTATTTTGCGGAAAATCACATTCGTTAGTGTTCAAAAGCTCTATAGTTTATCCAACTATAATGTGGAAAGTGCACTTTCATCGATTCACTCATTCTCTCTTTTTGAAAAGTCTCACGAGTTGCAAAAGAGTTAACCATGACCAATTCACATTCGTTCTAGGGTTGTTGTTTTCTATAACTCGTTTATAGTGTCATTTAACCTCGAAAATACCAAAATGAAGTGTTTTGTAGGATTGCTTGGTGACCAAGCAAACTTTATGTTTTCTTCATTTTGCGGAAGATCACATACGTTAGTTCTCAAAAACTCTATAGTTTATCCCACTATAATGTGGAAAGTGCACTTTCATCGATTCACTCATTCTCTCTTTTTGAAAAGTTCCACGAGTTGCAAAAGAGTTAACCATGATCAATTCACATTCGTTCTAGGGTTGTTGTTTTCTATAACTCGTTTATAGTGTCATTTAACCTCGAAAATACCAAAATGAAGTGTTTTGTAGGATTGCTTGGTGACCAAGCAAACTTTACGTTTTTTTTATTTTGCGGAAAATCACATTCGTTAGTGTTCAAAAACTCTATAGTTTATCCCACTATAATGTGGAAAGTACACTTTCATCGATTCAGTCATTTTCTCTTTTTGAAACGTCTCACGAGTTGCAAAAGAGTTATCCATGACCAATTCACATTCTTTCTAGGGTTGTTATTTTCTATAACTCGTTTATAGTGCCATTTAACCTCGAAAATACCAAAATGAAGTGTTTTGTAGGATTGCTTGGTGACCAAGCAAACTTTACGTTTTCTTTATTTTGCGGAAAATCACATTCGTTAGTGTTCAAAAACTCTATAGTTTATCCCACTATAATGTGGAAAGTGCACTTTCGTCGATTCACTCATTCTCTCTTTTTGAAAAGTCTCACGAGTTGCAAAAGAGTTAACCATGACCAATTCACATTCGTTCTATGGTTGTTGTTTTCTATAACTCGTTTATAGTGCCATTTAACCTCGAAAATACCAAAATGAAGTGTTTTGTAGGATTGCTTGGTGACCAAGCAAACTTTATGTTTTCTTCATTTTGCGCAAAATCACATACGTTAGTGTTCAAAAACTCTATAGTTTATCCCACTATAATGTGGAAAGTACACTTTCATCGATTCAGTCATTTTCTCTTTTTGAAAAGTCTCACGAGTTGCAAAAGAGTTATCCATGACCAATTCACATTTTTTCTAGGGTTGTTGTTTTCTATAACTCGTTTATAGTGCCATTTAACCTCGAAAATACCAAAATGAAGTGTTTTGTAGGATTGCTTGGTGACCAAGCAAACTTTACGTTTTCTTTATTTTGCGGAAAATCACATTCGTTAGTGTTCAAAAACTCTATAGTTTATCCCACTATAATGTGGAAAGCACACTTTCATCGATTCAGTCATTTTCTCTATTTGAAAAGTCTCACGAGTTGCAAAAGAGTTATCCATGACCAATTCACATTCTTTCTAGGGTTGTTGTTTTCTATAACTCGTTTATAGTGCCATTTAACCTCGAAAATACCAAAATGAAGTGTTTTGTAGGATTGCTTGGTGACCAAGCAAACTTTACGTTTTCTTTATTTTGCGGAAAATCACATTCGTTAGTGTTCAAAAGCTCTATAGTTTATCCAACTATAATGTGGAAAGTGCACTTTCATCGATTCACTCATTCTCTCTTTTTGAAAAGTCTCACGAGTTGCAAAAGAGTTAACCATGACCAATTCACATTCGTTCTAGGGTTGTTGTTTTCTATAACTCGTTTATAGTGTCATTTAACCTCGAAAATACCAAAATGAAGTGTTTTGTAGGATTGCTTGGTGACCAAGCAAACTTTATGTTTTCTTCATTTTGCGGAAGATCACATACGTTAGTTCTCAAAAACTCTATAGTTTATCCCACTATAATGTGGAAAGTGCACTTTCATCGATTCACTCATTCTCTCTTTTTGAAAAGTTCCACGAGTTGCAAAAGAGTTAACCATGATCAATTCACATTCGTTCTAGGGTTGTTGTTTTCTATAACTCGTTTATAGTGTCATTTAACCTCGAAAATACCAAAATGAAGTGTTTTGTAGGATTGCTTGGTGACCAAGCAAACTTTACGTTTTCTTTATTTTGCGGAAAATCACATTCGTTAGTGTTCAAAAACTCTATAGTTTATCCCACTATAATGTGGAAAGTACACTTTCATCGATTCAGTCATTTTCTCTTTTTGAAACGTCTCACGAGTTGCAAAAGAGTTATCCATGACCAATTCACATTCTTTCTAGGGTTGTTATTTTCTATAACTCGTTTATAGTGCCATTTAACCTCGAAAATACCAAAATGAAGTGTTTTGTAGGATTGCTTGGTGACCAAGCAAACTTTACGTTTTCTTTATTTTGCGGAAAATCACATTCGTTAGTGTTCAAAAACTCTATAGTTTATCCCACTATAATGTGGAAAGTGCACTTTCGTCGATTCACTCATTCTCTCTTTTTGAAAAGTCTCACGAGTTGCAAAAGAGTTAACCATGACCAATTCACATTCGTTCTATGGTTGTTGTTTTCTATAACTCGTTTATAGTGCCATTTAACCTCGAAAATACCAAAATGAAGTGTTTTGTAGGATTGCTTGGTGACCAAGCAAACTTTATGTTTTCTTCATTTTGCGGAAGATCACATACGTTAGTTCTCAAAAACTCTATAGTTTATCCCACTATAATGTGGAAAGTGCACTTTCATCGATTCACTCATTCTCTCTTTTTGAAAAGTTCCACGAGTTGCAAAAGAGTTAACCATGATCAATTCACATTCGTTCTAGGGTTGTTGTTTTCTATAACTCGTTTATAGTGTCATTTAACCTCGAAAATACCAAAATGAAGTGTTTTGTAGGATTGCTTGGTGACCAAGCAAACTTTACGTTTTCTTTATTTTGCGGAAAATCACATTCGTTAGTGTTCAAAAACTCTATAGTTTATCCCACTATAATGTGGAAAGTACACTTTCATCGATTCAGTCATTTTCTCTTTTTGAAACGTCTCACGAGTTGCAAAAGAGTTATCCATGACCAATTCACATTCTTTCTAGGGTTGTTATTTTCTATAACTCGTTTATAGTGCCATTTAACCTCGAAAATACCAAAATGAAGTGTTTTGTAGGATTGCTTGGTGACCAAGCAAACTTTACGTTTTCTTTATTTTGCGGAAAATCACATTCGTTAGTGTTCAAAAACTCTATAGTTTATCCCACTATAATGTGGAAAGTGCACTTTCGTCGATTCACTCATTCTCTCTTTTTGAAAAGTCTCACGAGTTGCAAAAGAGTTAACCATGACCAATTCACATTCGTTCTATGGTTGTTGTTTTCTATAACTCGTTTATAGTGCCATTTAACCTCGAAAATACCAAAATGAAGTGTTTTGTAGGATTGCTTGGTGACCAAGCAAACTTTATGTTTTCTTCATTTTGCGCAAAATCACATACGTTAGTGTTCAAAAACTCTATAGTTTATCCCACTATAATGTGGAAAGTACACTTTCATCGATTCAGTCATTTTCTCTTTTTGAAAAGTCTCACGAGTTGCAAAAGAGTTATCCATGACCAATTCACATTTTTTCTAGGGTTGTTGTTTTCTATAACTCGTTTATAGTGCCATTTAACCTCGAAAATACCAAAATGAAGTGTTTTGTAGGATTGCTTGGTGACCAAGCAAACTTTACGTTTTCTTTATTTTGCGGAAAATCACATTCGTTAGTGTTCAAAAACTCTATAGTTTATCCCACTATAATGTGGAAAGCACACTTTCATCGATTCAGTCATTTTCTCTATTTGAAAAGTCTCACGAGTTGCAAAAGAGTTATCCATGACCAATTCACATTCTTTCTAGGGTTGTTGTTTTCTATAACTCGTTTATAGTGCCATTTAACCTCGAAAATACCAAAATGAAGTGTTTTGTAGGATTGCTTGGTGACCAAGCAAACTTTACGTTTTCTTTATTTTGCGGAAAATCACATTCGTTAGTGTTCAAAAGCTCTATAGTTTATCCAACTATAATGTGGAAAGTGCACTTTCATCGATTCACTCATTCTCTCTTTTTGAAAAGTCTCACGAGTTGCAAAAGAGTTAACCATGACCAATTCACATTCGTTCTAGGGTTGTTGTTTTCTATAACTCGTTTATAGTGTCATTTAACCTCGAAAATACCAAAATGAAGTGTTTTGTAGGATTGCTTGGTGACCAAGCAAACTTTATGTTTTCTTCATTTTGCGGAAGATCACATACGTTAGTTCTCAAAAACTCTATAGTTTATCCCACTATAATGTGGAAAGTGCACTTTCATCGATTCACTCATTCTCTCTTTTTGAAAAGTTCCACGAGTTGCAAAAGAGTTAACCATGATCAATTCACATTCGTTCTAGGGTTGTTGTTTTCTATAACTCGTTTATAGTGTCATTTAACCTCGAAAATACCAAAATGAAGTGTTTTGTAGGATTGCTTGGTGACCAAGCAAACTTTACGTTTTCTTTATTTTGCGGAAAATCACATTCGTTAGTGTTCAAAAACTCTATAGTTTATCCCACTATAATGTGGAAAGTACACTTTCATCGATTCAGTCATTTTCTCTTTTTGAAACGTCTCACGAGTTGCAAAAGAGTTATCCATGACCAATTCACATTCTTTCTAGGGTTGTTATTTTCTATAACTCGTTTATAGTGCCATTTAACCTCGAAAATACCAAAATGAAGTGTTTTGTAGGATTGCTTGGTGACCAAGCAAACTTTACGTTTTCTTTATTTTGCGGAAAATCACATTCGTTAGTGTTCAAAAACTCTATAGTTTATCCCACTATAATGTGGAAAGTGCACTTTCGTCGATTCACTCATTCTCTCTTTTTGAAAAGTCTCACGAGTTGCAAAAGAGTTAACCATGACCAATTCACATTCGTTCTATGGTTGTTGTTTTCTATAACTCGTTTATAGTGCCATTTAACCTCGAAAATACCAAAATGAAGTGTTTTGTAGGATTGCTTGGTGACCAAGCAAACTTTATGTTTTCTTCATTTTGCGGAAAATCACATACGTTAGTTCTCAAAAACTCTACAGTTTATCCCACTATAATGTGGAAAGTGCACTTTCATCGATTCACTATTCTCTCTTTTTGAAAAGTCTCACGAGTTGCAAAAGAGTTAACCATGACCAATTCACATTCGTTCTAGCGTTGTTGTTTTCTATAACTCGTTTATAGTGCCATTTAACCTCGAAAATACCAAAATGAAGTGTTTTGTAGGATTGCTTGGTGACCAAGCAAACTTTACGTTTTCTTTATTTAGCGGAAAATCACATTCGTTAGTGTTAAAAAACTCTATAGTTTATCCCACTATAATGTGGAAAGTACACTTTCATCGATTCAGTCATTTTCTCTTTTTGAAAAGTCTCACGAGTTGCAAAAGAGTTATCCTTGACCAATTCACATTCTTTCTAGGGTTGTTGTTTTTTATAACTCGTTTATAGTGCCATTTAACCTCTAAAATACCAAAATGAAGTGTTTTGTAGGATTGCTTAGTGACCAAGCAAACTTTACGTTTTCTTTATTTTGCGGAAAATCACATTCGTTAGTGTTCAAAAGCTCTATAGTTTATCCAACTATAATGTGGAAAGTGCACTTTCATCGATTCACTCATTCTCTCTTTTTGAAAAATCTCACGAGTTGCAAAAGAGTTAACCATGACCAATTCACATTCGTTCTAGGGTTGTTGTTTTCTATAACTCGTTTATAGTGTCATTTAACCTCGAAAATACCAAAATGAAGTGTTTTGTAGGATTGCTTGGTGACCAAGCAAACTTTATGTTTTCTTCATTTTGCGGAAGATCACATACGTTAGTTCTCAAAAACTCTATAGTTTATCCCACTATAATGTGGAAAGTGCACTTTCATCGATTCACTCATTCTCTCTTTTTGAAAAGTTCCACGAGTTGCAAAAGAGTTAACCATGATCAATTCACATTCGTTCTAGGGTTGTTGTTTTCTATAACTCGTTTAAAGTGTCATTTAACCTCGAAAATACCAAAATGAAGTGTTTTGTAGGATTGCTTGGTGACCAAGCAAACTTTACGTTTTCTTTATTTTGCGGAAAATCACATTCGTTAGTGTTCAAACACTCTATAGTTTATCCCACTATAATGTGGAAAGTACACTTTCATCGATTCAGTCATTTTCTCTTTTTGAAACGTCTCACGAGTTGCAAAAGAGTTATCCATGACCAATTCACATTCTTTCTAGGGTTGTTATTTTCTATAACTCGTTTATAGTGCAATTTAACCTCGAAAATACCAAAATGAAGTGTTTTGTAGGATTGCTTGGTGACCAAGCAAACTTTACGTTTTCTTTATTTTGCGGAAAATCACATTCGTTAGTGTTCAAAAACTCTATAGTTTATCCCACTATAATGTGGAAAGTGCACTTTCGTCGATTCACTCATTCTCTCTTTTTGAAAAGTCTCACGAGTTGCAAAAGAGTTATCCTTGACCAATTCACATTCTTTCTAGGGTTGTTGTTTTTTATAACTCGTTTATAGTGCCATTTAACCTCTAAAATACCAAAATGAAGTGTTTTGTAGGATTGCTTAGTGACCAAGCAAACTTTACGTTTTCTTTATTTTGCGGAAAATCACATTCGTTAGTGTTCAAAAGCTCTATAGTTTATCTAACTATAATGTGGAAAGTGCACTTTCATCGATTCACTCATTCTCTCTTTTTGAAAAATCTCACGAGTTGCAAAAGAGTTAACCATGACCAATTCACATTCGTTCTAGGGTTGTTGTTTTCTATAACTCGTTTATAGTGTCATTTAACCTCGAAAATACCAAAATGAAGTGTTTTGTAGGATTGCTTGGTGACCAAGCAAACTTTATGTTTTCTTCATTTTGCGGAAGATCACATACGTTAGTTCTCAAAAACTCTATAGTTTATCCCACTATAATGTGGAAAGTGCACTTTCATCGATTCACTCATTCTCTCTTTTTGAAAAGTTCCACGAGTTGCAAAAGAGTTAACCATGATCAATTCACATTCGTTCTAGGGTTGTTGTTTTCTATAACTCGTTTAAAGTGTCATTTAACCTCGAAAATACCAAAATGAAGTGTTTTGTAGGATTGCTTGGTGACCAAGCAAACTTTACGTTTTCTTTATTTTGCGGAAAATCACATTCGTTAGTGTTCAAACACTCTATAGTTTATCCCACTATAATGTGGAAAGTACACTTTCATCGATTCAGTCATTTTCTCTTTTTGAAACGTCTCACGAGTTGCAAAAGAGTTATCCATGACCAATTCACATTCTTTCTAGGGTTGTTATTTTCTATAACTCGTTTATAGTGCCATTTAACCTCGAAAATACCAAAATGAAGTGTTTTGTAGGATTGCTTGGTGACCAAGCAAACTTTACGTTTTCTTTATTTTGCGGAAAATCACATTCGTTAGTGTTCAAAAACTCTATAGTTTATCCCACTATAATGTGGAAAGTGCACTTTCGTCGATTCACTCATTCTCTCTTTTTGAAAAGTCTCACGAGTTGCAAAAGAGTTAACCATGACCAATTCACATTCGTTCTATGGTTGTTGTTTTCTATAACTCGTTTATAGTGCCATTTAACCTCGAAAATACCAATATGAAGTGTTTTGTAGGATTGCTTGGTGACCAAGCAAACTTTACGTTTTCTTTATTTTGCGGAAAATCACATTCGTTAGTGTTCAAAAGCTCTATAGTTTATCCAACTATAATGTGGAAAGTGCACTTTCATCGATTCACTCATTCTCTCTTTTTGAAAAGTCTCACGAGTTGCAAAAGAGTTAACCATGACCAATTCACATTCGTTCTAGGGTTGTTGTTTTCTATAACTCGTTTATAGTGTCATTTAACCTCGAAAATACCAAAATGAAGTGTTTTGTAGGATTGCTTGGTGACCAAGCAAACTTTATGTTTTCTTCATTTTGCGGAAGATCACATACGTTAGTTCTCAAAAACTCTATAGTTTATCCCACTATAATGTGGAAAGTGCACTTTCATCGACTCACTCATTCTCTCTTTTTGAAAAGTTCCACGAGTTGCAAAAGAGTTAACCATGATCAATTCACATTCGTTCTAGGGTTGTTGTTTTCTATAACTCGTTTATAGTGTCATTTAACCTCGAAAATACCAAAATGAAGTGTTTTGTAGGATTGCTTGGTGACCAAGCAAACTTTACGTTTTCTTTATTTTGCGGAAAATCACATTCGTTAGTGTTCAAAAACTCTATAGTTTATCCCACTATAATGTGGAAAGTACACTTTCATCGATTCAGTCATTTTCTCTTTTTGAAACGTCTCACGAGTTGCAAAAGAGTTATCCATGACCAATTCACATTCTTTCTAGGGTTGTTATTTTCTATAACTCGTTTATAGTGCCATTTAACCTCGAAAATACCAAAATGAAGTGTTTTGTAGGATTGCTTGGTGACCAAGCAAACTTTACGTTTTCTTTATTTTGCGGAAAATCACATTCGTTAGTTTTCAAAAACTCTATAGTTTATCCCACTATAATGTGGAAAGTGCACTTTCATCGATTCACTCATTCTCTCTTTTTGAAAAGTCTCACGAGTTGCAAAAGAGTTAACCATGACCAATTCACATTCGTTCTAGGGTTGTTGTTTTCTATAACTCGTTTATAGTGCCAGTTAACCTCGAAAATACCAAAATGAAGTGTTTTGTAGGATTGCTTGGTGACCAAGCAAACTTTACGTTTTCTTTATTTTGCGGAAAATCACATTCGTTAGTGTTCAAAAACTATATAGTTTATCCCACTATAATGTGGAAAGTGCACTTTCATCGATTCACTCATTCTCTCTTTTTGAAAAGTCTCACGAGTTGCAAAAGAGTTAACCATGACCAATTCACATTCGTTCTAGGGTTGTTGTTTTCTATAACTCGTTTATAGTGTCATTTAACCTCGAAAATACCAAAATGAAGTGTTTTGTAGGATTGCTTGGTGACCAAGCAAACTTTATGTTTTCTTCATTTTGCGGAAGATCACATACGTTAGTTCTCAAAAACTCTATAGTTTATCCCACTATAATGTGGAAAGTGCACTTTCATCGATTCACTCATTCTCTCTTTTTGAAAAGTTCCACGAGTTGCAAAAGAGTTAACCATGATCAATTCACATTCGTTCTAGGGTTGTTGTTTTCTATAACTCGTTTAAAGTGTCATTTAACCTCGAAAATACCAAAATGAAGTGTTTTGTAGGATTGCTTGGTGACCAAGCAAACTTTACGTTTTCTTTATTTTGCGGAAAATCACATTCGTTAGTGTTCAAACACTCTATAGTTTATCCCACTATAATGTGGAAAGTACACTTTCATCGATTCAGTCATTTTCTCTTTTTGAAACGTCTCACGAGTTGCAAAAGAGTTATCCATGACCAATTCACATTCTTTCTAGGGTTGTTATTTTCTATAACTCGTTTATAGTGCCATTTAACCTCGAAAATACCAAAATGAAGTGTTTTGTAGGATTGCTTGGTGACCAAGCAAACTTTACGTTTTCTTTATTTTGCGGAAAATCACATTCGTTAGTGTTCAAAAACTCTATAGTTTATCCCACTATAATGTGGAAAGTGCACTTTCATCGATTCACTCATTCTCTCTTTTTGAAAAGTTCCACGAGTTGCAAAAGAGTTAACCATGATCAATTCACATTCGTTCTAGGGTTGTTGTTTTCTATAACTCGTTTAAAGTGTCATTTAACCTCGAAAATACCAAAATGAAGTGTTTTGTAGGATTGCTTGGTGACCAAGCAAACTTTACGTTTTCTTTATTTTGCGGAAAATCACATTCGTTAGTGTTCAAACACTCTATAGTTTATCCCACTATAATGTGGAAAGTACACTTTCATCGATTCAGTCATTTTCTCTTTTTGAAACGTCTCACGAGTTGCAAAAGAGTTATCCATGACCAATTCACATTCTTTCTAGGGTTGTTATTTTCTATAACTCGTTTATAGTGCCATTTAACCTCGAAAATACCAAAATGAAGTGTTTTGTAGGATTGCTTGGTGACCAAGCAAACTTTACGTTTTCTTTATTTTGCGGAAAATCACATTCGTTAGTGTTCAAAAACTCTATAGTTTATCCCACTATAATGTGGAAAGTGCACTTTCGTCGATTCACTCATTCTCTCTTTTTGAAAAGTCTCACGAGTTGCAAAAGAGTTAACCATGACCAATTCACATTCGTTCTATGGTTGTTGTTTTCTATAACTCGTTTATAGTGCCATTTAACCTCGAAAATACCAATATGAAGTGTTTTGTAGGATTGCTTGGTGACCAAGCAAACTTTACGTTTTCTTTATTTTGCGGAAAATCACATTCGTTAGTGTTCAAAAGCTCTATAGTTTATCCAACTATAATGTGGAAAGTGCACTTTCATCGATTCACTCATTCTCTCTTTTTGAAAAGTCTCACGAGTTGCAAAAGAGTTAACCATGACCAATTCACATTCGTTCTAGGGTTGTTGTTTTCTATAACTCGTTTATAGTGTCATTTAACCTCGAAAATACCAAAATGAAGTGTTTTGTAGGATTGCTTGGTGACCAAGCAAACTTTATGTTTTCTTCATTTTGCGGAAGATCACATACGTTAGTTCTCAAAAACTCTATAGTTTATCCCACTATAATGTGGAAAGTGCACTTTCATCGATTCACTCATTCTCTCTTTTTGAAAAGTTCCACGAGTTGCAAAAGAGTTAACCATGATCAATTCACATTCGTTCTAGGGTTGTTGTTTTCTATAACTCGTTTATAGTGTCATTTAACCTCGAAAATACCAAAATGAAGTGTTTTGTAGGATTGCTTGGTGACCAAGCAAACTTTACGTTTTCTTTATTTTGCGGAAAATCACATTCGTTAGTGTTCAAAAACTCTATAGTTTATCCCACTATAATGTGGAAAGTACACTTTCATCGATTCAGTCATTTTCTCTTTTTGAAACGTCTCACGAGTTGCAAAAGAGTTATCCATGACCAATTCACATTCTTTCTAGGGTTGTTATTTTCTATAACTCGTTTATAGTGCCATTTAACCTCGAAAATACCAAAATGAAGTGTTTTGTAGGATTGCTTGGTGACCAAGCAAACTTTACGTTTTCTTTATTTTGCGGAAAATCACATTCGTTAGTTTTCAAAAACTCTATAGTTTATCCCACTATAATGTGGAAAGTGCACTTTCATCGATTCACTCATTCTCTCTTTTTGAAAAGTCTCACGAGTTGCAAAAGAGTTAACCATGACCAATTCACATTCGTTCTATGGTTGTTGTTTTCTATAACTCGTTTATAGTGCCATTTAACCTCGAAAATACCAAAATGAAGTGTTTTGTAGGATTGCTTGGTGACCAAGCAAACTTTATGTTTTCTTCATTTTGCGCAAAATCACATACGTTAGTTCTCAAAAACTCTACAGTTTATCCCACTATAATGTGGAAAGTGCACTTTCATCGATTCACTCATTCTCTCTTTTTGAAAAGTCTCACGAGTTGCAAAAGAGTTAACCATGACCAATTCACATTCGTTCTAGCGTTGTTGTTTTCTATAACTCGTTTATAGTGCCATTTAACCTCGAAAATACCAAAATGAAGTGTTTTGTAGGATTGCTTGGTGACCAAGCAAACTTTACGTTTTCTTTATTTAGCGGAAAATCACATTCGTTAGTGTTAAAAAACTCTATAGTTTATCCCACTATAATGTGGAAAGTACACTTTCATCGATTCAGTCATTTTCTCTTTTTGAAAAGTCTCACGAGTTGCAAAAGAGTTATCCATGACCAATTCACATTCTTTCTAGGGTTGTTGTTTTTTATAACTCGTTTATAGTGCCATTTAACCTCGAAAATACCAAAATGAAGTGTTTTGTAGGATTGCTTGGTGACCAAGCAAACTTTACGTTTTCTTTATTTTGCGGAAAATCACATTCGTTAGTGTTCAAAAGCTCTATAGTTTATCCAACTATAATGTGGAAAGTGCACTTTCATCGATTCACTCATTCTCTCTTTTTGAAAAGTCTCACGAGTTGCAAAAGAGTTAACCATGACCAATTCACATTCGTTCTAGGGTTGTTGTTTTCTATAACTCGTTTATAGTGTCATTTAACCTCGAAAATACCAAAATGAAGTGTTTTGTAGGATTGCTTGGTGACCAAGCAAACTTTATGTTTTCTTCATTTTGCGGAAGATCACATACGTTAGTTCTCAAAAACTCTATAGTTTATCCCACTATAATGTGGAAAGTGCACTTTCATCGATTCACTCATTCTCTCTTTTTGAAAAGTTCCACGAGTTGCAAAAGAGTTAACCATGATCAATTCACATTCGTTCTAGGGTTGTTGTTTTCTATAACTCGTTTAAAGTGTCATTTAACCTCGAAAATACCAAAATGAAGTGTTTTGTAGGATTGCTTGGTGACCAAGCAAACTTTACGTTTTCTTTATTTTGCGGAAAATCACATTCGTTAGTGTTCAAAAACTCTATAGTTTATCCCACTATAATGTGGAAAGTACACTTTCATCGATTCAGTCATTTTCTCTTTTTGAAAAGTCTCACGAGTTGCAAAAGAGTTATCCATGACCAATTCACATTCTTTCTAGGGTTGTTGTTTTTTATAACTCGTTTATAGTGCCATTTAACCTCGAAAATACCAAAATGAAGTGTTTTGTAGGATTGCTTGGTGACCAAGCAAACTTTACGTTTTCTTTATTTTGCGGAAAATCACATTCGTTAGTGTTCAAAAGCTCTATAGTTTATCCAACTATAATGTGGAAAGTGCACTTTCATCGATTCACTCATTCTCTCTTTTTGAAAAGTCTCACGAGTTGCAAAAGAGTTAACCATGACCAATTCACATTCGTTCTAGGGTTGTTGTTTTCTATAACTCGTTTATAGTGTCATTTAACCTCGAAAATACCAAAATGAAGTGTTTTGTAGGATTGCTTGGTGACCAAGCAAACTTTATGTTTTCTTCATTTTGCGGAAGATCACATACGTTAGTTCTCAAAAACTCTATAGTTTATCCCACTATAATGTGGAAAGTGCACTTTCATCGATTCACTCATTCTCTCTTTTTGAAAAGTTCCACGAGTTGCAAAAGAGTTAACCATGATCAATTCACATTCGTTCTAGGGTTGTTGTTTTCTATAACTCGTTTAAAGTGTCATTTAACCTCGAAAATACCAAAATGAAGTGTTTTGTAGGATTGCTTGGTGACCAAGCAAACTTTACGTTTTCTTTATTTTGCGGAAAATCACATTCGTTAGTGTTCAAAAACTCTATAGTTTATCCCACTATAATGTGGAAAGTACACTTTCATCGATTCAGTCATTTTCTCTTTTTGAAACGTCTCACGAGTTGCAAAAGAGTTATCCATGACCAATTCACATTCTTTCTAGGGTTGTTATTTTCTATAACTCGTTTATAGTGCCATTTAACCTCGAAAATACCAAAATGAAGTGTTTTGTAGGATTGCTTGGTGACCAAGCAAACTTTACGCTTTCTTTATTTTGCGGAAAATCACATTCGTTAGTGTTCAAAAACTCTATAGTTTATCCCACTATAATGTGGAAAGTGCACTTTCGTCGATTCACTCATTCTCTCTTTTTGAAAAGTCTCACGAGTTGCAAAAGAGTTAACCATGACCAATTCACATTCGTTCTAGGGTTGTTGTTTTCTATAACTCGTTTATAGTGTCATTTAACCTCGAAAATACCAAAATGAAGTGTTTTGTAGGATTGCTTGGTGACCAAGCAAACTTTATGTTTTCTTCATTTTGCGGAAGATCACATACGTTAGTTCTCAAAAACTCTATAGTTTATCCCACTATAATGTGGAAAGTGCACTTTCATCGATTCACTCATTCTCTCTTTTTGAAAAGTTCCACGAGTTGCAAAAGAGTTAACCATGATCAATTCACATTCGTTCTAGGGTTGTTGTTTTCTATAACTCGTTTAAAGTGTCATTTAACCTCGAAAATACCAAAATGAAGTGTTTTGTAGGATTGCTTGGTGACCAAGCAAACTTTACGTTTTCTTTATTTTGCGGAAAATCACATTCGTTAGTGTTCAAAAACTCTATAGTTTATCCCACTATAATGTGGAAAGTACACTTTCATCGATTCAGTCATTTTCTCTTTTTGAAACGTCTCACGAGTTGCAAAAGAGTTATCCATGACCAATTCACATTCTTTCTAGGGTTGTTATTTTCTATAACTCGTTTATAGTGCCATTTAACCTCGAAAATACCAAAATGAAGTGTTTTGTAGGATTGCTTGGTGACCAAGCAAACTTTACGCTTTCTTTATTTTGCGGAAAATCACATTCGTTAGTGTTCAAAAACTCTATAGTTTATCCCACTATAATGTGGAAAGTGCACTTTCGTCGATTCACTCATTCTCTCTTTTTGAAAAGTCTCACGAGTTGCAAAAGAGTTAACCATGACCAATTCACATTCGTTCTATGGTTGTTGTTTTCTATAACTCGTTTATAGTGCCATTTAACCTCGAAAATACCAAAATGAAGTGTTTTGTAGGATTGCTTGGTGACCAAGCAAACTTTATGTTTTCTTCATTTTGCGGAAAATCACATACATTAGTTCTCAAAAACTCTATAGTTTATCCCACTATAATGTGGAAAGTGCACTTTCATCGATTCACTCATTCTCTCTTTTTGAAAAGTCTCACGAGTTGCAAAAGAGTTAACCATGACCAATTCACATTCGTTCTAGCGTTGTTGTTTTCTATAACTCGTTTATAGTGCCATTTAACCTCGAAAATACCAAAATGAAGTGTTTTGTAGGATTGCTTGGTGACCAAGCAAACTTTACGTTTTCTTTATTTAGCGGAAAATCACATTCGTTAGTGTTCAAAAACTCTATAGTTTATCCCACTATAATGTGGAAAGTACACTTTCATCGATTCAGTCATTTTCTCTTTTTGAAAAGTCTCACGAGTTGCAAAAGAGTTATCCATGACCAATTCACATTCTTTCTAGGGTTGTTGTTTTCTATAACTCGTTTATAGTGCCATTTAACCTCGAAAATACCAAAATGAAGTGTTTTGTAGGATTGCTTGGTGACCAAGCAAACTTTACGTTTTCTTTATTTTGCGGAAAATCACATTCGTTAGTGTTCAAAAACTCTATAGTTTATCCCACTATAATGTGGAAAGTGCACTTTCATCGATTCACTCATTCTCTCTTTTTGAAAAGTCTCACGAGTTGCAAAAGAGTTAACCATGACCAATTCACATTCGTTCTAGGGTTGTTGTTTTCTATAACTCGTTTATAGTGCCATTTAACCTCGAAAATACCAAAATGAAGTGTTTTGTAGGATTGCTTGGTGACCAAGCAAACTTTATGTTTTCTTCATTTTGCGGAAAATCACATACGTTAGTTCTCAAAAACTCTATAGTTTATCCCACTATAATGTGGAAAGTGCACTTTCATCGATTCACTCATTCTCTCTTTTTGAAAAGTCTCACGAGTTGCAAAAGAGTTAACCATGACCAATTCACATTCGTTCTAGGGTTGTTGTTTTCTATAACTCGTTTATAGTGCCATTTAACCTCGAAAATACCAAAATGAAGTGTTTTGTAGGATTGCTTGGTGACCAAGCAAACTTTACGTTTTCTTCATTTTCCGGAAAATCACATACGTTAGTTCTCAAAAACTCTATAGTTTATCCCACTATAATGTGGAAAGTACACTTTCATCGATTCACTCATTTTCTCTTTTTGAAAAGTCTCACGAATTGCAAAAGAGTTATCCATGACCAATTCACATTCTTTCTAGGGTTGTTGTTTTCTATAACTCGTTTATAGTGCCATTTAACCTCGAAAATACCAAAATGAAGTGTTTTGTAGGATTGCTTGGTGACCAAGCAAACTTTATGTTTTCTTCATTTTGCGGAAAATCACATACGTTAGTTTTCAAAAACTCTATAGTTTATCCCACTATAATGTGGAAAGTGCACTTTCATCGATTCACTCATTCTCTCTTTTTGAAAAGTCTCACGAGTTGCAAAAGAGTTAACCATGACCAATTCACATTCGTTCTAGGGTTGTTGTTTTCTATAACTCGTTTATAGTGCCATTTAACCTCGAAAATACCAAAATGAAGTGTTTTGTAGGATTGCTTGGTGACCAAGCAAACTTTACGTTTTCTTTATTTAGCGGAAAATCACATTCGTTAGTGTTCAAAAACTCTATAGTTTATCCCACTATAATGTGGAAAGTACACTTTCATCGATTCAGTCATTTTCTCTTTTTGAAAAGTCTCACGAGTTGCAAAAGAGTTATCCATGACCAATTCACATTCTTTCTAGGGTTGTTGTTTTCTATAACTCGTTTATAGTGCCATTTAACCTCGAAAATACCAAAATGAAGTGTTTTGTAGGATTGCTTGGTGACCAAGCAAACTTTACGTTTTCTTTATTTTGCGGAAAATCACATTCGTTAGTGTTCAAAAACTCTATAGTTTATACCACTATAATGTGGAAAGTACACTTTCATCGATTCAGTCATTTTCTCTTTTTGAAAAGTCTCACGAGTTGCAAAAGAGTTATCCATGACCAATTCACATTCTTTCTAGGGTTGTTGTTTTCTATAACTCGTTTATAGTGCCATTTAACCTCGAAAATACCAAAATGAAGTGTTTTGTAGGATTGCTTGGTGACCAAGCAAACTTTACGTTTTATTTATTTTGCGGAATATCACATTCGTTAGTGTTCAAAAACTCTATAGTTTATCCCACTATAATGTGGAAAGTGCACTTTCATCGATTCACTCATTCTCTCTTTTTGAAAAGTCTCACGAGTTGCAAAAGAGTTAACCATGACCAATTCACATTCGTTCTAGGGTTGTTGTTTTCTATAACTCGTTTATAGTGCCATTTAACCTCGAAAATACCAAAATGAAGTGTTTTGTAGGATTGCTTGGTGACCAAGCAAACTTTATGTTTTCTTTATTTTGCGGAAAATCACATTCGTTAGTGTTCAAAAACTCTATAGTTTATCCCACTATAATGTGGAAAGTACACTTTCATCGATTCACTCATTTTCTCTTTTTGAAAAGTCTCACGAGTTGCAAAAGAGTTATCCATGACCAATTCACATTCTTTCTAGGGTTGTTGTTTTCTATAACTCGTTTATAGTGCCATTTAACCTCGAAAATACCAAAATGAAGTGTTTTGTAGGATTGCTTGGTGACCAAGCAAACTTTACGTTTTCTTTATTTAGCGGAAAATCACATTCGTTAGTGTTCAAAAACTCTATAGTTTATCCCACTATAATGTGGAAAGTACACTTTCATCGATTCAGTCATTTTCTCTTTTTGAAAAGTCTCACGAGTTGCAAAAGAGTTATCCATGACCAATTCACATTCTTTCTAGGGTTGTTGTTTTCTATAACTCGTTTATAGTGCCATTTAACCTCGAAAATACCAAAATGAAGTGTTTTGTAGGATTGCTTGGTGACCAAGCAAACTTTACGTTTTCTTTATTTTGCGGAAAATCACATTCGTTAGTGTTCAAAAACTCTATAGTTTATCCCACTATAATGTGGAAAGTGCACTTTCATCGATTCACTCATTCTCTCTTTTTGAAAAGTCTCACGAGTTGCAAAAGAGTTAACCATGACCAATTCACATTCGTTCTAGGGTTGTTGTTTTCTATAACTCGTTTATAGTGCCATTTAACCTCGAAAATACCAAAATGATGTGTTTTGTAGGATTGCTTGGTGACCAAGCAAACTTTATGTTTTCTTCATTTTGCGGAAAATCACATACGTTAGTTCTCAAAAACTCTATAGTTTATCCCACTATAATGTGGAAAGTGCACTTTCATCGATTCACTCATTCTCTCTTTTTGAAAAGTCTCACGAGTTGCAAAAGAGTTATCCATGACCAATTCACATTCTTTCTAGGGTTGTTGTTTTCTATAACTCGTTTATAGTGCCATTTAACCTCGAAAATACCAAAATGAAGTGTTTTGTAGGATTGCTTGGTGACCAAGCAAACTTTACGTTTTCTTCATTTTCCGGAAAATCACATACGTTAGTTCTCAAAAACTCTATAGTTTATCCCACTATAATGTGGAAAGTACACTTTCATCGATTCACTCATTTTCTCTTTTTGAAAAGGCTCACGAGTTGCAAAAGAGTTATCCATGACCAATTCACATTCTTTCTAGGGTTGTTGTTTTCTATAACTCGTTTATAGTGCCATTTAACCTCGAAAATACCAAAATGAAGTGTTTTGTAGGATTGCTTGGTGACCAAGCAAACTTTATGTTTTCTTCATTTTGCGGAAAATCACATACGTTAGTTTTCAAAAACTCTATAGTTTATCCCACTATAATGTGGAAAGTGCACTTTCATCGATTCACTCATTCTCTCTTTTTGAAAAGTCTCACGAGTTGCAAAAGAGTTAACCATGACCAATTCACATTCGTTCTAGGGTTGTTGTTTTCTATAACTCGTTTATAGTGCCATTTAACCTCGAAAATACCAAAATGAAGTGTTTTGTAGGATTGCTTGGTGACCAAGCAAACTTTATGTTTTCTTCATTTTGCGGAAAATCACATACGTTAGTTCTCAAAAACTCTATAGTTTATCCCACTATAATGTGGAAAGTGCACTTTCATCGATTCACTCATTCTCTCTTTTTGAAAAGTCTCACGAGTTGCAAAAGAGTTAACCATGACCAATTCACATTCGTTCTAGGGTTGTTGTTTTCTATAACTCGTTTATAGTGCCATTTAACCTTGAAAATACCAAAATGAAGTGTTTTGTAGGATTGCTTGGTGACCAAGCAAACTTTACGTTTTCTTTATTTTGCGGAAAATCACATTCGTTAGTGTTCAAAAACTCTATAGTTTATCCCACTATAATGTGGAAAGTGCATTTTCATCGATTCACTCATTCTCTCTTTTTGAAAAGTCTCACGAGTTGCAAAAGAGTTAACCATGACCAATTCACATTCTTTCTAGGGTTGTTGTTTTCTATAACTCGTTTATAGTGCCATTTAACCTCGAAAATACCAAAATGAAGTGTTTTGTAGGATTGCTTGGTGACCAAGCAAACTTTATGTTTTCTTCATTTTGCGGAAAATCACATACGTTAGTTCTCAAAAACTCTATAGTTTATCCCACTATAATGTGGAAAGTGCACTTTCATCGATTCACTCATTCTCTCTTTTTGAAAAGTCTCACGAGTTGCAAAAGAGTTAACCATGACCAATTCACATTCGTTCTAGGGTTGTTGTTTTCTATAACTCGTTTATAGTGCCATTTAACCTCGAAAATACCAAAATGAAGTGTTTTGTAGGATTGCTTGGTGACCAAGCAAACTTTACGTTTTCTTTATTTAGCGGAAAATCACATTCGTTAGTGTTCAAAAACTCTATAGTTTATCCCACTATAATGTGGAAAGTACACTTTCATCGATTCACTCATTCTCTCTTTTTGAAAAGTTCCACGAGTTGCAAAAGAGTTAACCATGATCAATTCACATTTGTTCTAGGGTTGTTGTTTTCTATAACTCGTTTATAGTGCCATTTAACCTCGAAAATACCAAAATGAAGTGTTTCGTAGGATTGCTTGGTGACCAAGCAAACTTTACGTTTTCTTTATTTTGCGGAAAATCACATTCGTTAGTGTTCAAAAACTCTATAGTTTATCCCACTATAATGTGGAAAGTCCACTTTCATCGATTCACTCATTTTCTCTTTTTTGAAAAGTTTCACGAGTTGCAAAAGAGTTATCCTTGACCAATTCACATTCTTTCTAGGGTTGTAGTTTTCTATAACTCGTTTATAGTGCCATTTAACCTCGAAAATACCAAAATGAAGTGTTTTGTAGGATTGCTTGGTGACCAAGCAAACTTTATGTTTTCTTCATTTTGCGGAAAATCACATACGTTAGTTTTCAAAAACTCTATAGTTTATCCCACTATAATGTGGAAAGTGCACTTTCATCGATTCACTCATTCTCTCTTTTTGAAAAGTCTCACGAGTTGCAAAAGAGTTAACCATGACCAATTCACATTCGTTCTAGGGTTGTTGTTTTCTATAACTCGTTTATAGTGCCATTTAACCTCGAAAATACCAAAATGAAGTGTTTTGTAGGATTGCTTGGTGACCAAGCAAACTTTATGTTTTCTTTATTTTGCGGAAAATCACATTCGTTAGTGTTCAAAAACTCTATAGTTTATCCCACTATAATGTGGAAAGTACACTTTCATCGATTCACTCATTTTCTCTTTTTGAAAAGTCTCACGAGTTGCAAAAGAGTTATCCATGACCAATTCACATTCTTTCTAGGGTTGTTGTTTTCTATAACTCGTTTATAGTGCCATTTAACCTCGAAAATACCAAAATGAAGTGTTTTGTAGGATTGCTTGGTGACCAAGCAAACTTTATGTTTTCTTCATTTTGCGGAAAATCACATTCGTTAGTGTTCAAAAACTCTATAGTTTATCCCACTATAATGTGGAAAGTACACTTTCATCGATTCACTCATTTTCTCTTTTTGAAAAGTCTCACGAGTTGCAAAAGAGTTATCCATGACCAATTCACATTCTTTCTATGGTTGTTGTTTTCTATAACTCGTTTATAGTGCCATTTAACCTCGAAAATACCAAAATGAAGTGTTTTGTAGGATTGCTTGGTGACCAAGCAAACTTTACGTTTTCTTTATTTTGCGGAAAATCACATTCGTTAGTGTTCAAAAACTCTATAGTTTATCCCACTATAATGTGGAAAGTGCACTTTCATCGATTCACTCATTCTCTCTTTTTGAAAAGTCTCACGAGTTGCAAAAGAGTTAACCATGACCAATTCACATTCGTTCTAGGGTTGTTGTTTTCTATAACTCGTTTATAGTGCCATTTAACCTCGAAAATACCAAAATGAAGTGTTTTGTAGGATTGCTTGGTGACCAAGCAAACTTTACGTTTTCTTTATTTTGCGGAAAATCACATTCGTTAGTGTTCAAAAACTCTATAGTTTATCCCACTATAATGTGGAAAGTCCACTTTCATCGATTCACTCATTTTCTCTTTTTTGAAAAGTTTCACGAGTTGCAAAAGAGTTATCCTTGACCAATTCACATTCTTTCTAGGGTTGTTGTTTTCTATAACTCGTTTATAGTGCCATTTAACCTCGAAAATACCAAAATGAAGTGTTTTGTAGGATTGCTTGGTGACCAAGCAAACTTTACGTTTTCTTTATTTTGCGGAAAATCACATTCCTTAGTGTTCAAAAACTTTATAGTTTATCCCACTATAATGTGGAAAGTGCACTTTCATCGATTCACTCATTCTCTCTTTTTGAAAAGTCTCACGAGTTGCAAAAGAGTTAACCATGACCAATTTACATTCGTTCTAGGGTTGTTGTTTTCTATAACTCGTTTATAGTGCCATTTAACCTCGAAAATACCAAAATGAAGTGTTTTGTAGGATTGCTTGGTGACCAAGCAAACTTTACGTTTTCTTCATTTTGCGGAAAATCACATACGTTAGTTCTCAAAAACTCTATAGTTTATCCCACTATAATGTGGAAAGTACACTTTCATCGATTCACTCATTTTCTCTTTTTGAAAAGTCTCACGAGTTGCAAAAGAGTTATCCATGACCAATTCACATTCTTTCTAGGGTTGTTGTTTTCTATAACTCGTTTATAGTGCCATTTAACCTCGAAAATACCAAAATGAAGTGTTTTGTAGGATTGCTTGGTGACCAAGCAAACTTTATGTTTTCTTCATTTTGCGGAAAATCACATACGTTAGTTTTCAAAAACTCTATAGTTTATCCCACTATAATGTGGAAAGTGCACTTTCATCGATTCACTCATTCTCTCTTTTTGAAAAGTCTCACGAGTTGCAAAAGAGTTAACCATGACCAATTCACATTCGTTCTAGGGTTGTTGTTTTCTATAACTCGTTTATAGTGCCATTTAACCTCGAAAATACCAAAATGAAGTGTTTTGTAGGATTGCTTGGTGACCAAGCAAAGTTTACGTTTTCTTTATTTTGCGGAAAATCACATTCGTCAGTGTTCAAAAACTCTATAGTTTATCCCACTATAATGTGGAAAGTCCACTTTCATCGATTCACTCATTTTCTCTTTTTTGAAAAGTTTCACGAGTTGCAAAAGAGTTATCCTTGACCAATTCACATTCTTTCTAGGGTTGTAGTTTTCTATAACTCGTTTATAGTGCCATTTAACCTCGAAAATACCAAAATGAAGTGTTTTGTAGGATTGCTTGGTGACCAAGCAAACTTTACGTTTTCTTTATTTTGCGGAATATCACATTCGTTAGTGTTCAAAAACTCTATAGTTTATCCCACTATAATGTGGAAAGTGCACTTTCATCGATTCACTCATTCTCTCTTTTTGAAAAGTCTCACGAGTTGCAAAAGAGTTAACCATGACCAATTCACATTCGTTCTAGGGTTGTTGTTTTCTATAACTCGTTTATAGTGCCATTTAACCTCGAAAATACCAAAATGAAGTGTTTTGTAGGATTGCTTGGTGACCAAGCAAACTTTACGTTTTCTTTATTTTGCGGAAAATCACATTCGTTAGTGTTCAAAAACTCTATAGTTTATCCCACTATAATGTGGAAAGTCCACTTTCATCGATTCACTCATTTTCTCTTTTTTGAAAAGTCTCACGAGTTGCAAAAGAGTTATCCTTGACCAATTCACATTCTTTCTAGGGTTGTTGTTTTCTATAACTCGTTTATAGTGCCATTTAACCTCGAAAATACCAAAATGAAGTGTTTTGTAGGATTGCTTGGTGACCAAGCAAACTTTACGTTTTCTTTATTTTGCGGAAAATCACATTCCTTAGTGTTCAAAAACTTTATAGTTTATCCCACTATAATGTGGAAAGTGCACTTTCATCGATTCACTCATTCTCTCTTTTTGAAAAGTCTCACGAGTTGCAAAAGAGTTAACCATGACCAATTTACATTCGTTCTAGGGTTGTTGTTTTCTATAACTCGTTTATAGTGTCATTTAACCTCGAAAATACCAAAATGAAGTGTTTTGTAGGATTGCTTGGTGACCAAGCAAACTTTACGTTTTCTTTATTTTGCGGAATATCACATTCGTTAGTGTTCAAAAACTCTATAGTTTATCCCACTATAATGTGGAAAGTGCACTTTCATCGATTCACTCATTCTCTCTTTTTGAAAAGTCTCACGAGTTGCAAAAGAGTTAACCATGACCAATTCACATTCGTTCTAGGGTTGTTGTTTTCTATAACTCGTTTATAGTGCCATTTAACCTCGAAAATACCAAAATGAAGTGTTTTGTAGGATTGCTTGGTGACCAAGCAAACTTTATGTTTTCTTTATTTTGCGGAAAATCACATTCGTTAGTGTTCAAAAACTCTATAGTTTATCCCACTATAATGTGGAAAGTACACTTTCATCGATTCACTCATTTTCTCTTTTTGAAAAGTCTCACGAGTTGCAAAAGAGTTATCCATGACCAATTCACATTCTTTCTAGGGTTGTTGTTTTCTATAACTCGTTTATAGTGCCATTTAACCTCGAAAATACCAAAATGAAGTGTTTTGTAGGATTGCTTGGTGACCAAGCAAACTTTATGTTTTCTTCATTTTGCGGAAAATCACATTCGTTAGTGTTCAAAAACTCTATAGTTTATCCCACTATAATGTGGAAAGTACACTTTCATCGATTCACTCATTTTCTCTTTTTGAAAAGTCTCACGAGTTGCAAAAGAGTTATCCATGACCAATTCACATTCTTTCTATGGTTGTTGTTTTCTATAACTTGTTTATAGTGCCATTTAACCTCGAAAATACCAAAATGAAGTGTTTTGTAGGATTGCTTGGTGACCAAGCAAACTTTACGTTTTCTTTATTTTGCGGAAAATCACATTCGTTAGTGTTCAAAAACTCTATAGTTTATCCCACTATAATGTGGAAAGTGCACTTTCATCGATTCACTCATTCTCTCTTTTTGAAAAGTCTCACGAGTTGCAAAAGAGTTAACCATGACCAATTCACATTCGTTCTAGGGTTGTTATTTTCTATAACTCGTTTATAGTGCCATTTAACCTCGAAAATACCAAAATGAAGTGTTTTGTAGGATTGCTTGGTGACCAAGCAAAGTTTACGTTTTCTTTATTTTGCGGAAAATCACATTCGTTAGTGTTCAAAAACTCTATAGTTTATCCCACTATAATGTGGAAAGTCCACTTTCATCGATTCACTCATTTTCTCTTTTTTGAAAAGTTTCACGAGTTGCAAAAGAGTTATCCTTGACCAATTCACATTCTTTCTAGGGTTGTAGTTTTCTATAACTCGTTTATAGTGCCATTTAACCTCGAAAATACCAAAATGAAGTGTTTTGTAGGATTGCTTGGTGACCAAGCAAACTTTACGTTTTCTTTATTTTGCGGAATATCACATTCGTTAGTGTTCAAAAACTCTATAGTTTATCCCACTATAATGTGGAAAGTGCACTTTCATCGATTCACTCATTCTCTCTTTTTGAAAAGTCTCACGAGTTGCAAAAGAGTTAACCATGACCAATTCACATTCGTTCTAGGGTTGTTGTTTTCTATAACTCGTTTATAGTGCCATTTAACCTCGAAAATACCAAAATGAAGTGTTTTGTAAGATTGCTTGGTGACCAAGCAAACTTTATGTTTTCTTTATTTTGCGGAAAATCACATTCGTTAGTGTTCAAAAACTCTATAGTTTATCCCACTATAATGTGGAAAGTACACTTTCATCGATTCACTCATTTTCTCTTTTTGAAAAGTCTCACGAGTTGCAAAAGAGTTATCCATGACCAATTCACATTCTTTCTAGGGTTGTTGTTTTCTATAACTCGTTTATAGTGCCATTTAACCTCGAAAATACCAAAATGAAGTGTTTTGTAGGATTGCTTGGTGACCAAGCAAACTTTATGTTTTCTTCATTTTGCGGAAAATCACATTCGTTAGTGTTCAAAAACTCTATAGTTTATCCCACTATAATGTGGAAAGTGCACTTTCATCGATTCACTCATTCTCTCTTTTTGAAAAGTCTCACGAGTTGCAAAAGAGTTAACCATGACCAATTCACATTCGTTCTAGGGTTGTTGTTTTCTATAACTCGTTTATAGTGCCATTTAACCTCGAAAATACCAAAATGAAGTGTTTTGTAGGATTGCTTGGTGACCAAGCAAACTTTATGTTTTCTTTATTTTGCGGAAAATCACATTCGTTAGTGTTCAAAAACTCTATAGTTTATCCCACTATAATGTGGAAAGTACACTTTCATCGATTCACTCATTTTCTCTTTTTGAAAAGTCTCACGAGTTCCAAAAGAGTTATCCATGACCAATTCACATTCTTTCTAGGGTTGTTGTTTTCTATAACTCGTTTATAGTGCCATTTAACCTCGAAAATACCAAAATGAAGTGTTTTGTAGGATTGCTTGGTGACCAAGCAAACTTTATGTTTTCTTCATTTTGCGGAAAATCACATTCGTTAGTGTTCAAAAACTCTATAGTTTATCCCACTATAATGTGGAAAGTACACTTTCATCGATTCACTCATTTTCTCTTTTTGAAAAGTCTCACGAGTTGCAAAAGAGTTATCCATGACCAATTCACATTCTTTCTATGGTTGTTGTTTTCTATAACTTGTTTATAGTGCCATTTAACCTCGAAAATACCAAAATGAAGTGTTTTGTAGGATTGCTTGGTGACCAAGCAAACTTTACGTTTTCTTTATTTTGCGGAAAATCACATTCGTTAGTGTTCAAAAACTCTATAGTTTATCCCACTATAATGTGGAAAGTGCACTTTCATCGATTCACTCATTCTCTCTTTTTGAAAAGTCTCACGAGTTGCAAAAGAGTTAACGATGACCAATTCACATTCGTTCTAGGGTTGTTATTTTCTATAACTCGTTTATAGTGCCATTTAACCTCGAAAATACCAAAATGAAGTGTTTTGTAGGATTGCTTGGTGACCAAGCAAAGTTTACGTTTTCTTTATTTTGCGGAAAATCACATTCGTTAGTGTTCAAAAACTCTATAGTTTATCCCACTATAATGTGGAAAGTCCACTTTCATCGATTCACTCATTTTCTCTTTTTTGAAAAGTTTCACGAGTTGCAAAAGAGTTATCCTTGACCAATTCACATTCTTTCTAGGGTTGTAGTTTTCTATAACTCGTTTATAGTGCCATTTAACCTCGAAAATACCAAAATGAAGTGTTTTGTAGGATTGCTTGGTGACCAAGCAAACTTTACGTTTTCTTTATTTTGCGGAATATCACATTCGTTAGTGTTCAAAAACTCTATAGTTTATCCCACTATAATGTGGAAAGTGCACTTTCATCGATTCACTCATTCTCTCTTTTTGAAAAGTCTCACGAGTTGCAAAAGAGTTAACCATGACCAATTCACATTCGTTCTAGGGTTGTTGTTTTCTATAACTCGTTTATAGTGCCATTTAACCTCGAAAATACCAAAATGAAGTGTTTTGTAAGATTGCTTGGTGACCAAGCAAACTTTATGTTTTCTTTATTTTGCGGAAAATCACATTCGTTAGTGTTCAAAAACTCTATAGTTTATCCCACTATAATGTGGAAAGTACACTTTCATCGATTCACTCATTTTCTCTTTTTGAAAAGTCTCACGAGTTGCAAAAGAGTTATCCATGACCAATTCACATTCTTTCTAGGGTTGTTGTTTTCTATAACTCGTTTATAGTGCTATTTAACCTCGAAAATACCAAAATGAAGTGTTTTGTAGGATTGCTTGGTGACCAAGCAAACTTTATGTTTTCTTCATTTTGCGGAAAATCACATTCGTTAGTGTTCAAAAACTCTATAGTTTATCCCACTATAATGTGGAAAGTACACTTTCATCGATTCACTCATTTTCTCTTTTTGAAAAGTCTCACGAGTTGCAAAAGAGTTATCCATGACCAATTCACATTCTTTCTATGGTTGTTGTTTTCTATAACTCGTTTATAGTGCCATTTAACCTCGAAAATACCAAAATGAAGTGTTTTGTAGGATTGCTTGGTGACCAAGCAAACTTTACGTTTTCTTTATTTTGCGGAAAATCACATTCGTTAGTGTTCAAAAACTCTATAGTTTATCCCACTATAATGTGGAAAGTGCACTTTCATCGATTCACTCATTCTCTCTTTTTGAAAAGTCTCACGAGTTGCAAAAGAGTTAACCATGACCAATTCACATTCGTTCTAGGATTGTTGTTTTCTATAACTCGTTTATAGTGCCATTTAACCTCGAAAATACCAAAATGAAGTGTTTTGTAGGATTGCTTGGTGACCAAGCAAACTTTATGTTTTCTTCATTTTGCGGAAAATCACATTCGTTAGTGTTCAAAAACTCTATAGTTTATCCCACTATAATGTGGAAAGTACACTTTCATCGATTCACTCATTTTCTCTTTTTGAAAAGTCTCACGAGTTGCAAAAGAGTTATCCATGACCAATTCACATTCTTTCTATGGTTGTTGTTTTCTATAACTCGTTTATAGTGCCATTTAACCTCGAAAATACCAAAATGAAGTGTTTTGTAGGATTGCTTGGTGACCAAGCAAACTTTACGTTTTCTTTATTTTGCGGAAAATCACATTCGTTAGTGTTCAAAAACTCAATAGTTTATCCCACTATAATGTGGAAAGTGCACTTTCATCGATTCACTCATTCTCTCTTTTTGAAAAGTCTCACGAGTTGCAAAAGAGTTAACCATGACCAATTCACATTCGTTCTAGGGTTGTTGTTTTCTATAACTCGTTTATAGTGCCATTTAACCTCGAAAATACCAAAATGAAGTGTTTTGTAGGATTGCTTGGTGACCAAGCAAAGTTTACGTTTTCTTTATTTTGCGGAAAATCACATTCGTTAGTGTTCAAAAACTCTATAGTTTATCCCACTATAATGTGGAAAGTCCACTTTCATCGATTCACTCATTTTCTCTTTTTTGAAAAGTTTCACGAGTTGCAAAAGAGTTATCCTTGACCAATTCACATTCTTTCTAGGGTTGTAGTTTTCTATAACTCGTTTATAGTGCCATTTAACCTCGAAAATACCAAAATGAAGTGTTTTGTAGGATTGCTTGGTGACCAAGCAAACTTTACGTTTTCTTTATTTTGCGGAATATCACATTCGTTAGTGTTCAAAAACTCTATAGTTTATCCCACTATAATGTGGAAAGTGCACTTTCATCGATTCACTCATTCTCTCTTTTTGAAAAGTCTCACGAGTTGCAAAAGAGTTAACCATGACCAATTCACATTCGTTCTAGGGTTGTTGTTTTCTATAACTCGTTTATAGTGCCATTTAACCTCGAAAATACCAAAATGAAGTGTTTTGTAGGATTGCTTGGTGACCAAGCAAACTTTATGTTTTCTTTATTTTGCGGAAAATCACATTCGTTAGTGTTCAAAAACTCTATAGTTTATCCCACTATAATGTGGAAAGTACACTTTCATCGATTCACTCATTTTCTCTTTTTGAAAAGTCTCACGAGTTGCAAAAGAGTTATCCATGACCAATTCACATTCTTTCTAGGGTTGTTGTTTTCTATAACTCGTTTATAGTGCCATTTAACCTCGAAAATACCAAAATGAAGTGTTTTGTAGGATTGCTTGGTGACCAAGCAAACTTTATGTTTTCTTCATTTTGCGGAAAATCACATTCGTTAGTGTTCAAAAACTCTATAGTTTATCCCACTATAATGTGGAAAGTACACTTTCATCGATTCACTCATTTTCTCTTTTTGAAAAGTCTCACGAGTTGCAAAAGAGTTATCCATGACCAATTCACATTCTTTCTATGGTTGTTGTTTTCTATAACTCGTTTATAGTGCCATTTAACCTCGAAAATACCAAAATGAAGTGTTTTGTAAGATTGCTTGGTGACCAAGCAAACTTTACGTTTTCTTTATTTTGCGGAAAATCACATTCGTTAGTGTTCAAAAACTCTATAGTTTATCCCACTATAATGTGGAAAGTGCACTTTCATGGATTCACTCATTCTCTCTTTTTGAAAAGTCTCACGAGTTGCAAAAGAGTTAACCATGACCAATTCACATTCGTTCTAGGGTTGTTGTTTTCTATAACTCGTTTATAGTGCCATTTAACCTCGAAAATACCAAAATGAAGTGTTTTGTAGGATTGCTTGGTGACCAAGCAAACTTTACGTTTTCTTTATTTTGCGGAAAATCACATTCGTTAGTGTTCAAAAACTCTATAGTTTATCCCACTATAATGTGGAAAGTCCACTTTCATCGATTCACTCATTTTCTCTTTTTTGAAAAGTCTCACGAGTTGCAAAAGAGTTATCCTTGACCAATTCACATTCTTTCTAGGGTTGTTGTTTTCTATAACTCGTTTATAGTGCCATTTAACCTCGAAAATACCAAAATGAAGTATTTTGTAGGATTGCTTGGTGACCAAGCAAACTTTACGTTTTCTTTATTTTGCGGAAAATCACATTCCTTAGTGTTCAAAAACGTTATAGTTTATCCCACTATAATGTGGAAAGTGCACTTTCATCGATTCACTCATTCTCTCTTCTTGAAAAGTCTCACGAGTTGCAAAAGAGTTAACCATGACCAATTAACATTCGTTCTAGGGTTGTTGTTTTCTATAACTCGTTTATAGTGCCATTTAACCTCGAAAATACCAAAATGAAGTGTTTTGTAGGATTGCTTGGTGACCAAGCAAACTTTATGTTTTCTTCATTTTGCGGAAAATCACATACGTTAGTTCTCAAAAACTCTATAGTTTATCCCACTATAATGTGGAAAGTGCACTTTCATCGATTCACTCATTCTCTCTTTTTGAAAAGTCTCACGAGTTGCAAAAGAGTTAACCATGACCAATTCACATTCATTCTAGGGTTGTTGTTTTCTATAACTCGTTTATAGTGCCATTTAACCTCGAAAATATCAAAATGAAGTGTTTTGTAGGATTGCTTGGTGACCAAGCAAACTTTACGTTTTCTTTATTTTGCGGAAAATCACATTCGTTAGTGTTCAAAAACTCTATAGTTTATCCCATTATAATGTGGAAAGTGCACTTTCATCGATTCACTCATTCTCTCTTTTTGAAAAGTTCCACGAGTTGCAAAAGAGTTAACCATGATCAATTAACATTCGTTCTAGGGTTGTTGTTTTCCATAACTCGTTTATAGTGTCATTTAACCTCGAAAATACCAAAATGAAGTGTTTTGTAGGATTGCTTGGTGACCAAGCAAACTTTATGTTTTCTTTATTTTGCGGAAAATCACATTCGTTAGTGTTCAAAAACTCTATAGTTTATCCCACTATAATGTGGAAAGTACACTTTCATCGATTCACTCATTTTCTCTTTTTGAAAAGTCTCACGAGTTGCAAAAGAGTTATCCATGACCAATTCACATTCTTTCTAGGGTTGTTGTTTTCTATAACTCGTTTATAGTGCCATTTAACCTCGAAAATACCAAAATGAAGTGTTTTGTAGGATTGCTTGGTGACCAAGCAAACTTTATGTTTTCTTCATTTTGCGGAAAATCACATTCGTTAGTGTTCAAAAACTCTATAGTTTATCCCACTATAATGTGGAAAGTACACTTTCATCGATTCACTCATTTTCTCTTTTTGAAAAGTCTCACGAGTTGCAAAAGAGTTATCCATGACCAATTCACATTCTTTCTATGGTTGTTGTTTTCTATAACTCGTTTATAGTGCCATTTAACCTCGAAAATACCAAAATGAAGTGTTTTGTAAGATTGCTTGGTGACCAAGCAAACTTTACGTTTTCTTTATTTTGCGGAAAATCACATTCGTTAGTGTTCAAAAACTCTATAGTTTATCCCACTATAATGTGGAAAGTACACTTTCATCGATTCACTCATTTTCTCTTTTTGAAAAGTCTCACGAGTTCCAAAAGAGTTATCCATGACCAATTCACATTCTTTCTAGGGTAGTTGTTTTCTATAACTCGTTTATAGTGCCATTTAACCTCGAAAATACCAAAATGAAGTGTTTTGTAGGATTGCTTGGTGACCAAGCAAACTTTATGTTTTCTTCATTTTGCGGAAAATCACATTCGTTAGTGTTCAAAAACTCTATAGTTTATCCCACTATAATGTGGAAAGTACACTTTCATCGATTCACTCATTTTCTCTTTTTGAAAAGTCTCACGAGTTGCAAAAGAGTTATCCATGACCAATTCACATTCTTTCTATGGTTGTTGTTTTCTATAACTTGTTTATAGTGCCATTTAACCTCGAAAATACCAAAATGAAGTGTTTTGTAGGATTGCTTGGTGACCAAGCAAACTTTACGTTTTCTTTATTTTGCGGAAAATCACATTCGTTAGTGTTCAAAAACTCTATAGTTTATCCCACTATAATGTGGAAAGTGCACTTTCATCGATTCACTCATTCTCTCTTTTTGAAAAGTCTCACGAGTTGCAAAAGAGTTAACGATGACCAATTCACATTCGTTCTAGGGTTGTTATTTTCTATAACTCGTTTATAGTGCCATTTAACCTCGAAAATACCAAAATGAAGTGTTTTGTAGGATTGCTTGGTGACCAAGCAAAGTTTACGTTTTCTTTATTTTGCGGAAAATCACATTCGTTAGTGTTCAAAAACTCTATAGTTTATCCCACTATAATGTGGAAAGTCCACTTTCATCGATTCACTCATTTTCTCTTTTTTGAAAAGTTTCACGAGTTGCAAAAGAGTTATCCTTGACCAATTCACATTCTTTCTAGGGTTGTAGTTTTCTATAACTCGTTTATAGTGCCATTTAACCTCGAAAATACCAAAATGAAGTGTTTTGTAGGATTGCTTGGTGACCAAGCAAACTTTACGTTTTCTTTATTTTGCGGAATATCACATTCGTTAGTGTTCAAAAACTCTATAGTTTATCCCACTATAATGTGGAAAGTGCACTTTCATCGATTCACTCATTCTCTCTTTTTGAAAAGTCTCACGAGTTGCAAAAGAGTTAACCATGACCAATTCACATTCGTTCTAGGGTTGTTGTTTTCTATAACTCGTTTATAGTGCCATTTAACCTCGAAAATACCAAAATGAAGTGTTTTGTAAGATTGCTTGGTGACCAAGCAAACTTTATGTTTTCTTTATTTTGCGGAAAATCACATTCGTTAGTGTTCAAAAACTCTATAGTTTATCCCACTATAATGTGGAAAGTACACTTTCATCGATTCACTCATTTTCTCTTTTTGAAAAGTCTCACGAGTTGCAAAAGAGTTATCCATGACCAATTCACATTCTTTCTAGGGTTGTTGTTTTCTATAACTCGTTTATAGTGCCATTTAACCTCGAAAATACCAAAATGAAGTGTTTTGTAGGATTGCTTGGTGACCAAGCAAACTTTATGTTTTCTTCATTTTGCGGAAAATCACATTCGTTAGTGTTCAAAAACTCTATAGTTTATCCCACTATAATGTGGAAAGTACACTTTCATCGATTCACTCATTTTCTCTTTTTGAAAAGTCTCACGAGTTGCAAAAGAGTTATCCATGACCAATTCACATTCTTTCTATGGTTGTTGTTTTCTATAACTCGTTTATAGTGCCATTTAACCTCGAAAATACCAAAATGAAGTGTTTTGTAGGATTGCTTGGTGACCAAGCAAACTTTACGTTTTCTTTATTTTGCGGAAAATCACATTCGTTAGTGTTCAAAAACTCTATAGTTTATCCCACTATAATGTGGAAAGTGCACTTTCATCGATTCACTCATTCTCTCTTTTTGAAAAGTCTCACGAGTTGCAAAAGAGTTAACCATGACCAATTCACATTCGTTCTAGGATTGTTGTTTTCTATAACTCGTTTATAGTGCCATTTAACCTCGAAAATACCAAAATGAAGTGTTTTGTAGGATTGCTTGGTGACCAAGCAAACTTTATGTTTTCTTCATTTTGCGGAAAATCACATTCGTTAGTGTTCAAAAACTCTATAGTTTATCCCACTATAATGTGGAAAGTACACTTTCATCGATTCACTCATTTTCTCTTTTTGAAAAGTCTCACGAGTTGCAAAAGAGTTATCCATGACCAATTCACATTCTTTCTATGGTTGTTGTTTTCTATAACTCGTTTATAGTGCCATTTAACCTCGAAAATACCAAAATGAAGTGTTTTGTAGGATTGCTTGGTGACCAAGCAAACTTTACGTTTTCTTTATTTTGCGGAAAATCACATTCGTTAGTGTTCAAAAACTCAATAGTTTATCCCACTATAATGTGGAAAGTGCACTTTCATCGATTCACTCATTCTCTCTTTTTGAAAAGTCTCACGAGTTGCAAAAGAGTTAACCATGACCAATTCACATTCGTTCTAGGGTTGTTGTTTTCTATAACTCGTTTATAGTGCCATTTAACCTCGAAAATACCAAAATGAAGTGTTTTGTAGGATTGCTTGGTGACCAAGCAAAGTTTACGTTTTCTTTATTTTGCGGAAAATCACATTCGTTAGTGTTCAAAAACTCTATAGTTTATCCCACTATAATGTGGAAAGTCCACTTTCATCGATTCACTCATTTTCTCTTTTTTGAAAAGTTTCACGAGTTGCAAAAGAGTTATCCTTGACCAATTCACATTCTTTCTAGGGTTGTAGTTTTCTATAACTCGTTTATAGTGCCATTTAACCTCGAAAATACCAAAATGAAGTGTTTTGTAGGATTGCTTGGTGACCAAGCAAACTTTACGTTTTCTTTATTTTGCGGAATATCACATTCGTTAGTGTTCAAAAACTCTATAGTTTATCCCACTATAATGTGGAAAGTGCACTTTCATCGATTCACTCATTCTCTCTTTTTGAAAAGTCTCACGAGTTGCAAAAGAGTTAACCATGACCAATTCACATTCGTTCTAGGGTTGTTGTTTTCTATAACTCGTTTATAGTGCCATTTAACCTCGAAAATACCAAAATGAAGTGTTTTGTAGGATTGCTTGGTGACCAAGCAAACTTTATGTTTTCTTTATTTTGCGGAAAATCACATTCGTTAGTGTTCAAAAACTCTATAGTTTATCCCACTATAATGTGGAAAGTACACTTTCATCGATTCACTCATTTTCTCTTTTTGAAAAGTCTCACGAGTTGCAAAAGAGTTATCCATGACCAATTCACATTCTTTCTAGGGTTGTTGTTTTCTATAACTCGTTTATAGTGCCATTTAACCTCGAAAATACCAAAATGAAGTGTTTTGTAGGATTGCTTGGTGACCAAGCAAACTTTATGTTTTCTTCATTTTGCGGAAAATCACATTCGTTAGTGTTCAAAAACTCTATAGTTTATCCCACTATAATGTGGAAAGTACACTTTCATCGATTCACTCATTTTCTCTTTTTGAAAAGTCTCACGAGTTGCAAAAGAGTTATCCATGACCAATTCACATTCTTTCTATGGTTGTTGTTTTCTATAACTCGTTTATAGTGCCATTTAACCTCGAAAATACCAAAATGAAGTGTTTTGTAAGATTGCTTGGTGACCAAGCAAACTTTACGTTTTCTTTATTTTGCGGAAAATCACATTCGTTAGTGTTCAAAAACTCTATAGTTTATCCCACTATAATGTGGAAAGTGCACTTTCATGGATTCACTCATTCTCTCTTTTTGAAAAGTCTCACGAGTTGCAAAAGAGTTAACCATGACCAATTCACATTCGTTCTAGGGTTGTTGTTTTCTATAACTCGTTTATAGTGCCATTTAACCTCGAAAATACCAAAATGAAGTGTTTTGTAGGATTGCTTGGTGACCAAGCAAACTTTACGTTTTCTTTATTTTGCGGAAAATCACATTCGTTAGTGTTCAAAAACTCTATAGTTTATCCCACTATAATGTGGAAAGTCCACTTTCATCGATTCACTCATTTTCTCTTTTTTGAAAAGTCTCACGAGTTGCAAAAGAGTTATCCTTGACCAATTCACATTCTTTCTAGGGTTGTTGTTTTCTATAACTCGTTTATAGTGCCATTTAACCTCGAAAATACCAAAATGAAGTATTTTGTAGGATTGCTTGGTGACCAAGCAAACTTTACGTTTTCTTTATTTTGCGGAAAATCACATTCCTTAGTGTTCAAAAACGTTATAGTTTATCCCACTATAATGTGGAAAGTGCACTTTCATCGATTCACTCATTCTCTCTTCTTGAAAAGTCTCACGAGTTGCAAAAGAGTTAACCATGACCAATTAACATTCGTTCTAGGGTTGTTGTTTTCTATAACTCGTTTATAGTGCCATTTAACCTCGAAAATACCAAAATGAAGTGTTTTGTAGGATTGCTTGGTGACCAAGCAAACTTTATGTTTTCTTCATTTTGCGGAAAATCACATACGTTAGTTCTCAAAAACTCTATAGTTTATCCCACTATAATGTGGAAAGTGCACTTTCATCGATTCACTCATTCTCTCTTTTTGAAAAGTCTCACGAGTTGCAAAAGAGTTAACCATGACCAATTCACATTCATTCTAGGGTTGTTGTTTTCTATAACTCGTTTATAGTGCCATTTAACCTCGAAAATATCAAAATGAAGTGTTTTGTAGGATTGCTTGGTGACCAAGCAAACTTTACGTTTTCTTTATTTTGCGGAAAATCACATTCGTTAGTGTTCAAAAACTCTATAGTTTATCCCATTATAATGTGGAAAGTGCACTTTCATCGATTCACTCATTCTCTCTTTTTGAAAAGTTCCACGAGTTGCAAAAGAGTTAACCATGATCAATTAACATTCGTTCTAGGGTTGTTGTTTTCCATAACTCGTTTATAGTGTCATTTAACCTCGAAAATACCAAAATGAAGTGTTTTGTAGGATTGCTTGGTGACCAAGCAAACTTTATGTTTTCTTTATTTTGCGGAAAATCACATTCGTTAGTGTTCAAAAACTCTATAGTTTATCCCACTATAATGTGGAAAGTACACTTTCATCGATTCACTCATTTTCTCTTTTTGAAAAGTCTCACGAGTTGCAAAAGAGTTATCCATGACCAATTCACATTCTTTCTAGGGTTGTTGTTTTCTATAACTCGTTTATAGTGCCATTTAACCTCGAAAATACCAAAATGAAGTATTTTGTAGGATTGCTTGGTGACCAAGCAAACTTTACGTTTTCTTTATTTTGCGGAAAATCACATTCCTTAGTGTTCAAAAACGTTATAGTTTATCCCACTATAATGTGGAAAGTGCACTTTCATCGATTCACTCATTCTCTCTTCTTGAAAAGTCTCACGAGTTGCAAAAGAGTTAACCATGATCAATTAACATTCGTTCTAGGGTTGTTGTTTTCCATAACTCGTTTATAGTGTCATTTAACCTCGAAAATACCAAAATGAAGTGTTTTGTAGGATTGCTTGGTGACCAAGCAAACTTTATGTTTTCTTTATTTTGCGGAAAATCACATTCGTTAGTGTTCAAAAACTCTATAGTTTATCCCACTATAATGTGGAAAGTACACTTTCATCGATTCACTCATTTTCTCTTTTTGAAAAGTCTCACGAGTTGCAAAAGAGTTATCCATGACCAATTCACATTCTTTCTAGGGTTGTTGTTTTCTATAACTCGTTTATAGTGCCATTTAACCTCGAAAATACCAAAATGAAGTGTTTTGTAGGATTGCTTGGTGACCAAGCAAACTTTATGTTTTCTTCATTTTGCGGAAAATCACATTCGTTAGTGTTCAAAAACTCTATAGTTTATCCCACTATAATGTGGAAAGTACACTTTCATCGATTCACTCATTTTCTCTTTTTGAAAAGTCTCACGAGTTGCAAAAGAGTTATCCATGACCAATTCACATTCTTTCTATGGTTGTTGTTTTCTATAACTCGTTTATAGTGCCATTTAACCTCGAAAATACCAAAATGAAGTGTTTTGTAAGATTGCTTGGTGACCAAGCAAACTTTACGTTTTCTTTATTTTGCGGAAAATCACATTCGTTAGTGTTCAAAAACTCTATAGTTTATCCCACTATAATGTGGAAAGTACACTTTCATCGATTCACTCATTTTCTCTTTTTGAAAAGTCTCACGAGTTCCAAAAGAGTTATCCATGACCAATTCACATTCTTTCTAGGGTTGTTGTTTTCTATAACTCGTTTATAGTGCCATTTAACCTCGAAAATACCAAAATGAAGTGTTTTGTAGGATTGCTTGGTGACCAAGCAAACTTTATGTTTTCTTCATTTTGCGGAAAATCACATTCGTTAGTGTTCAAAAACTCTATAGTTTATCCCACTATAATGTGGAAAGTACACTTTCATCGATTCACTCATTTTCTCTTTTTGAAAAGTCTCACGAGTTGCAAAAGAGTTATCCATGACCAATTCACATTCTTTCTATGGTTGTTGTTTTCTATAACTTGTTTATAGTGCCATTTAACCTCGAAAATACCAAAATGAAGTGTTTTGTAGGATTGCTTGGTGACCAAGCAAACTTTACGTTTTCTTTATTTTGCGGAAAATCACATTCGTTAGTGTTCAAAAACTCTATAGTTTATCCCACTATAATGTGGAAAGTGCACTTTCATCGATTCACTCATTCTCTCTTTTTGAAAAGTCTCACGAGTTGCAAAAGAGTTAACGATGACCAATTCACATTCGTTCTAGGGTTGTTATTTTCTATAACTCGTTTATAGTGCCATTTAACCTCGAAAATACCAAAATGAAGTGTTTTGTAGGATTGCTTGGTGACCAAGCAAAGTTTACGTTTTCTTTATTTTGCGGAAAATCACATTCGTTAGTGTTCAAAAACTCTATAGTTTATCCCACTATAATGTGGAAAGTCCACTTTCATCGATTCACTCATTTTCTCTTTTTTGAAAAGTTTCACGAGTTGCAAAAGAGTTATCCTTGACCAATTCACATTCTTTCTAGGGTTGTAGTTTTCTATAACTCGTTTATAGTGCCATTTAACCTCGAAAATACCAAAATGAAGTGTTTTGTAGGATTGCTTGGTGACCAAGCAAACTTTACGTTTTCTTTATTTTGCGGAATATCACATTCGTTAGTGTTCAAAAACTCTATAGTTTATCCCACTATAATGTGGAAAGTGCACTTTCATCGATTCACTCATTCTCTCTTTTTGAAAAGTCTCACGAGTTGCAAAAGAGTTAACCATGACCAATTCACATTCGTTCTAGGGTTGTTGTTTTCTATAACTCGTTTATAGTGCCATTTAACCTCGAAAATACCAAAATGAAGTGTTTTGTAAGATTGCTTGGTGACCAAGCAAACTTTATGTTTTCTTTATTTTGCGGAAAATCACATTCGTTAGTGTTCAAAAACTCTATAGTTTATCCCACTATAATGTGGAAAGTACACTTTCATCGATTCACTCATTTTCTCTTTTTGAAAAGTCTCACGAGTTGCAAAAGAGTTATCCATGACCAATTCACATTCTTTCTAGGGTTGTTGTTTTCTATAACTCGTTTATAGTGCCATTTAACCTCGAAAATACCAAAATGAAGTGTTTTGTAGGATTGCTTGGTGACCAAGCAAACTTTATGTTTTCTTCATTTTGCGGAAAATCACATTCGTTAGTGTTCAAAAACTCTATAGTTTATCCCACTATAATGTGGAAAGTACACTTTCATCGATTCACTCATTTTCTCTTTTTGAAAAGTCTCACGAGTTGCAAAAGAGTTATCCATGACCAATTCACATTCTTTCTATGGTTGTTGTTTTCTATAACTCGTTTATAGTGCCATTTAACCTCGAAAATACCAAAATGAAGTGTTTTGTAGGATTGCTTGGTGACCAAGCAAACTTTACGTTTTCTTTATTTTGCGGAAAATCACATTCGTTAGTGTTCAAAAACTCTATAGTTTATCCCACTATAATGTGGAAAGTGCACTTTCATCGATTCACTCATTCTCTCTTTTTGAAAAGTCTCACGAGTTGCAAAAGAGTTAACCATGACCAATTCACATTCGTTCTAGGATTGTTGTTTTCTATAACTCGTTTATAGTGCCATTTAACCTCGAAAATACCAAAATGAAGTGTTTTGTAGGATTGCTTGGTGACCAAGCAAACTTTATGTTTTCTTCATTTTGCGGAAAATCACATTCGTTAGTGTTCAAAAACTCTATAGTTTATCCCACTATAATGTGGAAAGTACACTTTCATCGATTCACTCATTTTCTCTTTTTGAAAAGTCTCACGAGTTGCAAAAGAGTTATCCATGACCAATTCACATTCTTTCTATGGTTGTTGTTTTCTATAACTCGTTTATAGTGCCATTTAACCTCGAAAATACCAAAATGAAGTGTTTTGTAGGATTGCTTGGTGACCAAGCAAACTTTACGTTTTCTTTATTTTGCGGAAAATCACATTCGTTAGTGTTCAAAAACTCAATAGTTTATCCCACTATAATGTGGAAAGTGCACTTTCATCGATTCACTCATTCTCTCTTTTTGAAAAGTCTCACGAGTTGCAAAAGAGTTAACCATGACCAATTCACATTCGTTCTAGGGTTGTTGTTTTCTATAACTCGTTTATAGTGCCATTTAACCTCGAAAATACCAAAATGAAGTGTTTTGTAGGATTGCTTGGTGACCAAGCAAAGTTTACGTTTTCTTTATTTTGCGGAAAATCACATTCGTTAGTGTTCAAAAACTCTATAGTTTATCCCACTATAATGTGGAAAGTCCACTTTCATCGATTCACTCATTTTCTCTTTTTTGAAAAGTTTCACGAGTTGCAAAAGAGTTATCCTTGACCAATTCACATTCTTTCTAGGGTTGTAGTTTTCTATAACTCGTTTATAGTGCCATTTAACCTCGAAAATACCAAAATGAAGTGTTTTGTAGGATTGCTTGGTGACCAAGCAAACTTTACGTTTTCTTTATTTTGCGGAATATCACATTCGTTAGTGTTCAAAAACTCTATAGTTTATCCCACTATAATGTGGAAAGTGCACTTTCATCGATTCACTCATTCTCTCTTTTTGAAAAGTCTCACGAGTTGCAAAAGAGTTAACCATGACCAATTCACATTCGTTCTAGGGTTGTTGTTTTCTATAACTCGTTTATAGTGCCATTTAACCTCGAAAATACCAAAATGAAGTGTTTTGTAGGATTGCTTGGTGACCAAGCAAACTTTATGTTTTCTTTATTTTGCGGAAAATCACATTCGTTAGTGTTCAAAAACTCTATAGTTTATCCCACTATAATGTGGAAAGTACACTTTCATCGATTCACTCATTTTCTCTTTTTGAAAAGTCTCACGAGTTGCAAAAGAGTTATCCATGACCAATTCACATTCTTTCTAGGGTTGTTGTTTTCTATAACTCGTTTATAGTGCCATTTAACCTCGAAAATACCAAAATGAAGTGTTTTGTAGGATTGCTTGGTGACCAAGCAAACTTTATGTTTTCTTCATTTTGCGGAAAATCACATTCGTTAGTGTTCAAAAACTCTATAGTTTATCCCACTATAATGTGGAAAGTACACTTTCATCGATTCACTCATTTTCTCTTTTTGAAAAGTCTCACGAGTTGCAAAAGAGTTATCCATGACCAATTCACATTCTTTCTATGGTTGTTGTTTTCTATAACTCGTTTATAGTGCCATTTAACCTCGAAAATACCAAAATGAAGTGTTTTGTAAGATTGCTTGGTGACCAAGCAAACTTTACGTTTTCTTTATTTTGCGGAAAATCACATTCGTTAGTGTTCAAAAACTCTATAGTTTATCCCACTATAATGTGGAAAGTGCACTTTCATGGATTCACTCATTCTCTCTTTTTGAAAAGTCTCACGAGTTGCAAAAGAGTTAACCATGACCAATTCACATTCGTTCTAGGGTTGTTGTTTTCTATAACTCGTTTATAGTGCCATTTAACCTCGAAAATACCAAAATGAAGTGTTTTGTAGGATTGCTTGGTGACCAAGCAAACTTTACGTTTTCTTTATTTTGCGGAAAATCACATTCGTTAGTGTTCAAAAACTCTATAGTTTATCCCACTATAATGTGGAAAGTCCACTTTCATCGATTCACTCATTTTCTCTTTTTTGAAAAGTCTCACGAGTTGCAAAAGAGTTATCCTTGACCAATTCACATTCTTTCTAGGGTTGTTGTTTTCTATAACTCGTTTATAGTGCCATTTAACCTCGAAAATACCAAAATGAAGTATTTTGTAGGATTGCTTGGTGACCAAGCAAACTTTACGTTTTCTTTATTTTGCGGAAAATCACATTCCTTAGTGTTCAAAAACGTTATAGTTTATCCCACTATAATGTGGAAAGTGCACTTTCATCGATTCACTCATTCTCTCTTCTTGAAAAGTCTCACGAGTTGCAAAAGAGTTAACCATGACCAATTAACATTCGTTCTAGGGTTGTTGTTTTCTATAACTCGTTTATAGTGCCATTTAACCTCGAAAATACCAAAATGAAGTGTTTTGTAGGATTGCTTGGTGACCAAGCAAACTTTATGTTTTCTTCATTTTGCGGAAAATCACATACGTTAGTTCTCAAAAACTCTATAGTTTATCCCACTATAATGTGGAAAGTGCACTTTCATCGATTCACTCATTCTCTCTTTTTGAAAAGTCTCACGAGTTGCAAAAGAGTTAACCATGACCAATTCACATTCATTCTAGGGTTGTTGTTTTCTATAACTCGTTTATAGTGCCATTTAACCTCGAAAATATCAAAATGAAGTGTTTTGTAGGATTGCTTGGTGACCAAGCAAACTTTACGTTTTCTTTATTTTGCGGAAAATCACATTCGTTAGTGTTCAAAAACTCTATAGTTTATCCCATTATAATGTGGAAAGTGCACTTTCATCGATTCACTCATTCTCTCTTTTTGAAAAGTTCCACGAGTTGCAAAAGAGTTAACCATGATCAATTAACATTCGTTCTAGGGTTGTTGTTTTCCATAACTCGTTTATAGTGTCATTTAACCTCGAAAATACCAAAATGAAGTGTTTTGTAGGATTGCTTGGTGACCAAGCAAACTTTATGTTTTCTTTATTTTGCGGAAAATCACATTCGTTAGTGTTCAAAAACTCTATAGTTTATCCCACTATAATGTGGAAAGTACACTTTCATCGATTCACTCATTTTCTCTTTTTGAAAAGTCTCACGAGTTGCAAAAGAGTTATCCATGACCAATTCACATTCTTTCTAGGGTTGTTGTTTTCTATAACTCGTTTATAGTGCCATTTAACCTCGAAAATACCAAAATGAAGTGTTTTGTAGGATTGCTTGGTGACCAAGCAAACTTTATGTTTTCTTCATTTTGCGGAAAATCACATTCGTTAGTGTTCAAAAACTCTATAGTTTATCCCACTATAATGTGGAAAGTACACTTTCATCGATTCACTCATTTTCTCTTTTTGAAAAGTCTCACGAGTTGCAAAAGAGTTATCCATGACCAATTCACATTCTTTCTATGGTTGTTGTTTTCTATAACTCGTTTATAGTGCCATTTAACCTCGAAAATACCAAAATGAAGTGTTTTGTAAGATTGCTTGGTGACCAAGCAAACTTTACGTTTTCTTTATTTTGCGGAAAATCACATTCGTTAGTGTTCAAAAACTCTATAGTTTATCCCACTATAATGTGGAAAGTACACTTTCATCGATTCACTCATTTTCTCTTTTTGAAAAGTCTCACGAGTTCCAAAAGAGTTATCCATGACCAATTCACATTCTTTCTAGGGTTGTTGTTTTCTATAACTCGTTTATAGTGCCATTTAACCTCGAAAATACCAAAATGAAGTGTTTTGTAGGATTGCTTGGTGACCAAGCAAACTTTATGTTTTCTTCATTTTGCGGAAAATCACATTCGTTAGTGTTCAAAAACTCTATAGTTTATCCCACTATAATGTGGAAAGTACACTTTCATCGATTCACTCATTTTCTCTTTTTGAAAAGTCTCACGAGTTGCAAAAGAGTTATCCATGACCAATTCACATTCTTTCTATGGTTGTTGTTTTCTATAACTTGTTTATAGTGCCATTTAACCTCGAAAATACCAAAATGAAGTGTTTTGTAGGATTGCTTGGTGACCAAGCAAACTTTACGTTTTCTTTATTTTGCGGAAAATCACATTCGTTAGTGTTCAAAAACTCTATAGTTTATCCCACTATAATGTGGAAAGTGCACTTTCATCGATTCACTCATTCTCTCTTTTTGAAAAGTCTCACGAGTTGCAAAAGAGTTAACGATGACCAATTCACATTCGTTCTAGGGTTGTTATTTTCTATAACTCGTTTATAGTGCCATTTAACCTCGAAAATACCAAAATGAAGTGTTTTGTAGGATTGCTTGGTGACCAAGCAAAGTTTACGTTTTCTTTATTTTGCGGAAAATCACATTCGTTAGTGTTCAAAAACTCTATAGTTTATCCCACTATAATGTGGAAAGTCCACTTTCATCGATTCACTCATTTTCTCTTTTTTGAAAAGTTTCACGAGTTGCAAAAGAGTTATCCTTGACCAATTCACATTCTTTCTAGGGTTGTAGTTTTCTATAACTCGTTTATAGTGCCATTTAACCTCGAAAATACCAAAATGAAGTGTTTTGTAGGATTGCTTGGTGACCAAGCAAACTTTACGTTTTCTTTATTTTGCGGAATATCACATTCGTTAGTGTTCAAAAACTCTATAGTTTATCCCACTATAATGTGGAAAGTGCACTTTCATCGATTCACTCATTCTCTCTTTTTGAAAAGTCTCACGAGTTGCAAAAGAGTTAACCATGACCAATTCACATTCGTTCTAGGGTTGTTGTTTTCTATAACTCGTTTATAGTGCCATTTAACCTCGAAAATACCAAAATGAAGTGTTTTGTAAGATTGCTTGGTGACCAAGCAAACTTTATGTTTTCTTTATTTTGCGGAAAATCACATTCGTTAGTGTTCAAAAACTCTATAGTTTATCCCACTATAATGTGGAAAGTACACTTTCATCGATTCACTCATTTTCTCTTTTTGAAAAGTCTCACGAGTTGCAAAAGAGTTATCCATGACCAATTCACATTCTTTCTAGGGTTGTTGTTTTCTATAACTCGTTTATAGTGCCATTTAACCTCGAAAATACCAAAATGAAGTGTTTTGTAGGATTGCTTGGTGACCAAGCAAACTTTATGTTTTCTTCATTTTGCGGAAAATCACATTCGTTAGTGTTCAAAAACTCTATAGTTTATCCCACTATAATGTGGAAAGTACACTTTCATCGATTCACTCATTTTCTCTTTTTGAAAAGTCTCACGAGTTGCAAAAGAGTTATCCATGACCAATTCACATTCTTTCTATGGTTGTTGTTTTCTATAACTCGTTTATAGTGCCATTTAACCTCGAAAATACCAAAATGAAGTGTTTTGTAGGATTGCTTGGTGACCAAGCAAACTTTACGTTTTCTTTATTTTGCGGAAAATCACATTCGTTAGTGTTCAAAAACTCTATAGTTTATCCCACTATAATGTGGAAAGTGCACTTTCATCGATTCACTCATTCTCTCTTTTTGAAAAGTCTCACGAGTTGCAAAAGAGTTAACCATGACCAATTCACATTCGTTCTAGGATTGTTGTTTTCTATAACTCGTTTATAGTGCCATTTAACCTCGAAAATACCAAAATGAAGTGTTTTGTAGGATTGCTTGGTGACCAAGCAAACTTTATGTTTTCTTCATTTTGCGGAAAATCACATTCGTTAGTGTTCAAAAACTCTATAGTTTATCCCACTATAATGTGGAAAGTACACTTTCATCGATTCACTCATTTTCTCTTTTTGAAAAGTCTCACGAGTTGCAAAAGAGTTATCCATGACCAATTCACATTCTTTCTATGGTTGTTGTTTTCTATAACTCGTTTATAGTGCCATTTAACCTCGAAAATACCAAAATGAAGTGTTTTGTAGGATTGCTTGGTGACCAAGCAAACTTTACGTTTTCTTTATTTTGCGGAAAATCACATTCGTTAGTGTTCAAAAACTCAATAGTTTATCCCACTATAATGTGGAAAGTGCACTTTCATCGATTCACTCATTCTCTCTTTTTGAAAAGTCTCACGAGTTGCAAAAGAGTTAACCATGACCAATTCACATTCGTTCTAGGGTTGTTGTTTTCTATAACTCGTTTATAGTGCCATTTAACCTCGAAAATACCAAAATGAAGTGTTTTGTAGGATTGCTTGGTGACCAAGCAAAGTTTACGTTTTCTTTATTTTGCGGAAAATCACATTCGTTAGTGTTCAAAAACTCTATAGTTTATCCCACTATAATGTGGAAAGTCCACTTTCATCGATTCACTCATTTTCTCTTTTTTGAAAAGTTTCACGAGTTGCAAAAGAGTTATCCTTGACCAATTCACATTCTTTCTAGGGTTGTAGTTTTCTATAACTCGTTTATAGTGCCATTTAACCTCGAAAATACCAAAATGAAGTGTTTTGTAGGATTGCTTGGTGACCAAGCAAACTTTACGTTTTCTTTATTTTGCGGAATATCACATTCGTTAGTGTTCAAAAACTCTATAGTTTATCCCACTATAATGTGGAAAGTGCACTTTCATCGATTCACTCATTCTCTCTTTTTGAAAAGTCTCACGAGTTGCAAAAGAGTTAACCATGACCAATTCACATTCGTTCTAGGGTTGTTGTTTTCTATAACTCGTTTATAGTGCCATTTAACCTCGAAAATACCAAAATGAAGTGTTTTGTAGGATTGCTTGGTGACCAAGCAAACTTTATGTTTTCTTTATTTTGCGGAAAATCACATTCGTTAGTGTTCAAAAACTCTATAGTTTATCCCACTATAATGTGGAAAGTACACTTTCATCGATTCACTCATTTTCTCTTTTTGAAAAGTCTCACGAGTTGCAAAAGAGTTATCCATGACCAATTCACATTCTTTCTAGGGTTGTTGTTTTCTATAACTCGTTTATAGTGCCATTTAACCTCGAAAATACCAAAATGAAGTGTTTTGTAGGATTGCTTGGTGACCAAGCAAACTTTATGTTTTCTTCATTTTGCGGAAAATCACATTCGTTAGTGTTCAAAAACTCTATAGTTTATCCCACTATAATGTGGAAAGTACACTTTCATCGATTCACTCATTTTCTCTTTTTGAAAAGTCTCACGAGTTGCAAAAGAGTTATCCATGACCAATTCACATTCTTTCTATGGTTGTTGTTTTCTATAACTCGTTTATAGTGCCATTTAACCTCGAAAATACCAAAATGAAGTGTTTTGTAAGATTGCTTGGTGACCAAGCAAACTTTACGTTTTCTTTATTTTGCGGAAAATCACATTCGTTAGTGTTCAAAAACTCTATAGTTTATCCCACTATAATGTGGAAAGTGCACTTTCATGGATTCACTCATTCTCTCTTTTTGAAAAGTCTCACGAGTTGCAAAAGAGTTAACCATGACCAATTCACATTCGTTCTAGGGTTGTTGTTTTCTATAACTCGTTTATAGTGCCATTTAACCTCGAAAATACCAAAATGAAGTGTTTTGTAGGATTGCTTGGTGACCAAGCAAACTTTACGTTTTCTTTATTTTGCGGAAAATCACATTCGTTAGTGTTCAAAAACTCTATAGTTTATCCCACTATAATGTGGAAAGTCCACTTTCATCGATTCACTCATTTTCTCTTTTTTGAAAAGTCTCACGAGTTGCAAAAGAGTTATCCTTGACCAATTCACATTCTTTCTAGGGTTGTTGTTTTCTATAACTCGTTTATAGTGCCATTTAACCTCGAAAATACCAAAATGAAGTATTTTGTAGGATTGCTTGGTGACCAAGCAAACTTTACGTTTTCTTTATTTTGCGGAAAATCACATTCCTTAGTGTTCAAAAACGTTATAGTTTATCCCACTATAATGTGGAAAGTGCACTTTCATCGATTCACTCATTCTCTCTTCTTGAAAAGTCTCACGAGTTGCAAAAGAGTTAACCATGACCAATTAACATTCGTTCTAGGGTTGTTGTTTTCTATAACTCGTTTATAGTGCCATTTAACCTCGAAAATACCAAAATGAAGTGTTTTGTAGGATTGCTTGGTGACCAAGCAAACTTTATGTTTTCTTCATTTTGCGGAAAATCACATACGTTAGTTCTCAAAAACTCTATAGTTTATCCCACTATAATGTGGAAAGTGCACTTTCATCGATTCACTCATTCTCTCTTTTTGAAAAGTCTCACGAGTTGCAAAAGAGTTAACCATGACCAATTCACATTCATTCTAGGGTTGTTGTTTTCTATAACTCGTTTATAGTGCCATTTAACCTCGAAAATATCAAAATGAAGTGTTTTGTAGGATTGCTTGGTGACCAAGCAAACTTTACGTTTTCTTTATTTTGCGGAAAATCACATTCGTTAGTGTTCAAAAACTCTATAGTTTATCCCATTATAATGTGGAAAGTGCACTTTCATCGATTCACTCATTCTCTCTTTTTGAAAAGTTCCACGAGTTGCAAAAGAGTTAACCATGATCAATTAACATTCGTTCTAGGGTTGTTGTTTTCCATAACTCGTTTATAGTGTCATTTAACCTCGAAAATACCAAAATGAAGTGTTTTGTAGGATTGCTTGGTGACCAAGCAAACTTTATGTTTTCTTTATTTTGCGGAAAATCACATTCGTTAGTGTTCAAAAACTCTATAGTTTATCCCACTATAATGTGGAAAGTACACTTTCATCGATTCACTCATTTTCTCTTTTTGAAAAGTCTCACGAGTTGCAAAAGAGTTATCCATGACCAATTCACATTCTTTCTAGGGTTGTTGTTTTCTATAACTCGTTTATAGTGCCATTTAACCTCGAAAATACCAAAATGAAGTGTTTTGTAGGATTGCTTGGTGACCAAGCAAACTTTATGTTTTCTTCATTTTGCGGAAAATCACATTCGTTAGTGTTGAAAAACTCTATAGTTTATCCCACTATAATGTGGAAAGTACACTTTCATCGATTCACTCATTTTCTCTTTTTGAAAAGTCTCACGAGTTGCAAAAGAGTTATCCATGACCAATTCACATTCTTTCTATGGTTGTTGTTTTCTATAACTCGTTTATAGTGCCATTTAACCTCGAAAATACCAAAATGAAGTGTTTTGTAAGATTGCTTGGTGACCAAGCAAACTTTACGTTTTCTTTATTTTGCGGAAAATCACATTCGTTAGTGTTCAAAAACTCTATAGTTTATCCCACTATAATGTGGAAAGTGCACTTTCATGGATTCACTCATTCTCTCTTTTTGAAAAGTCTCACGAGTTGCAAAAGAGTTAACCATGACCAATTCACATTCGTTCTAGGGTTGTTGTTTTCTATAACTCGTTTATAGTGCCATTTAACCTCGAAAATACCAAAATGAAGTGTTTTGTAGGATTGCTTGGTGACCAAGCAAACTTTACGTTTTCTTTATTTTGCGGAATATCACATTCGTTAGTGTTCAAAAACTCTATAGTTTATCCCACTATAATGTGGAAAGTGCACTTTCATCGATTCACTCATTCTCTCTTTTTGAAAAGTCTCACGAGTTGCAAAAGAGTTAACCATGACCAATTCACATTCGTTCTAGGGTTGTTGTTTTCTATAACTCGTTTATAGTGCCATTTAACCTCGAAAATACCAAAATGAAGTGTTTTGTAAGATTGCTTGGTGACCAAGCAAACTTTATGTTTTCTTTATTTTGCGGAAAATCACATTCGTTAGTGTTCAAAAACTCTATAGTTTATCCCACTATAATGTGGAAAGTACACTTTCATCGATTCACTCATTTTCTCTTTTTGAAAAGTCTCACGAGTTGCAAAAGAGTTATCCATGACCAATTCACATTCTTTCTAGGGTTGTTGTTTTCTATAACTCGTTTATAGTGCCATTTAACCTCGAAAATACCAAAATGAAGTGTTTTGTAGGATTGCTTGGTGACCAAGCAAACTTTATGTTTTCTTCATTTTGCGGAAAATCACATTCGTTAGTGTTCAAAAACTCTATAGTTTATCCCACTATAATGTGGAAAGTACACTTTCATCGATTCACTCATTTTCTCTTTTTGAAAAGTCTCACGAGTTGCAAAAGAGTTATCCATGACCAATTCACATTGTTTCTATGGTTGTTGTTTTCTATAACTCGTTTATAGTGCCATTTAACCTCGAAAATACCAAAATGAAGTGTTTTGTAGGATTGCTTGGTGACCAAGCAAACTTTACGTTTTCTTTATTTTGCGGAAAATCACATTCGTTAGTGTTCAAAAACTCTATAGTTTATCCCACTATAATGTGGAAAGTGCACTTTCATCGATTCACTCATTCTCTCTTTTTGAAAAGTCTCACGAGTTGCAAAAGAGTTAACCATGACCAATTCACATTCGTTCTAGGATTGTTGTTTTCTATAACTCGTTTATAGTGCCATTTAACCTCGAAAATACCAAAATGAAGTGTTTTGTAGGATTGCTTGGTGACCAAGCAAACTTTATGTTTTCTTCATTTTGCGGAAAATCACATTCGTTAGTGTTCAAAAACTCTATAGTTTATCCCACTATAATGTGGAAAGTACACTTTCATCGATTCACTCATTTTCTCTTTTTGAAAAGTCTCACGAGTTGCAAAAGAGTTATCCATGACCAATTCACATTCTTTCTATGGTTGTTGTTTTCTATAACTCGTTTATAGTGCCATTTAGCCTCGAAAATACCAAAATGAAGTGTTTTGTAGGATTGCTTGGTGACCAAGCAAACTTTACGTTTTCTTTATTTTGCGGAAAATCACATTCGTTAGTGTTCAAAAACTCAATAGTTTATCCCACTATAATGTGGAAAGTGCACTTTCATCGATTCACTCATTCTCTCTTTTTGAAAAGTCTCACGAGTTGCAAAAGAGTTAACCATGACCAATTCACATTCGTTCTAGGGTTGTTGTTTTCTATAACTCGTTTATAGTGCCATTTAACCTCGAAAATACCAAAATGAAGTGTTTTGTAGGATTGCTTGGTGACCAAGCAAAGTTTACGTTTTCTTTATTTTGCGGAAAATCACATTCGTTAGTGTTCAAAAACTCTATAGTTTATCCCACTATAATGTGGAAAGTCCACTTTCATCGATTCACTCATTTTCTCTTTTTTGAAAAGTTTCACGAGTTGCAAAAGAGTTATCCTTGACCAATTCACATTCTTTCTAGGGTTGTAGTTTTCTATAACTCGTTTATAGTGCCATTTAACCTCGAAAATACCAAAATGAAGTGTTTTGTAGGATTGCTTGGTGACCAAGCAAACTTTACGTTTTCTTTATTTTGCGGAATATCACATTCGTTAGTGTTCAAAAACTCTATAGTTTATCCCACTATAATGTGGAAAGTGCACTTTCATCGATTCACTCATTCTCTCTTTTTGAAAAGTCTCACGAGTTGCAAAAGAGTTAACCATGACCAATTCACATTCGTTCTAGGGTTGTTGTTTTCTATAACTCGTTTATAGTGCCATTTAACCTCGAAAATACCAAAATGAAGTGTTTTGTAGGATTGCTTGGTGACCAAGCAAACTTTATGTTTTCTTTATTTTGCGGAAAATCACATTCGTTAGTGTTCAAAAACTCTATAGTTTATCCCACTATAATGTGGAAAGTACACTTTCATCGATTCACTCATTTTCTCTTTTTGAAAAGTCTCACGAGTTGCAAAAGAGTTATCCATGACCAATTCACATTCTTTCTAGGGTTGTTGTTTTCTATAACTCGTTTATAGTGCCATTTAACCTCGAAAATACCAAAATGAAGTGTTTTGTAGGATTGCTTGGTGACCAAGCAAACTTTATGTTTTCTTCATTTTGCGGAAAATCACATTCGTTAGTGTTCAAAAACTTTATAGTTTATCCCACTATAATGTGGAAAGTACACTTTCATCGATTCACTCATTTTCTCTTTTTGAAAAGTCTCACGAGTTGCAAAAGAGTTATCCATGACCAATTCACATTCTTTCTATGGTTGTTGTTTTCTATAACTCGTTTATAGTGCCATTTAACCTCGAAAATACCAAAATGAAGTGTTTTGTAAGATTGCTTGGTGACCAAGCAAACTTTACGTTTTCTTTATTTTGCGGAAAATCACATTCGTTAGTGTTCAAAAACTCTATAGTTTATCCCACTATAATGTGGAAAGTGCACTTTCATGGATTCACTCATTCTCTCTTTTTGAAAAGTCTCACGAGTTGCAAAAGAGTTAACCATGACCAATTCACATTCGTTCTAGGGTTGTTGTTTTCTATAACTCGTTTATAGTGCCATTTAACCTCGAAAATACCAAAATGAAGTGTTTTGTAGGATTGCTTGGTGACCAAGCAAACTTTACGTTTTCTTTATTTTGCGGAAAATCACATTCGTTAGTGTTCAAAAACTCTATAGTTTATCCCACTATAATGTGGAAAGTCCACTTTCATCGATTCACTCATTTTCTCTTTTTTGAAAAGTCTCACGAGTTGCAAAAGAGTTATCCTTGACCAATTCACATTCTTTCTAGGGTTGTTGTTTTCTATACCTCGTTTATAGTGCCATTTAACCTCGAAAATACCAAAATGAAGTGTTTTGTAGGATTGCTTGGTGACCAAGCAAACTTTACGTTTTCTTTATTTTGCGGAAAATCACATTCCTTAGTGTTCAAAAACGTTATAGTTTATCCCACTATAATGTGGAAAGTGCACTTTCATCGATTCACTCATTCTCTCTTCTTGAAAAGTCTCACGAGTTGCAAAAGAGTTAACCATGACCAATTAACATTCGTTCTAGGGTTGTTGTTTTCTATAACTCGTTTATAGTGCCATTTAACCTCGAAAATACCAAAATGAAGTGTTTTGTAGGATTGCTTGGTGACCAAGAAAACTTTATGTTTTCTTCATTTTGCGGAAAATCACATACGTTAGTTCTCAAAAACTCTATAGTTTATCCCACTATAATGTGGAAAGTAAACTTTCATCGATTCACTCATTCTCTCTTTTGGAAAAGTCTCATGAGTTGCAAAAGAGTTAACCATGACCAATTCACATTCGTTCTAGGGTTGTTGTTTTCTATAACTCGTTTATAGTGCCATTTAACCTCGAAAATACCAAAATGAAGTGTTTTGTAGGATTGCTTGGTGACCAAGCAAACTTTATGTTTTCTTCATTTTGCGGAAAATCACATACGTTAGTTCTCAAAAACTCTATAGTTTATCCCACTATAATGTGGAAAGTGCACTTTCATCGATTCACTCATTCTCTCTTTTTGAAAAGTCTCACGAGTTGCAAAAGAGTTAACCATGACCAATTCACATTCATTCTAGGGTTGTTGTTTTCTATAACTCGTTTATAGTGCCATTTAACCTCGAAAATATCAAAATGAAGTGTTTTGTAGGATTGCTTGGTGACCAAGCAAACTTTACGTTTTCTTTATTTTGCGGAAAATCACATTCGTTAGTGTTCAAAAACTCTATAGTTTATCCCATTATAATGTGGAAAGTGCACTTTCATCGATTCACTCATTCTCTCTTTTTGAAAAGTTCCACGAGTTGCAAAAGAGTTAACCATGATCAATTAACATTCGTTCTAGGGTTGTTGTTTTCCATAACTCGTTTATAGTGCCATTTAACCTCGAAAATACCAAAATGAAGTGTTTTGTAGGATTGCTTGGTGACCAAGCAAACTTTATGTTTTCTTTATTTTGCGGAAAATCACATTCGTTAGTGTTCAAAAACTCTATAGTTTATCCCACTATAATGTGGAAAGTACACTTTCATCGATTCACTCATTTTCTCTTTTTGAAAAGTCTCACGAGTTGCAAAAGAGTTATCCATGACCAATTCACATTCTTTCTAGGGTTGTTGTTTTCTATAACTCGTTTATAGTGCCATTTAACCTCGAAAATACCAAAATGAAGTGTTTTGTAGGATTGCTTGGTGACCAAGCAAACTTTATGTTTTCTTCATTTTGCGGAAAATCACATTCGTTAGTGTTGAAAAACTCTATAGTTTATCCCACTATAATGTGGAAAGTACACTTTCATCGATTCACTCATTTTCTCTTTTTGAAAAGTCTCACGAGTTGCAAAAGAGTTATCCATGACCAATTCACATTCTTTCTATGGTTGTTGTTTTCTATAACTCGTTTATAGTGCCATTTAACCTCGAAAATACCAAAATGAAGTGTTTTGTAAGATTGCTTGGTGACCAAGCAAACTTTACGTTTTCTTTATTTTGCGGAAAATCACATTCGTTAGTGTTCAAAAACTCTATAGTTTATCCCACTATAATGTGGAAAGTGCACTTTCATGGATTCACTCATTCTCTCTTTTTGAAAAGTCTCACGAGTTGCAAAAGAGTTAACCATGACCAATTCACATTCGTTCTAGGGTTGTTGTTTTCTATAACTCGTTTATAGTGCCATTTAACCTCGAAAATACCAAAATGAAGTGTTTTGTAGGATTGCTTGGTGACCAAGCAAACTTTACGTTTTCTTTATTTTGCGGAATATCACATTCGTTAGTGTTCAAAAACTCTATAGTTTATCCCACTATAATGTGGAAAGTGCACTTTCATCGATTCACTCATTCTCTCTTTTTGAAAAGTCTCACGAGTTGCAAAAGAGTTAACCATGACCAATTCACATTCGTTCTAGGGTTGTTGTTTTCTATAACTCGTTTATAGTGCCATTTAACCTCGAAAATACCAAAATGAAGTGTTTTGTAAGATTGCTTGGTGACCAAGCAAACTTTATGTTTTCTTTATTTTGCGGAAAATCACATTCGTTAGTGTTCAAAAACTCTATAGTTTATCCCACTATAATGTGGAAAGTACACTTTCATCGATTCACTCATTTTCTCTTTTTGAAAAGTCTCACGAGTTGCAAAAGAGTTATCCATGACCAATTCACATTCTTTCTAGGGTTGTTGTTTTCTATAACTCGTTTATAGTGCCATTTAACCTCGAAAATACCAAAATGAAGTGTTTTGTAGGATTGCTTGGTGACCAAGCAAACTTTATGTTTTCTTCATTTTGCGGAAAATCACATTCGTTAGTGTTCAAAAACTCTATAGTTTATCCCACTATAATGTGGAAAGTACACTTTCATCGATTCACTCATTTTCTCTTTTTGAAAAGTCTCACGAGTTGCAAAAGAGTTATCCATGACCAATTCACATTGTTTCTATGGTTGTTGTTTTCTATAACTCGTTTATAGTGCCATTTAACCTCGAAAATACCAAAATGAAGTGTTTTGTAGGATTGCTTGGTGACCAAGCAAACTTTACGTTTTCTTTATTTTGCGGAAAATCACATTCGTTAGTGTTCAAAAACTCTATAGTTTATCCCACTATAATGTGGAAAGTGCACTTTCATCGATTCACTCATTCTCTCTTTTTGAAAAGTCTCACGAGTTGCAAAAGAGTTAACCATGACCAATTCACATTCGTTCTAGGATTGTTGTTTTCTATAACTCGTTTATAGTGCCATTTAACCTCGAAAATACCAAAATGAAGTGTTTTGTAGGATTGCTTGGTGACCAAGCAAACTTTATGTTTTCTTCATTTTGCGGAAAATCACATTCGTTAGTGTTCAAAAACTCTATAGTTTATCCCACTATAATGTGGAAAGTACACTTTCATCGATTCACTCATTTTCTCTTTTTGAAAAGTCTCACGAGTTGCAAAAGAGTTATCCATGACCAATTCACATTCTTTCTATGGTTGTTGTTTTCTATAACTCGTTTATAGTGCCATTTAGCCTCGAAAATACCAAAATGAAGTGTTTTGTAGGATTGCTTGGTGACCAAGCAAACTTTACGTTTTCTTTATTTTGCGGAAAATCACATTCGTTAGTGTTCAAAAACTCAATAGTTTATCCCACTATAATGTGGAAAGTGCACTTTCATCGATTCACTCATTCTCTCTTTTTGAAAAGTCTCACGAGTTGCAAAAGAGTTAACCATGACCAATTCACATTCGTTCTAGGGTTGTTGTTTTCTATAACTCGTTTATAGTGCCATTTAACCTCGAAAATACCAAAATGAAGTGTTTTGTAGGATTGCTTGGTGACCAAGCAAAGTTTACGTTTTCTTTATTTTGCGGAAAATCACATTCGTTAGTGTTCAAAAACTCTATAGTTTATCCCACTATAATGTGGAAAGTCCACTTTCATCGATTCACTCATTTTCTCTTTTTTGAAAAGTTTCACGAGTTGCAAAAGAGTTATCCTTGACCAATTCACATTCTTTCTAGGGTTGTAGTTTTCTATAACTCGTTTATAGTGCCATTTAACCTCGAAAATACCAAAATGAAGTGTTTTGTAGGATTGCTTGGTGACCAAGCAAACTTTACGTTTTCTTTATTTTGCGGAATATCACATTCGTTAGTGTTCAAAAACTCTATAGTTTATCCCACTATAATGTGGAAAGTGCACTTTCATCGATTCACTCATTCTCTCTTTTTGAAAAGTCTCACGAGTTGCAAAAGAGTTAACCATGACCAATTCACATTCGTTCTAGGGTTGTTGTTTTCTATAACTCGTTTATAGTGCCATTTAACCTCGAAAATACCAAAATGAAGTGTTTTGTAGGATTGCTTGGTGACCAAGCAAACTTTATGTTTTCTTTATTTTGCGGAAAATCACATTCGTTAGTGTTCAAAAACTCTATAGTTTATCCCACTATAATGTGGAAAGTACACTTTCATCGATTCACTCATTTTCTCTTTTTGAAAAGTCTCACGAGTTGCAAAAGAGTTATCCATGACCAATTCACATTCTTTCTAGGGTTGTTGTTTTCTATAACTCGTTTATAGTGCCATTTAACCTCGAAAATACCAAAATGAAGTGTTTTGTAGGATTGCTTGGTGACCAAGCAAACTTTATGTTTTCTTCATTTTGCGGAAAATCACATTCGTTAGTGTTCAAAAACTTTATAGTTTATCCCACTATAATGTGGAAAGTACACTTTCATCGATTCACTCATTTTCTCTTTTTGAAAAGTCTCACGAGTTGCAAAAGAGTTATCCATGACCAATTCACATTCTTTCTATGGTTGTTGTTTTCTATAACTCGTTTATAGTGCCATTTAACCTCGAAAATACCAAAATGAAGTGTTTTGTAAGATTGCTTGGTGACCAAGCAAACTTTACGTTTTCTTTATTTTGCGGAAAATCACATTCGTTAGTGTTCAAAAACTCTATAGTTTATCCCACTATAATGTGGAAAGTGCACTTTCATGGATTCACTCATTCTCTCTTTTTGAAAAGTCTCACGAGTTGCAAAAGAGTTAACCATGACCAATTCACATTCGTTCTAGGGTTGTTGTTTTCTATAACTCGTTTATAGTGCCATTTAACCTCGAAAATACCAAAATGAAGTGTTTTGTAGGATTGCTTGGTGACCAAGCAAACTTTACGTTTTCTTTATTTTGCGGAAAATCACATTCGTTAGTGTTCAAAAACTCTATAGTTTATCCCACTATAATGTGGAAAGTCCACTTTCATCGATTCACTCATTTTCTCTTTTTTGAAAAGTCTCACGAGTTGCAAAAGAGTTATCCTTGACCAATTCACATTCTTTCTAGGGTTGTTGTTTTCTATACCTCGTTTATAGTGCCATTTAACCTCGAAAATACCAAAATGAAGTGTTTTGTAGGATTGCTTGGTGACCAAGCAAACTTTACGTTTTCTTTATTTTGCGGAAAATCACATTCCTTAGTGTTCAAAAACGTTATAGTTTATCCCACTATAATGTGGAAAGTGCACTTTCATCGATTCACTCATTCTCTCTTCTTGAAAAGTCTCACGAGTTGCAAAAGAGTTAACCATGACCAATTAACATTCGTTCTAGGGTTGTTGTTTTCTATAACTCGTTTATAGTGCCATTTAACCTCGAAAATACCAAAATGAAGTGTTTTGTAGGATTGCTTGGTGACCAAGAAAACTTTATGTTTTCTTCATTTTGCGGAAAATCACATACGTTAGTTCTCAAAAACTCTATAGTTTATCCCACTATAATGTGGAAAGTAAACTTTCATCGATTCACTCATTCTCTCTTTTGGAAAAGTCTCATGAGTTGCAAAAGAGTTAACCATGACCAATTCACATTCGTTCTAGGGTTGTTGTTTTCTATAACTCGTTTATAGTGCCATTTAACCTCGAAAATACCAAAATGAAGTGTTTTGTAGGATTGCTTGGTGACCAAGCAAACTTTATGTTTTCTTCATTTTGCGGAAAATCACATACGTTAGTTCTCAAAAACTCTATAGTTTATCCCACTATAATGTGGAAAGTGCACTTTCATCGATTCACTCATTCTCTCTTTTTGAAAAGTCTCACGAGTTGCAAAAGAGTTAACCATGACCAATTCACATTCATTCTAGGGTTGTTGTTTTCTATAACTCGTTTATAGTGCCATTTAACCTCGAAAATATCAAAATGAAGTGTTTTGTAGGATTGCTTGGTGACCAAGCAAACTTTACGTTTTCTTTATTTTGCGGAAAATCACATTCGTTAGTGTTCAAAAACTCTATAGTTTATCCCATTATAATGTGGAAAGTGCACTTTCATCGATTCACTCATTCTCTCTTTTTGAAAAGTTCCACGAGTTGCAAAAGAGTTAACCATGATCAATTAACATTCGTTCTAGGGTTGTTGTTTTCCATAACTCGTTTATAGTGCCATTTAACCTCGAAAATACCAAAATGAAGTGTTTTGTAGGATTGCTTGGTGACCAAGCAAACTTTACGTTTTCTTTATTTTGCGGAAAATCACATTCGTTAGTGTTCAAAAACTCTATAGTTTATCCCACTATAATGTGGAAAGTACACTTTCATCGATTCAGTCATTTTCTCTTTTTGAAAAGTCTCACGAGTTGCAAAAGAGTTATCCATGACCAATTCACATTCTTTCTAGGGTTGTTGTTTTCTATAACTCGTTTATAGTGCCATTTAACCTCGAAAATACCAAAATGAAGTGTTTTGTAGGATTGCTTGGTGACCAAGCAAACTTTACGTTTTCTTTATTTTGCGGAAAATCACATTCGTTAGTGTTCAAAAACTCTATAGTTTATCCCACTATAATGTGGAAAGTCCACTTTCATCGATTCACTCATTTTCTCTTTTTTGAAAAGTCTCACGAGTTGCAAAAGAGTTATCCTTGACCAATTCACATTCTTTCTAGGGTTGTTGTTTTCTATAACTCGTTTATAGTGCCATTTAACCTCGAAAATACCAAAATGAAGTGTTTTGTAGGATTGCTTGGTGACCAAGCAAACTTTACGTTTTCTTTATTTTGCGGAAAATCACATTCCTTAGTGTTCAAAAACGTTATAGTTTATCCCACTATAATGTGGAAAGTGCACTTTCATCGATTCACTCATTCTCTCTTCTTGAAAAGTCTCACGAGTTGCAAAAGAGTTAACCATGACCAATTAACATTCGTTCTAGGGTTGTTGTTTTCTATAACTCGTTTATAGTGCCATTTAACCTCGAAAATACCAAAATGAAGTGTTTTGTAGGATTGCTTGGTGACCAAGAAAACTTTATGTTTTCTTCATTTTGCGGAAAATCACATACGTTAGTTCTCAAAAACTCTATAGTTTATCCCACTATAATGTGGAAAGTAAACTTTCATCGATTCACTCATTCTCTCTTTTTGAAAAGTCTCATGAGTTGCAAAAGAGTTAACCATGACCAATTCACATTCGTTCTAGGGTTGTTGTTTTCTATAACTCGTTTATAGTGCCATTTAACCTCGAAAATACCAAAATGAAGTGTTTTGTAGGATTGCTTGGTGACCAAGCAAACTTTATGTTTTCTTCATTTTGCGGAAAATCACATACGTTAGTTCTCAAAAACTCTATAGTTTATCCCACTATAATGTGGAAAGTGCACTTTCATCGATTCACTCATTCTCTCTTTTTGAAAAGTCTCACGAGTTGCAAAAGAGTTAACCATGACCAATTCACATTCATTCTAGGGTTGTTGTTTTCTATAACTCGTTTATAGTGCCATTTAACCTCGAAAATATCAAAATGAAGTGTTTTGTAGGATTGCTTGGTGACCAAGCAAACTTTACGTTTTCTTTATTTTGCGGAAAATCACATTCGTTAGTGTTCAAAAACTCTATAGTTTATCCCATTATAATGTGGAAAGTGCACTTTCATCGATTCACTCATTCTCTCTTTTTGAAAAGTTCCACGAGTTGCAAAAGAGTTAACCATGATCAATTAACATTCGTTCTAGGGTTGTTGTTTTCCATAACTCGTTTATAGTGCCATTTAACCTCGAAAATACCAAAATGAAGTGTTTTGTAGGATTGCTTGGTGACCAAGCAAACTTTACGTTTTCTTTATTTTGCGGAAAATCACATTCGTTAGTGTTCAAAAACTCTATAGTTTATCCCACTATAATGTGGAAAGTACACTTTCATCGATTCAGTCATTTTCTCTTTTTGAAAAGTCTCACGAGTTGCAAAAGAGTTATCCATGACCAATTCACATTCTTTCTAGGGTTGTTGTTTTCTATAACTCGTTTATAGTGCCATTTAACCTCGAAAATACCAAAATGAAGTGTTTTGTAGGATTGCTTGGTGACCAAGCAAACTTTACGTTTTCTTTATTTTGCGGAAAATCACATTCGTTAGTGTTCAAAAACTCTATAGTTTAACCCACTATAATGTGGAAAGTGCACTTTCATCGATTCACTCATTCTCTCTTTTTGAAAAGTCTCACGAGTTGCAAAAGAGTTAACCATGACCAATTCACATTCGTTCTAGGGTTGTTGTTTTCTATAACTCGTTTATAGTGCCATTTAACCTCGAAAATACCAAAATGAGGTGTTTTGTAGGATTGCTTGGTGACCAAGCAAACTTTATGTTTTCTTCATTTTGCGGAAAATCACATACGTTAGTTCTAAAAAACTCTATAGTTTATCCCACTATAATGTGGAAAGTGCACTTTCATCGATTCATTCATTCTCTCTTTTTGAAAAGTCTCACGAGTTGCAAAAGAGTTAACCATGACCAATTCACATTCGTTCTAGGGTTGTTGTTTTCTATAACTCGTTTATAGTGCCATTTAACCTCGAAAATACCAAAATGAAGTGTTTTGTAGGATTGCTTGGTGACCAAGCAAACTTTACGTTTTCTTCATTTTGCGGAAAATCACATACGTTAGTTCTCAAAAACTCTATAGTTTATCCCACTATAATGTGGAAAGTACACTTTCATCGATTCACTCATTTTCTCTTTTTGAAAAGTCTCACGAGTTGCAAAAGAGTTATCCATGACCAATTCACATTCTTTCTAGGGTTGTTGTTTTCTATAACTCGTTTATAGTGTCATTTAACCTCGAAAATACCAAAATGAAGTGTTTTATAGGATTGCTTGGTGACCAAGCAAACTTTATGTTTTCTTCATTTTGCGGAAAATCACATACGTTAGTTTTCAAAAACTCTATAGTTTATCCCACTATAATGTGGAAAGTGCACTTTCATCGATTCACTGATTCTCTCTTTTTGAAAAGTCTCACGAGTTGCAAAAGAGTTAACCATGACCAATTCACATTCGTTCTAGGGTTGTTGTTTTCTATAACTCGTTTATAGTGCCATTTAACCTCGAAAATACCAAAATGAAGTGTTTTGTAGGATTGCTTGGTGACCAAGCAAAGTTTACGTTTTCTTTATTTTGCGGAAAATCACATTCGTTAGTGTTCAAAAACTCTATAGTTTATCCCACTATAATGTGGAAAGTCCACTTTCATCGATTCACTCATTTTCTCTTTTTTGAAAAGTTTCACGAGTTGCAAAAGAGTTATCCTTGACCAATTCACATTCTTTCTAGGGTTGTAGTTTTCTATAACTCGTTTATAGTGTCATTTAACCTCGAAAATACCAAAATGAAGTGTTTTGTAGGATTGCTTGGTGACCAAGAAAACTTTACGTTTTCTTTATTTTGCGGAATATCACATTCGTTAGTGTTCAAAAACTCTATAGTTTATCCCACTATAATGTGGAAAGTACACTTTCATCGATTCACTCATTTTCTCTTTTTGAAAAGTCTCACGAGTTGCAAAAGAGTTATCCATGACCAATTCATATTCTTTCTATGGTTGTTGTTTTCTATAACTCGTTTATAGTGCCATTTAACCTCGAAAATACCAAAATGAAGTGTTTTGTAGGATTGCTTGGTGACCAAGCAAACTTTACGTTTTCTTTATTTTGCGGAAAATCACATTCGTTAGTGTTCAAAAACTCTATAGTTTATCCCACTATAATGTGGAAAGTGCACTTTCATCGATTCACTCATTCTCTCTTTTTGAAAAGTCTCACGAGTTGCAAAAGAGTTAACCATGACCAATTCACATTCGTTCTAGGGTTGTTGTTTTCTATAACTCGTTTATAGTGCCATTTAACCTCGAAAATACCAAAATGAAGTGTTTTGTAGGATTGCTTGGTGACCAAGCAAAGTTTACGTTTTCTTTATTTTGCGGAAAATCACATTCGTTAGTGTTCAAAAACTCTATAGTTTATCCCACTATAATGTGGAAAGTCCACTTTCATCGATTCACTCATTTTCTCTTTTTTGAAAAGTTTCACGAGTTGCAAAAGAGTTATCCTTGACAAATTCACATTCTTTCTAGGGTTGTAGTTTTCTATAACTCGTTTATAGTGCCATTTAACCTCGAAAATACCAAAATGAAGTGTTTTGTAGGATTGCTTGGTGACCAAGCAAACTTTACGTTTTCTTTATTTTGCGGAATATCACATTCGTTAGTGTTCAAAAACTCTATAGTTTATCCCACTATAATGTGGAAAGTGCACTTTCATCGATTCACTCATTCTCTCTTTTTGAAAAGTCTCACGAGTTGCAAAAGAGTTAACCATGACCAATTCACATTCGTTCTAGGGTTGTTGTTTTCTATAACTCGTTTATAGTGCCATTTAACCTCGAAAATACCAAAATGAAGTGTTTTGTAGGATTGCTTGGTGACCAAGCAAACTTTACGTTTTCTTTATTTTGCGGAATATCACATTCGTTAGTGTTCAAAAACTCTATAGTTTATCCCACTATAATGTGGAAAGTGCACTTTCATCGATTCACTCATTCTCTCTTTTTGAAAAGTCTCACGAGTTGCAAAAGAGTTAACCATGACCAATTCACATTCGTTCCAGGGTTGTTGTTTTCTATAACTCGTTTATAGTGCCATTTAACCTCGAAAATACCAAAATGAAGTGTTTTGTAGGATTGCTTGGTGACCAAGCAAACTTTACGTTTTCTTTATTTTGCGGAAAATCACATTCGTTAGTGTTCAAAAACTCTATAGTTTATCCCACTATAATGTGGAAAGTGCACTTTCATCGATTCACTCATTCTCTCTTTTTGAAAAGTCTCACGAGTTGCAAAAGAGTTAACCATGACCAATTCACATTCGTTCTAGGGTTGTTGTTTTCTATAACTCGTTTATAGTGCCATTTAACCTCGAAAATACCAAAATGAAGTGTTTTGTAGGATTGCTTGGTGACCAAGCAAAGTTTACGTTTTCTTTATTTTGCGGAAAATCACATTCGTTAGTGTTCAAAAACTCTATAGTTTATCCCACTATAATGTGGAAAGTCCACTTTCATCGATTCACTCATTTTCTCTTTTTTGAAAAGTTTCACGAGTTGCAAAAGAGTTATCCTTGACCAATTCACATTCTTTCTAGAGTTGTAGTTTTCTATAACTCGTTTATAGTGCCATTTAACCTCGAAAATACCAAAATGAAGTGTTTTGTAGGATTGCTTGGTGACCAAGCAAACTTTACGTTTTCTTTATTTTGCGGAATATCACATTCGTTAGTGTTCAAAAACTCTATAGTTTATCCCACTATAATGTGGAAAGTGCACTTTCATCGATTCACTCATTCTCTCTTTTTGAAAAGTCTCACGAGTTGCAAAAGAGTTAACCATGACCAATTCACATTCGTTCTAGGGTTGTTGTTTTCTATAACTCGTTTATAGTGCCATTTAACCTCGAAAATACCAAAATGAAGTGTTTTGTAGGATTGCTTGGTGACCAAGCAAACTTTATGTTTTCTTTATTTTGCGGAAAATCACATTCGTTAGTGTTCAAAAACTCTATAGTTTATCCCACTATAATGTGGAAAGTACACTTTCATCGATTCACTCATTTTCTCTTTTTGAAAAGTCTCACGAGTTGCAAAAGAGTTATCCATGACCAATTCACATTCTTTCTAGGGTTGTTGTTTTCTATAACTCGTTTATAGTGCCATTTAACCTCGAAAATACCAAAATGAAGTGTTTTGTAGGATTGCTTGGTGACCAAGCAAACTTTATGTTTTCTTCATTTTGCGGAAAATCACATTCGTTAGTGTTCAAAAACTCTATAGTTTATCCCACTATAATGTGGAAAGTACACTTTCATCGATTCACTCATTTTCTCTTTTTGAAAAGTCTCACGAGTTGCAAAAGAGTTATCCATGACCAATTCATATTCTTTCTATGGTTATTGTTTTCTATAACTCGTTTATAGTGCCATTTAACCTCGAAAATACCAAAATGAAGTGTTTTGTAGGATTGCTTGGTGACCAAGCAAACTTTACGTTTTCTTTATTTTGCGGAAAATCACATTCGTTAGTGTTCAAAAACTCTATAGTTTATCCCACTATAATGTGGAAAGTGCACTTTCATCGATTCACTCATTCTCTCTTTTTGAAAAGTCTCACGAGTTGCAAAAGAGTTAACCATGACCAATTCACATTCGTTCTAGGGTTGTTGTTTTCTATAACTCGTTTATAGTGCCATTTAACCTCGAAAATACCAAAATGAAGTGTTTTGTAGGATTGCTTGGTGACCAAGCAAAGTTTACGTTTTCTTTATTTTGCGGAAAATCACATTCGTTAGTGTTCAAAAACTCTATAGTTTATCCCACTATAATGTGGAAAGTCCACTTTCATCGATTCACTCATTTTCTCTTTTTTGAAAAGTTTCACGAGTTGCAAAAGAGTTATCCTTGACCAATTCACATTCTTTCTAGGGTTGTAGTTTTCTATAACTCGTTTATAGTGCCATTTAACCTCGAAAATACCAAAATGAAGTGTTTTGTAGGATTGCTTGGTGACCAAGCAAACTTTACGTTTTCTTTATTTTGCGGAATATCACATTCGTTAGTGTTCAAAAACTCTATAGTTTATCCCACTATAATGTGGAAAGTGCACTTTCATCGATTCACTCATTCTCTCTTTTTGAAAAGTCTCACGAGTTGCAAAAGAGTTAACCATGACCAATTCACATTCGTTCTAGGGTTGTTGTTTTCTATAACTCGTTTATAGTGCCATTTAACCTCGAAAATACCAAAATGAAGTGTTTTGTAGGATTGCTTGGTGACCAAGCAAACTTTACGTTTTCTTTATTTTGCGGAATATCACATTCGTTAGTGTTCAAAAACTCTATAGTTTATCCCACTATAATGTGGAAAGTGCACTTTCATCGATTCACTCATTCTCTCTTTTTGAAAAGTCTCACGAGTTGCAAAAGAGTTAACCATGACCAATTCACATTCGTTCTAGGGTTGTTGTTTTCTATAACTCGTTTATAGTGCCATTTAACCTCGAAAATACCAAAATGAAGTGTTTTGTAGGATTGCTTGGTGACCAAGCAAAGTTTACGTTTTCTTTATTTTGCGGAAAATCACATTCGTTAGTGTTCAAAAACTCTATAGTTTATCCCACTATAATGTGGAAAGTCCACTTTCATCGATTCACTCATTTTCTCTTTTTTGAAAAGTTTCACGAGTTGCAAAAGAGTTATCCTTGACCAATTCACATTCTTTCTAGAGTTGTAGTTTTCTATAACTCGTTTATAGTGCCATTTAACCTCGAAAATACCAAAATGAAGTGTTTTGTAGGATTGCTTGGTGACCAAGCAAACTTTACGTTTTCTTTATTTTGCGGAATATCACATTCGTTAGTGTTCAAAAACTCTATAGTTTATCCCACTATAATGTGGAAAGTGCACTTTCATCGATTCACTCATTCTCTCTTTTTTGAAAAGTCTCACGAGTTGCAAAAGAGTTAACCATGACCAATTCACATTCGTTCTAGGGTTGTTGTTTTCTATAACTCGTTTATAGTGCCATTTAACCTCGAAAATACCAAAATGAAGTGTTTTGTAGGATTGCTTGGTGACCAAGCAAACTTTATGTTTTCTTTATTTTGCGGAAAATCACATTCGTTAGTGTTCAAAAACTCTATAGTTTATCCCACTATAATGTGGAAAGTACACTTTCATCGATTCACTCATTTTCTCTTTTTGAAAAGTCTCACGAGTTGCAAAAGAGTTATCCATGACCAATTCACATTCTTTCTAGGGTTGTTGTTTTCTATAACTCGTTTATAGTGCCATTTAACCTCGAAAATACCAAAATGAAGTGTTTTGTAGGATTGCTTGGTGACCAAGCAAACTTTATGTTTTCTTCATTTTGCGGAAAATCACATTCGTTAGTGTTCAAAAACTCTATAGTTTATCCCACTATAATGTGGAAAGTACACTTTCATCGATTCACTCATTTTCTCTTTTTGAAAAGTCTCACGAGTTGCAAAAGAGTTATCCATGACCAATTCATATTCTTTCTATGGTTGTTGTTTTCTATAACTCGTTTATAGTGCCATTTAACCTCGAAAATACCAAAATGAAGTGTTTTGTAGGATTGCTTGGTGACCAAGCAAACTTTACGTTTTCTTTATTTTGCGGAAAATCACATTCGTTAGTGTTCAAAAACTCTATAGTTTATCCCACTATAATGTGGAAAGTGCACTTTCATCGATTCACTCATTCTCTCTTTTTGAAAAGTCTCACGAGTTGCAAAAGAGTTAACCATGACCAATTCACATTCGTTCTAGGGTTGTTGTTTTCTATAACTCGTTTATAGTGCCATTTAACCTCGAAAATACCAAAATGAAGTGTTTTGTAGGATTGCTTGGTGACCAAGCAAAGTTTACGTTTTCTTTATTTTGCGGAAAATCACATTCGTTAGTGTTCAAAAACTCTATAGTTTATCCCACTATAATGTGGAAAGTCCACTTTCATCGATTCACTCATTTTCTCTTTTTTGAAAAGTTTCACGAGTTGCAAAAGAGTTATCCTTGACCAATTCACATTCTTTCTAGGGTTGTAGTTTTCTATAACTCGTTTATAGTGCCATTTAACCTCGAAAATACCAAAATGAAGTGTTTTGTAGGATTGCTTGGTGACCAAGCAAACTTTACGTTTTCTTTATTTTGCGGAATATCACATTCGTTAGTGTTCAAAAACTCTATAGTTTATCCCACTATAATGTGGAAAGTGCACTTTCATCGATTCACTCATTCTCTCTTTTTGAAAAGTCTCACGAGTTGCAAAAGAGTTAACCATGACCAATTCACATTCGTTCTAGGGTTGTTGTTTTCTATAACTCGTTTATAGTGCCATTTAACCTCGAAAATACCAAAATGAAGTGTTTTGTAGGATTGCTTGGTGACCAAGCAAACTTTACGTTTTCTTTATTTTGCGGAATATCACATTCGTTAGTGTTCAAAAACTCTATAGTTTATCCCACTATAATGTGGAAAGTGCACTTTCATCGATTCACTCATTCTCTCTTTTTGAAAAGTCTCACGAGTTGCAAAAGAGTTAACCATGACCAATTCACATTCGTTCCAGGGTTGTTGTTTTCTATAACTCGTTTATAGTGCCATTTAACCTCGAAAATACCAAAATGAAGTGTTTTGTAGGATTGCTTGGTGACCAAGCAAACTTTACGTTTTCTTTATTTTGCGGAAAATCACATTCGTTAGTGTTCAAAAACTCTATAGTTTATCCCACTATAATGTGGAAAGTGCACTTTCATCGATTCACTCATTCTCTCTTTTTGAAAAGTCTCACGAGTTGCAAAAGAGTTAACCATGACCAATTCACATTCGTTCTAGGGTTGTTGTTTTCTATAACTCGTTTATAGTGCCATTTAACCTCGAAAATACCAAAATGAAGTGTTTTGTAGGATTGCTTGGTGACCAAGCAAAGTTTACGTTTTCTTTATTTTGCGGAAAATCACATTCGTTAGTGTTCAAAAACTCTATAGTTTATCCCACTATAATGTGGAAAGTCCACTTTCATCGATTCACTCATTTTCTCTTTTTTGAAAAGTTTCACGAGTTGCAAAAGAGTTATCCTTGACCAATTCACATTCTTTCTAGAGTTGTAGTTTTCTATAACTCGTTTATAGTGCCATTTAACCTCGAAAATACCAAAATGAAGTGTTTTGTAGGATTGCTTGGTGACCAAGCAAACTTTACGTTTTCTTTATTTTGCGGAATATCACATTCGTTAGTGTTCAAAAACTCTATAGTTTATCCCACTATAATGTGGAAAGTGCACTTTCATCGATTCACTCATTCTCTCTTTTTGAAAAGTCTCACGAGTTGCAAAAGAGTTAACCATGACCAATTCACATTCGTTCTAGGGTTGTTGTTTTCTATAACTCGTTTATAGTGCCATTTAACCTCGAAAATACCAAAATGAAGTGTTTTGTAGGATTGCTTGGTGACCAAGCAAACTTTATGTTTTCTTTATTTTGCGGAAAATCACATTCGTTAGTGTTCAAAAACTCTATAGTTTATCCCACTATAATGTGGAAATTACACTTTCATCGATTCACTCATTTTCTCTTTTTGAAAAGTCTCACGAGTTGCAAAAGAGTTATCCATGACCAATTCACATTCTTTCTAGGGTTGTTGTTTTCTATAACTCGTTTATAGTGCCATTTAACCTCGAAAATACCAAAATGAAGTGTTTTGTAGGATTGCTTGGTGACCAAGCAAACTTTATGTTTTCTTCATTTTGCGGAAAATCACATTCGTTAGTGTTCAAAAACTCTATAGTTTATCCCACTATAATGTGGAAAGTACACTTTCATCGATTCACTCATTTTCTCTTTTTGAAAAGTCTCACGAGTTGCAAAAGAGTTATCCATGACCAATTCACATTCTTTCTATGGTTGTTGTTTTCTATAACTCGTTTATAGTGCCATTTAACCTCGAAAATACCAAAATGAAGTGTTTTGTAGGATTGCTTGGTGACCAAGCAAAGTTTACGTTTTCTTTATTTTGCGGAAAATCACATTCGTTAGTGTTCAAAAACTCTATAGTTTATCCCACTATAATGTGGAAAGTCCACTTTCATCGATTCACTCATTTTCTCTTTTTTGAAAAGTCTCACGAGTTGCAAAAGAGTTATCCTTGACCAATTCACATTCTTTCTAGGGTTGTTGTTTTCTATAACTCGTTTATAGTGCCATTTAACCTCGAAAATACCAAAATGAAGTGTTTTGTAGGATTGCTTGGTGACCAAGCAAACTTTACGTTTTCTTTATTTTGCGGAAAATCACATTCCTTAGTGTTCAAAAACGTTATAGTTTATCCCACTATAATGTGGAAAGTGCACTTTCATCGATTCACTCATTCTCTCTTGTTGAAAAGTCTCACGAGTTGCAAAAGAGTTAACCATGACCAATTAACATTCGTTCTAGGGTTGTTGTTTTCTATAACTCGTTTATAGTGCCATTTAACCTCGAAAATACCAAAATGAAGTGTTTTGTAGGATTGCTTGGTGACCAAGCAAACTTTATGTTTTCTTCATTTTGCGGAAAATCACATACGTTAGTTCTCAAAAACTCTATAGTTTATCCCACTATAATGTGGAAAGTGCACTTTCATCGATTCACTCATTCTCTCTTTTTGAAAAGTCTCACGAGTTGCAAAAGAGTTAACCATGACCAATTCACATTCATTCTAGGGTTGTTGTTTTCTATAACTCGTTTATAGTGCCATTTAACCTCGAAAATATCAAAATGAAGTGTTTTGTAGGATTGCTTGGTGACCAAGCAAACTTTACGTTTTCTTTATTTTGCGGAAAATCACATTCGTTAGTGTTCAAAAACTCTATAGTTTATCCCATTATAATGTGGAAAGTGCACTTTCATCGATTCACTCATTCTCTCTTTTTGAAAAGTTCCACGAGTTGCAAAAGAGTTAACCATGATCAATTAACATTCGTTCTAGGGTTGTTGTTTTCTATAACTCGTTTATAGTGCCATTTAACCTCGAAAATACCAAAATGAAGTGTTTTGTAGGATTGCTTGGTGACCAAGCAAACTTTACGTTTTCTTTATTTTGCGGAAAATCACATTCGTTAGTGTTCAAAAACTCTATAGTTTATCCCACTATAATGTGGAAAGTACACTTTCATCGATTCACTCATTTTCTCTTTTTGAAAAGTCTCACGAGTTGCAAAAGAGTTATCCATGACCAATTCACATTCTTTCTAGGGTTGTTGTTTTCTATAACTCGTTTATAGTGCCATTTAACCTCGAAAATACCAAAATGAAGTGTTTTGTAGGATTGCTTGGTGACCAAGCAAACTTTACGTTTTCTTTATTTTGCGGAAAATCACATTCGTTAGTGTTCAAAAACTCTATAGTTTATCCCACTATAATGTGGAAAGTGCACTTTCATCGATTCACTCATTCTCTCTTTTTGAAAAGTCTCACGAGTTGCAAAAGAGTTAACCATGACCAATTCACATTCGTTCTAGGGTTGTTGTTTTCTATAACTCGTTTATAGTGCAATTTAACCTCGAAAATACCAAAATGAAGTGTTTTGTAGGATTGCTTGGTGACCAAGCAAACTTTATGTTTTCTTCATTTTGCGGAAAATCACATACGTTAGTTCTCAAAAACTCTATAGTTTATCCCAATATAATGTGGAAAGTGCACTTTCATCGATTCACTCATTCTCTCTTTTTGAAAAGTCTCACGAGTTGCAAAAGAGTTAACCATGACCAATTCACATTCGTTCTAGGGTTGTTGTTTTCTATAACTCGTTTATAGTGCCATTTAACCTCGAAAATACCAAAATGAAGTGTTTTGTAGGATTGCTTGGTGACCAAGCAAACTTTATGTTTTCTTTATTTTGCGGAAAATCACATTCGTTAGTGTTCAAAAACTCTATAGTTTATCCCACTATAATGTGGAAATTACACTTTCATCGATTCACTCATTTTCTCTTTTTGAAAAGTCTCACGAGTTGCAAAAGAGTTATCCATGACCAATTCACATTCTTTCTAGGGTTGTTGTTTTCTATAACTCGTTTATAGTGCCATTTAACCTCGAAAATACCAAAATGAAGTGTTTTGTAGGATTGCTTGGTGACCAAGCAAACTTTATGTTTTCTTCATTTTGCGGAAAATCACATTCGTTAGTGTTCAAAAACTCTATAGTTTATCCCACTATAATGTGGAAAGTACACTTTCATCGATTCACTCATTTTCTCTTTTTGAAAAGTCTCACGAGTTGCAAAAGAGTTATCCATGACCAATTCACATTCTTTCTATGGTTGTTGTTTTCTATAACTCGTTTATAGTGCCATTTAACCTCGAAAATACCAAAATGAAGTGTTTTGTAGGATTGCTTGGTGACCAAGCAAAGTTTACGTTTTCTTTATTTTGCGGAAAATCACATTCGTTAGTGTTCAAAAACTCTATAGTTTATCCCACTATAATGTGGAAAGTCCACTTTCATCGATTCACTCATTTTCTCTTTTTTGAAAAGTCTCACGAGTTGCAAAAGAGTTATCCTTGACCAATTCACATTCTTTCTAGGGTTGTTGTTTTCTATAACTCGTTTATAGTGCCATTTAACCTCGAAAATACCAAAATGAAGTGTTTTGTAGGATTGCTTGGTGACCAAGCAAACTTTACGTTTTCTTTATTTTGCGGAAAATCACATTCCTTAGTGTTCAAAAACGTTATAGTTTATCCCACTATAATGTGGAAAGTGCACTTTCATCGATTCACTCATTCTCTCTTGTTGAAAAGTCTCACGAGTTGCAAAAGAGTTAACCATGACCAATTAACATTCGTTCTAGGGTTGTTGTTTTCTATAACTCGTTTATAGTGCCATTTAACCTCGAAAATACCAAAATGAAGTGTTTTGTAGGATTGCTTGGTGACCAAGCAAACTTTATGTTTTCTTCATTTTGCGGAAAATCACATACGTTAGTTCTCAAAAACTCTATAGTTTATCCCACTATAATGTGGAAAGTGCACTTTCATCGATTCACTCATTCTCTCTTTTTGAAAAGTCTCACGAGTTGCAAAAGAGTTAACCATGACCAATTCACATTCATTCTAGGGTTGTTGTTTTCTATAACTCGTTTATAGTGCCATTTAACCTCGAAAATATCAAAATGAAGTGTTTTGTAGGATTGCTTGGTGACCAAGCAAACTTTACGTTTTCTTTATTTTGCGGAAAATCACATTCGTTAGTGTTCAAAAACTCTATAGTTTATCCCATTATAATGTGGAAAGTGCACTTTCATCGATTCACTCATTCTCTCTTTTTGAAAAGTTCCACGAGTTGCAAAAGAGTTAACCATGATCAATTAACATTCGTTCTAGGGTTGTTGTTTTCTATAACTCGTTTATAGTGCCATTTAACCTCGAAAATACCAAAATGAAGTGTTTTGTAGGATTGCTTGGTGACCAAGCAAACTTTACGTTTTCTTTATTTTGCGGAAAATCACATTCGTTAGTGTTCAAAAACTCTATAGTTTATCCCACTATAATGTGGAAAGTACACTTTCATCGATTCACTCATTTTCTCTTTTTGAAAAGTCTCACGAGTTGCAAAAGAGTTATCCATGACCAATTCACATTCTTTCTAGGGTTGTTGTTTTCTATAACTCGTTTATAGTGCCATTTAACCTCGAAAATACCAAAATGAAGTGTTTTGTAGGATTGCTTGGTGACCAAGCAAACTTTACGTTTTCTTTATTTTGCGGAAAATCACATTCGTTAGTGTTCAAAAACTCTATAGTTTATCCCACTATAATGTGGAAAGTGCACTTTCATCGATTCACTCATTCTCTCTTTTTGAAAAGTCTCACGAGTTGCAAAAGAGTTAACCATGACCAATTCACATTCGTTCTAGGGTTGTTGTTTTCTATAACTCGTTTATAGTGCAATTTAACCTCGAAAATACCAAAATGAAGTGTTTTGTAGGATTGCTTGGTGACCAAGCAAACTTTATGTTTTCTTCATTTTGCGGAAAATCACATACGTTAGTTCTCAAAAACTCTATAGTTTATCCCAATATAATGTGGAAAGTGCACTTTCATCGATTCACTCATTCTCTCTTTTTGAAAAGTCTCACGAGTTGCAAAAGAGTTAACCATGACCAATTCACATTCGTTCTAGGGTTGTTGTTTTCTATAACTCGTTTATAGTGCCATTTAACCTCGAAAATACCAAAATGAAGTGTTTTGTAGGATTGCTTGGTGACCAAGCAAACTTTATGTTTTCTTCATTTTGCGGAAAATCACATTCGTTAGTGTTCAAAAACTCTATAGTTTATCCCACTATAATGTGGAAAGTGCACTTTCATCGATTCACTCATTCTCTCTTTTTGAAAAGTCTCACGAGTTGCAAAAGAGTTAACCATGACCAATTCACATTCGTTCTAGGGTTGTTGTTTTCTATAACTCGTTTATAGTGCCATTTAACCTCGAAAATACCAAAATGAAGTGTTTTGTAGGATTGCTTGGTGACCAAGCAAAGTTTACGTTTTCTTTATTTTGCGGAAAATCACATTCGTTAGTGTTCAAAAACTCTATAGTTTATCCCACTATAATGTGGAAAGTCCACTTTCATCGATTCACTCATTTTCTCTTTTTTGAAAAGTTTCACGAGTTGCAAAAGAGTTATCCTTGACCAATTCACATTCTTTCTAGGGTTGTAGTTTTCTATAACTCGTTTATAGTGCCATTTAACCTCGAAAATACCAAAATGAAGTGTTTTGTAGGATTGCTTGGTGACCAAGCAAACTTTACGTTTTCTTTATTTTGCGGAATATCACATTCGTTAGTGTTCAAAAACTCTATAGTTTATCCCACTATAATGTGGAAAGTGCACTTTCATCGATTCACTCATTCTCTCTTTTTGAAAAGTCTCACGAGTTGCAAAAGAGTTAACCATGACCAATTCACATTCGTTCTAGGGTTGTTGTTTTCTATAACTCGTTTATAGTGCCATTTAACCTCGAAAATACCAAAATGAAGTGTTTTGTAGGATTGCTTGGTGACCAAGCAAACTTTACGTTTTCTTTATTTTGCGGAATATCACATTCGTTAGTGTTCAAAAACTCTATAGTTTATCCCACTATAATGTGGAAAGTGCACTTTCATCGATTCACTCATTCTCTCTTTTTGAAAAGTCTCACGAGTTGCAAAAGAGTTAACCATGACCAATTCACATTCGTTCCAGGGTTGTTGTTTTCTATAACTCGTTTATAGTGCCATTTAACCTCGAAAATACCAAAATGAAGTGTTTTGTAGGATTGCTTGGTGACCAAGCAAACTTTACGTTTTCTTTATTTTGCGGAAAATCACATTCGTTAGTGTTCAAAAACTCTATAGTTTATCCCACTATAATGTGGAAAGTGCACTTTCATCGATTCACTCATTCTCTCTTTTTGAAAAGTCTCACGAGTTGCAAAAGAGTTAACCATGACCAATTCACATTCGTTCTAGGGTTGTTGTTTTCTATAACTCGTTTATAGTGCCATTTAACCTCGAAAATACCAAAATGAAGTGTTTTGTAGGATTGCTTGGTGACCAAGCAAAGTTTACGTTTTCTTTATTTTGCGGAAAATCACATTCGTTAGTGTTCAAAAACTCTATAGTTTATCCCACTATAATGTGGAAAGTCCACTTTCATCGATTCACTCATTTTCTCTTTTTTGAAAAGTTTCACGAGTTGCAAAAGAGTTATCCTTGACCAATTCACATTCTTTCTAGAGTTGTAGTTTTCTATAACTCGTTTATAGTGCCATTTAACCTCGAAAATACCAAAATGAAGTGTTTTGTAGGATTGCTTGGTGACCAAGCAAACTTTACGTTTTCTTTATTTTGCGGAATATCACATTCGTTAGTGTTCAAAAACTCTATAGTTTATCCCACTATAATGTGGAAAGTGCACTTTCATCGATTCACTCATTCTCTCTTTTTGAAAAGTCTCACGAGTTGCAAAAGAGTTAACCATGACCAATTCACATTCGTTCTAGGGTTGTTGTTTTCTATAACTCGTTTATAGTGCCAGTTAACCTCGAAAATACCCAAATGAAGTGTTTTGTAGGATTGCTTGGTGACCAAGCAAACTTTACGTTTTCTTTATTTTGCGGAAAATCACATTCGTTAGTGTTCAAAAACTCTATAGTTTATCCCACTATAATGTGGAAATTACACTTTCATCGATTCACTCATTTTCTCTTTTTGAAAAGTCTCACGAGTTGCAAAAGAGTTATCCATGACCAATTCACATTCTTTCTAGGGTTGTTGTTTTCTATAACTCGTTTATAGTGCCATTTAACCTCGAAAATACCAAAATGAAGTGTTTTGTAGGATTGCTTGGTGACCAAGCAAAATTTATGTTTTCTTCATTCTGCGGAAAATCACATACGTTAGTTCTCAAAAACTCTATAGTTTATCCCACTATAATGTGGAAAGTACACTTTCATCGATTCACTCATTCTCTCTTTTTGAAAAGTCTCACGAGTTGCAAAAGAGTTAACCATGACCAATTCACATTCGTTCTAGGGTTGTTGTTTTCTATAACTCGTTTATAGTGCCAGTTAACCTCGAAAATACCAAAATGAAGTGTTTTGTAGGATTGCTTGGTGACCAAGCAAACTTTACATTTTCTTTATTTTGCGGAAAATCACATTCGTTAGTGTTCAAAAACTCTATAGTTTATCCCACTATAATGTGGAAAGTGCACTTTCATCGATTCACTCATTCTCTCTTTTTGAAAAGTCTCACGAGTTGCAAAAGAGTTAACCATGACCAATTCACATTCGTTCTAGGGTTGTTGTTTTCTATAACTCGTTTATAGTGCCAGTTAACCTCGAAAATACCAAAATGAAGTGTTTTGTAGGATTGCTTGGTGACCAAGCAAACTTTACGTTTTCTTTATTTTGCGGAAAATCACATTCGTTAGTGTTCAAAAACTCTATAGTTTATCCCACTATAATGTGGAAAGTGCACTTTCATCGATTCACTCATTCTCTCTTTTTGAAAAGTCTCACGAGTTGCAAAAGAGTTAACCATGACCAATTCACATTCGTTCTAGGGTTGTTGTTTTCTATAACTCGTTTATAGTGCCATTTAACCTCGAAAATACCAAAATGAAGTGTTTTGTAGGATTGCTTGGTGACCAAGCAAACTTTATGTTTTCTTCATTTTGCGGAAAATCACATACGTTAGTTCTCAAAAACTCTATAGTTTATCCCAATATAATGTGGAAAGTGCACTTTCATCGATTCACTCATTCTCTCTTTTTGAAAAGTCTCACGAGTTGCAAAAGAGTTAACCATGACCAATTCACATTCGTTCTAGGGTTGTTGTTTTCTATAACTCGTTTATAGTGCCATTTAACCTCGAAAATACCAAAATGAAGTGTTTTGTAGGATTGCTTGGTGACCAAGCAAACTTTATGTTTTCTTCATTTTGCGGAAAATCACATACGTTAGTTCTCAAAAACTCTATAGTTTATCCCACTATAATGTGGAAAGTGCACTTTCATGGATTCACTCATTCTCTCTTTTTGAAAAGTCTCACGAGTTGCAAAAGAGTTAACCATGACCAATTCACATTCGTTCTAGGGTTGTTGTTTTCTATAACTCGTTTATAGTGCCATTTAACCTCAAAAATACCAAAATGAAGTGTTTTGTAGGTTTGCTTGGTGACCAAGCAAAATTTATGTTTTCTTCATTCTGCGGAAAATCACATACGTTAGTTCTCAAAAACTATATAGTTTATCCCACTATAATGTGGAAAGTACACTTTCATCGATTCACTCATTCTCTCTTTTTGAAAAGTCTCACGAGTTGCAAAAGAGTTAACCATGACCAATTCACATTCGTTCTAGGGTTGTTGTTTTCTATAACTCGTTTATAGTGCCATTTAACCTCAAAAATACCAAAATGAAGTGTTTTGTAGGTTTGCTTGGTGACCAAGCAAAATTTATGTTTTCTTCATTCTGCGGAAAATCACATACGTTAGTTCTCAAAAACTCTATAGTTTATCCCACTATAATGTGGAAAGTGCACTTTCATCGATTCACTCATTCTCTCTTTTTGAAAAGTCTCACGAGTTGCAAAAGAGTTAACCATGACCAATTCACATTCATTCTAGGGTTGTTGTTTTCTATAACTCGTTTATAGTGCCATTTAACCTCGAAAATATCAAAATGAAGTGTTTTGTAGGATTGCTTGGTGACCAAGCAAACTTTACGTTTTCTTTATTTTGCGGAAAATCACATTCGTTAGTGTTCAAAAACTCTATAGTTTATCCCATTATAATGTGGAAAGTGCACTTTCATCGATTCACTCATTCTCTCTTTTTGAAAAGTTCCACGAGTTGCAAAAGAGTTAACCATGATCAATTAACATTCGTTCTAGGGTTGTTGTTTTCTATAACTCGTTTATAGTGCCATTTAACCTCGAAAATACCAAAATGAAGTGTTTTGTAGGATTGCTTGGTGACCAAGCAAACTTTACGTTTTCTTTATTTTGCGGAAAATCACATTCGTTAGTGTTCAAAAACTCTATAGTTTATCCCACTATAATGTGGAAAGTACACTTTCATCGATTCACTCATTTTCTCTTTTTGAAAAGTCTCACGAGTTGCAAAAGAGTTATCCATGACCAATTCACATTCTTTCTAGGGTTGTTGTTTTCTATAACTCGTTTATAGTGCCATTTAACCTCGAAAATACCAAAATGAAGTGTTTTGTAGGATTGCTTGGTGACCAAGCAAACTTTACGTTTTCTTTATTTTGCGGAAAATCACATTCGTTAGTGTTCAAAAACTCTATAGTTTATCCCACTATAATGTGGAAAGTGCACTTTCATCGATTCACTCATTCTCTCTTTTTGAAAAGTCTCACGAGTTGCAAAAGAGTTAACCATGACCAATTCACATTCGTTCTAGGGTTGTTGTTTTCTATAACTCGTTTATAGTGCAATTTAACCTCGAAAATACCAAAATGAAGTGTTTTGTAGGATTGCTTGGTGACCAAGCAAACTTTATGTTTTCTTCATTTTGCGGAAAATCACATACGTTAGTTCTCAAAAACTCTATAGTTTATCCCAATATAATGTGGAAAGTGCACTTTCATCGATTCACTCATTCTCTCTTTTTGAAAAGTCTCACGAGTTGCAAAAGAGTTAACCATGACCAATTCACATTCGTTCTAGGGTTGTTGTTTTCTATAACTCGTTTATAGTGCCATTTAACCTCGAAAATACCAAAATGAAGTGTTTTGTAGGATTGCTTGGTGACCAAGCAAACTTTATGTTTTCTTCATTTTGCGGAAAATCACATTCGTTAGTGTTCAAAAACTCTATAGTTTATCCCACTATAATGTGGAAAGTGCACTTTCATCGATTCACTCATTCTCTCTTTTTGAAAAGTCTCACGAGTTGCAAAAGAGTTAACCATGACCAATTCACATTCGTTCTAGGGTTGTTGTTTTCTATAACTCGTTTATAGTGCCATTTAACCTCGAAAATACCAAAATGAAGTGTTTTGTAGGATTGCTTGGTGACCAAGCAAACTTTATGTTTTCTTCATTTTGCGGAAAATCACATACGTTAGTTCTCAAAAACTCTATAGTTTATCCCAATATAATGTGGAAAGTGCACTTTCATCGATTCACTCATTCTCTCTTTTTGAAAAGTCTCACGAGTTGCAAAAGAGTTAACCATGACCAATTCACATTCGTTCTAGGGTTGTTGTTTTCTATAACTCGTTTATAGTGCCATTTAACCTCGAAAATACCAAAATGAAGTGTTTTGTAGGATTGCTTGGTGACCAAGCAAACTTTATGTTTTCTTCATTTTGCGGAAAATCACATACGTTAGTTCTCAAAAACTCTATAGTTTATCCCACTATAATGTGGAAAGTGCACTTTCATGGATTCACTCATTCTCTCTTTTTGAAAAGTCTCACGAGTTGCAAAAGAGTTAACCATGACCAATTCACATTCGTTCTAGGGTTGTTGTTTTCTATAACTCGTTTATAGTGCCATTTAACCTCAAAAATACCAAAATGAAGTGTTTTGTAGGTTTGCTTGGTGACCAAGCAAAATTTATGTTTTCTTCATTCTGCGGAAAATCACATACGTTAGTTCTCAAAAACTATATAGTTTATCCCACTATAATGTGGAAAGTACACTTTCATCGATTCACTCATTCTCTCTTTTTGAAAAGTCTCACGAGTTGCAAAAGAGTTAACCATGACCAATTCACATTCGTTCTAGGGTTGTTGTTTTCTATAACTCGTTTATAGTGCCATTTAACCTCAAAAATACCAAAATGAAGTGTTTTGTAGGTTTGCTTGGTGACCAAGCAAAATTTATGTTTTCTTCATTCTGCGGAAAATCACATACGTTAGTTCTCAAAAACTCTATAGTTTATCCCACTATAATGTGGAAAGTGCAATTTCATCGATTCACTCATTCTCTCTTTTTGAAAAGTTCCACGAGTTGCAAAAGAGTTAACCATGATCAATTCACATTCGTTCTAGGGTTGTTGTTTTCTATAACTCGTTTATAGTGCCATTTAACCTCGAAAATACCAAAATGAAGTGTTTTGTAGGATTGCTTGGTGACCAAGCAAACTTTACTTTTTCTTTATTTTGCGGAAAATCACATTCGTTAGTGTTCAAAAACTCTATAGTTTATCCACTATAATGTGGAAAGTACACTTTCATCGATTCACTCATTTTCTCTTTTTGAAAAGTCTCACGAGTTGCAAAAGAGTTATCCATGACCAATTCACATTCTTTCTAGGGTTGTTGTTTTCTATAACTCGTTTATAGTGCCATTTAACCTCGAAAATACCAAAATGAAGTGTTTTGTAGGATTGCTTGGTGACCAAGCAAACTTTACGTTTTCTTTATTTTGCGGAAAATCACATTCGTTAGTGTTCAAAAACTCTATAATTTATCCCACTATAATGTGGAAAGTGCACTTTCATCGATTCACTCATTCTCTCTTTTTGAAAAGTCTCACGAGTTGCAAAAGAGTTAACCATGACCAATTCACATTCGTTCTAGGGTTGTTGTTTTCTATAACTCGTTTATAGTGCCATTTAACCTCAAAAATACCAAAATGAAGTGTTTTGTAGGTTTGCTTGGTGACCAAGCAAAATTTATGTTTTCTTCATTCTGCGGAAAATCACATACGTTAGTTCTCAAAAACTCTATAGTTTATCCCACTATAATGTGGAAAGTACACTTTCATCGATTCACTCATTCTCTCTTTTTGAAAAGTCTCACGAGTTGCAAAACAGTTAACCATGACCAATTCACATTCGTTCTAGGGTTGTTGTTTTCTATAACTCGTTTATAGTGCCATTTAACCTCAAAAATACCAAAATGAAGTGTTTTGTAGGTTTGCTTGGTGACCAAGCAAAATTTATGTTTTCTTCATTCTGCGGAAAATCACATACGTTAGTTCTCAAAAACTCTATAGTTTATCCCACTATAATGTGGAAAGTACACTTTCATCGATTCACTCATTCTCTCTTTTTGAAAAGTCTCACGAGTTGCAAAAGAGTTAACCATGAACAATTCACATTCGTTCTAGGGTTGTTGTTTTCTATAACTCGTTTATAGTGCCAGTTAACCTTGAAAATACCAAAATGAAGTGTTTTGTAGGATTGCTTGGTGACCAAGCAAACTTTACGTTTTCTTTATTTTGCGGAAAATCACATTCGTTAGTGTTCAAAAACTCTATAGTTTATCCCACTATAATGTGGAAAGTGCACTTTCATCGATTCACTCATTCTCTCTTTTTGAAAAGTCTCACGAGTTGCAAAAGAGTTAACCATGACCAATTCACATTCGTTCTAGGGTTGTTGTTTTCTATAACTCGTTTATAGTGCCATTTAACCTCGAAAATACCAAAATGAAGTGTTTTGTAGGATTGCTTGGTGACCAAGCAAACTTTATGTTTTCTTCATTTTGCGGAAAATCACATACGTTAGTTCTCAAAAACTCTATAGTTTATCCCAATATAATGTGGAAAGTGCACTTTCATCGATTCACTCATTCTCTCTTTTTGAAAAGTCTCACGAGTTGCAAAAGAGTTAACCATGACCAATTCACATTCGTTCTAGGGTTGTTGTTTTCTATAACTCGTTTATAGTGCCATTTAACCTCGAAAATACCAAAATGAAGTGTTTTGTAGGATTGCTTGGTGACCAAGCAAACTTTATGTTTTCTTCATTTTGCGGAAAATCACATACGTTAGTTCTCAAAAACTCTATAGTTTATCCCACTATAATGTGGAAAGTGCACTTTCATGGATTCACTCATTCTCTATTTTTGAAAAGTCTCACGAGTTGCAAAAGAGTTAACCATGACCAATTCACATTCGTTCTAGGGTTGTTGTTTTCTATAACTCGTTTATAGTGCCATTTAACCTCAAAAATACCAAAATGAAGTGTTTTGTAGGTTTGCTTGGTGACCAAGCAAAATTTATGTTTTCTTCATTCTGCGGAAAATCACATACGTTAGTTCTCAAAAACTATATAGTTTATCCCACTATAATGTGGAAAGTACACTTTCATCGATTCACTCATTCTCTCTTTTTGAAAAGTCTCACGAGTTGCAAAAGAGTTAACCATGACCAATTCACATTCGTTCTAGGGTTGTTGTTTTCTATAACTCGTTTATAGTGCCATTTAACCTCAAAAATACCAAAATGAAGTGTTTTGTAGGTTTGCTTGGTGACCAAGCAAAATTTATGTTTTCTTCATTCTGCGGAAAATCACATACGTTAGTTCTCAAAAACTCTATAGTTTATCCCACTATAATGTGGAAAGTGCAATTTCATCGATTCACTCATTCTCTCTTTTTGAAAAGTTCCACGAGTTGCAAAAGAGTTAACCATGATCAATTCACATTCGTTCTAGGGTTGTTGTTTTCTATAACTCGTTTATAGTGCCATTTAACCTCGAAAATACCAAAATGAAGTGTTTTGTAGGATTGCTTGGTGACCAAGCAAACTTTACTTTTTCTTTATTTTGCGGAAAATCACATTCGTTAGTGTTCAAAAACTCTATAGTTTATCCACTATAATGTGGAAAGTACACTTTCATCGATTCACTCATTTTCTCTTTTTGAAAAGTCTCACGAGTTGCAAAAGAGTTATCCATGACCAATTCACATTCTTTCTAGGGTTGTTGTTTTCTATAACTCGTTTATAGTGCCATTTAACCTCGAAAATACCAAAATGAAGTGTTTTGTAGGATTGCTTGGTGACCAAGCAAACTTTACGTTTTCTTTATTTTGCGGAAAATCACATTCGTTAGTGTTCAAAAACTCTATAATTTATCCCACTATAATGTGGAAAGTGCACTTTCATCGATTCACTCATTCTCTCTTTTTGAAAAGTCTCACGAGTTGCAAAAGAGTTAACCATGACCAATTCACATTCGTTCTAGGGTTGTTGTTTTCTATAACTCGTTTATAGTGCCATTTAACCTCAAAAATACCAAAATGAAGTGTTTTGTAGGTTTGCTTGGTGACCAAGCAAAATTTATGTTTTCTTCATTCTGCGGAAAATCACATACGTTAGTTCTCAAAAACTCTATAGTTTATCCCACTATAATGTGGAAAGTACACTTTCATCGATTCACTCATTCTCTCTTTTTGAAAAGTCTCACGAGTTGCAAAAGAGTTAACCATGACCAATTCACATTTGTTCTAGGGTTGTTGTTTTCTATAACTCGTTTATAGTGCCATTTAACCTCGAAAATACCAAAATGAAGTGTTTTGTAGGATTGCTTGGTGACCAAGCAAACTTTACGTTTTCTTTATTTTGCGGAAAATCACATTCGTTAGTGTTCAAAAACTCTATAGTTTATCCCACTATAATGTGGAAAGTGCACTTTCATCGATTCACTCATTCTCTCTTTTTGAAAAGTCTCACGAGTTGCAAAAGAGTTAACCATGACCAATTCACATTCGTTCTAGGGTTGTTGTTTTCTATAACTCGTTTATAGTGCCATTTAACCTCGAAAATACCAAAATGAAGTGTTTTGTAGGATTGCTTGGTGACCAAGCAAACTTTATGTTTTCTTCATTTTGCGGAAAATCACATACGTTAGTTCTCAAAAACTCTATAGTTTATCCCAATATAATGTGGAAAGTGCACTTTCATCGATTCACTCATTCTCTCTTTTTGAAAAGTCTCACGAGTTGCAAAAGAGTTAACCATGATCAATTCAGATTCGTTCTAGGGTTGTTGTTTTCTATAACTCGTTTATAGTGCCATTTAACCTCAAAAATACCAAAATGAAGTGTTTTGTAGGTTTGCTTGGTGACCAAGCAAAATTTATGTTTTCTTCATTCTGCGGAAAATCACATACGTTAGTTCTCAAAAACTCTATAGTTTATCCCACTATAATGTGGAAAGTACACTTTCATCGATTCACTCATTCTCTCTTTTTGAAAAGTCTCACGAGTTGCAAAAGAGTTAACCATGACCAATTCACATTCGTTCTATGGTTGTTGTTTTCTATAACTCGTTTATAGTGCCATTTAACCTCAAAAATACCAAAATGAAGTGTTTTGTAGGTTTGCTTGGTGACCAAGCAAAATTTATGTTTTCTTCATTCTGCGGAAAATCACATACGTTAGTTCTCAAAAACTCTATAGTTTATCCCACTATAATGTGGAAAGTACACTTTCATCGATTCACTCATTCTCTCTTTTTGAAAAGTCTCACGAGTTGCAAAAGAGTTAACCATGACCAATTCACATTCGTTCTAGGGTTGTTGTTTTCTATAACTCGTTTATAGTGCCAGTTAACCTCGAAAATACCCAAATGAAGTGTTTTGTAGGATTGCTTGGTGACCAAGCAAACTTTACGTTTTCTTTATTTTGCGGAAAATCACATTCGTTAGTGTTCAAAAACTCTATAGTTTATCCCACTATAATGTGGAAAGTGCACTTTCATCGATTCACTCATTCTCTCTTTTTGAAAAGTCTCACGAGTTGCAAAAGAGTTAACCATGACCAATTCACATTCGTTCTAGGATTGTTGTTTTCTATAACTCGTTTATAGTGCCATTTAACCTCAAAAATACCAAAATGAAGTGTTTTGTAGGTTTGCTTGGTGACCAAGCAAAATTTATGTTTTCTTCATTCTGCGGAAAATCACATACGTTAGTTCTCAAAAACTCTATAGTTTATCCCACTATAATGTGGAAAGTACACTTTCATCGATTCACTCATTCTCTCTTTTTGAAAAGTCTCACGAGTTGCAAAAGAGTTAACCATGACCAATTCACATTCGTTCTAGGGTTGTTGTTTTCTATAACTCGTTTATAGTGCCAGTTAACCTCGAAAATACCAAAATGAAGTGTTTTGTAGGATTGCTTGGTGACCAAGCAAACTTTACGTTTTCTTTATTTTGCGGAAAATCACATTCGTTAGTGTTCAAAAACTCTATAGTTTATCCCACTATAATGTGGAAAGTGCACTTTCATCGATTCACTCATTCTCTCTTTTTGAAAAGTCTCACGAGTTGCAAAAGAGTTAACCATGACCAATTCACATTCGTTCTAGGGTTGTTGTTTTCTATAACTCGTTTATAGTGCCATTTAACCTCAAAAATACCAAAATGAAGTGTTTTGTAGGTTTGCTTGGTGACCAAGCAAAATTTATGTTTTCTTCATTCTGCGGAAAATCACATACGTTAGTTCTCAAAAACTCTATAGTTTATCCCACTATAATGTGGAAAGTACACTTTCATCGATTCACTCATTCTCTCTTTTTGAAAAGTCTCACGAGTTGCAAAAGAGTTAACCATGACCAATTCACATTCGTTCTAGGGTTGTTGTTTTCTATAACTCGTTTATAGTGCAAGTTAACCTCGAAAATACCAAAATGAAGTGTTTTGTAGGATTGCTTGGTGACCAAGCAAACTTTACGTTTTCTTTATTTTGCGGAAAATCACATTCGTTAGTGTTCAAAAACTCTATAGTTTATCCCACTATAATGTGGAAAGTGCACTTTCATCGATTCACTCATTCTCTCTTTTTGAAAAGTCTCACGAGTTGCAAAAGAGTTAACCATGACCAATTCACATTCGTTCTAGGATTGTTGTTTTCTATAACTCGTTTATAGTGCAATTTAACCTCGAAAATACCAAAATGAAGTGTTTTGTAGGATTGCTTGGTGACCAAGCAAACTTTATGTTTTCTTCATTTTGCGGAAAATCACATACGTTAGTTCTCAAAAACTCTATAGTTTATCCCAATATAATGTGGAAAGTGCACTTTCATCGATTCACTCATTCTCTCTTTTTGAAAATTCTCACGAGTTGCAAAAGAGTTAACCATGACCAATTCACATTCGTTCTAGGGTTGTTATTTTCTATAACTCGTTTATAGTGCCATTTAACCTCGAAAATACCAAAATGAAGTGTTTTGTAGGATTGCTTGGTGACCAAGCAAACTTTATGTTTTCTTTATTTTGCGGAAAATCACATTCGTTAGTGTTCAAAAACTCTATAGTTTATCCCACTATAATGTGGAAAGTGCACTTTCATCGATTCACTCATTCTCTCTTTTTGAAAAGTCTCACGAGTTGCAAAAGAGTTAACCATGATCAATTCAGATTCGTTCTAGGGTTGTTGTTTTCTATAACTCGTTTATAGTGCCATTTAACCTCAAAAATACCAAAATGAAGTGTTTTGTAGGTTTGCTTGGTGACCAAGCAAAATTTATGTTTTCTTCATTCTGCGGAAAATCACATACGTTAGTTCTCAAAAACTCTATAGTTTATCCCACTATAATGTGGAAAGTACACTTTCATCGATTCACTCATTCTCTCTTTTTGAAAAGTCTCACGAGTTGCAAAAGAGTTAACCATGACCAATTCACATTCGTTCTAGGGTTGTTGTTTTCTATAACTCGTTTATAGTGCCATTTAACCTCAAAAATACCAAAATGAAGTGTTTTGTAGGTTTGCTTGGTGACCAAGCAAAATTTATGTTTTCTTCATTCTGCGGAAAATCACATACGTTAGTTCTCAAAAACTCTATAGTTTATCCCACTATAATGTGGAAAGTACACTTTCATCGATTCACTCATTCTCTCTTTTTGAAAAGTCTCACGAGTTGCAAAAGAGTTAACCATGACCAATTCACATTCGTTCTAGGGTTGTTGTTTTCTATAACTCGTTTATAGTGCCAGTTAACCTCGAAAATACCAAAATGAAGTGTTTTGTAGGATTGCTTGGTGACCAAGCAAACTTTACGTTTTCTTTATTTTGCGGAAAATCACATTCGTTAGTGTTCAAAAACTCTATAGTTTATCCCACTATAATGTGGAAAGTGCACTTTCATCGATTCACTCATTCTCTCTTTTTGAAAAGTCTCACGAGTTGCAAAAGAGTTAACCATGACCAATTCACATTCGTTCTAGGGTTGTTGTTTTCTATAACTCGTTTATAGTGCAATTTAACCTCAAAAATACCAAAATGAAGTGTTTTGTAGGATTGCTTGGTCACCAAGCAAACTTTATGTTTTCTTCATTTTGCGGAAAATCACATACGTTAGTTCTCAAAAACTCTATAGTTTATCCCACTATAATGTGGAAAGTGCACTTTCATCGATTCACTCATTCTCTCTTTTTGAAAAGTCTCACGAGTTGCAAAAGAGTTAACCATGACCAATTCACATTCGTTCTAGGGTTGTTGTTTTCTATAACTCGTTTATAGTGCCATTTAACCTCAAAAATACCAAAATGAAGTGTTTTGTAGGTTTGCTTGGTGACCAAGCAAAATTTATGTTTTCTTCATTCTGCGGAAAATCACATACGTTAGTTCTCAAAAACTCTATAGTTTATCCCACTATAATGTGGAAAGTACACTTTCATTGATTCACTCATTCTCTCTTTTTGAAAAGTCTCACGAGTTGCAAAAGAGTTAACCATGACCAATTCACATTCGTTCTAGGGTTGTTGTTTTCTATAACTCGTTTATAGTGCCAGTTAACCTCGAAAATACCCAAATGAAGTGTTTTTTAGGATTGCTTGGTGACCAAGCAAACTTTACGTTTTCTTTATTTTGCGGAAAATCACATTCGTTAGTGTTCAAAAACTCTATAGTTTATCCCACTATAATGTGGAAAGTGCACTTTCATCGATTCACTCATTCTCTCTTTTTGAAAAGTCTCACGAGTTGCAAAAGAGTTAACCATGACCAATTCACATTCGTTCTAGGATTGTTGTTTTCTATAACTCGTTTATAGTGCAATTTAACCTCGAAAATACCAAAATGAAGTGTTTTGTAGGATTGCTTGGTGACCAAGCAAACTTTATGTTTTCTTCATTTTGCGGAAAATCACATACGTTAGTTCTCAAAAACTCTATAGTTTATCCCAATATAATGTGGAAAGTGCACTTTCATCGATTCACTCATTCTCTCTTTTTGAAAAGTCTCACGAGTTGCAAAAGAGTTAACCATGACCAATTCACATTCGTTCTAGGGTTGTTGTTTTCTATAACTCGTTTATAGTGCCATTTAACCTCGAAAATACCAAAATGAAGTGTTTTGTAGGATTGCTTGGTGACCAAGCAAACTTTATGTTTTCTTCATTTTGCGGAAAATCACATACGTTAGTTCTCAAAAACTCTATAGTTTATCCCACTATAATGTGGAAAGTGCACTTTCATCGATTCACTCATTCTCTCTTTTTGAAAAGTCTCACGAGTTGCAAAAGAGTTAACCATGACCAATTCACATTCGTTCTAGGGTTGTTGTTTTCTATAACTCGTTTATAGTGCCATTTAACCTCAAAAATACCAAAATGAAGTGTTTTGTAGGTTTGCTTGGTGACCAAGCAAAATTTATGTTTTCTTCATTCTGCGGAAAATCACATACGTTAGTTCTCAAAAACTATATAGTTTATCCCACTATAATGTGGAAAGTACACTTTCATCGATTCACTCATTCTCTCTTTTTGAAAAGTCTCACGAGTTGCAAAAGAGTTAACCATGACCAATTCACATTCGTTCTAGGGTTGTTGTTTTCTATAACTCGTTTATAGTGCCATTTAACCTCAAAAATACCAAAATGAAGTGTTTTGTAGGTTTGCTTGGTGACCAAGCAAAATTTATGTTTTCTTCATTCTGCGGAAAATCACATACGTTAGTTCTCAAAAACTCTATAGTTTATCCCACTATAATGTGGAAAGTACACTTTCATCGATTCACTCATTCTCTCTTTTTGAAAAGTCTCACGAGTTGCAAAAGAGTTAACCATGACCAATTCACATTCGTTCTAGGGTTGTTGTTTTCTATAACTCGTTTATAGTGCCAGTTAACCTCGAAAATACCAAAATGAAGTGTTTTGTAGGATTGCTTGGTCACCAAGCAAACTTTACGTTTTCTTTATTTTGCGGAAAATCACATTCGTTAGTGTTCAAAAACTCTATAGTTTATCCCACTATAATGTGGAAAGTGCACTTTCATCGATTCACTCATTCTCTCTTTTTGAAAAGTCTCACGAGTTGCAAAAGAGTTAACCATGACCAATTCACATTCGTTCTAGGGTTGTTGTTTTCTATAACTCGTTTATAGTGCAATTTAACCTCAAAAATACCAAAATGAAGTGTTTTGTAGGATTGCTTGGTCACCAAGCAAACTTTATGTTTTCTTCATTTTGCGGAAAATCACATACGTTAGTTCTCAAAAACTCTATAGTTTATCCCACTATAATGTGGAAAGTGCACTTTCATCGATTCACTCATTCTCTCTTTTTGAAAAGTCTCACGAGTTGCAAAAGAGTTAACCATGACCAATTCACATTCGTTCTAGGGTTGTTGTTTTCTATAACTCGTTTATAGTGCCATTTAACCTCAAAAATACCAAAATGAAGTGTTTTGTAGGTTTGCTTGGTGACCAAGCAAAATTTATGTTTTCTTCATTCTGCGGAAAATCACATACGTTAGTTCTCAAAAACTCTATAGTTTATCCCACTATAATGTGGAAAGTACACTTTCATTGATTCACTCATTCTCTCTTTTTGAAAAGTCTCACGAGTTGCAAAAGAGTTAACCATGACCAATTCACATTCGTTCTAGGGTTGTTGTTTTCTATAACTCGTTTATAGTGCCAGTTAACCTCGAAAATACCCAAATGAAGTGTTTTTTAGGATTGCTTGGTGACCAAGCAAACTTTACGTTTTCTTTATTTTGCGGAAAATCACATTCGTTAGTGTTCAAAAACTCTATAGTTTATCCCACTATAATGTGGAAAGTGCACTTTCATCGATTCACTCATTCTCTCTTTTTGAAAAGTCTCACGAGTTGCAAAAGAGTTAACCATGACCAATTCACATTCGTTCTAGGATTGTTGTTTTCTATAACTCGTTTATAGTGCAATTTAACCTCGAAAATACCAAAATGAAGTGTTTTGTAGGATTGCTTGGTGACCAAGCAAACTTTATGTTTTCTTCATTTTGCGGAAAATCACATACGTTAGTTCTCAAAAACTCTATAGTTTATCCCAATATAATGTGGAAAGTGCACTTTCATCGATTCACTCATTCTCTCTTTTTGAAAAGTCTCACGAGTTGCAAAAGAGTTAACCATGACCAATTCACATTCGTTCTAGGGTTGTTGTTTTCTATAACTCGTTTATAGTGCCATTTAACCTCGAAAATACCAAAATGAAGTGTTTTGTAGGATTGCTTGGTGACCAAGCAAACTTTATGTTTTCTTCATTTTGCGGAAAATCACATACGTTAGTTCTCAAAAACTCTATAGTTTATCCCACTATAATGTGGAAAGTGCACTTTCATCGATTCACTCATTCTCTCTTTTTGAAAAGTCTCACGAGTTGCAAAAGAGTTAACCATGACCAATTCACATTCGTTCTAGGGTTGTTGTTTTCTATAACTCGTTTATAGTGCCATTTAACCTCAAAAATACCAAAATGAAGTGTTTTGTAGGTTTGCTTGGTGACCAAGCAAAATTTATGTTTTCTTCATTCTGCGGAAAATCACATACGTTAGTTCTCAAAAACTCTATAGTTAATCCCACTATAATGTGGAAAGTACACTTTCATCGATTCACTCATTCTCTCTTTTTGAAAAGTCTCACGAGTTGCAAAAGAGTTAACCATGACCAATTCACATTCGTTCTAGGGTTGTTGTTTTCTATAACTCGTTTATAGTGCCAGTTAACCTCGAAAATACCAAAATGAAGTGTTTTGTAGGATTGCTTGGTGACTAAGCAAACTTTACATTTTCTTTATTTTGCGGAAAATCACATTCGTTAGTGTTCAAAAACTCTATAGTTTATCCCACTATAATGTGGAAAGTGCACTTTCATCGATTCACTCATTCTCTCTTTTTGAAAAGTCTCACGAGTTGCAAAAGAGTTAACCATGACCAATTCACATTCGTTCTAGGGTTGTTGTTTTCTATAACTCGTTTATAGTGCCACTTAACCTCGAAAATACCCAAATGAAGTGTTTTGTAGGATTGCTTGGTCACCAAGCAAACTTTACGTTTTCTTTATTTTGCGGAAAATCACATTCGTTAGTGTTCAAAAACTCTATAGTTTATCCCACTATAATGTGGAAAGTACACTTTCATCGATTCACTCATTCTCTCTTTTTGAAAAGTCTCACGAGTTGCAAAAGAGTTAACCATGACCAATTCACATTCGTTCTAGGATTGTTGTTTTCTATAACTCGTTTATAGTGCAATTTAACCTCGAAAATACCAAAATGAAGTGTTTTGTAGGATTGCTTGGTGACCAAGCAAACTTTATGTTTTCTTCATTTTGCGGAAAATCACATACGTTAGTTCTCAAAAACTCTATAGTTTATCCCAATATAATGTGGAAAGTGCACTTTCATCGATTCACTCATTCTCTCTTTTTGAAAAGTCTCACGAGTTGCAAAAGAGTTAACCATGACCAATTCACATTCGTTCTAGGGTTGTTGTTTTCTATAACTCGTTTATAGTGCCATTTAACCTCGAAAATACCAAAATGAAGTGTTTTGTAGGATTGCTTGGTGACCAAGCAAACTTTATGTTTTCTTCATTTTGCGGAAAATCACATACGTTAGTTCTCAAAAACTCTATAGTTTATCCCACTATAATGTGGAAAGTGCACTTTCATCGATTCACTCATTCTCTCTTTTTGAAAAGTCTCACGAGTTGCAAAAGAGTTAACCATGACCAATTCACATTCGTTCTAGGGTTGTTGTTTTCTATAACTCGTTTATAGTGCTATTTAACCTCAAAAATACCAAAATGAAGTGTTTTGTAGGTTTGCTTGGTGACCAAGCAAAATTTATGTTTTCTTCATTCTGCGGAAAATCACATACGTTAGTTCTCAAAAACTCTATAGTTTATCCCACTATAATGTGGAAAGTACACTTTCATCGATTCACTCATTCTCTCTTTTTGAAAAGTCTCACGAGTTGCAAAAGAGTTAACCATGACCAATTCACATTCGTTCTAGGGTTGTTGTTTTCTATAACTCGTTTATAGTGCCAGTTAACCTCGAAAATACCAAAATGAAGTGTTTTGTAGGATTGCTTGGTGACCAAGCAAACTTTACGTTTTCTTTATTTTGCGGAAAATCACATTCGTTAGTGTTCAAAAACTCTATAGTTTATCCCACTATAATGTGGAAAGTGCACTTTCATCGATTCACTCATTCTCTCTTTTTGAAAAGTCTCACGAGTTGCAAAAGAGTTAACCATAATCAATTCAGATTCGTTCTAGGGTTGTTGTTTTCTATAACTCGTTTATAGTGCCATTTAACCTCAAAAATACCAAAATGAAGTGTTTTGTAGGTTTGCTTGGTGACCAAGCAAAATTTATGTTTTCTTCATTCTGCGGAAAATCACATACGTTAGTTCTCAAAAACTCTATAGTTTATCCCACTATAATGTGGAAAGTACACTTTCATCGATTCACTCATTCTCTCTTTTTGAAAAGTCTCACGAGTTGCAAAAGAGTTAACCATGACCAATTCACATTCGTTCTATGGTTGTTGTTTTCTATAACTCGTTTATAGTGCCATTTAACCTCAAAAATACCAAAATGAAGTGTTTTGTAGGTTTGCTTGGTGACCAAGCAAAATTTATGTTTTCTTCATTCTGCGGAAAATCACATACGTTAGTTCTCAAAAACTCTATAGTTTATCCCACTATAATGTGGAAAGTACACTTTCATCGATTCACTCATTCTCTCTTTTTGAAAAGTCTCACGAGTTGCAAAAGAGTTAACCATGACCAATTCACATTCGTTCTAGGGTTGTTGTTTTCTATAACTCGTTTATAGTGCCAGTTAACCTCGAAAATACCCAAATGAAGTGTTTTGTAGGATTGCTTGGTGACCAAGCAAACTTTACGTTTTCTTTATTTTGCGGAAAATCACATTCGTTAGTGTTCAAAAACTCTATAGTTTATCCCACTATAATGTGGAAAGTGCACTTTCATCGATTCACTCATTCTCTCTTTTTGAAAAGTCTCACGAGTTGCAAAAGAGTTAACCATGACCAATTCACATTCGTTCTAGGATTGTTGTTTTCTATAACTCGTTTATAGTGCAATTTAACCTCGAAAATACCCAAATGAAGTGTTTTGTAGGATTGCTTGGTGACCAAGCAAACTTTACGTTTTCTTTATTTTGCGGAAAATCACATTCGTTAGTGTTCAAAAACTCTATAGTTTATCCCACTATAATGTGGAAAGTGCACTTTCATCGATTCACTCATTCTCTCTTTTTGAAAAGTCTCACGAGTTGCAAAAGAGTTAACCATGATCAATTCAGATTCGTTCTAGGGTTGTTGTTTTCTATAACTCGTTTATAGTGCCATTTAACCTCAAAAATACCAAAATGAAGTGTTTTGTAGGTTTGCTTGGTGACCAAGCAAAATTTATGTTTTCTTCATTCTGCGGAAAATCACATACGTTAGTTCTCAAAAACTCTATAGTTTATCCCACTATAATGTGGAAAGTACACTTTCATCGATTCACTCATTCTCTCTTTTTGAAAAGTCTCACGAGTTGCAAAAGAGTTAACCATGACCAATTCACATTCGTTCTATGGTTGTTGTTTTCTATAACTCGTTTATAGTGCCATTTAACCTCAAAAATACCAAAATGAAGTGTTTTGTAGGTTTGCTTGGTGACCAAGCAAAATTTATGTTTTCTTCATTCTGCGGAAAATCACATACGTTAGTTCTCAAAAACTCTATAGTTTATCCCACTATAATGTGGAAAGTACACTTTCATCGATTCACTCATTCTCTCTTTTTGAAAAGTCTCACGAGTTGCAAAAGAGTTAACCATGACCAATTCACATTCGTTCTAGGGTTGTTGTTTTCTATAACTCGTTTATAGTGCCAGTTAACCTCGAAAATACCCAAATGAAGTGTTTTGTAGGATTGCTTGGTGACCAAGCAAACTTTACGTTTTCTTTATTTTGCGGAAAATCACATTCGTTAGTGTTCAAAAACTCTATAGTTTATCCCACTATAATGTGGAAAGTGCACTTTCATCGATTCACTCATTCTCTCTTTTTGAAAAGTCTCACGAGTTGCAAAAGAGTTAACCATGACCAATTCACATTCGTTCTAGGATTGTTGTTTTCTATAACTCGTTTATAGTGCAATTTAACCTCGAAAATACCAAAATGAAGTGTTTTGTAGGATTGCTTGGTGACCAAGCAAACTTTATGTTTTCTTCATTTTGCGGAAAATCACATACGTTAGTTCTCAAAAACTCTATAGTTTATCCCAATATAATGTGGAAAGTGCACTTTCATCGATTCACTCATTCTCTCTTTTTGAAAAGTCTCACGAGTTGCAAAAGAGTTAACCATGACCAATTCACATTCGTTCTAGGGTTGTTGTTTTCTATAACTCGTTTATAGTTCCATTTAACCTCGAAAATACCAAAATGAAGTGTTTTGTAGGATTGCTTGGTGACCAAGCAAACTTTATGTTTTCTTCATTTTGCGGAAAATCACATACGTTAGTTCTCAAAAACTCTATAGTTTATCCCACTATAATGTGGAAAGTGCACTTTCATCGATTCACTCATTCTCTCTTTTTGAAAAGTCTCACGAGTTGCAAAAGAGTTAACCATGACCAATTCACATTCGTTCTAGGGTTGTTGTTTTCTATAACTCGTTTATAGTGCTATTTAACCTCAAAAATACCAAAATGAAGTGTTTTGTAGGTTTGCTTGGTGACCAAGCAAAATTTATGTTTTCTTCATTCTGCGGAAAATCACATACGTTAGTTCTCAAAAACTCTATAGTTTATCCCACTATAATGTGGAAAGTACACTTTCATCGATTCACTCATTCTCTCTTTTTGAAAAGTCTCACGAGTTGCAAAAGAGTTAACCATGACCAATTCACATTCGTTCTAGGGTTGTTGTTTTCTATAACTCGTTTATAGTGCCAGTTAACCTCGAAAATACCCAAATGAAGTGTTTTGTAGGATTGCTTGGTGACCAAGCAAACTTTACGTTTTCTTTATTTTGCGGAAAATCACATTCGTTAGTGTTCAAAAACTCTATAGTTTATCCCACTATAATGTGGAAAGTGCACTTTCATCGATTCACTCATTCTCTCTTTTTGAAAAGTCTCACGAGTTGCAAAAGAGTTAACCATGACCAATTCACATTCGTTCTAGGATTGTTGTTTTCTATAACTCGTTTATAGTGCAATTTAACCTCGAAAATACCAAAATGAAGTGTTTTGTAGGATTGCTTGGTGACCAAGCAAACTTTATGTTTTCTTCATTTTGCGGAAAATCACATACGTTAGTTCTCAAAAACTCTATAGTTTATCCCAATATAATGTGGAAAGTGCACTTTCATCGATTCACTCATTCTCTCTTTTTGAAAAGTCTCACGAGTTGCAAAAGAGTTAACCATGACCAATTCACATTCGTTCTAGGGTTGTTGTTTTCTATAACTCGTTTATAGTTCCATTTAACCTCGAAAATACCAAAATGAAGTGTTTTGTAGGATTGCTTGGTGACCAAGCAAACTTTATGTTTTCTTCATTTTGCGGAAAATCACATACGTTAGTTCTCAAAAACTCTATAGTTTATCCCACTATAATGTGGAAAGTGCACTTTCATCGATTCACTCATTCTCTCTTTTTGAAAAGTCTCACGAGTTGCAAAAGAGTTAACCATGACCAATTCACATTCGTTCTAGGGTTGTTGTTTTCTATAACTCGTTTATAGTGCCATTTAACCTCAAAAATACCAAAATGAAGTGTTTTGTAGGTTTGCTTGGTGACCAAGCAAAATTTATGTTTTCTTCATTCTGCGGAAAATCACATACGTTAGTTCTCAAAAACTCTATAGTTTATCCCACTATAATGTGGAAAGTACACTTTCATCGATTCACTCATTCTCTCTTTTTGAAAAGTCTCACGAGTTGCAAAAGAGTTAACCATGACCAATTCACATTCGTTCTAGGGTTGTTGTTTTCTATAACTCGTTTATAGTGCCAGTTAACCTCGAAAATACCAAAATGAAGTGTTTTGTAGGATTGCTTGGTGACCAAGCAAACTTTACATTTTCTTTATTTTGCGGAAAATCACATTCGTTAGTGTTCAAAAACTCTATAGTTTATCCCACTATAATGTGGAAAGTGCACTTTCATCGATTCACTCATTCTCTCTTTTTGAAAAGTCTCACGAGTTGCAAAAGAGTTAACCATGACCAATTCACATTCGTTCTAGGGTTGTTGTTTTCTATAACTCGTTTATAGTGCCAGTTAACCTCGAAAATACCAAAATGAAGTGTTTTGTAGGATTGCTTGGTGACCAAGCAAACTTTACGTTTTCTTTATTTTGCGGAAAATCACATTCGTTAGTGTTCAAAAACTCTATAGTTTATCCCACTATAATGTGGAAAGTGCACTTTCATCGATTCACTCAATCTCTCTTTTTGAAAAGTCTCACGAGTTGCAAAAGAGTTAACCATGACCAATTCACATTCGTTCTAGGGTTGTTGTTTTCTATAACTCGTTTATAGTGCCATTTAACCTCGAAAATACCAAAATGAAGTGTTTTGTAGGATTGCTTGGTGACCAAGCAAACTTTATGTTTTCTTCATTTTGCGGAAAATCACATACGTTAGTTCTCAAAAACTCTATAGTTTATCCCAATATAATGTGGAAAGTGCACTTTCATCGATTCACTCATTCTCTCTTTTTGAAAAGTCTCACGAGTTGCAAAAGAGTTAACCATGACCAATTCACATTCGTTCTAGGGTTGTTGTTTTCTATAACTCGTTTATAGTGCCATTTAACCTCGAAAATACCAAAATGAAGTGTTTTGTAGGATTGCTTGGTGACCAAGCAAACTTTATGTTTTCTTCATTTTGCGGAAAATCACATACGTTAGTTCTCAAAAACTCTATAGTTTATCCCACTATAATGTGGAAAGTGCACTTTCATGGATTCACTCATTCTCTCTTTTTGAAAAGTCTCACGAGTTGCAAAAGAGTTAACCATGACCAATTCACATTCGTTCTAGGGTTGTTGTTTTCTATAACTCGTTTATAGTGCCATTTAACCTCAAAAATACCAAAATGAAGTGTTTTGTAGGTTTGCTTGGTGACCAAGCAAAATTTATGTTTTCTTCATTCTGCGGAAAATCACATACGTTAGTTCTCAAAAACTATATAGTTTATCCCACTATAATGTGGAAAGTACACTTTCATCGATTCACTCATTCTCTCTTTTTGAAAAGTCTCACGAGTTGCAAAAGAGTTAACCATGACCAATTCACATTCGTTCTAGGGTTGTTGTTTTCTATAACTCGTTTATAGTGCCATTTAACCTCAAAAATACCAAAATGAAGTGTTTTGTAGGTTTGCTTGGTGACCAAGCAAAATTTATGTTTTCTTCATTCTGCGGAAAATCACATACGTTAGTTCTCAAAAACTCTATAGTTTATCCCACTATAATGTGGAAAGTGCAATTTCATCGATTCACTCATTCTCTCTTTTTGAAAAGTTCCACGAGTTGCAAAAGAGTTAACCATGATCAATTCACATTCGTTCTAGGGTTGTTGTTTTCTATAACTCGTTTATAGTGCCATTTAACCTCGAAAATACCAAAATGAAGTGTTTTGTAGGATTGCTTGGTGACCAAGCAAACTTTACTTTTTCTTTATTTTGCGGAAAATCACATTCGTTAGTGTTCAAAAACTCTATAGTTTATCCACTATAATGTGGAAAGTACACTTTCATCGATTCACTCATTTTCTCTTTTTGAAAAGTCTCACGAGTTGCAAAAGAGTTATCCATGACCAATTCACATTCTTTCTAGGGTTGTTGTTTTCTATAACTCGTTTATAGTGCCATTTAACCTCGAAAATACCAAAATGAAGTGTTTTGTAGGATTGCTTGGTGACCAAGCAAACTTTACGTTTTCTTTATTTTGCGGAAAATCACATTCGTTAGTGTTCAAAAACTCTATAATTTATCCCACTATAATGTGGAAAGTGCACTTTCATCGATTCACTCATTCTCTCTTTTTGAAAAGTCTCACGAGTTGCAAAAGAGTTAACCATGACCAATTCACATTCGTTCTAGGGTTGTTGTTTTCTATAACTCGTTTATAGTGCCATTTAACCTCAAAAATACCAAAATGAAGTGTTTTGTAGGTTTGCTTGGTGACCAAGCAAAATTTATGTTTTCTTCATTCTGCGGAAAATCACATACGTTAGTTCTCAAAAACTCTATAGTTTATCCCACTATAATGTGGAAAGTACACTTTCATCGATTCACTCATTCTCTCTTTTTGAAAAGTCTCACGAGTTGCAAAACAGTTAACCATGACCAATTCACATTCGTTCTAGGGTTGTTGTTTTCTCTAACTCGTTTATAGTGCCATTTAACCTCAAAAATACCAAAATGAAGTGTTTTGTAGGTTTGCTTGGTGACCAAGCAAAATTTATGTTTTCTTCATTCTGCGGAAAATCACATACGTTAGTTCTCAAAAACTCTATAGTTTATCCCACTATAATGTGGAAAGTACACTTTCATCGATTCACTCATTCTCTCTTTTTGAAAAGTCTCACGAGTTGCAAAAGAGTTAACCATGAACAATTCACATTCGTTCTAGGGTTGTTGTTTTCTATAACTCGTTTATAGTGCCAGTTAACCTTGAAAATACCAAAATGAAGTGTTTTGTAGGATTGCTTGGTGACCAAGCAAACTTTACGTTTTCTTTATTTTGCGGAAAATCACATTCGTTAGTGTTCAAAAACTCTATAGTTTATCCCACTATAATGTGGAAAGTGCACTTTCATCGATTCACTCATTCTCTCTTTTTGAAAAGTCTCACGAGTTGCAAAAGAGTTAACCATGACCAATTCACATTCGTTCTAGGGTTGTTGTTTTCTATAACTCGTTTATAGTGCCAGTTAACCTCGAAAATACCAAAATGAAGTGTTTTGTAGGATTGCTTGGTGACCAAGCAAACTTTACATTTTCTTTATTTTGCGGAAAATCACATTCGTTAGTGTTCAAAAACTCTATAGTTTATCCCACTATAATGTGGAAAGTGCACTTTCATCGATTCACTCATTCTCTCTTTTTGAAAAGTCTCACGAGTTGCAAAAGAGTTAACCATGACCAATTCACATTCGTTCTAGGGTTGTTGTTTTCTATAACTCGTTTATAGTGCCAGTTAACCTCGAAAATACCAAAATGAAGTGTTTTGTAGGATTGCTTGGTGACCAAGCAAACTTTACGTTTTCTTTATTTTGCGGAAAATCACATTCGTTAGTGTTCAAAAACTCTATAGTTTATCCCACTATAATGTGGAAAGTGCACTTTCATCGATTCACTCAATCTCTCTTTTTGAAAAGTCTCACGAGTTGCAAAAGAGTTAACCATGACCAATTCACATTCGTTCTAGGGTTGTTGTTTTCTATAACTCGTTTATAGTGCCATTTAACCTCGAAAATACCAAAATGAAGTGTTTTGTAGGATTGCTTGGTGACCAAGCAAACTTTATGTTTTCTTCATTTTGCGGAAAATCACATACGTTAGTTCTCAAAAACTCTATAGTTTATCCCAATATAATGTGGAAAGTGCACTTTCATCGATTCACTCATTCTCTCTTTTTGAAAAGTCTCACGAGTTGCAAAAGAGTTAACCATGACCAATTCACATTCGTTCTAGGGTTGTTGTTTTCTATAACTCGTTTATAGTGCCATTTAACCTCGAAAATACCAAAATGAAGTGTTTTGTAGGATTGCTTGGTGACCAAGCAAACTTTATGTTTTCTTCATTTTGCGGAAAATCACATACGTTAGTTCTCAAAAACTCTATAGTTTATCCCACTATAATGTGGAAAGTGCACTTTCATGGATTCACTCATTCTCTCTTTTTGAAAAGTCTCACGAGTTGCAAAAGAGTTAACCATGACCAATTCACATTCGTTCTAGGGTTGTTGTTTTCTATAACTCGTTTATAGTGCCATTTAACCTCAAAAATACCAAAATGAAGTGTTTTGTAGGTTTGCTTGGTGACCAAGCAAAATTTATGTTTTCTTCATTCTGCGGAAAATCACATACGTTAGTTCTCAAAAACTATATAGTTTATCCCACTATAATGTGGAAAGTACACTTTCATCGATTCACTCATTCTCTCTTTTTGAAAAGTCTCACGAGTTGCAAAAGAGTTAACCATGACCAATTCACATTCGTTCTAGGGTTGTTGTTTTCTATAACTCGTTTATAGTGCCATTTAACCTCAAAAATACCAAAATGAAGTGTTTTGTAGGTTTGCTTGGTGACCAAGCAAAATTTATGTTTTCTTCATTCTGCGGAAAATCACATACGTTAGTTCTCAAAAACTCTATAGTTTATCCCACTATAATGTGGAAAGTGCAATTTCATCGATTCACTCATTCTCTCTTTTTGAAAAGTTCCACGAGTTGCAAAAGAGTTAACCATGATCAATTCACATTCGTTCTAGGGTTGTTGTTTTCTATAACTCGTTTATAGTGCCATTTAACCTCGAAAATACCAAAATGAAGTGTTTTGTAGGATTGCTTGGTGACCAAGCAAACTTTACTTTTTCTTTATTTTGCGGAAAATCACATTCGTTAGTGTTCAAAAACTCTATAGTTTATCCACTATAATGTGGAAAGTACACTTTCATCGATTCACTCATTTTCTCTTTTTGAAAAGTCTCACGAGTTGCAAAAGAGTTATCCATGACCAATTCACATTCTTTCTAGGGTTGTTGTTTTCTATAACTCGTTTATAGTGCCATTTAACCTCGAAAATACCAAAATGAAGTGTTTTGTAGGATTGCTTGGTGACCAAGCAAACTTTACGTTTTCTTTATTTTGCGGAAAATCACATTCGTTAGTGTTCAAAAACTCTATAATTTATCCCACTATAATGTGGAAAGTGCACTTTCATCGATTCACTCATTCTCTCTTTTTGAAAAGTCTCACGAGTTGCAAAAGAGTTAACCATGACCAATTCACATTCGTTCTAGGGTTGTTGTTTTCTATAACTCGTTTATAGTGCCATTTAACCTCAAAAATACCAAAATGAAGTGTTTTGTAGGTTTGCTTGGTGACCAAGCAAAATTTATGTTTTCTTCATTCTGCGGAAAATCACATACGTTAGTTCTCAAAAACTCTATAGTTTATCCCACTATAATGTGGAAAGTACACTTTCATCGATTCACTCATTCTCTCTTTTTGAAAAGTCTCACGAGTTGCAAAACAGTTAACCATGACCAATTCACATTCGTTCTAGGGTTGTTGTTTTCTCTAACTCGTTTATAGTGCCATTTAACCTCAAAAATACCAAAATGAAGTGTTTTGTAGGTTTGCTTGGTGACCAAGCAAAATTTATGTTTTCTTCATTCTGCGGAAAATCACATACGTTAGTTCTCAAAAACTCTATAGTTTATCCCACTATAATGTGGAAAGTACACTTTCATCGATTCACTCATTCTCTCTTTTTGAAAAGTCTCACGAGTTGCAAAAGAGTTAACCATGAACAATTCACATTCGTTCTAGGGTTGTTGTTTTCTATAACTCGTTTATAGTGCCAGTTAACCTTGAAAATACCAAAATGAAGTGTTTTGTAGGATTGCTTGGTGACCAAGCAAACTTTACGTTTTCTTTATTTTGCGGAAAATCACATTCGTTAGTGTTCAAAAACTCTATAGTTTATCCCACTATAATGTGGAAAGTGCACTTTCATCGATTCACTCATTCTCTCTTTTTGAAAAGTCTCACGAGTTGCAAAAGAGTTAACCATGACCAATTCACATTCGTTCTAGGGTTGTTGTTTTCTATAACTCGTTTATAGTGCCATTTAACCTCGAAAATACCAAAATGAAGTGTTTTGTAGGATTGCTTGGTGACCAAGCAAACTTTATGTTTTCTTCATTTTGCGGAAAATCACATACGTTAGTTCTCAAAAACTCTATAGTTTATCCCAATATAATGTGGAAAGTGCACTTTCATCGATTCACTCATTCTCTCTTTTTGAAAAGTCTCACGAGTTGCAAAAGAGTTAACCATGACCAATTCACATTCGTTCTAGGGTTGTTGTTTTCTATAACTCGTTTATAGTGCCATTTAACCTCGAAAATACCAAAATGAAGTGTTTTGTAGGATTGCTTGGTGACCAAGCAAACTTTATGTTTTCTTCATTTTGCGGAAAATCACATACGTTAGTTCTCAAAAACTCTATAGTTTATCCCACTATAATGTGGAAAGTGCACTTTCATGGATTCACTCATTCTCTATTTTTGAAAAGTCTCACGAGTTGCAAAAGAGTTAACCATGACCAATTCACATTCGTTCTAGGGTTGTTGTTTTCTATAACTCGTTTATAGTGCCATTTAACCTCAAAAATACCAAAATGAAGTGTTTTGTAGGTTTGCTTGGTGACCAAGCAAAATTTATGTTTTCTTCATTCTGCGGAAAATCACATACGTTAGTTCTCAAAAACTATATAGTTTATCCCACTATAATGTGGAAAGTACACTTTCATCGATTCACTCATTCTCTCTTTTTGAAAAGTCTCACGAGTTGCAAAAGAGTTAACCATGACCAATTCACATTCGTTCTAGGGTTGTTGTTTTCTATAACTCGTTTATAGTGCCATTTAACCTCAAAAATACCAAAATGAAGTGTTTTGTAGGTTTGCTTGGTGACCAAGCAAAATTTATGTTTTCTTCATTCTGCGGAAAATCACATACGTTAGTTCTCAAAAACTCTATAGTTTATCCCACTATAATGTGGAAAGTGCAATTTCATCGATTCACTCATTCTCTCTTTTTGAAAAGTTCCACGAGTTGCAAAAGAGTTAACCATGATCAATTCACATTCGTTCTAGGGTTGTTGTTTTCTATAACTCGTTTATAGTGCCATTTAACCTCGAAAATACCAAAATGAAGTGTTTTGTAGGATTGCTTGGTGACCAAGCAAACTTTACTTTTTCTTTATTTTGCGGAAAATCACATTCGTTAGTGTTCAAAAACTCTATAGTTTATCCACTATAATGTGGAAAGTACACTTTCATCGATTCACTCATTTTCTCTTTTTGAAAAGTCTCACGAGTTGCAAAAGAGTTATCCATGACCAATTCACATTCTTTCTAGGGTTGTTGTTTTCTATAACTCGTTTATAGTGCCATTTAACCTCGAAAATACCAAAATGAAGTGTTTTGTAGGATTGCTTGGTGACCAAGCAAACTTTACGTTTTCTTTATTTTGCGGAAAATCACATTCGTTAGTGTTCAAAAACTCTATAATTTATCCCACTATAATGTGGAAAGTGCACTTTCATCGATTCACTCATTCTCTCTTTTTGAAAAGTCTCACGAGTTGCAAAAGAGTTAACCATGACCAATTCACATTCGTTCTAGGGTTGTTGTTTTCTATAACTCGTTTATAGTGCCATTTAACCTCAAAAATACCAAAATGAAGTGTTTTGTAGGTTTGCTTGGTGACCAAGCAAAATTTATGTTTTCTTCATTCTGCGGAAAATCACATACGTTAGTTCTCAAAAACTCTATAGTTTATCCCACTATAATGTGGAAAGTACACTTTCATCGATTCACTCATTCTCTCTTTTTGAAAAGTCTCACGAGTTGCAAAAGAGTTAACCATGACCAATTCACATTTGTTCTAGGGTTGTTGTTTTCTATAACTCGTTTATAGTGCCATTTAACCTCGAAAATACCAAAATGAAGTGTTTTGTAGGATTGCTTGGTGACCAAGCAAACTTTACGTTTTCTTTATTTGCGGAAAATCACATTCGTTAGTGTTCAAAAACTCTATAGTTTATCCCACTATAATGTGGAAAGTGCACTTTCATCGATTCACTCATTCTCTCTTTTTGAAAAGTCTCACGAGTTGCAAAAGAGTTAACCATGACCAATTCACATTCGTTCTAGGGTTGTTGTTTTCTATAACTCGTTTATAGTGCCATTTAACCTCGAAAATACCAAAATGAAGTGTTTTGTAGGATTGCTTGGTGACCAAGCAAACTTTATGTTTTCTTCATTTTGCGGAAAATCACATACGTTAGTTCTCAAAAACTCTATAGTTTATCCCAATATAATGTGGAAAGTGCACTTTCATCGATTCACTCATTCTCTCTTTTTGAAAAGTCTCACGAGTTGCAAAAGAGTTAACCATGATCAATTCAGATTCGTTCTAGGGTTGTTGTTTTCTATAACTCGTTTATAGTGCCATTTAACCTCAAAAATACCAAAATGAAGTGTTTTGTAGGTTTGCTTGGTGACCAAGCAAAATTTATGTTTTCTTCATTCTGCGGAAAATCACATACGTTAGTTCTCAAAAACTCTATAGTTTATCCCACTATAATGTGGAAAGTACACTTTCATCGATTCACTCATTCTCTCTTTTTGAAAAGTCTCACGAGTTGCAAAAGAGTTAACCATGACCAATTCACATTCGTTCTAGGGTTGTTGTTTTCTATAACTCGTTTATAGTGCCATTTAACCTCAAAAATACCAAAATGAAGTGTTTTGTAGGTTTGCTTGGTGACCAAGCAAAATTTATGTTTTCTTCATTCTGCGGAAAATCACATACGTTAGTTCTCAAAAACTCTATAGTTTATCCCACTATAATGTGGAAAGTACACTTTCATCGATTCACTCATTCTCTCTTTTTGAAAAGTCTCACGAGTTGCAAAAGAGTTAACCATGACCAATTCACATTCGTTCTAGGGTTGTTGTTTTCTATAACTCGTTTATAGTGCCAGTTAACCTCGAAAATACCCAAATGAAGTGTTTTGTAGGATTGCTTGGTGACCAAGCAAACTTTACGTTTTCTTTATTTTGCGGAAAATCACATTCGTTAGTGTTCAAAAACTCTATAGTTTATCCCACTATAATGTGGAAAGTGCACTTTCATCGATTCACTCATTCTCTCTTTTTGAAAAGTCTCACGAGTTGCAAAAGAGTTAACCATGACCAATTCACATTCGTTCTAGGATTGTTGTTTTCTATAACTCGTTTATAGTGCAATTTAACCTCGAAAATACCAAAATGAAGTGTTTTGTAGGATTGCTTGGTGACCAAGCAAACTTTATGTTTTCTTCATTTTGCGGAAAATCACATACGTTAGTTCTCAAAAACTCTATAGTTTATCCCAATATAATGTGGAAAGTGCACTTTCATCGATTCACTCATTCTCTCTTTTTGAAAAGTCTCACGAGTTGCAAAAGAGTTAACCATGACCAATTCACATTCGTTCTAGGGTTGTTGTTTTCTATAACTCGTTTATAGTTCCATTTAACCTCGAAAATACCAAAATGAAGTGTTTTGTAGGATTGCTTGGTGACCAAGCAAACTTTATGTTTTCTTCATTTTGCGGAAAATCACATACGTTAGTTCTCAAAAACTCTATAGTTTATCCCACTATAATGTGGAAAGTGCACTTTCATCGATTCACTCATTCTCTCTTTTTGAAAAGTCTCACGAGTTGCAAAAGAGTTAACCATGACCAATTCACATTCGTTCTAGGGTTGTTGTTTTCTATAACTCGTTTATAGTGCCATTTAACCTCAAAAATACCAAAATGAAGTGTTTTGTAGGTTTGCTTGGTGACCAAGCAAAATTTATGTTTTCTTCATTCTGCGGAAAATCACATACGTTAGTTCTCAAAAACTCTATAGTTTATCCCACTATAATGTGGAAAGTACATTTTCATCGATTCACTCATTCTCTCTTTTTGAAAAGTCTCACGAGTTGCAAAAGAGTTAACCATGACCAATTCACATTCGTTCTAGGGTTGTTGTTTTCTATAACTCGTTTATAGTGCCAGTTAACCTCGAAAATACCAAAATGAAGTGTTTTGTAGGATTGCTTGGTGACCAAGCAAACTTTACATTTTCTTTATTTTGCGGAAAATCACATTCGTTAGTGTTCAAAAACTCTATAGTTTATCCCACTATAATGTGGAAAGTGCACTTTCATCGATTCACTCATTCTCTCTTTTTGAAAAGTCTCACGAGTTGCAAAAGAGTTAACCATGACCAATTCACATTCGTTCTAGGGTTGTTGTTTTCTATAACTCGTTTATAGTGCCAGTTAACCTCGAAAATACCAAAATGAAGTGTTTTGTAGGATTGCTTGGTGACCAAGCAAACTTTACGTTTTCTTTATTTTGCGGAAAATCACATTCGTTAGTGTTCAAAAACTCTATAGTTTATCCCACTATAATGTGGAAAGTGCACTTTCATCGATTCACTCATTCTCTCTTTTTGAAAAGTCTCACGAGTTGCAAAAGAGTTAACCATGACCAATTCACATTCGTTCTAGGGTTGTTGTTTTCTATAACTCGTTTATAGTGCCATTTAACCTCGAAAATACCAAAATGAAGTGTTTTGTAGGATTGCTTGGTGACCAAGCAAACTTTATGTTTTCTTCATTTTGCGGAAAATCACATACGTTAGTTCTCAAAAACTCTATAGTTTATCCCAATATAATGTGGAAAGTGCACTTTCATCGATTCACTCATTCTCTCTTTTTGAAAAGTCTCACGAGTTGCAAAAGAGTTAACCATGACCAATTCACATTCGTTCTAGGGTTGTTGTTTTCTATAACTCGTTTATAGTGCCATTTAACCTCGAAAATACCAAAATGAAGTGTTTTGTAGGATTGCTTGGTGACCAAGCAAACTTTATGTTTTCTTCATTTTGAGGAAAATCACATACGTTAGTTCTCAAAAACTCTATAGTTTATCCCACTATAATGTGGAAAGTGCACTTTCATGGATTCACTCATTCTCTCTTTTTGAAAAGTCTCACGAGTTGCAAAAGAGTTAACCATGACCAATTCACATTCGTTCTAGGGTTGTTGTTTTCTATAACTCGTTTATAGTGCCATTTAACCTCAAAAATACCAAAATGAAGTGTTTTGTAGGTTTGCTTGGTGACCAAGCAAAATTTATGTTTTCTTCATTCTGCGGAAAATCACATACGTTAGTTCTCAAAAACTATATAGTTTATCCCACTATAATGTGGAAAGTACACTTTCATCGATTCACTCATTCTCTCTTTTTGAAAAGTCTCACGAGTTGCAAAAGAGTTAACCATGACCAATTCACATTCGTTCTAGGGTTGTTGTTTTCTATAACTCGTTTATAGTGCCATTTAACCTCAAAAATACCAAAATGAAGTGTTTTGTAGGTTTGCTTGGTGACCAAGCAAAATTTATGTTTTCTTCATTCTGCGGAAAATCACATACGTTAGTTCTCAAAAACTCTATAGTTTATCCCACTATAATGTGGAAAGTGCAATTTCATCGATTCACTCATTCTCTCTTTTTGAAAAGTTCCACGAGTTGCAAAAGAGTTAACCATGATCAATTCACATTCGTTCTAGGGTTGTTGTTTTCTATAACTCGTTTATAGTGCCATTTAACCTCGAAAATACCAAAATGAAGTGTTTTGTAGGATTGCTTGGTGACCAAGCAAACTTTACTTTTTCTTTATTTTGCGGAAAATCACATTCGTTAGTGTTCAAAAACTCTATAGTTTATCCACTATAATGTGGAAAGTACACTTTCATCGATTCACTCATTTTCTCTTTTTGAAAAGTCTCACGAGTTGCAAAAGAGTTATCCATGACCAATTCACATTCTTTCTAGGGTTGTTGTTTTCTATAACTCGTTTATAGTGCCATTTAACCTCGAAAATACCAAAATGAAGTGTTTTGTAGGATTGCTTGGTGACCAAGCAAACTTTACGTTTTCTTTATTTTGCGGAAAATCACATTCGTTAGTGTTCAAAAACTCTATAATTTATCCCACTATAATGTGGAAAGTGCACTTTCATCGATTCACTCATTCTCTCTTTTTGAAAAGTCTCACGAGTTGCAAAAGAGTTAACCATGACCAATTCACATTCGTTCTAGGGTTGTTGTTTTCTATAACTCGTTTATAGTGCCATTTAACCTCAAAAATACCAAAATGAAGTGTTTTGTAGGTTTGCTTGGTGACCAAGCAAAATTTATGTTTTCTTCATTCTGCGGAAAATCACATACGTTAGTTCTCAAAAACTCTATAGTTTATCCCACTATAATGTGGAAAGTACACTTTCATCGATTCACTCATTCTCTCTTTTTGAAAAGTCTCACGAGTTGCAAAACAGTTAACCATGACCAATTCACATTCGTTCTAGGGTTGTTGTTTTCTATAACTCGTTTATAGTGCCATTTAACCTCAAAAATACCAAAATGAAGTGTTTTGTAGGTTTGCTTGGTGACCAAGCAAAATTTATGTTTTCTTCATTCTGCGGAAAATCACATACGTTAGTTCTCAAAAACTCTATAGTTTATCCCACTATAATGTGGAAAGTACACTTTCATCGATTCACTCATTTTCTCTTTTTGAAAAGTCTCACGAGTTGCAAAAGAGTTAACCATGAACAATTCACATTCGTTCTAGGGTTGTTGTTTTCTATAACTCGTTTATAGTGCCAGTTAACCTTGAAAATACCAAAATGAAGTGTTTTGTAGGATTGCTTGGTGACCAAGCAAACTTTACGTTTTCTTTATTTTGCGGAAAATCACATTCGTTAGTGTTCAAAAACTCTATAGTTTATCCCACTATAATGTGGAAAGTGCACTTTCATCGATTCACTCATTCTCTCTTTTTGAAAAGTCTCACGAGTTGCAAAAGAGTTAACCATGACCAATTCACATTCGTTCTAGGGTTGTTGTTTTCTATAACTCGTTTATAGTGCCATTTAACCTCGAAAATACCAAAATGAAGTGTTTTGTAGGATTGCTTGGTGACCAAGCAAACTTTATGTTTTCTTCATTTTGCGGAAAATCACATACGTTAGTTCTCAAAAACTCTATAGTTTATCCCAATATAATGTGGAAAGTGCACTTTCATCGATTCACTCATTCTCTCTTTTTGAAAAGTCTCACGAGTTGCAAAAGAGTTAACCATGACCAATTCACATTCGTTCTAGGGTTGTTGTTTTCTATAACTCGTTTATAGTGCCATTTAACCTCGAAAATACCAAAATGAAGTGTTTTGTAGGATTGCTTGGTGACCAAGCAAACTTTATGTTTTCTTCATTTTGCGGAAAATCACATACGTTAGTTCTCAAAAACTCTATAGTTTATCCCACTATAATGTGGAAAGTGCACTTTCATGGATTCACTCATTCTCTATTTTTGAAAAGTCTCACGAGTTGCAAAAGAGTTAACCATGACCAATTCACATTCGTTCTAGGGTTGTTGTTTTCTATAACTCGTTTATAGTGCCATTTAACCTCAAAAATACCAAAATGAAGTGTTTTGTAGGTTTGCTTGGTGACCAAGCAAAATTTATGTTTTCTTCATTCTGCGGAAAATCACATACGTTAGTTCTCAAAAACTATATAGTTTATCCCACTATAATGTGGAAAGTACACTTTCATCGATTCACTCATTCTCTCTTTTTGAAAAGTCTCACGAGTTGCAAAAGAGTTAACCATGACCAATTCACATTCGTTCTAGGGTTGTTGTTTTCTATAACTCGTTTATAGTGCCATTTAACCTCAAAAATACCAAAATGAAGTGTTTTGTAGGTTTGCTTGGTGACCAAGCAAAATTTATGTTTTCTTCATTCTGCGGAAAATCACATACGTTAGTTCTCAAAAACTCTATAGTTTATCCCACTATAATGTGGAAAGTGCAATTTCATCGATTCACTCATTCTCTCTTTTTGAAAAGTTCCACGAGTTGCAAAAGAGTTAACCATGATCAATTCACATTCGTTCTAGGGTTGTTGTTTTCTATAACTCGTTTATAGTGCCATTTAACCTCGAAAATACCAAAATGAAGTGTTTTGTAGGATTGCTTGGTGACCAAGCAAACTTTACTTTTTCTTTATTTTGCGGAAAATCACATTCGTTAGTGTTCAAAAACTCTATAGTTTATCCACTATAATGTGGAAAGTACACTTTCATCGATTCACTCATTTTCTCTTTTTGAAAAGTCTCACGAGTTGCAAAAGAGTTATCCATGACCAATTCACATTCTTTCTAGGGTTGTTGTTTTCTATAACTCGTTTATAGTGCCATTTAACCTCGAAAATACCAAAATGAAGTGTTTTGTAGGATTGCTTGGTGACCAAGCAAACTTTACGTTTTCTTTATTTTGCGGAAAATCACATTCGTTAGTGTTCAAAAACTCTATAATTTATCCCACTATAATGTGGAAAGTGCACTTTCATCGATTCACTCATTCTCTCTTTTTGAAAAGTCTCACGAGTTGCAAAAGAGTTAACCATGACCAATTCACATTCGTTCTAGGGTTGTTGTTTTCTATAACTCGTTTATAGTGCCATTTAACCTCAAAAATACCAAAATGAAGTGTTTTGTAGGTTTGCTTGGTGACCAAGCAAAATTTATGTTTTCTTCATTCTGCGGAAAATCACATACGTTAGTTCTCAAAAACTCTATAGTTTATCCCACTATAATGTGGAAAGTACACTTTCATCGATTCACTCATTCTCTCTTTTTGAAAAGTCTCACGAGTTGCAAAAGAGTTAACCATGACCAATTCACATTTGTTCTAGGGTTGTTGTTTTCTATAACTCGTTTATAGTGCCATTTAACCTCGAAAATACCAAAATGAAGTGTTTTGTAGGATTGCTTGGTGACCAAGCAAACTTTACGTTTTCTTTATTTTGCGGAAAATCACATTCGTTAGTGTTCAAAAACTCTATAGTTTATCCCACTATAATGTGGAAAGTGCACTTTCATCGATTCACTCATTCTCTCTTTTTGAAAAGTCTCACGAGTTGCAAAAGAGTTAACCATGACCAATTCACATTCGTTCTAGGGTTGTTGTTTTCTATAACTCGTTTATAGTGCCATTTAACCTCGAAAATACCAAAATGAAGTGTTTTGTAGGATTGCTTGGTGACCAAGCAAACTTTATGTTTTCTTCATTTTGCGGAAAATCACATACGTTAGTTCTCAAAAACTCTATAGTTTATCCCAATATAATGTGGAAAGTGCACTTTCATCGATTCACTCATTCTCTCTTTTTGAAAAGTCTCACGAGTTGCAAAAGAGTTAACCATGACCAATTCACATTCGTTCTAGGGTTGTTGTTTTCTATAACTCGTTTATAGTGCCATTTAACCTCGAAAATACCAAAATGAAGTGTTTTGTAGGATTGCTTGGTGACCAAGCAAACTTTATGTTTTCTTCATTTTGCGGAAAATCACATACGTTAGTTCTCAAAAACTCTATAGTTTATCCCACTATAATGTGGAAAGTGCACTTTCATGGATTCACTCATTCTCTCTTTTTGAAAAGTCTCACGAGTTGCAAAAGAGTTAACCATGACCAATTCACATTCGTTCTAGGGTTGTTGTTTTCTATAACTCGTTTATAGTGCCATTTAACCTCAAAAATACCAAAATGAAGTGTTTTGTAGGTTTGCTTGGTGACCAAGCAAAATTTATGTTTTCTTCATTCTGCGGAAAATCACATACGTTAGTTCTCAAAAACTATATAGTTTATCCCACTATAATGTGGAAAGTACACTTTCATCGATTCACTCATTCTCTCTTTTTGAAAAGTCTCACGAGTTGCAAAAGAGTTAACCATGACCAATTCACATTCGTTCTAGGGTTGTTGTTTTCTATAACTCGTTTATAGTGCCATTTAACCTCAAAAATACCAAAATGAAGTGTTTTGTAGGTTTGCTTGGTGACCAAGCAAAATTTATGTTTTCTTCATTCTGCGGAAAATCACATACGTTAGTTCTCAAAAACTCTATAGTTTATCCCACTATAATGTGGAAAGTGCAATTTCATCGATTCACTCATTCTCTCTTTTTGAAAAGTTCCACGAGTTGCAAAAGAGTTAACCATGATCAATTCACATTCGTTCTAGGGTTGTTGTTTTCTATAACTCGTTTATAGTGCCATTTAACCTCGAAAATACCAAAATGAAGTGTTTTGTAGGATTGCTTGGTGACCAAGCAAACTTTACTTTTTCTTTATTTTGCGGAAAATCACATTCGTTAGTGTTCAAAAACTCTATAGTTTATCCACTATAATGTGGAAAGTACACTTTCATCGATTCACTCATTTTCTCTTTTTGAAAAGTCTCACGAGTTGCAAAAGAGTTATCCATGACCAATTCACATTCTTTCTAGGGTTGTTGTTTTCTATAACTCGTTTATAGTGCCATTTAACCTCGAAAATACCAAAATGAAGTGTTTTGTAGGATTGCTTGGTGACCAAGCAAACTTTACGTTTTCTTTATTTTGCGGAAAATCACATTCGTTAGTGTTCAAAAACTCTATAATTTATCCCACTATAATGTGGAAAGTGCACTTTCATCGATTCACTCATTCTCTCTTTTTGAAAAGTCTCACGAGTTGCAAAAGAGTTAACCATGACCAATTCACATTCGTTCTAGGGTTGTTGTTTTCTATAACTCGTTTATAGTGCCATTTAACCTCAAAAATACCAAAATGAAGTGTTTTGTAGGTTTGCTTGGTGACCAAGCAAAATTTATGTTTTCTTCATTCTGCGGAAAATCACATACGTTAGTTCTCAAAAACTCTATAGTTTATCCCACTATAATGTGGAAAGTACACTTTCATCGATTCACTCATTCTCTCTTTTTGAAAAGTCTCACGAGTTGCAAAACAGTTAACCATGACCAATTCACATTCGTTCTAGGGTTGTTGTTTTCTATAACTCGTTTATAGTGCCATTTAACCTCAAAAATACCAAAATGAAGTGTTTTGTAGGTTTGCTTGGTGACCAAGCAAAATTTATGTTTTCTTCATTCTGCGGAAAATCACATACGTTAGTTCTCAAAAACTCTATAGTTTATCCCACTATAATGTGGAAAGTACACTTTCATCGATTCACTCATTCTCTCTTTTTGAAAAGTCTCACGAGTTGCAAAAGAGTTAACCATGAACAATTCACATTCGTTCTAGGGTTGTTGTTTTCTATAACTCGTTTATAGTGCCAGTTAACCTCGAAAATACCAAAATGAAGTGTTTTGTAGGATTGCTTGGTGACCAAGCAAACTTTACGTTTTCTTTATTTTGCGGAAAATCACATTCGTTAGTGTTCAAAAACTCTATAGTTTATCCCACTATAATGTGGAAAGTACACTTTCATCGATTCACTCATTCTCTCTTTTTGAAAAGTCTCACGAGTTGCAAAAGAGTTAACCATGACCAATTCACATTCGTTCAAAGGTTGTTGTTTTCTATAACTCGTTTATAGCGCCATTTAACCTCAAAAATACCAAAATGAAGTGTTTTGTAGGTTTGCTTGGTGACCAAGCAAAATTTATGTTTTCTTCATTCTGCGGAAAATTACATACGTTAGTTCTCAAAAACTCTATAGTTTATCCCACTATAATGTGGAAAGTACACTTTCATCGATTCACTCATTCTCTCTTTTTGAAAAGTCTCACGAGTTGCAAAAGAGTTAACCATGACCAATTCACATTCGTTCTAGGGTTGTTGTTTTCTATAACTCGTTTATAGTGCCATTTAACCTAAAAAATACCAAAATGAAGTGTTTTGTAGGTTTGCTTGGTGACCAAGCAAAATTTATGTTTTCTTCATTCTGCGGAAAATCACATACGTTAGTTCTCAAAAACTCTATAGTTTATCCCACTATAATGTGGAAAGTACACTTTCATCGATTCACTCATTCTCTCTTTTTGAAAAGTCTCACGAGTTGCAAAAGAGTTAACCATGACCAATTCACATTCGTTCTAGGGTTGTTGTTTTCTATAACTCGTTTATAGTGCCAGTTAACCTCGAAAATACCAAAATGAAGTGTTTTGTAGGATTGCTTGGTGACCAAGCAAACTTTACGTTTTCTTTATTTTGCGGAAAATCACATACGTTAGTTCTCAAAAACTCTATAGTTTATCCCACTATAATGTGGAAAGTACACTTTCATCGATTCACTCATTCTCTCTTTTTGAAAAGTCTCACAAGTTGCAAAAGAGTTAACCATGACCAATTCACATTCGTTCTAGGGTTGTTGTTTTCTATAACTCGTTTATAGTGCCATTTAACCTCGAAAATACCAAAATGAAGTGTTTTGTAGGATTGCTTGGTGACCAAGCAAACTTTATGTTTTCTTCATTCTGCGGAAAATCACATACGTTAGTTCTCAAAAACTCTATAGTTTATCCCACTATAATGTGGAAAGTGCAATTTCATCGATTCACTCATTCTCTCTTTTTGAAAAGTTCCACGAGTTGCAAAAGAGTTAACCATGATCAATTCACATTCGTTCTAGGGTTGTTGTTTTCTATAACTCGTTTATAGTGCCATTTAACCTCGAAAATACCAAAATGAAGTGTTTTGTAGGATTGCTTGACCAAGCAAACTTTACTTTTTCTTTATTTTGCGGAAAATCACATTCGTTAGTGTTCAAAAACTCTATAGTTTATCCACTATAATGTGGAAAGTACACTTTCATCGATTCACTCATTTTCTCTTTTTGAAAAGTCTCACGAGTTGCAAAAGAGTTATCCATGACCAATTCACATTCTTTCTAGGGTTGTTGTTTTCTATAACTCGTTTATAGTGCCATTTAACCTCGAAAATACCAAAATGAAGTGTTTTGTAGGATTGCTTGGTGACCAAGCAAACTTTACGTTTTCTTTATTTTGCGGAAAATCACATTCGTTAGTGTTCAAAAACTCTATAGTTTATCCCACTATAATGTGGAAAGTACACTTTCATCGATTCACTCATTCTCTTTTTTTGAAAAGTCTCACGAGTTGCAAAAGAGTTAACCATGACCAATTCACATTCGTTCTAGGGTTGTTGTTTTCTATAACTCGTTTATAGTGCCATTTAACCTCGAAAATACCAAAATGAAGTGTTTTGTAGGATTGCTTGGTGACCAAGCAAACTTTATGTTTTCTTCATTTTGCGGAAAATCACATACGTTAGTTCTCAAAAACTCTATAGTTTATCCCACTATAATGTGGAAAGTGCACTTTCATCGATTCACTCATTCTCTCTTTTTGAAAAGTCTCACGAGTTGCAAAAGAGTTAACCATGACCAATTCACATTCGTTCTAGGGTTGTTGTTTTCTATAACTCGTTTATAGTGCCATTTAACCTCAAAAATACCAAAATGAAGTGTTTTGTAGGTTTGCTTGGTGACCAAGCAAAATTTATGTTTTCTTCATTCTACGGAAAATCACATACGTTAGTTCTCAAAAACTCTATAGTTTATCCCACTATAATGTGGAAAGTACACTTTCATCGATTCACTCATTCTCTCTTTTTGAAAAGTCTCACGAGTTGCAAAAGAGTTAACCATGACCAATTCACATTCGTTCTAGGGTTGTTGTTTTCTATAACTCGTTTATAGTGCCATTTAACCTCAAAAATACCAAAATGAAGTGTTTTGTAGGTTTGCTTGGTGTTCAAAAACTCTATAGTTTATCCCACTATAGTGTGGAAAGTGCACTTTCATCGATTCACTCATTCTCTCTTTTTGAAAAGTCTCACGAGTTGCAAAAGAGTTAACCATGACCAATTCACATTCGTTCTAGGGTTGTTGTTTTCTATAACTCGTTTATAGTGCCAGTTAACCTCGAAAATACCAAAATGAAGTGTTTTGTAGGATTGTTTGGTGACCAAGCAAACTTTACGTTTTCTTCATTTTGCGGAAAATCACATACGTTAGTTCTCAAAAACTCTATAGTTTATCCCAATATAATGTGGAAAGTGCACTTTCATCGATTCACTCATTCTCTCTTTTTGAAAAGTCTCACGAGTTGCAAAAGAGTTAACCATGACCAATTCACATTCGTTCTAGGGTTGTTGTTTTCTATAACTCGTTTATAGTGCCATTTAACCTCGAAAATACCAAAATGAAGTGTTTTGTAGGATTGCTTGGTGACCAAGCAAACTTTATATTTTCTCATTTTGCGGAAAATCACATACGTTAGTTCTCAAAAACTCTATAGTTTATCCCACTATAATGTGGAAAGTGCACTTTCATCGATTCACTCATTCTCTCTTTTTGAAAAGTCTCACGAGTTGCAAAAGAGTTAACCATGACCAATTCACATTCGTTCTAGGGTTGTTGTTTTCTATAACTCGTTTATAGTGTCATTTAACCTCAAAAATACCAAAATGAAGTGTTTTGTAGGTTTGCTTGGTGACCAAGCAAAATTTATGTTTTCTTCATTCTGCGGAAAATCACATACGTTAGTTCTCAAAAACTCTATAGTTTATCCCACTATAATGTGGAAAGTACACTTTCATCGATTCACTCATTCTCTCTTTTTGAAAAGTCTCACGAGTTGCAAAAGAGTTAACCATGACCAATTCACATTCGTTCTAGGGTTGTTGTTTTCTATAACTCGTTTATAGTGCCATTTAACCTCAAAAATACCAAAATGAAGTGTTTTGTAGGTTTGCTTGGTGACCAAGCAAAATTTATGTTTTCTTCATTCTGCGGAAAATCACATACGTTAGATCTCAAAAACTCTATAGTTTATCCCACTATAATGTGGAAAGTACACTTTCATCGATTCACTCATTCTCTGTTTTTGAAAAGTCTCACGAGTTGCAAAAGAGTTAACCATGACCAATTCACATTCGTTCTAGGGTTGTTGTTTTCTATAACTCGTTTATAGTGCCAGTTAACCTCGAAAATACCAAAATGAAGTGTTTTGTAGGATTGCTTGGTGACCAAGCAAACTTTACGTTTTCTTTATTTTGCGGAAAATCACATTCGTTAGTGTTCAAAAACTCTATAGTTTATCCCACTATAATGTGGAAAGTGCACTTTCATCGATTCACTCATTCTCTCTTTTTGAAAAGTCTCACGAGTTGCAAAAGAGTTAACCATGACCAATTCACATTCGTTCTAGGGTTGTTGTTTTGTATAACTCGTTTATAGTGCCATTTAACCTCAAAAATACCAAAATGAAGTGTTTTGTAGGTTTGCTTGGTGACCAAGCAAAATTTATATTTTCTTCATTCTGCGGAAAATCACATACGTTAGTTCTCAAAAACTCTATAGTTTATCCCACTATAATGTGGAAAGTGCACTTTCATCGATTCACTCATTCTCTCTTTTTGAAAAGTCTCACGAGTTGCAAAAGAGTTAACCATGACCAATTCACATTCGTTCTAGGGTTGTTGTTTTCTATAACTCGTTTATAGTGTCATTTAACCTCAAAAATACCAAAATGAAGTGTTTTGTAGGTTTGCTTGGTGACCAAGCAAAATTTATGTTTTCTTCATTCTGCGGAAAATCACATACGTTAGTTCTCAAAAACTCTATAGTTTATCCCACTATAATGTGGAAAGTACACTTTCATCGATTCACTCATTCTCTCTTTTTGAAAAGTCTCACGAGTTGCAAAAGAGTTAACCATGACCAATTCACATTCGTTCTAGGGTTGTTGTTTTCTATAACTCGTTTATAGTGCCATTTAACCTCAAAAATACCAAAATGAAGTGTTTTGTAGGTTTGCTTGGTGACCAAGCAAAATTTATGTTTTCTTCATTCTGCGGAAAATCACATACGTTAGTTCTCAAAAACTCTATAGTTTATCCCACTATAATGTGGAAAGTACACTTTCATCGATTCACTCATTCTCTCTTTTTGAAAAGTCTCACGAGTTGCAAAAGAGTTAACCATGACCAATTCACATTCGTTCTAGGGTTGTTGTTTTCTATAACTCGTTTATAGTGCCATTTAACCTCAAAAATACCAAAATGAAGTGTTTTGTAGGTTTGCTTGGTGACCAAGCAAAATTTATATTTTCTTCATTCTGCGGAAAATCACATACGTTAGTTCTCAAAAACTCTATAGTTTATCCCACTATAATGTGGAAAGTGCACTTTCATCGATTCACTCATTCTCTCTTTTTGAAAAGTCTCACGAGTTGCAAAAGAGTTAACCATGACCAATTCACATTCGTTCTAGGGTTGTTGTTTTCTATAACTCGTTTATAGTGCCAGGTAACCTCGAAAATACCAAAATGAAGTGTTTTGTAGGATTGCTTGGTGACCAAGCAAACTTTACGTTTTCTTCATTTTGCGGAAAATCACATACGTTAGTTCTCAAAAACTCTATAGTTTATCCCAATATAATGTGGAAAGTGCACTTTCATCGATTCACTCATTCTCTCTTTTTGAAAAGTCTCACGAGTTGCAAAAGAGTTAACCATGACCAATTCACATTAGTTCTAGGGTTGTTGTTTTCTATAACTCGTTTATAGTGCCATTTAACCTCGAAAATACCAAAATGAAGTGTTTTGTAGGATTGCTTGGTGACCAAGCAAACTTTATATTTTCTCATTTTGCGGAAAATCACATACGTTAGTTCTCAAAAACTCTATAGTTTATCCCACTATAATGTGGAAAGTGCACTTTCATCGATTCACTCATTCTCTCTTTTTGAAAAGTCTCACGAGTTGCAAAAGAGTTAACCATGACCAATTCACATTCGTTCTAGGGTTGTTGTTTTCTATAACTCGTTTATAGTGTCATTTAACCTCAAAAATACCAAAATGAAGTGTTTTGTAGGTTTGCTTGGTGACCAAGCAAAATTTATGTTTTCTTCATTCTGCGGAAAATCACATACGTTAGTTCTCAAAAACTCTATAGTTTATCCCACTATAATGTGGAAAGTACACTTTCATCGATTCACTCATTCTCTCTTTTTGAAAAGTCTCACGAGTTGCAAAAGAGTTAACCATGACCAATTCACATTCGTTCTAGGGTTGTTGTTTTCTATAACTCGTTTATAGTGCCATTTAACCTCAAAAATACAAAATGAAGTGTTTTGTAGGTTTGCTTGGTGACCAAGCAAAATTTATGTTTTCTTCATTCTGCGGAAAATCACATACGTTAGTTCTCAAAAACTCTATAGTTTATCCCACTATAATGTGGAAAGTACACTTTCATCGATTCACTCATTCTCTCTTTTTGAAAAGTCTCACGAGTTGCAAAAGAGTTAACCATGACCAATTCACATTCGTTCTAGGGTTGTTGTTTTCTATAACTCGTTTATAGTGCCAGTTAACCTCGAAAATACCAAAATGAAGTGTTTTGTAGGATTGCTTGGTGACCAAGCAAACTTTACGTTTTCTTTATTTTGCGGAAAATCACATTCGTTAGTGTTCAAAAACTCTATAGTTTATCCCACTATAATGTGGAAAGTGCACTTTCATCGATTCACTCATTCTCTCTTTTTGAAAAGTCTCACGAGTTGCAAAAGAGTTAACCATGACCAATTCACATTCGTTCTAGGGTTGTTGTTTTGTATAACTCGTTTATAGTGCCATTTAACCTCAAAAATACCAAAATGAAGTGTTTTGTAGGTTTGCTTGGTGACCAAGCAAAATTTATGTTTTCTTCATTCTGCGGAAAATCACATACGTTAGTTCTCAAAAACTCTATAGTTTATCCCACTATAATGTGGAAAGTACACTTTCATCGATTCACTCATTCTCTCTTTTTGAAAAGTCTCACGAGTTGCAAAAGAGTTAACCATGACCAATTCACATTCGTTCTAGGGTTGTTGTTTTCTATAACTCGTTTATAGTGCCATTTAACCTCAAAAATACCAAAATGAAGTGTTTTGTAGGTTTGCTTGGTGACCAAGCAAAATTTATGTTTTCTTCATTCTGCGGAAAATCACATACGTTAGTTCTCAAAAACTCTATAGTTTATCCCACTATAATGTGGAAAGTACACTTTCATCGATTCACTCATTCTCTCTTTTTGAAAAGTCTCACGAGTTGCAAAAGAGTTAACCATGACCAATTCACATTCGTTCTAGGGTTGTTGTTTTCTATAACTCGTTTATAGTGCCAGTTAACCTCGAAAATACCAAAATGAAGTGTTTTGTAGGATTGCTTGGTGACCAAGCAAACTTTACGTTTTCTTCATTCTGCGGAAAATCACATACGTTAGTTCTCAAAAACTCTATAGTTTATCCCACTATAATGTGGAAAGTGCAATTTCATCGATTCACTCATTCTCTCTTTTTGAAAAGTCTCACGAGTTGCAAAAGAGTTAACCATGACCAATTCACATTCGTTCTAGGGTTGTTGTTTTCTATAACTCGTTTATAGTGCCATTTAACCTCAAAAATACCAAAATGAAGTGTTTTGTAGGATTGCTTGGTGACCAAGCAAACTTTATGTTTTCTTCATTTTGCGGAAAATCACATACGTTAGTTCTCAAAAACTCTATAGTTTATCCCACTATAATGTGGAAAGTACACTTTCATCGATTCACTCATTCTCTCTTTTTGAAAAGTCTCACGAGTTGCAAAAGAGTTAACCATGACCAATTCACATTTGTTCTAGGGTTGTTGTTTTCTATAACTCGTTTATAGTGCCATTTAACCTCGAAAATACCAAAATGAAGTGTTTTGTAGGATTGCTTGGTGACCAAGCAAACTTTACGTTTTCTTTATTTTGCGGAAAATCACATACGTTAGTTCTCAAAAACTCTATAGTTTATCCCACTATAATGTGGAAAGTGCAATTTCATCGATTCACTCATTCTCTCTTTTTGAAAAGTCTCACGAGTTGCAAAAGAGTTAACCATGACCAATTCACATTCGTTCTAGGGTTGTTGTTTTCTATAACTCGTTTATAGTGCCATTTAACCTCAAAAATACCAAAATGAAGTGTTTTGTAGGATTGCTTGGTGACCAAGCAAACTTTATGTTTTCTTCATTCTGCGGAAAATCACATACGTTAGTTCTCAAAAACTCTATAGTTTATCCCACTATAATGTGGAAAGTGCAATTTCATCGATTCACTCATTCTCTCTTTTTGAAAAGTTCCACGAGTTGCAAAAGAGTTAACCATGATAAATTCACATTCGTTCTAGGGTTGTTGTTTTCTATAACTCGTTTATAGTGCCATTTAACCTCGAAAATACCAAAATGAAGTGTTTTGTAGGATTGCTTGACCAAGCAAACTTTACTTTTTCTTTATTTTGCGGAAAATCACATTCGTTAGTGTTCAAAAACTCTATAGTTTATCCACTATAATGTGGAAAGTACACTTTCATCGATTCACTCATTTTCTCTTTTTGAAAAGTCTCACGAGTTGCAAAAGAGTTATCCATGACCAATTCACATTCTTTCTAGGGTTGTTGTTTTCTATAACTCGTTTATAGTGCTATTTAACCTCGAAAATACCAAAATGAAGTGTTTTGTAGGATTGCTTGGTGACCAAGCAAACTTTACGTTTTCTTTATTTTGCGGAAAATCACATTCGTTAGTGTTCAAAAACTCTATAGTTTATCCCACTATAATGTGGAAAGTACACTTTCATCGATTCACTCATTCTCTCTTTTTGAAAAGTCTCACGAGTTGCAAAAGAGTTAACCATGACCAATTCACATTCGTTCTAGGGTTGTTGTTTTCTATAACTCGTTTATAGTGCCATTTAACCTCGAAAATACCAAAATGAAGTGTTTTGTAGGATTGCTTGGTGACCAAGCAAACTTTATGTTTTCTTCATTTTGCGGAAAATCACATACGTTAGTTCTCAAAAACTCTATAGTTTATCCCACTATAATGTGGAAAGTGCACTTTCATCGATTCACTCATTCTCTCTTTTTGAAAAGTCTCACGAGTTGCAAAAGAGTTAACCATGACCAATTCACATTCGTTCTAGGGTTGTTGTTTTCTATAACTCGTTTATAGTGCCATTTAACCTCAAAAATACCAAAATGAAGTGTTTTGTAGGTTTGCTTGGTGACCAAGCAAAATTTATGTTTTCTTCATTCTGCGGAAAATCACATACGTTAGTTCTCAAAAACTCTATAGTTTATCCCACTATAATGTGGAAAGTACACTTTCATCGATTCACTCATTCTCTCTTTTGGAAAAGTCTCACGAGTTGCAAAAGAGTTAACCATGACCAATTCACATTCGTTCTAGGGTTGTTGTTTTCTATAACTCGTTTATAGTGCCATTTAACCTCAAAAATACCAAAATGAAGTGTTTTGTAGGATTGCTTGGTGACCAAGCAAAATTTATGTTTTCTTCATTCTGCGGAAAATCACATACGTTAGTTCTCAAAAACTCTATAGTTTATCCCACTATAATGTGGAAAGTACACTTTCATCGATTCACTCATTCTCTCTTTTTGAAAAGTCTCACGAGTTGCAAAAGAGTTAACCATGACCAATTCACATTCGTTCTAGGGTTGTTGTTTTCTATAACTCGTTTATAGTGCCAGTTAACCTCGAAGATACCAAAATGAAGTGTTTTGTAGGATTGCTTGGTGACCAAGCAAACTTTATGTTTTCTTCATTTTGCGGAAAATCACATACGTTAGTTCTCAAAAACTCTATAGTTTATCCCACTATAATGTGGAAAGTGCACTTTCATCGATTCACTCATTCTCTCTTTTTGAAAAGTCTCACGAGTTGCAAAAGAGTTAACCATGACCAATTCACATTCGTTCTAGGGTTGTTGTTTTCTATAACTCGTTTATAGTGCAATTTAACCTCGAAAATACCAAAATGAAGTGTTTTGTAGGATTGCTTGGTGACCAAGCAAACTTTATGTTTTCTTCATTCTGCGGAAAATCACATACGTTAGTTCTCAAAAACTCTATAGTTTATCCCACTATAATGTGGAAAGTGCACTTTCATCGATTCACGCATTCTCTCTTTTTGAAAAGTCTCACGAGTTGCAAAAGAGTTAACCATGACCAATTCACATTCGTTCTAGGGTTGTTGTTTTCTATAACTCGTTTATAGTGCCATTTAACCTCGAAAATACCAAAATGAAGTGTTTTGTAGGATTGCTTGGTGACCAAGCAAACTTTATGTTTTCTTCATTTTGCGGAAATTTCATACGTTAGTTCTCAAAAACTCTATAGTTTATCCCACTATAATGTGGAAAGTGCAATTTCATCGATTCACTCATTCTCTCTTTTTGAAAAGTTCCACGAGTTGCAAAAGAGTTAACCATGATCAATTCACATTCGTTCTAGGGTTGTTGTTTTCTATAACTCGTTTATAGTGCCATTTAACCTCGAAAATACCAAAATGAAGTGTTTTGTAGGATTGCTTGGTGACCAAGCAAACTTTACTTTTTCTTTATTTTGCGGAAAATCACATTCGTTAGTGTTCAAAAACTCTATAGTTTATCCACTATAATGTGGAAAGTACACTTTCATCGATTCACTCATTTTCTCTTTTTGAAAAGTCTCACGAGTTGCAAAAGAGTTATCCATGACCAATTCACATTCTTTCTAGGGTTGTTGTTTTCTATAACTCGTTTATAGTGCCATTTAACCTCGAAAATACCAAAATGAAGTGTTTTGTAGGATTGCTTGGTGACCAAGCAAACTTTACGTTTTCTTTATTTTGCGGAAAATCACATTCGTTAGTGTTCAAAAACTCTATAGTTTATCCCACTATAATGTGGAAAGTGCACTTTCATCGATTCACTCATTCTCTCTTTTTGAAAAGTCTCACGAGTTGCAAAAGAGTTAACCATGACCAATTCAGATTCGTTCTAGGGCTGTTGTTTTCTATAACTCGTTTATAGTGCCATTTAACCTCAAAAATACCAAAATGAAGTGTTTTGTAGGTTTCCTTGGTGACCAAGCAAAATTTATGTTTTCTTCATTCTACGGAAAATCACATACGTTAGTTCTCAAAAACTCTATAGTTTATCCCACTATAATGTGGAAAGTACACTTTCATCGATTCACTCATTCTCTCTTTTTGAAAAGTCTCACGAGTTGCAAAAGAGTTAACCATGACCAATTCACATTCGTTCTAGGGTTGTTGTTTTCTATAACTCGTTTATAGTGCCATTTAACCTCAAAAATACCAAAATGAAGTGTTTTGTAGGTTTGCTTGGTGACCAAGCAAAATTTATGTTTTCTTCATTCTGCGGAAAATCACATACGTTAGTTCTCAAAAACTCTATAGTTTATCCCACTATAATGTGGAAAGTACACTTTCATCGATTCACTCATTCTCTCTTTTTGAAAAGTCTCACGAGTTGCAAAAGAGTTAACCATGACCAATTCACATTCGTTCTAGGGTTGTTGTTTTCTATAACTCGTTTATAGTGCCATTTAACCTCAAAAATACCAAAATGAAGTGTTTTGTAGGTTTGCTTGGTGACCAAGCAAAATTTATGTTTTCTTCATTCTGCGGAAAATCACATACGTTAGTTCTCAAAAACTCTATAGTTTATCCCACTATAATGTGGAAAGTACACTTTCATCGATTCACTCATTCTCTCTTTTTGAAAAGTCTCACGAGTTGCAAAAGAGTTAACCATGACCAATTCACATTCGTTCTAGGGTTGTTGTTTTCTATAACTCGTTTATAGTGCCATTTAACCTCAAAAATACCAAAATGAAGTGTTTTGTAGGTTTGCTTGGTGACCAAGCAAAATTTATGTTTTCTTCATTCTGCGGAAAATCACATACGTTAGTTCTCAAAAACTCTATAGTTTATCCCACTATAATGTGGAAAGTACACTTTCATCGATTCACTCATTCTCTCTTTTTGAAAAGTCTCACGAGTTGCAAAAGAGTTAACCATGACCAATTCACATTCGTTCTAGGGTTGTTGTTTTCTATAACTCGTTTATAGTGCCATTTAACCTCGAAAATACCAAAATGAAGTGTTTTGTAGGATTGCTTGGTGACCAAGCAAACTTTATGTTTTCTTCATTTTGCGGAAATTTCATACGTTAGTTCTCAAAAACTCTATAGTTTATCCCACTATAATGTGGAAAGTGCAATTTCATCGATTCACTCATTCTCTCTTTTTGAAAAGTTCCACGAGTTGCAAAAGAGTTAACCATGATCAATTCACATTCGTTCTAGGGTTGTTGTTTTCTATAACTCGTTTATAGTGCCATTTAACCTCGAAAATACCAAAATGAAGTGTTTTGTAGGATTGCTTGGTGACCAAGCAAACTTTATGTTTTCTTCATTTTGCGGAAAATCACATACGTTAGTTCTCAAAAACACTATAGTTTATCCCAATATAATGTGGAAAGTGCACTTTCATCGATTCACTCATTCTCTCTTTTTGAAAAGTCTCACGAGTTGCAAAAGAGTTAACCATGACCAATTCACATTCGTTCTAGGGTTGTTGTTTTCTATAACTCGTTTATAGTGCCATTTAACCTCGAAAATACCAAAATGAAGTGTTTTGTAGGATTGCTTGGTGACCAAGCAAACTTTATGTTTTCTTCATTTTGCGGAAAATCACATACGTTAGTTCTCAAAAACTCTATAGTTTATCCCACTATAATGTGGAAAGTGCACTTTCATCGATTCACTCATTCTCTCTTTTTGAAAAGTCTCACGAGTTGCAAAAGACTTAACCATGACCAATTCACATTCGTTCTAGGGTTGTTGTTTTCTATAACTCGTTTATAGTGCCATTTAACCTAAAAAATACCAAAATGAAGTGTTTTGTAGGTTTGCTTGGTGACCAAGCAAAATTTATGTTTTCTTCATTCTGCGGAAAATCACATACGTTAGTTCTCAAAAACTCTATAGTTTATCCCACTATAATGTGGAAAGTACACTTTCATCGATTCACTCATTCTCTCTTTTTGAAAAGTCTCACGAGTTGCAAAAGAGTTAACCATGACCAATTCACATTCGTTCTAGGGTTGTTGTTTTCTATAACTCGTTTATAGTGCCATTTAACCTCGAAAATACCAAAATGAAGTGTTTTGTAGGATTGCTTGGTGACCAAGCAAACTTTATGTTTTCTTCATTTTGCGGAAATTTCATACGTTAGTTCTCAAAAACTCTATAGTTTATCCCACTATAATGTGGAAAGTGCAATTTCATCGATTCACTCATTCTCTCTTTTTGAAAAGTTCCACGAGTTGCAAAAGAGTTAACCATGATCAATTCACATTCGTTCTAGGGTTGTTGTTTTCTATAACTCGTTTATAGTGCCATTTAACCTCGAAAATACCAAAATGAAGTGTTTTTTAGGATTGCTTGGTGACCAAGCAAACTTTACGTTTTCTTTATTTTGCGGAAAATCACATTCGTTAGTGTTCAAAAACTCTATAGTTTATCCCACTATAATGTGGAAAGTGCACTTTCATCGATTCACTCATTCTCTCTTTTTGAAAAGTCTCACGAGTTGCAAAAGAGTTAACCATGACCAATTCACATTCGTTCTAGGGTTGTTGTTTTCTATAACTCGTTTATAGTGCAATTTAACCTCGAAAATACCAAAATGAAGTGTTTTGTAGGATTGCTTGGTGACCAAGCAAACTTTATGTTTTCTTCATTTTGCGGAAAATCACATACGTTAGTTCTCAAAAACACTATAGTTTATCCCAATATAATGTGGAAAGTGCACTTTCATCGATTCACTCATTCTCTCTTTTTGAAAAGTCTCACGAGTTGCAAAAGAGTTAACCATGACCAATTCACATTCGTTCTAGGGTTGTTGTTTTCTATAACTCGTTTATAGTGCCATTTAACCTCGAAAATACCAAAATGAAGTGTTTTGTAGGATTGCTTGGTGACCAAGCAAACTTTATGTTTTCTTCATTTTGCGGAAAATCACATACGTTAGTTCTCAAAAACTCTATAGTTTATCCCACTATAATGTGGAAAGTGCACTTTCATCGATTCACTCATTCTCTCTTTTTGAAAAGTCTCACGAGTTGCAAAAGAGTTAACCATGACCAATTCACATTCGTTCTAGGGTTGTTGTTTTCTATAACTCGTTTATAGTGCCATTTAACCTCAAAAATACCAAAATGAAGTGTTTTGTAGGTTTGCTTGGTGACCAAGCAAAATTTATGTTTTCTTCATTCTGCGGAAAATCACATACGTTAGTTCTCAAAAACTCTATAGTTTATCCCACTATAATGTGGAAAGTACACTTTCATCGATTCACTCATTCTCTCTTTTTGAAAAGTCTCACGAGTTGCAAAAGAGTTAACCATGACCAATTCACATTCGTTCTAGGGTTGTTGTTTTCTATAACTCGTTTATAGTGTCATTTAACCTCGAAAATACCAAAATGAAGTGTTTTGTAGGATTGCTTGGTGACCAAGCAAACTTTATGTTTTCTTCATTTTGCGGAAATTTCATACGTTAGTTCTCAAAAACTCTATAGTTTATCCCACTATAATGTGGAAAGTGCAATTTCATCGATTCACTCAATCTCTCTTTTTGAAAAGTTCCACGAGTTGCAAAAGAGTTAACCATGATCAATTCACATTCGTTCTAGGGTTGTTGTTTTCTATAACTCGTTTATAGTGCCATTTAACCTCAAAAATACCAAAATGAAGTGTTTTGTAGGTTTGCTTGGTGACCAAGCAAAATTTATGTTTTCTTCATTCTGCGGAAAATCACATACGTTAGTTCTCAAAAACTCTATAGTTTATCCCACTATAATGTGGAAAGTACACTTTCATCGATTCACTCATTCTCTCTTTTTGAAAAGTCTCACGAGTTGCAAAAGAGTTAACCATGAGCAATTCACATTCGTTCTAGGGTTGTTGTTTTCTATAACTCGTTTATAGTGCCATTTAACCTCGAAAATACCAAAATAAAGTGTTTTGTAGGATTGCTTGGTGACCAAGCAAACTTTATGTTTTCTTCATTTTGCGGAAATTTCATACGTTAGTTCTCAAAAACTCTATAGTTTATCCCACTATAATGTGGAAAGTGCAATTTCATCGATTCACTCATTCTCTCTTTTTGAAAAGTTCCACGAGTTGCAAAAGAGTTAACCATGATCAATTCACATTCGTTCTAGGGTTGTTGTTTTCTATAACTCGTTTATAGTGCCATTTAACCTCGAAAATACCAAAATGAAGTGTTTTGTAGGATTGCTTGGTGACCAAGCAAACTTTACGTTTTCTTTATTTTGCGGAAAATCACATTCGTTAGTGTTCAAAAACTCTATAGTTTATCCCACTATAATGTGGAAAGTACACTTTCATCGATTCACTCATTTTCTCTTTTTGAAAAGTCTCACGAGTTGCAAAAGAGTTATCCATGACCAATTCACATTCTTTCTAGGGTTGTTGTTTTCTATAACTCGTTTATAGTGCCAGTTAACCTCGAAAATACCAAAATGAAGTGTTTTGTAGGATTGCTTGGTGACCAAGCAAACTTTACGTTTTCTTTATTTTGCGGAAAATCACATTCGTTAGTGTTCAAAAACTCTATAGTTTATCCCACTATAATGTGGAAAGTGCACTTTCATCGATTCACTCATTCTCTCTTTTTGAAAAGTCTCACGAGTTGCAAAAGAGTTAACCATGACCAATTCACATTCGTTCTAGGGTTGTTGTTTTCTATAACTCGTTTATAGTGCAATTTAACCTCGAAAATACCAAAATGAAGTGTTTTGTAGGATTGCTTGGTGACCAAACAAACTTTATGTTTTCTTCATTTTGCGGAAAATCACATACGTTAGTTCTCAAAAACTCTATAGTTTATCCCAATATAATGTGGAAAGTGCACTTTTATCGATTCACTCATTCTCTCTTTTTGAAAAGTCTCACGAGTTGCAAAAGAGTTAACCATGACCAATTCACATTCGTTCTAGGGTTGTTGTTTTCTATAACTCGTTTATAGTGCCATTTAACCTCGAAAATACCAAAATGAAGTGTTTTGTAGGATTGCTTGGTGACCAAGCAAACTTTATGTTTTCTTCATTTTGCGGAAAATCACATACGTTAGTTCTCAAAAACTCTATAGTTTATCCCACTATAATGTGGAAAGTGCACTTTCATCGATTCACTCATTCTCTCTTTTTGAAAAGTCTCACGAGTTGCAAAAGAGTTAACCATGACCAATTCACATTCGTTCTAGGGTTGTTGTTTTCTATAACTCGTTTATAGTGCCATTTAACCTCAAAAATACCAAAATGAAGTGTTTTGTAGGTTTGCTTGGTGACCAAGCAAAATTTATGTTTTCTTCATTCTGCGGAAAATCACATACGTTAGTTCTCAAAAACTCTATAGTTTATCCCACTATAATGTGGAAAGTACACTTTCATCGATTCACTCATTCTCTCTTTTTGAAAAGTCTCACGAGTTGCAAAAGAGTTAACCATGACCAATTCACATTCGTTCTAGGGTTGTTGTTTTCTATAACTCGTTTATAGTGCCATTTAACCTCGAAAATACCAAAATGAAGTGTTTTGTAGGATTGCTTGGTGACCAAGCAAACTTTATGTTTTCTTCATTTTGCGGAAATTTCATACGTTAGTTCTCAAAAACTCTATAGTTTATCCCACTATAATGTGGAAAGTGCAATTTCATCGATTCACTCATTCTCTCTTTTTGAAAAGTTCCACGAGTTGCAAAAGAGTTAACCATGATCAATTCACATTCGTTCTAGGGTTGTTGTTTTCTATAACTCGTTTATAGTGCCATTTAACCTCGAAAATACCAAAATGAAGTGTTTTGTAGGATTGCTTGGTGACCAAGCAAACTTTATGTTTTCTTCATTTTGCGGAAAATCACATACGTTAGTTCTCAAAAACACTATAGTTTATCCCAATATAATGTGGAAAGTGCACTTTCATCGATTCACTCATTCTCTCTTTTTGAAAAGTCTCACGAGTTGCAAAAGAGTTAACCATGACCAATTCACATTCGTTCTAGGGTTGTTGTTTTCTATAACTCGTTTATAGTGCCATTTAACCTCGAAAATACCAAAATGAAGTGTTTTGTAGGATTGCTTGGTGACCAAGCAAACTTTATGTTTTCTTCATTTTGCGGAAAATCACATACGTTAGTTCTCAAAAACTCTATAGTTTATCCCACTATAATGTGGAAAGTGCACTTTCATCGATTCACTCATTCTCTCTTTTTGAAAAGTCTCACGAGTTGCAAAAGACTTAACCATGACCAATTCACATTCGTTCTAGGGTTGTTGTTTTCTATAACTCGTTTATAGTGCCATTTAACCTAAAAAATACCAAAATGAAGTGTTTTGTAGGTTTGCTTGGTGACCAAGCAAAATTTATGTTTTCTTCATTCTGCGGAAAATCACATACGTTAGTTCTCAAAAACTCTATAGTTTATCCCACTATAATGTGGAAAGTACACTTTCATCGATTCACTCATTCTCTCTTTTTGAAAAGTCTCACGAGTTGCAAAAGAGTTAACCATGACCAATTCACATTCGTTCTAGGGTTGTTGTTTTCTATAACTCGTTTATAGTGCCATTTAACCTCGAAAATACCAAAATGAAGTGTTTTGTAGGATTGCTTGGTGACCAAGCAAACTTTATGTTTTCTTCATTTTGCGGAAATTTCATACGTTAGTTCTCAAAAACTCTATAGTTTATCCCACTATAATGTGGAAAGTGCAATTTCATCGATTCACTCATTCTCTCTTTTTGAAAAGTTCCACGAGTTGCAAAAGAGTTAACCATGATCAATTCACATTCGTTCTAGGGTTGTTGTTTTCTATAACTCGTTTATAGTGCCATTTAACCTCGAAAATACCAAAATGAAGTGTTTTTTAGGATTGCTTGGTGACCAAGCAAACTTTACGTTTTCTTTATTTTGCGGAAAATCACATTCGTTAGTGTTCAAAAACTCTATAGTTTATCCCACTATAATGTGGAAAGTGCACTTTCATCGATTCACTCATTCTCTCTTTTTGAAAAGTCTCACGAGTTGCAAAAGAGTTAACCATGACCAATTCACATTCGTTCTAGGGTTGTTGTTTTCTATAACTCGTTTATAGTGCAATTTAACCTCGAAAATACCAAAATGAAGTGTTTTGTAGGATTGCTTGGTGACCAAGCAAACTTTATGTTTTCTTCATTTTGCGGAAAATCACATACGTTAGTTCTCAAAAACACTATAGTTTATCCCAATATAATGTGGAAAGTGCACTTTCATCGATTCACTCATTCTCTCTTTTTGAAAAGTCTCACGAGTTGCAAAAGAGTTAACCATGACCAATTCACATTCGTTCTAGGGTTGTTGTTTTCTATAACTCGTTTATAGTGCCATTTAACCTCGAAAATACCAAAATGAAGTGTTTTGTAGGATTGCTTGGTGACCAAGCAAACTTTATGTTTTCTTCATTTTGCGGAAAATCACATACGTTAGTTCTCAAAAACTCTATAGTTTATCCCACTATAATGTGGAAAGTGCACTTTCATCGATTCACTCATTCTCTCTTTTTGAAAAGTCTCACGAGTTGCAAAAGAGTTAACCATGACCAATTCACATTCGTTCTAGGGTTGTTGTTTTCTATAACTCGTTTATAGTGCCATTTAACCTCAAAAATACCAAAATGAAGTGTTTTGTAGGTTTGCTTGGTGACCAAGCAAAATTTATGTTTTCTTCATTCTGCGGAAAATCACATACGTTAGTTCTCAAAAACTCTATAGTTTATCCCACTATAATGTGGAAAGTACACTTTCATCGATTCACTCATTCTCTCTTTTTGAAAAGTCTCACGAGTTGCAAAAGAGTTAACCATGACCAATTCACATTCGTTCTAGGGTTGTTGTTTTCTATAACTCGTTTATAGTGTCATTTAACCTCGAAAATACCAAAATGAAGTGTTTTGTAGGATTGCTTGGTGACCAAGCAAACTTTATGTTTTCTTCATTTTGCGGAAATTTCATACGTTAGTTCTCAAAAACTCTATAGTTTATCCCACTATAATGTGGAAAGTGCAATTTCATCGATTCACTCAATCTCTCTTTTTGAAAAGTTCCACGAGTTGCAAAAGAGTTAACCATGATCAATTCACATTCGTTCTAGGGTTGTTGTTTTCTATAACTCGTTTATAGTGCCATTTAACCTCAAAAATACCAAAATGAAGTGTTTTGTAGGTTTGCTTGGTGACCAAGCAAAATTTATGTTTTCTTCATTCTGCGGAAAATCACATACGTTAGTTCTCAAAAACTCTATAGTTTATCCCACTATAATGTGGAAAGTACACTTTCATCGATTCACTCATTCTCTCTTTTTGAAAAGTCTCACGAGTTGCAAAAGAGTTAACCATGAGCAATTCACATTCGTTCTAGGGTTGTTGTTTTCTATAACTCGTTTATAGTGCCATTTAACCTCGAAAATACCAAAATAAAGTGTTTTGTAGGATTGCTTGGTGACCAAGCAAACTTTATGTTTTCTTCATTTTGCGGAAATTTCATACGTTAGTTCTCAAAAACTCTATAGTTTATCCCACTATAATGTGGAAAGTGCAATTTCATCGATTCACTCATTCTCTCTTTTTGAAAAGTTCCACGAGTTGCAAAAGAGTTAACCATGATCAATTCACATTCGTTCTAGGGTTGTTGTTTTCTATAACTCGTTTATAGTGCCATTTAACCTCGAAAATACCAAAATGAAGTGTTTTGTAGGATTGCTTGGTGACCAAGCAAACTTTACGTTTTCTTTATTTTGCGGAAAATCACATTCGTTAGTGTTCAAAAACTCTATAGTTTATCCCACTATAATGTGGAAAGTACACTTTCATCGATTCACTCATTTTCTCTTTTTGAAAAGTCTCACGAGTTGCAAAAGAGTTATCCATGACCAATTCACATTCTTTCTAGGGTTGTTGTTTTCTATAACTCGTTTATAGTGCCAGTTAACCTCGAAAATACCAAAATGAAGTGTTTTGTAGGATTGCTTGGTGACCAAGCAAACTTTACGTTTTCTTTATTTTGCGGAAAATCACATTCGTTAGTGTTCAAAAACTCTATAGTTTATCCCACTATAATGTGGAAAGTGCACTTTCATCGATTCACTCATTCTCTCTTTTTGAAAAGTCTCACGAGTTGCAAAAGAGTTAACCATGACCAATTCACATTCGTTCTAGGGTTGTTGTTTTCTATAACTCGTTTATAGTGCAATTTAACCTCGAAAATACCAAAATGAAGTGTTTTGTAGGATTGCTTGGTGACCAAACAAACTTTATGTTTTCTTCATTTTGCGGAAAATCACATACGTTAGTTCTCAAAAACTCTATAGTTTATCCCAATATAATGTGGAAAGTGCACTTTCATCGATTCACTCATTCTCTCTTTTTGAAAAGTCTCACGAGTTGCAAAAGAGTTAACCATGACCAATTCACATTCGTTCTAGGGTTGTTGTTTTCTATAACTCGTTTATAGTGCCATTTAACCTCGAAAATACCAAAATGAAGTGTTTTGTAGGATTGCTTGGTGACCAAGCAAACTTTATGTTTTCTTCATTTTGCGGAAAATCACATACGTTAGTTCTCAAAAACTCTATAGTTTATCCCACTATAATGTGGAAAGTGCACTTTCATCGATTCACTCATTCTCTCTTTTTGAAAAGTCTCACGAGTTGCAAAAGAGTTAACCATGACCAATTCACATTCGTTCTAGGGTTGTTGTTTTCTATAACTCGTTTATAGTGCCATTTAACCTCAAAAATACCAAAATGAAGTGTTTTGTAGGTTTGCTTGGTGACCAAGCAAAATTTATGTTTTCTTCATTCTGCGGAAAATCACATACGTTAGTTCTCAAAAACTCTATAGTTTATCCCACTATAATGTGGAAAGTACACTTTCATCGATTCACTCATTCTCTCTTTTTGAAAAGTCTCACGAGTTGCAAAAGAGTTAACCATGACCAATTCACATTCGTTCTAGGGTTGTTGTTTTCTATAACTCGTTTATAGTGCCATTTAACCTCGAAAATACCAAAATAAAGTGTTTTGTAGGATTGCTTGGTGACCAAGCAAACTTTATGTTTTCTTCATTTTGTGGAAATTTCATACGTTAGTTCTCAAAAACTCTATAGTTTATCCCACTATAATGTGGAAAGTGCAATTTCATCGATTCACTCATTCTCTCTTTTTGAAAAGTTCCACGAGTTGCAAAAGAGTTAACCATGATCAATTCACATTCGTTCTATGGTTGTTGTTTTCTATAACTCGTTTATAGTGCCATTTAACCTCGAAAATACCAAAATGAAGTGTTTTGTAGGATTGCTTGGTGACCAAGCAAACTTTATGTTTTCTTCATTTTGCGGAAAATCACATACGTTAGTTCTCAAAAACTCTATAGTTTATCCCACTATAATGTGGAAAGTGCACTTTCATCGATTCACTCATTCTCTCTTTTTGAAAAGTCTCACGAGTTGCAAAAGAGTTAACCATGACCAATTCACATTCGTTCTAGGGTTGTTGTTTTCTATAACTCGTTTATAGTGCCATTTAACCTCAAAAATACCAAAATGAAGTGTTTTGTAGGTTTGCTTGGTGACCAAGCAAAATTTATGTTTTCTTCATTCTGCGGAAAATCACATACGTTAGTTCTCAAAAACTCTATAGTTTATCCCACTATAATGTGGAAAGTACACTTTCATCGATTCACTCATTCTCTCTTTTTGAAAAGTCTCACGAGTTGCAAAAGAGTTAACCATGATCAATTCACATTCGTTCTAGGGTTGTTGTTTTCTATAACTCGTTTATAGTGCCATTTAACCTCGAAAATACCAAAATAAAGTGTTTTGTAGGATTGCTTGGTGACCAAGCAAACTTTATGTTTTCTTCATTTTGTGGAAATTTCATACGTTAGTTCTCAAAAACTCTATAGTTTATCCCACTATAATGTGGAAAGTGCAATTTCATCGATTCACTCATTCTCTCTTTTTGAAAAGTTCCACGAGTTGCAAAAGAGTTAACCATGATCAATTCACATTCGTTCTATGGTTGTTGTTTTCTATAACTCGTTTATAGTGCCATTTAACCTCGAAAATACCAAAATGAAGTGTTTTGTAGGATTGCTTGGTGACCAAGCAAACTTTATGTTTTCTTCATTTTGCGGAAAATCACATACGTTAGTTCTCAAAAACTCTATAGTTTATCCCACTATAATGTGGAAAGTGCACTTTCATCGATTCACTCATTCTCTCTTTTTGAAAAGTCTCACGAGTTGCAAAAGAGTTAACCATGACCAATTCACATTCGTTCTAGGGTTGTTGTTTTCTATAACTCGTTTATAGTGCCATTTAACCTCAAAAATACCAAAATGAAGTGTTTTGTAGGTTTGCTTGGTGACCAAGCAAAATTTATGTTTTCTTCATTCTGCGGAAAATCACATACGTTAGTTCTCAAAAACTCTATAGTTTATCCCACTATAATGTGGAAAGTACACTTTCATCGATTCACTCATTCTCTCTTTTTGAAAAGTCTCACGAGTTGCAAAAGAGTTAACCATGACCAATTCACATTCGTTCTAGGGTTGTTGTTTTCTATAACTCGTTTATAGTGTCATTTAACCTCGAAAATACCAAAATGAAGTGTTTTGTAGGATTGCTTGGTGACCAAGCAAACTTTATGTTTTCTTCATTTTGCGGAAATTTCATACGTTAGTTCTCAAAAACTCTATAGTTTATCCCACTATAATGTGGAAAGTGCAATTTCATCGATTCACTCATTCTCTCTTTTTGAAAAGTTCCACGAGTTGCAAAAGAGTTAACCATGATCAATTCACATTCGTTCTAGGGTTGTTGTTTTCTATAACTCGTTTATAGTGCCATTTAACCTCAAAAATACCAAAATGAAGTGTTTTGTAGGTTTGCTTGGTGACCAAGCAAAATTTATGTTTTCTTCATTCTGCGGAAAATCACATACGTTAGTTCTCAAAAACTCTATAGTTTATCCCACTATAATGTGGAAAGTACACTTTCATCGATTCACTCATTCTCTCTTTTTGAAAAGTCTCACGAGTTGCAAAAGAGTTAACCATGAGCAATTCACATTCGTTCTAGGGTTGTTGTTTTCTATAACTCGTTTATAGTGTCATTTAACCTCGAAAATACCAAAATAAAGTGTTTTGTAGGATTGCTTGGTGACCAAGCAAACTTTATGTTTTCTTCATTTTGCGGAAATTTCATACGTTAGTTCTCAAAAACTCTATAGTTTATCCCACTATAATGTGGAAAGTGCAATTTCATCGATTCACTCATTCTCTCTTTTTGAAAAGTTCCACGAGTTGCAAAAGAGTTAACCATGATCAATTCACATTCGTTCTAGGGTTGTTGTTTTCTATAACTCGTTTATAGTGCCATTTAACCTCGAAAATACCAAAATGAAGTGTTTTGTAGGATTGCTTGGTGACCAAGCAAACTTTACGTTTTCTTTATTTTGCGGAAAATCACATTCGTTAGTGTTCAAAAACACTATAGTTTATCCCACTATAATGTGGAAAGTACACTTTCATCGATTCACTCATTTTCTCTTTTTGAAAAGTCTCACGAGTTGCAAAAGAGTTATCCATGACCAATTCACATTCTTTCTAGGGTTGTTGTTTTCTATAACTCGTTTATAGTGCCAGTTAACCTCGAAAATACCAAAATGAAGTGTTTTGTAGGATTGCTTGGTGACCAAGCAAACTTTACGTTTTCTTTATTTTGCGGAAAATCACATTCGTTAGTGTTCAAAAACTCTATAGTTTATCCCACTATAATGTGGAAAGTGCACTTTCATCGATTCACTCATTCTCTCTTTTTGAAAAGTCTCACGAGTTGCAAAAGAGTTAACCATGACCAATTCACATTCGTTCTAGGGTTGTTGTTTTCTATAACTCGTTTATAGTGCAATTTAACCTCGAAAATACCAAAATGAAGTGTTTTGTAGGATTGCTTGGTGACCAAGCAAACTTTATGTTTTCTTCATTTTGCGGAAAATCACATACGTTAGTTCTCAAAAACTCTATAGTTTATCCCAATATAATGTGGAAAGTGCACTTTCATCGATTCACTCATTCTCTCTTTTTGAAAAGTCTCACGAGTTGCAAAAGAGTTAACCATGACCAATTCACATTCGTTCTAGGGTTGTTGTTTTCTATAACTCGTTTATAGTGCCATTTAACCTCGAAAATACCAAAATGAAGTGTTTTGTAGGATTGCTTGGTGACCAAGCAAACTTTATGTTTTCTTCATTTTGCGGAAAATCACATACGTTAGTTCTCAAAAACTCTATAGTTTATCCCACTATAATGTGGAAAGTGCACTTTCATCGATTCACTCATTCTCTCTTTTTGAAAAGTCTCACGAGTTGCAAAAGAGTTAACCATGACCAATTCACATTCGTTCTAGGGTTGTTGTTTTCTATAACTCGTTTATAGTGCCATTTAACCTCGAAAATACCAAAATGAAGTGTTTTGTAGGATTGCTTGGTGACCAAGCAAACTTTATGTTTTCTTCATTTTGCGGAAAATCACATACGTTAGTTCTCAAAAACTCTATAGTTTATCCCACTATAATGTGGAAAGTGCACTTTCATCGATTCACTCATTCTCTCTTTTTGAAAAGTCTCACGAGTTGCAAAAGAGTTAACCATGACCAATTCACATTCGTTCTAGGGTTGTTGTTTTCTATAACTCGTTTATAGTGCCATTTAACCTCAAAAATACCAAAATGAAGTGTTTTGTAGGTTTGCTTGGTGACCAAGCAAAATTTATGTTTTCTTCATTCTGCGGAAAATCACATACGTTAGTTCTCAAAAACTCTATAGTTTATCCCACTATAATGTGGAAAGTACACTTTCATCGATTCACTCATTCTCTCTTTTTGAAAAGTCTCACGAGTTGCAAAAGAGTTAACCATGACCAATTCACATTCGTTCTAGGGTTGTTGTTTTCTATAACTCGTTTATAGTGCCATTTAACCCCGAAAATACCAAAATGAAGTGTTTTGTAGGATTGCTTGGTGACCAAGCAAACTTTATGTTTTCTTCATTTTGTGGAAATTTCATACGTTAGTTCTCAAAAACTCTATAGTTTATCCCACTATAATGTGGAAAGTGCAATTTCATCGATTCACTCATTCTCTCTTTTTGAAAAGTTCCACGAGTTGCAAAAGAGTTAACCATGATCAATTCACATTCGTTCTAGGGTTGTTGTTTTCTATAACTCGTTTATAGTGCCATTTAACCTCAAAAATACCAAAATGAAGTGTTTTGTAGGTTTGCTTGGTGACCAAGCAAAATTTATGTTTTCTTCATTCTGCGGAAAATCACATACGTTAGTTCTCAAAAACTCTATAGTTTATCCCACTATAATGTGGAAAGTTTCATCGATTCACTCATTCTCTCTTTTTGAAAAGTCTCACGAGTTGCAAAAGAGTTAACCATGACCAATTCACATTCGTTCTAGGGTTGTTGTTTTCTATAACTCGTTTATAGTGCCATTTAACCTCGAAAATACCAAAATGAAGTGTTTTGCAGGATTGCTTGGTGACCAAGCAAACTTTATGTTTTCTTCATTTTGCGGAAATTTCATACGTTAGTTCTCAAAAACTCTATAGTTTATCCCACTATAATGTGGAAAGTGCAATTTCATCGATTCACTCATTCTCTCTTTTTGAAAAGTTCCACGAGTTGCAAAAGAGTTAACCATGATCAATTCACATTCGTTCTAGGGTTGTTGTTTTCTATAACTCGTTTATAGTGCCATTTAACCTCGAAAATACCAAAATGAAGTGTTTTGTAGGATTGCTTGGTGACCAAGCAAACTTTACTTTTTCTTTATTTTGCGGAAAATCACATTCGTTAGTGTTCAAAAACTCTATAGTTTATCCACTATAATGTGGAAAGTACACTTTCATCGATTCACTCATTTTCTCTTTTTGAAAAGTCTCACGAGTTGCAAAAGAGTTATCCATGACCAATTCACATTCTTTCTAGGGTTGTTGTTTTCTATAACTCGTTTATAGTGCCATTTAACCTCGAAAATACCAAAATGAAGTGTTTTGTAGGATTGCTTGGTGACCAAGCAAACTTTACGTTTTCTTTATTTTGCGGAAAATCACATTCGTTAGTGTTCAAAAACTCTATAGTTTATCCCACTATAATGTGGAAAGTGCACTTTCATCGATTCACTCATTCTCTCTTTTTGAAAAGTCTCACGAGTTGCAAAAGAGTTAACCATGACCAATTCAGATTCGTTCTAGGGTTGTTGTTTTCTCTAACTCGTTTATAGTGCCATTTAACCTCAAAAATACCAAAATGAAGTGTTTTGTAGGTTTGCTTGGTGACCAAGCAAAATTTATGTTTTCTTCATTCTGCGGAAAATCACATACGTTAGTTCTCAAAAACTCTATAGTTTATCCCACTATAATGTGGAAAGTACACTTTCATCGATTCACTCATTCTCTCTTTTTGAAAAGTCTCACGAGTTGCAAAAGAGTTAACCATGACCAATTCACATTCGTTCTAGGGTTGTTGTTTTCTATAACTCGTTTATAGTGCCATTTAACCTCGAAAATACCAAAATGAAGTGTTTTGTAGGATTGCTTGGTGACCATGCAAACTTTATGTTTTCTTCATTTTGCGGAAATTTCATACGTTAGTTCTCAAAAACTCTATAGTTTATCCCACTATAATGTGGAAAGTGCAATTTCATCGATTCACTCATTCTCTCTTTTTGAAAAGTTCCACGAGTTGCAAAAGAGTTAACCATGATCAATTCACATTCGTTCTAGGGTTGTTGTTTTCTATAACTCGTTTATAGTGCCATTTAACCTCGAAAATACCAAAATGAAGTGTTTTGTAGGATTGCTTGGTGACCAAGCAAACTTTACGTTTTCTTTATTTTGCGGAAAATCACATTCGTTAGTGTTCAAAAACTCTATAGTTTATCCCACTATAATGTGGAAAGTACACTTTCATCGATTCACTCATTTTCTCTTTTTGAAAAGTCTCACGAGTTGCAAAAGAGTTATCCATGACCAATTCACATTCTTTCTAGGGTTGTTGTTTTCTATAACTCGTTTATAGTGCCAGTTAACCTCGAAAATACCAAAATGAAGTGTTTTGTAGGATTGCTTGGTGACCAAGCAAACTTTACGTTTTCTTTATTTTGCGGAAAATCACATTCGTTAGTGTTCAAAAACTCTATAGTTTATCCCACTATAATGTGGAAAGTGCACTTTCATCGATTCACTCATTCTCTCTTTTTGAAAAGTCTCACGAGTTGCAAAAGAGTTAACCATGATCAATTCACATTCGTTCTAGGGTTGTTGTTTTCTATAACTCGTTTATAGTGCAATTTAACCTCGAAAATACCAAAATGAAGTGTTTTGTAGGATTGCTTGGTGACCAAGCAAACTTTATGTTTTCTTCATTTTGCGGAAAATCACATACGTTAGTTCTCAAAAACTCTATAGTTTATCCCAATATAATGTGGAAAGTGCACTTTCATCGATTCACTCATTCTCTCTTTTTGAAAAGTCTCACGAGTTGCAAAAGAGTTAACCATGACCAATTTACATTCGTTCTAGGGTTGTTGTTTTCTATAACTCGTTTATAGTGCCATTTAACCTCGAAAATACCAAAATGAAGTGTTTTGTAGGATTGCTTGGTGACCAAGCAAACTTTATGTTTTCTTCATTTTGCGGAAAATCACATACGTTAGTTCTCAAAAACACTATAGTTTATCCCACTATAATGTGGAAAGTGCACTTTCATCGATTCACTCATTCTCTCTTTTTGAAAAGTCTCACGAGTTGCAAAAGAGTTAACCATGACCAATTCACATTCGTTCTAGGGTTGTTGTTTTCTATAACTCGTTTATAGTGCCATTTAACCTCAAAAATACCAAAATGAAGTGTTTTGTAGGTTTGCTTGGTGACCAAGCAAAATTTATGTTTTCTTCATTATGCGGAAAATCACATACGTTAGTTCTCAAAAACTCTATAGTTTATCCCACTATAATGTGGAAAGTACACTTTCATCGATTCACTCATTCTCTCTTTTTGAAAAGTCTCACGAGTTGCAAAAGAGTTAACCATGACCAATTCACATTCGTTCTAGGGTTGTTGTTTTCTATAACTCGTTTATAGTGCCATTTAACCTCGAAAATACCAAAATGAAGTGTTTTGTAGGATTGCTTGGTGACCAAGCAAACTTTATGTTTTCTTCATTTTGCGGAAATTTCATACGTTAGTTCTCAAAAACTCTATAGTTTATCCCACTATAATGTGGAAAGTGCAATTTCATCGATTCACTCATTCTCTCTTTTTGAAAAGTTCCACGAGTTGCAAAAGAGTTAACCATGATCAATTAACATTCGTTCTAGGGTTGTTGTTTTCTATAACTCGTTTATAGTTCCATTTAACCTCGAAAATACCAAAATGAAGTGTTTTGTAGGATTGCTTGGTGACCAAGCAAACTTTACTTTTTCTTTATTTTGCGGAAAATCACATTCGTTAGTGTTCAAAAACTCTATAGTTTATCCACTATAATGTGGAAAGTACACTTTCATCGATTCACTCATTTTCTCTTTTTGAAAAGTCTCACGAGTTGCAAAAGAGTTATCCATGACCAATTCACATTCTTTCTAGGGTTGTTGTTTTCTATAACTCGTTTATAGTGCCATTTAACCTCGAAAATACCAAAATGAAGTGTTTTGTAGGATTGCTTGGTGACCAAGCAAACTTTACGTTTTCTTTATTTTGCGGAAAATCACATTCGTTAGTGTTCAAAAACTCTATAGTTTATCCCACTATAATGTGGAAAGTGCACTTTCATCGATTCACTCATTCTCTCTTTTTGAAAAGTCTCACGAGTTGCAAAAGAGTTAACCATGACCAATTCAGATTCGTTCTAGGGTTGTTGTTTTCTATAACTCGTTTATAGTGCCATTTAACCTCAAAAATACCAAAATGAAGTGTTTTGTAGGTTTGCTTGGTGACCAAGCAAAATTTATGTTTTCTTCATTCTGCGGAAAATCACGTACGTTAGTTCTCAAAAACACTATAGTTTATCCCACTATAATGTGGAAAGTACACTTTCATCGATTCACTCATTCTCTCTTTTTGAAAAGTCTCACGAGTTGCAAAAGAGTTAACCATGACCAATTCACATTCGTTCTAGGGTTGTTGTTTTCTATAACTCGTTTATAGTGCCATTTAACCTCGAAAATACCAAAATGAAGTGTTTTGTAGGATTGCTTGGTGACCAAGCAAACTTTATGTTTTCTTCATTTTCCGGAAATTTCATACGTTAGTTCTCAAAAACTCTATAGTTTATCCCACTATAATGTGGAAAGTGCAATTTCATCGATTCACTCATTCTCTCTTTTTGAAAAGTTCCACGAGTTGCAAAAGAGTTAACCATGATCAATTCACATTCGTTCTAGGGTTGTTGTTTTCTATAACTCGTTTATAGTGCCATTTAACCTCGAAAATACCAAAATGAAGTGTTTTGTAGGATTGCTTGGTGACCAAGCAAACTTTACTTTTTCTTTATTTTGCGGAAAATCACATTTGTTAGTGTTCAAAAACTCTATAGTTTATCCACTATAATGTGGAAAGTACACTTTCATCGATTCACTCATTTTCTCTTTTTGAAAAGTCTCACGAGTTGCAAAAGAGTTATCCATGACCAATTCACATTCTTTCTAGGGATGTTGTTTTCTATAACTCGTTTATAGTGCCATTTAACCTCGAAAATACCAAAATGAAGTGTTTTGTAGGATTGCTTGGTGACCAAGCAAACTTTACGTTTTCTTTATTTTGCGGAAAATCACATTCGTTAGTGTTCAAAAACACTATAGTTTATCCCACTATAATGTGGAAAGTGCACTTTCATCGATTCACTCATTCTCTCTTTTTGAAAAGTCTCACGAGTTGCAAAAGAGTTAACCATGACCAATTCAGATTCGTTCTAGGGTTGTTGTTTTCTATAACTCGTTTATAGTGCCATTTAACCTCAAAAATACCAAAATGAAGTGTTTTGTAGGTTTGCTTGGTGATCAAGCAAAATTTATGTTTTCTTCATTCTGTGGAAAATCACATACGTTAGTTCTCAAAAACTCTATAGTTTATCCCACTATAATGTGGAAAGTACACTTTCATCGATTCACTCATTCTCTCTTTTTGAAAAGTCTCACGAGTTGCAAAAGAGTTAACCATGACCAATTCACATTCGTTCTAGGGTTGTTGTTTTCTATAACTCGTTTATAGTGCCATTTAACCTCGAAAATACCAAAATGAAGTGTTTTGTAGGATTGCTTGGTGACCAAGCAAACTTTATGTTTTCTTCATTTTGCGGAAATTTCATACGTTAGTTCTCAAAAACTCTATAGTTTATCCCACTATAATGTGGAAAGTGCAATTTCATCGATTCACTCATTCTCTCTTTTTGAAAAGTTCCACGAGTTGCAAAAGAGTTAACCATGATCAATTCACATTCGTTCTAGGGTTGTTGTTTTCTATAACTCGTTTATAGTGCCATTTAACCTCGAAAATACCAAAATGAAGTGTTTTGTAGGATTGCTTGGTGACCAAGCAAACTTTATGTTTTCTTCATTTTGCGGAAATTTCATACGTTAGTTCTCAAAAACTCTATAGTTTATCCCACTATAATGTGGAAAGTGCAATTTCATCGATTCACTCATTCTCTCTTGTTGAAAAGTTCCACGAGTTGCAAAAGAGTTAACCATGATCAATTCACATTCGTTCTAGGGTTGTTGTTTTCTATAACTCGTTTATAGTGCCATTTAACCTCGAAAATACCAAAATGAAGTGTTTTGTAGGATTGCTTGGTGACCAAGCAAACTTTACTTTTTCTTTATTTTGCGGAAAATCACATTTGTTAGTGTTCAAAAACTCTATAGTTTATCCACTATAATGTGGAAAGTACACTTTCATCGATTCACTCATTTTCTCTTTTTGAAAAGTCTCACGAGTTGCAAAAGAGTTATCCATGACCAATTCACATTCTTTCTAGGGATGTTGTTTTCTATAACTCGTTTATAGTGCCATTTAACCTCGAAAATACCAAAATGAAGTGTTTTGTAGGATTGCTTGGTGACCAAGCAAACTTTACGTTTTCTTTATTTTGCGGAAAATCACATTCGTTAGTGTTCAAAAACACTATAGTTTATCCCACTATAATGTGGAAAGTGCACTTTCATCGATTCACTCATTCTCTCTTTTTGAAAAGTCTCACGAGTTGCAAAAGAGTTAACCATGACCAATTCAGATTCGTTCTAGGGTTGTTGTTTTCTATAACTCGTTTATAGTGCCATTTAATCTCGAAAATACCAAAATGAAGTGTTTTGTAGGATTGCTTGGTGACCAAGCAAACTTTATGTTTTCTTCATTTTGCGGAAATTTCATACGTTAGTTCTCAAAAACTCTATAGTTTATCCCACTATAATGTGGAAAGTGCAATTTCATCGATTCACTCATTCTCTCTTTTTGAAAAGTTCCACGAGTTGCAAAAGAGTTAACCATGATCAATTCACATTCGTTCTAGGGTTGTTGTTTTCTATAACTCGTTTATAGTTCCATTTAACCTCGAAAATACCAAAATGAAGTGTTTTGTAGGATTGCTTGGTGACCAAGCAAACTTTACTTTTTCTTTATTTTGCGGAAAATCACATTCGTTAGTGTTCAAAAACTCTATAGTTTATCCACTATAATGTGGAAAGTACACTTTCATCGATTCACTCATTTTCTCTTTTTGAAAAGTCTCACGAGTTGCAAAAGAGTTATCCATGACCAATTCACATTCTTTCTAGGGTTGTTGTTTTCTATAACTCGTTTATAGTGCCATTTAACCTCGAAAATACCAAAATGAAGTGTTTTGTAGGATTGCTTGGTGACCAAGCAAACTTTACGTTTTCTTTATTTTGCGGAAAATCACATTCGTTAGTGTTCAAAAACTCTATAGTTTATCCCACTATAATGTGGAAAGTGCACTTTCATCGATTCACTCATTCTCTCTTTTTGAAAAGTCTCACGAGTTGCAAAAGAGTTAACCATGACCAATTCAGATTCGTTCTAGGGTTGTTGTTTTCTATAACTCGTTTATAGTGCCATTTAACCTCAAAAATACCAAAATGAAGTGTTTTGTAGGTTTGCTTGGTGACCAAGCAAAATTTATGTTTTCTTCATTCTGCGGAAAATCACGTACGTTAGTTCTCAAAAACACTATAGTTTATCCCACTATAATGTGGAAAGTACACTTTCATCGATTCACTCATTCTCTCTTTTTGAAAAGTCTCACGAGTTGCAAAAGAGTTAACCATGACCAATTCACATTCGTTCTAGGGTTGTTGTTTTCTATAACTCGTTTATAGTGCCATTTAACCTCGAAAATACCAAAATGAAGTGTTTTGTAGGATTGCTTGGTGACCAAGCAAACTTTATGTTTTCTTCATTTTGCGGAAATTTCATACGTTAGTTCTCAAAAACTCTATAGTTTATCCCACTATAATGTGGAAAGTGCAATTTCATCGATTCACTCATTCTCTCTTTTTGAAAAGTTCCACGAGTTGCAAAAGAGTTAACCATGATCAATTCACATTCGTTCTAGGGTTGTTGTTTTCTATAACTCGTTTATAGTGCCATTTAACCTCGAAAATACCAAAATGAAGTGTTTTGTAGGATTGCTTGGTGACCAAGCAAACTTTACTTTTTCTTTATTTTGCGGAAAATCACATTTGTTAGTGTTCAAAAACTCTATAGTTTATCCCACTATAATGTGGAAAGTGCAATTTCATCGATTCACTCATTCTCTCTTTTTGAAAAGTTCCACGAGTTGCAAAAGAGTTAACCATGATCAATTCACATTCGTTCTAGGGTTGTTGTTTTCTATAACTCGTTTATAGTTCCATTTAACCTCGAAAATACCAAAATGAAGTGTTTTGTAGGATTGCTTGGTGACCAAGCAAACTTTACTTTTTCTTTATTTTGCGGAAAATCACATTCGTTAGTGTTCAAAAACTCTATAGTTTATCCACTATAATGTGGAAAGTACACTTTCATCGATTCACTCATTTTCTCTTTTTGAAAAGTCTCACGAGTTGCAAAAGAGTTATCCATGACCAATTCACATTCTTTCTAGGGTTGTTGTTTTCTATAACTCGTTTATAGTGCCATTTAACCTCGAAAATACCAAAATGAAGTGTTTTGTAGGATTGCTTGGTGACCAAGCAAACTTTACGTTTTCTTTATTTTGCGGAAAATCACATTCGTTAGTGTTCAAAAACTCTATAGTTTATCCCACTATAATGTGGAAAGTGCACTTTCATCGATTCACTCATTCTCTCTTTTTGAAAAGTCTCACGAGTTGCAAAAGAGTTAACCATGACCAATTCAGATTCGTTCTAGGGTTGTTGTTTTCTATAACTCGTTTATAGTGCCATTTAACCTCAAAAATACCAAAATGAAGTGTTTTGTAGGTTTGCTTGGTGACCAAGCAAAATTTATGTTTTCTTCATTCTGCGGAAAATCACGTACGTTAGTTCTCAAAAACACTATAGTTTATCCCACTATAATGTGGAAAGTACACTTTCATCGATTCACTCATTCTCTCTTTTTGAAAAGTCTCACGAGTTGCAAAAGAGTTAACCATGACCAATTCACATTCGTTCTAGGGTTGTTGTTTTCTATAACTCGTTTATAGTGCCATTTAACCTCGAAAATACCAAAATGAAGTGTTTTGTAGGATTGCTTGGTGACCAAGCAAACTTTATGTTTTCTTCATTTTGCGGAAATTTCATACGTTAGTTCTCAAAAACTCTATAGTTTATCCCACTATAATGTGGAAAGTGCAATTTCATCGATTCACTCATTCTCTCTTTTTGAAAAGTTCCACGAGTTGCAAAAGAGTTAACCATGATCAATTCACATTCGTTCTAGGGTTGTTGTTTTCTATAACTCGTTTATAGTGCCATTTAACCTCGAAAATACCAAAATGAAGTGTTTTGTAGGATTGCTTGGTGACCAAGCAAACTTTACTTTTTCTTTATTTTGCGGAAAATCACATTTGTTAGTGTTCAAAAACTCTATAGTTTATCCACTATAATGTGGAAAGTACACTTTCATCGATTCACTCATTTTCTCTTTTTGAAAAGTCTCACGAGTTGCAAAAGAGTTATCCATGACCAATTCACATTCTTTCTAGGGATGTTGTTTTCTATAACTCGTTTATAGTGCCATTTAACCTCGAAAATACCAAAATGAAGTGTTTTGTAGGATTGCTTGGTGACCAAGCAAACTTTACGTTTTCTTTATTTTGCGGAAAATCACATTCGTTAGTGTTCAAAAACACTATAGTTTATCCCACTATAATGTGGAAAGTGCACTTTCATCGATTCACTCATTCTCTCTTTTTGAAAAGTCTCACGAGTTGCAAAAGAGTTAACCATGACCAATTCAGATTCGTTCTAGGGTTGTTGTTTTCTATAACTCGTTTATAGTGCCATTTAACCTCAAAAATACCAAAATGAAGTGTTTTGTAGGTTTGCTTGGTGACCAAGCAAAATTTATGTTTTCTTCATTCTGTGGAAAATCACATACGTTAGTTCTCAAAAACTCTATAGTTTATCCCACTATAATGTGGAAAGTACACTTTCATCGATTCACTCATTCTCTCTTTTTGAAAAGTCTCACGAGTTGCAAAAGAGTTAACCATGACCAATTCACATTCGTTCTAGGGTTGTTGTTTTCTATAACTCGTTTATAGTGCCATTTAACCTCGAAAATACCAAAATGAAGTGTTTTGTAGGATTGCTTGGTGACCAAGCAAACTTTATGTTTTCTTCATTTTGCGGAAATTTCATACGTTAGTTCTCAAAAACTCTATAGTTTATCCCACTATAATGTGGAAAGTGCAATTTCATCGATTCACTCATTCTCTCTTTTTGAAAAGTTCCACGAGTTGCAAAAGAGTTAACCATGATCAATTCACATTCGTTCTAGGGTTGTTGTTTTCTATAACTCGTTTATAGTGCCATTTAACCTCGAAAATACCAAAATGAAGTGTTTTGTAGGATTGCTTGGTGACCAAGCAAACTTTACTTTTTCTTTATTTTGCGGAAAATCACATTTGTTAGTGTTCAAAAACTCTATAGTTTATCCCACTATAATGTGGAAAGTGCAATTTCATCGATTCACTCATTCTCTCTTTTTGAAAAGTTCCACGAGTTGCAAAAGAGTTAACCATGATCAATTCACATTCGTTCTAGGGTTGTTGTTTTCTATAACTCGTTTATAGTTCCATTTAACCTCGAAAATACCAAAATGAAGTGTTTTGTAGGATTGCTTGGTGACCAAGCAAACTTTACTTTTTCTTTATTTTGCGGAAAATCACATTCGTTAGTGTTCAAAAACTCTATAGTTTATCCACTATAATGTGGAAAGTACACTTTCATCGATTCACTCATTTTCTCTTTTTGAAAAGTCTCACGAGTTGCAAAAGAGTTATCCATGACCAATTCACATTCTTTCTAGGGTTGTTGTTTTCTATAACTCGTTTATAGTGCCATTTAACCTCGAAAATACCAAAATGAAGTGTTTTGTAGGATTGCTTGGTGACCAAGCAAACTTTACGTTTTCTTTATTTTGCGGAAAATCACATTCGTTAGTGTTCAAAAACTCTATAGTTTATCCCACTATAATGTGGAAAGTGCACTTTCATCGATTCACTCATTCTCTCTTTTTGAAAAGTCTCACGAGTTGCAAAAGAGTTAACCATGACCAATTCAGATTCGTTCTAGGGTTGTTGTTTTCTATAACTCGTTTATAGTGCCATTTAACCTCAAAAATACCAAAATGAAGTGTTTTGTAGGTTTGCTTGGTGACCAAGCAAAATTTATGTTTTCTTCATTCTGCGGAAAATCACGTACGTTAGTTCTCAAAAACACTATAGTTTATCCCACTATAATGTGGAAAGTACACTTTCATCGATTCACTCATTCTCTCTTTTTGAAAAGTCTCACGAGTTGCAAAAGAGTTAACCATGACCAATTCACATTCGTTCTAGGGTTGTTGTTTTCTATAACTCGTTTATAGTGCCATTTAACCTCGAAAATACCAAAATGAAGTGTTTTGTAGGATTGCTTGGTGACCAAGCAAACTTTATGTTTTCTTCATTTTGCGGAAATTTCATACGTTAGTTCTCAAAAACTCTATAGTTTATCCCACTATAATGTGGAAAGTGCAATTTCATCGATTCACTCATTCTCTCTTTTTGAAAAGTTCCACGAGTTGCAAAAGAGTTAACCATGATCAATTCACATTCGTTCTAGGGTTGTTGTTTTCTATAACTCGTTTATAGTGCCATTTAACCTCAAAAATACCAAAATGAAGTGTTTTGTAGGTTTGCTTGGTGACCAAGCAAAATTTATGTTTTCTTCATTCTGTGGAAAATCACATACGTTAGTTCTCAAAAACTCTATAGTTTATCCCACTATAATGTGGAAAGTACACTTTCATCGATTCACTCATTCTCTCTTTTTGAAAAGTCTCACGAGTTGCAAAAGAGTTAACCATGACCAATTCACATTCGTTCTAGGGTTGTTGTTTTCTATAACTCGTTTATAGTGCCATTTAACCTCGAAAATACCAAAATGAAGTGTTTTGTAGGATTGCTTGGTGACCAAGCAAACTTTATGTTTTCTTCATTTTGCGGAAATTTCATACGTTAGTTCTCAAAAACTCTATAGTTTATCCCACTATAATGTGGAAAGTGCAATTTCATCGATTCACTCATTCTCTCTTTTTGAAAAGTTCCACGAGTTGCAAAAGAGTTAACCATGATCAATTCACATTCGTTCTAGGGTTGTTGTTTTCTATAACTCGTTTATAGTGCCATTTAACCTCGAAAATACCAAAATGAAGTGTTTTGTAGGATTGCTTGGTGACCAAGCAAACTTTATGTTTTCTTCATTTTGCGGAAATTTCATACGTTAGTTCTCAAAAACTCTATAGTTTATCCCACTATAATGTGGAAAGTGCAATTTCATCGATTCACTCATTCTCTCTTGTTGAAAAGTTCCACGAGTTGCAAAAGAGTTAACCATGATCAATTCACATTCGTTCTAGGGTTGTTGTTTTCTATAACTCGTTTATAGTTCCATTTAACCTCGAAAATACCAAAATGAAGTGTTTTGTAGGATTGCTTGGTGACCAAGCAAACTTTACTTTTTCTTTATTTTGCGGAAAATCACATTTGTTAGTGTTCAAAAACTCTATAGTTTATCCACTATAATGTGGAAAGTACACTTTCATCGATTCACTCATTTTCTCTTTTTGAAAAGTCTCACGAGTTGCAAAAGAGTTATCCATGACCAATTCACATTCTTTCTAGGGATGTTGTTTTCTATAACTCGTTTATAGTGCCATTTAACCTCGAAAATACCAAAATGAAGTGTTTTGTAGGATTGCTTGGTGACCAAGCAAACTTTACGTTTTCTTTATTTTGCGGAAAATCACATTCGTTAGTGTTCAAAAACACTATAGTTTATCCCACTATAATGTGGAAAGTGCACTTTCATCTATTCACTCATTCTCTCTTTTTGAAAAGTCTCACGAGTTGCAAAAGAGTTAACCATGACCAATTCAGATTCGTTCTAGGGTTGTTGTTTTCTATAACTCGTTTATAGTGCCATTTAATCTCAAAAATACCAAAATGAAGTGTTTTGTAGGTTTGCTTGGTGACCAAGCAAAATTTATGTTTTCTTCATTCTGCGGAAAATCACATACGTTAGTTCTCAAAAACTCTATAGTTTATCCCACTATAATGTGGAAAGTACACTTTCATCGATTCACTCATTCTCTCTTTTTGAAAAGTCTCACGAGTTGCAAAAGAGTTAACCATGACCAATTCACATTCGTTCTAGGGTTGTTGTTTTCTATAACTCGTTTATAGTGCCATTTAACCTCGAAAATACCAAAATGAAGTGTTTTGTAGGATTGCTTGGTGACCAAGCAAACTTTATGTTTTCTTCATTTTGCGGAAATTTCATACGTTAGTTCTCAAAAACTCTATAGTTTATCCCACTATAATGTGGAAAGTGCAATTTCATCGATTCACTCATTCTCTCTTTTTGAAAAGTTCCACGAGTTGCAAAAGAGTTAACCATGATCAATTCACATTCGTTTTAGGGTTGTTGTTTTCTATAACTCGTTTATAGTGCCATTTAACCTCGAAAATACCAAAATGAAGTGTTTTGTAGGATTGCTTGGTGACCAAGCAAACTTTACTTTTTCTTTATTTTGCGGAAAATCACATTTGTTAGTGTTCAAAAACTCTATAGTTTATCCACTATAATGTGGAAAGTACACTTTCATCGATTCACTCATTTTCTCTTTTTGAAAAGTCTCACGAGTTGCAAAAGAGTTATCCATGACCAATTCACATTCTTTCTAGGGATGTTGTTTTCTATAACTCGTTTATAGTGCCATTTAACCTCGAAAATACCAAAATGAAGTGTTTTGTAGGATTGCTTGGTGACCAAGCAAACTTTACGTTTTCTTTATTTTGCGGAAAATCACATTCGTTAGTGTTCAAAAACACTATAGTTTATCCCACTATAATGTGGAAAGTGCACTTTCATCGATTCACTCATTCTCTCTTTTTGAAAAGTCTCACGAGTTGCAAAAGAGTTAACCATGACCAATTCAGATTCGTTCTAGGGTTGTTGTTTTCTATAACTCGTTTATAGTGCCATTTAACCTCAAAAATACCAAAATGAAGTGTTTTGTAGGTTTGCTTGGTGACCAAGCAAAATTTATGTTTTCTTCATTCTGTGGAAAATCACATACGTTAGTTCTCAAAAACTCTATAGTTTATCCCACTATAATGTGGAAAGTACACTTTCATCGATTCACTCATTCTCTCTTTTTGAAAAGTCTCACGAGTTGCAAAAGAGTTAACCATGACCAATTCACATTCGTTCTAGGGTTGTTGTTTTCTATAACTCGTTTATAGTGCCATTTAACCTCGAAAATACCAAAATGAAGTGTTTTGTAGGATTGCTTGGTGACCAAGCAAACTTTATGTTTTCTTCATTTTGCGGAAATTTCATACGTTAGTTCTCAAAAACTCTATAGTTTATCCCACTATAATGTGGAAAGTGCAATTTCATCGATTCACTCATTCTCTCTTTTTGAAAAGTTCCACGAGTTGCAAAAGAGTTAACCATGATCAATTCACATTCGTTCTAGGGTTGTTGTTTTCTATAACTCGTTTATAGTGCCATTTAACCTCGAAAATACCAAAATGAAGTGTTTTGTAGGATTGCTTGGTGACCAAGCAAACTTTATGTTTTCTTCATTTTGCGGAAATTTCATACGTTAGTTCTCAAAAACTCTATAGTTTATCCCACTATAATGTGGAAAGTGCAATTTCATCGATTCACTCATTCTCTCTTGTTGAAAAGTTCCACGAGTTGCAAAAGAGTTAACCATGATCAATTCACATTCGTTCTAGGGTTGTTGTTTTCTATAACTCGTTTATAGTGCCATTTAACCTCGAAAATACCAAAATGAAGTGTTTTGTAGGATTGCTTGGTGACCAAGCAAACTTTACTTTTTCTTTATTTTGCGGAAAATCACATTTGTTAGTGTTCAAAAACTCTATAGTTTATCCACTATAATGTGGAAAGTACACTTTCATCGATTCACTCATTTTCTCTTTTTGAAAAGTCTCACGAGTTGCAAAAGAGTTATCCATGACCAATTCACATTCTTTCTAGGGATGTTGTTTTCTATAACTCGTTTATAGTGCCATTTAACCTCGAAAATACCAAAATGAAGTGTTTTGTAGGATTGCTTGGTGACCAAGCAAACTTTACGTTTTCTTTATTTTGCGGAAAATCACATTCGTTAGTGTTCAAAAACACTATAGTTTATCCCACTATAATGTGGAAAGTGCACTTTCATCGATTCACTCATTCTCTCTTTTTGAAAAGTCTCACGAGTTGCAAAAGAGTTAACCATGACCAATTCAGATTCGTTCTAGGGTTGTTGTTTTCTATAACTCGTTTATAGTGCCATTTAATCTCAAAAATACCAAAATGAAGTGTTTTGTAGGTTTGCTTGGTGACCAAGCAAAATTTATGTTTTCTTCATTCTGCGGAAAATCACATACGTTAGTTCTCAAAAACTCTATAGTTTATCCCACTATAATGTGGAAAGTACACTTTCATCGATTCACTCATTCTCTCTTTTTGAAAAGTCTCACGAGTTGCAAAAGAGTTAACCATGACCAATTCACATTCGTTCTAGGGTTGTTGTTTTCTATAACTCGTTTATAGTGCCATTTAACCTCGAAAATACCAAAATGAAGTGTTTTGTAGGATTGCTTGGTGACCAAGCAAACTTTATGTTTTCTTCATTTTGCGGAAATTTCATACGTTAGTTCTCAAAAACTCTATAGTTTATCCCACTATAATGTGGAAAGTGCAATTTCATCGATTCACTCATTCTCTCTTTTTGAAAAGTTCCACGAGTTGCAAAAGAGTTAACCATGATCAATTCACATTCGTTTTAGGGTTGTTGTTTTCTATAACTCGTTTATAGTGCCATTTAACCTCGAAAATACCAAAATGAAGTGTTTTGTAGGATTGCTTGGTGACCAAGCAAACTTTACTTTTTCTTTATTTTGCGGAAAATCACATTTGTTAGTGTTCAAAAACTCTATAGTTTATCCACTATAATGTGGAAAGTACACTTTCATCGATTCACTCATTTTCTCTTTTTGAAAAGTCTCACGAGTTGCAAAAGAGTTATCCATGACCAATTCACATTCTTTCTAGGGATGTTGTTTTCTATAACTCGTTTATAGTGCCATTTAACCTCGAAAATACCAAAATGAAGTGTTTTGTAGGATTGCTTGGTGACCAAGCAAACTTTACGTTTTCTTTATTTTGCGGAAAATCACATTCGTTAGTGTTCAAAAACACTATAGTTTATCCCACTATAATGTGGAAAGTGCACTTTCATCGATTCACTCATTCTCTCTTTTTGAAAAGTCTCACGAGTTGCAAAAGAGTTAACCATGACCAATTCAGATTCGTTCTAGGGTTGTTGTTTTCTATAACTCGTTTATAGTGCCATTTAACCTCAAAAATACCAAAATGAAGTGTTTTGTAGGTTTGCTTGGTGACCAAGCAAAATTTATGTTTTCTTCATTCTGCGGAAAATCACATACGTTAGTTCTCAAAAACTCTATAGTTTATCCCACTATAATGTGGAAAGTACACTTTCATCGATTCACTCATTCTCTCTTTTTGAAAAGTCTCACGAGTTGCAAAAGAGTTAACCATGACCAATTCACATTCGTTCTAGGGTTGTTGTTTTCTATAACTCGTTTATAGTGCCATTTAACCTCGAAAATACCAAAATGAAGTGTTTTGTAGGATTGCTTGGTGACCAAGCAAACTTTATGTTTTCTTCATTTTGCGGAAATTTCATACGTTAGTTCTCAAAAACTCTATAGTTTATCCCACTATAATGTGGAAAGTGCAATTTCATCGATTCACTCATTCTCTCTTTTTGAAAAGTTCCACGAGTTGCAAAAGAGTTAACCATGATCAATTCACATTCGTTCTAGGGTTGTTGTTTTCTATAACTCGTTTATAGTGCCATTTAACCTCGAAAATACCAAAATGAAGTGTTTTGTAGGATTGCTTGGTGACCAAGCAAACTTTACTTTTTCTTTATTTTGCGGAAAATCACATTTGTTAGTGTTCAAAAACTCTATAGTTTATCCACTATAATGTGGAAAGTACACTTTCATCGATTCACTCATTTTCTCTTTTTGAAAAGTCTCACGAGTTGCAAAAGAGTTATCCATGATCAATTCACATTCGTTCTAGGGTTGTTGTTTTCTATAACTCGTTTATAGTGCCATTTAACCTCGAAAATACCAAAATGAAGTGTTTTGTAGGATTGCTTGGTGACCAAGCAAACTTTACTTTTTCTTTATTTTGCGGAAAATCACATTTGTTAGTGTTCAAAAACTCTATAGTTTATCCACTATAATGTGGAAAGTACACTTTCATCGATTCACTCATTTTCTCTTTTTGAAAAGTCTCACGAGTTGCAAAAGAGTTATCCATGACCAATTCACATTCTTTCTAGGGATGTTGTTTTCTATAACTCGTTTATAGTGCCATTTAATCTCGAAAATACCAAAATGAAGTGTTTTGTAGGATTGCTTGGTGACCAAGCAAACTTTACGTTTTCTTTATTTTGCGGAAAATCACATTCGTTAGTGTTCAAAAACACTATAGTTTATCCCACTATAATGTGGAAAGTGCACTTTCATCGATTCACTCATTCTCTCTTTTTGAAAAGTCTCACGAGTTGCAAAAGAGTTAACCATGACCAATTCAGATTCGTTCTAGGGTTGTTGTTTTCTATAACTCGTTTATAGTGCCATTTAATCTCAAAAATACCAAAATGAAGTGTTTTGTAGGTTTGCTTGGTGACCAAGCAAAATTTATGTTTTCTTCATTCTGCGGAAAATCACATACGTTAGTTCTCAAAAACTCTATAGTTTATCCCACTATAATGTGGAAAGTACACTTTCATCGATTCACTCATTCTCTCTTTTTGAAAAGTCTCACGAGTTGCAAAAGAGTTAACCATGACCAATTCACATTCGTTCTAGGGTTGTTGTTTTCTATAACTCGTTTATAGTGCCATTTAACCTCGAAAATACCAAAATGAAGTGTTTTGTAGGATTGCTTGGTGACCAAGCAAACTTTATGTTTTCTTCATTTTGCGGAAATTTCATACGTTAGTTCTCAAAAACTCTATAGTTTATCCCACTATAATGTGGAAAGTGCAATTTCATCGATTCACTCATTCTCTCTTTTTGAAAAGTTCCACGAGTTGCAAAAGAGTTAACCATGATCAATTCACATTCGTTTTAGGGTTGTTGTTTTCTATAACTCGTTTATAGTGCCATTTAACCTCGAAAATACCAAAATGAAGTGTTTTGTAGGATTGCTTGGTGACCAAGCAAACTTTACTTTTTCTTTATTTTGCGGAAAATCACATTTGTTAGTGTTCAAAAACTCTATAGTTTATCCACTATAATGTGGAAAGTACACTTTCATCGATTCACTCATTTTCTCTTTTTGAAAAGTCTCACGAGTTGCAAAAGAGTTATCCATGACCAATTCACATTCTTTCTAGGGATGTTGTTTTCTATAACTCGTTTATAGTGCCATTTAACCTCGAAAATACCAAAATGAAGTGTTTTGTAGGATTGCTTGGTGACCAAGCAAACTTTACGTTTTCTTTATTTTGCGGAAAATCACATTCGTTAGTGTTCAAAAACACTATAGTTTATCCCACTATAATGTGGAAAGTGCACTTTCATCGATTCACTCATTCTCTCTTTTTGAAAAGTCTCACGAGTTGCAAAAGAGTTAACCATGACCAATTCAGATTCGTTCTAGGGTTGTTGTTTTCTATAACTCGTTTATAGTGCCATTTAACCTCAAAAATACCAAAATGAAGTGTTTTGTAGGTTTGCTTGGTGACCAAGCAAAATTTATGTTTTCTTCATTCTGCGGAAAATCACATACGTTAGTTCTCAAAAACTCTATAGTTTATCCCACTATAATGTGGAAAGTACACTTTCATCGATTCACTCATTCTCTCTTTTTGAAAAGTCTCACGAGTTGCAAAAGAGTTAACCATGACCAATTCACATTCGTTCTAGGGTTGTTGTTTTCTATAACTCGTTTATAGTGCCATTTAACCTCGAAAATACCAAAATGAAGTGTTTTGTAGGATTGCTTGGTGACCAAGCAAACTTTATGTTTTCTTCATTTTGCGGAAATTTCATACGTTAGTTCTCAAAAACTCTATAGTTTATCCCACTATAATGTGGAAAGTGCAATTTCATCGATTCACTCATTCTCTCTTTTTGAAAAGTTCCACGAGTTGCAAAAGAGTTAACCATGATCAATTCACATTCGTTCTAGGGTTGTTGTTTTCTATAACTCGTTTATAGTGCCATTTAACCTCGAAAATACCAAAATGAAGTGTTTTGTAGGATTGCTTGGTGACCAAGCAAACTTTACTTTTTCTTTATTTTGCGGAAAATCACATTTGTTAGTGTTCAAAAACTCTATAGTTTATCCACTATAATGTGGAAAGTACACTTTCATCGATTCACTCATTTTCTCTTTTTGAAAAGTCTCACGAGTTGCAAAAGAGTTATCCATGACCAATTCACATTCTTTCTAGGGATGTTGTTTTCTATAACTCGTTTATAGTGCCATTTAACCTCGAAAATACCAAAATGAAGTGTTTTGTAGGATTGCTTGGTGACCAAGCAAACTTTACGTTTTCTTTATTTTGCGGAAAATCACATTCGTTAGTGTTCAACAACACTATAGTTTATCCCACTATAATGTGGAAAGTGCACTTTCATCGATTCACTCATTCTCTCTTTTTGAAAAGTCTCACGAGTTGCAAAAGAGTTAACCATGACCAATTCAGATTCGTTCTAGGGTTGTTGTTTTCTATAACTCGTTTATAGTGCCATTTAACCTCAAAAATACCAAAATGAAGTGTTTTGTAGGTTTGCTTGGTGACCAAGCAAAATTTATGTTTTCTTCATTCTGCGGAAAATCACATACGTTAGTTCTCAAAAACTCTATAGTTTATCCCACTATAATGTGGAAAGTACACTTTCATCGATTCACTCATTCTCTCTTTTTGAAAAGTCTCACGAGTTGCAAAAGAGTTAACCATGACCAATTCACATTCGTTCTAGGGTTGTTGTTTTCTATAACTCGTTTATAGTGCCATTTAACCTCGAAAATACCAAAATGAAGTGTTTTGTAGGATTGCTTGGTGACCAAGCAAACTTTATGTTTTCTTCATTTTGCGGAAATTTCATACGTTAGTTCTCAAAAACTCTATAGTTTATCCCACTATAATGTGGAAAGTGCAATTTCATCGATTCACTCATTCTCTCTTTTTGAAAAGTTCCACGAGTTGCAAAAGAGTTAACCATGATCAATTCACATTCGTTCTAGGGTTGTTGTTTTCTATAACTCGTTTATAGTGCCATTTAACCTCGAAAATACCAAAATGAAGTGTTTTGTAGGATTGCTTGGTGACCAAGCAAACTTTATGTTTTATTCATTTTGCGGAAATTTCATACGTTAGTTCTCAAAAACTCTATAGTTTATCCCACTATAATGTGGAAAGTGCAATTTCATCGATTCACTCATTCTCTCTTTTTGAAAAGTTCCACGAGTTGCAAAAGAGTTAACCATGATCAATTCACATTCGTTCTAGGGTTGTTGTTTTCTATAACTCGTTTATAGTGCCATTTAACCTCGAAAATACCAAAATGAAGTGTTTTGTAGGATTGCTTGGTGACCAAGCAAACTTTACTTTTTCTTTATTTTGCGGAAAATCACATTTGTTAGTGTTCAAAAACTCTATAGTTTATCCACTATAATGTGGAAAGTACACTTTCATCGATTCACTCATTTTCTCTTTTTGAAAAGTCTCACGAGTTGCAAAAGAGTTATCCATGACCAATTCACATTCTTTCTAGGGATGTTGTTTTCTATAACTCGTTTATAGTGCCATTTAACCTCGAAAATACCAAAATGAAGTGTTTTGTAGGATTGCTTGGTGACCAAGCAAACTTTACGTTTTCTTTATTTTGCGGAAAATCACATTCGTTAGTCTTCAACAACACTATAGTTTATCCCACTATAATGTGGAAAGTGCACTTTCATCGATTCACTCATTCTCTCTTTTTGAAAAGTCTCACGAGTTGCAAAAGAGTTAACCATGACCAATTCAGATTCGTTCTAGGGTTGTTGTTTTCTATAACTCGTTTATAGTGCCATTTAACCTCAAAAATACCAAAATGAAGTGTTTTGTAGGTTTGCTTGGTGACCAAGCAAAATTTATGTTTTCTTCATTCTGCGGAAAATCACATACGTTAGTTCTCAAAAACTCTATAGTTTATCCCACTATAATGTGGAAAGTACACTTTCATCGATTCACTCATTCTCTCTTTTTGAAAAGTCTCACGAGTTGCAAAAGAGTTAACCATGACCAATTCACATTCGTTTTAGGGTTGTTGTTTTCTATAACTCGTTTATAGTGCCATTTAACCTCGAAAATACCAAAATGAAGTGTTTTGTAGGATTGCTTGGTGACCAAGCAAACTTTATGTTTTCTTCATTTTGCGGAAATTTCATACGTTAGTTCTCAAAAACTCTATAGTTTATCCCACTATAATGTGGAAAGTGCAATTTCATCGATTCACTCATTCTCTCTTTTTGAAAAGTTCCACGAGTTGCAAAAGAGTTAACCATGATCAATTCACATTCGTTCTAGGGTTGTTGTTTTCTATAACTCGTTTATAGTGCCATTTAACCTCGAAAATACCAAAATGAAGTGTTTTGTAGGATTGCTTGGTGACCAAGCAAACTTTATGTTTTATTCATTTTGCGGAAATTTCATACGTTAGTTCTCAAAAACTCTATAGTTTATCCCACTATAATGTGGAAAGTGCAATTTCATCGATTCACTCATTCTCTCTTTTTGAAAAGTTCCACGAGTTGCAAAAGAGTTAACCATGATCAATTCACATTCGTTCTAGGGTTGTTGTTTTCTATAACTCGTTTATAGTGCCATTTAACCTCGAAAATACCAAAATGAAGTGTTTTGTAGGATTGCTTGGTGACCAAGCAAACTTTACTTTTTCTTTATTTTGCGGAAAATCACATTTGTTAGTGTTCAAAAACTCTATAGTTTATCCACTATAATGTGGAAAGTACACTTTCATCGATTCACTCATTTTCTCTTTTTGAAAAGTCTCACGAGTTGCAAAAGAGTTATCCATGACCAATTCACATTCTTTCTAGGGATGTTGTTTTCTATAACTCGTTTATAGTGCCATTTAACCTCGAAAATACCAAAATGAAGTGTTTTGTAGGATTGCTTGGTGACCAAGCAAACTTTACGTTTTCTTTATTTTGCGGAAAATCACATTCGTTAGTGTTCAAAAACACTATAGTTTATCCCACTATAATGTGGAAAGTGCACTTTCATCGATTCACTCATTCTCTCTTTTTGAAAAGTCTCACGAGTTGCAAAAGAGTTAACCATGACCAATTCAGATTCGTTCTAGGGTTGTTGTTTTCTATAACTCGTTTATAGTGCCATTTAACCTCAAAAATACCAAAATGAAGTGTTTTGTAGGTTTGCTTGGTGACCAAGCAAAATTTATGTTTTCTTCATTCTGCGGAAAATCACATACGTTAGTTCTCAAAAACTCTATAGTTTATCCCACTATAATGTGGAAAGTACACTTTCATCGATTCACTCATTCTCTCTTTTTGAAAAGTCTCACGAGTTGCAAAAGAGTTAACCATGACCAATTCACATTCGTTCTAGGGTTGTTGTTTTCTATAACTCGTTTATAGTGCCATTTAACCTCGAAAATACCAAAATGAAGTGTTTTGTAGGATTGCTTGGTGACCAAGCAAACTTTATGTTTTCTTCATTTTGCGGAAATTTCATACGTTAGTTCTCAAAAACTCTATAGTTTATCCCACTATAATGTGGAAAGTGCAATTTCATCGATTCACTCATTCTCTCTTTTTGAAAAGTTCCACGAGTTGCAAAAGAGTTAACCATGATTAATTCACATTCGTTCTAGGGTTGTTGTTTTCTATAACTCGTTTATAGTGCCATTTAACCTCGAAAATACCAAAATGAAGTGTTTTGTAGGATTGCTTGGTGACCAAGCAAACTTTATGTTTTCTTCATTTTGCGGAAAATCACATACGTTAGTTCTCAAAAACTCTATAGTTTATCCCACTATAATGTGGAAAGTGCACTTTCATCGATTCACTCATTCTCTCTTTTTGAAAAGTCTCACGAGTTGCAAAAGAGTTAACCATGACCAATTCACATTCGTTCTAGGGTTGTTGTTTTCTATAACTCGTTTTTAGTTCCATTTAACCTCAAAAATACCAAAATGAAGTGTTTTGTAGGATTGCTTGGTGACCAAGCAAACTTTATGTTTTCTTCATTTTGCGGAAAATCACATACGTTAGTTCTCAAAAACTCTATAGTTTATCCCAATATAATGTGGAAAGTGCACTTTCATCGATTCACTCATTCTCTCTTTTTGAAAAGTCTCACGAGTTGCAAAAGAGTTAACCATGACCAATTTACATTCGTTCTAGGGTTGTTGTTTTCTATAACTCGTTTATAGTGCCATTTAACCTCGAAAATACCAAAATGAAGTGTTTTGTAGGATTGCTTGGTGACCAAGCAAACTTTATGTTTTCTTCATTTTGCGGAAAATCACATACGTTAGTTCTCAAAAACTCTATAGTTTATCCCACTATAATGTGGAAAGTGCACTTTCATCGATTCACTCATTCTCTCTTTTTGAAAAGTCTCACGAGTTGCAAAAGAGTTAACCATGACCAATTCACATTCGTTCTAGGGTTGTTGTTTTCTATAACTCGTTTATAGTGCCATTTAACCTCAAAAATACCAAAATGAAGTGTTTTGTAGGTTTGCTTGGTGACCAAGCAAAATTTATGTTTTCTTCATTCTGCGGAAAATCACATACGTTAGTTCTCAAAAACTCTATAGTTTATCCCACTATAATGTGGAAAGTACACTTTCATCGATTCACTCATTCTCTCTTTTTGAAAAGTCTCACGAGTTGCAAAAGAGTTAACCATGACCAATTCACATTCGTTCTAGGGTTGTTGTTTTCTATAACTCGTTTATAGTGCCATTTAACCTCGAAAATACCAAAATGAAGTGTTTTGTAGGATTGCTTGGTGACCAAGCAAACTTTATGTTTTCTTCATTTTGCGGAAATTTCATACGTTAGTTCTCAAAAACTCTATAGTTTATCCCACTATAATGTGGAAAGTGCAATTTCATCGATTCACTCATTCTCTCTTTTTGAAAAGTTCCACGAGTTGCAAAAGAGTTAACCATGATCAATTAACATTCGTTCTAGGGTTGTTGTTTTCTATAACTCGTTTATAATGCCATTTAACCTCGAAAATACCAAAATGAAGTGTTTTGTAGGATTGCTTGGTGACCAAGCAAACTTTACTTTTTCTTTATTTTGCGGAAAATCACATTCGTTAGTGTTCAAAATCTCTATAGTTTATCCACTATAATGTGGAAAGTACACTTTCATCGATTCACTCATTTTCTCTTTTTGAAAAGTCTCACGAGTTGCAAAAGAGTTATCCATGACCAATTCACATTCTTTCTAGGGTTGTTGTTTTCTATAACTCGTTTATAGTGCCATTTAACCTCGAAAATACCAAAATGAAGTGTTTTGTAGGATTGCTTGGTGACCAAGCAAACTTTACTTTTTCTTTATTTTGCGGAAAATCACATTTGTTAGTGTTCAAAAACTCTATAGTTTATCCACTATAATGTGGAAAGTACACTTTCATCGATTCACTCATTTTCTCTTTTTGAAAAGTCTCACGAGTTGCAAAAGAGTTATCCATGACCAATTCACATTCTTTCTAGGGATGTTGTTTTCTATAACTCGTTTATAGTGCCATTTAACCTCGAAAATACCAAAATGAAGTGTTTTGTAGGATTGCTTGGTGACCAAGCAAACTTTACGTTTTCTTTATTTTGCGGAAAAATCACATTCGTTAGTGTTCAAAAACATTATAGTTTATCCCACTATAATGTGGAAAGTGCACTTTCATCGATTCACTCATTCTCTCTTTTTGAAAAGTCTCACGAGTTGCAAAAGAGTTAACCATGACCAATTCAGATTCGTTCTAGGGTTGTTGTTTTCTATAACTCGTTTATAGTGCCATTTAACCTCAAAAATACCAAAATGAAGTGTTTTGTAGGTTTGCTTGGTGACCAAGCAAAATTTATGTTTTCTTCATTCTGCGGAAAATCACATACGTTAGTTCTCAAAAACTCTATAGTTTATCCCACTATAATGTGGAAAGTACACTTTCATCGATTCACTCATTCTCTCTTTTTGAAAAGTCTCACGAGTTGCAAAAGAGTTAACCATGACCAATTCACATTCGTTCTAGGGTTGTTGTTTTCTATAACTCGTTTATAGTGCCATTTAACCTCGAAAATACCAAAATGAAGTGTTTTGTAGGATTGCTTGGTGACCAAGCAAACTTTATGTTTTCTTCATTTTGCGGAAATTTCATACGTTAGTTCTCAAAAACTCTATAGTTTATCCCACTATAATGTGGAAAGTGCAATTTCATCGATTCACTCATTCTCTCTTTTTGAAAAGTTCCACGAGTTGCAAAAGAGTTAACCATGATCAATTAACATTCGTTCTAGGGTTGTTGTTTTCTATAACTCGTTTATAATGCCATTTAACCTCGAAAATACCAAAATGAAGTGTTTTGTAGGATTGCTTGGTGACCAAGCAAACTTTACTTTTTCTTTATTTTGCGGAAAATCACATTCGTTAGTGTTCAAAATCTCTATAGTTTATCCACTATAATGTGGAAAGTACACTTTCATCGATTCACTCATTTTCTCTTTTTGAAAAGTCTCACGAGTTGCAAAAGAGTTATCCATGACCAATTCACATTCTTTCTAGGGTTGTTGTTTTCTATAACTCGTTTATAGTGCCATTTAACCTCGAAAATACCAAAATGAAGTGTTTTGTAGGATTGCTTGGTGACCAAGCAAACTTTACGTTTTCTTTATTTTGCGGAAAATCACATTCGTTAGTGTTAAAAAACTCTATAGTTTATCCCACTATAATGTGGAAAGTACACTTTCATCGATTCACTCATTTTCTCTTTTTGAAAAGTCTCACGAGTTGCAAAAGAGTTATCCATGACCAATTCACATTCTTTCTAGGGTTGTTGTTTTCTATAACTCGTTTATAGTGCAATTTAACCTCGAAAATACCAAAATGAAGTGTTTTGTAGGATTGCTTGGTGACCAAGCAAACTTTATGTTTTCTTCATCTTGCGGAAAATCACATACGTTAGTTCTCAAAAACTCTATAGTTTATCCCAATATAATGTGGAAAGTGCACTTTCATCGATTCACTCATTCTCTCTTTTTGAAAAGTCTCACGAGTTGCAAAAGAGTTAACCATGACCAATTCACATTCGTTCTAGGGTTGTTGTTTTCTATAACTCGTTTATAGTGCCATTTAACCTCGAAAATACCAAAATGAAGTGTTTTGTAGGATTGCTTGGTGACCAAGCAAACTTTATGTTTTCTTCATTTTGCGGAAAATCACATACGTTAGTTCTCAAAAACTCTATAGTTTATCCCACTATAATGTGGAAAGTGCAATTTCATCGATTCACTCATTCTCTCTTTTTGAAAAGTCTCACGAGTTGCAAAAGAGTTAACCATGACCAATTCACATTCGTTCTAGGGTTGGTGTTTTCTATAACTCGTTTATAGTGCCATTTAACCTCAAAAATACCAAAATGAAGTGTTTTGTAGGTTTGCTTGGTGACCAAGCAAAATTTATGTTTTCTTCATTCTGCGGAAAATCACGTACGTTAGTTCTCAAAAACACTATAGTTTATCCCACTATAATGTGGAAAGTACACTTTCATCGATTCACTCATTCTCTCTTTTTGAAAAGTCTCACGAGTTGCAAAAGAGTTAACCATGACCAATTCACATTCGTTCTAGGGTTGTTGTTTTCTATAACTCGTTTATAGTGCCATTTAACCTCGAAAATACCAAAATGAAGTGTTTTGTAGGATTGCTTGGTGACCAAGCAAACTTTACGTTTTCTTTATTTTGCGGAAAATCACATTCGTTAGTGTTAAAAAACTCTATAGTTTATCCCACTATAATGTGGAAAGTACACTTTCATCGATTCACTCATTTTCTCTTTTTGAAAAGTCTCACGAGTTGCAAAAGAGTTATCCATGACCAATTCACATTCTTTCTAGGGTTGTTGTTTTCTATAACTCGTTTATAGTGCAATTTAACCTCGAAAATACCAAAATGAAGTGTTTTGTAGGATTGCTTGGTGACCAAGCAAACTTTATGTTTTCTTCATTTTGCGGAAAATCACATACGTTAGTTCTCAAAAACTCTATAGTTTATCCCAATATAATGTGGAAAGTGCACTTTCATCGATTCACTCATTCTCTCTTTTTGAAAAGTCTCACGAGTTGCAAAAGAGTTAACCATGACCAATTCACATTCGTTCTAGGGTTGTTGTTTTCTATAACTCGTTTATAGTGCCATTTAACCTCGAAAATACCAAAATGAAGTGTTTTGTAGGATTGCTTGGTGACCAAGCAAACTTTATGTTTTCTTCATTTTGCGGAAAATCACATACGTTAGTTCTCAAAAACTCTATAGTTTATCCCACTATAATGTGGAAAGTGCAATTTCATCGATTCACTCATTCTCTCTTTTTGAAAAGTCTCACGAGTTGCAAAAGAGTTAACCATGACCAATTCACATTCGTTCTAGGGTTGGTGTTTTCTATAACTCGTTTATAGTGCCATTTAACCTCAAAAATACCAAAATGAAGTGTTTTGTAGGTTTGCTTGGTGACCAAGCAAACTTTACGTTTTCTTTATTTTGCGGAAAATCACATTCGTTAGTGTTCAAAAACTCTATAGTTTATCCCACTATAATGTGGAAAGTGCACTTTCATCGATTCACTCATTCTCTCTTTTTGAAAAGTCTCACGAGTTGCAAAAGAGTTAACCATGACCAATTCACATTCGTTCTAGGGTTGTTGTTTTCTATAACTCGTTTATAGTGCAATTTAACCTCGAAAATACCAAAATGAAGTGTTTTGTAGGATTGCTTGGTGACCAAGCAAACTTTATGTTTTCTTCATTTTGCGGAAAATCACATACGTTAGTTCTCAAAAACTCTATAGTTTATCCCAATATAATGTGGAAAGTGCACTTTCATCGATTCACTCATTCTCTCTTTTTGAAAAGTCTCACGAGTTGCAAAAGAGTTAACCATGACCAATTCACATTCGTTCTAGGGTTGTTGTTTTCTATAACTCGTTTATAGTGCCATTTAACCTCGAAAATACCAAAATGAAGTGTTTTGTAGGATTGCTTGGTGACCAAGCAAACTTTATGTTTTCTTCATTTTGCGGAAAATCACATACGTTAGTTCTCAAAAACTCTATAGTTTATCCCACTATAATGTGGAAAGTGCAATTTCATCGATTCACTCATTCTCTCTTTTTGAAAAGTCTCACGAGTTGCAAAAGAGTTAACCATGACCAATTCACATTCGTTCTAGGGTTGGTGTTTTCTATAACTCGTTTATAGTGCCATTTAACCTCAAAAATACCAAAATGAAGTGTTTTGTAGGTTTGCTTGGTGACCAAGCAAAATTTATGTTTTCTTCATTCTGCGGAAAATCACGTACGTTAGTTCTCAAAAACACTATAGTTTATCCCACTATAATGTGGAAAGTACACTTTCATCAATTCACTCATTCTCTCTTTTTGAAAAGTCTCACGAGTTGCAAAAGAGTTATCCATGACCAATTCACATTCTTTCTAGGGTTGTTGTTTTCTATAACTCGTTTATAGTGCCATTTAACCTCGAAAATACCAAAATGAAGTGTTTTGTAGGATTGCTTGGTGACCAAGCAAACTTTACGTTTTCTTTATTTTGCGGAAAATCACATTCGTTAGTGTTAAAAAACTCTATAGTTTATCCCACTATAATGTGGAAAGTACACTTTCATCGATTCACTCATTTTCTCTTTTTGAAAAGTCTCACGAGTTGCAAAAGAGTTATCCATGACCAATTCACATTCTTTCTAGGGTTGTTGTTTTCTATAACTCGTTTATAGTGCAATTTAACCTCGAAAATACCAAAATGAAGTGTTTTGTAGGATTGCTTGGTGACCAAGCAAACTTTATGTTTTCTTCATTTTGAGGAAAATCACATACGTTAGTTCTCAAAAACTCTATAGTTTATCCCAATATAATGTGGAAAGTGCACTTTCATCGATTCACTCATTCTCTCTTTTTGAAAAGTCTCACGAGTTGCAAAAGAGTTAACCATGACCAATTCACATTCGTTCTAGGGTTGTTGTTTTCTATAACTCGTTTATAGTGCCATTTAACCTCGAAAATACCAAAATGAAGTGTTTTGTAGGATTGCTTGGTGACCAAGCAAACTTTATGTTTTCTTCATTTTGCGGAAAATCACATACGTTAGTTCTCAAAAACTCTATAGTTTATCCCACTATAATGTGGAAAGTGCAATTTCATCGATTCACTCATTCTCTCTTTTTGAAAAGTCTCACGAGTTGCAAAAGAGTTAACCATGACCAATTCACATTCGTTCTAGGGTTGGTGTTTTCTATAACTCGTTTATAGTGCCATTTAACCTCAAAAATACCAAAATGAAGTGTTTTGTAGGTTTGCTTGGTGACCAAGCAAAATTTATGTTTTCTTCATTCTGCGGAAAATCACGTACGTTAGTTCTCAAAAACACTATAGTTTATCCCACTATAATGTGGAAAGTACACTTTCATCGATTCACTCATTCTCTCTTTTTGAAAAGTCTCACGAGTTGCAAAAGAGTTAACCATGACCAATTCACATTCGTTCTAGGGTTGTTGTTTTCTATAACTCGTTTATAGTGCCATTTAACCTCGAAAATACCAAAATGAAGTGTTTTGTAGGATTGCTTGGTGACCAAGCAAACTTTATGTTTTCTTCATTTTGCGGAAATTTCATACGTTAGTTCTCAAAAACTCTATAGTTTATCCCACTATAATGTGGAAAGTACACTTTCATCGATTCACTCATTTTCTCTTTTTGAAAAGTCTCACGAGTTGCAAAAGAGTTATCCATGACCAATTCACATTCTTTCTAGGGTTGTTGTTTTCTATAACTCGTTTATAGTGCCAGTTAACCTCGAAAATACCAAAATGAAGTGTTTTGTAGGATTGCTTGGTGACCAAGCAAACTTTACGTTTTCTTTATTTTGCGGAAAATCACATTCGTTAGTGTTCAAAAACTCTATAGTTTATCCCACTATAATGTGGAAAGTGCACTTTCATCGATTCACTCATTCTCTCTTTTTGAAAAGTCTCACGAGTTGCAAAAGAGTTAACCATGACCAATTCACATTCGTTCTAGGGTTGTTGTTTTCTATAACTCGTTTATAGTGCAATTTAACCTCGAAAATACCAAAATGAAGTGTTTTGTAGGATTGCTTGGTGACCAAGCAAACTTTATGTTTTCTTCATTTTGCGGAAAATCACATACGTTAGTTCTCAAAAACTCTATAGTTTATCCCAATATAATGTGGAAAGTGCACTTTCATCGATTCACTCATTCTCTCTTTTTGAAAAGTCTCACGAGTTGCAAAAGAGTTAACCATGACCAATTCACATTCGTTCTAGGGTTGTTGTTTTCTATAACTCGTTTATAGTGCCATTTAACCTCGAAAATACCAAAATGAAGTGTTTTGTAGGATTGCTTGGTGACCAAGCAAACTTTATGTTTTCTTCATTTTGCGGAAAATCACATACGTTAGTTCTCAAAAACTCTATAGTTTATCCCACTATAATGTGGAAAGTGCAATTTCATCGATTCACTCATTCTCTCTTTTTGAAAAGTCTCACGAGTTGCAAAAGAGTTAACCATGACCAATTCACATTCGTTCTAGGGTTGGTGTTTTCTATAACTCGTTTATAGTGCCATTTAACCTCAAAAATACCAAAATGAAGTGTTTTGTAGGTTTGCTTGGTGACCAAGCAAAATTTATGTTTTCTTCATTCTGCGGAAAATCACGAACGTTAGTTCTCAAAAACACTATAGTTTATCCCACTATAATGTGGAAAGTACACTTTCATCGATTCACTCATTCTCTCTTTTTGAAAAGTCTCACGAGTTGCAAAAGAGTTAACCATGACCAATTCACATTCGTTCTAGGGTTGTTGTTTTCTATAACTCGTTTATAGTGCCATTTAACCTCGAAAATACCAAAATGAAATGTTTTGTAGGATTGCTTGGTGACCAAGCAAACTTTATGTTTTCTTCATTTTGCGGAAATTTCATACGTTAGTTCTCAAAAACTCTATAGTTTATCCCACTATAATGTGGAAAGTGCAATTTCATCGATTCACTCATTCTCTCTTTTTGAAAAGTCTCACGAGTTGCAAAAGAGTTAACCATGACCAATTCACATTCGTTCTAGGGTTGTTGTTTTCTATAACTCGTTTATAGTGCCATTTAACCTCGAAAATACCAAAATGAAGTGTTTTGTAGGATTGCTTGGTGACCAAGCAAACTTTATGTTTTCTTCATTTTGCGGAAAATCACATACGTTAGTTCTCAAAAACTCTATAGTTTATCCCACTATAATGTGGAAAGTGCAATTTCATCGATTCACTCATTCTCTCTTTTTGAAAAGTCTCACGAGTTGCAAAAGAGTTAACCATGACCAATTCACATTCGTTCTAGGGTTGGTGTTTTCTATAACTCGTTTATAGTGCCATTTAACCTCAAAAATACCAAAATGAAGTGTTTTGTAGGTTTGCTTGGTGACCAAGCAAAATTTATGTTTTCTTCATTCTGCGGAAAATCACGTACGTTAGTTCTCAAAAACACTATAGTTTATCCCACTATAATGTGGAAAGTACACTTTCATCGATTCACTCATTCTCTCTTTTTGAAAAGTCTCACGAGTTGCAAAAGAGTTAACCATGACCAATTCACATTCGTTCTAGGGTTGTTGTTTTCTATAACTCGTTTATAGTGCCATTTAACCTCGAAAATACCAAAATGAAGTGTTTTGTAGGATTGCTTGGTGACCAAGCAAACTTTATGTTTTCTTCATTTTGCGGAAATTTCATACGTTAGTTCTCAAAAACTCTATAGTTTATCCCACTATAATGTGGAAAGTACACTTTCATCGATTCACTCATTTTCTCTTTTTGAAAAGTCTCACGAGTTGCAAAAGAGTTATCCATGACCAATTCACATTCTTTCTAGGGTTGTTGTTTTCTATAACTCGTTTATAGTGCCAGTTAACCTCGAAAATACCAAAATGAAGTGTTTTGTAGGATTGCTTGGTGACCAAGCAAACTTTACGTTTTCTTTATTTTGCGGAAAATCACATTCGTTAGTGTTCAAAAACTCTATAGTTTATCCCACTATAATGTGGAAAGTGCACTTTCATCGATTCACTCATTCTCTCTTTTTGAAAAGTCTCACGAGTTGCAAAAGAGTTAACCATGACCAATTCACATTCGTTCTAGGGTTGTTGTTTTCTATAACTCGTTTATAGTGCAATTTAACCTCGAAAATACCAAAATGAAGTGTTTTGTAGGATTGCTTGGTGACCAAGCAAACTTTATGTTTTCTTCATTTTGCGGAAAATCACATACGTTAGTTCTCAAAAACTCTATAGTTTATCCCAATATAATGTGGAAAGTGCACTTTCATCGATTCACTCATTCTCTCTTTTTGAAAAGTCTCACGAGTTGCAAAAGAGTTAACCATGACCAATTCACATTCGTTCTAGGGTTGTTGTTTTCTATAACTCGTTTATAGTGCCATTTAACCTCGAAAATACCAAAATGAAGTGTTTTGTAGGATTGCTTGGTGACCAAGCAAACTTTATGTTTTCTTCATTTTGCGGAAAATCACATACGTTAGTTCTCAAAAACTCTATAGTTTATCCCACTATAATGTGGAAAGTGCAATTTCATCGATTCACTCATTCTCTCTTTTTGAAAAGTCTCACGAGTTGCAAAAGAGTTAACCATGACCAATTCACATTCGTTCTAGGGTTGGTGTTTTCTATAACTCGTTTATAGTGCCATTTAACCTCAAAAATACCAAAATGAAGTGTTTTGTAGGTTTGCTTGGTGACCAAGCAAAATTTATGTTTTCTTCATTCTGCGGAAAATCACGTACGTTAGTTCTCAAAAACACTATAGTTTATCCCACTATAATGTGGAAAGTACACTTTCATCGATTCACTCATTCTCTCTTTTTGAAAAGTCTCACGAGTTGCAAAAGAGTTAACCATGACCAATTCACATTCGTTCTAGGGTTGTTGTTTTCTATAACTCGTTTATAGTGCCATTTAACCTCGAAAATACCAAAATGAAATGTTTTGTAGGATTGCTTGGTGACCAAGCAAACTTTATGTTTTCTTCATTTTGCGGAAATTTCATACGTTAGTTCTCAAAAACTCTATAGTTTATCCCACTATAATGTGGAAAGTGCAATTTCATCGATTCACTCATTCTCTCTTTATGAAAAGTCTCACGAGTTGCAAAAGAGTTAACCATGACCAATTCACATTCGTTCTAGGGTTGTTGTTTTCTATAACTCGTTTATAGTGCCATTTAACCTCGAAAATACCAAAATGAAGTGTTTTGTAGGATTGCTTGGTGACCAAGCAAACTTTATGTTTTCTTCATTTTGCGGAAAATCACATACGTTAGTTCTCAAAAACTCTATAGTTTATCCCACTATAATGTGGAAAGTGCAATTTCATCGATTCACTCATTCTCTCTTTTTGAAAAGTCTCACGAGTTGCAAAAGAGTTAACCATGACCAATTCACATTCGTTCTAGGGTTGGTGTTTTCTATAACTCGTTTATAGTGCCATTTAACCTCAAAAATACCAAAATGAAGTGTTTTGTAGGTTTGCTTGGTGACCAAGCAAAATTTATGTTTTCTTCATTCTGCGGAAAATCACGTACGTTAGTTCTCAAAAACACTATAGTTTATCCCACTATAATGTGGAAAGTACACTTTCATCGATTAACTCATTCTCTCTTTTTGAAAAGTCTCACGAGTTGCAAAAGAGTTAACCATGACCAATTCACATTCGTTCTAGGGTTGTTGTTTTCTATAACTCGTTTATAGTGCCATTTAACCTCGAAAATACCAAAATGAAGTGTTTTGTAGGATTGCTTGGTGACCAAGCAAACTTTATGTTTTCTTCATTTTGCGGAAATTTCATACGTTAGTTCTCAAAAACTCTATAGTTTATCCCACTATAATGTGGAAAGTACACTTTCATCGATTCACTCATTTTCTCTTTTTGAAAAGTCTCACGAGTTGCAAAAGAGTTATCCATGACCAATTCACATTCTTTCTAGGGTTGTTGTTTTCTATAACTCGTTTATAGTGCCAGTTAACCTCGAAAATACCAAAATGAAGTGTTTTGTAGGATTGCTTGGTGACCAAGCAAACTTTACGTTTTCTTTATTTTGCGGAAAATCACATTCGTTAGTGTTCAAAAACTCTATAGTTTATCCCACTATAATGTGGAAAGTGCACTTTCATCGATTCACTCATTCTCTCTTTTTGAAAAGTCTCACGAGTTGCAAAAGAGTTAACCATGACCAATTCACATTCGTTCTAGGGTTGTTGTTTTCTATAACTCGTTTATAGTGCAATTTAACCTCGAAAATACCAAAATGAAGTGTTTTGTAGGATTGCTTGGTGACCAAGCAAACTTTATGTTTTCTTCATTTTGCGGAAAATCACATACGTTAGTTCTCAAAAACTCTATAGTTTATCCCAATATAATGTGGAAAGTGCACTTTCATCGATTCACTCATTCTCTCTTTTTGAAAAGTCTCACGAGTTGCAAAAGAGTTAACCATGACCAATTCACATTCGTTCTAGGGTTGTTGTTTTCTATAACTCGTTTATAGTGCCATTTAACCTCGAAAATACCAAAATGAAGTGTTTTGTAGGATTGCTTGGTGACCAACCAAACTTTATGTTTTCTTCATTTTGCGGAAAATCACATACGTTAGTTCTCAAAAACTCTATAGTTTATCCCACTATAATGTGGAAAGTACACTTTCATCGATTCACTCATTTTCTCTTTTTGAAAAGTCTCACGAGTTGCAAAAGAGTTATCCATGACCAATTCACATTCTTTCTAGGGTTGTTGTTTTCTATAACTCGTTTATAGTGCCAGTTAACCTCGAAAATACCAAAATGAAGTGTTTTGTAGGATTGCTTGGTGACCAAGCAAACTTTACGTTTTCTTTATTTTGCGGAAAATCACATTCGTTAGTGTTCAAAAACTCTATAGTTTATCCCACTATAATGTGGAAAGTGCACTTTCATCGATTCACTCATTCTCTCTTTTTGAAAAGTCTCACGAGTTGCAAAAGAGTTAACCATGACCAATTCACATTCGTTCTAGGGTTGTTGTTTTCTATAACTCGTTTATAGTGCAATTTAACCTCGAAAATACCAAAATGAAGTGTTTTGTAGGATTGCTTGGTGACCAAGCAAACTTTATGTTTTCTTCATTTTGCGGAAAATCACATACGTTAGTTCTCAAAAACTCTATAGTTTATCCCAATATAATGTGGAAAGTGCACTTTCATCGATTCACTCATTCTCTCTTTTTGAAAAGTCTCACGAGTTGCAAAAGAGTTAACCATGACCAATTCACATTCGTTCTAGGGTTGTTGTTTTCTATAACTCGTTTATAGTGCCATTTAACCTCGAAAATACCAAAATGAAGTGTTTTGTAGGATTGCTTGGTGACCAACCAAACTTTATGTTTTCTTCATTTTGCGGAAAATCACATACGTTAGTTCTCAAAAACTCTATAGTTTATCCCACTATAATGTGGAAAGTGCAATTTCATCGATTCACTCATTCTCTCTTTTTGAAAAGTCTCACGAGTTGCAAAAGAGTTAACCATGACCAATTCACATTCGTTCTAGGGTTGGTGTTTTCTATAACTCGTTTATAGTGCCATTTAACCTCAAAAATACCAAAATGAAGTGTTTTGTAGGTTTGCTTGGTGACCAAGCAAAATTTATGTTTTCTTCATTCTGCGGAAAATCACGTACGTTAGTTCTCAAAAACACTATAGTTTATCCCACTATAATGTGGAAAGTACACTTTCATCGATTCACTCATTCTCTCTTTTTGAAAAGTCTCACGAGTTGCAAAAGAGTTAACCATGACCAATTCACATTCGTTCTAGGGTTGTTGTTTTCTATAACTCGTTTATAGTGCCATTTAACCTCGAAAATACCAAAATGAAATGTTTTGTAGGATTGCTTGGTGACCAAGCAAACTTTATGTTTTCTTCATTTTGCGGAAATTTCATACGTTAGTTCTCAAAAACTCTATAGTTTATCCCACTATAATGTGGAAAGTGCAATTTCATCGATTCACTCATTCTCTCTTTTTGAAAAGTCTCACGAGTTGCAAAAGAGTTAACCATGACCAATTCACATTCGTTCTAGGGTTGGTGTTTTCTATAACTCGTTTATAGTGCCATTTAACCTCAAAAATACCAAAATGAAGTGTTTTGTAGGATTGCTTGGTGACCAAGCAAACTTTATGTTTTCTTCATTTTGCGGAAAATCACATACGTTAGTTCTCAAAAACTCTATAGTTTATCCCACTATAATGTGGAAAGTGCAATTTCATCGATTCACTCATTCTCTCTTTTTTAAAAGTCTCACGAGTTGCAAAAGAGTTAACCATGACCAATTCACATTCGTTCTAGGGTTGTTGTTTTCTATAACTCGTTTATAGTGCCATTTAACCTCGAAAATACCAAAATGAAGTGTTTTGTAGGATTGCTTGGTGACCAAGCAAACTTTATGTTTTCTTCATTTTGCGGAAATTTCATACGTTAGTTCTCAAAAACTCTATAGTTTATCCCACTATAATGTGGAAAGTGCAATTTCATCGATTCACTCATTCTCTCTTTTTGAAAAGTTCCACGAGTTGCAAAAGAGTTAACCATGATCAATTCACATTCGTTCTAGGGTTGTTGTTTTCTATAACTCGTTTATAGTGCCATTTAACCTCGAAAATACCAAAATGAAGTGTTTTTCTTTATTTTGCGGAAAATCACATTTGTTAGTGTTCAAAAACTCTATAGTTTATCCACTATAATGTGGAAAGTACACTTTCATCGATTCACTCATTTTCTCTTTTTGAAAAGTCTCACGAGTTGCAAAAGAGTTATCCATGACCAATTCACATTCTTTCTAGGGATGTTGTTTTCTATAACTCGTTTATAGTGCCATTTAACCTCGAAAATACCAAAATGAAGTGTTTTGTAGGATTGCTTGGTGACCAAGCAAACTTTACGTTTTCTTTATTTTGCGGAAAATCACATTCGTTAGTGTTCAAAAACACTATAGTTTATCCCACTATAATGTGGAAAGTGCACTTTCATCGATTCACTCATTCTCTCTTTTTGAAAAGTCTCACGAGTTGCAAAAGAGTTAACCATGACCAATTCAGATTCGTTCTAGGGTTGTTGTTTTCTATAACTCGTTTATAGTGCCATTTAACCTCAAAAATACCAAAATGAAGTGTTTTGTAGGTTTGCTTGGTGACCAAGCAAAATTTATGTTTTCTTCATTCTGTGGAAAATCACATACGTTAGTTCTCAAAAACTCTATAGTTTATCCCACTATAATGTGGAAAGTACACTTTCATCGATTCACTCATTCTCTCTTTTTGAAAAGTCTCACGAGTTGCAAAAGAGTTAACCATGACCAATTCACATTCGTTCTAGGGTTGTTGTTTTCTATAACTCGTTTATAGTGCCATTTAACCTCGAAAATACCAAAATGAAGTGTTTTGTAGGATTGCTTGGTGACCAAGCAAACTTTATGTTTTCTTCATTTTGCGGAAATTTCATACGTTAGTTCTCAAAAACTCTATAGTTTATCCCACTATAATGTGGAAAGTGCAATTTCATCGATTCACTCATTCTCTCTTTTTGAAAAGTTCCACGAGTTGCAAAAGAGTTAACCATGTTCAATTCACATTCGTTCTAGGGTTGTTGTTTTCTATAACTCGTTTATAGTGCCATTTAACCTCGAAAATACCAAAATGAAGTGTTTTGTAGGATTGCTTGGTGACCAAGCAAACTTTATGTTTTCTTCATTTTGCGGAAAATCACATACGTTAGTTCTCAAAAACTCTATAGTTTATCCCACTATAATGTGGAAAGTACACTTTCATCGATTCACTCATTCTCTCTTTTTGAAAAGTCTCACGAGTTGCAAAAGAGTTAACCATGACCAATTCACATTCGTTCTAGGGTTGTTGTTTTCTATAACTCGTTTATAGTGCCATTTAACCTCGAAAATACCAAAATGAAGTGTTTTGTAGGATTGCTTGGTGACCAAGCAAACTTTATGTTTTCTTCATTTTGCGGAAATTTCATACGTTAGTTCTCAAAAACTCTATAGTTTATCCCACTATAATGTGGAAAGTGCAATTTCATCGATTCACTCATTCTCTCTTTTTGAAAAGTTCCACGAGTTGCAAAAGAGTTAACCATGATCAATTCACATTCGTTCTAGGGTTGTTGTTTTCTATAACTCGTTTATAGTGCCATTTAACCTCGAAAATACCAAAATGAAGTGTTTTGTAGGATTGCTTGGTGACCAAGCAAACTTTATGTTTTCTTCATTTTGCGGAAATTTCATACGTTAGTTCTCAAAAACTCTATAGTTTATCCCACTATAATGTGGAAAGTGCACTTTCATCGATTCACTCATTCTCTCTTTTTGAAAAGTCTCACGAGTTGCAAAAGAGTTAACCATGACCAATTCAGATTCGTTCTAGGGTTGTTGTTTTTTATAACTCGTTTATAGTGCCATTTTACCTCAAAAATACCAAAATGAAGTGTTTTGTAGGATTGCTTGGTGACCAAGCAAACTTTATGTTTTCTTCATTTTGCGGAAAATCACATACGTTAGTTCTCAAAAACTCTACAGTTTATCCCAATATAATGTGGAAAGTGCACTTTCATCGATTCACTCATTCTCTCTTTTTGAAAAGTCTCACGAGTTGCAAAAGAGTTAACCATGACCAATTCACATTCGTTCTAGGGTTGTTGTTTTCTATAACTCGTTTATAGTGCCATTTAACCTCGAAAATACCAAAATGAAGTGTTTTGTAGGATTGCTTGGTGACCAAGCAAACTTTACGTTTTCTTTATTTTGCGGAAAATCACATTCGTTAGTGTTCAAAAACTCTATAGTTTATCCCACTATAATGTGGAAAGTGCACTTTCATCGATTCACTCATTCTCTCTTTTTGAAAAGTCTCACGAGTTGCAAAAGAGTTAACCATGACCAATTCAGATTCGTTCTAGGGTTGTTGTTTTCTATAACTCGTTTATAGTGCCATTTTACCTCCAAAATACCAAAATGAAGTGTTTTGTAGGATTGCTTGGTGACCAAGCAAACTTTATGTTTTCTTCATTTTGCGGAAAATCACATACGTTAGTTCTCAAAAACTCTATAGTTTATCCCAATATAATGTGGAAAGTGCACTTTCATCGATTCACTCATTCTCTCTTTTTGAAAAGTTCCACGAGTTGCAAAAGAGTTAACCATGATCAATTCACATTCGTTCTAGGGTTGTTGTTTTCTATAACTCGTTTATAGTGCCATTTAACCTCGAAAATACCAAAATGAAGTGTTTTGTAGGATTGCTTGGTGACCAAGCAAACTTTATGTTTTCTTCATTTTGCGGAAAATCACATACGTTAGTTCTCAAAAACTCTATAGTTTATCCCACTATAATGTGGAAAGTGCACTTTCATCGATTCACTCATTCTCTCTTTTTGAAAAGTCTCACGAGTTGCAAAAGAGTTAACCATGACCAATTCACATTCGTTCTAGGGTTGTTGTTTTCTATAACTCGTTTATAGTGCCATTTAACCTCAAAAATACCAAAATGAAGTGTTTTGTAGGTTTGCTTGGTGACCAAGCAAAATTTATGTTTTCTTCATTCTGCGGAAAATCACATACGTTAGTTCTCAAAAACTCTATAGTTTATCCCACTATAATGTGGAAAGTACACTTTCATCGATTCACTCATTCTCTCTTTTTGAAAAGTCTCACGAGTTGCAAAAGAGTTAACCATGACCAATTCACATTCGTTCTAGGGTTGTTGTTTTCTATAACTCGTTTATAGTGCCATTTAACCTCGAAAATACCAAAATGAAGTGTTTTGTAGGATTGCTTGGTGACCAAGCAAACTTTATGTTTTCTTCATTTTGCGGAAATTTCATACGTTAGTTCTCAAAAACTCTATAGTTTATCCCACTATAATGTGGAAAGTGCAATTTCATCGATTCACTCATTCTCTCTTTTTGAAAAGTTCCACGAGTTGCAAAAGAGTTAACCATGATCAATTCACATTCGTTCTAGGGTTGTTGTTTTCTATAACTCGTTTATAGTGCCATTTAACCTCGAAAATATCAAAATGAAGTGTTTTGTAGGATTGCTTGGTGAACAAGCAAACTTTACTTTTTCTTTATTTTGCGGAAAATCACATTCGTTAGTGTTCAAAAACTCTATAGTTTATCCACTATAATGTGTAAAGTACACTTTCATCGATTCACTCATTTTCTCTTTTTGAAAAGTCTCACGAGTTGCAAAAGAGTTATCCATGACCAATTCACATTCTTTCTAGGATTGTTGTTTTCTATAACTCGTTTATAGTGCCATTTAACCTCGAAAATACCAAAATGAAGTGTTTTGTAGGATTGCTTGGTGACCAAGCAAACTTTACGTTTTCTTTATTTTGCGGAAAATCACATTCGTTAGTGTTCAAAAACTCTATAGTTTATCCCACTATAATGTGGAAAGTGCACTTTCATCGATTCACTCATTCTCTCTTTTTGAAAAGTCTCACGAGTTGCAAAAGAGTTAACCATGACCAATTCAGATTCGTTCTAGGGTTGTTGTTTTCTATAACTCGTTTATAGTGCCATTTTACCTCAAAAATACCAAAATGAAGTGTTTTGTAGGATTGCTTGGTGACCAAGCAAACTTTATGTTTTCTTCATTTTGCGGAAAATCACATACGTTAGTTCTCAAAAACTCTATAGTTTATCCCAATATAATGTGGAAAGTGCACTTTCATCGATTCACTCATTCTCTCTTTTTGAAAAGTCTCACGAGTTGCAAAAGAGTTAACCATGACCAATTCACATTCGTTCTAGGGTTGTTGTTTTCTATAACTCGTTTATAGTGCCATTTAACCTCGAAAATACCAAAATGAAGTGTTTTGTAGGATTGCTTGGTGACCAAGCAAACTTTACGTTTTCTTTATTTTGCGGAAAATCACATTCGTTAGTGTTCAAAAACTCTATAGTTTATCCCACTATAATGTGGAAAGTACACTTTCATCGATTCACTCATTTTCTCTTTTTGAAAAGTCTCACGAGTTGCAAAAGAGTTATCCATGACCAATTCACATTCTTTCTAGGGTTGTTGTTTTCTATAACTCGTTTTTAGTGCCATTTAACCTCGAAAATACCAAAATGAAGTGTTTTGTAGGATTGCTTGGTGACCAAGCAAACTTTACGTTTTCTTTATTTTGCGGAAAATCACATTCGTTAGTGTTCAAAAACTCTATAGTTTATCCCACTATAATGTGGAAAGTGCACTTTCATCGATTCACTCATTCTCTCTTTTTGAAAAGTCTCACGAGTTGCAAAAGAGTTAACCATGACCAATTCACATTCGTTCTAGGGTTGTTGTTTTCTATAACTCGTTTATAGGGCAATTTAACCTCGAAAATACCAAAATGAAGTGTTTTGTAGGATTGCTTGGTGACCAAGCAAACTTTATGTTTTCTTCATTTTGCGGAAAATCACATACGTTAGTTCTCAAAAACTCTATAGTTTATCCCAATATAATGTGGAAAGTGCACTTTCATCGATTCACTCATTCTCTCTTTTTGAAAAGTCTCACGAGTTGCAAAATAGTTAACCATGACCAATTTACATTCGTTCTAGGGTTGTTGTTTTCTATAACTCGTTTATAGTGCCATTTAACCTCGAAAATACCAAAATGAAGTGTTTTGTAGGATTGCTTGGTGACCAAGCAAACTTTATGTTTTCTTCATTTTGCGGAAAATCACATACGTTAGTTCTCAAAAACTCTATAGTTTATCCCACTATAATGTGGAAAGTGCACTTTCATCGATTCACTCATTCTCTCTTTTTGAAAAGTCTCACGAGTTGCAAAAGAGTTAACCATGACCAATTCACATTCGTTCTAGGGTTGTTGTTTTCTATAACTCGTTTATAGTGCCATTTAACCTCAAAAATACCAAAATGAAGTGTTTTGTAGGTTTGCTTGGTGACCAAGCAAAATTTATGTTTTCTTCATTCTGCGGAAAATCACATACGTTAGTTCTCAAAAACTCTATAGTTTATCCCACTATAATGTGGAAAGTACACTTTCATCGATTCACTCATTCTCTCTTTTTGAAAAGTCTCACGAGTTGCAAAAGAGTTAACCATGACCAATTCACATTCGTTCTAGGGTTGTTATTTTCTATAACTCGTTTATAGTGCCATTTAACCTCGAAAATACCAAAATGAAGTGTTTTGTAGGATTGCTTGGTGACCAAGCAAACTTTATGTTTTCTTCATTTTGCGGAAATTTCATACGTTAGTTCTCAAAAACTCTATAGTTTATCCCACTATAATGTGGAAAGTGCAATTTCATCGATTCACTCATTCTCTCTTTTTGAAAAGTTCCACGAGTTGCAAAAGAGTTAACCATGATCAATTCACATTCGTTCTAGGGTTGTTGTTTTCTATAACTCGTTTATAGTGCCATTTAACCTCGAAAATACCAAAATGAAGTGTTTTGTAGGATTGCTTGGTAACCAAGCAAACTTTACGTTTTCTTTATTTTGCGGAAAATCACATTCGTTAGTGTTAAAAAACTCTATAGTTTATCCCACTATAATGTGGAAAGTACACTTTCATCGATTCACTCATTTTCTCTTTTTGAAAAGTCTCACGAGTTGCAAAAGAGTTATCCATGACCAATTCACATTCTTTCTAGGGTTGTTGTTTTCTATAACTCGTTTATAGTGCCAGTTAACCTCGAAAATACCAAAATGAAGTGTTTTGTAGGATTGCTTGGTGACCAAGCAAACTTTACGTTTTCTTTATTTTGCGGAAAATCACATTCGTTAGTGTTCAAAAACTCTATAGTTTATCCCACTATAATGTGGAAAGTGCACTTTCATCGATTCACTCATTCTCTCTTTTTGAAAAGTCTCACGAGTTGCAAAAGAGTTAACCATGACCAATTCACATTCGTTCTAGGGTTGTTGTTTTCTATAACTCGTTTATAGTGCAATTTAACCTCGAAAATACCAAAATGAAGTGTTTTGTAGGATTGCTTGGTGACCAAGCAAACTTTATGTTTTCTTCATTTTGCGGAAAATCACATACGTTAGTTCTCAAAAACTCTATAGTTTATCCCAATATAATGTGGAAAGTGCACTTTCATCGATTCACTCATTCTCTCTTTTTGAAAAGTCTCACGAGTTGCAAAAGAGTTAACCATGACCAATTCACATTCGTTCTAGGGTTGTTGTTTTCTATAACTCGTTTATAGTGCCATTTAACCTCGAAAATACCAAAATGAAGTGTTTTGTAGGATTGCTTGGTGACCAAGCAAACTTTATGTTTTCTTCATTTTACGGAAAATCACATACGTTAGTTCTCAAAAACTCTATAGTTTATCCCACTATAATGTGGAAAGTGCACTTTCATCGATTCACTCATTCTCTCTTTTTGAAAAGTCTCACGAGTTGCAAAAGAGTTAACCATGACCAATTCACATTCGTTCTAGGGTTGTTGTTTTCTATAACTCGTTTATAGTGCCATTTAACCTCAAAAATACCAAAATGAAGTGTTTTGTAGGTTTGCTTGGTGACCAAGCAAAATTTATGTTTTCTTCATTCTGCGGAAAATCACATACGTTAGTTCTCAAAAACTCTATAGTTTATCCCACTATAATGTGGAAAGTACACTTTCATCGATTCACTCATTCTCTCTTTTTGAAAAGTCTCACGAGTTGCAAAAGAGTTAACCATGACCAATTCACATTCGTTCTAGGGTTGTTTTCTATAACTCGTTTATAGTGCCATTTAACCTCGAAAATACCAAAATGAAGTGTTTTGTAGGATTGCTTGGTGACCAAGCAAACTTTATGTTTTCTTCATTTTGCGGAAATTTCATACGTTAGTTCTCAAAAACTCTATAGTTTATCCCACTATAATGTGGAAAGTGCAATTTCATCGATTCACTCATTCTCTCTTTTTGAAAAGTTCCACGAGTTGCAAAAGAGTTAACCATGATCAATTCACATTCGTTCTAGGGTTGTTGTTTTCTATAACTCGTTTATAATGCCATTTAACCTCGAAAATACCAAAATGAAGTGTTTTGTAGGATTGCTTGGTGACCAAGCAAACTTTACTTTTTCTTTATTTTGCGGAAAATCACATTCGTTAGTGTTCAAAATCTCTATAGTTTATCCACTATAATGTGGAAAGTACACTTTCATCGATTCACTCATTTTCTCTTTTTGAAAAGTCTCACGAGTTGCAAAAGAGTTATCCATGACCAATTCACATTCTTTCTAGGGTTGTTGTTTTCTATAACTCGTTTATAGTGCCATTTAACCTCGAAAATACCAAAATGAAGTGTTTTGTAGGATTGCTTGGTGACCAAGCAAACTTTACGTTTTCTTTATTTTGCGGAAAATCACATTCGTTAATGTTAAAAAACTCTATAGTTTATCCCACTATAATGTGGAAAGTACACTTTCATCGATTCACTCATTTTCTCTTTTTGAAAAGTCTCACGAGTTGCAAAAGAGTTATCCATGACCAATTCACATTCTTTCTAGGGTTGTTGTTTTCTATAACTCGTTTATAGTGCCAGTTAACCTCGAAAATACCAAAATGAAGTGTTTTGTAGGATTGCTTGGTGACCAAGCAAACTTTACGTTTTCTTTATTTTGCGGAAAATCACATTCGTTAGTGTTCAAAAACTCTATAGTTTATCCCACTATAATGTGGAAAGTGCACTTTCATCGATTCACTCATTCTCTCTTTTTGAAAAGTCTCACGAGTTGCAAAAGAGTTAAACATGACCAATTCAGATTCGTTCTAGGGTTGTTGTTTTCTATAACTCGTTTATAGTGCAATTTAACCTCGAAAATACCAAAATGAAGTGTTTTGTAGGATTGCTTGGTGACCAAGCAAACTTTATGTTTTCTTCATTTTGCGGAAAATCACATACGTTAGTTCTCAAAAACTCTATAGTTTATCCCAATATAATGTGGAAAGTGCACTTTCATCGATTCACTCATTCTCTCTTTTTGAAAAGTCTCACGAGTTGCAAAAGAGTTAACCATGACCAATTTACATTCGTTCTAGGGTTGTTGTTTTCTATAACTCGTTTATAGTGCCATTTAACCTCGAAAATACCAAAATGAAGTGTTTTGTAGGATTGCTTGGTGACCAAGCAAACTTTATGTTTTCTTCATTTTGCGGAAAATCACATACGTTAGTTCTCAAAAACTCTATAGTTTATCCCAATATAATGTGGAAAGTGCACTTTCATCGATTCACTCATTCTCTCTTTTTGAAAAGTCTCACGAGTTGCAAAAGAGTTAACCATGACCAATTCACATTCGTTCTAGGGTTGTTGTTTTCTATAACTCGTTTATAGTGCCATTTAACCTCGAAAATACCAAAATGAAGTGTTTTGTAGGATTGCTTGGTGACCAAGCAAACTTTATGTTTTCTTCATTTTGCGGAAAATCACATACGTTAGTTCTCAAAAACTCTATAGTTTATCCCACTATAATGTGGAAAGTGCACTTTCATCGATTCACTCATTCTCTCTTTTTGAAAAGTCTCACGAGTTGCAAAAGAGTTAACCATGACCAATTCACATTCGTTCTAGGGTTGTTGTTTTCTATAACTCGTTTATAGTGCCATTTAACCTCAAAAATACCAAAATGAAGTGTTTTGTAGGTTTGCTTGGTGACCAAGCAAAATTTATGTTTTCTTCATTCTGCGGAAAATCACATACGTTAGTTCTCAAAAACTCTATAGTTTATCCCACTATAATGTGGAAAGTACACTTTCATCGATTCACTCATTCTCTCTTTTTGAAAAGTCTCACGAGTTGCAAAAGAGTTAACCATGACCAATTCACATTCGTTCTAGGGTTGTTGTTTTCTATAACTCGTTTATAGTGCCATTTAACCTCGAAAATACCAAAATGAAGTGTTTTGTAGGATTGCTTGGTGACCAAGCAAACTTTATGTTTTCTTCATTTTGCGGAAATTTCATACGTTAGTTCTCAAAAACTCTATAGTTTATCCCACTATAATGTGGAAAGTGCAATTTCATCGATTCACTCATTCTCTCTTTTTGAAAAGTTCCACGAGTTGCAAAAGAGTTAACCATGATCAATTCACATTCGTTCTAGGGTTGTTGTTTTCTATAACTCGTTTATAGTGCCATTTAACCTCGAAAATACCAAAATGAAGTGTTTTGTAGGATTGCTTGGTGACCAAGCAAACTTTACTTTTTCTTTATTTTGCGGAAAATCACATTCGTTAGTGTTCAAAAACTCTATAGTTTATCCACTATAATGTGGAAAGTACACTTTCATCGATTCACTCATTTTCTCTTTTTGAAAAGTCTCACGAGTTGCAAAAGAGTTATCCATGACCAATTCACATTCTTTCTAGGGTTGTTGTTTTCTATAACTCGTTTATAGTGCCATTTAACCTCGAAAATACCAAAATGAAGTGTTTTGTAGGATTGCTTGGTGACCAAGCAAACTTTACGTTTTCTTTATTTTGCGGAAAATCACATTCGTTAGTGTTCAAAAACTCTATAGTTTATCCCACTATAATGTGGAAAGTGCACTTTCATCGATTCACTCATTCTCTCTTTTTGAAAAGTCTCACGAGTTGCAAAAGAGTTAAACATGACCAATTCAGATTCGTTCTAGGGTTGTTGTTTTCTATAACTCGTTTATAGTGCAATTTAACCTCGAAAATACCAAAATGAAGTGTTTTGTAGGATTGCTTGGTGACCAAGCAAACTTTATGTTTTCTTCATTTTGTGGAAAATCACATACGTTAGTTCTCAAAAACTCTATAGTTTATCCCAATATAATGTGGAAAGTGCACTTTCATCGATTCACTCATTCTCTCTTTTTGAAAAGTCTCACGAGTTGCAAAAGAGTTAACCATGACCAATTTACATTCGTTCTAGGGTTGTTGTTTTCTATAACTCGTTTATAGTGCCATTTAACCTCGAAAATACCAAAATGAAGTGTTTTGTAGGATTGCTTGGTGACCAAGCAAACTTTATGTTTTCTTCATTTTGCGGAAAATCACATACGTTAGTTCTCAAAAACTCTATAGTTTATCCCACTATAATGTGGAAAGTGCACTTTCATCGATTCACTCATTCTCTCTTTTTGAAAAGTTCCACGAGTTGCAAAAGAGTTAACCATGATCAATTCACATTCGTTCTAGGGTTGTTGTTTTCTATAACTCGTTTATAGTGCCATTTAACCTCGAAAATACCAAAATGAAGTGTTTTGTAGGATTGCTTGGTGACCAAGCAAACTTTATGTTTTCTTCATTTTGCTGAAAATCACATATGTTAGTTCTCAAAAACTCTATAGTTTATCCCACTATAATGTGGAAAGTGCACTTTCATCGATTCACTCATTCTCTCTTTTTGAAAAGTCTCACGAGTTGCAAAAGAGTTAACCATGACCAATTCACATTCGTTCTAGGGTTGTTGTTTTCTATAACTCGTTTATAGTGCCATTTAACCTCAAAAATACCAAAATGAAGTGTTTTGTAGGTTTGCTTGGTGACCAAGCAAAATTTATGTTTTCTTCATTCTGCGGAAAATCACATACGTTAGTTCTCAAAAACTCTATAGTTTATCCCACTATAATGTGGAAAGTACACTTTCATCGATTCACTCATTCTCTCTTTTTGAAAAGTCTCACGAGTTGCAAAAGAGTTAACCATGACCAATTCACATTCGTTCTAGGGTTGTTGTTTTCTATAACTCGTTTATAGTGCCATTTAACCTCGAAAATACCAAAATGAAGTGTTTTGTAGGATTGCTTGGTGACCAAGCAAACTTTATGTTTTCTTCATTTTGCGGAAATTTCATACGTTAGTTCTCAAAAACTCTATAGTTTATCCCACTATAATGTGGAAAGTGCAATTTCATCGATTCACTCATTCTCTCTTTTTGAAAAGTTCCACGAGTTGCAAAAGAGTTAACCATGATCAATTCACATTCGTTCTAGGGTTGTTGTTTTCTATAACTCGTTTATAGTGCCATTTAACCTCGAAAATACCAAAATGAAGTGTTTTGTAGGATTGCTTGGTGACCAAGCAAACTTTACTTTTTCTTTATTTTGCGGAAAATCACATTCGTTAGTGTTCAAAAACTCTATAGTTTATCCACTATAATGTGTAAAGTACACTTTCATCGATTCACTCATTTTCTCTTTTTGAAAAGTCTCACGAGTTGCAAAAGAGTTATCCATGACCAATTCACATTCTTTCTAGGGTTGTTGTTTTCTATAACTCGTTTATAGTGCCATTTAACCTCGAAAATACCAAAATGAAGTGTTTTGTAGGATTGCTTGGTGACCAAGCAAACTTTACGTTTTCTTTATTTTGCGGAAAATCACATTCGTTAGTGTTCAAAAACTCTATAGTTTATCCCACTATAATGTGGAAAGTGCACTTTCATCGATTCACTCATTCTCTCTTTTTGAAAAGTCTCACGAGTTGCAAAAGAGTTAACCATGACCAATTCAGATTCGTTCTAGGGTTGTTGTTTTCTATAACTCGTTTATAGTGCCATTTAACCTCAAAAATACCAAAATGAAGTGTTTTGTAGGATTGCTTGGTGACCAAGCAAACTTTATGTTTTCTTCATTTTGCGGAAAATCACATACGTTAGTTCTCAAAAACTCTATAGTTTATCCCAATATAATGTGGAAAGTGCACTTTCATCGATTCACTCATTCTCTCTTTTTGAAAAGTCTCACGAGTTGCAAAAGAGTTAACCATGACCAATTCACATTCGTTCTAGGGTTGTTGTTTTCTATAACTCGTTTATAGTGCCATTTAACCTCGAAAATACCAAAATGAAGTGTTTTGTAGGATTGCTTGGTGACCAAGCAAACTTTACGTTTTCTTTATTTTGCAGAAAATCACATTCGTTAGTGTTCAAAAACTCTATAGTTTATCCCACTATAATGTGGAAAGTACACTTTCATCGATTCACTCATTTTCTCTTTTTGAAAAGTCTCACGAGTTGCAAAAGAGTTATCCATGACCAATTCACATTCTTTCTAGGGTTGTTGTTTTCTATAACTCGTTTTTAGTGCCATTTAACCTCGAAAATACCAAAATGAAGTGTTTTGTAGGATTGCTTGGTGACCAAGCAAACTTTACGTTTTCTTTATTTTGCGGAAAATCACATTCGTTAGTGTTCAAAAACTCTATAGTTTATCCCACTATAATGTGGAAAGTGCACTTTCATCGATTCACTCATTCTCTCTTTTTGAAAAGTCTCACGAGTTGCAAAAGAGTTAACCATGACCAATTCACATTCGTTCTAGGGTTGTTGTTTTCTATAACTCGTTTATAGTGCCATTTAACCTCAAAAATACCAAAATGAAGTGTTTTGTAGGTTTGCTTGGTGACCAAGCAAAATTTATGTTTTCTTCATTCTGCGGAAAATCACATACGTTAGTTCTCAAAAACTCTATAGTTTATCCCACTATAATGTGGAAAGTACACTTTCATCGATTCACTCATTCTCTCTTTTTGAAAAGTCTCACGAGTTGCAAAAGAGTTAACCATGACCAATTCACATTCGTTCTAGGGTTGTTGTTTTCTATAACTCGTTTATAGTGCCATTTAACCTCAAAAATACCAAAATGAAGTGTTTTGTAGGATTGCTTGGTGACCAAGCAAACTTTATGTTTTCTTCATTTTGCGGAAAATCACATACGTTAGTTCTCAAAAACTCTATAGTTTATCCCAATATAATGTGGAAAGTGCACTTTCATCGATTCACTCATTCTCTCTTTTTGAAAAGTCTCACGAGTTGCAAAAGAGTTAACCATGACCAATTCACATTCGTTCTAGGGTTGTTGTTTTCTATAACTCGTTTATAGTGCCATTTAACCTCGAAAATACCAAAATGAAGTGTTTTGTAGGATTGCTTGGTGACCAAGCAAACTTTACGTTTTCTTTATTTTGCAGAAAATCACATTCGTTAGTGTTCAAAAACTCTATAGTTTATCCCACTATAATGTGGAAAGTACACTTTCATCGATTCACTCATTTTCTCTTTTTGAAAAGTCTCACGAGTTGCAAAAGAGTTATCCATGACCAATTCACATTCTTTCTAGGGTTGTTGTTTTCTATAACTCGTTTTTAGTGCCATTTAACCTCGAAAATACCAAAATGAAGTGTTTTGTAGGATTGCTTGGTGACCAAGCAAACTTTACGTTTTCTTTATTTTGCGGAAAATCACATTCGTTAGTGTTCAAAAACTCTATAGTTTATCCCACTATAATGTGGAAAGTGCACTTTCATCGATTCACTCATTCTCTCTTTTTGAAAAGTCTCACGAGTTGCAAAAGAGTTAACCATGACCAATTCACATTCGTTCTAGGGTTGTTGTTTTCTATAACTCGTTTATAGTGCAATTTAACCTCGAAAATACCAAAATGAAGTGTTTTGTAGGATTGCTTGGTGACCAAGCAAACTTTATGTTTTCTTCATTTTGCGGAAAATCACATACGTTAGTTCTCAAAAACTCTATAGTTTATCCCAATATAATGTGGAAAGTGCACTTTCATCGATTCACTCATTCTCTCTTTTTGAAAAGTCTCACGAGTTGCAAAAGAGTTAACCATGACCAATTCACATTCGTTCTAGGGTTGTTGTTTTCTATAACTCGTTTATAGTGCCATTTAACCTCGAAAATACCAAAATGAAGTGTTTTGTAGGATTGCTTGGTGACCAAGCAAACTTTATGTTTTCTTCATTTTGCGGAAATTTCATACGTTAGTTCTCAAAAACTCTATAGTTTATCCCACTATAATGTGGAAAGTGCAATTTCATCGATTCACTCATTCTCTCTTTTTGAAAAGTTCCACGAGTTGCAAAAGAGTTAACCATGATCAATTCACATTCGTTCTAGGGTTGTTGTTTTCTATAACTCGTTTATAGTGCCATTTAACCTCGAAAATACGAAAATGAAGTGTTTTGTAGGATTGCTTGGTGACCAAGCAAACTTTACTTTTTCTTTATTTTGCGGAAAATCACATTCGTTAGTGTTCAAAAACTCTATAGTTTATCCACTATAATGTGGAAAGTACACTTTCATCGATTCACTCATTTTCTCTTTTTGAAAAGTCTCACGAGTTGCAAAAGAGTTATCCATGACCAATTCACATTCTTTCTAGGGTTGTTGTTTTCTATAACTCGTTTATAGTGCCATTTAACCTCGAAAATACCAAAATGAAGTGTTTTGTAGGATTGCTTGGTGACCAAGCAAACTTTACGTTTTCTTTATTTTGCGGAAAATCACATTCGTTAGTGTTCAAAAACTCTATAGTTTATCCCACTATAATGTGGAAAGTGCACTTTCATCGATTCACTCATTCTCTCTTTTTGAAAAGTCTCACGAGTTGCAAAAGAGTTAAACATGACCAATTCAGATTCGTTCTAGGGTTGTTGTTTTCTATAACTCGTTTATAGTGCAATTTAACCTCGAAAATACCAAAATGAAGTGTTTTGTAGGATTGCTTGGTGACCAAGCAAACTTTATGTTTTCTTCATTTTGCGGAAAATCACATACGTTAGTTCTCAAAAACTCTATAGTTTATCCCAATATAATGTGGAAAGTGCACTTTCATCGATTCACTCATTCTCTCTTTTTGAAAAGTCTCACGAGTTGCAAAAGAGTTAACCATGACCAATTTACATTCGTTCTAGGGTTGTTGTTTTCTATAACTCGTTTATAGTGCCATTTAACCTCGAAAATACCAAAATGAAGTGTTTTGTAGGATTGCTTGGTGACCAAGCAAACTTTATGTTTTCTTCATTTTGCGGAAAATCACATACGTTAGTTCTCAAAAACTCTATAGTTTATCCCACTATAATGTGGAAAGTGCACTTTCATCGATTCACTCATTCTCTCTTTTTGAAAAGTTCCACGAGTTGCAAAAGAGTTAACCATGATCAATTCACATTCGTTCTAGGGTTGTTGTTTTCTATAACTCGTTTATAGTGCCATTTAACCTCGAAAATACCAAAATGAAGTGTTTTGTAGGATTGCTTGGTGACCAAGCAAACTTTATGTTTTCTTCATTTTGCGGAAAATCACATATGTTAGTTCTCAAAAACTCTGTAGTTTATCCCACTATAATGTGGAAAGTGCACTTTCATCGATTCACTCATTCTCTCTTTTTGAAAAGTCTCACGAGTTGCAAAAGAGTTAACCATGACCAATTCACATTCGTTCTAGGGTTGTTGTTTTCTATAACTCGTTTATAGTGCCATTTAACCTCAAAAATACCAAAATGAAGTGTTTTGTAGGTTTGCTTGGTGACCAAGCAAAATTTATGTTTTCTTCATTCTGCGGAAAATCACATACGTTAGTTCTCAAAAACTCTATAGTTTATCCCACTATAATGTGGAAAGTACACTTTCATCGATTCACTCATTCTCTCTTTTTGAAAAGTCTCACGAGTTGCAAAAGAGTTAACCATGACCAATTCACATTCGTTCTAGGGTTGTTGTTTTCTATAACTCGTTTATAGTGCCATTTAACCTCGAAAATACCAAAATGAAGTGTTTTGTAGGATTGCTTGGTGACCAAGCAAACTTTATGTTTTCTTCATTTTGCGGAAATTTCATACGTTAGTTCTCAAAAACTCTATAGTTTATCCCACTATAATGTGGAAAGTGCAATTTCATCGATTCACTCATTCTCTCTTTTTGAAAAGTTCCACGAGTTGCAAAAGAGTTAACCATGATCAATTCACATTCGTTCTAGGGTTGTTGTTTTCTATAACTCGTTTATAGTGCCATTTAACCTCGAAAATACCAAAATGAAGTGTTTTGTAGGATTGCTTGGTGACCAAGCAAACTTTACTTTTTCTTTATTTTGCGGAAAATCACATTCGTTAGTGTTCAAAAACTCTATAGTTTATCCACTATAATGTGTAAAGTACACTTTCATCGATTCACTCATTTTCTCTTTTTGAAAAGTCTCACGAGTTGCAAAAGAGTTATCCATGACCAATTCACATTCTTTCTAGGGTTGTTGTTTTCTATAACTCGTTTATAGTGCCATTTAACCTCGAAAATACCAAAATGAAGTGTTTTGTAGGATTGCTTGGTGACCAAGCAAACTTTACGTTTTCTTTATTTTGCGGAAAATCACATTCGTTAGTGTTCAAAAACTCTATAGTTTATCCCACTATAATGTGGAAAGTGCACTTTCATCGATTCACTCATTCTCTCTTTTTGAAAAGTCTCACGAGTTGCAAAAGAGTTAACCATGACCAATTCAGATTCGTTCTAGGGTTGTTGTTTTCTATAACTCGTTTATAGTGCCATTTAACCTCAAAAATACCAAAATGAAGTGTTTTGTAGGATTGCTTGGTGACCAAGCAAACTTTATGTTTTCTTCATTTTGCGGAAAATCACATACGTTAGTTCTCAAAAACTCTATAGTTTATCCCAATATAATGTGGAAAGTGCACTTTCATCGATTCACTCATTCTCTCTTTTTGAAAAGTCTCACGAGTTGCAAAAGAGTTAACCATGACCAATTCACATTCGTTCTAGGGTTGTTGTTTTCTATAACTCGTTTATAGTGCCATTTAACCTCGAAAATACCAAAATGAAGTGTTTTGTAGGATTGCTTGGTGACCAAGCAAACTTTATGTTTTCTTCATTTTGCGGAAAATCACATACGTTAGTTCTCAAAAACTCTATAGTTTATCCCAATATAATGTGGAAAGTGCACTTTCATCGATTCACTCATTCTCTCTTTTTGAAAAGTCTCACGAGTTGCAAAAGAGTTAACCATGACCAATTCACATTCGTTCTAGGGTTGTTGTTTTCTATAACTCGTTTATAGTGCCATTTAACCTCGAAAATACCAAAATGAAGTGTTTTGTAGGATTGCTTGGTGACCAAGCAAACTTTATGTTTTCTTCATTTTGCGGAAATTTCATACGTTAGTTCTCAAAAACTCTATAGTTTATCCCACTATAATGTGGAAAGTGCAATTTCATCGATTCACTCATTCTCTCTTTTTGAAAAGTTCCACGAGTTGCAAAAGAGTTAACCATGATCAATTCACATTCGTTCTAGGGTTGTTGTTTTCTATAACTCGTTTATAGTGCCATTTAACCTCGAAAATACGAAAATGAAGTGTTTTGTAGGATTGCTTGGTGACCAAGCAAACTTTACTTTTTCTTTATTTTGCGGAAAATCACATTCGTTAGTGTTCAAAAACTCTATAGTTTATCCACTATAATGTGGAAAGTACACTTTCATCGATTCACTCATTTTCTCTTTTTGAAAAGTCTCACGAGTTGCAAAAGAGTTATCCATGACCAATTCACATTCTTTCTAGGGTTGTTGTTTTCTATAACTCGTTTATAGTGCCATTTAACCTCGAAAATACCAAAATGAAGTGTTTTGTAGGATTGCTTGGTGACCAAGCAAACTTTACGTTTTCTTTATTTTGCGGAAAATCACATTCGTTAGTGTTCAAAAACTCTATAGTTTATCCCACTATAATGTGGAAAGTGCACTTTCATCGATTCACTCATTCTCTCTTTTTGAAAAGTCTCACGAGTTGCAAAAGAGTTAAACATGACCAATTCAGATTCGTTCTAGGGTTGTTGTTTTCTATAACTCGTTTATAGTGCAATTTAACCTCGAAAATACCAAAATGAAGTGTTTTGTAGGATTGCTTGGTGACCAAGCAAACTTTATGTTTTCTTCATTTTGCGGAAAATCACATACGTTAGTTCTCAAAAACTCTATAGTTTATCCCAATATAATGTGGAAAGTGCACTTTCATCGATTCACTCATTCTCTCTTTTTGAAAAGTCTCACGAGTTGCAAAAGAGTTAACCATGACCAATTTACATTCGTTCTAGGGTTGTTGTTTTCTATAACTCGTTTATAGTGCCATTTAACCTCGAAAATACCAAAATGAAGTGTTTTGTAGGATTGCTTGGTGACCAAGCAAACTTTATGTTTTCTTCATTTTGCGGAAAATCACATACGTTAGTTCTCAAAAACTCTATAGTTTATCCCACTATAATGTGGAAAGTGCACTTTCATCGATTCACTCATTCTCTCTTTTTGAAAAGTTCCACGAGTTGCAAAAGAGTTAACCATGATCAATTCACATTCGTTCTAGGGTTGTTGTTTTCTATAACTCGTTTATAGTGCCATTTAACCTCGAAAATACCAAAATGAAGTGTTTTGTAGGATTGCTTGGTGACCAAGCAAACTTTATGTTTTCTTCATTTTGCGGAAAATCACATATGTTAGTTCTCAAAAACTCTATAGTTTATCCCACTATAATGTGGAAAGTGCACTTTCATCGATTCACTCATTCTCTCTTTTTGAAAAGTCTCACGAGTTGCAAAAGAGTTAACCATGACCAATTCACATTCGTTCTAGGGTTGTTGTTTTCTATAACTCGTTTATAGTGCCATTTAACCTCAAAAATACCAAAATGAAGTGTTTTGTAGGTTTGCTTGGTGACCAAGCAAAATTTATGTTTTCTTCATTCTGCGGAAAATCACATACGTTAGTTCTCAAAAACTCTATAGTTTATCCCACTATAATGTGGAAAGTACACTTTCATCGATTCACTCATTCTCTCTTTTTGAAAAGTCTCACGAGTTGCAAAAGAGTTAACCATGACCAATTCACATTCGTTCTAGGGTTGTTGTTTTCTATAACTCGTTTATAGTGCCATTTAACCTCGAAAATACCAAAATGAAGTGTTTTGTAGGATTGCTTGGTGACCAAGCAAACTTTATGTTTTCTTCATTTTGCGGAAATTTCATACGTTAGTTCTCAAAAACTCTATAGTTTATCCCACTATAATGTGGAAAGTGCAATTTCATCGATTCACTCATTCTCTCTTTTTGAAAAGTTCCACGAGTTGCAAAAGAGTTAACCATGATCAATTCACATTCGTTCTAGGGTTGTTGTTTTCTATAACTCGTTTATAGTGCCATTTAACCTCGAAAATACCAAAATGAAGTGTTTTGTAGGATTGCTTGGTGACCAAGCAAACTTTACTTTTTCTTTATTTTGCGGAAAATCACATTCGTTAGTGTTCAAAAACTCTATAGTTTATCCACTATAATGTGTAAAGTACACTTTCATCGATTCACTCATTTTCTCTTTTTGAAAAGTCTCACGAGTTGCAAAAGAGTTATCCATGACCAATTCACATTCTTTCTAGGGTTGTTGTTTTCTATAACTCGTTTATAGTGCCATTTAACCTCGAAAATACCAAAATGAAGTGTTTTGTAGGATTGCTTGGTGACCAAGCAAACTTTACGTTTTCTTTATTTTGCGGAAAATCACATTCGTTAGTGTTCAAAAACTCTATAGTTTATCCCACTATAATGTGGAAAGTGCACTTTCATCGATTCACTCATTCTCTCTTTTTGAAAAGTCTCACGAGTTGCAAAAGAGTTAACCATGACCAATTCAGATTCGTTCTAGGGTTGTTGTTTTCTATAACTCGTTTATAGTGCCATTTAACCTCAAAAATACCAAAATGAAGTGTTTTGTAGGATTGCTTGGTGACCAAGCAAACTTTATGTTTTCTTCATTTTGCGGAAAATCACATACGTTAGTTCTCAAAAACTCTATAGTTTATCCCAATATAATGTGGAAAGTGCACTTTCATCGATTCACTCATTCTCTCTTTTTGAAAAGTCTCACGAGTTGCAAAAGAGTTAACCATGACCAATTCACATTCGTTCTAGGGTTGTTGTTTTCTATAACTCGTTTATAGTGCCATTTAACCTCGAAAATACCAAAATGAAGTGTTTTGTAGGATTGCTTGGTGACCAAGCAAACTTTACGTTTTCTTTATTTTGCAGAAAATCACATTCGTTAGTGTTCAAAAACTCTATAGTTTATCCCACTATAATGTGGAAAGTACACTTTCATCGATTCACTCATTTTCTCTTTTTGAAAAGTCTCACGAGTTGCAAAAGAGTTATCCATGACCAATTCACATTCTTTCTAGGGTTGTTGTTTTCTATAACTCGTTTTTAGTGCCATTTAACCTCGAAAATACCAAAATGAAGTGTTTTGTAGGATTGCTTGGTGACCAAGCAAACTTTACGTTTTCTTTATTTTGCGGAAAATCACATTCGTTAGTGTTCAAAAACTCTATAGTTTATCCCACTATAATGTGGAAAGTGCACTTTCATCGATTCACTCATTCTCTCTTTTTGAAAAGTCTCACGAGTTGCAAAAGAGTTAACCATGACCAATTCACATTCGTTCTAGGGTTGTTGTTTTCTATAACTCGTTTATAGTGCAATTTAACCTCGAAAATACCAAAATGAAGTGTTTTGTAGGATTGCTTGGTGACCAAGCAAACTTTATGTTTTCTTCATTTTGCGGAAAATCACATACGTTAGTTCTCAAAAACTCTATAGTTTATCCCAATATAATGTGGAAAGTGCACTTTCATCGATTCACTCATTCTCTCTTTTTGAAAAGTCTCACGAGTTGCAAAAGAGTTAACCATGACCAATTTACATTCGTTCTAGGGTTGTTGTTTTCTATAACTCGTTTATAGTGCCATTTAACCTCGAAAATACCAAAATGAAGTGTTTTGTAGGATTGCTTGGTGACCAAGCAAACTTTATGTTTTCTTCATTTTGCGGAAAATCACATACGTTAGTTCTTAAAAACTCTATAGTTTATCCCACTATAATGTGGAAAGTGCACTTTCATCGATTCACTCATTCTCTCTTTTTGAAAAGTCTCACGAGTTGCAAAAGAGTTAACCATGACCAATTCACATTCGTTCTAGGGTTGTTGTTTTCTATAACTCGTTTATAGTGCCATTTAACCTCAAAAATACCAAAATGAAGTGTTTTGTAGGTTTGCTTGGTGACCAAGCAAAATTTATGTTTTCTTCATTCTGCGGAAAATCACATACGTTAGTTCTCAAAAACTCTATAGTTTATCCCACTATAATGTGGAAAGTACACTTTCATCGATTCACTCATTCTCTCTTTTTGAAAAGTCTCACGAGTTGCAAAAGAGTTAACCATGACCAATTCACATTCGTTCTAGGGTTGTTGTTTTCTATAACTCGTTTATAGTGCCATTTAACCTCAAAAATACCAAAATGAAGTGTTTTGTAGGTTTGCTTGGTGACCAAGCAAAATTTATGTTTTCTTCATTCTGCGGAAAATCACATACGTTAGTTCTCAAAAACTCTATAGTTTATCCCACTATAATGTGGAAAGTACACTTTCATCGATTCACTCATTCTCTCTTTTTGAAAAGTCTCACGAGTTGCAAAAGAGTTAACCATGACCAATTCACATTCGTTCTAGGGTTGTTGTTTTCTATAACTCGTTTATAGTGCCATTTAACCTCAAAAATACCAAAATGAAGTGTTTTGTAGGATTGCTTGGTGACCAAGCAAACTTTATGTTTTCTTCATTTTGCGGAAAATCACATACGTTAGTTCTCAAAAACTCTATAGTTTATCCCAATATAATGTGGAAAGTGCACTTTCATCGATTCACTCATTCTCTCTTTTTGAAAAGTCTCACGAGTTGCAAAAGAGTTAACCATGACCAATTCACATTCGTTCTAGGGTTGTTGTTTTCTATAACTCGTTTATAGTGCCATTTAACCTCGAAAATACCAAAATGAAGTGTTTTGTAGGATTGCTTGGTGACCAAGCAAACTTTACGTTTTCTTTATTTTGCAGAAAATCACATTCGTTAGTGTTCAAAAACTCTATAGTTTATCCCACTATAATGTGGAAAGTACACTTTCATCGATTCACTCATTTTCTCTTTTTGAAAAGTCTCACGAGTTGCAAAAGAGTTATCCATGACCAATTCACATTCTTTCTAGGGTTGTTGTTTTCTATAACTCGTTTTTAGTGCCATTTAACCTCGAAAATACCAAAATGAAGTGTTTTGTAGGATTGCTTGGTGACCAAGCAAACTTTACGTTTTCTTTATTTTGCGGAAAATCACATTCGTTAGTGTTCAAAAACTCTATAGTTTATCCCACTATAATGTGGAAAGTGCACTTTCATCGATTCACTCATTCTCTCTTTTTGAAAAGTCTCACGAGTTGCAAAAGAGTTAACCATGACCAATTCACATTCGTTCTAGGGTTGTTGTTTTCTATAACTCGTTTATAGTGCAATTTAACCTCGAAAATACCAAAATGAAGTGTTTTGTAGGATTGCTTGGTGACCAAGCAAACTTTATGTTTTCTTCATTTTGCGGAAAATCACATACGTTAGTTCTCAAAAACTCTATAGTTTATCCCAATATAATGTGGAAAGTGCACTTTCATCGATTCACTCATTCTCTCTTTTTGAAAAGTCTCACGAGTTGCAAAAGAGTTAACCATGACCAATTCACATTCGTTCTAGGGTTGTTGTTTTCTATAACTCGTTTATAGTGCCATTTAACCTCGAAAATACCAAAATGAAGTGTTTTGTAGGATTGCTTGGTGACCAAGCAAACTTTATGTTTTCTTCATTTTGCGGAAATTTCATACGTTAGTTCTCAAAAACTCTATAGTTTATCCCACTATAATGTGGAAAGTGCAATTTCATCGATTCACTCATTCTCTCTTTTTGAAAAGTTCCACGAGTTGCAAAAGAGTTAACCATGATCAATTCACATTCGTTCTAGGGTTGTTGTTTTCTATAACTCGTTTATAGTGCCATTTAACCTCGAAAATACGAAAATGAAGTGTTTTGTAGGATTGCTTGGTGACCAAGCAAACTTTACTTTTTCTTTATTTTGCGGAAAATCACATTCGTTAGTGTTCAAAAACTCTATAGTTTATCCACTATAATGTGGAAAGTACACTTTCATCGATTCACTCATTTTCTCTTTTTGAAAAGTCTCACGAGTTGCAAAAGAGTTATCCATGACCAATTCACATTCTTTCTAGGGTTGTTGTTTTCTATAACTCGTTTATAGTGCCATTTAACCTCGAAAATACCAAAATGAAGTGTTTTGTAGGATTGCTTGGTGACCAAGCAAACTTTACGTTTTCTTTATTTTGCGGAAAATCACATTCGTTAGTGTTCAAAAACTCTATAGTTTATCCCACTATAATGTGGAAAGTGCACTTTCATCGATTCACTCATTCTCTCTTTTTGAAAAGTCTCACGAGTTGCAAAAGAGTTAAACATGACCAATTCAGATTCGTTCTAGGGTTGTTGTTTTCTATAACTCGTTTATAGTGCAATTTAACCTCGAAAATACCAAAATGAAGTGTTTTGTAGGATTGCTTGGTGACCAAGCAAACTTTATGTTTTCTTCATTTTGCGGAAAATCACATACGTTAGTTCTCAAAAACTCTATAGTTTATCCCAATATAATGTGGAAAGTGCACTTTCATCGATTCACTCATTCTCTCTTTTTGAAAAGTCTCACGAGTTGCAAAAGAGTTAACCATGACCAATTTACATTCGTTCTAGGGTTGTTGTTTTCTATAACTCGTTTATAGTGCCATTTAACCTCGAAAATACCAAAATGAAGTGTTTTGTAGGATTGCTTGGTGACCAAGCAAACTTTATGTTTTCTTCATTTTGCGGAAAATCACATACGTTAGTTCTCAAAAACTCTATAGTTTATCCCACTATAATGTGGAAAGTGCACTTTCATCGATTCACTCATTCTCTCTTTTTGAAAAGTTCCACGAGTTGCAAAAGAGTTAACCATGATCAATTCACATTCGTTCTAGGGTTGTTGTTTTCTATAACTCGTTTATAGTGCCATTTAACCTCGAAAATACCAAAATGAAGTGTTTTGTAGGATTGCTTGGTGACCAAGCAAACTTTATGTTTTCTTCATTTTGCGGAAAATCACATATGTTAGTTCTCAAAAACTCTATAGTTTATCCCACTATAATGTGGAAAGTGCACTTTCATCGATTCACTCATTCTCTCTTTTTGAAAAGTCTCACGAGTTGCAAAAGAGTTAACCATGACCAATTCACATTCGTTCTAGGGTTGTTGTTTTCTATAACTCGTTTATAGTGCCATTTAACCTCAAAAATACCAAAATGAAGTGTTTTGTAGGTTTGCTTGGTGACCAAGCAAAATTTATGTTTTCTTCATTCTGCGGAAAATCACATACGTTAGTTCTCAAAAACTCTATAGTTTATCCCACTATAATGTGGAAAGTACACTTTCATCGATTCACTCATTCTCTCTTTTTGAAAAGTCTCACGAGTTGCAAAAGAGTTAACCATGACCAATTCACATTCGTTCTAGGGTTGTTGTTTTCTATAACTCGTTTATAGTGCCATTTAACCTCGAAAATACCAAAATGAAGTGTTTTGTAGGATTGCTTGGTGACCAAGCAAACTTTATGTTTTCTTCATTTTGCGGAAATTTCATACGTTAGTTCTCAAAAACTCTATAGTTTATCCCACTATAATGTGGAAAGTGCAATTTCATCGATTCACTCATTCTCTCTTTTTGAAAAGTTCCACGAGTTGCAAAAGAGTTAACCATGATCAATTCACATTCGTTCTAGGGTTGTTGTTTTCTATAACTCGTTTATAGTGCCATTTAACCTCGAAAATACCAAAATGAAGTGTTTTGTAGGATTGCTTGGTGACCAAGCAAACTTTACTTTTTCTTTATTTTGCGGAAAATCACATTCGTTAGTGTTCAAAAACTCTATAGTTTATCCACTATAATGTGTAAAGTACACTTTCATCGATTCACTCATTTTCTCTTTTTGAAAAGTCTCACGAGTTGCAAAAGAGTTATCCATGACCAATTCACATTCTTTCTAGGGTTGTTGTTTTCTATAACTCGTTTATAGTGCCATTTAACCTCGAAAATACCAAAATGAAGTGTTTTGTAGGATTGCTTGGTGACCAAGCAAACTTTACGTTTTCTTTATTTTGCGGAAAATCACATTCGTTAGTGTTCAAAAACTCTATAGTTTATCCCACTATAATGTGGAAAGTGCACTTTCATCGATTCACTCATTCTCTCTTTTTGAAAAGTCTCACGAGTTGCAAAAGAGTTAACCATGACCAATTCAGATTCGTTCTAGGGTTGTTGTTTTCTATAACTCGTTTATAGTGCCATTTAACCTCAAAAATACCAAAATGAAGTGTTTTGTAGGATTGCTTGGTGACCAAGCAAACTTTATGTTTTCTTCATTTTGCGGAAAATCACATACGTTAGTTCTCAAAAACTCTATAGTTTATCCCAATATAATGTGGAAAGTGCACTTTCATCGATTCACTCATTCTCTCTTTTTGAAAAGTCTCACGAGTTGCAAAAGAGTTAACCATGACCAATTCACATTCGTTCTAGGGTTGTTGTTTTCTATAACTCGTTTATAGTGCCATTTAACCTCGAAAATACCAAAATGAAGTGTTTTGTAGGATTGCTTGGTGACCAAGCAAACTTTACGTTTTCTTTATTTTGCAGAAAATCACATTCGTTAGTGTTCAAAAACTCTATAGTTTATCCCACTATAATGTGGAAAGTACACTTTCATCGATTCACTCATTTTCTCTTTTTGAAAAGTCTCACGAGTTGCAAAAGAGTTATCCATGACCAATTCACATTCTTTCTAGGGTTGTTGTTTTCTATAACTCGTTTTTAGTGCCATTTAACCTCGAAAATACCAAAATGAAGTGTTTTGTAGGATTGCTTGGTGACCAAGCAAACTTTACGTTTTCTTTATTTTGCGGAAAATCACATTCGTTAGTGTTCAAAAACTCTATAGTTTATCCCACTATAATGTGGAAAGTGCACTTTCATCGATTCACTCATTCTCTCTTTTTGAAAAGTCTCACGAGTTGCAAAAGAGTTAACCATGACCAATTCACATTCGTTCTAGGGTTGTTGTTTTCTATAACTCGTTTATAGTGCAATTTAACCTCGAAAATACCAAAATGAAGTGTTTTGTAGGATTGCTTGGTGACCAAGCAAACTTTATGTTTTCTTCATTTTGCGGAAAATCACATACGTTAGTTCTCAAAAACTCTATAGTTTATCCCAATATAATGTGGAAAGTGCACTTTCATCGATTCACTCATTCTCTCTTTTTGAAAAGTCTCACGAGTTGCAAAAGAGTTAACCATGACCAATTTACATTCGTTCTAGGGTTGTTGTTTTCTATAACTCGTTTATAGTGCCATTTAACCTCGAAAATACCAAAATGAAGTGTTTTGTAGGATTGCTTGGTGACCAAGCAAACTTTATGTTTTCTTCATTTTGCGGAAAATCACATACGTTAGTTCTTAAAAACACTATAGTTTATCCCACTATAATGTGGAAAGTGCACTTTCATCGATTCACTCATTCTCTCTTTTTGAAAAGTCTCACGAGTTGCAAAAGAGTTAACCATGACCAATTCACATTCGTTCTAGGGTTGTTGTTTTCAATAACTCGTTTATAGTGCCATTTAACCTCAAAAATACCAAAATGAAGTGTTTTGTAGGTTTGCTTGGTGACCAAGCAAAATTTATGTTTTCTTCATTCTGCGGAAAATCACATACGTTAGTTCTCAAAAACTCTATAGTTTATCCCACTATAATGTGGAAAGTACACTTTCATCGATTCACTCATTCTCTCTTTTTGAAAAGTCTCACGAGTTGCAAAAGAGTTAACCATGACCAATTCACATTCGTTCTAGGGTTGTTGTTTTCTATAACTCGTTTATAGTGCCATTTAACCTCGAAAATACCAAAATGAAGTGTTTTGTAGGATTGCTTGGTGACCAAGCAAACTTTATATTTTCTTCATTTTGCGGAAATTTCATACGTTAGTTCTCAAAAACTCTATAGTTTATCCCACTATAATGTGGAAAGTGCAATTTCATCGATTCACTCATTCTCTCTTTTTGAAAAGTTCCACGAGTTGCAAAAGAGTTAACCATGATCAATTCACATTCGTTCTAGGGTTGTTGTTTTCTATAACTCGTTTATAGTGCCATTTAACCTCGAAAATACCAAAATGAAGTGTTTTGTAGGATTGCTTGGTGACCAAGCAAACTTTACTTTTTCTTTATTTTGCGGAAAATCACATTCGTTAGTGTTCAAAAACTCTATAGTTTATCCACTATAATGTGTAAAGTACACTTTCATCGATTCACTCATTTTCTCTTTTTGAAAAGTCTCACGAGTTGCAAAAGAGTTATCCATGACCAATTCACATTCTTTCTAAGGTTGTTGTTTTCTATAACTCGTTTATAGTGCCATTTAACCTCGAAAATACCAAAATGAAGTGTTTTGTAGGATTGCTTGGTGACCAAGCAAACTTTACGTTTTCTTTATTTTGCGGAAAATCACATTCGTTAGTGTTCAAAAACTCTATAGTTTATCCCACTATAATGTGGAAAGTGCACTTTCATCGATTCACTCATTCTCTCTTTTTGAAAAATCTCACGAGTTGCAAAAGAGTTAACCATGACCAATTCAGATTCGTTCTAGGGTTGTTGTTTTCTATAACTCGTTTATAGTGCCATTTAACCTCAAAAATACCAAAATGAAGTGTTTTGTAGGATTGCTTGGTGACCAAGCAAACTTTATGTTTTCTTCTTTTTGCGGAAAATCACATACGTTAGTTCTCAAAAACTCTATAGTTTATCCCAATATAATGTGGAAAGTGCACTTTCATCGATTCACTCATTCTCTCTTTTTGAAAAGTCTCACGAGTTGCAAAAGAGTTAACCATGACCAATTCACATTCGTTCTAGGGTTGTTGTTTTCTATAACTCGTTTATAGTGCCATTTAACCTCGAAAATACCAAAATGAAGTGTTTTGTAGGATTGCTTGGTGACCAAGCAAACTTTACGTTTTCTTTATTTTGCAGAAAATCACATTCGTTAGTGTTCAAAAACTCTATAGTTTATCCCACTATAATGTGGAAAGTACACTTTCATCGATTCACTCATTTTCTCTTTTTGAAAAGTCTCACGAGTTGCAAAAGAGTTATCCATGACCAATTCACATTCTTTCTAGGGTTGTTGTTTTCTATAACTCGTTTTTAGTGCCATTTAACCTCGAAAATACCAAAATGAAGTGTTTTGTAGGATTGCTTGGTGACCAAGCAAACTTTACGTTTTCTTTATTTTGCGGAAAATCACATTCGTTAGTGTTCAAAAACTCTATAGTTTATCCCACTATAATGTGGAAAGTGCACTTTCATCGATTCACTCATTCTCTCTTTTTGAAAAGTCTCACGAGTTGCAAAAGAGTTAACCATGACCAATTCACATTCGTTCTAGGGTTGTTGTTTTCTATAACTCGTTTATAGTGCAATTTAACCTCGAAAATACCAAAATGAAGTGTTTTGTAGGATTGCTTGGTGACCAAGCAAACTTTATGTTTTCTTCATTTTGCGGAAAATCACATACGTTAGTTCTCAAAAACTCTATAGTTTATCCCAATATAATGTGGAAAGTGCACTTTCATCGATTCACTCATTCTCTCTTTTTGAAAAGTCTCACGAGTTGCAAAAGAGTTAACCATGACCAATTTACATTCGTTCTAGGGTTGTTGTTTTCTATAACTCGTTTATAGTGCCATTTAACCTCGAAAATACCAAAATGAAGTGTTTTGTAGGATTGCTTGGTGACCAAGCAAACTTTATGTTTTCTTCATTTTGCGGAAAATCACATACGTTAGTTCTTAAAAACTCTATAGTTTATCCCACTATAATGTGGAAAGTGCACTTTCATCGATTCACTCATTCTCTCTTTTTGAAAAGTCTCACGAGTTGCAAAAGAGTTAACCATGACCAATTCACATTCGTTCTAGGGTTGTTGTTTTCTATAACTCGTTTATAGTGCCATTTAACCTCAAAAATACCAAAATGAAGTGTTTTGTAGGTTTGCTTGGTGACCAAGCAAAATTTATGTTTTCTTCATTCTGCGGAAAATCACATACGTTAGTTCTCAAAAACTCTATAGTTTATCCCACTATAATGTGGAAAGTACACTTTCATCGATTCACTCATTCTCTCTTTTTGAAAAGTCTCACGAGTTGCAAAAGAGTTAACCATGACCAATTCACATTCGTTCTAGGGTTGTTGTTTTCTATAACTCGTTTATAGTGCCATTTAACCTCGAAAATACCAAAATGAAGTGTTTTGTAGGATTGCTTGGTGACCAAGCAAACTTTATATTTTCTTCATTTTGCGGAAATTTCATACGTTAGTTCTCAAAAACTCTATAGTTTATCCCACTATAATGTGGAAAGTGCAATTTCATCGATTCACTCATTCTCTCTTTTTGAAAAGTTCCACGAGTTGCAAAAGAGTTAACCATGATCAATTCACATTCGTTCTAGGGTTGTTGTTTTCTATAACTCGTTTATAGTGCCATTTAACCTCGAAAATACCAAAATGAAGTGTTTTGTAGGATTGCTTGGTGACCAAGCAAACTTTACTTTTTCTTTATTTTGCGGAAAATCACATTCGTTAGTGTTCAAAAACTCTATAGTTTATCCACTATAATGTGTAAAGTACACTTTCATCGATTCACTCATTTTCTCTTTTTGAAAAGTCTCACGAGTTGCAAAAGAGTTATCCATGACCAATTCACATTCTTTCTAAGGTTGTTGTTTTCTATAACTCGTTTATAGTGCCATTTAACCTCGAAAATACCAAAATGAAGTGTTTTGTAGGATTGCTTGGTGACCAAGCAAACTTTACGTTTTCTTTATTTTGCGGAAAATCACATTCGTTAGTGTTCAAAAACTCTATAGTTTATCCCACTATAATGTGGAAAGTGCACTTTCATCGATTCACTCATTCTCTCTTTTTGAAAAATCTCACGAGTTGCAAAAGAGTTAACCATGACCAATTCAGATTCGTTCTAGGGTTGTTGTTTTCTATAACTCGTTTATAGTGCCATTTAACCTCAAAAATACCAAAATGAAGTGTTTTGTAGGATTGCTTGGTGACCAAGCAAACTTTATGTTTTCTTCTTTTTGCGGAAAATCACATACGTTAGTTCTCAAAAACTCTATAGTTTATCCCAATATAATGTGGAAAGTGCACTTTCATCGATTCACTCATTCTCTCTTTTTGAAAAGTCTCACGAGTTGCAAAAGAGTTAACCATGACCAATTCACATTCGTTCTAGGGTTGTTGTTTTCTATAACTCGTTTATAGTGCCATTTAACCTCGAAAATACCAAAATGAAGTGTTTTGTAGGATTGCTTGGTGACCAAGCAAACTTTACGTTTTCTTTATTTTGCAGAAAATCACATTCGTTAGTGTTCAAAAACTCTATAGTTTATCCCACTATAATGTGGAAAGTACACTTTCATCGATTCACTCATTTTCTCTTTTTGAAAAGTCTCACGAGTTGCAAAAGAGTTATCCATGACCAATTCACATTCTTTCTAGGGTTGTTGTTTTCTATAACTCGTTTTTAGTGCCATTTAACCTCGAAAATACCAAAATGAAGTGTTTTGTAGGATTGCTTGGTGACCAAGCAAACTTTACGTTTTCTTTATTTTGCGGAAAATCACATTCGTTAGTGTTCAAAAACTCTATAGTTTATCCCACTATAATGTGGAAAGTGCACTTTCATCGATTCACTCATTCTCTCTTTTTGAAAAGTCTCACGAGTTGCAAAAGAGTTAACCATGACCAATTCACATTCGTTCTAGGGTTGTTGTTTTCTATAACTCGTTTATAGTGCAATTTAACCTCGAAAATACCAAAATGAAGTGTTTTGTAGGATTGCTTGGTGACCAAGCAAACTTTATGTTTTCTTCATTTTGCGGAAAATCAGATACGTTAGTTCTCAAAAACTCTATAGTTTATCCCAATATAATGTGGAAAGTGCACTTTCATCGATTCACTCATTCTCTCTTTTTGAAAAGTCTCACGAGTTGCAAAAGAGTTAACCATGACCAATTTACATTCGTTCTAGGGTTGTTGTTTTCTATAACTCGTTTATAGTGCCATTTAACCTCGAAAATACCAAAATGAAGTGTTTTGTAGGATTGCTTGGTGACCAAGCAAACTTTATATTTTCTTCATTTTGCGGAAATTTCATACGTTAGTTCTCAAAAACTCTATAGTTTATCCCACTATAATGTGGAAAGTGCAATTTCATCGATTCACTCATTCTCTCTTTTTGAAAAGTTCCACGAGTTGCAAAAGAGTTAACCATGATCAATTCACATTCGTTCTAGGGTTGTTGTTTTCTATAACTCGTTTATAGTGCCATTTAACCTCGAAAATACCAAAATGAAGTGTTTTGTAGGATTGCTTGGTGACCAAGCAAACTTTACTTTTTCTTTATTTTGCGGAAAATCACATTCGTTAGTGTTCAAAAACTCTATAGTTTATCCACTATAATGTGTAAAGTACACTTTCATCGATTCACTCATTTTCTCTTTTTGAAAAGTCTCACGAGTTGCAAAAGAGTTATCCATGACCAATTCACATTCTTTCTAAGGTTGTTGTTTTCTATAACTCGTTTATAGTGCCATTTAACCTCGAAAATACCAAAATGAAGTGTTTTGTAGGATTGCTTGGTGACCAAGCAAACTTTACGTTTTCTTTATTTTGCGGAAAATCACATTCGTTAGTGTTCAAAAACTCTATAGTTTATCCCACTATAATGTGGAAAGTGCACTTTCATCGATTCACTCATTCTCTCTTTTTGAAAAATCTCACGAGTTGCAAAAGAGTTAACCATGACCAATTCAGATTCGTTCTAGGGTTGTTGTTTTCTATAACTCGTTTATAGTGCCATTTAACCTCAAAAATACCAAAATGAAGTGTTTTGTAGGATTGCTTGGTGACCAAGCAAACTTTATGTTTTCTTCTTTTTGCGGAAAATCACATACGTTAGTTCTCAAAAACTCTATAGTTTATCCCAATATAATGTGGAAAGTGCACTTTCATCGATTCACTCATTCTCTCTTTTTGAAAAGTCTCACGAGTTGCAAAAGAGTTAACCATGACCAATTCACATTCGTTCTAGGGTTGTTGTTTTCTATAACTCGTTTATAGTGCCATTTAACCTCGAAAATACCAAAATGAAGTGTTTTGTAGGATTGCTTGGTGACCAAGCAAACTTTACGTTTTCTTTATTTTGCAGAAAATCACATTCGTTAGTGTTCAAAAACTCTATAGTTTATCCCACTATAATGTGGAAAGTACACTTTCATCGATTCACTCATTTTCTCTTTTTGAAAAGTCTCACGAGTTGCAAAAGAGTTATCCATGACCAATTCACATTCTTTCTAGGGTTGTTGTTTTCTATAACTCGTTTTTAGTGCCATTTAACCTCGAAAATACCAAAATGAAGTGTTTTGTAGGATTGCTTGGTGACCAAGCAAACTTTACGTTTTCTTTATTTTGCGGAAAATCACATTCGTTAGTGTTCAAAAACTCTATAGTTTATCCCACTATAATGTGGAAAGTGCACTTTCATCGATTCACTCATTCTCTCTTTTTGAAAAGTCTCACGAGTTGCAAAAGAGTTAACCATGACCAATTCACATTCGTTCTAGGGTTGTTGTTTTCTATAACTCGTTTATAGTGCAATTTAACCTCGAAAATACCAAAATGAAGTGTTTTGTAGGATTGCTTGGTGACCAAGCAAACTTTATGTTTTCTTCATTTTGCGGAAAATCAGATACGTTAGTTCTCAAAAACTCTATAGTTTATCCCAATATAATGTGGAAAGTGCACTTTCATCGATTCACTCATTCTCTCTTTTTGAAAAGTCTCACGAGTTGCAAAAGAGTTAACCATGACCAATTTACATTCGTTCTAGGGTTGTTGTTTTCTATAACTCGTTTATAGTGCCATTTAACCTCGAAAATACCAAAATGAAGTGTTTTGTAGGATTGCTTGGTGACCAAGCAAACTTTATATTTTCTTCATTTTGCGGAAATTTCATACGTTAGTTCTCAAAAACTCTATAGTTTATCCCACTATAATGTGGAAAGTGCAATTTCATCGATTCACTCATTCTCTCTTTTTGAAAAGTTCCACGAGTTGCAAAAGAGTTAACCATGATCAATTCACATTCGTTCTAGGGTTGTTGTTTTCTATAACTCGTTTATAGTGCCATTTAACCTCAAAAATACCAAAATGAAGTGTTTTGTAGGATTGCTTGGTGACCAAGCAAACTTTATGTTTTCTTCATTTTGCGGAAAATCAGATACGTTAGTTCTCAAAAACTCTATAGTTTATCCCAATATAATGTGGAAAGTGCACTTTCATCGATTCACTCATTCTCTCTTTTTGAAAAGTCTCACGAGTTGCAAAAGAGTTAACCATGACCAATTTACATTCGTTCTAGGGTTGTTGTTTTCTATAACTCGTTTATAGTGCCATTTAACCTCGAAAATACCAAAATGAAGTGTTTTGTAGGATTGCTTGGTGACCAAGCAAACTTTATGTTTTCTTCATTTTGCGGAAAATCACATACGTTAGTTCTTAAAAACTCTATAGTTTATCCCACTATAATGTGGAAAGTGCACTTTCATCGATTCACTCATTCTCTCTTTTTGAAAAGTCTCACGAGTTGCAAAAGAGTTAACCATGACCAATTCACATTCGTTCTAGGGTTGTTGTTTTCTATAACTCGTTTATAGTGCCATTTAACCTCAAAAATACCAAAATGAAGTGTTTTGTAGGTTTGCTTGGTGACCAAGCAAAATTTATGTTTTCTTCATTCTGCGGAAAATCACATACGTTAGTTCTCAAAAACTCTATAGTTTATCCCACTATAATGTGGAAAGTACACTTTCATCGATTCACTCATTCTCTCTTTTTGAAAAGTCTCACGAGTTGCAAAAGAGTTAACCATGACCAATTCACATTCGTTCTAGGGTTGTTGTTTTCTATAACTCGTTTATAGTGCCATTTAACCTCGAAAATACCAAAATGAAGTGTTTTGTAGGATTGCTTGGTGACCAAGCAAACTTTATATTTTCTTCATTTTGCGGAAATTTCATACGTTAGTTCTCAAAAACTCTATAGTTTATCCCACTATAATGTGGAAAGTGCAATTTCATCGATTCACTCATTCTCTCTTTTTGAAAAGTTCCACGAGTTGCAAAAGAGTTAACCATGATCAATTCACATTCGTTCTAGGGTTGTTGTTTTCTATAACTCGTTTATAGTGCCATTTAACCTCGAAAATACCAAAATGAAGTGTTTTGTAGGATTGCTTGGTGACCAAGCAAACTTTACTTTTTCTTTATTTTGCGGAAAATCACATTCGTTAGTGTTCAAAAACTCTATAGTTTATCCACTATAATGTGTAAAGTACACTTTCATCGATTCACTCATTTTCTCTTTTTGAAAAGTCTCACGAGTTGCAAAAGAGTTATCCATGACCAATTCACATTCTTTCTAAGGTTGTTGTTTTCTATAACTCGTTTATAGTGCCATTTAACCTCGAAAATACCAAAATGAAGTGTTTTGTAGGATTGCTTGGTGACCAAGCAAACTTTACGTTTTCTTTATTTTGCGGAAAATCACATTCGTTAGTGTTCAAAAACTCTATAGTTTATCCCACTATAATGTGGAAAGTGCACTTTCATCGATTCACTCATTCTCTCTTTTTGAAAAATCTCACGAGTTGCAAAAGAGTTAACCATGACCAATTCAGATTCGTTCTAGGGTTGTTGTTTTCTATAACTCGTTTATAGTGCCATTTAACCTCAAAAATACCAAAATGAAGTGTTTTGTAGGATTGCTTGGTGACCAAGCAAACTTTATGTTTTCTTCTTTTTGCGGAAAATCACATACGTTAGTTCTCAAAAACTCTATAGTTTATCCCAATATAATGTGGAAAGTGCACTTTCATCGATTCACTCATTCTCTCTTTTTGAAAAGTCTCACGAGTTGCAAAAGAGTTAACCATGACCAATTCACATTCGTTCTAGGGTTGTTGTTTTCTATAACTCGTTTATAGTGCCATTTAACCTCGAAAATACCAAAATGAAGTGTTTTGTAGGATTGCTTGGTGACCAAGCAAACTTTACGTTTTCTTTATTTTGCAGAAAATCACATTCGTTAGTGTTCAAAAACTCTATAGTTTATCCCACTATAATGTGGAAAGTACACTTTCATCGATTCACTCATTTTCTCTTTTTGAAAAGTCTCACGAGTTGCAAAAGAGTTATCCATGACCAATTCACATTCTTTCTAGGGTTGTTGTTTTCTATAACTCGTTTTTAGTGCCATTTAACCTCGAAAATACCAAAATGAAGTGTTTTGTAGGATTGCTTGGTGACCAAGCAAACTTTACGTTTTCTTTATTTTGCGGAAAATCACATTCGTTAGTGTTCAAAAACTCTATAGTTTATCCCACTATAATGTGGAAAGTGCACTTTCATCGATTCACTCATTCTCTCTTTTTGAAAAGTCTCACGAGTTGCAAAAGAGTTAACCATGACCAATTCACATTCGTTCTAGGGTTGTTGTTTTCTATAACTCGTTTATAGTGCAATTTAACCTCGAAAATACCAAAATGAAGTGTTTTGTAGGATTGCTTGGTGACCAAGCAAACTTTATGTTTTCTTCATTTTGCGGAAAATCAGATACGTTAGTTCTCAAAAACTCTATAGTTTATCCCAATATAATGTGGAAAGTGCACTTTCATCGATTCACTCATTCTCTCTTTTTGAAAAGTCTCACGAGTTGCAAAAGAGTTAACCATGACCAATTTACATTCGTTCTAGGGTTGTTGTTTTCTATAACTCGTTTATAGTGCCATTTAACCTCGAAAATACCAAAATGAAGTGTTTTGTAGGATTGCTTGGTGACCAAGAAAACTTTATGTTTTCTTCATTTTGCGGAAAATCACATTCGTTAGTTCTCAAAAACTCTATAGTTTATCCCACTATAATGTGGAAAGTGCACTTTCATCGATTCACTCATTCTCTCTTTTTGAAAAGTCTCACGAGTTGCAAAAGAGTTAACCATGACCAATTCACATTCGTTCTAGGGTTGTTGTTTTCTATAACTCGTTTATAGTGCCATTTAACCTCAAAAATACCAAAATGAAGTGTTTTGTAGGTTTGCTTGGTGACCAAGCAAAATTTATGTTTTCTTCATTCTGCGGAAAATCACATACGTTAGTTCTCAAAAACTCTATAGTTTATCCCACTATAATGTGGAAAGTACACTTTCATCGATTCACTCATTCTCTCTTTTTGAAAAGTCTCACGAGTTGCAAAAGAGTTAACCATGACCAATTCACATTCGTTCTAGGGTTGTTGTTTTCTATAACTCGTTTATAGTGCCATTTAACCTCGAAAATACCAAAATGAAGTGTTTTGTAGGATTGCTTGGTGACCAAGCAAACTTTATGTTTTCTTCATTTTGCGGAAAATCACATACGTTAGTTCTCAAAAACTCTATAGTTTATCCCACTATAATGTGGAAAGTGCACTTTCATCGATTCACTCATTCTCTCTTTTTGAAAAGTCTCACGAGTTGCAAAAGAGTTAACCATGACCAATTCACATTCGTTCTAGGGTTGTTGTTTTCTATAACTCGTTTATAGTGCCATTTAACCTCAAAAATACCAAAATGAAGTGTTTTGTAGGTTTGCTTGGTGACCAAGCAAAATTTATGTTTTCTTCATTCTGCGGAAAATCACATACGTTAGTTCTCAAAAACTCTATAGTTTATCCCACTATAATGTGGAAAGTACACTTTCATCGATTCACTCATTCTCTCTTTTTGAAAAGTCTCACGAGTTGCAAAATAGTTAACCATGACCAATTCACATTCGTTCTAGGGTTGTTGTTTTCTATAACTCGTTTATAGTGCCATTTAACCTCGAAAATACCAAAATGAAGTGTTTTGTAGGATTGCTTGGTGACCAAGCAAACTTTATATTTTCTTCATTTTGCGGAAATTTCATACGTTAGTTCTCAAAAACTCTATAGTTTATCCCACTATAATGTGGAAAGTGCAATTTCATCGATTCACTCATTCTCTCTTTTTGAAAAGTTCCACGAGTTGCAAAAGAGTTAACCATGATCAATTCACATTCGTTCTAGGGTTGTTGTTTTCTATAACTAGTTTATAGTGCCATTTAACCTCGAAAATACCAAAATGAAGTGTTTTGTAGGATTGCTTGGTGACCAAGCAAACTTTACTTTTTCTTTATTTTGCGGAAAATCACATTCGTTAGTGTTCAAAAACTCTATAGTTTATCCACTATAATGTGTAAAGTACACTTTCATCGATTCACTCATTTTCTCTTTTTGAAAAGTCTCACGAGTTGCAAAAGAGTTATCCATGACCAATTCACATTCTTTCTAGGGTTGTTGTTTTCTATAACTCGTTTATAGTGCCATTTAACCTCGAAAATACCAAAATGAAGTGTTTTGTAGGATTGCTTGGTGACCAAGCAAACTTTACGTTTTCTTTATTTTGCGGAAAATCACATTCGTTAGTGTTCAAAAACTCTATAGTTTATCCCACTATAATGTGGAAAGTGCACTTTCATCGATTCACTCATTCTCTCTTTTTGAAAAGTCTCACGAGTTGCAAAAGAGTTAACCATGACCAATTCAGATTCGTTCTAGGGTTGTTGTTTTCTATAACTCGTTTATAGTGCCATTTAACCTCAAAAATACCAAAATGAAGTGTTTTGTAGGATTGCTTGGTGACCAAGCAAACTTTATGTTTTCTTCATTTTGCGGAAAATCACATACGTTAGTTCTCAAAAACTCTATAGTTTATCCCAATATAATGTGGAAAGTGCACTTTCATCGATTCACTCATTCTCTCTTTTTGAAAAGTCTCACGAGTTGCAAAAGAGTTAACCATGACCAATTCACATTCGTTCTAGGGTTGTTGTTTTCTATAACTCGTTTATAGTGCCATTTAACCTCGAAAATACCAAAATGAAGTGTTTTGTAGGATTGCTTGGTGACCAAGCAAACTTTACGTTTTCTTTATTTTGCAGAAAATCACATTCGTTAGTGTTCAAAAACTCTATAGTTTATCCCACTATAATGTGGAAAGTACACTTTCATCGATTCACTCATTTTCTCTTTTTGAAAAGTCTCACGAGTTGCAAAAGAGTTATCCATGACCAATTCACATTCTTTCTAGGGTTGTTGTTTTCTATAACTCGTTTTTAGTGCCATTTAACCTCGAAAATACCAAAATGAAGTGTTTTGTAGGATTGCTTGGTGACCAAGCAAACTTTACGTTTTCTTTATTTTGCGGAAAATCACATTCGTTAGTGTTCAAAAACTCTATAGTTTATCCCACTATAATGTGGAAAGTGCACTTTCATCGATTCACTCATTCTCTCTTTTTGAAAAGTCTCACGAGTTGCAAAAGAGTTAACCATGACCAATTCACATTCGTTCTAGGGTTGTTGTTTTCTATAACTCGTTTATAGTGCAATTTAACCTCGAAAATACCAAAATGAAGTGTTTTGTAGGATTGCTTGGTGACCAAGCAAACTTTATGTTTTCTTCATTTTGCGGAAAATCACATACGTTAGTTCTCAAAAACTCTATAGTTTATCCCAATATAATGTGGAAAGTGCACTTTCATCGATTCACTCATTCTCTCTTTTTGAAAAGTCTCACGAGTTGCAAAAGAGTTAACCATGACCAATTTACATTCGTTCTAGGGTTGTTGTTTTCTATAACTCGTTTATAGTGCCATTTAACCTCGAAAATACCAAAATGAAGTGTTTTGTAGGATTGCTTGGTGACCAAGCAAACTTTATGTTTTCTTCATTTTGCGGAAAATCACATTCGTTAGTTCTCAAAAACTCTATAGTTTATCCCACTATAATGTGGAAAGTGCACTTTCATCGATTCACTCATTCTCTCTTTTTGAAAAGTCTCACGAGTTGCAAAAGAGTTAACCATGACCAATTCACATTCGTTCTAGGGTTGTTGTTTTCTATAACTCGTTTATAGTGCCATTTAACCTCAAAATTACCAAAATGAAGTGTTTTGTAGGTTTGCTTGGTGACCAAGCAAAATTTATGTTTTCTTCATTCTGCGGAAAATCACATACGTTAGTTCTCAAAAACTCTATAGTTTATCCCACTATAATGTGGAAAGTACACTTTCATCGATTCACTCATTCTCTCTTTTTGAAAAGTCTCACGAGTTGCAAAAGAGTTAACCATGACCAATTCACATTCGTTCTAGGGTTGTTGTTTTCTATAACTCGTTTATAGTGCCATTTAACCTCGAAAATACCAAAATGAAGTGTTTTGTAGGATTGCTTGGTGACCAAGCAAACTTTATGTTTTCTTCATTTTGCGGAAAATCACATACGTTAGTTCTCAAAAACTCTATAGTTTATCCCACTATAATGTGGAAAGTGCACTTTCATCGATTCACTCATTCTCTCTTTTTGAAAAGTCTCACGAGTTGCAAAAGAGTTAACCATGACCAATTCACATTCGTTCTAGGGTTGTTGTTTTCTATAACTCGTTTATAGTGCCATTTAACCTCAAAAATACCAAAATGAAGTGTTTTGTAGGTTTGCTTGGTGACCAAGCAAAATTTATGTTTTCTTCATTCTGCGGAAAATCACATACGTTAGTTCTCAAAAACTCTATAGTTTATCCCACTATAATGTGGAAAGTACACTTTCATCGATTCACTCATTCTCTCTTTTTGAAAAGTCTCACGAGTTGCAAAATAGTTAACCATGACCAATTCACATTCGTTCTAGGGTTGTTGTTTTCTATAACTCGTTTATAGTGCCATTTAACCTCGAAAATACCAAAATGAAGTGTTTTGTAGGATTGCTTGGTGACCAAGCAAACTTTATATTTTCTTCATTTTGCGGAAATTTCATACGTTAGTTCTCAAAAACTCTATAGTTTATCCCACTATAATGTGGAAAGTGCAATTTCATCGATTCACTCATTCTCTCTTTTTGAAAAGTTCCACGAGTTGCAAAAGAGTTAACCATGATCAATTCACATTCGTTCTAGGGTTGTTGTTTTCTATAACTAGTTTATAGTGCCATTTAACCTCGAAAATACCAAAATGAAGTGTTTTGTAGGATTGCTTGGTGACCAAGCAAACTTTACTTTTTCTTTATTTTGCGGAAAATCACATTCGTTAGTGTTCAAAAACTCTATAGTTTATCCACTATAATGTGTAAAGTACACTTTCATCGATTCACTCATTTTCTCTTTTTGAAAAGTCTCACGAGTTGCAAAAGAGTTATCCATGACCAATTCACATTCTTTCTAAGGTTGTTGTTTTCTATAACTCGTTTATAGTGCCATTTAACCTCGAAAATACCAAAATGAAGTGTTTTGTAGGATTGCTTGGTGACCAAGCAAACTTTACGTTTTCTTTATTTTGCGGAAAATCACATTCGTTAGTGTTCAAAAACTCTATAGTTTATCCCACTATAATGTGGAAAGTGCACTTTCATCGATTCACTCATTCTCTCTTTTTGAAAAGTCTCACGAGTTGCAAAAGAGTTAACCATGACCAATTCAGATTCGTTCTAGGGTTGTTGTTTTCTATAACTCGTTTATAGTGCCATTTAACCTCAAAAATACCAAAATGAAGTGTTTTGTAGGATTGCTTGGTGACCAAGCAAACTTTATGTTTTCTTCATTTTGCGGAAAATCACATACGTTAGTTCTCAAAAACTCTATAGTTTATCCCAATATAATGTGGAAAGTGCACTTTCATCGATTCACTCATTCTCTCTTTTTGAAAAGTCTCACGAGTTGCAAAAGAGTTAACCATGACCAATTCACATTCGTTCTAGGGTTGTTGTTTTCTATAACTCGTTTATAGTGCCATTTAACCTCGAAAATACCAAAATGAAGTGTTTTGTAGGATTGCTTGGTGACCAAGCAAACTTTACGTTTTCTTTATTTTGCAGAAAATCACATTCGTTAGTGTTCAAAAACTCTATAGTTTATCCCACTATAATGTGGAAAGTACACTTTCATCGATTCACTCATTTTCTCTTTTTGAAAAGTCTCACGAGTTGCAAAAGAGTTATCCATGACCAATTCACATTCTTTCTAGGGTTGTTGTTTTCTATAACTCGTTTTTAGTGCCATTTAACCTCGAAAATACCAAAATGAAGTGTTTTGTAGGATTGCTTGGTGACCAAGCAAACTTTACGTTTTCTTTATTTTGCGGAAAATCACATTCGTTAGTGTTCAAAAACTCTATAGTTTATCCCACTATAATGTGGAAAGTGCACTTTCATCGATTCACTCATTCTCTCTTTTTGAAAAGTCTCACGAGTTGCAAAAGAGTTAACCATGACCAATTCACATTCGTTCTAGGGTTGTTGTTTTCTATAACTCGTTTATAGTGCAATTTAACCTCGAAAATACCAAAATGAAGTGTTTTGTAGGATTGCTTGGTGACCAAGCAAACTTTATGTTTTCTTCATTTTGCGGAAAATCACATACGTTAGTTCTCAAAAACTCTATAGTTTATCCCAATATAATGTGGAAAGTGCACTTTCATCGATTCACTCATTCTCTCTTTTTGAAAAGTCTCACGAGTTGCAAAAGAGTTAACCATGACCAATTTACATTCGTTCTAGGGTTGTTGTTTTCTATAACTCGTTTATAGTGCCATTTAACCTCGAAAATACCAAAATGAAGTGTTTTGTAGGATTGCTTGGTGACCAAGCAAACTTTATGTTTTCTTCATTTTGCGGAAAATCACATACGTTAGTTCTCAAAAACTCTATAGTTTATCCCACTATAATGTGGAAAGTGCACTTTCATCGATTCACTCATTCTCTCTTTTTGAAAAGTCTCACGAGTTGCAAAAGAGTTAACCATGACCAATTCACATTCGTTCTAGGGTTGTTGTTTTCTATAACTCGTTTATAGTGCCATTTAACCTCAAAAATACCAAAATGAAGTGTTTTGTAGGTTTGCTTGGTGACCAAGCAAAATTTATGTTTTCTTCATTCTGCGGAAAATCACATACGTTAGTTCTCAAAAACTCTATAGTTTATCCCACTATAATGTGGAAAGTACACTTTCATCGATTCACTCATTCTCTCTTTTTGAAAAGTCTCACGAGTTGCAAAATAGTTAACCATGACCAATTCACATTCGTTCTAGGGTTGTTGTTTTCTATAACTCGTTTATAGTGCCATTTAACCTCGAAAATACCAAAATGAAGTGTTTTGTAGGATTGCTTGGTGACCAAGCAAACTTTATATTTTCTTCATTTTGCGGAAATTTCATACGTTAGTTCTCAAAAACTCTATAGTTTATCCCACTATAATGTGGAAAGTGCAATTTCATCGATTCACTCATTCTCTCTTTTTGAAAAGTTCCACGAGTTGCAAAAGAGTTAACCATGATCAATTCACATTCGTTCTAGGGTTGTTGTTTTCTATAACTAGTTTATAGTGCCATTTAACCTCGAAAATACCAAAATGAAGTGTTTTGTAGGATTGCTTGGTGACCAAGCAAACTTTACTTTTTCTTTATTTTGCGGAAAATCACATTCGTTAGTGTTCAAAAACTCTATAGTTTATCCACTATAATGTGTAAAGTACACTTTCATCGATTCACTCATTTTCTCTTTTTGAAAAGTCTCACGAGTTGCAAAAGAGTTATCCATGACCAATTCACATTCTTTCTAGGGTTGTTGTTTTCTATAACTCGTTTATAGTGCCATTTAACCTCGAAAATACCAAAATGAAGTGTTTTGTAGGATTGCTTGGTGACCAAGCAAACTTTACGTTTTCTTTATTTTGCGGAAAATCACATTCGTTAGTGTTCAAAAACTCTATAGTTTATCCCACTATAATGTGGAAAGTGCACTTTCATCGATTCACTCATTCTCTCTTTTTGAAAAGTCTCACGAGTTGCAAAAGAGTTAACCATGACCAATTCAGATTCGTTCTAGGGTTGTTGTTTTCTATAACTCGTTTATAGTGCCATTTAACCTCAAAAATACCAAAATGAAGTGTTTTGTAGGATTGCTTGGTGACCAAGCAAACTTTATGTTTTCTTCATTTTGCGGAAAATCACATACGTTAGTTCTCAAAAACTCTATAGTTTATCCCAATATAATGTGGAAAGTGCACTTTCATCGATTCACTCATTCTCTCTTTTTGAAAAGTCTCACGAGTTGCAAAAGAGTTAACCATGACCAATTCACATTCGTTCTAGGGTTGTTGTTTTCTATAACTCGTTTATAGTGCCATTTAACCTCGAAAATACCAAAATGAAGTGTTTTGTAGGATTGCTTGGTGACCAAGCAAACTTTACGTTTTCTTTATTTTGCAGAAAATCACATTCGTTAGTGTTCAAAAACTCTATAGTTTATCCCACTATAATGTGGAAAGTACACTTTCATCGATTCACTCATTTTCTCTTTTTGAAAAGTCTCACGAGTTGCAAAAGAGTTATCCATGACCAATTCACATTCTTTCTAGGGTTGTTGTTTTCTATAACTCGTTTTTAGTGCCATTTAACCTCGAAAATACCAAAATGAAGTGTTTTGTAGGATTGCTTGGTGACCAAGCAAACTTTACGTTTTCTTTATTTTGCGGAAAATCACATTCGTTAGTGTTCAAAAACTCTATAGTTTATCCCACTATAATGTGGAAAGTGCACTTTCATCGATTCACTCATTCTCTCTTTTTGAAAAGTCTCACGAGTTGCAAAAGAGTTAACCATGACCAATTCACATTCGTTCTAGGGTTGTTGTTTTCTATAACTCGTTTATAGTGCAATTTAACCTCGAAAATACCAAAATGAAGTGTTTTGTAGGATTGCTTGGTGACCAAGCAAACTTTATGTTTTCTTCATTTTGCGGAAAATCACATACGTTAGTTCTCAAAAACTCTATAGTTTATCCCAATATAATGTGGAAAGTGCACTTTCATCGATTCACTCATTCTCTCTTTTTGAAAAGTCTCACGAGTTGCAAAAGAGTTAACCATGACCAATTTACATTCGTTCTAGGGTTGTTGTTTTCTATAACTCGTTTATAGTGCCATTTAACCTCGAAAATACCAAAATGAAGTGTTTTGTAGGATTGCTTGGTGACCAAGCAAACTTTATGTTTTCTTCATTTTGCGGAAAATCACATACGTTAGTTCTCAAAAACTCTATAGTTTATCCCACTATAATGTGGAAAGTGCACTTTCATCGATTCACTCATTCTCTCTTTTTGAAAAGTCTCACGAGTTGCAAAAGAGTTAACCATGACCAATTCACATTCGTTCTAGGGTTGTTGTTTTCTATAACTCGTTTATAGTGCCATTTAACCTCAAAAATACCAAAATGAAGTGTTTTGTAGGTTTGCTTGGTGACCAAGCAAAATTTATGTTTTCTTCATTCTGCGGAAAATCACATACGTTAGTTCTCAAAAACTCTATAGTTTATCCCACTATAATGTGGAAAGTACACTTTCATCGATTCACTCATTCTCTCTTTTTGAAAAGTCTCACGAGTTGCAAAATAGTTAACCATGACCAATTCACATTCGTTCTAGGGTTGTTGTTTTCTATAACTCGTTTATAGTGCCATTTAACCTCGAAAATACCAAAATGAAGTGTTTTGTAGGATTGCTTGGTGACCAAGCAAACTTTATATTTTCTTCATTTTGCGGAAATTTCATACGTTAGTTCTCAAAAACTCTATAGTTTATCCCACTATAATGTGGAAAGTGCAATTTCATCGATTCACTCATTCTCTCTTTTTGAAAAGTTCCACGAGTTGCAAAAGAGTTAACCATGATCAATTCACATTCGTTCTAGGGTTGTTGTTTTCTATAACTAGTTTATAGTGCCATTTAACCTCGAAAATACCAAAATGAAGTGTTTTGTAGGATTGCTTGGTGACCAAGCAAACTTTACTTTTTCTTTATTTTGCGGAAAATCACATTCGTTAGTGTTCAAAAACTCTATAGTTTATCCACTATAATGTGTAAAGTACACTTTCATCGATTCACTCATTTTCTCTTTTTGAAAAGTCTCACGAGTTGCAAAAGAGTTATCCATGACCAATTCACATTCTTTCTAGGGTTGTTGTTTTCTATAACTCGTTTATAGTGCCATTTAACCTCGAAAATACCAAAATGAAGTGTTTTGTAGGATTGCTTGGTGACCAAGCAAACTTTACGTTTTCTTTATTTTGCGGAAAATCACATTCGTTAGTGTTCAAAAACTCTATAGTTTATCCCACTATAATGTGGAAAGTGCACTTTCATCGATTCACTCATTCTCTCTTTTTGAAAAGTCTCACGAGTTGCAAAAGAGTTAACCATGACCAATTCAGATTCGTTCTAGGGTTGTTGTTTTCTATAACTCGTTTATAGTGCCATTTAACCTCAAAAATACCAAAATGAAGTGTTTTGTAGGATTGCTTGGTGACCAAGCAAACTTTATGTTTTCTTCATTTTGCGGAAAATCACATACGTTAGTTCTCAAAAACTCTATAGTTTATCCCAATATAATGTGGAAAGTGCACTTTCATCGATTCACTCATTCTCTCTTTTTGAAAAGTCTCACGAGTTGCAAAAGAGTTAACCATGACCAATTCACATTCGTTCTAGGGTTGTTGTTTTCTATAACTCGTTTATAGTGCCATTTAACCTCGAAAATACCAAAATGAAGTGTTTTGTAGGATTGCTTGGTGACCAAGCAAACTTTACGTTTTCTTTATTTTGCAGAAAATCACATTCGTTAGTGTTCAAAAACTCTATAGTTTATCCCACTATAATGTGGAAAGTACACTTTCATCGATTCACTCATTTTCTCTTTTTGAAAAGTCTCACGAGTTGCAAAAGAGTTATCCATGACCAATTCACATTCTTTCTAGGGTTGTTGTTTTCTATAACTCGTTTTTAGTGCCATTTAACCTCGAAAATACCAAAATGAAGTGTTTTGTAGGATTGCTTGGTGACCAAGCAAACTTTACGTTTTCTTTATTTTGCGGAAAATCACATTCGTTAGTGTTCAAAAACTCTATAGTTTATCCCACTATAATGTGGAAAGTGCACTTTCATCGATTCACTCATTCTCTCTTTTTGAAAAGTCTCACGAGTTGCAAAAGAGTTAACCATGACCAATTCACATTCGTTCTAGGGTTGTTGTTTTCTATAACTCGTTTATAGTGCAATTTAACCTCGAAAATACCAAAATGAAGTGTTTTGTAGGATTGCTTGGTGACCAAGCAAACTTTATGTTTTCTTCATTTTGCGGAAAATCACATACGTTAGTTCTCAAAAACTCTATAGTTTATCCCAATATAATGTGGAAAGTGCACTTTCATCGATTCACTCATTCTCTCTTTTTGAAAAGTCTCACGAGTTGCAAAAGAGTTAACCATGACCAATTTACATTCGTTCTAGGGTTGTTGTTTTCTATAACTCGTTTATAGTGCCATTTAACCTCGAAAATACCAAAATGAAGTGTTTTGTAGGATTGCTTGGTGACCAAGCAAACTTTATGTTTTCTTCATTTTGCGGAAAATCACATACGTTAGTTCTCAAAAACTCTATAGTTTATCCCACTATAATGTGGAAAGTGCACTTTCATCGATTCACTCATTCTCTCTTTTTGAAAAGTCTCACGAGTTGCAAAAGAGTTAACCATGACCAATTCACATTCGTTCTAGGGTTGTTGTTTTCTATAACTCGTTTATAGTGCCATTTAACCTCAAAAATACCAAAATGAAGTGTTTTGTAGGTTTGCTTGGTGACCAAGCAAAATTTATGTTTTCTTCATTCTGCGGAAAATCACATACGTTAGTTCTCAAAAACTCTATAGTTTATCCCACTATAATGTGGAAAGTACACTTTCATCGATTCACTCATTCTCTCTTTTTGAAAAGTCTCACGAGTTGCAAAATAGTTAACCATGACCAATTCACATTCGTTCTAGGGTTGTTGTTTTCTATAACTCGTTTATAGTGCCATTTAACCTCGAAAATACCAAAATGAAGTGTTTTGTAGGATTGCTTGGTGACCAAGCAAACTTTATATTTTCTTCATTTTGCGGAAATTTCATACGTTAGTTCTCAAAAACTCTATAGTTTATCCCACTATAATGTGGAAAGTGCAATTTCATCGATTCACTCATTCTCTCTTTTTGAAAAGTTCCACGAGTTGCAAAAGAGTTAACCATGATCAATTCACATTCGTTCTAGGGTTGTTGTTTTCTATAACTAGTTTATAGTGCCATTTAACCTCGAAAATACCAAAATGAAGTGTTTTGTAGGATTGCTTGGTGACCAAGCAAACTTTACTTTTTCTTTATTTTGCGGAAAATCACATTCGTTAGTGTTCAAAAACTCTATAGTTTATCCACTATAATGTGTAAAGTACACTTTCATCGATTCACTCATTTTCTCTTTTTGAAAAGTCTCACGAGTTGCAAAAGAGTTATCCATGACCAATTCACATTCTTTCTAGGGTTGTTGTTTTCTATAACTCGTTTATAGTGCCATTTAACCTCGAAAATACCAAAATGAAGTGTTTTGTAGGATTGCTTGGTGACCAAGCAAACTTTACGTTTTCTTTATTTTGCGGAAAATCACATTCGTTAGTGTTCAAAAACTCTATAGTTTATCCCACTATAATGTGGAAAGTGCACTTTCATCGATTCACTCATTCTCTCTTTTTGAAAAGTCTCACGAGTTGCAAAAGAGTTAACCATGACCAATTCACATTCGTTCTAGGGTTGTTGTTTTCTATAACTCGTTTATAGTGCAATTTAACCTCGAAAATACCAAAATGAAGTGTTTTGTAGGATTGCTTGGTGACCAAGCAAACTTTATGTTTTCTTCATTTTGCGGAAAATCACATACGTTAGTTCTCAAAAACTCTATAGTTTATCCCAATATAATGTGGAAAGTGCACTTTCATCGATTCACTCATTCTCTCTTTTTGAAAAGTCTCACGAGTTGCAAAAGAGTTAACCATGACCAATTTACATTCGTTCTAGGGTTGTTGTTTTCTATAACTCGTTTATAGTGCCATTTAACCTCGAAAATACCAAAATGAAGTGTTTTGTAGGATTGCTTGGTGACCAAGCAAACTTTATGTTTTCTTCATTTTGCGGAAAATCACATACGTTAGTTCTCAAAAACTCTATAGTTTATCCCACTATAATGTGGAAAGTGCACTTTCATCGATTCACTCATTCTCTCTTTTTGAAAAGTCTCACGAGTTGCAAAAGAGTTAACCATGACCAATTCACATTCGTTCTAGGGTTGTTGTTTTCTATAACTCGTTTATAGTGCCATTTAACCTCAAAAATACCAAAATGAAGTGTTTTGTAGGTTTGCTTGGTGACCAAGCAAAATTTATGTTTTCTTCATTCTGCGGAAAATCACATACGTTAGTTCTCAAAAACTCTATAGTTTATCCCACTATAATGTGGAAAGTACACTTTCATCGATTCACTCATTCTCTCTTTTTGAAAAGTCTCACGAGTTGCAAAATAGTTAACCATGACCAATTCACATTCGTTCTAGGGTTGTTGTTTTCTATAACTCGTTTATAGTGCCATTTAACCTCGAAAATACCAAAATGAAGTGTTTTGTAGGATTGCTTGGTGACCAAGCAAACTTTATATTTTCTTCATTTTGCGGAAATTTCATACGTTAGTTCTCAAAAACTCTATAGTTTATCCCACTATAATGTGGAAAGTGCAATTTCATCGATTCACTCATTCTCTCTTTTTGAAAAGTTCCACGAGTTGCAAAAGAGTTAACCATGATCAATTCACATTCGTTCTAGGGTTGTTGTTTTCTATAACTAGTTTATAGTGCCATTTAACCTCGAAAATACCAAAATGAAGTGTTTTGTAGGATTGCTTGGTGACCAAGCAAACTTTACTTTTTCTTTATTTTGCGGAAAATCACATTCGTTAGTGTTCAAAAACTCTATAGTTTATCCACTATAATGTGTAAAGTACACTTTCATCGATTCACTCATTTTCTCTTTTTGAAAAGTCTCACGAGTTGCAAAAGAGTTATCCATGACCAATTCACATTCTTTCTAGGGTTGTTGTTTTCTATAACTCGTTTATAGTGCCATTTAACCTCGAAAATACCAAAATGAAGTGTTTTGTAGGATTGCTTGGTGACCAAGCAAACTTTACGTTTTCTTTATTTTGCGGAAAATCACATTCGTTAGTGTTCAAAAACTCTATAGTTTATCCCACTATAATGTGGAAAGTGCACTTTCATCGATTCACTCATTCTCTCTTTTTGAAAAGTCTCACGAGTTGCAAAAGAGTTAACCATGACCAATTCAGATTCGTTCTAGGGTTGTTGTTTTCTATAACTCGTTTATAGTGCCATTTAACCTCAAAAATACCAAAATGAAGTGTTTTGTAGGATTGCTTGGTGACCAAGCAAACTTTATGTTTTCTTCATTTTGCGGAAAATCACATACGTTAGTTCTCAAAAACTCTATAGTTTATCCCAATATAATGTGGAAAGTGCACTTTCATCGATTCACTCATTCTCTCTTTTTGAAAAGTCTCACGAGTTGCAAAAGAGTTAACCATGACCAATTCACATTCGTTCTAGGGTTGTTGTTTTCTATAACTCGTTTATAGTGCCATTTAACCTCGAAAATACCAAAATGAAGTGTTTTGTAGGATTGCTTGGTGACCAAGCAAACTTTACGTTTTCTTTATTTTGCAGAAAATCACATTCGTTAGTGTTCAAAAACTCTATAGTTTATCCCACTATAATGTGGAAAGTACACTTTCATCGATTCACTCATTTTCTCTTTTTGAAAAGTCTCACGAGTTGCAAAAGAGTTATCCATGACCAATTCACATTCTTTCTAGGGTTGTTGTTTTCTATAACTCGTTTTTAGTGCCATTTAACCTCGAAAATACCAAAATGAAGTGTTTTGTAGGATTGCTTGGTGACCAAGCAAACTTTACGTTTTCTTTATTTTGCGGAAAATCACATTCGTTAGTGTTCAAAAACTCTATAGTTTATCCCACTATAATGTGGAAAGTGCACTTTCATCGATTCACTCATTCTCTCTTTTTGAAAAGTCTCACGAGTTGCAAAAGAGTTAACCATGACCAATTCACATTCGTTCTAGGGTTGTTGTTTTCTATAACTCGTTTATAGTGCAATTTAACCTCGAAAATACCAAAATGAAGTGTTTTGTAGGATTGCTTGGTGACCAAGCAAACTTTATGTTTTCTTCATTTTGCGGAAAATCACATACGTTAGTTCTCAAAAACTCTATAGTTTATCCCAATATAATGTGGAAAGTGCACTTTCATCGATTCACTCATTCTCTCTTTTTGAAAAGTCTCACGAGTTGCAAAAGAGTTAACCATGACCAATTTACATTCGTTCTAGGGTTGTTGTTTTCTATAACTCGTTTATAGTGCCATTTAACCTCGAAAATACCAAAATGAAGTGTTTTGTAGGATTGCTTGGTGACCAAGCAAACTTTATGTTTTCTTCAATTTGCGGAAAATCACATTCGTTAGTTCTCAAAAACTCTATAGTTTATCCCACTATAATGTGGAAAGTGCACTTTCATCGATTCACTCATTCTCTCTTTTTGAAAAGTCTCACGAGTTGCAAAAGAGTTAACCATGACCAATTCACATTCGTTCTAGGGTTGTTGTTTTCTATAACTCGTTTATAGTGCCATTTAACCTCAAAAATACCAAAATGAAGTGTTTTGTAGGTTTGCTTGGTGACCAAGCAAAATTTATGTTTTCTTCATTCTGCGGAAAATCACATACGTTAGTTCTCAAAAACTCTATAGTTTATCCCACTATAATGTGGAAAGTACACTTTCATCGATTCACTCATTCTCTCTTTTTGAAAAGTCTCACGAGTTGCAAAAGAGTTAACCATGACCAATTCACATTCGTTCTAGGGTTGTTGTTTTCTATAACTCGTTTATAGTGCCATTTAACCTCGAAAATACCAAAATGAAGTGTTTTGTAGGATTGCTTGGTGACCAAGCAAACTTTATGTTTTCTTCATTTTGCGGAAATTTCATACGTTAGTTCTCAAAAACTCTATAGTTTATCCCACTATAATGTGGAAAGTGCAATTTCATCGATTCACTCATTCTCTCTTTTTGAAAAGTCTCACGAGTTGCAAAAGAGTTAACCATGACCAATTGACATTCGTTCTAGGGTTGTTGTTTTCTATAACTCGTTTATAGTGCCATTTAACCTCGAAAATACCAAAATGAAGTGTTTTGTAGGATTGCTTGGTGACCAAGCAAACTTTATGTTTTCTTTATTTTGCGGAAAATCATATTCGTTAGTGTTCAAAAACTCTATAGTTTATCCCACTATAATGTGGAAAGTACACTTTCATCGATTCACTCATTTTCTATTTTTGAAAAGTCTCACGAGTTGCAAAAGAGTTATCCATGACCAATTCACATTCTTTCTAGGGTTGTTGTTTTCTATAACTCGTTTATAGTGCCATTTAACCTCAAAAATACCAAAATGAAGTGTTTTGTAGGTTTGCTTGGTGACCAAGCAAAATTTATGTTTTCTTGATTCTGCGGAAAATCACATACGTTAGTTCTCAAAAACTCTATAGTTTATCCCACTATAATGTGGAAAGTACACTTTCATCGATTCACTCATTCTCTCTTTTTGAAAATTCTCACGAGTTGCAAAAGAGTTAACCATGACCAATTCACATTCGTTCTTGGGTTGTTGTTTTCTATAACTCGTTTATAATGCCATTTAACCTCGAAAATACCAAAATGAAGTGTTTTGTAGGATTGCTTGGTGACCAAGCAAACTTTATGTTTTCTTCATTTTGCGGAAATTTCATACGTTAGTTCTCAAAAACTCTATAGTTTATCCCACTATAATGTGGAAAGTGCAATTTCATCGATTCACTCATTCTCTCTTTTTGAAAAGTTCCACGAGTTGCAAAAGAGTTAACCATGATCAATTCACATTCGTTCTAGGGTTGTTGTTTTCTATAACTCGTTTATAGTGCCATTTAACCTTGAAAATACCAAAATGAAGTGTTTTGTAGGATTGCTTGGTGACCAAGCAAACTTTACGTTTTCTTTATTTTGCGAAAAATCACATTCGTTAGTGTTCAAAAACTCTATAGTTTATCCACTATAATGTGGAAAGTACACTTTCATCGATTCACTCATTTTCTATTTTTGAAAAGTCTCACGAGTTGCAAAAGAGTTATCCATGACCAATTCACATTCTTTCTAGGGTTGTTGTTTTCTATAACTCGTTTATAGTGCCATTTAACCTCGAAAATACCAAAATGAAGTGTTTTGTAGAATTGCTTGGTGACCAAGCAAACTTTATGTTTTCTTCATTTTGCGGAAATTTCATACGTTAGTTCTCAAAAACTCTATAGTTTATCCCACTATAATGTGGAAAGTGCACTTTCATCGATTCACTCATTCTCTCTTTTTGAAAAGTCTCACGAGTTGCAAAAGAGTTAACCATGACCAATTCACATTCGTTCTAGGGTTGTTGTTTTCTATAACTCGTTTATAGTGCCATTTAACCTCGAAAATACCAAAATGAAATGTTTTGTAGGATTGCTTGGTGACCAAGCAAACTTTATGTTTTCTTTATTTTGCGGAAAATCACATTCGTTAGTGTTCAAAAACTCTATAGTTTATCCCACTATAATGTGGAAAGTACACTTTCATCGATTCACTCATTCTCTCTTTTTGAAAAGTCTCACGAGTTGCAAAATAGTTAACCATGACCAATTCACATTCGTTCTAGGGTTGTTGTTTTCTATAACTCGTTTATAGTGCCATTTAACCTCGAAAATACCAAAATGAAGTGTTTTGTAGGATTGCTTGGTGACCAAGCAAACTTTATATTTTCTTCATTTTGCGGAAATTTCATACGTTAGTTCTCAAAAACTCTATAGTTTATCCCACTATAATGTGGAAAGTGCAATTTCATCGATTCACTCATTCTCTCTTTTTGAAAAGTTCCACGAGTTGCAAAAGAGTTAACCATGATCAATTCACATTCGTTCTAGGGTTGTTGTTTTCTATAACTAGTTTATAGTGCCATTTAACCTCGAAAATACCAAAATGAAGTGTTTTGTAGGATTGCTTGGTGACCAAGCAAACTTTACTTTTTCTTTATTTTGCGGAAAATCACATTCGTTAGTGTTCAAAAACTCTATAGTTTATCCACTATAATGTGTAAAGTACACTTTCATCGATTCACTCATTTTCTCTTTTTGAAAAGTCTCACGAGTTGCAAAAGAGTTATCCATGACCAATTCACATTCTTTCTAGGGTTGTTGTTTTCTATAACTCGTTTATAGTGCCATTTAACCTCGAAAATACCAAAATGAAGTGTTTTGTAGGATTGCTTGGTGACCAAGCAAACTTTACGTTTTCTTTATTTTGCGGAAAATCACATTCGTTAGTGTTCAAAAACTCTATAGTTTATCCCACTATAATGTGGAAAGTGCACTTTCATCGATTCACTCATTCTCTCTTTTTGAAAAGTCTCACGAGTTGCAAAAGAGTTAACCATGACCAATTCAGATTCGTTCTAGGGTTGTTGTTTTCTATAACTCGTTTATAGTGCCATTTAACCTCAAAAATACCAAAATGAAGTGTTTTGTAGGATTGCTTGGTGACCAAGCAAACTTTATGTTTTCTTCATTTTGCGGAAAATCACATACGTTAGTTCTCAAAAACTCTATAGTTTATCCCAATATAATGTGGAAAGTGCACTTTCATCGATTCACTCATTCTCTCTTTTTGAAAAGTCTCACGAGTTGCAAAAGAGTTAACCATGACCAATTCACATTCGTTCTAGGGTTGTTGTTTTCTATAACTCGTTTATAGTGCCATTTAACCTCGAAAATACCAAAATGAAGTGTTTTGTAGGATTACTTGGTGACCAAGCAAACTTTACGTTTTCTTTATTTTGCAGAAAATCACATTCGTTAGTGTTCAAAAACTCTATAGTTTATCCCACTATAATGTGGAAAGTACACTTTCATCGATTCACTCATTTTCTCTTTTTGAAAAGTCTCACGAGTTGCAAAAGAGTTATCCATGACCAATTCACATTCTTTCTAGGGTTGTTGTTTTCTATAACTCGTTTTTAGTGCCATTTAACCTCGAAAATACCAAAATGAAGTGTTTTGTAGGATTGCTTGGTGACCAAGCAAACTTTACGTTTTCTTTATTTTGCGGAAAATCACATTCGTTAGTGTTCAAAAACTCTATAGTTTATCCCACTATAATGTGGAAAGTGCACTTTCATCGATTCACTCATTCTCTCTTTTTGAAAAGTCTCACGAGTTGCAAAAGAGTTAACCATGACCAATTCACATTCGTTCTAGGGTTGTTGTTTTCTATAACTCGTTTATAGTGCAATTTAACCTCGAAAATACCAAAATGAAGTGTTTTGTAGGATTGCTTGGTGACCAAGCAAACTTTATGTTTTCTTCATTTTGCGGAAAATCACATACGTTAGTTCTCAAAAACTCTATAGTTTATCCCAATATAATGTGGAAAGTGCACTTTCATCGATTCACTCATTCTCTCTTTTTGAAAAGTCTCACGAGTTGCAAAAGAGTTAACCATGACCAATTTACATTCGTTCTAGGGTTGTTGTTTTCTATAACTCGTTTATAGTGCCATTTAACCTCGAAAATACCAAAATGAAGTGTTTTGTAGGATTGCTTGGTGACCAAGCAAACTTTATGTTTTCTTCATTTTGCGGAAAATCACATTCGTTAGTTCTCAAAAACTCTATAGTTTATCCCAATATAATGTGGAAAGTGCACTTTCATCGATTCACTCATTCTCTCTTTTTGAAAAGTCTCACGAGTTGCAAAAGAGTTAACCATGACCAATTCACATTCGTTCTAGGGTTGTTGTTTTCTATAACTCGTTTATAGTGCCATTTAACCTCAAAAATACCAAAATGAAGTGTTTTGTAGGTTTGCTTGGTGACCAAGCAAAATTTATGTTTTCTTCATTCTGCGGAAAATCACATACGTTAGTTCTCAAAAACTCTATAGTTTATCCCACTATAATGTGGAAAGTACACTTTCATCGATTCACTCATTCTCTCTTTTTGAAAAGTCTCACGAGTTGCAAAAGAGTTAACCATGACCAATTCACATTCGTTCTAGGGTTGTTGTTTTCTATAACTCGTTTATAGTGCCATTTAACCTCGAAAATACCAAAATGAAGTGTTTTGTAGGATGGCTTGGTGACCAAGCAAACTTTATGTTTTCTTCATTTTGCGGAAATTTCATACGTTAGTTCTCAAAAACTCTATAGTTTATCCCACTATAATGTGGAAAGTGCAATTTCATCGATTCACTCATTCTCTCTTTTTGAAAAGTCTCACGAGTTGCAAAAGAGTTAACCATGACCAATTGACATTCGTTCTAGGGTTGTTGTTTTCTATAACTCGTTTATAGTGCCATTTAACCTCGAAAATACCAAAATGAAGTGTTTTGTAGGATTGCTTGGTGACCAAGCAAACTTTATGTTTTCTTTATTTTGCGGAAAATCATATTCGTTAGTGTTCAAAAACTATATAGTTTATCCCACTATAATGTGGAAAGTACACTTTCATCGATTCACTCATTTTCTATTTTTGAAAAGTCTCACGAGTTGCAAAAGAGTTATCCATGACCAATTCACATTCTTTCTAGGGTTGTTGTTTTCTATAACTCGTTTATAGTGCCATTTAACCTCAAAAATACCAAAATGAAGTGTTTTGTAGGTTTGCTTGGTGACCAAGCAAAATTTATGATTTCTTGATTCTGCGGAAAATCACATACGTTAGTTCTCAAAAACTCTATAGTTTATCCCACTATAATGTGGAAAGTACACTTTCATCGATTCACTCATTCTCTCTTTTTGAAAAGTCTCACGAGTTGCAAAAGAGTTAACCATGACCAATTCACATTCGTTCTTGGGTTGTTGTTTTCTATAACTCGTTTATAATGCCATTTAACCTCGAAAATACCAAAATGAAGTGTTTTGTAGGATTGCTTGGTGACCAAGCAAACTTTATGTTTTCTTCATTTTGCGGAAATTTCATACGTTAGTTCTCAAAAACTCTATAGTTTATCCCACTATAATGTGGAAAGTGCAATTTCATCGATTCACTCATTCTCTCTTTTTGAAAAGTTCCACGAGTTGCAAAAGAGTTAACCATGATCAATTCACATTCGTTCTAGGGTTGTTGTTTTCTATAACTCGTTTATAGTGCCATTTAACCTTGAAAATACCAAAATGAAGTGTTTTGTAGGATTGCTTGGTGACCAAGCAAACTTTACGTTTTCTTTATTTTGCGAAAAATCACATTCGTTAGTGTTCAAAAACTCTATAGTTTATCCACTATAATGTGGAAAGTACACTTTCATCGATTCACTCATTTTCTATTTTTGAAAAGTCTCACGAGTTGCAAAAGAGTTATCCATGACCAATTCACATTCTTTCTAGGGTTGTTGTTTTCTATAACTCGTTTATAGTGCCATTTAACCTCGAAAATACCAAAATGAAGTGTTTTGTAGAATTGCTTGGTGACCAAGCAAACTTTATGTTTTCTTCATTTTGCGGAAATTTCATACGTTAGTTCTCAAAAACTCTATAGTTTATCCCACTATAATGTGGAAAGTGCACTTTCATCGATTCACTCATTCTCTCTTTTTGAAAAGTCTCACGAGTTGCAAAAGAGTTAACCATGACCAATTCACATTCGTTCTAGGGTTGTTGTTTTCTATAACTCGTTTATAGTGCCATTTAACCTCGAAAATACCAAAATGAAATGTTTTGTAGGATTGCTTGGTGACCAAGCAAACTTTATGTTTTCTTTATTTTGCGGAAAATCACATTCGTTAGTGTTCAAAAACTCTATAGTTTATCCCACTATAATGTGGAAAGTACACTTTAATCGATTCACTCATTTTCTATTTTTGAAAAGTCTCACGAGTTGCAAAAGAGTTATCCATGACCAATTCACATTCTTTCTAGGGTTGTTGTTTTCTATAACTCGTTTATAGTGCCATTTAACCTCAAAAATACCAAAATGAAGTGTTTTGTAGGTTTGCTTGGTGACCAAGCAAAATTTATGTTTTCTTCATTCTGCGGAAAATCACATACGTTAGTTCTCAAAAACTCTATAGTTTATCCCACTATAATGTGGAAAGTACACTTTCATCGATTCACTCATTCTCTCTTTTTGAAAAGTCTCACGAGTTGCAAAAGAGTTAACCATGACCAATTCACATTCGTTCTTGGGTTGTTGTTTTCTATAACTCGTTTATAATGCCATTTAACCTCGAAAATACCAAAATGAAGTGTTTTGTAGGATTGCTTGGTGACCAAGCAAACTTTATGTTTTCTTCATTTTGCGGAAATTTCATACGTTAGTTCTCAAAAACTCTATAGTTTATCCCACTATAATGTGGAAAGTGCAATTTCATCGATTCACTCATTCTCTCTTTTTGAAAAGTCTCACGAGTTGCAAAAGAGTTAACCATGACCAATTGACATTCGTTCTAGGGTTGTTGTTTTCTATAACTCGTTTATAGTGCCATTTAACCTCGAAAATACCAAAATGAAGTGTTTTGTAGGATTGCTTGGTGACCAAGCAAACTTTATGTTTTCTTTATTTTGCGGAAAATCACATTCGTAAGTGTTCAAAAACTCTATAGTTTATCCCACTATAATGTGGAAAGTACACTTTCATCGATTCACTCATTTTCTATTTTTGAAAAGTCTCACGAGTTGCAAAAGAGTTATCCATGACCAATTCACATTCTTTCTAGGGTTGTTGTTTTCTATAACTCGTTTATAGTGCCATTTAACCTCAAAAATACCAAAATGAAGTGTTTTGTAGGTTTGCTTGGTGACCAAGCAAAATTTATGTTTTCTTCATTCTGCGGAAAATCACATACGTTAGTTCTCAAAAACTCTATAGTTTATCCCACTATAATGTGGAAAGTACACTTTCATCGATTCACTCATTCTCTCTTTTTGAAAAGTCTCACGAGTTGCAAAAGAGTTAACCATGACCAATTCACATTCGTTCTTGGGTTGTTGTTTTCTATAACTCGTTTATAATGCCATTTAACCTCGAAAATACCAAAATGAAGTGTTTTGTAGGATTGCTTGGTGACCAAGCAAACTTTATGTTTTCTTCATTTTGCGGAAATTTCATACGTTAGTTCTCAAAAACTCTATAGTTTATCCCACTATAATGTGGAAAGTGCAATTTCATCGATTCACTCATTCTCTCTTTTTGAAAAGTTCCACGAGTTGCAAAAGAGTTAACCATGATCAATTCACATTCGTTCTAGGGTTGTTGTTTTCTATAACTCGTTTATAGTGCCATTTAACCTTGAAAATACCAAAATGAAGTGTTTTGTAGGATTGCTTGGTGACCAAGCAAACTTTACGTTTTCTTTATTTTGCGGAAAATCACATTCGTTAATGTTCAAAAACTCTATAGTTTATCCACTATAATGTGGAAAGTAAACTTTCATCGATTAGCTTTTTTTCTCTTTTTGAAAAGTCTCACGAGTTGCAAAAGAGTTATCCATGACCAATTCACATTCTTTCTAGGGTTGTTGTTTTCTTTAACTCGTTTTTAGTGCCATTTAACCTCGAAAATACCAAAATGAAGTGTTTTGTAGGATTGCTTGGTGACCAAGCAAACTTTACGTTTTCTTTATTTTGCGGAAAATCACATTCGTTAGTGTTCAAAAACTCTATAGTTTATCCCACTATAATGTGGAAAGTACACTTTCATCGATTCACTCATTTTCTATTTTTGAAAAGTCTCACGAGTTGCAAAAGAGTTATCCATGACCAATTCACATTCTTTCTAGGGTTGTTGTTTTCTATAACTCGTTTATAGTGCCATTTAACCTCGAAAATACCAAAATGAAGTGTTTTGTAGAATTGCTTGGTGACCAAGCAAACTTTATGTTTTCTTCATTTTGCGGAAATTTCATACGTTAGTTCTCAAAAACTCTATAGTTTATCCCACTATAATGTGGAAAGTGCACTTTCATCGATTCACTCATTCTCTCTTTTTGAAAAGTCTCACGAGTTGCAAAAGAGTTAACCATGACCAATTCACATTCGTTCTAGGGTTGTTGTTTTCTATAACTCGTTTATAGTGCCATTTAACCTCGAAAATACCAAAATGAAGTGTTTTGTAGGATTGCTTGGTGACCAAGCAAACTTTATGTTTTCTTTATTTTGCGGAAAATCACATTCGTTAGTGTTCAAAAACTCTATAGTTTATCCCACTATAATGTGGAAAGTACACTTTCATCGATTCACTCATTTTCTATTTTTGAAAAGTCTCACGAGTTGCAAAAGAGTTATCCATGACCAATTCACATTCTTTCTAGGGTTGTTGTTTTCTATAACTCGTTTATAGTGCCATTTAACCTCAAAAATACCAAAATGAAGTGTTTTGTAGGTTTGCTTGGTGACCAAGCAAAATTTATGTTTTCTTCATTCTGCGGAAAATCACATACGTTAGTTCTCAAAAACTCTATAGTTTATCCCACTATAATGTGGAAAGTACACTTTCATCAATTCACTCATTCTCTCTTTTTGAAAAGTCTCACGAGTTGCAAAAGAGTTAACCATGACCAATTCACATTCGTTCTTGGGTTGTTGTTTTCTATAACTCGTTTATAATGCCATTTAACCTCGAAAATACCAAAATGAAGTGTTTTGTAGGATTGCTTGGTGACCAAGCAAACTTTATGTTTTCTTCATTTTGCGGAAATTTCATACGTTAGTTCTCAAAAACTCTATAGTTTATCCCACTATAATGTGGAAAGTGCAATTTCATCGATTCACTCATTCTCTCTTTTTGAAAAGTTCCACGAGTTGCAAAAGAGTTAACCATGATCAATTCACATTCGTTCTAGGGTTGTTGTTTTCTATAACTCGTTTATAGTGCCATTTAACCTTGAAAATACCAAAATGAAGTGTTTTGTAGGATTGCTTGGTGACCAAGCAAACTTTACGTTTTCTTTATTTTGCGGAAAATCACATTCGTTAGTGTTCAAAAACTCTATAGTTTATCCACTATAATGTGGAAAGTAAACTTTCATCGATTAGCTTTTTTTCTCTTTTTGAAAAGTCTCACGAGTTGCAAAAGAGTTATCCATGACCAATTCACATTCTTTCTAGGGTTGTTGTTTTCTTTAACTCGTTTTTAGTGCCATTTAACCTCGAAAATACCAAAATGAAGTGTTTTGTAGGATTGCTTGGTGACCAAGCAAACTTTACGTTTTCTTTATTTTGCGGAAAATCACATTCGTTAGTGTTCAAAAACTCTATAGTTTATCCCACTATAATGTGGAAAGTACACTTTCATCGATTCACTCATTTTCTATTTTTGAAAAGTCTCACGAGTTGCAAAAGAGTTATCCATGACCAATTCACATTCTTTCTAGGGTTGTTGTTTTCTATAACTCGTTTATAGTGCCATTTAACCTCGAAAATACCAAAATGAAGTGTTTTGTAGAATTGCTTGGTGACCAAGAAAACTTTATGTTTTCTTCATTTTGCGGAAATTTCATACGTTAGTTCTCAAAAACTCTATAGTTTATCCCACTATAATGTGGAAAGTGCACTTTCATCGATTCACTCATTCTCTCTTTTTGAAAAGTCTCACGAGTTGCAAAAGAGTTAACCATGACCAATTGACATTCGTTCTAGGGTTGTTGTTTTCTATAACTCGTTTATAGTGCCATTTAACCTCGAAAATACCAAAATGAAGTGTTTTGTAGGATTGCTTGGTGACCAAGCAAACTTTATGTTTTCTTTATTTTGCGGAAAATCACATTCGTTAGTGTTCAAAAACTCTATAGTTTATCCCACTATAATGTGGAAAGTACACTTTCATCGATTCACTCATTTTCTATTTTTGAAAAGTCTCACGAGTTGCAAAAGAGTTATCCATGACCAATTCACATTCTTTCTAGGGTTGTTGTTTTCTTTAACTCGTTTTTAGTGCCATTTAACCTCGAAAATACCAAAATGAAGTGTTTTGTAGGATTGCTTGGTGACCAAGCAAACTTTACGTTTTCTTTATTTTGCGGAAAATCACATTCGTTAGTGTTCAAAAACTCTATAGTTTATCCCACTATAATGTGGAAAGTGCACTTTCATCGATTCACTCATTCTCTCTTTTTGAAAAGTCTCACGAGTTGCAAAAGAGTTAACCATGACCAATTCACATTCGTTCTAGGGTTGTTGTTTTCTATAACTCGTTTATAGTGCAATTTAACCTCGAAAATACCAAAATGAAGTGTTTTGTAGGATTGCTTGGTGACCAAGGAAACTTTATGTTTTCTTCATTTTGCGGAAAATCACATACGTTAGTTCTCAAAAACTCTATAGTTTATCCCAATATAATGTGGAAAGTGCACTTTCATCGATTCACTCATTCTCTCTTTTTAAAAGTCTCACGAGTTGCAAAAGAGTTAACCATGACCAATTTACATTCGTTCTAGGGTTGTTGTTTTCTATAACTCGTTTATAGTGCCATTTAACCTCGAAAATACCAAAATGAAGTGTTTTGTAGGATTGCTTGGTGACCAAGCAAACTTTATGTTTTCTTCATTTTGCGGAAAATCACATTCGTTAGTTCTCAAAAACTCTATAGTTTATCCCACTATAATGTGGAAAGTGCACTTTCATCGATTCACTCATTCTCTCTTTTTGAAAAGTCTCACGAGTTGCAAAAGAGTTAACCATGACCAATTCACATTCGTTCTAGGGTTGTTGTTTTCTATAACTCGTTTATAGTGCCATTTAACCTCAAAAATACCAAAATGAAGTGTTTTGTAGGTTTGCTTGGTGACCAAGCAAAATTTATGTTTTCTTCATTCTGCGGAAAATCACATACGTTAGTTCTCAAAAACTCTATAGTTTATCCCACTATAATGTGGAAAGTACACTTTCATCGATTCACTCATTCTCTCTTTTTGAAAAGTCTCACGAGTTGCAAAAGAGTTAACCATGACCAATTCACATTCGTTCTAGGGTTGTTGTTTTCTATAACTCGTTTATAGTGCCATTTAACCTCGAAAATACCAAAATGAAGTGTTTTGTAGGATTGCTTGGTGACCAAGCAAACTTTATGTTTTCTTCATTTTGCGGAAATTTCATACGTTAGTTCTCAAAAACTCTATAGTTTATCCCACTATAATGTGGAAAGTGCAATTTCATCGATTCACTCATTCTCTCTTTTTGAAAAGTCTCACGAGTTGCAAAAGAGTTAACCATGACCAATTGACATTCGTTCTAGGGTTGTTGTTTTCTATAACTCGTTTATAGTGCCATTTAACCTCGAAAATACCAAAATGAAGTGTTTTGTAGGATTGCTTGGTGACCAAGCAAACTTTATGTTTTCTTTATTTTGCGGAAAATCATATTCGTTAGTGTTCAAAAACTCTATAGTTTATCCCACTATAATGTGGAAAGTACACTTTCATCGATTCACTCATTTTCTATTTTTGAAAAGTCTCACGAGTTGCAAAAGAGTTATCCATGACCAATTCACATTCTTTCTAGGGTTGTTGATTTCTATAACTCGTTTATAGTGCCATTTAACCTCAAAAATACCAAAATGAAGTGTTTTGTAGGTTTGCTTGGTGACCAAGCAAAATTTATGTTTTCTTGATTCTGCGGAAAATCACATACGTTAGTTCTAAAAAACTCTATAGTTTATCCCACTATAATGTGGAAAGTACACTTTCATCGATTCACTCATTCTCTCTTTTTGAAAAGTCTCACGAGTTGCAAAAGAGTTAACCATGAACAATTCACATTCGTTCTTGGGTTGTTGTTTTCTATAACTCGTTTATAATGCCATTTAACCTCGAAAATACCAAAATGAAGTGTTTTGTAGGATTGCTTGGTGACCAAGCAAACTTTATGTTTTCTTCATTTTGCGGAAATTTCATACGTTAGTTCTCAAAAACTCTATAGTTTATCCCACTATAATGTGGAAAGTGCAATTTCATCGATTCACTCATTCTCTCTTTTTGAAAAGTTCCACGAGTTGCAAAAGAGTTAACCATGATCAATTCACATTCGTTCTAGGGTTGTTGTTTTCTATAACTCGTTTATAGTGCCATTTAACCTTGAAAATACCAAAATGAAGTGTTTTGTAGGATTGCTTGGTGACCAAGCAAACTTTACGTTTTCTTTATTTTGCGGAAAATCACATTCGTTAGTGTTCAAAAACTCTATAGTTTATCCACTATAATGTGGAAAGTAAACTTTCATCGATTAGCTTTTTTTCTCTTTTTGAAAAGTCTCACGAGTTGCAAAAGAGTTATCCATGACCAATTCACATTCTTTCTAGGGTTGTTGTTTTCTTTAACTCGTTTTTAGTGCCATTTAACCTCGAAAATACCAAAATGAAGTGTTTTGTAGGATTGCTTGGTGACCAAGCAAACTTTACGTTTTCTTTATTTTGCGGAAAATCACATTCGTTAGTGTTCAAAAACTCTATAGTTTATCCCACTATAATGTGGAAAGTACACTTTCATCGATTCACTCATTTTCTATTTTTGAAAAGTCTCACGAGTTGCAAAAGAGTTATCCATGACCAATTCACATTCTTTCTAGGGTTGTTGTTTTCTATAACTCGTTTATAGTGCCATTTAACCTCGAAAATACCAAAATGAAGTGTTTTGTAGAATTGCTTGGTGACCAAGCAAACTTTATGTTTTCTTCATTTTGCGGAAATTTCATACGTTAGTTCTCAAAAACTCTATAGTTTATCCCACTATAATGTGGAAAGTGCACTTTCATCGATTCACTCATTCTCTCTTTTTGAAAAGTCTCACGAGTTGCAAAAGAGTTAACCATGACCAATTCACATTCGTTCTAGGGTTGTTGTTTTCTATAACTCGTTTATAGTGCCATTTAACCTCGAAAATACCAAAATGAAGTGTTTTGTAGGATTGCTTGGTGACCAAGCAAACTTTATGTTTTCTTCATTTTGCGGAAATTTCATACGTTAGTTCTCAAAAACTCTATAGTTTATCCCACTATAATGTGGAAAGTGCAATTTCATCGATTCACTCATTCTCTCTTTTTGAAAAGTCTCACGAGTTGCAAAAGAGTTAACCATGACCAATTGACATTCGTTCTAGGGTTGTTGTTTTCTATAACTCGTTTATAGTGCCATTTAACCTCGAAAATACCAAAATGAAGTGTTTTGTAGGATTGCTTGGTGACCAAGCAAACTTTATGTTTTCTTTATTTTGCGGAAAATCATATTCGTTAGTGTTCAAAAACTCTATAGTTTATCCCACTATAATGTGGAAAGTACACTTTCATCGATTCACTCATTTTCTATTTTTGAAAAGTCTCACGAGTTGCAAAAGAGTTATCCATGACCAATTCACATTCTTTCTAGGGTTGTTGTTTTCTATAACTCGTTTATAGTGCCATTTAACCTCAAAAATACCAAAATGAAGTGTTTTGTAGGTTTGCTTGGTGACCAAGCAAAATTTATGTTTTCTTGATTCTGCGGAAAATCACATACGTTAGTTCTCAAAAACTCTATAGTTTATCCCACTATAATGTGGAAAGTACACTTTCATCGATTCACTCATTCTCTCTTTTTGAAAAGTCTCACGAGTTGCAAAAGAGTTAACCATGAACAATTCACATTCGTTCTTGGGTTGTTGTTTTCTATAACTCGTTTATAATGCCATTTAACCTCGAAAATACCAAAATGAAGTGTTTTGTAGGATTGCTTGGTGACCAAGCAAACTTTATGTTTTCTTCATTTTGCGGAAATTTCATACGTTAGTTCTCAAAAACTCTATAGTTTATCCCACTATAATGTGGAAAGTGCAATTTCATCGATTCACTCATTCTCTCTTTTTGAAAAGTTCCACGAGTTGCAAAAGAGTTAACCATGATCAATTCACCTTCGTTCTAGGGTTGTTGTTTTCTATAACTCGTTTATAGTGCCATTTAACCTTGAAAATACCAAAATGAAGTGTTTTGTAGGATTGCTTGGTGACCAAGCAAACTTTACGTTTTCTTTATTTTGCGGAAAATCACATTCGTTAGTGTTCAAAAACTCTATAGTTTATCCACTATAATGTGGAAAGTAAACTTTCATCGATTAGCTTTTTTTCTCTTTTTGAAAAGTCTCACGAGTTGCAAAAGAGTTATCCATGACCAATTCACATTCTTTCTAGGGTTGTTGTTTTCTTTAACTCGTTTTTAGTGCCATTTAACCTCGAAAATACCAAAATGAAGTGTTTTGTAGGATTGCTTGGTGACCAAGCAAACTTTACGTTTTCTTTATTTTGCGGAAAATCACATTCGTTAGTGTTCAAAAACTCTATAGTTTATCCCACTATAATGTGGAAAGTACACTTTCATCGATTCACTCATTTTCTATTTTTGAAAAGTCTCACGAGTTGCAAAAGAGTTATCCATGACCAATTCACATTCTTTCTAGGGTTGTTGTTTTCTATAACTCGTTTATAGTGCCATTTAACCTCGAAAATACCAAAATGAAGTGTTTTGTAGAATTGCTTGGTGACCAAGCAAACTTTATGTTTTCTTCATTTTGCGGAAATTTCATACGTTAGTTCTCAAAAACTCTATAGTTTATCCCACTATAATGTGGAAAGTGCACTTTCATCGATTCACTCATTCTCTCTTTTTGAAAAGTCTCACGAGTTGCAAAAGAGTTAACCATGACCAATTCACATTCGTTCTAGGGTTGTTGTTTTCTATAACTCGTTTATAGTGCCATTTAACCTCGAAAATACCAAAATGAAGTGTTTTGTAGGATTGCTTGGTGACCAAGCAAACTTTATGTTTTCTTCATTTTGCGGAAATTTCATACGTTAGTTCTCAAAAACTCTATAGTTTATCCCACTATAATGTGGAAAGTGCAATTTCATCGATTCACTCATTCTCTCTTTTTGAAAAGTCTCACGAGTTGCAAAAGAGTTAACCATGACCAATTGACATTCGTTCTAGGGTTGTTGTTTTCTATAACTCGTTTATAGTGCCATTTAACCTCGAAAATACCAAAATGAAGTGTTTTGTAGGATTGCTTGGTGACCAAGCAAGCTTTATGTTTTCTTTATTTTGCGGAAAATCATATTCGTTAGTGTTCAAAAACTCTATAGTTTATCCCACTATAATGTGGAAAGTACACTTTCATCGATTCACTCATTTTCTATTTTTGAAAAGTCTCACGAGTTGCAAAAGAGTTATCCATGACCAATTCACATTCTTTCTAGGGTTGTTGTTTTGTATAACTCGTTTATAGTGCCATTTAACCTCAAAAATACCAAAATGAAGTGTTTTGTAGGTTTGCTTGGTGACCAAGCAAAATTTATGTTTTCTTGATTCTGCGGAAAATCACATACGTTAGTTCTCAAAAACTCTATAGTTTATCCCACTATAATGTGGAAAGTACACTTTCATCGATTCACTCATTCTCTCTTTTTGAAAAGTCTCACGAGTTGCAAAAGAGTTAACCATGAACAATTCACATTCGTTCTTGGGTTGTTGTTTTCTATAACTCGTTTATAATGCCATTTAACCTCGAAAATACCAAAATGAAGTGTTTTGTAGGATTGCTTGGTGACCAAGCAAACTTTATGTTTTCTTCATTTTGCGGAAATTTCATACGTTAGTTCTCAAAAACTCTATAGTTTATCCCACTATAATGTGGAAAGTGCAATTTCATCGATTCACTCATTCTCTCTTTTTGAAAAGTTCCACGAGTTGCAAAAGAGTTAACCATGATCAATTCACATTCGTTCTAGGGTTGTTGTTTTCTATAACTCGTTTATAGTGCCATTTAACCTTGAAAATACCAAAATGAAGTGTTTTGTAGGATTGCTTGGTGACCAAGCAAACTTTACGTTTTCTTTATTTTGCGGAAAATCACATTCGTTAGTGTTCAAAAACTCTATAGTTTATCCACTATAATGTGGAAAGTAAACTTTCATCGATTAGCTTTTTTTCTCTTTTTGAAAAGTCTCACGAGTTGCAAAAGAGTTATCCATGACCAATTCACATTCTTTCTAGGGTTGTTGTTTTCTTTAACTCGTTTTTAGTGCCATTTAACCTCGAAAATACCAAAATGAAGTGTTTTGTAGGATTGCTTGGTGACCAAGCAAACTTTACGTTTTCTTTATTTTGCGGAAAATCACATTCGTTAGTGTTCAAAAACTCTATAGTTTATCCCACTATAATGTGGAAAGTACACTTTCATCGATTCACTCATTTTCTATTTTTGAAAAGTCTCACGAGTTGCAAAAGAGTTATCCATGACCAATTCACATTCTTTCTAGGGTTGTTGTTTTCTATAACTCGTTTATAGTGCCATTTAACCTCGAAAATACCAAAATGAAGTGTTTTGTAGAATTGCTTGGTGACCAAGCAAACTTTATGTTTTCTTCATTTTGCGGAAATTTCATACGTTAGTTCTCAAAAACTCTATAGTTTATCCCACTATAATGTGGAAAGTGCACTTTCATCGATTCACTCATTCTCTCTTTTTGAAAAGTCTCACGAGTTGCAAAAGAGTTAACCATGACCAATTCACATTCGTTCTAGGGTTGTTGTTTTCTATAACTCGTTTATAGTGCCATTTAACCTCGAAAATACCAAAATGAAGTGTTTTGTAGGATTGCTTGGTGACCAAGCAAACTTTATGTTTTCTTCATTTTGCGGAAATTTCATACGTTAGTTCTCAAAAACTCTATAGTTTATCCCACTATAATGTGGAAAGTGCAATTTCATCGATTCACTCATTCTCTCTTTTTGAAAAGTCTCACGAGTTGCAAAAGAGTTAACCATGACCAATTGACATTCGTTCTAGGGTTGTTGTTTTCTATAACTCGTTTATAGTGCCATTTAACCTCGAAAATACCAAAATGAAGTGTTTTGTAGGATTGCTTGGTGACCAAGCAAACTTTATGTTTTCTTTATTTTGCGGAAAATCATATTCGTTAGTGTTCAAAAACTCTATAGTTTATCCCACTATAATGTGGAAAGTACACTTTCATCGATTCACTCATTTTCTATTTTTGAAAAGTCTCACGAGTTGCAAAAGAGTTATCCATGACCAATTCACATTCTTTCTAGGGTTGTTGTTTTCTATAACTCGTTTATAGTGCCATTTAACCTCAAAAATACCAAAATGAAGTGTTTTGTAGGTTTGCTTGGTGACCAAGCAAAATTTATGTTTTCTTGATTCTGCGGAAAATCACATACGTTAGTTCTCAAAAACTCTATAGTTTATCCCACTATAATGTGGAAAGTACACTTTCATCGATTCACTCATTCTCTCTTTTTGAAAAGTCTCACGAGTTGCAAAAGAGTTAACCATGAACAATTCACATTCGTTCTTGGGTTGTTGTTTTCTATAACTCGTTTATAATGCCATTTAACCTCGAAAATACCAAAATGAAGTGTTTTGTAGGATTGCTTGGTGACCAAGCAAACTTTATGTTTTCTTCATTTTGCGGAAATTTCATACGTTAGTTCTCAAAAACTCTATAGTTTATCCCACTATAATGTGGAAAGTGCAATTTCATCGATTCACTCATTCTCTCTTTTTGAAAAGTTCCACGAGTTGCAAAAGAGTTAACCATGATCAATTCACATTCGTTCTAGGGTTGTTGTTTTCTATAACTCGTTTATAGTGCCATTTAACCTTGAAAATACCAAAATGAAGTGTTTTGTAGGATTGCTTGGTGACCAAGCAAACTTTACGTTTTCTTTATTTTGCGGAAAATCACATTCGTTAGTGTTCAAAAACTCTATAGTTTATCCACTATAATGTGGAAAGTAAACTTTCATCGATTAGCTTTTTTTCTCTTTTTGAAAAGTCTCACGAGTTGCAAAAGAGTTATCCATGACCAATTCACATTCTTTCTAGGGTTGTTGTTTTCTTTAACTCGTTTTTAGTGCCATTTAACCTCGAAAATACCAAAATGAAGTGTTTTGTAGGATTGCTTGGTGACCAAGCAAACTTTACGTTTTCTTTATTTTGCGGAAAATCACATTCGTTAGTGTTCAAAAACTCTATAGTTTATCCCACTATAATGTGGAAAGTACACTTTCATCGATTCACTCATTTTCTATTTTTGAAAAGTCTCACGAGTTGCAAAAGAGTTATCCATGACCAATTCACATTCTTTCTAGGGTTGTTGTTTTCTATAACTCGTTTATAGTGCCATTTAACCTCGAAAATACCAAAATGAAGTGTTTTGTAGAATTGCTTGGTGACCAAGCAAACTTTATGTTTTCTTCATTTTGCGGAAATTTCATACGTTAGTTCTCAAAAACTCTATAGTTTATCCCACTATAATGTGGAAAGTGCACTTTCATCGATTCACTCATTCTCTCTTTTTGAAAAGTCTCACGAGTTGCAAAAGAGTTAACCATGACCAATTCACATTCGTTCTAGGGTTGTTGTTTTCTATAACTCGTTTATAGTGCCATTTAACCTCGAAAATACCAAAATGAAGTGTTTTGTAGGATTGCTTGGTGACCAAGCAAACTTTATGTTTTCTTTATTTTGCGGAAAATCACATTCGTTAGTGTTCAAAAACTCTATAGTTTATCCCACTATAATGTGGAAAGTACACTTTCATCGATTCACTCATTTTCTATTTTTGAAAAGTCTCACGAGTTGCAAAAGAGTTATCCATGACCAATTCACATTCTTTCTAGGGTTGTTGTTTTCTATAACTCGTTTATAGTGCCATTTAACCTCAAAAATACCAAAATGAAGTGTTTTGTAGGTTTGCTTGGTGACCAAGCAAAATTTATGTTTTCTTCATTCTGCGGAAAATCACATACGTTAGTTCTCAAAAACTCTATAGTTTATCCCACTATAATGTGGAAAGTACACTTTCATCGATTCACTCATTCTCTCTTTTTGAAAAGTCTCACGAGTTGCAAAAGAGTTAACCATGACCAATTCACATTCGTTCTTGGGTTGTTGTTTTCTATAACTCGTTTATAATGCCATTTAACCTCGAAAATACCAAAATGAAGTGTTTTGTAGGATTGCTTGGTGACCAAGCAAACTTTATGTTTTCTTCATTTTGCGGAAATTTCATACGTTAGTTCTCAAAAACTCTATAGTTTATCCCACTATAATGTGGAAAGTGCAATTTCATCGATTCACTCATTCTCTCTTTTTGAAAAGTCTCACGAGTTGCAAAAGAGTTAACCATGACCAATTGACATTCGTTCTAGGGTTGTTGTTTTCTATAACTCGTTTATAGTGCCATTTAACCTCGAAAATACCAAAATGAAGTGTTTTGTAGGATTGCTTGGTGACCAAGCAAACTTTATGTTTTCTTTATTTTGCGGAAAATCACATTCGTAAGTGTTCAAAAACTCTATAGTTTATCCCACTATAATGTGGAAAGTACACTTTCATCGATTCACTCATTTTCTATTTTTGAAAAGTCTCACGAGTTGCAAAAGAGTTATCCATGACCAATTCACATTCTTTCTAGGGTTGTTGTTTTCTATAACTCGTTTATAGTGCCATTTAACCTCAAAAATACCAAAATGAAGTGTTTTGTAGGTTTGCTTGGTGACCAAGCAAAATTTATGTTTTCTTCATTCTGCGGAAAATCACATACGTTAGTTCTCAAAAACTCTATAGTTTATCCCACTATAATGTGGAAAGTACACTTTCATCGATTCACTCATTCTCTCTTTTTGAAAAGTCTCACGAGTTGCAAAAGAGTTAACCATGACCAATTCACATTCGTTCTTGGGTTGTTGTTTTCTATAACTCGTTTATAATGCCATTTAACCTCGAAAATACCAAAATGAAGTGTTTTGTAGGATTGCTTGGTGACCAAGCAAACTTTATGTTTTCTTCATTTTGCGGAAATTTCATACGTTAGTTCTCAAAAACTCCATAGTTTATCCCACTATAATGTGGAAAGTGCAATTTCATCGATTCACTCATTCTCTCTTTTTGAAAAGTTCCACGAGTTGCAAAAGAGTTAACCATGATCAATTCACATTCGTTCTAGGGTTGTTGTTTTCTATAACTCGTTTATAGTGCCATTTAACCTTGAAAATAACAAAATGAAGTGTTTTGTAGGATTGCTTGGTGACCAAGCAAACTTTACGTTTTCTTTATTTTGCGGAAAATCACATTCGTTAATGTTCAAAAACTCTATAGTTTATCCACTATAATGTGGAAAGTAAACTTTCATCGATTAGCTTTTTTTCTCTTTTTGAAAAGTCTCACGAGTTGCAAAAGAGTTATCCATGACCAATTCACATTCTTTCTAGGGTTGTTGTTTTCTTTAACTCGTTTTTAGTGCCATTTAACCTCGAAAATACCAAAATGAAGTGTTTTGTAGGATTGCTTGGTGACCAAGCAAACTTTACGTTTTCTTTATTTTGCGGAAAATCACATTCGTTAGTGTTCAAAAACTCTATAGTTTATCCCACTATAATGTGGAAAGTACACTTTCATCGATTCACTCATTTTCTATTTTTGAAAAGTCTCACGAGTTGCAAAAGAGTTATCCATGACCAATTCACATTCTTTCTAGGGTTGTTGTTTTCTATAACTCGTTTATAGTGCCATTTAACCTCGAAAACACCAAAATGAAGTGTTTTGTAGAATTGCTTGGTGACCAAGCAAACTTTATGTTTTCTTCATTTTGCGGAAATTTCATACATTAGTTCTCAAAAACTCTATAGTTTATCCCACTATAATGTGGAAAGTGCACTTTCATCGATTCACTCATTCTCTCTTTTTGAAAAGTCTCACGAGTTGCAAAAGAGTTAACCATGACCAATTCACATTCGTTCTAGGGTTGTTGTTTTCTATAACTCGTTTATAGTGCCATTTAACCTCGAAAATACCAAAATGAAGTGTTTTGTAGGATTGCTTGGTGACCAAGCAAACTTTATGTTTTCTTTATTTTGCGGAAAATCACATTCGTTAGTGTTCAAAAACTCTATAGTTTATCCCACTATAATGTGGAAAGTACACTTTCATCGATTCACTCATTTTCTATTTTTGAAAAGTCTCACGAGTTGCAAAAGAGTTATCCATGACCAATTCACATTCTTTCTAGGGTTGTTGTTTTCTATAACTCGTTTATAGTGCCATTTAACCTCAAAAATACCAAAATGAAGTGTTTTGTAGGTTTGCTTGGTGACCAAGCAAAATTTATGTTTTCTTCATTCTGCGGAAAATCACATACGTTAGTTCTCAAAAACTCTATAGTTTATCCCACTATAATGTGGAAAGTACACTTTCATCGATTCACTCATTCTCTCTTTTTGAAAAGTCTCACGAGTTGCAAAAGAGTTAACCATGACCAATTCACATTCGTTCTTGGGTTGTTGTTTTCTATAACTCGTTTATAATGCCATTTAACCTCGAAAATACCAAAATGAAGTGTTTTGTAGGATTGCTTGGTGACCAAGCAAACTTTATGTTTTCTTCATTTTGCGGAAATTTCATACGTTAGTTCTCAAAAACTCTATAGTTTATCCCACTATAATGTGGAAAGTGCAATTTCATCGATTCACTCATTCTCTCTTTTTGAAAAGTTCCACCAGTTGCAAAAGAGTTAACCATGATCAATTCACATTCGTTCTAGGGTTGTTGTTTTCTATAACTCGTTTATAGTGCCATTTAACCTTGAAAATACCAAAATGAAGTGTTTTGTAGGATTGCTTGGTGACCAAGCAAACTTTACGTTTTCTTTATTTTGCGGAAAATCACATTCGTTAGTGTTCAAAAACTCTATAGTTTATCCACTATAATGTGGAAAGTAAACTTTCATCGATTAGCTTTTTTTCTCTTTTTGAAAAGTCTCACGAGTTGCAAAAGAGTTATCCATGACCAATTCACATTCTTTCTAGGGTTGTTGTTTTCTTTAACTCGTTTTTAGTGCCATTTAACCTCGAAAATACCAAAATGAAGTGTTTTGTAGGATTGCTTGGTGACCAAGCAAACTTTACGTTTTCTTTATTTTGCGGAAAATCACATTCGTTAGTGTTCAAAAACTCTATAGTTTATCCCACTATAATGTGGAAAGTACACTTTCATCGATTCACTCATTTTCTATTTTTGAAAAGTCTCACGAGTTGCAAAAGAGTTATCCATGACCAATTCACATTCTTTCTAGGGTTGTTGTTTTCTATAACTCGTTTATACTGCCATTTAACCTCGAAAATACCAAAATGAAGTGTTTTGTAGAATTGCTTGGTGACCAAGCAAACTTTATGTTTTCTTCATTTTGCGGAAATTTCATACGTTAGTTCTCAAAAACTCTATAGTTTATCCCACTATAATGTGGAAAGTGCACTTTCATCGATTCACTCATTCTCTCTTTTTGAAAAGTCTCACGAGTTGCAAAAGAGTTAACCATGACCAATTGACATTCGTTCTAGGGTTGTTGTTTTCTATAACTCGTTTATAGTGCCATTTAACCTCAAAAATACCAAAATGAAGTGTTTTGTAGGTTTGCTTGGTGACCAAGCAAAATTTATGTTTTCTTCATTCTGCGGAAAATCACATACGTTAGTTCTCAAAAACTCTATAGTTTATCCCACTATAATGTGGAAAGTACACTTTCATCGATTCACTCATTCTCTCTTTTTGAAAAGTCTCACGAGTTGCAAAAGAGTTAACCATGACCAATTCACATTCGTTCTAGGGTTGTTGTTTTCTATAACTCGTTTTTAGTGCCATTTAACCTCGAAAATACCAAAATGAAGTGTTTTGTAGGATTGCTTGGTGACCAAGCAAACTTTACGTTTTCTTTATTTTGCGGAAAATCACATTCGTTAGTGTTCAAAAACTCTATAGTTTATCCCACTATAATGTGGAAAGTACACTTTCATCGATTCACTCATTCTCTCTTTTTGAAAAGTCTCACGAGTTGCAAAAGAGTTAACCATGACCAATTCACATTCGTTCTTGGGTTGTTGTTTTCTATAGCTCGTTTATAATGCCATTTAACCTCGAAAATACCAAAATGAAGTGTTTTGTAGGATTGCTTGGTGACCAAGCAAACTTTATGTTTTCTTCATTTTGCGGAAATTTCATACGTTAGTTCTCAAAAACTCTATAGTTTATCCCACTATAATGTGGAAAGTGCAATTTCATCGATTCACTCATTCTCTCTTTTTGAAAAGTTCCACGAGTTGCAAAAGAGTTAACCATGATCAATTCACATTCGTTCTAGGGTTGTTGTTTTCTATAACTCGTTTATAGTGCCATTTAACCTTGAAAATACCAAAATGAAGTGTTTTGTAGGATTGCTTGGTGACCAAGCAAACTTTACGTTTTCTTTATTTTGCGGAAAATCACATTCGTTAGTGTTCAAAAACTCTATAGTTTATCCACTATAATGTGGAAAGTAAACTTTCATCGATTAGCTTTTTTTCTATTTTTGAAAAGTCTCACGAGTTGCAAAAGAGTTATCCATGACCAATTCACATTCTTTCTAGGGTTGTTGTTTTCTATAACTCGTTTATAGTGCCATTTAACCTCGAAAATACCAAAATGAAGTGTTTTGTAGAATTGCTTGGTGACCAAGCAAACTTTATGTTTTCTTCATTTTGCGGAAATTTCATACGTTAGTTCTCAAAAACTCTATAGTTTATCCCACTATAATGTGGAAAGTACACTTTCATCGATTCACTCATTCTCTCTTTTTGAAAAGTCTCACGAGTTGCAAAAGAGTTAACCATGACCAATTCACATTAGTTCTTGGGTTGTTATTTTCTATAACTCGTTTATACTGCCATTTAACCTCGAAAATACCAAAATGAAGTGTTTTGTAGGATTGCTTGGTGACCAAGCAAACTTTATGTTTTCTTCATTTTGCGGAAATTTCATACGTTAGTTCTCAAAAACTCTATAGTTTATCCCACTATAATGTGGAAAGTGCAATTTCATCGATTCACTCATACTCTCTTTTTGAAAAGTTCCACGAGTTGCAAAAGAGTTAACCATGATCAATTCACATTCGTTCTAGGGTTGTTGTTTTCTATAACTCGTTTATAGTGCCATTTAACCTTGAAAATACCAAAATGAAGTGTTTTGTAGGATTGCTTGGTGACCAAGCAAACTTTACGTTTTCTTTATTTTGCGGAAAATCACATTCTTTAGTGTTCAAAAACTCTATAGTTTATCCACTATAATGTGGAAAGTAAACTTTCATCGATTAGCTTTTTTTCTCTTTTTGAAAAGTCTCACGAGTTGCAAAAGAGTTATCCATGACCAATTCACATTCTTTCTAGGGTTGTTGTTTTCTTTAACTCGTTTTTAGTGCCATTTAACCTCGAAAATACCAAAATGAAGTGTTTTGTAGGATTGCTTGGTGACCAAGCAAACTTTACGTTTTCTTTATTTTGCGGAAAATCACATTCGTTAGTGTTCAAAAACTCTATAGTTTATCCCACTATAATGTGGAAAGTACACTTTCATCGATTCACTCATTTTCTATTTTTGAAAAGTCTCACGAGTTGCAAAAGAGTTATCCATGACCAATTCACATTCTTTCTAGGGTTGTTGTTTTCTATAACTCGTTTATAGTGCCATTTAACCTCGAAAATACCAAAATGAAGTGTTTTGTAGAATTGCTTGGTGACCAAGCAAACTTTATGTTTTCTTCATTTTGCGGAAATTTCATACGTTAGTTCTCAAAAACTCTATAGTTTATCCCACTATAATGTGGAAAGTGCACTTTCATCGATTCACTCATTCTCTCTTTTTGAAAAGTCTCACGAGTTGCAAAAGAGTTAACCATGACCAATTGACATTCGTTCTAGGGTTGTTGTTTTCTATAACTCGTTTATAGTGCCATTTAACCTCAAAAATACCAAAATGAAGTGTTTTGTAGGTTTGCTTGGTGACCAAGCAAAATTTATGTTTTCTTCATTCTGCGGAAAATCACATACGTTAGTTCTCAAAAACTCTATAGTTTATCCCACTATAATGTGGAAAGTACACTTTCATCGATTCACTCATTCTCTCTTTTTGAAAAGTCTCACGAGTTGCAAAAGAGTTAACCATGACCAATTCACATTCGTTCTAGGGTTGTTGTTTTCTATAACTCGTTTTTAGTGCCATTTAACCTCGAAAATACCAAAATGAAGTGTTTTGTAGGATTGCTTGGTGACCAAGCAAACTTTACGTTTTCTTTATTTTGCGGAAAATCACATTCGTTAGTATTCAAAAACTCTATAGTTTATCCCACTATAATGTGGAAAGTACACTTTCATCGATTCACTCATTCTCTCTTTTTGAAAAGTCTCACGAGTTGCAAAAGAGTTAACCATGACCAATTCACATTCGTTCTTGGGTTGTTGTTTTCTATAACTCGTTTATAATGCCATTTAACCTCGAAAATACCAAAATGAAGTGTTTTGTAGGATTGCTTGGTGACCAAGCAAACTTTATGTTTTCTTCATTTTGCGGAAATTTCATACGTTAGTTCTCAAAAACTCTATAGTTTATCCCACTATAATGTGGAAAGTGCAATTTCATCGATTCACTCATTCTCTCTTTTTGAAAAGTCTCACGAGTTGCAAAAGAGTTAACCATGACCAATTCACATTCGTTCTAAGGTTGTTGTTTTCTATAACTCGTTTATAGTGCAATTTAACCTCGAAAATACCAAAATGAAGTGTTTTGTAGGATTGCTTGGTGACCAAGCAAACTTTATGTTTTCTTCATTTTGCGGAAAATCACATACGTTAGTTCTCAAAAACTCTATAGTTTATCCCAATATAATGTGGAAAGTGCACTTTCATCGATTCACTCATTCTCTCTTTTTGAAAAGTCTCACGAGTTGCAAAAGAGTTAACCATGACCAATTCACATTCGTTCTAGGGTTGTTGTTTTCTATAACTCGTTTATAGTGCCATTTAACCTCGAAAATACCAAAATGAAGTGTTTTGTAGGATTGCTTGGTGACCAAGCAAACTTTATGTTTTCTTCATTTTGCGGAAAATCACATACGTTAGTTCTCAAAAACTCTATAGTTTATCCCACTATAATGTGGAAAGTGCACTTTCATCGATTCACTCATTCTCTCTTTTTGAAAAGTCTCACGAGTTGCAAAAGAGTTAACCATGACCAATTCACATTCGTTCTAGGGTTGTTGTTTTCTATAACTCGTTTATAATGCCATTTAACCTCAAAAATACCAAAATGAAGTGTTTTGTAGGTTTGCTTGGTGACCAAGCAAAATTTATGTTTTCTTCATTCTGCGGAAAATCACATACGTTAGTTCTCAAAAACTCTATAGTTTATCCCACTATAATGTGGAAAGTACACTTTCATCGATTCACTCATTCTCTCTTTTTGAAAAGTCTCACGAGTTGGAAAAGAGTTAACCATGACCAATTCACATTCGTTCTAGGGTTGTTGTTTTCTATAACTCGTTTATAGTGCCATTTAACCTCGAAAATACCAAAATGAAGTGTTTTGTAGGATTGCTTGGTGACCAAGCAAACTTTATGTTTTCTTCATTTTGCGGAAAATCACATACGTTAGTTCTCAAAAACTCTATAGTTTATCCCACTATAATGTGGAAAGTGCACTTTCATCGATTCACTCATTCTCTCTTTTTGAAAAGTCTCACGAGTTGCAAAAGAGTTAACCATGACCAATTCACATTCGTTCTAGGGTTGTTGTTTTCTATAACTCGTTTATAATGCCATTTAACCTCAAAAATACCAAAATGAAGTGTTTTGTAGGTTTGCTTGGTGACCAAGCAAAATTTATGTTTTCTTCATTCTGCGGAAAATCACATACGTTAGTTCTCAAAAACTCTATAGTTTATCCCACTATAATGTGGAAAGTACACTTTCATCGATTCACTCATTCTCTCTTTTTGAAAAGTCTCACGAGTTGGAAAAGAGTTAACCATGACCAATTCACATTCGTTCTAGGGTTGTTGTTTTCTATAACTCGTTTATAGTGCCATTTAACCTCGAAAATACCAAAATGAAGTGTTTTGTAGGATTGCTTGGTGACCAAGCAAACTTTATGTTTTCTTCATTTTGCGGAAATTTCATACGTTAGTTCTCAAAAACTCTATAGTTTATCCCACTATAATGTGGAAAGTGCAATTTCATCGATTCACTCATTCTCTCTTTTTGAAAAGTTCCACGAGTTGCAAAAGAGTTAACCATGATCAATTCACATTCGTTCTAGGGTTGTTGTTTTCTATAACTCGTTTATAGTGCCATTTAACCTCGAAAATACCAAAATGAAGTGTTTTGTAGGATTGCTTGGTGACCAAGCAAACTTTACTTTTTCTTTATTTTGCGGAAAATCACATTCGTTAGTGTTCAAAAACTCTATAGTTTATCCACTATAATGTGTAAAGTACACTTTCATCGATTCACTCATTTTCTCTTTTTGAAAAGTCTCACGAGTTGCAAAAGAGTTATCCATGACCAATTCACATTCTTTCTAGCTTTGTTGTTTTCTATAACTCGTTTATAGTGCCATTTAACCTCGAAAATACCAAAATGAAGTGTTTTGTAGGATTGCTTGGTGACCAAGCAAACTTTACGTTTTCTTTATTTTGCGGAAAATCACAATCGTTAGTGTTCAAAAACTCTATAGTTTATCCCACTATAATGTGGAAAGTGCACTTTCATCGATTCACTCATTCTCTCTTTTTGAAAAGTCTCACGAGTTGCAAAAGAGTTAACCATGACTAATTCACATTCGTTCTAGGGTTGTTGTTTTCTATAACTCGTTTATAGTGCCATTTAACCTCGAAAATACCAAAATGAAGTGTTTTGTAGGATTGCTTGGTGACCAAGCAAAATTTATGTTTTCTTCATTCTGCGGAAAATCACATACGTTAGTTCTCAAAAACTCTATAGTTTATCCCACTATAATGTGGAAAGTACACTTTCATCGATTCACTCATTCTCTCTTTTTGAAAAGTCTCACGAGTTGCAAAAGAGTTAACCATGACCAATTCACATTCGTTCTAGGGTTGTTGTTTTCTATAACTCGTTTTTAGTGCCATTTAACCTCGAAAATACCAAAATGAAGTGTTTTGTAGGATTGCTTGGTGACCAAGCAAACTTTACGTTTTCTTTATTTTGCGGAAAATCACATTCGTTAGTGTTCAAAAACTCTATAGTTTATCCCACTATAATGTGGAAAGTACACTTTCATCGATTCACTCATTCTCTCTTTTTGAAAAGTCTCACGAGTTGCAAAAGAGTTAACCATGACCAATTCACATTCGTTCTTGGGTTGTTGTTTTCTATAACTCGTTTATAATGCCATTTAACCTCGAAAATACCAAAATGAAGTGTTTTGTAGGATTGCTTGGTGACCAAGCAAACTTTATGTTTTCTTCATTTTGCGGAAATTTCATACGTTAGTTCTCAAAAACTCTATAGTTTATCCCACTATAATGTGGAAAGTGCAATTTCATCGATTCACTCATTCTCTCTTTTTGAAAAGTTCCACGAGTTGCAAAAGAGTTAACCATGATCAATTCACATTCGTTCTAGGGTTGTTGTTTTCTATAACTCGTTTATAGTGCCATTTAACCTCGAAAATACCAAAATGAAGTGTTTTGTAGGATTGCTTGGTGACCAAGCAAACTTTATGTTTTCTTCATTTTGCGGAAAATCACATACGTTAGTTCTCAAAAACTCTATAGTTTATCCCAATATAATGTGGAAAGTGCACTTTCATCGATTCACTCATTCTCTCTTTTTGAAAAGTCTCACGAGTTGCAAAAGAGTTAACCATGACCAATTCACATTCGTTCTAGGGTTGTTGTTTTCTATAACTCGTTTATAGTGCCATTTAACCTCGAAAATACCAAAATGAAGTGTTTTGTAGGATTGCTTGGTGACCAAGCAAACTTTATGTTTTCTTCATTTTGCGGAAAATCACATACGTTAGTTCTCAAAAACTCTATAGTTTATCCCACTATAATGTGGAAAGTGCACTTTCATCGATTCACTCATTCTCTCTTTTTGAAAAGTCTCACGAGTTGCAAAAGAGTTAACCATGACCAATTCACATTCGTTCTAGGGTTGTTGTTTTCTATAACTCGTTTATAATGCCATTTAACCTCAAAAATACCAAAATGAAGTGTTTTGTAGGTTTGCTTGGTGACCAAGCAAAATTTATGTTTTCTTCATTCTGCGGAAAATCACATACGTTAGTTCTCAAAAACTCTATAGTTTATCCCACTATAATGTGGAAAGTACACTTTCATCGATTCACTCATTCTCTCTTTTTGAAAAGTCTCACGAGTTGGAAAAGAGTTAACCATGACCAATTCACATTCGTTCTAGGGTTGTTGTTTTCTATAACTCGTTTATAGTGCCATTTAACCTCGAAAATACCAAAATGAAGTGTTTTGTAGGATTGCTTGGTGACCAAGCAAACTTTATGTTTTCTTCATTTTGCGGAAATTTCATACGTTAGTTCTCAAAAACTCTATAGTTTATCCCACTATAATGTGGAAAGTGCAATTTCATCGATTCACTCATTCTCTCTTTTTGAAAAGTTCCACGAGTTGCAAAAGAGTTAACCATGATCAATTCACATTCGTTCTAGGGTTGTTGTTTTCTATAACTCGTTTATAGTGCCATTTAACCTCGAAAATACCAAAATGAAGTGTTTTGTAGGATTGCTTGGTGACCAAGCAAACTTTACTTTTTCTTTATTTTGCGGAAAATCACATTCGTTAGTGTTCAAAAACTCTATAGTTTATCCACTATAATGTGTAAAGTACACTTTCATCGATTCACTCATTTTCTCTTTTTGAAAAGTCTCACGAGTTGCAAAAGAGTTATCCATGACCAATTCACATTCTTTCTAGCTTTGTTGTTTTCTATAACTCGTTTATAGTGCCATTTAACCTCGAAAATACCAAAATGAAGTGTTTTGTAGGATTGCTTGGTGACCAAGCAAACTTTACGTTTTCTTTATTTTGCGGAAAATCACAATCGTTAGTGTTCAAAAACTCTATAGTTTATCCCACTATAATGTGGAAAGTGCACTTTCATCGATTCACTCATTCTCTCTTTTTGAAAAGTCTCACGAGTTGCAAAAGAGTTAACCATGACTAATTCACATTCGTTCTAGGGTTGTTGTTTTCTATAACTCGTTTATAGTGCCATTTAACCTCGAAAATACCAAAATGAAGTGTTTTGTAGGATTGCTTGGTGACCAAGCAAAATTTATGTTTTCTTCATTCTGCGGAAAATCACATACGTTAGTTCTCAAAAACTCTATAGTTTATCCCACTATAATGTGGAAAGTACACTTTCATCGATTCACTCATTCTCTCTTTTTGAAAAGTCTCACGAGTTGCAAAAGAGTTAACCATGACCAATTCACATTCGTTCTAGGGTTGTTGTTTTCTATAACTCGTTTTTAGTGCCATTTAACCTCGAAAATACCAAAATGAAGTGTTTTGTAGGATTGCTTGGTGACCAAGCAAACTTTACGTTTTCTTTATTTTGCGGAAAATCACATTCGTTAGTGTTCAAAAACTCTATAGTTTATCCCACTATAATGTGGAAAGTACACTTTCATCGATTCACTCATTCTCTCTTTTTGAAAAGTCTCACGAGTTGCAAAAGAGTTAACCATGACCAATTCACATTCGTTCTTGGGTTGTTGTTTTCTATAACTCGTTTATAATGCCATTTAACCTCGAAAATACCAAAATGAAGTGTTTTGTAGGATTGCTTGGTGACCAAGCAAACTTTATGTTTTCTTCATTTTGCGGAAATTTCATACGTTAGTTCTCAAAAACTCTATAGTTTATCCCACTATAATGTGGAAAGTGCAATTTCATCGATTCACTCATTCTCTCTTTTTGAAAAGTTCCACGAGTTGCAAAAGAGTTAACCATGATCAATTCACATTCGTTCTAGGGTTGTTGTTTTCTATAACTCGTTTATAGTGCCATTTAACCTCGAAAATACCAAAATGAAGTGTTTTGTAGGATTGCTTGGTGACCAAGCAAACTTTATGTTTTCTTCATTTTGCGGAAAATCACATACGTTAGTTCTCAAAAACTCTATAGTTTATCCCACTATAATGTGGAAAGTGCACTTTCATCGATTCACTCATTCTCTCTTTTTGAAAAGTCTCACGAGTTGCAAAAGAGTTAACCATGACCAATTCACATTCGTTCTAGGGTTGTTGTTTTCTATAACTCGTTTATAATGCCATTTAACCTAAAAAATACCAAAATGAAGTGTTTTGTAGGTTTGCTTGGTGACCAAGCAAAATTTATGTTTTCTTCATTCTGCGGAAAATCACATACGTTAGTTCTCAAAAACTCTATAGTTTATCCCACTATAATGTGGAAAGTACACTTTCATCGATTCACTCATTCTCTCTTTTTGAAAAGTCTCACGAGTTGGAAAAGAGTTAACCATGACCAATTCACATTCGTTCTAGGGTTGTTGTTTTCTATAACTCGTTTATAGTGCCATTTAACCTCGAAAATACCAAAATGAAGTGTTTTGTAGGATTGCTTGGTGACCAAGCAAACTTTATGTTTTCTTCATTTTGCGGAAATTTCATACGTTAGTTCTCAAAAACTCTATAGTTTATCCCACTATAATGTGGAAAGTGCAATTTCATCGATTCACTCATTCTCTCTTTTTGAAAAGTTCCACGAGTTGCAAAAGAGTTAACCATGATCAATTCACATTCGTTCTAGGGTTGTTGTTTTCTATAACTCGTTTATAGTGCCATTTAACCTCGAAAATACCAAAATGAAGTGTTTTGTAGGATTGCTTGGTGACCAAGCAAACTTTACTTTTTCTTTATTTTGCGGAAAATCACATTCGTTAGTGTTCAAAAACTCTATAGTTTATCCACTATAATGTGTAAAGTACTCTTTCATCGATTCACTCATTTTCTCTTTTTGAAAAGTCTCACGAGTTGCAAAAGAGTTATCCATGACCAATTCACATTCTTTCTAGCTTTGTTGTTTTCTATAACTCGTTTATAGTGCCATTTAACCTCGAAAATACCAAAATGAAGTGTTTTGTAGGATTGCTTGGTGACCAAGCAAACTTTACGTTTTCTTTATTTTGCGGAAAATCACAATCGTTAGTGTTCAAAAACTCTATAGTTTATCCCACTATAATGTGGAAAGTGCACTTTCATCGATTCACTCATTCTCTCTTTTTGAAAAGTCTCACGAGTTGCAAAAGAGTTAACCATGACTAATTCACATTCGTTCTAGGGTTGTTGTTTTCTATAACTCGTTTATAGTGCCATTTAACCTCGAAAATACCAAAATGAAGTGTTTTGTAGGATTGCTTGGTGACCAAGCAAAATTTATGTTTTCTTCATTCTGCGGAAAATCACATACGTTAGTTCTCAAAAACTCTATAGTTTATCCCACTATAATGTGGAAAGTACACTTTCATCGATTCACACATTCTCTCTTTTTGAAAAGTCTCACGAGTTGCAAAAGAGTTAACCATGACCAATTCACATTCGTTCTAGGGTTGTTGTTTTCTATAACTCGTTTTTAGTGCCATTTAACCTCGAAAATACCAAAATGAAGTATTTTGTAGGATTGCTTGGTGACCAAGCAAACTTTACGTTTTCTTTATTTTGCGGAAAATCACATTCGTTAGTGTTCAAAAACTCTATAGTTTATCCCACTATAATGTGGAAAGTACACTTTCATCGATTCACTCATTCTCTCTTTTTGAAAAGTCTCACGAGTTGCAAAAGAGTTAACCATGACCAATTCACATTCGTTCTTGGGTTGTTGTTTTCTATAACTCGTTTATAATGCCATTTAACCTCGAAAATACCAAAATGAAGTGTTTTGTAGGATTGCTTGGTGACCAAGCAAACTTTATGTTTTCTTCATTTTGCGGAAATTTCATACGTTAGTTCTCAAAAACTCTATAGTTTATCCCACTATAATGTGGAAAGTGCAATTTCATCGATTCACTCATTCTCTCTTTTTGAAAAGTTCCACGAGTTGCAAAAGAGTTAACCATGATCAATTCACATTCGTTCTAGGGTTGTTGTTTTCTATAACTCGTTTATAGTGCCATTTAACCTCGAAAATACCAAAATGAAGTGTTTTGTAGGATTGCTTGGTGACCAAGCAAACTTTACGTTTTCTTTATTTTGTGGAAAATCACATTCGTTAGTGTTCAAAAACTCCATAGTTTATCCCACTATAATGTGGAAAGTACACTTTCATCAATTCACTCATTTTCTCTTTTTGAAAAGTCTCACGAGTTGCAAAAGAGTTATCCATGACCAATTCACATTCTTTCTAGGGTTGTTGTTTTCTATAACTCGTTTATAGTGCCAGTTAACCTCGAAAATACCAAAATGAAGTGTTTTGTAGGATTGCTTGGTGACCAAGCAAACTTTACGTTTTCTTTATTTTGCGGAAAATCACATTCGTTAGTGTTCAAAAACTCTATAGTTTATCCCACTATAATGTGGAAAGTGCACTTTCATCGATTCACTCATTCTCTCTTTTTGAAAAGTCTCACGAGTTGCAAAAGAGTTAACCATGACCAATTCACATTCGTTCTAAGGTTGTTGTTTTCTATAACTCGTTTATAGTGCAATTTAACCTCGAAAATACCAAAATGAAGTGTTTTGTAGGATTGCTTGGTGACCAAGCAAACTTTATGTTTTCTTCATTTTGCGGAAAATCACATACGTTAGTTCTCAAAAACTCTATAGTTTATCCCAATATAATGTGGAAAGTGCACTTTCATCGATTCACTCATTCTCTCTTTTTGAAAAGTCTCACGAGTTGCAAAAGAGTTAACCATGACCAATTCACATTCGTTCTAGGGTTGTTGTTTTCTATAACTCGTTTATAGTGCCATTTATCCTCGAAAATACCAAAATGAAGTGTTTTGTAGGATTGCTTGGTGACCAAGCAAACTTTATGTTTTCTTCATTTTGCGGAAAATCACATACGTTAGTTCTCAAAAACTCTATAGTTTATCCCACTATAATGTGGAAAGTGCACTTTCATCGATTCACTCATTCTCTCTTTTTGAAAAGTCTCACGAGTTGCAAAAGAGTTAACCATGACCAATTCACATTCGTTCTAGGGTTGTTGTTTTCTATAACTCGTTTATAATGCCATTTAACCTCAAAAATACCAAAATGAAGTGTTTTGTAGGTTTGCTTGGTGACCAAGCAAAATTTATGTTTTCTTCATTCTGCGGAAAATCACATACGTTAGTTCTCAAAAACTCTATAGTTTATCCCACTATAATGTGGAAAGTACACTTTCATCGATTCACTCATTCTCTCTTTTTGAAAAATCTCACGAGTTGGAAAAGAGTTAACCATGACCAATTCACATTCGTTCTAGGGTTGTTGTTTTCTATAACTCGTTTATAGTGCCATTTAACCTCGAAAATACCAAAATGAAGTGTTTTGTAGGATTGCTTGGTGACCAAGCAAACTTTATGTTTTCTTCATTTTGCGGAAATTTCATACGTTAGTTCTCAAAAACTCTATAGTTTATCCCACTATAATGTGGAAAGTGCAATTTCATCGATTCACTCATTCTCTCTTTTTGAAAAGTTCCACGAGTTGCAAAAGAGTTAACCATGATCAATTCACATTCGTTCTAGGGTTGTTGTTTTCTATAACTCGTTTATAGTGCCATTTAACCTCGAAAATACCAAAATGAAGTGTTTTGTAGGATTGCTTGGTGACCAAGCAAACTTTACTTTTTCTTTATTTTGCGGAAAATCACATTCGTTAGTGTTCAAAAACTCTATAGTTTATCCACTATAATGTGTAAAGTACACTTTCATCGATTCACTCATTTTCTCTTTTTGAAAAGTCTCACGAGTTGCAAAAGAGTTATCCATGACCAATTCACATTCTTTCTAGCTTTGTTGTTTTCTATAACTCGTTTATAGTGCCATTTAACCTCGAAAATACCAAAATGAAGTGTTTTGTAGGATTGCTTGGTGACCAAGCAAACTTTACGTTTTCTTTATTTTGCGGAAAATCACAATCGTTAGTGTTCAAAAACTCTATAGTTTATCCCACTATAATGTGGAAAGTGCACTTTCATCGATTCACTCATTCTCTCTTTTTGAAAAGTCTCACGAGTTGCAAAAGAGTTAACCATGACTAATTCACATTCGTTCTAGGGTTGTTGTTTTCTATAACTCGTTTATAATGCCATTTAACCTCGAAAATACCAAAATGAAGTGTTTTGTAGGATTGCTTGGTGACCAAGCAAACTTTACGTTTTCTTTATTTTGCGGAAAATCACATTCGTTAGTGTTCAAAAACTCTATAGTTTATCCCACTATAATGTGGAAAGTACACTTTCATCGATTCACTCATTTTCTCTTTTTGAAAAGTCTCACGAGTTGCAAAAGAGTTATCCATGACCAATTCACATTCTTTCTAGGGTTGTTGTTTTCTATAACTCGTTTATAGTGCCATTTAACCTCGAAAATACCAAAATGAAGTGTTTTGTAGGATTGCTTGGTGACCAAGCAAACTTTACGTTTTCTTTACTTTGCGGAAAATCACATTCATTAGTGTTCAAAAACTCTATAGTTTATCCCACTATAATGTGGAAAGTGCACTTTCATCGATTCACTCATTCTCTCTTTTTGAAAAGTCTCACGAGTTGCAAAAGAGTTAACCATTACCAATTCACATTCGTTCTAGGGTTGTTGTTTTCTATAACTCGTTTATAGTGCAATTTAACCTCGAAAATACCAAAATGAAGTGTTTTGTAGGATTGCTTGGTGACCAAGCAAACTTTATGTTTTCTTCATTTTGCGGAAAATCACATACGTTAGTTCTCAAAAACTCTATAGTTTATCCCAATATAATGTGGAAAGTGCACTTTCATCGATTCACTCATTCTCTCTTTTTGAAAAGTCTCACGAGTTGCAAAAGAGTTAACCATGACCAATTCACATTCGTTCTAGGGTTGTTGTTTTCTATAACTCGTTTATAATGCCATTTAACCTCAAAAATACCAAAATGAAGTGTTTTGTAGGTTTGCTTGGTGACCAAGCAAAATTTATGTTTTCTTCATTCTGCGGAAAATCACATACGTTAGTTCTCAAAAACTCTATAGTTTATCCCACTATAATGTGGAAAGTACACTTTCATCGATTCACTCATTCTCTCTTTTTGAAAAATCTCACGAGTTGGAAAAGAGTTAACCATGACCAATTCACATTCGTTCTAGGGTTGTTGTTTTCTATAACTCGTTTATAGTGCCATTTAACCTCGAAAATACCAAAATGAAGTGTTTTGTAGGATTGCTTGGTGACCAAGCAAACTTTATGTTTTCTTCATTTTGCGGAAATTTCATACGTTAGTTCTCAAAAACTCTATAGTTTATCCCACTATAATGTGGAAAGTGCAATTTCATCGATTCACTCATTCTCTCTTTTTGAAAAGTTCCACGAGTTGCAAAAGAGTTAACCATGATCAATTCACATTCGTTCTAGGGTTGTTGTTTTCTATAACTCGTTTATAGTGCCATTTAACCTCGAAAATACCAAAATGAAGTGTTTTGTAGGATTGCTTGGTGACCAAGCAAACTTTACTTTTTCTTTATTTTGCGGAAAATCACATTCGTTAGTGTTCAAAAACTCTATAGTTTATCCACTATAATGTGTAAAGTACACTTTCATCGATTCACTCATTTTCTCTTTTTGAAAAGTCTCACGAGTTGCAAAAGAGTTATCCATGACCAATTCACATTCTTTCTAGCTTTGTTGTTTTCTATAACTCGTTTATAGTGCCATTTAACCTCGAAAATACCAAAATGAAGTGTTTTGTAGGATTGCTTGGTGACCAAGCAAACTTTACGTTTTCTTTATTTTGCGGAAAATCACAATCGTTAGTGTTCAAAAACTCTATAGTTTATCCCACTATAATGTGGAAAGTGCACTTTCATCGATTCACTCATTCTCTCTTTTTGAAAAGTCTCACGAGTTGCAAAAGAGTTAACCATGACTAATTCACATTCGTTCTAGGGTTGTTGTTTTCTATAACTCGTTTATAGTGCCATTTAACCTCGAAAATACCAAAATGAAGTGTTTTGTAGGATTGCTTGGTGACCAAGCAAACTTTACGTTTTCTTTATTTTGCGGAAAATCACATTCGTTAGTGTTCAAAAACTCTATAGTTTATCCCACTATAATGTGGAAAGTACACTTTCATCGATTCACTCATTCTCTCTTTTTGAAAAATCTCACGAGTTGGAAAAGAGTTAACCATGACCAATTCACATTCGTTCTAGGGTTGTTGTTTTCTATAACTCGTTTATAGTGCCATTTAACCTCGAAAATACCAAAATGAAGTGTTTTGTAGGATTGCTTGGTGACCAAGCAAACTTTATGTTTTCTTCATTTTGCGGAAATTTCATACGTTAGTTCTCAAAAACTCTATAGTTTATCCCACTATAATGTGGAAAGTGCAATTTCATCGATTCACTCATTCTCTCTTTTTGAAAAGTTCCACGAGTTGCAAAAGAGTTAACCATGATCAATTCACATTCGTTCTAGGGTTGTTGTTTTCTATAACTCGTTTATAGTGCCATTTAACCTCGAAAATACCAAAATGAAGTGTTTTGTAGGATTGCTTGGTGACCAAGCAAACTTTACTTTTTCTTTATTTTGCGGAAAATCACATTCGTTAGTGTTCAAAAACTCTATAGTTTATCCACTATAATGTGTAAAGTACACTTTCATCGATTCACTCATTTTCTCTTTTTGAAAAGTCTCACGAGTTGCAAAAGAGTTATCCATGACCAATTCACATTCTTTCTAGCTTTGTTGTTTTCTATAACTCGTTTATAGTGCCATTTAACCTCGAAAATACCAAAATGAAGTGTTTTGTAGGATTGCTTGGTGACCAAGCAAACTTTACGTTTTCTTTATTTTGCGGAAAATCACAATCGTTAGTGTTCAAAAACTCTATAGTTTATCCCACTATAATGTGGAAAGTGCACTTTCATCGATTCACTCATTCTCTCTTTTTGAAAAGTCTCACGAGTTGCAAAAGAGTTAACCATGACTAATTCACATTCGTTCTAGGGTTGTTGTTTTCTATAACTCGTTTATAGTGCCATTTAACCTCGAAAATACCAAAATGAAGTGTTTTGTAGGATTGCTTGGTGACCAAGCAAACTTTACGTTTTCTTTATTTTGTGGAAAATCACATTCGTTAGTGTTCAAAAACTCTATAGTTTATCCCACTATAATGTGGAAAGTACACTTTCATCGATTCACTCATTTTCTCTTTTTGAAAAGTCTCACGAGTTGCAAAAGAGTTATCCATGACCAATTCACATTCTTTCTAGGGTTGTTGTTTTCTATAACTCGTTTATAGTGCCATTTAACCTCGAAAATACCAAAATGAAGTGTTTTGTAGGATTGCTTGGTGACCAAGCAAACTTTATGTTTTCTTCATTTTGCGGAAAATCACATACGTTAGTTCTCAAAAACTCTATAGTTTATCCCACTATAATGTGGAAAGTGCACTTTCATCGATTCACTCATTCTCTCTTTTTGAAAAGTTCCACGAGTTGCAAAAGAGTTAACCATGACCAATTCACATTCGTTCTAGGGTTGTTATTTTCTATAACTCGTTTATAGTGCCATTTAACCTCGAAAATACCAAAATGAAGTGTTTTGTAGGATTGCTTGGTGACCAAGTAAACTTTATGTTTTCTTCATTTTGCGGAAAATCACATACGTTAGTTCTCAAAAACTCTATAGTTTATCCCAATATAATGTGGAAAGTGCAGTTTCATCGATTCACTCATTCTCTCTTTTTGAAAAGTCTCACGAGTTGCAAAAGAGTTAACCATGACCAATTTACATTCGTTCTAGGGTTGTTGTTTTCTATAACTCGTTTATAGTGCCATTTAACCTTGAAAATACCAAAATGAAGTGTTTTGTAGGATTGCTTGGTGACCAAGCAAACTTTACGTTTTCTTTATTTTGCGGAAAATCACATTCGTTAGTGTTCAAAAACTCTATAGTTTATCCCACTATAATGTGGAAAGTGCACTTTCATCGATTCACTCATTCTCTCTTTTTGAAAAGTCTCACGAGTTGCAAAAGAGTTAACCATGACCAATTCACATTCGTTCTAGGGTTGTTGTTTTCTATAACTCGTTTATAGTGCCATTTAACCTCAAAAATACCAAAATGAAGTGTTTTGTAGGTTTGCTTGGTGACCAAGCAAAATTTATGTTTTCTTCATTCTGCGGAAAATCACATACGTTAGTTCTCAAAAACTCTATAGTTTATCCCACTATAATGTGAAAAGTACACTTTCATCGATTCACTCATTCTCTCTTTTTGAAAAGTCTCACGAATTGCAAAAGAGTTATCCATGACCAATTCACATTCTTACTAGCTTTGTTGTTTTCTATAACTCGTTTATAGTGCCATTTAACCTCGAAAATACCAAAATGAAGTGTTTTGTAGGATTGCTTGGTGACCAAGCAAACTTTACGTTTTCTTTATTTTGCGGAAAATCACAATCGTTAGTGTTCAAAAACTCTATAGTTTATCCCACTATAATGTGGAAAGTGCACTTTCATCGATTCACTCATTCTCTCTTTTTGAAAAGTCTCACGAGTTGCAAAAGAGTTAACCATGACTAATTCACATTCGTTCTAGGGTTGTTGTTTTCTATAACTCGTTTATAGTGCCATTTAACCTCGAAAATACCAAAATGAAGTGTTTTGTAGGATTGCTTGGTGACCAAGCAAACTTTACGTTTTCTTTATTTTGCGGAAAATCACATTCGTTAGTGTTCAAAAACTCTATAGTTTATCCCACTATAATGTGGAAAGTACACTTTCATCGATTCACTCATTTTCTCTTTTTGAAAAGTCTCACGAGTTGCAAAAGAGTTATCCATGACCAATTCACATTCTTTCTAGGGTTGTTGTTTTCTATAACTCGTTTATAGTGCCATTTAACCTCGAAAATACCAAAATGAAGTGTTTTGTAGGATTGCTTGGTGACCAAGCAAACTTTACGTTTTCTTTACTTTGCGGAAAATCACATTCATTAGTGTTCAAAAACTCTATAGTTTATCCCACTATAATGTGGAAAGTGCACTTTCATCGATTCACTCATTCTCTCTTTTTGAAAAGTCTCACGAGTTGCAAAAGAGTTAACCATTACCAATTCACATTCGTTCTAGGGTTGTTGTTTTCTATAACTCGTTTATAGTGCAATTTAACCTCGAAAATACCAAAATGAAGTGTTTTGTAGGATTGCTTGGTGACCAAGCAAACTTTATGTTTTCTTCATTTTGCGGAAAATCACATACGTTAGTTCTCAAAAACTCTATAGTTTATCCCAATATAATGTGGAAAGTGCACTTTCATCGATTCACTCATTCTCTCTTTTTGAAAAGTCTCACGAGTTGCAAAAGAGTTAACCATGACCAATTCACATTCGTTCTAGGGTTGTTGTTTTCTATAACTCGTTTATAGTGCCATTTAACCTCGAAAATACCAAAATGAAGTGTTTTGTAGGATTGCTTGGTGACCAAGCAAACTTTATGTTTTCTTCATTTTGCGGAAAATCACATACGTTAGTTCTCAAAAACTCTATAGTTTATCCCACTATAATGTGGAAAGTGCACTTTCATCGATTCACTCATTCTCTCTTTTTGAAAAGTTCCACGAGTTGCAAAAGAGTTAACCATGACCAATTCACATTCGTTCTAGGGTTGTTATTTTCTATAACTCGTTTATAGTGCCATTTAACCTCGAAAATACCAAAATGAAGTGTTTTGTAGGATTGCTTGGTGACCAAGTAAACTTTATGTTTTCTTCATTTTGCGGAAAATCACATACGTTAGTTCTCAAAAACTCTATAGTTTATCCCAATATAATGTGGAAAGTGCAGTTTCATCGATTCACTCATTCTCTCTTTTTGAAAAGTCTCACGAGTTGCAAAAGAGTTAACCATGACCAATTTACATTCGTTCTAGGGTTGTTGTTTTCTATAACTCGTTTATAGTGCCATTTAACCTTGAAAATACCAAAATGAAGTGTTTTGTAGGATTGCTTGGTGACCAAGCAAACTTTACGTTTTCTTTATTTTGCGGAAAATCACATTCGTTAGTGTTCAAAAACTCTATAGTTTATCCCACTATAATGTGGAAAGTGCAGTTTCATCGATTCACTCATTCTCTCTTTTTGAAAAGTCTCACGAGTTGCAAAAGAGTTAACCATGACCAATTTACATTCGTTCTAGGGTTGTTGTTTTCTATAACTCGTTTATAGTGCCATTTAACCTTGAAAATACCAAAATGAAGTGTTTTGTAGGATTGCTTGGTGACCAAGCAAACTTTACGTTTTCTTTATTTTGCGGAAAATCACAATCGTTAGTGTTCAAAAACTCTATAGTTTATCCCACTATAATGTGGAAAGTGCACTTTCATCGATTCACTCATTCTCTCTTTTTGAAAAGTCTCACGAGTTGCAAAAGAGTTAACCATGACTAATTCACATTCGTTCTAGGGTTGTTGTTTTCTATAACTCGTTTATAGTGCCATTTAACCTCGAAAATACCAAAATGAAGTGTTTTGTAGGATTGCTTGGTGACCAAGCAAACTTTACGTTTTCTTTATTTTGCGGAAAATCACATTCGTTAGTGTTCAAAAACTCTATAGTTTATCCCACTATAATGTGGAAAGTACACTTTCATCGATTCACTCATTTTCTCTTTTTGAAAAGTCTCACGAGTTGCAAAAGAGTTATCCATGACCAATTCACATTCTTTCTAGGGTTGTTGTTTTCTATAACTCGTTTATAGTGCCATTTAACCTCGAAAATACCAAAATGAAGTGTTTTGTAGGATTGCTTGGTGACCAAGCAAACTTTACGTTTTCTTTACTTTGCGGAAAATCACATTCATTAGTGTTCAAAAACTCTATAGTTTATCCCACTATAATGTGGAAAGTGCACTTTCATCGATTCACTCATTCTCTCTTTTTGAAAAGTCTCACGAGTTGCAAAAGAGTTAACCATTACCAATTCACATTCGTTCTAGGGTTGTTGTTTTCTATAACTCGTTTATAGTGCAATTTAACCTCGAAAATACCAAAATGAAGTGTTTTGTAGGATTGCTTGGTGACCAAGCAAACTTTATGTTTTCTTCATTTTGCGGAAAATCACATACGTTAGTTCTCAAAAACTCTATAGTTTATCCCAATATAATGTGGAAAGTGCACTTTCATCGATTCACTCATTCTCTCTTTTTGAAAAGTCTCACGAGTTGCAAAAGAGTTAACCATGACCAATTCACATTCGTTCTAGGGTTGTTGTTTTCTATAACTCGTTTATAGTGCCATTTAACCTCGAAAATACCAAAATGAAGTGTTTTGTAGGATTGCTTGGTGACCAAGCAAACTTTATGTTTTCTTCATTTTGCGGAAAATCACATACGTTAGTTCTCAAAAACTCTATAGTTTATCCCACTATAATGTGGAAAGTGCACTTTCATCGATTCACTCATTCTCTCTTTTTGAAAAGTTCCACGAGTTGCAAAAGAGTTAACCATGACCAATTCACATTCGTTCTAGGGTTGTTATTTTCTATAACTCGTTTATAGTGCCATTTAACCTCGAAAATACCAAAATGAAGTGTTTTGTAGGATTGCTTGGTGACCAAGTAAACTTTATGTTTTCTTCATTTTGCGGAAAATCACATACGTTAGTTCTCAAAAACTCTATAGTTTATCCCAATATAATGTGGAAAGTGCAGTTTCATCGATTCACTCATTCTCTCTTTTTGAAAAGTCTCACGAGTTGCAAAAGAGTTAACCATGACCAATTTACATTCGTTCTAGGGTTGTTGTTTTCTATAACTCGTTTATAGTGCCATTTAACCTTGAAAATACCAAAATGAAGTGTTTTGTAGGATTGCTTGGTGACCAAGCAAACTTTACGTTTTCTTTATTTTGCGGAAAATCACATTCGTTAGTGTTCAAAAACTCTATAGTTTATCCCACTATAATGTGGAAAGTGCACTTTCATCGATTCACTCATTCTCTCTTTTTGAAAAGTCTCACGAGTTGCAAAAGAGTTAACCATGACCAATTCACATTCGTTCTAGGGTTGTTGTTTTCTATAACTCGTTTATAGTGCCATTTAACCTCAAAAATACCAAAATGAAGTGTTTTGTAGGTTTGCTTGGTGACCAAGCAAAATTTATGTTTTCTTCATTCTGCGGAAAATCACATACGTTAGTTCTCAAAAACTCTATAGTTTATCCCACTATAATGTGAAAAGTACACTTTCATCGATTCACTCATTCTCTCTTTTTGAAAAGTCTCACGAGTTGCAAAAGAGTTAACCATGACCAATTCACATTCGTTCTAGGGTTGTTGTTTTCTATAACTCGTTTATAGTGCCATTTAACCTCGAAAATACCAAAATGAAGTGTTTTGTAGGATTGCTTGGTGACCAAGCAAACTTTATGTTTTCTTCATTTTGCGGAAATTTCATACGTTAGTTCTCAAAAACTCTATAGTTTATCCCACTATAATGTGGAAAGTGCAATTTCATCGATTCACTCATTCTCTCTTTTTGAAAAGTTCCACGAGTTGCAAAAGAGTTAACCATGATTAATTCACATTCGTTCTAGGGTTTTTGTTTTCTATAACTCGTTTATAGTGCCATTTAACCTCGAAAATACCAAAATGAAGTGTTTTGTAGGATTGCTTGGTGACCAAGCAAACTTTCCGTTTTCTTTATTTTGCGGAAAATCACATTCGTTAGTGTTCAAAAACTCTATAGTTTATCCCACTATAATGTGGAAAGTACACTTTCATCGATTCACTCATTTTCTCTTTTTGAAAAGTCTCACGAGTTGCAAAAGAGTTATCCATGACCAATTCACATTCTTTCTAGGGTTGTTGTTTTCTATAACTCGTTTATAGTGCCATTTAACCTCGAAAATACCAAAATGAAGTGTTTTGTAGGATTGCTTGGTGACCAAGCAAACTTTACGTTTTCTTTATTTTGCGGAAAATCACATTCGTTAGTGTTCAAAAACTCTATAGTTTATCCCACTATAATGTGGAAAGTGCACTTTCATCGATTCACTCATTCTCTCTTTTTGAAAAGTCCCACGAGTTGCAAAAGAGTTAACCATGACCAATTCACATTCGTTCTAGGGTTGTTGTTTTCTATAACTCGTTTATAGTGCCATTTAACCTCGAAAATACCAAAATGAAGTGTTTTGTAGGATTGCTTGGTGACCAAGCAAACTTTATGTTTTCTTCATTTTGCGGAAAATCACATACGTTAGTTCTCAAAAACTCTATAGTTTATCCCACTATAATGTGGAAAGTACACTTTCATCGATTCACTCATTCTCTCTTTTTGAAAAGTTCCACGAGTTGCAAAAGAGTTAACCATGACCAATTCACATTCGTTCTAGGGTTGTTATTTTCTATAACTCGTTTATAGTGCCATTTAACCTCGAAAATACCAAAATGAAGTGTTTTTTAGGATTGCTTGGTGACCAAGCAAACTTTACGTTTTCTTTATTTTGCGGAAAATCACATTCGTTAGTGTTCAAAAACTCTATAGTTTATCCCACTATAATGTGGAAAGTCCAATTTCATCGATTCACTCATTTTCTCTTTTTTGAAAAGTCTCACGAGTTGCAAAAGAGTTATCCTTGACCAATTCACATTCGTTCTAGGGTTGTTGTTTTCTATAACTCGTTTATAGTGCCATTTAACCTCGAAAATACCAAAATGAAGTGTTTTGTAGGATTGCTTGGTGACCAAGCAAACTTTACTTTTTCTTTATTTTGCGGAAAATCACATTCTTTAGTGTTCAAAAACTCTATAGTTTATCCACTATAATGTGTAAAGTGCACTTTCATCGATTCACTCATTCTCTCTTTTTGAAAAGTCTCACGAGTTGCAAAAGAGTTAACCATGACCAATTCAGATTCGTTCTAGGGTTGTTGTTTTCTATAACTCGTTTATAGTGCCATTTAACCTCGAAAATACCAAAATCACATACGTTCTCAAAAACTCTATAGTTTATCCCACTATAATGTGGAAAGTGCAATTTCATCGATTCACTCATTCTCTCTTTTTGAAAAGTTCCACGAGTTGCAAAAGAGTTAACCATGATCAATTCACACTCGTTCTAGGGTTGTTGTTTTCTATAACTCGTTTATAGTGCCATTTAACCTCAAAAATACCAAAATGAAGTGTTTTGTAGGTTAGCTTAGTGACCAAGCAAAATTTATGTTTTCTTCATTCTGCGGAAAATCACATACGTTAGTTCTCAAAAACTCTATAGTTTATCCCACTATAATGTGGAAAGTACACTTTCATCGATTCACTCATTCTCTCTTTTTGAAAAGTCTCACGAGTTGCAAAAGAGTTAACCATGACCAATTCACATTCGTTCTAGGGTTGTTGTTTTCTATAACTCGTTTATAGTGCCATTTAACCTCGAAAATACCAAAATGAAGTGTTTTGTAGGATTGCTTGGTGACCAAGCAAACTTTATGTTTTCTTCATATTGCGGAAATTTCATACGTTAGTTCTCAAAAACTCTATAGTTTATCCCACTATAATGTGGAAAGTGCAATTTCATCGATTCACTCATTCTCTCTTTTTGAAAAGTTCCACGAGTTGCAAAAGAGTTAACCATGATCAATTCACATTCGTTCTAGGGTTGTTGTTTTCTATAACTCGTTTATAGTGCCATTTAACCTCGAAAATACCAAAATGAAGTGTTTTGTAGGATTGCTTGGTGACCAAGCAAACTTTACTTTTTCTTTATTTTGCGGAAAATCACATTCGTTAGTGTTCAAAAACTCTATAGTTTATCCCACTATAATGTGGAAAGTACACTTTCATCGATTCACTCATTTTCTCTTTTTGAAAAGTCTCACGAGTTGCAAAAGAGTTATCCATGACCAATTCACATTCTTTCTAGGGTTGTTGTTTTCTATAACTCGTTTATAGTGCCATTTAACCTCGAAAATACCAAAATGAAGTGTTTTGTAGGATTGCTTGGTGACCAAGCAAACTTTACGTTTTCTTTATTTTGCGGAAAATCACCTTCGTTAGTGTTCAAAAACTCTATAGTTTATCCCACTATAATGTGGAAAGTGCAATTTCATCGATTCACTCATTCTCTCTTTTTGAAAAGTTCCACGAGTTGCAAAAGAGTTAACCATGATCAATTCACATTCGTTCTAGGGTTGTTGTTTTCTATAACTCGTTTATAGTGCCATTTAACCTCGAAAATACCAAAATGAAGTGTTTTGTAGGATTGCTTGGTGACCAAGCAAACTTTATGTTTTCTTCATTTTGCGGAAAATCACATACCTTAGTTCTCAAAAACTCTATAGTTTATCCCACTATAATGTGGAAAGTGCACTTTCATCGATTCACTCATTCTCTCTTTTTGAAAAGTTCCACGAGTTGCAAAAGAGTTAACCATGACCAATTCACATTCGTTCTAGGGTTGTTATTTTCTATAACTCGTTTATAGTGCCATTTAACCTCGAAAATACCAAAATGAAGTGTTTTTTAGGATTGCTTGGTGACCAAGCAAACTTTACGTTTTCTTTATTTTGCGGAAAATCACATTCGTTAGTGTTCAAAAACTCTATAGTTTATCCCACTATAATGTGGAAAGTCCAATTTCATCGATTCACTCATTTTCTCTTTTTTGAAAAGTCTCACGAGTTGCAAAAGAGTTATCCTTGACCAATTCACATTCGTTCTAGGGTTGTTGTTTTCTATAACTCGTTTATAGTGCCATTTAACCTCGAAAATACCAAAATGAAGTGTTTTGTAGGATTGCTTGGTGACCAAGCAAACTTTACTTTTTCTTTATTTTGCGGAAAATCACATTCTTTAGTGTTCAAAAACTCTATAGTTTATCCACTATAATGTGTAAAGTGCACTTTCATCGATTCACTCATTCTCTCTTTTTGAAAAGTCTCACGAGTTGCAAAAGAGTTAACCATGACCAATTCAGATTCGTTCTAGGGTTGTTGTTTTCTATAACTCGTTTATAGTGCCATTTAACCTCGAAAATACCAAAATCACATACGTTCTCAAAAACTCTATAGTTTATCCCACTATAATGTGGAAAGTGCAATTTCATCGATTCACTCATTCTCTCTTTTTGAAAAGTTCCACGAGTTGCAAAAGAGTTAACCATGATCAATTCACACTCGTTCTAGGGTTGTTGTTTTCTATAACTCGTTTATAGTGCCATTTAACCTCAAAAATACCAAAATGAAGTGTTTTGTAGGTTTGCTTAGTGACCAAGCAAAATTTATGTTTTCTTCATTCTGCGGAAAATCACATACGTTAGTTCTCAAAAACTCTATAGTTTATCCCACTATAATGTGGAAAGTACACTTTCATCGATTCACTCATTCTCTCTTTTTGAAAAGTCTCACGAGTTGCAAAAGAGTTAACCATGACCAATTCACATTCGTTCTAGGGTTGTTGTTTTCTATAACTCGTTTATAGTGCCATTTAACCTCGAAAATACCAAAATGAAGTGTTTTGTAGGATTGCTTGGTGACCAAGCAAACTTTATGTTTTCTTCATATTGCGGAAATTTCATACGTTAGTTCTCAAAAACTCTATAGTTTATCCCACTATAATGTGGAAAGTGCAATTTCATCGATTCACTCATTCTCTCTTTTTGAAAAGTTCCACGAGTTGCAAAAGAGTTAACCATGATCAATTCACATTCGTTCTAGGGTTGTTGTTTTCTATAACTCGTTTATAGTGCCATTTAACCTCGAAAATACCAAAATGAAGTGTTTTGTAGGATTGCTTGGTGACCAAGCAAACTTTACGTTTTCTTTATTTTGTGGAAAATCACATTCGTTAGTGTTCAAAAACTCCATAGTTTATCCCACTATAATGTGGAAAGTACACTTTCATCAATTCACTCATTTTCTCTTTTTGAAAAGTCTCACGAGTTGCAAAAGAGTTATCCATGACCAATTCACATTCTTTCTAGGGTTGTTGTTTTCTATAACTCGTTTATAGTGCCATTTAACCTCGAAAATACTAAAATGAAGTGTTTTGTAGGATTGCTTGGTGACCAAGCAAACTTTACGTTTTCTTTACTTTGCGGAAAATCACATTCATTAGTGTTCAAAAACTCTATAGTTTATCGCACTATAATGTGGAAAGTGCACTTTCATCGATTCACTCATTCTCTCTTTTTGAAAAGTCTCACGAGTTGCAAAAGAGTTAACCATTACCAATTCACATTCGTTCTAGGGTTGTTGTTTTCTATAACTCGTTTATAGTGCCATTTAACCTCGAAAATACCAAAATGAAGTGTTTTGTAGGATTGCTTGGTGACCAAGCAAACTTTACTTTTTCTTTATTTTGCGGAAAATCACATTCGTTAGTGTTCAAAAACTCTATAGTTTATCCCACTATAATGTGGAAAGTACACTTTCATCGATTCACTCATTTTCTCTTTTTGAAAAGTCTCACGAGTTGCAAAAGAGTTATCCATGACCAATTCACATTCTTTCTAGGGTTGTTGTTTTCTATAACTCGTTTATAGTGCCATTTAACCTCGAAAATACCAAAATGAAGTGTTTTGTAGGATTGCTTGGTGACCAAGCAAACTTTACGTTTTCTTTATTTTGCGGAAAATCACCTTCGTTAGTGTTCAAAAACTCTATAGTTTATCCCACTATAATGTGGAAAGTGCAATTTCATCGATTCACTCATTCTCTCTTTTTGAAAAGTTCCACGAGTTGCAAAAGAGTTAACCATGATCAATTCACATTCGTTCTAGGGTTGTTGTTTTCTATAACTCGTTTATAGTGCCATTTAACCTCGAAAATACCAAAATGAAGTGTTTTGTAGGATTGCTTGGTGACCAAGCAAACTTTATGTTTTCTTCATTTTGCGGAAAATCACATACGTTAGTTCTCAAAAACTCTATAGTTTATCCCACTATAATGTGGAAAGTGCACTTTCATCGATTCACTCATTCTCTCTTTTTGAAAAGTCTCACGAGTTGCAAAAGAGTTAACCATGACCAATTCAGATTCGTTCTAGGGTTGTTGTTTTCTATAACTCGTTTATAGTGCCATTTAACCTCAAAAATACCAAAATGAAGTGTTTTGTAGGTTTGCTTGGTGACCAAGCAAAATTTATGTTTTCTTCATTCTGCGGAAAATCACATACGTTAGTTCTCAAAAACTCTATAGTTTATCCCACTATAATGTGGAAAGTACACTTTCATCGATTCACTCATTCTCTCTTTTTGAAAAGTCTCACGAGTTGCAAAAGAGTTAACCATGACCAATTCACATTCGTTCTAGGGTTGTTGTTTTCTATAACTCGTTTATAGTGCCATTTAACCTCGAAAATACCAAAATGAAGTGTTTTGTAGGTTTGCTTGGTGACCAATCAAACTTTATGTTTTCTTCATTTTGCGGAAATTTCATACGTTAGTTCTCAAAAACTCTATAGCCAATAAAAAGGTATGGAATATAAAAGAAAAAAGAAAAACCTAAAACCATAAGCTCAAAAACTCTATAGTTTATCCCACTATAATGTGGAAAGTGCAATTTCATCGATTCACTCATTCTCTCTTTTTGAAAAGTTCCACGAGTTGCAAAAGAGTTAACCATGATCAATTTACATTCGTTCTAGGGTTGTTGTTTTCTATAACTCGTTTATAGTGCCATTTAACCTCGAAAATACCAAAATGAAGTGTTTTGTAGGATTGCTTGGTGACCAAGCAAACTTTACGTTTTCTTTATTTTGCGGAAAATCACATTCGTTAGTGTTCAAAAACTCTATAGTTTATCCCACTATAATGTGGAAAGTACACTTTCATCGATTCACTCATTTTCTCTTTTTGAAAAGTCTCACGAGTTGCAAAAGAGTTATCCATGACCAATTCACATTCTTTCTAGGGTTGTTGTTTTCTATAACTCGTTTATAGTGCCATTTAACCTCGAAAATACCAAAATGAAGTGTTTTGTAGGATTGCTTGGTGACCAAGCAAACTTTATGTTTTCTTCATTTTGCTGAAATTTCATACGTTAGTTCTCAAAAACTCTATAGTTTATCCCACTATAATGTGTAAAGTGCAATTTCATCGATTCACTCATTCTCTCTTTTTGAAAAGTTCCACGAGTTGCAAAAGAGTTAACCATGATCAATTCACATTCGTTCTAGGGTTGTTATTTTCTATAACTCGTTTATAGTGCCATTTAACCTCGAAAATACTAAAATGAAGTGTTTTGTAGGATTGCTTGGTGACCAAGCAAACTTTACGTTTTCTTTACTTTGCGGAAAATCACATTCATTAGTGTTCAAAAACTCTATAGTTTATCGCACTATAATGTGGAAAGTGCACTTTCATCGATTCACTCATTCTCTCTTTTTGAAAAGTCTCACGAGTTGCAAAAGAGTTAACCATTACCAATTCACATTCGTTCTAGGGTTGTTGTTTTCTATAACTCGTTTATAGTGCAATTTAACCTCGAAAATACCAAAATGAAGTGTTTTGTAGGATTGCTTGGTGACCAAGCAAACTTTATGTTTTCTTCATTTTGCGGAAAATCACATACGTTAGTTCTCAAAAACTCTATAGTTTATCCCACTATAATGTGGAAAGTGCACTTTCATCGATTCACTCATTCTCTCTTTTTGAAAAGTTCCACGAGTTGCAAAAGAGTTAACCATGACCAATTCACATTCGTTCTAGGGTTGTTATTTTCTATAACTCGTTTATAGTGCCATTTAACCTCGAAAATACCAAAATGAAGTGTTTTTTAGGATTGCTTGGTGACCAAGCAAACTTTACGTTTTCTTTATTTTGCGGAAAATCACATTCGTTAGTGTTCAAAAACTCTATAGTTTATCCCACTATAATGTGGAAAGTCCAATTTCATCGATTCACTCATTTTCTCTTTTTTGAAAAGTCTCACGAGTTGCAAAAGAGTTATCCTTGACCAATTCACATTCGTTCTAGGGTTGTTGTTTTCTATAACTCGTTTATAGTGCCATTTAACCTCGAAAATACCAAAATGAAGTGTTTTGTAGGATTGCTTGGTGACCAAGCAAACTTTACTTTTTCTTTATGTTGCGGAAAATCACATTCTTTAGTGTTCAAAAACTCTATAGTTTATCCACTATAATGTGTAAAGTGCACTTTCATCGATTCACTCATTCTCTCTTTTTGAAAAGTCTCACGAGTTGCAAAAGAGTTAACCATGACCAATTCAGATTCGTTCTAGGGTTGTTGTTTTCTATAACTCGTTTATAGTGCCATTTAACCTCGAAAATACCAAAATCACATACGTTCTAAAAAACTCTATAGTTTATCCCACTATAATGTGGAAAGTGCAATTTCATCGATTCACTCATTCTCTCTTTTTGAAAAGTTCCACGAGTTGCAAAAGAGTTAACCATGATCAATTCACACTCGTTCTAGGGTTGTTGTTTTCTATAACTCGTTTATAGTGCCATTTAACCTCAAAAATACCAAAATGAAGTGTTTTGTAGGTTTGCTTAGTGACCAAGCAAAATTTATGTTTTCTTCATTCTGCGGAAAATCACATACGTTAGTTCTCAAAAACTCTATAGTTTATCCCACTATAATGTGGAAAGTACACTTTCATCGATTCACTCATTCTCTCTTTTTGAAAAGTCTCACGAGTTGCAAAAGAGTTAACCATGACCAATTCACATTCGTTCTAGGGTTGTTGTTTTCTATAACTCGTTTATAGTGCCATTTAACCTCGAAAATACCAAAATGAAGTGTTTTGTAGGATTGCTTGGTGACCAAGCAAACTTTATGTTTTCTTCATATTGCGGAAATTTCATACGTTAGTTCTCAAAAACTCTATAGTTTATCCCACTATAATGTGGAAAGTGCAATTTCATCGATTCACTCATTCTCTCTTTTTGAAAAGTTCCACGAGTTGCAAAAGAGTTAACCATGATCAATTCACATTCGTTCTAGGGTTGTTGTTTTCTATAACTCGTTTATAGTGCCATTTAACCTCGAAAATACCAAAATGAAGTGTTTTGTAGGATTGCTTGGTGACCAAGCAAACTTTACTTTTTCTTTATTTTGCGGAAAATCACATTCGTTAGTGTTCAAAAACTCTATAGTTTATCCCACTATAATGTGGAAAGTACACTTTCATCGATTCACTCATTTTCTCTTTTTGAAAAGTCTCACGAGTTGCAAAAGAGTTATCCATGACCAATTCACATTCTTTCTAGGGTTGTTGTTTTCTATAACTCGTTTATAGTGCCATTTAACCTCGAAAATACCAAAATGAAGTGTTTTGTAGGATTGCTTGGTGACCAAGCAAACTTTACGTTTTCTTTATTTTGCGGAAAATCACCTTCGTTAGTGTTCAAAAACTCTATAGTTTATCCCACTATAATGTGGAAAGTGCAATTTCATCGATTCACTCATTCTCTCTTTTTGAAAAGTTCCACAAGTTGCAAAAGAGTTAACCATGATCAATTCACATTCGTTCTAGGGTTGTTGTTTTCTATAACTCGTTTATAGTGCCATTTAACCTCGAAAATACCAAAATGAAGTGTTTTGTAGGATTGCTTGGTGACCAAGCAAACTTTATGTTTTCTTCATTTTGCGGAAAATCACATACGTTAGTTCTCAAAAACTCTATAGTTTATCCCACTATAATGTGGAAAGTGCACTTTCATCGATTCACTCATTCTCTCTTTTTGAAAAGTCTCACGAGTTGCAAAAGAGTTAACCATGACCAATTCAGATTCGTTCTAGGGTTGTTGTTTTCTATAACTCGTTTATAGTGCCATTTAACCTCAAAAATACCAAAATGAAGTGTTTTGTAGGTTTGCTTGGTGACCAAGCAAAATTTATGTTTTCTTCATTCTGCGGAAAATCACATACGTTAGTTCTCAAAAACTCTATAGTTTATCCCACTATAATGTGGAAAGTACACTTTCATCGATTCACTCATTCTCTCTTTTTGAAAAGTCTCACGAGTTGCAAAAGAGTTAACCATGACCAATTCACATTCGTTCTAGGGTTGTTGTTTTCTATAACTCGTTTATAGTGCCATTTAACCTCGAAAATACCAAAATGAAGTGTTTTGTAGGTTTGCTTGGTGACCAATCAAACTTTATGTTTTCTTCATTTTGCGGAAATTTCATACGTTAGTTCTCAAAAACTCTATAGCCAATAAAAAGGTATGGAATATAAAAGAAAAAAGAAAAACCTAAAACCATAAGCTCAAAAACTCTATAGTTTATCCCACTATAATGTGGAAAGTGCAATTTCATCGATTCACTCATTCTCTCTTTTTGAAAAGTTCCACGAGTTGCAAAAGAGTTAACCATGATCAATTTACATTCGTTCTAGGGTTGTTGTTTTCTATAACTCGTTTATAGTGCCATTTAACCTCGAAAATACCAAAATGAAGTGTTTTGTAGGATTGCTTGGTGACCAAGCAAACTTTACTTTTTCTTTATTTTGCGGAAAATCACATTCGTTAGTGTTCAAAAACTCTATAGTTTATCCCACTATAATGTGGAAAGTACACTTTCATCGATTCACTCATTTTCTCTTTTTGAAAAGTCTCACGAGTTGCAAAAGAGTTATCCATGACCAATTCACATTCTTTCTAGGGTTGTTGTTTTCTATAACTCGTTTATAGTGCCATTTAACCTCGAAAATACCAAAATGAAGTGTTTTGTAGGATTGCTTGGTGACCAAGCAAACTTTACGTTTTCTTTATTTTGCGGAAAATCACCTTCGTTAGTGTTCAAAAACTCTATAGTTTATCCCACTATAATGTGGAAAGTGCAATTTCATCGATTCACTCATTCTCTCTTTTTGAAAAGTTCCACGTGTTGCAAAAGAGTTCACCATGATCAATTCACATTCGTTCTAGGGTTGTTGTTTTCTATAACTCGTTTATAGTGCCATTTAACCTCGAAAATACCAAAATGAAGTGTTTTGTAGGATTGCTTGGTGACCAAGCAAACTTTACTTTTTCTTTATTTTGCGGAAAATCACATTCGTTAGTGTTCAAAAACTCTATAGTTTATCCCACTATAATGTGGAAAGTACACTTTCATCGATTCACTCATTTTCTCTTTTTGAAAAGTCTCACGAGTTGCAAAAGAGTTATCCATGACCAATTCACATTCTTTCTAGGGTTGTTGTTTTCTATAACTCGTTTATAGTGCCATTTAACCTCGAAAATACCAAAATGAAGTGTTTTGTAGGATTGCTTGGTGACCAAGCAAACTTTACGTTTTCTTTATTTTGCGGAAAATCACCTTCGTTAGTGTTCAAAAACTCTATAGTTTATCCCACTATAATGTGGAAAGTGCAATTTCATCGATTCACTCATTCTCTCTTTTTGAAAAGTTCCACGAGTTGCAAAAGAGTTAACCATGATCAATTCACATTCGTTCTAGGGTTGTTGTTTTCTATAACTCGTTTATAGTGCCATTTAACCTCGAAAATACCAAAATGAAGTGTTTTGTAGGATTGCTTGGTGACCAAGCAAACTTTATGTTTTCTTCATTTTGCGGAAAATCACATACGTTAGTTCTCAAAAACTCTATAGTTTATCCCACTATAATGTGGAAAGTGCACTTTCATCGATTCACTCATTCTCTCTTTTTGAAAAGTCTCACGAGTTGCAAAAGAGTTAACCATGACCAATTCAGATTCGTTCTAGGGTTGTTGTTTTCTATAACTCGTTTATAGTGCCATTTAACCTCAAAAATACCAAAATGAAGTGTTTTGTAGGTTTGCTTGGTGACCAAGCAAAATTTATGTTTTCTTCATTCTGCGGAAAATCACATACGTTAGTTCTCAAAAACTCTATAGTTTATCCCACTATAATGTGGAAAGTACACTTTCATCGATTCACTCATTCTCTCTTTTTGAAAAGTCTCACGAGTTGCAAAAGAGTTAACCATGACCAATTCACATTCGTTCTAGGGTTGTTGTTTTCTATAACTCGTTTATAGTGCCATTTAACCTCGAAAATACCAAAATGAAGTGTTTTGTAGGTTTGCTTGGTGACCAATCAAACTTTATGTTTTCTTCATTTTGCGGAAATTTCATACGTTAGTTCTCAAAAACTCTATAGCCAATAAAAAGGTATGGAATATAAAAGAAAAAAGAAAAACCTAAAACCATAAGCTCAAAAACTCTATAGTTTATCCCACTATAATGTGGAAAGTGCAATTTCATCGATTCACTCATTCTCTCTTTTTGAAAAGTTCCACGAGTTGCAAAAGAGTTAACCATGATCAATTTACATTCGTTATAGGGTTGTTGTTTTCTATAACTCGTTTATAGTGCCATTTAACCTCGAAAATACCAAAATGAAGTGTTTTGTAGGATTGCTTGGTGACCAAGCAAACTTTACGTTTTCTTTATTTTGCGGAAAATCACATTCGTTAGTGTTCAAAAACTCTATAGTTTATCCCACTATAATGTGGAAAGTACACTTTCATCGATTCACTCATTTTCTCTTTTTGAAAAGTCTCACGAGTTGCAAAAGAGTTATCCATGACCAATTCACATTCTTTCTAGGGTTGTTGTTTTCTATAACTCGTTTATAGTGCCATTTAACCTCGAAAATACCAAAATGAAGTGTTTTGTAGGATTGCTTGGTGACCAAGCAAACTTTACGTTTTCTTCATTTTGCTGAAATTTCATACGTTAGTTCTCAAAAACTCTATAGTTTATCCCACTATAATGTGGAAAGTGCAATTTCATCGATTCACTCATTCTCTCTTTTTGAAAAGTTCCACGAGTTGCAAAAGAGTTAACCATGATCAATTCACATTCGTTCTAGGGTTGTTGTTTTCTATAACTCGTTTATAGTGCCATTTAACCTCGAAAATACCAAAATGAAGTGTTTTGTAGGATTGCTTGGTGACCAAGCAAACTTTACGTTTTCTTTACTTTGCGGAAAATCACATTCATTAGTGTTCAAAAACTCTATAGTTTATCGCACTATAATGTGGAAAGTGCACTTTCATCGATTCACTCATTCTCTCTTTTTGAAAAGTCTCACGAGTTGCAAAAGAGTTAACCATTACCAATTCACATTCGTTCTAGGGTTGTTGTTTTCTATAACTCGTTTATAGTGCAATTTAACCTCGAAAATACCAAAATGAAGTGTTTTGTAGGATTGCTTGGTGACCAAGCAAACTTTATGTTTTCTTCATTTTGCGGAAAATCACATACGTTAGTTCTCAAAAACTCTATAGTTTATCCCACTATAATGTGGAAAGTGCACTTTCATCGATTCACTCATTCTCTCTTTTTGAAAAGTTCCACGAGTTGCAAAAGAGTTAACCATGACCAATTCACATTCGTTCTAGGGTTGTTATTTTCTATAACTCGTTTATAGTGCCATTTAACCTCGAAAATACCAAAATGAAGTGTTTTTTAGGATTGCTTGGTGACCAAGCAAACTTTACGTTTTCTTTATTTTGCGGAAAATCACATTCGTTAGTGTTCAAAAACTCTATAGTTTATCCCACTATAATGTGGAAAGTCCAATTTCATCGATTCACTCATTTTCTCTTTTTTGAAAAGTCTCACGAGTTGCAAAAGAGTTATCCTTGACCAATTCACATTCTTTCTAGGGTTGTTGTTTTCTATAACTCGTTTATAGTGCCATTTAACCTCGAAAATACCAAAATGAAGTGTTTTGTAGGATTGCTTGGTGACCAAGCAAACTTTACGTTTTCTTTATTTTGCGGAAAATCACATTCGTTAGTGTTCAAAGACTCTATAGTTTATCCCACTATAATGTGGAAAGTGCACTTTCATCGATTCACTCATTCTCTCTTCTTGAAAAGTCTCACGAGTTGCAAAAGAGTTAACCATGACCAATTCAGATTCGTTCTAGGGTTGTTGTTTTCTATAACTTGTTTATAGTGCCATTTAACCTCAAAAATACCAAAATCACATACGTTCTCAAAAACTCTATAGTTTATCCCACTATAATGTGGAAAGTGCAATTTCATCGATTCACTCATTCTCTCTTTTTGAAAAGTTCCACGAGTTGCAAAAGAGTTAACCATGATCAATTCACACTCGTTCTAGGGTTGTTGTTTTCTATAACTCGTTTATAGTGCCATTTAACCTCAAAAATACCAAAATGAAGTGTTTTGTAGGTTTGCTTAGTGACCAAGCAAAATTTATGTTTTCTTCATTCTGCGGAAAATCACATACGTTAGTTCTCAAAAACTCTATAGTTTATCCCACTATAATGTGGAAAGTACACTTTCATCGATTCACTCATTCTCTCTTTTTGAAAAGTCTCACGAGTTGCAAAAGAGTTAACCATGACCAATTCACATTCGTTCTAGGGTTGTTGTTTTCTATAACTCGTTTATAGTGCCATTTAACCTCGAAAATACCAAAATGAAGTGTTTTGTAGGATTGCTTGGTGACCAAGCAAACTTTATGTTTTCTTCATTTTGCGGAAATTTCATACGTTAGTTCTCAAAAACTCTATAGTTTATCCCACTATAATGTGGAAAGTGCAATTTCATCGATTCACTCATTCTCTCTTTTTGAAAAGTTCCACGAGTTGCAAAAGAGTTAACCATGATCAATTCACATTCGTTCTAGGGTTGTTGTTTTCTATAACTCGTTTATAGTGCCATTTAACCTCGAAAATACCAAAATGAAGTGTTTTGTAGGATTGCTTGGTGACCAAGCAAACTTTACTTTTTCTTTATTTTGCGGAAAATCACATTCGTTAGTGTTCAAAAACTCTATAGTTTATCCCACTATAATGTGGAAAGTCCAATTTCATCGATTCACTCATTTTCTCTTTTTTGAAAAGTCTCACGAGTTGCAAAAGAGTTATCCTTGACCAATTCACATTCTTTCTAGGGTTGTTGTTTTCTATAACTCGTTTATAGTGCCATTTAACCTCGAAAATACCAAAATGAAGTGTTTTGTAGGATTGCTTGGTGACCAAGCAAACTTTACGTTTTCTTTATTTTGCGGAAAATCACATTCGTTAGTGTTCAAAAACTCTATAGTTTATCCCACTATAATGTGGAAAGTGCACTTTCATCGATTCACTCATTCTCTCTTTTTGAAAAGTCTCACGAGTTGCAAAAGAGTTAACCATGACCAATTCAGATTCGTTCTAGGGTTGTTGTTTTCTATAACTCGTTTATAGTGCCATTTAACCTCAAAAATACCAAAATCACATACGTTCTCAAAAACTCTATAGTTTATCCCACTATAATGTGGAAAGTGCAATTTCATCGATTCACTCATTCTCTCTTTTTGAAAAGTTCCACGAGTTGCAAAAGAGTTAACCATGATCAATTCACACTCGTTCTAGGGTTGTTGTTTTCTATAACTCGTTTATAGTGCCATTTAACCTCAAAAATACCAAAATGAAGTGTTTTGTAGGTTTGCTTAGTGACCAAGCAAAATTTATGTTTTCTTCATTCTGCGGAAAATCACATACGTTAGTTCTCAAAAACTCTATAGTTTATCCCACTATAATGTGGAAAGTACACTTTCATCGATTCACTCATTCTCTCTTTTTGAAAAGTCTCACGAGTTGCAAAAGAGTTAACCATGACCAATTCACATTCGTTCTAGGGTTGTTGTTTTCTATAACTCGTTTATAGTGCCATTTAACCTCGAAAATACCAAAATGAAGTGTTTTGTAGGATTGCTTGGTGACCAAGCAAACTTTATGTTTTCTTCATTTTGCGGAAATTTCATACGTTAGTTCTCAAAAACTCTATAGTTTATCCCACTATAATGTGGAAAGTGCAATTTCATCGATTCACTCATTCTCTCTTTTTGAAAAGTTCCACGAGTTGCAAAAGAGTTAACCATGATCAATTCACATTCGTTCTAGGGTTGTTGTTTTCTATAACTCGTTTATAGTGCCATTTAACCTCGAAAATACCAAAATGAAGTGTTTTGTAGGATTGCTTGGTGACCAAGCAAACTTTACTTTTTCTTTATTTTGCGGAAAATCACATTCGTTAGTGTTCAAAAACTCTATAGTTTATCCCACTATAATGTGGAAAGTACACTTTCATCGATTCACTCATTTTCTCTTTTTGAAAAGTCTCACGAGTTGCAAAAGAGTTATCCATGACCAATTCACATTCTTTCTAGGGTTGTTGTTTTCTATAACTCGTTTATAGTGCCATTTAACCTCGAAAATACCAAAATGAAGTGTTTTGTAGGATTGCTTGGTGACCAAGCAAACTTTACGTTTTCTTTATTTTGCGGAAAATCACATTCGTTAGTTTTCAAAAACTCTATAGTTTATCCCACTATAATGTGGAAAGTGCAATTTCATCGATTCACTCATTCTCTCTTTTTGAAAAGTTCCACGAGTTGCAAAAGAGTTAACCATGATCAATTCACATTCGTTCTAGGGTTGTTGTTTTCTATAACTCGTTTATAGTGCCATTTAACCTCGAAAATACCAAAATGAAGTGTTTTGTAGGATTGCTTGGTGACCAAGCAAACTTTATGTTTTCTTCATTTTGCGGAAAATCACATACGTTAGTTCTCAAAAACTCTATAGTTTATCCCACTATAATGTGGAAAGTGCACTTTCATCGATTCACTCATTCTCTCTTTTTGAAAAGTCTCACGAGTTGCAAAAGAGTTAACCATGACCAATTCAGATTCGTTCTAGGGTTGTTGTTTTCTATAACTCGTTTATAGTGCCATTTAACCTCAAAAATACCAAAATGAAGTGTTTTGTAGGTTTGCTTGGTGACCAAGCAAAATTTATGTTTTCTTCATTCTGCGGAAAATCACATACGTTAGTTCTCAAAAACTCTATAGTTTATCCCACTATAATGTGGAAAGTACACTTTCATCGATTCACTCATTCTCTCTTTTTGAAAAGTCTCACGAGTTGCAAAAGAGTTAACCATGACCAATTCACATTCGTTCTAGGGTTGTTGTTTTCTATAACTCGTTTATAGTGCCATTTAACCTCGAAAATACCAAAATGAAGTGTTTTGTAGGATTGCTTGGTGACCAAGCAAACTTTATGTTTTCTTCATTTTGCGGAAATTTCATACGTTAGTTCTCATAAACTCTATAGTTTATCCCACTATAATGTGGAAAGTGCAATTTCATCGATTCACTCATTCTCTCTTTTTGAAAAGTTCCACGAGTTGCAAAAGAGTTAACCATGATCAATTCACATTCGTTCTAGGGTTGTTGTTTTCTATAACTCGTTTATAGTGCCATTTAACCTCGAAAATACCAAAATGAAGTGTTTTGTAGGATTGCTTGGTGACCAAGCAAACTTTATGTTTTCTTCATTTTGCGGAAAATCACATACGTTAGTTCTCAAAAACTCTATAGTTTATCCCACTATAATGTGGAAAGTGCACTTTCATCGATTCACTCATTCTCTCTTTTTTAAAAGTCTCACGAGTTGCAAAAGAGTTAACCTTGACCAATTCAGATTCGTTCTAGGGTTGTTGTTTTCTATAACTCGTTTATAGTGCCATTTAACCTCAAAAATACCAAAATGAAGTGTTTTGTAGGTTTGCTTGGTGACCAAGCAAAATTTATGTTTTCTTCATTCTGCGGAAAATCACATACGTTAGTTCTCAAAAACTCTATAGTTTATCCCACTATAATGTGGAAAGTACACTTTCATCGATTCACTCATTCTCTCTTTTTGAAAAGTCTCACGAGTTGCAAAAGATTTAACCATGACCAATTCACATTCGTTCTACGGTTGTTGTTTTCTATAACTCGTTTATAGTGCCATTTAACCTCGAAAATACCAAAATAAAGTGTTTTGTAGGATTGCTTGGTGACCAATCAAACTTTATGTTTTCTTCATTTTGCGGAAATTTCATACGTTAGTTCTCAAAAACTCTATAGCCAATAAAAAGGTATGGAATATAAAAGAAAAAAGAAAAACCTAAAACCATAAGCTCAAAAACTCTATAGTTTATCCCACTATAATGTGGAAAGTGCAATTTCATCGATTCACTCATTCTCTCTTTTTGAAAAGTTCCACGAGTTGCAAAAGAGTTAACCATGATCAATTCACATTCGTTCTAGGGTTGTTGTTTTCTATAACTCGTTTATAGTGCCATTTAACCTCGAAAATACCAAAATGAAGTGTTTTGTAGGATTGCTTGGTGACCAAGCAAACTTTACGTTTTCTTTATTTTGCGGAAAATCACATTCGTTAGTGTTCAAAAACTCTATAGTTTATCCCACTATAATGTGGAAAGTACACTTTCATCGATTCACTCATTTTCTCTTTTTGAAAAGTCTCACGAGTTGCAAAAGAGTTATCCATGACCAATTCACATTCTTTCTAGGGTTGTTGTTTTCTATAACTCGTTTATAGTGCCATTTAACCTCGAAAATACCAAAATGAAGTGTTTTGTAGGATTGCTTGGTGACCAAGCAAACTTTATGTTTTCTTCATTTTGCGGAAATTTCATACGTTAGTTCTCAAAAACTCTATAGTTTATCCCACTATAATGTGGAAAGTGCAATTTCATCGATTCACTCATTCTCTCTTTTTGAAAAGTTCCACGAGTTGCAAAAGAGTTAACCATGATCAATTCACATTCGTTCTAGGGTTGTTGTTTTCTATAACTCGTTTATAGTGCCATTTAACCTCGAAAATACCAAAATGAAGTGTTTTGTAGGATTGCTTGGTGACCAAGCAAACTTTATGTTTTCTTCATTTTGCGGAAAATCACATACGTTAGTTCTCAAAAACTCTATAGTTTATCCCACTATAATGTGGAAAGTGCACTTTCATCGATTCACTCATTCTCTCTTTTTGAAAAGTCTCACGAGTTGCAAAAGAGTTATCCATGACCAATTCACATTCTTTCTAGGGTTGTTGTTTTCTATAACTCGTTTATAGTGCAATTTAACCTCGAAAATACCAAAATGAAGTGTTTTGTAGGATTGCTTGGTGACCAAGCAAACTTTATGTTTTCTTCATTTTGCGGAAATTTCATACGTTAGTTCTCAAAAACTCTATAGTTTATCCCACTATAATGTGGAAAGTGCAATTTCATCGATTCACTCATTCTCTCTTTTTGAAAAGTTCCACGAGTTGCAAAAGAGTTAACCATGATCAATTCACATTCGTTCTAGGGTTGTTGTTTTCTATAACTCGTTTATAGTGCCATTTAACCTCGAAAATACCAAAATGAAGTGTTTTGTAGGATTGCTTGGTGACCAAGCAAACTTTATGTTTTCTTCATTTTGCGGAAATTTCATACGTTAGTTCTCAAAAACTCTATAGTTTATCCCACTATAATGTGGAAAGTGCAATTTCATCGATTCACTCATTCTCTCTTTTTGAAAAGTTCCACGAGTTGCAAAAGAGTTAACCATGACCAATTCAGATTCGTTCTAGGGTTGTTGTTTTCTATAACTCGTTTATAGTGCCATTTAACCTCAAAAATACCAAAATGAAGTGTTTTGTAGGTTTGCTTGGTGACCAAGCAAAATTTATGTTTTCTTCATTCTGCGGAAAATCACATACGTTAGTTCTCAAAAACTCTATAGTTTATCCCACTATAATGTGGAAAGTACACTTTCATCGATTCACTCATTCTCTCTTTTTGAAAAGTCTCACGAGTTGCAAAAGATTTAACCATGACCAATTCACATTCGTTCTACGGTTGTTGTTTTCTATAACTCGTTTATAGTGCCATTTAACCTCGAAAATACCAAAATAAAGTGTTTTGTAGGATTGCTTGGTGACCAATCAAACTTTATGTTTTCTTCATTTTGCGGAAATTTCATACGTTAGTTCTCAAAAACTCTATAACCAATAAAAAGGTATGGAATATAAAATAAAAAAGAAAAACCTAAAACCATAAGCTCAAAAACTCTATAGTTTATCCCACTATAATGTGGAAAGTGCAATTTCATCGATTCACTCATTCTCTCTTTTTGAAAAGTTCCACGAGTTGCAAAAGAGTTAACCATGATCAATTCACATTCGTTCTAGGGTTGTTGTTTTCTATAACTCGTTTATAGTGCCATTTAACCTCGAAAATACCAAAATGAAGTGTTTTGTAGGATTGCTTGGTGACCAAGCAAACTTTACGTTTTCTTTATTTTGCGGAAAATCACATTCGTTAGTGTTCAAAAACTCTATAGTTTATCCCACTATAATGTGGAAAGTACACTTTCATCGATTCACTCATTTTCTCTTTTTGAAAAGTCTCACGAGTTGCAAAAGAGTTATCCATGACCAATTCACATTCTTTCTAGGGTTGTTGTTTTCTATAACTCGTTTATAGTGCCATTTAACCTCGAAAATACCAAAATGAAGTGTTTTGTAGGTTTGCTTGGTGACCAAGCAAAATTTATGTTTTCTTCATTCTGCGGAAAATCACATACGTTAGTTCTCAAAAACTCTATAGTTTATCCCACTATAATGTGGAAAGTACACTTTCATCGATTCACTCATTCTCTCTTTTTGAAAAGTCTCACGAGTTGCAAAAGAGTTAACCATGACCAATTCACATTCGTTCTAGGGTTGTTGTTTTCTATAACTCGTTTATAGTGCCATTTAACCTCGAAAATACCAAAATGAAGTGTTTTGTAGGATTGCTTGGTGACCAAGCAAACTTTATGTTTTCTTCATTTTGCGGAAATTTCATACGTTAGTTCTCATAAACTCTATAGTTTATCCCACTATAATGTGGAAAGTGCAATTTCATCGATTCACTCATTCTCTCTTTTTGAAAAGTTCCACGAGTTGCAAAAGAGTTAACCATGATCAATTCACATTCGTTCTAGGGTTGTTGTTTTCTATAACTCGTTTATAGTGCCATTTAACCTCGAAAATACCAAAATGAAGTGTTTTGTAGGATTGCTTGGTGACCAAGCAAACTTTATGTTTTCTTCATTTTGCGGAAAATCACATACGTTAGTTCTCAAAAACTCTATAGTTTATCCCACTATAATGTGGAAAGTGCACTTTCATCGATTCACTCATTCTCTCTTTTTTAAAAGTCTCACGAGTTGCAAAAGAGTTAACCTTGACCAATTCAGATTCGTTCTAGGGTTGTTGTTTTCTATAACTCGTTTATAGTGCCATTTAACCTCAAAAATACCAAAATGAAGTGTTTTGTAGGTTTGCTTGGTGACCAAGCAAAATTTATGTTTTCTTCATTCTGCGGAAAATCACATACGTTAGTTCTCAAAAACTCTATAGTTTATCCCACTATAATGTGGAAAGTACACTTTCATCGATTCACTCATTCTCTCTTTTTGAAAAGTCTCACGAGTTGCAAAAGATTTAACCATGACCAATTCACATTCGTTCTACGGTTGTTGTTTTCTATAACTCGTTTATAGTGCCATTTAACCTCGAAAATACCAAAATAAAGTGTTTTGTAGGATTGCTTGGTGACCAATCAAACTTTATGTTTTCTTCATTTTGCGGAAATTTCATACGTTAGTTCTCAAAAACTCTATAGCCAATAAAAAGGTATGGAATATAAAAGAAAAAAGAAAAACCTAAAACCATAAGCTCAAAAACTCTATAGTTTATCCCACTATAATGTGGAAAGTGCAATTTCATCGATTCACTCATTCTCTCTTTTTGAAAAGTTCCACGAGTTGCAAAAGAGTTAACCATGATCAATTCACATTCGTTCTAGGGTTGTTGTTTTCTATAACTCGTTTATAGTGCCATTTAACCTCGAAAATACCAAAATGAAGTGTTTTGTAGGATTGCTTGGTGACCAAGCAAACTTTACGTTTTCTTTATTTTGCGGAAAATCACATTCGTTAGTGTTCAAAAACTCTATAGTTTATCCCACTATAATGTGGAAAGTACACTTTCATCGATTCACTCATTTTCTCTTTTTGAAAAGTCTCACGAGTTGCAAAAGAGTTATCCATGACCAATTCACATTCTTTCTAGGGTTGTTGTTTTCTATAACTCGTTTATAGTGCCATTTAACCTCGAAAATACCAAAATGAAGTGTTTTGTAGGATTGCTTGGTGACCAAGCAAACTTTATGTTTTCTTCATTTTGCGGAAATTTCATACGTTAGTTCTCAAAAACTCTATAGTTTATCCCACTATAATGTGGAAAGTGCAATTTCATCGATTCACTCATTCTCTCTTTTTGAAAAGTTCCACGAGTTGCAAAAGAGTTAACCGTGATCAATTCACATTCGTTCTAGGGTTGTTGTTTTCTATAACTCGTTTATAGTGCCATTTAACCTCGAAAATACCAAAATGAAGTGTTTTGTAGGATTGCTTGGTGACCAAGCAAACTTTATGTTTTCTTCATTTTGCGGAAAATCACATACGTTAGTTCTCAAAAACTCTATAGTTTATCCCACTATAATGTGGAAAGTGCACTTTCATCGATTCACTCATTCTCTCTTTTTGAAAAGTCTCACGAGTTGCAAAAGAGTTATCCATGACCAATTCACATTCTTTCTAGGGTTGTTGTTTTCTATAACTCGTTTATAGTGCAATTTAACCTCGAAAATACCAAAATGAAGTGTTTTGTAGGATTGCTTGGTGACCAAGCAAACTTTATGTTTTCTTCATTTTGCGGAAATTTCATACGTTAGTTCTCAAAAACTCTATAGTTTATCCCACTATAATGTGGAAAGTGCAATTTCATCGATTCACTCATTCTCTCTTTTTGAAAAGTTCCACGAGTTGCAAAAGAGTTAACCATGATCAATTCACATTCGTTCTAGGGTTGTTGTTTTCTATAACTCGTTTATAGTGCCATTTAACCTCGAAAATACCAAAATGAAGTGTTTTGTAGGATTGCTTGGTGACCAAGCAAACTTTATGTTTTCTTCATTTTGCGGAAATTTCATACGTTAGTTCTCAAAAACTCTATAGTTTATCCCACTATAATGTGGAAAGTGCAATTTCATCGATTCACTCATTCTCTCTTTTTGAAAAGTTCCACGAGTTGCAAAAGAGTTAACCATGATCAATTCACATTCGTTCTAGGGTTGTTGTTTTCTATAACTCGTTTATAGTGCCATTTAACCTCGAAAATACCAAAATGAAGTGTTTTATAGGATTGCTTGGTGACCAAGCAAACTTTATGTTTTCTTCATTTTGCGGAAAATCACATACGTTAGTTCTCAAAAACTCTATAGTTTATCCCACTATAATGTGGAAAGTGCACTTTCATCGATTCACTCATTCTCTCTTTTTGAAAAGTCTCACGAGTTGCAAAAGAGTTAACCATGACCAATTCAGATTCGTTCTAGGGTTGTTGTTTTCTATAACTCGTTTATAGTGCCATTTAACCTCAAAAATACCAAAATGAAGTGTTTTGTAGGTTTGCTTGGTGACCAAGCAAAATTTATGTTTTCTTCATTCTGTGGAAAATCACATACGTTAGTTCTCAAAAACTCTATAGTTTATCCCACTATAATGTGGAAAGTACACTTTCATCGATTCACTCATTCTCTCTTTTTGAAAAGTCTCACGAGTTGCAAAAGAGTTAACCATGACCAATTCACATTCGTTCTACGGTTGTTGTTTTCTATAACTCGTTTATAGTGCCATTTAACCTCGAAAATACCAAAATAAAGTGTTTTGTAGGATTGCTTGGTGACCAATCAAACTTTATGTTTTCTTCATTTTGCGGAAATTTCATACGTTAGTTCTCAAAAACTCTATAGCCAATAAAAAGGTATGGAATATAAAAGAAAAAAGAAAAACCTAAAACCATAAGCTCAAAAACTCTATAGTTTATCCCACTATAATGTGGAAAGTGCAATTTCATCGATTCACTCATTCTCTCTTTTTGAAAAGTTCCACGAGTTGCAAAAGAGTTAACCATGATCAATTCACATTCGTTCTAGGGTTGTTGTTTTCTATAACTCGTTTATAGTGCCATTTAACCTCGAAAATACCAAAATGAAGTGTTTTGTAGGATTGCTTGGTGTCCAAGCAAACTTTACGTTTTCTTTATTTTGCGGAAAATCACATTCGTTAGTGTTCAAAAACTCTATAGTTTATCCCACTATAATGTGGAAAGTACACTTTCATCGATTCACTCATTTTCTCTTTTTGAAAAGTCTCACGAGTTGCAAAAGAGTTATCCATGACCAATTCACATTCTTTCTAGGGTTGTTGTTTTCTATAACTCGTTTATAGTGCCATTTAACCTCGAAAATACCAAAATGAAGTGTTTTGTAGGATTGCTTGGTGACCAAGCAAACTTTATGTTTTCTTCATTTTGCGGAAATTTCATACGTTAGTTCTCAAAAACTCTATAGTTTATCCCACTATAATGTGGAAAGTGCAATTTCATTGATTCACTCATTCTCTCTTTTTGAAAAGTTCCACGAGTTGCAAAAGAGTTAACCATGATCAATTCACATTCGTTCTAGGGTTGTTGTTTTCTATAACTCGTTTATAGTGCCATTTAACCTCGAAAATACCAAAATGAAGTGTTTTGTAGGATTGCTTGGTGACCAAGCAAACTTTATGTTTTCTTCATTTTGCGGAAAATCACATACGTTAGTTCTCAAAAACTCTATAGTTTATCCCACTATAATGTGGAAAGTGCACTTTCATCGATTCACTCATTCTCTCTTTTTGAAAAGTCTCACGAGTTGCAAAAGAGTTAACCATGACCAATTCAGATTCGTTCTAGGGTTGTTGTTTTCTATAACTCGTTTATAGTGCCATTTAACCTCAAAAATACCAAAATGAAGTGTTTTGTAGGTTTGCTTGGTGACCAAGCAAAATTTATGTTTTCTTCATTCTGCGGAAAATCACATACGTTAGTTCTCAAAAACTCTATAGTTTATCCCACTATAATGTGGAAAGTACACTTTCATCGATTCACTCATTCTCTCTTTTTGAAAAGTCTCACGAGTTGCAAAAGAGTTAACCATGACCAATTCACATTCGTTCTAGGGTTGTTGTTTTCTATAACTCGTTTATAGTGCCATTTAACCTCGAAAATACCAAAATGAAGTGTTTTGTAGGATTGCTTGGTGACCAAGCAAACTTTATGTTTTCTTCATTTTGCGGAAATTTCGTACGTTAGTTCTCATAAACTCTATAGTTTATCCCACTATAATGTGGAAAGTGCAATTTCATCGATTCACTCATTCTCTCTTTTTGAAAAGTTCCACGAGTTGCAAAAGAGTTAACCATGATCAATTCACATTCGTTCTAGGGCTGTTGTTTTCTATAACTCGTTTATAGTGCCATTTAACCTCGAAAATACCAAAATGAAGTTTTTTGTAGGATTGCTTGGTGACCAAGCAAACTTTATGTTTTCTTCATTTTGCGGAAAATCACATACGTTAGTTCTCAAAAACTCTATAGTTTATCCCACTATAATGTGGAAAGTGCACTTTCATCGATTCACTCATTCTCTCTTTTTGAAAAGTCTCACGAGTTGCAAAAGAGTTAACCATGACCAATTCAGATTCGTTCTAGGGTTGTTGTTTTCTATAACTCGTTTATAGTGCCATTTAACCTCAAAAATACCAAAATGAAGTGTTTGGTAGGTTTGCTTGGTGACCAAGCAAAATTTATGTTTTCTTCATTCTGCGGAAAATCACATACGTTAGTTCTCAAAAACTCTATAGTTTATCCCACTATAATGTGGAAAGTACACTTTCATCGATTCACTCATTCTCTCTTTTTGAAAAGTCTCACGAGTTGCAAAAGAGTTAACCATGACCAATTCACATTCGTTCTACGGTTGTTGTTTTCTATAACTCGTTTATAGTGCCATTTAACCTCGAAAATACCAAAATGAAGTGTTTTGTAGGATTGCTTGGTGACCAATCAAACTTTATGTTTTCTTCATTTTGCGGAAATTTCATACGCTAGTTCTCAAAAACTCTATAGCCAATAAAAAGGTATGGAATATAAAAGAAAAAAGAAAAACCTAAAACCATAAGCTCAAAAACTCTATAGTTTATCCCACTATAATGTGGAAAGTGCAATTTCATCGATTCACTCATTCTCTCTTTTTGAAAAGTTCCACGAGTTGCAAAAGAGTTAACCATGATCAATTCACATTCGTTCTAGGGTTGTTGTTTTCTATAACTCGTTTATAGTGCCATTTAACCTCGAAAATACCAAAATGAAGTGTTTTGTAGGATTGCTTGGTGACCAAGCAAACTTTACGTTTTCTTTATTTTGCGGAAAATCACATTCGTTAGTGTTCAAAAACTCTATAGTTTATCCCACTATAATGTGGAAAGTACACTTTGATCGATTCACTCATTTTCTCTTTTTGAAAAGTCTCACGAGTTGCAAAAGAGTTATCCATGACCAATTCACATTCTTTCTAGGGTTGTTGTTTTCTATAACTCGTTTATAGTGCCATTTAACCTCGAAAATACCAAAATGAAGTGTTTTGTAGGATTGCTTGGTGACCAAGCAAACTTTATGTTTTCTTCATTTTGCGGAAATTTCATACGTTAGTTCTCAAAAACTCTATAGTTTATCCCACTATAATGTGGAAAGTGCAATTTCATCGATTCACTCATTCTCTCTTTTTGAAAAGTTCCACGAGTTGCAAAAGAGTTAACCGTGATCAATTCACATTCGTTCTAGGGTTGTTGTTTTCTATAACTCGTTTATAGTGCCATTTAACCTCGAAAATACCAAAATGAAGTGTTTTGTAGGATTGCTTGGTGACCAAGCAAACTTTATGTTTTCTTCATTTTGCGGAAAATCACATACGTTAGTTCTCAAAAACTCTATAGTTTATCCCACTATAATGTGGAAAGTGCACTTTCATCGATTCACTCATTCTCTCTTTTTGAAAAGTCTCACGAGTTGCAAAAGAGTTATCCATGACCAATTCACATTCTTTCTAGGGTTGTTGTTTTCTATAACTCGTTTATAGTGCAATTTAACCTCGAAAATACCAAAATGAAGTGTTTTGTAGGATTGCTTGGTGACCAAGCAAACTTTATGTTTTCTTCATTTTGCGGAAATTTCATACGTTAGTTCTCAAAAACTCTATAGTTTATCCCACTATAATGTGGAAAGTGCAATTTCATCGATTCACTCATTCTCTCTTTTTGAAAAGTTCCACGAGTTGCAAAAGAGTTAACCATGATCAATTCACATTCGTTCTAGGGTTGTTGTTTTCTATAACTCGTTTATAGTGCCATTTAACCTCGAAAATACCAAAATGAAGTGTTTTGTAGGATTGCTTGGTGACCAAGCAAACTTTATGTTTTCTTCATTTTGCGGAAATTTCATACGTTAGTTCTCAAAAACTCTATAGTTTATCCCACTATAATGTGGAAAGTGCAATTTCATCGATTCACTCATTCTCTCTTTTTGAAAAGTTCCACGAGTTGCAAAAGAGTTAACCATGATCAATTCACATTCGTTCTAGGGTTGTTGTTTTCTATAACTCGTTTATAGTGCCATTTAACCTCGAAAATACCAAAATGAAGTGTTTTATAGGATTGCTTGGTGACCAAGCAAACTTTATGTTTTCTTCATTTTGCGGAAAATCACATACGTTAGTTCTCAAAAACTCTATAGTTTATCCCACTATAATGTGGAAAGTGCACTTTCATCGATTCACTCATTCTCTCTTTTTGAAAAGTCTCACGAGTTGCAAAAGAGTTAACCATGACCAATTCAGATTCGTTCTAGGGTTGTTGTTTTCTATAACTCGTTTATAGTGCCATTTAACCTCAAAAATACCAAAATGAAGTGTTTTGTAGGTTTGCTTGGTGACCAAGCAAAATTTATGTTTTCTTCATTCTGTGGAAAATCACATACGTTAGTTCTCAAAAACTCTATAGTTTATCCCACTATAATGTGGAAAGTACACTTTCATCGATTCACTCATTCTCTCTTTTTGAAAAGTCTCACGAGTTGCAAAAGAGTTAACCATGACCAATTCACATTCGTTCTACGGTTGTTGTTTTCTATAACTCGTTTATAGTGCCATTTAACCTCGAAAATACCAAAATAAAGTGTTTTGTAGGATTGCTTGGTGACCAATCAAACTTTATGTTTTCTTCATTTTGCGGAAATTTCATACGTTAGTTCTCAAAAACTCTATAGCCAATAAAAAGGTATGGAATATAAAAGAAAAAAGAAAAACCTAAAACCATAAGCTCAAAAACTCTATAGTTTATCCCACTATAATGTGGAAAGTGCAATTTCATCGATTCACTCATTCTCTCTTTTTGAAAAGTTCCACGAGTTGCAAAAGAGTTAACCATGATCAATTCACATTCGTTCTAGGGTTGTTGTTTTCTATAACTCGTTTATAGTGCCATTTAACCTCGAAAATACCAAAATGAAGTGTTTTGTAGGATTGCTTGGTGTCCAAGCAAACTTTACGTTTTCTTTATTTTGCGGAAAATCACATTCGTTAGTGTTCAAAAACTCTATAGTTTATCCCACTATAATGTGGAAAGTACACTTTCATCGATTCACTCATTTTCTCTTTTTGAAAAGTCTCACGAGTTGCAAAAGAGTTATCCATGACCAATTCACATTCTTTCTAGGGTTGTTGTTTTCTATAACTCGTTTATAGTGCCATTTAACCTCGAAAATACCAAAATGAAGTGTTTTGTAGGATTGCTTGGTGACCAAGCAAACTTTATGTTTTCTTCATTTTGCGGAAATTTCATACGTTAGTTCTCAAAAACTCTATAGTTTATCCCACTATAATGTGGAAAGTGCAATTTCATTGATTCACTCATTCTCTCTTTTTGAAAAGTTCCACGAGTTGCAAAAGAGTTAACCATGATCAATTCACATTCGTTCTAGGGTTGTTGTTTTCTATAACTCGTTTATAGTGCCATTTAACCTCGAAAATACCAAAATGAAGTGTTTTGTAGGATTGCTTGGTGACCAAGCAAACTTTATGTTTTCTTCATTTTGCGGAAAATCACATACGTTAGTTCTCAAAAACTCTATAGTTTATCCCACTATAATGTGGAAAGTGCACTTTCATCGATTCACTCATTCTCTCTTTTTGAAAAGTCTCACGAGTTGCAAAAGAGTTAACCATGACCAATTCAGATTCGTTCTAGGGTTGTTGTTTTCTATAACTCGTTTATAGTGCCATTTAACCTCAAAAATACCAAAATGAAGTGTTTTGTAGGTTTGCTTGGTGACCAAGCAAAATTTATGTTTTCTTCATTCTGCGGAAAATCACATACGTTAGTTCTCAAAAACTCTATAGTTTATCCCACTATAATGTGGAAAGTACACTTTCATCGATTCACTCATTCTCTCTTTTTGAAAAGTCTCACGAGTTGCAAAAGAGTTAACCATGACCAATTCACATTCGTTCTAGGGTTGTTGTTTTCTATAACTCGTTTATAGTGCCATTTAACCTCGAAAATACCAAAATGAAGTGTTTTGTAGGATTGCTTGGTGACCAAGCAAACTTTATGTTTTCTTCATTTTGCGGAAATTTCGTACGTTAGTTCTCATAAACTCTATAGTTTATCCCACTATAATGTGGAAAGTGCAATTTCATCGATTCACTCATTCTCTCTTTTTGAAAAGTTCCACGAGTTGCAAAAGAGTTAACCATGATCAATTCACATTCGTTCTAGGGCTGTTGTTTTCTATAACTCGTTTATAGTGCCATTTAACCTCGAAAATACCAAAATGAAGTTTTTTGTAGGATTGCTTGGTGACCAAGCAAACTTTATGTTTTCTTCATTTTGCGGAAAATCACATACGTTAGTTCTCAAAAACTCTATAGTTTATCCCACTATAATGTGGAAAGTGCACTTTCATCGATTCACTCATTCTCTCTTTTTGAAAAGTCTCACGAGTTGCAAAAGAGTTAACCATGACCAATTCAGATTCGTTCTAGGGTTGTTGTTTTCTATAACTCGTTTATAGTGCCATTTAACCTCAAAAATACCAAAATGAAGTGTTTGGTAGGTTTGCTTGGTGACCAAGCAAAATTTATGTTTTCTTCATTCTGCGGAAAATCACATACGTTAGTTCTCAAAAACTCTATAGTTTATCCCACTATAATGTGGAAAGTACACTTTCATCGATTCACTCATTCTCTCTTTTTGAAAAGTCTCACGAGTTGCAAAAGAGTTAACCATGACCAATTCACATTCGTTCTACGGTTGTTGTTTTCTATAACTCGTTTATAGTGCCATTTAACCTCGAAAATACCAAAATGAAGTGTTTTGTAGGATTGCTTGGTGACCAATCAAACTTTATGTTTTCTTCATTTTGCGGAAATTTCATACGCTAGTTCTCAAAAACTCTATAGCCAATAAAAAGGTATGGAATATAAAAGAAAAAAGAAAAACCTAAAACCATAAGCTCAAAAACTCTATAGTTTATCCCACTATAATGTGGAAAGTGCAATTTCATCGATTCACTCATTCTCTCTTTTTGAAAAGTTCCACGAGTTGCAAAAGAGTTAACCATGATCAATTCACATTCGTTCTAGGGTTGTTGTTTTCTATAACTCGTTTATAGTGCCATTTAACCTCGAAAATACCAAAATGAAGTGTTTTGTAGGATTGCTTGGTGACCAAGCAAACTTTACGTTTTCTTTATTTTGCGGAAAATCACATTCGTTAGTGTTCAAAAACTCTATAGTTTATCCCACTATAATGTGGAAAGTACACTTTGATCGATTCACTCATTTTCTCTTTTTGAAAAGTCTCACGAGTTGCAAAAGAGTTATCCATGACCAATTCACATTCTTTCTAGGGTTGTTGTTTTCTATAACTCGTTTATAGTGCCATTTAACCTCGAAAATACCAAAATGAAGTGTTTTGTAGGATTGCTTGGTGACCAAGCAAACTTTATGTTTTCTTCATTTTGCGGAAATTTCATACGTTAGTTCTCAAAAACTCTATAGTTTATCCCACTATAATGTGGAAAGTGCAATTTCATCGATTCACTCATTCTCTCTTTTTGAAAAGTTCCACGAGTTGCAAAAGAGTTAACCATGATCAATTCACATTCGTTCTAGGGTTGTTGTTTTCTATAACTCGTTTATAGTGCCATTTAACCTCGAAAATACCAAAATGAAGTGTTTTGTAGGATTGCTTGGTGACCAAGCAAACTTTACTTTTTCTTTATTTTGCGGAAAATCACATTCTTTAGTGTTCAAAAACTCTATAGTTTATCCCACTATAATGTGGAAAGTACACTTTCATCGATTCACTCATTTTCTCTTTTTGAAAAGTCTCACGAGTTGCAAAAGAGTTATCCATGACCAATTCACATTCTTTCTACGGTTGTTGTTTTCTATAACTCGTTTATAGTACCATTTAACCTCGAAAATACCAAAATGAAGTGTTTTGTAGGATTGCTTGGTGACCAAGCAAACTTTACGTTTTCTTTATTTTGCGGAAAATCACATTCGTTAGTGTTCAAAAACTCTATAGTTTATCCCACTATAATGTGGAAAGTGCACTTTCATCGATTCACTCATTCTCTCTTTTTGAAAAGTCTCACGAGTTGCAAAAGAGTTAACCATGACCAATTCAGATTCGTTCTAGGGTTGTTGTTTTCTATAACTCGTTTATAGTGCCATTTAACCTCAAAAATACCAAAATGAAGTGTTTTGTAGGTTTGCTTGGTGACCAAGCAAAATTTATGTTTTCATCATTCTGCGGAAAATCACATACGTTAGTTCTCAAAAACTCTATAGTTTATCCCACTATAATGTGGAAAGTACACTTTCATCGATTCACTCATTCTCTCTTTTTGAAAAGTCTCACGAGTTGCAAAAGAGTTAACCATGACCAATTCACATTCGTTCTAGGGTTGTTGTTTTCTATAACTCGTTTATAGTGCCATTTAACCTCGAAAATACCAAAATAAAGTGTTTTGTAGGATTGCTTGGTGACCAATCAAACTTTATGTTTTCTTCATTTTGCGGAAATTTCATACGTTAGTTCTCAAAAACTCTATAGCCAATAAAAAGGTATGGAATATAAAAGAAAAAAGAAAAACCTAAAACCATAAGCTCAAAAACTCTATAGTTTATCCCACTATAATGTGGAAAGTGCAATTTCATCGATTCACTCATTCTCCCTTTTTGAAAAGTTCCACGAGTTGCAAAAGAGTTAACCATGATCAATTCACATTCGTTCTAGGGTTGTTGTTTTCTATAACTCGTTTATAGTGCCATTTAACCTCGAAAATACCAAAATGAAGTGTTTTGTAGGATTGCTTGGTGACCAAGCAAACTTTACGTTTTATTTATTTTGCGGAAAATCACATTCGTTAGTGTTCAAAAACTCTATAGTTTATCCCACTATAATGTGGAAAGTACACTTTCATCGATTCACTCATTTTCTCTTTTTGAAAAGTCTCACGAGTTGCAAAAGAGTTATCCATGACCAATTCACATTCTTTCTAGGGTTGTTGTTTTCTATAACTCGTTTATTGTGCCATTTAACCTCGTAAATACCAAAATGAAGTGTTTTGTAGGATTGCTTGGTGACCAAGCAAACTTTATGTTTTCTTCATTTTGCGGAAAATCACATACGTTAGTTCTCAAAACCTCTATAGTTTATCCCACTATAATGTGGAAAGTACACTTTCATCGATTCACTCATTTTCTCTTTTTGAAAAGTCTCACGAGTTGCAAAAGAGTTATCCATGACCAATTCACATTCTTTCTAGGGTTGTTGTTTTCTATAACTCGTTTATAGTGCCATTTAACCTCGAAAATACCAAAATGAAGTGTTTTGTAGGATTGCTTGGTGACCAAGCAAACTTTACGTTTTCTTTATTTTGCGGAAAATCACATTCGTTAGTGTTCAAAAACTCTATAGTTTATCCCACTATAATGTGGAAAGTGCACTTTCATCGATTCACTCATTCTCTCTTTTTGAAAAGTCTCACGAGTTGCAAAAGAGTTAACCATGACCAATTCAGATTCGTTCTAGGGTTGTTGTTTTCTATAACTCGTTTATAGTGCCATTTAACCTCAAAAATACCAAAATGAAGTGTTTTGTAGGTTTGCTTGGTGACCAAGCAAAATTTATGTTTTCATCATTCTGCGGAAAATCACATACGTTAGTTCTCAAAAACTCTATAGTTTATCCCACTATAATGTGGAAAGTACACTTTCATCGATTCACTCATTCTCTCTTTTTGAAAAATCTCACGAGTTGCAAAAGAGTTAACCATGACCAATTCACATTCGTTCTAGGGTTGTTGTTTTCTATAACTCGTTTATAGTGCCATTTAACCTCGAAAATACCAAAATAAAGTGTTTTGTAGGATTGCTTGGTGACCAATCAAACTTTATGTTTTCTTCATTTTGCGGAAATTTCATACGTTAGTTCTCAAAAACTCTATAGCCAATAAAAAGGTATGGAATATAAAAGAAAAACCTAAAACCATAAGCTCAAAAACTCTATAGTTTATCCCACTATAATGTGGAAAGTGCAATTTCATCGATTCACTCATTCTCTCTTTTTGAAACGTTCCACGAGTTGCAAAAGAGTTAACCATGATCAATTCACATTCGTTCTAGGGTTGTTGTTTTCTATAACTCGTTTATAGTGCCATTTAACCTCGAAAATACCAAAATGAAGTGTTTTGTAGGATTGCTTGGTGACCAAGCAAACTTTATGTTTTCTTCATTTTGCGGAAATTTCATACGTTAGTTCTCATAAACTCTATAGTTTATCCCACTATAATGTGGAAAGTGCAATTTCATCGATTCACTCATTCTCTCTTTTTGAAAAGTTCCACGAGTTGCAAAAGAGTTAACCATGATCAATTCACATTCGTTCTAGGGTTGTTGTTTCTATAACTCGTTTATAGTGCCATTTAACCTCGAAAATACCAAAATGAAGTGTTTTGTAGGATTGCTTGGTGACCAAGCAAACTTTATGTTTTCTTCATTTTGCGGAAAATCACATACGTTAGTTCTCAAAAACTCTATAGTTTATCCCACTATAATGTGGAAAGTGCACTTTCATCGATTCACTCATTCTCTCTTTTTGAAAAGTCTCACGAGTTGCAAAAGAGTTAACCATGACCAATTCAGATTCGTTCTAGGGTTGTTGTTTTCTATAACTCGTTTATAGTGCCATTTAACCTCAAAAATACCAAAATGAAGTGTTTTGTAGGTTTGCTTGGTGACCAAGCAAAATTTATGTTTTCTTCATTCTGCGGAAAATCACATACGTTAGTTCTCAAAAACTCTATAGTTTATCCCACTATAATGTGGAAAGTACACTTTCATCGATTCACTCATTCTCTCTTTTTGAAAAGTCTCACGAGTTGCAAAAGAGTTAACCATGACCAATTCACATTCGTTCTAGGGTTTTTGTTTTCTATAACTCGTTTATAGTGCCATTTAACCTCGAAAATACCAAAATGAAGTGTTTTGTAGGATTGCTTGGTGACCAATCAAACTTTATGTTTTCTTCATTTTGCGGAAATTTCATACGTTAGTTCTCAAAAACTCTATAGCCAATAAAAAGGTATGGAATATAAAAGAAAAAAGAAAAACCTAAAACCATAAGCTCAAAAACTCTATAGTTTATCCCACTATAATGTGGAAAGTGCAATTTCATCGATTCACTCATTCTCTCTTTTTGAAAAGTTTCACGAGTTGCAAAAGAGTTAACCATGATCAATTCACATTCGTTCTAGGGTTGTTGTTTTCTATAACTCGTTTATAGTGCCATTTAACCTCGAAAATACCAAAATGAAGTGTTTTGTAGGATTGCTTGGTGACCAAGCAAACTTTACGTTTTCTTTATTTTGCGGAAAATCACATTCGTTAGTGTTCAAAAACTCTATAGTTTATCCCACTATAATGTGGAAAGTACACTTTCATCGATTCACTCATTTTCTCTTTTTGAAAAGTCTCACGAGTTGCAAAAGAGTTATCCATGACCAATTCACATTCTTTCTAGGGTTGTTGTTTTCTATAACTCGTTTATAGTGCCATTTAACCTCGAAAATACCAAAATGAAGTGTTTTGTAGGATTGCTTGGTGACCAAGCAAACTTTATGTTTTCTTCATTTTGCGGAAATTTCATACGTTAGTTCTCAAAAACTCTATAGTTTATCCCACTATAATGTGGAAAGTGCAATTTCATCGATTCACTCATTCTCTCTTTTTGAAAAGTTCCACGAGTTGCAAAAGAGTTAACCATGATCAATTCACATTCGTTCTAGGGTTGTTGTTTTCTATAACTCGTTTATAGTGCCATTTAACCTCGAAAATACCAAAATGAAGTGTTTTGTAGGATTGCTTGGTGACCAAGCAAACTTTACTTTTTCTTTATTTTGCGGAAAATCACATTCGTTAGTGTTCAAAAACTCTATAGTTTATCCCACTATAATGTGGAAAGTACACTTTCATCGATTCACTCATTTTCTCTTTTTGAAAAGTCTCACGAGTTGCAAAAGAGTTATCCATGACCAATTCACATTCTTTCTAGGGTTGTTGTTTTCTATAACTCGTTTATAGTGCCATTTAACCTCGAAAATACCAAAATGAAGTGTTTTGTAGGATTGCTTGGTGACCAAGCAAACTTTACGTTTTCTTTATTTTGCGGAAAATCACATTCGTTAGTGTTCAAAAACTCTATAGTTTATCCCACTATAATGTGGAAAGTGCACTTTCATCGATTCACTCATTCTCTCTTTTTGAAAAGTCTCACGAGTTGCAAAAGAGTTAACCATGACCAATTCAGATTCGTTCTAGGGTTGTTGTTTTCTATAACTCGTTTATAGTGCCATTTAACCTCAAAAATACCAAAATTAAGTGTTTTGTAGGTTTGCTTGGTGACCAAGCAAAATTTATGTTTTCATCATTCTGCGGAAAATCACATACGTTAGTTCTCAAAAACTCTATAGTTTATCCCACTATAATGTGGAAAGTGCAATTTCATCGATTCACTCATTCTCTCTTTTTGAAAAGTTCCACGAGTTGCAAAAGAGTTAACCATGATCAATTCACATTCGTTCTAGGGTTGTTGTTTTCTATAACTCGTTTATAGTGCCATTTAACCTCGAAAATACCAAAATGAAGTGTTTTGTAGGATTGCTTGGTGACCAAGCAAACTTTACGTTTTATTTATTTTGCGGAAAATCACATTCGTTAGTGTTCAAAAACTCTATAGTTTATCCCACTATAATGTGGAAAGTACACTTTCATCGATTCACTCATTTTCTCTTTTTAAAAAGTCTCACGAGTTGCAAAATAGTTATCCATGACCAATTCACATTCTTTCTAGGGTTGTTGTTTTCTATAACTCGTTTATAGTGCCATTTAACCTCGTAAATACCAAAATGAAGTGTTTTGTAGGATTGCTTGGTGACCAAGCAAACTTTATGTTTTCTTCATTTTGCGGAAATTTCATACGTTAGTTCTCAAAAACTCTATAGTTTATCCCACTATAATGTGGAAAGTGCAATTTCATCGATTCACTCATTCTCTCTTTTTGAAAAGTTCCACGAGTTGCAAAAGAGTTAACCATGATCAATTCACATTCGTTCTAGGGTTGTTGTTTTCTATAACTCGTTTATAGTGCCATTTAACCTCGAAAATACCAAAATGAAGTGTTTTGTAGGATTGCTTGGTGACCAAGCAAACTTTACGTTTTCTTTATTTTGCGGAAAATCACATTCGTTAGTGTTCAAAAACTCTATAGTTTATCCCACTATAATGTGGAAAGTACACTTTCATCGATTCACTCATTTTCTCTTTTTGAAAAGTCTCACGAGTTGCAAAAGAGTTATCCATGACCAATTCACATTCTTTCTAGGGTTGTTGTTTTCTATAACTCGTTTATAGTGCCATTTAACCTCGAAAATACCAAAATGAAGTGTTTTGTAGGATTGCTTGGTGACCAAGCAAACTTTACGTTTTCTTTATTTTGCGGAAAATCACATTCGTTAGTGTTCAAAAACTCTATAGTTTATCCCACTATAATGTGGAAAGTGCACTTTCATCGATTCACTCATTCTCTCTTTTTGAAAAGTCTCACGAGTTGCAAAAGAGTTAACCATGACCAATTCAGATTCGTTCTAGGGTTGTTGTTTTCTATAACTCGTTTATAGTGCCATTTAACCTCAAAAATACCAAAATGAAGTGTTTTGTAGGTTTGCTTGGTGACCAAGCAAAATTTATGTTTTCTTCATTCTGCGGAAAATCACATACGTTAGTTCTCAAAAACTCTATAGTTTATCCCACTATAATGTGGAAAGTACACTTTCATCGATTCACTCATTCTCTCTTTTTGAAAAGTCTCACGAGTTGCAAAAGAGTTAACCATGACCAATTCACATTCGTTCTAGGGTTGTTGTTTTCTATAACTCGTTTATAGTGCCATTTAACCTCGAAAATACCAAAATAAAGTGTTTTGTAGGATTGCTTGGTGACCAATCAAACTTTATGTTTTCTTCATTTTGCGGAAATTTCATACGTTAGTTCTCAAAAACTCTATAGCCAATAAAAAGGTATGGAATATAAAAGAAAAAAGAAAAACCTAAAACCATAAGCTCAAAAACTCTATAGTTTATCCCACTATAATGTGGAAAGTGCAATTTCATCGATTCACTCATTCTCTCTTTTTGAAAAGTTCCACGAGTTGCAAAAGAGTTAACCATGATCAATTCACATTCGTTCTAGGGTTGTTGTTTTCTATAACTCGTTTATAGTGCCATTTAACCTCGAAAATACCAAAATGAAGTGTTTTGTAGGATTGCTTGGTGACCAAGCAAACTTTACGTTTTATTTATTTTGCGGAAAATCACATTCGTTAGTGTTCAAAAACTCTATAGTTTATCCCACTATAATGTGGAAAGTACACTTTCATCGATTCACTCATTTTCTCTTTTTGAAAAGTCTCACGAGTTGCAAAAGAGTTATCCATGACCAATTCACATTCTTTCTAGGGTTGTTGTTTTCTATAACTCGTTTATAGTGCCATTTAACCTCGTAAATACCAAAATGAAGTGTTTTGTAGGATTGCTTGGTGACCAAGCAAACTTTATGTTTTCTTCATTTTGCGGATATTTCATACGTTAGTTCTCAAAAACTCTATAGTTTATCCCACTATAATGTGGAAAGTGCAATTTCATCGATTCACTCATTCTCTCTTTTTGAAAAGTTCCACGAGTTGCAAAAGAGTTAACCATGATCAATTCACATTCGTTCTAGGGTTGTTGTTTTCTATAACTCGTTTATAGTGCCATTTAACCTCGAAAATACCAAAATGAAGTGTTTTGTAGGATTGCTTGGTGACCAAGCAAACTTTACGTTTTCTTTATTTTGCGGAAAATCACATTCGTTAGTGTTCAAAAACTCTATAGTTTATCCCACTATAATGTGGAAAGTACACTTTCATCGATTCACTCATTTTCTCTTTTTGAAAAGTCTCACGAGTTGCAAAAGAGTTATCCATGACCAATTCACATTCTTTCTAGGGTTGTTGTTTTCTATAACTCGTTTATAGTGCCATTTAACCTCGAAAATACCAAAATGAAGTGTTTTGTAGGATTGCTTGGTGACCAAGCAAACTTTACGTTTTATTTATTTTGCGGAAAATCACATTCGTTAGTGTTCAAAAACTCTATAGTTTATCCCACTATAATGTGGAAAGTGCACTTTCATCGATTCACTCATTCTCTCTTTTTGAAAAGTCTCACGAGTTGCAAAAGAGTTAACCATGACCAATTCAGATTCGTTCTAGGGTTGTTGTTTTCTATAACTCGTTTATAGTGCCATTTAACCTCAAAAATACCAAAATGAAGTGTTTTGTAGGTTTGCTTGGTGACCAAGCAAAATTTATGTTTTCTTCATTCTGCGGAAAATCACATACGTTAGTTCTCAAAAACTCTATAGTTTATCCCACTATAATGTGGAAAGTACACTTTCATCGATTCACTCATTCTCTCTTTTTGAAAAGTCTCACGAGTTGCAAAAGAGTTATCCATGACCAATTCACATTCTTTCTAGGGTTGTTGTTTTCTATAACTCGTTTATAGTGCCATTTAACCTCGAAAATACCAAAATGAAGTGTTTTGTAGGATTGCTTGGTGACCAAGCAAACTTTACGTTTTCTTTATTTTGCGGAAAATCACATTCGTTAGTGTTCAAAAACTCTATAGTTTATCCCACTATAATGTGGAAAGTACACTTTCATCGATTCACTCATTTTCTCTTTTTGAAAAGTCTCACGAGTTGCAAAAGAGTTATCCATGACCAATTCACATTCTTTCTAGGGTTGTTGTTTTCTATAACTCGTTTATAGTGCCATTTAACCTCGAAAATACCAAAATGAAGTGTTTTGTAGGATTGCTTGGTGACCAAGCAAACTTTACGTTTTATTTATTTTGCGGAAAATCACATTCGTTAGTGTTCAAAAACTCTATAGTTTATCCCACTATAATGTGGAAAGTGCACTTTCATCGATTCACTCATTCTCTCTTTTTGAAAAGTCTCACGAGTTGCAAAAGAGTTAACCATGACCAATTCAGATTCGTTCTAGGGTTGTTGTTTTCTATAACTCGTTTATAGTGCCATTTAACCTCAAAAATACCAAAATGAAGTGTTTTGTAGGTTTGCTTGGTGACCAAGCAAAATTTATGTTTTCTTCATTCTGCGGAAAATCACATACGTTAGTTCTCAAAAACTCTATAGTTTATCCCACTATAATGTGGAAAGTACACTTTCATCGATTCACTCATTCTCTCTTTTTGAAAAGTCTCACGAGTTGCAAAAGAGTTAACCATGACCAATTCACATTCGTTCTAGGGTTGTTGTTTTCTATAACTCGTTTATAGTGCCATTTAACCTCGAAAATACCAAAATGAAGTGTTTTGTAGGATTGCTTGGTGACCAATCAAACTTTATGTTTTCTTCATTTTGTGGAAATTTCATACGTTAGTTCTCAAAAACTCTATAGCCAATAAAAAGGTATGGAATATAAAAGAAAAAAGAAAAACCTAAAACCATAAGCTCAAAAACTCTATAGTTTATCCCACTATAATGTGGAAAGTGCAATTTCATCGATTCACTCATTCTCTCTTTTTGAAAAGTACCACGAGTTGCAAAAGAGTTAACCATGATCAATTCACATTCGTTCTAGGGTTGTTGTTTTCTATAACTCGTTTATAGTGCCATTTAACCTCGAAAATACCAAAATGAAGTGTTTTGTAGGTTTGCTTGGTGACCAAGCAAAATTTATGTTTTCTTCATTCTGCGGAAAATCACATACGTTAGTTCTCAAAAACTCTATAGTTTTATCCCACTATAATGTGGAAAGTACACTTTCATCGATTCACTCATTTTCTCTTTTTGAAAAGTCTCACGAGTTGCAAAAGAGTTATCCATGACCAATTCACATTCTTTCTAGGGTTGTTGTTTTCTATAACTCGTTTATAGTGCCATTTAACCTCGAAAATACCAAAATGAAGTGTTTTGTAGGATTGCTTGGTGACCAAGCAAACTTTATGTTTTCTTCATTTTGCGGAAATTTCATACGTTAGTTCTCAAAAACTCTATAGTTTATCCCACTATAATGTGGAAAGTGCAATTTCATCGATTCACTCATTCTCTCTTTTTGAAAAGTTCCACGAGTTGCAAAAGAGTTAACCATGATCAATTCACATTCGTTCTAGGGTTGTTGTTTTCTATAACTCGTTTATAGTGCCATTTAACCTCGAAAATACCAAAATGAAGTGTTTTGTAGGATTGCTTGGTGACCAAGCAAACTTTATGTTTTCTTCATTTTGCGGAAATTTCATACGTTAGTTCTCATAAACTCTATAGTTTATCCCACTATAATGTGGAAAGTGCAATTTCATCGATTCACTCATTCTCTCTTTTTGAAAAGTTCCACGAGTTGCAAAAGAGTTAACCATGATCAATTCACATTCGTTCTAGGGTTGTTGTTTTCTATAACTCGTTTATAGTGCCATTTAACCTCGAAAATACCAAAATGAAGTGTTTTGTAGGATTGCTTGGTGACCAAGCAAACTTTATGTTTTCTTCATTTTGCGGAAAATCACATACGTTAGTTCTCAAAAACTCTATAGTTTATCCCACTATAATGTGGAAAGTGCACTTTCATCGATTCACTCATTCTCTCTTTTTGAAAAGTCTCACGAGTTGCAAAAGAGTTAACCATGACCAATTCAGATTCGTTCTAGGGTTGTTGTTTTCTATAACTCGTTTATAGTGCCATTTAACCTCAAAAATACCAAAATGAAGTGTTTTGTAGGTTTGCTTGGTGACCAAGCAAAATTTATGTTTTCTTCATTCTGCGGAAAATCACATACGTTAGTTCTCAAAAACTCTATAGTTTATCCCACTATAATGTGGAAAGTACACTTTCATCGATTCACTCATTCTCTCTTTTTGAAAAGTCTCACGAGTTGCAAAAGAGTTAACCATGACCAATTCACATTCGTTCTAGGGTTTTTGTTTTCTATAACTCGTTTATAGTGCCATTTAACCTCGAAAATACCAAAATGAAGTGTTTTGTAGGATTGCTTGGTGACCAATCAAACTTTATGTTTTCTTCATTTTGCGGAAATTTCATACGTTAGTTCTCAAAAACTCTATAGCCAATAAAAAGGTATGGAATATAAAAGAAAAAAGAAAAACCTAAAACCATAAGCTCAAAAACTCTATAGTTTATCCCACTATAATGTGGAAAGTGCAATTTCATCGATTCACTCATTCTCTCTTTTTGAAAAGTTTCACGAGTTGCAAAAGAGTTAACCATGATCAATTCACATTCGTTCTAGGGTTGTTGTTTTCTATAACTCGTTTATAGTGCCATTTAACCTCGAAAATACCAAAATGAAGTGTTTTGTAGGATTGCTTGGTGACCAAGCAAACTTTACGTTTTCTTTATTTTGCGGAAAATCACATTCGTTAGTGTTCAAAAACTCTATAGTTTATCCCACTATAATGTGGAAAGTACACTTTCATCGATTCACTCATTTTCTCTTTTTGAAAAGTCTCACGAGTTGCAAAAGAGTTATCCATGACCAATTCACATTCTTTCTAGGGTTGTTGTTTTCTATAACTCGTTTATAGTGCCATTTAACCTCGAAAATACCAAAATGAAGTGTTTTGTAGGATTGCTTGGTGACCAAGCAAACTTTATGTTTTCTTCATTTTGCGGAAATTTCATACGTTAGTTCTCAAAAACTCTATAGTTTATCCCACTATAATGTGGAAAGTGCAATTTCATCGATTCACTCATTCTCTCTTTTTGAAAAGTTCCACGAGTTGCAAAAGAGTTAACCATGATCAATTCACATTCGTTCTAGGGTTGTTGTTTTCTATAACTCGTTTATAGTGCCATTTAACCTCGAAAATACCAAAATGAAGTGTTTTGTAGGATTGCTTGGTGACCAAGCAAACTTTACTTTTTCTTTATTTTGCGGAAAATCACATTCGTTAGTGTTCAAAAACTCTATTGTTTATCCCACTATAATGTGGAAAGTACACTTTCATCGATTCACTCATTTTCTCTTTTTGAAAAGTCTCACGAGTTGCAAAAGAGTTATCCATGACCAATTCACATTCTTTCTAGGGTTGTTGTTTTCTATAACTCGTTTATAGTGCCATTTAACCTCGAAAATACCAAAATGAAGTGTTTTGTAGGATTGCTTGGTGACCAAGCAAACTTTACGTTTTCTTTATTTTGCGGAAAATCACATTCGTTAGTGATCAAAAACTCTATAGTTTATCCCACTATAATGTGGAAAGTACACTTTCATCGATTCACTCATTTTCTCTTTTTGAAAAGTCTCACGAGTTGCAAAAGAGTTATCCATGACCAATTCACATTCTTTCTAGGGTTGTTGTTTTCTATAACTCGTTTATAGTGCCATTTAACCTCGAAAATACCAAAATGAAGTGTTTTGTAGGATTGCTTGGTGACCAAGCAAACTTTATGTTTTCTTCATTTTGCGGAAATTTCATACGTTAGTTCTCAAAAACTCTATAGTTTATCCCACTATAATGTGGAAAGTGCAATTTCATCGATTCACTCATTCTCTCTTTTTGAAAAGTTCCACGAGTTGCAAAAGAGTTAACCATGATCAATTCACATTCGTTCTAGGGTTGTTGTTTTCTATAACTCGTTTATAGTGCCATTTAACCTCGAAAATACCAAAATGAAGTGTTTTGTAGGATTGCTTGGTGACCAAGCAAACTTTACTTTTTCTTTATTTTGCGGAAAATCACATTCGTTAGTGTTCAAAAACTCTATAGTTTATCCCACTATAATGTGGAAAGTACACTTTCATCGATTCACTCATTTTCTCTTTTTGAAAAGTCTCACGAGTTGCAAAAGAGTTATCCATGACCAATTCACATTCTTTCTAGGGTTGTTGTTTTCTATAACTCGTTTATAGTGCCATTTAACCTCGAAAATACCAAAATGAAGTGTTTTGTAGGATTGCTTGGTGACCAAGCAAACTTTACGTTTTCTTTATTTTGCGGAAAATCACATTCGTTAGTGTTCAAAAACTCTATAGTTTATCCCACTATAATGTGGAAAGTGCACTTTCATCGATTCACTCATTCTCTCTTTTTGAAAAGTCTCACGAGTTGCAAAAGAGTTAACCATGACCAATTCAGATTCGTTCTAGGGTTGTTGTTTTCTATAACTCGTTTATAGTGCCATTTAACCTCAAAAATACCAAAATGAAGTGTTTTGTAGGTTTGCTTGGTGACCAAGCAAAATTTATGTTTTCATCATTCTGCGGAAAATCACATACGTTAGTTCTCAAAAACTCTATAGTTTATCCCACTATAATGTGGAAAGTACACTTTCATCGATTCACTCATTCTCTCTTTTCGAAAAGTCTCACGAGTTGCAAAAGAGTTAACCATGACCAATTCACATTCGTTCTAGGGTTGTTGTTTTCTATAACTCGTTTATAGTGCCATTTAACCTCGAAAATACCAAAATAAAGTGTTTTGTAGGATTGCTTGGTGACCAATCAAACTTTATGTTTTCTTCATTTTGCGGAAATTTCATACGTTAGTTCTCAAAAACTCTATAGCCAATAAAAAGGTATGGAATATAAAAGAAAAAAGAAAAACCTAAAACCATAAGCTCAAAAACTCTATAGTTTATCCCACTATAATGTGGAAAGTGCAATTTCATCGATTCACTCATTCTCTCTTTTTGAAAAGTTCCACGAGTTGCAAAAGAGTTAACCATGATCAATTCACATTCGTTCTAGGGTTGTTGTTTTCTATAACTCGTTTATAGTGCCATTTAACCTCGAAAATACCAAAATGAAGTGTTTTGTAGGATTGCTTGGTGACCAAGCAAACTTTACGTTTTATTTATTTTGCGGAAAATCACATTCGTTAGTGTTCAAAAACTCTATAGTTTATCCCACTATAATGTGGAAAGTACACTTTCATCGATTCACTCATTTTCTCTTTTTGAAAAGTCTCACGAGTTGCAAAAGAGTTATCCATGACCAATTCACATTCTTTCTAGGGTTGTTGTTTTCTATAACTCGTTTATAGTGCCATTTAACCTCGTAAATACCAAAATGAAGTGTTTTGTAGGATTGCTTGGTGACCAAGCAAACTTTATGTTTTCTTCATTTTGCGGAAATTTCATACGTTAGTTCTCAAAAACTCTATAGTTTATCCCACTATAATGTGGAAAGTGCAATTTCATCGATTCACTCATTCTCTCTTTTTGAAAAGTTCCACGAGTTGCAAAAGAGTTAACCATGATCAATTCACATTCGTTCTAGGGTTGTTGTTTTCTATAACTCGTTTATAGTGCCATTTAACCTCGAAAATACCAAAATGAAGTGTTTTGTAGGATTGCTTGGTGACCAAGCAAACTTTACGTTTTCTTTATTTTGCGGAAAATCACATTCGTTAGTGTTCAAAAACTCTATAGTTTATCCCACTATAATGTGGAAAGTACACTTTCATCGATTCACTCATTTTCTCTTTTTGAAAAGTCTCACGAGTTGCAAAAGAGTTATCCATGACCAATTCACATTCTTTCTAGGGTTGTTGTTTTCTATAACTCGTTTATAGTGCCATTTAACCTCGAAAATACCAAAATGAAGTGTTTTGTAGGATTGCTTGGTGACCAAGCAAACTTTACGTTTTCTTTATTTTGCGGAAAATCACATTCGTTAGTGTTCAAAAACTCTATAGTTTATCCCACTATAATGTGGAAAGTGCACTTTCATCGATTCACTCATTCTCTCTTTTTGAAAAGTCTCACGAGTTGCAAAAGAGTTAACCATGACCAATTCAGATTCGTTCTAGGGTTGTTGTTTTCTATAACTCGTTTATAGTGCCATTTAACCTCAAAAATACCAAAATGAAGTGTTTTGTAGGTTTGCTTGGTGACCAAGCAAAATTTATGTTTTCTTCATTCTGCGGAAAATCACATACGTTAGTTCTCAAAAACTCTATAGTTTATCCCACTATAATGTGGAAAGTACACTTTCATCGATTCACTCATTCTCTCTTTTTGAAAAGTCTCACGAGTTGCAAAAGAGTTAACCATGACCAATTCACATTCGTTCTAGGGTTGTTGTTTTCTATAACTCGTTTATAGTGCCATTTAACCTCGAAAATACCAAAATAAAGTGTTTTGTAGGATTGCTTGGTGACCAATCAAACTTTATGTTTTCTTCATTTTGCGGAAATTTCATACGTTAGTTCTCAAAAACTCTATAGCCAATAAAAAGGTATGGAATATAAAAGAAAAAAGAAAAACCTAAAACCATAAGCTCAAAAACTCTATAGTTTATCCCACTATAATGTGGAAAGTGCAATTTCATCGATTCACTCATTCTCTCTTTTTGAAAAGTTCCACGAGTTGCAAAAGAGTTAACCATGATCAATTCACATTCGTTCTAGGGTTGTTGTTTTCTATAACTCGTTTATAGTGCCATTTAACCTCGAAAATACCAAAATGAAGTGTTTTGTAGGATTGCTTGGTGACCAAGCAAACTTTACGTTTTATTTATTTTGCGGAAAATCACATTCGTTAGTGTTCAAAAACTCTATAGTTTATCCCACTATAATGTGGAAAGTACACTTTCATCGATTCACTCATTTTCTCTTTTTGAAAAGTCTCACGAGTTGCAAAAGAGTTATCCATGACCAATTCACATTCTTTCTAGGGTTGTTGTTTTCTATAACTCGTTTATAGTGCCATTTAACCTCGTAAATACCAAAATGAAGTGTTTTGTAGGATTGCTTGGTGACCAAGCAAACTTTATGTTTTCTTCATTTTGCGGATATTTCATACGTTAGTTCTCAAAAACTCTATAGTTTATCCCACTATAATGTGGAAAGTGCAATTTCATCGATTCACTCATTCTCTCTTTTTGAAAAGTTCCACGAGTTGCAAAAGAGTTAACCATGATCAATTCACATTCGTTCTAGGGTTGTTGTTTTCTATAACTCGTTTATAGTGCCATTTAACCTCGAAAATACCAAAATGAAGTGTTTTGTAGGATTGCTTGGTGACCAAGCAAACTTTACGTTTTCTTTATTTTGCGGAAAATCACATTCGTTAGTGTTCAAAAACTCTATAGTTTATCCCACTATAATGTGGAAAGTACACTTTCATCGATTCACTCATTTTCTCTTTTTGAAAAGTCTCACGAGTTGCAAAAGAGTTATCCATGACCAATTCACATTCTTTCTAGGGTTGTTGTTTTCTATAACTCGTTTATAGTGCCATTTAACCTCGAAAATACCAAAATGAAGTGTTTTGTAGGATTGCTTGGTGACCAAGCAAACTTTACGTTTTCTTTATTTTGCGGAAAATCACATTCGTTAGTGTTCAAAAACTCTATAGTTTATCCCACTATAATGTGGAAAGTGCACTTTCATCGATTCACTCATTCTCTCTTTTTGAAAAGTCTCACGAGTTGCAAAAGAGTTAACCATGACCAATTCAGATTCGTTCTAGGGTTGTTGTTTTCTATAACTCGTTTATAGTGCCATTTAACCTCAAAAATACCAAAATGAAGTGTTTTGTAGGTTTGCTTGGTGACCAAGCAAAATTTATGTTTTCTTCATTCTGCGGAAAATCACATACGTTAGTTCTCAAAAACTCTATAGTTTATCCCACTATAATGTGGAAAGTACACTTTCATCGATTCACTCATTCTCTCTTTTTGAAAAGTCTCACGAGTTGCAAAAGAGTTAACCATGACCAATTCACATTCGTTCTAGGGTTGTTGTTTTCTATAACTCGTTTATAGTGCCATTTAACCTCGAAAATACCAAAATGAAGTGTTTTGTAGGATTGCTTGGTGACCAATCAAACTTTATGTTTTCTTCATTTTGTGGAAATTTCATACGTTAGTTCTCAAAAACTCTATAGCCAATAAAAAGGTATGGAATATAAAAGAAAAAAGAAAAACCTAAAACCATAAGCTCAAAAACTCTATAGTTTATCCCACTATAATGTGGAAAGTGCAATTTCATCGATTCACTCATTCTCTCTTTTTGAAAAGTACCACGAGTTGCAAAAGAGTTAACCATGATCAATTCACATTCGTTCTAGGGTTGTTGTTTTCTATAACTCGTTTATAGTGCCATTTAACCTCGAAAATACCAAAATGAAGTGTTTTGTAGGTTTGCTTGGTGACCAAGCAAAATTTATGTTTTCTTCATTCTGCGGAAAATCACATACGTTAGTTCTCAAAAACTCTATAGTTTTATCCCACTATAATGTGGAAAGTACACTTTCATCGATTCACTCATTTTCTCTTTTTGAAAAGTCTCACGAGTTGCAAAAGAGTTATCCATGACCAATTCACATTCTTTCTAGGGTTGTTGTTTTCTATAACTCGTTTATAGTGCCATTTAACCTCGAAAATACCAAAATGAAGTGTTTTGTAGGATTGCTTGGTGACCAAGCAAACTTTATGTTTTCTTCATTTTGCGGAAATTTCATACGTTAGTTCTCAAAAACTCTATAGTTTATCCCACTATAATGTGGAAAGTGCAATTTCATCGATTCACTCATTCTCTCTTTTTGAAAAGTTCCACGAGTTGCAAAAGAGTTAACCATGATCAATTCACATTCGTTCTAGGGTTGTTGTTTTCTATAACTCGTTTATAGTGCCATTTAACCTCGAAAATACCAAAATGAAGTGTTTTGTAGGATTGCTTGGTGACCAAGCAAACTTTACTTTTTCTTTATTTTGCGGAAAATCACATTCGTTAGTGTTCAAAAACTCTATAGTTTATCCCACTATAATGTGGAAAGTACACTTTCATCGATTCACTCATTTTCTCTTTTTGAAAAGTCTCACGAGTTGCAAAAGAGTTATCCATGACCAATTCACATTCTTTCTAGGGTTGTTGTTTTCTATAACTCGTTTATAGTGCCATTTAACCTCGAAAATACCAAAATGAAGTGTTTTGTAGGATTGCTTGGTGACCAAGCAAACTTTACGTTTTCTTTATTTTGCGGAAAATCACATTCGTTAGTGTTCAAAAACTCTATAGTTTATCCCACTATAATGTGGAAAGTGCACTTTCATCGATTCACTCATTCTCTCTTTTTGAAAAGTCTCACGAGTTGCAAAAGAGTTAACCATGACCAATTCAGATTCGTTCTAGGGTTGTTGTTTTCTATAACTCGTTTATAGTGCCATTTAACCTCAAAAATACCAAAATGAAGTGTTTTGTAGGTTTGCTTGGTGACCAAGCAAAATTTATGTTTTCTTCATTCTGCGGAAAATCACATACGTTAGTTCTCAAAAACTCTATAGTTTATCCCACTATAATGTGGAAAGTACACTTTCATCGATTCACTCATTCTCTCTTTTTGAAAAGTCTCACGAGTTGCAAAAGAGTTAACCATGACCAATTCACATTCGTTCTAGGGTTGTTATTTTCTATAACTCGTTTATAGTGCCATTTAACCTCGAAAATACCAAAATAAAGTGTTTTGTAGGATTGCTTGGTGACCAATCAAACTTTATGTTTTCTTCATTTTGCGGAAATTTCATACGTTAGTTCTCAAAAACTCTATAGCCAATAAAAAGGTATGGAATATAAAAGAAAAAAGAAAAACCTAAAACCATAAGCTCAAAAACTCTATAGTTTATCCCACTATAATGTGGAAAGTGCAATTTCATCGATTCACTCATTCTCTCTTTTTGAAAAGTTCCACGAGTTGCAAAAGAGTTAACCATGATCAATTCACATTCGTTCTAGGGTTGTTGTTTTCTATAACTCGTTTATAGTGCCATTTAACCTCGAAAATACCAAAATGAAGTGTTTTGTAGGATTGCTTGGTGACCATGCAAACTTTACGTTTTATTTATTTTGCGGAAAATCACATTCGTTAGTGTTCAAAAACTCTATAGTTTATCCCACTATAATGTGGAAAGTACACTTTCATCGATTCACTCATTTTCTCTTTTTGAAAAGTCTCACGAGTTGCAAAAGAGTTATCCATGACCAATTCACATTCTTTCTAGGGTTGTTGTTTTCTATAACTCGTTTATAGTGCCATTTAAGCTCGTAAATACCAAAATGAAGTGTTTTGTAGGATTGCTTGGTGACCAAGCAAACTTTATGTTTTCTTCATTTTGCGGAAATTTCATACGTTAGTTCTCAAAAACTCTATAGTTTATCCCACTATAATGTGGAAAGTGCAATTTCATCGATTCACTCATTCTCTCTTTTTGAAAAGTTCCACGAGTTGCAAAAGAGTTAACCATGATCAATTCACATTCGTTCTAGGGTTGTTGTTTTCTATAACTCGTTTATAGTGCCATTTAACCTCGAAAATACCAAAATGAAGTGTTTTGTAGGATTGCTTGGTGACCAAGCAAACTTTACGTTTTCTTTATTTTGCGGAAAATCACATTCGTTAGTGTTCAAAAACTCTATAGTTTATCCCACTATAATGTGGAAAGTGCACTTTCATCGATTCACTCATTCTCTCTTTTTGAAAAGTCTCACGAGTTGCAAAAGAGTTAACCATGACCAATTCACATTCGTTCTAGGGTTGTTGTTTTCTATAACTCGTTTATAGTGCCATTTAACCTCGAAAATACCAAAATGAAGTGTTTTGTAGGATTGCTTGGTGACCAAGCAAACTTTATGTTTTCTTTATTTTGCGGAAAATCATATTCGTTAGTGTTCAAAAACTCTATAGTTTATCCCACTATAATGTGGAAAGTACACTTTCATCGATTCACTCATTTTCTATTTTTGAAAAGTCTCACGAGTTGCAAAAGAGTTATCCATGACCAATTCACATTCTTTCTAGGGTTGTTGTTTTCTATAACTCGTTTATAGTGCCATTTAACCTCAAAAATACCAAAATGAAGTGTTTTGTAGGTTTGCTTGGTGACCAAGCAAAATTTATGTTTTCTTCATTCTGCGGAAAATCACATACGTTAGTTCTCAAAAACTCTATAGTTTATCCCACTATAATGTGGAAAGTACACTTTCATCGATTCACTCATTCTCTCTTTTTGAAAAGTCTCACGAGTTGCAAAAGAGTTAACCATGACCAATTCACATTCGTTCTAGGGTTGTTGTTTTCTATAACTCGTTTATAGTGCCATTTAACATCGAAAATACCAAAATAAAGTGTTTTGTAGGATCGCTTGGTGACCAATCAAACTTTATGTTTTCTTCATTTTGCGGAAATTTCATACGTTAGTTCTCAAAAACTCTATAGCCAATAAAAAGGTATGGAATATAAAAGAAAAAAGAAAAACCTAAAACCATAAGCTCAAAAACTCTATAGTTTATCCCACTATAATGTGGAAAGTGCAATTTCATCGATTCACTCATTCTCTCTTTTTGAAAAGTTCCACGAGTTGCAAAAGAGTTAACCATGATCAATTCACATTCGTTCTAGGGTTGTTGTTTTCTATAACTCGTTTATAGTGCCATTTAACCTCGAAAATACCAAAATGAAGTGTTTTGTAGGATTGCTTGGTGACCAAGCAAACTTTACGTTTTATTTATTTTGCGGAAAATCACATTCGTTAGTGTTCAAAAACTCTATAGTTTATCCCACTATAATGTGGAAAGTACACTTTCATCGATTCACTCATTTTCTCTTTTTGAAAAGTCTCACGAGTTGCAAAAGTGTTATCCATGACCAATTCACATTCTTTCTAGGGTTGTTGTTTTCTATAACTCGTTTATAGTGCCATTTAACCTCGTAAATACCAAAATGAAGTGTTTTGTAGGATTGCTTGGTGACCAAGCAAACTTTATGTTTTCTTCATTTTGCGGAAATTTCATACGTTAGTTCTCAAAAACTCTATAGTTTATCCCACTATAATGTGGAAAGTGCAATTTCATCGATTCACTCATTCTCTCTTTTTGAAAAGTTCCACGAGTTGCAAAAGAGTTAACCATGATCAATTCACATTCGTTCTAGGGTTGTTGTTTTCTATAACTCGTTTATAGTGCCATTTAACCTCGAAAATACCAAAATGAAGTGTTTTGTAGGATTGCTTGGTGACCAAGCAAACTTTACGTTTTCTTTATTTTGCGGAAAATCACATTCGTTAGTGTTCAAAAACTCTATAGTTTATCCCACTATAATGTGGAAAGTACACTTTCATCGATTCACTCATTTTCTCTTTTTGAAAAGTCTCACGAGTTGCAAAAGAGTTATCCATGACCAATTCACATTCTTTCTAGGGTTGTTGTTTTCTATAACTCGTTTATAGTGCCATTTAACCTCGAAAATACCAAAATGAAGTGTTTTGTAGGATTGCTTGGTGACCAAGCAAACTTTACGTTTTCTTTATTTTGCGGAAAATCACATTCGTTAGTGTTCAAAAACTCTATAGTTTATCCCACTATAATGTGGAAAGTGCACTTTCATCGATTCACTCATTCTCTCTTTTTGAAAAGTCTCACGAGTTGCGAAAGAGTTAACCATGACCAATTCAGATTCGTTCTAGGGTTGTTGTTTTCTATAACTCGTTTATAGTGCCATTTAACCTCAAAAATACCAAAATGAAGTGTTTTGTAGGTTTGCTTGGTGACCAAGCAAAATTTATGTTTTCTTCATTCTGCGGAAAATCACATACGTTAGTTCTCAAAAACTCTATAGTTTATCCCACTATAATGTGGAAAGTACACTTTCATCGATTCACTCATTCTCTCTTTTTGAAAAGTCTCACGAGTTGCAAAAGAGTTAACCATGACCAATTCACATTCGTTCTAGGGTTGTTGTTTTCTATAACTCGTTTATAGTGCCATTTAACCTCGAAAATACCAAAATGAAGTGTTTTGTAGGATTGCTTGGTGACCAATCAAACTTTATGTTTTCTTCATTTTGTGGAAATTTCATACGTTAGTTCTCAAAAACTCTATAGCCAATAAAAAGGTATGGAATATAAAAGAAAAAAGAAAAACCTAAAACCATAAGCTCAAAAACTCTATAGTTTATCCCACTATAATGTGGAAAGTGCAATTTCATCGATTCACTCATTCTCTCTTTTTGAAAAGTACCACGAGTTGCAAAAGAGTTAACCATGATCAATTCACATTCGTTCTAGGGTTGTTGTTTTCTATAACTCGTTTATAGTGCCATTTAACCTCGAAAATACCAAAATGAAGTGTTTTGTAGGTTTGCTTGGTGACCAAGCAAAATTTATGTTTTCTTCATTCTGCGGAAATTCACATACGTTAGTTCTCAAAAACTCTATAGTTTTATCCCACTATAATGTGGAAAGTACACTTTCATCGATTCACTCATTTTCTCTTTTTGAAAAGTCTCACGAGTTGCAAAAGAGTTATCCATGAACAATTCACATTCTTTCTAGGGTTGTTGTTTTCTATAACTCGTTTATAGTGCCATTTAACCTCGAAAATACCAAAATGAAGTGTTTTGTAGGATTGCTTGGTGACCAAGCAAACTTTATGTTTTCTTCATTTTGCGGAAATTTCATACGTTAGTTCTCAAAAACTCTATAGTTTATCCCACTATAATGTGGAAAGTGCAATTTCATCGATTCACTCATTCTCTCTTTTTGAAAAGTTCCACGAGTTGCAAAAGAGTTAACCATGATCAATTCACATTCGTTCTAGGGTTGTTGTTTTCTATAACTCGTTTATAGTGCCATTTAACCTCGAAAATACCAAAATGAAGTGTTTTGTAGGATTGCTTGGTGACCAAGCAAACTTTACTTTTTCTTTATTTTGCGGAAAATCACATTCGTTAGTGTTCAAAAACTCTATAGTTTATCCCACTATAATGTGGAAAGTACACTTTCATCGATTCACTCATTTTCTCTTTTTGAAAAGTCTCACGAGTTGCAAAAGAGTTATCCATGACCAATTCACATTCTTTCTAGGGTTGTTGTTTTCTATAACTCGTTTATAGTGCCATTTAACCTCGAAAATACCAAAATGAAGTGTTTTGTAGGATTGCTTGGTGACCAAGCAAACTTTACGTTTTCTTTATTTTGCGGAAAATCACATTCGTTAGTGTTCCAAAACTCTATAGTTTATCCCACTATAATGTGGAAAGTCCACTTTCATCGATTCACTCATTTTCTCTTTTTTGAAAATTCTCACGAGTTGCAAAAGAGTTATCCTTGACCAATTCACATTCTTTCTAGGGTTGTTGTTTTCTATAACTCGTTTATAGTGCCATTTAACCTCGAAAATACCAAAATGAAGTGTTTTGTAGGATTGCTTGGTGACCAAGCAAACTTTACGTTTTCTTTATTTTGCGGAAAATCACATTCGTTAGTGTTCAAAAACTCTATAGTTTATCCCACTATAATGTGGAAAGTGCACTTTCATCGATTCACTCATTCTCTCTTTTTGAAAAGTCTCACGAGTTGCAAAAGAGTTAACCATGACCAATTCAGATTCGTTCTAGGGTTGTTGTTTTCTATAACTCGTTTATAGTGCCATTTAACCTCAAAAATACCAAAATGAAGTGTTTTGTAGGTTTGCTTGGTGACCAAGCAAAATTTATGTTTTCTTCATTCTGCGGAAAATCACATACGTTAGTTCTCAAAAACTCTATAGTTTATCCCACTATAATGTGGAAAGTACACTTTCATCGATTCACTCATTCTCTCTTTTTGAAAAGTCTCACGAGTTGCAAAAGAGTTAACCATGACCAATTCACATTCGTTCTAGGGTTGTTGTTTTCTATAACTCGTTTATAGTGCCATTTAACCTCGAAAATACCAAAATAAAGTGTTTTGTAGGATTGCTTGGTGACCAATCAAACTTTATGTTTTCTTCATTTTGCGGAAATTTCATACGTTAGTTCTCAAAAACTCTATAGCCAATAAAAAGGTATGGAATATAAAAGAAAAAAGAAAAACCTAAAACCATAAGCTCAAAAACTCTATAGTTTATCCCACTATAATGTGGAAAGTGCAATTTCATCGATTCACTCATTCTCTCTTTTTGAAAAGTTCCACGAGTTGCAAAAGAGTTAACCATGATCAATTCACATTCGTTCTAGGGTTGTTGTTTTCTATAACTCGTTTATAGTGCCATTTAACCTCGAAAATACCAAAATGAAGTGTTTTGTAGGATTGCTTGGTGACCAAGCAAACTTTACGTTTTATTTATTTTGCGGAAAATCACATTCGTTAGTGTTCAAAAACTCTATAGTTTATCCCACTATAATGTGGAAAGTACACTTTCATCGATTCACTCATTTTCTCTTTTTGAAAAGTCTCACGAGTTGCAAAAGAGTTATCCATGACCAATTCACATTCTTTCTAGGGTTGTTGTTTTCTATAACTCGTTTATAGTGCCATTTAACCTCGTAAATACCAAAATGAAGTGTTTTGTAGGATTGCTTGGTGACCAAGCAAACTTTATGTTTTCTTCATTTTGCGGATATTTCATACGTTAGTTCTCAAAAACTCTATAGTTTATCCCACTATAATGTGGAAAGTGCAATTTCATCGATTCACTCATTCTCTCTTTTTGAAAAGTTCCACGAGTTGCAAAAGAGTTAACCATGATCAATTCACATTCGTTCTAGGGTTGTTGTTTTCTATAACTCGTTTATAGTGCCATTTAACCTCGAAAATACCAAAATGAAGTGTTTTGTAGGATTGCTTGGTGACCAAGCAAACTTTACGTTTTCTTTATTTTGCGGAAAATCACATTCGTTAGTGTTCAAAAACTCTATAGTTTATCCCACTATAATGTGGAAAGTACACTTTCATCGATTCACTCATTTTCTCTTTTTGAAAAGTCTCACGAGTTGCAAAAGAGTTATCCATGACCAATTCACATTCTTTCTAGGGTTGTTGTTTTCTATAACTCGTTTATAGTGCCATTTAACCTCGAAAATACCAAAATGAAGTGTTTTGTAGGATTGCTTGGTGACCAAGCAAACTTTACGTTTTCTTTATTTTGCGGAAAATCACATTCGTTAGTGTTCAAAAACTCTATAGTTTATCCCACTATAATGTGGAAAGTGCACTTTCATCGATTCACTCATTCTCTCTTTTTGAAAAGTCTCACGAGTTGCAAAAGAGTTAACCATGACCAATTCAGATTCGTTCTAGGGTTGTTGTTTTCTATAACTCGTTTATAGTGCCATTTAACCTCAAAAATACCAAAATGAAGTGTTTTGTAGGTTTGCTTGGTGACCAAGCAAAATTTATGTTTTCTTCATTCTGCGGAAAATCACATACGTTAGTTCTCAAAAACTCTATAGTTTATCCCACTATAATGTGGAAAGTACACTTTCATCGATTCACTCATTCTCTCTTTTTGAAAAGTCTCACGAGTTGCAAAAGAGTTAACCATGACCAATTCACATTCGTTCTAGGGTTGTTGTTTTCTATAACTCGTTTATAGTGCCATTTAACCTCGAAAATACCAAAATGAAGTGTTTTGTAGGATTGCTTGGTGACCAATCAAACTTTATGTTTTCTTCATTTTGTGGAAATTTCATACGTTAGTTCTCAAAAACTCTATAGCCAATAAAAAGGTATGGAATATAAAAGAAAAAAGAAAAACCTAAAACCATAAGCTCAAAAACTCTATAGTTTATCCCACTATAATGTGGAAAGTGCAATTTCATCGATTCACTCATTCTCTCTTTTTGAAAAGTACCACGAGTTGCAAAAGAGTTAACCATGATCAATTCACATTCGTTCTAGGGTTGTTGTTTTCTATAACTCGTTTATAGTGCCATTTAACCTCGAAAATACCAAAATGAAGTGTTTTGTAGGTTTGCTTGGTGACCAAGCAAAATTTATGTTTTCTTCATTCTGCGGAAAATCACATACGTTAGTTCTCAAAAACTCTATAGTTTTATCCCACTATAATGTGGAAAGTACACTTTCATCGATTCACTCATTTTCTCTTTTTGAAAAGTCTCACGAGTTGCAAAAGAGTTATCCATGACCAATTCACATTCTTTCTAGGGTTGTTGTTTTCTATAACTCGTTTATAGTGCCATTTAACCTCGAAAATACCAAAATGAAGTGTTTTGTAGGATTGCTTGGTGACCAAGCAAACTTTATGTTTTCTTCATTTTGCGGAAATTTCATACGTTAGTTCTCAAAAACTCTATAGTTTATCCCACTATAATGTGGAAAGTGCAATTTCATCGATTCACTCATTCTCTCTTTTTGAAAAGTTCCACGAGTTGCAAAAGAGTTAACCATGATCAATTCACATTCGTTCTAGGGTTGTTGTTTTCTATAACTCGTTTATAGTGCCATTTAACCTCGAAAATACCAAAATGAAGTGTTTTGTAGGATTGCTTGGTGACCAAGCAAACTTTACTTTTTCTTTATTTTGCGGAAAATCACATTCGTTAGTGTTCAAAAACTCTATAGTTTATCCCACTATAATGTGGAAAGTACACTTTCATCGATTCACTCATTTTCTCTTTTTGAAAAGTCTCACGAGTTGCAAAAGAGTTATCCATGACCAATTCACATTCTTTCTAGGGTTGTTGTTTTCTATAACTCGTTTATAGTGCCATTTAACCTCGAAAATACCAAAATGAAGTGTTTTGTAGGATTGCTTGGTGACCAAGCAAACTTTACGTTTTCTTTATTTTGCGGAAAATCACATTCGTTAGTGTTCAAAAACTCTATAGTTTATCCCACTATAATGTGGAAAGTGCACTTTCATCGATTCACTCATTCTCTCTTTTTGAAAAGTCTCACGAGTTGCAAAAGAGTTAACCATGACCAATTCAGATTCGTTCTAGGGTTGTTGTTTTCTATAACTCGTTTATAGTGCCATTTAACCTCAAAAATACCAAAATGAAGTGTTTTGTAGGTTTGCTTGGTGACCAAGCAAAATTTATGTTTTCTTCATTCTGCGGAAAATCACATACGTTAGTTCTCAAAAACTCTATAGTTTATCCCACTATAATGTGGAAAGTACACTTTCATCGATTCACTCATTCTCTCTTTTTGAAAAGTCTCACGAGTTGCAAAAGAGTTAACCATGACCAATTCACATTCGTTCTAGGGTTGTTGTTTTCTATAACTCGTTTATAGTGCCATTTAACCTCGAAAATACCAAAATAAAGTGTTTTGTAGGATTGCTTGGTGACCAATCAAACTTTATGTTTTCTTCATTTTGCGGAAATTTCATACGTTAGTTCTCAAAAACTCTATAGCCAATAAAAAGGTATGGAATATAAAAGAAAAAAGAAAAACCTAAAACCATAAGCTCAAAAACTCTATAGTTTATCCCACTATAATGTGGAAAGTGCAATTTCATCGATTCACTCATTCTCTCTTTTTGAAAAGTTCCACGAGTTGCAAAAGAGTTAACCATGATCAATTCACATTCGTTCTAGGGTTGTTGTTTTCTATAACTCGTTTATAGTGCCATTTAACCTCGAAAATACCAAAATGAAGTGTTTTGTAGGATTGCTTGGTGACCATGCAAACTTTACGTTTTATTTATTTTGCGGAAAATCACATTCGTTAGTGTTCAAAAACTCTATAGTTTATCCCACTATAATGTGGAAAGTACACTTTCATCGATTCACTCATTTTCTCTTTTTGAAAAGTCTCACGAGTTGCAAAAGAGTTATCCATGACCAATTCACATTCTTTCTAGGGTTGTTGTTTTCTATAACTCGTTTATAGTGCCATTTAAGCTCGTAAATACCAAAATGAAGTGTTTTGTAGGATTGCTTGGTGACCAAGCAAACTTTATGTTTTCTTCATTTTGCGGAAATTTCATACGTTAGTTCTCAAAAACTCTATAGTTTATCCCACTATAATGTGGAAAGTGCAATTTCATCGATTCACTCATTCTCTCTTTTTGAAAAGTTCCACGAGTTGCAAAAGAGTTAACCATGATCAATTCACATTCGTTCTAGGGTTGTTGTTTTCTATAACTCGTTTATAGTGCCATTTAACCTCGAAAATACCAAAATGAAGTGTTTTGTAGGATTGCTTGGTGACCAAGCAAACTTTACGTTTTCTTTATTTTGCGGAAAATCACATTCGTTAGTGTTCAAAAACTCTATAGTTTATCCCACTATAATGTGGAAAGTACACTTTCATCGATTCACTCATTTTCTCTTTTTGAAAAGTCTCACGAGTTGCAAAAGAGTTATCCATGACCAATTCACATTCTTTCTAGGGTTGTTGTTTTCTATAACTCGTTTATAGTGCCATTTAACCTCGAAAATACCAAAATGAAGTGTTTTGTAGGATTGCTTGGTGACCAAGCAAACTTTACGTTTTCTTTATTTTGCGGAAAATCACATTCGTTAGTGTTCAAAAACTCTATAGTTTATCCCACTATAATGTGGAAAGTGCACTTTCATCGATTCACTCATTCTCTCTTTTTGAAAAGTCTCACGAGTTGCAAAAGAGTTAACCATGACCAATTCACATTCGTTCTAGGGTTGTTGTTTTCTATAACTCGTTTATAGTGCCATTTAACCTCGAAAATACCAAAATGAAGTGTTTTGTAGGATTGCTTGGTGACCAAGCAAACTTTATGTTTTCTTTATTTTGCGGAAAATCATATTCGTTAGTGTTCAAAAACTCTATAGTTTATCCCACTATAATGTGGAAAGTACACTTTCATCGATTCACTCATTTTCTATTTTTGAAAAGTCTCACGAGTTGCAAAAGAGTTATCCATGACCAATTCACATTCTTTCTAGGGTTGTTGTTTTCTATAACTCGTTTATAGTGCCATTTAACCTCAAAAATACCAAAATGAAGTGTTTTGTAGGTTTGCTTGGTGACCAAGCAAAATTTATGTTTTCTTCATTCTGCGGAAAATCACATACGTTAGTTCTCAAAAACTCTATAGTTTATCCCACTATAATGTGGAAAGTACACTTTCATCGATTCACTCATTCTCTCTTTTTGAAAAGTCTCACGAGTTGCAAAAGAGTTAACCATGACCAATTCACATTCGTTCTAGGGTTGTTGTTTTCTATAACTCGTTTATAGTGCCATTTAACATCGAAAATACCAAAATAAAGTGTTTTGTAGGATCGCTTGGTGACCAATCAAACTTTATGTTTTCTTCATTTTGCGGAAATTTCATACGTTAGTTCTCAAAAACTCTATAGCCAATAAAAAGGTATGGAATATAAAAGAAAAAAGAAAAACCTAAAACCATAAGCTCAAAAACTCTATAGTTTATCCCACTATAATGTGGAAAGTGCAATTTCATCGATTCACTCATTCTCTCTTTTTGAAAAGTTCCACGAGTTGCAAAAGAGTTAACCATGATCAATTCACATTCGTTCTAGGGTTGTTGTTTTCTATAACTCGTTTATAGTGCCATTTAACCTCGAAAATACCAAAATGAAGTGTTTTGTAGGATTGCTTGGTGACCAAGCAAACTTTACGTTTTATTTATTTTGCGGAAAATCACATTCGTTAGTGTTCAAAAACTCTATAGTTTATCCCACTATAATGTGGAAAGTACACTTTCATCGATTCACTCATTTTCTCTTTTTGAAAAGTCTCACGAGTTGCAAAAGTGTTATCCATGACCAATTCACATTCTTTCTAGGGTTGTTGTTTTCTATAACTCGTTTATAGTGCCATTTAACCTCGTAAATACCAAAATGAAGTGTTTTGTAGGATTGCTTGGTGACCAAGCAAACTTTATGTTTTCTTCATTTTGCGGAAATTTCATACGTTAGTTCTCAAAAACTCTATAGTTTATCCCACTATAATGTGGAAAGTGCAATTTCATCGATTCACTCATTCTCTCTTTTTGAAAAGTTCCACGAGTTGCAAAAGAGTTAACCATGATCAATTCACATTCGTTCTAGGGTTGTTGTTTTCTATAACTCGTTTATAGTGCCATTTAACCTCGAAAATACCAAAATGAAGTGTTTTGTAGGATTGCTTGGTGACCAAGCAAACTTTACGTTTTCTTTATTTTGCGGAAAATCACATTCGTTAGTGTTCAAAAACTCTATAGTTTATCCCACTATAATGTGGAAAGTACACTTTCATCGATTCACTCATTTTCTCTTTTTGAAAAGTCTCACGAGTTGCAAAAGAGTTATCCATGACCAATTCACATTCTTTCTAGGGTTGTTGTTTTCTATAACTCGTTTATAGTGCCATTTAACCTCGAAAATACCAAAATGAAGTGTTTTGTAGGATTGCTTGGTGACCAAGCAAACTTTACGTTTTCTTTATTTTGCGGAAAATCACATTCGTTAGTGTTCAAAAACTCTATAGTTTATCCCACTATAATGTGGAAAGTGCACTTTCATCGATTCACTCATTCTCTCTTTTTGAAAAGTCTCACGAGTTGCGAAAGAGTTAACCATGACCAATTCAGATTCGTTCTAGGGTTGTTGTTTTCTATAACTCGTTTATAGTGCCATTTAACCTCAAAAATACCAAAATGAAGTGTTTTGTAGGTTTGCTTGGTGACCAAGCAAAATTTATGTTTTCTTCATTCTGCGGAAAATCACATACGTTAGTTCTCAAAAACTCTATAGTTTATCCCACTATAATGTGGAAAGTACACTTTCATCGATTCACTCATTCTCTCTTTTTGAAAAGTCTCACGAGTTGCAAAAGAGTTAACCATGACCAATTCACATTCGTTCTAGGGTTGTTGTTTTCTATAACTCGTTTATAGTGCCATTTAACCTCGAAAATACCAAAATGAAGTGTTTTGTAGGATTGCTTGGTGACCAATCAAACTTTATGTTTTCTTCATTTTGTGGAAATTTCATACGTTAGTTCTCAAAAACTCTATAGCCAATAAAAAGGTATGGAATATAAAAGAAAAAAGAAAAACCTAAAACCATAAGCTCAAAAACTCTATAGTTTATCCCACTATAATGTGGAAAGTGCAATTTCATCGATTCACTCATTCTCTCTTTTTGAAAAGTACCACGAGTTGCAAAAGAGTTAACCATGATCAATTCACATTCGTTCTAGGGTTGTTGTTTTCTATAACTCGTTTATAGTGCCATTTAACCTCGAAAATACCAAAATGAAGTGTTTTGTAGGTTTGCTTGGTGACCAAGCAAAATTTATGTTTTCTTCATTCTGCGGAAATTCACATACGTTAGTTCTCAAAAACTCTATAGTTTTATCCCACTATAATGTGGAAAGTACACTTTCATCGATTCACTCATTTTCTCTTTTTGAAAAGTCTCACGAGTTGCAAAAGAGTTATCCATGACCAATTCACATTCTTTCTAGGGTTGTTGTTTTCTATAACTCGTTTATAGTGCCATTTAACCTCGAAAATACCAAAATGAAGTGTTTTGTAGGATTGCTTGGTGACCAAGCAAACTTTATGTTTTCTTCATTTTGCGGAAATTTCATACGTTAGTTCTCAAAAACTCTATAGTTTATCCCACTATAATGTGGAAAGTGCAATTTCATCGATTCACTCATTCTCTCTTTTTGAAAAGTTCCACGAGTTGCAAAAGAGTTAACCATGATCAATTCACATTCGTTCTAGGGTTGTTGTTTTCTATAACTCGTTTATAGTGCCATTTAACCTCGAAAATACCAAAATGAAGTGTTTTGTAGGATTGCTTGGTGACCAAGCAAACTTTACTTTTTCTTTATTTTGCGGAAAATCACATTCGTTAGTGTTCAAAAACTCTATAGTTTATCCCACTATAATGTGGAAAGTACACTTTCATCGATTCACTCATTTTCTCTTTTTGAAAAGTCTCACGAGTTGCAAAAGAGTTATCCATGACCAATTCACATTCTTTCTAGGGTTGTTGTTTTCTATAACTCGTTTATAGTGCCATTTAACCTCGAAAATACCAAAATGAAGTGTTTTGTAGGATTGCTTGGTGACCAAGCAAACTTTACGTTTTCTTTATTTTGCGGAAAATCACATTCGTTAGTGTTCAAAAACTCTATAGTTTATCCCACTATAATGTGGAAAGTACACTTTCATCGATTCACTCATTCTCTCTTTTTGAAAAGTCTCACGAGTTGCAAAAGAGTTAACCATGACCAATTCACATTCGTTCTAGGGTTGTTTTTTTCTATAACTCGTTTATAGTGCCATTTAACCTCGAATATACCAAAATGAAGTGTTTTGTAGGATTGCTTGGTGACCAAGCAAACTTTACGTTTTCTTTATTTTGCGGAAAATCACATTCGTTAGTTCTCAAAAACTCTATAGTTTATCCCACTATAATGTGGAAAGTGCACTTTCATCGATTCACTCATTCTCTCTTTTTGAAAAGTCTCATGAGTTGCAAAAGAGGTAACCATGACCAATTCACATTCGTTCTAGGGTTGTTGTTTTCTATAACTCGTTTATAGTGCCATTTAACCTCGAAAATACCAAAATGAAGTGTTTTGTAGGATTGCTTGGTGACCAAGCAAACTTTACGTTTTCTTTATTTTGCGGAAAATCACATTCGTTAGTGTTCCAAAACTCTATAGTTTATCCCACTATAATGTGGAAAGTCCACTTTCATCGATTCACTCATTTTCTCTTTTTTGAAAATTCTCACGAGTTGCAAAAGAGTTATCCTTGACCAATTCACATTCTTTCTAGGGTTGTTGTTTTCTATAACTCGTTTATAGTGCCATTTAACCTCGAAAATACCAAAATGAAGTGTTTTGTAGGATTGCTTGGTGACCAAGCAAACTTTACATTTTCTTTATTTTGCGAAAAATCACATTCGTTAGTGTTCAAAAACTCTATAGTTTATCCCACTATAATGTGGAAAGTGCACTTTCATCGATTCACTCATTCTCTCTTTTTGAAAAGTCTCACGAGTTGCAAAAGAGTTAACCATGACCAATTAACATTCGTTCTAGGGTTGTTGTTTTCTATAACTCGTTTATAGTGCCATTTAACCTCGAAAATACCAAAATGAAGTGTTTTGTAGGATTGCTTGGTGACCAAGAAAACTTTATGTTTTCTTCATTTTGCGGAAAATCACATACGTTAGTTCTCAAAAACTCTATAGTTTATCCCACTATAATGTGGAAAGTGCACTTTCATCGATTCACTCATTCTCTCTTTTTGAAAAGTCTCACGAGTTGCAAAAGAGTTAACCATGACCAATTCACATTCATTCTAGGGTTGTTGTTTTCTATAACTCGTTTATAGTGCCATTTAACCTCGAAAATATCAAAATGAAGTGTTTTGTAGGATTGCTTGGTGACCAAGCAAACTTTACGTTTTCTTTATTTTGCGGAAAATCACATTCGTTAGTGTTCAAAAACTCTATAGTTTATCCCATTATAATGTGGAAAGTGCACTTTCATCGATTCACTCATTCTCTCTTTTTGAAAAGTCTCACGAGTTGCAAAAGAGTTAACCATGACCAATTCACATTCGTTCTAGGGTTGTTGTTTTCTATAACTCGTTTATAGTGCCATTTAACCTCAAAAATACCAAAATGAAGTGTTTTGTAGGATTGCTTGGTGACCAAGCAAACTTTATGTTTTCTTCATTTTGCGGAAAATCACATACGTTAGTTCTCAAAAACTCTATAGTTTATCCCACTATAATGTGGAAAGTACACTTTCATCGATTCACTCATTCTCTCTTTTTGAAAAGTCTCACGAGTTGCAAAAGAGTTAACCATGACCAATTCACATTTGTTCTAGGGTTGTTGTTTTCTATAACTCGTTTATAGTGCCATTTAACCTCGAAAATACCAAAATGAAGTGTTTTGTAGGATTGCTTGGTGACCAAGCAAACTTTACGTTTTCTTTATTTTGCGGAAAATCACATTCGTTAGTTCTCAAAAACTCTATAGTTTATCCCACTATAATGTGGAAAGTTCACTTTCATCGATTCACTCATTCTCTCTTTTTGAAAAGTCTCATGAGTTGCAAAAGAGGTAACCATGACCAATTCACATTCGTTCTAGGGTTGTTGTTTTCTATAACTCGTTTATAGTGCCATTTAACCTCGAAAATACCAAAATGAAGTGTTTTGTAGGATTGCTTGGTAACCAAGCAAACTTTACGTTTTCTTTATTTTGCGGAAAATCACATTCGTTAGTGTTCAAAAACTCTATAGTTTATCCCACTATAATGTGGAAAGTCCACTTTCATCGATTCACTCATTTTCTCTTTTTTGAAAATTCTCACGAGTTGCAAAAGAGTTATCCTTGACCAATTCACATTCTTTCTAGGGTTGTTGTTTTCTATAACTCGTTTATAGTGCCATTTAACCTCGAAAATACCAAAATGAAGTGTTTTGTAGGATTGCTTGGTGACCAAGCAAACTTTACGTTTTCTTTATTTTGCGGAAAATCACATTCGTTAGTGTTCAAAAACTCTATAGTTTATCCCACTATAATGTGGAAAGTGCACTTTCATCGATTCACTCATTCTCTCTTTTTGAAAAGTCTCACGAGTTGCAAAAGAGTTAACCATGACCAATTCACATTCGTTCTAGGGTTGTTGTTTTCTATAACTCGTTTATAGTGCCATTTAACCTCAAAAATACCAAAATGAAGTGTTTTGTAGGTTTGCTTGGTGACCAAGCAAACTTTATGTTTTCTTCATTCTGCGGAAAATCACATACGTTAGTTCTCAAAAACTCTATAGTTTATCCCACTATAATGTGGAAAGTACACTTTCATCGATTCACTCATTCTCTCTTTTTGAAAAGTCTCACGAGTTGCAAAAGAGTTAACCATGACCAATTCACATTCGTTCTAGGGTTGTTGTTTTCTATAACTCGTTTATAGTGCCATTTAACCCCGAAAATACCAAAATGAAGTGTTTTGTAGGATTGCTTGGTGACCAAGCAAACTTTATGTTTTCTTCATTTTGCGGAAATTTCATACGTTAGTTCTCAAAAACTCTATAGTTTATCCCACTATAATGTGGAAAGTGCAATTTCATCGATTCACTCATTCTCTCTTTTTGAAAAGTTCCACGAGTTGCAAAAGAGTTAACCATGATCAATTCACATTCGTTCTAGGGTTGTTGTTTTCTATAACTCGTTTATAGTGCCATTTCACCTCGAAAATACCAAAATGAAGTGTTTTGTAGGATTGCTTGGTGACCAAGCAAACTTTACATTTTCTTTATTTTGCGGAAAATCACATTCGTTAGTGTTCAAAAACTCTATAGTTTATCCCACTATAATGTGGAAAGTACACTTTCATCGATTCACTCATTCTCTCTTTTTGAAAAGTCTCACGAGTTGCAAAAGAGTTATTCATGACCAATTCACATTCTTTCTAGGGTTGTTGTTTTCTATAACTCGTTTTTAGTGCCATTTAACCTCGAAAATACCAAAATGAAGTGTTTTGTAGGATTGCTTGGTGACCAAGCAAACTTTACGTTTTCTTTATTTTGCGGAAAATCACATTCGTTAGTGTTCAAAAACTCTATAGTTTATCCCACTATAATGTGGAAAGTCCACTTTCATCGATTCACTCATTTTCTCTTTTTTGAAAATTCTCACGAGTTGCAAAAGAGTTATCCTTGACCAATTCACATTCTTTCTAGGGTTGTTGTTTTCTATAACTCGTTTATAGTGCCATTTAACCTTGAAAATACCAAAATGAAGTGTTTTGTAGGATTACTTGGTGACCAAGCAAACTTTACGTTTTCTTTATTTTGCGGAAAATCACATTCGTTAGTGTTCAAAAACTCTATAGTTTATCCCACTATAATGTGGAAAGTACACTTTCATCGATTCAGTCATTTTCTCTTTTTGAAAAGTCTCACAGTTGCAAAAGAGTTATCTATGACCAATTCACATTCTTTCTAGGGTTGTTGTTTTCTATAACTCGTTTATAGTGCCATTTAACCTCGAAAATACCAAAATGAAGTGTTTTGTAGGATTGCTTGGTGACCAAGCAAACTTTACGTTTTCTTTATTTTGCGGAAAATCACATTCGTTAGTGTTCAAAAACTCTATAGTTTATCCCACTATAATGTGGAAAGTGCACTTTCATCGATTCACTCATTCTCTCTTTTTGAAAAGTCTCACGAGTTGCAAAAGAGTTAACCATGACCAATTCACATTCGTTCTAGGGTTGTTGTTTTCTATAACTCGTTTATAGTGCCATTTAACCTCAAAAATACCAAAATGAAGTGTTTTGTAGGTTTGCTTGGTGACCAAGCAAACTTTATGTTTTCTTCATTCTGCGGAAAATCACATACGTTAGTTCTCAAAAACTCTATAGTTTATCCCACTATAATGTGGAAAGTACACTTTCATCGATTCACTCATTCTCTCTTTTTGAAAAGTCTCACGAGTTGCAAAAGAGTTAACCATGACCAATTCACATTCGTTCTAGGGTTGTTGTTTTCTATAACTCGTTTATAGTGCCATTTAACCCCGAAAATACCAAAATGAAGTGTTTTGTAGGATTGCTTGGTGACCAAGCAAACTTTATGTTTTCTTCATTTTGCGGAAATTTCATACGTTAGTTCTCAAAAACTCTATAGTTTATCCCACTATAATGTGGAAAGTGCAATTTCATCGATTCACTCATTCTCTCTTTTTGAAAAGTTCCACGAGTTGCAAAAGAGTTAACCATGATCAATTCACATTCGTTCTAGGGTTGTTGTTTTCTATAACTCGTTTATAGTGCCATTTCACCTCGAAAATACCAAAATGAAGTGTTTTGTAGGATTGCTTGGTGACCAAGCAAACTTTACATTTTCTTTATTTTGCGGAAAATCACATTCGTTAGTGTTCAAAAACTCTATAGTTTATCCCACTATAATGTGGAAAGTACACTTTCATCGATTCACTCATTCTCTCTTTTTGAAAAGTCTCACGAGTTGCAAAAGAGTTATCCATGACCAATTCACATTCTTTCTAGGGTTGTTGTATTCTATAACTCGTTTATAGTGCCATTTAACCTCGAAAATACCAAAATGAAGTGTTTTGTAGGATTGCTTGGTGACCAAGCAAACTTCACGTTTTCTTTATTTTGCGGAAAATCACATTCGTTAGTTCTCAAAAACTCTATAGTTTATCCCACTATAATGTGGAAAGTGCAATTTCATCGATTCACTCATTCTCTCTTTTTGAAAAGTTCCACGAGTTGCAAAAGAGTTAACCATGATCAATTCACATTCGTTCTAGGGTTGTTGTTTTCTATAACTCGTTTATAGTGCCATTTCACCTCGAAAATACCAAAATGAAGTGTTTTGTAGGATTGCTTGGTGACCAAGCAAACTTTACATTTTCTTTATTTTGCGGAAAATCACATTCGTTAGTGTTCAAAAACTCTATAGTTTATCCCACTATAATGTGGAAAGTACACTTTCATCGATTCACTCATTCTCTCTTTTTGAAAAGTCTCACGAGTTGCAAAAGAGTTATTCATGACCAATTCACATTCTTTCTAGGGTTGTTGTTTTCTATAACTCGTTTTTAGTGCCATTTAACCTCGAAAATACCAAAATGAAGTGTTTTGTAGGATTGCTTGGTGACCAAGCAAACTTTACGTTTTCTTTATTTTGCGGAAAATCACATTCGTTAGTGTTCAAAAACTCTATAGTTTATCCCACTATAATGTGGAAAGTCCACTTTCATCGATTCACTCATTTTCTCTTTTTTGAAAATTCTCACGAGTTGCAAAAGAGTTATCCTTGACCAATTCACATTCTTTCTAGGGTTGTTGTTTTCTATAACTCGTTTATAGTGCCATTTAACCTTGAAAATACCAAAATGAAGTGTTTTGTAGGATTACTTGGTGACCAAGCAAACTTTACGTTTTCTTTATTTTGCGGAAAATCACATTCGTTAGTGTTCAAAAACTCTATAGTTTATCCCACTATAATGTGGAAAGTACACTTTCATCGATTCAGTCATTTTCTCTTTTTGAAAAGTCTCACAGTTGCAAAAGAGTTATCTATGACCAATTCACATTCTTTCTAGGGTTGTTGTTTTCTATAACTCGTTTATAGTGCCATTTAACCTCGAAAATACCAAAATGAAGTGTTTTGTAGGATTGCTTGGTGACCAAGCAAACTTTACGTTTTCTTTATTTTGCGGAAAATCACATTCGTTAGTGTTCAAAAACTCTATAGTTTATCCCACTATAATGTGGAAAGTGCACTTTCATCGATTCACTCATTCTCTCTTTTTGAAAAGTCTCACGAGTTGCAAAAGAGTTAACCATGACCAATTCACATTCGTTCTAGGGTTGTTGTTTTCTATAACTCGTTTATAGTGCCATTTAACCTCAAAAATACCAAAATGAAGTGTTTTGTAGGTTTGCTTGGTGACCAAGCAAACTTTATGTTTTCTTCATTCTGCGGAAAATCACATACGTTAGTTCTCAAAAACTCTATAGTTTATCCCACTATAATGTGGAAAGTACACTTTCATCGATTCACTCATTCTCTCTTTTTGAAAAGTCTCACGAGTTGCAAAAGAGTTAACCATGACCAATTCACATTCGTTCTAGGGTTGTTGTTTTCTATAACTCGTTTATAGTGCCATTTAACCCCGAAAATACCAAAATGAAGTGTTTTGTAGGATTGCTTGGTGACCAAGCAAACTTTATGTTTTCTTCATTTTGCGGAAATTTCATACGTTAGTTCTCAAAAACTCTATAGTTTATCCCACTATAATGTGGAAAGTGCAATTTCATCGATTCACTCATTCTCTCTTTTTGAAAAGTTCCACGAGTTGCAAAAGAGTTAACCATGATCAATTCACATTCGTTCTAGGGTTGTTGTTTTCTATAACTCGTTTATAGTGCCATTTCACCTCGAAAATACCAAAATGAAGTGTTTTGTAGGATTGCTTGGTGACCAAGCAAACTTTACATTTTCTTTATTTTGCGGAAAATCACATTCGTTAGTGTTCAAAAACTCTATAGTTTATCCCACTATAATGTGGAAAGTACACTTTCATCGATTCACTCATTCTCTCTTTTTGAAAAGTCTCACGAGTTGCAAAAGAGTTATCCATGACCAATTCACATTCTTTCTAGGGTTGTTGTATTCTATAACTCGTTTATAGTGCCATTTAACCTCGAAAATACCAAAATGAAGTGTTTTGTAGGATTGCTTGGTGACCAAGCAAACTTTACGTTTTCTTTATTTTGCGGAAAATCACATTCGTTAGTGTTCAAAAACTCTATAGTTTATCCCACTATAATGTGGAAAGTGCACTTTCATCGATTCACTCATTCTCTCTTTTTGAAAAGTCTCACGAGTTGCAAAAGAGTTAACCATGACCAATTCACATTCGTTCTAGGGTTGTTTTTTTCTATAACTCGTTTATAGTGCCATTTAACCTCGAAAATACCAAAATGAAGTGTTTTGTAGGATTGCTTGGTGACCAAGCAAACTTCACGTTTTCTTTATTTTGCGGAAAATCACATTCGTTAGTTCTCAAAAACTCTATAGTTTATCCCACTATAATGTGGAAAGTGCACTTTCATCGATTCACTCATTCTCTCTTTTTGAAAAGTCTCAGGAGTTGCAAAAGAGGTAACCATGACCAATTCACATTCGTTCTAGGGTTGTTGTTTTCTATAACTCGTTTATAGTGCAATTTAAGCTCGAAAATACCAAAATGAAGTGTTTTGTAGGATTGCTTGGTAACCAAGCAAACTTTACGTTTTCTTTATTTTGCGGAAAATCACATTCGTTAGTGTTCAAAAACTCTATAGTTTATCCCACTATAATGTGGAAAGTGCACTTTCATCGATTCACTCATTCTCTCTTTTTGAAAAGTCTCACGAGTTGCAAAAGAGTTAACCATGACCAATTAACATTCGTTCTAGGGTTGTTGTTTTCTATAACTCGTTTATAGTGCCATTTAACCTCGAAAATACCAAAATGAAGTGTTTTGTAGGATTGCTTGGTGACCAAGCAAACTTTATGTTTTCTTCATTTTGCGGAAAATCACATACGTTAGTTCTCAAAAACTCTATAGTTTATCCCACTATAATGTGGAAAGTGCACTTTCATCGATTCACTCATTCTCTCTTTTTGAAAAGTCTCACGAGTTGCAAAAGAGTTAACCATGACCAATTCACATTCGTTCTAGGGTTGTTTTTTTCTATAACTCGTTTATAGTGCCATTTAACCTCGAAAATACCAAAATGAAGTGTTTTGTAGGATTGCTTGGTGACCAAGCAAACTTCACGTTTTCTTTATTTTGCGGAAAATCACATTCGTTAGTTCTCAAAAACTCTATAGTTTATCCCACTATAATGTGGAAAGTGCACTTTCATCGATTCACTCATTCTCTCTTTTTGAAAAGTCTCACGAGTTGCAAAAGAGTTAACCATGACCAATTAACATTCGTTCTAGGGTTGTTGTTTTCTATAACTCGTTTATAGTGCCATTTAACCTCGAAAATACCAAAATGAAGTGTTTTGTAGGATTGCTTGGTGACCAAGCAAACTTTATGTTTTCTTCATTTTGCGGAAAATCACATACGTTAGTTCTCAAAAACTCTATAGTTTATCCCACTATAATGTGGAAAGTGCACTTTCATCGATTCACTCATTCTCTCTTTTTGAAAAGTCTCACGAGTTGCAAAAGAGTTAACCATGACCAATTCACATTCGTTCTAGGGTTGTTGTTTTCTATAACTCGTTTATAGTGCCATTTAACCTCGAAAATATCAAAATGAAGTGTTTTGTAGGATTGCTTGGTGACCAAGCAAACTTTACGTTTTCTTTATTTTGCGGAAAATCACATTCGTTAGTGTTCAAAAACTTTATAGTTTATCCCATTATAATGTGGAAAGTGCACTTTCATCGATTCACTCATTCTCTCTTTTTGAAAAGTCTCACGAGTTGCAAAAGAGTTAACCATGACCAATTCACATTCGTTCTAGGGTTGTTGTTTTCTATAACTCGTTTATAGTGCCATTTAACCTCAAAAATACCAAAATGAAGTGTTTTGTAGGATTGCTTGGTGACCAAGCAAACTTTATGTTTTCTTCATTTTGCGGAAAATCACATACGTTAGTTCTCAAAAACTCTATAGTTTATCCCACTATAATGTGGAAAGTACACTTTCATCGATTCACTCATTCTCTCTTTTTGAAAAGTCTCACGAGTTGCAAAAGAGGTAACCATGACCAATTCACATTCGTTCTAGGGTTGTTGTTTTCTATAACTCGTTTATAGTGCCATTTAACCTCGAAAATACCAAAATGAAGTGTTTTGTAGAATTGCTTGGTGACCAAGCAAACTTTACGTTTTCTTTATTTTGCGGAAAATCACATTCGTTAGTGTTCAAAAACTCTATAGTTTATCCCACTATAATGTGGAAAGTCCACTTTCATCGATTCACTCATTTTCTCTTTTTTGAAAATTCTCACGAGTTGCAAAAGAGTTATCCTTGACCAATTCACATTCTTTCTAGGGTTGTTGTTTTCTATAACTCGTTTATAGTGCAATTTAAGCTCGAAAATACCAAAATGAAGTGTTTTGTAGGATTGCTTGGTAACCAAGCAAACTTTACGTTTTCTTTATTTTGCGGAAAATCACATTCGTTAGTGTTCAAAAACTGTATAGTTTATCCCACTATAATGTGGAAAGTGCACTTTCATCGATTCACTCATTCTCTCTTTTTGAAAAGTCTCACGAGTTGCAAAAGAGTTAACCATGACCAATTAACATTCGTTCTAGGGTTGTTGTTTTCTATAACTCGTTTATAGTGCCATTTAACCTCGAAAATACCAAAATGAAGTGTTTTGTAGGATTGCTTGGTGACCAAGCAAACTTTATGTTTTCTTCATTTTGCGGAAAATCACATACGTTAGTTCTCAAAAACTCTATAGTTTATCCCACTATAATGTGGAAAGTGCACTTTCATCGATTCACTCATTCTCTCTTTTTGAAAAGTCTCACGAGTTGCAAAAGAGTTAACCATGACCAATTCACATTCGTTCTAGGGTTGTTTTTTTCTATAACTCGTTTATAGTGCCATTTAACCTCGAAAATACCAAAATGAAGTGTTTTGTAGGATTGCTTGGTGACCAAGCAAACTTCACGTTTTCTTTATTTTGCGGAAAATCACATTCGTTAGTTCTCAAAAACTCTATAGTTTATCCCACTATAATGTGGAAAGTGCACTTTCATCGATTCACTCATTCTCTCTTTTTGAAAAGTCTTAGGAGTTGCAAAAGAGGTAACCATGACCAATTCACATTCGTTCTAGGGTTGTTGTTTTCTATAACTCGTTTATAGTGCCATTTAACCTCGAAAATACCAAAATGAAGTGTTTTGTAGAATTGCTTGGTGACCAAGCAAACTTTACGTTTTCTTTATTTTGCGGAAAATCACATTCGTTAGTGTTCAAAAACTCTATAGTTTATCCCACTATAATGTGGAAAGTCCACTTTCATCGATTCACTCATTTTCTCTTTTTTGAAAATTCTCACGAGTTGCAAAAGAGTTATCCTTGACCAATTCACATTCTTTCTAGGGTTGTTGTTTTCTATAACTCGTTTATAGTGCAATTTAAGCTCGAAAATACCAAAATGAAGTGTTTTGTAGGATTGCTTGGTGACCAAGCAAACTTTACGTTTTCTTTATTTTGCGGAAAATCACATTCGTTAGTGTTCAAAAACTGTATAGTTTATCCCACTATAATGTGGAAAGTGCACTTTCATCGATTCACTCATTCTCTCTTTTTGAAAAGTCTCACGAGTTGCAAAAGAGTTAACCATGACCAATTAACATTCGTTCTAGGGTTGTTGTTTTCTATAACTCGTTTATAGTGCCATTTAACCTCGAAAATACCAAAATGAAGTGTTTTGTAGGATTGCTTGGTGACCAAGCAAACTTTATGTTTTCTTCATTTTGCGGAAAATCACATACGTTAGTTCTCAAAAACTCTATAGTTTATCCCACTATAATGTGGAAAGTGCACTTTCATCGATTCACTCATTCTCTCTTTTTGAAAAGTCTCACGAGTTGCAAAAGAGTTAACCATGACCAATTCACATTCGTTCTAGGGTTGTTGTTTTCTATAACTCGTTTATAGTGCCATTTAACCTCGAAAATATCAAAATGAAGTGTTTTGTAGGATTGCTTGGTGACCAAGCAAACTTTACGTTTTCTTTATTTTGCGGAAAATCACATTCGTTAGTGTTCAAAAACTTTATAGTTTATCCCATTATAATGTGGAAAGTGCACTTTCATCGATTCACTCATTCTCTCTTTTTGAAAAGTCTCACGAGTTGCAAAAGAGTTAACCATGACCAATTCACATTCGTTCTAGGGTTGTTGTTTTCTATAACTCGTTTATAGTGCCATTTAACCTCAAAAATACCAAAATGAAGTGTTTTGTAGGATTGCTTGGTGACCAAGCAAACTTTATGTTTTCTTCATTTTGCGGAAAATCACATACGTTAGTTCTCAAAAACTCTATAGTTTATCCCACTATAATGTGGAAAGTACACTTTCATCGATTCACTCATTCTCTCTTTTTGAAAAGTCTCACGAGTTGCAAAAGAGTTAACCATGACCAATTCACATTTGTTCTAGGGTTGTTGTTTTCTATAACTCGTTTATAGTGCCATTTAACCTCGAAAATACCAAAATGAAGTGTTTTGTAGGATTGCTTGGTGACCAAGCAAACTTTACGTTTTCTTTATTTTGCAGAAAATCACATTCGTTAGTGTTCAAAAACTCTATAGTTTATCCCACTATAATGTGGCAAGTACACTTTCATCGATTCACTCATTTTCTCTTTTTGAAAAGTCTCACGAGTTGCAAAAGAGTTATCCATGACTAATTCACATTCTTTCTAGGGTTGTTGTTTTCTATAACTCGTTTATAGTGCCATTTAACCTTGAAAATACCAAAATGAAGTGTTTTGTAGGATTACTTGGTGACCAAGCAAACTTTACGTTTTCTTAATTTTGCGGAAAATCACATTCGTTAGTGTTCAAAAACTCTATAGTTTATCCCACTATAATGTGGAAAGTACACTTTCATCGATTCACTCATTTTCTCTTTTTGAAAAGTCTCACGAGTTGCAAAAGAGTTATCCATGACCAATTCACATTCTTTCTAGGGTTGTTGTTTTCTATAACTCGCTTTTAGTGCCATTTAACCTCGAAAATACCAAAATGAAGTGTTTTGTAGGATTGCTTGGTGACCAAGCAAACTTTACGTTTTCTTTATTTTGCGAAAAATCACATTCGTTAGTGTTCAAAAACTCTATAGTTTATCCCACTATAATGTGGAAAGTGCACTTTCATCGATTCACTCATTCTCTCTTTTTGAAAAGTCTCACGAGTTGCAAAAGAGTTAACCATGACCAATTCAGATTCGTTCTAGGGTTGTTGTTTTCTATAACTCGTTTATAGTGCCATTTAACCTCAAAAATACCAAAATGAAGTGTTTTGTAGGTTTGCTTGGTGACCAAGCAAAATTTATGTTTTCTTCATTCTGCGGAAAATCACATACGTTAGTTCTCAAAAACTCTATAGTTTATCCCACTATAATGTGGAAAGTACACTTTCATCGATTCACTCATTCTCTCTTTTTGAAAAGTCTCACGAGTTGCAAAAGAGTTAACCATGACCAATTCACATTCGTTCTAGGGTTGTTGTTTTCTATAACTCGTTTATAGTGCCATTTAACCTCGAAAATACCAAAATGAAGTGTTTTGTAGGATTGCTTGGTGACCAAGCAAACTTTATGTTTTCTTCATTTTGCGGAAATTTCATACGTTAGTTCTCAAAGACTCTATAGTTTATCCCACTATAATGTGGAAAGTGCAGTTTCATCGATTCACTCATTCTCTCTTTTTGAAAAGTTCCACGAGTTGCAAAAGAGTTAACCATGATCAATTCACATTCGTTCTAGGGTTGTTGTTTTCTATAACTCGTTTATAGTGCCATTTAACCTCGAAAATACCAAAATGAAGTGTTTTGTAGGAGTGCTTGGTGACCAAGCAAACTTTACGTTTTCTTTATTTTGCGGAAAATCACATTCGTTAGTGTTCAAAAACTGTATAGTTTATCCCACTATAATGTGGAAAGTGCACTTTCATCGATTCACTCATTCTCTCTTTTTGAAAAGTCTCACGAGTTGCAAAAGAGTTAACCATGACCAATTAACATTCGTTCTAGGGTTGTTGTTTTCTATAACTCGTTTATAGTGCCATTTAACCTCGAAAATACCAAAATGAAGTGTTTTGTAGGATTGCTTGGTAACCAAGCAAACTTTATGTTTTCTTCATTTTGCGGAAAATCACATACGTTAGTTCTCAAAAACTCTATAGTTTATCCCACTATAATGTGGAAAGTGCACTTTCATCGATTCACTCATTCTCTCTTTTTGAAAAGTCTCACGAGTTGCAAAAGAGTTAACCATGACCAATTCACATTCGTTCTAGGGTTGTTGTTTTCTATAACTCGTTTATAGTGCCATTTAACCTCGAAAATATCAAAATGAAGTGTTTTGTAGGATTGCTTGGTGACCAAGCAAACTTTACGTTTTCTTTATTTTGCGGAAAATCACATTCGTTAGTGTTCAAAAACTCTATAGTTTATCCCATTATAATGTGGAAAGTGCACTTTCATCGATTCACTCATTCTCTCTTTTTGAAAAGTTCCACGAGTTGCAAAAGAGTTAACCATGATCAATTCACATTCGTTCTAGGGTTGTTGTTTTCTATAACTCGTTTATAGTGCCATTTCACCTCGAAAATACCAAAATGAAGTGTTTTGTAGGATTGCTTGGTGACCAAGCAAACTTTACATTTTCTTTATTTTGCGGAAAATCACATTCGTTAGTGTTCAAAAACTCTATAGTTTATCCCACTATAATGTGGAAAGTACACTTTCATCGATTCACTCATTCTCTCTTTTTGAAAAGTCTCACGAGTTGCAAAAGAGTTATCCATGACCAATTCACATTCTTTCTAGGGTTGTTGTATTCTATAACTCGTTTATAGTGCCATTTAACCTCGAAAATACCAAAATGAAGTGTTTTGTAGGATTGCTTGGTGACCAAGCAAACTTTACGTTTTCTTTATTTTGCGGAAAATCACATTCGTTAGTGTTCAAAAACTCTATAGTTTATCCCACTATAATGTGGAAAGTGCACTTTCATCGATTCACTCATTCTCTCTTTTTGAAAAGTCTCACGAGTTGCAAAAGAGTTAACCATGACCAATTCACATTCGTTCTAGGGTTGTTTTTTTCTATAACTCGTTTATAGTGCCATTTAACCTCGAAAATACCAAAATGAAGTGTTTTGTAGGATTGCTTGGTGACCAAGCAAACTTCACGTTTTCTTTATTTTGCGGAAAATCACATTCGTTAGTTCTCAAAAACTCTATAGTTTATCCCACTATAATGTGGAAAGTGCACTTTCATCGATTCACTCATTCTCTCTTTTTGAAAAGTCTCAGGAGTTGCAAAAGAGGTAACCATGACCAATTCACATTCGTTCTAGGGTTGTTGTTTTCTATAACTCGTTTATAGTGCCATTTAACCTCGAAAATACCAAAATGAAGTGTTTTGTAGAATTGCTTGGTGACCAAGCAAACTTTACGTTTTCTTTATTTTACGGAAAATCACATTCGTTAGTGTTCAAAAACTCTATAGTTTATCCCACTATAATGTGGAAAGTCCACTTTCATCGATTCACTCATTTTCTCTTTTTTGAAAATTCTCACGAGTTGCAAAAGAGTTATCCTTGACCAATTCACATTCTTTCTAGGGTTGTTGTTTTCTATAACTCGTTTATAGTGCCATTTAAGCTCGAAAATACCAAAATGAAGTGTTTTGTAGGATTGCTTGGTGACCAAGCAAACTTTACGTTTTCTTTATTTTGCGGAAAATCACATTCGTTAGTGTTCAAAAACTGTATAGTTTATCCCACTATAATGTGGAAAGTGCACTTTCATCGATTCACTCATTCTCTCTTTTTGAAAAGTCTCACGAGTTGCAAAAGAGTTAACCATGACCAATTCAGATTCGTTCTAGGGTTGTTGTTTTCTATAACTCGTTTATAGTGCCATTTAACCTCGAAAATATCAAAATGAAGTGTTTTGTAGGATTGCTTGGTGACCAAGCAAACTTTACGTTTTCTTTATTTTGCGGAAAATCACATTCGTTAGTGTTCAAAAACTTTATAGTTTATCCCATTATAATGTGGAAAGTGCACTTTCATCGATTCACTCATTCTCTCTTTTTGAAAAGTCTCACGAGTTGCAAAAGAGTTAACCATGACCAATTCACATTCGTTCTAGGGTTGTTGTTTTCTATAACTCGTTTATAGTGCCATTTAACCTCAAAAATACCAAAATGAAGTGTTTTGTAGGATTGCTTGGTGACCAAGCAAACTTTATGTTTTCTTCATTTTGCGGAAAATCACATACGTTAGTTCTCAAAAACTCTATAGTTTATCCCACTATAATGTGGAAAGTACACTTTCATCGATTCACTCATTCTCTCTTTTTGAAAAGTCTCACGAGTTGCAAAAGAGTTAACCATGACCAATTCACATTTGTTCTAGGGTTGTTGTTTTCTATAACTCGTTTATAGTGCCATTTAACCTCGAAAATACCAAAATGAAGTGTTTTGTAGGATTGCTTGGTGACCAAGCAAACTTTACGTTTTCTTTATTTTGCAGAAAATCACATTCGTTAGTGTTCAAAAACTCTATAGTTTATCCCACTATAATGTGGCAAGTACACTTTCATCGATTCACTCATTTTCTCTTTTTGAAAAGTCTCACGAGTTGCAAAAGAGTTATCCATGACTAATTCACATTCTTTCTAGGGTTGTTGTTTTCTATAACTCGTTTATAGTGCCATTTAACCTTGAAAATACCAAAATGAAGTGTTTTGTAGGATTACTTGGTGACCAAGCAAACTTTACGTTTTCTTTATTTTGCGGAAAATCACATTCGTTAGTGTTCAAAAACTCTATAGTTTATCCCACTATAATGTGGAAAGTACACTTTCATCGATTCACTCATTTTCTCTTTTTGAAAAGTCTCACGAGTTGCAAAAGAGTTATCCATGACCAATTCACATTCTTTCTAGGGTTGTTGTTTTCTATAACTCGCTTTTAGTGCCATTTAACCTCGAAAATACCAAAATGAAGTGTTTTGTAGGATTGCTTGGTGACCAAGCAAACTTTACGTTTTCTTTATTTTGCGAAAAATCACATTCGTTAGTGTTCAAAAACTCTATAGTTTATCCCACTATAATGTGGAAAGTGCACTTTCATCGATTCACTCATTCTCTCTTTTTGAAAAGTCTCACGAGTTGCAAAAGAGTTAACCATGACCAATTCAGATTCGTTCTAGGGTTGTTGTTTTCTATAACTCGTTTATAGTGCCATTTAACCTCAAAAATACCAAAATGAAGTGTTTTGTAGGTTTGCTTGGTGACCAAGCAAAATTTATGTTTTCTTCATTCTGCGGAAAATCACATACGTTAGTTCTCAAAAACTCTATAGTTTATCCCACTATAATGTGGAAAGTACACTTTCATCGATTCACTCATTCTCTCTTTTTGAAAAGTCTCACGAGTTGCAAAAGAGTTAACCATGACCAATTCACATTCGTTCTAGGGTTGTTGTTTTCTATAACTCGTTTATAGTGCCATTTAACCTCGAAAATACCAAAATGAAGTGTTTTGTAGGATTGCTTGGTGACCAAGCAAACTTTATGTTTTCTTCATTTTGCGGAAATTTCATACGTTAGTTCTCAAAGACTCTATAGTTTATCCCACTATAATGTGGAAAGTGCAGTTTCATCGATTCACTCATTCTCTCTTTTTGAAAAGTTCCACGAGTTGCAAAAGAGTTAACCATGATCAATTCACATTCGTTCTAGGGTTGTTGTTTTCTATAACTCGTTTATAGTGCCATTTAACCTCGAAAATACCAAAATGAAGTGTTTTGTAGGAGTGCTTGGTGACCAAGCAAACTTTACGTTTTCTTTATTTTGCGGAAAATCACATTCGTTAGTGTTCAAAAACTGTATAGTTTATCCCACTATAATGTGGAAAGTGCACTTTCATCGATTCACTCATTCTCTCTTTTTGAAAAGTCTCACGAGTTGCAAAAGAGTTAACCATGACCAATTAACATTCGTTCTAGGGTTGTTGTTTTCTATAACTCGTTTATAGTGCCATTTAACCTCGAAAATACCAAAATGAAGTGTTTTGTAGGATTGCTTGGTAACCAAGCAAACTTTATGTTTTCTTCATTTTGCGGAAAATCACATACGTTAGTTCTCAAAAACTCTATAGTTTATCCCACTATAATGTGGAAAGTGCACTTTCATCGATTCACTCATTCTCTCTTTTTGAAAAGTCTCACGAGTTGCAAAAGAGTTAACCATGACCAATTCACATTCGTTCTAGGGTTGTTGTTTTCTATAACTCGTTTATAGTGCCATTTAACCTCGAAAATATCAAAATGAAGTGTTTTGTAGGATTGCTTGGTGACCAAGCAAACTTTACGTTTTCTTTATTTTGCGGAAAATCACATTCGTTAGTGTTCAAAAACTCTATAGTTTATCCCATTATAATGTGGAAAGTGCACTTTCATCGATTCACTCATTCTCTCTTTTTGAAAAGTTCCACGAGTTGCAAAAGAGTTAACCATGATCAATTCACATTCGTTCTAGGGTTGTTGTTTTCTATAACTCGTTTATAGTGCCATTTCACCTCGAAAATACCAAAATGAAGTGTTTTGTAGGATTGCTTGGTGACCAAGCAAACTTTACATTTTCTTTATTTTGCGGAAAATCACATTCGTTAGTGTTCAAAAACTCTATAGTTTATCCCACTATAATGTGGAAAGTACACTTTCATCGATTCACTCATTCTCTCTTTTTGAAAAGTCTCACGAGTTGCAAAAGAGTTATCCATGACCAATTCACATTCTTTCTAGGGTTGTTGTATTCTATAACTCGTTTATAGTGCCATTTAACCTCGAAAATACCAAAATGAAGTGTTTTGTAGGATTGCTTGGTGACCAAGCAAACTTTACGTTTTCTTTATTTTGCGGAAAATCACATTCGTTAGTGTTCAAAAACTCTATAGTTTATCCCACTATAATGTGGAAAGTGCACTTTCATCGATTCACTCATTCTCTCTTTTTGAAAAGTCTCACGAGTTGCAAAAGAGTTAACCATGACCAATTCACATTCGTTCTAGGGTTGTTTTTTTCTATAACTCGTTTATAGTGCCATTTAACCTCGAAAATACCAAAATGAAGTGTTTTGTAGGATTGCTTGGTGACCAAGCAAACTTCACGTTTTCTTTATTTTGCGGAAAATCACATTCGTTAGTTCTCAAAAACTCTATAGTTTATCCCACTATAATGTGGAAAGTGCACTTTCATCGATTCACTCATTCTCTCTTTTTGAAAAGTCTCAGGAGTTGCAAAAGAGGTAACCATGACCAATTCACATTCGTTCTAGGGTTGTTGTTTTCTATAACTCGTTTATAGTGCCATTTAACCTCGAAAATACCAAAATGAAGTGTTTTGTAGAATTGCTTGGTGACCAAGCAAACTTTACGTTTTCTTTATTTTACGGAAAATCACATTCGTTAGTGTTCAAAAACTCTATAGTTTATCCCACTATAATGTGGAAAGTCCACTTTCATCGATTCACTCATTTTCTCTTTTTTGAAAATTCTCACGAGTTGCAAAAGAGTTATCCTTGACCAATTCACATTCTTTCTAGGGTTGTTGTTTTCTATAACTCGTTTATAGTGCCATTTAAGCTCGAAAATACCAAAATGAAGTGTTTTGTAGGATTGCTTGGTGACCAAGCAAACTTTACGTTTTCTTTATTTTGCGGAAAATCACATTCGTTAGTGTTCAAAAACTGTATAGTTTATCCCACTATAATGTGGAAAGTGCACTTTCATCGATTCACTCATTCTCTCTTTTTGAAAAGTCTCACGAGTTGCAAAAGAGTTAACCATGACCAATTCAGATTCGTTCTAGGGTTGTTGTTTTCTATAACTCGTTTATAGTGCCATTTAACCTCAAAAATACCAAAATGAAGTGTTTTGTAGGTTTGCTTGGTGACCAAGCAAAATTTATGTTTTCTTCATTCTGCGGAAAATCACATACGTTAGTTCTCAAAAACTCTATAGTTTATCCCACTATAATGTGGAAAGTACACTTTCATCGATTCACTCATTCTCTCTTTTTGAAAAGTCTCACGAGTTGCAAAAGAGTTAACCATGACCAATTCACATTCGTTCTAGGGTTGTTGTTTTCTATAACTCGTTTATAGTGCCATTTAACCTCGAAAATACCAAAATGAAGTGTTTTGTAGGATTGCTTGGTGACCAAGCAAACTTTATGTTTTCTTCATTTTGCGGAAATTTCATACGTTAGTTCTCAAAGACTCTATAGTTTATCCCACTATAATGTGGAAAGTGCAGTTTCATCGATTCACTCATTCTCTCTTTTTGAAAAGTTCCACGAGTTGCAAAAGAGTTAACCATGATCAATTCACATTCGTTCTAGGGTTGTTGTTTTCTATAACTCGTTTATAGTGCCATTTAACCTCGAAAATACCAAAATGAAGTGTTTTGTAGGATTGCTTGGTGACCAAGCAAACTTTACGTTTTCTTTATTTTGCGGAAAATCACATTCGTTAGTGTTCAAAAACTGTATAGTTTATCCCACTATAATGTGGAAAGTGCACTTTCATCGATTCACTCATTCTCTCTTTTTGAAAAGTCTCACGAGTTGCAAAAGAGTTAACCATGACCAATTAACATTCGTTCTAGGGTTGTTGTTTTCTATAACTCGTTTATAGTGCCATTTAACCTCGAAAATACCAAAACGAAGTGTTTTGTAGGATTGCTTGGTGACCAAGCAAACTTTATGTTTTCTTCATTTTGCGGAAAATCACATACGTTAGTTCTCAAAAACTCTATAGTTTATCCCACTATAATGTGGAAAGTGCACTTTCATCGATTCACTCATTCTCTCTTTTTGAAAAGTCTCACGAGTTGCAAAAGAGTTAACCATGACCAATTCACATTCGTTCTAGGGTTGTTGTTTTCTATAACTCGTTTATAGTGCCATTTAACCTCGAAAATACCAAAATGAAGTGTTTTGTAGGATTGCTTGGTGACCAAGCAAACTTTATGTTTTCTTCATTTTGCGGAAAATCACATACGTTAGTTCTCAAAAACTCTATAGTTTATCCCACTATAATGTGGAAAGTGCACTTTCATCGATTCACTCATTCTCTCTTTTTGAAAAGTCTCACGAGTTGCAAAAGAGTTAACCATGACCAATTCACATTCGTTCTAGGGTTGTTGTTTTCTATAACTCGTTTATAGTGCCATTTAACCTCGAAAATATCAAAATGAAGTGTTTTGTAGGATTGCTTGGTGACCAAGCAAACTTTACGTTTTCTTTATTTTGCGGAAAATCACATTCGTTAGTGTTCAAAAACTCTATAGTTTATCCCACTATAATGTGGAAAGTGCACTTTCATCGATTCACTCATTCTCTCTTTTTGAAAAGTCTCACGAGTTGCAAAAGAGTTAACCATGACCAATTCACATTCGTTCTAGGGTTGTTTTTTTCTATAACTCGTTTATAGTGCCATTTAACCTCGAAAATACCAAAATGAAGTGTTTTGTAGGATTGCTTGGTGACCAAGCAAACTTCACGTTTTCTTTATTTTGCGGAAAATCACATTCGTTAGTTCTCAAAAACTCTATAGTTTATCCCACTATAATGTGGAAAGTGCACTTTCATCGATTCACTCATTCTCTCTTTTTGAAAAGTCTCACGAGTTGCAAAAGAGTTAACCATGACCAATTCACATTCGTTCTAGGGTTGTTGTTTTCTATAACTCGTTTATAGTGCCATTTAACCTCGAAAATACCAAAATGAAGTGTTTTGTAGGATTGCTTGGTGACCAAGCAAACTTTACGTTTTCTTTATTTTGCGGAAAATCACATTCGTTAGTGTTCAAAAACTCTATAGTTTATCCCACTATAATGTGGAAAGTGCACTTTCATCGATTCACTCATTCTCTCTTTTTGAAAAGTCTCACGAGTTGCAAAAGAGTTAACCATGACCAATTCACATTCGTTCTAGGGTTGTTTTTTTCTATAACTCGTTTATAGTGCCATTTAACCTCGAAAATACCAAAATGAAGTGTTTTGTAGGATTGCTTGGTGACCAAGCAAACTTCACGTTTTCTTTATTTTGCGGAAAATCACATTCGTTAGTTCTCAAAAACTCTATAGTTTATCCCACTATAATGTGGAAAGTGCACTTTCATCGATTCACTCATTCTCTCTTTTTGAAAAGTCTCAGGAGTTGCAAAAGAGGTAACCATGACCAATTCACATTCGTTCTAGGGTTGTTGTTTTCTATAACTCGTTTATAGTGCCATTTAACCTCGAAAATACCAAAATGAAGTGTTTTGTAGAATTGCTTGGTGACCAAGCAAACTTTACGTTTTCTTTATTTTACGGAAAATCACATTCGTTAGTGTTCAAAAACTCTATAGTTTATCCCACTATAATGTGGAAATTCCACTTTCATCGATTCACTCATTTTCTCTTTTTTGAAAATTCTCACGAGTTGCAAAAGAGTTATCCTTGACCAATTCACATTCTTTCTAGGGTTGTTGTTTTCTATAACTCGTTTATAGTGCCATTTAAGCTCGAAAATACCAAAATGAAGTGTTTTGTAGGATTGCTTGGTGACCAAGCAAACTTTACGTTTTCTTTATTTTGCGGAAAATCACATTCGTTAGTGTTCAAAAACTGTATAGTTTATCCCACTATAATGTGGAAAGTGCACTTTCATCGATTCACTCATTCTCTCTTTTTGAAAAGTCTCACGAGTTGCAAAAGAGTTAACCATGACCAATTCAGATTCGTTCTAGGGTTGTTGTTTTCTATAACTCGTTTATAGTGCCATTTAACCTCAAAAATACCAAAATGAAGTGTTTTGTAGGTTTGCTTGGTGACCAAGCAAAATTTATGTTTTCTTCATTCTGCGGAAAATCACATACGTTAGTTCTCAAAAACTCTATAGTTTATCCCACTATAATGTGGAAAGTACACTTTCATCGATTCACTCATTCTCTCTTTTTGAAAAGTCTCACGAGTTGCAAAAGAGTTAACCATGACCAATTCACATTCGTTCTAGGGTTGTTGTTTTCTATAACTCGTTTATAGTGCCATTTAACCTCGAAAATACAAAAATGAAGTGTTTTGTAGGATTGCTTGGTGACCAAGCAAACTTTATGTTTTCTTCATTTTGCGGAAATTTCATACGTTAGTTCTCAAAGACTCTATAGTTTATCCCACTATAATGTGGAAAGTGCAGTTTCATCGATTCACTCATTCTCTCTTTTTGAAAAGTTCCACGAGTTGCAAAAGAGTTAACCATGATCAATTCACATTCGTTCTAGGGTTGTTGTTTTCTATAACTCGTTTATAGTGCCATTTAACCTCGAAAATACCAAAATGAAGTGTTTTGTAGGATTGCTTGGTGACCAAGCAAACTTTACGTTTTCTTTATTTTGCGGAAAATCACATTCGTTAGTGTTCAAAAACTGTATAGTTTATCCCACTATAATGTGGAAAGTGCACTTTCATCGATTCACTCATTCTCTCTTTTTGAAAAGTCTCACGAGTTGCAAAAGAGTTAACCATGACCAATTAACATTCGTTCTAGGGTTGTTGTTTTCTATAACTCGTTTATAGTGCCATTTAACCTCGAAAATACCAAAACGAAGTGTTTTGTAGGATTGCTTGGTGACCAAGCAAACTTTATGTTTTCTTCATTTTGCGGAAAATCACATACGTTAGTTCTCAAAAACTCTATAGTTTATCCCACTATAATGTGGAAAGTGCACTTTCATCGATTCACTCATTCTCTCTTTTTGAAAAGTCTCACGAGTTGCAAAAGAGTTAACCATGACCAATTCACATTCGTTCTAGGGTTGTTGTTTTCTATAACTCGTTTATAGTGCCATTTAACCTCGAAAATATCAAAATGAAGTGTTTTGTAGGATTGCTTGGTGACCAAGTAAACTTTACGTTTTCTTTATTTTGCGGAAAATCACATTCGTTAGTGTTCAAAAACTCTATAGTTTATCCCACTATAATGTGGAAAGTGCACTTTCATCGATTCACTCATTCTCTCTTTTTGAAAAGTTCCACGAGTTGCAAAAGAGTTAACCATGATCAATTCACATTCGTTCTAGGGTTGTTGTTTTCTATAACTCGTTTATAGTGCCATTTCACCTCGAAAATACCAAAATGAAGTGTTTTGTAGGATTGCTTGGTGACCAAGCAAACTTTACATTTTCTTTATTTTGCGGAAAATCACATTCGTTAGTGTTCAAAAACTCTATAGTTTATCCCACTATAATGTGGAAAGTACACTTTCATCGATTCACTCATTCTCTCTTTTTGAAAAGTCTCACGAGTTGCAAAAGAGTTATCCATGACCAATTCACATTCTTTCTAGGGTTGTTGTATTCTATAACTCGTTTATAGTGCCATTTAACCTCGAAAATACCAAAATGAAGTGTTTTGTAGGATTGCTTGGTGACCAAGCAAACTTTACGTTTTCTTTATTTTGCGGAAAATCACATTCGTTAGTGTTCAAAAACTCTATAGTTTATCCCACTATAATGTGGAAAGTGCACTTTCATCGATTCACTCATTCTCTCTTTTTGAAAAGTCTCACGAGTTGCAAAAGAGTTAACCATGACCAATTCACATTCGTTCTAGGGTTGTTTTTTTCTATAACTCGTTTATAGTGCCATTTAACCTCGAAAATACCAAAATGAAGTGTTTTGTAGGATTGCTTGGTGACCAAGCAAACTTCACGTTTTCTTTATTTTGCGGAAAATCACATTCGTTAGTTCTCAAAAACTCTATAGTTTATCCCACTATAATGTGGAAAGTGCACTTTCATCGATTCACTCATTCTCTCTTTTTGAAAAGTCTCAGGAGTTGCAAAAGAGGTAACCATGACCAATTCACATTCGTTCTAGGGTTGTTGTTTTCTATAACTCGTTTATAGTGCCATTTAACCTCGAAAATACCAAAATGAAGTGTTTTGTAGAATTGCTTGGTGACCAAGCAAACTTTACGTTTTCTTTATTTTACGGAAAATCACATTCGTTAGTGTTCAAAAACTCTATAGTTTATCCCACTATAATGTGGAAAGTCCACTTTCATCGATTCACTCATTTTCTCTTTTTTGAAAATTCTCACGAGTTGCAAAAGAGTTATCCTTGACCAATTCACATTCTTTCTAGGATTGTTGTTTTCTATAACTCGTTTATAGTGCCATTTAAGCTCGAAAATACCAAAATGAAGTGTTTTGTAGGATTGCTTGGTGACCAAGCAAACTTTACGTTTTCTTTATTTTGCGGAAAATCACATTCGTTAGTGTTCAAAAACTGTATAGTTTATCCCACTATAATGTGGAAAGTGCACTTTCATCGATTCACTCATTCTCTCTTTTTGAAAAGTCTCACGAGTTGCAAAAGAGTTAACCATGACCAATTCAGATTCGTTCTAGGGTTGTTGTTTTCTATAACTCGTTTATAGTGCCATTTAACCTCAAAAATACCAAAATGAAGTGTTTTGTAGGTTTGCTTGGTGACCAAGCAAAATTTATGTTTTCTTCATTCTGCGGAAAATCACATACGTTAGTTCTCAAAAACTCTATAGTTTATCCCACTATAATGTGGAAAGTACACTTTCATCGATTCACTCATTCTCTCTTTTTGAAAAGTCTCACGAGTTGCAAAAGAGTTAACCATGACCAATTCACATTCGTTCTAGGGTTGTTGTTTTCTATAACTCGTTTATAGTGCCATTTAACCTCGAAAATACCAAAATGAAGTGTTTTGTAGGATTGCTTGGTGACCAAGCAAACTTTATGTTTTCTTCATTTTGCGGAAATTTCATACGTTAGTTCTCAAAGACTCTATAGTTTATCCCACTATAATGTGGAAAGTGCAGTTTCATCGATTCACTCATTCTCTCTTTTTGAAAAGTTCCACGAGTTGCAAAAGAGTTAACCATGATCAATTCACATTCGTTCTAGGGTTGTTGTTTTCTATAACTCGTTTATAGTGCCATTTAACCTCGAAAATACCAAAATGAAGTGTTTTGTAGGATTGCTTGGTGACCAAGCAAACTTTACGTTTTCTTTATTTTGCGGAAAATCACATTCGTTAGTGTTCAAAAACTGTATAGTTTATCCCACTATAATGTGGAAAGTGCACTTTCATCGATTCACTCATTCTCTCTTTTTGAAAAGTCTCACGAGTTGCAAAAGAGTTAACCATGACCAATTAACATTCGTTCTAGGGTTGTTGTTTTCTATAACTCGTTTATAGTGCCATTTAACCTCGAAAATACCAAAACGAAGTGTTTTGTAGGATTGCTTGGTGACCAAGCAAACTTTATGTTTTCTTCATTTTGCGGAAAATCACATACGTTAGTTCTCAAAAACTCTATAGTTTATCCCACTATAATGTGGAAAGTGCACTTTCATCGATTCACTCATTCTCTCTTTTTGAAAAGTCTCACGAGTTGCAAAAGAGTTAACCATGACCAATTCACATTCGTTCTAGGGTTGTTGTTTTCTATAACTCGTTTATAGTGCCATTTAACCTCGAAAATATCAAAATGAAGTGTTTTGTAGGATTGCTTGGTGACCAAGCAAACTTTACGTTTTCTTTATTTTGCGGAAAATCACATTCGTTAGTGTTCAAAAACTCTATAGTTTATCCCACTATAATGTGGAAAGTGCACTTTCATCGATTCACTCATTCTCTCTTTTTGAAAAGTTCCACGAGTTGCAAAAGAGTTAACCATGATCAATTCACATTCGTTCTAGGGTTGTTGTTTTCTATAACTCGTTTATAGTGCCATTTCACCTCGAAAATACCAAAATGAAGTGTTTTGTAGGATTGCTTGGTGACCAAGCAAACTTTACATTTTCTTTATTTTGCGGAAAATCACATTCGTTAGTGTTCAAAAACTCTATAGTTTATCCCACTATAATGTGGAAAGTACACTTTCATCGATTCACTCATTCTCTCTTTTTGAAAAGTCTCACGAGTTGCAAAAGAGTTAACCATGATCAATTCACATTCGTTCTAGGGTTGTTGTTTTCTATAACTCGTTTATAGTGCCATTTAACCTCGAAAATACCAAAATGAAGTGTTTTGTAGGATTGCTTGGTGACCAAGCAAACTTTACGTTTTCTTTATTTTGCGGAAAATCACATTCGTTAGTGTTCAAAAACTGTATAGTTTATCCCACTATAATGTGGAAAGTGCACTTTCATCGATTCACTCATTCTCTCTTTTTGAAAAGTCTCACGAGTTGCAAAAGAGTTAACCATGACCAATTAACATTCGTTCTAGGGTTGTTGTTTTCTATAACTCGTTTATAGTGCCATTTAACCTCGAAAATACCAAAACGAAGTGTTTTGTAGGATTGCTTGGTGACCAAGCAAACTTTATGTTTTCTTCATTTTGCGGAAAATCACATATGTTAGTTCTCAAAAACTCTATAGTTTATCCCACTATAATGTGGAAAGTGCACTTTCATCGATTCACTCATTCTCTCTTTTTGAAAAGTCTCACGAGTTGCAAAAGAGTTAACCATGACCAATTCACATTCGTTCTAGGGTTGTTGTTTTCTATAACTCGTTTATAGTGCCATTTAACCTCGAAAATATCAAAATGAAGTGTTTTGTAGGATTGCTTGGTGACCAAGCAAACTTTACGTTTTCTTTATTTTGCGGAAAATCACATTCGTTAGTGTTCAAAAACTCTATAGTTTATCCCACTATAATGTGGAAAGTGCACTTTCATCGATTCACTCATTCTCTCTTTTTGAAAAGTTCCACGAGTTGCAAAAGAGTTAACCATGATCAATTCACATTCGTTCTAGGGTTGTTGTTTTCTATAACTCGTTTATAGTGCCATTTCACCTCGAAAATACCAAAATGAAGTGTTTTGTAGGATTGCTTGGTGACCAAGCAAACTTTACATTTTCTTTATTTTGCGGAAAATCACATTCGTTAGTGTTCAAAAACTCTATAGTTTATCCCACTATAATGTGGAAAGTACACTTTCATCGATTCACTCATTCTCTCTTTTTGAAAAGTCTCACGAGTTGCAAAAGAGTTATCCATGACCAATTCACATTCTTTCTAGGGTTGTTGTATTCTATAACTCGTTTATAGTGCCATTTAACCTCGAAAATACCAAAATGAAGTGTTTTGTAGGATTGCTTGGTGACCAAGCAAACTTTACGTTTTCTTTATTTTGCGGAAAATCACATTCGTTAGTGTTCAAAAACTCTATAGTTTATCCCACTATAATGTGGAAAGTGCACTTTCATCGATTCACTCATTCTCTCTTTTTGAAAAGTCTCACGAGTTGCAAAAGAGTTAACCATGACCAATTCACATTCGTTCTAGGGTTGTTTTTTTCTATAACTCGTTTATAGTGCCATTTAACCTCGAAAATACCAAAATGAAGTGTTTTGTAGGATTGCTTGGTGACCAAGCAAACTTCACGTTTTCTTTATTTTGCGGAAAATCACATTCGTTAGTTCTCAAAAACTCTATAGTTTATCCCACTATAATGTGGAAAGTGCACTTTCATCGATTCACTCATTCTCTCTTTTTGAAAAGTTCCACGAGTTGCAAAAGAGTTAACCATGATCAATTCACATTCGTTCTAGGGTTGTTGTTTTCTATAACTCGTTTATAGTGCCATTTCACCTCGAAAATACCAAAATGAAGTGTTTTGTAGGATTGCTTGGTGACCAAGCAAACTTTACATTTTCTTTATTTTGCGGAAAATCACATTCGTTAGTGTTCAAAAACTCTATAGTTTATCCCACTATAATGTGGAAAGTACACTTTCATCGATTCACTCATTCTCTCTTTTTGAAAAGTCTCAGGAGTTGCAAAAGAGGTAACCATGACCAATTCACATTCGTTCTAGGGTTGTTGTTTTCTATAACTCGTTTATAGTGCCATTTAACCTCGAAAATACCAAAATGAAGTGTTTTGTAGAATTGCTTGGTGACCAAGCAAACTTTACGTTTTCTTTATTTTACGGAAAATCACATTCGTTAGTGTTCAAAAACTCTATAGTTTATCCCACTATAATGTGGAAAGTCCACTTTCATCGATTCACTCATTTTCTCTTTTTTGAAAATTCTCACGAGTTGCAAAAGAGTTATCCTTGACCAATTCACATTCTTTCTAGGGTTGTTGTTTTCTATAACTCGTTTATAGTGCCATTTAAGCTCGAAAATACCAAAATGAAGTGTTTTGTAGGATTGCTTGGTGACCAAGCAAACTTTACGTTTTCTTTATTTTGCGGAAAATCACATTCGTTAGTGTTCAAAAACTGTATAGTTTATCCCACTATAATGTGGAAAGTGCACTTTCATCGATTCACTCATTCTCTCTTTTTGAAAAGTCTCACGAGTTGCAAAAGAGTTAACCATGACCAATTCAGATTCGTTCTAGGGTTGTTGTTTTCTATAACTCGTTTATAGTGCCATTTAACCTCAAAAATACCAAAATGAAGTGTTTTGTAGGTTTGCTTGGTGACCAAGCAAAATTTATGTTTTCTTCATTCTGCGGAAAATCACATACGTTAGTTCTCAAAAACTCTATAGTTTATCCCACTATAATGTGGAAAGTACACTTTCATCGATTCACTCATTCTCTCTTTTTGAAAAGTCTCACGAGTTGCAAAAGAGTTAACCATGACCAATTCACATTCGTTCTAGGGTTGTTGTTTTCTATAACTCGTTTATAGTGCCATTTAACCTCGAAAATACCAAAATGAAGTGTTTTGTAGGATTGCTTGGTGACCAAGCAAACTTTATGTTTTCTTCATTTTGCGGAAATTTCATACGTTAGTTCTCAAAGACTCTATAGTTTATCCCACTATAATGTGGAAAGTGCAGTTTCATCGATTCACTCATTCTCTCTTTTTGAAAAGTTCCACGAGTTGCAAAAGAGTTAACCATGATCAATTCACATTCGTTCTAGGGTTGTTGTTTTCTATAACTCGTTTATAGTGCCATTTAACCTCGAAAATACCAAAATGAAGTGTTTTGTAGGATTGCTTGGTGACCAAGCAAACTTTACGTTTTCTTTATTTTGCGGAAAATCACATTCGTTAGTGTTCAAAAACTGTATAGTTTATCCCACTATAATGTGGAAAGTGCACTTTCATCGATTCACTCATTCTCTCTTTTTGAAAAGTCTCACGAGTTGCAAAAGAGTTAACCATGACCAATTAATATTCGTTCTAGGGTTGTTGTTTTCTATAACTCGTTTATAGTGCCATTTAACCTCGAAAATACCAAAACGAAGTGTTTTGTAGGATTGCTTGGTGACCAAGCAAACTTTATGTTTTCTTCATTTTGCGGAAAATCACATACGTTAGTTCTCAAAAACTCTATAGTTTATCCCACTATAATGTGGAAAGTGCACTTTCATCGATTCACTCATTCTCTCTTTTTGAAAAGTCTCACGAGTTGCAAAAGAGTTAACCATGACCAATTCACATTCGTTCTAGGGTTGTTGTTTTCTATAACTCGTTTATAGTGCCATTTAACCTCGAAAATATCAAAATGAAGTGTTTTGTAGGATTGCTTGGTGACCAAGCAAACTTTACGTTTTCTTTATTTTGCGGAAAATCACATTCGTTAGTGTTCAAAAACTCTATAGTTTATCCCACTATAATGTGGAAAGTGCACTTTCATCGATTCACTCATTCTCTCTTTTTGAAAAGTTCCACGAGTTGCAAAAGAGTTAACCATGATCAATTCACATTCGTTCTAGGGTTGTTGTTTTCTATAACTCGTTTATAGTGCCATTTCACCTCGAAAATACCAAAATGAAGTGTTTTGTAGGATTGCTTGGTGACCAAGCAAACTTTACATTTTCTTTATTTTGCGGAAAATCACATTCGTTAGTGTTCAAAAACTCTATAGTTTATCCCACTATAATGTGGAAAGTACACTTTCATCGATTCACTCATTCTCTCTTTTTGAAAAGTCTCACGAGTTGCAAAAGAGTTATCCATGACCAATTCACATTCTTTCTAGGGTTGTTGTATTCTATAACTCGTTTATAGTGCCATTTAACCTCGAAAATACCAAAATGAAGTGTTTTGTAGGATTGCTTGGTGACCAAGCAAACTTTACGTTTTCTTTATTTTGCGGAAAATCACATTCGTTAGTGTTCAAAAACTCTATAGTTTATCCCACTATAATGTGGAAAGTGCACTTTCATCGATTCACTCATTCTCTCTTTTGGAAAAGTCTCACGAGTTGCAAAAGAGTTAACCATGACCAATTCACATTCGTTCTAGGGTTGTTTTTTTCTATAACTCGTTTATAGTGCCATTTAACCTCGAAAATACCAAAATGAAGTGTTTTGTAGGATTGCTTGGTGACCAAGCAAACTTCACGTTTTCTTTATTTTGCGGAAAATCACATTCGTTAGTTCTCAAAAACTCTATAGTTTATCCCACTATAATGTGGAAAGTGCACTTTCATCGATTCACTCATTCTCTCTTTTTGAAAAGTCTCAGGAGTTGCAAAAGAGGTAACCATGACCAATTCACATTCGTTCTAGGGTTGTTGTTTTCTATAACTCGTTTATAGTGCCATTTAACCTCGAAAATACCAAAATGAAGTGTTTTGTAGAATTGCTTGGTGACCAAGCAAACTTTACGTTTTCTTTATTTTGCGGAAAATCACATTCGTTAGTGTTCAAAAACTCTATAGTTTATCCCACTATAATGTGGAAAGTCCACTTTCATCGATTCACTCATTTTCTCTTTTTTGAAAATTCTCACGAGTTGCAAAAGAGTTATCCTTGACCAATTCACATTCTTTCTAGGGTTGTTGTTTTCTATAACTCGTTTATAGTGCCATTTAAGCTCGAAAATACCAAAATGAAGTGTTTTGTAGGATTGCTTGGTGACCAAGCAAACTTTACGTTTTCTTTATTTTGCGGAAAATCACATTCGTTAGTGTTCAAAAACTGTATAGTTTATCCCACTATAATGTGGAAAGTGCACTTTCATCGATTCACTCATTCTCTCTTTTTGAAAAGTCTCACGAGTTGCAAAAGAGTTAACCATGACCAATTAACATTCGTTCTAGGGTTGTTGTTTTCTATAACTCGTTTATAGTGCCATTTAACCTCGAAAATACCAAAATGAAGTGTTTTGTAGGATTGCTTGGTGACCAAGCAAACTTTATGTTTTCTTCATTTTGCGGAAAATCACATACGTTAGTTCTCAAAAACTCTATAGTTTATCCCACTATAATGTGGAAAGTGCACTTTCATCGATTCACTCATTCTCTCTTTTTGAAAAGTCTCACGAGTTGCAAAAGAGTTAACCATGACCAATTCACATTCGTTCTAGGGTTGTTTTTTTCTATAACTCGTTTATAGTGCCATTTAACCTCGAAAATACCAAAATGAAGTGTTTTGTAGGATTGCTTGGTGACCAAGCAAACTTCACGTTTTCTTTATTTTGCGGAAAATCACATTCGTTAGTTCTCAAAAACTCTATAGTTTATCCCACTATAATGTGGAAAGTGCACTTTCATCGATTCACTCATTCTCTCTTTTTGAAAAGTCTCAGGAGTTGCAAAAGAGGTAACCATGACCAATTCACATTCGTTCTAGGGTTGTTGTTTTCTATAACTCGTTTATAGTGCCATTTAACCTCGAAAATACCAAAATGAAGTGTTTTGTAGAATTGCTTGGTGACCAAGCAAACTTTACGTTTTCTTTATTTTGCGGAAAATCACATTCGTTAGTGTTCAAAAACTCTATAGTTTATCCCACTATAATGTGGAAAGTCCACTTTCATCGATTCACTCATTTTCTCTTTTTTGAAAATTCTCACGAGTTGCAAAAGAGTTATCCTTGACCAATTCACATTCTTTCTAGGGTTGTTGTTTTCTATAACTCGTTTATAGTGCCATTTAACCTCGAAAATATCAAAATGAAGTGTTTTGTAGGATTGCTTGGTGACCAAGCAAACTTTACGTTTTCTTTATTTTGCGGAAAATCACATTCGTTAGTGTTCAAAAACTCTATAGTTTATCCCACTATAATGTGGAAAGTGCTCTTTCATCGATTCACTCATTCTCTCTTTTTGAAAAATTCCACGAGTTGCAAAAGAGTTAACCATGATCAATTCACATTCGTTCTAGGGTTGTTGTTTTCTATAACTCGTTTATAGTGCCATTTCACCTCGAAAATACCAAAATGAAGTGTTTTGTAGGATTGCTTGGTGACCAAGCAAACTTTACATTTTCTTTATTTTGCGGAAAATCACATTCGTTAGTGTTCAAAAACTCTATAGTTTATCCCACTATAATGTGGAAAGTACACTTTCATCGATTCACTCATTCTCTCTTTTTGAAAAGTCTCACGAGTTGCAAAAGAGTTATCCATGACCAATTCACATTCTTTCTAGGGTTGTTGTATTCTATAACTCGTTTATAGTGCCATTTAACCTCGAAAATACCAAAATGAAGTGTTTTGTAGGATTGCTTGGTGACCAAGCAAACTTTACGTTTTCTTTATTTTGCGGAAAATCACATTCGTTAGTGTTCAAAAACTCTATAGTTTATCCCACTATAATGTGGAAAGTGCACTTTCATCGATTCACTCATTCTCTCTTTTTGAAAAGTCTCACGAGTTGCAAAAGAGTTAACCATGACCAATTCACATTCGTTCTAGGGTTGTTTTTTTCTATAACTCGTTTATAGTGCCATTTAACCTCGAAAATACCAAAATGAAGTGTTTTGTAGGATTGCTTGGTGACCAAGCAAACTTCACGTTTTCTTTATTTTGCGGAAAATCACATTCGTTAGTTCTCAAAAACTCTATAGTTTATCCCACTATAATGTGGAAAGTGCACTTTCATCGATTCACTCATTCTCTCTTTTTGAAAAGTCTCAGGAGTTGCAAAAGAGGTAACCATGACCAATTCACATTCTTTCTAGGGTTGTTGTTTTCTATAACTCGTTTATAGTGCCATTTAACCTCGAAAATACCAAAATGAAGTGTTTTGTAGAATTGCTTGGTGACCAAGCAAACTTTACGTTTTCTTTATTTTGCGGAAAATCACATTCGTTAGTGTTCAAAAACTCTATAGTTTATCCCACTATAATGTGGAAAGTCCACTTTCATCGATTCACTCATTTTCTCTTTTTTGAAAATTCTCACGAGTTGCAAAAGAGTTATCCTTGACCAATTCACATTCTTTCTAGGGTTGTTGTTTTCTATAACTCGTTTATAGTGCCATTTAAGCTCGAAAATACCAAAATGAAGTGTTTTGTAGGATTGCTTGGTGACCAAGCAAACTTTACGTTTTCTTTATTTTGCGGAAAATCACATTCGTTAGTGTTCAAAAACTGTATAGTTTATCCCACTATAATGTGGAAAGTGCACTTTCATCGATTCACTCATTCTCTCTTTTTGAAAAGTCTCACGAGTTGCAAAAGAGTTAACCATGACCAATTAACATTCGTTCTAGGGTTGTTGTTTTCTATAACTCGTTTATAGTGCCATTTAACCTCGAAAATACCAAAATGAAGTGTTTTGTAGGATTGCTTGGTGACCAAGCAAACTTTATGTTTTCTTCATTTTGCGGAAAATCACATACGTTAGTTCTCAAAAACTCTATAGTTTATCCCACTATAATGTGGAAAGTGCACTTTCATCGATTCACTCATTCTCTCTTTTTGAAAAGTCTCACGAGTTGCAAAAGAGTTAACCATGACCAATTCACATTCGTTCTAGGGTTGTTGTTTTCTATAACTCGTTTATAGTGCCATTTAACCTCGAAAATATCAAAATGAAGTGTTTTGTAGGATTGCTTGGTGACCAAGCAAACTTTACGTTTTCTTTATTTTGCGGAAAATCACATTCGTTAGTGTTCAAAAACTTTATAGTTTATCCCATTATAATGTGGAAAGTGCACTTTCATCGATTCACTCATTCTCTCTTTTTGAAAAGTCTCACGAGTTGCAAAAGAGTTAACCATGACCAATTCACATTCGTTCTAGGGTTGTTGTTTTCTATAACTCGTTTATAGTGCCATTTAACCTCAAAAATACCAAAATGAAGTGTTTTGTAGGATTGCTTGGTGACCAAGCAAACTTTATGTTTTCTTCATTTTGCGGAAAATCTGATACGTTAGTTCTCAAAAACTCTATAGTTTATCCCACTATAATGTGGAAAGTACACTTTCATCGATTCACTCATTCTCTCTTTTTGAAAAGTCTCACGAGTTGCAAAAGAGTTAACCATGACCAATTCACATTTGTTCTAGGGTTGTTGTTTTCTATAACTCGTTTATAGTGCCATTTAACCTCGAAAATACCAAAATGAAGTGTTTTGTAGGATTGCTTGGTGACCAAGCAAACTTTACGTTTTCTTTATTTTGCGGAAAATCACATTCGTTAGTGTTCAAAAACTCTATAGTTTATCCCACTATAATGTGGCAAGTACACTTTCATCGATTCACTCATTTTCTCTTTTTGAAAAGTCTCACGAGTTGCAAAAGAGTTATCCATGACTAATTCACATTCTTTCTAGGGTTGTTGTTTTCTATAACTCGTTTATAGTGCCATTTAACCTTGAAAATACCAAAATGAAGTGTTTTGTAGGATTACTTGGTGACCAAGCAAACTTTACGTTTTCTTTATTTTGCGGAAAATCACATTCGTTAGTGTTCAAAAACTCTATAGTTTATCCCACTATAATGTGGCAAGTACACTTTCATCGATTCACTCATTTTCTCTTTTTGAAAAGTCTCACGAGTTGCAAAAGAGTTAACCATGACCAATTAACATTCGTTCTAGGGTTGTTGTTTTCTATAACTCGTTTATAGTGCCATTTAACCTCGAAAATACCAAAATGAAGTGTTTTGTAGGATTGCTTGGTGACCAAGCAAACTTTATGTTTTCTTCATTTTGCGGAAAATCACATACGTTAGTTCTCAAAAACTCTATAGTTTATCCCACTATAATGTGGAAAGTGCACTTTCATCGATTCACTCATTCTCTCTTTTTGAAAAGTCTCACGAGTTGCAAAAGAGTTAACCATGACCAATTCACATTCGTTCTAGGGTTGTTGTTTTCTATAACTCGTTTATAGTGCAATTTAACCTCGAAAATATCAAAATGAAGTGTTTTGTAGGATTGCTTGGTGACCAAGCAAACTTTACGTTTTCTTTATTTTGCGGAAAATCACATTCGTTAGTGTTCAAAAACTTTATAGTTTATCCCATTATAATGTGGAAAGTGCACTTTCATCGATTCACTCATTCTCTCTTTTTGAAAAGTCTCACGAGTTGCAAAAGAGTTAACCATGACCAATTCACATTCGTTCTAGGGTTGTTGTTTTCTATAACTCGTTTATAGTGCCATTTAACCTCAAAAATACCAAAATGAAGTGTTTTGTAGGATTGCTTGGTGACCAAGCAAACTTTATGTTTTCTTCATTTTGCGGAAAATCTGATACGTTAGTTCTCAAAAACTCTATAGTTTATCCCACTATAATGTGGAAAGTACACTTTCATCGATTCACTCATTCTCTCTTTTTGAAAAGTCTCACGAGTTGCAAAAGAGTTAACCATGACCAATTCACATTTGTTCTAGGGTTGTTGTTTTCTATAACTCGTTTATAGTGCCATTTAACCTCGAAAATACCAAAATAAAGTGTTTTGTAGGATTGCTTGGTGACCAAGCAAACTTTACGTTTTCTTTATTTTGCGGAAAATCACATTCGTTAGTGTTCAAAAACTCTATAGTTTATCCCACTATAATGTGGCAAGTACACTTTCATCGATTCACTCATTTTCTCTTTTTGAAAAGTCTCACGAGTTGCAAAAGAGTTATCCATGACTAATTCACATTCTTTCTAGGGTTGTTGTTTTCTATAACTCGTTTATAGTGCCATTTAACCTTGAAAATACCAAAATGAAGTGTTTTGTAGGATTACTTGGTGACCAAGCAAACTTTACGTTTTCTTTATTTTGCGGAAAATCACATTCGTTAGTGTTCAAAAACTCTATAGTTTATCCCACTATAATGTGGCAAGTACACTTTCATCGATTCACTCATTTTCTCTTTTTGAAAAGTCTCACGAGTTGCAAAAGAGTTATCCATGACTAATTCAGATTCGTTCTAGGGTTGTTGTTTTCTATAACTCGTTTATAGTGCCATTTAACCTCAAAAATACCAAAATGAAGTGTTTTGTAGGTTTGCTTGGTGACCAAGCAAAATTTATGTTTTCTTCATTCTGCGGAAAATCACATACGTTAGTTCTCAAAAACTCTATAGTTTATCCCACTATAATGTGGAAAGTACACTTTCATCGATTCACTCATTCTCTCTTTTTGAAAAGTCTCACGAGTTGCAAAAGAGTTAACCATGACCAATTCACATTCGTTCTAGGGTTGTTGTTTTCTATAACTCGTTTATAGTGCCATTTAACCTCGAAAATACCAAAATGAAGTGTTTTGTAGGATTGCTTGGTGACCAAGCAAACTTTATGTTTTCTTCATTTTGCGGAAATTTCATACGTTAGTTCTCAAAGACTCTATAGTTTATCCCACTATAATGTGGAAAGTGCAGTTTCATCGATTCACTCATTCTCTCTTTTTGAAAAGTTCCACGAGTTGCAAAAGAGTTAACCATGATCAATTCACATTCGTTCTAGGGTTGTTGTTTTCTATAACTCGTTTATAGTGCCATTTAACCTCGAAAATACCAAAATGAAGTGTTTTGTAGGATTGCTTGGTGACCAAGCAAACTTTACGTTTTCTTTATTTTGCGGAAAATCACATTCGTTAGTGTTCAAAAACTGTATAGTTTATCCCACTATAATGTGGAAAGTGCACTTTCATCGATTCACTCATTCTCTCTTTTTGAAAAGTCTCACGAGTTGCAAAAGAGTTAACCATGACCAATTAACATTCGTTGTAGGGTTGTTGTTTTCTATAACTCGTTTATAGTGCCATTTAACCTCGAAAATACCAAAACGAAGTGTTTTGTAGGATTGCTTGGTGACCAAGCAAACTTTATGTTTTCTTCATTTTGCGGAAAATCACATACGTTAGTTCTCAAAAACTCTATAGTTTATCCCACTATAATGTGGAAAGTGCACTTTCATCGATTCACTCATTCTCTCTTTTTGAAAAGTCTCACGAGTTGCAAAAGAGTTAACCATGACCAATTCACATTCGTTCTAGGGTTGTTGTTTTCTATAACTCGTTTATAGTGCCATTTAACCTCGAAAATATCAAAATGAAGTGTTTTGTAGGATTGCTTGGTGACCAAGCAAACTTTACGTTTTCTTTATTTTGCGGAAAATCACATTCGTTAGTGTTCAAAAACTCTATAGTTTATCCCACTATAATGTGGAAAGTGCACTTTCATCGATTCACTCATTCTCTCTTTTTGAAAAGTTCCACGAGTTGCAAAAGAGTTAACCATGATCAATTCACATTCGTTCTAGGGTTGTTGTTTTCTATAACTCGTTTATAGTGCCATTTCACCTCGAAAATACCAAAATGAAGTGTTTTGTAGGATTGCTTGGTGACCAAGCAAACTTTACATTTTCTTTATTTTGCGGAAAATCACATTCGTTAGTGTTCAAAAACTCTATAGTTTATCCCACTATAATGTGGAAAGTACACTTTCATCGATTCACTCATTCTCTCTTTTTGAAAAGTCTCACGAGTTGCAAAAGAGTTATCCATGACCAATTCACATTCTTTCTAGGGTTGTTGTATTCTATAACTCGTTTATAGTGCCATTTAACCTCGAAAATACCAAAATGAAGTGTTTTGTAGGATTGCTTGGTGACCAAGCAAACTTTACGTTTTCTTTATTTTGCGGAAAATCACATTCGTTAGTGTTCAAAAACTCTATAGTTTATCCCACTATAATGTGGAAAGTGCACTTTCATCGATTCACTAATTCTCTCTTTTTGAAAAGTCTCACGAGTTGCAAAAGAGTTAACCATGAGCAATTCACATTCGTTCTAGGGTTGTTTTTTTCTATAACTCGTTTATAGTGCCATTTAACCTCGAAAATACCAAAATGAAGTGTTTTGTAGGATTGCTTGGTGACCAAGCAAACTTCACGTTTTCTTTATTTTGCGGAAAATCACATTCGTTAGTTCTCAAAAACTCTATAGTTTATCCCACTATAATGTGGAAAGTGCACTTTCATCGATTCACTCATTCTCTCTTTTTGAAAAGTCTCAGGAGTTGCAAAAGAGGTAACCATGACCAATTCACATTCGTTCTAGGGTTGTTGTTTTCTATAACTCGTTTATAGTGCCATTTAACCTCGAAAATACCAAAATGAAGTGTTTTGTAGAATTGCTTGGTGACCAAGCAAACTTTACGTTTTCTTTATTTTGCGGAAAATCACATTCGTTAGTGTTCAAAAACTCTATAGTTTATCCCACTATAATGTGGAAAGTCCACTTTCATCGATTCACTCATTTTCTCTTTTTTGAAAATTCTCACGAGTTGCAAAAGAGTTATCCTTGACCAATTCACATTCTTTCTAGGGTTGTTGTTTTCTATAACTCGTTTATAGTGCCATTTAAGCTCGAAAATACCAAAATGAAGTGTTTTGTAGGATTGCTTGGTGACCAAGCAAACTTTACGTTTTCTTTATTTTGCGGAAAATCACATTCGTTAGTGTTCAAAGACTGTATAGTTTATCCCACTATAATGTGGAAAGTGCACTTTCATCGATTCACTCATTCTCTCTTTTTGAAAAGTCTCACGAGTTGCAAAAGAGTTAACCATGACCAATTAACATTCGTTCTAGGGTTGTTGTTTTCTATAACTCGTTTATAGTGCCATTTAACCTCGAAAATACCAAAATGAAGTGTTTTGTAGGATTGCTTGGTGACCAAGCAAACTTTATGTTTTCTTCATTTTGCGGAAAATCACATACGTTAGTTCTCAAAAACTCTATAGTTTATCCCACTATAATGTGAAAAGTGCACTTTAATCGATTCACTCATTCTCTCTTTTTGAAAAGTCTCACGAGTTGCAAAAGAGTTAACCATGACCAATTCACATTCGTTCTAGGGTTGTTGTTTTCTATAACTCGTTTATAGTGCCATTTAACCTCGAAAATATCAAAATGAAATGTTTTGTAGGATTGCTTGGTGACCAAGCAAACTTTACGTTTTCTTTATTTTGCGGAAAATCACATTCGTTAGTGTTCAAAAACTTTATAGTTTATCCCATTATAATGTGGAAAGTGCACTTTCATCGATTCACTCATTCTCTCTTTTTGAAAAGTCTCACGAGTTGCAAAAGAGTTAACCATGACCAATTCACATTCGTTCTAGGGTTGTTGTTTTCTATAACTCGTTTATAGTGCCATTTAACCTCAAAAATACCAAAATGAAGTGTTTTGTAGGATTGCTTGGTGACCAAGCAAACTTTATGTTTTCTTCATTTTGCGGAAAATCTGATACGTTAGTTCTCAAAAACTCTATAGTTTATCCCACTATAATGTGGAAAGTACACTTTCATCGATTCACTCATTCTCTCTTTTTGAAAAGTCTCACGAGTTGCAAAAGAGTTAACCATGACCAATTCACATTTGTTCTAGGGTTGTTGTTTTCTATAACTCGTTTATAGTGCCATTTAACCTCGAAAATACCAAAATGAAGTGTTTTGTAGGATTGCTTGGTGACCAAGCAAACTTTACGTTTTCTTTATTTTGCGGAAAAGCACATTCGTTAGTGTTCAAAAACTCTATAGTTTATCCCACTATAATGTGGCAAGTACACTTTCATCGATTCACTCATTTTCTCTTTTTGAAAAGTCTCACGAGTTGCAAAAGAGTTATCCATGACTAATTCACATTCTTTCTAGGGTTGTTGTTTTCTATAACTCGTTTATAGTGCCATTTAACCTTGAAAATACCAAAATGAAGTGTTTTGTAGGATTACTTGGTGACCAAGCAAACTTTACGTTTTCTTTATTTTGCGGAAAATCACATTCGTTAGTGTTCAAAAACTCTATAGTTTATCCCACTATAATGTGGAAAGTACACTTTCATCGATTCACTCATTTTCTCTTTTTGAAAAGTCTCACGAGTTGCAAAAGAGTTATCCATGACCAATTCACATTCTTTCTAGGGTTGTTGTTTTCTATAACTCGTTTTTAGTGCCATTTAACCTCGAAAATACCAAAATGAAGTGTTTTGTAGGATTGCTTGGTGACCAAGCAAACTTTACGTTTTCTTTATTTTGCGAAAAATCACATTCGTTAGTGTTCAAAAACTCTATAGTTTATCCCACTATAATGTGGAAAGTGCACTTTCATCGATTCACTCATTCTCTCTTTTTGAAAAGTCTCACGAGTTGCAAAAGAGTTAACCATGACCAATTCAGATTCGTTCTAGGGTTGTTGTTTTCTATAACTCGTTTATAGTGCCATTTAACCTCAAAAATACCAAAATGAAGTGTTTTGTAGGATTGCTTGGTGACCAAGCAAACTTTATGTTTTCTTCATTTTGCGGAAATTTCATACGTTAGTTCTCAAAAACTCTATAGTTTATCCCACTATAATGTGGAAAGTGCAGTTTCATCGATTCACTCATTCTCTCTTTTTGAAAAGTCTCACGAGTTGCAAAAGAGTTAACCATGACCAATTCACATTCGTTCTAGGGTTGTTGTTTTCTATAACTCGTTTATAGTGCCATTTAACCTCGAAAATATCAAAATGAAGTGTTTTGTAGGATTGCTTGGTGACCAAGCAAACTTTACGTTTTCTTTATTTTGCGGAAAATCACATTCGTTAGTGTTCAAAAACTTTATAGTTTATCCCATTATAATGTGGAAAGTGCACTTTCATCGATTCACTCATTCTCTCTTTTTGAAAAGTCTCACGAGTTGCAAAAGAGTTAACCATGACCAATTCACATTTGTTCTAGGGTTGTTGTTTTCTATAACTCGTTTATAGTGCCATTTAACCTCGAAAATACCAAAATGAAGTGTTTTGTAGGATTGCTTGGTGACCAAGCAAACTTTACGTTTTCTTTATTTTGCGGAAAATCACATTCGTTAGTGTTCAAAAACTCTATAGTTTATCCCACTATAATGTGGCAAGTACACTTTCATCGATTCACTCATTTTCTCTTTTTGAAAAGTCTCACGAGTTGCAAAAGAGTTATCCATGACTAATTCACATTCTTTCTAGGGTTGTTGTTTTCTATAACTCGTTTATAGTGCCATTTAACCTTGAAAATACCAAAATGAAGTGTTTTGTAGGATTACTTGGTGACCAAGCAAACTTTACGTTTTCTTTATTTTGCGGAAAATCACATTCGTTAGTGTTCAAAAACTCTATAGTTTATCCCACTATAATGTGGAAAGTACACTTTCATCGATTCACTCATTTTCTCTTTTTGAAAAGTCTCACGAGTTGCAAAAGAGTTATCCATGACCAATTCACATTCTTTCTAGGGTTGTTGTTTTCTATAACTCGTTTTTAGTGCCATTTAACCTCGAAAATACTAAAATGAAGTGTTTTGTAGGATTGCTTGGTGACCAAGCAAACTTTACGTTTTCTTTATTTTGCGAAAAATCACATTCGTTAGTGTTCAAAAACTCTATAGTTTATCCCACTATAATGTGGAAAGTGCACTTTCATCGATTCACTCATTCTCTCTTTTTGAAAAGTCTCACGAGTTGCAAAAGAGTTAACCATGACCAATTCAGATTCGTTCTAGGGTTGTTGTTTTCTATAACTCGTTTATAGTGCCATTTAACCTCAAAAATACCAAAATGAAGTGTTTTGTAGGTTTGCTTGGTGACCAAGCAAAATTTATGTTTTCTTCATTCTGCGGAAAATCACATACGTTAGTTCTCAAAAACTCTATAGTTTATCCCACTATAATGTGGAAAGTACACTTTCATCGATTCACTCATTCTCTCTTTTTGAAAAGTCTCACGAGTTGCAAAAGAGTTAACAATGACCAATTCACATTCGTTCTAGGGTTGTTGTTTTCTATAACTCGTTTATAGTGCCATTTAACCTCGAAAATACCAAAATGAAGTGTTTTGTAGGATTGCTTGGTGACCAAGCAAACTTTATGTTTTCTTCATTTTGCGGAAATTTCATACGTTAGTTCTCAAAAACTCTATAGTTTATCCCACTATAATGTGGAAAGTGCAGTTTCATCGATTCACTCATTCTCTCTTTTTGAAAAGTTCCACGAGTTGCAAAAGAGTTAACCATGATCAATTCACATTCGTTCTAGGGTTGTTGTTTTCTATAACTCGTTTATAGTGCCATTTAACCTCGAAAATACCAAAATGAAGTGTTTTGTAGGATTGGTTGGTGACCAAGCAAACTTTCCGTTTTCTTTATTTTGCGGAAAATCACATTCGTTAGTGTTCAAAAACTCTATAGTTTATCCCACTATAATGTGGAAAGTACACTTTCATCGATTCACTCATTTTCTCTTTTTGAAAAGTCTCACGAGTTGCAAAAGAGTTATCCATGACCAATTCACATTCTTTCTAGGGTTGTTGTTTTCTATAACTTGTTTATAGTGCCATTTAACCTCGAAAATACCAAAATGAAGTGTTTTGTAGGATTGCTTGGTGACCAAGCAAACTTTACGTTTTCTTTACTTTGCGGAAAATCACATTCATTAGTGTTCAAAAACTCTATAGTTTATCCCACTATAATGTGGAAAGTGCACTTTCATCGATTCACTCATTCTCTCTTTTTGAAAAGTCTCACGAGTTGCAAAAGAGTTAACCATGACCAATTCACATTCGTTCTAGGGTTGTTGTTTTCTATAACTCGTTTATAGTGCCATTTAACCTCGAAAATACCAAAATGAAGTGTTTTGTAGAATTGCTTGGTGACCAAGCAAACTTTACGTTTTCTTTATTTTGCGGAAAATCACATTCGTTAGTGTTCAAAAACTCTATAGTTTATCCCACTATAATGTGGAAAGTCCACTTTCATCGATTCACTCATTTTCTCTTTTTTGAAAATTCTCACGAGTTGCAAAAGAGTTATCCTTGACCAATTCACATTCATTCTAGGGTTGTTGTTTTCTATAACTCGTTTATAGTGCCATTTAACCTCGAAAATATCAAAATGAAGTGTTTTGTAGGATTGCTTGGTGACCAAGCAAACTTTACGTTTTCTTTATTTTGCGGAAAATCACATTCGTTAGTGTTCAAAAACTTTATAGTTTATCCCATTATAATGTGGAAAGTGCACTTTCATCGATTCACTCATTCTCTCTTTTTGAAAAGTCTCACGAGTTGCAAAAGAGTTAACCATGACCAATTCACATTCGTTCTAGGGTTGTTGTTTTCTATAACTCGTTTATAGTGCCATTTAACCTCGAAAATACCAAAATGAAGTGTTTTGTAGGATTGCTTGGTGACCAAGCAAACTTTATGTTTTCTTCATTTTGGGGAAAATCACATACGTTATTTCTCAAAAACTCTATAGTTTATCCCACTATAATGTGGAAAGTACACTTTCATCGATTCACTCATTTTCTCTTTTTGAAAAGTCTCACGAGTTGCAAAAGAGTTATCCATGACCAATTCACATTCTTTCTAGGGTTGTTGTTTTCTATAACTCGTTTATAGTGCCATTTAACCTCGAAAATACCAAAATGAAGTGTTTTGTAGGATTGCTTGGTGACCAAGCAAACTTTATGTTTTCTTCATTTTGCGGAAATTTCATACGTTAGTTCTCAAAAACTCTATAGTTTATCCCACTATAATGTGGAAAGTGCAGTTTCATCGATTCACTCATTCTCTCTTTTTGAAAAGTTCCACGAGTTGCAAAAGAGTTAACCATGATCAATTCACATTCGTTCTAGGGTTGTTGTTTTCTATAACTCGTTTATAGTGCCATTTAACCTCGAAAATACCAAAATGAAGTGTTTTGTAGGATTGGTTGGTGACCAAGCAAACTTTCCGTTTTCTTTATTTTGCGGAAAATCACATTCGTTAGTGTTCAAAAACTCTATAGTTTATCCCACTATAATGTGGAAAGTACACTTTCATCGATTCACTCATTTTCTCTTTTTGAAAAGTCTCACGAGTTGCAAAAGAGTTATCCATGACCAATTCACATTCTTTCTAGGGTTGTTGTTTTCTATAACTCGTTTATAGTGTCATTTAACCTCGAAAATACCAAAATGAAGTGTTTTGTAGGATTGCTTGGTGACCAAGCAAACTTTACATTTTCTTTATTTTGCGGAAAATCACATTCGTTAGTGTTCAAAAACTCTATAGTTTATCCCACTATAATGTGGAAAGTGCACTTTCATCGATTCACTCATTCTCTCTTTTTGAAAAGTCCCACGAGTTGCAAAAGAGTTAACCATGACCAATTCACATTCGTTCTAGGGTTGTTGTTTTCTATAACTCGTTTATAGTGCCATTTAACCTCGAAAATACCAAAATGAAGTGTTTTGTAGGATTGCTTGGTGACCAAGCAAACTTTATGTTTTCTTCATTTTGCGGAAAATCACATACGTTAGTTCTCAAAAACTCTATAGTTTATCCCACTATAATGTGGAAAGTACACTTTCATCGATTCACTCATTCTCTCTTTTTGAAAAGTCTCACGAGTTGCAAAAGAGTTAACCATGACCAATTCACATTTGTTCTAGGGTTGTTGTTTTCTATAACTCGTTTATAGTGCCATTTAACCTCGAAAATACCAAAATGAAGTGTTTTGTAGGATTGCTTGGTGACCAAGCAAACTTTACGTTTTCTTTATTTTGCGGAAAATCACATTCGTTAGTGTTCAAAAACTCTATAGTTTATCCCACTATAATGTGGCAAGTACACTTTCATCGATTCACTCATTTTCTCTTTTTGAAAAGTCTCACGAGTTGGAAAAGAGTTATCCATGACTAATTCACATTCTTTCTAGGGTTGTTGTTTTCTATAACTCGTTTATAGTGCCATTTAACCTTGAAAATACCAAAATGAAGTGTTTTGTAGGATTACTTGGTGACCAAGCAAACTTTACGTTTTCTTTATTTTGCGGAAAATCACATTCGTTAGTGTTCAAAAACTCTATAGTTTATCCCACTATAATGTGGAAAGTACACTTTCATCGATTCACTCATTTTCTCTTTTTGAAAAGTCTCACGAGTTGCAAAAGAGTTATCCATGACCAATTCACATTCTTTCTAGGGTTGTTGTTTTCTATAACTCGTTTTTAGTGCCATTTAACCTCGAAAATACCAAAATGAAGTGTTTTGTAGGATTGCTTGGTGACCAAGCAAACTTTACGTTTTCTTTATTTTGCGAAAAATCACATTCGTTAGTGTTCAAAAACTCTATAGTTTATCCCACTATAATGTGGAAAGTGCACTTTCATCGATTCACTCATTCTCTCTTTTTGAAAAGTCTCACGAGTTGCAAAAGAGTTAACCATGACCAATTCAGATTCGTTCTAGGGTTGTTGTTTTCTATAACTCGTTTATAGTGCCATTTAACCTCAAAAATACCAAAATGAAGTGTTTTGTAGGTTTGCTTGGTGACCAAGCAAAATTTATGTTTTCTTCATTCTGCGGAAAATCACATACGTTAGTTCTCAAAAACTCTATAGTTTATCCCACTATAATGTGGAAAGTACACTTTCATCGATTCACTCATTCTCTCTTTTTGAAAAGTCTCACGAGTTGCAAAAGAGTTAACCATGACCAATTCACATTCGTTCTAGGGTTGTTGTTTTCTATAACTCGTTTATAGTGCCATTTAACCTCGAAAATACCAAAATGAAGTGTTTTGTAGGATTGCTTGGTGACCAAGCAAACTTTATGTTTTCTTCATTTTGCGGAAATTTCATACGTTAGTTCTCAAAAACTCTATAGTTTATCCCACTATAATGTGGAAAGTGCAGTTTCATCGATTCACTCATTCTCTCTTTTTGAAAAGTTCCACGAGTTGCAAAAGAGTTAACCATGATCAATTCACATTCGTTCTAGGGTTGTTGTTTTCTATAACTCGTTTATAGTGCCATTTAACCTCGAAAATACCAAAATGAAGTGTTTTGTAGGATTGGTTGGTGACCAAGCAAACTTTCCGTTTTCTTTATTTTGCGGAAAATCACATTCGTTAGTGTTCAAAAACTCTATAGTTTATCCCACTATAATGTGGAAAGTACACTTTCATCGATTCACTCATTTTCTCTTTTTGAAAAGTCTCACGAGTTGCAAAAGAGTTATCCATGACCAATTCACATTCTTTCTAGGGTTGTTGTTTTCTATAACTCGTTTATAGTGCCATTTAACCTCGAAAATACCAAAATGAAGTGTTTTGTAGGATTGCTTGGTGACCAAGCAAACTTTACGTTTTCTTTACTTTGCGGAAAATCACATTCATTAGTGTTCAAAAACTCTATAGTTTATCCCACTATAATGTGGAAAGTGCACTTTCATCGATTCACTCATTCTCTCTTTTTGAAAAGTCTCACGAGTTGCAAAAGAGTTAACCATGACCAATTCACATTCGTTCTAGGGTTGTTGTTTTCTATAACTCGTTTATAGTGCCATTTAACCTCGAAAATACCAAAATGAAGTGTTTTGTAGAATTGCTTGGTGACCAAGCAAACTTTACGTTTTCTTTATTTTGCGGAAAATCACATTCGTTAGTGTTCAAAAACTCTATAGTTTATCCCACTATAATGTGGAAAGTCCACTTTCATCGATTCACTCATTTTCTCTTTTTTGAAAATTCTCACGAGTTGCAAAAGAGTTATCCTTGACCAATTCACATTCTTTCTAGGGTTGTTGTTTTCTATAACTCGTTTATAGTGCCATTTAAGCTCGAAAATACCAAAATGAAGTGTTTTGTAGGATTGCTTGGTGACCAAGCAAACTTTACGTTTTCTTTATTTTGCGGAAAATCACATTCGTTAGTGTTCAAAAACTCTATAGTTTATCCCACTATAATGTGGAAAGTGCACTTTCATCGATTCACTCATTCTCTCTTTTTGAAAAGTCTCACGAGTTGCAAAAGAGTTAACCATGACCAATTAACATTCGTTCTAGGGTTGTTGTTTTCTATAACTCGTTTATAGTGCCATTTAACCTCGAAAATACCAAAATGAAGTGTTTTGTAGGATTGCTTGGTGACCAAGCAAACTTTATGTTTTCTTCATTTTACGGAAAATCACATACTTTAGTTCTCAAAAACTCTATAGTTTATCCCACTATAATGTGGAAAGTGCACTTTCATCGATTCACTCATTCTCTCTTTTTGAAAAGTCTCACGAGTTGCAAAAGAGTTAACCATGACCAATTCAGATTCGTTCTAGGGTTGTTGTTTTCTATAACTCGTTTATAGTGCCATTTAACCTCAAAAATACCAAAATGAAGTGTTTTGTAGGTTTGCTTGGTGACCAAGCAAAATTTATGTTTTCTTCATTCTGCGGAAAATCACATACGTTAGTTCTCAAAAACTCTATAGTTTATCCCACTATAATGTGGAAAGTACACTTTCATCGATTCACTCATTCTCTCTTTTTGAAAAGTCTCACGAGTTGCAAAAGAGTTAACCATGACCAATTCACATTCGTTCTAGGGTTGTTGTTTTCTATAACTCGTTTATAGTGCCATTTAACCTCGAAAATACCAAAATGAAGTGTTTTGTAGGATTGCTTGGTGACCAAGCAAACTTTATGTTTTCTTCATTTTGCGGAAATTTCATACGTTAGTTCTCAAAAACTCTATAGTTTATCCCACTATAATGTGGAAAGTGCAGTTTCATCGATTCACTCATTCTCTCTTTTTGAAAAGTTCCACGAGTTGCAAAAGAGTTAACCATGATCAATTCACATTCGTTCTAGGGTTGTTGTTTTCTATAACTCGTTTATAGTGCCATTTAACCTCGAAAATACCAAAATGAAGTGTTTTGTAGGATTGGTTGGTGACCAAGCAAACTTTCCGTTTTCTTTATTTTGCGGAAAATCACATTCGTTAGTGTTCAAAAACTCTATAGTTTATCCCACTATAATGTGGAAAGTACACTTTCATCGATTCACTCATTTTCTCTTTTTGAAAAGTCTCACGAGTTGCAAAAGAGTTATCCATGACCAATTCACATTCTTTCTAGGGTTGTTGTTTTCTATAACTCGTTTATAGTGCCATTTAACCTCGAAAATACCAAAATGAAGTGTTTTGTAGGATTGCTTGGTGACCAAGCAAACTTTACGTTTTCTTTACTTTGCGGAAAATCACATTCATTAGTGTTCAAAAACTCTATAGTTTATCCCACTATAATGTGGAAAGTGCACTTTCATCGATTCACTCATTCTCTCTTTTTGAAAAGTCTCACGAGTTGCAAAAGAGTTAACCATGACCAATTCACATTCGTTCTAGGGTTGTTGTTTTCTATAACTCGTTTATAGTGCCATTTAACCTCGAAAATACCAAAATGAAGTGTTTTGTAGAATTGCTTGGTGACCAAGCAAACTTTACGTTTTCTTTATTTTGCGGAAAATCACATTCGTTAGTGTTCAAAAACTCTATAGTTTATCCCACTATAATGTGGAAAGTCCACTTTCATCGATTCACTCATTTTCTCTTTTTTGAAAATTCTCACGAGTTGCAAAAGAGTTATCCTTGACCAATTCACATTCTTTCTAGGGTTGTTGTTTTCTATAACTCGTTTATAGTGCCATTTAAGCTCGAAAATACCAAAATGAAGTGTTTTGTAGGATTGCTTGGTGACCAAGCAAACTTTACGTTTTCTTTATTTTGCGGAAAATCACATTCGTTAGTGTTCAAAAACTCTATAGTTTATCCCACTATAATGTGGAAAGTGCACTTTCATCGATTCACTCATTCTCTCTTTTTGAAAAGTCTCACGAGTTGCAAAAGAGTTAACCATGACCAATTAACATTCGTTCTAGGGTTGTTGTTTTCTATAACTCGTTTATAGTGCCATTTAACCTCGAAAATACCAAAATGAAGTGTTTTGTAGGATTGCTTGGTGACCAAGCAAACTTTATGTTTTCTTCATTTTACGGAAAATCACATACTTTAGTTCTCAAAAACTCTATAGTTTATCCCACTATAATGTGGAAAGTGCACTTTCATCGATTCACTCATTCTCTCTTTTTGAAAAGTCTCACGAGTTGCAAAAGAGTTAACCATGACCAATTCACATTCATTCTAGGGTTGTTGTTTTCTATAACTCGTTTATAGTGCCATTTAACCTCGAAAATATCAAAATGAAGTGTTTTGTAGGATTGCTTGGTGACCAAGCAAACTTTACGTTTTCTTTATTTTGCGGAAAATCACATTCGTTAGTGTTCAAAAACTTTATAGTTTATCCCATTATAATGTGGAAAGTGCACTTTCATCGATTCACTCATTCTCTCTTTTTGAAAAGTCTCACGAGTTGCAAAAGAGTTAACCATGACCAATTCACATTCGTTCTAGGGTTGTTGTTTTCTATAACTCGTTTATAGTGCCATTTAACCTCAAAAATACCAAAATGAAGTGTTTTGTAGGATTGCTTGGTGACCAAGCAAACTTTATGTTTTCTTCATTTTGCGGAAAATCACATACGTTATTTCTCAAAAACTCTATAGTTTATCCCACTATAATGTGGAAAGTACACTTTCATCGATTCACTCATTTTCTCTTTTTGAAAAGTCTCACGAGTTGCAAAAGAGTTATCCATGACCAATTCACATTCTTTCTAGGGTTGTTGTTTTCTATAACTCGTTTATAGTGCCATTTAACCTCGAAAATACCAAAATGAAGTGTTTTGTAGGATTGCTTGGTGACCAAGCAAACTTTATGTTTTCTTCATTTTGCGGAAATTTCATACGTTAGTTCTCAAAAACTCTATAGTTTATCCCACTATAATGTGGAAAGTGCAGTTTCATCGATTCACTCATTCTCTCTTTTTGAAAAGTTCCACGAGTTGCAAAAGAGTTAACCATGATCAATTCACATTCGTTCTAGGGTTGTTGTTTTCTATAACTCGTTTATAGTGCCATTTAACCTCGAAAATACCAAAATGAAGTGTTTTGTAGGATTGGTTGGTGACCAAGCAAACTTTCCGTTTTCTTTATTTTGCGGAAAATCACATTCGTTAGTGTTCAAAAACTCTATAGTTTATCCCACTATAATGTGGAAAGTACACTTTCATCGATTCACTCATTTTCTCTTTTTGAAAAGTCTCACGAGTTGCAAAAGAGTTATCCATGACCAATTCACATTCTTTCTAGGGTTGTTGTTTTCTATAACTCGTTTATAGTGTCATTTAACCTCGAAAATACCAAAATGAAGTGTTTTGTAGGATTGCTTGGTGACCAAGCAAACTTTACATTTTCTTTATTTTGCGGAAAATCACATTCGTTAGTGTTCAAAAACTCTATAGTTTATCCCACTATAATGTGGAAAGTGCACTTTCATCGATTCACTCATTCTCTCTTTTTGAAAAGTCCCACGAGTTGCAAAAGAGTTAACCATGACCAATTCACATTCGTTCTAGGGTTGTTGTTTTCTATAACTCGTTTATAGTGCCATTTAACCTCGAAAATACCAAAATGAAGTGTTTTGTAGGATTGCTTGGTGACCAAGCAAACTTTATGTTTTCTTCATTTTGCGGAAAATCACATACGTTAGTTCTCAAAAACTCTATAGTTTATCCCACTATAATGTGGAAAGTACACTTTCATCGATTCACTCATTCTCTCTTTTTGAAAAGTCTCACGAGTTGCAAAAGAGTTAACCATGACCAATTCACATTTGTTCTAGGGTTGTTGTTTTCTATAACTCGTTTATAGTGCCATTTAACCTCGAAAATACCAAAATGAAGTGTTTTGTAGGATTGCTTGGTGACCAAGCAAACTTTACGTTTTCTTTATTTTGCGGAAAATCACATTCGTTAGTGTTCAAAAACTCTATAGTTTATCCCACTATAATGTGGCAAGTACACTTTCATCGATTCACTCATTTTCTCTTTTTGAAAAGTCTCACGAGTTGGAAAAGAGTTATCCATGACTAATTCACATTCTTTCTAGGGTTGTTGTTTTCTATAACTCGTTTATAGTGCCATTTAACCTTGAAAATACCAAAATGAAGTGTTTTGTAGGATTACTTGGTGACCAAGCAAACTTTACGTTTTCTTTATTTTGCGGAAAATCACATTCGTTAGTGTTCAAAAACTCTATAGTTTATCCCACTATAATGTGGAAAGTACACTTTCATCGATTCACTCATTTTCTCTTTTTGAAAAGTCTCACGAGTTGCAAAAGAGTTATCCATGACCAATTCACATTCTTTCTAGGGTTGTTGTTTTCTATAACTCGTTTTTAGTGCCATTTAACCTCGAAAATACCAAAATGAAGTGTTTTGTAGGATTGGTTGGTGACCAAGCAAACTTTACGTTTTCTTTATTTTGCGAAAAATCACATTCGTTAGTGTTCAAAAACTCTATAGTTTATCCCACTATAATGTGGAAAGTGCACTTTCATCGATTCACTCATTCTCTCTTTTTGAAAAGTCTCACGAGTTGCAAAAGAGTTAACCATGACCAATTCAGATTCGTTCTAGGGTTGTTGTTTTCTATAACTCGTTTATAGTGCCATTTAACCTCAAAAATACCAAAATGAAGTGTTTTGTAGGTTTGCTTGGTGACCAAGCAAAATTTATGTTTTCTTCATTCTGCGGAAAATCACATACGTTAGTTCTCAAAAACTCTATAGTTTATCCCACTATAATGTGGAAAGTACACTTTCATCGATTCACTCATTCTCTCTTTTTGAAAAGTCTCACGAGTTGCAAAAGAGTTAACCATGACCAATTCACATTCGTTCTAGGGTTGTTGTTTTCTATAACTCGTTTATAGTGCCATTTAACCTCGAAAATACCAAAATGAAGTGTTTTGTAGGATTGCTTGGTGACCAAGCAAACTTTATGTTTTCTTCATTTTGCGGAAATTTCATACGTTAGTTCTCAAAAACTCTATAGTTTATCCCACTATAATGTGGAAAGTGCAGTTTCATCGATTCACTCATTCTCTCTTTTTGAAAAGTTCCACGAGTTGCAAAAGAGTTAACCATGATCAATTCACATTCGTTCTAGGGTTGTTGTTTTCTATAACTCGTTTATAGTGCCATTTAACCTCGAAAATACCAAAATGAAGTGTTTTGTAGGATTGGTTGGTGACCAAGCAAACTTTCCGTTTTCTTTATTTTGCGGAAAATCACATTCGTTAGTGTTCAAAAACTCTATAGTTTATCCCACTATAATGTGGAAAGTACACTTTCATCGATTCACTCATTTTCTCTTTTTGAAAAGTCTCACGAGTTGCAAAAGAGTTATCCATGACCAATTCACATTCTTTCTAGGGTTGTTGTTTTCTATAACTCGTTTATAGTGCCATTTAACCTCGAAAATACCAAAATGAAGTGTTTTGTAGGATTGCTTGGTGACCAAGCAAACTTTACGTTTTCTTTACTTTGCGGAAAATCACATTCATTAGTGTTCAAAAACTCTATAGTTTATCCCACTATAATGTGGAAAGTGCACTTTCATCGATTCACTCATTCTCTCTTTTTGAAAAGTCTCACGAGTTGCAAAAGAGTTAACCATGACCAATTCACATTCGTTCTAGGGTTGTTGTTTTCTATAACTCGTTTATAGTGCCATTTAACCTCGAAAATACCAAAATGAAGTGTTTTGTAGAATTGCTTGGTGACCAAGCAAACTTTACGTTTTCTTTATTTTGCGGAAAATCACATTCGTTAGTGTTCAAAAACTCTATAGTTTATCCCACTATAATGTGGAAAGTCCACTTTCATCGATTCACTCATTTTCTCTTTTTTGAAAATTCTCACGAGTTGCAAAAGAGTTATCCTTGACCAATTCACATTCTTTCTAGGGTTGTTGTTTTCTATAACTCGTTTATAGTGCCATTTAAGCTCGAAAATACCAAAATGAAGTGTTTTGTAGGATTGCTTGGTGACCAAGCAAACTTTACGTTTTCTTTATTTTGCGGAAAATCACATTCGTTAGTGTTCAAAAACTCTATAGTTTATCCCACTATAATGTGGAAAGTGCACTTTCATCGATTCACTCATTCTCTCTTTTTGAAAAGTCTCACGAGTTGCAAAAGAGTTAACCATGACCAATTAACATTCGTTCTAGGGTTGTTGTTTTCTATAACTCGTTTATAGTGCCATTTAACCTCGAAAATACCAAAATGAAGTGTTTTGTAGGATTGCTTGGTGACCAAGCAAACTTTATGTTTTCTTCATTTTACGGAAAATCACATACTTTAGTTCTCAAAAACTCTATAGTTTATCCCACTATAATGTGGAAAGTGCACTTTCATCGATTCACTCATTCTCTCTTTTTGAAAAGTCTCACGAGTTGCAAAAGAGTTAACCATGACCAATTCACATTCATTCTAGGGTTGTTGTTTTCTATAACTCGTTTATAGTGCCATTTAACCTCGAAAATATCAAAATGAAGTGTTTTGTAGGATTGCTTGGTGACCAAGCAAACTTTACGTTTTCTTTATTTTGCGGAAAATCACATTCGTTAGTGTTCAAAAACTTTATAGTTTATCCCATTATAATGTGGAAAGTGCACTTTCATCGATTCACTCATTCTCTCTTTTTGAAAAGTCTCACGAGTTGCAAAAGAGTTAACCATGACCAATTCACATTCGTTCTAGGGTTGTTGTTTTCTATAACTCGTTTATAGTGCCATTTAACCTCAAAAATACCAAAATGAAGTGTTTTGTAGGATTGCTTGGTGACCAAGCAAACTTTATGTTTTCTTCATTTTGCGGAAAATCACATACGTTATTTCTCAAAAACTCTATAGTTTATCCCACTATAATGTGGAAAGTACACTTTCATCGATTCACTCATTCTCTCTTTTTGAAAAGTCTCACGAGTTGCAAAAGAGTTATCCATGACCAATTCACATTCTTTCTAGGGTTGTTGTTTTCTATAACTCGTTTATAGTGCCATTTAACCTAGAAAATACCAAAATGAAGTGTTTTGTAGGATTGCTTGGTGACCAAGCAAACTTTACGTTTTCTTTATTTTGCGGAAAATCACATTCGTTAGTGTTCAAAAACTCTATAGTTTATCCCACTATAATGTGGAAAGTACACTTTCATCGATTCACTCATTTTCTCTTTTTGAAAAGTCTCACGAGTTGCAAAAGAGTTATCCATGACCAATTCACATTCTTTCTAGGGTTGTTGTTTTCTATAACTCGTTTTTAGTGCCATTTAACCTCGAAAATACCAAAATGAAGTGTTTTGTAGGATTGCTTGGTGACCAAGCAAACTTTACGTTTTCTTTATTTTGCGAAAAATCACATTCGTTAGTGTTCAAAAACTCTATAGTTTATCCCACTATAATGTGGAAAGTGCACTTTCATCGATTCACTCATTCTCTCTTTTTGAAAAGTCTCACGAGTTCCAAAAGAGTTAACCATGACCAATTCAGATTCGTTCTAGGGTTGTTGTTTTCTATAACTCGTTTATAGTGCCATTTAACCTCAAAAATACCAAAATGAAGTGTTTTGTAGGTTTGCTTGGTGACCAAGCAAAATTTATGTTTTCTTCATTCTGCGGAAAATCACATACGTTAGTTCTCAAAAACTCTATAGTTTATCCCACTATAATGTGGAAAGTACACTTTCATCGATTCACTCATTCTCTCTTTTTGAAAAGTCTCACGAGTTGCAAAAGAGTTAACCATGACCAATTCACATTCGTTCTAGGGTTGTTGTTTTCTATAACTCGTTTATAGTGCCATTTAACCTCGAAAATACCAAAATGAAGTGTTTTGTAGGATTGCTTGGTGACCAAGCAAACTTTATGTTTTCTTCATTTTGCGGAAATTTCATACGTTAGTTCTCAAAAACTCTATAGTTTATCCCACTATAATGTGGAAAGTGCAGTTTCATCGATTCACTCATTCTCTCTTTTTGAAAAGTTCCACGAGTTGCAAAAGAGTTAACCATGATCAATTCACATTCGTTCTAGGGTTGTTGTTTTCTATAACTCGTTTATAGTGCGATTTAACCTCGAAAATACCAAAATGAAGTGTTTTGTAGGATTGGTTGGTGACCAAGCAAACTTTCCGTTTTCTTTATTTTGCGGAAAATCACATTCGTTAGTGTTCAAAAACTCTATAGTTTATCCCACTATAATGTGGAAAGTACACTTTCATCGATTCACTCATTTTCTCTTTTTGAAAAGTCTCACGAGTTGCAAAAGAGTTATCCATGACCAATTCACATTCTTTCTAGGGTTGTTGTTTTCTATAACTCGTTTATAGTGCCATTTAACCTCGAAAATACCAAAATGAAGTGTTTTGTAGGATTGCTTGGTGACCAAGCAAACTTTACATTTTCTTTATTTTGCGGAAAATCACATTTGTTAGTGTTCAAAAACTCTATAGTTTATCCCACTATAATGTGGAAAGTGCACTTTCATCGATTCACTCATTCTCTCTTTTTGAAAAGTCCCACGAGTTGCAAAAGAGTTAACCATGACCAATTCACATTCGTTCTAGGGTTGTTGTTTTCTATAACTCGTTTATAGTGCCATTTAACCTCGAAAATACCAAAATGAAGTGTTTTGTAGGATTGCTTGGTGACCAAGCAAACTTTATGTTTTCTTCATTTTGCGGAAAATCACATACGTTAGTTCTCAAAAACTCTATAGTTTATCCCACTATAATGTGGAAAGTACACTTTCATCGATTCACTCATTCTCTCTTTTTGAAAAGTCTCACGAGTTGCAAAAGAGATAACCATGACCAATTCACATTCGTTCTAGGGTTGTTGTTTTCTATAACTCGTTTATAGTGCCATTTAACCTCGAAAATACCAAAATGAAGTGTTTTGTAGGATTGCTTGGTGACCAAGCAAACTTTACGTTTTCTTTATTTTGCGGAAAATCACATTCGTTAGTGTTCAAAAACTCTATAGTTTATCCCACTATAATGTGGAAAGTACACTTTCATCGATTCACTCATTTTCTCTTTTTGAAAAGTCTCACGAGTTGCAAAAGAGTTATCCATGACCAATTCACATTCTTTCTAGGGTTGTTGTTTTCTATAACTCGTTTATAGTGCCATTTAACGTCGAAAATACCAAAATGAAGTGTTTTGTAGGATTGCTTGGTGACCAAGCAAACTTTACGTTTTCTTTACTTTGCGGAAAATCACATTCATTAGTGTTCAAAAACTCTATAGTTTATCCCACTATAATGTGGAAAGTGCACTTTCATCGATTCACTCATTCTCTCTTTTTGAAAAGTCTCACGAGTTGCAAAAGAGTTAACCATGACCAATTCACATTCGTTCTAGGGTTGTTGTTTTCTATAACTCGTTTATAGTGCCATTTAACCTCGAAAATACCAAAATGAAGTGTTTTGTAGGATTGCTTGGTGACCAAGCAAACTTTATGTTTTCTTCATTTTGCGGAAATTTCATACGTTAGTTCTCAAAAACTCTATAGTTTATCCCACTATAATGTGGAAAGTGCAATTTCATCGATTCACTCATTCTCTCTTTTTGAAAAGTTCCACGAGTTGCAAAAGAGTTAACCATGATCATTTCACATTCGTTCTAGGGTTGTTGTTTTCTATAACTCGTTTATAGTGCCATTTAACGTCGAAAATACTAAAATTAAGTGTTTTGTAGGATTGCTTGGTGACCAAGCAAACTTTACGTTTTCTTTATTTTGCGGAAAATCACATTCGTTAGTGTTCAAAAACTCTATAGTTTATCCCACTATAATGTGGAAAGTACACTTTCATCGATTCACTCATTTTCTCTTTTTGAAAAGTCTCACGAGTTGCAAAAGAGTTATCCATGACCAATTCACATTCTTTCTAGGGTTGTTGTTTTCTATAACTCGTTTATGGTGCCATTTAACCTCGAAAATACCAAAATGAAGTGTTTTGTAGGATTGCTTGGTGACCAAGCAAACTTTACGTTTTCTTTATTTTGCGGAAAATCACATTCGTTAGTGTTCAAAAACTCTATAGTTTATCCCACTATAATGTGGAAAGTGCACTTTCATCGATTCACTCATTCTCTCTTTTTGAAACGTCCCACGAGTTGCAAAAGAGTTAACCATGACCAATTCACATTCGTTCTAGGGTTGTTGTTTTCAATAACTCGTTTATAGTGCCATTTAACCTCGAAAATACCAAAATGAAGTGTTTTGTAGGATTGCTTGGTGACCAAGCAAACTTTATGTTTTCTTCATTTTGCGGAAAATCACATACGTTAGTTTTCAAAAACTCTATTGTTTATCCCACTATAATGTGGAAAGTACACTTTCATCGATTCACTCATTCTCTCTTTTTGAAAAGTCTCACGAGTTGCAAAAGAGATAACCATGACCAATTCACATTCGTTCTAGGGTTGTTGTTTTCTATAACTCGTTTATAGTGCCATTTAACCTCGAAAATACCAAAATGAAGTGTTTTGTAGGATTGCTTGGTGACCAAGCAAACTTTACGTTTTCTTTATTTTGCGGAAAATCACATTCGTTAGTGTTCAAAAACTCTATAGTTTATACCACTATAATGTGGAAAGTACACTTTCATCGATTCACTCATTTTCTCTTTTTGAAAAGTCTCACGAGTTGCAAAAGAGTTATCCATGACCAATTCACATTCTTTCTAGGGTTGTTGTTTTCTATAACTCGTTTATAGTGCCATTTAACCTCTAAAATACCAAAATGAAGTGTTTTGTAGGATTGCTTGGTGACCAAGCAAACTTTACGTTTTCTTTACTTTGCGGAAAATCACATTCATTAGTGTTCAAAAACTCTATAGTTTATCCCACTATAATGTGGAAAGTGCACTTTCATCGATTCACTCATTCTCTCTTTTTGAAAAGTCTCACGAGTTGCAAAAGAGTTAACCATGACCAATTCACATTCGTTCTAGGGTTGTTGTTTTCTATAACTCGTTTATAGTGCCATTTAACCTCGAAAATACCAAAATGAAATGTTTTGTAGGATTGCTTGGTGACCAAGCAAACTTTATGTTTTCTTCATTTTGCGGAAAATCACATACGTTAGTTCTCAAAAACTCTATAGTTTATCCCACTATAATGTGGAAAGTGCACTTTCATCGATTCACTCATTCTCTCTTTTTGAAAAGTCTCACGAGTTGCAAAAGAGTTAACCATGACCAATTCACATTCGTTCTAGGGTTGTTGTATTCTATAACTCGTTTATAGTGCCATTTAACCTCGAAAATACCAAAATGAAGTGTTTTGTAGGATTGCTTGGTGACCAAGCAAACTTTACGTTTTCTTTATTTTGCGGAAAATCACATTCGTTAGTGTTCAAAAACTCTATAGTTTATCCCACTATAATGTGGAAAGTGCACTTTCATCGATTCACTCATTCTCTCTTTTTGAAAAGTCTCACGAGTTGCAAAAGAGTTAACCATGACCAATTCACATTCGTTCTAGGGTTGTTTTTTTCTATAACTCGTTTATAGTGCCATTTAACCTCGAAAATACAAAAATGAAGTGTTTTGTAGGATTGCTTGGTGACCAAGCAAACTTTACGTTTTCTTTATTTTGCGGAAAATCACATTCGTTAGTTCTCAAAAACTCTATAGTTTATCCCACTATAATGTGGAAAGTGCACTTTCATCGATTCACTCATTCTCTCTTTTTGAAAAGTCTCACGATTTGCAAAAGAGGTAACCATGACCAATTCACATTCGTTCTAGGGTTGTTGTTTTCTATAACTCGTTTATAATGCCATTTAACCTCGAAAATACCAAAATGAAGTGTTTTGTAGGATTGCTTGGTGACCAAGCAAACTTTATGTTTTCTTCATTTTGCGGAAATTTCATACGTTAGTTCTCAAAAACTCTATAGTTTATCCCACTATAATGTGGAAAGTGCAATTTCATCGATTCACTCATTCTCTCTTTTTGAAAAGTTCCACGAGTTGCAAAAGAGTTAACCATGATCAATTCACATTCGTTCTAGGGTTGTTGTTTTCTATAACTCGTTCATAGTGCCATTTAACCTCGAAAATACCAAAATGAAGTGTTTTGTAGGATTGCTTGGTGACCAAGCAAACTTTACGTTTTCTTTATTTTGCGGAAAATCACATTCGTTAGTGTTCGAAAACTCTATAGTTTATCCCACTATAATGTGGAAAGTACACTTTCATCGATTCACTCATTTTCTCTTTTTGAAAAGTCTCACGAGTTGCAAAAGAGTTATCCATGACCAATTCACATTCTTTCTAGGGTTGTTGTTTTCTATAACTCGTTTATAGTGCCATTTAACCTAGAAAATACCAAAATGAAGTGTTTTGTAGGATTGCTTGGTGTCCAAGCAAACTTTACGTTTTCTTTATTTTGCGGAAAATCACATTCGTTAGTTCTCAAAAACTCTATAGTTTATCCCACTATAATGTGGAAAGTGCACTTTCATCGATTCACTCATTCTCTCTTTTTGAAAAGTCTCACGAGTTGCAAAAGAGTTAACCATGACCAATTCACATTCGTTCTAGGGTTGTTGTATTCTATAACTCGTTTATAGTGCCATTTAACCTCGAAAATACCAAAATGAAGTGTTTTGTAGGATTGCTTGATGACCAAGCAAACTTTACGTTTTCTTTATTTTGCGGAAAATCACATTCGTTAGTGTTCAAAAACTCTATAGTTTATCCCACTATAATGTGGAAAGTACACTTTCATCGATTCACTCATTTTCTCTTTTTGAAAAGTCTCACGAGTTGCAAAAGAGTTATCCATGACCAATTCACATTCTTTCTAGGGTTGTTGTTTTCTATAACTCGTTTATAGTGCCATTTAACCTAGAAAATACCAAAATGAAGTGTTTTGTAGGATTGCTTGGTGTCCAAGCAAACTTTACGTTTTCTTTATTTTGCGGAAAATCACATTCGGTAGTTCTCAAAAACTCTATAGTTTATCCCACTATAATGTGGAAAGTGCACTTTCATCGATTCACTCATTCTCTCTTTTTGAAAAGTCTCACGAGTTGCAAAAGAGTTAACCATGACCAATTCACATTCGTTCTAGGGTTGTTGTATTCTATAACTCGTTTATAGTGCCATTTAACCTCGAAAATACCAAAATGAAGTGTTTTGTAGGATTGCTTGATGACCAAGCAAACTTTACGTTTTCTTTATTTTGCGGAAAATCACATTCGTTAGTGTTCAAAAACTCTATAGTTTATCCCACTATAATGTGGAAAGTGCACTTTCATCGATTCACTCATTCTCTCTTTTTGAAAAGTCTCACGAGTTGCAAAAGAGTTAACCATGACCAATTCACATTCGTTCTAGGGTTGTTTTTTTCTATAACTCGTTTATAGTGCCATTTAACCTCGAAAATACAAAAATGAAGTGTTTTGTAGGATTGCTTGGTGACCAAGCAAACTTTACGTTTTCTTTATTTTGCGGAAAATCACATTCGTTAGTTCTCAAAAACTCTATAGTTTATCCCACTATAATGTGGAAAGTGCACTTTCATCGATTCACTCATTCTCTCTTTTTGAAAAGTCTCACGAGTTGCAAAAGAGGTAACCATGACCAATTCACATTCGTTCTAGGGTTGTTGTTTTCTATAACTCGTTTATAATGCCATTTAACCTCGAAAATACCAAAATGAAGTGTTTTGTAGGATTGCTTGGTGACCAAGCAAACTTTATGTTTTCTTCATTTTGCGGAAATTTCATACGTTAGTTCTCAAAAACTCTATAGTTTATCCCACTATAATGTGGAAAGTGCAATTTCATCGATTCACTCATTCTCTCTTTTTGAAAAGTTCCACGAGTTGCAAAAGAGTTAACCATGATCAATTCACATTCGTTCTAGGGTTGTTGTTTTCTATAACTCGTTCATAGTGCCATTTAACCTCGAAAATACCAAAATGAAGTGTTTTGTAGGATTGCTTGGTGACCAAGCAAACTTTACGTTTTCTTTATTTTGCGGAAAATCACATTCGTTAGTGTTCGAAAACTCTATAGTTTATCCCACTATAATGTGGAAAGTACACTTTCATCGATTCACTCATTTTCTCTTTTTGAAAAGTCTCACGAGTTGCAAAAGAGTTATCCATGACCAATTCACATTCTTTCTAGGGTTGTTGTTTTCTATAACTCGTTTATAGTGCCATTTAACCTAGAAAATACCAAAATGAAGTGTTTTGTAGGATTGCTTGGTGTCCAAGCAAACTTTACGTTTTCTTTATTTTGCGGAAAATCACATTCGTTAGTTCTCAAAAACTCTATAGTTTATCCCACTATAATGTGGAAAGTGCACTTTCATCGATTCACTCATTCTCTCTTTTTGAAAAGTCTCACGAGTTGCAAAAGAGTTAACCATGACCAATTCACATTCGTTCTAGGGTTGTTGTATTCTATAACTCGTTTATAGTGCCATTTAACCTCGAAAATACCAAAATGAAGTGTTTTGTAGGATTGCTTGGTGACCAAGCAAACTTTACGTTTTCTTTATTTTGCGGAAAATCACATTCGTTAGTGTTCAAAAACTCTATAGTTTATCCCACTATAATGTGGAAAGTGCACTTTCATCGATTCACTCATTCTCTCTTTTTGAAAAGTCTCACGAGTTGCAAAAGAGTTAACCATGACCAATTCACATTCGTTCTAGGGTTGTTTTTTTCTATAACTCGTTTATAGTGCCATTTAACCTCGAAAATACAAAAATGAAGTGTTTTGTAGGATTGCTTGGTGACCAAGCAAACTTTACGTTTTCTTTATTTTGCGGAAAATCACATTCGTTAGTTCTCAAAAACTCTATAGTTTATCCCACTATAATGTGGAAAGTGCACTTTCATCGATTCACTCATTCTCTCTTTTTCAAAAGTCTCACGAGTTGCAAAAGAGGTAACCATGACCAATTCACATTCGTTCTAGGGTTGTTGTTTTCTATAACTCGTTTATAATGCCATTTAACCTCGAAAATACCAAAATGAAGTGTTTTGTAGGATTGCTTGGTGACCAAGCAAACTTTATGTTTTCTTCATTTTGCGGAAATTTCATACGTTAGTTCTCAAAAACTCTATAGTTTATCCCACTATAATGTGGAAAGTGCAATTTCATCGATTCACTCATTCTCTCTTTTTGAAAAGTTCCACGAGTTGCAAAAGAGTTAACCATGATCAATTCACATTCGTTCTAGGGTTGTTGTTTTCTATAACTCGTTCATAGTGCCATTGAACCTCGAAAATACCAAAATGAAGTGTTTTGTAGGATTGCTTGGTGACCAAGCAAACTTTACGTTTTCTTTATTTTGCGGAAAATCACATTCGTTAGTGTTCGAAAACTCTATAGTTTATCCCACTATAATGTGGAAAGTACACTTTCATCGATTCACTCATTTTCTCTTTTTGAAAAGTCTCACGAGTTGCAAAAGAGTTATCCATGACCAATTCACATTCTTTCTAGGGTTGTTGTTTTCTATAACTCGTTTATAGTGCCATTTAACCTAGAAAATACCAAAATGAAGTGTTTTGTAGGATTGCTTGGTGTCCAAGCAAACTTTACGTTTTCTTTATTTTGCGGAAAATCACATTCGTTAGTGTTCAAAAACTCTATAGTTTAACCCACTATAATGTGGAAAGTGCACTTTCATCGATTCACTCATTCTCTCTTTTTGAAAAGTCTCACGAGTTGCAAAAGAGTTAACCATAACCAATTCACATTCGTTCTAGGGTTGTTGTTTTCTATAACTCGTTTATAGTGCAATTTAACCTCGAAAATACCAAAATGAAGTGTTTTGTAGGATTGCTTGGTGACCAAGCAAACTTTATGTTTTCTTCATTTTGCGGAAAATCACATACGTTAGTTCTCAAAAAATCTATAGTTTATCCCACTATAATGTGGAAAGTGCACTTTCATCGATTCACTCATTCTCTCTTTTTGAAAAGTCTCACGAGTTGCAAAAGAGTTAACCATGTCCAATTCACATTCGTTCTAGGGTTGTTGTTTTCTATAACTCGTTTATAGTGCCATTTAACCTCGAAAATACCAAAATGAAGTGTTTTGTAGGATTGCTTGATGACCAAGCAAACTTTACGTTTTCTTTATTTTGCGGAAAATCACATTCGTTAGTGTTCAAAAACTCTATAGTTTATCCCACTATAATGTGGAAAGTACACTTTCATCGATTCACTCATTTTCTCTTTTTGAAAAGTCTCACGAGTTGCAAAAGAGTTATCCATGACCAATTCACATTCTTTCTAGGGTTGTTGTTTTCTATAACTCGTTTATAGTGCCATTTAACCTAGAAAATACCAAAATGAAGTGTTTTGTAGGATTGCTTGGTGTCCAAGCAAACTTTACGTTTTCTTTATTTTGCGGAAAATCACATTCGGTAGTTCTCAAAAACTCTATAGTTTATCCCACTATAATGTGGAAAGTGCACTTTCATCGATTCACTCATTCTCTCTTTTTGAAAAGTCTCACGAGTTGCAAAAGAGTTAACCATGACCAATTCACATTCGTTCTAGGGTTGTTGTATTCTATAACTCGTTTATAGTGCCATTTAACCTCGAAAATACCAAAATGAAGTGTTTTGTAGGATTGCTTGATGACCAAGCAAACTTTACGTTTTCTTTATTTTGCGGAAAATCACATTCGTTAGTGTTCAAAAACTCTATAGTTTATCCCACTATAATGTGGAAAGTGCACTTTCATCGATTCACTCATTCTCTCTTTTTGAAAAGTCTCACGAGTTGCAAAAGAGTTAACCATGACCAATTCACATTCGTTCTAGGGTTGTTTTTTTCTATAACTCGTTTATAGTGCCATTTAACCTCGAAAATACAAAAATGAAGTGTTTTGTAGGATTGCTTGGTGACCAAGCAAACTTTACGTTTTCTTTATTTTGCGGAAAATCACATTCGTTAGTTCTCAAAAACTCTATAGTTTATCCCACTATAATGTGGAAAGTGCACTTTCATCGATTCACTCATTCTCTCTTTTTGAAAAGTCTCACGAGTTGCAAAAGAGGTAACCATGACCAATTCACATTCGTTCTAGGGTTGTTGTTTTCTATAACTCGTTTATAATGCCATTTAACCTCGAAAATACCAAAATGAAGTGTTTTGTAGGATTGCTTGGTGACCAAGCAAACTTTATGTTTTCTTCATTTTGCGGAAATTTCATACGTTAGTTCTCAAAAACTCTATAGTTTATCCCACTATAATGTGGAAAGTGCAATTTCATCGATTCACTCATTCTCTCTTTTTGAAAAGTTCCACGAGTTGCAAAAGAGTTAACCATGATCAATTCACATTCGTTCTAGGGTTGTTGTTTTCTATAACTCGTTCATAGTGCCATTTAACCTCGAAAATACCAAAATGAAGTGTTTTGTAGGATTGCTTGGTGACCAAGCAAACTTTACGTTTTCTTTATTTTGCGGAAAATCACATTCGTTAGTGTTCGAAAACTCTATAGTTTATCCCACTATAATGTGGAAAGTACACTTTCATCGATTCACTCATTTTCTCTTTTTGAAAAGTCTCACGAGTTGCAAAAGAGTTATCCATGACCAATTCACATTCTTTCTAGGGTTGTTGTTTTCTATAACTCGTTTATAGTGCCATTTAACCTAGAAAATACCAAAATGAAGTGTTTTGTAGGATTGCTTGGTGTCCAAGCAAACTTTACGTTTTCTTTATTTTGCGGAAAATCACATTCGTTAGTTCTCAAAAACTCTATAGTTTATCCCACTATAATGTGGAAAGTGCACTTTCATCGATTCACTCATTCTCTCTTTTTGAAAAGTCTCACGAGTTGCAAAAGAGTTAACCATGACCAATTCACATTCGTTCTAGGGTTGTTGTATTCTATAACTCGTTTATAGTGCCATTTAACCTCGAAAATACCAAAATGAAGTGTTTTGTAGGATTGCTTGGTGACCAAGCAAACTTTACGTTTTCTTTATTTTGCGGAAAATCACATTCGTTAGTGTTCAAAAACTCTATAGTTTATCCCACTATAATGTGGAAAGTGCACTTTCATCGATTCACTCATTCTCTCTTTTTGAAAAGTCTCACGAGTTGCAAAAGAGTTAACCATGACCAATTCACATTCGTTCTAGGGTTGTTTTTTTCTATAACTCGTTTATAGTGCCATTTAACCTCGAAAATACAAAAATGAAGTGTTTTGTAGGATTGCTTGGTGACCAAGCAAAATTTACGTTTTCTTTATTTTGCGGAAAATCACATTCGTTAGTTCTCAAAAACTCTATAGTTTATCCCACTATAATGTGGAAAGTGCACTTTCATCGATTCACTCATTCTCTCTTTTTCAAAAGTCTCACGAGTTGCAAAAGAGGTAACCATGACCAATTCACATTCGTTCTAGGGTTGTTGTTTTCTATAACTCGTTTATAATGCCATTTAACCTCGAAAATACCAAAATGAAGTGTTTTGTAGGATTGCTTGGTGACCAAGCAAACTTTATGTTTTCTTCATTTTGCGGAAATTTCATACGTTAGTTCTCAAAAACTCTATAGTTTATCCCACTATAATGTGGAAAGTGCAATTTCATCGATTCACTCATTCTCTCTTTTTGAAAAGTTCCACGAGTTGCAAAAGAGTTAACCATGATCAATTCACATTCGTTCTAGGGTTGTTGTTTTCTATAACTCGTTCATAGTGCCATTGAACCTCGAAAATACCAAAATGAAGTGTTTTGTAGGATTGCTTGGTGACCAAGCAAACTTTACGTTTTCTTTATTTTGCGGAAAATCACATTCGTTAGTGTTCGAAAACTCTATAGTTTATCCCACTATAATGTGGAAAGTACACTTTCATCGATTCACTCATTTTCTCTTTTTGAAAAGTCTCACGAGTTGCAAAAGAGTTATCCATGACCAATTCACATTCTTTCTAGGGTTGTTGTTTTCTATAACTCGTTTATAGTGCCATTTAACCTAGAAAATACCAAAATGAAGTGTTTTGTAGGATTGCTTGGTGTCCAAGCAAACTTTACGTTTTCTTTATTTTGCGGAAAATCACATTCGTTAGTGTTCAAAAACTCTATAGTTTAACCCACTATAATGTGGAAAGTGCACTTTCATCGATTCACTCATTCTCTCTTTTTGAAAAGTCTCACGAGTTGCAAAAGAGTTAACCATAACCAATTCACATTCGTTCTAGGGTTGTTGTTTTCTATAACTCGTTTATAGTGCAATTTAACCTCGAAAATACCAAAATGAAGTGTTTTGTAGGATTGCTTGGTGACCAAGCAAACTTTATGTTTTCTTCATTTTGCGGAAAATCACATACGTTAGTTCTCAAAAAATCTATAGTTTATCCCACTATAATGTGGAAAGTGCACTTTCATCGATTCACTCATTCTCTCTTTTTGAAAAGTCTCACGAGTTGCAAAAGAGTTAACCATGTCCAATTCACATTCGTTTTAGGGTTGTTGTTTTCTATAACTCGTTTATAGTGCCATTTAACCTCGAAAATACCAAAATGAAGTGTTTTGTAGGATTGCTTGGTGACCAAGCAAACTTTACGTTTTCTTTATTTTGCGGAAAATCACATTCGTTAGTGTTCAAAAACTCTATAGTTTATCCCACTATAATGTGGAAAGTGCACTTTCATCGATTCACTCATTCTCTCTTTTTGAAAAGTCTCACGAGTTGCAAAAGAGTTAACCATGACCAATTAACATTCGTTCTAGGGTTGTTGTTTTCTATAACTCGTTTATAGTGCCATTTAACCTCGAAAATACCAAAATGAAGTGTTTTGTAGGATTGCTTGGTGACCAAGCAAACTTTATGTTTTCTTCATTTTGCGGAAAATCACATACGTTAGTTCTCAAAAACTCTATAGTTTATCCCACTATAATGTGGAAAGTACACTTTCATCGATTCACTCATTCTCTCTTTTTGAAAAGTCTCACGAGTTGCAAAAGAGATAACCATGACCAATTCACATTCGTTCTAGGGTTGTTGTTTTCTATAACTCGTTTATAGTGCCATTTAACCTCGAAAATACAAAAATGAAGTGTTTTGTAGGATTGCTTGGTGACCAAGCAAACTTTACGTTTTCTTTATTTTGCGGAAAATCACATTCGTTAGTGTTCAAAAACTCTATAGTTTATCCCACTATAATGTGGAAAGTGCACTTTCATCGATTCACTCATTCTCTCTTTTTGAAAAGTCTCACGAGTTGCAAAAGAGTTAACCATGACCAATTAACATTCGTTCTAGGGTTGTTGTTTTCTATAACTCGTTTATAGTGCCATTTAACCTCGAAAATACCAAAATGAAGTGTTTTGTAGGATTTCTTGGTGACCAAGCAAACTTTACGTTTTCTTTATTTTGCGGAAAATCACATTCGTTAGTGTTCAAAAACTCTATAGTTTATCCCACTATAATGTGGAAAGTGCACTTTCATCGATTCACTCATTCTCTCTTTTTGAAAAGTCTCACGAGTTGCAAAAGAGTTAACCATGACCAATTAACATTCGTTCTAGGGTTGTTGTTTTCTATAACTCGTTTATAGTGCCATTTAACCTCGAAAATACCAAAATGAAGTGTTTTGTAGGATTGCTTGGTGACCAAGCAAACTTTATGTTTTCTTCATTTTGCGGAAAATCACATACGTTAGTTCTCAAAAACTCTATAGTTTATCCCACTATAATGTGGAAAGTACACTTTCATCGATTCACTCATTCTCTCTTTTTGAAAAGTCTCACGAGTTGCAAAAGAGATAACCATGACCAATTCACATTCGTTCTAGGGTTGTTGTTTTCTATAACTCGTTTATAGTGCCATTTAACCTCGAAAATACAAAAATGAAGTGTTTTGTAGGATTGCTTGGTGACCAAGCAAACTTTACGTTTTCTTTATTTTGCGGAAAATCACATTCGTTAGTGTTCAAAAACTCTATAGTTTATCCCACTATAATGTGGAAAGTGCACTTTCATCGATTCACTCATTCTCTCTTTTTGAAAAGTCTCACGAGTTGCAAAAGAGTTAACCATGACCAATTAACATTCGTTCTAGGGTTGTTGTTTTCTATAACTCGTTTATAGTGCCATTTAACCTCGAAAATACCAAAATGAAGTGTTTTGTAGGATTTCTTGGTGACCAAGCAAACTTTACGTTTTCTTTATTTTGCGGAAAATCACATTCGTTAGTGTTCAAAAACTCTATAGTTTATCCCACTATAATGTGGAAAGTGCACTTTCATCGATTCACTCATTCTCTCTTTTTGAAAAGTCTCACGAGTTGCAAAAGAGTTAACCATGACCAATTAACATTCGTTCTAGGGTTGTTGTTTTCTATAACTCGTTTATAGTGCCATTTAACCTCGAAAATACCAAAATGAAGTGTTTTGTAGGATTGCTTGGTGACCAAGCAAACTTTATGTTTTCTTCATTTTGCGGAAAATCACATACGTTAGTTCTCAAAAACTCTATAGTTTATCCCACTATAATGTGGAAAGTACACTTTCATCGATTCACTCATTCTCTCTTTTTGAAAAGTCTCACGAGTTGCAAAAGAGATAACCATGACCAATTCACATTCGTTCTAGGGTTGTTGTTTTCTATAACTCGTTTATAGTGCCATTTAACCTCGAAAATACAAAAATGAAGTGTTTTGTAGGATTGCTTGGTGACCAAGCAAACTTTACGTTTTCTTTATTTTGCGGAAAATCACATTCGTTAGTGTTCAAAAACTCTATAGTTTATCCCACTATAATGTGGAAAGTACACTTTCATCGATTCACTCATTTTCTCTTTTTGAAAAGTCTCACGAGTTGCAAAAGAGTTATCCATGACCAATTCACATTTTTTCTAGGGTTGTTGTTTTCTATAACTCGTTTATAGTGCCATTTAACCTAGAAAATACCAAAATGAAGTGTTTTGTAGGATTGCTTGGTGTCCAAGCAAACTTTACGTTTTCTTTATTTTGCGGAAAATCACATTCGTTAGTGTTCAAAAACTCTATAGTTTATCCCACTATAATGTGGAAAGTGCACTTTCATCGATTCACTCATTCTCTCTTTTTGAAAAGTCTCACGAGTTGCAAAAGAGTTAACCATAACCAATTCACATTCGTTCTAGGGTTGTTGTTTTCTATAACTCGTTTATAGTGCAATTTAACCTCGAAAATACCAAAATGAAGTGTTTTGTAGGATTGCTTGGTGACCAAGCAAACTTTATGTTTTCTTCATTTTGCGGAAAATCACATACGTTAGTTCTCAAAAAATCTATAGTTTATCCCACTATAATGTGGAAAGTGCACTTTCATCGATTCACTCATTCTCTCTTTTTGAAAAGTCTCACGAGTTGCAAAAGAGTTAACCATGTCCAATTCACATTCGTTCTAGGGTTGTTGTTTTCTATAACTCGTTTATAGTGCCATTTAACCTCGAAAATACCAAAATGAAGTGTTTTGTAGGATTGCTTGGTGACCAAGCAAACTTTACGTTTTCTTTATTTTGCGGAAAATCACATTCGTTAGTGTTCAAAAACTCTATAGTTTATCCCACTATAATGTGGAAAGTGCACTTTCATCGATTCACTCATTCTCTCTTTTTGAAAAGTCTCACGAGTTGCAAAAGAGTTAACCATGACCAATTAACATTCGTTCTAGGGTTGTTGTTTTCTATAACTCGTTTATAGTGCCATTTAACCTCGAAAATACCAAAATGAAGTGTTTTGTAGGATTGCTTGGTGACCAAGCAAACTTTATGTTTTCTTCATTTTGCGGAAAATCACATACGTTAGTTCTCAAAAACTCTATAGTTTATCCCACTATAATGTGGAAAGTACACTTTCATCGATTCACTCATTCTCTCTTTTTGAAAAGTCTCACGAGTTGCAAAAGAGATAACCATGACCAATTCACATTCGTTCTAGGGTTGTTGTTTTCTATAACTCGTTTATAGTGCCATTTAACCTCGAAAATACAAAAATGAAGTGTTTTGTAGGATTGCTTGGTGACCAAGCAAACTTTACGTTTTCTTTATTTTGCGGAAAATCACATTCGTTAGTGTTCAAAAACTCTATAGTTTATCCCACTATAATGTGGAAAGTACACTTTCATCGATTCACTCATTTTCTCTTTTTGAAAAGTCTCACGAGTTGCAAAAGAGTTATCCATGACCAATTCACATTCTTTCTAGGGTTGTTGTTTTCTATAACTCGTTTATAGTGCCATTTAACCTCGAAAATACCAAAATGAAGTGTTTTGTAGGATTGCTTGGTGACCAAGCAAACTTTACGTTTTCTTTACTTTGCGGAAAATCACATTCATTAGTGTTCAAAAACTCTATAGTTTATCCCACTATAATGTGGAAAGTGCACTTTCATCGATTCACTCATTCTCTCTTTTTGAAAAGTCTCACGAGTTGCAAAAGAGTTAACCATGACCAATTCACATTCGTTCTAGGGTTGTTGTTTTCTATAACTCGTTTATAGTGCCATTTAACCTCGAAAATACCAAAATGAAGTGTTTTGTAGGATTGCTTGGTGACCAAGCAAACTTTATGTTTTCTTCATTTTGCGGAAAATCACATACGTTAGTTCTCAAAAACTCTATAGTTTATCCCACTATAATGTGGAAAGTACACTTTCATCGATTCACTCATTCTCTCTTTTTGAAAAGTCTCACGAGTTGCAAAAGAGATAACCATGACCAATTCACATTCGTTCTAGGGTTGTTGTTTTCTATAACTCGTTTATAGTGCCATTTAACCTCGAAAATACAAAAATGAAGTGTTTTGTAGGATTGCTTGGTGACCAAGCAAACTTTACGTTTTCTTTATTTTGCGGAAAATCACATTCGTTAGTGTTCAAAAACTCTATAGTTTATCCCACTATAATGTGGAAAGTACACTTTCATCGATTCACTCATTTTCTCTTTTTGAAAAGTCTCACGAGTTGCAAAAGAGTTATCCATGACCAATTCACATTTTTTCTAGGGTTGTTGTTTTCTATAACTCGTTTATAGTGCCATTTAACCTCGAAAATACCAAAATGAAGTGTTTTGTAGGATTGCTTGGTGACCAAGCAAACTTTATGTTTTCTTCATTTTGCGGAAAATCACATACGTTAGTTCTCAAAAAATCTATAGTTTATCCCACTATAATGTGGAAAGTGCACTTTCATCGATTCACTCATTCTCTCTTTTTGAAAAGTCTCACGAGTTGCAAAAGAGTTAACCATGTCCAATTCACATTCGTTCTAGGGTTGTTGTTTTCTATAACTCGTTTATAGTGCCATTTAACCTCGAAAATACCAAAATGAAGTGTTTTGTAGGATTGCTTGGTGACCAAGCAAACTTTACGTTTTCTTTATTTTGCGGAAAATCACATTCGTTAGTGTTCAAAAACTCTATAGTTTATCCCACTATAATGTGGAAAGTGCACTTTCATCGATTCACTCATTCTCTCTTTTTGAAAAGTCTCACGAGTTGCAAAAGAGTTAACCATGACCAATTAACATTCGTTCTAGGGTTGTTGTTTTCTATAACTCGTTTATAGTGCCATTTAACCTCGAAAATACCAAAATGAAGTGTTTTGTAGGATTGCTTGGTGACCAAGCAAACTTTATGTTTTCTTCATTTTGCGGAAAATCACATACGTTAGTTCTCAAAAACTCTATAGTTTATCCCACTATAATGTGGAAAGTACACTTTCATCGATTCACTCATTCTCTCTTTTTGAAAAGTCTCACGAGTTGCAAAAGAGATAACCATGACCAATTCACATTCGTTCTAGGGTTGTTGTTTTCTATAACTCGTTTATAGTGCCATTTAACCTCGAAAATACAAAAATGAAGTGTTTTGTAGGATTGCTTGGTGACCAAGCAAACTTTACGTTTTCTTTATTTTGCGGAAAATCACATTCGTTAGTGTTCAAAAACTCTATAGTTTATCCCACTATAATGTGGAAAGTACACTTTCATCGATTCACTCATTTTCTCTTTTTGAAAAGTCTCACGAGTTGCAAAAGAGTTATCCATGACCAATTCACATTCTTTCTAGGGTTGTTGTTTTCTATAACTCGTTTATAGTGCCATTTAACCTCGAAAATACCAAAATGAAGTGTTTTGTAGGATTGCTTGGTGACCAAGCAAACTTTACGTTTTCTTTACTTTGCGGAAAATCACATTCATTAGTGTTCAAAAACTCTATAGTTTATCCCACTATAATGTGGAAAGTGCACTTTCATCGATTCACTCATTCTCTCTTTTTGAAAAGTCTCACGAGTTGCAAAAGAGTTAACCATGACCAATTCACATTCGTTCTAGGGTTGTTGTTTTCTATAACTCGTTTATAGTGCCATTTAACCTCGAAAATACCAAAATGAAGTGTTTTGTAGGATTGCTTGGTGACCAAGCAAACTTTATGTTTTCTTCATTTTGCGGAAATTTCATACGTTAGTTCTCAAAAACTCTATAGTTTATCCCACTATAATGTGGAAAGTGCAATTTCATCGATTCACTCATTCTCTCTTTTTGAAAAGTTCCACGAGTTGCAAAAGAGTTAACCATGATCAATTCACATTCGTTCTAGGGTTGTTGTTTTCTATAACTCGTTTATAGTGCCATTTAACCTCGAAAATACCAAAATGAAGTGTTTTGTAGGATTGCTTGGTGACCAAGCAAACTTTACGTTTTCTTTATTTTGCTGAAAATCACATTCGTTAGTGTTCAAAAACTCTATAGTTTATCCCACTATAATGTGGAAAGTACACTTTCATCGATTCACTCATTTTCTCTTTTTGAAAAGTCTCACGAGTTGCAAAAGAGTTATCCATGACCAATTCACATTCTTTCTAGGGTTGTTGTTTTCTATAACTCGTTTATGGTGCCATTTAACCTCGAAAATACCAAAATGAAGTGTTTTGTAGGATTGCTTGGTGACCAAGCAAACTTTACGTTTTCTTTATTTTGCGGAAAATCACATTCGTTAGTGTTCAAAAACTCTATAGTTTATCCCACTATAATGTGGAAAGTGCACTTTCATCGATTCACTCATTCTCTCTTTTTGAAAAGTCTCACGAGTTGCAAAAGAGTTAACCATGACCAATTAACATTCGTTCTAGGGTTGTTGTTTTCTATAACTCGTTTATAGTGCCATTTAACCTCGAAAATACCAAAATGAAGTGTTTTGTAGGATTGCTTGGTGACCAAGCAAACTTTATGTTTTCTTCATTTTGCGGAAAATCACATACGTTAGTTCTCAAAAACTCTATAGTTTATCCCACTATAATGTGGAAAGTACACTTTCATCGATTCACTCATTCTCTCTTTTTGAAAAGTCTCACGAGTTGCAAAAGAGATAACCATGACCAATTCACATTCGTTCTAGGGTTGTTGTTTTCTATAACTCGTTTATAGTGCCATTTAACCTCGAAAATACAAAAATGAAGTGTTTTGTAGGATTGCTTGGTGACCAAGCAAACTTTACGTTTTCTTTATTTTGCGGAAAATCACATTCGTTAGTGTTCAAAAACTCTATAGTTTATCCCACTATAATGTGGAAAGTACACTTTCATCGATTCACTCATTTTCTCTTTTTGAAAAGTCTCACGAGTTGCAAAAGAGTTATCCATGACCAATTCACATTCTTTCTAGGGTTGTTGTTTTCTATAACTCGTTTATAGTGCCATTTAACCTCGAAAATACCAAAATGAAGTGTTTTGTAGGATTGCTTGGTGACCAAGCAAACTTTACGTTTTCTTTACTTTGCGGAAAATCACATTCATTAGTGTTCAAAAACTCTATAGTTTATCCCACTATAATGTGGAAAGTGCACTTTCATCGATTCACTCATTCTCTCTTTTTGAAAAGTCTCACGAGTTGCAAAAGAGTTAACCATGACCAATTCACATTCGTTCTAGGGTTGTTGTTTTCTATAACTCGTTTATAGTGCCATTTAACCTCGAAAATACCAAAATGAAGTGTTTTGTAGGATTGCTTGGTGACCAAGCAAACTTTATGTTTTCTTCATTTTGCGGAAATTTCATACGTTAGTTCTCAAAAACTCTATAGTTTATCCCACTATAATGTGGAAAGTGCAATTTCATCGATTCACTCATTCTCTCTTTTTGAAAAGTTCCACGAGTTGCAAAAGAGTTAACCATGATCAATTCACATTCGTTCTAGGGTTGTTGTTTTCTATAACTCGTTTATAGTGCCATTTAACCTCGAAAATACCAAAATGAAGTGTTTTGTAGGATTGCTTGGTGACCAAGCAAACTTTACGTTTTCTTTATTTTGCTGAAAATCACATTCGTTAGTGTTCAAAAACTCTATAGTTTATCCCACTATAATGTGGAAAGTACACTTTCATCGATTCACTCATTTTCTCTTTTTGAAAAGTCTCACGAGTTGCAAAAGAGTTATCCATGACCAATTCACATTCTTTCTAGGGTTGTTGTTTTCTATAACTCGTTTATGGTGCCATTTAACCTCGAAAATACCAAAATGAAGTGTTTTGTAGGATTGCTTGGTGACCAAGCAAACTTTACGTTTTCTTTATTTTGCGGAAAATCACATTCGTTAGTGTTCAAAAACTCTATAGTTTATCCCACTATAATGTGGAAAGTGCACTTTCATCGATTCACTCATTCTCTCTTTTTGAAAAGTCCCACGAGTTGCAAAAGAGTTAACCATGACCAATTCACATTCGTTCTAGGGTTGTTGTTTTCAATAACTCGTTTATAGTGCCATTTAACCTCGAAAATACCAAAATGAAGTGTTTTGTAGGATTGCTTGGTGACCAAGCAAACTTTATGTTTTCTTCATTTTGCGGAAAATCACATACGTTAGTTCTCAAAAACTCTATAGTTTATCCCACTATAATGTGGAAAGTACACTTTCATCGATTCACTCATTCTCTCTTTTTGAAAAGTCTCACGAGTTGCAAAAGAGATAACCATGACCAATTCACATTCGTTCTAGGGTTGTTGTTTTCTATAACTCGTTTATAGTGCCATTTAACCTCGAAAATACAAAAATGAAGTGTTTTGTAGGATTGCTTGGTGACCAAGCAAACTTTACGTTTTCTTTATTTTGCGGAAAATCACATTCGTTAGTGTTCAAAAACTCTATAGTTTATCCCACTATAATGTGGAAAGTACACTTTCATCGATTCACTCATTTTCTCTTTTTGAAAAGTCTCACGAGTTGCAAAAGAGTTATCCATGACCAATTCACATTTTTTCTAGGGTTGTTGTTTTCTATAACTCGTTTATAGTGCCATTTAACCTAGAAAATACCAAAATGAAGTGTTTTGTAGGATTGCTTGGTGTCCAAGCAAACTTTACGTTTTCTTTATTTTGCGGAAAATCACATTCGTTAGTGTTCAAAAACTCTATAGTTTATCCCACTATAATGTGGAAAGTGCACTTTCATCGATTCACTCATTCTCTCTTTTTGAAAAGTCTCACGAGTTGCAAAAGAGTTAACCATAACCAATTCACATTCGTTCTAGGGTTGTTGTTTTCTATAACTCGTTTATAGTGCAATTTAACCTCGAAAATACCAAAATGAAGTGTTTTGTAGGATTGCTTGGTGACCAAGCAAACTTTATGTTTTCTTCATTTTGCGGAAAATCACATACGTTAGTTCTCAAAAAATCTATAGTTTATCCCACTATAATGTGGAAAGTGCACTTTCATCGATTCACTCATTCTCTCTTTTTGAAAAGTCTCACGAGTTGCAAAAGAGTTAACCATGTCCAATTCACATTCGTTCTAGGGTTGTTGTTTTCTATAACTCGTTTATAGTGCCATTTAACCTCGAAAATACCAAAATGAAGTGTTTTGTAGGATTGCTTGGTGACCAAGCAAACTTTACGTTTTCTTTATTTTGCGGAAAATCACATTCGTTAGTGTTCAAAAACTCTATAGTTTATCCCACTATAATGTGGAAAGTGCACTTTCATCGATTCACTCATTCTCTCTTTTTGAAAAGTCTCACGAGTTGCAAAAGAGTTAACCATGACCAATTAACATTCGTTCTAGGGTTTTTGTTTTTCTATAACTCGTTTATAGTGCCATTTAACCTCGAAAATACCAAAATGAAGTGTTTTGTAGGATTGCTTGGTGACCAAGCAAACTTTATGTTTTCTTCATTTTGCGGAAAATCACATACGTTAGTTCTCAAAAACTCTATAGTTTATCCCACTATAATGTGGAAAGTACACTTTCATCGATTCACTCATTCTCTCTTTTTGAAAAGTCTCACGAGTTGCAAAAGAGATAACCATGACCAATTCACATTCGTTCTAGGGTTGTTGTTTTCTATAACTCGTTTATAGTGCCATTTAACCTCGAAAATACAAAAATGAAGTGTTTTGTAGGATTGCTTGGTGACCAAGCAAACTTTACGTTTTCTTTATTTTGCGGAAAATCACATTCGTTAGTGTTCAAAAACTCTATAGTTTATCCCACTATAATGTGGAAAGTACACTTTCATCGATTCACTCATTTTCTCTTTTTGAAAAGTCTCACGAGTTGCAAAAGAGTTATCCATGACCAATTCACATTCTTTCTAGGGTTGTTGTTTTCTATAACTCGTTTATAGTGCCATTTAACCTCGAAAATACCAAAATGAAGTGTTTTGTAGGATTGCTTGGTGACCAAGCAAACTTTACGTTTTCTTTACTTTGCGGAAAATCACATTCATTAGTGTTCAAAAACTCTATAGTTTATCCCACTATAATGTGGAAAGTGCACTTTCATCGATTCACGCATTCTCTCTTTTTGAAAAGTCTCACGAGTTGCAAAAGAGTTAACCATGACCAATTCACATTCGTTCTAGGGTTGTTGTTTTCTATAACTCGTTTATAGTGCCATTTAACCTCGAAAATACCAAAATGAAGTGTTTTGTAGGATTGCTTGGTGACCAAGCAAACTTTATGTTTTCTTCATTTTGCGGAAATTTCATACGTTAGTTCTCAAAAACTCTATAGTTTATCCCACTATAATGTGGAAAGTGCAATTTCATCGATTCACTCATTCTCTCTTTTTGAAAAGTTCCACGAGTTGCAAAAGAGTTAACCATGATCAATTCACATTCGTTCTAGGGTTGTTGTTTTCTATAACTCGTTTATAGTGCCATTTAACCTCGAAAATACCAAAATGAAGTGTTTTGTAGGATTGCTTGGTGACCAAGCAAACTTTACGTTTTCTTTATTTTGCTGAAAATCACATTCGTTAGTGTTCAAAAACTCTATAGTTTATCCCACTATAATGTGGAAAGTACACTTTCATCGATTCACTCATTTTCTCTTTTTGAAAAGTCTCACGAGTTGCAAAAGAGTTATCCATGACCAATTCACATTCTTTCTAGGGTTGTTGTTTTCTATAACTCGTTTATGGTGCCATTTAACCTCGAAAATACCAAAATGAAGTGTTTTGTAGGATTGCTTGGTGACCAAGCAAACTTTACGTTTTCTTTATTTTGCGGAAAATCACATTCGTTAGTGTTCAAAAACTCTATAGTTTATCCCACTATAATGTGGAAAGTGCACTTTCATCGATTCACTCATTCTCTCTTTTTGAAAAGTCCCACGAGTTGCAAAAGAGTTAACCATGACCAATTCACATTCGTTCTAGGGTTGTTGTTTTCAATAACTCGTTTATAGTGCCATTTAACCTCGAAAATACCAAAATGAAGTGTTTTGTAGGATTGCTTGGTGACCAAGCAAACTTTATGTTTTCTTCATTTTGCGGAAAATCACATACGTTAGTTCTCAAAAACTCTATAGTTTATCCCACTATAATGTGGAAAGTACACTTTCATCGATTCACTCATTCTCTCTTTTTGAAAAGTCTCACGAGTTGCAAAAGAGATAACCATGACCAATTCACATTCGTTCTAGGGTTGTTGTTTTCTATAACTCGTTTATAGTGCCATTTAACCTCGAAAATACAAAAATGAAGTGTTTTGTAGGATTGCTTGGTGACCAAGCAAACTTTACGTTTTCTTTATTTTGCGGAAAATCACATTCGTTAGTGTTCAAAAACTCTATAGTTTATCCCACTATAATGTGGAAAGTACACTTTCATCGATTCACTCATTTTCTCTTTTTGAAAAGTCTCACGAGTTGCAAAAGAGTTATCCATGACCAATTCACATTTTTTCTAGGGTTGCTGTTTTCTATAACTCGTTTATAGTGCCATTTAACCTAGAAAATACCAAAATGAAGTGTTTTGTAGGATTGCTTGGTGTCCAAGCAAACTTTACGTTTTCTTTATTTTGCGGAAAATCACATTCGTTAGTGTTCAAAAACTCTATAGTTTATCCCACTATAATGTGGAAAGTGCACTTTCATCGATTCACTCATTCTCTCTTTTTGAAAAGTCTCACGAGTTGCAAAAGAGTTAACCATAACCAATTCACATTCGTTCTAGGGTTGTTGTTTTCTATAACTCGTTTATAGTGCAATTTAACCTCGAAAATACCAAAATGAAGTGTTTTGTAGGATTGCTTGGTGACCAAGCAAACTTTATGTTTTCTTCATTTTGCGGAAAATCACATACGTTAGTTCTCAAAAAATCTATAGTTTATCCCACTATAATGTGGAAAGTGCACTTTCATCGATTCACTCATTCTCTCTTTTTGAAAAGTCTCACGAGTTGCAAAAGAGTTAACCATGTCCAATTCACATTCGTTCTAGGGTTGTTGTTTTCTATAACTCGTTTATAGTGCCATTTAACCTCGAAAATACCAAAATGAAGTGTTTTGTAGGATTGCTTGGTGACCAAGCAAACTTTACGTTTTCTTTATTTTGCGGAAAATCACATTCGTTAGTGTTCAAAAACTCTATAGTTTATCCCACTATAATGTGGAAAGTGCACTTTCATCGATTCACTCATTCTCTCTTTTTGAAAAGTCTCAGAGTTGCAAAAGAGTTAACCATGACCAATTAACATTCGTTCTAGGGTTGTTGTTTTCTATAACTCGTTTATAGTGCCATTTAACCTCGAAAATACCAAAATGAAGTGTTTTGTAGGATTGCTTGGTGACCAAGCAAACTTTATGTTTTCTTCATTTTGCGGAAAATCACATACGTTAGTTCTCAAAAACTCTATAGTTTATCCCACTATAATGTGGAAAGTACACTTTCATCGATTCACTCATTCTCTCTTTTTGAAAAGTCTCACGAGTTGCAAAAGAGATAACCATGACCAATTCACATTCGTTCTAGGGTTGTTGTTTTCTATAACTCGTTTATAGTGCCATTTAACCTCGAAAATACAAAAATGAAGTGTTTTGTAGGATTGCTTGGTGACCAAGCAAACTTTACGTTTTCTTTATTTTGCGGAAAATCACATTCGTTAGTGTTCAAAAACTCTATAGTTTATCCCACTATAATGTGGAAAGTACACTTTCATCGATTCACTCATTTTCTCTTTTTGAAAAGTCTCACGAGTTGCAAAAGAGTTATCCATGACCAATTCACATTCTTTCTAGGGTTGTTGTTTTCTATAACTCGTTTATAGTGCCATTTAACCTCGAAAATACCAAAATGAAGTGTTTTGTAGGATTGCTTGGTGACCAAGCAAACTTTACGTTTTCTTTACTTTGCGGAAAATCACATTCATTAGTGTTCAAAAACTCTATAGTTTATCCCACTATAATGTGGAAAGTGCACTTTCATCGATTCACTCATTCTCTCTTTTTGAAAAGTCTCACGAGTTGCAAAAGAGTTAACCATGACCAATTCACATTCGTTCTAGGGTTGTTGTTTTCTATAACTCGTTTATAGTGCCATTTAACCTCGAAAATACCAAAATGAAGTGTTTTGTAGGATTGCTTGGTGACCAAGCAAACTTTATGTTTTCTTCATTTTGCGGAAATTTCATACGTTAGTTCTCAAAAACTCTATAGTTTATCCCACTATAATGTGGAAAGTGCAATTTCATCGATTCACTCATTCTCTCTTTTTGAAAAGTTCCACGAGTTGCAAAAGAGTTAACCATGATCAATTCACATTCGTTCTAGGGTTGTTGTTTTCTATAACTCGTTTATAGTGCCATTTAACCTCGAAAATACCAAAATGAAGTGTTTTGTAGGATTGCTTGGTGACCAAGCAAACTTTACGTTTTCTTTATTTTACTGAAAATCACATTCGTTAGTGTTCAAAAACTCTATAGTTTATCCCACTATAATGTGGAAAGTACACTTTCATCGATTCACTCATTTTCTCTTTTTGAAAAGTCTCACGAGTTGCAAAAGAGTTATCCATGACCAATTCACATTCTTTCTAGGGTTGTTGTTTTCTATAACTCGTTTATGGTGCCATTTAACCTCGAAAATACCAAAATGAAGTGTTTTGTAGGATTGCTTGGTGACCAAGCAAACTTTACGTTTTCTTTATTTTGCGGAAAATCACATTCGTTAGTGTTCAAAAACTCTATAGTTTATCCCACTATAATGTGGAAAGTGCACTTTCATCGATTCACTCATTCTCTCTTTTTGAAAAGTCCCACGAGTTGCAAAAGAGTTAACCATGACCAATTCACATTCGTTCTAGGGTTGTTGTTTTCAATAACTCGTTTATAGTGCCATTTAACCTCGAAAATACCAAAATGAAGTGTTTTGTAGGATTGCTTGGTGACCAAGCAAACTTTATGTTTTCTTCATTTTACGGAAAATCACATACGTTAGTTCTCAAAAACTCTATAGTTTATCCCACTATAATGTGGAAAGTACACTTACATCGATTCACTCATTCTCTCTTTTTGAAAAGTCTCACGAGTTGCAAAAGAGATAACCATGACCAATTCACATTCGTTCTAGGGTTGTTGTTTTCTATAACTCGTTTATAGTGCCATTTAACCTCGAAAATACCAAAATGAAGTGTTTTGTAGGATTGCTTGGTGACCAAGCAAACTTTACGTTTTCTTTATTTTGCGGAAAATCACATTCGTTAGTGTTCAAAAACTCTATAGTTTATCCCACTATAATGTGGAAAGTACACTTTCATCGATTCACTCATTTTCTCTTTTTGAAAAGTCTCACGAGTTACAAAAGAATTATCCATGACCAATTCACATTCTTTCTAGGGTTGTTGTTTTCTATAACTCGTTTATAGTGCCATTTAACCTCGAAAATACCAAAATGAAGTGTTTTGTAGGATTGCTTGGTGACCAAGCAAACTTTACGTTTTCTTTATTTTGCGGAAAATCACATTCGTTTGTGTTCAAAAACTCTATAGTTTATCCCACTATAATGTGGAAAGTGCACTTTCATCGATTCACTCATTCTCTCTTTTTGAAAAGTCTCACGAGTTGCAAAAGAGTTAACCATGACCAATTAACATTCGTTCTAGGGTTGTTGTTTTCTATAACTCGTTTATAGTGCCATTTAACCTCGAAAATACCAAAATGAAGTGTTTTGTAGGATTGCTTGGTGACCAAGCAAACTTTATGTTTTCTTCATTTTGCGGAAAATCACATACGTTAGTTCTAAAAAACTCTATAGTTTATCCCACTATAATGTGGAAAGTACACTTTCATCGATTCACTCATTCTCTCTTTTTGAAAAGTCTCACGAGTTGCAAAAGAGATAACCATGACCAATTCACATTCGTTCTAGGGTTGTTGTTTTCTATAACTCGTTTATAGTGCCATTTAACCTCGAAAATACAAAAATGAAGTGTTTTGTAGGATTGCTTGGTGACCAAGCAAACTTTACATTTTCTTTATTTTGCGGAAAATCACATTCGTTAGTGTTCAAAAACTCTATAGTTTATCCCACTATAATGTGGAAAGTACACTTTCATCGATTCACTCATTTTCTCTTTTTGAAAAGTCTCACGAGTTGCAAAAGAGTTATCCATGACCAATTCACATTCTTTCTGGGGTTGTTGTTTTCTATAACTCGTTTATAGTGCCATTTAACCTCGAAAAAACCAAAATGAAGTGTTTTGTAGGATTGCTTGGTGACCAAGCAAACTTTACGTTTTCTTTACTTTGCGGAAAATCACATTCATTAGTGTTCAAAAACTCTATAGTTTATCCCACTATAATGTGGAAAGTGCACTTTCATCGATTCACTCATTCTCTCTTTTTGAAAAGTCTCACGGGTTGCAAAAGAGTTAACCATGACCAATTCACATTCGTTCTAGGGTTGTTGTTTTCTATAACTCGTTTATAGTGCCATTTAACCTCGAAAATACCAAAATGAAGTGTTTTGTAGGATTGCTTTGTGACCAAGCAAACTTTATGTTTTCTTCATTTTGCGGAAATTTCATACGTTAGTTCTCAAAAACTCTATAGTTTATCCCACTATAATGTGGAAAGTGCAATTTCATCGATTCACTCATTCTCTCATTTTGAAAAGTTCCACGAGTTGCAAAAGAGTTAACCATGATCAATTCACATTCGTTCTAGGGTTGTTGTTTTCTATAACTCGTTTATAGTGCCATTTAACCTCGAAAATACCAAAATGAAGTGTTTTGTAGGATTGCTTGGTGACCAAGCAAACTTTACGTTTTCTTTATTTTGCGGAAAATCACATTCGTTAGTGTTCAAAAACTCTATAGTTTATCCCACTATAATGTGGAAAGTACACTTTCATCGATTCACTCATTTTCTCTTTTTGAAAAGTCTCACGAGTTGCAAAAGAGTTATCCATGACCAATTCACATTCTTTCTGGGGTTGTTGTTTTCTATAACTCGTTTATAGTGCCATTTAACCTCGAAAAAACCAAAATGAAGTGTTTTGTAGGATTGCTTGGTGACCAAGCAAACTTTACGTTTTCTTTACTTTGCGGAAAATCACATTCATTAGTGTTCAAAAACTCTATAGTTTATCCCACTATAATGTGGAAAGTGCACTTTCATCGATTCACTCATTCTCTCTTTTTGAAAAGTCTCACGAGTTGCAAAAGAGTTAACCATGACCAATTCACATTCGTTCTAGGGTTGTTGTTTTCTATAACTCGTTTATAGTGCCATTTAACCTCGAAAATACCAAAATGAAGTGTTTTGTAGGATTGCTTTGTGACCAAGCAAACTTTATGTTTTCTTCATTTTGCGGAAATTTCATACGTTAGTTCTCAAAAACTCTATAGTTTATCCCACTATAATGTGGAAAGTGCAATTTCATCGATTCACTCATTCTCTCATTTTGAAAAGTTCCACGAGTTGCAAAAGAGTTAACCATGATCAATTCACATTCGTTCTAGGGTTGTTGTTTTCTATAACTCGTTTATAGTGCCATTTAACCTCGAAAATACCAAAATGAAGTGTTTTGTAGGATTGCTTGGTGACCAAGCAAACTTTACGTTTTCTTTATTTTGCGGAAAATCACATTCGTTAGTGTTCAAAAACTCTATAGTTTATCCCACTATAATGTGGAAAGTACACTTTCATCGATTCACTCATTTTCTCTTTTTGAAAAGTCTCACGAGTTGCAAAAGAGTTATCCATGACCAATTCACATTCTTTCTAGGGTTGTTGTTTTCTATAACTCGTTTATGGTGCCATTTAACCTCGAAAATACCAAAATGAAGTGTTTTGTAGGATTGCTTGGTGACCAAGCCAACTTTACGTTTTCTTTATTTTGCGGAAAATCACATTCGTTAGTGTTCAAAAACTCTATAGTTTATCCCACTATAATGTGGAAAGTGCACTTTCATCGATTCACTCATTCTCTCTTTTTGAAAGGTCCCACGAGTTGCAAAAGAGTTAACCATGACCAATTCACATTCGTTCTAGGGTTGTTGTTTTCAATAACTCGTTTATAGTGCCATTTAACCTCGAAAATACCAAAATGAAGTGTTTTGTAGGATTGCTTGGTGACCAAGCAAACTTTATGTTTTCTTCATTTTACGGAAAATCACATACGTTAGTTCTCAAAAACTCTATAGTTTATCCCACTATAATGTGGAAAGTACACTTTCATCGATTCACTCATTCTCTCTTTTTGAAAAGTCTCACGAGTTGCAAAAGAGATAACCATGACCAATTCACATTCGTTCTAGGGTTGTTGTTTTCTATAACTCGTTTATAGTGGCATTTAACTCGAAAATACCAAAATGAAGTGTTTTGTAGGATTGCTTGGTGACCAAGCAAACTTTACATTTTCTTTATTTTGCGGAAAATCACATTCGTTAGTGTTCAAAAACTCTATAGTTTATCCCACTATAATGTGGAAAGTACACTTTCATCGATTCACTCATTTTCTCTTTTTGAAAAGTCTCACGAGTTGCAAAAGAGTTATCCATGACCAATTCACATTCTTTCTAGGGTTGTTGTTTTCTATAACTCGTTTATAGTGCCATTTAACCTCGAAAATACCAAAATGAAGTGTTTTGTAGGATTGCTTGGTGACCAAGCAAACTTTACGTTTTCTTTATTTTGCGGAAAATCACATTCGTTAGTGTTCAAAAACTCTATAGTTTATCCCACTATAATGTGGAAAGTACACTTTCATCGATTCACTCATTTTCTCTTTTTGAAAAGTCTCACGAGTTGCAAAAGAGTTAACCATGACCAATTCACATTCGTTCTAGGGTTATTGTTTTCTATAACTCGTTTATAGTGCCATTTAACCTCGAAAATACCAAAATGAAGTGTTTTGTAGGATTGCTTGGTGACCAAGCAAACTTTACGTTTTCTTTATTTTGCGGAAAATCACATTCGTTAGTGTTCAAAAACTCTATAGTTTATCCCACTATAATGTGGAAAGTGCACTTTCATCGATTCACTCATTCTCTCTTTTTGAAAAGTCTCACGAGTTGCAAAAGAGGTAACCATGACCAATTCACATTCGTTCTAGGGTTGTTGTTTTCTATAACTCGTTTATAGTGCCATTTAACCTCGAAAATACCAAAATGAAGTGTTTTGTAGGATTGCTTGGTGACCAAGCAAACTTTATGTTTTCTTCATTTTGCGGAAATTTCATACGTTAGTTCTCAAAAACTCTATAGTTTATCCCACTATAATGTGGAAAGTGCACTTTCATCGATTCACTCATTCTCTCTTTTTGAAAAGTCTCACGAGTTGCAAAAGAGTTATCCATGACCAATTCACATTCTTTCTAGGGTTGTTGTTTTCTATAACTCGTTTATAGTGCCATTTAACCTCGAAAATACCAAAATGAAGTGTTTTGTAGGATTGCTTGGTGACCAAGCAAACTTTATGTTTTCTTCATTTTGCGGAAATTTCATACGTTAGTTCTTAAAAACTCTATAGTTTATCCCACTATAATGTGGAAAGTGCAATTTCATCGATTCACTCATTCTCTCTTTTTGAAAAGTTCCACGAGTTGCAAAAGAGTTAACCATAATCAATTCACATTTGTTCTAGGGTTGTTGTTTTCTATAACTCGTTCATAGTGCCATTTAACCTCGAAAATACCAAAATGAAGTGTTTTGTAGGATTGCTTGGTGACCAAGCAAACTTTACGTTTTCTTTATTTTGCGGAAAATCACATTCGTTAGTGTTCGAAAACTCTATAGTTTATCCCACTATAATGTGAAAAGTACACTTTCATCGATTCACTCATTTTCTCTTTTTGAAAAGTCTCACGAGTTGCAAAAGAGTTATCCATGACCAATTCACATTCTTTCTAGGGTTGTTGTTTTCTATAACTCGTTTATAGTGCCATTTAACCTAGAAAATACCAAAATGAAGTGTTTTGTAGGATTGCTTGGTGTCCAAGCAAACTTTACGTTTTCTTTATTTTGCGGAAAATCACATTCGTTAGTGTTCAAAAACTCTATAGTTTATCCCACTATAATGTGGAAAGTACACTTTCATCGATTCACTCATTTTCTCTTTTTGAAAAGTCTCACGAGTTGCAAAAGAGTTAACCATGACCAATTCACATTCGTTCTAGGGTTATTGTTTTCTATAACTCGTTTATAGTGCCATTTAACCTCGAAAATACCAAAATGAAGTGTTTTGTAGGATTGCTTGGTGACCAAGCAAACTTTACGTTTTCTTTATTTTGCGGAAAATCACATTCGTTAGTGTTCAAAAACTCTATAGTTTATCCCACTATAATGTGGAAAGTGCACTTTCATCGATTCACTCATTCTCTCTTTTTGAAAAGTCTCACGAGTTGCAAAAGAGGTAACCATGACCAATTCACATTCGTTCTAGGGTTGTTGTTTTCTATAACTCGTTTATAGTGCCATTTAACCTCGAAAATACCAAAATGAAGTGTTTTGTAGGATTGCTTGGTGACCAAGCAAACTTTATGTTTTCTTCATTTTGCGGAAATTTCATACGTTAGTTCTCAAAAACTCTATAGTTTATCCCACTATAATGTGGAAAGTGCAATTTCATCGATTCACTCATTCTCTCTTTTTGAAAAGTTCCACGAGTTGCAAAAGAGTTAACCATGATCAATTCACATTCGTTCTAGGGTTGTTGTTTTCTATAACTCGTTTATAGTGCCATTTAACCTCGAAAATACCAAAATGAAGTGTTTTGTAGGATTGCTTGGTGACCAAGCAAACTTTACGTTTTCTTTATTTTACTGAAAATCACATTCGTTAGTGTTCAAAAACTCTATAGTTTATCCCACTATAATGTGGAAAGTACACTTTCATCGATTCACTCATTTTCTCTTTTTGAAAAGTCTCACGAGTTGCAAAAGAGTTATCCATGACCAATTCACATTCTTTCTAGGGTTGTTGTTTTCTATAACTCGTTTATGGTGCCATTTAACCTCGAAAATACCAAAATGAAGTGTTTTGTAGGATTGCTTGGTGACCAAGCAAACTTTACGTTTTCTTTATTTGGCGGAAAATCACATTCGTTAGTGTTCAAAAACTCTATAGTTTATCCCACTATAATGTGGAAAGTGCACTTTCATCGATTCACTCATTCTCTCTTTTTGAAAAGTCCCACGAGTTGCAAAAGAGTTAACCATGACCAATTCACATTCGTTCTAGGGTTGTTGTTTTCAATAACTCGTTTATAGTGCCATTTAACCTCGAAAATACCAAAATGAAGTGTTTTGTAGGATTGCTTGGTGACCAAGCAAACTTTATGTTTTCTTCATTTTACGGAAAATCACATACGTTAGTTCTCAAAAACTCTATAGTTTATCCCACTATAATGTGGAAAGTACACTTACATCGATTCACTCATTCTCTCTTTTTGAAAAGTCTCACGAGTTGCAAAAGAGATAACCATGACCAATTCACATTCGTTCTAGGGTTGTTGTTTTCTATAACTCGTTTATAGTGCCATTTAACCTCGAAAATACCAAAATGAAGTGTTTTGTAGGATTGCTTGGTGACCAAGCAAACTTTACGTTTTCTTTATTTTGCGGAAAATCACATTCGTTAGTGTTCAAAAACTCTATAGTTTATCCCACTATAATGTGGAAAGTACACTTTCATCGATTCACTCATTTTCTCTTTTTGAAAAGTCTCACGAGTTGCAAAAGAATTATCCATGACCAATTCACATTCTTTCTAGGGTTGTTGTTTTCTATAACTCGTTTATAGTGCCATTTAACCTCGAAAATACCAAAATGAAGTGTTTTGTAGGATTGCTTGGTGACCAAGCAAACTTTACGTTTTCTTTATTTTGCGGAAAATCACATTCGTTTGTGTTCAAAAACTCTATAGTTTATCCCACTATAATGTGGAAAGTGCACTTTCATCGATTCACTCATTCTCTCTTTTTGAAAAGTCTCACGAGTTGCAAAAGAGTTAACCATGACCAATTAACATTCGTTCTAGGGTTGTTGTTTTCTATAACTCGTTTATAGTGCCATTTAACCTCGAAAATACCAAAATGAAGTGTTTTGTAGGATTGCTTGGTGACCAAGCAAACTTTATGTTTTCTTCATTTTGCGGAAAATCACATACGTTACTTCTAAAAAACTCTATAGTTTATCCCACTATAATGTGGAAAGTACACTTTCATCGATTCACTCATTCTCTCTTTTTGAAAAGTCTCACGAGTTGCAAAAGAGATAACCATGACCAATTCACATTCGTTCTAGGGTTGTTGTTTTCTATAACTCGTTTATAGTGCCATTTAACCTCGAAAATACAAAAATGAAGTGTTTTGTAGGATTGCTTGGTGACCAAGCAAACTTTACATTTTCTTTATTTTGCGGAAAATCACATTCGTTAGTGTTCAAAAACTCTATAGTTTATCCCACTATAATGTGGAAAGTACACTTTCATCGATTCACTCATTTTCTCTTTTTGAAAAGTCTCACGAGTTGCAAAAGAGTTATCCATGACCAATTCACATTCTTTCTGGGGTTGTTGTTTTCTATAACTCGTTTATAGTGCCATTTAACCTCGAAAAAACCAAAATGAAGTGTTTTGTAGGATTGCTTGGTGACCAAGCAAACTTTACGTTTTCTTTACTTTGCGGAAAATCACATTCATTAGTGTTCAAAAACTCTATAGTTTATCCCACTATAATGTGGAAAGTGCACTTTCATCGATTCACTCATTCTCTCTTTTTGAAAAGTCTCACGAGTTGCAAAAGAGTTAACCATGACCAATTCACATTCGTTCTAGGGTTGTTGTTTTCTATAACTCGTTTATAGTGCCATTTAACCTCGAAAATACCAAAATGAAGTGTTTTGTAGGATTGCTTTGTGACCAAGCAAACTTTATGTTTTCTTCATTTTGCGGAAATTTCATACGTTAGTTCTCAAAAATCTATAGTTTATCCCACTATAATGTGGAAAGTGCAATTTCATCGATTCACTCATTCTCTCATTTTGAAAAGTTCCACGAGTTGCAAAAGAGTTAACCATGATCAATTCACATTCGTTCTAGGGTTGTTGTTTTCTATAACTCGTTTATAGTGCAATTTAACCTCGAAAATACCAAAATGAAGTGTTTTGTAGGATTGCTTGGTGACCAAGCAAACTTTACGTTTTCTTTATTTTGCGGAAAATCACATTCGTTAGTGTTCAAAAACTCTATAGTTTATCCCACTATAATGTGGAAAGTACACTTTCATCGATTCACTCATTTTCTCTTTTTGAAAAGTCTCACGAGTTGCAAAAGAGTTATCCATGACCAATTCACATTCTTTCTAGGGTTGTTGTTTTCTATAACTCGTTTATGGTGCCATTTAACCTCGAAAATACCAAAATGAAGTGTTTTGTAGGATTGCTTGGTGACCAAGCAAACTTTACGTTTTCTTTATTTTGCGGAAAATCACATTCGTTAGTGTTCAAAAACTCTATAGTTTATCCCACTATAATGTGGAAAGTGCACTTTCATCGATTCACTCATTCTCTCTTTTTGAAAAGTCCCACGAGTTGCAAAAGAGTTAACCATGACCAATTCACATTCGTTCTAGGGTTGTTGTTTTCAATAACTCGTTTATAGTGCCATTTAACCTCGAAAATACCAAAATGAAGTGTTTTGTAGGATTGCTTGGTGACCAAGCAAACTTTATGTTTTCTTCATTTTACGGAAAATCACATACGTTAGTTCTCAAAAACTCTATAGTTTATCCCACTATAATGTGGAAAGTACACTTTCATCGATTCACTCATTCTCTCTTTTTGAAAAGTCTCACGAGTTGCAAAAGAGATAACCATGACCAATTCACATTCGTTCTAGGGTTGTTGTTTTCTATAACTCGTTTATAGTGGCATTTAACTCGAAAATACCAAAATGAAGTGTTTTGTAGGATTGCTTGGTGACCAAGCAAACTTTACATTTTCTTTATTTTGCGGAAAATCACATTCGTTAGTGTTCAAAAACTCTATAGTTTATCCCACTATAATGTGGAAAGTACACTTTCATCGATTCACTCATTTTCTCTTTTTGAAAAGTCTCACGAGTTGCAAAAGAGTTATCCATGACCAATTCACATTCTTTCTAGGGTTGTTGTTTTCTATAACTCGTTTATAGTGCCATTTAACCTCGAAAATACCAAAATGAAGTGTTTTGTAGGATTGCTTGGTGACCAAGCAAACTTTACGTTTTCTTTATTTTGCGGAAAATCACATTCGTTAGTGTTCAAAAACTCTATAGTTTATCCCACTATAATGTGGAAAGTACACTTTCATCGATTCATTCATTTTCTCTTTTTGAAAAGTCTCACGAGTTGCAAAAGAGTTAACCATGACCAATTCACATTCGTTCTAGGGTTATTGTTTTCTATAACTCGTTTATAGTGCCATTTAACCTCGAAAATACCAAAATGAAGTGTTTTGTAGGATTGCTTGGTGACCAAGCAAACTTTACGTTTTCTTTATTTTGCGGAAAATCACATTCGTTAGTGTTCAAAAACTCTATAGTTTATCCCACTATAATGTGGAAAGTGCACTTTCATCGATTCACTCATTCTCTCTTTTTGAAAAGTCTCACGAGTTGCAAAAGAGGTAACCATGACCAATTCACATTCGTTCTAGGGTTGTTGTTTTCTATAACTCGTTTATAGTGCCATTTAACCTCGAAAATACCAAAATGAAGTGTTTTGTAGGATTGCTTGGTGACCAAGCAAACTTTATGTTTTCTTCATTTTGCGGAAATTTCATACGTTAGTTCTCAAAAACTCTATAGTTTATCCCACTATAATGTGGAAAGTGCACTTTCATCGATTCACTCATTCTCTCTTTTTGAAAAGTCTCACGAGTTGCAAAAGAGTTATCCATGACCAATTCACATTCTTTCTAGGGTTGTTGTTTTCTATAACTCGTTTATAGTGCCATTTAACCTCGAAAATACCAAAATGAAGTGTTTTGTAGGATTGCTTGGTGACCAAGCAAACTTTATGTTTTCTTCATTTTGCGGAAATTTCATACGTTAGTTCTTAAAAACTCTATAGTTTATCCCACTATAATGTGGAAAGTGCAATTTCATCGATTCACTCATTCTCTCTTTTTGAAAAGTTCCACGAGTTGCAAAAGAGTTAACCATAATCAATTCACATTTGTTCTAGGGTTGTTGTTTTCTATAACTCGTTCATAGTGCCATTTAACCTCGAAAATACCAAAATGAAGTGTTTTGTAGGATTGCTTGGTGACCAAGCAAACTTTACGTTTTCTTTATTTTGCGGAAAATCACATTCGTTAGTGTTCGAAAACTCTATAGTTTATCCCACTATAATGTGGAAAGTACACTTTCATCGATTCACTCATTTTCTCTTTTTGAAAAGTCTCACGAGTTGCAAAAGAGTTATCCATGACCAATTCACATTCTTTCTAGGGTTGTTGTTTTCTATAACTCGTTTATAGTGCCATTTAACCTAGAAAATACCAAAATGAAGTGTTTTGTAGGATTGCTTGGTGTCCAAGCAAACTTTACGTTTTCTTTATTTTGCGGAAAATCACATTCGTTAGTGTTCAAAAACTCTATAGTTTATCCCACTATAATGTGGAAAGTACACTTTCATCGATTCACTCATTTTCTCTTTTTGAAAAGTCTCACGAGTTGCAAAAGAGTTAACCATGACCAATTCACATTCGTTCTAGGGTTATTGTTTTCTATAACTCGTTTATAGTGCCATTTAACCTCGAAAATACCAAAATGAAGTGTTTTGTAGGATTGCTTGGTGACCAAGCAAACTTTACGTTTTCTTTATTTTGCGGAAAATCACATTCGTTAGTGTTCAAAAACTCTATAGTTTATCCCACTATAATGTGGAAAGTGCACTTTCATCGATTCACTCATTCTCTCTTTTTGAAAAGTCTCACGAGTTGCAAAAGAGGTAACCATGACCAATTCACATTCGTTCTAGGGTTGTTGTTTTCTATAACTCGTTTATAGTGCCATTTAACCTCGAAAATACCAAAATGAAGTGTTTTGTAGGATTGCTTGGTGACCAAGCAAACTTTATGTTTTCTTCATTTTGCGGAAATTTCATACGTTAGTTCTCAAAAACTCTATAGTTTATCCCACTATAATGTGGAAAGTGCACTTTCATCGATTCACTCATTCTCTCTTTTTGAAAAGTCTCACGAGTTGCAAAAGAGTTATCCATGACCAATTCACATTCTTTCTAGGGTTGTTGTTTTCTATAACTCGTTTATAGTGCCATTTAACCTCGAAAATACCAAAATGAAGTGTTTTGTAGGATTGCTTGGTGACCAAGCAAACTTTATGTTTTCTTCATTTTGCGGAAATTTCATACGTTAGTTCTTAAAAACTCTATAGTTTATCCCACTATAATGTGGAAAGTGCAATTTCATCGATTCACTCATTCTCTCTTTTTGAAAAGTTCCACGAGTTGCAAAAGAGTTAACCATAATCAATTCACATTTGTTCTAGGGTTGTTGTTTTCTATAACTCGTTCATAGTGCCATTTAACCTCGAAAATACCAAAATGAAGTGTTTTGTAGGATTGCTTGGTGACCAAGCAAACTTTACGTTTTCTTTATTTTGCGGAAAATCACATTCGTTAGTGTTCGAAAACTCTATAGTTTATCCCACTATAATGTGGAAAGTACACTTTCATCGATTCACTCATTTTCTCTTTTTGAAAAGTCTCACGAGTTGCAAAAGAGTTATCCATGACCAATTCACATTCTTTCTAGGGTTGTTGTTTTCTATAACTCGTTTATAGTGCCATTTAACCTAGAAAATACCAAAATGAAGTGTTTTGTAGGATTGCTTGGTGTCCAAGCAAACTTTACGTTTTCTTTATTTTGCGGAAAATCACATTCGTTAGTGTTCAAAAACTCTATAGTTTATCCCACTATAATGTGGAAAGTGCACTTTCATCGATTCACTCATTCTCTCTTTTTGAAAAGTCTCACGAGTTGCAAAAGAGTTAACCATGACCAATTCACATTCGTTCTAGGGTTGTTGTTTTCTATAACTCGTTTATAGTGCAATTTAACCTCGAAAATACCAAAATGAAGTGTTTTGTAGGATTGCTTGGTGACCAAGCAAACTTTATGTTTTCTTCATTTTGCGGAAAATCACATACGTTAGTTCTCAAAAAATCTATAGTTTATCCCACTATAATGTGGAAAGTGCACTTTCATCGATTCACTCATTCTCTCTTTTTGAAAAGTCTCACGAGTTGCAAAAGAGTTAACCATGTCCAATTCACATTCGTTCTAGGGTTGTTGTTTTCTATAACTCGTTCATAGTGCCATTTAACCTCGAAAATACCAAAATGAAGTGTTTTGTAGGATTGCTTGGTGACCAAGCAAACTTTACGTTTTCTTTATTTTGCGGAAAATCACATTCGTTAGTGTTCGAAAACTCTATAGTTTATCCCACTATAATGTGGAAAGTACACTTTCATCGATTCACTCATTTTCTCTTTTTGAAAAGTCTCACGAGTTGCAAAAGAGTTATCCATGACCAATTCACATTCTTTCTAGGGTTGTTGTTTTCTATAACTCGTTTATAGTGCCATTTAACCTAGAAAATACCAAAATGAAGTGTTTTGTAGGATTGCTTGGTGTCCAAGCAAACTTTACGTTTTCTTTATTTTGCGGAAAATCACATTCGTTAGTGTTCAAAAACTCTATAGTTTATCCCACTATAATGTGGAAAGTGCACTTTCATCGATTCACTCATTCTCTCTTTTTGAAAAGTCTCACGAGTTGCAAAAGAGTTAACCATGACCAATTCACATTCGTTCTAGGGTTGTTGTTTTCTATAACTCGTTTATAGTGCAATTTAACCTCGAAAATACCAAAATGAAGTGTTTTGTAGGATTGCTTGGTGACCAAGCAAACTTTATGTTTTCTTCATTTTGCGGAAAATCACATACGTTAGTTCTCAAAAAATCTATAGTTTATCCCACTATAATGTGGAAAGTGCACTTTCATCGATTCACTCATTCTCTCTTTTTGAAAAGTCTCACGAGTTGCAAAAGAGTTAACCATGACCAATTCACATTCATTCTAGGGTTGTTGTTTTCTATAACTCGTTTATAGTGCCATTTAACCTCGAAAATATCAAAATGAAGTGTTTTGTAGGATTGCAAACTTTACGTTTTCTTTATTTTGCGGAAAATCACATTCGTTAGTGTTCAAAAACTCTATAGTTTATCCCATTATAATGTGGAAAGTGCACTTTCATCGATTCACTCATTCTCTCTTTTTGAAAAGTTCCACGAGTTGCAAAAGTGACCAAGATCAATTCACATTCGTTCTAGGGTTGTTGTTTTCTATAACTCGTTTATAGTGCCATTTAACCTCGAAAATACCAAAATGAAGTGTTTTGTAGGATTGCTTGGTGACCAAGCAAACTTTACATTTTCTTTATTTTGCGGAAAATCACATTCGTTAGTGTTCAAAAACTCTATAGTTTATCCCACTATAATGTGGAAAGTACACTTTCATCGATTCACTCATTTTCTCTTTTTGAAAAGTCTCACGAGTTGCAAAAGAGTTATCCATGACCAATTCACATTCTTTCTAGGGTTGTTGTTTTCTATAACTCGTTTATAGTGCCATTTAACCTCGAAAATACCAAAATGAAGTGTTTTGTAGGATTGCTTGGTGACCAAGCAAACTTTACGTTTTCTTTATTTTGCGGAAAATCACATTCGTTAGTGTTCAAAAACTCTATAGTTTATCCCACTATAATGTGGAAAGTGCACTTTCATCGATTCACTCATTCTCTCTTTTTGAAAAGTCTCACGAGTTGCAAAAGAGGTAACCATGACCAATTCACATTCGTTCTAGGGTTGTTGTTTTCTATAACTCGTTTATAGTGCCATTTAACCTCGAAAATACCAAAATGAAGTGTTTTGTAGGATTGCTTGGTGACCAAGCAAACTTTATGTTTTCTTCATTTTGCGGAAATTTCATACGTTAGTTCTCAAAAACTCTATAGTTTATCCCACTATAATGTGGAAAGTGCACTTTCATCGATTCACTCATTCTCTCTTTTTGAAAAGTCTCACGAGTTGCAAAAGAGTTATCCATGACCAATTTACATTCTTTCTAGGGTTGTTGTTTTCTATAACTCGTTTATAGTGCCATTTAACCTCGAAAATACCAAAATGAAGTGTTTTGTAGGATTGCTTGGTGACCAAGCAAACTTTACGTTTTCTTTATTTTGCGGAAAATCACATTCGTTAGTGTTCAAAAACTCTATAGTTTATCCCACTATAATGTGGAAAGTGCACTTTCATCGATTCACTCATTCTCTCTTTTTGAAAAGTCTCACGAGTTGCAAAAGAGTTAACCATGACCAATTCACATTCGTTCTAGGGTTGTTGTATTCTATAACTCGTTTATAGTGCCATTTAACCTCGAAAATACCAAAATGAAGTGTTTTGTAGGATTGCTTGGTGACCAAGCAAACTTTACGTTTTCTTTATTTTGCGGAAAATCACATTCGTTAGTGTTCAAAAACTCTATAGTTTATCCCACTATAATGTGGAAAGTACACTTTCATCGATTCACTCATTCTCTCTTTTTGAAAAGTCTCACGAGTTGCAAAAGAGTTAACCATGACCAATTCACATTCGTTCTAGGGTTGTTTTTTTCTATAACTCGTTTATAGTGCCATTTAACCTCGAAAATACCAAAATGAAGTGTTTTGTAGGATTGCTTGGTGACCAAGCAAACTTTACGTTTTCTTTATTTTGCGGAAAATCACATTCGTTAGTTCTCAAAAACTCTATAGTTTATCCCACTATAATGTGGAAAGTGCACTTTCATCGATTCACTCATTCTCTCTTTTTGAAAAGTCTCACGAGTTGCAAAAGAGTTAACCATGACCAATTCACATTCGTTCTAGGGTTGTTGTTTTCTATAACTCGTTTATAGTGCCATTTAACCTCGAAAATACCAAAATGAAGTGTTTTGTAGGATTGCTTGGTGACCAAGCAAACTTTACGTTTTCTTTATTTTGCGGAAAATCACATTCGTTAGTGTTCAAAAACTCTATAGTTTATCCCACTATAATGTAGAAAGTCCACTTTCATCGATTCACTCATTTTCTCTTTTTTGAAAATTCTCACGAGTTGCAAAAGAGTTATCCTTGACCAATTCACATTCTTTCTAGGGTTGTTGTTTTCTATAACTCGTTTATAGTGCCATTTAACCTCGAAAATACCAAAATGAAGTGTTTTGTAGGATTGCTTGGTGACCAAGCAAACTTTACGTTTTCTTTATTTTGCGGAAAATCACATTCGTTAGTGTTCAAAAATTCTATAGTTTATCCAACTATAATGTGGAAAGTGCACTTTCATCGATTCACTCATTCTCTCTTTTTGAAAAGTCTCACGAGTTGCAAAAGAGTTAACCATGACCAATTAACATTCGTTCTAGGGTTGTTGTTTTCTATAACTCGTTTATAGTGCCATTTAACCTCGAAAATACCAAAATGAAGTGTTTTGTAGGATTGCTTGGTGACCAAGCAAACTTTATGTTTTCTTCATTTTGCGGAAAATCACATACGTTAGTTCTCAAAAACTCTATAGTTTATCCCACTATAATGTGGAAAGTGCACTTTCATCGATTCACTCATTCTCTCTTTTTGAAAAGTCTCACGAGTTGCAAAAGAGTTAACCATGACCAATTCACATTCATTCTAGGGTTGTTGTTTTCTATAACTCGTTTATAGTGCCATTTAACCTCGAAAATATCAAAATGAAGTGTTTTGTAGGATTGCTTGGTGACCAAGCAAACTTTACGTTTTCTTTATTTTGCGGAAAATCACATTCGTTAGTGTTCAAAAACTCTATAGTTTATCCCATTATAATGTGGAAAGTGCACTTTTATCGATTCACTCATTCTCTCTTTATGAAAAGTCTCACGAGTTGCAAAAGAGTTAACCATGACCAATTCACATTCGTTCTAGGGTTGTTGTTTTCTATAACTCGTTTATAGTGCCATTTAACCTCAAAAATACCAAAATGAAGTGTTTTGTAGGATTGCTTGGTGACCAAGCAAACTTTATGTTTTATTCATTTTGCGGAAAATCACATACGTTAGTTCTCAAAAACTCTATAGTTTATCCCACTATAATGTGGAAAGTACACTTTCATCGATTCACTCATTCTCTCTTTTTGAAAAGTCTCACGAGTTGCAAAAGAGTTAACCATGACCAATTCACATTTGTTCTAGGGTTGTTGTTTTCTATAACTCGTTTATAGTGCCATTTAACCTCGAAAATACCAAAATGAAGTGTTTTGTAGGATTGCTTGGTGACCAAGCAAACTTTACGTTTTCTTTATTTTGCGGAAAATCACATTCGTTAGTTCTCAAAAACTCTATAGTTTATCCCACTATAATGTGGAAAGTGCACTTTCATCGATTCACTCATTCTCTCTTTTTGAAAAGTCTCATGAGTTGCAAAAGAGTTAACCATGTCCAATTCACATTCGTTCTAGGGTTGTTGTTTTCTATAACTCGTTCATAGTGCCATTTAACCTCGAAAATACCAAAATGAAGTGTTTTGTAGGATTGCTTGGTGACCAAGCAAACTTTACGTTTTCTTTATTTTGCGGAAAATCACATTCGTTAGTGTTCGAAAACTCTATAGTTTATCCCACTATAATGTGGAAAGTACACTTTCATCGATTCACTCATTCTCTCTTTTTGAAAAGTCTCACGAGTTGCAAAAGAGTTAACCATGTCCAATTCACATTCGTTCTAGGGTTGTTGTTTTCTATAACTCGTTCATAGTGCCATTTAACCTCGAAAATACCAAAATGAAGTGTTTTGTAGGATTGCTTGGTGACCAAGCAAACTTTACGTTTTCTTTATTTTGCGGAAAATCACATTCGTTAGTGTTCGAAAACTCTATAGTTTATCCCACTATAATGTGGAAAGTACACTTTCATCGATTCACTCATTTTCTCTTTTTGAAAAGTCTCACGAGTTGCAAAAGAGTTATCCATGACCAATTCACATTCTTTCTAGGGTTGTTGTTTTCTATAACTCGTTTATAGTGCCATTTAACCTAGAAAATACCAAAATGAAGTGTTTTGTAGGATTGCTTGGTGTCCAAGCAAACTTTACGTTTTCTTTATTTTGCGGAAAATCACATTCGTTAGTGTTCAAAAACTCTATAGTTTATCCCACTATAATGTGGAAAGTACACTTTTATCGATTCACTCATTTTCTCTTTTTGAAAAGTCTCACGAGTTGCAAAAGAGTTAACCATGACCAATTCACATTCGTTCTAGGGTTATTGTTTTCTATAACTCGTTTATAGTGCCATTTAACCTCGAAAATACCAAAATGAAGTGTTTTGTAGGATTGCTTGGTGACCAAGCAAACTTTACGTTTTCTTTATTTTGCGGAAAATCACATTCGTTAGTGTTCAAAAACTCTATAGTTTATCCCACTATAATGTGGAAAGTGCACTTTCATCGATTCACTCATTCTCTCTTTTTGAAAAGTCTCACGAGTTGCAAAAGAGGTAACCATGACCAATTCACATTCGTTCTAGGGTTGTTGTTTTCTATAACTCGTTTATAGTGCCATTTAACCTCGAAAATACCAAAATGAAGTGTTTTGTAGGATTGCTTGGTGACCAAGCAAACTTTATGTTTTCTTCATTTTGCGGAAATTTCATACGTTAGTTCTCAAAAACTCTATAGTTTATCCCACTATAATGTGGAAAGTGCACTTTCATCGATTCACTCATTCTCTCTTTTTGAAAAGTCTCACGAGTTGCAAAAGAGTTATCCATGACCAATTCACATTCTTTCTAGGGTTGTTGTTTTCTATAACTCGTTTATAGTGCCATTTAACCTCGAAAATACCAAAATGAAGTGTTTTGTAGGATTGCTTGGTGACCAAGCAAACTTTACGTTTTCTTTATTTTGCGGAAAATCACATTCGTTAGTGTTCAAAAACTCTATAGTTTATCCCACTATAATGTGGAAAGTGCACTTTCATCGATTCACTCATTCTCTCTTTTTGAAAAGTCTCACGAGTTGCAAAAGAGTTAACCATGACCAATTCACATTCGTTCTAGGGTTGTTGTATTCTATAACTCGTTTATAGTGCCATTTAACCTCGAAAATACCAAAATGAAGTGTTTTGTAGGATTGCTTGGTGACCAAGCAAACTTTACGTTTTCTTTATTTTGCGGAAAATCACATTCGTTAGTGTTCAAAAACTCTATAGTTTATCCCACTATAATGTGGAAAGTACACTTTCATCGATTCACTCATTCTCTCTTTTTGAAAAGTCTCACGAGTTGCAAAAGAGTTAACCATGACCAATTCACATTCGTTCTAGGGTTGTTTTTTTCTATAACTCGTTTATAGTGCCATTTAACCTCGAAAATACCAAAATGAAGTGTTTTGTAGGATTGCTTGGTGACCAAGCAAACTTTACGTTTTCTTTATTTTGCGGAAAATCACATTCGTTAGTTCTCAAAAACTCTATAGTTTATCCCACTATAATGTGGAAAGTGCACTTTCATCGATTCACTCATTCTCTCTTTTTGAAAAGTCTCATGAGTTGCAAAAGAGGTAACCATGACCAATTCACATTCGTTCTTGGGTTGTTGTTTTCTATAACTCGTTTATAGTGCCATTTAACCTCGAAAATACCAAAATGAAGTGTTTTGTAGGATTGCTTGGTGACCAAGCAAACTTTACGTTTTCTTTATTTTGCGGAAAATCACATTCGTTAGTGTTCAAAAACTCTATAGTTTATCCCACTATAATGTGGAAAGTGCACTTTCATCGATTCACTCATTCTCTCTTTTTGAAAAGTCTCACGAGTTGCAAAAGAGTTAACCATGACCAATTCACATTCGTTCTAGGGTTGTTGTTTTCTATAACTCGTTTATAGTGCAATTTAACCTCGAAAATACCAAAATGAAGTGTTTTGTAGGATTGCTTGGTGACCAAGCAAACTTTATGTTTTCTTCATTTTGCGGAAAATCACATACGTTAGTTCTCAAAAAATCTATAGTTTATCCCACTATAATGTGGAAAGTGCACTTTCATCGATTCACTCATTCTCTCTTTTTGAAAAGTCTCACGAGTTGCAAAAGAGTTAACCATGACCAATTCACATTCATTCTAGGGTTGTTGTTTTCTATAACTCGTTTATAGTGCCATTTAACCTCGAAAATATCAAAATGAAGTGTTTTGTAGGATTGCAAACTTTACGTTTTCTTTATTTTGCGGAAAATCACATTCGTTAGTGTTCAAAAACTCTATAGTTTATCCCATTATAATGTGGAAAGTGCACTTTCATCGATTCACTCATTCTCTCTTTTTGAAAAGTTCCACGAGTTGCAAAAGTGACCAAGATCAATTCACATTCGTTCTAGGGTTGTTGTTTTCTATAACTCGTTTATAGTGCCATTTAACCTCGAAAATACCAAAATGAAGTGTTTTGTAGGATTGCTTGGTGACCAAGCAAACTTTACATTTTCTTTATTTTGCGGAAAATCACATTCGTTAGTGTTCAAAAACTCTATAGTTTATCCCACTATAATGTGGAAAGTAAACTTTCATCGATTCACTCATTTTCTCTTTTTGAAAAGTCTCACGAGTTGCAAAAGAGTTATCCATGACCAATTCACATTCTTTCTAGGGTTGTTGTTTTCTATAACTCGTTTATAGTGCCATTTAACCTCGAAAATACCAAAATGAAGTGTTTTGTAGGATTGCTTGGTGACCAAGCAAACTTTACGTTTTCTTTATTTTGCGGAAAATCACATTCGTTAGTGTTCAAAAACTCTATAGTTTATCCCACTATAATGTGGAAAGTACACTTTCATCGATTCACTCATTTTCTCTTTTTGAAAAGTCTCACGAGTTGCAAAAGAGTTAACCATGACCAATTCACATTCGTTCTAGGGTTATTGTTTTCTATAACTCGTTTATAGTGCCATTTAACCTCGAAAATACCAAAATGAAGTGTTTTGTAGGATTGCTTGGTGACCAAGCAAACTTTACGTTTTCTTTATTTTGCGGAAAATCACATTCGTTAGTGTTCAAAAACTCTATAGTTTATCCCACTATAATGTGGAAAGTGCACTTTCATCGATTCACTCATTCTCTCTTTTTGAAAAGTCTCACGAGTTGCAAAAGAGGTAACCATGACCAATTCACATTCGTTCTAGGGTTGTTGTTTTCTATAACTCGTTTATAGTGCCATTTAACCTCGAAAATACCAAAATGAAGTGTTTTGTAGGATTGCTTGGTGACCAAGCAAACTTTATGTTTTCTTCATTTTGCGGAAATTTCATACGTTAGTTCTCAAAAACTCTATAGTTTATCCCACTATAATGTGGAAAGTGCACTTTCATCGATTCACTCATTCTCTCTTTTTGAAAAGTCTCACGAGTTGCAAAAGAGTTATCCATGACCAATTCACATTCTTTCTAGGGTTGTTGTTTTCTATAACTCGTTTATAGTGCCATTTAACCTCGAAAATACCAAAATGAAGTGTTTTGTAGGATTGCTTGGTGACCAAGCAAACTTTACGTTTTCTTTATTTTGCGGAAAATCACATTCGTTAGTGTTCAAAAACTCTATAGTTTATCCCACTATAATGTGGAAAGTGCACTTTCATCGATTCACTCATTCTCTCTTTTTGAAAAGTCTCACGAGTTGCAAAAGAGTTAACCATGACTAATTCACATTCGTTCTAGGGTTGTTGTATTCTATAACTCGTTTATAGTGCCATTTAACCTCGAAAATACCAAAATGAAGTGTTTTGTAGGATTGCTTGGTGACCAAGCAAACTTTACGTTTTCTTTATTTTGCGGAAAATCACATTCGTTAGTGTTCAAAAACTCTATAGTTTATCCCACTATAATGTGGAAAGTACACTTTCATCGATTCACTCATTCTCTCTTTTTGAAAAGTCTCACGAGTTGCAAAAGAGTTAACCATGACCAATTCACATTCGTTCTAGGGTTGTTTTTTTCTATAACTCGTTTATAGTGCCATTTAACCTCGAAAATACCAAAATGAAGTGTTTTGTAGGATTGCTTGGTGACCAAGCAAACTTTACGTTTTCTTTATTTTGCGGAAAATCACATTCGTTAGTTCTCAAAAACTCTATAGTTTATCCCACTATAATGTGGAAAGTGCACTTTCATCGATTCACTCATTCTCTCTTTTTGAAAAGTCTCATGAGTTGCAAAAGAGGTAACCATGACCAATTCACATTCGTTCTTGGGTTGTTGTTTTCTATAACTCGTTTATAGTGCCATTTAACCTCGAAAATACCAAAATGAAGTGTTTTGTAGGATTGCTTGGTGACCAAGCAAACTTTACGTTTTCTTTATTTTGCGGAAAATCACATTCGTTAGTGTTCAAAAACTCTATAGTTTATCCCACTATAATGTGGAAAGTCCACTTTCATCGATTCACTCATTTTCTCTTTTTTGAAAATTCTCACGAGTTGCAAAAGAGTTATCCTTGACCAATTCACATTCTTTCTAGGGTTGTTGTTTTCTATAACTCGTTTATAGTGCCATTTAACCTCGAAAATACCAAAATGAAGTGTTTTGTAGGATTGCTTGGTGACCAAGCAAACTTTACGTTTTCTTTATTTTGCAGAAAATCACATTCGTTAGTGTTCAAAAACTCTATAGTTTATCCCACTATAATGTGGAAAGTGCACTTTCATCGATTCACTCATTCTCTCTTTTTGAAAAGTCTCACGAGTTGCAAAAGAGTTAACCATGACCAATTAACATTCGTTCTAGGGTTGTTGTTTTCTATAACTCGTTTATAGTGCCATTTAACCTCGAAAATACCAAAATGAAGTGTTTTGTAGGATTGCTTGGTGACCAAGCAAACTTTATGTTTTCTTCATTTTGCGGAAAATCACATACGTTAGTTCTCAAAAACTCTATAGTTTATCCCACTATAATGTGGAAAGTACACTTTCATCGATTCACTCATTCTCTCTTTTTGAAAAGTCTCACGAGTTGCAAAAGAGTTAACCATGACCAATTCACATTTGTTCTAGGGTTGTTGTTTTCTATAACTCGTTTATAGTGCCATTTAACCTCGAAAATACCAAAATGAAGTGTTTTGTAGGATTGCTTGGTGACCAAGCAAACTTTACATTTTCTTTATTTTGCGGAAAATCACATTCGTTAGTGTTCAAAAACTCTATAGTTTATCCCACTATAATGTGGAAAGTACACTTTCATCGATTCACTCATTTTCTCTTTTTGAAAAGTCTCACGAGTTGCAAAAGAGTTATCCATGACCAATTCACATTCTTTCTAGGGTTGTTGTTTTCTATAACTCGTTTATAGTGCCATTTAACCTCGAAAATACCAAAATGAAGTGTTTTGTAGGATTGCTTGGTGACCAAGCAAACTTTACGTTTTCTTTATTTTGCGGAAAATCACATTCGTTAGTGTTCAAAAACTCTATAGTTTATCCCACTATAATGTGGAAAGTACACTTTCATCGATTCACTCATTTTCTCTTTTTGAAAAGTCTCACGAGTTGCAAAAGAGTTAACCATGACCAATTCACATTCGTTCTAGGGTTGTTGTTTTCTATAACTCGTTTATAGTGCAATTTAACCTCGAAAATACCAAAATGAAGTGTTTTGTAGGATTGCTTGGTGACCAAGCAAACTTTATGTTTTCTTCATTTTGCGGAAAATCACATACGTTAGTTCTCAAAAAATCTATAGTTTATCCCACTATAATGTGGAAAGTGCACTTTCATCGATTCACTCATTCTCTCTTTTTGAAAAGTCTCACGAGTTGCAAAAGAGTTAACCATGACCAATTCACATTCATTCTAGGGTTGTTGTTTTCTATAACTCGTTTATAGTGCCATTTAACCTCGAAAATATCAAAATGAAGTGTTTTGTAGGATTGCAAACTTTACGTTTTCTTTATTTTGCGGAAAATCACATTCGTTAGTGTTCAAAAACTCTATAGTTTATCCCATTATAATGTGGAAAGTGCACTTTCATCGATTCACTCATTCTCTCTTTTTGAAAAGTTCCACGAGTTGCAAAAGTGACCAAGATCAATTCACATTCGTTCTAGGGTTGTTGTTTTCTATAACTCGTTTATAGTGCCATTTAACCTCGAAAATACCAAAATGAAGTGTTTTGTAGGATTGCTTGGTGACCAAGCAAACTTTACATTTTCTTTATTTTGCGGAAAATCACATTCGTTAGTGTTCAAAAACTCTATAGTTTATCCCACTATAATGTGGAAAGTAAACTTTCATCGATTCACTCATTTTCTCTTTTTGAAAAGTCTCACGAGTTGCAAAAGAGTTATCCATGACCAATTCACATTCTTTCTAGGGTTGTTGTTTTCTATAACTCGTTTATAGTGCCATTTAACCTCGAAAATACCAAAATGAAGTGTTTTGTAGGATTGCTTGGTGACCAAGCAAACTTTACGTTTTCTTTATTTTGCGGAAAATCACATTCGTTAGTGTTCAAAAACTCTATAGTTTATCCCACTATAATGTGGAAAGTACACTTTCATCGATTCACTCATTTTCTCTTTTTGAAAAGTCTCACGAGTTGCAAAAGAGTTAACCATGACCAATTCACATTCGTTCTAGGGTTATTGTTTTCTATAACTCGTTTATAGTGCCATTTAACCTCGAAAATACCAAAATGAAGTGTTTTGTAGGATTGCTTGGTGACCAAGCAAACTTTACGTTTTCTTTATTTTGCGGAAAATCACATTCGTTAGTGTTCAAAAACTCTATAGTTTATCCCACTATAATGTGGAAAGTGCACTTTCATCGATTCACTCATTCTCTCTTTTTGAAAAGTCTCACGAGTTGCAAAAGAGGTAACCATGACCAATTCACATTCGTTCTAGGGTTGTTGTTTTCTATAACTCGTTTATAGTGCCATTTAACCTCGAAAATACCAAAATGAAGTGTTTTGTAGGATTGCTTGGTGACCAAGCAAACTTTATGTTTTCTTCATTTTGCGGAAATTTCATACGTTAGTTCTCAAAAACTCTATAGTTTATCCCACTATAATGTGGAAAGTGCACTTTCATCGATTCACTCATTCTCTCTTTTTGAAAAGTCTCACGAGTTGCAAAAGAGTTATCCATGACCAATTCACATTCTTTCTAGGGTTGTTGTTTTCTATAACTCGTTTATAGTGCCATTTAACCTCGAAAATACCAAAATGAAGTGTTTTGTAGGATTGCTTGGTGACCAAGCAAACTTTACGTTTTCTTTATTTTGCGGAAAATCACATTCGTTAGTGTTCAAAAACTCTATAGTTTATCCCACTATAATGTGGAAAGTGCACTTTCATCGATTCACTCATTCTCTCTTTTTGAAAAGTCTCACGAGTTGCAAAAGAGTTAACCATGACCAATTCACATTCGTTCTAGGGTTGTTGTATTCTATAACTCGTTTATAGTGCCATTTAACCTCGAAAATACCAAAATGAAGTGTTTTGTAGGATTGCTTGGTGACCAAGCAAACTTTACGTTTTCTTTATTTTGCGGAAAATCACATTCGTTAGTGTTCAAAAACTCTATAGTTTATCCCACTATAATGTGGAAAGTACACTTTCATCGATTCACTCATTCTCTCTTTTTGAAAAGTCTCACGAGTTGCAAAAGAGTTAACCATGACCAATTCACATTCGTTCTAGGGTTGTTTTTTTCTATAACTCGTTTATAGTGCCATTTAACCTCGAAAATACCAAAATGAAGTGTTTTGTAGGATTGCTTGGTGACCAAGCAAACTTTACGTTTTCTTTATTTTGCGGAAAATCACATTCGTTAGTTCTCAAAAACTCTATAGTTTATCCCACTATAATGTGGAAAGTGCACTTTTATCGATTCACTCATTCTCTCTTTTTGAAAAGTCTCATGAGTTGCAAAAGAGGTAACCATGACCAATTCACATTCGTTCTTGGGTTGTTGTTTTCTATAACTCGTTTATAGTGCCATTTAACCTCGAAAATACCAAAATGAAGTGTTTTGTAGGATTGCTTGGTGACCAAGCAAACTTTACGTTTTCTTTATTTTGCGGAAAATCACATTCGTTAGTGTTCAAAAACTCTATAGTTTATCCCACTATAATGTGGAAAGTCCACTTTCATCGATTCACTCATTTTCTCTTTTTTGAAAATTCTCACGAGTTGCAAAAGAGTTATCCTTGACCAATTCACATTCTTTCTAGGGTTGTTGTTTTCTATAACTCGTTTATAGTGCCATTTAACCTCGAAAATACCAAAATGAAGTGTTTTGTAGGATTGCTTGGTGACCAAGCAAACTTTACGTTTTCTTTATTTTGCGGAAAATCACATTCGTTAGTGTTCAAAAACTCTATAGTTTATCCCACTATAATGTGGAAAGTGCACTTTCATCGATTCACTCATTCTCTCTTTTTGAAAAGTCTCACGAGTTGCAAAAGAGTTAACCATGACCAATTAACATTCGTTCTAGGGTTGTTGTTTTCTATAACTCGTTTATAGTGCCATTTAACCTCGAAAATACCAAAATGAAGTGTTTTGTAGGATTGCTTGGTGACCAAGCAAACTTTATGTTTTCTTCATTTTGCGGAAAATCACATACGTTAGTTCTCAAAAACTCTATAGTTTATCCCACTATAATGTGGAAAGTACACTTTCATCGATTCACTCATTCTCTCTTTTTTAAAAGTCTCACGAGTTGCAAAAGAGTTAACCATGACCAATTCACATTTGTTCTAGGGTTGTTGTTTTCTATAACTCGTTTATAGTGCCATTTAACCTCGAAAATACCAAAATGAAGTGTTTTGTAGGATTGCTTGGTGACCAAGCAAACTTTACATTTTCTTTATTTTGCGGAAAATCACATTCGTTAGTGTTCAAAAACTCTATAGTTTATCCCACTATAATGTGGAAAGTACACTTTCATCGATTCACTCATTTTCTCTTTTTGAAAAGTCTCACGAGTTGCAAAAGAGTTATCCATGACCAATTCACATTCTTTCTAGGGTTGTTGTTTTCTATAACTCGTTTATAGTGCCATTTAACCTCGAAAATACCAAAATGAAGTGTTTTGTAGGATTGCTTGGTGACCAAGCAAACTTTACGTTTTCTTTATTTTGCGGAAAATCACATTCGTTAGTGTTCAAAAACTCTATAGTTTATCCCACTATAATGTGGAAAGTACACTTTCATCGATTCACTCATTTTCTCTTTTTGAAAAGTCTCACGAGTTGCAAAAGAGTTAACCATGACCAATTCACATTCGTTCTAGGGTTATTGTTTTCTATAACTCGTTTATAGTGCCATTTAACCTCGAAAATACCAAAATGAAGTGTTTTGTAGGATTGCTTGGTGACCAAGCAAACTTTACGTTTTCTTTATTTTGCGGAAAATCACATTCGTTAGTGTTCAAAAACTCTATAGTTTATCCCACTATAATGTGGAAAGTGCACTTTCATCGATTCACTCATTCTCTCTTTTTGAAAAGTCTCACGAGTTGCAAAAGAGGTAACCATGACCAATTCACATTCGTTCTAGGGTTGTTGTTTTCTATAACTCGTTTATAGTGCCATTTAACCTCGAAAATACCAAAATGAAGTGTTTTGTAGGATTGCTTGGTGACCAAGCAAACTTTATGTTTTCTTCATTTTGCGGAAATTTCATACGTTAGTTCTCAAAAACTCTATAGTTTATCCCACTATAATGTGGAAAGTGCACTTTCATCGATTCACTCATTCTCTCTTTTTGAAAAGTCTCACGAGTTGCAAAAGAGTTATCCATGACCAATTCACATTCTTTCTAGGGTTGTTGTTTTCTATAACTCGTTTATAGTGCCATTTAACCTCGAAAATACCAAAATGAAGTGTTTTGTAGGATTGCTTGGTGACCAAGCAAACTTTACGTTTTCTTTATTTTGCGGAAAATCACATTCGTTAGTGTTCAAAAACTCTATAGTTTATCCCACTATAATGTGGAAAGTGCACTTTCATCGATTCACTCATTCTCTCTTTTTGAAAAGTCTCACGAGTTGCAAAAGAGTTAACCATGACCAATTCACATTCGTTCTAGGGTTGTTGTATTCTATAACTCGTTTATAGTGCCATTTAACCTCGAAAATACCAAAATGAAGTGTTTTGTAGGATTGCTTGGTGACCAAGCAAACTTTACGTTTTCTTTATTTTGCGGAAAATCACATTCGTTAGTGTTCAAAAACTCTATAGTTTATCCCACTATAATGTGGAAAGTACACTTTCATCGATTCACTCATTCTCTCTTTTTGAAAAGTCTCACGAGTTGCAAAAGAGTTAACCATGACCAATTCACATTCGTTCTAGGGTTGTTTTTTTCTATAACTCGTTTATAGTGCCATTTAACCTCGAAAATACCAAAATGAAGTGTTTTGTAGGATTGCTTGGTGACCAAGCAAACTTTACGTTTTCTTTATTTTGCGGAAAATCACATTCGTTAGTTCTCAAAAACTCTATAGTTTATCCCACTATAATGTGGAAAGTGCACTTTCATCGATTCACTCATTCTCTCTTTTTGAAAAGTCTCATGAGTTGCAAAAGAGGTAACCATGACCAATTCACATTCGTTCTAGGGTTGTTGTTTTCTATAACTCGTTTATAGTGCCATTTAACCTCGAAAATACCAAAATGAAGTGTTTTGTAGGATTGCTTGGTGACCAAGCAAACTTTACGTTTTCTTTATTTTGCGGAAAATCACATTCGTTAGTGTTCAAAAACTCTATAGTTTATCCCACTATAATGTGGAAAGTCCACTTTCATCGATTCACTCATTTTCTCTTTTTTGAAAATTCTCACGAGTTGCAAAAGAGTTATCCTTGACCAATTCACATTCTTTCTAGGGTTGTTGTTTTCTATAACTCGTTTATAGTGCCATTTAACCTCGAAAATACCAAAATGAAGTGTTTTGTAGGATTGCTTGGTGACCAAGCAAACTTTACGTTTTCTTTATTTTGCGGAAAATCACATTCGTTAGTGTTCAAAAACTCTATAGTTTATCCCACTATAATGTGGAAAGTGCACTTTCATCGATTCACTCATTCTCTCTTTTTGAAAAGTCTCACGAGTTGCAAAAGAGTTAACCATGACCAATTAACATTCGTTCTAGGGTTGTTGTTTTCTATAACTCGTTTATAGTGCCATTTAACCTCGAAAATACCAAAATGAAGTGTTTTGTAGGATTGCTTGGTGACCAAGCAAACTTTATGTTTTCTTCATTTTGCGGAAAATCACATACGTTAGTTCTCAAAAACTCTATAGTTTATCCCACTATAATGTGGAAAGTGCACTTTCATCGATTCACTCATTCTCTCTTTTTGAAAAGTCTCACGAGTTGCAAAAGAGTTAACCATGACCAATTCACATTCATTCTAGGGTTGTTGTTTTCTATAACTCGTTTATAGTGCCATTTAACCTCGAAAATATCAAAATGAAGTGTTTTGTAGGATTGCTTGGTGACCAAGCAAACTTTACGTTTTCTTTATTTTGCGGAAAATCACATTCGTTAGTGTTCAAAAACTCTATAGTTTATCCCATTATAATGTGGAAAGTGCACTTTTATCGATTCACTCATTCTCTCTTTTTGAAAAGTCTCACGAGTTGCAAAAGAGTTAACCATGACCAATTCACATTCGTTCTAGGGTTGCTGTTTTCTATAACTCGTTTATAGTGCCATTTAACCTCAAAAATACCAAAATGAAGTGTTTTGTAGGATTGCTTGGTGACCAAGCAAACTTTATGTTTTCTTCATTTTGCGGAAAATCACATACGTTAGTTCTCAAAAACTCTATAGTTTATCCCACTATAATGTGGAAAGTACACTTTCATCGATTCACTCATTCTCTCTTTTTGAAAAGTCTCACGAGTTGCAAAAGAGTTAACCATGACCAATTCACATTTGTTCTAGGGTTGTTGTTTTCTATAACTCATTTATAGTGCCATTTAACCTCGAAAATACCAAAATGTAGTGTTTTGTAGGATTGCTTGGTGACCAAGCAAACTTTACGTTTTCTTTATTTTGCGGAAAATCACATTCGTTAGTGTTCAAAAACTCTATAGTTTATCCCACTATAATGTGGAAAGTACACTTTCATCGATTCACTCATTCTCTCTTTTTGAAAAGTCTCACGAGTTGCAAAAGAGTTAACCATGACCAATTCACATTCGTTCTAGGGTTGTTTTTTTCTATAACTCGTTTATAGTGCCATTTAACCTCGAAAATACCAAAATGAAGTGTTTTGTAGGATTGATTGGTGACCAAGCAAACTTTACGTTTTCTTTATTTTGCGGAAAATCACATTCGTTAGTTCTCAAAAACTCTATAGTTTATCCCACTATAATGTGGAAAGTGCACTTTCATCGATTCACTCATTCTCTCTTTTTGAAAAGTCTCATGAGTTGCAAAAGAGGTAACCATGACCAATTCACATTCGTTCTAGGGTTGTTGTTTTCTATAACTCGTTTATAGTGCCATTTAACCTCGAAAATACCAAAATGAAGTGTTTTGTAGGATTGCTTGGTCACCAAGCAAACTTTACGTTTTCTTTATTTTGCGGAAAATCACATTCGTTAGTGTTCAAAAACTCTATAGTTTATCCCACTATAATGTGGAAAGTCCACTTTCATCGATTCACTCATTTTCTCTTTTTTGAAAATTCTCACGAGTTGCAAAAGAGTTATCCTTGACCAATTCACATTCTTTCTAGGGTTGTTGTTTTCTATAACTCGTTTATAGTGCCATTTAACCTCGAAAATACCAAAATGAAGTGTTTTGTAGGATTGCTTGGTGACCAAGCAAACTTTACGTTTTCTTTATTTTGCGGAAAATCACATTCGTTAGTGTTCAAAAACTCTATAGTTTATCCCACTATAATGTGGAAAGTGCACTTTCATCGATTCACTCATTCTCTCTTTTTGAAAAGTCTCACGAGTTGCAAAAGAGTTAACCATGACCAATTAACATTCGTTCTAGGGTTGTTGTTTTCTATAACTCGTTTATAGTGCCATTTAACCTCGAAAATACCAAAATGAAGTGTTTTGTAGGATTGCTTGGTGACCAAGCAAACTTTATGTTTTCTTCATTTTGCGGAAAATCACATACGTTAGTTCTCAAAAACTCTATAGTTTATCCCACTATAATGTGGAAAGTGCACTTTCATCGATTCACTCATTCTCTCTTTTTGAAAAGTCTCACGAGTTGCAAAAGAGTTAACCATGACCAATTCACATTCATTCTAGGGTTGTTGTTTTCTATAACTCGTTTATAGTGCCATTTAACCTCGAAAATATCAAAATGAAGTGTTTTGTAGGATTGCTTGGTGACCAAGCAAACTTTACGTTTTCTTTATTTTGCGGAAAATCACATTCGTTAGTGTTCAAAAACTCTATAGTTTATCCCATTATAATGTGGAAAGTGCACTTTTATCGATTCACTCATTCTCTCTTTTTGAAAAGTCTCACGAGTTGCAAAAGAGTTAACCATGACCAATTCACATTCGTTCTAGGGTTGTTGTTTTCTATAACTCGTTTATAGTGCCATTTAACCTCAAAAATACCAAAATGAAGTGTTTTGTAGGATTGCTTGGTGACTAAGCAAACTTTATGTTTTCTTCATTTTGCGGAAAATCACATACGTTAGTTCTCAAAAACTCTATAGTTTATCCCACTATAATGTGGAAAGTACACTTTCATCGATTCACTCATTCTCTCTTTTTGAAAAGTCTCACGAGTTGCAAAAGAGTTAACCATGACCAATTCACATTTGTTCTAGGGTTGTTGTTTTCTATAACTCATTTATAGTGCCATTTAACCTCGAAAATACCAAAATGTAGTGTTTTGTAGGATTGCTTGGTGACCAAGCAAACTTTACGTTTTCTTTATTTTGCGGAAAATCACATTCGTTAGTTCTCAAAAACTCTATAGTTTATCCCACTATAATGTGGAAAGTGCACTTTCATCGATTCACTCATTCTCTCTTTTTGAAAAGTCTCATGAGTTGCAAAAGAGGTAACCATGACCAATTCACATTCGTTCTAGGGTTGTTGTTTTCTATAACTCGTTTATAGTGCCATTTAACCTCGAAAATACCAAAATGAAGTGTTTTGTAGGATTGCTTGGTGACCAAGCAAACTTTACGTTTTCTTTATTTTGCGGAAAATCACATTCGTTAGTGTTCAAAAACTCTATAGTTTATCCCACTATAATGTGGAAAGTCCACTTTCATCGATTCACTCATTTTCTCTTTTTTGAAAATTCTCACGAGTTGCAAAAGAGTTATCCTTGACCAATTCACATTCTTTCTAGGGTTGTTGTTTTCTATAACTCGTTTATAGTGCCATTTAACCTCGAAAATACCAAAATGAAGTGTTTTGTAGGATTGCTTGGTGACCAAGCAAACTTTACGTTTTCTTTATTTTGCGGAAAATCACATTCGTTAGTGTTCAAAAACTCTATAGTTTATCCCACTATAATGTGGAAAGTGCACTTTCATCGATTCACTCATTCTCTCTTTTTGAAAAGTCTCACGAGTTGCAAAAGAGTTAACCATGACCAATTAACATTCGTTCTAGGGTTGTTGTTTTCTATAACTCGTTTATAGTGCCATTTAACCTCGAAAATACCAAAATGAAGTGTTTTGTAGGATTGCTTGGTGACCAAGCAAACTTTATGTTTTCTTCATTTTGCGGAAAATCACATACGTTAGTTCTCAAAAACTCTATAGTTTATCCCACTATAATGTGGAAAGTGCACTTTCATCGATTCACTCATTCTCTCTTTTTGAAAAGTCTCACGAGTTGCAAAAGAGTTAACCATGACCAATTCACATTCATTCTAGGGTTGTTGTTTTCTATAACTCGTTTATAGTGCCATTTAACCTCGAAAATATCAAAATGAAGTGTTTTGTAGGATTGCTTGGTGACCAAGCAAACTTTACGTTTTCTTTATTTTGCGGAAAATCACATTCGTTAGTGTTCAAAAACTCTATAGTTTATCCCATTATAATGTGGAAAGTGCACTTTTATCGATTCACTCATTCTCTCTTTTTGAAAAGTCTCACGAGTTGCAAAAGAGTTAACCATGACCAATTCACATTCGTTCTAGGGTTGTTGTTTTCTATAACTCGTTTATAGTGCCATTTAACCTCAAAAATACCAAAATGAAGTGTTTTGTAGGATTGCTTGGTGACCAAGCAAACTTTATGTTTTATTCATTTTGCGGAAAATCACATACGTTAGTTCTCAAAAACTCTATAGTTTATCCCACTATAATGTGGAAAGTACACTTTCATCGATTCACTCATTCTCTCTTTTTGAAAAGTCTCACGAGTTGCAAAAGAGTTAACCATGACCAATTCACATTTGTTCTAGGGTTGTTGTTTTCTATAACTCGTTTATAGTGCCATTTAACCTCGAAAATACCAAAATGAAGTGTTTTGTAGGATTGCTTGGTGACCAAGCAAACTTTACGTTTTCTTTATTTTGCGGAAAATCACATTCGTTAGTTCTCAAAAACTCTATAGTTTATCCCACTATAATGTGGAAAGTGCACTTTCATCGATTCACTCATTCTCTCTTTTTGAAAAGTCTCATGAGTTGCAAAAGAGGTAACCATGACCAATTCACATTCGTTCTAGGGTTGTTGTTTTCTATAACTCGTTTATAGTGCCATTTAACCTCGAAAATACCAAAATGAAGTGTTTTGTAGGATTGCTTGGTGACCAAGCAAACTTTACGTTTTCTTTATTTTGCGGAAAATCACATTCGTTAGTGTTCAAAAACTCTATAGTTTATCCCACTATAATGTGGAAAGTACACTTTCATCGATTCACTCATTCTCTCTTTTTGAAAAGTCTCACGAGTTGCAAAAGAGTTAACCATGACCAATTCACATTCGTTCTAGGGTTGTTTTTTTCTATAACTCGTTTATAGTGCCATTTAACCTCGAAAATACCAAAATGAAGTGTTTTGTAGGATTGCTTGGTGACCAAGCAAACTTTATGTTTTCTTCATTTTGCGGAAAATCACATACGTTAGTTCTCAAAAACTCTATAGTTTATCCCACTATAATGTGGAAAGTACACTTTCATCGATTCACTCATTCTCTCTTTTTGAAAAGTCTCACGAGTTGCAAAAGAGTTAACCATGACCAATTCACATTTGTTCTAGGGTTGTTGTTTTCTATAACTCGTTTATAGTGCCATTTAACCTCGAAAATACCAAAATGTAGTGTTTTGTAGGATTGCTTGGTGACCAAGCAAACTTTACGTTTTCTTTATTTTGCGGAAAATCACATTCGTTAGTTCTCAAAAACTCTATAGTTTATCCCACTATAATGTGGAAAGTGCACTTTCATCGATTCACTCATTCTCTCTTTTTGAAAAGTCTCATGAGTTGCAAAAGAGGTAACCATGACCAATTCACATTCGTTCTAGGGTTGTTGTTTTCTATAACTCGTTTATAGTGCCATTTAACCTCGAAAATACCAAAATGAAGTGTTTTGTAGGATTGCTTGGTGACCAAGCAAACTTTACGTTTTCTTTATTTTGCGGAAAATCACATTCGTTAGTGTTCAAAAACTCTATAGTTTATCCCACTATAATGTGGAAAGTCCACTTTCATCGATTCACTCATTTTCTCTTTTTTGAAAATTCTCACGAGTTGCAAAAGAGTTATCCTTGACCAATTCACATTCTTTCTAGGGTTGTTGTTTTCTATAACTCGTTTATAGTGCCATTTAACCTCGAAAATACCAAAATGAAGTGTTTTGTAGGATTGCTTGGTGACCAAGCAAACTTTACGTTTTCTTTATTTTGCGGAAAATCACATTCGTTAGTGTTCAAAAACTCTATAGTTTATCCCACTATAATGTGGAAAGTGCACTTTCATCGATTCACTCATTCTCTCTTTTTGAAAAGTCTCACGAGTTGCAAAAGAGTTAACCATGACCAATTAACATTCGTTATAGGGTTGTTGTTTTCTATAACTCGTTTATAGTGCCATTTAACCTCGAAAATACCAAAATGAAGTGTTTTGTAGGATTGCTTGGTGACCAAGCAAACTTTATGTTTTCTTCATTTTGCGGAAAATCACATACGTTAGTTCTCAAAAACTCTATAGTTTATCCCACTATAATGTGGAAAGTGCACTTTCATCGATTCACTCATTCTCTCTTTTTGAAAAGTCTCACGAGTTGCAAAAGAGTTAACCATGACCAATTCACATTCATTCTAGGGTTGTTGTTTTCTATAACTCGTTTATAGTGCCATTTAACCTCGAAAATATCAAAATGAAGTGTTTTGTAGGATTGCTTGGTGACCAAGCAAACTTTACGTTTTCTTTATTTTGCGGAAAATCACATTCGTTAGTGTTCAAAAACTCTATAGTTTATCCCATTATAATGTGGAAAGTGCACTTTTATCGATTCACTCATTCTCTCTTTTTGAAAAGTCTCACGAGTTGCAAAAGAGTTAACCATGACCAATTCACATTCGTTCTAGGGTTGTTGTTTTCTATAACTCGTTTATAGTGCCATTTAACCTCAAAAATACCAAAATGAAGTGTTTTGTAGGATTGCTTGGTGACCAAGCAAACTTTACGTTTTCTTTATTTTGCGGAAAATCACATTCGTTAGTGTTCAAAAACTCTATAGTTTATCCCACTATAATGTGGAAAGTACACTTTCATCGATTCACTCATTCTCTCTTTTTGAAAAGTCTCACGAGTTGCAAAAGAGTTAACCATGACCAATTCACATTCGTTCTAGGGTTGTTTTTTTCTATAACTCGTTTATAGTGCCATTTAACCTCGAAAATACCAAAATGAAGTGTTTTGTAGGATTGCTTGGTGACCAAGCAAACTTTACGTTTTCTTTATTTTGCGGAAAATCACATTCGTTAGTTCTCAAAAACTCTATAGTTTATCCCACTATAATGTGGAAAGTGCACTTTCATCGATTCACTCATTCTCTCTTTTTGAAAAGTCTCATGAGTTGCAAAAGAGGTAACCATGACCAATTCACATTCGTTCTAGGGTTGTTGTTTTCTATAACTCGTTTATAGTGCCATTTAACCTCGAAAATACCAAAATGAAGTGTTTTGTAGGATTGCTTGGTGACCAAGCAAACTTTACGTTTTCTTTATTTTGCGGAAAATCACATTCGTTAGTGTTCAAAAACTCTATAGTTTATCCCACTATAATGTGGAAAGTCCACTTTCATCGATTCACTCATTTTCTCTTTTTTGAAAATTCTCACGAGTTGCAAAAGAGTTATCCTTGACCAATTCACATTCTTTCTAGGGTTGTTGTTTTCTATAACTCGTTTATAGTGCCATTTAACCTCGAAAATACCAAAATGAAGTGTTTTGTAGGATTGCTTGGTGACCAAGCAAACTTTACGTTTTCTTTATTTTGCGGAAAATCACATTCGTTAGTGTTCAAAAACTCTATAGTTTATCCCACTATAATGTGGAAAGTGCACTTTCATCGATTCACTCATTCTCTCTTTTTGAAAAGTCTCACGAGTTGCAAAAGAGTTAACCATGACCAATTAACATTCGTTCTAAGGTTGTTGTTTTCTATAACTCGTTTATAGTGCCATTTAACCTCGAAAATACCAAAATGAAGTGTTTTGTAGGATTGCTTGGTGACCAAGCAAACTTTATGTTTTCTTCATTTTGCGGAAAATCACATACGTTAGTTCTCAAAAACTCTATAGTTTATCCCACTATAATGTGGAAAGTGCACTTTCATCGATTCACTCATTCTCTCTTTTTGAAAAGTCTCACGAGTTGCAAAAGAGTTAACCATGACCAATTCACATTCATTCTAGGGTTGTTGTTTTCTATAACTCGTTTATAGTGCCATTTAACCTCGAAAATATCAAAATGAAGTGTTTTGTAGGATTGCTTGGTGACCAAGCAAACTTTACGTTTTCTTTATTTTGCGGAAAATCACATTCGTTAGTGTTCAAAAACTCTATAGTTTATCCCATTATAATGTGGAAAGCGCACTTTTATCGATTCACTCATTCTCTCTTTTTGAAAAGTCTCACGAGTTGCAAAAGAGTTAACCATGACCAATTCACATTCGTTCTAGGGTTGTTGTTTTCTATAACTCGTTTATAGTGCCATTTAACCTCGAAAATACCAAAATGTAGTGTTTTGTAGGATTGCTTGGTGACCAAGCAAACTTTACGTTTTCTTTATTTTGCGGAAAATCACATTCGTTAGTTCTCAAAAACTCTATAGTTTATCCCACTATAATGTGGAAAGTGCACTTTCATCGATTCACTCATTCTCTCTTTTTGAAAAGTCTCATGAGTTGCAAAAGAGGTAACCATGACCAATTCACATTCGTTCTAGGGTTGTTGTTTTCTATAACTCGTTTATAGTGCCATTTAACCTCGAAAATACCAAAATGAAGTGTTTTGTAGGATTGCTTGGTGACCAAGCAAACTTTACGTTTTCTTTATTTTGCGGAAAATCACATTCGTTAGTGTTCAAAAACTCTATAGTTTATCCCACTATAATGTGGAAAGTCCACTTTCATCGATTCACTCATTTTCTCTTTTTTGAAAATTCTCACGAGTTGCAAAAGAGTTATCCTTGACCAATTCACATTCTTTCTAGGGTTGTTGTTTTCTATAACTCGTTTATAGTGCCATTTAACCTCGAAAATACCAAAATGAAGTGTTTTGTAGGATTGCTTGGTGACCAAGCAAACTTTACGTTTTCTTTATTTTGCGGAAAATCACATTCGTTAATGTTCAAAAACTCTATAGTTTATCCCACTATAATGTGGAAAGTACACTTTCATCGATTCACTCATTCTCTCTTTTTGAAAAGTCTCACGAGTTGCAAAAGAGTTAACCATGACCAATTCACATTTGTTCTAGGGTTGTTGTTTTCTATAACTCGTTTATAGTGCCATTTAACCTCGAAAATACCAAAATGAAGTGTTTTGTAGGATTGCTTGGTGACCAAGCAAACTTTACGTTTTCTTTATTTTGCGGAAAATCACATTCGTTAGTTCTCAAAAACTCTATAGTTTATCCCACTATAATGTGGAAAGTCCACTTTCATCGATTCACTCATTTTCTCTTTTTTGAAAAGTCTCACGAGTTGCAAAAGAGTTAACCATGACCAATTAACATTCGTTCTAGGGTTGTTGTTTTCTATAACTCGTTTATAGTGCCATTTAACCTCGAAAATACCAAAATGAAGTGTTTTGTAGGATTGCTTGGTGACCAAGCAAACTTTATGTTTTCTTCATTTTGCGGAAAATCACATACGTTAGTTCTCAAAAACTCTATAGTTTATCCCACTATAATGTGGAAAGTGCACTTTCATCGATTCACTCATTCTCTCTTTTTGAAAAGTCTCACGAGTTGCAAAAGAGTTAACCATGACCAATTCACATTCATTCTAGGGTTGTTGTTTTCTATAACTCGTTTATAGTGCCATTTAACCTCGAAAATATCAAAATGAAGTGTTTTGTAGGATTGCTTGGTGACCAAGCAAACTTTACGTTTTCTTTATTTTGCGGAAAATCACATTCGTTAGTGTTCAAAAACTCTATAGTTTATCCCATTATAATGTGGAAAGTGCACTTTTATCGATTCACTCATTCTCTCTTTTTGAAAAGTCTCACGAGTTGCAAAAGAGTTAACCATGACCAATTCACATTCGTTCTAGGGTTGTTGTTTTCTATAACTCGTTTATAGTGCCATTTAACCTCAAAAATACCAAAATGAAGTGTTTTGTAGGATTGCTTGGTGACCAAGCAAACTTTATGTTTTCTTCATTTTGCGGAAAATCACATACGTTAGTTCTCAAAAACTCTATAGTTTATCCCACTATAATGTGGAAAGTACACTTTCATCGATTCACTCATTCTCTCTTTTTGAAAAGTCTCACGAGTTGCAAAAGAGTTAACCATGACCAATTCACATTCGTTCTAGGGTTGTTGTTTTCTATAACTCGTTTATAGTGCCATTTAACCTCAAAAATACCAAAATGAAGTGTTTTGTAGGATTGCTTGGTGACCAAGCAAACTTTATGTTTTCTTCATTTTGCGGAAAATCACATACGTTAGTTCTCAAAAACTCTATAGTTTATCCCACTATAATGTGGAAAGTACACTTTCATCGATTCACTCATTCTCTCTTTTTGAAAAGTCTCACGAGTTGCAAAAGAGTTAACCATGACCAATTCACATTTGTTCTAGGGTTGTTGTTTTCTATAACTCGTTTATAGTGCCATTTAACCTCGAAAATACCAAAATGTAGTGTTTTGTAGGATTGCTTGGTGACCAAGCAAACTTTACGTTTTCTTTATTTTGCGGAAAATCACATTCGTTAGTTCTCAAAAACTCTATAGTTTATCCCACTATAATGTGGAAAGTGCACTTTCATCGATTCACTCATTCTCTCTTTTTGAAAAGTCTCATGAGTTGCAAAAGAGGTAACCATGACCAATTCACATTCGTTCTAGGGTTGTTGTTTTCTATAACTCGTTTATAGTGCCATTTAACCTCGAAAATACCAAAATGAAGTGTTTTGTAGGATTGCTTGGTGACCAAGCAAACTTTACGTTTTCTTTATTTTGCGGAAAATCACATTCGTTAGTGTTCAAAAACTCTATAGTTTATCCCACTATAATGTGGAAAGTCCACTTTCATCGATTCACTCATTTTCTCTTTTTTGAAAATTCTCACGAGTTGCAAAAGAGTTATCCTTGACCAATTCACATTCTTTCTAGGGTTGTTGTTTTCTATAACTCGTTTATAGTGCCATTTAACCTCGAAAATACCAAAATGAAGTGTTTTGTAGGATTGCTTGGTGACCAAGCAAACTTTACGTTTTCTTTATTTTGCGGAAAATCACATTCGTTAGTGTTCAAAAACTCTATAGTTTATCCCACTATAATGTGGAAAGTACACTTTCATCGATTCACTCATTCTCTCTTTTTGAAAAGTCTCACGAGTTGCAAAAGAGTTAACCATGACCAATTCACATTCGTTCTAGGGTTGTTGTTTTCTATAACTCGTTTATAGTGCCATTTAACCTCAAAAATACCAAAATGAAGTGTTTTGTAGGATTGCTTGGTGACCAAGCAAACTTTATGTTTTCTTCATTTTGCGGAAAATCACATACGTTAGTTCTCAAAAACTCTATAGTTTATCCCACTATAATGTGGAAAGTACACTTTCATCGATTCACTCATTCTCTCTTTTTGAAAAGTCTCACGAGTTGCAAAAGAGTTAACCATGACCAATTCACATTTGTTCTAGGGTTGTTGTTTTCTATAACTCGTTTATAGTGCCATTTAACCTCGAAAATACCAAAATGTAGTGTTTTGTAGGATTGCTTGGTGACCAAGCAAACTTTACGTTTTCTTTATTTTGCGGAAAATCACATTCGTTAGTGTTCAAAAACTCTATAGTTTATCCCACTATAATGTGGAAAGTACACTTTCATCGATTCACTCATTCTCTCTTTTTGAAAAGTCTCATGAGTTGCAAAAGAGGTAACCATGACCAATTCACATTCGTTCTAGGGTTGTTGTTTTCTATAACTCGTTTATAGTGCCATTTAACCTCGAAAATACCAAAATGAAGTGTTTTGTAGGATTGCTTGGTGACCAAGCAAACTTTACGTTTTCTTTATTTTGCGGAAAATCACATTCGTTAGTGTTCAAAAACTCTATAGTTTATCCCACTATAATGTGGAAAGTCCACTTTCATCGATTCACTCATTTTCTCTTTTTTGAAAATTCTCACGAGTTGCAAAAGAGTTATCCTTGACCAATTCACATTCGTTCTAGGGTTGTTGTTTTCTATAACTCGTTTATAGTGCCATTTAACCTCAAAAATACCAAAATGAAGTGTTTTGTAGGATTGCTTGGTGACCAAGCAAACTTTATGTTTTCTTCATTTTGCGGAAAATCACATACGTTAGTTCTCAAAAACTCTATAGTTTATCCCACTATAATGTGGAAAGTACACTTTCATCGATTCACTCATTCTCTCTTTTTGAAAAGTCTCACGAGTTGCAAAAGAGTTAACCATGACCAATTCACATTCGTTCTAGGGTTGTTGTTTTCTATAACTCGTTTATAGTGCCATTTAACCTCAAAAATACCAAAATGAAGTGTTTTGTAGGATTGCTTGGTGACCAAGCAAACTTTATGTTTTCTTCATTTTGCGGAAAATCACATACGTTAGTTCTCAAAAACTCTATAGTTTATCCCACTATAATGTGGAAAGTACACTTTCATCGATTCACTCATTCTCTCTTTTTGAAAAGTCTCACGAGTTGCAAAAGAGTTAACCATGACCAATTCACATTTGTTCTAGGGTTGTTGTTTTCTATAACTCGTTTATAGTGCCATTTAACCTCGAAAATACCAAAATGTAGTGTTTTGTAGGATTGCTTGGTGACCAAGCAAACTTTACGTTTTCTTTATTTTGCGGAAAATCACATTCGTTAGTTCTCAAAAACTCTATAGTTTATCCCACTATAATGTGGAAAGTGCACTTTCATCGATTCACTCATTCTCTCTTTTTGAAAAGTCTCATGAGTTGCAAAAGAGGTAACCATGACCAATTCACATTCGTTCTAGGGTTGTTGTTTTCTATAACTCGTTTATAGTGCCATTTAACCTCGAAAATACCAAAATGAAGTGTTTTGTAGGATTGCTTGGTGACCAAGCAAACTTTACGTTTTCTTTATTTTGCGGAAAATCACATTCGTTAGTGTTCAAAAACTCTATAGTTTATCCCACTATAATGTGGAAAGTCCACTTTCATCGATTCACTCATTTTCTCTTTTTTGAAAATTCTCACGAGTTGCAAAAGAGTTATCCTTGACCAATTCACATTCTTTCTAGGGTTGTTGTTTTCTATAACTCGTTTATAGTGCCATTTAACCTCGAAAATACCAAAATGAAGTGTTTTGTAGGATTGCTTGGTGACCAAGCAAACTTTACGTTTTCTTTATTTTGCGGAAAATCACATTCGTTAGTGTTCAAAAACTCTATAGTTTATCCCACTATAATGTGGAAAGTGCACTTTCATCGATTCACTCATTCTCTCTTTTTGAAAAGTCTCACGAGTTGCAAAAGAGTTAACCATGACCAATTAACATTCGTTCTAGGGTTGTTGTTTTCTATAACTCGTTTATAGTGCCATTTAACCTCGAAAATACCAAAATGAAGTGTTTTGTAGGATTGCTTGGTGACCAAGCAAACTTTATGTTTTCTTCATTTTGCGGAAAATCACATACGTTAGTTCTCAAAAACTCTATAGTTTATCCCACTATAATGTGGAAAGTGCACTTTCATCGATTCACTCATTCTCTCTTTTTGAAAAGTCTCACGAGTTGCAAAAGAGTTAACCATGACCAATTCACATTCATTCTAGGGTTGTTGTTTTCTATAACTCGTTTATAGTGCCATTTAACCTCGAAAATATCAAAATGAAGTGTTTTGTAGGATTGCTTGGTGACCAAGCAAACTTTACGTTTTCTTTATTTTGCGGAAAATCACATTCGTTAGTGTTCAAAAACTCTATAGTTTATCCCATTATAATGTGGAAAGTGCACTTTTATCGATTCACTCATTCTCTCTTTTTGAAAAGTCTCACGAGTTGCAAAAGAGTTAACCATGACCAATTCACATTCGTTCTAGGGTTGTTGTTTTCTATAACTCGTTTATAGTGCCATTTAACCTCAAAAATACCAAAATGAAGTGTTTTGTAGGATTGCTTGGTGACCAAGCAAACTTTATGTTTTATTCATTTTGCGGAAAATCACATACGTTAGTTCTCAAAAACTCTATAGTTTATCCCACTATAATGTGGAAAGTACACTTTCATCGATTCACTCATTCTCTCTTTTTGAAAAGTCTCACGAGTTGCAAAAGAGTTAACCATGACCAATTCACATTTGTTCTAGGGTTGTTGTTTTCTATAACTCGTTTATAGTGCCATTTAACCTTGAAAATACCAAAATGAAGTGTTTTGTAGGATTGCTTGGTGACCAAGCAAACTTTACGTTTTCTTTATTTTGCGGAAAATCACATTCGTTAGTTCTCAAAAACTCTATAGTTTATCCCACTATAATGTGGAAAGTGCACTTTCATAGATTCACTCATTCTCTCTTTTTGAAAAGTCTCATGAGTTGCAAAAGAGGTAACCATGACCAATTCACATTCGTTCTAGGGTTGTTGTTTTCTATAACTCGTTTATAGTGCCATTTAACCTCGAAAATACCGAAATGAAGTATTTTGTAGGATTGCTTGGTGACCAAGCAAACTTTACGTTTTCTTTATTTTGCGGAAAATCACATTCGTTAGTGTTCAAAAACTCTATAGTTTATCCCACTATAATGTGGAAAGTCCACTTTCATCGATTCACTCATTTTCTCTTTTTTGAAAATTCTCACGAGTTGCAAAAGAGTTATCCTTGACCAATTCACATTCTTTCTAGGGTTGTTGTTTTCTATAACTCGTTTATAGTGCCATTTAACCTTGAAAATACCAAAATGAAGTATTTTGTAGGATTACTTGGTGACAAAGCAAACTTTACGTTTTCTTTATTTTGCGGAAAATCACATTCGTTAGTGTTCAAAAACTCTATAGTTTATCCCACTATAATGTGGAAAGTACACTTCCATCGATTCAGTCATTTTCTCTTTTTGAAAAGTCTCACAGTTGCAAAAGAGTTATCCATGACCAATTCACATTCTTTCTAGGGTTGTTGTTTTCTATAACTCGTTTATAGTGCCATTTAACCTCGAAAATACCAAAATGAAGTGTTTTGTAGGATTGCTTGGTGACCAAGCAAACTTTACGTTTTCTTTATTTTGCGAAAAATCACATTCGTTAGTGTTCAAAAACTCTATAGTTTATCCCACTATAATGTGGAAAGTGCACTTTCATCGATTCACTCATTCTCTCTTTTTGAAAAGTCTCACGAGTTGCAAAAGAGTTAACCATGACCAATTCACATTCGTTCTAGGGTTGTTGTTTTCTATAACTCGTTTATAGTGTCATTTAACCTCAAAAATACCAAAATGAAGTGTTTTGTAGGTTTGCTTGGTGACCAAGCAAACTTTATGTTTTCTTCATTCAGCGGAAAATCACATACGTTAGTTCTCAAAAACTCTATAGTTTATCCCACTATAATGTGGAAAGTACACTTTCATCGATTCACTCATTCTCTCTTTTTGAAAAGTTCCACGAGTTGCAAAAGAGTTAACCATGATCAATTCACATTCGTTCTAGGGTTGTTGTTTTCTATAACTCGTTTATAGTGCCATTTCACCTCGAAAATACCAAAATGAAGTGTTTTGTAGGATTGCTTGGTGACCAAGCAAACTTTACATTTTCTTTATTTTGCGGAAAATCACATTCGTTAGTGTTCAAAAACTCTATAGTTTATCCCACTATAATGTGGAAAGTACACTTTCATCGATTCACTCATTCTCTCTTTTTGAAAAGTCTCACGAGTTGCAAAAGAGTTATCCTTGACCAATTCACATTCTTTCTAGGGTTGTTGTTTTCTATAACTCGTTTATAGTGCCATTTAACCTTGAAAATACCAAAATGAAGTGTTTTGTAGGATTACTTGGTGACAAAGCAAACTTTACGTTTTCTTTATTTTGCGGAAAATCACATTCGTTAGTGTTCAAAAACTCTATAGTTTATCCCACTATAATGTGGAAAGTACACTTCCATCGATTCAGTCATTTTCTCTTTTTGAAAAGTCTCACAGTTGCAAAAGAGTTATCCATGACCAATTCACATTCTTTCTAGGGTTGTTGTTTTCTATAACTCGTTTATAGTGCCATTTAACCTCGAAAATACCAAAATGAAGTGTTTTGTAGGATTGCTTGGTGACCAAGCAAACTTTACGTTTTCTTTATTTTGCGAAAAATCACATTCGTTAGTGTTCAAAAACTCTATAGTTTATCCCACTATAATGTGGAAAGTGCACTTTCATCGATTCACTCATTCTCTCTTTTTGAAAAGTCTCACGAGTTGCAAAAGAGTTAACCATGACCAATTCACATTCGTTCTAGGGTTGTTGTTTTCTATAACTCGTTTATAGTGTCATTTAACCTCAAAAATACCAAAATGAAGTGTTTTGTAGGTTTGCTTGGTGACCAAGCAAACTTTATGTTTTCTTCATTCTGCGGAAAATCACATACGTTAGTTCTCAAAAACTCTATAGTTTATCCCACTATAATGTGGAAAGTACACTTTCATCGATTCACTCATTCTCTCTTTTTGAAAAGTCTCACGAGTTGCAAAAGAGTTAACCATGACCAATTCACATTCGTTCTAGGGTTGTTGTTTTCTATAACTCGTTTATAGTGCCATTTAACCCCGAAAATACCAAAATGAAGTGTTTTGTAGGATTGCTTGGTGACCAAGCAAACTTTATGTTTTCTTCATTTTGCGGAAATTTCATACGTTAGTTCTCAAAAACTCTATAGTTTATCCCACTATAATGTGGAAAGTGCAATTTCATCGATTCACTCATTCTCTCTTTTTGAAAAGTTCCACGAGTTGCAAAAGAGTTAACCATGATCAATTCACATTCGTTCTAGGGTTGTTGTTTTCTATAACTCGTTTATAGTGCCATTTCACCTCGAAAATACCAAAATGAAGTGTTTTGTAGGATTGCTTGGTGACCAAGCAAACTTTACATTTTCTTTATTTTGCGGAAAATCACATTCGTTAGTGTTCAAAAACTCTATAGTTTATCCCACTATAATGTGGAAAGTACACTTTCATCGATTCACTCATTCTCTCTTTTTGAAAAGTCTCACGAGTTGCAAAAGAGTTATCCATGACCAATTCACATTCTTTCTAGGGTTGTTGTATTCTATAACTCGTTTATAGTGCCATTTAACCTCGAAAATACCAAAATGAAGTATTTTGTAGGATTGCTTGGTGACCAAGCAAACTTTACGTTTTCTTTATTTTGCGGAAAATCACATTCGTTAGTGTTCAAAAACTCTATAGTTTATCCCACTATAATGTGGAAAGTGTACTTTCATCGATTCACTCATTCTCTCTTTTTGAAAAGTTTCACGAGTTGCAAAAGAGTTAACCATGACCAATTCACATTCGTTCTAGGGTTGTTTTTTTCTATAACTCGTTTATAGTGCCATTTAACCTCGAAAATACCAAAATGAAGTGTTTTGTAGGATTGCTTGGTGACCAAGCAAACTTTACGTTTTCTTTATTTTGCGGAAAATCACATTCGTTAGTTCTCAAAAACTCTATAGTTTATCCCACTATAATGTGGAAAGTGCACTTTCATCGATTCACTCATTCTCTCTTTTTGAAAAGTCTCATGAGTTGCAAAAGAGGTAACCATGACCAATTCAGATTCGTTCTAGGGTTGTTGTTTTCTATAACTCGTTTATAGTGCCATTTAACCTCGAAAATACCAAAATGTAGTGTTTTGTAGAATTGCTTGGTGACCAAGCAAACTTTACGTTTTCTTTATTTTGCGGAAAATCACATTCGTTAGTGTTCAAAAACTCTATAGTTTATCCCACTATAATGTGGAAAGTCCACTTTCATCGATTCACTCATTTTCTCTTTTTTGAAAATTCTCACGAGTTGCAAAAGAGTTATCCTTGACCAATTCACATTCTTTCTAGGGTTGGTGTTTTCTATAACTCGTTTATAGTGCCATTTAAGCTCGAAAATACCAAAATGAAGTGTTTTGTAGGATTGCTTGGTGACCAAGCAAACTTTACGTTTTCTTTATTTTGCGGAAAATCACATTCGTTAGTGTTCAAAAACTCTATAGTTTATCCCACTATAATGTGGAAAGTGCACTTTCATCGATTCACTCATTCTCTCTTTTTGAAAAGTGTCACGAGTTGCAAAAGAGTTAACCATGACCAATTAACATTCGTTCTAGGGTTGTTGTTTTCTATAACTCGTTTATAGTGCCATTTAACCTCGAAAATACCAAAATGAAGTGTTTTGTAGGATTGCTTGGTGACCAAGCAAACTTTATGTTTTCTTCATTTTGCGGAAAATCACATACGTTAGTTCTCAAAAACTCTATAGTTTATCCCACTATAATGTGGAAAGTGCACTTTCATCGATTCACTCATTCTCTCTTTTTGAAAAGTCTCACGAGTTGCAAAAGAGTTAACCATGACCAATTCACATTCATTCTAGGGTTGTTGTTTTCTATAACTCGTTTATAGTGCCATTTAACCTCGAAAATATCAAAATGAAGTGTTTTGTAGGATTGCTTGGTGACCAAGCAAACTTTACGTTTTCTTTATTTTGCGGAAAATCACATTCGTTAGTGTTCAAAAACTTTATAGTTTATCCCATTATAATGTGGAAAGTGCACTTTCATCGATTCACTCATTCTCTCTTTTTGAAAAGTCTCACGAGTTGCAAAAGAGTTAACCATGACCAATTCACACTCGTTCTAGGGTTGTTGTTTTCTATAACTCGTTTATAGTGCCATTTAACCTCAAAAATACCAAAATGAAGTGTTTTGTAGGATTGCTTGGTGACCAAGCAAACTTTATGTTTTCTTCATTTTGCGGAAAATCACATACGTTAGTTCTCAAAAACTCTATAGTTTATCCCACTATAATGTGGAAAGTACACTTTCATCGATTCACTCATTCTCTCTTTTTGAAAAGTCTCACGAGTTGCAAAAGAGTTAACCATGACCAATTCACATTTGTTCTAGGGTTGTTGTTTTCTATAACTCGTTTATAGTGCCATTTAACCTCGAAAATACCAAAATGAAGTGTTTTGTAGGATTGCTTGGTGACCAAGCAAACTTTACGTTTTCTTTATTTTGCGGAAAATCACATTCGTTAGTGTTCAAAAACTCTATAGTTTATCCCACTATAATGTGGAAAGTACACTTTCATCGATTCACTCATTTTCTCTTTTTGAAAAGTCTCACGAGTTGCAAAAGAGTTATCCATGACTAATTCACATTCTTTCTAGGGTTGTTGTTTTCTATAACTCGTTTATAGTGCCATTTAACCTTGAAAATACCAAAATGAAGTGTTTTGTAGGATTACTTGGTGACCAAGCAAACTTTACGTTTTCTTTATTTTGCGGAAAATCACATTCGTTAGTGTTCAAAAACTCTATAGTTTATCCCACTATAATGTGGAAAGTACACTTTCATCGATTCAGTCATTTTCTCTTTTTGAAAAGTCTCACAGTTGCAAAAGAGTTATCCATGACCAATTCACATTCTTTCTAGGGTTGTTGTTTTCTATAACTCGTTTATAGTGCCATTTAACCTCGAAAATACCAAAATGAAGTGTTTTGTAGGATTGCTTGGTGACCAAGCAAACTTTACGTTTTCTTTATTTTGCGGAAAATCACATTCGTTAGTGTTCAAAAACTCTATAGTTTATCCCACTATAATGTGGAAAGTGCACTTTCATCGATTCACTCATTCTCTCTTTTTGAAAAGTCTCACGAGTTGCAAAAGAGTTAACCATGACCAATTCACATTCGTTCTAGGGTTGTTGTTTTCTATAACTCGTTTATAGTGCCATTTAACCTCAAAAATACCAAAATGAAGTGTTTTGTAGGTTTGCTTGGTGACCAAGCAAACTTTATGTTTTCTTCATTCTGCGGAAAATCACATACGTTAGTTCTCAAAAACTCTATAGTTTATCCCACTATAATGTGGAAAGTACACTTTCATCGATTCACTCATTCAATCTTTTTGAAAAGTCTCACGAGTTGCAAAAGAGTTAACCATGACCAATTCACATTCGTTCTAGGGTTGTTGTTTTCTATAACTCGTTTATAGTGCCATTTAACCCCGAAAATACCAAAATGAAGTGTTTTGTAGGATTGCTTGGTGACCAAGCAAACTTTATGTTTTCTTCATTTTGCGGAAAATTTCATACGTTAGTTCTCAAAAACTGTATAGTTTATCCCACTATAATGTGGAAAGTGCAATTTCATCGATTCACTCATTCTCTCTTTTTGAAAAGTTCCACGAGTTGCAAAAGAGTTAACCATGATCAATTCACATTCGTTCTAGGGTTGTTGTTTTCTATAACTCGTTTATAGTGCCATTTCACCTCGAAAATACCAAAATGAAGTGTTTTGTAGGATTGCTTGGTGACCAAGCAAACTTTACATTTTCTTTATTTTGCGGAAAATCACATTCGTTAGTGTTCAAAAACTCTATAGTTTATCCCACTATAATGTGGAAAGTACACTTTCATCGATTCACTCATTCTCTCTTTTTGAAAAGTCTCACGAGTTGCAAAAGAGTTATCCATGACCAATTCACATTCTTTCTAGGGTTGTTGTATTCTATAACTCGTTTATAGTGCCATTTAACCTCGAAAATACCAAAATGAAGTGTTTTGTAGGATTGCTTGGTGACCAAGCAAACTTTACGTTTTCTTTATTTTGCGGAAAATCACATTCGTTAGTGTTCAAAAACTCTATAGTTTATCCCACTATAATGTGGAAAGTGCACTTTCATCGATTCACTCATTCTCTCTTTTTGAAAAGTCTCACGAGTTGCAAAAGAGTTAACCATGACCAATTCACATTCGTTCTAGGGTTGTTTTTTTATATAACTCGTTTATAGTGCCATTTAACCTCGAAAATACCAAAATGAAGTGTTTTGTAGGATTGCTTGGTGACCAAGCAAACTTTATGTTTTCTTCATTTTGCGGAAAATCACATACGTTAGTTCTCAAAAACTCTATAGTTTATCCCACTATAATGTGGAAAGTGCACTTTCATCGATTCACTCATTCTCTCTTTTTGAAAAGTCTCACGAGTTGCAAAAGAGTTAACCATGACCAATTCACATTCATTCTAGGGTTGTTGTTTTCTATAACTCGTTTATAGTGCCATTTAACCTCGAAAATATCAAAATGAAGTGTTTTGTAGGATTGCTTGGTGACCAAGCAAACTTTACGTTTTCTTTATTTTGCGGAAAATCACATTCGTTAGTGTTCAAAAACTCTATAGTTTATCCATTATAATGTGGAAAGTGCACTTTCATCGATTCACTCATTCTCTCTTTTTGAAAAGTCTCACGAGTTGCAAAAGAGTTAACCATGACCAATTCACATTCGTTCTAGGGTTGTTGTTTTCTATAACTCGTTTATAGTGCCATTTAACCTCAAAAATACCAAAATGAAGTGTTTTGTAGGATTGCTTGGTGACCAAGCAAACTTTATGTTTTCTTCATTTTGCGGAAAATCACATACGTTAGTTCTCAAAAACTCTATAGTTTATCCCACTATAATGTGGAAAGTACACTTTCATCGATTCACTCATTCTCTCTTTTTGAAAAGTCTCACAGTTGCAAAAGAGTTATCCATGACCAATTCACATTCTTTCTAGGGTTGTTGTTTTCTATAACTCGTTTATAGTGCCATTTAACCTCGAAAATACCAAAATGAAGTGTTTTGTAGGATTGCTTGGTGACCAAGCAAACTTTACGTTTTCTTTATTTTGCGGAAAATCACATTCGTTAGTGTTCAAAAACTCTATAGTTTATCCCACTATAATGTGGAAAGTGCACTTTCATCGATTCACTCATTCTCTCTTTTTGAAAAGTCTCACGAGTTGCAAAAGAGTTAACCATGACCAATTAACATTCGTTCTAGGGTTGTTGTTTTCTATAACTCGTTTATAGTGCCATTTAACCTCGAAAATACCAAAATGAAGTGTTTTGTAGGATTGCTTGGTGACCAAGCAAACTTTATGTTTTCTTCATTTTGCGGAAAATCACATACGTTAGTTCTCAAAAACTCTATAGTTTATCCCACTATAATGTGGAAAGTGCACTTTCATCGATTCACTCATTCTCTCTTTTTGAAAAGTCTCACGAGTTGCAAAAGAGTTAACCATGACCAATTCACATTCATTCTAGGGTTGTTGTTTTCTATAACTCGTTTATAGTGCCATTTAACCTCGAAAATATCAAAATGAAGTGTTTTGTAGGATTGCTTGGTGACCAAGCAAACTTTACGTTTTCTTTATTTTGCGGAAAATCACATTCGTTAGTGTTCAAAAACTCTATAGTTTATCCCATTATAATGTGGAAAGTGCACTTTCATCGATTCACTCATTCTCTCTTTTTGAAAAGTCTCACGAGTTGCAAAAGAGTTAACCATGACCAATTCACATTCGTTCTAGGGTTGTTGTTTTCTATAACTCGTTTATAGTGCCATTTAACCTCAAAAATACCAAAATGAAGTGTTTTGTAGGATTGCTTGGTGACCAAGCAAACTTTATGTTTTCTTCATTTTGCGGAAAATCACATACGTTAGTTCTCAAAAACTCTATAGTTTATCCCACTATAATGTGGAAAGTACACTTTCATCGATTCACTCATTCTCTCTTTTTGAAAAGTCTCACGAGTTGCAAAAGAGTTAACCATGACCAATTCACATTTGTTCTAGGGTTGTTGTTTTCTATAACTCGTTTATAGTGCCATTTAACCTTGAAAATACCAAAATGAAGTGTTTTGTAGGATTACTTGGTGACCAAGCAAACTTTACGTTTTCTTTATTTTGCGGAAAATCACATTCGTTAGTGTTCAAAAACTCTATAGTTTATCCCACTATAATGTGGAAAGTACACTTTCATCGATTCAGTCATTTTCTCTTTTTGAAAAGTCTCACAGTTGCAAAAGAGTTATCCATGACCAATTCACATTCTTTCTAGGGTTGTTGTTTTCTATAACTCGTTTATAGTGCCATTTAACCTCGAAAATACCAAAATGAAGTGTTTTGTAGGATTGCTTGGTGACCAAGCAAACTTTACGTTTTCTTTATTTTGCGGAAAATCACATTCGTTAGTGTTCAAAAACTCTATAGTTTATCCCACTATAATGTGGAAAGTGCACTTTCATCGATTCACTCATTCTCTCTTTTTGAAAAGTCTCACGAGTTGCAAAAGAGTTAACCATGACCAATTAACATTCGTTCTAGGGTTGTTGTTTTCTATAACTCGTTTATAGTGCCATTTAACCTCGAAAATACCAAAATGAAGTGTTTTGTAGGATTGCTTGGTGACCAAGCAAACTTTATGTTTTCTTCATTTTGCGGAAAATCACATACGTTAGTTCTCAAAAACTCTATAGTTTATCCCACTATAATGTGGAAAGTGCACTTTCATCGATTCACTCATTCTCTCTTTTTGAAAAGTCTCACGAGTTGCAAAAGAGTTAACCATGACCAATTCACATTCATTCTAGGGTTGTTGTTTTCTATAACTCGTTTATAGTGCCATTTAACCTCGAAAATATCAAAATGAAGTGTTTTGTAGGATTGCTTGGTGACCAAGCAAACTTTACGTTTTCTTTATTTTGCGGAAAATCACATTCGTTAGTGTTCAAAAACTCTATAGTTTATCCATTATAATGTGGAAAGTGCACTTTCATCGATTCACTCATTCTCTCTTTTTGAAAAGTCTCACGAGTTGCAAAAGAGTTAACCATGACCAATTCACATTCGTTCTAGGGTTGTTGTTTTCTATAACTCGTTTATAGTGCCATTTAACCTCAAAAATACCAAAATGAAGTGTTTTGTAGGATTGCTTGGTGACCAAGCAAACTTTATGTTTTCTTCATTTTGCGGAAAATCACATACGTTAGTTCTCAAAAACTCTATAGTTTATCCCACTATAATGTGGAAAGTACACTTTCATCGATTCACTCATTCTCTCTTTTTGAAAAGTCTCACGAGTTGCAAAAGAGTTAACCATGACCAATTCACATTTGTTCTAGGGTTGTTGTTTTCTATAACTCGTTTATAGTGCCATTTAACCTCGAAAATACCAAAATGAAGTGTTTTGTAGGATTGCTTGGTGACCAAGCAAACTTTACGTTTTCTTTATTTTGCGGAAAATCACATTCGTTAGTGTTCAAAAACTCTATAGTTTATCCCACTATAATGTGGAAAGTACACTTTCATCGATTCACTCATTTTCTCTTTTTGAAAAGTCTCACGAGTTGCAAAAGAGTTATCCATTACTAATTCACATTCTTTCTAGGGTTGTTGTTTTCTATAACTCGTTTATAGTGCCATTTAACCTTGAAAATACCAAAATGAAGTGTTTTGTAGGATTACTTGGTGACCAAGCAAACTTTACGTTTTCTTTATTTTGCGGAAAATCACATTCGTTAGTGTTCAAAAACTCTATAGTTTATCCCACTATAATGTGGAAAGTACACTTTCATCGATTCAGTCATTTTCTCTTTTTGAAAAGTCTCACAGTTGCAAAAGAGTTATCCATGACCAATTCACATTCTTTCTAGGGTTGTTGTTTTCTATAACTCGTTTATAGTGCCATTTAACCTCGAAAATACCAAAATGAAGTGTTTTGTAGGATTGCTTGGTGACCAAGCAAACTTTACGTTTTCTTTATTTTGCGGAAAATCACATTCGTTAGTGTTCAAAAACTCTATAGTTTATCCCACTATAATGTGGAAAGTGCACTTTCATCGATTCACTCATTCTCTCTTTTTGAAAAGTCTCACGAGTTGCAAAAGAGTTAACCATGACCAATTAACATTCGTTCTAGGGTTGTTGTTTTCTATAACTCGTTTATAGTGCCATTTAACCTCGAAAATACCAAAATGAAGTGTTTTGTAGGATTGCTTGGTGACCAAGCAAACTTTATGTTTTCTTCATTTTGCGGAAAATCACATACGTTAGTTCTCAAAAACTCTATAGTTTATCCCACTATAATGTGGAAAGTGCACTTTCATCGATTCACTCATTCTCTCTTTTTGAAAAGTCTCACGAGTTGCAAAAGAGTTAACCATGACCAATTCACATTCATTCTAGGGTTGTTGTTTTCTATAACTCGTTTATAGTGCCATTTAACCTCGAAAATATCAAAATGAAGTGTTTTGTAGGATTGCTTGGTGACCAAGCAAACTTTACGTTTTCTTTATTTTGCGGAAAATCACATTCGTTAGTGTTCAAAAACTCTATAGTTTATCCCATTATAATGTGGAAAGTGCACTTTCATCGATTCACTCATTCTCTCTTTTTGAAAAGTCTCACGAGTTGCAAAAGAGTTAACCATGACCAATTCACATTCGTTCTAGGGTTGTTGTTTTCTATAACTCGTTTATAGTGCCATTTAACCTCAAAAATACCAAAATGAAGTGTTTTGTAGGATTGCTTGGTGACCAAGCAAACTTTATGTTTTCTTCATTTTGCGGAAAATCACATACGTTAGTTCTCAAAAACTCTATAGTTTATCCCACTATAATGTGGAAAGTACACTTTCATCGATTCACTCATTCTCTCTTTTTGAAAAGTCTCACGAGTTGCAAAAGAGTTAACCATGACCAATTCACATTTGTTCTAGGGTTGTTGTTTTCTATAACTCGTTTATAGTGCCATTTAACCTTGAAAATACCAAAATGAAGTGTTTTGTAGGATTACTTGGTGACCAAGCAAACTTTACGTTTTCTTTATTTTGCGGAAAATCACATTCGTTAGTGTTCAAAAACTCTATAGTTTATCCCACTATAATGTGGAAAGTACACTTTCATCGATTCAGTCATTTTCCCTTTTTGAAAAGTCTCACAGTTGCAAAAGAGTTATCCATGACCAATTCACATTCTTTCTAGGGTTGTTATTTTCTATAACTCGTTTATAGTGCCATTTAACCTCGAAAATACCAAAATGAAGTGTTTTGTAGGATTGCTTGGTGACCAAGCAAACTTTACGTTTTCTTTATTTTGCGGAAAATCACATTCGTTAGTGTTCAAAAACTCTATAGTTTATCCCACTATAATGTGGAAAGTGCACTTTCATCGATTCACTCATTCTCTCTTTTTGAAAAGTCTCACGAGTTGCAAAAGAGTTAACCATGACCAATTAACATTCGTTCTAGGGTTGTTGTTTTCTATAACTCGTTTATAGTGCCATTTAACCTCGAAAATACCAAAATGAAGTGTTTTGTAGGATTGCTTGGTGACCAAGCAAACTTTATGTTTTCTTCATTTTGCGGAAAATCACATACGTTAGTTCTCAAAAACTCTATAGTTTATCCCACTATAATGTGGAAAGTGCACTTTCATCGATTCACTCATTCTCTCTTTTTGAAAAGTCTCACGAGTTGCAAAAGAGTTAACCATGACCAATTCACATTCGTTCTAGGGTTGTTGTTTTCTATAACTCGTTTATAGTGCCATTTAACCTCAAAAATACCAAAATGAAGTGTTTTGTAGGATTGCTTGGTGACCAAGCAAACTTTATGTTTTCTTCATTTTGCGGAAAATCACATACGTTAGTTCTCAAAAACTCTATAGTTTATCCCACTATAATGTGGAAAGTACACTTTCATCGATTCACTCATTCTCTCTTTTTGAAAAGTCTCACGAGTTGCAAAAGAGTTAACCATGACCAATTCACATTTGTTCTAGGGTTGTTGTTTTCTATAACTCGTTTATAGTGCCATTTAACCTCGAAAATACCAAAATGAAGTGTTTTGTAGGATTGCTTGGTGACCAAGCAAACTTTACGTTTTCTTTATTTTGCGGAAAATCACATTCGTTAGTGTTCAAAAACTCTATAGTTTATCCCACTATAATGTGGAAAGTACACTTTCATCGATTCACTCATTTTCTCTTTTTGAAAAGTCTCACGAGTTGCAAAAGAGTTATCCATTACTAATTCACATTCTTTCTAGGGTTGTTGTTTTCTATAACTCGTTTATAGTGCCATTTAACCTTGAAAATACCAAAATGAAGTGTTTTGTAGGATTACTTGGTGACCAAGCAAACTTTACGTTTTCTTTATTTTGCGGAAAATCACATTCGTTAGTGTTCAAAAACTCTATAGTTTATCCCACTATAATGTGGAAAGTACACTTTCATCGATTCAGTCATTTTCTCTTTTTGAAAAGTCTCACAGTTGCAAAAGAGTTATCCATGACCAATTCACATTCTTTCTAGGGTTGTTGTTTTCTATAACTCGTTTATAGTGCCATTTAACCTCGAAAATACCAAAATGAAGTGTTTTGTAGGATTGCTTGGTGACCAAGCAAACTTTACGTTTTCTTTATTTTGCGGAAAATCACATTCGTTAGTGTTCAAAAACTCTATAGTTTATCCCACTATAATGTGGAAAGTGCACTTTCATCGATTCACTCATTCTCTCTTTTTGAAAAGTCTCACGAGTTGCAAAAGAGTTAACCATGACCAATTAACATTCGTTCTAGGGTTGTTGTTTTCTATAACTCGTTTATAGTGCCATTTAACCTCGAAAATACCAAAATGAAGTGTTTTGTAGGATTGCTTGGTGACCAAGCAAACTTTATGTTTTCTTCATTTTGCGGAAAATCACATACGTTAGTTCTCAAAAACTCTATAGTTTATCCCACTATAATGTGGAAAGTGCACTTTCATCGATTCACTCATTCTCTCTTTTTGAAAAGTCTCACGAGTTGCAAAAGAGTTAACCATGACCAATTCACATTCATTCTAGGGTTGTTGTTTTCTATAACTCGTTTATAGTGCCATTTAACCTCGAAAATATCAAAATGAAGTGTTTTGTAGGATTGCTTGGTGACCAAGCAAACTTTACGTTTTCTTTATTTTGCGGAAAATCACATTCGTTAGTGTTCAAAAACTCTATAGTTTATCCCATTATAATGTGGAAAGTGCACTTTCATCGATTCACTCATTCTCTCTTTTTGAAAAGTCTCACGAGTTGCAAAAGAGTTAACCATGACCAATTCACATTCGTTCTAGGGTTGTTGTTTTCTATAACTCGTTTATAGTGCCATTTAACCTCAAAAATACCAAAATGAAGTGTTTTGTAGGATTGCTTGGTGACCAAGCAAACTTTATGTTTTCTTCATTTTGCGGAAAATCACATACGTTAGTTCTCAAAAACTCTATAGTTTATCCCACTATAATGTGGAAAGTACACTTTCATCGATTCACTCATTCTCTCTTTTTGAAAAGTCTCACGAGTTGCAAAAGAGTTAACCATGACCAATTCACATTTGTTCTAGGGTTGTTGTTTTCTATAACTCGTTTATAGTGCCATTTAACCTTGAAAATACCAAAATGAAGTGTTTTGTAGGATTACTTGGTGACCAAGCAAACTTTACGTTTTCTTTATTTTGCGGAAAATCACATTCGTTAGTGTTCAAAAACTCTATAGTTTATCCCACTATAATGTGGAAAGTACACTTTCATCGATTCAGTCATTTTCCCTTTTTGAAAAGTCTCACAGTTGCAAAAGAGTTATCCATGACCAATTCACATTCTTTCTAGGGTTGTTATTTTCTATAACTCGTTTATAGTGCCATTTAACCTCGAAAATACCAAAATGAAGTGTTTTGTAGGATTGCTTGGTGACCAAGCAAACTTTACGTTTTCTTTATTTTGCGGAAAATCACATTCGTTAGTGTTCAAAAACTCTATAGTTTATCCCACTATAATGTGGAAAGTGCACTTTCATCGATTCACTCATTCTCTCTTTTTGAAAAGTCTCACGAGTTGCAAAAGAGTTAACCATGACCAATTAACATTCGTTCTAGGGTTGTTGTTTTCTATAACTCGTTTATAGTGCCATTTAACCTCGAAAATACCAAAATGAAGTGTTTTGTAGGATTGCTTGGTGACCAAGCAAACTTTATGTTTTCTTCATTTTGCGGAAAATCACATACGTTAGTTCTCAAAAACTCTATAGTTTATCCCACTATAATGTGGAAAGTGCACTTTCATCGATTCACTCATTCTCTCTTTTTGAAAAGTCTCACGAGTTGCAAAAGAGTTAACCATGACCAATTCACATTCATTCTAGGGTTGTTGTTTTCTATAACTCGTTTATAGTGCCATTTAACCTCGAAAATATCAAAATGAAGTGTTTTGTAGGATTGCTTGGTGACCAAGCAAACTTTACGTTTTCTTTATTTTGCGGAAAATCACATTCGTTAGTGTTCAAAAACTCTATAGTTTATCCCATTATAATGTGGAAAGTGCACTTTCATCGATTCACTCATTCTCTCTTTTTGAAAAGTCTCACGAGTTGCAAAAGAGTTAACCATGACCAATTCACATTCGTTCTAGGGTTGTTGTTTTCTATAACTCGTTTATAGTGCCATTTAACCTCAAAAATACCAAAATGAAGTGTTTTGTAGGATTGCTTGGTGACCAAGCAAACTTTATGTTTTCTTCATTTTGCGGAAAATCACATACGTTAGTTCTCAAAAACTCTATAGTTTATCCCACTATAATGTGGAAAGTACACTTTCATCGATTCACTCATTCTCTCTTTTTGAAAAGTCTCACGAGTTGCAAAAGAGTTAACCATGACCAATTCACATTTGTTCTAGGGTTGTTGTTTTCTATAACTCGTTTATAGTGCCATTTAACCTTGAAAATACCAAAATGAAGTGTTTTGTAGGATTACTTGGTGACCAAGCAAACTTTACGTTTTCTTTATTTTGCGGAAAATCACATTCGTTAGTGTTCAAAAACTCTATAGTTTATCCCACTATAATGTGGAAAGTACACTTTCATCGATTCAGTCATTTTCTCTTTTTGAAAAGTCTCACAGTTGCAAAAGAGTTATCCATGACCAATTCACATTCTTTCTAGGGTTGTTGTTTTCTATAACTCGTTTATAGTGCCATTTAACCTCGAAAATACAAAAATGAAGTGTTTTGTAGGATTGCTTGGTGACCAAGCAAACTTTACGTTTTCTTTATTTTGCGGAAAATCACATTCGTTAGTGTTCAAAAACTCTATAGTTTATCCCACTATAATGTGGAAAGTGCACTTTCATCGATTCACTCATTCTCTCTTTTTGAAAAGTCTCACGAGTTGCAAAAGAGTTAACCATGACCAATTAACATTCGTTCTAGGGTTGTTGTTTTCTATGACTCGTTTATAGTGCCATTTAACCTCGAAAATACCAAAATGAAGTGTTTTGTAGGATTGCTTGGTGACCAAGCAAACTTTATGTTTTCTTCATTTTGCGGAAAATCACATACGTTAGTTCTCAAAAACTCTATAGTTTATCCCACTATAATGTGGAAAGTGCACTTTCATCGATTCACTCATTCTCTCTTTTTGAAAAGTCTCACGAGTTGCAAAAGAGTTAACCATGACCAATTCACATTCATTCTAGGGTTGTTGTTTTCTATAACTCGTTTATAGTGCCATTTAACCTCGAAAATATCAAAATGAAGTGTTTTGTAGGATTGCTTGGTGACCAAGCAAACTTTACGTTTTCTTTATTTTGCGGAAAATCACATTCGTTAGTGTTCAAAAACTCTATAGTTTATCCCATTATAATGTGGAAAGTGCACTTTCATCGATTCACTCATTCTCTCTTTTTGAAAAGTCTCACGAGTTGCAAAAGAGTTAACCATGACCAATTCACATTCGTTCTAGGGTTGTTGTTTTCTATAACTCGTTTATAGTGCCATTTAACCTCAAAAATACCAAAATGAAGTGTTTTGTAGGATTGCTTGGTGACCAAGCAAACTTTATGTTTTCTTCATTTTGCGGAAAATCACATACGTTAGTTCTCAAAAACTCTATAGTTTATCCCACTATAATGTGGAAAGTACACTTTCATCGATTCACTCATTCTCTCTTTTTGAAAAGTCTCACGAGTTGCAAAAGAGTTAACCATGACCAATTCACATTTGTTCTAGGGTTGTTGTTTTCTATAACTCGTTTATAGTGCCATTTAACCTCGAAAATACCAAAATGAAGTGTTTTGTAGGATTGCTTGGTGACCAAGCAAACTTTACGTTTTCTTTATTTTGCGGAAAATCACATTCGTTAGTTCTCAAAAACTCTATAGTTTATCCCACTATAATGTGGAAAGTGCACTTTCATCGATTCACTCATTCTCTCTTTTTGAAAAGTCTCATGAGTTGCAAAAGAGGTAACCATGACCAATTCACATTCGTTCTAGGGTTGTTGTTTTCTATAACTCGTTTATAGTGCCATTTAACCTCGAAAATACCAAAATGAAGTGTTTTGTAGGATTGCTTGGTGACCAAGCAAACTTTACGTTTTCTTTATTTTGCGGAAAATCACATTCGTTAGTGTTCAAAAACTCTATAGTTTATCCCACTATAATGTGGAAAGTCCACTTTCATCGATTCACTCATTTTCTCTTTTTTGAAAATTCTCACGAGTTGCAAAAGAGTTATCCTTGACCAATTCACATTCTTTCTAGGGTTGTTGTTTTCTATAACTCGTTTATAGTGCCATTTAACCTTGAAAATACCAAAATGAAGTGTTTTGTAGGATTACTTGGTGACAAAGCAAACTTTACGTTTTCTTTATTTTGCGGAAAATCACATTCGTTAGTGTTCAAAAACTCTATAGTTTATCCCACTATAATGTGGAAAGTACACTTTCATCGATTCAGTCATTTTCTCTTTTTGAAAAGTGTCACAGTTGCAAAAGAGTTATCCATGACCAATTCACATTCTTTCTAGGGTTGTTGTTTTCTATAACTCGTTTATAGTGCCATTTAACCTCGAAAATACCAAAATGAAGTGTTTTGTAGGATTGCTTGGTGACCAAGCAAACTTTACGTTTTCTTTATTTTGCGGAAAATCACATTCGTTAGTGTTCAAAAACTCTATAGTTTATCCCACTATAATGTGGAAAGTGCACTTTCATCGATTCACTCATTCTCTCTTTTTGAAAAGTCTCACGAGTTGCAAAAGAGTTAACCATGACCAATTCACATTCGTTCTAGGGTTATTGTTTTCTATAACTCGTTTATAGTGCCATTTAACCTCAAAAATACCAAAATGAAGTGTTTTGTAGGTTTGCTTGGTGACCAAGCAAATTTTATGTTTTCTTCATTCTGCGGAAAATCACATACGTTAGTTCTCAAAAACTCTATAGTTTATCCCACTATAATGTGGAAAGTACACTTTCATCGATTCACTCATTCTCTCTTTTTGAAAAGTCTCACGAGTTGCAAAAGAGTTAACCATGACCAATTCACATTCGTTCTAGGGTTGTTGTTTTCTATAACTCGTTTATAGTGCCATTTAACCCCGAAAATACCAAAATGAAGTGTTTTGTAGGATTGCTTGGTGACCAAGCAAACTTTATGTTTTCTTCATTTTGCGGAAATTTCATACGTTAGTTCACAAAAACTCTATAGTTTATCCCACTATAATGTGGAAAGTGCAATTTCATCGATTCACTCATTCTCTCTTTTTGAAAAGTTCCACGAGTTGCAAAAGAGTTAACCATGATCAATTCACATTCGTTCTAGGGTTGTTGTTTTCTATAACTCGTTTATAGTGCCATTTCACCTCGAAAATACCAAAATGAAGTGTTTTGTAGGATTGCTTGGTGACCAAGCAAACTTTACATTTTCTTTATTTTGCGGAAAATCACATTCGTTAGTGTTCAAAAACTCTATAGTTTATCCCACTATAATGTGGAAAGTACACTTTCATCGATTCACTCATTCTCTCTTTTTGAAAAGTCTCACGAGTTGCAAAAGAGTTATCCATGACCAATTCACATTCTTTCTAGGGTTGTTGTATTCTATAACTCGTTTATAGTGCCATTTAACCTCGAAAATACCAAAATGAAGTATTTTGTAGGATTGCTTGGTGACCAAGCAAACTTTATGTTTTCTTCATTTTGCGGAAAATCACATACGTTAGTTCTCAAAAACTCTATAGTTTATCCCACTATAATGTGGAAAGTACACTTTCATCGATTCACTCATTCTCTCTTTTTGAAAAGTCTCACGAGTTGCAAAAGAGTTAACCATGACCAATTCACATTTGTTCTAGGGTTGTTGTTTTCTATAACTCGTTTATAGTGCCATTTAACCTCGAAAATACCAAAATGAAGTGTTTTGTAGGATTGCTTGGTGACCAAGCAAACTTTACGTTTTCTTTATTTTGCGGAAAATCACATTCGTTAGTTCTCAAAAACTCTATAGTTTATCCCACTATAATGTGGAAAGTGCACTTTCATCGATTCACTCATTCTCTCTTTTTGAAAAGTCTCATGAGTTGCAAAAGAGGTAACCATGACCAATTCACATTCGTTCTAGGGTTGTTGTTTTCTATAACTCGTTTATAGTGCCATTTAACCTCGAAAATACCAAAATGAAGTGTTTTGTAGGATTGCTTGGTGACCAAGCAAACTTTACGTTTTCTTTATTTTGCGGAAAATCACATTCGTTAGTGTTCAAAAACTCTATAGTTTATCCCACTATAATGTGGAAAGTCCACTTTCATCGATTCACTCATTTTCTCTTTTTTGAAAATTCTCACGAGTTGCAAAAGAGTTATCCTTGACCAATTCACATTCTTTCTAGGGTTGTTGTTTTCTATAACTCGTTTATAGTGCCATTTAACCTTGAAAATACCAAAATGAAGTGTTTTGTAGGATTACTTGGTGACAAAGCAAACTTTACGTTTTCTTTATTTTGCGGAAAATCACATTCGTTAGTGTTTAAAAACTCTATAGTTTATCCCACTATAATGTGGAAAGTACACTTTCATCGATTCAGTCATTTTCTCTTTTTGAAAAGTGTCACAGTTGCAAAAGAGTTATCCATGACCAATTCACATTCTTTCTAGGGTTGTTGTTTTCTATAACTCGTTTATAGTGCCATTTAACCTCGAAAATACCAAAATGAAGTGTTTTGTAGGATTGCTTGGTGACCAAGCAAACTTTACGTTTTCTTTATTTTGCGGAAAATCACATTCGTTAGTGTTCAAAAACTCTATAGTTTATCCCACTATAATGTGGAAAGTGCACTTTCATCGATTCACTCATTCTCTCTTTTTGAAAAGTCTCACGAGTTGCAAAAGAGTTAACCATGACCAATTCACATTCGTTCTAGGGTTGTTGTTTTCTATAACTCGTTTATAGTGCCATTTAACCTCAAAAATACCAAAATGAAGTGTTTTGTAGGTTTGCTTGGTGACCAAGCAAATTTTATGTTTTCTTCATTCTGCGGAAAATCACATACGTTAGTTCTCAAAAACTCTATAGTTTATCCCACTATAATGTGGAAAGTACACTTTCATCGATTCACTCATTCTCTCTTTTTGAAAAGTCTCACGAGTTGCAAAAGAGTTAACCATGACCAATTCACATTCGTTCTAGGGTTGTTGTTTTCTATAACTCGTTTATAGTGCCATTTAACCCCGAAAATACCAAAATGAAGTGTTTTGTAGGATTGCTTGGTGACCAAGCAAACTTTATGTTTTCTTCATTTTGCGGAAATTTCATACGTTAGTTCTCAAAAACTCTATAGTTTATCCCACTATAATGTGGAAAGTGCAATTTCATCGATTCACTCATTCTCTCTTTTTGAAAAGTTCCACGAGTTGCAAAAGAGTTAACCATGATCAATTCACATTCGTTCTAGGGTTGTTGTTTTCTATAACTCGTTTATAGTGCCATTTCACCTCGAAAATACCAAAATGAAGTGTTTTGTAGGATTGCTTGGTGACCAAGCAAACTTTACATTTTCTTTATTTTGCGGAAAATCACATTCGTTAGTGTTCAAAAACTCTATAGTTTATCCCACTATAATGTGGAAAGTACACTTTCATCGATTCACTCATTCTCTCTTTTTGAAAAGTCTCACGAGTTGCAAAAGAGTTATCCATGACCAATTCACATTCTTTCTAGGGTTGTTGTATTCTATAACTCGTTTATAGTGCCATTTAACCTCGAAAATACCAAAATGAAGTATTTTGTAGGATTGCTTGGTGACCAAGCAAACTTTACGTTTTCTTTATTTTGCGGAAAATCACATTCGTTAGTGTTCAAAAACTCTATAGTTTATCCCACTATAATGTGGAAAGTGCACTTTCATCGATTCACTCATTCTCTCTTTTTGAAAAGTCTCACGAGTTGCAAAAGAGTTAACCATGACCAATTCACATTCGTTCTAGGGTTGTTTTTTTCTATAACTCGTTTATAGTGCCATTTAACCTCGAAAATACCAAAATGAAGTGTTTTGTAGGATTGCTTGGTGACCAAGCAAACTTTACGTTTTCTTTATTTTGCGGAAAATCACATTCGTTAGTTCTCAAAAACTCTATAGTTTATCCCACTATAATGTGGAAAGTGCACTTTCATAGATTCACTCATTCTCTCTTTTTGAAAAGTCTCATGAGTTGCAAAAGAGGTAACCATGACCAATTCACATTCGTTCTAGGGTTGTTGTTTTCTATAACTCGTTTATAGTGCCATTTAACCTCGAAAATACCAAAATGAAGTGTTTTGTAGAATTGCTTGGTGACCAAGCAAACTTTACGTTTTCTTTATTTTGCGGAAAATCACATTCGTTAGTGTTCAAAAACTCTATAGTTTATCCCACTATAATGTGGAAAGTCCACTTTCATCGATTCACTCATTTTCTCTTTTTTGAAAATTCTCACGAGTTGCAAAAGAGTTATCCTTGACCAATTCACATTCTTTCTAGGGTTGTTGTTTTCTATAACTCGTTTATAGTGCCATTTAAGCTCGAAAATACCAAAATGAAGTGTTTTGTAGGATTGCTTGGTGACCAAGCAAACTTTACGTTTTATTTATTTTGCGGAAAATCACATTCGTTAGTGTTCAAAAACTCTATAGTTTATCCCACTATAATGTGGAAAGTGCACTTTCATCGATTCACTCATTCTCTCTTTTTGAAAAGTCTCACGAGTTGCAAAAGAGTTAACCATGACTAATTAACATTCGTTCTAGGGTTGTTGTTTTCTATAACTCGTTTATAGTGCCATTTAACCTCGAAAATACCAAAATGAAGTGTTTTGTAGGATTGCTTGGTGACCAAGCAAACTTTATGTTTTCTTCATTTTGCGGAAAATCACATACGTTAGTTCTCAAAAACTCTATAGTTTATCCCACTATAATGTGGAAAGTGCACTTTCATCGATTCACTCATTCTCTCTTTTTGAAAAGTCTCACGAGTTGCAAAAGAGTTAACCATGACCAATTCACATTCATTCTAGGGTTGTTGTTTTCTATAACTCGTTTATAGTGCCATTTAACCTCGAAAATATCAAAATGAAGTGTTTTGTAGGATTGCTTGGTGACCAAGCAAACTTTACGTTTTCTTTATTTTGCGGAAAATCACATTCGTTAGTGTTCAAAAACTTTATAGTTTATCCCATTATAATGTGGAAAGTGCACTTTCATCGATTTACTCATTCTCTCTTTTTGAAAAGTCTCACGAGTTGCAAAAGAGTTAACCATGACCAATTCACATTCGTTCTAGGGTTGTTGTTTTCTATAACTCGTTTATAGTGCCATTTAACCTCAAAAATACCAAAATGAAGTGTTTTGTAGGATTGCTTGGTGACCAAGCAAACTTTATGTTTTCTTCATTTTGCGGAAAATCACATACGTTAGTTCTCAAAAACTCTATAGTTTATCCCACTATAATGTGGAAAGTACACTTTCATCGATTCACTCATTCTCTCTTTTTGAAAAGTCTCACGAGTTGCAAAAGAGTTAACCATGACCAATTCACATTTGTTCTAGGGTTGTTGTTTTCTATAACTCGTTTATAGTGCCATTTAACCTCGAAAATACCAAAATGAAGTGTTTTGTAGGATTGCTTGGTGACCAAGCAAACTTTACGTTTTCTTTATTTTGCGGAAAATCACATTCGTTAGTGTTCAAAAACTCTATAGTTTATCCCACTATAATGTGGAAAGTACACTTTCATCGATTCACTCATTTTCTCTTTCTGAAAAGTCTCACGAGTTGCAAAAGAGTTATCCATGACTAATTCACATTCTTTCTAGGGTTGTTGTTTTCTATAACTCGTTTATAGTGCCATTTAACCTTGAAAATACCAAAATGAAGTGTTTTGTAGGATTACTTGGTGACCAAGCAAACTTTACGTTTTCTTTATTTTGCGGAAAATCACATTCGTTAGTGTTCAAAAACTCTATAGTTTATCCCACTATAATGTGGAAAGTACACTTTCATCGATTCAGTCATTTTCTCTTTTTGAAAAGTCTCACAGTTGCAAAAGAGTTATCCATGACCAATTCACATTCTTTCTAGGGTTGTTGTTTTCTATAACTCGTTTATAGTGCCATTTAACCTCGAAAATACCAAAATGAAGTGTTTTGTAGGATTGCTTGGTGACCAAGCAAACTTTATGTTTTCTTCATTTTGCGGAAAATCACATACGTTAGTTCTCAAAAACTCTATAGTTTATCCCACTATAATGTGGAAAGTACACTTTCATCGATTCACTCATTCTCTCTTTTTGAAAAGTCTCACGAGTTGCAAAAGAGTTAACCATGACCAATTCACATTTGTTCTAGGGTTGTTGTTTTCTATAACTCGTTTATAGTGCCATTTAACCTCGAAAATACCAAAATGAAGTGTTTTGTAGGATTGCTTGGTGACCAAGCAAACTTTACGTTTTCTTTATTTTGCGGAAAATCACATTCGTTAGTGTTCAAAAACTCTATAGTTTATCCCACTATAATGTGGAAAGTACACTTTCATCGATTCACTCATTTTCTCTTTTTGAAAAGTCTCACGAGTTGCAAAAGAGTTATCCATGACTAATTCACATTCTTTCTAGGGTTGTTGTTTTCTATAACTCGTTTATAGTGCCATTTAACCTTGAAAATACCAAAATGAAGTGTTTTGTAGGATTACTTGGTGACCAAGCAAACTTTACGTTTTCTTTATTTTGCGGAAAATCACATTCGTTAGTGTTCAAAAACTCTATAGTTTATCCCACTATAATGTGGAAAGTACACTTTCATCGATTCAGTCATTTTCTCTTTTTGAAAAGTCTCACAGTTGCAAAAGAGTTATCCATGACCAATTCACATTCTTTCTAGGGTTGTTGTTTTCTATAACTCGTTTATAGTGCCATTTAACCTCGAAAATACCAAAATGAAGTGTTTTGTAGGATTGCTTGGTGACCAAGCAAACTTTACGTTTTCTTTATTTTGCGGAAAATCACATTCGTTAGTGTTCAAAAACTCTATAGTTTATCCCACTATAATGTGGAAAGTGCACTTTCATCGATTCACTCATTCTCTCTTTTTGAAAAGTCTCACGAGTTGCAAAAGAGTTAACCATGACCAATTCACATTCGTTCTAGGGTTGTTGTTTTCTATAACTCGTTTATAGTGCCATTTAACCCCGAAAATACCAAAATGAAGTGTTTTGTAGGATTGCTTGGTGACCAAGCAAACTTTATGTTTTCTTCATTTTGCGGAAATTTCATACGTTAGTTCTCAAAAACTCTATAGTTTATCCCACTATAATGTGGAAAGTGCAATTTCATCGATTCACTCATTCTCTCTTTTTGAAAAGTTCCACGAGTTGCAAAAGAGTTAACCATGATCAATTCACATTCGTTCTAGGGTTGTTGTTTTCTATAACTCGTTTATAGTGCCATTTCACCTCGAAAATACCAAAATGAAGTGTTTTGTAGGATTGCTTGGTGACCAAGCAAACTTTACATTTTCTTTATTTTGCGGAAAATCACATTCGTTAGTGTTCAAAAACTCTATAGTTTATCCCACTATAATGTGGAAAGTACACTTTCATCGATTCACTCATTCTCTCTTTTTGAAAAGTCTCACGAGTTGCAAAAGAGTTATCCATGACCAATTCACATTCTTTCTAGGGTTGTTGTATTCTATAACTCGTTTATAGTGCCATTTAACCTCGAAAATACCAAAATGAAGTATTTTGTAGGATTGCTTGGTGACCAAGCAAACTTTACGTTTTCTTTATTTTGCGGAAAATCACATTCGTTAGTGTTCAAAAACTCTATAGTTTATCCCACTATAATGTGGAAAGTGCACTTTCATCGATTCACTCATTCTCTCTTTTTGAAAAGTCTCACGAGTTGCAAAAGAGTTAACCATGACCAATTCACATTCGTTCTAGGGTTGTTTTTTTCTATAACTCGTTTATAGTGCCATTTAACCTCGAAAATACCAAAATGAAGTGTTTTGTAGGATTGCTTGGTGACCAAGCAAACTTTACGTTTTCTTTATTTTGCGGAAAATCACATTCGTTAGTTCTCAAAAACTCTATAGTTTATCCCACTATAATGTGGAAAGTGCACTTTCATAGATTCACTCATTCTCTCTTTTTGAAAAGTCTCATGAGTTGCAAAAGAGGTAACCATGACCAATTCACATTCGTTCTAGGGTTGTTGTTTTCTATAACTCGTTTATAGTGCCATTTAACCTCGAAAATACCAAAATGAAGTGTTTTGTAGAATTGCTTGGTGACCAAGCAAACTTTACGTTTTCTTTATTTTGCGGAAAATCACATTCGTTAGTGTTCAAAAACTCTATAGTTTATCCCACTATAATGTGGAAAGTCCACTTTTATCGATTCACTCGTTTTCTCTTTTTTGAAAATTCTCACGAGTTGCAAAAGAGTTATCCTTGACCAATTCACATTCTTTCTAGGGTTGTTGTTTTCTATAACTCGTTTATAGTGCCATTTAAGCTCGAAAATACCAAAATGAAGTGTTTTGTAGGATTGCTTGGTGACCAAGCAAACTTTACGTTTTATTTATTTTGCGGAAAATCACATTCGTTAGTGTTCAAAAACTCTATAGTTTATCCCACTATAATGTGGAAAGTGCACTTTCATCGATTCACTCATTCTCTCTTTTTGAAAAGTCTCACGAGTTGCAAAAGAGTTAACCATGACCAATTAACATTCGTTCTAGGGTTGTTGTTTTCTATAACTCGTTTATAGTGCCATTTAACCTCGAAAATACCAAAATGAAGTGTTTTGTAGGATTGCTTGGTGACCAAGCAAACTTTATGTTTTCTTCATTTTGCGGAAAATCACATACGTTAGTTCTCAAAAACTCTATAGTTTATCCCACTATAATGTGGAAAGTGCACTTTCATCGATTCACTCATTCTCTCTTTTTGAAAAGTCTCACGAGTTGCAAAAGAGTTAACCATGACCAATTCACATTCATTCTAGGGTTGTTGTTTTCTATAACTCGTTTATAGTGCCATTTAACCTCGAAAATATCAAAATGAAGTGTTTTGTAGGATTGCTTGGTGACCAAGCAAACTTTACGTTTTCTTTATTTTGCGGAAAATCACATTCGTTAGTGTTCAAAAACTTTATAGTTTATCCCATTATAATGTGGAAAGTGCACTTTCATCGATTTACTCATTCTCTCTTTTTGAAAAGTCTCACGAGTTGCAAAAGAGTTAACCATGACCAATTCACATTCGTTCTAGGGTTGTTGTTTTCTATAACTCGTTTATAGTGCCATTTAACCTCAAAAATACCAAAATGAAGTGTTTTGTAGGATTGCTTGGTGACCAAGCAAACTTTATGTCTTCTTCATTTTGCGGAAAATCACATACGTTAGTTCTCAAAAACTCTATAGTTTATCCCACTATAATGTGGAAAGTACACTTTCATCGATTCACTCATTCTCTCTTTTTGAAAAGTCTCACGAGTTGCAAAAGAGTTAACCATGACCAATTCACATTTGTTCTAGGGTTGTTGTTTTCTATAACTCGTTTATAGTGCCATTTAACCTCGAAAATACCAAAATGAAGTGTTTTGTAGGATTGCTTGGTGACCAAGCAAACTTTACGTTTTCTTTATTTTGCGGAAAATCACATTCGTTAGTGTTCAAAAACTCTATAGTTTATCCCACTATAATGTGGAAAGTACACTTTCATCGATTCACTCATTTTCTCTTTCTGAAAAGTCTCACGAGTTGCAAAAGAGTTATCCATGACTAATTCACATTCTTTCTAGGGTTGTTGTTTTCTATAACTCGTTTATAGTGCCATTTAACCTTGAAAATACCAAAATGAAGTGTTTTGTAGGATTACTTGGTGACCAAGCAAACTTTACGTTTTCTTTATTTTGCGGAAAATCACATTCGTTAGTGTTCAAAAACTCTATAGTTTATCCCACTATAATGTGGAAAGTACACTTTCATCGATTCAGTCATTTTCTCTTTTTGAAAAGTCTCACAGTTGCAAAAGAGTTATCCATGACCAATTCACATTCTTTCTAGGGTTGTTGTTTTCTATAACTCGTTTATAGTGCCATTTAACCTCGAAAATACCAAAATGAAGTGTTTTGTAGGATTGCTTGGTGACCAAGCAAACTTTATGTTTTCTTCATTTTGCGGAAAATCACATACGTTAGTTCTCAAAAACTCTATAGTTTATCCCACTATAATGTGGAAAGTACACTTTCATCGATTCACTCATTCTCTCTTTTTGAAAAGTCTCACGAGTTGCAAAAGAGTTAACCATGACCAATTCACATTTGTTCTAGGGTTGTTGTTTTCTATAACTCGTTTATAGTGCCATTTAACCTCGAAAATACCAAAATGAAGTGTTTTGTAGGATTGCTTGGTGACCAAGCAAACTTTACGTTTTCTTTATTTTGCGGAAAATCACATTCGTTAGTGTTCAAAAACTCTATAGTTTATCCCACTATAATGTGGAAAGTACACTTTCATCGATTCACTCATTTTCTCTTTTTGAAAAGTCTCACGAGTTGAAAAAGAGTTATCCATGACTAATTCACATTCTTTCTAGGGTTGTTGTTTTCTATAACTCGTTTATAGTGCCATTTAACCTTGAAAATACCAAAATGAAGTGTTTTGTAGGATTACTTGGTGACCAAGCAAACTTTACGTTTTCTTTATTTTGCGGAAAATCACATTCGTTAGTGTTCAAAAACTCTATAGTTTATCCCACTATAATGTGGAAAGTACACTTTCATCGATTCAGTCATTTTCTCTTTTTGAAAAGTCTCACAGTTGCAAAAGAGTTATCCATGACCAATTCACATTCTTTCTAGGGTTGTTGTTTTCTATAACTCGTTTATAGTGCCATTTAACCTCGAAAATACCAAAATGAAGTGTTTTGTAGGATTGCTTGGTGACCAAGCAAACTTTACGTTTTCTTTATTTTGCGGAAAATCACATTCGTTAGTGTTCAAAAACTCTATAGTTTATCCCACTATAATGTGGAAAGTGCACTTTCATCGATTCACTCATTCTCTCTTTTTGAAAAGTCTCACGAGTTGCAAAAGAGTTAACCATGACCAATTCACATTCGGTCTAGGGTTGTTGTTTTCTATAACTCGTTTATAGTGCCATTTAACCTCAAAAATACCAAAATGAAGTGTTTTGTAGGATTGCTTGGTGACCAAGCAAACTTTATGTTTTCTTCATTTTGCGGAAAATCACATACGTTAGTTCTCAAAAACTCTATAGTTTATCCCACTATAATGTGGAAAGTACACTTTCATCGATTCACTCATTCTCTCTTTTTCAAAAGTCTCACGAGTTGCAAAAGAGTTAACCATGACCAATTCACATTTGTTCTAGGGTTGTTGTTTTCTATAACTCGTTTATAGTGCCATTTAACCTCGAAAATACCAAAATGAAGTGTTTTGTAGGATTGCTTGGTGACCAAGCAAACTTTACGTTTTCTTTATTTTGCGGAAAATCACATTCGTTAGTGTTCAAAAACTCTATAGTTTATCCCACTATAATGTGGAAAGTACACTTTCATCGATTCACTCATTTTCTCTTTTTGAAAAGTCTCACGAGTTGCAAAAGAGTTATCCATGACTAATTCACATTCTTTCTAGGGTTGTTGTTTTCTATAACTCGTTTATAGTGCCATTTAACCTTGAAAATACCAAAATGAAGTGTTTTGTAGGATTACTTGGTGACCAAGCAAACTTTACGTTTTCTTTATTTTGCGGAAAATCACATTCGTTAGTGTTCAAAAACTCTATAGTTTATCCCACTATAATGTGGAAAGTACACTTTCATCGATTCAGTCATTTTCTCTTTTTGAAAAGTCTCACAGTTGCAAAAGAGTTATCCATGACCAATTCACATTCTTTCTAGGGTTGTTATTTTCTATAACTCGTTTATAGTGCCATTTAACCTCGAAAATACCAAAATGAAGTGTTTTGTAGGATTGCTTGGTGACCAAGCAAACTTTACGTTTTCTTTATTTTGCGGAAAATCACATTTGTTAGTGTTCAAAAACTCTATAGTTTATCCCACTATAATGTGGAAAGTGCACTTTCATCGATTCACTCATTCTCTCTTTTTGAAAAGTCTCACGAGTTGCAAAAGAGTTAACCATGACCAATTCACATTCGTTCTAGGGTTGTTGTTTTCTATAACTCGTTTATAGTGCCATTTAACCTCAAAAATACCAAAATGAAGTGTTTTGTAGGTTTGCTTGGTGACCAAGCAAACTTTATGTTTTCTTCATTCTGCGGAAAATCACATACGTTAGTTCTCAAAAACTCTATAGTTTATCCCACTATAATGTGGAAAGTACACTTTCATCGATTCACTCATTCTCTCTTTTTGAAAAGTCTCACGAGTTGCAAAAGAGTTAACCATGACCAATTCACATTCGTTCTAGGGTTGTTGTTTTCTATAACTCGTTTATAGTGCCATTTAACCCCGAAAATACCAAAATGAAGTGTTTTGTAGGATTGCTTGGTGACCAAGCAAACTTTATGTTTTCTTCATTTTGCGGAAATTTCATACGTTAGTTCTCAAAAACTGTATAGTTTATCCCACTATAATGTGGAAAGTGCAATTTCATCGATTCACTCATTCTCTCTTTTTGAAAAGTTCCACGAGTTGCAAAAGAGTAAACCATGATCAATTCACATTCGTTCTAGGGTTGTTGTTTTCTATAACTCGTTTATAGTGCCATTTCACCTCGAAAATACCAAAATGAAGTGTTTTGTAGGATTGCTTGGTGACCAAGCAAACTTTACATTTTCTTTATTTTGCGGAAAATCACATTCGTTAGTGTTCAAAAACTCTATAGTTTATCCCACTATAATGTGGAAAGTACACTTTCATCGATTCACTCATTCTCTCTTTTTGAAAAGTCTCACGAGTTGCAAAAGAGTTATCCATGACCAATTCACATTCTTTCTAGGGTTGTTGTATTCTATAACTCGTTTATAGTGCCATTTAACCTCGAAAATACCAAAATGAAGTGTTTTGTAGGATTGCTTGGTGACCAAGCAAACTTTACGTTTTCTTTATTTTGCGGAAAATCACATTCGTTAGTGTTCAAAAACTCTATAGTTTATCCCACTATAATGTGGAAAGTGCACTTTCATCGATTCACTCATTCTCTCTTTTTGAAAAGTCTCACGAGTTGCAAAAGAGTTAACCATGACCAATTCACATTCGTTCTAGGGTTGTTTTTTTATATAACTCGTTTATAGTGCCATTTAACCTCGAAAATACCAAAATGAAGTGTTTTGTAGGATTGCTTGGTGACCAAGCAAACTTTACGTTTTCTTTATTTTGCGGAAAATCACATTCGTTAGTTCTCAAAAACTCTATAGTTTATCCCACTATAATGTGGAAAGTGCACTTTCATCGATTCACTCATTCTCTCTTTTTGAAAAGTCTCATGAGTTGCAAAAGAGGTAACCATGACCAATTCACATTCGTTCTAGGGTTGTTGTTTTCTATAACTCGTTTATAGTGCCATTTAACCTCGAAAATACCAAAATGAAGTGTTTTGTAGGATTGCTTGGTGACCAAGCAAACTTTACGTTTTCTTTATTTTGCGGAAAATCACATTCGTTAGTGTTCAAAAACTCTATAGTTTATCCCACTATAATGTGGAAAGTCCACTTTCATCGATTCACTCATTTTCTCTTTTTTGAAAATTCTCACGAGTTGCAAAAGAGTTATCCTTGACCAATTCACATTCTTTCTAGGGTTGTTGTTTTCTATAACTCGTTTATAGTGCCATTTAAGCTCGAAAATACCAAAATGAAGTGTTTTGTAGGATTGCTTGGTGACCAAGCAAACTTTACGTTTTCTTTATTTTGCGGAAAATCACATTCGTTAGTGTTCAAAAACTCTATAGTTTATCCCACTATAATGTGGAAAGTACACTTTCATCGATTCACTCATTCTCTCTTTTTGAAAAGTCTCACGAGTTGCAAAAGAGTTATCCATGACCAATTCACATTCTTTCTAGGGTTGTTGTATTCTATAACTCGTTTATAGTGCCATTTAACCTCGAAAATACCAAAATGAAGTGTTTTGTAGGATTGCTTGGTGACCAAGCAAACTTTACGTTTTCTTTATTTTGCGGAAAATCACATTCGTTAGTGTTCAAAAACTCTATAGTTTATCCCACTATAATGTGGAAAGTGCACTTTCATCGATTCACTCATTCTCTCTTTTTGAAAAGTCTCACGAGTTGCAAAAGAGTTAACCATGACCAATTCACATTCGTTCTAGGGTTGTTTTTTTATATAACTCGTTTATAGTGCCATTTAACCTCGAAAATACCAAAATGAAGTGTTTTGTAGGATTGCTTGGTGACCAAGCAAACTTTACGTTTTCTTTATTTTGCGGAAAATCACATTCGTTAGTTCTCAAAAACTCTATAGTTTATCCCACTATAATGTGGAAAGTGCACTTTCATCGATTCACTCATTCTCTCTTTTTGAAAAGTCTCATGAGTTGCAAAAGAGGTAACCATGACCAATTCACATTCGTTCTAGGGTTGTTGTTTTCTATAACTCGTTTATAGTGCCATTTAACCTCGAAAATACCAAAATGAAGTGTTTTGTAGGATTGCTTGGTGACCAAGCAAACTTTACGTTTTCTTTATTTTGCGGAAAATCACATTCGTTAGTGTTCAAAAACTCTATAGTTTATCCCACTATAATGTGGAAAGTCCACTTTCATCGATTCACTCATTTTCTCTTTTTTGAAAATTCTCACGAGTTGCAAAAGAGTTATCCTTGACCAATTCACATTCTTTCTAGGGTTGTTGTTTTCTATAACTCGTTTATAGTGCCATTTAAGCTCGAAAATACCAAAATGAAGTGTTTTGTAGGATTGCTTGGTGACCAAGCAAACTTTACGTTTTCTTTATTTTGCGGAAAATCACATTCGTTAGTGTTCAAAAACTCTATAGTTTATCCCACTATAATGTGGAAAGTGCACTTTCATCGATTCACTCATTCTCTCTTTTTGAAAAGTCTCACGAGTTGCAAAAGAGTTAACCATGACCAATTAACATTCGTTCTAGGGTTGTTGTTTTCTATAACTCGTTTATAGTGCCATTTAACCTCGAAAATACCAAAATGAAGTGTTTTGTAGGATTGCTTGGTGACCAAGCAAACTTTATGTTTTCTTCATTCTGCGGAAAATCACATACGTTAGTTCTCAAAAACTCTATAGTTTATCCCACTATAATGTGGAAAGTACACTTTCATCGATTCACTCATTCTCTCTTTTTGAAAAGTCTCACGAGTTGCAAAAGAGTTAACCATGACCAATTCACATTCGTTCTAGGGTTGTTGTTTTCTATAACTCGTTTATAGTGCCATTTAACCCCGAAAATACCAAAATGAAGTGTTTTGTAGGATTGCTTGGTGACCAAGCAAACTTTATGTTTTCTTCATTTTGCGGAAATTTCATACGTTAGTTCTCAAAAACTGTATAGTTTATCCCACTATAATGTGGAAAGTGCAATTTCATCGATTCACTCATTCTCTCTTTTTGAAAAGTTCCACGAGTTGCAAAAGAGTAAACCATGATCAATTCACATTCGTTCTAGGGTTGTTGTTTTCTATAACTCGTTTATAGTGCCATTTCACCTCGAAAATACCAAAATGAAGTGTTTTGTAGGATTGCTTGGTGACCAAGCAAACTTTACATTTTCTTTATTTTGCGGAAAATCACATTCGTTAGTGTTCAAAAACTCTATAGTTTATCCCACTATAATGTGGAAAGTACACTTTCATCGATTCACTCATTCTCTCTTTTTGAAAAGTCTCACGAGTTGCAAAAGAGTTATCCATGACCAATTCACATTCTTTCTAGGGTTGTTGTATTCTATAACTCGTTTATAGTGCCATTTAACCTCGAAAATACCAAAATGAAGTGTTTTGTAGGATTGCTTGGTGACCAAGCAAACTTTACGTTTTCTTTATTTTGCGGAAAATCACATTCGTTAGTGTTCAAAAACTCTATAGTTTATCCCACTATAATGTGGAAAGTGCACTTTCATCGATTCACTCATTCTCTCTTTTTGAAAAGTCTCACGAGTTGCAAAAGAGTTAACCATGACCAATTCACATTCGTTCTAGGGTTGTTTTTTTATATAACTCGTTTATAGTGCCATTTAACCTCGAAAATACCAAAATGAAGTGTTTTGTAGGATTGCTTGGTGACCAAGCAAACTTTACGTTTTCTTTATTTTGCGGAAAATCACATTCGTTAGTTCTCAAAAACTCTATAGTTTATCCCACTATAATGTGGAAAGTGCACTTTCATCGATTCACTCATTCTCTCTTTTTGAAAAGTCTCATGAGTTGCAAAAGAGGTAACCATGACCAATTCACATTCGTTCTAGGGTTGTTGTTTTCTATAACTCGTTTATAGTGCCATTTAACCTCGAAAATACCAAAATGAAGTGTTTTGTAGGATTGCTTGGTGACCAAGCAAACTTTACGTTTTCTTTATTTTGCGGAAAATCACATTCGTTAGTGTTCAAAAACTCTATAGTTTATCCCACTATAATGTGGAAAGTCCACTTTCATCGATTCACTCATTTTCTCTTTTTTGAAAATTCTCACGAGTTGCAAAAGAGTTATCCTTGACCAATTCACATTCTTTCTAGGGTTGTTGTTTTCTATAACTCGTTTATAGTGCCATTTAAGCTCGAAAATACCAAAATGAAGTGTTTTGAAGGATTGCTTGGTGACCAAGCAAACTTTACGTTTTCTTTATTTTGCGGAAAATCACATTCGTTAGTGTTCAAAAACTCTATAGTTTATCCCACTATAATGTGGAAAGTACACTTTCATCGATTCACTCATTCTCTCTTTTTGAAAAGTCTCACGAGTTGCAAAAGAGTTATCCATGACCAATTCACATTCTTTCTAGGGTTGTTGTATTCTATAACTCGTTTATAGTGCCATTTAACCTCGAAAATACCAAAATGAAGTGTTTTGTAGGATTGCTTGGTGACCAAGCAAACTTTACGTTTTCTTTATTTTGCGGAAAATCACATTCGTTAGTGTTCAAAAACTCTATAGTTTATCCCACTATAATGTGGAAAGTGCACTTTCATCGATTCACTCATTCTCTCTTTTTGAAAAGTCTCACGAGTTGCAAAAGAGTTAACCATGACCAATTCACATTCGTTCTAGGGTTGTTTTTTTATATAACTCGTTTATAGTGCCATTTAACCTCGAAAATACCAAAATGAAGTGTTTTGTAGGATTGCTTGGTGACCAAGCAAACTTTACGTTTTCTTTATTTTGCGGAAAATCACATTCGTTAGTTCTCAAAAACTCTATAGTTTATCCCACTATAATGTGGAAAGTGCACTTTCATCGATTCACTCATTCTCTCTTTTTGAAAAGTCTCATGAGTTGCAAAAGAGGTAACCATGACCAATTCACATTCGTTCTAGGGTTGTTGTTTTCTATAACTCGTTTATAGTGCCATTTAACCTCGAAAATACCAAAATGAAGTGTTTTGTAGGATTGCTTGGTGACCAAGCAAACTTTACGTTTTCTTTATTTTGCGGAAAATCACATTCGTTAGTGTTCAAAAACTCTATAGTTTATCCCACTATAATGTGGAAAGTCCACTTTCATCGATTCACTCATTTTCTCTTTTTTGAAAATTCTCACGAGTTGCAAAAGAGTTATCCTTGACCAATTCACATTCTTTCTAGGGTTGTTGTTTTCTATAACTCGTTTATAGTGCCATTTAAGCTCGAAAATACCAAAATGAAGTGTTTTGTAGGATTGCTTGGTGACCAAGCAAACTTTACGTTTTCTTTATTTTGCGGAAAATCACATTCGTTAGTGTTCAAAAACTCTATAGTTTATCCCACTATAATGTGGAAAGTGCACTTTCATCGATTCACTCATTCTCTCTTTTTGAAAAGTCTCACGAGTTGCAAAAGAGTTAACCATGACCAATTAACATTCGTTCTAGGGTTGTTGTTTTCTATAACTCGTTTATAGTGCCATTTAACCTCGAAAATACCAAAATGAAGTGTTTTGTAGGATTGCTTGGTGACCAAGCAAACTTTATGTTTTCTTCATTTTGCGGAAAATCACATACGTTAGTTCTCAAAAACTCTATAGTTTATCCCACTATAATGTGGAAAGTGCACTTTCATCGATTCACTCATTCTCTCTTTTTGAAAAGTCTCACGAGTTGCAAAAGAGTTAACTATGACCAATTCACATTCATTCTAGGGTTGTTGTTTTCTATAACTCGTTTATAGTGCCATTTAACCTCGAAAATATCAAAATGAAGTGTTTTGTAGGATTGCTTGGTGACCAAGCAAACTTTACGTTTTCTTTATTTTGCGGAAAATCACATTCGTTAGTGTTCAAAAACTCTATAGTTTATCCCATTATAATGTGGAAAGTGCACTTTCATCGATTCACTCATTCTCTCTTTTTGAAAAGTCTCACGAGTTGCAAAAGAGTTAACCATGACCAATTCACATTCGTTCTAGGGTTGTTGTTTTCTATAACTCGTTTATAGTGCCATTTAACCTCAAAAATACCAAAATGAAGTGTTTTGTAGGATTGCTTGGTGACCAAGCAAACTTTATGTTTTCTTCATTTTGCGGAAAATCACATACGTTAGTTCTCAAAAACTCTATAGTTTATCCCACTATAATGTGGAAAGTACACTTTCATCGATTCACTCATTCTCTCTTTTTGAAAAGTCTCACGAGTTGCAAAAGAGTTAACCATGACCAATTCACATTTGTTCTAGGGTTGTTGTTTTCTATAACTCGTTTATAGTGCCATTTAACCTCGAAAATACCAAAATGAAGTCTTTTATAGGATTGCTTGGTGACCAAGCAAACTTTACGTTTTCTTTATTTTGCGGAAAATCACATTCGTTAGTGTTCAAAAACTCTATAGTTTATCCCACTATAATGTGGAAAGTACACTTTCATCGATTCACTCATTCTCTCTTTTTGAAAAGTCTCACGAGTTGCAAAAGAGTTAACCATGACCAATTCACATTCGTTCTAGGGTTGTTGTTTTCTATAACTCGTTTATAGTGCCATTTAACCTCGAAAATACCAAAATGAAGTGTTTTGTAGGATTACTTGGTGACCAAGCAAACTTTACGTTTTCTTTATTTTGCGGAAAATCACATTCGTTAGTGTTCAAAAACTCTATAGTTTATCCCACTATAATGTGGAAAGTACACTTTCATCGATTCAGTCGTTTTCTCTTTTTGAAAAGTCTCACAGTTGCAAAAGAGTTATCCATGACCAATTCACATTCTTTCTAGGGTTGTTGTTTTCTATAACTCGTTTATAGTGCCATTTAACCTCGAAAATACCAAAATGAAGTGTTTTGTAGGATTGCTTGGTGACCAAGCAAACTTTACGTTTTCTTTATTTTGCGGAAAATCACATTCGTTAGTGTTCAAAAACTCTATAGTTTATCCCACTATAATGTGGAAAGTGCACTTTCATCGATTCACTCATTCTCTCTTTTTTAAAAGTCTCACGAGTTGCAAAAGAGTTAACCATGACCAATTCACATTCGTTCTAGGGTTGTTGTTTTCTATAACTCGTTTATAGTGCCATTTAACCTCAAAAATACCAAAATGAAGTGTTTTGTAGGTTTGCTTGGTGACCAAGCAAACTTTATGTTTTCTTCATTCTGCGGAAAATCACATACGTTAGTTCTCAAAAACTCTATAGTTTATCCCACTATAATGTGGAAAGTACACTTTCATCGATTCACTCATTCTCTCTTTTTGAAAAGTCTCACGAGTTGCAAAAGAGTTAACCATGACCAATTCACATTCGTTCTAGGGTTGTTGTTTTCTATAACTCGTTTATAGTGCCATTTAACCCCGAAAATACCAAAATGAAGTGTTTTGTAGGATTGCTTGGTGACCAAGCAAACTTTATGTTTTCTTCATTTTGCGGAAATTTCATACGTTAGTTCTCAAAAACTCTATAGTTTATCCCACTATAATGTGGAAAGTGCAATTTCATCGATTCACTCATTCTCTCTTTTTGAAAAGTTCCACGAGTTGCAAAAGAGTTAACCATGATCAATTCACATTCGTTCTAGGGTTGTTGTTTTCTATAACTCGTTTATAGTGCCATTTCACCTCGAAAATACCAAAATGAAGTGTTTTGTAGGATTGCTTGGTGACCAAGCAAACTTTACATTTTCTTTATTTTGCGGAAAATCACATTCGTTAGTGTTCAAAAACTCTATAGTTTATCCCACTATAATGTGGAAAGTACACTTTCATCGATTCACTCATTTTCTCTTTTTGAAAAGTCTCACGAGTTGCAAAAGAGTTATCCATGACTAATTCACATTCGTTCTAGGGTTGTTGTTTTCTATAACTCGTTTATAGTGCCATTTAACCTCGAAAATATCAAAATGAAGTGTTTTGTAGGATTGCTTGGTGACCAAGCAAACTTTACGTTTTCTTTATTTTGCGGAAAATCACATTCGTTAGTGTTCAAACACTCTATAGTTTATCCCACTATAATGTGGAAAGTACACTTTCATCGATTCACTCATTTTCTCTTTTTGAAAAGTCTCACGAGTTGCAAAAGAGTTATCCATGACCAATTCACATTCTTTCTAGGGTTGTTGTTTTCTATAACTCGTTTATAGTGCCATTTAACCCCGAAAATACCAAAATGAAGTGTTTTGTAGGATTGCTTGGTGACCAAGCAAACTTTATGTTTTCTTCATTTTGCGGAAATTTCATACGTTAGTTCTCAAAAACTGTATAGTTTATCCCACTATAATGTGGAAAGTGCAATTTCATCGATTCACTCATTCTCTCTTTTTGAAAAGTTCCACGAGTTGCAAAAGAGTAAACCATGATCAATTCACATTCGTTCTAGGGTTGTTGTTTTCTATAACTCGTTTATAGTGCCATTTAACCTCGAAAATACCAAAATGAAGTGTTTTGTAGGATTGCTTGGTGACCAAGCAAACTTTACGTTTTCTTTATTTTGCGGAAAATCACATTCGTTAGTGTTCAAAAACTCTATAGTTTATCCCACTATAATGTGGAAAGTACACTTTCATCGATTCACTCATTTTCTCTTTTTGAAAAGTCTCACGAGTTGCAAAAGAGTTATCCATGAGCAATTCACATTCTTTCTAGGGTTGTTGTTTTCTATAACTCGTTTATAGTGCCATTTAACCTCGAAAATACCAAAATGAAGTGTTTTGTAGGATTACTTGGTGACCAAGCAAACTTTACGTTTTCTTTATTTTGCGGAAAATCACATTCGTTAGTGTTCAAAAACTCTATAGTTTATCCCACTATAATGTGGAAAGTACACTTTCATCGATTCAGTCGTTTTCTCTTTTTGAAAAGTCTCACAGTTGCAAAAGAGTTATCCATGACCAATTCACATTCTTTCTAGGGTTGTTGTTTTCTATAACTCGTTTATAGTGCCATTTAACCTCGAAAATACCAAAATGAAGTGTTTTGTAGGATTGCTTGGTGACCAAGCAAACTTTACGTTTTCTTTATTTTGCGGAAAATCACATTCGTTAGTGTTCAAAAACTCTATAGTTTATCCCACTATAATGTGGAAAGTGCACTTTCATCGATTCACTCATTCTCTCTTTTTTAAAAGTCTCACGAGTTGCAAAAGAGTTAACCATGACCAATTCACATTCGTTCTAGGGTTGTTGTTTTCTATAACTCGTTTATAGTGCCATTTAACCTCAAAAATACCAAAATGAAGTGTTTTGTAGGTTTGCTTGGTGACCAAGCAAACTTTATGTTTTCTTCATTCTGCGGAAAATCACATACGTTAGTTCTCAAAAACTCTATAGTTTATCCCACTATAATGTGGAAAGTACACTTTCATCGATTCACTCATTCTCTCTTTTTGAAAAGTCTCACGAGTTGCAAAAGAGTTAACCATGACCAATTCACATTCGTTCTAGGGTTGTTGTTTTCTATAACTCGTTTATAGTGCCATTTAACCCCGAAAATACCAAAATGAAGTGTTTTGTAGGATTGCTTGGTGACCAAGCAAACTTTATGTTTTCTTCATTTTGCGGAAATTTCATACGTTAGTTCTCAAAAACTCTATAGTTTATCCCACTATAATGTGGAAAGTGCAATTTCATCGATTCACTCATTCTCTCTTTTTGAAAAGTTCCACGAGTTGCAAAAGAGTTAACCATGATCAATTCACATTCGTTCTAGGGTTGTTGTTTTCTATAACTCGTTTATAGTGCCATTTCACTTCGAAAATACCAAAATGAAGTGTTTTGTAGGATTGCTTGGTGACCAAGCAAACTTTACATTTTCTTTATTTTGCGGAAAATCACATTCGTTAGTGTTCAAAAACTCTATAGTTTATCCCACTATAATGTGGAAAGTACACTTTCATCGATTCACTCATTTTCTCTTTTTGAAAAGTCTCACGAGTTGCAAAAGAGTTATCCATGACTAATTCACATTCGTTCTAGGGTTGTTGTTTTCTATAACTCGTTTATAGTGCCATTTAACCTCGAAAATATCAAAATGAAGTGTTTTGTAGGATTGCTTGGTGACCAAGCAAACTTTACGTTTTCTTTATTTTGCGGAAAATCACATTCGTTAGTGTTCAAACACTCTATAGTTTATCCCACTATAATGTGGAAAGTACACTTTCATCGATTCACTCATTTTCTCTTTTTGAAAAGTCTCACGAGTTGCAAAAGAGTTATCCATGACCAATTCACATTCTTTCTAGGGTTGTTGTTTTCTATAACTCGTTTATAGTGCCATTTAACCCCGAAAATACCAAAATGAAGTGTTTTGTAGGATTGCTTGGTGACCAAGCAAACTTTATGTTTTCTTCATTTTGCGGAAATTTCATACGTTAGTTCTCAAAAACTGTATAGTTTATCCCACTATAATGTGGAAAGTGCAATTTCATCGATTCACTCATTCTCTCTTTTTGAAAAGTTCCACGAGTTGCAAAAGAGTAAACCATGATCAATTCACATTCGTTCTAGGGTTGTTGTTTTCTATAACTCGTTTATAGTGCCATTTAACCTCGAAAATACCAAAATGAAGTGTTTTGTAGGATTGCTTGGTGACCAAGCAAACTTTACGTTTTCTTTATTTTGCGGAAAATCACATTCGTTAGTGTTCAAAAACTCTATAGTTTATCCCACTATAATGTGGAAAGTACACTTTCATCGATTCACTCATTTTCTCTTTTTGAAAAGTCTCACGAGTTGCAAAAGAGTTATCCATGACTAATTCACATTCTTTCTAGGGTTGTTGTTTTCTATAACTCGTTTATAGTGCCATTTAACCTTGAAAATACCAAAATGAAGTGTTTTGTAGGATTACTTGGTGACCAAGCAAACTTTACGTTTTCTTTATTTTGCGGAAAATCACATTCGTTAGTGTTCAAAAACTCTATAGTTTATCCCACTATAATGTGGAAAGTACACTTTCATCGATTCAGTCATTTTCTCTTTTTGAAAAGTCTCACAGTTGCAAAAGAGGTATCCATGACCAATTCACATTCTTTCTAGGGTTGTTGTTTTCTATAACTCGTTTATAGTGCCATTTAACCTCGAAAATACCAAAATGAAGTGTTTTGTAGGATTGCTTGGTGACCAAGCAAACTTTACGTTTTCTTTATTTTGCGGAAAATCACATTCGTTAGTGTTCAAAAACTCTATAGTTTATCCCACTATAATGTGGAAAGTGCACTTTCATCGATTCACTCATTCTCTCTTTTTTAAAAGTCTCACGAGTTGCAAAAGAGTTAACCATGACCAATTCACATTCGTTCTAGGGTTGTTGTTTTCTATAACTCGTTTATAGTGCCATTTAACCTCAAAAATACCAAAATGAAGTGTTTTGTAGGTTTGCTTGGTGACCAAGCAAACTTTATGTTTTCTTCATTCTGCGGAAAATCACATACGTTAGTTCTCAAAAACTCTATAGTTTATCCCACTATAATGTGGAAAGTACACTTTCATCGATTCACTCATTCTCTCTTTTTGAAAAGTCTCACGAGTTGCAAAAGAGTTAACCATGACCAATTCACATTCGTTCTAGGGTTGTTGTTTTCTATAACTCGTTTATAGTGCCATTTAACCCCGAAAATACCAAAATGAAGTGTTTTGTAGGATTGCTTGGTGACCAAGCAAACTTTATGTTTTCTTCATTTTGCGGAAATTTCATACGTTAGTTCTCAAAAACTCTATAGTTTATCCCACTATAATGTGGAAAGTGCAATTTCATCGATTCACTCATTCTCTCTTTTTGAAAAGTTCCACGAGTTGCAAAAGAGTTAACCATGATCAATTCACATTCGTTCTAGGGTTGTTGTTTTCTATAACTCGTTTATAGTGCCATTTCACCTCGAAAATACCAAAATGAAGTGTTTTGTAGGATTGCTTGGTGACCAAGCAAACTTTACATTTTCTTTATTTTGCGGAAAATCACATTCGTTAGTGTTCAAAAACTCTATAGTTTATCCCACTATAATGTGGAAAGTACACTTTCATCGATTCACTCATTTTCTCTTTTTGGAAAGTCTCACGAGTTGCAAAAGAGTTATCCATGACCAATTCACATTCGTTCTAGGGTTGTTGTTTTCTATAACTCGTTTATAGTGCCATTTAACCTCGAAAATATCAAAATGAAGTGTTTTGTAGGATTGCTTGGTGACCAAGCAAACTTTACGTTTTCTTTATTTTGCGGAAAATCACATTCGTTAGTGTTCAAACACTCTATAGTTTATCCCACTATAATGTGGAAAGTACACTTTCATCGATTCACTCATTTTCTCTTTTTGAAAAGTCTCACGAGTTGCAAAAGAGTTATCCATGACCAATTCACATTCTTTCTAGGGTTGTTGTTTTCTATAACTCGTTTATAGTGCCATTTAACCTCGAAAATACCAAAATGAAGTGTTTTGAAGGATTGCTTGGTGACCAAGCAAACTTTACGTTTTCTTTATTTTGCGGAAAATCACATTCGTTAGTGTTCAAAAACTCTATAGTTTATCCCACTATAATGTGGAAAGTGCACTTTCATCGATTCACTCATTCTCTCTTTTTGAAAAGTCTCACGAGTTGCAAAAGAGTTAACCATGACCAATTCACATTCGTTCTAGGGTTGTTGTTTTCTATAACTCGTTTATAGTGCCATTTAACCTCAAAAATACCAAAATGAAGTGTTTTGTAGGTTTGCTTGGTGACCAAGCAAACTTTATGTTTTCTTCATTCTGCGGAAAATCACATACGTTAGTTCTCAAAAACTCTATAGTTTATCCCACTATAATGTGGAAAGTACACTTTCATCGATTCACTCATTCTCTCTTTTTGAAAAGTCTCACGAGTTGCAAAAGAGTTAACCATGACCAATTCACATTCGTTCTAGGGTTGTTGTTTTCTATAACTCGTTTATAGTGCCATTTAACCCCGAAAATACCAAAATGAAGTGTTTTGTAGGATTGCTTGGTGACCAAGCAAACTTTATGTTTTCTTCATTTTGCGGAAATTTCATACGTTAGTTCTCAAAAACTGTATAGTTTATCCCACTATAATGTGGAAAGTGCAATTTCATCGATTCACTCATTCTCTCTTTTTGAAAAGTTCCACGAGTTGCAAAAGAGTAAACCATGATCAATTCACATTCGTTCTAGGGTTGTTGTTTTCTATAACTCGTTTATAGTGCCATTTCACCTCGAAAATACCAAAATGAAGTGTTTTGTAGGATTGCTTGGTGACCAAGCAAACTTTACATTTTCTTTATTTTGCGGAAAATCACATTCGTTAGTGTTCAAAAACTCTATAGTTTATCCCACTATAATGTGGAAAGTACACTTTCATCGATTCACTCATTTTCTCTTTTTGGAAAGTCTCACGAGTTGCAAAAGAGTTATCCATGACCAATTCACATTCGTTCTAGGGTTGTTGTTTTCTATAACTCGTTTATAGTGCCATTTAACCTCGAAAATATCAAAATGAAGTGTTTTGTAGGATTGCTTGGTGACCAAGCAAACTTTACGTTTTCTTTATTTTGCGGAAAATCACATTCGTTAGTGTTCAAACACTCTATAGTTTATCCCACTATAATGTGGAAAGTACACTTTCATCGATTCACTCATTTTCTCTTTTTGAAAAGTCTCACGAGTTGCAAAAGAGTTATCCATGACCAATTCACATTCTTTCTAGGGTTGTTGTTTTCTATAACTCGTTTATAGTGCCATTTAACCTCGAAAATACCAAAATGAAGTGTTTTGAAGGATTGCTTGGTGACCAAGCAAACTTTACGTTTTCTTTATTTTGCGGAAAATCACATTCGTTAGTGTTCAAAAACTCTATAGTTTATCCCACTATAATGTGGAAAGTGCACTTTCATCGATTCACTCATTCTCTCTTTTTGAAAAGTCTCACGAGTTGCAAAAGAGTTAACCATGACCAATTCACATTCGTTCTAGGGTTGTTGTTTTCTATAACTCGTTTATAGTGCCATTTAACCTCAAAAATACCAAAATGAAGTGTTTTGTAGGTTTGCTTGGTGACCAAGCAAACTTTATGTTTTCTTCATTCTGCGGAAAATCACATACGTTAGTTCTCAAAAACTCTATAGTTTATCCCACTATAATGTGGAAAGTACACTTTCATCGATTCACTCATTCTCTCTTTTTGAAAAGTCTCACGAGTTGCAAAAGAGTTAACCATGACCAATTCACATTCGTTCTAGGGTTGTTGTTTTCTATAACTCGTTTATAGTGCCATTTAACCCCGAAAATACCAAAATGAAGTGTTTTGTAGGATTGCTTGGTGACCAAGCAAACTTTATGTTTTCTTCATTTTGCGGAAATTTCATACGTTAGTTCTCAAAAACTGTATAGTTTATCCCACTATAATGTGGAAAGTGCAATTTCATCGATTCACTCATTCTCTCTTTTTGAAAAGTTCCACGAGTTGCAAAAGAGTAAACCATGATCAATTCACATTCGTTCTAGGGTTGTTGTTTTCTATAACTCGTTTATAGTGCCATTTCACCTCGAAAATACCAAAATGAAGTGTTTTGTAGGATTGCTTGGTGACCAAGCAAACTTTACATTTTCTTTATTTTGCGGAAAATCACATTCGTTAGTGTTCAAAAACTCTATAGTTTATCCCACTATAATGTGGAAAGTACACTTTCATCGATTCACTCATTCTCTCTTTTTGAAAAGTCTCACGAGTTGCAAAAGAGTTATCCATGACCAATTCACATTCTTTCTAGGGTTGTTGTATTCTATAACTCGTTTATAGTGCCATTTAACCTCGAAAATACCAAAATGAAGTGTTTTGTAGGATTGCTTGGTGACCAAGCAAACTTTACGTTTTCTTTATTTTGCGGAAAATCACATTCGTTAGTGTTCAAAAACTCTATAGTTTATCCCACTATAATGTGGAAAGTGCACTTTCATCGATTCACTCATTCTCTCTTTTTGAAAAGTCTCACGAGTTGCAAAAGAGTTAACCATGACCAATTCACATTCGTTCTAGGGTTGTTTTTTTATATAACTCGTTTATAGTGCCATTTAACCTCGAAAATACCAAAATGAAGTGTTTTGTAGGATTGCTTGGTGACCAAGCAAACTTTACGTTTTCTTTATTTTGCGGAAAATCACATTCGTTAGTTCTCAAAAACTCTATAGTTTATCCCACTATAATGTGGAAAGTGCACTTTCATCGATTCACTCATTCTCTCTTTTTGAAAAGTCTCATGAGTTGCAAAAGAGGTAACCATGACCAATTCACATTCGTTCTAGGGTTGTTGTTTTCTATAACTCGTTTATAGTGCCATTTAACCTCGAAAATACCAAAATGAAGTGTTTTGTAGGATTGCTTGGTGACCAAGCAAACTTTACGTTTTCTTTATTTTGCGGAAAATCACATTCGTTAGTGTTCAAAAACTCTATAGTTTATCCCACTATAATGTGGAAAGTCCACTTTCATCGATTCACTCATTTTCTCTTTTTTGAAAATTCTCACGAGTTGCAAAAGAGTTATCCTTGACCAATTCACATTCTTTCTAGGGTTGTTGTTTTCTATAACTCGTTTATAGTGCCATTTAAGCTCGAAAATACCAAAATGAAGTGTTTTGTAGGATTGCTTGGTGACCAAGCAAACTTTACGTTTTCTTTATTTTGCGGAAAATCACATTCGTTAGTGTTCAAAAACTCTATAGTTTATCCCACTATAATGTGGAAAGTGCACTTTCATCGATTCACTCATTCTCTCTTTTTGAAAAGTCTCACGAGTTGCAAAAGAGTTAACCATGACCAATTAACATTCGTTCTAGGGTTGTTGTTTTCTATAACTCGTTTATAGTGCCATTTAACCTCGAAAATACCAAAATGAAGTGTTTTGTAGGATTGCTTGGTGACCAAGCAAACTTTATGTTTTCTTCATTTTGCGGAAAATCACATACGTTAGTTCTCAAAAACTCTATAGTTTATCCCACTATAATGTGGAAAGTGCACTTTCATCGATTCACTCATTCTCTCTTTTTGAAAAGTCTCACGAGTTGCAAAAGAGTTAACTATGACCAATTCACATTCATTCTAGGGTTGTTGTTTTCTATAACTCGTTTATAGTGCCATTTAACCTCGAAAATATCAAAATGAAGTGTTTTGTAGGATTGCTTGGTGACCAAGCAAACTTTACGTTTTCTTTATTTTGCGGAAAATCACATTCGTTAGTGTTCAAAAACTCTATAGTTTATCCCATTATAATGTGGAAAGTGCACTTTCATCGATTCACTCATTCTCTCTTTTTGAAAAGTCTCACGAGTTGCAAAAGAGTTAACCATGACCAATTCACATTCGTTCTAGGGTTGTTGTTTTCTATAACTCGTTTATAGTGCCATTTAACCTCAAAAATACCAAAATGAAGTGTTTTGTAGGATTGCTTGGTGACCAAGCAAACTTTATGTTTTCTTCATTTTGCGGAAAATCACATACGTTAGTTCTCAAAAACTCTATAGTTTATCCCACTATAATGTGGAAAGTACACTTTCATCGATTCACTCATTCTCTCTTTTTGAAAAGTCTCACGAGTTGCAAAAGAGTTAACCATGACCAATTCACATTTGTTCTAGGGTTGTTGTTTTCTATAACTCGTTTATAGTGCCATTTAACCTCGAAAATACCAAAATGAAGTGTTTTGTAGGATTGCTTGGTGACCAAGCAAACTTTACGTTTTCTTTATTTTGCGGAAAATCACATTCGTTAGTGTTCAAAAACTCTATAGTTTATCCCACTATAATGTGGAAAGTACACTTTCATCGATTCACTCATTTTCTCTTTTTGAAAAGTCTCACGAGTTGCAAAAGAGTTATCCATGACTAATTCACATTCTTTCTAGGGTTGTTGTTTTCTATAACTCGTTTATAGTGCCATTTAACCTTGAAAATACCAAAATGAAGTGTTTTGTAGGATTACTTGGTGACCAAGCAAACTTTACGTTTTCTTTATTTTGCGGAAAATCACATTCGTTAGTGTTCAAAAACTCTATAGTTTATCCCACTATAATGTGGAAAGTACACTTTCATCGATTCAGTCATTTTCTCTTTTTGAAAAGTCTCACAGTTGCAAAAGAGTTATCCATGACCAATTCACATTCTTTCTAGGGTTGTTGTTTTCTATAACTCGTTTATAGTGCCATTTAACCTCGAAAATACCAAAATGAAGTGTTTTGTAGGATTGCTTGGTGACCAAGCAAACTTTACGTTTTCTTTATTTTGCGGAAAATCACATTCGTTAGTGTTCAAAAACTCTATAGTTTATCCCACTATAATGTGGAAAGTGCACTTTCATCGATTCACTCATTCTCTCTTTTTTAAAAGTCTCACGAGTTGCAAAAGAGTTAACCATGACCAATTCACATTCGTTCTAGGGTTGTTGTTTTCTATAACTCGTTTATAGTGCCATTTAACCTCAAAAATACCAAAATGAAGTGTTTTGTAGGTTTGCTTGGTGACCAAGCAAACTTTATGTTTTCTTCATTCTGCGGAAAATCACATACGTTAGTTCTCAAAAACTCTATAGTTTATCCCACTATAATGTGGAAAGTACACTTTCATCGATTCACTCATTCTCTCTTTTTGAAAAGTCTCACGAGTTGCAAAAGAGTTAACCATGACCAATTCACATTCGTTCTAGGGTTGTTGTTTTCTATAACTCGTTTATAGTGCCATTTAACCCCGAAAATACCAAAATGAAGTGTTTTGTAGGATTGCTTGGTGACCAAGCAAACTTTATGTTTTCTTCATTTTGCGGAAATTTCATACGTTAGTTCTCAAAAACTCTATAGTTTATCCCACTATAATGTGGAAAGTGCAATTTCATCGATTCACTCATTCTCTCTTTTTGAAAAGTTCCACGAGTTGCAAAAGAGTTAACCATGATCAATTCACATTCGTTCTAGGGTTGTTGTTTTCTATAACTCGTTTATAGTGCCATTTCACCTCGAAAATACCAAAATGAAGTGTTTTGTAGGATTGCTTGGTGACCAAGCAAACTTTACATTTTCTTTATTTTGCGGAAAATCACATTCGTTAGTGTTCAAAAACTCTATAGTTTATCCCACTATAATGTGGAAAGTACACTTTCATCGATTCACTCATTTTCTCTTTTTGAAAAGTCTCACGAGTTGCAAAAGAGTTATCCATGACTAATTCACATTCGTTCTAGGGTTGTTGTTTTCTATAACTCGTTTATAGTGCCATTTAACCTCGAAAATATCAAAATGAAGTGTTTTGTAGGATTGCTTGGTGACCAAGCAAACTTTACGTTTTCTTTATTTTGCGGAAAATCACATTCGTTAGTGTTCAAACACTCTATAGTTTATCCCACTATAATGTGGAAAGTACACTTTCATCGATTCACTCATTTTCTCTTTTTGAAAAGTCTCACGAGTTGCAAAAGAGTTATCCATGACCAATTCACATTCTTTCTAGGGTTGTTGTTTTCTATAACTCGTTTATAGTGCCATTTAACCCCGAAAATACCAAAATGAAGTGTTTTGTAGGATTACTTGGTGACCAAGCAAACTTTACGTTTTCTTTATTTTGCGGAAAATCACATTCGTTAGTGTTCAAAAACTCTATAGTTTATCCCACTATAATGTGGAAAGTACACTTTCATCGATTCAGTCATTTTCTCTTTTTGAAAAGTCTCACAGTTGCAAAAGAGTTATCCATGACCAATTCACATTCTTTCTAGGGTTGTTGTTTTCTATAACTCGTTTATAGTGCCATTTAACCTCGAAAATACCAAAATGAAGTGTTTTGTAGGATTGCTTGGTGACCAAGCAAACTTTACGTTTTCTTTATTTTGCGGAAAATCACATTCGTTAGTGTTCAAAAACTCTATAGTTTATCCCACTATAATGTGGAAAGTGCACTTTCATCGATTCACTCATTCTCTCTTTTTTAAAAGTCTCACGAGTTGCAAAAGAGTTAACCATGACCAATTCACATTCGTTCTAGGGTTGTTGTTTTCTATAACTCGTTTATAGTGCCATTTAACCTCAAAAATACCAAAATGAAGTGTTTTGTAGGTTTGCTTGGTGACCAAGCAAACTTTATGTTTTCTTCATTCTGCGGAAAATCACATACGTTAGTTCTCAAAAACTCTATAGTTTATCCCACTATAATGTGGAAAGTACACTTTCATCGATTCACTCATTCTCTCTTTTTGAAAAGTCTCACGAGTTGCAAAAGAGTTAACCATGACCAATTCACATTCGTTCTAGGGTTGTTGTTTTCTATAACTCGTTTATAGTGCCATTTAACCCCGAAAATACCAAAATGAAGTGTTTTGTAGGATTGCTTGGTGACCAAGCAAACTTTATGTTTTCTTCATTTTGCGGAAATTTCATACGTTAGTTCTCAAAAACTCTATAGTTTATCCCACTATAATGTGGAAAGTGCAATTTCATCGATTCACTCATTCTCTCTTTTTGAAAAGTTCCACGAGTTGCAAAAGAGTTAACCATGATCAATTCACATTCGTTCTAGGGTTGTTGTTTTCTATAACTCGTTTATAGTGCCATTTCACCTCGAAAATACCAAAATGAAGTGTTTTGTAGGATTGCTTGGTGACCAAGCAAACTTTACATTTTCTTTATTTTGCGGAAAATCACATTCGTTAGTGTTCAAAAACTCTATAGTTTATCCCACTATAATGTGGAAAGTACACTTTCATCGATTCACTCATTTTCTCTTTTTGAAAAGTCTCACGAGTTGCAAAAGAGTTATCCATGACTAATTCACATTCGTTCTAGGGTTGTTGTTTTCTATAACTCGTTTATAGTGCCATTTAACCTCGAAAATATCAAAATGAAGTGTTTTGTAGGATTGCTTGGTGACCAAGCAAACTTTACGTTTTCTTTATTTTGCGGAAAATCACATTCGTTAGTGTTCAAACACTCTATAGTTTATCCCACTATAATGTGGAAAGTACACTTTCATCGATTCACTCATTTTCTCTTTTTGAAAAGTCTCACGAGTTGCAAAAGAGTTATCCATGACCAATTCACATTCTTTCTAGGGTTGTTGTTTTCTATAACTCGTTTATAGTGCCATTTAACCCCGAAAATACCAAAATGAAGTGTTTTGTAGGATTGCTTGGTGACCAAGCAAACTTTATGTTTTCTTCATTTTGCGGAAATTTCATACGTTAGTTCTCAAAAACTGTATAGTTTATCCCACTATAATGTGGAAAGTGCAATTTCATCGATTCACTCATTCTCTCTTTTTGAAAAGTTCCACGAGTTGCAAAAGAGTAAACCATGATCAATTCACATTCGTTCTAGGGTTGTTGTTTTCTATAACTCGTTTATAGTGCCATTTAACCTCGAAAATACCAAAATGAAGTGTTTTGTAGGATTGCTTGGTGACCAAGCAAACTTTACGTTTTCTTTATTTTGCGGAAAATCACATTCGTTAGTGTTCAAAAACTCTATAGTTTATCCCACTATAATGTGGAAAGTACACTTTCATCGATTCACTCATTTTCTCTTTTTGAAAAGTCTCACGAGTTGCAAAAGAGTTATCCATGACTAATTCACATTCTTTCTAGGGTTGTTGTTTTCTATAACTCGTTTATAGTGCCATTTAACCTTGAAAATACCAAAATGAAGTGTTTTGTAGGATTACTTGGTGACCAAGCAAACTTTACGTTTTCTTTATTTTACGGAAAATCACATTCGTTAGTGTTCAAAAACTCTATAGTTTATCCCACTATAATGTGGAAAGTACACTTTCATCGATTCAGTCATTTTCTCTTTTTGAAAAGTCTCACAGTTGCAAAAGAGGTATCCATGACCAATTCACATTCTTTCTAGGGTTGTTGTTTTCTATAACTCGTTTATAGTGCCATTTAACCTCAAAAATACCAAAATGAAGTGTTTTGTAGGATTGCTTGGTGACCAAGCAAACTTTACGTTTTCTTTATTTTGCGGAAAATCACATTCGTTAGTGTTCAAAAACTCTATAGTTTATCCCACTATAATGTGGAAAGTGCACTTTCATCGATTCACTCATTCTCTCTTTTTTAAAAGTCTCACGAGTTGCAAAAGAGTTAACCATGACCAATTCACATTCGTTCTAGGGTTGTTGTTTTCTATAACTCGTTTATAGTGCCATTTAACCTCAAAAATACCAAAATGAAGTGTTTTGTAGGTTTGCTTGGTGACCAAGCAAACTTTATGTTTTCTTCATTCTGCGGAAAATCACATACGTTAGTTCTCAAAAACTCTATAGTTTATCCCACTATAATGTGGAAAGTACACTTTCATCGATTCACTCATTCTCTCTTTTTGAAAAGTCTCACGAGTTGCAAAAGAGTTAACCATGACCAATTCACATTCGTTCTAGGGTTGTTGTTTTCTATAACTCGTTTATAGTGCCATTTAACCCCGAAAATACCAAAATGAAGTGTTTTGTAGGATTGCTTCACTACAGAAAATCATACATTTCGTGACGAAAATTTTTGCGACGACAAAAAAATTGTCACAAATTGTTACTTTAAGGCGACGAAATTTATTTTTTGTCACTAAAATACTAGAGATTATGACAAAATTTAATGTCGTCACCATTTATAGTTTTTTCGTCATTAAAATACTAGAAGTTATGACAAAGTTTAATTTCGTCACCACTTATAATTTTTTCGTCACAAATTTGTAACATTCGTGACGATGTTAATAAATGTGTCACAATAATACTATGTGACGATTTTAATAATAATGGGTGACGAAATTTGACGTCATGAAAAATATATTTTATTGACGATGCTACACTTTCGTCATTAATTATAGGAAATAATTTGTGATAAAATTATTTCGTCACAATAATAATTATTGACGATTTAAATAATAATTGATGACGATATTCAACGTCATTAAAAATTTATTTTCATGGCAATACTATTTTTTGTTATTAATTATTTAAAATATTTAGTGACAAAATGATTTCATCACAATAATAATTGGTGACGATTTTAATAATCATTGGTGACAATATTTGACATCATAAATAATATATTTTTGTGACGATGCTATTTTTCTTCATTAATTATTCAAAATAATTAGCAACAAATTTATTTCGCTACAATAATAATAATTGATGACAATATTCCTCGTCATAAAAAATATATTTACATAACGACAATATGTCTCATCAATAATTATTCAAAATTCTTAGTGACAAAATATTTTTGTCACAATAATAATTAATGACGATATTCGACGTCACAGAAAATATTTTTGCATGACTATACTATTTTTCATCATTAATTATTTAAAATATTTAGTGACAAAATATTTTCGTCAAAATAATAATTGGTAACGATTTTAATAATTATTGATGACGACATTTAACTTCATAAATAATATATTTTCAATTTTTCACGACAATGTTATTTTTCATCATTAATAAATTGAAATAATTAGCAACATATTTCTTTCGTCAAAATAATAATGGATAATGATAGTTATTAGTTAACGACTTAAAAATATATATTCATTACAATAACTATTTTTGTCATTTAATATTTTAATTACTAACCAAATTCTTTTCATCGCAATAGTAACCATTTTAATAATAAAAAATGACGATATTTGACATTGAAAAAATATATTCTCATGATGTTGATTTTTTTTTTTACTATTATTCAAAATACTAGTGATAAAATCTTTTTTATTATTAACTAATTTAATGGATAAGTAACATATTTTTTCAAAATGGCTAAATAAAACATAGATGGTTGCTAGTTCATCACATTTTAATTTGGATACAAATTATAAATTTAAGTTCACTAATTCATACTCCCTCCGTTCTAAAGAAACATTCACACATACTTTTTCGGTCATTTAGAAACTCCACCCATAAAATATCTAAAATATTATATTTAATGTCATTATTTTTATGGTACATACATACACACAAATCAACTCAATTATTTATTTTTTTATAAAATTATATCTCAAAATTCTATTTATTATAATATTTTTAAAAAAAGGGGTGAACAGTAAATATGAAAGTCAATACGGGACGGAGGGAGTAATATTTTGTAGTCTCGTCCATCAACTTAGTCTTCGGAGGGAGTAATATTTTGTAGTCTCGTCCATCAACTTAGTCTTGAAAAGTGGTTTGTTGCTGCAAAAATACATTACTTGAACCCATGTGTACATAGTTATGTTTCAACTGATTATGACACCTAATTTAAAGTGTTTCATTACCAACCATATTAACATTAAACCTAAGTAATCAAAAATTAGAGACTAGTGAGCGGTAGGAAAGAAACATCATTGTGCCTAGTGTTTGAAAATTGGCAGAAGGTAAGACGGCCTTATCACTCACTTTATTTGACAAGAGATCCTTATTCTAAAGCATTGCTTATGCAATGGTATCCACCGTTCATTTGGAACCATGAGTTAAAAGCATCAACTAGACTTTAAAGCCTATATCATGACAGAAAATCAATTTTTGTAACATCCAGTAGATTTGTGTCATACCCTCATTTTCCATGTCCAGTCATGTCAAAGAGAGGCTAGCATAGTGCCTAAAACATGATTCTTCCAATTAAGTTACAAATTTAACTAATCTTGTCTACTAAAAAAATTGCGAAAGATTCAATATAGAATCTCAAGATTTCTATAGAATACAATTTTGCCACGACTCTCGTAATTGTTGCAATATTTGTAACAAAGTATTTGTTGTAAAATTGACATCCAAATTCTATGGACCAAACTAATCAATTAAGTGAAACCTGGAACTGACCATACAGATGAAGAACTCTCATAGCCAGATCGACACACCATTTTTCAAAAAAAAAAATCAGTAACTTACAATTTCAATACATTTGGACAAATTTCCATTGAACACATAATACTAAAAAAAATATACAAATTAAATTTCAACAAATATTGATTCTTAGTAACAAAAATGTTAAACTAAATTGATTAGGATATAAAATCATGGCCTGTGGTTGATCCCTTACCATCATACGGCCATAGAAGGGATACGACAGGTAGAAGGCACATCAATCTCATATTTGGAACTAATCTAATTGATGACAGTCATCGCAAGTAAGAATCTCTCTTTCTCTCTTGTATGTGTCATGAGTGTATATACATGAACATATTACAATGATGAATTTTGCCTTATCTATATGTATATGTGTGTGTTTTAAATACATCAGGTGAGAATGGTAAAATTGATGGTCAAGGTGGTTTATGGTGACAACAATTTCACAAGAAAAATCTAAAATATGCATAGACATGTCTTATTGAAATCATGTTCTCAGACAATATATAGATATCTAATATAACACTAGTCCAAGTCCCCATCAAGGAATGCTCATCCTGTTTATAGGAGTTAGGCCTCATCAATTTAACTATCAATTTCACAGGTCAACATACATAACAAACAAATATTGACCAACATTTGCAGTAATATAATTATTCAAGGCATTAGTTTCCTAACAATAGTTACTTTTTTTATATATAAGAGTTTTAAAATATGTAGGACAACCAAGTAAATCAAATTCTGCTAGTCTTGAACATAAAATATGTGATAAAGGATCAAGAAAATATGCTGCAGCAGAGAGTCAATTTATCTCAGCTTTCTTTTGACTCTTTTCCAGCAAAAAAGGACCCAAAATTGTTTGCCATGCCCTCAAATTTTCACTAATATATTGAGGACTGAAACAAGGCAAAACAAAGATAGCAATCAAAAAAGAAAGAGAAATGGATCCTGACAGATTTGTGAAGCTAAACTGCAATTCATGCACCTAACAAAGACAAGAAAAACTTCAACAAAACACGTAATTATCACAGTTAAGATATAATTTACAGCTACTATCACAAAATAAGGAATAAATTACTAAAGGAACGTGATAGATTCAATTTCCCAAAAACTGCAGCTCTCCTTCACTTAATTGAAAATTGAAAAGCATGTTGTGAGAGCAAGAATGAGGCTCAAGAGAGATCAACTCAAAAAAAAAGGTGAGATAAGGATGGATATGCAGACACAACACCCTTTGTAGCATAGCAGTTTAATTTAAATATGAAGAGATACATTGAAACTGATATTGTAGTTCCACAAACTAAAAAGTTACTGTCAAAATCTCAGCAAGTTTTCACTCACAACCGTAATTAAAACATTATTTAGCATTTATAGGATTGCAGCAGTGTAAACTGTAAAGTACTCAAAATTTGAAGCAGCAAACTATTAGTGTCAATAAAACATCATCAACTAAATTAATTTCAACTAATTAAAATATTATCAACTAAAGTATACTCATGAATTGCTGCAGTAACTACCAGTGCAATACCAAAAGGTTTGGAAGAAAACACCAAGATCCAGTGAGAACATCTTGAATACAAGGTTTGAATAAAAAATTTACGGATATGGCAGATATATGCTTATGAAACAATCAGAATTCAAATGCACAAATGTTAATACTAGTATATATTAATTTCAAATCGAGATACCTTGTAGTAACCGATATTCTTTCGTGAATATACTTAGTGAGTTGAAATGGCTTACCACATGTCTGTTTCAGCATTGATGATGGTTTTAACGATGCCAAATGTTTAACTTTTTGAAGTTTGTTTCAGCATTGATGGTGGTGGACTTTCAACAGAAGAACTTATAACTGTCCATAATGATCTGGTTCTTGCCTTGCCTGATAGGATTCAAGCCATACGAGATGGCTCTACACCTGCTCCTAAATCATCTGGCCGTTGGGGATCAGGGACATCAGCTCCTCGTACAAAAAATAAATTTGACTCAAGTTCTGACCTATGACTTTTTTAGATGGAAGGTTTGATAATGAAAACTTTTCAGCAGACTGAAGAATCAAGACAATTCAGGCAAGAGAATGAAATGCGAAAAATGAAACAGGCACGTACTTTTCTTTTTTCTGGAAACACATAGTACATATTTGCGTGGAGGATCCTTTAATAGTTTAATTTATTACAGCTATTCACTATCTAAAGAACCTGGCCAGTGACATTGTTATAATATATTTTTCACTTCTGATATATTTCCATACATTCTTCTACAACAAAGCAGTATTGATATTACTCCCATTAAAATTGGTTATTTTGTGAACTAATAATTCAAGAAGGAAGCTAGTTTCATGACTTCCATAGAACAAGAAATACTATCTGACAGAGAATCAATAAGATCCATTTACAGAAAATTAATTCCAACACAATCGAATGTATTTACAGAAATTAAAACCAACACAATCAAATGAGCGTTGTCCTCAATTAAAATTTTGGCCGAATTTAGAAACAACAATGAATTCTAGCAAAATTTACAGAATGTGTAGAAACTTACCTCTCGAATTTAGAAACAACACAATCAAAGGTGTACAAACTTACCTCTCGATTTTTGACAGCAGGGCGGCAGCGAAGGTCTTGCGACCAGGTGAGGAAGGGGATGGGCGGGCTGCTGGCGATTGGCCGCTGTGTGCGAGCATGCGACGCCGGCGACAGAATGTGGAGACTGCGCGTCGCGTGTGGTGTGACCGGGGCGGTTGGGTGGAGATTGTGGGCGCGACGCCGGCGGCAGTGTGCCTCTCGCGGCGGCGCTGGACGAAGAGGCAAGCGACTGGGTTATTAGAATTCTCGATCTCACAGGGGTGGGCGGTGGGTTAATTATGATCTATTTTAGCGCAAGATTTGGAATTAGGGATTTAGGTTCCCTCCTTATTGCTCCCGCCTTTCTCCAAAAAAAAATTCTGTTAGCGCCAAATTTTTCGAGTCAGTTTTTTTTTTTTCCCTTTTTTTACATAATAAAAGGAAATAATTTATACTCTCTATTTTTTTGTTTGAGAATATTTTGTGTTTTTAAAAACATTCCTCGCACAATGTAATATTGTTATTATACTTTTAATAAAATTAAATTAACATTTTCTCACAAAATGTAGTATTTTAATTCAAGTATTAATTTACGAGATCGGATATAGGAGAAACGATTATTTAGTACTTGCTACATGGTTTGCATGATAGTATTAATATCAAGCTTTAATTGTAGACATAGTTGGACCCCAACAAATTTTGAGGTTTGCTATTTCGATTTGTTTTGAAAGCAACTTTTGAAAAAGCATAAGAATATTGTATAGCTTTGTTGCAGCTGACACGTCTACTTTTACGTGCCTCTAAAAATAATATAGGAAAAACAGGTGTTGTTGTCTATAATGTCTAATGTTGTTGCTCATATTACAATGAATTGACACTTAGTCGGTGAACCGACACTAACATACCCTGTTTTGTTGGTCTTGAGCATATCATTGTACAATAATCTAGATCACTGAAAATCATATTAGAGTTAAATTGATTTTGACGCTGGAATTCGATTCAAGTGATCGAGTACACTTTTTAAGTGGAATCGGTCTTATGAGTTTTGCTCAATGCTACACCATGATGCGTGGTTTTTTTTTTTTCAGATTCCATCATTTGAGGGTTAAATTTGTATTTTTGTGTTTTGAGGGTGTTATTTTTGTCTTTTCGTTTTATTTGAGGACCTTTTTGTGATTTATTGATTATGTCAAAGAATGAATAATAGTTACATAATTGTTCTTCGTTCATCGAAATTCAAGTATTTCGTGAATCAACGAATTTTGATTGTTGTTCATTCCTAATTTTATCACATACCAATACTCAATCGATGAACTGACAATAACGTACTACGCGTTGTTGGTCTCGTATCACCATATAATTCTACCTTATATAGTAGAAACGATTATACTTCGTGATCTTAACAAACACAATCACGTACAAGCTAGAGCTGCTCCTTTCAAATAGCCAACGTTTTAAAAAAACTTACTACTCTATTCACCTTCAATATACATAATCATAAAATTATTAAAAACTATAATCACCTATTTTTGTAATATAAATTCAACCTCATCACAAATTTAACCATACAACATAACTAATACTTAAAGTCCTATTTAAAAAATTATACTGTGTATATTTTATTCAAAAGAAAATAGTATTTTATTTCCTAAATGTATATACGAAATAAAACTGAGACCCCTTCATTTAAAAACGAGGTCCCATATATTTTTTCCATAATCAAATCAAATTAAATGAAAAAAATAAATCTAAGATAAAGCCTTGAAAACATTTTCACAAAGATATCTATTATATTTCCCCAATATTTCACTCTAATTGAAAATGAAATTAATAATTGGCTCCATTTTTCCCTCCATTTAGTGATAGTGAAAAAAAACCCTTCCCTGATTAAAAAAAAAAAAAAAAAAAAACCCTTCCCTACTCTCAATAAAATTGATTATGTACCCTTCCTCTTCACATAGAAACGCCTAAATCTCAGCCGCAGAAAAACTCCCCCACCCTTCCTTCAAATGAAACGCCTCCACTCTCTGTCGTCTCCTGTTGCGAAGCCCTCCAAAAATATTCTCCTCGTATAATTGTGCATTTATCAAGAGCCTTTTATTTCTCACATAATTCTCCCCATCATGCCATTTAACTGGCGCCTCCATTGCGTGGATTAACAAGGCCTACATCGTTCCGGTGAACCGGTGCCTCCATCATGTAGGATTGAACATGTCACTTATACTCACTGGTGAAGATCTCTTTTCAGTCTTGATTTCCTTTTTGGGTATATGTTTTTCTAATGTGAATCTTCTTCACTAACACAATGGTAATATTTATATTTATGTTTGGTTTTGATTTTCTTTTTTCTTTTGCTTTTGCTTTAGTGACAAAGATCTCTAGATTTTCTGGTAGCTAGGATCTGTTTTTTGGGCTTCAATTAGAATTAGGGTTTCTGAATTTTTTAAATCGGCGTGTTTGAAGTCGCAAGATTATAACTGATAGAAAATAGAAGAGAGAGAATAGAATAACATTTGAGAGAGAAAAGAAAGATAGTAGATAGGAATTTGGTAATTGTTCATTCATGTGTTTTTGTTTTGCCTTTATCTGGATTGTTAGCACTCAGTTGCTTCAGTATGTCTGCCATTTGCAATTTTAATGTTTTTGAATCTTTGATGTTCTTCCAAGTTTGCTATATGAGATTCTACTGAATTAATCCTATCTTTGTGAAAATAAAGAAAACTTAAAACCAATAAGAAAGTTGTTAATTCCATAAGCACCTGTTTGACTTCGAGACATCCACCTCCACCCATACTTTAACAATAACTAATCATATGTATTCTTGCATCAGTACGTGAAGCCTGTGGCTTTGGTTCCTGATGTGGAGCTTCATCTTTTTTAATTGGCAATTTCGTACCTGCATCAATTTTCATGGAGGCTGTTAATAATTCACTTCCCTTTAATGAGAATAAATTAATAAATCAAGACTAAACTTAATACAATTAATATACTAAGTTCATGAAATGAAAATTGTAAAATATTTGACTATATCTACCATTGGTTTGCTTCTCAGCACTCTACAACTGTCTCTAAAAGCATCCCATATTTAATATATACCCCCTTTTTCAAACGCATTGATGTCCAACAAATTATAGCTTTGATATATTTATCTAAAATTTTAAAGTTTATCTTCTTAACTTAATGTGGCCTTGTGAGCATGGAAGCACCTTATTTTTCTTTGCTCTGTTTCAGTTCAATTTAGTGGGTCAGTTAAGATGAGTCATTGTTTTGGAATAAGACATCACATATATAGTCCACACACATATCTTGTAGTACTACATATTTAATAACTTTTATAACATTAGGTAACTCATTTGTAGGGGAATTTTTAAAATTTTCTTTTCCCCCAATGTGAACACAATATTGAGTTATTTTAGTGTTGATCTGTGACTCTTATCAGTGTCTTAATAAGGAAATGTGTTTTGAATTATCAGATCACTATCTAATTTAATTATTATTTGTAATTGTTTTCGAGAAACATACCTTAATTTGATTTATAGTATGTTTAAATTTCATCTCATAAGTTGAGGGAGAATATAGTTTTGCTTGTAGGTTACATCTTCAAATCTCCAAATCTGTCTTCTATATACCTAAAATTAATTTTCGATTTTGTGACATATTGTTTTTAATCTCATTGTAATAATTTATCTCATTGAATCATTGCAACCAGAATTGCCCATCCACAGTTGTATAATTTGGAGCTTCCTTCGACCCAAACATCATTGTAAGTTATATATCTTCTACTCACCAAATCTGATATTTCGTTATGTGCTTCCCGATAAATCTTTTTAGTTCATAGATCAAATATGCATTCAAAAGATTCTATTTTCTAGTTTGGTTAATCTCATGTTATTTTAGTTTTATTTGAAACTTGTCTTTTACACAAAGTTTGATTCTTTGGGTCAATGAATTGAAAATGTCTTCTTGGTTAAAAGAATTCCTTTAGCTGTTTATAACTCGAGGAAAATAAATTATACACACTAGGGGGAAGTTATAGGAATTAGGTAACATGATAGAAGAACAAATATTTTAGTACTGAATGCTGACACAGTTTTGTAATTATGATTCACCAAGTGTTTAACTGTAGTGAAGAGTAGGTATATTGATGAGAAATTGAAGTCGAGAAACAGTATTGTCGAGTCAAATTAAGAAGTGTTAGTTTATTAGTTCAACATAGAGTTTTCCATTGTAGCAGTAACGAGATTTAATTTCATTGGGTTATCATCTGGATTTTAGTCTCTTAGAACTGGACCAAAGTCTGTACTTCCAAATTCCAATTATCTAACTTTGATGGATGACAGTTAGAAGAATCTGTTAAGTTATACACATATAAGTCATCTACGAAGTTTCCAACTAGGAAGGTTTGATTATAAATATCAAAAGCTTTTAGCAATTTTTACATGGGAAAAACAATTTTTTTTAATGGTTTTTGCAATATTTAATCATGTTTTTCACTTTTTCTTGTGATGATTTGAGACTTGCTAGGAGATATTTTAGTCTTGACGTACTAGAGCTGAACATAAACTTTTGCCATCATGTCTTCCAATATGAACTTCTTTTGGTAAACTAACTGTTAGATAAACATGAACTTTTAGAGGTAAACTGTATGTTCTATTTACTGGATGTATATAAATACGTACTCACCATAACAGATGAAGTTCTATATTAATTTTTATGTTTGTTGAGAAGGTCTACCACTAAAGACCAATATTGATGGTCATCTTGATAGTCTATTTTAATTTTCAATAGTTATAAGATTTAGGTTTACGATGGTAATTTACTTTTTATGTTTACTTTTTAGGAGATGATGAAAATAAAAGCGAGAAGAATATTATTGAGCTCGAAATTGAAAAAGGTGCAGACGAAACAGGATACGTAAAAAAGTTCTTGATTATGGTCCAAACTTCAAAGCCTCCAAGCAGATGCAACACATTGTATGATTCTTTTAATCAATTATAAGAGGAACTAAAAGATAGTATGAAGTTCAAGTGCAAGGATTCCAAACATAGGTGTCTACTTTTAATGCATATGACAGCGCAAGATGCAAATATGGCTACTCAAGGTGCAAATTAATGACTTTTTTGACTGATAAAGGGATATAATTATAAACTTTGTATTTCTTTAGTTTCATGATGTGATAGAAAAAATATTTCTTGTTAGTTATTATTTTCCAAATGTTTGAATGGTTTTTTTATTGATGCAAATTCATTTTTTTTATGTTTAACTTATTATTGTTATAAATATTTTTTATTTTCTTACATTTAATTATTAATTGAAATTAGTTTATAATGATAGTTGTAATCGTTTAATGACAAATTATGTGTCACAATATGTATTACTTTTATGATAAACGAATATTTTGTCACTGTATAATAATTAATCAATGACAATTTATGTTGTTACTATTGTTATATTTTTTTGTGACGATTATCATTTTCGTCATTGAAAAATACTTGTAACAAAAATATTTTGTCACTATTTTCACATCTTTTAACGACATTGAACAATTTGTCACTAAAGTTTTATTTTGGGTGACGAAATATGTCGTCGTTATATCTATATATATAATGACGACTAAATTTTAGTCACTATAGTATAATTCTTTCATGACGAAAGATTTGAAATATGACGAAAAATATGTTGTCAGCACTACTAAACTTTTAGTGATGATTACCGCTTTTGTCACTAAATAGTATATTATAATGACAAAAATATTTAGTCACTATTTCCACATCCTTTAGTGACATTAGAGTTTTTGTCACTAAATCATAATCTTTAGTGATAAATTTTGTCGTCATTATATATACACGCATATAACAACGAACAACATTTTGTCACGAAAGAACAACTTTTTCGTGACGAATTATGCAAAATATGACGAAATAGTTAATCAAATTGTGACAAAAAATGATGTCACTAAAATTTGCTAATGTTAATAATATATGGACAATCGTCACAAAAAGTTATTTTTTTAGTGACGATAAATCAAATCGTCGTGTAAAATTTAACCTTCAGTGACGAAATATCATATTAAGTGACGAAATTCTGATGTCAAATGCGACGATTTATATGTCACTATAGATGAAATGATATAGTGATGATGACCTTTTTCGTCATCAAATGATGATTTTCGGTGACGAATTCAAATATCGTCGCATTGATCTATTGTGACGCACATTCGGTGACGTTCTTTGTGACAAAATTTTTTGTCACCAAACACCTTTTGTGACGAAAAATGGTGTTTTTATGACGATTTTTTTCGTCGTGATTTCTCAAATTTCTTGTAGTGCTTGGTGACCAAGCAAACTTTATGTTTTCTTCATTTTGCGGAAATTTCATACGTTAGTTCTCAAAAACTCTATAGTTTATCCCACTATAATGTGGAAAGTGCAATTTCATCGATTCACTCATTCTCTCTTTTTGAAAAGTTCCACGAGTTGCAAAAGAGTTAACCATGATCAATTCACATTCGTTCTAGGGTTGTTGTTTTCTATAACTCGTTTATAGTGCCATTTCACCTCGAAAATACCAAAATGAAGTGTTTTGTAGGATTGCTTGGTGACCAAGCAAACTTTACATTTTCTTTATTTTGCGGAAAATCACATTCGTTAGTGTTCAAAAACTCTATAGTTTATCCCACTATAATGTGGAAAGTACACTTTCATCGATTCACTCATTTTCTCTTTTTGAAAAGTCTCACGAGTTGCAAAAGAGTTATCCATGACCAATTCACATTCGTTCTAGGGTTGTTGTTTTCTATAACTCGTTTATAGTGCCATTTAACCTCGAAAATATCAAAATGAAGTGTTTTGTAGGATTGCTTGGTGACCAAGCAAACTTTACGTTTTCTTTATTTTGCGGAAAATCACATTCGTTAGTGTTCAAACACTCTATAGTTTATCCCACTATAATGTGGAAAGTACACTTTCATCGATTCACTCATTTTCTCTTTTTGAAAAGTCTCACGAGTTGCAAAAGAGTTATCCATGACCAATTCACATTCTTTCTAGGGTTGTTGTTTTCTATAACTCGTTTATAGTGCCATTTAACCTCGAAAATACCAAAATGAAGTGTTTTGAAGGATTGCTTGGTGACCAAGCAAACTTTACGTTTTCTTTATTTTGCGGAAAATCACATTCGTTAGTGTTCAAAAACTCTATAGTTTATCCCACTATAATGTGGAAAGTACACTTTCATCGATTCAGTCATTTTCTCTTTTTGAAAAGTCTCACAGTTGCAAAAGAGGTATCCATGACCAATTCACATTCTTTCTAGGGTTGTTGTTTTCTATAACTCGTTTATAGTGCCATTTAACCTCGAAAATACCAAAATGAAGTGTTTTGTAGGATTGCTTGGTGACCAAGCAAACTTTACGTTTTCTTTATTTTGCGGAAAATCACATTCGTTAGTGTTCAAAAACTCTATAGTTTATCCCACTATAATGTGGAAAGTGCACTTTCATCGATTCACTCATTCTCTCTTTTTTAAAAGTCTCACGAGTTGCAAAAGAGTTAACCATGACCAATTCACATTCGTTCTAGGGTTGTTGTTTTCTATAACTCGTTTATAGTGCCATTTAACCTCAAAAATACCAAAATGAAGTGTTTTGTAGGTTTGCTTGGTGACCAAGCAAACTTTATGTTTTCTTCATTCTGCGGAAAATCACATACGTTAGTTCTCAAAAACTCTATAGTTTATCCCACTATAATGTGGAAAGTACACTTTCATCGATTCACTCATTCTCTCTTTTTGAAAAGTCTCACGAGTTGCAAAAGAGTTAACCATGACCAATTCACATTCGTTCTAGGGTTGTTGTTTTCTATAACTCGTTTATAGTGCCATTTAACCCCGAAAATACCAAAATGAAGTGTTTTGTAGGATTGCTTGGTGACCAAGCAAACTTTATGTTTTCTTCATTTTGCGGAAATTTCATACGTTAGTTCTCAAAAACTCTATAGTTTATCCCACTATAATGTGGAAAGTGCAATTTCATCGATTCACTCATTCTCTCTTTTTGAAAAGTTCCACGAGTTGCAAAAGAGTTAACCATGATCAATTCACATTCGTTCTAGGGTTGTTGTTTTCTATAACTCGTTTATAGTGCCATTTCACCTCGAAAATACCAAAATGAAGTGTTTTGTAGGATTGCTTGGTGACCAAGCAAACTTTACATTTTCTTTATTTTGCGGAAAATCACATTCGTTAGTGTTCAAAAACTCTATAGTTTATCCCACTATAATGTGGAAAGTACACTTTCATCGATTCACTCATTTTCTCTTTTTGAAAAGTCTCACGAGTTGCAAAAGAGTTATCCATGACCAATTCACATTCGTTCTAGGGTTGTTGTTTTCTATAACTCGTTTATAGTGCCATTTAACCTCGAAAATATCAAAATGAAGTGTTTTGTAGGATTGCTTGGTGACCAAGCAAACTTTACGTTTTCTTTATTTTGCGGAAAATCACATTCGTTAGTGTTCAAACACTCTATAGTTTATCCCACTATAATGTGGAAAGTACACTTTCATCGATTCACTCATTTTCTCTTTTTGAAAAGTCTCACGAGTTGCAAAAGAGTTATCCATGACCAATTCACATTCTTTCTAGGGTTGTTGTTTTCTATAACTCGTTTATAGTGCCATTTAACCTCGAAAATACCAAAATGAAGTGTTTTGAAGGATTGCTTGGTGACCAAGCAAACTTTACGTTTTCTTTATTTTGCGGAAAATCACATTCGTTAGTGTTCAAAAACTCTATAGTTTATCCCACTATAATGTGGAAAGTGCACTTTCATCGATTCACTCATTCTCTCTTTTTGAAAAGTCTCACGAGTTGCAAAAGAGTTAACCATGACCAATTCACATTCGTTCTAGGGTTGTTGTTTTCTATAACTCGTTTATAGTGCCATTTAACCTCGAAAATACCAAAATGAAGTGTTTTGTAGGTTTGCTTGGTGACCAAGCAAACTTTATGTTTTCTTCATTCTGCGGAAAATCACATACGTTAGTTCTCAAAAACTCTATAGTTTATCCCACTATAATGTGGAAAGTACACTTTCATCGATTCACTCATTCTCTCTTTTTGAAAAGTCTCACGAGTTGCAAAAGAGTTAACCATGACCAATTCACATTCGTTCTAGGGTTGTTGTTTTCTATAACTCGTTTATAGTGCCATTTAACCCCGAAAATACCAAAATGAAGTGTTTTGTAGGATTGCTTGGTGACCAAGCAAACTTTATGTTTTCTTCATTTTGCGGAAATTTCATACGTTAGTTCTCAAAAACTGTATAGTTTATCCCACTATAATGTGGAAAGTGCAATTTCATCGATTCACTCATTCTCTCTTTTTGAAAAGTTCCACGAGTTGCAAAAGAGTAAACCATGATCAATTCACATTCGTTCTAGGGTTGTTGTTTTCTATAACTCGTTTATAGTGCCATTTCACCTCGAAAATACCAAAATGAAGTGTTTTGTAGGATTGCTTGGTGACCAAGCAAACTTTACATTTTCTTTATTTTGCGGAAAATCACATTCGTTAGTGTTCAAAAACTCTATAGTTTATCCCACTATAATGTGGAAAGTACACTTTCATCGATTCACTCATTCTCTCTTTTTGAAAAGTCTCACGAGTTGCAAAAGAGTTATCCATGACCAATTCACATTCTTTCTAGGGTTGTTGTATTCTATAACTCGTTTATAGTGCCATTTAACCTCGAAAATACCAAAATGAAGTGTTTTGTAGGATTGCTTGGTGACCAAGCAAACTTTACGTTTTCTTTATTTTGCGGAAAATCACATTCGTTAGTGTTCAAAAACTCTATAGTTTATCCCACTATAATGTGGAAAGTGCACTTTCATCGATTCACTCATTCTCTCTTTTTGAAAAGTCTCACGAGTTGCAAAAGAGTTAACCATGACCAATTCACATTCGTTCTAGGGTTGTTTTTTTATATAACTCGTTTATAGTGCCATTTAACCTCGAAAATACCAAAATGAAGTGTTTTGTAGGATTGCTTGGTGACCAAGCAAACTTTACGTTTTCTTTATTTTGCGGAAAATCACATTCGTTAGTTCTCAAAAACTCTATAGTTTATCCCACTATAATGTGGAAAGTGCACTTTCATCGATTCACTCATTCTCTCTTTTTGAAAAGTCTCACGAGTTGCAAAAGAGGTAACCATGACCAATTCACATTCGTTCTAGGGTTGTTGTTTTCTATAACTCGTTTATAGTGCCATTTAACCTCGAAAATACCAAAATGAAGTGTTTTGTAGGATTGCTTGGTGACCAAGCAAACTTTACGTTTTCTTTATTTTGCGGAAAATCACATTCGTTAGTGTTCAAAAACTCTATAGTTTATCCCACTATAATGTGGAAAGTCCACTTTCATCGATTCACTCATTTTCTCTTTTTTGAAAATTCTCACGAGTTGCAAAAGAGTTATCCTTGACCAATTCACATTCTTTCTAGGGTTGTTGTTTTCTATAACTCGTTTATAGTGCCATTTAAGCTCGAAAATACCAAAATGAAGTGTTTTGTAGCATTGCTTGGTGACCAAGCAAACTTTACGTTTTCTTTATTTTGCGGAAAATCACATTCGTTAGTGTTCAAAAACTCTATAGTTTATCCCACTATAATGTGGAAAGTGCACTTTCATCGATTCACTCATTCTCTCTTTTTGAAAAGTCTCACGAGTTGCAAAAGAGTTAACCATGACCAATTAACATTCGTTCTAGGGTTGTTGTTTTCTATAACTCGTTTATAGTGCCATTTAACCTCGAAAATACCAAAATGAAGTGTTTTGTAGGATTGCTTGGTGACCAAGCAAACTTTATGTTTTCTTCATTTTGCGGAAAATCACATACGTTAGTTCTCAAAAACTCTATAGTTTATCCCACTATAATGTGGAAAGTGCACTTTCATCGATTCACTCATTCTCTCTTTTTGAAAAGTCTCACGAGTTGCAAAAGAGTTAACCATGACCAATTCACATTCATTCTAGGGTTGTTGTTTTCTATAACTCGTTTATAGTGCCATTTAACCTCGAAAATATCAAAATGAAGTGTTTTGTAGGATTGCTTGGTGACCAAGCAAACTTTACGTTTTCTTTATTTTGCGGAAAATCACATTCGTTAGTGTTCAAAAACTCTATAGTTTATCCCATTATAATGTGGAAAGTGCACTTTCATCGATTCACTCATTCTCTCTTTTTGAAAAGTCTCACGAGTTGCAAAAGAGTTAACCATGACCAATTCACATTCGTTCCAGGGTTGTTGTTTTCTATAACTCGTTTATAGTGCCATTTAACCTCAAAAATACCAAAATGAAGTGTTTTGTAGGATTGCTTGGTGACCAAGCAAACTTTATGTTTTCTTCATTTTGCGGAAAATCACATACGTTAGTTCTCAAAAACTCTATAGTTTATCCCACTATAATGTGGAAAGTACACTTTCATCGATTCACTCATTCTCTCTTTTTGAAAAGTCTCACGAGTTGCAAAAGAGTTAACCATGACCAATTCACATTTGTTCTAGGGTTGTTGTTTTCTATAACTCGTTTATAGTGCCATTTAACCTCGAAAATACCAAAATGAAGTGTTTTGTAGGATTGCTTGGTGACCAAGCAAACTTTACGTTTTCTTTATTTTGCGGAAAATCACATTCGTTAGTGTTCAAAAACTCTATAGTTTATCCCACTATAATGTGGAAAGTACACTTTCATCGATTCACTCATTTTCTCTTTTTGAAAAGTCTCACGAGTTGCAAAAGAGTTATCCATGACTAATTCACATTCTTTCTAGGGTTGTTGTTTTCTATAACTCGTTTATAGTGCCATTTAACCTTGAAAATACCAAAATGAAGTGTTTTGTAGGATTACTTGGTGACCAAGCAAACTTTACGTTTTCTTTATTTTGCGGAAAATCACATTCGTTAGTGTTCAAAAACTCTATAGTTTATCCCACTATAATGTGGAAAGTACACTTTCATCGATTCAGTCATTTTCTCTTTTTGAAAAGTCTCACAGTTGCAAAAGAGTTATCCATGACCAATTCACATTCTTTCTAGGGTTGTTGTTTTCTATAACTCGTTTATAGTGCCATTTAACCTCGAAAATACCAAAATGAAGTGTTTTGTAGGATTGCTTGGTGACCAAGCAAACTTTACGTTTTCTTTATTTTGCGGAAAATCACATTCGTTAGTGTTCAAAAACTCTATAGTTTATCCCACTATAATGTGGAAAGTGCACTTTCATCGATTCACTCATTCTCTCTTTTTGAAAAGTCTCACGAGTTGCAAAAGAGTTAACCATGACCAATTCACATTCGTTCTAGGGTTGTTGTTTTCTATAACTCGTTTATAGTGCCATTTAACCTCGAAAATACCAAAATGAAGTGTTTTGTAGGATTGCTTGGTGACCAAGCAAACTTTATGTTTTATTCATTTTGCGGAAAATCACATACGTTAGTTCTCAAAAACTCTATAGTTTATCCCACTATAATGTGGAAAGTACACTTTCATCGATTCACTCATTCTCTCTTTTTGAAAAGTCTCACGAGTTGCAAAAGAGTTAACCATGACCAATTCACATTTGTTCTAGGGTTGTTGTTTTCTATAACTCGTTTATAGTGCCATTTAACCTCGAAAATACCAAAATGAAGTGTTTTGTAGGTTTGCTTGGTGACCAAGCAAACTTTACGTTTTCTTTATTTTGCGGAAAATCACATTCGTTAGTGTTCAAAAACTCTATAGTTTATCCCACTATAATGTGGAAAGTACAATTTCATCGATTCACTCATTTTCTCTTTTTGAAAAGTCTCACGAGTTGCAAAAGAGTTATCCATGACTAATTCACATTCTTTCTAGGGTTGTTGTTTTCTATAACTCGTTTATAGTGCCATTTAACCTTGAAAATACCAAAATGAAGTGTTTTGTAGGATTACTTGGTGACCAAGCAAACTTTACGTTTTCTTTATTTTGCGGAAAATCACATTCGTTAGTGTTCAAAAACTCTATAGTTTATCCCACTATAATGTGGAAAGTACACTTTCATCGATTCAGTCATTTTCTCTTTTTGAAAAGTCTCACAGTTGCAAAAAAGTTATCCATGACCAATTCACATTCTTTCTAGGGTTGTTGTTTTCTATAACTCGTTTATAGTGCCATTTAACCTCGAAAATACCAAAATGAAGTGTTTTGTAGGATTGCTTGGTGACCAAGCAAACTTTACGTTTTCTTTATTTTGCGGAAAATCACATTCGTTAGTGTTCAAAAACTCTATAGTTTATCCCATTATAATGTGGAAAGTGCACTTTCATCGATTCACTCATTCTCTCTTTTTGAAAAGTTCCACGAGTTGCAAAAGTTACCAAGATCAATTCACATTCGTTCTAGGGTTGTTGTTTTCTATAACTCGTTTATAGTGCCATTTAACCTCAAAAATACCAAAATGAAGTGTTTTGTAGGTTTGCTTGGTGACCAAGCAAACTTTATGTTTTCTTCATTCTGCGGAAAATCACATACGTTAGTTCTCAAAAACTCTATAGTTTATCCCACTATAATGTGGAAAGTACACTTTCATCGATTCACTCATTCTCTCTTTTTGAAAAGTCTCACGAGTTGCAAAAGAGTTAACCATGACCAATTCACATTCGTTCTAGGGTTGTTGTTTTCTATAACTCGTTTATAATGCCATTTAACCCCGAAAATACCAAAATGAAGTGTTTTGTAGGATTGCTTGGTGACCAAGCAAACTTTATGTTTTCTTCATTTTGCGGAAATTTCATACGTTAGTTCTCAAAAACTCTATAGTTTATCCCACTATAATGTGGAAAGTGCAATTTCATCGATTCACTCATTCTCTCTTTTTGAAAAGTTCCACGAGTTGCAAAAGAGTTAACCATGATCAATTCACATTCGTTCTAGGGTTGTTGTTTTCTATAACTCGTTTATAGTGCCATTTCACCTCGAAAATACCAAAATGAAGTGTTTTGTAGGATTGCTTGGTGACCAAGCAAACTTTACATTTTCTTTATTTTGCGGAAAATCACATTCGTTAGTGTTCAAAAACTCTATAGTTTATCCCACTATAATGTGGAAAGTACACTTTCATCGATTCACTCATTTTCTCTTTTTGAAAAGTCTCACGAGTTGCAAAAGAGTTATCCATGACCAATTCACATTCTTTCTAGGGTTGTTGTTTTCTATAACTCGTTTATAGTGCCATTTAACCTCGAAAATACTAAAATGAAGTGTTTTGAAGGATTGCTTGGTGACCAAGCAAACTTTACGTTTTCTTTATTTTGCGGAAAATCACATTCGTTAGTGTTAAAAAACTCTATAGTTTATCCCACTATAATGTGGAAAGTGCACTTTCATCGATTCACTCATTCTCTCTTTTTGAAAAGTCTCACGAGTTGCAAAAGAGTTAACCATGACCAATTCACATTCGTTCTAGGGTTGTTGTTTTCTATAACTCGTTTATAGTGCCATTTAACCTCGAAAATACCAAAATGAAGTGTTTTGTAGGATTGCTTGGTGACCAAGCAAACTTTATGTTTTCTTCATTTTGCGGAAAATCACGTACGTTAGTTCTAAAAAACTCTATAGTTTATCCCACTATAATGTGGAATGTACACTTTCATCGATTCACTCATTTTCTCTTTTTGAAAAGTCTCACGAGTTGCAAAAGAGTTATCCCTGACCAATTCACATTCGTTCTAGGGTTGTTGTTTTCTATAACTCGTTTATAGTGCCATTTAACCTCGAAAATATCAAAATGAAGTGTTTTGTAGGATTGCTTGGTGACCAAGCAAACTTTACGTTTTCTTTATTTTGCGGAAAATCACATTCGTTAGTGTTCAAACACTCTATAGTTTATCCCACTATAATGTGGAAAGTACACTTTCATCGATTCACTCATTTTCTCTTTTTGAAAAGTCTCACGAGTTGCAAAAGAGTTATCCATGACCAATTCACATTCTTTCTTGGGTTGTTGTTTTCTATAACTCGTTTATAGTGCCATTTAACCTCGAAAATACCAAAATGAAGTGTTTTGAAGGATTGCTTGGTGACCAAGCAAACTTTACGTTTTCTTTATTTTGCGGAAAATCACATTCGTTAGTGTTCAAAAACTCTATAGTTTATCCCACTATAATGTGGAAAGTGCACTTTCATCGATTCACTCATTCTCTCTTTTTGAAAAGTCTCACGAGTTGCAAAAGAGTTAACCATGACCAATTCACATTCGTTCTAGGGTTGTTGTTTTCTATAACTCGTTTATAGTGCCATTTAACCTCGAAAATACCAAAATGAAGTGTTTTGTAGGATTGCTTGGTGACCAAGCAAACTTTATGTTTTCTTCATTTTGCGGAAAATCACAAACGTTAGTTCTCAAAAACTCTATAGTTTATCCCACTATAATGTGGAAAGTACACTTTCATCGATTCACTCATTCTCTCCTTTTGAAAAGTCTCACGAGTTGCAAAAGAGTTAACCATGACCAATTCACATTTGTTCTAGGGTTGTTGTTTTCTATAACTCGTTTATAGTGCCATTTAACCTCGAAAATACCAAAATGAAGTGTTTTGTAGGTTTGCTTGGTGACCAAGCAAACTTTACGTTTTCTTTATTTTGCGGAAAATCACATTCGTTAGTGTTCAAAAACTCTATAGTTTATCCCACTATAATGTGGAAAGTACAATTTCATCGATTCACTCATTTTCTCTTTTTGAAAAGTCTCACGAGTTGCAAAAGAGTTATCCATGACTAATTCACATTCTTTCTAGGGTTGTTGTTTTCTATAACTCGTTTATAGTGCCATTTAACCTTGAAAATACCAAAATGAAGTGTTTTGTAGGATTACTTGGTGACCAAGCAAACTTTACGTTTTCTTTATTTTGCGGAAAATCACATTCGTTAGTGTTCAAAAACTCTATAGTTTATCCCACTATAATGTGGAAAGTACACTTTCATCGATTCAGTCATTTTCTCTTTTTGAAAAGTCTCACAGTTGCAAAAGAGTTATCCATGACCAATTCACATTCTTTCTAGGGTTGTTGTTTTCTATAACTCGTTTATAGTGCCATTTAACCTCGAAAATACCAAAATGAAGTGTTTTGTAGGATTGCTTGGTGACCAAGCAAACTTTACGTTTTCTTTATTTTGCGGAAAATCACATTCGTTAGTGTTCAAAAACTCTATAGTTTATCCCATTATAATGTGGAAAGTGCACTTTCATCGATTCACTCATTCTCTCTTTTTGAAAAGTTCCACGAGTTGCAAAAGTGACCAAGATCAATTCACATTCGTTCTAGGGTTGTTGTTTTCTATAACTCGTTTATAGTGCCATTTAACCTCAAAAATACCAAAATGAAGTGTTTTGTAGGTTTGCTTGGTGACCAAGCAAACTTTATGTTTTCTTCATTTTGCGGAAATTTCATACGTTAGTTCTCAAAAACTGTATAGTTTATCCCACTATAATGTGGAAAGTGCAATTTCATCGATTCACTCATTCTCTCTTTTTGAAAAGTTCCACGAGTTGCAAAAGAGTAAACCATGATCAATTCACATTCGTTCTAGGGTTGTTGTTTTCTATAACTCGTTTATAGTGCCATTTCACCTCGAAAATACCAAAATGAAGTGTTTTGTAGGATTGCTTGGTGACCAAGCAAACTTTACATTTTCTTTATTTTGCGGAAAATCACATTCGTTAGTGTTCAAAAACTCTATAGTTTATCCCACTATAATGTGGAAAGTACACTTTCATCGATTCACTCATTCTCTCTTTTTGAAAAGTCTCACGAGTTGCAAAAGAGTTATCCATGACCAATTCACATTCTTTCTAGGGTTGTTGTATTCTATAACTCGTTTATAGTGCCATTTAACCTCGAAAATACCAAAATGAAGTGTTTTGTAGGATTGCTTGGTGACCAAGCAAACTTTACGTTTTCTTTATTTTGCGGAAAATCACATTCGTTAGTGTTCAAAAACTCTATAGTTTATCCCACTATAATGTGGAAAGTGCACTTTCATCGATTCACTCATTCTCTCTTTTTGAAAAGTCTCACGAGTTGCAAAAGAGTTAACCATGACCAATTCACATTCGTTCTAGGGTTGTTTTTTTATATAACTCGTTTATAGTGCCATTTAACCTCGAAAATACCAAAATGAAGTGTTTTGTAGGATTGCTTGGTGACCAAGCAAACTTTACGTTTTCTTTATTTTGCGGAAAATCACATTCGTTAGTTCTCAAAAACTCTATAGTTTATCCCACTATAATGTGGAAAGTGCACTTTCATCGATTCACTCATTCTCTCTTTTTGAAAAGTCTCACGAGTTGCAAAAGAGGTAACCATGACCAATTCACATTCGTTCTAGGGTTGTTGTTTTCTATAACTCGTTTATAGTGCCATTTAACCTCGAAAATACCAAAATGAAGTGTTTTGTAGGATTGCTTGGTGACCAAGCAAACTTTACGTTTTCTTTATTTTGCGGAAAATCACATTCGTTAGTGTTCAAAAACTCTATAGTTTATCCCACTATAATGTGGAAAGTCCACTTTCATCGATTCACTCATTTTCTCTTTTTTGAAAATTCTCACGAGTTGCAAAAGAGTTATCCTTGACCAATTCACATTCTTTCTAGGGTTGTTGTTTTCTATAACTCGTTTATAGTGCCATTTAAGCTCGAAAATACCAAAATGAAGTGTTTTGTAGCATTGCTTGGTGACCAAGCAAACTTTACGTTTTCTTTATTTTGCGGAAAATCACATTCGTTAGTGTTCAAAAACTCTATAGTTTATCCCACTATAATGTGGAAAGTGCACTTTCATCGATTCACTCATTCTCTCTTTTTGAAAAGTCTCACGAGTTGCAAAAGAGTTAACCATGACCAATTAACATTCGTTCTAGGGTTGTTGTTTTCTATAACTCGTTTATAGTGCCATTTAACCTCGAAAATACCAAAATGAAGTGTTTTGTAGGATTGCTTGGTGACCAAGCAAACTTTATGTTTTCTTCATTTTGCGGAAAATCACATACGTTAGTTCTCAAAAACTCTATAGTTTATCCCACTATAATGTGGAAAGTGCACTTTCATCGATTCACTCATTCTCTCTTTTTGAAAAGTCTCACGAGTTGCAAAAGAGTTAACCATGACCAATTCACATTCATTCTAGGGTTGTTGTTTTCTATAACTCGTTTATAGTGCCATTTAACCTCGAAAATATCAAAATGAAGTGTTTTGTAGGATTGCTTGGTGACCAAGCAAACTTTACGTTTTCTTTATTTTGCGGAAAATCACATTCGTTAGTGTTCAAAAACTCTATAGTTTATCCCATTATAATGTGGAAAGTGCACTTTCATCGATTCACTCATTCTCTCTTTTTGAAAAGTCTCACGAGTTGCAAAAGAGTTAACCATGACCAATTCACATTCGTTCCAGGGTTGTTGTTTTCTATAACTCGTTTATAGTGCCATTTAACCTCAAAAATACCAAAATGAAGTGTTTTGTAGGATTGCTTGGTGACCAAGCAAACTTTATGTTTTCTTCATTTTGCGGAAAATCACATACGTTAGTTCTCAAAAACTCTATAGTTTATCCCACTATAATGTGGAAAGTACACTTTCATCGATTCACTCATTCTCTCTTTTTGAAAAGTCTCACGAGTTGCAAAAGAGTTAACCATGACCAATTCACATTTGTTCTAGGGTTGTTGTTTTCTATAACTCGTTTATAGTGCCATTTAACCTCGAAAATACCAAAATGAAGTGTTTTGTAGGATTGCTTGGTGACCAAGCAAACTTTACGTTTTCTTTATTTTGCGGAAAATCACATTCGTTAGTGTTCAAAAACTCTATAGTTTATCCCACTATAATGTGGAAAGTACACTTTCATCGATTCACTCATTTTCTCTTTTTGAAAAGTCTCACGAGTTGCAAAAGAGTTATCCATGACTAATTCACATTCTTTCTAGGGTTGTTGTTTTCTATAACTCGTTTATAGTGCCATTTAACCTTGAAAATACCAAAATGAAGTGTTTTGTAGGATTACTTGGTGACCAAGCAAACTTTACGTTTTCTTTATTTTGCGGAAAATCACATTCGTTAGTGTTCAAAAACTCTATAGTTTATCCCACTATAATGTGGAAAGTACACTTTCATCGATTCAGTCATTTTCTCTTTTTGAAAAGTCTCACAGTTGCAAAAGAGTTATCCATGACCAATTCACATTCTTTCTAGGGTTGTTGTTTTCTATAACTCGTTTATAGTGCCATTTAACCTCGAAAATACCAAAATGAAGTGTTTTGTAGGATTGCTTGGTGACCAAGCAAACTTTACGTTTTCTTTATTTTGCGGAAAATCACATTCGTTAGTGTTCAAAAACTCTATAGTTTATCCCACTATAATGTGGAAAGTGCACTTTCATCGATTCACTCATTCTCTCTTTTTGAAAAGTCTCACGAGTTGCAAAAGAGTTAACCATGACCAATTCACATTCGTTCTAGGGTTGTTGTTTTCTATAACTCGTTTATAGTGCCATTTAACCTCGAAAATACCAAAATGAAGTGTTTTGTAGGATTGCTTGGTGACCAAGCAAACTTTATGTTTTCTTCATTTTGCGGAAAATCACATACGTTAGTTCTCAAAAACTCTATAGTTTATCCCACTATAATGTGGAAAGTACACTTTCATCGATTCACTCATTCTCTCTTTTTGAAAAGTCTCACGAGTTGCAAAAGAGTTAACCATGACCAATTCACATTTGTTCTAGGGTTGTTGTTTTCTATAACTCGTTTATAGTGCCATTTAACCTCGAAAATACCAAAATGAAGTGTTTTGTAGGTTTGCTTGGTGACCAAGCAAACTTTACGTTTTCTTTATTTTGCGGAAAATCACATTCGTTAGTGTTCAAAAACTCTATAGTTTATCCCACTATAATGTGGAAAGTACAATTTCATCGATTCACTCATTTTCTCTTTTTGAAAAGTCTCACGAGTTGCAAAAGAGTTATCCATGACTAATTCACATTCTTTCTAGGGTTGTTGTTTTCTATAACTCGTTTATAGTGCCATTTAACCTTGAAAATACCAAAATGAAGTGTTTTGTAGGATTACTTGGTGACCAAGCAAACTTTACGTTTTCTTTATTTTGCGGAAAATCACATTCGTTAGTGTTCAAAAACTCTATAGTTTATCCCACTATAATGTGGAAAGTACACTTTCATCGATTCAGTCATTTTCTCTTTTTGAAAAGTCTCACAGTTGCAAAAGAGTTATCCATGACCAATTCACATTCTTTCTAGGGTTGTTGTTTTCTATAACTCGTTTATAGTGCCATTTAACCTCGAAAATACCAAAATGAAGTGTTTTGTAGGATTGCTTGGTGACCAAGCAAACTTTACGTTTTCTTTATTTTGCGGAAAATCACATTCGTTAGTGTTCAAAAACTCTATAGTTTATCCCATTATAATGTGGAAAGTGCACTTTCATCGATTCACTCATTCTCTCTTTTTGAAAAGTTCCACGAGTTGCAAAAGTTACCAAGATCAATTCACATTCGTTCTAGGGTTGTTGTTTTCTATAACTCGTTTATAGTGCCATTTAACCTCAAAAATACCAAAATGAAGTGTTTTGTAGGTTTGCTTGGTGACCAAGCAAACTTTATGTTTTCTTCATTCTGCGGAAAATCACATACGTTAGTTCTCAAAAACTCTATAGTTTATCCCACTATAATGTGGAAAGTACACTTTCATCGATTCACTCATTCTCTCTTTTTGAAAAGTCTCACGAGTTGCAAAAGAGTTAACCATGACCAATTCACATTCGTTCTAGGGTTGTTGTTTTCTATAACTCGTTTATAATGCCATTTAACCCCGAAAATACCAAAATGAAGTGTTTTGTAGGATTGCTTGGTGACCAAGCAAACTTTATGTTTTCTTCATTTTGCGGAAATTTCATACGTTAGTTCTCAAAAACTCTATAGTTTATCCCACTATAATGTGGAAAGTGCAATTTCATCGATTCACTCATTCTCTCTTTTTGAAAAGTTCCACGAGTTGCAAAAGAGTTAACCATGATCAATTCACATTCGTTCTAGGGTTGTTGTTTTCTATAACTCGTTTATAGTGCCATTTCACCTCGAAAATACCAAAATGAAGTGTTTTGTAGGATTGCTTGGTGACCAAGCAAACTTTACATTTTCTTTATTTTGCGGAAAATCACATTCGTTAGTGTTCAAAAACTCTATAGTTTATCCCACTATAATGTGGAAAGTACACTTTCATCGATTCACTCATTTTCTCTTTTTGAAAAGTCTCACGAGTTGCAAAAGAGTTATCCATGACCAATTCACATTCTTTCTAGGGTTGTTGTTTTCTATAACTCGTTTATAGTGCCATTTAACCTCGAAAATACTAAAATGAAGTGTTTTGAAGGATTGCTTGGTGACCAAGCAAACTTTACGTTTTCTTTATTTTGCGGAAAATCACATTCGTTAGTGTTAAAAAACTCTATAGTTTATCCCACTATAATGTGGAAAGTGCACTTTCATCGATTCACTCATTCTCTCTTTTTGAAAAGTCTCACGAGTTGCAAAAGAGTTAACCATGACCAATTCACATTCGTTCTAGGGTTGTTGTTTTCTATAACTCGTTTATAGTGCCATTTAACCTCGAAAATACCAAAATGAAGTGTTTTGTAGGATTGCTTGGTGACCAAGCAAACTTTATGTTTTCTTCATTTTGCGGAAAATCACGTACGTTAGTTCTCAAAAACTCTATAGTTTATCCCACTATAATGTGGAATGTACACTTTCATCGATTCACTCATTTTCTCTTTTTGAAAAGTCTCACGAGTTGCAAAAGAGTTATCCCTGACCAATTCACATTCGTTCTAGGGTTGTTGTTTTCTATAACTCGTTTATAGTGCCATTTAACCTCGAAAATATCAAAATGAAGTGTTTTGTAGGATTGCTTGGTGACCAAGCAAACTTTACGTTTTCTTTATTTTGCGGAAAATCACATTCGTTAGTGTTCAAACACTCTATAGTTTATCCCACTATAATGTGGAAAGTACACTTTCATCGATTCACTCATTTTCTCTTTTTGAAAAGTCTCACGAGTTGCAAAAGAGTTATCCATGACCAATTCACATTCTTTCTTGGGTTGTTGTTTTCTATAACTCGTTTATAGTGCCATTTAACCTCGAAAATACCAAAATGAAGTGTTTTGAAGGATTGCTTGGTAACCAAGCAAACTTTACGTTTTCTTTATTTTGCGGAAAATCACATTCGTTAGTGTTCAAAAACTCTATAGTTTATCCCACTATAATGTGGAAAGTGCACTTTCATCGATTCACTCATTCTCTCTTTTTGAAAAGTCTCACGAGTTGCAAAAGAGTTAACCATGACCAATTCACATTCGTTCTAGGGTTGTTGTTTTCTATAACTCGTTTATAGTGCCATTTAACCTCGAAAATACCAAAATGAAGTGTTTTGTAGGATTGCTTGGTGACCAAGCAAACTTTATGTTTTCTTCATTTTGCGGAAAATCACAAACGTTAGTTCTCAAAAACTCTATAGTTTATCCCACTATAATGTGGAAAGTACACTTTCATCGATTCACTCATTCTCTCCTTTTGAAAAGTCTCACGAGTTGCAAAAGAGTTAACCATGACCAATTCACATTTGTTCTAGGGTTGTTGTTTTCTATAACTCGTTTATAGTGCCATTTAACCTCGAAAATACCAAAATGAAGTGTTTTGTAGGTTTGCTTGGTGACCAAGCAAACTTTACGTTTTCTTTATTTTGCGGAAAATCACATTCGTTAGTGTTCAAAAACTCTATAGTTTATCCCACTATAATGTGGAAAGTACAATTTCATCGATTCACTCATTTTCTCTTTTTGAAAAGTCTCACGAGTTGCAAAAGAGTTATCCATGACTAATTCACATTCTTTCTAGGGTTGTTGTTTTCTATAACTCGTTTATAGTGCCATTTAACCTTGAAAATACCAAAATGAAGTGTTTTGTAGGATTACTTGGTGACCAAGCAAACTTTACGTTTTCTTTATTTTGCGGAAAATCACATTCGTTAGTGTTCAAAAACTCTATAGTTTATCCCACTATAATGTGGAAAGTACACTTTCATCGATTCAGTCATTTTCTCTTTTTGAAAAGTCTCACAGTTGCAAAAGAGTTATCCATGACCAATTCACATTCTTTCTAGGGTTGTTGTTTTCTATAACTCGTTTATAGTGCCATTTAACCTCGAAAATACCAAAATGAAGTGTTTTGTAGGATTGCTTGGTGACCAAGCAAACTTTACGTTTTCTTTATTTTGCGGAAAATCACATTCGTTAGTGTTCAAAAACTCTATAGTTTATCCCATTATAATGTGGAAAGTGCACTTTCATCGATTCACTCATTCTCTCTTTTTGAAAAGTTCCACGAGTTGCAAAAGTGACCAAGATCAATTCACATTCGTTCTAGGGTTGTTGTTTTCTATAACTCGTTTATAGTGCCATTTAACCTCAAAAATACCAAAATGAAGTGTTTTGTAGGTTTGCTTGGTGACCAAGCAAACTTTATGTTTTCTTCATTCTGCGGAAAATCACATACGTTAGTTCTCAAAAACTCTATAGTTTATCCCACTATAATGTGGAAAGTACACTTTCATCGATTCACTCATTCTCTCTTTTTGAAAAGTCTCACGAGTTGCAAAAGAGTTAACCATGACCAATTCACATTCGTTCTAGGGTTGTTGTTTTCTATAACTCGTTTATAGTGCCATTTAACCCCGAAAATACCAAAATGAAGTGTTTTGTAGGATTGCTTGGTGACCAAGCAAACTTTATGTTTTCTTCATTTTGCGGAAATTTCATACGTTAGTTCTCAAAAACTCTATAGTTTATCCCACTATAATGTGGAAAGTGCAATTTCATCGATTCACTCATTCTCTCTTTTTGAAAAGTTCCACGAGTTGCAAAAGAGTTAACCATGATCAATTCACATTCGTTCTAGGGTTGTTGTTTTCTATAACTCGTTTATAGTGCCATTTCACCTCGAAAATACCATAATGAAGTGTTTTGTAGGATTGCTTGGTGACCAAGCAAACTTTACATTTTCTTTATTTTGCGGAAAATCACATTCGTTAGTGTTCAAAAACTCTATAGTTTATCCCACTATAATGTGGAAAGTACACTTTCATCGATTCACTCATTTTCTCTTTTTGAAAAGTCTCACGAGTTGCAAAAGAGTTATCCATGACCAATTCACATTCGTTTTCTTTATTTTGCGGAAAATCACATTCGTTAGTGTTCAAAAACTCTATAGTTTATCCCATTATAATGTGGAAAGTGCACTTTCATCGATTCACTCATTCTCTCTTTTTGAAAAGTTCCACGAGTTGCAAAAGTGACCAAGATCAATTCACATTCGTTCTAGGGTTGTTGTTTTCTATAACTCGTTTATAGTGCCATTTAACCTCAAAAATACCAAAATGAAGTGTTTTGTAGGTTTGCTTGGTGACCAAGCAAACTTTATGTTTTCTTCATTCTGCGGAAAATCACATACGTTAGTTCTCAAAAACTCTATAGTTTATCCCACTATAATGTGGAAAGTACACTTTCATCGATTCACTCATTCTCTCTTTTTGAAAAGTCTCACGAGTTGCAAAAGAGTTAACCATGACCAATTCACATTCGTTCTAGGGTTGTTGTTTTCTATAACTCGTTTATAATGCCATTTAACCCCGAAAATACCAAAATGAAGTGTTTTGTAGGATTGCTTGGTGACCAAGCAAACTTTATGTTTTCTTCATTTTGCGGAAATTTCATACGTTAGTTCTCAAAAACTCTATAGTTTATCCCACTATAATGTGGAAAGTGCAATTTCATCGATTCACTCATTCTCTCTTTTTGAAAAGTTCCACGAGTTGCAAAAGAGTTAACCATGATCAATTCACATTCGTTCTAGGGTTGTTGTTTTCTATAACTCGTTTATAGTGCCATTTCACCTCGAAAATACCAAAATGAAGTGTTTTGTAGGATTGCTTGGTGACCAAGCAAACTTTACATTTTCTTTATTTTGCGGAAAATCACATTCGTTAGTGTTCAAAAACTCTATAGTTTATCCCACTATAATGTGGAAAGTACACTTTCATCGATTCACTCATTTTCTCTTTTTGAAAAGTCTCACGAGTTGCAAAAGAGTTATCCATGACCAATTCACATTCTTTCTAGGGTTGTTGTTTTCTATAACTCGTTTATAGTGCCATTTAACCTCGAAAATACTAAAATGAAGTGTTTTGAAGGATTGCTTGGTGACCAAGCAAACTTTACGTTTTCTTTATTTTGCGGAAAATCACATTCGTTAGTGTTAAAAAACTCTATAGTTTATCCCACTATAATGTGGAAAGTGCACTTTCATCGATTCACTCATTCTCTCTTTTTGAAAAGTCTCACGAGTTGCAAAAGAGTTAACCATGACCAATTCACATTCGTTCTAGGGTTGTTGTTTTCTATAACTCGTTTATAGTGCCATTTAACCTCGAAAATACCAAAATGAAGTGTTTTGTAGGATTGCTTGGTGACCAAGCAAACTTTATGTTTTCTTCATTTTGCGGAAAATCACGTACGTTAGTTCTCAAAAACTCTATAGTTTATCCCACTATAATGTGGAATGTACACTTTCATCGATTCACTCATTTTCTCTTTTTGAAAAGTCTCACGAGTTGCAAAAGAGTTATCCCTGACCAATTCACATTCGTTCTAGGGTTGTTGTTTTCTATAACTCGTTTATAGTGCCATTTAACCTCGAAAATATCAAAATGAAGTGTTTTGTAGGATTGCTTGGTGACCAAGCAAACTTTACGTTTTCTTTATTTTGCGGAAAATCACATTCGTTAGTGTTCAAACACTCTATAGTTTATCCCACTATAATGTGGAAAGTACACTTTCATCGATTCACTCATTTTCTCTTTTTGAAAAGTCTCACGAGTTGCAAAAGAGTTATCCATGACCAATTCACATTCTTTCTTGGGTTGTTGTTTTCTATAACTCGTTTATAGTGCCATTTAACCTCGAAAATACCAAAATGAAGTGTTTTGAAGGATTGCTTGGTGACCAAGCAAACTTTACGTTTTCTTTATTTTGCGGAAAATCACATTCGTTAGTGTTCAAAAACTCTATAGTTTATCCCACTATAATGTGGAAAGTGCACTTTCATCGATTCACTCATTCTCTCTTTTTGAAAAGTCTCACGAGTTGCAAAAGAGTTAACCATGACCAATTCACATTCGTTCTAGGGTTGTTGTTTTCTATAACTCGTTTATAGTGCCATTTAACCTCGAAAATACCAAAATGAAGTGTTTTGTAGGATTGCTTGGTGACCAAGCAAACTTTATGTTTTCTTCATTTTGCGGAAAATCACAAACGTTAGTTCTCAAAAACTCTATAGTTTATCCCACTATAATGTGGAAAGTACACTTTCATCGATTCACTCATTCTCTCCTTTTGAAAAGTCTCACGAGTTGCAAAAGAGTTAACCATGACCAATTCACATTTGTTCTAGGGTTGTTGTTTTCTATAACTCGTTTATAGTGCCATTTAACCTCGAAAATACCAAAATGAAGTGTTTTGTAGGTTTGCTTGGTGACCAAGCAAACTTTACGTTTTCTTTATTTTGCGGAAAATCACATTCGTTAGTGTTCAAAAACTCTATAGTTTATCCCACTATAATGTGGAAAGTACAATTTCATCGATTCACTCATTTTCTCTTTTTGAAAAGTCTCACGAGTTGCAAAAGAGTTATCCATGACTAATTCACATTCTTTCTAGGGTTGTTGTTTTCTATAACTCGTTTATAGTGCCATTTAACCTTGAAAATACCAAAATGAAGTGTTTTGTAGGATTACTTGGTGACCAAGCAAACTTTACGTTTTCTTTATTTTGCGGAAAATCACATTCGTTAGTGTTCAAAAACTCTATAGTTTATCCCACTATAATGTGGAAAGTACACTTTCATCGATTCAGTCATTTTCTCTTTTTGAAAAGTCTCACAGTTGCAAAAGAGTTATCCATGACCAATTCACATTCTTTCTAGGGTTGTTGTTTTCTATAACTCGTTTATAGTGCCATTTAACCTCGAAAATACCAAAATGAAGTGTTTTGTAGGATTGCTTGGTGACCAAGCAAACTTTACGTTTTCTTTATTTTGCGGAAAATCACATTCGTTAGTGTTCAAAAACTCTATAGTTTATCCCATTATAATGTGGAAAGTGCACTTTCATCGATTCACTCATTCTCTCTTTTTGAAAAGTTCCACGAGTTGCAAAAGTGACCAAGATCAATTCACATTCGTTCTAGGGTTGTTGTTTTCTATAACTCGTTTATAGTGCCATTTAACCTCAAAAATACCAAAATGAAGTGTTTTGTAGGTTTGCTTGGTGACCAAGCAAACTTTATGTTTTCTTCATTCTGCGGAAAATCACATACGTTAGTTCTCAAAAACTCTATAGTTTATCCCACTATAATGTGGAAAGTACACTTTCATCGATTCACTCATTCTCTCTTTTTGAAAAGTCTCACGAGTTGCAAAAGAGTTAACCATGACCAATTCACATTCGTTCTAGGGTTGTTGTTTTCTATAACTCGTTTATAGTGCCATTTAACCCCGAAAATACCAAAATGAAGTGTTTTGTAGGATTGCTTGGTGACCAAGCAAACTTTATGTTTTCTTCATTTTGCGGAAATTTCATACGTTAGTTCTCAAAAACTCTATAGTTTATCCCACTATAATGTGGAAAGTGCAATTTCATCGATTCACTCATTCTCTCTTTTTGAAAAGTTCCACGAGTTGCAAAAGAGTTAACCATGATCAATTCACATTCGTTCTAGGGTTGTTGTTTTCTATAACTCGTTTATAGTGCCATTTCACCTCGAAAATACCATAATGAAGTGTTTTGTAGGATTGCTTGGTGACCAAGCAAACTTTACATTTTCTTTATTTTGCGGAAAATCACATTCGTTAGTGTTCAAAAACTCTATAGTTTATCCCACTATAATGTGGAAAGTACACTTTCATCGATTCACTCATTTTCTCTTTTTGAAAAGTCTCACGAGTTGCAAAAGAGTTATCCATGACCAATTCACATTCGTTTTCTTTATTTTGCGGAAAATCACATTCGTTAGTGTTCAAAAACTCTATAGTTTATCCCATTATAATGTGGAAAGTGCACTTTCATCGATTCACTCATTCTCTCTTTTTGAAAAGTTCCACGAGTTGCAAAAGTGACCAAGATCAATTCACATTCGTTCTAGGGTTGTTGTTTTCTATAACTCGTTTATAGTGCCATTTAACCTCAAAAATACCAAAATGAAGTGTTTTGTAGGTTTGCTTGGTGACCAAGCAAACTTTATGTTTTCTTCATTCTGCGGAAAATCACATACGTTAGTTCTCAAAAACTCTATAGTTTATCCCACTATAATGTGGAAAGTACACTTTCATCGATTCACTCATTCTCTCTTTTTGAAAAGTCTCACGAGTTGCAAAAGAGTTAACCATGACCAATTCACATTCGTTCTAGGGTTGTTGTTTTCTATAACTCGTTTATAGTGCCATTGAACCCCGAAAATACCAAAATGAAGTGTTTTGTAGGATTGCTTGGTGACCAAGCAAACTTTATGTTTTCTTCATTTTGCGGAAATTTCATACGTTAGTTCTCAAAAACTCTATAGTTTATCCCACTATAATGTGGAAAGTGCAATTTCATCGATTCACTCATTCTCTCTTTTTGAAAAGTTCCACGAGTTGCAAAAGAGTTAACCATGATCAATTCACATTCGTTCTAGGGTTGTTGTTTTCTATAACTCGTTTATAGTGCCATTTCACCTCGAAAATACCATAATGAAGTGTTTTGTAGGATTGCTTGGTGACCAAGCAAACTTTACATTTTCTTTATTTTGCGGAAAATCACATTCGTTAGTGTTCAAAAACTCTATAGTTTATCCCACTATAATGTGGAAAGTACACTTTCATCGATTCACTCATTTTCTCTTTTTGAAAAGTCTCACGAGTTGCAAAAGAGTTATCCATGACCAATTCACATTCGTTCTAGGGTTGTTGTTTTCTATAACTCGTTTATAGTGCCATTTAACCTCGAAAATATCAAAATGAAGTGTTTTGTAGGATTGCTTGGTGACCAAGCAAACTTTACGTTTTCTTTATTTTGCGGAAAATCACATTCGTTAGTGTTCAAACACTCCATAGTTTATCCCACTATAATGTGGAAAGTACACTTTCATCGATTCACTCATTTTCTCTTTTTGAAAAGTCTCACGAGTTGCAAAAGAGTTATCCATGACCAATTCACATTCTTTCTAGGGTTGTTGTTTTCTATAACTCGTTTATAGTGCCATTTAACCTCGAAAATACCAAAATGAAGTGTTTTGAAGGATTGCTTGGTGACCAAGCAAACTTTACGTTTTCTTTATTTTGCGGAAAATCACATTCGTTAGTGTTCAAAAACTCTATAGTTTATCCCACTATAATGTGGAAAGTGCACTTTCATCGATTCACTCATTCTCTCTTTTTGAAAAGTCTCACGAGTTGCAAAAGAGTTAACCATGACCAATTCACATTCGTTCTAGGGTTGTTGTTTTCTATAACTCGTTTATAGTGCCATTTAACCTCGAAAATACCAAAATGAAGTGTTTTGTAGGATTGCTTGGTGACCAAGCAAACTTTACGTTTTCTTTATTTTGCGGAAAATCACATTCGTTAGTGTTCAAAAACTCTATAGTTTATCCCATTATAATGTGAAAAGTGCACTTTCATCGATTCACTCATTCTCTCTTTTTGAAAAGTTCCACGAGTTGCAAAAGTGACCAAGATCAATTCACATTCGTTCTAGGGTTGTTGTTTTCTATAACTCGTTTATAGTGCCATTTAACCTCGAAAATACCAAAATGAAGTGTTTTGTAGGATTGCTTGGTGACCAAGCAAACTTTACATTTTCTTTATTTTGCGGAAAATCACATTCGTTAGTGTTCAAAAACTCTATAGTTTATCCCACTATAATGTGGAAAGTACACTTTCATCGATTCACTCATTTTCTCTTTTTGAAAAGTCACACGAGTTGCAAAAGAGTTATCCATGACCAATTCACATTCGTTCTAGGGTTGTTGTTTTCTATAACTCGTTTATAGTGCCATTTAACCTCGAAAATATCAAAATGAAGTGTTTTGTAGGATTGCTTGGTGACCAAGCAAACTTTACGTTTTCTTTATTTTGCGGAAAATCACATTCGTTAGTGTTCAAAAACTCTATAGTTTATCCCATTATAATGTGGAAAGTGCACTTTCATCGATTCACTCATTCTCTCTTTTTGAAAAGTTCCACGAGTTGCAAAAGTGACCAAGATCAATTCACATTCGTTCTAGGGTTGTTGTTTTCTATAACTCGTTTATAGTGCCATTTAACCTCGAAAATACCAAAATGAAGTGTTTTGTAGGATTGCTTGGTGACCAAGCAAACTTTACATTTTCTTTATTTTGCGGAAAATCACATTCGTTATTGTTCAAAAACTCTATAGTTTATCCCACTATAATGTGGAAACTACACTTTCATCGATTCAGTCATTTTCTCTTTTTGAAAAGTCTCACGAGTTGCAAAAGAGTTATCCATGACCAATTCACATTCTTTCTAGGGTTGTTGTTTTCTATAACTCGTTTATAGTGCCATTTAACCTCGAAAATACCAAAATGAAGTGTTTTGTAGGATTGCTTGGTGACCAAGCAAACTTTACGTTTTCTTTATTTTGCGGAAAATCACATACGTTAGTTCTCAAAAACTCTATAGTTTATCCCACTATAATGTGGAAAGTACACTTTCATCGATTCACTCATTCTCTCTTTTTGAAAAGTCTCACGAGTTGCAAAAGAGTTAACCATGACCAATTCACATTCGTTCTAGGGTTGCTGTTTTCTATAACTCGTTTATAGTGCCATTTAACCTCGAAAATACCAAAATGAAGTGTTTTGTAGGATTGCTTGGTGACCAAGCAAACTTTACATTTTCTTTATTTTGCGGAAAATCACATTCGTTAGTGTTCAAAAACTCTATAGTTTATCCCACTATAATGTGGAAAGTACACTTTCATCGATTCACTCATTTTCTCTTTTTGAAAAGTCACACGAGTTGCAAAAGAGTTATCCATGACCAATTCACATTCGTTCTAGGGTTGTTGTTTTCTATAACTCATTTATAGTGCCATTTAACCTCAAAAATATCAAAATGAAGTGTTTTGTAGGATTGCTTGGTGACCAAGCAAACTTTACGTTTTCTTTATTTTGCGGAAAATCACATTCGTTAGTGTTCAAAAACTCTATAGTTTATCCCATTATAATGTGGAAAGTGCACTTTCATCGATTCACTCATTCTCTCTTTTTGAAAAGTTCCACGAGTTGCAAAAGTGACCAAGATCAATTCACATTCGTTCTAGGGTTGTTGTTTTCTATAACTCGTTTATAGTGCCATTTAACCTCGAAAATACCAAAATGAAGTGTTTTGTAGGATTGCTTGGTGACCAAGCAAACTTTACATTTACTTTATTTTGCGGAAAATCACATTCGTTAGTGTTCAAAAACTCTATAGTTTATCCCACTATAATGTGGAAACTACACTTTCATCGATTCACTCATTTTCTCTTTTTGAAAAGTCTCACGAGTTGCAAAAGAGTTATCCATGACCAATTCACATTCTTTCTAGGGTTGGTGTATTCTATAACTCGTTTATAGTGCCATTTAACCTCGAAAATACCAAAATGAAGTGTTTTGTAGGATTGCTTGGTGACCAAGCAAACTTTACGCTTTCTTTATTTTGCGGAAAATCACATTCGTTAGTGTTCAAAAACTCTATAGTTTATCCCACTATAATGTGGAAAGTACACTTTCATCGATTCACTCATTCTCTCTTTTTGAAAAGTCTCACGAGTTGCAAAAGAGTTAACCATGACCAATTCACATTTGTTCTAGGGTTGTTGTTTTCTATAACTCGTTTATAGTGCCATTTAACCTCGAAAATACCAAAATGAAGTGTTTTGTAGGATTGCTTGGTGACCAAGCAAACTTTACGTTTTCTTTATTTTGCGGAAAATCACATTCGTTAGTGTTCAAAAACTCTATAGTTTATCCCACTATAATGTGGAAAGTACACTTTCATCGATTCACTCATTTTCTCTTTTTGAAAAGTCTCACGAGTTGCAAAAGAGTTATCCATGACTAATTCACATTCTTTCTAGGGTTGTTGTTTTCTATAACTCGTTTACAGTGCCATTTAACCTCGAAAATACCAAAATGAAGTGTTTTGTAGGATTGCTTGGTGACCAAGCAAACTTTACGTTTTCTTTATTTTGCGGAAAATCACATTCGTTAGTGTTCAAAAACTCTATAGTTTATCCCACTATAATGTGGAAAGTACACTTTCATCGATTCAGTCATTTTCTCTTTTTGAAAAGTCTCACGAGTTGCAAAAGAGTTATCCATGACCAATTCACATTCTTTCTAGGGTTGTTGTTTTCTATAACTCGTTTATAGTGCCATTTAACCTCGAAAATACCAAAATGAAGTGTTTTGTAGGATTGCTTGGTGACCAAGCAAACTTTACGTTTTCTTTATTTTGCGGAAAATCACATTCGTTAGTGTTCAAAAACTCTATAGTTTATCCCACTATAATGTGGAAAGTACACTTTCATCGATTCACTCATTCTCTCTTTTTGAAAAGTCTCACGAGTTGCAAAAGAGTTAACCATGACCAATTCACATTCGTTCTAGGGTTGCTGTTTTCTATAACTCGTTTATAGTGCCATTTAACCTCGAAAATACCAAAATGAAGTGTTTTGTAGGATTGCTTGGTGACCAAGCAAACTTTACATTTTCTTTATTTTGCGGAAAATCACATTCGTTAGTGTTCAAAAACTCTATAGTTTATCCCACTATAATGTGGAAAGTACACTTTCATCGATTCACTCATTTTCTCTTTTTGAAAAGTCACACGAGTTGCAAAAGAGTTATCCATGACCAATTCACATTCGTTCTAGGGTTGTTGTTTTCTATAACTCATTTATAGTGCCATTTAACCTCAAAAATATCAAAATGAAGTGTTTTGTAGGATTGCTTGGTGACGAAGCAAACTTTACGTTTTCTTTATTTTGCGGAAAATCACATTCGTTAGTGTTCAAAAACTCTATAGTTTATCCCATTATAATGTGGAAAGTGCACTTTCATCGATTCACTCATTCTCTCTTTTTGAAAAGTTCCACGAGTTGCAAAAGTGACCAAGATCAATTCACATTCGTTCTAGGGTTGTTGTTTTCTATAACTCGTTTATAGTGCCATTTAACCTCGAAAATACCAAAATGAAGTGTTTTGTAGGATTGCTTGGTGACCAAGCAAACTTTACATTTTCTTTATTTTGCGGAAAATCACATTCGTTAGTGTTCAAAAACTCTATAGTTTATCCCACTATAATGTGGAAACTACACTTTCATCGATTCACTCATTTTCTCGTTTTGAAAAGTCTCACGAGTTGCAAAAGAGTTATCCATGACCAATTCACATTCTTTCTAGGGTTGGTGTATTCTATAACTCGTTTATAGTGCCATTTAACCTCGAAAATACCAAAATGAAGTGTTTTGTAGGATTGCTTGGTGACCAAGCAAACTTTACGCTTTCTTTATTTTGCGGAAAATCACATTCGTTAGTGTTCAAAAACTCTATAGTTTATCCCACTATAATGTGGAAAGTACACTTTCATCGATTCACTCATTTTCTCTTTTTGAAAAGTCTCACGAGTTGCAAAAGAGTTATCCATGACTAATTCACATTCTTTCTAGGGTTGTTGTTTTCTATAACTCGTTTACAGTGCCATTTAACCTCGAAAATACCAAAATGAAGTGTTTTGTAGGATTGCTTGGTGACCAAGCAAACTTTACGTTTTCTTTATTTTGCGGAAAATCACATTCGTTAGTGTTCAAAAACTCTATAGTTTATCCCACTATAATGTGGAAAGTACACTTTCATCGATTCAGTCATTTTCTCTTTTTGAAAAGTCTCACGAGTTGCAAAAGAGTTATCCATGACCAATTCACATTCTTTCTAGGGTTGTTGTTTTCTATAACTCGTTTATAGTGCCATTTAACCTCGAAAATACCAAAATGAAGTGTTTTGTAGGATTGCTTGGTGACCAAGCAAACTTTACGTTTTCTTTATTTTGCGGAAAATCACATTCGTTAGTGTTCAAAAACTCTATAGTTTATTCCACTATAATGTGGAAAGTACACTTTCATCGATTCACTCATTCTCTCTTTTTGAAAAGTCTCACGAGTTGCAAAAGAGTTAACCATGACCAATTCACATTCGTTCTAGGGTTGTTGTTTTCTATAACTCGTTTATAGTGCCATTTAACCTCGAAAATACCAAAATGAAGTGTTTTGTAGGATTGCTTGGTGACCAAGCAAACTTTACGCTTTCTTTATTTTGCGGAAAATCACATTCGTTAGTGTTCAAAAACTCTATAGTTTATCTCACTATAATGTGGAAAGTACACTTTCATCGATTCACTCATTCTCTCTTTTTGAAAAGTCTCACGAGTTGCAAAAGAGTTAACCATGACCAATTCACATTTGTTCTAGGGTTGTTGTTTTCTATAACTCGTTTATAGTGCCATTTAACCTCGAAAATACCAAAATGAAGTGTTTTGTAGGATTGCTTGGTGACCAAGCAAACTTTACGTTTTCTTTATTTTGCGGAAAATCACATTCGTTAGTGTTCAAAAACTCTATAGTTTATCCCACTATAATGTGGAAAGTACACTTTCATCGATTCACTCATTCTCTCTTTTTGAAAAGTCTCACGAGTTGCAAAAGAGTTAACCATGACCAATTCACATTCGTTCTAGGGTTATTGTTTTCTATAACTCGTTTATAGTGCCATTTAACCTCGAAAATACCAAAATGAAGTGTTTTGTAGGATTGCTTGGTGACCAAGCAAACTTTACGCTTTCTTTATTTTGCGGAAAATCACATTCGTTAGTGTTCAAAAACTCTATAGTTTATCTCACTATAATGTGGAAAGTACACTTTCATCGATTCACTCATTCTCTCTTTTTGAAAAGTCTCACGAGTTGCAAAAGAGTTAACCATGACCAATTCACATTTGTTCTAGGGTTGTTGTTTTCTATAACTCGTTTATAGTGCCATTTAACCTCGAAAATACCAAAATGAAGTGTTTTGTAGGATTGCTTGGTGACCAAGCAAACTTTACGTTTTCTTTATTTTGCGGAAAATCACATTCGTTAGTGTTCAAAAACTCTATAGTTTATCCCACTATAATGTGGAAAGTACACTTTCATCGATTCACTCATTTTCTCTTTTTGAAAAGTCTCACGAGTTGCAAAAGAGTTATCCATGACTAATTCACATTCTTTCTAGGGTTGTTGTTTTCTATAACTCGTTTACAGTGCCATTTAACCTCGAAAATACCAAAATGAAGTGTTTTGTAGGATTGCTTGGTGACCAAGCAAACTTTACGTTTTCTTTATTTTGCGGAAAATCACATTCGTTAGTGTTCAAAAACTCTATAGTTTATCCCACTATAATGTGGAAAGTACACTTTCATCGATTCAGTCATTTTCTCTTTTTGAAAAGTCTCACGAGTTGCAAAAGAGTTATCCATGACCAATTCACATTCTTTCTAGGGTTGTTGTTTTCTATAACTCGTTTATAGTGCCATTTAACCTCGAAAATACCAAAATGAAGTGTTTTGTAGGATTGCTTGGTGACCAAGCAAACTTTACGTTTTCTTTATTTTGCGGAAAATCACATTCGTTAGTGTTCAAAAACTCTATAGTTTATCCCACTATAATGTGGAAAGTGCACTTTCATCGATTCACTCATTCTCTCTTTTTGAAAAGTCTCACGAGTTGCAAAAGAGTTAACCATGGCCAATTCACATTCGTTCTAGGGTTGTTGTTTTCTATAACTCGTTTATAGTGCCATTTAACCTCGAAAATACCAAAATGAAGTGTTTTGTAGGATTGCTTGGTGACCAAGCAAACTTTATGTTTTCTTCATTTTGCGGAAAATCACATACGTTAGTTCTCAAAAACTCTATAGTTTATCCCACTATAATGTGGAAAGTGCACTTTCATCGATTCACTCATTCTCTCTTTTTGAAAAGTCTCACGAGTTGCAAAAGAGTTAACCATGACCAATTCACATTCGTTCTAGGGTTGTTGTTTTCTATAACTCGTTTATAGTGCCACTTAACCTCGAAAATACCAAAATGAAGTGTTTTGTAGGATTGCTTGGTGACCAAGCAAACTTTATGTTTTCTTCATTTTGCGGAAAATCACATACGTTAGTTCTCAAAAACTCTATAGTTTATCCCACTATAATGTGGAAAGTGCAATTTCATCGATTCACTCATTCTCTCTTTTTGAAAAGTTCCACGAGTTGCAAAAGAGTTAAACATGATCAATTCACATTCGTTCTAGGGTTGTTGTTTTCTATAACTCGTTTATAGTGCCATTTAACCTCGAAAATACCAAAATGAAGTGTTTTGTAGGATTGCTTGGTGACCAAGCAAACTTTACGTTTTCTTTATTTTGCGGAAAATCACATTCGTTAGTGTTCAAAAACTCTATAGTTTATCCCACTATAATGTGGAAAGTACACTTTCATCGATTCAGTCATTTTCTCTTTTTGAAAAGTCTCACGAGTTGCAAAAGAGTTATCCATGACCAATTCACATTCTTTCTAGGGTTGTTGTTTTCTATAAATCGTTTATAGTGCCATTTAACCTCGAAAATACCAAAATGAAGTGTTTTGTAGGATTGCTTGGTGACCAAGCAAACTTTACGTTTTCTTTATTTTGCGGAAAATCACATTCGTTAGTGTTCAAAAACTCTATAGTTTATCCCACTATAATGTGGAAAGTGCACTTTCATCGATTCACTCATTCTCTCTTTTTGAAAAGTCTCACGAGTTGCAAAAGAGTTAACCATGACCAATTCACATTCGTTCTAGGGTTGTTATTTTCTATAACTCGTTTATAGTGCCATTTAACCTCGAAAATACCAAAATGAAGTGTTTTGTAGGATTGCTTGGTGACCAAGCAAACTTTATGTTTTCTTCATTTTGCGGAAAATCACATACGTTAGTTCTCAAAAACTCTATAGTTTATCCCACTATAATGTGTAAAGTGCACTTTCATCGATTCACTCATTCTCTCTTTTTGAAAAGTCTCACGAGTTGCAAAAGAGTTAACCATGACCAATTCACATTCGTTCTAGGGTTGTTGTTTTCTATAACTCGTTTATAGTGCCATTTAACCTCGAAAATACCAAAATGAAGTGTTTTGTAGGATTGCTTGGTGACCAAGCAAACTTTATGTTTTCTTCATTTTGCGGAAAATCACATACGTTAGTTCTCAAAAACTCTATAGTTTATCCCACTATAATGTGGAAAGTGCAATTTCATCGATTCACTCATTCTCTCTTTTTGAAAAGTTCCACGAGTTGCAAAAGAGTTAACCATGATCAATTCACATTCGTTCTAGGGTTGTTGTTTTCTATAACTCGTTTATAGTGCCATTTAACCTCGAAAATACCAAAATGAAGTGTTTTGTAGGATTGCTTGGTGACCAAGCAAACTTTACGTTTTCTTTATTTTGCGGAAAATCAAATTCGTTAGTGTTCAAAAACTCTATAGTTTATCCCACTATAATGTGGAAAGTACACTTTCATCGATTCAGTCATTTTCTCTTTTTGAAAAGTCTCACGAGTTGCCAAAGAGTTATCCATGACCAATTCACATTCTTTCTAGGGTTGTTGTTTTCTATAACTCGTTTATAGTGCCATTTAACCTCGAAAATACCAAAATGAAGTGTTTTGTAGGATTGCTTGGTGACCAAGCAAACTTTACGTTTTCTTTATTTTGCGGAAAATCACATTCGTTAGTGTTCAAAAACTCTATAGTTTATCCCACTATAATGTGGAAAGTGCACTTTCATCGATTCACTTATTCTCTCTTTTTGAAAAGTCTCACGAGTTGCAAAAGAGTTAACCATGACCAATTCACATTCGTTCTAGGGTTGTTGTTTTCTATAACTCGTTTATAGTGCCATTTAACCTCGAAAATACCAAAATGAAGTGTTTTGTAGGATTGCTTGGTGACCAAGCAAACTTTATGTTTTCTTCATTTTGCGGAAAATCACATACGTTAGTTCTCAAAAACTCTATAGTTTATCCCACTATAATGTGGAAAGTGCACTTTCATCGATTCACTCATTCTCTCTTTTTGAAAAGTCTCACGAGTTGCAAAAGAGTTAATCATGACCAATTCACATTCGTTCTAGGGTTGTTGTTTTCTATAACTCGTTTATAGTGCCATTTAACCTCGAAAATACCAAAATGAAGTGTTTTGTAGGATTGCTTGGTGACCAAGCAAACTTTATGTTTTCTTCATTTTGCGGAAAATCACATACGTTAGTTCTCAAAAACTCTATAGTTTATCCCACTATAATGTGGAAAGTGCAATTTCATCGATTCACTCATTCTCTCTTTTTGAAAAGTTCCACGAGTTGCAAAAGAGTTAAACATGATCAATTCACATTCGTTCTAGGGTTGTTGTTTTCTATAACTCGTTTATAGTGCCATTTAACCTCGAAAATACCAAAATGAAGTGTTTTGTAGGATTGCTTGGTGACCAAGCAAACTTTACGTTTTCTTTATTTTGCGGAAAATCACATTCGTTAGTGTTCAAAAACTCTATAGTTTATCCCACTATAATGTGGAAAGTACACTTTCATCGATTCAGTCATTTTCTCTTTTTGAAAAGTCTCACGAGTTGCAAAAGAGTTATCCATGACCAATTCACATTCTTTCTAGGGTTGTTGTTTTCTATAACTCGTTTATAGTGCCATTTAACCTCGAAAATACCAAAATGAAGTGTTTTGTAGGATTGCTTGGTGACCAAGCAAACTTTACGTTTTCTTTATTTTGCGGAAAATCACATTCATTAGTGTTCAAAAACTCTATAGTTTATCCCACTATAATGTGGAAAGTGCACTTTCATCGATTCACTCATTCTCTCTTTTTGAAAAGTCTCACGAGTTGCAAAAGAGTTAACCATGACCAATTCACATTCGTTCTAGGGTTGTTGTTTTCTATAACTCGTTTATAGTGCCATTTAACCGCGAAAATACCAAAATGAAGTGTTTTGTAGGATTGCTTGGTGACCAAGCAAACTTTATGTTTTCTTCATTTTGCGGAAAATCACATACGTTAGTTCTCAAAAACTCTATAGTTTATCCCACTATAATGTGTAAAGTGCACTTTCATCGATTCACTCATTCTCTCTTTTTGAAAAGTCTCACGAGTTGCAAAAGAGTTAACCATAACCAATTCACATTCGTTCTAGGGTTGTTGTTTTCTATAACTCGTTTATAGTGCCATTTAACCTCGAAAATACCAAAATGAAGTGTTTTGTAGGATTGCTTGGTGACCAAGCAAACTTTATGTTTTCTTCATTTTGCGGAAAATCACATACGTTAGTTCTCAAAAACTCTATAGTTTATCCCACTATAATGTGGAAAGTGCAATTTCATCGATTCACTCATTCTCTCTTTTTGAAAAGTTCCACGAGTTGCAAAAGAGTTAACCATGATCAATTCACATTCGTTCTAGGGTTGTTGTTTTCTATAACTCGTTTATAGTGCCATTTAACCTCGAAAATACCAAAATGAAGTGTTTTGTAGGATTGCTTGGTGACCAAGCAAACTTTACGTTTTCTTTATTTTGCGGAAAATCAAATTCGTTAGTGTTCAAAAACTCTATAGTTTATCCCACTATAATGTGGAAAGTACACTTTCATCGATTCAGTCATTTTCTCTTTTTGAAAAGTCTCACGAGTTGCAAAAGAGTTATCCATGACCAATTCACATTCTTTCTAGGGTTGTTGTTTTCTATAACTCGTTTATAGTGCCATTTAACCTCGAAAATACCAAAATGAAGTGTTTTGTAGGATTGCTTGGTGACCAAGCAAACTTTACGTTTTCTTTATTTTGCAGAAAATCACATTCGTTAGTGTTCAAAAACTCTATAGTTTATCCCACTATAATGTGGAAAGTGCACTTTCATCGATTCACTCATTCTCTCTTTTTGAAAAGTCTCACGAGTTGCAAAAGAGTTAACCATGACCAATTCACATTCGTTCTAGGGTTGTTGTTTTCTATAACTCGTTTATAGTGCCATTTAACCGCGAAAATACCAAAATGAAGTGTTTTGTAGGATTGCTTGGTGACCAAGCAAACTTTATGTTTTCTTCATTTTGCGGAAAATCACATACGTTAGTTCTCAAAAACTCTATAGTTTATCCCACTATAATGTGTAAAGTGCACTTTCATCGATTCACTCATTCTCTCTTTTTGAAAAGTCTCACGAGTTGCAAAAGAGTTAACCATAACCAATTCACATTCGTTCTAGGGTTGTTGTTTTCTATAACTCGTTTATAGTGCCATTTAACCTCGAAAATACCAAAATGAAGTGTTTTGTAGGATTGCTTGGTGACCAAGCAAACTTTATGTTTTCTTCATTTTGCGGAAAATCACATACGTTAGTTCTCAAAAACTCTATAGTTTATCCCACTATAATGTGGAAAGTGCAATTTCATCGATTCACTCATTCTCTCTTTTTGAAAAGTTCCACGAGTTGCAAAAGAGTTAACCATGATCAATTCACATTCGTTCTAGGGTTGTTGTTTTCTATAACTCGTTTATAGTGCCATTTAACCTCGAAAATACCAAAATGAAGTGTTTTGTAGGATTGCTTGGTGACCAAGCAAACTTTACGTTTTCTTTATTTTGCGGAAAATCAAATTCGTTAGTGTTCAAAAACTCTATAGTTTATCCCACTATAATGTGGAAAGTACACTTTCATCGATTCAGTCATTTTCTCTTTTTGAAAAGTCTCATGAGTTGCCAAAGAGTTATCCATGACCAATTCACATTCTTTCTAGGGTTGTTGTTTTCTATAACTCGTTTATAGTGCCATTTAACCTCGAAAATACCAAAATGAAGTGTTTTGTAGGATTGCTTGGTGACCAAGCAAACTTTACGTTTTCTTTATTTTGCGGAAAATCACATTCGTTAGTGTTCAAAAACTCTATAGTTTATCCCACTATAATGTGGAAAGTGCACTTTCATCGATTCACTCATTCTCTCTTTTTGAAAAGTCTCACGAGTTGCAAAAGAGTTAACCATGACCAATTCACATTCGTTCTAGGGTTGTTATTTTCTATAACTCGTTTATAGTGCCATTTAACCTCGAAAATACCAAAATGAAGTGTTTTGTAGGATTGCTTGGTGACCAAGCAAACTTTATGTTTTCTTCATTTTGCGGAAAATCACATACGTTAGTTCTCAAAAACTCTATAGTTTATCCCACTATAATGTGGAAAGTGCACTTTCATCGATTCACTCATTCTCTCTTTTTGAAAAGTCTCACGAGTTGCAAAAGAGTTAATCATGACCAATTCACATTCGTTCTAGGGTTGTTGTTTTCTATAACTCGTTTATAGTGCCATTTAACCTCGAAAATACCAAAATGAAGTGTTTTGTAGGATTGCTTGGTGACCAAGCAAACTTTATGTTTTCTTCATTTTGCGGAAAATCACATACGTTAGTTCTCAAAAACTCTATAGTTTATCCCACTATAATGTGGAAAGTGCAATTTCATCGATTCACTCATTCTCTCTTTTTGAAAAGTTCCACGAGTTGCAAAAGAGTTAACCATGATCAATTCACATTCGTTCTAGGGTTGTTGTTTTCTATAACTCGTTTATAGTGCCATTTAACCTCGAAAATACCAAAATGAAGTGTTTTGTAGGATTGCTTGGTGACCAAGCAAACTTTACGTTTTCTTTATTTTGCGGAAAATCAAATTCGTTAGTGTTCAAAAACTCTATAGTTTATCCCACTATAATGTGGAAAGTACACTTTCATCGATTCAGTCATTTTCTCTTTTTGAAAAGTCTCACGAGTTGCAAAAGAGTTATCCATGACCAATTCACATTCTTTCTAGGGTTGTTGTTTTCTATAACTCGTTTATAGTGCCATTTAACCTCGAAAATACCAAAATGAAGTGTTTTGTAGGATTGCTTGGTGACCAAGCAAACTTTACGTTTTCTTTATTTTGCGGAAAATCACATTCGTTAGTGTTCAAAAACTCTATAGTTTATCCCACTATAATGTGGAAAGTGCACTTTCATCGATTCACTCATTCTCTCTTTTTGAAAAGTCTCACGAGTTGCAAAAGAGTTAACCATGACCAATTCACATTCGTTCTAGGGTTGTTGTTTTCTATAACTCGTTTATAGTGCCATTTAACCTCGAAAATACCAAAATGAAGTGTTTTGTAGGATTGCTTGGTGACCAAGCAAACTTTATGTTTTCTTCATTTTGCGGAAAATCACATACGTTAGTTCTCAAAAACTCTATAGTTTATCCCACAATAATGTGGAAAGTGCACTTTCATCGATTCACTCATTCTCTCTTTTTGAAAAGTCTCACGAGTTGCAAAAGAGTTAACCATGACCAATTCACATTCGTTCTAGGGTTGTTGTTTTCTATAACTCGTTTATAGTGCCATTTAACCTCGAAAATACCAAAATGAAGTGTTTTGTAGGATTGCTTGGTGACCAAGCAAACTTTATGTTTTCTTCATTTTGCGGAAAATCACATACGTTAGTTCTCAAAAACTCTATAGTTTATCCCACTATAATGTGGAAAGTGCAATTTCATCGATTCACTCATTCTCTCTTTTTGAAAAGTTCCACGAGTTGCAAAAGAGTTAACCATGATCAATTCACATTCGTTCTAGGGTTGTTGTTTTCTATAACTCGTTTATAGTGCCATTTAACCTCGAAAATACCAAAATGAAGTGTTTTGTAGGATTGCTTGGTGACCAAGCAAACTTTACGTTTTCTTTATTTTGCGGAAAATCAAATTCGTTAGTGTTCAAAAACTCTATAGTTTATCCCACTATAATGTGGAAAGTACACTTTCATCGATTCAGTCATTTTCTCTTTTTGAAAAGTCTCACGAGTTGCAAAAGAGTTATCCATGACCAATTCACATTCTTTCTAGGGTTGTTGTTTTCTATAACTCGTTTATAGTGCCATTTAACCTCGAAAATACCAAAATGAAGTGTTTTGTAGGATTGCTTGGTGACCAAGCAAACTTTACGTTTTCTTTATTTTGCGGAAAATCACATTCGTTAGTGTTCAAAAACTCTATAGTTTATCCCACTATAATGTGGAAAGTGCACTTTCATCGATTCACTCATTCTCTCTTTTTGAAAAGTCTCACGAGTTGCAAAAGAGTTAACCATGACCAATTCACATTCGTTCTAGGGTTGTTGTTTTCTATAACTCGTTTATAGTGCCATTTAACCTCGAAAATACCAAAATGAAGTGTTTTGTAGGATTGCTTGGTGACCAAGCAAACTTTATGTTTTCTTCATTTTGCGGAAAATCACATACGTTAGTTCTCAAAAACTCTATAGTTTATCCCACTATAATGTGGAAAGTGCAATTTCATCGATTCACTCATTCTCTCTTTTTGAAAAGTTCCACGAGTTGCAAAAGAGTTAACCATGATCAATTCACATTCGTTCTAGGGTTGTTGTTTTCTATAACTCGTTTATAGTGCCATTTAACCTCGAAAATACCAAAATGAAGTGTTTTGTAGGATTGCTTGGTGACCAAGCAAACTTTACGTTTTCTTTATTTTGCGGAAAATCAAATTCGTTAGTGTTCAAAAACTCTATAGTTTATCCCACTATAATGTGGAAAGTACACTTTCATCGATTCAGTCATTTTCTCTTTTTGAAAAGTCTCACGAGTTGCAAAAGAGTTATCCATGACCAATTCACATTCTTTCTAGGGTTGTTGTTTTCTATAACTCGTTTATAGTGCCATTTAACCTCGAAAATACCAAAATGAAGTGTTTTGTAGGATTGCTTGGTGACCAAGCAAACTTTACGTTTTCTTTATTTTGCAGAAAATCACATTCGTTAGTGTTCAAAAACTCTATAGTTTATCCCACTATAATGTGGAAAGTGCACTTTCATCGATTCACTCATTCTCTCTTTTTGAAAAGTCTCACGAGTTGCAAAAGAGTTAACCATGACCAATTCACATTCGTTCTAGGGTTGTTGTTTTCTATAACTCGTTTATAGTGCCATTTAACCGCGAAAATACCAAAATGAAGTGTTTTGTAGGATTGCTTGGTGACCAAGCAAACTTTATGTTTTCTTCATTTTGCGGAAAATCACATACGTTAGTTCTCAAAAACTCTATAGTTTATCCCACTATAATGTGTAAAGTGCACTTTCATCGATTCACTCATTCTCTCTTTTTGAAAAGTCTCACGAGTTGCAAAAGAGTTAACCATAACCAATTCACATTCGTTCTAGGGTTGTTGTTTTCTATAACTCGTTTATAGTGCCATTTAACCTCGAAAATACCAAAATGAAGTGTTTTGTAGGATTGCTTGGTGACCAAGCAAACTTTATGTTTTCTTCATTTTGCGGAAAATCACATACGTTAGTTCTCAAAAACTCTATAGTTTATCCCACTATAATGTGGAAAGTGCAATTTCATCGATTCACTCATTCTCTCTTTTTGAAAAGTTCCACGAGTTGCAAAAGAGTTAACCATGATCAATTCACATTCGTTCTAGGGTTGTTGTTTTCTATAACTCGTTTATAGTGCCATTTAACCTCGAAAATACCAAAATGAAGTGTTTTGTAGGATTGCTTGGTGACCAAGCAAACTTTACGTTTTCTTTATTTTGCGGAAAATCAAATTCGTTAGTGTTCAAAAACTCTATAGTTTATCCCACTATAATGTGGAAAGTACACTTTCATCGATTCAGTCATTTTCTCTTTTTGAAAAGTCTCACGAGTTGCCAAAGAGTTATCCATGACCAATTCACATTCTTTCTAGGGTTGTTGTTTTCTATAACTCGTTTATAGTGCCATTTAACCTCGAAAATACCAAAATGAAGTGTTTTGTAGGATTGCTTGGTGACCAAGCAAACTTTACGTTTTCTTTATTTTGCGGAAAATCACATTCGTTAGTGTTCAAAAACTCTATAGTTTATCCCACTATAATGTGGAAAGTGCACTTTCATCGATTCACTCATTCTCTCTTTTTGAAAAGTCTCACGAGTTGCAAAAGAGTTAACCATGACCAATTCACATTCGTTCTAGGGTTGTTATTTTCTATAACTCGTTTATAGTGCCATTTAACCTCGAAAATACCAAAATGAAGTGTTTTGTAGGATTGCTTGGTGACCAAGCAAACTTTATGTTTTCTTCATTTTGCGGAAAATCACATACGTTAGTTCTCAAAAACTCTATAGTTTATCCCACTATAATGTGGAAAGTGCACTTTCATCGATTCACTCATTCTCTCTTTTTGAAAAGTCTCACGAGTTGCAAAAGAGTTAATCATGACCAATTCACATTCGTTCTAGGGTTGTTGTTTTCTATAACTCGTTTATAGTGCCATTTAACCTCGAAAATACCAAAATGAAGTGTTTTGTAGGATTGCTTGGTGACCAAGCAAACTTTATGTTTTCTTCATTTTGCGGAAAATCACATACGTTAGTTCTCAAAAACTCTATAGTTTATCCCACTATAATGTGGAAAGTGCAATTTCATCGATTCACTCATTCTCTCTTTTTGAAAAGTTCCACGAGTTGCAAAAGAGTTAACCATGATCAATTCACATTCGTTCTAGGGTTGTTGTTTTCTATAACTCGTTTATAGTGCCATTTAACCTCGAAAATACCAAAATGAAGTGTTTTGTAGGATTGCTTGGTGACCAAGCAAACTTTACGTTTTCTTTATTTTGCGGAAAATCAAATTCGTTAGTGTTCAAAAACTCTATAGTTTATCCCACTATAATGTGGAAAGTACACTTTCATCGATTCAGTCATTTTCTCTTTTTGAAAAGTCTCACGAGTTGCAAAAGAGTTATCCATGACCAATTCACATTCTTTCTAGGGTTGTTGTTTTCTATAACTCGTTTATAGTGCCATTTAACCTCGAAAATACCAAAATGAAGTGTTTTGTAGGATTGCTTGGTGACCAAGCAAACTTTACGTTTTCTTTATTTTGCGGAAAATCACATTCGTTAGTGTTCAAAAACTCTATAGTTTATCCCACTATAATGTGGAAAGTGCACTTTCATCGATTCACTCATTCTCTCTTTTTGAAAAGTCTCACGAGTTGCAAAAGAGTTAACCATGACCAATTCACATTCGTTCTAGGGTTGTTGTTTTCTATAACTCGTTTATAGTGCCATTTAACCTCGAAAATACCAAAATGAAGTGTTTTGTAGGATTGCTTGGTGACCAAGCAAACTTTATGTTTTCTTCATTTTGCGGAAAATCACATACGTTAGTTCTCAAAAACTCTATAGTTTATCCCACAATAATGTGGAAAGTGCACTTTCATCGATTCACTCATTCTCTCTTTTTGAAAAGTCTCACGAGTTGCAAAAGAGTTAACCATGACCAATTCACATTCGTTCTAGGGTTGTTGTTTTCTATAACTCGTTTATAGTGCCATTTAACCTCGAAAATACCAAAATGAAGTGTTTTGTAGGATTGCTTGGTGACCAAGCAAACTTTATGTTTTCTTCATTTTGCGGAAAATCACATACGTTAGTTCTCAAAAACTCTATAGTTTATCCCACTATAATGTGGAAAGTGCAATTTCATCGATTCACTCATTCTCTCTTTTTGAAAAGTTCCACGAGTTGCAAAAGAGTTAACCATGATCAATTCACATTCGTTCTAGGGTTGTTGTTTTCTATAACTCGTTTATAGTGCCATTTAACCTCGAAAATACCAAAATGAAGTGTTTTGTAGGATTGCTTGGTGACCAAGCAAACTTTACGTTTTCTTTATTTTGCGGAAAATCAAATTCGTTAGTGTTCAAAAACTCTATAGTTTATCCCACTATAATGTGGAAAGTACACTTTCATCGATTCAGTCATTTTCTCTTTTTGAAAAGTCTCACGAGTTGCAAAAGAGTTATCCATGACCAATTCACATTCTTTCTAGGGTTGTTGTTTTCTATAACTCGTTTATAGTGCCATTTAACCTCGAAAATACCAAAATGAAGTGTTTTGTAGGATTGCTTGGTGACCAAGCAAACTTTACGTTTTCTTTATTTTGCGGAAAATCACATTCGTTAGTGTTCAAAAACTCTATAGTTTATCCCACTATAATGTGGAAAGTGCACTTTCATCGATTCACTCATTCTCTCTTTTTGAAAAGTCTCACGAGTTGCAAAAGAGTTAACCATGACCAATTCACATTCGTTCTAGGGTTGTTGTTTTCTATAACTCGTTTATAGTGCCATTTAACCTCGAAAATACCAAAATGAAGTGTTTTGTAGGATTGCTTGGTGACCAAGCAAACTTTATGTTTTCTTCATTTTGCGGAAAATCACATACGTTAGTTCTCAAAAACTCTATAGTTTATCCCACAATAATGTGGAAAGTGCACTTTCATCGATTCACTCATTCTCTCTTTTTGAAAAGTCTCACGAGTTGCAAAAGAGTTAACCATGACCAATTCACATTCGTTCTAGGGTTGTTGTTTTCTATAACTCGTTTATAGTGCCATTTAACCTCGAAAATACCAAAATGAAGTGTTTTGTAGGATTGCTTGGTGACCAAGCAAACTTTATGTTTTCTTCATTTTGCGGAAAATCACATACGTTAGTTCTCAAAAACTCTATAGTTTATCCCACTATAATGTGGAAAGTGCAATTTCATCGATTCACTCATTCTCTCTTTTTGAAAAGTTCCACGAGTTGCAAAAGAGTTAAACATGATCAATTCACATTCGTTCTAGGGTTGTTGTTTTCTATAACTCGTTTATAGTGCCATTTAACCTCGAAAATACCAAAATGAAGTGTTTTGTAGGATTGCTTGGTGACCAAGCAAACTTTACGTTTTCATTATTTTGCGGAAAATCACATTCGTTAGTGTTCAAAAACTCTATAGTTTATCCCACTATAATGTGGAAAGTGCACTTTCATCGATTCACCCATTCTCTCTTTTTGAAAAGTCTCACGAGTTGAAAAAGAGTTAACCATGACCAATTCACATTCGTTTTAGGGTTGTTGTTTTCTATAACTCGTTTATAGTGCCATTTAACCTCGAAAATACCAAAATGAAGTGTTTTGTAGGATTGCGTGGTGACCAAGCAAACTTTATGTTTTCTTCATTTTGCGGAAAATCACATACGTTAGTTCTCAAAAACTCTATAGTTTATCCCACTATAATGTGGAAAGTGCACTTTCATCGATTCACTCATTCTCTCTTTTTGAAAAGTCTCACGAGTTGCAAAAGAGTTAACCATGACCAATTCACATTCGTTCTAGGGTTGTTGTTTTCTATAACTCGTTTATAGTGCCATTTAACCTCGAAAATACCAAAATGAAGTGTTTTGTAGGATTGGTTTTCTTCATTTTGCGGAAAATCACATACGTTAGTTCTCAAAAACTCTATAGTTTATCCCACTATAATGTGGAAAGTAAACTTTCATCGATTCACTCATTCTCTCTTTTTGAAAAGTCTCACGAGTTGCAAAAGAGTTAACCTTGACCAATTCACATTCGTTCTAGGGTTGTTGTTTTCTATAACTCGTTTATAGTGCCATTTAACCTCGAAAATACCAAAATGAAGTGTTTTGTAGGATTGCTTGGTGACCAAGCAAACTTTACGTTTTCTTTATTTTGCGGAAAATCACATTCGTTAGTGTTCAAAAACTCTATAGTTTATCCCACTATAATGTGGAAAGTGCACTTTCATCGATTCACTTATTCTCTCTTTTTGAAAAGTCTCACGAGTTGCAAAAGAGTTAACCATGACCAATTCACATTCGTTCTAGGGTTGTTGTTTTCTATAACTCGTTTATAGTGCCATTTAACCTCGAAAATACCAAAATGAAGTGTTTTGTAGGATTGCTTGGTGACCAAGCAAACTTTATGTTTTCTTCATTTTGCGGAAAATCACATACGTTAGTTCTCAAAAACTCTATAGTTTATCCCACTATAATGTGGAAAGTGCACTTTCATCGATTCACTCATTCTCTCTTTTTGAAAAGTCTCACGAGTTGCAAAAGAGTTAATCATGACCAATTCACATTCGTTCTAGGGTTGTTGTTTTCTATAACTCGTTTATAGTGCCATTTAACCTCGAAAATACCAAAATGAAGTGTTTTGTAGGATTGCTTGGTGACCAAGCAAACTTTATGTTTTCTTCATTTTGCGGAAAATCACATACGTTAGTTCTCAAAAACTCTATAGTTTATCCCACTATAATGTGGAAAGTGCAATTTCATCGATTCACTCATTCTCTCTTTTTGAAAAGTTCCACGAGTTGCAAAAGAGTTAAACATGATCAATTCACATTCGTTCTAGGGTTGTTGTTTTCTATAACTCGTTTATAGTGCCATTTAACCTCGAAAATACCAAAATGAAGTGTTTTGTAGGATTGCTTGGTGACCAAGCAAACTTTACGTTTTCTTTATTTTGCGGAAAATCACATTCGTTAGTGTTCAAAAACTCTATAGTTTATCCCACTATAATGTGGAAAGTACACTTTCATCGATTCAGTCATTTTCTCTTTTTGAAAAGTCTCACGAGTTGCAAAAGAGTTATCCATGACCAATTCACATTCTTTCTAGGGTTGTTGTTTTCTATAACTCGTTTATAGTGCCATTTAACCTCGAAAATACCAAAATGAAGTGTTTTGTAGGATTGCTTGGTGACCAAGCAAACTTTACGTTTTCTTTATTTTGCGGAAAATCACATTCGTTAGTGTTCAAAAACTCTATAGTTTATCCCACTATAATGTGGAAAGTGCACTTTCATCGATTCACTTATTCTCTCTTTTTGAAAAGTCTCACGAGTTGCAAAAGAGTTAACCATGACCAATTCACATTCGTTCTAGGGTTGTTGTTTTCTATAACTCGTTTATAGTGCCATTTAACCTCGAAAATACCAAAATGAAGTGTTTTGTAGGATTGCTTGGTGACCAAGCAAACTTTATGTTTTCTTCATTTTGCGGAAAATCACATACGTTAGTTCTCAAAAACTCTATAGTTTATCCCACTATAATGTGGAAAGTGCAATTTCATCGATTCACTCATTCTCTCTTTTTGAAAAGTTCCACGAGTTGCAAAAGAGTTAACCATGACCAATTCACATTCGTTCTAGGGTTGTTGTTTTCTATAACTCGTTTATAGTGCCATTTAACCTCGAAAATACCAAAATGAAGTGTTTTGTAGGATTGCTTGGTGACCAAGCAAACTTTATGTTTTCTTCATTTTGCGGAAAATCACATACGTTAGTTCTCAAAAACTCTATAGTTTATCCCACTATAATGTGGAAAGTGCAATTTCATCGATTCACTCATTCTCTCTTTTTGAAAAGTTCCACGAGTTGCAAAAGAGTTAACCATGATCAATTCACATTCGTTCTAGGGTTGTTGTTTTCTATAACTCGTTTATAGTGCCATTTAACCTCGAAAATACCAAAATGAAGTGTTTTGTAGGATTGCTTGGTGACCAAGCAAACTTTACGTTTTCTTTATTTTGCGGAAAATCAAATTCGTTAGTGTTCAAAAACTCTATAGTTTATCCCACTATAATGTGGAAAGTACACTTTCATCGATTCAGTCATTTTCTCTTTTTGAAAAGTCTCACGAGTTGCCAAAGAGTTATCCATGACCAATTCACATTCTTTCTAGGGTTGTTGTTTTCTATAACTCGTTTATAGTGCCATTTAACCTCGAAAATACCAAAATGAAGTGTTTTGTAGGATTGCTTGGTGACCAAGCAAACTTTACGTTTTCTTTATTTTGCGGAAAATCACATTCGTTAGTGTTCAAAAACTCTATAGTTTATCCCACTATAATGTGGAAAGTGCACTTTCATCGATTCACTCATTCTCTCTTTTTGAAAAGTCTCACGAGTTGCAAAAGAGTTAACCATGACCAATTCACATTCGTTCTAGGGTTGTTATTTTCTATAACTCGTTTATAGTGCCATTTAACCTCGAAAATACCAAAATGAAGTGTTTTGTAGGATTGCTTGGTGACCAAGCAAACTTTATGTTTTCTTCATTTTGCGGAAAATCACATACGTTAGTTCTCAAAAACTCTATAGTTTATCCCACTATAATGTGGAAAGTGCACTTTCATCGATTCACTCATTCTCTCTTTTTGAAAAGTCTCACGAGTTGCAAAAGAGTTAATCATGACCAATTCACATTCGTTCTAGGGTTGTTGTTTTCTATAACTCGTTTATAGTGCCATTTAACCTCGAAAATACCAAAATGAAGTGTTTTGTAGGATTGCTTGGTGACCAAGCAAACTTTATGTTTTCTTCATTTTGCGGAAAATCACATACGTTAGTTCTCAAAAACTCTATAGTTTATCCCACTATAATGTGGAAAGTGCAATTTCATCGATTCACTCATTCTCTCTTTTTGAAAAGTTCCACGAGTTGCAAAAGAGTTAAACATGATCAATTCACATTCGTTCTAGGGTTGTTGTTTTCTATAACTCGTTTATAGTGCCATTTAACCTCGAAAATACCAAAATGAAGTGTTTTGTAGGATTGCTTGGTGACCAAGCAAACTTTACGTTTTCTTTATTTTGCGGAAAATCACATTCGTTAGTGTTCAAAAACTCTATAGTTTATCCCACTATAATGTGGAAAGTACACTTTCATCGATTCAGTCATTTTCTCTTTTTGAAAAGTCTCACGAGTTGCAAAAGAGTTATCCATGACCAATTCACATTCTTTCTAGGGTTGTTGTTTTCTATAACTCGTTTATAGTGCCATTTAACCTCGAAAATACCAAAATGAAGTGTTTTGTAGGATTGCTTGGTGACCAAGCAAACTTTACGTTTTCTTTATTTTGCGGAAAATCACATTCGTTAGTGTTCAAAAACTCTATAGTTTATCCCACTATAATGTGGAAAGTGCACTTTCATCGATTCACTCATTCTCTCTTTTTGAAAAGTCTCACGAGTTGCAAAAGAGTTAACCATGACCAATTCACATTCGTTCTAGGGTTGTTGTTTTCTATAACTCGTTTATAGTGCCATTTAACCGCGAAAATACCAAAATGAAGTGTTTTGTAGGATTGCTTGGTGACCAAGCAAACTTTATGTTTTCTTCATTTTGCGGAAAATCACATACGTTAGTTCTCAAAAACTCTATAGTTTATCCCACTATAATGTGTAAAGTGCACTTTCATCGATTCACTCATTCTCTCTTTTTGAAAAGTCTCACGAGTTGCAAAAGAGTTAACCATAACCAATTCACATTCGTTCTAGGGTTGTTGTTTTCTATAACTCGTTTATAGTGCCATTTAACCTCGAAAATACCAAAATGAAGTGTTTTGTAGGATTGCTTGGTGACCAAGCAAACTTTATGTTTTCTTCATTTTGCGGAAAATCACATACGTTAGTTCTCAAAAACTCTATAGTTTATCCCACTATAATGTGGAAAGTGCAATTTCATCGATTCACTCATTCTCTCTTTTTGAAAAGTTCCACGAGTTGCAAAAGAGTTAACCATGATCAATTCACATTCGTTCTAGGGTTGTTGTTTTCTATAACTCGTTTATAGTGCCATTTAACCTCGAAAATACCAAAATGAAGTGTTTTGTAGGATTGCTTGGTGACCAAGCAAACTTTACGTTTTCTTTATTTTGCGGAAAATCAAATTCGTTAGTGTTCAAAAACTCTATAGTTTATCCCACTATAATGTGGAAAGTACACTTTCATCGATTCAGTCATTTTCTCTTTTTGAAAAGTCTCACGAGTTGCAAAAGAGTTATCCATGACCAATTCACATTCTTTCTAGGGTTGTTGTTTTCTATAACTCGTTTATAGTGCCATTTAACCTCGAAAATACCAAAATGAAGTGTTTTGTAGGATTGCTTGGTGACCAAGCAAACTTTACGTTTTCTTTATTTTGCGGAAAATCACATTCGTTAGTGTTCAAAAACTCTATAGTTTATCCCACTATAATGTGGAAAGTGCACTTTCATCGATTCACTCATTCTCTCTTTTTGAAAAGTCTCACGAGTTGCAAAAGAGTTAACCATGACCAATTCACATTCGTTCTAGGGTTGTTGTTTTCTATAACTCGTTTATAGTGCCATTTAACCTCGAAAATACCAAAATGAAGTGTTTTGTAGGATTGCTTGGTGACCAAGCAAACTTTATGTTTTCTTCATTTTGCGGAAAATCACATACGTTAGTTCTCAAAAACTCTATAGTTTATCCCACAATAATGTGGAAAGTGCACTTTCATCGATTCACTCATTCTCTCTTTTTGAAAAGTCTCACGAGTTGCAAAAGAGTTAACCATGACCAATTCACATTCGTTCTAGGGTTGTTGTTTTCTATAACTCGTTTATAGTGCCATTTAACCTCGAAAATACCAAAATGAAGTGTTTTGTAGGATTGCTTGGTGACCAAGCAAACTTTATGTTTTCTTCATTTTGCGGAAAATCACATACGTTAGTTCTCAAAAACTCTATAGTTTATCCCACTATAATGTGGAAAGTGCAATTTCATCGATTCACTCATTCTCTCTTTTTGAAAAGTTCCACGAGTTGCAAAAGAGTTAAACATGATCAATTCACATTCGTTCTAGGGTTGTTGTTTTCTATAACTCGTTTATAGTGCCATTTAACCTCGAAAATACCAAAATGAAGTGTTTTGTAGGATTGCTTGGTGACCAAGCAAACTTTACGTTTTCATTATTTTGCGGAAAATCACATTCGTTAGTGTTCAAAAACTCTATAGTTTATCCCACTATAATGTGGAAAGTGCACTTTCATCGATTCACCCATTCTCTCTTTTTGAAAAGTCTCACGAGTTGAAAAAGAGTTAACCATGACCAATTCACATTCGTTTTAGGGTTGTTGTTTTCTATAACTCGTTTATAGTGCCATTTAACCTCGAAAATACCAAAATGAAGTGTTTTGTAGGATTGCGTGGTGACCAAGCAAACTTTATGTTTTCTTCATTTTGCGGAAAATCACATACGTTAGTTCTCAAAAACTCTATAGTTTATCCCACTATAATGTGGAAAGTGCACTTTCATCGATTCACTCATTCTCTCTTTTTGAAAAGTCTCACGAGTTGCAAAAGAGTTAACCATGACCAATTCACATTCGTTCTAGGGTTGTTGTTTTCTATAACTCGTTTATAGTGCCATTTAACCTCGAAAATACCAAAATGAAGTGTTTTGTAGGATTGGTTTTCTTCATTTTGCGGAAAATCACATACGTTAGTTCTCAAAAACTCTATAGTTTATCCCACTATAATGTGGAAAGTAAACTTTCATCGATTCACTCATTCTCTCTTTTTGAAAAGTCTCACGAGTTGCAAAAGAGTTAACCTTGACCAATTCACATTCGTTCTAGGGTTGTTGTTTTCTATAACTCGTTTATAGTGCCATTTAACCTCGAAAATACCAAAATGAAGTATTTTGTAGGATTGCTTGGTGACCAAGCAAACTTTACGTTTTCTTTATTTTGCGGAAAATCACATTCGTTAGTGTTCAAAAACTCTATAGTTTATCCCACTATAATGTGGAAAGTGCACTTTCATCGATTCACTTATTCTCTCTTTTTGAAAAGTCTCACGAGTTGCAAAAGAGTTAACCATGACCAATTCACATTCGTTCTAGGGTTGTTGTTTTCTATAACTCGTTTATAGTGCCATTTAACCTCGAAAATACCAAAATGAAGTGTTTTGTAGGATTGCTTGGTGACCAAGCAAACTTTATGTTTTCTTCATTTTGCGGAAAATCACATACGTTAGTTCTCAAAAACTCTATAGTTTATCCCACTATAATGTGGAAAGTGCACTTTCATCGATTCACTCATTCTCTCTTTTTGAAAAGTCTCACGAGTTGCAAAAGAGTTAATCATGACCAATTCACATTCGTTCTAGGGTTGTTGTTTTCTATAACTCGTTTATAGTGCCATTTAACCTCGAAAATACCAAAATGAAGTGTTTTGTAGGATTGCTTGGTGACCAAGCAAACTTTATGTTTTCTTCATTTTGCGGAAAATCACATACGTTAGTTCTCAAAAACTCTATAGTTTATCCCACTATAATGTGGAAAGTGCAATTTCATCGATTCACTCATTCTCTCTTTTTGAAAAGTTCCACGAGTTGCAAAAGAGTTAAACATGATCAATTCACATTCGTTCTAGGGTTGTTGTTTTCTATAACTCGTTTATAGTGCCATTTAACCTCGAAAATACCAAAATGAAGTGTTTTGTAGGATTGCTTGGTGACCAAGCAAACTTTACGTTTTCTTTATTTTGCGGAAAATCACATTCGTTAGTGTTCAAAAACTCTATAGTTTATCCCACTATAATGTGGAAAGTACACTTTCATCGATTCAGTCATTTTCTCTTTTTGAAAAGTCTCACGAGTTGCAAAAGAGTTATCCATGACCAATTCACATTCTTTCTAGGGTTGTTGTTTTCTATAACTCGTTTATAGTGCCATTTAACCTCGAAAATACCAAAATGAAGTGTTTTGTAGGATTGCTTGGTGACCAAGCAAACTTTACGTTTTCTTTATTTTGCGGAAAATCACATTCGTTAGTGTTCAAAAACTCTATAGTTTATCCCACTATAATGTGGAAAGTGCACTTTCATCGATTCACTTATTCTCTCTTTTTGAAAAGTCTCACGAGTTGCAAAAGAGTTAACCATGACCAATTCACATTCGTTCTAGGGTTGTTGTTTTCTATAACTCGTTTATAGTGCCATTTAACCTCGAAAATACCAAAATGAAGTGTTTTGTAGGATTGCTTGGTGACCAAGCAAACTTTATGTTTTCTTCATTTTGCGGAAAATCACATACGTTAGTTCTCAAAAACTCTATAGTTTATCCCACTATAATGTGGAAAGTGCACTTTCATCGATTCACTCATTCTCTCTTTTTGAAAAGTCTCACGAGTTGCAAAAGAGTTAATCATGACCAATTCACATTCGTTCTAGGGTTGTTGTTTTCTATAACTCGTTTATAGTGCCATTTAACCTCGAAAATACCAAAATGAAGTGTTTTGTAGGATTGCTTGGTGACCAAGCAAACTTTATGTTTTCTTCATTTTGCGGAAAATCACATACGTTAGTTCTCAAAAACTCTATAGTTTATCCCACTATAATGTGGAAAGTGCAATTTCATCGATTCACTCATTCTCTCTTTTTGAAAAGTTCCACGAGTTGCAAAAGAGTTAAACATGATCAATTCACATTCGTTCTAGGGTTGTTGTTTTCTATAACTCGTTTATAGTGCCATTTAACCTCGAAAATACCAAAATGAAGTGTTTTGTAGGATTGCTTGGTGACCAAGCAAACTTTACGTTTTCTTTATTTTGCGGAAAATCACATTCGTTAGTGTTCAAAAACTCTATAGTTTATCCCACTATAATGTGGAAAGTACACTTTCATCGATTCAGTCATTTTCTCTTTTTGAAAAGTCTCACGAGTTGCAAAAGAGTTATCCATGACCAATTCACATTCTTTCTAGGGTTGTTGTTTTCTATAACTCGTTTATAGTGCCATTTAACCTCGAAAATACCAAAATGAAGTGTTTTGTAGGATTGCTTGGTGACCAAGCAAACTTTACGTTTTCTTTATTTTGCGGAAAATCACATTCGTTAGTGTTCAAAAACTCTATAGTTTATCCCACTATAATGTGGAAAGTGCACTTTCATCGATTCACTCATTCTCTCTTTTTGAAAAGTCTCACGAGTTGCAAAAGAGTTAACCATGACCAATTCACATTCGTTCTAGGGTTGTTGTTTTCTATAACTCGTTTATAGTGCCATTTAACCTCGAAAATACCAAAATGAAGTGTTTTGTAGGATTGCTTGGTGACCAAGCAAACTTTATGTTTTCTTCATTTTGCGGAAAATCACATACGTTAGTTCTCAAAAACTCTATAGTTTATCCCACAATAATGTGGAAAGTGCACTTTCATCGATTCACTCATTCTCTCTTTTTGAAAAGTCTCACGAGTTGCAAAAGAGTTAACCATGACCAATTCACATTCGTTCTAGGGTTGTTGTTTTCTATAACTCGTTTATAGTGCCATTTAACCTCGAAAATACCAAAATGAAGTGTTTTGTAGGATTGCTTGGTGACCAAGCAAACTTTATGTTTTCTTCATTTTGCGGAAAATCACATACGTTAGTTCTCAAAAACTCTATAGTTTATCCCACTATAATGTGGAAAGTGCAATTTCATCGATTCACTCATTCTCTCTTTTTGAAAAGTTCCACGAGTTGCAAAAGAGTTAAACATGATCAATTCACATTCGTTCTAGGGTTGTTGTTTTCTATAACTCGTTTATAGTGCCATTTAACCTCGAAAATACCAAAATGAAGTGTTTTGTAGGATTGCTTGGTGACCAAGCAAACTTTACGTTTTCTTTATTTTGCGGAAAATCACATTCGTTAGTGTTCAAAAACTCTATAGTTTATCCCACTATAATGTGGAAAGTACACTTTCATCGATTCAGTCATTTTTTCTTTTTGAAAAGTCTCACGAGTTGCAAAAGAGTTATCCATGACCAATTCACATTCTTTCTAGGGTTGTTGTTTTCTATAACTCGTTTATAGTGCCATTTAACCTCGAAAATACCAAAATGAAGTGTTTTGTAGGATTGCTTGGTGACCAAGCAAACTTTACGTTTTCTTTATTTTGCGGAAAATCACATTCGTTAGTGTTCAAAAACTCTATAGTTTATCCCACTATAATGTGGAAAGTGCACTTTCATCGATTCACTTATTCTCTCTTTTTGAAAAGTCTCACGAGTTGCAAAAGAGTTAACCATGACCAATTCACATTCGTTCTAGGGTTGTTGTTTTCTATAACTCGTTTATAGTGCCATTTAACCTCGAAAATACCAAAATGAAGTGTTTTGTAGGATTGCTTGGTGACCAAGCAAACTTTATGTTTTCTTCATTTTGCGGAAAATCACATACGTTAGTTCTCAAAAACTCTATAGTTTATCCCACTATAATGTGGAAAGTGCACTTTCATCGATTCACTCATTCTCTCTTTTTGAAAAGTCTCACGAGTTGCAAAAGAGTTAATCATGACCAATTCACATTCGTTCTAGGGTTGTTGTTTTCTATAACTCGTTTATAGTGCCATTTAACCTCGAAAATACCAAAATGAAGTGTTTTGTAGGATTGCTTGGTGACCAAGCAAACTTTATGTTTTCTTCATTTTGCGGAAAATCACATACGTTAGTTCTCAAAAACTCTATAGTTTATCCCACTATAATGTGGAAAGTGCAATTTCATCGATTCACTCATTCTCTCTTTTTGAAAAGTTCCACGAGTTGCAAAAGAGTTAAACATGATCAATTCACATTCGTTCTAGGGTTGTTGTTTTCTATAACTCGTTTATAGTGCCATTTAACCTCGAAAATACCAAAATGAAGTGTTTTGTAGGATTGCTTGGTGACCAAGCAAACTTTACGTTTTCTTTATTTTGCGGAAAATCACATTCGTTAGTGTTCAAAAACTCTATAGTTTATCCCACTATAATGTGGAAAGTACACTTTCATCGATTCAGTCATTTTCTCTTTTTGAAAAGTCTCACGAGTTGCAAAAGAGTTATCCATGACCAATTCACATTCTTTCTAGGGTTGTTGTTTTCTATAACTCGTTTATAGTGCCATTTAACCTCGAAAATACCAAAATGAAGTGTTTTGTAGGATTGCTTGGTGACCAAGCAAACTTTACGTTTTCTTTATTTTGCGGAAAATCACATTCGTTAGTGTTCAAAAACTCTATAGTTTATCCCACTATAATGTGGAAAGTGCACTTTCATCGATTCACTCATTCTCTCTTTTTGAAAAGTCTCACGAGTTGCAAAAGAGTTAACCATGACCAATTCACATTCGTTCTAGGGTTGTTGTTTACTATAACTCGTTTATAGTGCCATTTAACCTCGAAAATACCAAAATGAAGTGTTTTGTAGGATTGCTTGGTGACCAAGCAAACTTTATGTTTTCTTCATTTTGCGGAAAATCACATACGTTAGTTCTCAAAAACTCTATAGTTTATCCCACTATAATGTGTAAAGTGCACTTTCATCGATTCACTCATTCTCTCTTTTTGAAAAGTCTCACGAGTTGCAAAAGAGTTAACCATAACCAATTCACATTCGTTCTAGGGTTGTTGTTTTCTATAACTCGTTTATAGTGCCATTTAACCTCGAAAATACCAAAATGAAGTGTTTTGTAGGATTGCTTGGTGACCAAGCAAACTTTATGTTTTCTTCATTTTGCGGAAAATCACATACGTTAGTTCTCAAAAACTCTATAGTTTATCCCACTATAATGTGGAAAGTGCAATTTCATCGATTCACTCATTCTCTCTTTTTGAAAAGTTCCACGAGTTGCAAAAGAGTTAACCATGATCAATTCACATTCGTTCTAGGGTTGTTGTTTTCTATAACTCGTTTATAGTGCCATTTAACCTCGAAAATACCAAAATGAAGTGTTTTGTAGGATTGCTTGGTGACCAAGCAAACTTTACGTTTTCTTTATTTTGCGGAAAATCAAATTCGTTAGTGTTCAAAAACTCTATAGTTTATCCCACAATAATGTGGAAAGTACACTTTCATCGATTCAGTCATTTTCTCTTTTTGAAAAGTCTCACGAGTTGCAAAAGAGTTATCCATGACCAATTCACATTCTTTCTAGGGTTGTTGTTTTCTATAACTCGTTTATAGTGCCATTTAACCTCGAAAATACCAAAATGAAGTGTTTTGTAGGATTGCTTGGTGACCAAGCAAACTTTACGTTTTCTTTATTTTGCGGAAAATCACATTCGTTAGTGTTCAAAAACTCTATAGTTTATCCCACTATAATGTGGAAAGTGCACTTTCATCGATTCACTTATTCTCTCTTTTTGAAAAGTCTCACGAGTTGCAAAAGAGTTAACCATGACCAATTCACATTCGTTCTAGGGTTGTTGTTTTCTATAACTCGTTTATAGTGCCATTTAACCTCGAAAATACCAAAATGAAGTGTTTTGTAGGATTGCTTGGTGACCAAGCAAACTTTATGTTTTCTTCATTTTGCGGAAAATCACATACGTTAGTTCTCAAAAACTCTATAGTTTATCCCACTATAATGTGGAAAGTGCACTTTCATCGATTCACTCATTCTCTCTTTTTGAAAAGTCTCACGAGTTGCAAAAGAGTTAATCATGACCAATTCACATTCGTTCTAGGGTTGTTGTTTTCTATAACTCGTTTATAGTGCCATTTAACCTCGAAAATACCAAAATGAAGTGTTTTGTAGGATTGCTTGGTGACCAAGCAAACTTTATGTTTTCTTCATTTTGCGGAAAATCACATACGTTAGTTCTCAAAAACTCTATAGTTTATCCCACTATAATGTGGAAAGTGCAATTTCATCGATTCACTCATTCTCTCTTTTTGAAAAGTTCCACGAGTTGCAAAAGAGTTAAACATGATCAATTCACATTCGTTCTAGGGTTGTTCTTTTCTATAACTCGTTTATAGTGCCATTTAACCTCGAAAATACCAAAATGAAGTGTTTTGTAGGATTGCTTGGTGACCAAGCAAACTTTACATTTTCTTTATTTTGCGGAAAATCACATTCGTTAGTGTTCAAAAACTCTATAGTTTATCCCACTATAATGTGGAAAGTACACTTTCATCGATTCACTCATTTTCTCTTTTTGAAAAGTCACACGAGTTGCAAAAGAGTTATCCATGACCAATTCACATTCGTTCTAGGGTTGTTGTTTTCTATAACTCGTTTATAGTGCCATTTAACCTCGAAAATACCAAAATGAAGTGTTTTGTAGGATTGCTTGGTGACCAAGCAAACTTTATGTTTTCTTCATTTTGCGGAAAATCACATACGTTAGTTCTCAAAAACTCTATAGTTTATCCCACTATAATGTGGAAAGTGCAATTTCATCGATTCACTCATTCTCTCTTTTTGAAAAGTTCCACGAGTTGCAAAAGAGTTAAACATGATCAATTCACATTCGTTCTAGGGTTGTTGTTTTCTATAACTCGTTTATAGTGCCATTTAACCTCGAAAATACCAAAATGAAGTGTTTTGTAGGATTGCTTGGTGACCAAGCAAACTTTACGTTTTCTTTATTTTGCGGAAAATCACATTCGTTAGTGTTCAAAAACTCTATAGTTTATCCCACTATAATGTGGAAAGTACACTTTCATCGATTCAGTCATTTTCTCTTTTTGAAAAGTCTCACGAGTTGCAAAAGAGTTATCCATGACCAATTCACATTCTTTCTAGGGTTGTTGTTTTCTATAACTCGTTTATAGTGCCATTTAACCTCGAAAATACCAAAATGAAGTGTTTTGTAGGATTGCTTGGTGACCAAGCAAACTTTACGTTTTCTTTATTTTGCGGAAAATCACATTCGTTAGTGTTCAAAAACTCTATAGTTTATCCCACTATAATGTGGAAAGTGCACTTTCATCGATTCACTCATTCTCTCTTTTTGAAAAGTCTCACGAGTTGCAAAAGAGTTAACCATGACCAATTCACATTCGTTCTAGGGTTGTTGTTTTCTATAACTCGTTTATAGTGCCATTTAACCTCGAAAATACCAAAATGAAGTGTTTTGTAGGATTGCTTGGTGACCAAGCAAACTTTATGTTTTCTTCATTTTGCGGAAAATCACATACGTTAGTTCTCAAAAACTCTATAGTTTATCCCACTATAATGTGTAAAGTGCACTTTCATCGATTCACTCATTCTCTCTTTTTGAAAAGTCTCACGAGTTGCAAAAGAGTTAACCATAACCAATTCACATTCGTTCTAGGGTTGTTGTTTTCTATAACTCGTTTATAGTGCCATTTAACCTCGAAAATACCAAAATGAAGTGTTTTGTAGGATTGCTTGGTGACCAAGCAAACTTTATGTTTTCTTCATTTTGCGGAAAATCACATACGTTAGTTCTCAAAAACTCTATAGTTTATCCCACTATAATGTGGAAAGTGCAATTTCATCGATTCACTCATTCTCTCTTTTTGAAAAGTTCCACGAGTTGCAAAAGAGTTAACCATGATCAATTCACATTCGTTCTAGGGTTGTTGTTTTCTATAACTCGTTTATAGTGCCATTTAACCTCGAAAATACCAAAATGAAGTGTTTTGTAGGATTGCTTGGTGACCAAGCAAACTTTACGTTTTCTTTATTTTGCGGAAAATCAAATTCGTTAGTGTTCAAAAACTCTATAGTTTATCCCACAATAATGTGGAAAGTACACTTTCATCGATTCAGTCATTTTCTCTTTTTGAAAAGTCTCACGAGTTGCAAAAGAGTTATCCATGACCAATTCACATTCTTTCTAGGGTTGTTGTTTTCTATAACTCGTTTATAGTGCCATTTAACCTCGAAAATACCAAAATGAAGTGTTTTGTAGGATTGCTTGGTGACCAAGCAAACTTTACGTTTTCTTTATTTTGCGGAAAATCACATTCGTTAGTGTTCAAAAACTCTATAGTTTATCCCACTATAATGTGGAAAGTGCACTTTCATCGATTCACTTATTCTCTCTTTTTGAAAAGTCTCACGAGTTGCAAAAGAGTTAACCATGACCAATTCACATTCGTTCTAGGGTTGTTGTTTTCTATAACTCGTTTATAGTGCCATTTAACCTCGAAAATACCAAAATGAAGTGTTTTGTAGGATTGCTTGGTGACCAAGCAAACTTTATGTTTTCTTCATTTTGCGGAAAATCACATTCGTTAGTTCTCAAAAACTCTATAGTTTATCCCACTATAATGTGGAAAGTGCACTTTCATCGATTCACTCATTCTCTCTTTTTGAAAAGTCTCACGAGTTGCAAAAGAGTTAATCATGACCAATTCACATTCGTTCTAGGGTTGTTGTTTTCTATAACTCGTTTATAGTGCCATTTAACCTCGAAAATACCAAAATGAAGTGTTTTGTAGGATTGCTTGGTGACCAAGCAAACTTTATGTTTTCTTCATTTTGCGGAAAATCACATACGTTAGTTCTCAAAAACTCTATAGTTTATCCCACTATAATGTGGAAAGTGCAATTTCATCGATTCACTCATTCTCTCTTTTTGAAAAGTTCCACGAGTTGCAAAAGAGTTAAACATGATCAATTCACATTCGTTCTAGGGTTGTTGTTTTCTATAACTCGTTTATAGTGCCATTTAACCTCGAAAATACCAAAATGAAGTGTTTTGTAGGATTGCTTGGTGACCAAGCAAACTTTACGTTTTCTTTATTTTGCGGAAAATCACATTCGTTAGTGTTCAAAAACTCTATAGTTTATCCCACTATAATGTGGAAAGTACACTTTCATCGATTCAGTCATTTTCTCTTTTTGAAAAGTCTCACGAGTTGCAAAAGAGTTATCCATGACCAATTCACATTCTTTCTAGGGTTGTTGTTTTCTATAACTCGTTTATAGTGCCATTTAACCTCGAAAATACCAAAATGAAGTGTTTTGTAGGATTGCTTGGTGACCAAGCAAACTTTACGTTTTCTTTATTTTGCGGAAAATCACATTCGTTAGTGTTCAAAAACTCTATAGTTTATCCCACTATAATGTGGAAAGTGCACTTTCATCGATTCACTCATTCTCTCTTTTTGAAAAGTCTCACGAGTTGCAAAAGAGTTAACCATGACCAATTCACATTCGTTCTAGGGTTGTTGTTTTCTATAACTCGTTTATAGTGCCATTTAACCTCGAAAATACCAAAATGAAGTGTTTTGTAGGATTGCTTGGTGACCAAGCAAACTTTATGTTTTCTTCATTTTGCGGAAAATCACATACGTTAGTTCTCAAAAACTCTATAGTTTATCCCACTATAATGTGTAAAGTGCACTTTCATCGATTCACTCATTCTCTCTTTTTGAAAAGTCTCACGAGTTGCAAAAGAGTTAACCATAACCAATTCACATTCGTTCTAGGGTTGTTGTTTTCTATAACTCGTTTATAGTGCCATTTAACCTCGAAAATACCAAAATGAAGTGTTTTGTAGGATTGCTTGGTGACCAAGCAAACTTTATGTTTTCTTCATTTTGCGGAAAATCACATACGTTAGTTCTCAAAAACTCTATAGTTTATCCCACTATAATGTGGAAAGTGCAATTTCATCGATTCACTCATTCTCTCTTTTTGAAAAGTCCCACGAGTTGCAAAAGAGTTAACCATGATCAATTCACATTCGTTCTAGGGTTGTTGTTTTCTATAACTCGTTTATAGTGCCATTTAACCTCGAAAATACCAAAATGAAGTGTTTTGTAGGATTGCTTGGTGACCAAGCAAACTTTACGTTTTCTTTATTTTGCGGAAAATCAAATTCGTTAGTGTTCAAAAACTCTATAGTTTATCCCACTATAATGTGGAAAGTACACTTTCATCGATTCACTCATTTTCTCTTTTTGAAAAGTCTCACGAGTTGCAAAAGAGTTATCCATGAGCAATTCACATTCTTTCTAGGGTTGTTGTTTTCTATAACTCGTTTATAGTGCCATTTAACCTCGAAAATACCAAAATGAAGTGTTTTGTAGGATTGCTTGGTGACCAAGCAAACTTTACGTTTTCTTTATTTTGCGGAAAATCACATTCGTTAGTGTTCAAAAACTCTATAGTTTATCCCACTATAATGTGGAAAGTGCACTTTCATCGATTCACTTATTCTCTCTTTTTGAAAAGTCTCACGAGTTGCAAAAGAGTTAACCATGACCAATTCACATTCGTTCTAGGGTTGTTGTTTTCTATAACTCGTTTATAGTGCCATTTAACCTCGAAAATACCAAAATAAAGTGTTTTGTAGGATTGCTTGGTGACCAAGCAAACTTTATGTTTTCTTCATTTTGCGGAAAATCACATACGTTAGTTCTCAAAAACTCTATAGTTTATCCCACTATAATGTGGAAAGTGCACTTTCATCGATTCACTCATTCTCTCTTTTTGAAAAGTCTCACGAGTTGCAAAAGAGTTAATCATGACCAATTCACATTCGTTCTAGGGTTGTTGTTTTCTATAACTCGTTTATAGTGCCATTTAACCTCGAAAATACCAAAATGAAGTGTTTTGTAGGATTGCTTGGTGACCAAGCAAACTTTATGTTTTCTTCATTTTGCGGAAAATCACATACGTTAGTGTTCAAAAACTCTATAGTTTATCCCACTATAATGTGGAAAGTGCACTTTCATCGATTCACTCATTCTCTCTTTTTGAAAAGTCTCACGAGTTGCAAAAGAGTTAACCATGACCAATTCACATTCGTTCTAGGGTTGTTGTTTTCTATAACTCGTTTATAGTGCCATTTAACCTCGAAAATACCAAAATGAAGTGTTTTGTAGGATTGCTTGGTGACCAAGCAAACTTTACGTTTTCTTTATTTTGCGGAAAATCACATTCGTTAGTGTTCAAAAACTCTATAGTTTATCCCACTATAATGTGGAAAGTACACTTTCATCGATTCAGTCATTTTCTCTTTTTGAAAAGTCTCACGAGTTGCAAAAGAGTTATCCATGACCAATTCACATTCTTTCTAGGGTTGTTGTTTTCTATAACTCGTTTATAGTGCCATTTAACCTCGAAAATACCAAAATGAAGTGTTTTGTAGGATTGCTTGGTGACCAAGCAAACTTTACGTTTTCTTTATTTTGCGGAAAATCACATTCGTTAGTGTTCAAAAACTCTATAGTTTATCCCACTATAATGTGGAAAGTGCACTTTCATCGATTCACTCATTCTCTCTTTTTGAAAAGTCTCACGAGTTGCAAAAGAGTTAACCATGACCAATTCACATTCGTTCTAGGGTTGTTGTTTTCTATAACTCGTTTATAGTGCCATTTAACCTCGAAAATACCAAAATGAAGTGTTTTGTAGGATTGCTTGGTGACCAAGCAAACTTTATGTTTTCTTCATTTTGCGGAAAATCACATACGTTAGTTCTCAAAAACTCTATAGTTTATCCCACTATAATGTGTAAAGTGCACTTTCATCGATTCACTCATTCTCTCTTTTTGAAAAGTCTCACGAGTTGCAAAAGAGTTAACCATAACCAATTCACATTCGTTCTAGGGTTGTTGTTTTCTATAACTCGTTTATAGTGCCATTTAACCTCGAAAATACCAAAATGAAGTGTTTTGTAGGATTGCTTGGTGACCAAGCAAACTTTATGTTTTCTTCATTTTGCGGAAAATCACATACGTTAGTTCTCAAAAACTCTATAGTTTATCCCACTATAATGTGGAAAGTGCAATTTCATCGATTCACTCATTCTCTCTTTTTGAAAAGTCCCACGAGTTGCAAAAGAGTTAACCATGATCAATTCACATTCGTTCTAGGGTTGTTGTTTTCTATAACTCGTTTATAGTGCCATTTAACCTCGAAAATACCAAAATGAAGTGTTTTGTAGGATTGCTTGGTGACCAAGCAAACTTTACGTTTTCTTTATTTTGCGGAAAATCAAATTCGTTAGTGTTCAAAAACTCTATAGTTTATCCCACTATAATGTGGAAAGTACACTTTCATCGATTCACTCATTTTCTCTTTTTGAAAAGTCTCACGAGTTGCAAAAGAGTTATCCATGAGCAATTCACATTCTTTCTAGGGTTGTTGTTTTCTATAACTCGTTTATAGTGCCATTTAACCTCGAAAATACCAAAATGAAGTGTTTTGTAGGATTGCTTGGTGACCAAGCAAACTTTACGTTTTCTTTATTTTGCGGAAAATCACATTCGTTAGTGTTCAAAAACTCTATAGTTTATCCCACTATAATGTGGAAAGTGCACTTTCATCGATTCACTTATTCTCTCTTTTTGAAAAGTCTCACGAGTTGCAAAAGAGTTAACCATGACCAATTCACATTCGTTCTAGGGTTGTTGTTTTCTATAACTCGTTTATAGTGCCATTTAACCTCGAAAATACCAAAATGAAGTGTTTTGTAGGATTGCTTGGTGACCAAGCAAACTTTATGTTTTCTTCATTTTGCGGAAAATCACATACGTTAGTTCTCAAAAACTCTATAGTTTATCCCACTATAATGTGGAAAGTGCACTTTCATCGATTCACTCATTCTCTCTTTTTGAAAAGTCTCACGAGTTGCAAAAGAGTTAATCATGACCAATTCACATTCGTTCTAGGGTTGTTGTTTTCTATAACTCGTTTATAGTGCCATTTAACCTCGAAAATACCAAAATGAAGTGTTTTGTAGGATTGCTTGGTGACCAAGCAAACTTTATGTTTTCTTCATTTTGCGGAAAATCACATACGTTAGTGTTCAAAAACTCTATAGTTTATCCCACTATAATGTGGAAAGTGCACTTTCATCGATTCACTCATTCTCTCTTTTTGAAAAGTCTCACGAGTTGCAAAAGAGTTAACCATGACCAATTCACATTCGTTCTAGGGTTGTTGTTTTCTATAACTCGTTTATAGTGCCATTTAACCTCGAAAATACCAAAATGAAGTGTTTTGTAGGATTGCTTGGTGACCAAGCAAACTTTATGTTTTCTTCATTTTGCGGAAAATCACATACGTTAGTTCTCAAAAACTCTATAGTTTATCCCACTATAATGTGTAAAGTGCACTTTCATCGATTCACTCATTCTCTCTTTTTGAAAAGTCTCACGAGTTGCAAAAGAGTTAACCATGACCAATTCACATTCGTTCTAGGGTTGTTGTTTTCTATAACTCGTTTATAGTGCCATTTAACCTCGAAAATACCAAAATGAAGTGTTTTGTAGGATTGCTTGGTGACCAAGCAAACTTTATGTTTTCTTCATTTTGCGGAAAATCACATACGTTAGTTCTCAAAAACTCTATAGTTTATCCCACTATAATGTGGAAAGTGCAATTTCATCGATTCACTCATTCTCTCTTTTTGAAAAGTTCCACGAGTTGCAAAAGAGTTAACCATGATCAATTCACATTCGTTCTAGGGTTGTTGTTTTCTATAACTCGTTTATAGTGCCATTTAACCTCGAAAATACCAAAATGAAGTGTTTTGTAGGATTTCTTGGAGACCAAGCAAACTTTACGTTTTCTTTATTTTGCGGAAAATCAAATTCGTTAGTGTTCAAAAACTCTATAGTTTATCCCACTATAATGTGGAAAGTACACTTTCATCGATTCAGTCATTTTCTCTTTTTGAAAAGTCTCACGAGTTGCAAAAGAGTTATCCATGACCAATTCACATTCTTTCTAGGGTTGTTGTTTTCTATAACTCGTTTATAGTGCCATTTAACCTCGAAAATACCAAAATGAAGTGTTTTGTAGGATTGCTTGGTGACCAAGCAAACTTTACGTTTTCTTTATTTTGCGGAAAATCACATTCGTTAGTGTTCAAAAACACTATAGTTTATCCCACTATAATGTGGAAAGTGCACTTTCATCGATTCACTTATTCTCTCTTTTTGAAAAGTCTCACGAGTTGCAAAAGAGTTAACCATGACCAATTCACATTCGTTCTAGGGTTGTTGTTTTCTATAACTCGTTTATAGTGCCATTTAACCTCGAAAATACCAAAATGAAGTGTTTTGTAGGATTGCTTGGTGACCAAGCAAACTTTATGTTTTCTTCATTTTGCGGAAAATTACATACGTTAGTTCTCAAAAACTCTATAGTTTATCCCACAATAATGTGGAAAGTGCACTTTCATCGATTCACTCATTCTCTCTTTTTGAAAAGTCTCACGAGTTGCAAAAGAGTTAACCATGACCAATTCACATTCGTTCTAGAGTTGTTGTTTTCTATAACTCGTTTATAGTGCCATTTAACCTCGAAAATACCAAAATGAAGTGTTTTGTAGGATTGCTTGGTGACCAAGCAAACTTTATGTTTTCTTCATTTTGCGGAAAATCACATACGTTAGTTCTCAAAAACTCTATAGTTTATCCCACTATAATGTGGAAAGTGCAATTTCATCGATTCACTCATTCTCTCTTTTTGAAAAGTTCCACGAGTTGCAAAAGAGTTAAACATGATCAATTCACATTCGTTCTAGGGTTGTTGTTTTCTATAACTCGTTTATAGTGCCATTTAACCTCGAAAATACCAAAATGAAGTGTTTTGTAGGATTGCTTGGTGACTAAGCAAACTTTACGTTTTCTTTATTTTGCGGAAAATCACATTCGTTAGTGTTCAAAAACTCTATAGTTTATCCCACTATAATGTGGAAAGTACACTTTCATCGATTCAGTCATTTTCTCTTTTTGAAAAGTCTCACGAGTTGCAAAAGAGTTATCCATGACCAATTCACATTCTTTCTAGGGTTGTTGTTTTCTATAACTCGTTTATAGTGCCATTTAACCTCGAAAATACCAAAATGAAGTGTTTTGTAGGATTGCTTGGTGACCAAGCAAACTTTACGTTTTCTTTATTTTGCGGAAAATCACATTCGTTAGTGTTCAAAAACTCTATAGTTTATCCCACTATAATGTGGAAAGTGCACTTTCATCGATTCACTCATTCTCTCTTTTTGAAAAGTCTCACGAGTTGCAAAAGAGTTAACCATGACCAATTCACATTCGTTCTAGGGTTGTTGTTTTCTATAACTCGTTTATAGTGCCATTTAACCTCGAAAATACCAAAATGAAGTGTTTTGTAGGATTGCTTGGTGACCAAGCAAACTTTATGTTTTCTTCATTTTGCGGAAAATCACATACGTTAGTTCTCAAAAACTCTATAGTTTATCCCACTATAATGTGTAAAGTGCACTTTCATCGATTCACTCATTCTCTCTTTTTGAAAAGTCTCACGAGTTGCAAAAGAGTTAACCATGACCAATTCACATTCGTTCTAGGGTTGTTGTTTTCTATAACTCGTTTATAGTGCCATTTAACCTCGAAAATACCAAAATGAAGTGTTTTGTAGGATTGCTTGGTGACCAAGCAAACTTTATGTTTTCTTCATTTTGCGGAAAATCACATACGTTAGTTCTCAAAAACTCTATAGTTTATCCCACTATAATGTGGAAAGTTCAATTTCATCGATTCACTCATTCTCTCTTTTTGAAAAGTTCCACGAGTTGCAAAAGAGTTAACCATGATCAATTCACATTCGTTCTAGGGTTGTTGTTTTCTATAACTCGTTTATAGTGCCATTTAACCTCGAAAATACCAAAATGAAGTGTTTTGTAGGATTGCTTGGTGACCAAGCAAACTATACGTTTTCTTTATTTTGCGGAAAATCACATTCGTTAGTGTTCAAAAACTCTATAGTTTATCCCACTATAATGTGGAAAGTACACTTTCATCGATTCAGTCATTTTCTCTTTTTGAAAAGTCTCACGAGTTGCAAAAGAGTTATCCATGACCAATTCACATTCTTTCTAGGGTTGTTGAAAAGTCTCACGAGTTGGTATTTTGAGAACTATAGAGTTTTGTAGGATTGCTCTTTCAAAAAGAGACTAGGGTTGCAAAATGAAGTGTTTTTGAGAACTAACGTATGTGATTTTCCGCAAAATGAAGAAAACATAAAGTTTGCTTGGTCACCACGCAATCCTACAAAACACTTCATTTTGGTATTTTCGAGGTTAAATGGCACTATAAACGAGTTATAGAAAACAACAACCCTAGAACGAATGTGAATTGGTCATGGTTAACTCTTTTGCAACTCGTGAGACTTTTCAAAAAGAGAGAATGAGTGAATCGATGAAAGTGCACTTTCCACATTATATTGGGATAAACTATAGAGTTTTTGAACACTAACGAATGTGATTTTCCACAAAATAAAGAAAACGTAAAGTTTGCTTGGTCACCAAGCAATCCTACAAAACACTTCATTTTGGTATTTTCGAGGTTAAATGGCACTATAAACGAGTTATAGAAAATAACAACCCTAGAAAGAATGTGAATTGGTCATGGATAACTCTTTTGCAACTCGTGAGACTTTTCAAAAAGAGAAAATGAGTGAATCGATGAAAGTGTACTTTCCACATTAGAGTGGGATAAACTATAGAGTTTTTGAACACTAAGAATGTGATTTTCCGCAAAATAAAGAAAACGTAAAGTTTGCTTGGTCACCAAGCAATCCTACAAAATACCTCATTTTGGTATTTTCGAGGTTAAATGGCACTACAAACGAGTTATAGAAAACAACAACCCTAGAACGAATGTGAATTGATCATGGTTAACTATTTTGCAACTCGTGGAACTTTTCAAAAAGAGAGAATGAGTGAATCGATGAAAGTGCATTTCCACATTATAATGGGATAAACTATAGAGTTTTTGAACACTAACGAATGTGATTTTCCGCAAAATAAAGAAAACCAATCCTACAAAACACTTCATTTTGGTATTTTCGAGGTTAAATGGCACTATAAACGAGTTATAGAAAACAACAACCCTAGAACGAATGTGAATTGGTCAAGGTTAACTCTTTTGCAACTCGTGAGACTTTTCAAAAAGAGAGAATGAGTGAATCGATGAAAGTTTACTTTCCACATTATAGTGGGATAAACTATAGAGTTTTTGAGAACTAACGTATGTGATTTTCCGCAAAATGAAGAAAACATAAAGTTTGCTTGGTCACCAAGCAATCCTACAAAACACTTCATTTTGGTATTTTCGAGGTTAAATGGCACTATAAACGAGTTATAGAAAACAACAACCCTAGAACGAATGTGAATTGGTCATGGTTAACTCTTTTGCAACTCGTGAGACTTTTCAAAAAGAGAGAATGAGTGAATCGATGAAAGTTTACTTTCCACATTATAGTGGGATAAACTATAGAGTTTTTGAGAACTAACGTATGTGATTTTCCGCAAAATGAAGAAAACATAAAGTTTGCTTGGTCACCAAGCAATCCTACAAAACACTTCATTTTGGTATTTTCGAGGTTAAATGGCACTATAAACGAGTTATAGAAAACAACAACCCTAGAACGAATGTGAATTGGTCATGGTTAACTCTTTTGCAACTCGTGAGACTTTTCAAAAAGAGAGAATGAGTGAATCGATGAAAGTGCACTTTCCACATTATAGTGGGATAAACTATAGAGTTTTTGAGAACTAACGTATGTGATTTTCCGCAAAATGAAGAAAACATAAAGTTTGCTTGGTCACCACGCAATCCTACAAAACACTTCATTTTGGTATTTTCGAGGTTAAATGGCACTATAAACGAGTTATAGAAAACAACAACCCTAGAACGAATGTGAATTGGTCATGGTTAACTCTTTTGCAACTCGTGAGACTTTTCAAAAAGAGAGAATGAGTGAATCGATGAAAGTGCATGTAACACCCCTAAAATTTATAATATAAGTTTATGTGTGTTAATATTTATTAATTTTTTAGTTACATTATAATTGTAAGTTTACTAGGATAAATATTGAAAACCATTTAAATTTAAACTTTTAAGATTCTTTTAATTCACTTAAAGCCCAAGCCCAATTTCTATATATCTATATATAAGATTTATGCCCTAAATTTTATACCACAACCATAAATTTCTCGGCGGTGCTTGGTGCTTTTCGGCCGTCAACTAGTCACGGTATTTTCTTTCTCTCTCACCTTTTTGTTAATTCAATTTTCTGACGGCTTGAGTATTGATACTATTTCGAATGATAAAATTATGATAATTTTAAAGAAGTTTTCTGGTCAAATCCCTTGATTATTAATAACTAAATTTTCGATTGTGGCCTGTGATGTACAAACCTTTATTGCTTCCACTCAAACAATCACAACTTTGAAATTGTGTGTCAAATATTTTAATTATCAAAGCGTAGGTCTAATCACAGCAAATTCTATTATTTTATGAATCTGTTTTGCTAATCAGTGTGTATGTATATAAATATATTGGTATGATTCTTTGTTATCTAGGCCAGTAAATAATTTGAGAGATTTATAGTGATTTTAAATTTGAGTTTAAAATCTATATCTTTTTCAATATTTTATATTTTCAAATATATATATATATATATAAAAAGTGTAATATTTTTACGATTTGATAATTTAAGAATGAAAAATCTAAATATTTATTTATTTATTATTTATAACATTGAGATATGCTATTTTAATTATGTAGGCTGACTATAATTACGAGAAGGATTAAAGAAACACTTTCTTCAATAGACTTTCAGGTGGGGTTTAATTGCTTTAATTCCTACAGTGGTTTGGTAGTGATTTATTGCATGTTTATTCTTTATTAAATGCTTTCAATAAATTTCGAGTTGTCTGTTATGTGAGTTGTTCCTATGTTATTCAAATGGCAAAGTTATCTAATAGCCAGGGGCTCCAAATGGGGTCCGGGGCGATGGCAAATCTATTAATCTTTAGTAACGTAATTGAGTATTTATAAGATTGTGAGACTTATAGTTGATATTTTAAATTCTTTTGAGTCTTTCGCTTTTAATCTAGTTCATTTTATTGTCAAATAAGTTTGAAAGCTTAATTTCTTTAGCTAAATTTTTTTAGTTCATGCCCTTTTACTTCGATTTAGCCTGTCTTTTTACCAAATTTACATTTATGAAAATTGGGGCGTGACAGTGCACTTTCCACATTATAGTGGGATAAACTATAGAGTTTTTGAACACTAACGAATGTGATTTTCCGCAAAATAAAGAAAACGTAAAGTTTGCTTGGTCACCAAGCAATCCTACAAAACACTTCATTTTGGTATTTTCGAGGTTAAATGGCACTATAAACGAGTTATAGAAAATAACAACCCTAGAAAGAATGTGAATTGGTCATGGATAACTCTTTTGCAACTCGTGAGACTTTTCAAAAAGAGAAAATGAGTGAATCGATGAAAGTTTACTTTCCACATTATAGTGGGATAAACTATAGAGTTTTTGAGAACTAACGTATGTGATTTTCCGCAAAATGAAGAAAACATAAAGTTTGCTTGGTCACCAAGCAATCCTACAAAACACTTCATTTTGGTATTTTCGAGGTTAAATGGCACTATAAACGAGTTATAGAAAACAACAACCCTAGAACGAATGTGAATTGGTCATGGTTAACTCTTTTGCAACTCGTGAGACTTTTCAAAAAGAGAGAATGAGTGAATCGATGAAAGTTTACTTTCCACATTATAGTGGGATAAACTATAGAGTTTTTGAGAACTAACGTATGTGATTTTCCGCAAAATGAAGAAAACATAAAGTTTGCTTGGTCACCAAGCAATCCTACAAAACACTTCATTTTGGTATTTTCGAGGTTAAATGGCACTATAAACGAGTTATAGAAAACAACAACCCTAGAACGAATGTGAATTGGTCATGGTTAACTCTTTTGCAACTCGTGAGACTTTTCAAAAAGAGAGAATGAGTGAATCGATGAAAGTGCACTTTCCACATTATAGTGGGATAAACTATAGAGTTTTTGAGAACTAACGTATGTGATTTTCCGCAAAATGAAGAAAACATAAAGTTTGCTTGGTCACCACGCAATCCTACAAAACACTTCATTTTGGTATTTTCGAGGTTAAATGGCACTATAAACGAGTTATAGAAAACAACAACCCTAGAACGAATGTGAATTGGTCATGGTTAACTCTTTTGCAACTCGTGAGACTTTTCAAAAAGAGAGAATGAGTGAATCGATGAAAGTGCATGTAACACCCCTAAAATTTATAATATAAGTTTATGTGTGTTAATATTTATTAATTTTTTAGTTACATTATAATTGTAAGTTTACTAGGATAAATATTGAAAACCATTTAAATTTAAACTTTTAAGATTCTTTTAATTCACTTAAAGCCCAAGCCCAATTTCTATATATCTATATATAAGATTTATGCCCTAAATTTTATACCACAACCATAAATTTCTCGGCGGTGCTTGGTGCTTTTCGGCCGTCAACTAGTCACGGTATTTTCTTTCTCTCTCACCTTTTTGTTAATTCAATTTTCTGACGGCTTGAGTATTGATACTATTTCGAATGATAAAATTATGATAATTTTAAAGAAGTTTTCTGGTCAAATCCCTTGATTATTAATAACTAAATTTTCGATTGTGGCCTGTGATGTACAAACCTTTATTGCTTCCACTCAAACAATCACAACTTTGAAATTGTGTGTCAAATATTTTAATTATCAAAGCGTAGGTCTAATCACAGCAAATTCTATTATTTTATGAATCTGTTTTGCTAATCAGTGTGTATGTATATAAATATATTGGTATGATTCTTTGTTATCTAGGCCAGTAAATAATTTGAGAGATTTATAGTGATTTTAAATTTGAGTTTAAAATCTATATCTTTTTCAATATTTTATATTTTCAAATATATATATATATATATAAAAAGTGTAATATTTTTACGATTTGATAATTTAAGAATGAAAAATCTAAATATTTATTTATTTATTATTTATAACATTGAGATATGCTATTTTAATTATGTAGGCTGACTATAATTACGAGAAGGATTAAAGAAACACTTTCTTCAATAGACTTTCAGGTGGGGTTTAATTGCTTTAATTCCTACAGTGGTTTGGTAGTGATTTATTGCATGTTTATTCTTTATTAAATGCTTTCAATAAATTTCGAGTTGTCTGTTATGTGAGTTGTTCCTATGTTATTCAAATGGCAAAGTTATCTAATAGCCAGGGGCTCCAAATGGGGTCCGGGGCGATGGCAAATCTATTAATCTTTAGTAACGTAATTGAGTATTTATAAGATTGTGAGACTTATAGTTGATATTTTAAATTCTTTTGAGTCTTTCGCTTTTAATCTAGTTCATTTTATTGTCAAATAAGTTTGAAAGCTTAATTTCTTTAGCTAAATTTTTTTAGTTCATGCCCTTTTACTTCGATTTAGCCTGTCTTTTTACCAAATTTACATTTATGAAAATTGGGGCGTGACAGTGCACTTTCCACATTATAGTGGGATAAACTATAGAGTTTTTGAACACTAACGAATGTGATTTTCCGCAAAATAAAGAAAACGTAAAGTTTGCTTGGTCACCAAGCAATCCTACAAAACACTTCATTTTGGTATTTTCGAGGTTAAATGGCACTATAAACGAGTTATAGAAAATAACAACCCTAGAAAGAATGTGAATTGGTCATGGATAACTCTTTTGCAACTCGTGAGACTTTTCAAAAAGAGAAAATGAGTGAATCGATGAAAGTGTACTTTCCACATTATATTGGAATAAACTATAGAGTTTTTGAACACTAAGAATGTGATTTTCCGCAAAATAAAGAAAACGTAAAGTTTGCTTGGTCAACAAGCAATCCGACAAAACACTTCATTTTGGTATTTTCGAGGTTAAATGGCACTATAAACGACTTATAGAAAACAACAACCCTAGAACGAATGTGAATTGATCTTGGTCACTTTTGTAACTCGTGGAACTTTTCAAAAAGAGAGAATGAGTGAATCGATAAAAGTGCACTTTCCACATTATACTGGGATAAATTATAGAGTTTTTGAACACTAACGAATGTGATTTTCCGCAAAATAAAGAAAACGTAAAGTTTGCTTGGTCACCAAGCAATCCTACAAAACACTTCATTTTGGTATTTTCGAGGTTAAATGGCACTATAAACGAGTTATAGAAAACAACAACCCTAGAACGAATGTGAATTGGTCAAGGTTAACTCTTTTGCAACTCGTGAGACTTTTCAAAAAGAGAGAATGAGTGAATCGATGAAAGTTTACTTTCCACATTATAGTGGGATAAACTATAGAGTTTTTGAGAACTAACGTATGTGATTTTCCGCAAAATGAAGAAAACCAATCCTACAAAACACTTCATTTTGGTATTTTCGAGGTTAAATGGCACTATAAACGAGTTATAGAAAACAACAACCCTAGAACGAATGTGAATTGGTCATGGTTAACTCTTTTGCAACTCGTGAGACTTTTCAAAAAGAGAGAATGAGTGAATCGATGAAAGTGCACTTTCCACATTATAGTGGGATAAACTATAGAGTTTTTGAGAACTAACGTATGTGATTTTCCGCAAAATGAAGAAAACATAAAGTTTGCTTGGTCACCACGCAATCCTACAAAACACTTCATTTTGGTATTTTCGAGGTTAAATGGCACTATAAACGAGTTATAGAAAACAACAACCCTAAAACGAATGTGAATTGGTCATGGTTAACTCTTTTTCAACTCGTGAGACTTTTCAAAAAGAGAGAATGGGTGAATCGATGAAAGTGCACTTTCCACATTATAGTGGGATAAACTATAGAGTTTTTGAACACTAACGAATGTGATTTTCCGCAAAATAAAGAAAACGTAAAGTTTGCTTGGTCACCAAGCAATCCTACAAAACACTTCATTTTGGTATTTTCGAGGTTAAATGGCACTATAAACGAGTTATAGAAAATAACAACCCTAGAAAGAATGTGAATTGATCATGGATAACTCTTTTGCAACTTGTGAGACTTTTCAAAAAGAGAAAATGAGTGAATCGATGAAAGTGTACTTTCCACATTATAGTGGGATAAACTATAGAGTTTTTGAACACTAAGAATGTGATTTTCCGCAAAATAAAGAAAACGTAAAGTTTGCTTGGTCACCAAGCAATCCTACAAAACACTTCATTTTGGTATTTTCGAGGTTAAATGGCACTATAAACGAGTTATAGAAAACAACAACCCTAGAACGAATGTGAATTGATCTTGGTCACTTTTGCAACTCGTGGAACTTTTCAAAAAGAGAGAATGAGTGAATCGATGAAAGTGCACTTTCCACATTATACTGGGATAAATTATAGAGTTTTTGAACACTAACGAATGTGATTTTCCGCAAAATAAAGAAAACGTAAAGTTTGCTTGGTCACCAAGCAATCCTACAAAACACTTCATTTTGGTATTTTCGAGGTTTAATGGCACTATAAACGAGTTATAGAAAACAACAACCCTAGAACGAATGTGAATTGATCATGGTTAACTATTTTGCAACTCGTGGAACTTTTCAAAAAGAGAGAATGAGTGAATCGATGAAAGTGCATTTCCACATTATAATGGGATAAACTATAGAGTTTTTGAACACTAACGAATGTGATTTTCCGCAAAATAAAGAAAACCAATCCTACAAAACACTTCATTTTGGTATTTTCGAGGTTAAATGGCACTATAAACGAGTTATAGAAAACAACAACCCTAGAACGAATGTGAATTGGTCAAGGTTAACTCTTTTGCTACTCGTGAGACTTTTCAAAAAGAGAGAATGAGTGAATCGATGAAAGTTTACTTTCCACATTATAGTGGGATAAACTATAGAGTTTTTGAGAACTAACGTATGTGATTTTCCGCAAAATGTGAAGTTGTCCAGGCCAATTCCCCTGAATTCATCACAATGGACAACATTCCTGGGGGCAATCTACCTGAGGCAAACCCCACTCAGGGCAGCTCAGAAAGCTAACAATAGAGCGAAGGGTTCCACCACCACTAGGGTGCTTTTTCAGCCGAAGCATACTATTAAGAAGACTCGTGAGCCTCTCACCCACCCCCGGTAACGAGCCACTCAGGACATCACAAATTCTAAGATTGCTAACTTTGAGGAGCCGAACAAAGCTCCCTATTATGACTCTCTTAGGTATACAGCCAATGCGTCATTTATGGTAGAAAATTCTAGTTTGACGGAGCTCGCAGGTGTTAGCCAACACACCAGGCGTTGTTCTGGGAAGGGTCCGCCTCAGCAACCGCCGGATGGTTCATCTGACTCTAGCACTTCAAAGTTCATGCAGGTGTCCCTTCACGATCATTAGTTGGACATGCTAGATGACACAGATTGAGGGTGAGTCAAGGAACACTTGTATTTGTCCCTAAGGAGGGTTTTGTCCCTAAGGTGAGTCAAGGAACACTTCAAAGTTCATGCAGGTGTCCCTTCACGATCATTACTTTAAACTTTATTATTTAGAGGAGTGTACCTTTTCCCTTGACCTCGAGTTTTGTCCCTAAGGAGGGTTTTCACAGGCAAGGTTTAAACTGCACTCCGACCTCTGGCTCGACTTGTGAGCTTATGGTTTTAGGTTTTCTTTTTCTTTTCCTTTTATATTCCATACCTTTTTATTGGCCTGAGGCAAACCCCACTGAAGGAAATGATTAACTGAATGACCGAATCCCAATTCATAATCAGGTAACAACAACCAATGAAGAAGCAAACTCTGCTGAGGTAGTTATTGGATCCACTATTTTAGGGGGAACTAACAATGTTGAAAATACCAATGTCCCTGACATTGATGCTAACTCCCCTGAATATGATCCTGAATTAGATCCTGCATTGAATTTTCCTAAATTTTATGATCCTAGTGACTCAACCTTAGTAGAGGAAAAATCTACTGAAGGGATCAAGAAAAGGAGGAATTGGTTATCTGACCATCCAACTAACCTGATACTTGGAGATCCAAGTATTGGAGTTAAAACTAGAAGGTTTCATGGTGAAAGTGCTTTGTTTTGTTGCTTCTTATCAGAATATGAGCCTCAAGACATTGAGGAAGCACTTCAAGATGTAAACTGGATCACAGCCATGCAAGAGGAGCTGAACCAGTTTACAAGAAATGATATTTGGGAACTGGTTGACAGACCATCACATCAAGATGTTATTGGAACCAAGTGGGTGTTCAAGAACAAGAAAAATGAGAATGATGTGATAGTCAGAAATAAGGCCAGATTGGTGGCCAAGGGTTATTGTCAATCAGAAGGCATAGACTATGATGACACTTTTACACCTGTGGCAAGACTTGAAGCAATAAGGCTATTCTAGGCATATGCTGCCCACAATTGCATCCAATGTTTGATTTCCTCAATCGTAAACTGTTGAATTGCCTTAAGACTCACCAACTCATTGATATACATTCCTTTTAGTCTTAAGAAGTCCCAAACCATTTCATTCTTTCCCACGCCTCCCTTTTCAGCTATCACTTATGATTTCCCCAGAGAAATTTTTTTTTTATTGCTTTTTGCGTAACTTCAACATCACCGGCTGCTGCTGCCGGCGACACTCCGTCTGCCGCGCCTGCATCGCAGTCCGATAACCTCCTCACGTACATTATCGCGGGCAAGGAACGGGCCCTGTTTTGGAGCTTCCATGGCCGTCGCTGATCTATGCAACTGATGGTCGCCGCTCCTCACGCAGCAGGGCTTGCCGCTCCCTCACACGCCATGCACAGCGATGGCCGTAACAAAATCGACTGTCCACCGCAGTCTACGGAACCAATTGACGAATTGTCAGCCATCATATCCTCCCAAGTAGCAGCAACTCTACGACTGTTGTTCCCCACGCCGGCCACGTACTCAGTGTCGGCGCCGCCCGTCTCTCCTGGAGGTGCTCCGACCGCCGGAGTACCAACTGATCATGCCGACCGACAACCTCAGGCTCCCCCTTCGCATGAGGCTCCCCCTATTGCTGCCGCCACTCGACAACTTGGCACTTCTACAAATGGCTTAGGCAATCCCTGTCTATCCGGCCCACAGGGTACGTCTCTATACTCCGATTCTGATTTCCCTGCTCTACTGGAACATATTACTGCTGCTTTCCCAACTCCACAGGTTCCATTCCAGCAAGCTAGGCCCACTTTTGCCTCGGTTGCTGGCTCCACCGCGGCTCCGACTGTTAGATCTGGTATCCCTCAATTGATGAAGCCGGTCCGTAATGGGGATTTTTATGTGGTTAATATTTATGAGGATGTCTATTAGAGGGGGTGGCTGCTTGTGCTAACTCTCTTATTGGTCGGGTTACTATTCAGTCTGGGGACAGATCGTTTGATCACGTGCGTCTTCAGTCCACGCTGGGCAGTATATGGGGCCTGACTTCGGGCCTCAATGTGGTTTCATTGAGCAACGGCTACTTCAACATCAGTATTACCTCGGAAATAGATAGGGACCGTATTTTTAGACGTCGCTCATGGCAGTGAACCCAAGGGTTATTCACCTTTAGAGATGGGTTCCAGACTTTAACCCGAACAACATACGTTCTGGCATTGCTCAAGTTTGGGTTAGGCTTGCTGACCTTCTTATGGAGTACTGGGATCCGATTGCTTTGGAGGCATTGGCCTCATCTTTGGTAACCTTGATCAAGATCGATGACAGAACACTAAAGCGTGCCATGGGGCACTATGCTCGTCTGCTGATTGAGATATATATGCATAAGGCCACTCAGGATCGTATTATGTACCAGCATGCGGGTCAATGCTCGTTTGCTGCGATTTTCTACTCGAAGCTCCCAGAGTTTTGCACACATTACCACATTATTGGACATTCCCTGGCTGTCTACAGGAAGTCGATGGGAGAGGGACAGGGTCGTCAAGATCGTGAGGGTCAGGGTCACCAGGATCAGAAGGATCAAAGGAGGAGAGGTCTTCGTCGTACTCGGTCTCAAGGTCGTCAGGCCCAACGGAGGAGAGGTCGTCGTCGTACTCGGTCTCAGCGCCGCCGGGGCTCTCTTTCCCCTATAGGCACTACGGACCCCACTTCCGCTCTAGTTACCACTACCCCACCACCGGAGGCCCATTTGGAAGGGGAGACCCACTTGGGAGAGGAGGACCTTGCAACATAGGATCAGCAGGATCCAACTATGGGGATTACCTACTCAGTTCCGTTGGACAACACTTTTAGGGCGCTCTTACAAGAGAATTTAGACACGGCCTCTAAAGAACAGTTGGTGTTGGAGGATGCTTTACTGGAGGAAGGGGATCACCCGAACCCTACTGGGGCATCAACCTCCACATATCAGCCTTTCACAGAGAAGGCTCCACCTTTGGTCGTGGCAGCTCATAAGGCTACCAATAGAGCGAAGGGTTCCACCACCACTAGGGTGCTTTTCCAGCCGAAGCGTACTATTAAGAATACTCGTGAGCCTCTCACCCACCCCCGGGAACGAGCCACTCAGGACATCACAAATTCTAAGGTTGCTAACTTTGAGGAGCTGAACAAAGATCCAGATTATGATTCTCTTAGGTATACAACCAATGCGTCATTTATGGTAGAAAATTCTAGTTTGACGGAGCTCGCAGGTGTTAGCCAACACACCAGGCGTTGGTCTGGGAAGTGTCCGCCTCAGCAGCAGCCGGATGGTTCAGCTGACTCTAGCACTTCAGAGTTCATGCAAGTGTCCCTTCACGATCATTGGTCAAGGATTGAGGGTGAGTCAAGGATTACTTGTATTTGTCGTACTTTCATTACTATACTTTAGACTTTGTTATTTAGAGGAGTGTACCTTTTAACAGCACTCCGACCTCTGGCTCGACTTGTAAGCTTATGGTTTTAGGTTTTCTTTTTATTTTCCTTTTATATCCCATACAATTTATTGGCCTTTCATTCTTTCCCACGCATTCTTACAACTACCAAACCCTAACCAGATTTTTTCAAAAACTCTTCAAGCTTTCTTACAGTTCATCAATGGCTTACAAGATCAGACAAAATAAGCTTGTTGACTTCTATAATGAGAAGTTAGACATTGAATTCTCCTACCTTAGCCATAAAAATAACCTTACATTTGAACCAATCATCTCCTTTGAGAGTGAACTTCCAGAAGTTACTCCTACTCTAAAATGGCTAAGGAGAGCAGACTTGCAGAAATTCATGGAGAACAAGCCAAGCTCATGCCTTGAGCAGTACATGGCTGAGTTCTTTGCCTTTCTGAAATGGAAAGGTAAAGCAACTGGAGGAGCAGTGCAAACAAGATTGACCTATGTGGATGAAGGTCAAGAGGAGGAGAGCTCACACACTATCAAGTTCTTAGAGGAAGACTTGGAAGATTTTTTTGGATTGCCTTCAGAGGGAGGGAATCCTGAAATCTATGGTGTTGGACATGAACAAGACATTGCACAAGAATGGCTCATAAATCCAGGTCCAATATCCTCAACACAGCACAAGAATACTCTGAAACCTGAGTTTCTAACACTTTTTGAAGTGGTGACCAAGATTATTCTCAGCAATACTGGCAGTCATGAGCAAGTAAGCTTGCCAAGAATAAGGATAATGGCTGTTGTGATTGATGCTAGTGACAAGGGCATCAATTTTAATTGGGGGAAATGATGAAGGAAAAGGCAAAGTTTAAGGTCAAAGCTCACATGAAGGTGATGATGGAGGGAAAACGGAGATATTGCACAAGGGCAAGTCTCCTGATTGAGAGGTTCTCCCATTACTCCAAAATGCAGACCTTTGCCAAACCTCTCCCTGCTCAAAAGATTATGTTCAGAAAACTGTCCAAGAAGACAGAGAAGAGGAAGTTGCAGGTGGCTAAACCTGCTAAAGTTGAAGAGCAGAAGCCCAAGATGAAGCCAAGAAGAAAGTCTAGGGCAGTGAAGACAAAGAAAATGACTCAAATACTCTCAGAAGATGACACTGATACTTCAGCAGAGCTGGAAAAGGTTGCTAAAGATGAGTTGATGTGCCATCAAATTCTGAGGAACTAAGGGAAAAGTTCCCAATGGCAGTGAGGAAGAGCAAGAAGCAATCTGCCTCCAAGAAAAGGATCAGGGATGTTGTCCCAGAGGAGGAGGGAAGTGGTAGTTCAAGGCCAGGCAAGAGAAGGGCCAAACCTTCTGAAAAGATGCAGAGTTTGCAGGAGGAGAAAACCTTAAGAAAGGCACTCAAGGAGAGTAAAGGTGAAAGCAGATCGGGGTCCAAGTAAAAAACAAAGTCTAAATCCAACTCCCCTGAAGCTGGAACTCCTGAGTCCAAACTCCCGGAAGCCCATCATTCAGAGCCCAACTCCCCTAATACCCACAAAACTCCTGAAAACCAACCAATCACTCCATTAGATCTTACCAAGAGATATTCACCAGAGGGAACAGCTCAAAGAGGTCCTATGGACATCTTAACTGGTATTGCAGTTGATGAGTCAAGGTTGCATTAACCCATTGACATGGATTTTTTCAACTACTCAAAATTTCTTGAGGCTGCAATGTTTGAATCTACACCCTTAGGAAAACTCCCTTCAGGAACATTGCTCCCAAAAGCACCTGAATTACCCCTTGTTGAGCCCAATGTCCCTGAACCAAATCCTGAAATCAACCCTCCTGAACATGGTTCCAAATCTCCTATAACCCAAAGTCCTCAGTCTGATGGAGATGAGGAGGAGTATACCTTTTAAGGTATGCTCAGAAGAGTAGCTAGAGCAACAGTGGACAATTTGTACCCCAACCTTGCTGAATTCCCAAGATTGTAGAGGAGTTTCCATGATTTGAGAGCTCTAGTTGAAGTCAAAGACAAAACCATCATGGAAATTGCTCAGATTATACAAGACAAAGGTGCAAGTTGGTGGAAAATTGAGGAAAGTAGGCTTCTACACTTTGCTGGTGTTCAGAAGACAAGATTCTTGACAGATAAAACTGTCTTTGCAAAGTTGGTAGAAGATAAAGTTGCTGAAGAGAAAGATAGGATTGCTAGAGGGATTAAACACCCTGATAGTAGTTCTAATGATGATGATGATGACTCCAAAAATCCTAAACCTCCTGGTCCTCAAAGAAGTCAGGTACATTACTTGACTTATGGTGGTGAAAAGGACTCTGAATATTCAGAGGTGTTGACCAAGAATGGTAACACAGTCAAAGATGCATCAGCCCATAATGGTTCAACTGAGCCTTAGGCACAGTTAAATGATGTTGAGACTTCCAAATGTGAAGTTAGTTTAGTTAAAACCTCATTAGTGTCAGAAGAGTTGGACACTGACCAGCTTTTAACCATTCAGGATGACTCAGTGGCCTTGGTATGCCCACGCACTGTGATCTCCCAACAACTGCCATCTATGAATCCTGTTGAGGATGTAGAGAATGCAGGTTTAGGTGAAGGAGTTGAAAATGACACTAGTCCTGAAAAACAAGAGGGAGTAGAGGATGAAATTGAGGTAGTCATTACTAAGATAGTGAGTGTACCACCTCAGGAGGGAGATGGAGTAAGTGAGGAAGGACAGGTTATTCTTGAAGTTAAATATGAACTTCAAGAATCCCTTGATGAGAGGAGGCCTGCCCTTCGCGATTGTGAGATTACTTATGATGATGGAGAAAAGAATAGAGTTGAAAATGAGCAGAAGACTGCTGATGAATCAGGGCCTTATGAAAAGGAAATTGAGGGTGATGAGAGTAATTTCATTGACAAGTTTTTCTTTGCAGATACTGCAGGTGTAACACTTGACCAAATTTTTGCTGAAGATGTGTTTACAGATGCTCCTGTTCAAGTTGATGCAAGTATATCCAAAATTGCACTAGAAGAGCATTTAGCAAAGCTGGACACCTTGGCCCAACAAGTGGAAAATGCCCATGCACACACATCAGAAGCCTTGGACGAACAAGGCAGAACACTTGCCTCAGTGGAGATGAGGCTGACTGGCTCAGAAGATGTGGTGTTGCCCACAATTGAAGCAATGATCAGTGGTGTTGCCCACAATTGAAGCTGCAGACCATCTCTACTGAAGTTCAGAAGGCCAAGAAAAGCATGGAAACTTTCACCAAATCAGTGAAAAAGGATCAAAAGCTGCTTCTTGACAACCACAACAAAAATGTTGTTGGGATATGAATCCTAAAACAAGTCCTAAATGATGAAAAGATAAAGATGAAGTTTTTATAAGCCAAAAGTAGACTTGAATATTTTCTAAGTGTTGACTGATCTAGACTAGTTAAAGAAGTCATCTTGAAACAGATTAGTAGAAGTTCACAAGACAAGTACTAGTTCACAAGACAAGTACTAGTTCATAAGACAAATATGTTTCAAAAGAAAAGTTTAAATGTTTGAAAGACAAGTACATGTTATAAGTACTTTGTATATTTGTTTAGGATGTTTACTGAGCTATTTGAAGTGTATAGAAGCTCATGATTTTCGTATGTATTTGTTTATAATCATTGTATAGATTCTAAGTTTACTAACCTATTTTATAAAGCTTAATGTAAATGTAATAGTCTTGTTAGGATTAGATTATGTATATCTAAGTCTACTACTGAAGAAGACTGTGCAACAAGAAGAAAGATGAAGTCTACACAAGACAGGTGCGCAACGACAAGACAAGACAAGTCAACATAAACAGAAGGAAGAAGTTAGTTATTCAAAACGCGTGTGAATATAAAGTTTGAAGAGTTAGTTAGAAATAACTAATTAATAACAGAAACGCGTGGATGGATAAAGAGTAACAGTTACGAGTTAGTTTTCAAGAAAGGTTGGTTACACAACTGAAAGTTCTTGAAGTTGGAAGTCTATAAATACCATGGCGTATTCAACGATTAAAGACTACTGACACTGAAGCATTACTAAAGCATTCAAAGAAGTGAATTACTCTCAGAGTTTAAAGATTCAGAAAGAAGCCAGAAGACAAATTGAAGATTCAAAGAAGGCTACTACTGAAGACAGAGAAGTTTTATTGTTTTGTTCCAAGTTGCTAGTTACTTGTAAATCACTAGTAAGATCGAAGAAGCACTTGGTAGTGTTATCGAGAAGATCTAAGTCTTATTTCTTGGGACTTAAATCTACAAGAACACATTACTCCATTGGACGAGTTAATAAGAATATCACAACTGGGTTTGTGAGAGTGGACGTAGACAAGTTGTCGAACCACTATAAATCTCGTGTTTGATTTACTTTACTATTTTATTTGTTGTTTGATTGATTATCTGTTTAATTGATTGAATTACATATCTGAACAAGACTAGTAGAGTGTTCATAACAGAGTTCTCGAATAAGTTGAGTATAAACTTGAATTGGGCTCATTGTTATATTTTGATATTCCGCATTCGTATTCTTATATATTGAAAGAATTTTGAAAAGTCTTGTTGGTCCCAAAAGTTGAGTTAAGATTGAGTAAGCTAGAAAAAGTCTAGAGGGGAGGGGCGAATAGACTTTTTGAATTCTATCAAAATATCAGAGTTTTAAGTGCGGAAATGTGTTCTGTACAGTACTGTTCTTAGAATCAGATCAGTACTCAACAGTTAGCTTTTATACTCAACTTTTCTTTAAATCTTTTCTTAGAAAACTTACTGTTCTTGTTTCAACAAATGTCTACATCCACTCTCACAACTCTAGTTGCGATGTTTTATTACTCTTATCTTCTTGAGTACTTGTAGTTTAGAGTCCCAAGATTAAGACTTCGATCTTATCGATTATACCACCAGGTATATCTTCGATCAACTAGTAATTTCACAAGTAACTAGCACACTTGTTTACACAATACAAACTTAAAATGAAAAGTAAAACTTCTCTAGTAATAGCCTTCGATTCTTCTCTTCAGTTATGTGGCTTCTCTTCTGGTTTTAATCTTCTTGACTCTGTGAGTGCTTGAATACTTGAATACTTCTTGATTGCTCTTGAATACTTTGAGTAGTAGTAATATCAGTAGTTTTTTCAAGTAGAAGATCATACGGTATTTATAAGCATTAGTAAGACAGTTAGCAGTTTGCGAACTAACTCTCAACTAACTCATAACCGTTTCTTGTTGTAACTTCTATCTTTTTGTAACCAACTTATCTTATCTTTCCAAGTCAACATATCTTCATACATATCTTCAGTTACGCTTCAAATAAGTTATCCAAACTTATTCTTCAATTCTACTAACTCAGCACAGTAAACTACTCTTCTTCATTTTACTTTTCTTGGTCAATCAGCACAGTTCTTCCAAAACTGTTCAGCTTCCTTAAAAAACACTTCACTTGATTTCTTCATACTCTGAAGTAGTCTTCTGACATCTCTTAGTCTTCTTTCTTCAATCTAACCTACTGCTCTGAACTTTTACAATGCTGAATACAATAGAATACAACTTTACAAATATAAAACCTATCTATACATCAACTGAACTACATACAGATGAGTATATCTAAGTCCTATACTATAAGCTGTCTATACAATTCACTTATCAGCTTAGTTCCTTAAACAGTTCATATATCAAATTACTAAAATATAAGATCAGTAAACTCAAACTTCAAATCACATTAAGATCAGTAAACTTAATCCATATAACTCAGTTAGAATAACATATAATCACATTAATTTTGACAGCTTGGCCAAGAATTACATCTTACACACTCTTCCTAACGAGTATCTAGGAAAAGTGTTAAAATGTAAAACTGCCAAAGAGATGTGGGACCGTCTCGCTATCATTTGTGAAGGGACATCCCTGATCAAAGAAAGCAAACTTTCCACTGCTGTTCAAAGATTCGAATCATTTAAAATGAAAACTGGTGAAACTATTGACCAGTTGGATACTCGCTTTACTAAGATCATGAATGACTTGGAAGTCCTTGGTAAATCTTATACTCCTCGTGAAATCAATCTTAGAATTCTTAAAAGCTTTGATATTAGATGGAAGATGGTGAAAATGCTTGTTAAGAATACTCAAGACATAGACGTATGGACAGTAGAGACCATGTTTCAAACTCTAAAGGCTCATGAGTTTGATTTAGACGAAGAAGATCCAATTGCAGGTAGGGATAGAGACAATACTGCATCTAAGAACGTTGCCTTCAAATCTAGTTCGTCCAAGAATTTTAGAATTAGCAAGTCTAAGTCTAAAACTAAGCCTACTTCTGTGAAAGACGAGTTAGATACTGATCTTAGCCTGAAGGATCAGGTGAACCTTATGGTTAGAAAGTTTGATAGGCTGAATAAGCGTTTCGGTAGATACAAGAAGTTCTATAGAGATCATAGAGGGTCTGCTTCTAAGAACTCGTCTAAGACCAGACGAGACCGAAACTCGTCCGAAAGGAGAGACGAAGTCTCGAAAGGTAATAGACGAGATAGAGAGTCTGATGATAGGAAGATTAAGCGTTCGGATAGACGTGATAAGAGAAGGGATAACTCTCCTATTAAAAAGGCTACTAATGATCTTTTGTGCTATAACTGTGAAAAGCCAAGTCACTACATCTATGAATGTCCAGACCTAAGCACTGATGATCGTGAAGAACGCAAAGCACAAAGGGAAAGAAGATATAATCGTTGCAAGAAGGCAATGTTGGCCAATGATGACTCTGATTCGGATTCAGACGAGTTGCCATCATCCTCATCTAGCTACCCGTCTGATCGAGATCACGATGAAGCTTTCATAGTAGATGATGGCCTATGCTGCATGGCTAAAATCGACCAAGAGGTATCATCTGCTACTTCTTTTCAATCTTGTGATGAATCAGATTCTGCTGAAAGTGATACTGCCAGTAGTGAAGTAGGGAGTAGTCTTCATCACTCTGTTATTGTGAATGAAGAAGACCTCCTACTAGCTAATCATGCATTCATTGAAGTCAGCGACGAGAACATCGCCTTAAAACAAGAAATCATTGATCTTAAGGAAGCTCAGTCTAAAGTAGATCCTAATGTAACAGTCCTAAATGAACGCTTGACTGAAGAGTTAAGACAACTCAAAGAAAAGTGTGCATTGACAGACATGTTATATCAAGACCTACTTAAGACACATGCAACTGAGAGAAATGAATTCAATGTTTTAAAGAGCAAGTGCAATAAACTTGAAGAACGCAATAAGTTCTTAGAGACTGAGGTTGTCACTCTGGACCTTAAACTTACTGACCTGGTTAACTCTTCTAAGATTAACTTTGAACTGTCAGATAGGTATAGGGCTCCAGCTGACAAGACATGTATAGGTGCAGATTCACCTAGCTCGTCTACTCGAGTCATTAAGAACCCTACTGCTTTCGTCTCAAGTTCTAATGATAAAGGAAAAGGACCAATGATATACGATATTGGAACACCATCTGAAGGCACTGTATCTAAACAGACTCGAGTTAACACTCCGATTACCAAGGGAGGTAAAAAGAATGTTAACAACAAGCCTGTTCCGTTTAGGACTAATCTTCAAAGGACCACTAATCGTAGACGACCAAATCAGGTCAGATACGAGGATTGGTATCCTGAGAAGACGAGTACTAGACAAGTACAGACTAGATGATAAGAGCCTAGACCTCCTTTCATAAGGCCGTCTCAGCTCTACTCGTCTAGGCCCAGACAGGTTGCTCCAAAATATCGCACACAACCTGTCCTATATCCTCCACCTTTGTCATATGATATTATAAGTGAGAAAAGACCCAAATGCATCTATAAACCGTATGGACCTAATGCATACAAGCCCTATTCTGACTATCATAGACCAGCGCCTGCTCAAGTAGAGATTAAGTCGAAAGGCTATCTCAGACGAGTAGACCCGAAATCGAATGATAGGCCAGATAAGGACAACAAGGTCTTATTTTGTAACAAGTATGGCAGGAAGCTTAAGAGATCGAACTTGTTCAGGACTCCGATGTATATTTGGATTCCTTTGAACTCGACTAACCCGCCAGGACCCTAATAAACAAAATGGGTACCTAAATTATTGAATATCTTCATTGCAGGGTCGACTTGACTTGTATAAGAAGGGTGGCTCAGTAGGAGAAACTTGGTACATTGATAGTGGTTGTTCGCACCACATGACCGGTACTAAGGCTCTCTTATCGAGTTACCATGAGCAGGAAGGACCAAAAGTGATATTTGGTGATAGCTCCACTACTGTCACGAAAGGATTTTGTTACATTAGGAATGGAGACGTAGAGATACAATACGTATCCTATGTGGAAGGTTTGAAATATAATTTACTATCTGTTTTCTCAATTTTGTGACCGTGGATACAAGGTGCAGTTTAAAAGCCGCAAATGCGAGATTATTGACTAAAGGACTCACACTGTCCTACTAGTCGGCGTAAGACAAGGTAGTGTACACATTGTGAATTGGAACAGCTGTCCAAGGGATACTTGTCTACTTACTAAGAACCCTAAAGAGCTTGGCTGGCTTTGGCATAGACGCCTCTGCCACATGAACTTTAAGGTTATTAATAAGATAGCAAGAGATTACCTTGTGGAAGGTTTACCCAATGAAGTTTATTACAAATCACATGTATGCAATGCTTGTCAGAAAGGTAAACAGGTAAAAGGTTCTTTTAAGTCAATTCCTACTCTCTCAACAAGTAGAGTCCTAGAACTACTACATATGGATCTTCATGGTCCGATAACTCCTCCAACCTTGAATGGTAGAAGGTACACACTTGTTGTCGTAGACGACTATTCTAAGTTTACTTGGGTAGTGTTTCTACATAAGAAGCGTGATACACAAACTCTTCTACCTGATCTGTTGAAGAAGTTACAAGTTGAGAAGAACCAGTTTATTGTCAAAATTCGTAGTGACAAGGGAACTGAGTTCATTAATTACTATATCCAAGATTTTTGTGCTAAACGTGGTATTCCGCACCTTACTAGTGCAGCTAGGACACCACAACAGAACGGTGTAGCTGAAAGAAGGAATCGAACTCTCAAGGAAGCCTGTAGAACCATGCTAGCCGAATACAAAACTCCTCAAAAGTTTTGGGCAGAAGCAATCAATACTGCATGCTACTCACAGAACAGAAGTGCGATCAACAAGGCGCTAGGCAAGATGCCCTACGAGGTTTGGAAAGGTAGAAAACCCAAAATTTCATATTTCCATATATTTGGTTGTAAGTGTTTCATCCATAATAATGGGAAAAGCAAGTTGAATGCTTTCGAGGCTAAAGCAGACGAGGGGATATTCTTAGGATACTCCTCGACTAGCAAGGCATTTAGAGTATTCAACTACTCAACTCTTTGTGTGGAAGAAACACCACATGTGGTTTTCGATGAATCTCGACAGGACTCGTCTGCCGACAAGATCAGTGAGAAGGTGACTGATCTATCGATCGAATCTGACAAAGAATCAGAGGTATATGAATCCGTTCAAGCCTACAATCCATTCATGAAAGCTCTCGAGTCTGATGACAAAGAGAAGGTAAGTGCTCAAGGTAAGTCTACTAGACCAGTTGACATGCCCGCTCTAGTTGACTCGTCTACTCCTGTTAAATCTGTTGATACGAATGATGTTGAAATGCATGATGCTATACCTGATGTAGATGATGATAGTATTCCTGTTAAGAATAGAAAGACATGGAAATCTGCGCATGATACTGAAAATATTATTGGTGACTCTACTATTGTTGTGAAGACTAGTCGACAACTCTTTGAGTCGTAAGAACAGCCGAGTCCATCTATGTTTTGCTGGTGTTATTTCCTTTCTTCTATCGAGCCTACCACTGTTAAAGAGGCATTGGCTGATAGTAATTGGATCATCGCTATGCAAGACGAGTTGAACCGGTTTGTTCGAAACGACGTCTGGGAACTTGTCGATAGGCCGGAACATCATAATGTAGTTGGCACACGATGGATTTTCAAAAACAAGAAAGATGAGAATGATGTAGTCGTTAGGAATAAGGCTAGACTAGTAGCCCAAGGCTATTCACAAGCTGAAGGCATTGACTATGATGAAACATATGCTCCTGTTGCTAGACTAGAAGCCATTCGATTGTTCCTTGCATATGCTGCTTATATGAAGTTTACTGTATATAAAATGGATGTTAAAAGTGCATTTCTTAACGGTATTCTTGCAGAAGAAGTATATGTTGAACAACCCCCAGGTTTTGAAGTCAAAGGCAACCAAGTGTACAGATTAAAGAAAGCCTTATACGGACTAAAATAAGCTCCAAGAGCATGGTATGATACTCTCTCTCTCTCTTTCTATTAGAAAATGGTTTTACTAAGGGCAAGGTCGATAGAACTTTGTTCAGAAGACAAGAAGGGAAAGACATTTTACTCGTCCAAATTTACGTAGATGATATCATTTTTTGTTCACCTAACAAAAAGCTAAGTGAAAGTTTCTCAACACTCATGCAAAGTAAATTTGAGATGTCTATGATGGGTGAAATGAATTACTTTCTTGGTCTTCAAGTAAAACAGACCCCTGAAGGGATTTTCATAAATCAAGCAAAGTATACTAGAAATCTACTAGACAAGTATGGTATCAAGACATGCAAGTCTACTGGAGTACCTATGCTACCTACGTACAGGATGGATCCAGAAGAACATGGTAAGTGTGCTGATCAAACATATTATCGTGGTCTTATTGGTTCATTACTGTACTTGACTGCTAGTAGACCTGATATTGCATTCTCTGTTGGCATATATGCTCGATTTCAAGCTAATCCAAAAGAGAGTCATATGGAAACCACTAAACGGATATTGAATATTTGAAAGGAACCATCAATCGTGGTATATGGTATCCTTCAAATGATGATTTATCTCTAAGTGGCTACTCAGATTCTGATTTTGGTGGCTGTAGAATAGATAGGAAATCTACATCTGGTTCTTGTCAATTCTTAGGCACAAAACTCATTTCATGGTTTTCGAAAAAGCAGACTAGTGTGGCTACCTCTAATACCGAAGCCGAGTACATGGCTGCTGGTAGTTGATGTAGTCAACTACTTTGGCTCATGCAACAGCTTAGAGATTACGACATATATGAATCAAATGTTCCTATTTTCTGTGATAGTAATAGTGTCATTGCCATTACATAAAATCATGTGTTGCACACACGTTGTAAGCATGTTGATGTGAAACATCATTTCATACGTGATCATGTAGAAAAGAAGGATATTCGCATGGAAAAGATTCATATTGATCTTCAAAGAGCTGATATTTTCACAAAACCATTACCTGAGGCTCGTTTTCGTGAATTATGCATTAGTCTAGGACTAATTGATCTAGACCCTACTTGCCTATAGCTATGTACTAACCAGACAGGTACATCAAAGAAATAAGGAGACAAGATCACTAAGACAGAGCACTCGTCTACTCGCTAGATAGACAGGTATACAAGGTCAGACAAGATGACCAAACAACCCGATGAGGAAGCTGGTAAAGCTGAGGGTAATACTAAGGGAATAAACATTTAAGAGGGAATCTTTGATTTATTAAATATCCTTATGTTGACCCTAAAGTTTGTTAAAAGTCGTCTTGTTCGAAACCTTGACTATTGCTTTAGATTGATATTCATCTTAATTATTCTACTCTACTTGTACCTACACTCATACATTGCACAAGATAAGATAGGTACATGAAGTCGTTCGACATTCAGAATAGACAAGCACAGTCGAAGGGGGAACTCGTCTGGTGCGCATTAGTCTACTCGTCTGTTCTGGATAGACTCGAACAGACAAGATAAGTGTTCTTGTGATTCAAATACTCTAAGTGTTTAAACAAAACGAATTAAGGGTATTAATGTAATTTGATAATGTGAAAATTGGAAAACCTTAGAATTGGATTTATACACTCCCATTTAATGAGGTGTATACACCCAGTTCGCGCCAAACCCTACTACCCTAGGTCAGATGAGTACACTCCTCTGTCCTAACCAATAGGAAAGGTGATTCCAAAATTTACAATATCAAATCACGTAATATTCTCGATTCTGTAACTGAATTCCAAAGGCCACAACCGTTCGATCAAAACATTTCATCTTGGCCGTTGATTCGAAATTCAAGTTTTATCAAAACCCTCAACAGTTCCACTCTTCTCTCCTTACGCGTTCTTAAACTTTCTACTCTTACGAACTCAAAATTCCTTGCTAATCCTTACTATTCGTTCTCACACAAGCCATTATCATGTCGATCGTTTCTCTTTTCGATGTCCGAACTAACATGCAGGCCAGATTTAATCTTGGCAAGTACGCTTCGGAGAATAAGGTGCATGTGGAAGGCTCCGTGTTTTTCAAGGGGAATCACACTGAAGACAACAAGGAGATTCTTACGAAGTGTTGTAGATGCGGGTTAAAACCTTATTTGGAGTCGTTTCCAGAGGTCGTCTTGGAGGAAGAAGTGTTGGAGTTCTATGCCAACGCAACCAGAAGAGGGGACACCATAGAGTCATTCGTTGGTGGAAGCCGAGTGGAAATCACTCGTGATGGTGTGTTCAAAAGTTTGAAGCTGCCGATTGGTTTTATTGATATAGATAATTATGCCATTGATCAAGAGTTAAGATACTTAAGTGTATTTTGTGGTAAAAAAATTGAAGCTAGGTCGTGATGGCAAGATCCTAGTTGTCAAGAAGAAGGAGCTCTTAGACAAGTACAGGACTCTTCTTGACATTGCAAGCAAGATGTTGCTCTGTGTTACTGGAAGCTATGACTCAGTCACACTGCAAAAGGCGAGAGTGATGGTCGCGATCTATGACGGCATCACTAAAGGAAATTGGTATAAGTTGTTCGCGGATCGTCTTATGTACTTTGAAAGGAATGTGCGAGTCGACACCGATTCAGCCAATTGGGTGGTGTCTGCCGCAGTTGGATTTGGAAACAAGTTGAGTATCCTCTTACCCATCTTGTTGCTAAACAAGACGACTTGGAGCAAGGGCAAGCCGTTCCATGCACTCAAACATTATCTGAAGAAGGAGGCCTTGGCGAAGCAGGCTGCTGGAAGGACTGCTGCCCCTAGACAAGTTCAAATCAATCCTCTAGATGCCATGATTGAGGCCGCCTCGTCTAGTTCTGAGGAAGACGAGTCGGATGGTGAAGAATCTAAGAAAGAGGATGTGGCTGGAACTAGTGGAAGACTAGTTGAGTATGTGGCAGAGGAGGCTATGTACGAGGCTGCAGAAGACTCGGAGGAGACTCAATCTGATGAAAAGTCTAAAAAAGAGGAGGAGGCAAGTCCTGAAGTTCCCGAAACCTATCGACTGGTGAGAGTCGAGTCGAGTCCCTCGCCAGACAAGTCGACTGAAAAGGTTGGTTCTTCTTCTCGAACTCTTTCAATTCCTCTCTCTCTCCCCGTGAAAACCAAGGCAAGATCACTTCGATCTCGTGCCAGACCTGCACCCAAATCCTCATCAGTGTTGGCAGTGAAACCACTGAGAGCCAACATAACCCAAGACACTACTATATATGACACAACTGATACTCCTACAGTTGTCACACCAAACCAAGCCACTTCAACGCCCCCAGAAACCACAATCCAAATTCCCTTACCATCAACAGAAAATGTTGAACCCTCTAACCCATCTATTTCAGAAACTCTACTAGTTGCCACTGCAACAACTGAGACAAGGACCCCACTTGCTTAGACCCCTTCTGAAACTAGATTCGAATCCCTGGTCTACTATCCGATGTGCTTAAGGGAGAAGAGGATTCGTTCAAGAGTGTCCAACAATCTAAGGAAGATGCTCCCGTCTATTGAGATAGACTCATCTTCGGAGCAGTTTGAGAAACTTCTAAGGATATGCATGTGGGTTGCATTGAAGAAGGCCCCGACGGAGGATCTGTTCGAAGTAATCATAGGAATGGGCGGAATCTCCAATTTTCAAGATTGGGAGATGGAACAGAAGGAGAATAGTGGAGTCAAAGACCACTCAGAGTTATTTCCAGCCGATGCATTGACTGCTCTTGTGAAGAGGATGTTGGAGGTATCTGATGATGTGCTGTCTTCTAAAGACAAGTTTGAAGTTGGAGTTCAAACTGACCTTGTGGAAGAAGAGTTGAAAGCTGAGTTTGTTGATGCTGCTATTCAGACATCAGAACCTTTATTGGAATTAGAGAACGTCCCTGAACATCTTGAAGAATCTGCTGAAAGTGTTGAAGCAGAAGATGACTTGATCGAACTTGGTGAAGAAGATGATGAGTTCGTAGAAGCATTCATTTTTTATGAGGATGAGATCGCTATCAAAGATGATGATGAGTTTGCTGTTACTCAGTCTACTCAACAAATCTTTCCTGAAGGATTTTTGGATGGTTTGAAGACAGAATTGAAAGGTGTTGTTCAGTCTGCGATAGATGAGTTCTTAAACTCTAAGTTGAAAGAAGTCTTGGTGGAACAGATTCAGTCGCTTGTTGACAGTTCAAGAGAATTGATAGTTGGTGAAGTCAACAAGATGGACTCGTCTTTCCGACAAGAGATGTATGCTCATATAGAAGACTTCTTGAAGAGGCAGATTGATTATTCAGAGAAGAGATCAATAAACTTTGCTAGATCGTTAGCTGAGGAATCTGGCAAGATGGAAAGACTTTACAGGGTAAAGATTGAGATAGCTGATGAGCAGAGAAGAGAAGCACAAGACCAGTTGGTGCGTTCTCGAACTGTTCTTACTGAGTTGACTGAACAGAACAGGCTGCTTAGACAGACAGCTACGTATTTCAAGGATGAACTTGTATCTAGTTCAAGGAAGTTAGAATTGGCTACTGATCGTCTTGACAAGATGAGTCACGACAAGACGCATCAGAGGCAGATAGAGTTAGCTGCAGAAGCCATGAAGGAAGCTATTAAGGAAGAGATGACTCGCTTTACTTCTCTTTTCACTCTTAAGGCAAATGATAAAGCCAAAAAGGGGGAAGAGACGAGTACAGTCGAAGTTGAAAAATCTAAGTCTAGTGCTGAACTAGAGATGAAGGAAGCTGCTATAGTTATGCAAGATCTGAAGAGGCCTAAGAGAGGCAAGCTAGTTAAGAAGGCAGATCTTGAGCAAGCTAAGGCAGAAGAGCTGAAGAGAAAGGAGAAAGGCAAGAGTGTTGTGATTCCTGAAGCTGAGGTTCAGACCAGACAGACTAAGAGAAAGTTGGCTATTGAAGAACCTGAAGAAACAACTGCAATCGTGAAAAAGCAAAAGATAGTTGATGATGCTGATGATGAATCTCACTATGCAAGCAAAAAGAAAGTTGGAAAGCATATCAGAAGGTTGCAGAAGTTGAAAGCAAATCCAGATCAAATTGAAGATGCTTACATTGACTACTTCATTGACAGAGAACATCGTGAAGATTGGTTCAAGGTCAAGTTGCAATGGGAGTTGGATCACTAGATAATTCATAAATTTGGTGATGTTGATAGCTCAGATGAACTTTATGCTATGTTTGACAAGTTCATGGAAGATTAGAACCAGAAGTTTTAGAATCTTATCATGAGGATAGCTACTGCTGTGAATTTCAATATTCTTGTTCCGATCTACCCGAAGTGGATTACTCCTATGTTGAGCTCTGGAAAAAGGATCGATTTCAACTATATCAAGAAATTTGAGATAGAGCTACTGGACAAGGAGAAGATTGATGATGAAGAACATATCAGAGTTATACACAGAAGACTCCTCGATGCATTTTGTGTTCCTAACTTGGAAGGAGGTAACATTACAGATTAGTTGTATTTCTTTACTTATGTTTTTATTTTTTGATTAAGTATGTGTAATATCTACTGATCTTACCTAAAATGAATGAAAAGATAAGTACTATTTTAATGTTAAAGACAAGACAACTACTTAACTAGTCTACTATTGTGAAAAGATTCAAGTAGTTTTGGCTTCATCAAAAAGGGGGAAATTGTTAGGATATGAATCCTAAAACAAGTCCTAAATGATGAAAAGATAAAGATGAAGTTTTGATAAGCCAAAAGTAGACTTGAATATTTTCTAAGTGTTGACTGATCTAGTCTAGTTAAAGAAGTCATCTTGAAACAGATTAGTAGAAGTTCACAAGACAAGTACTAGTTCACAAGACAAGTACTAGTTCATAAGACAAGTATGTTTCAAAAGAAAAGTTTAAATGTTTGAAAGACAAGTACATGTTATAAGTACTTTGTATATTTGTTTAGGATGTTTACTGAGCTATTTGAAGTGTATAGAAACTCATGATTTTCGTATGTATTTGTTTATAATCATTGTATAGATTCTAAGTTGACTAACCTATTTTATAAAGCTTAGTGTAAATGTAATAGTCTTTTTAGGATTAGATTAGGTATATCTAAGTCTACTACTGAAGAAGACTGTGCAACAAGAAGAAAGATGAAGTCTACACAAGACAGGTGCGCAACGACAAGACAAGACAAGTCAACATAACAAGAAGGAAGAAGTTAGTTATTCAAAACGCGTGTGAAGATAAAGTTTGAAGAGTTAGTTAGAAATAACTAATTAATAACAGAAACGCGTGGATGTATAAAGAGTAACAGTTACGAGTTAGTTTTCAAGAAAGGTTGGTTACACAACTGAAAGTTCTTGAAGTTGGAAGTCTATAAATACCATAGCGTATTCAACGATTAAAGACTACTGACATACTACTGAAGCATTACTGAAGCATTCAAAGAAGTGAATTACTCTCAGAGTTTGAAGATTCAGAAAGAAGCCAGAAGATAAATTGAAGATTCAAAGAAGGCTACTACTGAAGACAGAGAAGTTTTATTGTTTTGTTCCAAGTTGCTAGTTACTTGTAAATCACTAGTAAGATCGAAGAAGCACTTGGTAGTGTTATCGAGAAGATCTAAGTCTTATTTCTTGGGACATAAAGTTACAAGAACACATTACTCCATTGGACGAGTTAATAAGAATATCACAACTGGGTTTGTGAGAGTGGACGTAGACAAGTTGTCGAACCACTATAAATCTCGTGTTTGATTTACTTTACTGTTTTATTTGTTGTTTGATTGATTATCTGTTTAATTGATTGAATTACATATCTGAACAAGACTAGTAGAGTGTTTATAACAGAGTTCTCGAATAAGTTGATTATAAACTTGAATTGGGCTCATTGTTATATTCTGATATTCCGCATTCGTATTCTGATATATTGAAAGAATTTTAAAAAGTCTATTCACCCCCCTCTAGACATTTTCACTAGCTTACTCAATATTAACAACTCAACTTGGGACCTACAAATGTCAAGGCTCTAAGATTGGTTGTGAAGCAGGCCATTGGAAAGAAAAGTGCTCTTCAGAAGAAACAAGCAGAGGAGATGAGATTGGCTATGGTCAAGGAGGCATCAGCCAAGTTCTCTGAAGATGTTCTTGCCAAGATCTCTGAATCTGCAGTGGCCAACCTCACTGAATTTCTCAAGGCTAACCTTGATGCATCTCTTAAAGCCACAATGGAGGAGGTTGTTGAGCAGAAAATGAAACCTGTTCTTGCTTTCCTTAGCATGAGCAGTGACAGGATGTAAAACATTCATGATGAGAATGTTTATCTTCTTGAGGAGATCAAGTCCCAGAACCAGGCCCAGTCCTTATTGGCTACTACTATGAGTAAGCCCCAATGTTTTGATGCTACCAAAAAGGGGGAAAGGGAAAGAGCTAGAGCCAAAGGTGCCTTGAATATTTGTGAAGGCAGCAAAGGAAAAGAGCAAGTACGTGAAGCTGGGGGGAAGGGAAAGAAAGTGATGGAGATGGACATAGAGGATCTTGATGAAGAAGAGCAATTGTCAATTGCATTAAAGAACTCTCTGGCCTCTGTCCAAGAATAAAGTGCTAGATGGCAGCAAAGGCCAGATGGAGAATCAGCAGGCTTGGACAAGTCAGCTGAAGATGTCCAAGTCGGGGGGAAGGTCAAGAAAGCAAAGAAGAGCAAGAGAAGAGATGAGACCTTCACTGATTTTCCAAACAGCCTGGATCTACCTGTGTTAGGGTTATACTGGCAAGTATGCTTTTAGTGCTACTTATGTATACAAACTGATTTTTGCACTTATTAATGAGAATAAATTTTTGTCACTGGTTGCTTTAAATATAATGAATGGTAATTATTTATTGCATAAACGTTCAGATGTACTTTACATTGTAGACAATGTGGTGTGTAGAAGATCACAGAAGATCACATTGTCAGTTCCTTGTATATAAGTACAATTGATTCACAACTTAGATGGAATTGAACAATCCATTGGTAGAAGTTGAGGTGTAAGGCTCAGATTGGTTTGTCTTGACCAAGAGATTACACTAGTGCATTTTGATATGCTGAATAGGACCTACAGAGAGGTAATTCTTCTAGACTGGCTTAAGGAATGAAGAATTAGACCTCAGTGGTTGTTGATTTCTTAATCTCTGTCACTTAAATGGAATTGTCTGTAGTTAAGAAGTATTGCTTTGATTTATTATGGGTAAAGAATCAATGTGATTCAATACTTTATATTTTGGGCAATATTATTAATTATAGGACAGATTGCCAAAATTAATACAGAGAATCGTGTCTTGGAGTGTCAAGTTGATTATGTCCCCTTGGTGGGCTCAGAAGGTTTATCATATCAAATCTGATCAGTGGAATTTATTTCCGGTATGATAATAATGTTGAGCTGTCCTTACTCTAAGGAATAAAAGATATTAATTAATTAAAGCATTCAGTAGCTTAAATTAATTGATGGACATTGAATTTTAAACACGGGAAATAATAACCGGGAACCATATTTCGTAATATGGGTTAGGATGGATAGTGCAATATTAATTCTATAGTGGAATGAATTAATATTAATGAGCTGGAAAAATATTGTGGCTCAATATTGATTTCTGGGCCCATTGGGAGGTCCAATCCTAATTCTCCTAAAGGCCCCTCAAGTAGCCCAATAAAAGTCCATTAACTGAGGTAATTAAAAAGATAAGAATTAATCTTGTTGCAAGAAAGAGAGGAAAGTAGCGCTTATTTTGGGGAGAGAATATTATGGAGAAAGATATGGAAATAATATAATATCTTTTGGAGAATAAAATATTTCTAAATCTCCAATATTTTCTAATAAATAAATTTGCTATTCTCTCTTATAAATAGAGTAAAAACCGCCACTCTTAGTTTTAAGAGTTGAAAAAAAAAGAAATCGGTTTTCTCTACAAAAGAAAAAAGAGAGATCTGTAATTTTCGAAATTACAGTGTGTGCAACAAGAGAAAATTAATTCTTCCTTAAGAGTTATTAGTTCGTGAGATCTCCCACCGGATCAACGGGCTAGGACTTAGGGAATACTCGAGAAGGCAATTGGGTTGAAGTTGTTATTCTTCTCAACGATATCTCTCCGATTCAAAGGTAAACACGTAATCCCTTAGTTCCGCATGTTTAGGGATTTAATTATTTACCGTACATTCATTACATGAATTAGTTGATTTAATTTGTTTAAATTATAAAATTAGATTTATGATAATTCATATTTAAATTACGTCTCAAATAGATCCTGGTAATTTTAAAGGATTCCCGGGAGTCTCGAAAGATCCCTAGGGCATCTCAAAAGATTCTTGGGAGTCTCAAAGGATCCCTAGCGTGACGGTCCATAACCCACAAGTGCCAATAATTCCCCACAAAGGAGATGGGGAATGTGGTCCCATAATATTCCCACAAAGGAGTTGGGGACCACAAGAATTGGGGACCACATTGTTGGGGGACTACTATTGGGTATTGGGATAATTCCCAACAGATGGTATCAGAGCCAAGGTTTTGGGCTCTGTAATTTAAATTAGAATTTAAATCTATTTACATTAAATTGATTTTTGGATGGTAGAATTGTTAGATCTTTTTTGCAGGTATCCAATTATCATGGTTTTAATGTATGTTTTAATTTATGTTGTTTGAATGTGGTTTTTAATCTGATTCGGTCAGATTTGTTTTTCCCGTGAGAAAATCCACGGGTAGATTAGATTATTTAATTTGTAATAAACTAGTCTAGATGTTAGATTTATTTTTTTGTAAATAAATTGTAACGGGTCAAAGACGAAGACCGTTAGACGGATTAAAGAATCGGAGGCACCCGGACGACCAAGCCACACGAGTCGCTTGTAGGCGTGGCGTGATTTTTTTTGCGGTCGTGGGTGTACGAATTCTCGTTCCTTCAAAACGAGAAAATTAAACTATGATAATTGGACGTGTTTGCCTAATTTGTGTTTAATTTTTGTTTTGTTATTATGCTATGATTATTTGTTAATTCTGCATGAGAATTCGTGAAAAACCTCTAGTTTAAAAAATTACTAAGTATGTTTTTTTATTAATTAAATTTATTTAAGATAATAAATTGATTAAATGGCCTCCATAATTTATTTATTTGTGAAGTCTTTTGGCTACGCATTGGCAAGCGCCTCTCTCCCTATCGGATAGGTCAAAAGATAAGTTCACATGAATAAATTCCTTTAAGGATGATTGTGGGTTATTACTAGTGGCGGTATGACCCTCCCATCGAGTGGCTTATTCAAAACGAAATAATAGTCCTGTATTTAATTATGGTTATTACTTAGGTATAAAATTGATATATTAACTCCCCATCGGAGTCCCTGTCAATTTTATATGGCCAGGTTGAAGCCAACTATTAATTTTGAATTAAAGGTTTGTAACTGCTTTGTTTGTAACCTGCTTAAATGTATTTGAGTAAAAGATCACACTCATCGTGACTTACTTAAATTGGTTTTAAGATGTTGGCTGATGCATGTTTATATCGGTTTTTTGAGGTTTTTGATATAGTACATGTGATCAAATTATGTGATAATTTTTGTGTTAATAGGATATTAATACAAATTGTATATTTTATTCTCAGTTCAGCATGTCGTCTCCTTTTAACCCACTGTTTAGTATACTTAAAGAAAATAAATTGGAAGGAGAGAATTATGTGGATTGGAAAAGACATTTATTTATAGTCTTGACTGCACAACAGCATAAGTGGGTACTTGATGAACCTAAACCCCCTGCCCCTACGGATGAGACGAACCAAGAAGATAAGGAATATCATAAGGAGTGGATGAGATCCGATGAAATGGCTAGGTGTACCATCTTGGCTTCAATGTCAGATGTGTTGCAACACCAACACCAGAACATGGAATCCGCTTCAGCTATTATGATGAACCTTAATGAACTTTTTGCTCATCAGAATCGTACGGCTAGACAAATGACCATGCGAGATATGTTATCACAGAAAATGGTCGAGGGAACGCCCGTGAGGGATCACGTTCTTAAGATGATGGGTTTTCTTAACAAACTTGAGATTCTTGGTGCTGAATTCGATGCGGAAACGCAGATCGATTTCGTACTCCATTCTCTACCGAAAAGTTTTGAGCAGTTCCAACTGAACTATACGATGAATAATCAAGAGTATACGTTGGCTCAGCTCTTGCAAGCTTTGGTTTCGGCTGAGATGTTAATGGGACCAAGGAACGAGCATACGGCTATGTTGGCAAACGGTCCATCTTCTAATTCTGCACCGAAAGGTGGAAAGAAGAAGAAGGCAAATGGCCAGAAACAAGCTAAAAACAAGGAAAATATGCCAATTGAGGGAGGTGTCAAGAAAAAGACCACTAAGGGAAAGTGTTTTAGTTGCGGTCTGAAAGGACATTGGAAGTCAGCCTGTACCAAGCCTAAGAAGGCTGGTAAGCAAGGTAATTCTCACGCACTAGTAATTGAAACTTGTTTAGCGGTGTATTCTTCCCATTCGTGGGTGGTGGATACGGGAGCCACTGATCATATTTGTTTCGATTTTCAGGGGTTCAAGCTAACCCGACAACTTAGTGGGAGTGAGATCATCATCACCATGGGCAATGCTACGAAAGTGGCGGCTGTTGCAGTGGGAGATGTGCAACTATCTTTTAGTGATAGAATTTTAGTTTTAAAAGACGTTCTTTATGTTCCGAGTTTTAGAAAGAATTTGATTTCAGTTTCTAAACTAATTTTGGATGGATATTCAGTTTCTTTTAATAAGAATGTCGTTATTTGTCGTGATGACGAGATTATCTGTTCGGGAGCATTGGTGAATAATCTTTATACTATTAATTGTGCACATTCCACACAAAATGAATCGCATAACACATCGACTATTTCTAAGAAAAGAAAGCATTCTTCAGACATGAACGAAACACTTCTGTGGCATCTTAAACTTGGTCATATTAATCTAAGAAGGATTCAAAGGTTGGTGAACGACGGCTTGTTGGAATCACTCCAGGTTGAGCCGTTTCCAACATGTGAATCATGTTTAGAGGGTAAAATGACCAAAAGAGCCTTTGGGGCAAAGGGGAATAGAGCTAGTGAAGTGTTAGAACTCGTTCATACTGATGTATGTGGACCAATGTCAATTCAAGCAAAGGGAGGTTTTGAGTATTTCGTTACTTTTATCGATGATTACTCAAGATATGGATACATCTATCTAATGCGGCATAAGTCTGAGACCTTTGATAAATTCAAAGAGTTTAAGGCTGAAGCGGAAAAGCATAGGGAAAAGAGTATCAAGTTTCTACGATCAGATCGTGGAGGCGAATACCTCAGCAATGAATTTTTGGGCTACTTATCAGGCGAAGGGATTGTATCCCAATTAACTGCACCCGGAACCCCTCAACAAAATGGGGTTGCAGAGCGAAGAAATCGAACTCTTTTAGAGATGGTCAGATCTATGATGAGTTATTCAGATTTACCTAAGTCGTTTTGGGGTCATGCCTTGGAAACAGCGACTTACATTCTGAATTTGGTACCTTCCAAATCAGTTCCTAAAACCCCTACAGAATTGTGGAGCGGGCGAAAGCCTAGTCTAAGACACATAAGAATTTGGGGGTGTCCTGCATACGTGTTGGACAAGGAAGCTGGAAAGTTAGATCCTCGTTCAGAATTAAGGCTGTTTGTAGGATATCCTAGAGGAACGAAAGGGGGTTTATTCTATAGTCCAAAGGATCAGCGAATTGTGATAAGCACACATTCTAGATTTATGGAAGAAAACTATATGAGTAATAGAAAGCCCAAGAGTGAGATTACCTTAAATGAACTAAGAGGGCCAACTCCTATACCAAGTGTACAAGTAGATGTACCAAGTGATACACAAACACAACCGGAACCTCGTCGTAGTGGGAGGGTTGTGAGACAACCTGAGCGATTCATGTTCGTGGGAGAGTCTTCGGACTTGGTCCCCGGAGAGGATGAATCTGACCCCTGGACGTACGATGAGGCAATCCAAGACAAGGATGCAGATTCTTGGCAAACTGCAATGGAAGCAGAAATGGGGTCTATGGATCATAACAAAGTGTGGGAGCTTGTGGAACCACCCAAAGGTGTAAAACCTATTGGATGCAAGTGGGTCTACAAGAGAAAAAGAGGATCAGATGGGAAGGTTGAAACCTTCAAAGCTAGACTAGTGGCAAAAGGATATACTCAAAAAGAAGGAATCGATTATGAGGAGACCTTTTCGCCTGTAGCTATGCTTAAGTCTATCCGTATTCTCTTGTCGATTGCAGCTCACCTAGACTTTGAGATCTGGCAAATGGATGTCAAGACAGCTTTCCTAAATGGAAGTCTTGAACAAGAAATCTACATGCGCCAACCCGAAGGCTTCATTGAAAAAGGCCAAGAGAATCTTGTATGCAAGCTTAAAAGGTCAATATATGGACTTAAGCAAGCATCGCGAGCTTGGAATCAGTGTTTTGATCAGGTGATACAATCCTATGGATTTGATCAAAATGAGTTTGAGAGTTGTGTCTATAAGAAGTGTATCGAAACTGCCTTGGTATTCTTAGTATTATACGTAGACGACATTCTGCTTATTGGAAACAATAAAAAGGTGTTGACAGACGTGAGGGTATGGTTGTCAAAACAGTTTGATATGAAGGATTTAGGAGAAGCTGGTCACATCCTTGGGATTAAGATTACTCGAGATCGCCAGAAAAGGATGATATGCTTATCCCAAACCTCATACATAGACACTATTTTGAAACGATTCAGCATGCAAAATTCCAAGAAAGGATTTGTTCCTTTCAGACGTGGAATTCATCTATCTAAAGAGATGTGTCCTAAGACACAAAAGGAGATGGATGAGATGAGAAACATTCCATATGCATCGGCAGTTGGAAGCCTCATGTATGCAATGCTGTGCACGAGACCGGATATTTGTTTTGCTGTAGGCATGGTAGCAAGATATCAAAGTAACCCAAGGAAAGAACATTGGACTGCAGTTAAAAACATTCTCAAGTATCTAAAAAGAACTCGAGATAGAATGTTGGTTTATCAGTCAGACAGTCTATTCCCTGTGGGTTATACGGACTCAGATTTCCAATCAGACATGGATTCTAGAAAATCTACCTCGGGTAGTGTGTTTTGTTTGGGGGGTGGAGCCATGACATGGAGAAGTGTGAAGCAGAAATGCATCGCTGATTCTACCATGGAAGCCGAATATGTAGCTGCTTGTGAAGCAGCGAAAGAAGCGGTTTGGCTTAAGAACTTCTTAGTGGACTTGGATGTGATTCCGAATTTGCCCAGCACTATCACTATTTATTGCGATAATGCTGGAGCAGTTGCAAATACAAGGGAACCAAGAGCTCACAAGGCAAGCAAACACATTGAAGGGAAATACCATCTTATACGAGAAATCGTTAAGAGAGGAGATATAGTGGTGGCAAAGATCGCATCGGAAGACAACCTAGCTGATCCCTTCACAAAGGGTCTGCCTCAGAGTACATTCGAGAGACATGTGGAAGGAATGGGGGTCAAAGTGCGTTGCCAAGCTGCTTTGAGTATAAGTGGGAGAATTTATTAGGACATGTAGAACATGGACGTGCTGTAGTATACTTAAAAGCAGACTTTGAGTATAAGTGGGAGATTGTTAGGGTTATACTGGCAAGTATGCTTTTAGTGCTACTTATGTATACAAACTGATTTTTGCACTTATTAATGAGAATAAATTTTTGTCACTGGTTGCTTTAAATATAATGAATGGTAATTATTTATTGCATAAACGTTCAGATGTACTTTACATTGTAGACAATGTGGTGTGTAGAAGATCACAGAAGATCACATTGTCAGTTCCTTGTATATAAGTACAATTGATTCACAACTTAGATGGAATTGAACAATCCATTGGTAGAAGTTGAGGTGTAAGGCTCAGATTGGTTTGTCTTGACCAAGAGATTACACTAGTGCATTTTGATGTGCTGAATAGGACCTACAGAGAGGTAATTCTTCTAGACTGGCTTAAGGAATGAAGAATTAGACCTCAGTGGTTGTTGATTTCTTAATCTCTGTCACTTAAATGGAATTGTCTGTAGTTAAGAAGTATTGCTTTGATTTATTATGGGTAAAGAATCAATGTGATTCAATACTTTATATTTTGGGCAATATTATTAATTATAGGACAGATTGCCAAAATTAATACAGAGAATCGTGTCTTGGAGTGTCAAGTTGATTATGTCCCCTTGGTGGGCTCAGAAGGTTTATCATATCAAATCTGATCAGTGGAATTTATTTCCGGTATGATAATAATGTTGAGCTGTCCTTACTCTAAGGAATAAAAGATATTAATTAATTAAAGCATTCAGTAGCTTAAATTAATTGATGGACATTGAATCTTAAACATGGGAAATAATAATCGGGAGCCATATTTCGTAATATGGGTTAGGATGGATAGTGCAATATTAATTCTATAGTGGAATGAATTAATATTAATGAGCTGGAAAAATATTGTGGCTCAATATTGATTTCTGGGCCCATTGGGAGGTCCAATCCTAATTCTCCTAAAGGCCCCTCAAGTAGCCCAATAAAAGTCCATTAACTAAGGTAATTAAAAAGATAAGAATTAATCTTGTTGCAAGAAAGAGAGGAAAGTAGCGCTTATTTTGGGGAGAGAATATTATGGAGAAAGATATGGAAATAATATAATATCTCTTGGAGAATAAAATATTTCTAGATCTCCAATATTTTCTAATAAATAAATTTGCTATTCTCTCTTATAAATAGAGTAAAAACCGCCACTCTTAGTTTTAAGAGTTGAAAAAAAAAGAAATCGGTTTTCTCTACAAAAGAAAAAAGAGAGATCTGTAATTTTCGAAATTACAGTGTGTGCAACAAGAGAAAATTAATTCTTCCTTGAGAGTTATTAGTTCGTGAGATCTCCCACCGGATCAACGGGCTAGGACTTAGGGAATACTCGAGAAGGCAATTGGGTTGAAGTTGTTATTCTTCTCAACGATATCTCTCCGATTCAAAGGTAAACACGTAATCCCTTAGTTCCGCATGTTTAGGGATTTAATTATTTACCGTACATTCATTACATGAATTAGTTGATTTAATTTGTTTAAATTATAAAATTAGATTTATGATAATTCATATTTAAATTACGTCTCAAATAGATCCTGGTAATTTTAAAGGATTCCCGGGAGTCTCGAAAGATCCCTAGGGCATCTCAAAAGATTCTTGGGAGTCTCAAAAAGACGTTTCAAATAGATCTTGGTAATTTTAAAGGGAGTCTCAAAGGATCCCTAGCGTGACGGTCCATAACCCACAAGTGCCAATAATTCCCCACAAAGGAGATGGGGAATGTGGTCCCATAATATTCCCACAAAGGAGTTGGGGACCACAAGAATTGGGGACCACATTGTTGGGGGACTACTATTGGGTATTGGGATAATTCCCAACAACCTGCTGAGTTCAGAATTGATGATGAACCTTGTCCAAAGAAGAGCAAGACTGATGTAGATGTTGCTGAAGTTGAAGTGGCCAAGAGACCTGAAAAGAAGAAAACACCAGTCTTAGCTGATGACCCTTCAAAATTGTTTGATGAAGGCTTTGGAAAGGATCCAGAGACTCAGCACAAACTGTCAATGATGAGAGCACAAGAGACGATGTAAGCTCTCATGGAAGCAAACAAAGCACAAGATGTGAGAAGAGAAGGCTTTGTGAAGCTAAGAAGAAAGAGAGCATCTTACACCAAGCTAAAGCCTCAGCTGCTGATCAGGATGGACACCAAGTATCCTCATCTTGATAAATGGGTCCCAATCCAGCTGAATAATGAATGGGAGGAAGCTGAGAGAGAATTTGTTTATGACTTCTATGTCATAGGCAGATGGATAGATGAAGATATTGAGTGCATTTTTTTACTCAATTTATGTATGATAATCATAGGGAGCTTTACCAGAAACTCTTTGCTGCTGCAGATATAGCAAGAGTAGAATTCAAAGCCCCTGGTCCCATTATCTACATGCCTCCAAAGCTTCAAAGCTACATTGATCAGCAAAGGATTCTCTAAGAGTTCATCGACATTCTCGAGATGGAGAAGCTGAAAGTTAGACCCAAAGGAACAAACAAGTAGATCATGGATCTTAAGAGAAGAGTTTGGGCTGAAAGATGATCTCTGTCACTGCTAAGTTTCCTTGTCCCCTTTGCTCATGACTGTTAATATCTGTGTACTCATGTTTTTATGCTCTGATTGGTTAATTGACTATCAACATGCTTTGTAATGATCATATGTTTAATCAATGAAAATTAACCATTTTACTTCAAGAGATAATATCTCGTTGTCTCAACTTGCCTGACTTAACCTATATGTACTTTAAACTGTGATTGTACTAACAGTTTCTTTCAAGGAATTTGACTTTAGTCATATCTACTGAAGATACATGTAATAGTATAGTCAGGTCACCTTTGTATAGGTTTTGGCATCATCAAAAAGGGGGAAATTGTTGGGAATAAACTCAGATTTTGATTATGATACCAAAATCCCTTAAGACATGCCAAATAGATAAGTCAAAGTTGAATGAATATGTTTCAGGAATGTTGGAACATATAGATCAGGCTAGTTGAGAAGCTGACATGTTAGGCAGCTTATAGATACTTTTGAAGCATAAGTTGAGGGGGAACACAAGCTAAGAAGACTACAAGAATCAAGTTCCTCGAGGCTCAGAGTCAAGTTGATCTCAACACTGCTGAAATGCTAAATGACCAATTGTGTTGATAACCAGCTCAACTCTGTAAAGAGACAACCTCCCTGAAGACTAACAGAGAACAACACATCAAGTAGACCAAGTCTGCTGATGTATATGCAATCAAGTTCAGAGGAGATGTCCAGCAGAATTGACCAAGCACACTAAACCAGAAATGTTATAAGGCAAGAGACAACTGTGCTGATGGGTCAAGTTAACTGATATGGAAACATGGATGCTTAGAAGCTATCAAACATGATCAGTGAAGTTAAAGAGCCAACTCAACTGAAAGAGCTAGCCAACACTGCTGATAGGACAAATCAGCTGAAAGAGATAAGCCCGATGATAAGGAAAGTTGACCCTTATCAAAGAACCAATTATCAGGAGGAATATCCATGTTTGATCAACTAAATCGTCAAGTCAGACATTGGGAAGAGTGCATCAAAGTCAAGACAAGAAGCTTCCAGCCGTTTACTTCCCAAAATAAGGACATGTCACTTTCAAGAATCTGTCTTCAAGCTGCTAAGTTCAAAGAAGACAAATATAGAGACTTTGAGGTTGTCTCTCCAACGGACATAACCTCACTTTGCTCTATAAATACTGGAGTGTGGAAACCATTTGAAGGCATCCAACTAATCCAACATTCAAGGAAACTACAAGCATACAAGCCTTCTAAGCTTACAAAAGAATACATCATTCTTAGTTTCCATACACTTCATCTAAGCCTGAATCCTTTGTATATCATTCGAGCTTAGAGAGATATCATATCCTTATACAAAGCTTAATTGTAAAGGATATCTCAAACTAGTTGGAACGAACATCAACCTTTAAAACTTTCAAGGAAAGTTAGAAGAGTAGTTGTTGTAGAAGTGTGAACTAGAACTTTCAAGTGTAGAACAGTTTAGTTCAAGTGTTGAGAGAGTACTAGGACTCAGAATTCCTAGGGATCAAGGCACTAAGGAGTAGTGTGGTTGATCAGTGCACCTTGGCACTATAAAACAAGCTAATTCCAAGTGAAGGGATTATCCTGTTAAATCAGGGAAAGTGGATGTAGGAGCTTGAGTCTCTGAACCACTATAAACATCTCGTGTTATCTACTTTCAAGTCATTTCATACAAGTAACATATTCATACACTGCACACAAACTGATCTTCAAAAGAAAACCTTCACAAGTTGTGCAAAACAGGTTTGGGACAAGTCCCCTGAAAAGTTGTTAAGTGTTAAGAAAGAGTTTTCAGAATTAAAAGGAGTTTATGTAACGCCCCGGTTTTCAGAAAGTTAACCTTCGAGGTTTGACCCTCCAAAACCCGAGTCATTACTTAGTGACCCGAAAACTGAGCCTAAAAATTTCTTGAAAAATAATTAAAAGGTAAGCATAAGATTAAAATATCGTAGCGGAAAATCATTTAATACATTAAGTTCCATAATATAACATAAGTTCATACGTTTCATAGTTATAACCTTAAGTTATTTTAGCAAAAGCATCATCGACGAGTCTCGAGTACAACTCTCGATGGAAGTGGTAGTAAATTCAAAGGTACGACGGTTTGAAAGTTAAACAGGTCCATTAATATTATCATTAGGTAGTTATATATATCATATATATATAAGGGGTCTTCGTGTCTACGGCAGCTCCGGGGCCTCCATGTCATGACCTGAAAATGTTAAAGATTTGGGGCGTGAGATAAATCTCAGTGGATAACCTGTACGCTGTTATACAGATTGGTATAATTCTAAAATTTAAATTCTTTTACCCTTCCCCACGTTTCAGTTTTTCATTTTTGTATTATCTTACTCTTTTAACTGTTCCTTTACGTTCTTGCATTAAATGGCTCTTTGGTAGAGTCTTAGCTCTCTTATATGGGGGGCACTGGTAGCGACTCTACCACATCCGGATCCCTTTAACATATGGGGGGCACGTGTAACGACTATCACGTCCGGATCCCTTTAGCATATAGGGGGCACGTGTAGCGACTACTACGTCCGGGTCCCTTTTCCAACCTTCACCAGCTTTACATGTAGAGCCCTTTTGCTCTCTTTACATAGAGTTATGCCATTTTTGTATCATGTGTTTTCATAATCTTTCCTTAAATTCATTCTTATTTCATTTCCTTTAGAACACACCAACAGTCCATATAACATTTACATCGGCAATACAGTTAGTGTCACCCACCTGGTAACTTTTAAGATAAAGTTATAAACTTCTTCAAAGCTTTTAGTTCGGCAGGGACGTCCAAGCTCTTCGCCAAACCGCACTTTACCTAGCACAGTCTTTTCTCATCTTAGTTTTTAGTTAATTTCGTGTAAGATGTTTAAGTGTTTTCGGCTTCACTTCCATTTCAAGTCTCTTAGCATTTCAAAAATCAATTCTTAAAGTATGCCTTAATTTATAAAATCATTTGTGAGTCCAAGGGGTTTGTCAAGCTTCACTTTCTTATGTTTCTTTGCATTTAAAAGATTTCGTGTTACATGTTGACGTTTTCTTTGGTCATTCAATCATCTTGTCAAATTATAACATCGAAGCACATAATCTAGTCACGTAGTTCTAAATGAAATGTTATTCACATAATTCACACAACATGCATAAAATACATTTCTTAAAAGTTTGCATAATTCGTCCTTTTATTTAACAAAACGACTTATTTTCTTGTATAACTTAAATAAAATACTTTCACACTTGTAAAATTCATAAATGTCATATATGTAACACTACAATTTATAAGGGTTACAATTCACCCGAAATCCTAAATTTGATAAATTCTGGGTAGATAAATTTGATAAATGTCATATATGTAACACTACAATTTATAAGGGTTAGAATTTTGTTATGATTTACGAAAAATTAAAAAACATGGGTAGATAAATTCTTGAACTCACTGCTGTTACTACAGCCCTGTTTTGTACACATAAATTTCAATAATTTATTTCTCCCAAAATACAGAACAAAACACTACAATATTTTATTATGTTTTAAACCACTGTATTAGGAGTACCTACAATTATTTCCAAGAATTACAGAATAACATGAAGGGGATTAAAGGGGAGATTACGTGGCTACTTCTGTTTTAACTCAGCACCAAACACATAAATTTCAAGGAATTGTTTCTCTTAAATGGCTGAACAAAGTGTTACGATTTTTGGGTATGTTATTTTAGACTTCAAATAGGACATTACCAAAATTTTACACAAATTTTAGACAAATAAAACACATGAAAAACACCTTGTCAAACAGACTGTCCAGAAAGTACACGATTTCAACCTTATCACTATCAAAGTTCATTTTTACACCATAGATCATGCTTCAATCTAAGATTAACACTTATAGATGATAGAACAATAATATTAACATATTGATGGGTTTATAGACACATTAAAACATATTTATTGGGACAATATCATGCATGCATCATTAAAGTTCTTCAAATTCACAAAAACTAGAGTTGTTTCATATACCTTCTTAGATTTTTGGGGTTGTTTGAAGCTCTAAAGTACTTTTCCCTTTTCCAGGCTTTGATTCAGCTTCTAAACTAATATTATGAGGATTTCCTTAAGGTATTTGGAGGAAGAATTCCTCCTAAGTGATGGTGGTGGTGGATTTCTCTCTATTCTTCTCTACCTCTCTCACTAGCTAGGACATTGTGAAATGAAGTTGTGGTATGGAGAGGGGGAGGATGGACCTTTAAATAGGGTGGAGAAGTGTGGAGGGCAAGCCTTGGGGTATCTTGGGGAGCAAGAAGACTTGGGGAGCAAGAATGGGGTATTTGCAACTTGGTACATGAATTAGTAGGAAATGTAATCTTTGTCCAATGGGCTTTAGGGTGAACAAAATTATGTGAGTTTGGGCCCAAATTTGGCAGCCCAAATGTGGTTAGGTGCTATATAATATTCGTTGTTGGGTTTCGGTATTTTAATGTTCGGTTTTCGCTTTCGAGCAATTAATTTATTATACGATAAATGCTGAAATATTCACGGTTTTAAAATGTCACAATTATTCAACTTTATAAGTCTTGACTTCAATTAATTTTATTTGTTTAACCATATAATTATACTTTATTTAATGTGCTAGTAGTGCCTCTGGCTCAGAATGCTCGTCTGTCACCTGCAAAAATTCAAATCTTCACGCAAAATATTCTTATCACAATAAATTTTATTTAATCATTTTTAGGATGATCTTTAAATCTTGATTTTTGGTTTTGGGTTATTACAGTTTAAATATAAATGGCCAACCATAATTCCGCACATATAACTTATTTAGATAGTTATTCAACTAAGTACTTTGTAGTGCTTAGTAGTTTGATTATTTAGACAAGGTTATACATACTCAGAGAAGTTGTCCAGGACAACTCTGCTGATTGCCTGATTTGATTAAAAAGAAAAAATATTTTCATATAAAAGTGCATTCCCCCCCCCCATACACTTATGTCATACTCCTTTCAGGACCAACAAAGGGCCAGCCGTAATTCCACACTTATAACTTACTTAGATAGTTATTCAACTGATTACTTCATAGTTCTCAGTAGTTTAACTCTCTGAACAAAGTTGTTTGATAGCTTGTTTGTTTAAAAAGAAATGAATATGCATACAAAAGTGCATTCCCCCCCCCCCCACCATACACTTGTGTCATACTCCTTTCAGGACCAACAAGTGGTATCAGAGCAGGGGTACAAAGACCACTGCCTCTGAAAATCCATTTTGATTTTCAAAACCAAATTTTAGTGTGGTCCATGAACTGATCTTTCTGAAAACCTTTCATACTCTGTCTCTAACCTCATATCTGGAAATATGGTTCGAAACAACAATAATGCAGTGCCTGGAGATGTTGTGGAGACCATCAACAACATGGCTCCAAATCCAATCAATCACATATCTCATCATAAGCTACCAATGTTCTCAATTGAGAACTATGACTTCTGGAAGATCAGGATGAGAGCTTATCTTGCATGTCTTCATGATGAGATGCTAAGAGTCATCACAAGGGGACCCTTCAAATTTACACAACCAAATCCAAAGGTTACAGCTGCTCAGAAAGCTGATCCAAGGCAAGAAATCCCCAAAGATGAAGATGACCTCACTGCAGAAGAGAGAAGGAGGCACAACCTCAACTACCTAGCTATGAACAATCTCTATCAAACAATTTCAGATGTTGTAATGGGGAGCGTCTACCACTGCACAACAACCAAAGAAATATGGGACACTCTTGCAGAAATGTGTGAGGGTATTGACAAAATCAAGGAGAACAAGCTCCAAGTTGCTGTGCAAAAATATGAACAATTCACAATGGAATCAGATGAATCCATTGACAAATTTGTTGGTAGATTCATAGACATAATGAATGAGATAAACTCATTGGGCAAGGTTTACTCCAAGAGAGAAGTCTCACTCCAAAGTGGGATGTATACTCTGTAATGATGCAGAATACCAAGGATCTCTCTACCATGCCCATGCAACAAGTCTTCTCAAAACTCAAAACTTATGAGTTTGATCTCAACAGAAGAAAGCCAACTGAGGAACCTTTATTGCCAACCAAGGGAGTGGCCTTCAGAGCCAAAGCTGTTGAACCAGAAATGCAGTCCACTCCAAGATCACCAAAGTCATTTTCTAAAACTGAAATAAAGAAAGGGCTAGTCCTCATGGCTAGAAGATTTGAAAAACTCAACTCAAGAAGGTACAACTCTCCTGAAGCCAAGGCTGAGGACAAAAGGCCTGAAGAAAGAAAATCAGAGGACAAGTACTCGGATATGAGAAAGTCCAGCAAAGCTGAACCTTCATCATCTAGAAGGAAAGATGATTCCAAGAAAGATGATGATGAAGACCTGTGCTACAACTGTTAAAAGAATGGCACTTTCAGTATGATTGCCCTGAGCTCAGCTCTACGGAGAGGAATGATACGCAAGCCAAAAGAGATAGAAGATGAAAGCCATGATGGCTGGTAATGAGTCTCAAAGTGATGAAAGCTTCAACTCCTTTGATGATGGACTGTTCTCTAATAGTGATTATGATGATGTGTGTGCAACATGGCAATAGAAGATGATGAGGTATGTTCTTCATCTAGTTCATCACCAATTCACTCACTGGAAGCTAGTGATGTCAACCTGAAACTCTCATTTGGAAAGTTGATGGAAGATTTCACTAGACTACAAGAACTTCATGAAAGCAGTGAGAGAGAAAATGAAGTTTTATATTCTAAAATTACAAAGCTTTCTCAAGCTGAATGTGTAGTGAATGTCAAGTCCACTGAGTTGTATCAACAAGTCTTGAGAGAACTTGAGCAAGCTTCTCTCAGGATAGTTGACCAACAAAAGCAGATTGATGAGCAACTACTCATTCAGAAGAGAGAAGACTTTGAGCTTAAAATTCTTTAAGCTAAATTTGAAAACCTCTCTCATGAATATGCTGTTCTTAAATTAAGTGAAGAGAGCCTGCAAAATAAGATGTTTGCAATGAATAAATCCTCTAAGGCAATAGAGGAAACTCAAAGCTTCCAAAGAACTATGGCTCAAAAGAGTGGACTTGGATATGATCCATTCGAATCTTCACCTTGTATTAGTGTTGCTTCAACAAGTAACACTAAGAAAATCTTTGTTAAGTTAGTGGCACCACAAACTGAAAATGAATTAACTCAGCCACTGAACAAAGGAAAGGGCAAAATGACTGATATTCCCACTCAAGTAATTCAGAGAACAAAGCCCATACCTAAGGAAATGGCCAAAGTCTCTGATTACAAGAGGAATGGTGTTCAGCATAGTAGACCCAGTGGAAGGGCAACTCATCTGAACAACATTCAGAGAAGTTTTCCAAAGTATGTTCAGCCTAGGCCAACTCTAATGAGGCAACCTCAGCTGAACAGACTTAAGGCCAACTCTCCTGTAGGGCAAAATAAAATGAGACAACCAAAACCCTTCATGCCAAAGGGTAATGGTCATCTAAATGCCCATCCTCAAAGATTTCATCAATTTGCACAAAAGCCTCATAAGTTCAGGAGAAATGCCAACTCTCCTGATACTTACAGAGTGAACACTTTCACACATTATTTCCCAAAGGCATTCAAGGGAAAAAACTGTGGATGTTGATGAAAGAGGAAAACAACTTAGCAACCTTGAATCAATCAGGGTTATTAGGTAAGTTTGGGTTCCTAAAGGTACAACTAACCTCTCAGGACCCAAAATTCAAAGGGTACCTAAAGCTTGATCTTTGTAGGTACCAATGGACCACAAGAAGATGAGGAGTTTGAGCAAAAAGACGGCATGGTACTTGGACAGTGGATGTTGAAGGCACATGACTGGAAATAAAACACTCATCACTTGATTTCACTATGCAAGAAGGTCCTAATGTAACATTTGGAGACAGCTCACAAGCTACTACAAAAGGTTATGGTACCTTAAACATTACTGTAACAAATGTATCATATGTGGCTGGTCTCAAATACAATCTGCTAAGCATAAGTCAGTTCTGTGATAAAGGTTATAATGTCGAGTTCTCAAGTGATAAATGCTTAATCAATGACAAGATAACTCAACAAACTCTACTGACTGGCATAAGAAAAGGAAATGTATACTTTGATGACTGGAATTTGTCTACTGATGCTACATGTTTCATTGCTAAGAGCTCAAATGAGCAGAGTTGGTTATGGCATAAGAGACTTAACCACCTGAACATGAAATCCATGAACAAGTTAGCAAGAAATGCAATAGTAAAAGGACTGCCAAATGAAGTTTTCATAAAGAACATGTATATAAACCATGTCAAGAAGGAAAACAGATTAAAGCTTCATTTAAAGGCAAACCAGTTATCTCTACTGATAGGGTACTTGAACTTCTACATATGGACTTATTTGGACCAATTACCCCTGCTAGTATTAATGGAAGAAAGTATACATTGGTTGTTGTAGATGACTTCTCTAGATTTACTTGGGTAGTATTTCGCCTTAATAAGAAGGAAACACAAGTCAAACTCCCCGAGTTAATGAAGAGATTGTCAAATGAGAAAAGCCTTAATATCATCAAAATCAGATCTGATAAAGGCACTGAGTTCATAAATTCATACATTAATGAGTATTGCATTGAAAATGGAATAGCCTATGAAACTTCAGCTGCTAGAACACCTCAACAGAATGGGGTAGCTGAAAGAAGGAATAGAACTCTTAAAGAAGCTGCTAGAACCTTAATTGTTGATTCTAATCTTCCTAAGAGATTTTGGGCTGAAGCTATAAACATTGCATGTTATACTCAGAATAGAAGCTTAATCACTAAAGGTCAAGGAAAGACCCCATATGAACTCTGGAAAGGAAGATTGCTTAAAATATCTTACTTTCACATATTTGGTTGTAAGCGTTTCATTCACAACAATGGGAAAGAACAATTGAAAGCTTTTGATAGCAAAGCTGATGAGGGGATATTTCTTGGATATTCTCAAATCAGTAGAGCTTTCAGAGTCTACATTTGTAAATCCCTTCTTGTGGAAGAAACACCTCATGTTGTGTTTGATGAAGCTACCTTTGAGAACATGGATAAAACCTTGGAATCAGATGAAATCACGCAAAGAACAACCAGACTGAGTTTAAGAGACAAAGATACTTTATTCACTGAAGTTGTCCAGTCCAATCCTCCTGAGATCATCACAGTGGACAACACTCCTGAAGGCAATCTACCTGAAGCAAACCCCACTGAAGGAAATGATGAACTGAATGACCCAATCCCAGTTCATAATCAGGTAACAACTACCAATGAAGAAGCAGGCTCTGCTGAGGTAGTTATTAGATCCACTATTCTAGGAGGAATTAACAATGTTTAAAAAGCCAATGTCCCTGACATTGATGCCAAGTCCCCTGAATATGATCCTGAATTAGATCCTTCATTAAAGTTTCCTGAATTTTATGATCCTAGTGACTCAACCTTAGTAGAGGACAACTTTACGGAAGGGATCAGACATAGAAGGAGATGGTTATCTGACCATCCAACTAGCCTGATACTTGGAAATCCAAGTATTGGAGTCAAAACTAGAAGGTTTCATGGTGAAAGTGCTTTATTTTACTGTATCTTATCAGAACAGGAACCCCAAGACATTGAGGAAGCACTTCAAGATGCATACTGGATCACAGCCATGCAAGAGGAGCTGAACCAGTTTACAAGAAATGATGTTTGGGAATTGGTTGACATGCCATCACATCAAGATGTTATTGGAACAAAGTGGGTGTTCAACAACAAGAAGAACAAGGCCAGATTGGTAGCCAAAGGATATTGTCAATCAGAAGGCATAAACTATGATGAGACTTTTGCACCCGTGGCAAAACTTGAAGCTATAAGGCTATTTCTAGCATATGCTGCCCACAAGAGATTCAAAGTCTATCAAATGGATGTGAAGAGTACTTTTCTGAATGGAGTGCTCAAAGAAGAAGTCTATGTAGAACAACCCCTAGGGTTTGAAGATGAAGATAATGTGTACAGACTCAAAAAAGCCCTTTATGGACTTAAGCAAGCTCCAAGAGCTTGGTATGACACCTTGTCACAATTTCTGTTGGACCATGGTTTTGTCAAAGGGACAGTAGACAGAACCTTGTTCAGAATTTGTGAAGGAGATGACATCTTGCTTTTCCAAATATATGTGGATGACATCATATTTGGATCACCAAATGAGAAGCTTTGTGAGAAATTCTCAAAGCTCATGCAAAGCAAGTTTGAGATGTCAATGATGGGGCTGATGAATTTCTTCTTGGGACTTCAAGTTAAACAATCTAAAGAAGGAATCTTCATCAACCAAGCCAAGTATACAAGAGAGATGATCAAAAAGTATGGATGTTCAACAAGCAAACCAGTAAGAATCCCAATGAACACCAACTGGAAGATGGATCCAGATGAAAGTGGAGTTTCAACCAACTCTACTGAATATAGAGGAATCATTGGATCACTCTTGTTGGTCCCTGAACGAGTAGTGAATGGGATTAAAGTCTAGAGGGGAGGGGTGAATAGACTTTAAAACCTTTTCAATTAAAGAGTTGAGAACCTCTTCTGATTTCTATGTCAGCTGGACTACAAGTCTGCTGGTCCAGATGACTATAGTGATCTGATGAAGAGATTAAATGCGGAAGTGAGTAGGCCTGTTTATTTAGACTCGTTCTTGAGTTCTTTTGAAGATACCAACTTGTTTATTTAATGAAAACCTCAGCTGATGCTGGTTTGAAAGTTATGGCCTTAAGTAAAGATGCTTTGAATACACAGTATGCAGTATAAAGATATAAGGAAAAGACAATAAAGTAAAGTGCATAAAAGTAAAAAACACCAGATTTATAGTGGTTCGGATATACGTTCCTACGTCCACTCTCACGTCCTAACGTGATGTTTAATCCCTTTAATTTACCAAAAATTACAAGGGCTTGTCCTTTATAGTCCCAAGGGTAGGACTTTGAGATCTGAGCAGTCCTAACTGCTACGGTCTCCACAAGTGATTGTAAGCACTTGCACTTTGCAGGGGTTCAAAAACTTAACCTTATGGTGAGGGTTTTGGGGTTTTTGAATGTATCCAACTAATGGTTCAAGCTTATAAATTTCTTAACCACTATGCCTAAATCAATGGATATACAATATGAACAGGATTGAGGTTCTTTGGTTGGATAGAAATCACTTAAGAGCTAGAGGTGTTCTAAGAATTTCTAGGCTCTTGGAGAACTCTCAATACAATGTGGCTTTATGCTTGCTTGCTTGTTTAGCTTGTTGAATTCTCTCGTTGTGACTTCTTATCTTGTGATTTCTCATCCTCTTGTATTTATAGTGGTGATTGCTGCAACTAGCCGTTGGAGTTGACTAGCCGTTGGAGTTGACTAGCCGTTGGGGAAATCTTTCCATATTGGCTTGATTCCTTGATTCCAGCAGCTTGATTGCTTCAATCCTGGGATCATGTCAATCTTCTAAGTAAGGTAAGTCTTCATTTGAATTGCAAGATGACTTTTGGGAATCAGCCGAGTCCTGGACGAGCACATAGTCTTCTGATCTTCACTCATAGTCTTCTGACTACTTAACTGGCCTTATGTCTTCTGTCTTCTGATATAAGTCGAGTAATACTCTTCTGATCTGGCAATTCTTTGTGCTGCTTTAGGCCATCTTCAATCTTGGACTCCATCAGATAAGTAGGTATACAAGCACCTTACTTAACTTGTCTTCAAGGATCTCCTAGTGTTCATGCCTTCTACTCTTCTCATCTTGAGGTTGTGCATGTAAGTCAGGGTTGTGCTAATCAGCTGATATCAATACAGTTGACCACACAAGACTAGTCTAAGCTGTTCTATACAAAGTCAGCTGATCCTATTACATTTATAAACTCTAAGTGTTTTGCCATCAAAACTATTCTAACATCAAGTGGGGCTTAGGGTGAATTTATATCCCAACAATTTCCCCCTTTTTGATGAAGCCAAAACTCTACTTGATAAATGCTTGTTGGGATATAAATTCACCCTAAGCCCCACTTGATGTTAGAATAGTTTTGATGGCCAAAACACTTAGAGTTTATAAATGTAATAGGATCAGCTGACTTTGTATAGAACAACTTAGACTAGTCTTGTGTGATCAACTGTATTGATATCAGCTGATCAGCACAGTCCTGGCTTACATGCCCATCCTCAAGATGAGAAGAGTAGAAGACATGAAGACTAGAAGATCCTTGAAGGCCAGATAAGTTAAGGTGCTTGTATACCTACTTATCTGATGGAGTCCAAGTTGAAGATGGCCTTAAAGCAACACAAGTATTTGCCAGATCAGAAGAGTGCTACTCGACTGATATCATAAGACAGAAGCACAAGGCCAGACGAGTAGTCAGAAGACTAGTAGTGCAGATCAGAAGACTAGGTGCTCGTCCAGGACTCGGCTGATTCCCAAAGTCATATTCCAATTCAAATGAAGACTTACCTTACTTAGAAGATTGACATGATCCCAATATTGAAGCAATCAAGAGGCTGTAATCAAGGAATCAAGCCAACATGGAAAGATTGCCCCAACGGCTAGTCAACTCCAACGGCTAGTTGCAGCAATCACCATTTTAAATACAAGAGGATGAGAAATCACAAGCACGAAGTCACAAAGAGAGAATTCCACAAGAAAAACAAGCAATCAAGCACAAAGCCATATTGTATTGAGAGTTCTCTAAGAGCCCAGAATCCATAAGAACGTCTCTAGCTCTTAAGTGATTTCTATCCAACCTAAGAACCTGAATCCTACTTATATTGTAAATCCATTGATTTAGGCATAGTGGTTAAACATATTATAAGCTTGAACCATTAGTTTGATCCATTCAAAAACCCCAAACCCCCACCGAAAGGTTAAAGTTTTTGAACCCCTGCAAAGTGCAAGTGCTTACAATCACTTGTGGAGACCGTAGCAGTTAGGACTGCTCAGATCTCAAAGTCCTACTCTTGGGACTATAAAGGTCAAGCCCTTGTAATTTTTGGTAAATTAAAGGGATTAAACATCACGTTAGGACGTGAGAGTGGACGTAGGAACGTATATCCGAACCACTATAAATCCACGTATATCCGAACCACTATAAATCTGGTGTCATTTACATTCTGCCCTTTACATTATTGTCATTTCCATATATTTTATATAGTGCATACTGTGTTTTCAACAATCTTCAAATCAGGCCATAACCTTCAAACCAACATCAGCTGAGTATTTTTATTAAGTAAACAAGTTGGCATTTTCAAAAGAAACTAAAGAACGAGTCTAAGCAAGGCCTACTAAACTTCCGCATATAATCTCTTCATCAGATCACTATAGTCATCTGGACCAGCAGACTTGTAGTCCAGCTGACATAGAGAAGAGAAGAGGTTTCCAACACTCTTGAAAAAAGTTTTAAAGTCTATTCACCCCTCCCCTCTAGACTTTAAACCCATTCACTACTCGTTCAGGTACCAACAAGTGGTATCAGAGCAGTGGTTCTAACGGACTACTGTCTCTAGATTATCAGAAGACTTGAGGGAGTCTTTCTGTAGTCCTCTTGAACAGATCTATCTTTTGAAAAAACTTGTTTTTGTAAACTCATACAGCATGAGTGCTAACATGCGTAAGTTACCTAAGTTTTCAGTGGAGGATTATGATTACTGGAAGATCAGGATGAGGAAGAATCTCACATCAGTTCACTACAAGATGTGGTCTGTAATCACAGAAGGCCCAATCACAATCATGACAGTCAACACTGCAAATGGTGATCCAGAAGTTCCAGTTGGAGAACTTGTCCCCAAGCCAATGAAGGACCTCACACCAGAAGAGATGAAGTAGTCAAATCTTGACAGCATTGCTCAAGATTAGATTATGCAAACTCTTCCAAATGAGTACATTGCAAAAGTAATCCACTGTGAATCAGCCAGAGACATGTGGGATGCTTTGGCACTCCTCTGTGAAGGAACTGAGCTGATCAAGGAGAGCAAATTGTCAACAGCAGTCAAGAAGTTCGAACACTTCAAGATGCTACCAGAAGAGTCTATTGATCAGTTAGACAATAGATTTACCAAGATCATAAATGAGATTGAATCTCTAGGCAATAAATACACAAACAGAGAGAAGAACTTGAAGATCTTAGACTCTCTAACCAAGAAATGGAGACTCAAGAAGACCATCATCAAGGATACTCAAGATATCAAGAAGTGGTCTGCTCAAACTCTATTTCAGAACGTAAAAGCTCATGAATATGATCTTGAAAGAGAAGAGAACTCAGGAAGTGATGAGCCAACTGCAACCCCATCTACCTCCAAGACTGTTGCCTTCAAGGCAGCCAATACAAAAGCTGCAAGTACCTCATCTGGCAAGACCACTCTGAAAACAGAAGACTTTGAAGGATCAGACATGAGTCTGAAAGAGCAAATGGCCCTTATGATCAAGAGATTCGAAAGGATGAATACTCTCAACAACAAATATAGAAAATTCTACAGGAATTATAAAGATAGGAGAGCTGGTTCAACTTCTAGAGAATCAAGAGAAAGAACACCAGAAAGATATCCTAGAAAGGATGTGGAGTCATCTGACAGCCGAGGTTCTAGAAGAAGAGATGCCACTCCTCCAAGAAAAGTCAATTCAAATCAAAAGCCTGGATCATGCTTCAATTGTCGCAAACCAGGACATTATGTCTATGAATGTCCTGAACTAAATTTAGATGACAAAGAAGAAAGAAAGCCAAGAAGAGACAGAAGAAATTCAGACAAACAAGCAATGGTGACTGAAGAATCTGAATATCAAAGTGATGAACTTCCTACATCACCAGACTATCAAATCTTCTCAGATGATTCAGATGATCTAGCTATGATAGCCATAGGTGAAAATGAGGTAAATTCCTATACAACAACTTTCCATTCACCTATTTTTTCACAAACAGATGAGATAAACTCATCTGAAGGCGAATCAGAAGACACCTATTATCAATCTCTAAGAAAGGTAAAAGGTGATCTGGATATTGCCACTATAGCTTTTATAGAAGTAGAAGAAGAGAACAAGGATTTAAGGAAAGAAATTGCTAGGCTGAAAAAGGCTAAGTTTGATAACACCCCTGAGTTTGTTACAATGAATGAAAGATTGACCAAAGAAGTGGAACTTCTTAAAGAAGAGAATACCACAATAACTCAGTTGTATGAGGGGATGTTAGAAACTCAAGCCTTAGAAACCAAGGAATTTCGTTCACTACAATCTAAGTTCGATGATCTCTTCCGAGCACACAAGCTCTTAGAAAAGGAGAAGGAATGCCTAACTCAAAAGATATCAGAGTTCAATAAAGCTTCTACTACTATTGAAAGTATCTCTGAATATTATAGATCAAATGGCAATAAGATGGGTTTTGGCTATGAACTTAATCCATCAACATCCTCTCCAGCTGGGGGTAGTACACCTAACAAGTGCACTACTCAGACACATGAAAAAGGTGAGTGTTCTAAACACAATGAACCTAATATGAACCAAAAGGCATCTGTACCAGCTAAGGCTAACTATCCCAACACCAAAAATGGTAAAAGACAAGTTAACCCCAAGCCTGTACAGAGGAACAACAAACAGCCTAAACCATCTCGTTTGAGACAGTCTCAGCTGTATGCTGCTCCAGCCAAGAAGAAGAAGTCTTCTTCAAATAAATTTGTTCTCTTTGCACCCCTATCTCTTATGATATTGTGAGAAAAGAGGAGTATGGTCCATATAATCGTGTGCATCGTCCAGCTAATGCACCCAGGCCGAATGTAACTAGTTAAAAGATAATGTATGTACACTCCTATAAGAGGAAACCATTTGACTATTACTTAGCTGACACAAGTAACAAATCAGACCAGTCCAAGGTGTTAACTGGTAAGATTTGGTTCTGTGATGCCCGAGGGAAACAACTCAAGTGCTCAAGGTTGTTCAAACGACCAATGTATATGTGGGTTCCCAACGGTAGTACTAACACCTAAGGACCCAAGACAAAATGGGTACCTAAGACTTAACCTTTCTTGCAGGAAAGGAGGGACCTATACAAAAGAGAAGGTCTAGCAGGAGAAACTTGGTACATTGATAGTGGATGCTCAACTCATATGACTGGAACCAAAGCCCTGCTGACCAACTATACAGAAAAGAAAGGTCCAAAAGTCTTCTTTGGTGATAACGCGCACGGTAACACAAAAGGATATGGCACCCTTAAAAATGGTGACATTGAGGTACATGATGTATCATATGTAGAAGGTTTAAAGTTTAATTTATTATCTGTTTCTCATTTTTGTGACACTGGTTACTTAGTAAAATTCTCTAAAGATGAGTGTCTCATAAGTGATAAAAGAACAAAGCAAAACCTTCTAACAGGATCTAGAAAGGGTAGTATGTATCTTGCAAATTGGAACAGCTGTCCTAAGGATACATGTCTGCTTGTGAAAAGCCCTAAAGATGTCAGCTGGCTATGGCACAAACGCCTTAGTCATCTGAATTTTAAGACTATGAACAAGTTAGCAAGGGAATCCTTAGTTGATGGTGTGCCTAATGAACTCTACTGTAATGAACAGGTATGTGATGCATGTCAACAAAGAAAGCAAACAAAGGTCTCCTTCAAGACCAAGAAGACAACATCAACCAGCAGAGTTCTTGAACTGCATCACATGGATCTCTTTGGACCAATCACTCCAACCACACTTACAGGAAGGAAATATACTCTTATTGTTGTAGATGATTACTCCAAGTTTACTTGGGTTATCTTCTTATACAAGAAGAGTGAAACTCAACAGAAGCTTCCTGAACTATTGAAGAGAATCCAAGTAGAGAAAGGAGAACCAATTGTGAAAATTAGAAGTGACAAAGGCACTGAATTCATTAACTCTTATATTATTGCCTATTGTACATCTAATGGTATTCAACATGAGACAAGTGCAGCAAGAACACCACAACAGAATGGTGTAGCTGAAAGAAGAGTCAGAACACTCAAAGAAGCTGCAAGAACACTCCTTGTTGAATTCTCTACTCCTAAGAAGCTATGGGCAGAAGCTATCAACACAGCCTGTCATACTCAAACCCCATATGAATTGTGGAAAGGAAGGAAACCTAGAGTATCTTACTTTCATATATTTGGTTGTAAGTGTTTCATTCACAACAATGGGAAGAGTAAGTTGAATTCTTTTCATGCCAAAGCAGATGAGGGGATATTCTTGGGATACTCCTCTACTAGCAAAGCATTTAGAGTACTCAATAAACGAACCCTTCTTGTGGAGGAAACACCTCATGTTGTTTTTTATGAATCTTGTGAAAAGAATGCAGTAGAAACTGACTCAGCTGCAGATCATATGAGGAAACTAGTGATCAAGTCCAGACTAGATGAGTTTATTGAAGTCAATGAACAATTCCCTGAAGAACCAGAGGAGGACAATCCACACAGACCTGTCACTAGATCTCAAACCCAAGCTGAGCAAGCTGACCAGAATCAAGATGCAACAATTCCAAATGCAAGGGGGAATGATCTCTTTGACTCTCAAGATACAGATGATGATCGACCAAATCAAGTCAACCCTCCTGATGGCACTAGAACAGATGAGAATCCAAGCTCATCTAATGCAGACACACCTGTGAGGCATACATGGAGAAACAATCATCCATCAAACCTAATCTTAGGAGGAGCAGACTCAGGTGTCAAGACCAGAAGACAACTGAATCAGAACCCCCAATCATCTATGTTCTGCTGGTGTGCTTTCCTGTCCAACATTGAACCAGCTGACATAGAAGAAGCAATGACAGATAGCAATTGGATCACTGCTATGCAAGAAGAACTAAACCAATTCGAAAGAAATGAAGTTTGGGAATTCGTAGATCGTCCTGAAAACCACAATGTAGTAGGAACAAAGTGGGTATTCAAGAATAAGAAGGACGAAAATGATGTAATAACTAGAAATAAAGCAAGGTTAGTTGCAAAAGGATACTCACAATCTGAAGGGATTGACTATGATGAAACCTTTGCTCCAGTAGCCAGATTAGAAGCCATTCGACTGTTTCTAGCTTATGCATCATATATGGGCTTCAAAGTATATCAAATGGATGTTAAGAGTGCTTTTCTAAATGGTATTCTGGTAGAAGAAGTGTATGTATAGCAGCCTCCAGGATTTGAAAAAGGAAATCAAGTATATCGTCTAAAGAAGGCTCTCTATGGTCTAAAGCAAGCCCCTAGAGCTTGGTATGACACATTGTCATAATTCCTACTTGACAATGGTTACACAAAAGGCAAAGTGGATAGAACACTTTTCAGAATACAAGAAGGATAAGACATTCTAATGGTGCAAATATATGTAGATGATATTTGGATCACCCAATCAAGAAATGTGCAAAAAGTTCTCTGAACTTGTGCAAGGAAAGTTTGAAATAAGCATGATGGGTGAGATGAATTACTTTCTAGGACTCCAAGTCAAGCAGAGTCCAGAAGGGATCTTCATCAATCTGTCCAAATATACCAAAAGCATATTAGAAAGATTCAAAGCTCTACAAAGCAAGACTGCAAGAATTCCAATGATGACATCTTTCAAAATGGAACCAGATGAGTCTGGAAAGGCAGTTGATCAAGCTGAATATAGAGCACTGATTGGATCTCTACTATACCTTACAGCCAGCAGACCAGATATAACATTTGTTGTAGGAGTATGTGCTACGTTTCAAGCAAACCCAAAGCAAAGTCATCTAGAAGCAGCAAGGAAGATTCTCAAGTACCTAAAAGGAACAGTCAACTTAGGACTATGGTACCCTGCTGATGACAACTTAGAATTGAGTGGATACTCTGATTCAGACTATGGTGGATGTAGAATTGATAGGAAATCCACGTCTGGAACCTGTCAATTCCTAGGCAACAAGTTGATATCATGGTTCTCAAAGAAGCAAACTTCAGTTGCAACCTCCACTACTGAGGCAGAATATATGGCAGCTGGAAGTTGTTGTAGTCAGCTGCTCTGGCTAGTTCAATAACTCAAGGACTACAATGTAGAGGCAAGAGAAGTCCCCATCTACTGTGATAGCAGCAGTGCCATTGCCATCACTCAAAATCCAGTCCTCCACACAAGGTGCAAGCATGTCGACATTCGACATCATTTCATAAGAGATCATCTTGAAAAGAAGGACATCAAGATGGAGAAAATTCACACGGATATCCAAAGAGCAGACATCTTGACTAAGCCCCTAGCTGAAGAAAGGTTCAAGACCCTATGCTACAGCTTAGGACTCCTGGATCCAAGCACATGAAGAGCAAAGATCAGTTGAAGACCTCAGCTGATACAATTGCAGCAGACTAGGAGGATCAGATGAGGTGAATAGACACCCTCATCTTCAGGTAAGTACTTTCCCAATGAAGACAAATAAAGCTGAGGGAAATCTTAGAGTCATTTAATCAAGGGGGAATCAATGATACCTTAAGAATCCTTGATGAAATACTCTACAATCTGCATTGCATAATATATATATATATATTCAGAAGACTTGAACAAAGTTACTTGATATCTGTACTCAAAGCAATGTATATCTATGTATAATAATAAACTATTCTTCATAAAATACTTTATTTATATACATACATACAGTATACTATTGAGCTACACTTGGTTGGATTAATACACCTTCCTCACCAACTCAACAATATGCATGCACTGTGCGGATTTCAAATAACACTTGTTCAAAATCTATAATTTCTGCATTCCACAAGATAGAGTCTGAATCTCTTTAAATGTGAACCTTTGGATCAAAAATCTCATTGTTGATCTTAAGAAGTAGCTTTTCAGAAATTCAGACCTATCAACTCTATAGTCTTGTCATCTTTTACTCCACCACCTCATTTCTACCCCTATAAAAGGAGGAAGTTATGGGAACATCTAAGAACACAAATCACTAACTATTATTTTGTTTCAGGTATGGAGAAAGTCGAAAGAAGAGATGGCATGGAGATCATCCCTCAACCAAAGACTTGGGTGAAGGAGATGAAGATTTTTCCAGAAGATGGAGATGATGCAGATCAGCATACTTGGCTTATCCAACATAAGTATGCATTTGAAAAGTAAAGGAAGGAGAGACGTTCTAGTTGAAAAATAAAGGAAGGAGAGATGCAGAGGACAAAGTAGCAAACAAGCAAAGCTTCTTCTCCATGGGGAAGTTCTACATGGAGAGCTTGTTACCAAAGGCTACTGTGTCAAATCATATCAGGAAGACCAAGTTCCTGCCTTTCTCTTCACACTCCATTGAAGCACCTTCCAATCTTCTCCCTCTTTCAAGAGAGGCGAAGAAATTCAATTAGAACACATTAGATGCTATAACCCATCTGATGGTGAGGAACATCCGATGGTGAGGGCAACCTGAACCAGTGGGATACCATCTAGGCCAAACCATCTACATATTGATTTGATGGTCCCACATGGTTAGGAGGAAGAGCTGAAAGATCCATCAAACCAGGTTGGATCATCACAGGCGAATTGAAGGATCCATCAAACCAGGTTGGATCATCACGCACAGAAGATTTACTCGGCAAACCTCAAACCTCTACTCAGCTTATCAGAAGACCAACTCAGCTGACCTGAAGACTTTCAAGAAAAATCAGCAGACTTTTCGAAGAAATCAGAAGACCTTACTCTGCTGATCAGATCACTTCATTTCAGAACATAATGCACATTTTTGATCATGTAATTCATTCTAGATTTGTTTCTGAATGTAATTAAGGAAATCGGCCTATATAAGGAATGAAATATACTTATAGAAAACGGCCTTGATGATCAATTCTTGCCAAAAATTTAGTCACAACGGCTATTTTTGGTAATGATGTCATTAGTACTTGATTACCATATTGCCAGCAAATCAACAAATGCCACATGGCACTATTAGCCGGCAAAATTAAAGGAAAGGGTTGAAATCGAAGAGGGAAATCTTGGGTACTACTCCACATTAAATCAAATCTGACTGTTAGATCAAGACTTGCTGGAGTATATAAGGACCCCTTAAATCTCTCCCCAAACCCTTTCGCTCACAAATCTCAATTGCTCTCAATCACTCTCGTTTTGAATATTTTCTTAAGCATTCCAAACCTAACACTCAACACTCAGAATGGCTATCATTGAAATTTACGACGAGAAGACCAAGAGCACAGGCACTCTAGATGCAACAAAGTGGTCTAGGGAAGGAAAGGTATTCACTGAGAATGCTCTGTTTTTCAAGGGCAAACATACACCCGCGAACAAGGAGATCCTTCTTCGCTGCATCAACCTCAACCTTCGTGATTTTCTGGAAGCAGCACCAACAAACGTTTATGAACAAGATGTGCTGACTTTCTACTCGAACGTTGTGATGAAGGGATCTCATGTTGAAAGTGTCATGGGTGGACACAAAGTTAAGATCTCAAGAGAGATCCTTCAGGAATTGTTCGGCTTGTCATAGGGGAAGAGAGAAAGAGTATATGGAGATGTTTACTAGTGGAAGAGTCAAGGCTGCTAATGCCTCTGGACTTAAGAAGTCACAACTTGACCCCAAGTTTCAAACCTTGATGGACATAGCAGGTAAGATGCTACTAGGTAACACATTCAGTCATGATGCTGTTACTACTCTAAAGGTTAGAGTTATGGCTGGAATCTGGGATCAGATTGATGGAGACTGGCAAGGGCTATTCTTGGACATAATTGCTCTCGAAGCTAAGAAGGTTACCTTGGACCTCCAATCAAGAGAATGGAAGGTGACATCCACAGTCAGCTTTGTCAACAAGCTGAGTATCATCCTTCCAGAAGTACTCCCAAAGAAGTACAAGATGGGTCCTCATAAGACCTTCCACAACTCCAAGTATTACTTGAGAAAGGAAGCTCTTCTTGAGGCAGCTAGGCTGAAAGAAGAAAAGAGGAAGATGTTGGCTGAAGCATCCTCTAAAGATGTTGTTGAAGAAGCAGAAGCGTCTGCTCATGACTCTGCTGAAGAAGAAGAAGAGCCCTCCAAAGAAGAGGCTCAACAGAAGACTGCTGAGGATGATGATGATAATCAGACCTTAGCACAACGAAGATATCTGATCAGGTCTGGGCTCATCTCCCCATCTGATTCAGATGCCACTCCTTCAGCCTCTCTTTGAAGAAGGCAGGTACATCTATCCCATCCCTTAATATTACTCCTTATAAATTGTCCAAGTGTCAGAAGAGAAAGAAGAACACATCTTCTTTCACCAAAAAGACAAAGAAATCAAGGCTCCCTACTCCCATGAGCATAGCCCCTATTTCATCCTTTAACCCTACTGAAGATGCCAACCCATCTGAACCTTCAAACACTGATACCCAAATCCCTGCTGATACTCACACAGCAGAGGAACAAGCCCAGCCTCAAACAACAATTGAACCACAACTGCCTACCCCAGCTGATGTACAAACAACAAATGACCAAACTCAGACCACCTCTACACCCCCTACTGATACTCAAACAGCAGATGACCATGATCATCAAGCCCATCCATCTACTGATCTTCAAGTAGAACAGGAACCAAACCAGCAGACCCAAACCTCTGCTGATGCCCATCCCACTGAAGATCAAGCCCCTACTCACCCTGAAAATATTACTTCCCAGATCCCTGCTGATACTCACACAGCTGAGGAAAATGTTCCATCCACTCACTCCCCTATCCTCACTGCCCCATATGCACAAGACGACTTGGCACCAGCAGACCTGGCTCAAGCAGGCCCTTCTCAGCCTCAGTACAGCATGGTGCACTATCCTATGTGCACAAGAGAGAAGATAATGAGGATGAAGATAGCCAACCTGCTCAAGTATACTATTCCTGGTATTGATGAGGAATCAGTTCAATTTGAGCAAGTACTAAGAGTTTGTACTTGGATTGAGCTCAGAAGAGATGATGTGGATGACCTTCTTGAGGTCATGGAAGGAATGGGAGGAAAGGCTAATTTCCTCGACTGGGAGATGGAGCAAAAAGAGGTTGCTCAGGTTCAATCTTTTGCTCAGCTACTGCCAGCAGAGGCTCTGACCGCAGTATGCAACAGGATTCTAGGAATCCCCACTGATGATATCTCTGTACCAGAAGACTCATCAGATCAGCAGACAGCTGACAAAGCAAAGGCAGAAGACTCAGCTGCACCAGCTTTGGTAGAAGACTCAGCTGCAACCGCCCTGGCAGAAGACTCAACTGAACCAGCTGACAAAGTGGAGATTGAAAAGGAAGTAGTCATCGTCCCAGCTCACTTCAAGCCTTCAGATGATTTGACTCACTTCATTGATCAATCAGATGATCAAGGAAGAAGGATCATAACCCATCTGGCTAAGGCCACTACCTGCTTCCTCAATGAAGACTATCTATCAGCTGAAGAAAGAGGCAAAGCACTGATAGTTCATCCAAAGCCTCAAGGTTCTACCTCAACTTCTACCCCATCTGTTGACTATACAACAGACATCTGCTCACAGGTCAAAGCTGCAATAGACTTGCACTTTGAGAAGGGTTTAGTCCTGCAGCTTGGAAGATATGTTGAGAAAGCTGCTAAGGAGCAGAGGACTCGTCTTCACGACCAGGTTATTGACATTGAAGATAAGTTTGGTGAGGCACTTCATCGTCAGATAGAAGAATATTTTAGCACCATTCAGAAAAAGGCATCTGACACCTCCAAAATGTTTGCTGATCTCTATTCTAATTAGATTACTCGCATGGAGACCATATACAAGACCAGAATTGAAGATGCTGAAGCAAGAGCCATTGAAGGTCAAACCCTTCCTAAGTCAGCTGCAGAAGAGAATGAGAAACTGTAGACTCAGCTGAAGGAGACAGCAGCTAAATTGGAAGCACTCACATAAAAGCTCGAAGCTGCCTCCTCCACCAATTCTCTTGCACATGTCATGGAACACAGCATCTCTCACATAACTGCTGTCAACAAGGTCAATGCCATGGCACTCAAGCAGACTCTACAAGTAGAAATTCTAAATGCCATGAAGCCTTTTGCGGCTGCACTAGCTGAAGCCAAAAAGGGGGAAGATGTATTGATAAAAGCACTGGAGAAGTCTACTGCCCAGCAAGCTGTAATGGTAGTCTCTCAAGATGAGCTGAATGAAACCTTGGGAGGTTTGAAAAGCAAAATCAAGACCAGACAAGGCAAGGCAAAGGCAAAGAAATTGCTCAAGAAGGCACCCAAGCTCCCACTAAAGCTCCTGCCAAGAGTCTACAGATCACTGCCTCTGTAGAACAAATTCCTGAGAAGAGGATGACAAGGAAAAGAAAGGCAGATGAGCAAGCTCAGTCAAGCAAGAAGTCAGCTCCAGCAGAGCCTACTACAGAAGAGAAAGAGGCTTTAGAGCTGAAGAAGAGAAAGTTGCTTGAAGATCAAGAGCTCAAGCAAAAGAAGCTCAATGATGCGAAGGCACTCAAGGCAAAATTTGATAGGAAGGTGGCCAAACTCAGGAAAGCACTCAAAGACAAAGCACAGGAGGAAAGAGTCCTGGTGTTTGACAGTTCATATGTGGATATGTTGGCACTACAAGATGAGTTACCAAGGTGGTATCCTCTGAAGAAGAAATGGCAAATCCAACACCACATAGTGAGGAAATTTGGTCCCCTCTCGACATATGAAGAAGAATTCCTCCAATTCTCCCAGTTCATGGAAATTGAAGATCAAGTGTTCTGGACAGAGATTGTCAAGACAGCCAAAGAGCTTGACAACTGCAGAATCCTAACCCCTGAAGAACCCAAATGGGATGCACCTACTCTGACCTCCGGTAGAACAAACATGATAGAGGTCAAAAGGATTCTGGAGAAGATCTACCTTGAAGAGAATGTTACAGACCCTCAACACATGGAAGATGTTCGAGCTCTTCTGTACCTTGCCTTCCGCATCTGAAGATCAAAAGACCTGATGAAGACTACTTTAGAAGTTTAAAGAAACTATTACTTGTAATCTGTAAAAGCTCCATATATATTCAAGTTCTAGTTCTTTTTGCTTACAAGACAAACTCTCATTATCTTCATCAGATACTTCAGTTTTAAGAATTTTATAAACTCTTACCTTATTTCATTAAGAGCATTTATCAAGTATAGTTTTGGCTTCATCAAAGAGGGGGAAATTGTTGGGATATAAATTCACCCTAAGCCCCACTTGATGTTAGAATAGTTTTGATGGCCAAAACACTTAGAGTTTATAAATGTAATAGGATCAGCCGACTTTGTATAGAACACCTTAGACTAGTCTTGTGTGATCAATTGTATTGATATCAACTAATCAGCACAGTCCTGGCTTACATGCCCATCCTCAAGATGAGAAGAGTAGAAGACATGAAGACTAGAAGATCCTTGAAGGCCAGATAAGTTAAGGTGCTTGTATACCTACTTATCTGATGGAGTCCAAGTTGAAGATGGCCTTAAAGCAGCACAAGTATTTGCCAGATCTGAAGAGTGCTACTCGACTGATATCAGAAGACAGAAGCACAAGGCCAGACGAGTAGTCAGAAGACTAGTAGTGCAGATCAAAAGACTAGGTGCTCGTCCAGAACTCGGCTGATTCCCAAAGTCATCTTCCAATTCAAATGAAGACTTAACTTACTTAGAAGATTGACATGATCCCAAGATTGAAGCAATCAAGAGGCTAGAATCAAGGAATCAAGCCAACATGGAAAGATTGCCCCAACGGCTAGTTGCAGCAATCACCATTATAAATACAAGAGGATGAGAAATCACAAGCACGAAGTCACAAAGAGAGAATTCCACAAGAAAAACAAGCAATCAAGCACAAAGCCATATTGTATTGAGAGTTCTCTAAGAGCCCAGAATCCATAAGAACATCTCTAGCTCTTAAGTGATTTCTATCCAACCTAAGAACCTGAATCCTACTTATATTGTAAATCCATTGATTTAGGCATAGTGATTAAGCATATTTTAAGCTTGAACCATTAGTTGGATCCATTCAAAAACCCCAAACCCCCAGCGAAAGGTTAAAGTTTTTGAACCCCTGCAAAGTGCAAGTGCTTACAATCACTTGTGGAGACCGTAGCAGTTAGGACTGCTCAGATCTCAAAGTCCTACTCTTGGGACTATAAAGGTCAAGCCCTTGTAATTTTTGGTAAATTAAAGGGTTTAAACATCACGTTAGGACGTGAGAGTGGACGTAGGAATGTATATCCGAACCACTATAAATCTGGTGTCATTTACATTCTGCACTTTACATTATTGTCATTTCCATATATTTTATATAGTGCATACTGTGTTTTCAACAATCTTCAAATCAGGCCATAACCTTCAAAGCAGCATCATCTGAGTATTTTTATTAAGTAAACAAGTTGGCATTTTCAAAAGAAACTAAAGAACCAGTCTAAGCAAGGCCTACTAAACTTCCGCATATAATCTCTTCATCAGATCACTATAGTCATCTGGACCAGCAGACTTGTAGTCCAGCTGACATAGGGATCAGAAGAGGTTTCCAACACTCTTGAAAAAGTTTTAAAGTCTATTCACCCCTCCCCTCTAAACTTTAAACCCATTCACTACTCGTTCAGGGACCAACAATGCTTTTAATGAATAAGATAAGAGTTTATAAAATCACTTAAAGTTGAAGCATCTGATGAAGACAATGAGAGTTTGTCTTGTGAGTAAAAAGAGCTAATACTTGAATATATATGAAGCTTTTACAGATTACAAGTGTTAGTCTCTTTGAACTTCTAAAATAGTCTTCATCAGGTCTTCTTTTCTTCAGATGCGGAAGGCAAGGTACAGACGAACTCGAACATCTTCCATATGTTGCAAGTTTGTAACATTCTCCTCTTTGTAGATCTTTTCCAGAATCCTCTTCACTTCTATCTTGTCTGTTCTTCCAGATCCTAGAGTAGGTGCATCCCACTTAGGTTCTTCAGGGGTTAGGATTCTGCAGTCGAGTTCTTTTGCTGTCTCTACTATTTCTGTCCAGAACACTTGATCTTCAATGTTCATGAACTGACTGAACTGAAGGAATTCATCTTCATAAGTAGGGAGAGGGCCAAATTTCCTCACTATGTGGTGTTGGATTTGCCACTTCTTCTTCAGGGGATACCATCTTGGTAGCTCATCTTGAAGGGCTAAATAATCCACATATGTGCTGTTAGTCACCAGGGCACTTTCTTCCTTTTCTTTGTCCTTAAGTGCTTTTCTGAGCTTGGCCTATTTTCTATCAAAATTGGCCTTGACTGCCTTCACATCATTGAGTTTCTTTTGCTTCAGCTCTTGAGCTTCAAGCTACTTTCTTTTCTTCAGCTCAAAAGCCTCCTTCTCTTCTGCAGTGGGCTCTACTGGAGCTGACGTCTCACCTGCCTTTGATTGTTCATCTGCCTTCCTCTTCCTTGTCATCCTCTTTTCAGGAACTTGTTCTACAGGGGCAGTGATCTGTAGACTCTTGGCAGGAGCTTGGGTTTCTTCTTGAACAGCTTCTTTGCCTTGTCTGTTCTTGATTTTACTTTTCAAACCTCCCAAGGTTTTATTCAGGTCATCTTGTGCTACTACCAATTCAGCTTGCTGAGCAGTAGACTTCTCCAGAGCCTTTATCAATACATCTTCCCCCTTTTTGGCTTCATCAAGGGCAGCCGTAAAAGGCTTCATGGCATTCAGAATTTCCACTTGCAGTGTCTGCTTGAGAGCCATGGCATTGACCTTGCCAACTTGAGTTAGGTGGGAGATGCTGTGCTCTAAGACTTGAGCATGAGAGTTGGAGGAAGAGGCAGCCTCGAGCTTAGCTGTAAGTGCTTCCAATTTGGCTGCTGTCTCCTTCAGCTGAGTCTGCAGTTTTTCATTGTCCTCTGCAGCTGATTTAAGAAGGGCTTGACCTTCAGTGGCTCTTGCTTCAGCATCCTCAATCCTTGTTTTGTAGGTGGTCTCCATGCGGGTTATCTCATTAGCATAGAGATCAGCAAACATCTTGGAGTTGTCAGATGATTTCTTCCTCATAGTGTTCAAGTACTCTTCTATCTGTTGATGAAGTGCCTCACCAAACTTGTCTTCGATGTCAATAATTTGGTCGTGAAGACGAGTCTTCTGCTCCCGGGCAGCTTTTTCAACATATCTACCAAGCTGCAGGCCTAAGCCTTTCTCAAAATGCAAATCTATTGCAGTTTTAACCTGGGAGCAGATGTCTGCTGTATAATTAACAGATGGGGTAGAGGTGGAGGCTGTACTTTGAGGTTTGGGAGCAACTATCAATGCTTTGCCTCTTTCTTCAACTGATAGATAGTCTTCATTGAGAAAGCAGGTAGTGGCATCAACCAGATGGGTCATGATCCTTCTTTCTTTATCATCTGATTGATCAATGAAGTGAGTCAGATCATCTGAAGGCTTGAAGTGAGCTGGTACGGTGATAACTTCCTTTTCAGTTTCAACTGAGTCGGCTGGTGCAGCTGAGTCTTCTACCAGTGCTGGTGCAGCAGAGTCGTCTGCCAAGACTTTGTCGGCTGTCTGCTGATCTAATGAGATTCCTACTGGGACAGAGGTATCATCAGATGGGATTCCTAGAATCCTTTTGCATACTTTGGTCAGGGCCTCTGCTGGCAGCAGTTGAGAGAATAATTGGACTTGAGCAACTTCTTTTTGCTCCATCTCCCAGTCGAGGAAGTTAGCTTTTCCTTCAATTCCTTCCATCACCTCAATGAGGTGTTGGGAATAAAATGAGATATGTTTTGATCTAATACCAAAACCCCCTGAGACATGCCTAAGTCAAGTTGAGTATGTTCTAGAGATGTTAGAACATATAGTATAAAGGCTAGATGAGGAGCTAATATGTTAGGCAGCTCTTAGTTGATTAGATGCACAATTTGAGGGGGAACACATGCTTTGAAAGTCTATCAAGAACAAGTCCCCTCAAGGCTCAAACTCTGGAAACAACACTAAGTCTTTTGAAGACCAACTATGCTGATCAGGAGAGTTGTCCAGAGGAGTTGTCTCAGCACAATTAATCTAGATCAAGTGCTCTGAAAGCCTGAGGTCAACTATGCTGAAGAACTAGAGACAATCACACCCTAAAGAACTACAATTCAACATGCTAAGATCACCTTGAAGTGAAGCAAAGGGTATGAGCCAAGTCATCTGAAGAAGAGCAAGTCAACCTTGCTGATAAGCAAGACTGCGGATAGTGATAAGGAGAGTTGTCCAAATGGTAAGGAATGTTGTCCTATCATTGGAACAACCTTCAGAAGCCATTGGAACAAGAGAATATGAAAGTCAGACATTGGGAAGAGAGCTGCAAAATGAACACAAAGCTCATACAGCCGTTTATTTCCAAAATGAGGACATGTCACTATCAAGAATCTGTCTTCAAAGTTTAAGAACTAAAAGAAGACTTTTATGGACCTTTGAGGCTGCCTCTCCAATGGGCAAATCCTTCAAGTGTCTATAAATACAGAAGTGTGAAGACCATTTTGAATGCACCTCAACACAATCCAACTAACCTCAAGTTCTTACAAACTAGAGTGCATTCAAAGCTTTCAAAGACTATCTTAGTCTTCAAACACTTCATCTAAGCTGAACTACATTGTACATCCATACACAAGCTTAGAGAGATATCCTATCCTTATACACTGATCTTCATTGTAAAGGATATCTCATTAGTTGGAACCTTACTTCAACCCTTACCCCTGTCAAGAGTGAAAGTGAGAACGTTGTACTAGTAGAAGTGGTAGGAGCTGACTGTTGAGAGAAGAACAGTTCAGTTCTGAGTTGAGAAGAGGGTACTAGGACTCGAGACATCCTAGGGATCAATTCACCAAGGAGTGGTGTTATTGATCAAGTGCACCTTGGCACTATAAAACAAGTTAATTCCAAGAGTGAAGGAATTATCCTGTTCAATCAGGGAAAGTGGATGTAGGAGCTTGAGTCTCTGAACCACTATAAACTCTTGTGTTGATTTACTTTCAAGCACTTTCATACATTCAAACACTGCACACAAAACTGATCTTTCAAAGGATAAACATTCAAAGACTGTGCAAAACCTATTTGGACAAGTTCCCTGAAACTGGACTGTATTGCATTGACTAAGTGATTTCAGAAACTAAAGGAGTCTAAACTAAAAGGGCCAACCACTATTCCGCACATATTTAACTCCCCTAGATAGTTATTCAACTAAGTACTCAATAGTACTTAGTAGCTTGATTATCTTAGAAGAGTTAATCATCTTCAGCAGAGTTGTCCAAGACAACCTTGCTGAGCTCTGGTTTGATCATAGTAGAAAAGAATTTGCATACAAGTGTATTCCCCCCCATACACTTGTTATATACTCTTTTCAGGACCAACAAGTGGTATCAGAGCAGGGGTTCAAAGACCACTGCTTCTGAAAAGCCATCTTGGTTTTCAAAATCATATATTTGGTGTGGTCACAGAACTGATCTATCTGAAATTCTATAAATTGTTGACTAACTGTGTGTTCTTGAGATATGGCCAACAACAATGCTGCTGTTCCACCTCCTGTTGTCCAAGGATTGGACAACATGGCCACAAATCCAGTCAACCACATTTCTCATCACAAATTGCCCATGTTCTCAATAGACAATTATGATTTCTGGAAAATCAGAATGAGGGCTCATCTTGCATCTTTGCACACTGATATGTTGAGAGTGATCACAAGAGGTCCTTTTGTGTTCACCCAAGTAAATCCCAGAGTCACTGAAGCTCAAAGATGAGGATGACTTCACTGCTGATGAGAAGAGGAAAGATAATTTGAATTATCTTGCCATGAACACCCTCTACCAAACAATTCCAGATGCAATCATGGGAAGGGTCTACCACTGCAAAACTGCCAAAGAGATTTGGGATACTCTTGCAGAAATATGTGAGGGCACTGACAAGATCAAGGAGAACAAGCTCCAAGTGGCAGTGCAAAAGTTTGAACAATTTACAATGGAGTCTGAGGAATCCATTGACAAATTTGCTGGTAGATTCACTGATGTGATGAATGAGATCAACTCATTAGGCAAGGTGTACTCCAAAAGAGAAGTTGGATTGAAGATCTTGAGAAGTCTCACTCAAAAGTGGGATGTCTATGCTGTAATGATGCAAAATACCAAAGATCTCTCCACCATGCCCATGCAACAAATCTTCTCTGAACTCAAAGCTTATGAGTTCGACCTCAATAGAAGAAAGCCTGTTGAGGAGCCTTCAAATCCCACAAAAGGAGTGGCATTCAAAGCCAAAACTGCTGAACGAGAAATGCAGTCCACTCCAAGATCATCAAAGTCAGTCTCCAAGACTGAAATGAAGGAGGAACTAGCCTTGATGGCTAGTTGATTTGAAAAGCTAAATTCAAGGTTTGGTAGATACAAGAAATTCTACTAGGACAACAAATTCAGGAGAAGATACAACTCTCCTGAAGCTCAGGCTGAGGTCAAAAAGCCTGAAGAGAAAAGATCAGAGGACAAGTACTCTGATAGGAGAAGGTCCAGTAGAGCTGAACCTTCATCAACAAAAAAATAGAAGAATTAAAAAAAGATGATGATGAAGACCTGTGCTATAATTGCAAGAAGAAAGGGCACTTCCAGTATGACTGTCCTGAACTGAGCTCTAAGGAGAGAAGAGAAAGGCAAGCCAAAAGAGACAGAAAGTTCACCAATAGAAAGGCCATGATGGCTGGTAAAGAATCTGAAAGTGCTGAGAGCTTCAACTCTTCTGATGGACTGTTCTCCAACAGTGATGATGATGATGATGTCTGCAACATGGCTCTTGAGGATGATGAGGTATCCTCTACTTCTAGTTCACCATCATTCATCTCACAAAACAATAGTGAGGTCAACCTGAAACTCTCCCTTGGAAAGTTGATGGAAGATTTCACTATGTTACAAGAATTTCATGATAACTGTGTGAGAGAAAATGAAAGATTGGCTATTGAGCTTGCCAAAACTTCTGAGGTAGTTGTTGATGTCAAATCTACTGAGTTATATCAACAAGTCTTGAGAGAGCTTGAGGAAGAAAATCTCAGGGTAGTTGACCAACAAAAGGAGATTGATGATCAACTACTCTCTCAGAAGAGAAAAGATTTTTAATTAAAAATTCTAAATGCTAAATTTGAAAACCTCTCACATGAATATGATATTCTTAAATCAAGTGAAGAGAGCCTGAAATTAAAGATGTCTGCTCTGAAGAAATCCTCTAGAGCAATAGAGGAAATTCAGAGTTATCAAAGACCTATGGCTCAAAGAAGTGGATTAGGTTTTGATCCATTTGAATCTTCACCTTGTCTTAGTGTTGCTTCTGTAAGTAACACTAAGAGAATCTTTGTTAAGTCAGTGGCACAAACTGAAAATGAAGTAAATCAGCCACTGAACAAAGGAAAGGGCAAAATGGATGATCTGCCTACTCAAGTGCTTCAGGAAACTAGGCCAAAACCTAAGGAAATGGCCAAAGCTCCTGAACATAAGAGGAATGTTGGTCAGCAGAGTAGACCCAATGGAAGGGCAACTCACCTGAACAATGTTCAGAGGAATTATCCATGGTATAATCAGCCTAGGCCAACTCTTCTGAGAAAGCCTCGGCTGAATAGACCTAAGGATAACTATCCTCAAAGGCAAAATAAAATGAGACAACCAAAACCCTTCATGCCAAAGGGTAATGGTCATAAGAAAGCCTTTCCTCAAAGATTCCCTCAAGTAGCACAAAGAACTCAAAAGTTCAGGAGATTTGACAAATCACCTGAAACTTACAGAGTTAACACATTCACACATACTTTCCCAAAGGCATTTAAGGGAAAGACAGTGTATGTAGATGCTAGAGGAAGACAATTTAGCCACCTTGAATTAATCAGGGTTATTAGGCAAGTTTGGGTTCCTAAAGGTACAGCTAACCTCTCAGGACCCAAAACTCAAAGGGTACCTAAACCTATCTAAATGCAGGTACCAATGGGCCACAAGAAGAGGAGCATGAGCAAAAAGTCAGCATGGTACCTTGACAGTGGATGTTCAAGGTACATGACTGGAAACAAGGAACTCCTCACTGATTTTATTAAAAAGAAGGCCCAAATGTTACATTTGGAGACAGCTCACAAGCTACAACAAAAGGTTATTGTTGGGAATAAAATGAGATATGTTTTGATTGTATACCAAAACCCCCTGAGACATGCCTAAGCCATGATTGAATGTGCTCTAGAAATGTAAGAACATATAGAATAAAGGCTAGATGAGAAGCTGGTATGTTAGGCAGCTCTTAGATGATTAGATGCACAATTTGAGGGGGAACACATGCCTAGAAGTTCATCAAGATCAAGTCCCCTCAAGGCTCAAACTCTGGATACAACACTAAGTCTTTTGAAGACTAACTATGCTGATCAGGAGAGTTGTCCAGAGGAGTTGTCTCAGTACAAGAAATCAAAATCAAGTGCTCTGAAAGCTTGAGGTTAACTATGCTGAAGAAATAGAGACAACCACACCCTAAAGAACTACAAATCAACATGCTAAGATCACTATGAAGTGAAGCAAAGGGTATGAGCCAAGTCATCTGAAGAAGAGCAAGCCAACCTTGCTGATAAGCAAGACTGCTGATAGTGATAAGGAGAGTTGTCCAAATGATGAGGAATGTTGTCCCATCAATGGAACAACCTTCAGAAGCCATGTCCAAGTCTTAACAAGAGAATCTGAAAGTCAGACATTGGGAAGAGTGCTGCAGAATGAAGACAAAGTCTTAACAGCCGTTTATTTCCCAAATGAGGACATGTCACTATCAAGATTCTGTCTTCTAAGTTGAAGAACTAAAAGAAGACATTTATGGACATTTGTCTATAAATACAGAAGTGTGAAGACCATTTGAAAGCACCTCAACCAAGCACCTCAACACAATCCAACTAACCTCAAGTTCTTACAAGCTAGAGTGCTTTCAAAGCTTTCAAAGACTATCTTAGTCTTCAATCACTTCACCTAAGCTGAACTACATTGTATATCCATACACAAGCTTAGAGAGATATCCTATCCTTATACACTGATCTTCATTGTAAAGGATATCTCATTAGTTGGAACCTTACTTCAATCCTCATATCTTTTAAGAGTGAAAGTGAGAAGGTTGTAGTAGAAGAAGTGGTAGGAGCTGACTGTTGAGAGAAGAACAGTTCAGTTCTGAGTTGAGTTGAGAAGAGGGTACTAGGACTCTAGACATCCTAGGGATCAATTCACCAAGGAGTGGTGTTATTGATCAAGTGCACCTTGGCACTATAAAACAAGTTAATTCCAAGAGTGAAGGAATTATCCTGTTCAATCAGGGAAAGTGGATGTAGGAGCTTGAGTCTCTGAACCACTATAAACTCTTGTGTTGATTTACTTTCAAAAGTACTTTCATACATTCAACACTGCACACAAAACTGATCTTTCAAAGGATAAACATTAAAAGACTGTGCAAAACTGATTTGGACAAGTTCCCTGAAAGTGGACTGAATTGAATTGACTAAGTGATTTCAGAAACTAAAGGAGTCTAAACTAAAAGGGCCAACCACTATTCCGCACATATAACTCCCCTGGATAGTTATTCAACTAAGTACTCAATAGTACTTAGTAGATTGATTATATTAGCAGAGTTGTCCAAGACAACCTTGCTGAGCTCTGTTTTGATCAAGTTAGAAAAGAATTTGCATACAAGTGTTTTCCCCCCCCCCCATACACTTGTTATATACTCCTTTCAGGACCAACAGTTATGGTACTTTGATGATTGGTAACATCAAAGTATCCAATGTGTCTTATGTGGCTGGTCTCAAATATAATCTTCTAAGTATTAGTCAATTCTGTGATAAAGATTTTAATGTTGAGTTTTCTAGTGGAAAATGTTTAATCAAAGATAAAACTCAAAAAATTCTATTGACTGGAACTAGAAAAGGAAATGTGTATTTTGCAGACTGGGACAAGTCTACTGATGCTGCATGCTTCATTGCTAAGAGTTCTAGTGAACAAAGCTGGTTATGGCATAAGAGATTAAACCACTTGAACTTCAAAACAATGAACAAGATTGCAAGAAATTCACTAGTTAAAGGACTACCTAATGAGGTTTTCATTAAGGAGCATGTTTGCAAACCATGCCAAGAGGGAAAACAGATTAAAGCCTCATTTAAAGGAAAACCAGTAATATCTACTGAAAGGGTACTTGAACTTCTACATATGGACTTATTTGGACCAATTACCCCTGCAAGCATAAATGGTAGAAAATACACACTGGTTGTAGTAGATGACTTCTCTAGATTCACTTGGGTAGTGTTTCTCCTTAATAAGAAGGAAACTCAAGTCAAACTGCCTGAACTTCTAAAGAGATTGTCAAATGAGAAAAGCCTTAGCATTATCAAGATAAGATCTGATAAAGGCACTGAGTTCATAAATTCATACATCAATGATTATTGCACATCTAATGGAATAGCTCATGAAACCTCAGCAGCTAGAACTCCCCAACAGAATGGAGTTGCAGATAGGAGAAATAGAACTTTAAAAGAAGCTGCTAGAACCTTAATTGCTGATTCAAACTTACCTAAGAGGTTTTGGGTTGAAGCTATAAACACTGCATGCCATACTCAGAATAGATGTTTGATTACTAAGGGGCAAGGCAAAACCCCCTATGAACTCTGGAAAGGAAGAATGCCTAAAGTGTCATACTTTCACATCTTTGGTTGTAAGTGTTTCATACACAATAATGGGAAAGAACAGCTGAAAGCCTTTGATAGCAAAGCTCATGAAGGAGTATTCCTTGGATATTCTCAAATCAGTAGAGCTTTCAGAGTCTACAACAAGAAAACCCTTATTGTGGAAGAAACACCTCATGTTGTGTTTGATGAATCTATTCATGAGTTCAGGAATGAGAACTTGGAATCAGAAGAAATCACACAAAGGACAACCAGACTGAGCCTAAAAGACAAAGACACTGAATTCATAGAAGTTGTCCAAGCCAACTTACCTGAAAAACTCCCCTTGGACAACAATTCTGAAGGCAACCTTCCTGAGGCAAATTCCACTGAAGGAAATGGTGAACTGAATGATCCAATCCCAGTTCACATCCCGGTAACAACTACTAATGAAGAAGCAGTTCCTGCTGAGGTAGTTAATGGATCAAATAATCAAGGGGGAACTCAAAATGTTGAAAATGCCAATGTCCCTGACATTGAGGACAACACCCCTGATTATGATCCTGAATTAGATCCTGCATTCAATTACCCTGAATTTTATGATCAAAATGACTCAACTTCAGTAGAGGACAACTCTACTGAAGAGATCAGAAAAAGAAGGACTTGGTTGTCTGACCATCCCACTGATCTAATACTTGGTGATCCAAGTATAAGAGTCAAAACAAGGAGATTTCATGGTGAAAGTGCTCTTTTCTGTTGTTTCCTGTCAGAGCAAGAACCAAGTGACATTGAGGAAGCACTTCAAGATGCCAATTGGATCACAGCCATGCAGGAAGAACTGAATCAATTCACCAGAAATGAAGTATGGGAGCTGGTGGATAGACCTTCACATCAAGATGTTATTGGAACAAAGTGGGTGTTCAAGAACAAGAAGAATGAAAATGATGTGATTGTCAGAAACAAAGCAAGACTAGTGGCAAAAGGTTATTGCCAACATGAAGGCATTGACTATGATGAGACCTTTGCACCTGTGGCAAGGCTAGAAGCAATAAGGCTCTTTCTAGCCTATGCAGCCCACAAGAGGTTCAAAGTTTACCAGATGGATGTCAAAAGTGCCTTTCTGAATGGAGTCTTGAAAGAAGAAGTCTATGTGGAGCAACCACCAGGTTTTGAGGTTGGAAACCAAGTCTACAGACTGAAGAAAGCTCTATATGGACTTAAGCAAGCCCCTAGAGCTTGGTATGATACACTGTCACAATTTCTCTTGGATCATGGATTCACCAAAGGAACTGTGGACAGAACTCTCTTCAGAATCTCTGAAGGAGAGGACATCTTGCTTGTCCAAATTTATGTGGATGACATAATATTTGGATCCCCCAATGAAAAGCTGTGTGAGAAGTTCTCCAAGCTTATGCAAAGCAAGTTCGAGATGTCCATGCTGGGGTTGATGAACTTCTTTTTGGGTCTTCAAGTCAAGCAATCAAAAGAAGGAATCTTCATTAACCAAGCTAAGTACACCAGAGAAATGATCAAGAAGTTTGGGTGTGCTACTAGCAAGCCAGTAAGGATCCCAATGAACATAAATTGGAAGATGGATCCTGATGAGAGTGGTGTCTCAACCAACTCCACTGAGTATAGAGGAATCATTGGATCACTCCTCTATCTCACTGCCAGCTGACCTGACATCACCTTTGCAGTAGGTGTTTGTGCAAGGTTTCAAGCAAATCCTAAGAAAAGCCATCTTGAGGCTGCAAAGAGGATTTTGAGGTATCTCAAAGGCAGTGAAAATCTAGGCCTTTGGTACCCTGCTGATGACAACATTGAGTTAACTGGCTACTCAGATGCTGACTATGGAGGTTAAAGAATTGATAGAAAGTCCACTTCAGGGACTTGTCAATTCTTAGGCAACAAGCTCATATCTTGGTTTTCCAAGAAGCAGAACACAGTGGCAACTTCCACCACTGAAGCTGAGTATGTTGCAGCTGGAAGTTGTTGTGCTCAAATCCTTTGGTTGAGACAACAACTTAGAGATTACAAAGTCAACTCTACTGAAGTGCCAATATTTTGTGATAACAACAGTGCAATTGCAATATCACAAAATCCTGTATTGCACACAAGGTGCAAACATATAGACATCAAGCATCACTTCATTAGAGATCATGTGGAGAAGAAAGACATAAAGTTGGTCAAGATCCACACAGATCATCAAAAAGCTGATATTCTAACCAAGCCACTTGCAGAGGCAAGATTTCTGGAGCTATCAGCAGAGTTAGGATTACTTGATCCAGGGAAGTTGGACAAGTAAAACACATTGAAGTTAATGGGAGTAAAGGAACTGAATTGGTCTTCAGCAGACTTGGACAAGTCTACTGAAGTGCAGAAGAGATGATCACAATTGTTCAGGACACTTGTCCATTGAATCTCAGGACACTTGTCCACATCTCTTCAGGACACTTGTCCTAGTGGGGTCAGATAAGTTGTCTTGGCTATCAAACTATTTCCTTGGTTTGATAAGCACCTATTTTGGGTAATCATTGTCTACCTTGATATCTATCCCAGTTACAGATATCACCACTGTGGGATTTAATTTGTCCCCCACCCAAAAGGTCGCTTTCCATGCATTAAATGCCAAGATTTAACTCTTGTTTGCATTACACTTTTCAAGCCATGATCTATCTCGAAAACTCCCCAACCATTAACTAATATTAAATAACTTCCACGTTTTGAATAAAACCAATAACTCACTGTTACATTGGTTTTTAACCATTGGATCAAAACTGGCCAACTCCCCTGAAATTCATCCAGGCCGTCCAAGTGTGTTTTTCCATTTTTGACAACCGTTGAAAATACACAAAACTCACCAACTCATTGACAAACATTCTTTTTAGAATATTCTCAAGCCTTAAGATCCCCCCACAAACACTTCTTCCCCAAGTATTCGAAAACCTAACTCATCTTCTTCAAACTCTCTCAAAACACTCGCAATTTCATTTCTGAAAACCTTCAATGGCTCCCAAAGTAAGACCAGAAATGATTATTGATTTCTCCAACAAGGCTCTAGACCTTGATTTTGGATACTTAAGCAACAAAAATAGCCTTCATTTTGAGCCCATAGTATCCTTTGAGAGTGAAGATCCTGAGATCACTCCAACCTTGAGATGGTTGAGAAGAGCTGGATTGCAGAAGTTTATGGAGGGAAGACCAAGTTCCTGCTTGGAAAACTACATGGCTAAGTTCTTTGCCTTTCTCAAATGGAGAGGTAAGAGTGAAGATGGTGAAGTTTCCACCAGACTGTCATATGTGGCAGAAGGAGAGGTGGAAGAGAGATTTCATAGAGTGAAATTCTCTTCAAAAGATCTTGAATGAGCCTTTGGATTGCCTTCTGAGGGAAGGAATCCAGAAGTTTATGGTACTGGACATGAAGATGAAATAGCTCAAGAATGGCTATTAGTACCAGGCCCTCTCTCTTCAACACAAAACAAGAAGACTCTCAAGCCAAAATTTCTCAATCTATTTGAGGTAATCACTAAGAGTCTTATGAGCAACACTGGAAGCTTGGAGCAAGTCAGCCATCCAAGAATTAGAATTATGGCTGCAGTTATTGATGCTAGTGACAAAGGCATCAAGTTTGATTGGAGGACCTTCATCATGTCTGAGATGATGAAGGAAAAGGCCAAGTTCAAGGTGAAAACTCGCAATAAGGTTGTGCTAGAAGGGAAACTCAAGTATCGCACCAGGGCAAGCTTGTTGATTGAAAGGTTTTCCCATTATTCTCAAATGCAAACCTTTGCAAAGCCCGTCCCAGCCCAGAAGATTCTGTTTAGAAAGCTCAGCAAGAAAACTGAGCAGAGGAGGATGCTTATGGCCAAACCTGCTGAAGAGAAGGTGGAGGAGAAGCCAAAGTTGAAAAAGAGGACGAAGGCCAGAGTGGTGAAGACAAGGAAAATGTCTCAAATTCCCTCAGAGGAGAACTCAGATGCTTCAACTGAGATTGAAGAAGTTGCTGAAGAAGGTGTGCAAGTGCCTTCTGATCATTCAGAAGAGTTGAGGCAGAAGTACAATGAGACTAGACAAAAGTCTAGAGGTGACAAGAGGATCAGAGAGGTTGTCCCTGAGAAGGATGGTGAAGGAAGTGGGAGCAGTAGGGCTAGTAAGAGAAGGGCCAAGCCTACTGATAAAGTGTTGGAGCTTCAGGAAGAAAGGTCTCTACAACTTGCTCTTAGAGAGAGCAGAGCTGAAAGCAGGACCAAATCAAAGTCAAGGACCAACTCATCTGGTTCTGGAACTCCAGAATCCAAGGTCCCTGAAGGTCAACCAATAGAGGCCAACATCCATGAAATTCAGAATCCTGAGCCCAACTCCCCTGAAACCCACATAACCACAACCAATCAACCTATCACCCCCATCAACCTTACAAAGAGATATTCTCCAGAAGGGAGTGTGCAAAGAAGTGGGATAGATGTGCTAGCAGATATAGCAGTAGATGAAACAAGATTACATTCTCCCCTTGACTCATCTATGCTCAATTACTCAAAGGTTTTAGAAGCTGCACTATTTGAACCAACACCCCTGAGTAAAGCCCCTTCAGATCCATTGCTCTCTAAAGCAACTGAAGTACCTTCAATTGCAATCAATCCTTCTGAAGCCAATATCCCTGAACTCAACCTTCCTGAAGCCACATTAGGAGAACCCAGAGCCAACTCCCTTATAACCCAAAGTCCCCATTCAAGTGGAGATGAGGAGGAGTATACTTATGAAAGTATGCTCAGAGGAGGAGCCATGGCTACTGTGGACAGTTTGTATCCACAACTTGCTGAATTTCCAAGAATTCAGAAGACATTTCATGATCTAAGGATGCTGGTTGATGTAAAAGACAAGTCTATGATGGAGATATCACAAGTCATCCAAGATAAGGGTGCAAACTGGTGGCAAGTAGAGGAGAACAGATTGCTACACTTTGCTGGAGTCTCAAAGACAAGATTTCTCATTGATGAGGAAGTTTTTGCAAAGTTGGTAGTTGATAAGATTAATGAGGAGAAGGAGAGGAAAGCTAAGGGAATCAAACACCCTGAAAGTAGCTCTAATGATGATGATTCCCCTGATGATCCCTCAAACCCCTCAAAACCCAACCCACCTGAAACCCCTCAGGCCAACCTCCCTAAGCCTTCTGTATCATAAAGACTCTCCAACCCTCCTAGAACCTATCATAGGAAAGGCTCTGTATCTTCAGAGGTGTTGACCAAGGGTGGTAACACAACCAAAGACACATCTGCTAATGAAGGTTCTTCTGAACCCAAGGCACAGCCTAAAGATGTGGAGGTTCCTGTATTAGAGGCTGGTTTGGTTAAGGCCTATTCCTTGTCAGGAGAGTTGGACACTGATCAGCCCTTAATCATTCAGGATGACTCAGTGGCTGTTGATATAAGCACTGTGATCTCCCCACAACTGCCATGTTTGAACCTTGTTGAAGGTGGAGATGCTGCAGGTCTAGGTGAAGGAGTTGAAAAGGAGATGATAGTGGAAAAACCAGAGGGAGAAGTAGATGAGAGAGATGTGGTGATCACTAGGATAGTGAGTGTACCACCAAATGAGGGTGATATAAGTGAGGAAGGGCAGGCTATTCTTGAAGTCAAATCTGAACTTCAGGAATCCCTTGAGGAGAGGAGGCATGTACCTTTAAGTGAGGACATTATCAATGAAGGGAGAAAAGAAATAGTTGAAAATGAGGAGAAGATTGCTCATGTATCAGAGTCTTATGAAAAAGAAATTGAGGGAGATAAGTGTGTGTTTACTGACTCTTTTGATTTGTCTGACATTGCAGGAATAAGCTTTGAACAAATATTTGCAGATGACCTCTTAACAGATGCTCCCATCCTAGTTGACACTGGATCAGCACAAGCTTTGCTTGGGATGCAATCAGAGAAGTTGGACTTCCTAGCTCAACAAGTTCAAACTGCTCATGCAGAAACTTCTGGAGCTTTAGATGAGCATGGAACAACTCTAGCTTCTGTTGAAATGAGATTAACTGGCTCTGAAGATGTGGTATTACCCACATTGGAAGCAAGAATTGAAGGAGTGGAATCTGGTCTTCAAACCATTTCCACTGAAGTTCACAAAGCCAAAGTCAGTATGGAAAACATCTCCAAGGAGGTCAAGAAGGATCAAAAGATGCTGAGAGACAACCATAATGCAAATGTTCAAGCTATCAGATTGACCATCAAGCAAGCTCTTGGCAAGAAGACAGCCTTGCAGAGGAAAAGAGCTGAAGAGCAAAGGCTAGCTATGGTAAAAGCAGCCTCTGAAAAGTTTTCCCAAGAGGTATTGGCCAACATTGCTGAAGGTGCAGTGGCCAACCTCACTGAGCTCCTTAGAGGTTGTTCAACAGAAAATGAAGCCTGTTCTAGCCTTCCTTAGCTTGAGCAGTGATAGGATGCAAAATATACATGATGAGAATGTATATCTGTTGGAGGAGATGAAGTCTCTAACCCAAGCCCAGTCCTTATTGGCATCTAGTATGAGTGAACTGAAACCTGAATGTTTTGATGCTGCCAAAAAGGGGGAAAGGGAAAGAGCAAGGGCAAAAGGTGCCTTATTGATTGGAAGCCCAGTGAAAGGGAAAGACAAAATTGCTGAAGGAAAGGGAAAGGAGCCAGCAGTGCTAAACTTGGAAGAACTGGATGTAGAGGAGCAGTTAGCACTTGCTTTGAAGAATTCAATGGCCTCAGCTCAAGAGGAAAGAGTGAGGTTACAGCAAAGACCAGGTGGTGAAGTATCTGGTTTGGACAAAGATGCTGAAGGTGTCCAAACTAGAGGAAAGATCAAGAGGGCAAAAGGAAAGAAAAGACAAGCTGAGACATTTACTGATTTTCCTAACAGTCTTGATCTTCCACCTGAATTCAGAGTTGATGATGATGAGCCTATCTCAAAGAAGGCCAAAGCTGCTGAAGAGCCCAAGAATGCTGAAGAGGACAAGTCTTCTGAATCTGCCAGAAATCCTGAAGGTACCAAGTCCACTGAAAATATTGAAGAGCTATTTGCTGAAGGATTTGGACCTGAACCTAAGAAGAAGACAACTGTCCTAGATAATGATCCATCAAAGCTGTTTCATGAAGGGTTTGGCAAAGACCCTGAAACCCAACAGAAACTGGCCATGATGAGGGCCCAAGAAAAGATGGATTTGATGGATGAAGCACAAAGAGCAAAAGATAAGAGAAGAGCAGACTTCCAGAAGCCAAGAAGGAAGAGAGCAACTTATAACAAGATGAAGCCACAACTACTGATCCCAATGGATACCAAATATCCTCACTTGGATAAATGGGTGCCAATTCAGCTGAATGACTCATGGGAGGAAGCCAAAAGGGAGTTTGTTTATGATCAATATGTCATTGACAGATGGAATGGAAGAGATGCCAACTCCACTTTTGCTGAGTTCATGATAGAGTACTACAGAGAACTCTATCAACAATTGCTTGCAGCTACTGACATTGCAAGATTTGAACTCACAGCCCCCAAGCCAATCATATACATGCCTCCAAAGTTTGAAGGATGGATTGACCAAGCAAGAATCCTGAGAGAATTCACTGAGATCCTCAAGCTAAACAAGATGGTTCTTGGACCTAAGGGAACAAACCAAGAAGCCATGGCCTTGAAAAGAAGAGTGTGGGCACAATATGGGATGGTGCCACCTCCTGAGGATGATCTTTGAAATGGCTAAGTCTTCTGACCTTTCTTGATTGATCAACTATGCTGAAATATGGTCAAGATTGCTGATGTGGTGTGCTATGATAATCTGTTTGCTCTGATATGCTCTGGATTGCTCTGATATAAGCATTGTGCTCTGATACTAAAAATCATGTATATGCTTTGAATTGTGATAGAGAAATGCTCTGATGTATTTAGTGTTAATGATTCATGCTCTGATATGTTAATTTCAACTATCAACATGCTTGTAATGATTTTCAAATGAATGATAGTTGAACTTATTTTGAATCAAGAAACACTCATCTCTCTATACCTATCTATGAAACCTATGTGCAACATGAATGGTGAGTACACTAACACATTGCTTTTCAGGATAATTGACCTTTAGTCATGTCTTCAAACCATTTCCACTGAAGTTCACAAAGCCAAAGTCAGTATGGAAAACATCTCCAAGGAAGTCAAGAAGGATCAAAAGATGCTGAGAGACAACCATAATGCAAATGTTCAAGCTATCAGATTGACCATCAAGCTAGCTCTTGGCAAGAAGACAGCCTTGCAGAGGAAAAGAGCTGAAGAGCAAAGGCTAGCTATGGTGAAAGCAGCCTCTGAAAAGTTTTCCCAAGAGGTATTGGCCAACATTGCTGAAGGTGCAGTGGTCAACCTCACTGAGCTCCTTAAGGCCCAACTGGATGCATCTCTAAAGGCAACCATGGAGGAGGTTGTTCAACAGAAAATGAAGCCTGTTCTAGCCTTCCTTAGCTTGAGCAGTGATAGGATGCAAAATATACATGATGAGAATGTATATCTGTTGGAGGAGATGAAGTCTCAAACCCAAGCCCAGTCCTTATTGGCATCTACTATGAGTGAACTGAAGCCTGAATGTTTTGATGCTGCCAAAAAGGGGGAAAGGGAAAGAGCAAGGGCAAAAGGTGCATTAGTGATTGGAAGCCCAGTGAAAGGGAAAGACAAAATTGCTGAAGGAAAGGGAAATGAGCCAGCAGTGCTAAACTTGGAAGAACTGGATGAAGAGGAGCAGTTAGCACTTGCTTTGAAAAATTCAGTGGCCTCAGCTCAAGAGGAAAGAGTGAGGTTACAGCAAAGGCCAGGTGGTGAGGTGTCTGGTTTGGACAAAGATGCTGAAGGTGTCCAAACTAGAGGAAAGATCAAGAGGGCAAAAGGAAAGAAAAGACAAGTTGTGACATTCACTGACTTTCCCAACAGCCTTGATCTACCACCTGAATTCAGAATTGATGATGATGAACCTATCTCCAAGAAGACTAAAGTTGCTGAGAAGGACAAGAATGCTGAAGTGTCCAAGACTGCTGAAAAAGACAAGTCTTCTGAGAAGGAAAAGTCTACTGAGACTAAGTCCACTGAAGGTGCCAAAGCTTCTAAAGATGTAGAGGAGCTGTATGAAGAAGGCTTTGGACCAGGACCTAAGAAGAAGAAAGTGGTGGTGCTAAATGATCCATCAAAGCTGTTTCATGAAGGGTATGGCAAAGACCCTGAAACTCAACAGAAACTGGCTATGATGAGGGCCCAGGAAAAGATGGATTTGATGGATGAAGCACAAAGAGCAAGAGATAAGAGAAGAGTAGACTTCCAGAAGCCAAGAAGGAAGAGAGCAACTTATAACAAGATGAAGCCACAGCTATTGATCCCAATGGACACCAAATATCCTCACTTGGATAAATGGGTGCCAATTCAGCTGAATGACTCATGGGAGGAAGCAAAAAGGGAGTTTGTCTATGATTACTATGTCATTGACAAATGGAATGGAAAGGATGCCAACTCCACTTTTGCTGAGTTCATGATAGAGTACTACAGAGAGCTTTATCAACAATTGCTTGCAGCTGCTGACATTGCAAGATTTGAACTCACAGCCCCCAAGCCAATCATATACATGCCTCCAAAGCTTGAAGGATGGATTGACCAAGCAAGAATCCTGAGAGAATTTACTGAGATCCTCATGCTAAACAAGATGGTTCTTGGACCTAAGTGAACAAACCAAGAAGGCATGGCCTTGAAAAGAAGAGTGTGGGCACAATATGGGATGTTTCCACCTCCTGAGGATGATCTTTGAAATGGCTAAGTCTTCTGACCTATCTTGATTGATCAACTATGCTGAAATATGGTCAAGATTGCTGATGTGGTGTGCTATGATAATCTATTCGCTCTGATATGCTCTGGATTGCTCTGATATAAGCATGTACTCTGATACCTGATGTTTTGCTCTGATCCAAATACTGCTAAGTGTTTTGGTGTTTGCTCTGATACTAAAAATCATGTATATGCTTTGAATTGTTATAGTAAAATGCTCTGATGTATTTAGTGTTAATGATTCATGCTCTGATATGTTAATTTCAACTATCAACATGCTTGTAATGATTTCCAAATGAATGATAGTTGAACTTATTTTGAATCAAGAAACACTCATCTCTCTATGCCTGTCTATGAAACCATTGTGCAACATGAATGATGAGTACACTAACACATTGCTTTTCAGGATAATTGACCTTAGTCATGTCTTCTGAAGATAAATGTAATAGGTGTAGTCAAGTCACTTTTGCATAGAAATATAGGTTTTGGCATCATCAAAAAGGGGGAAATTGTTGGGAATAAAATGAGATATGTTTTGATCTAATACCAAAACCCCCTGAGACATGCCTAAGTCAAGTTGAGTATGTTCTAGAGATTTTAGAACATATAGTATAAAGGCTAGATGAGGAGCTAATATGTTAGGCAGCTCTTAGTTGATTAGATGCACAATTTGTGGGGGAACACATGCTTTGAAAGTCCATCAAGAACAAGTCCCCTCAAGGCTCAAACTCTGGAAACAACACTAAGTCTTTTGAAGACCAACTATGCTGATCAGGAGAGTTGTCCAGAGGAGTTGTCTCAGCACAATTAATCTAGATCAAGTGCTCTGAAAGCCTGAGGTCAACTATGCTGAAGAACTAGAGACAATCACACCCTAAAGAACTACAATTCAACATGCTAAGATCACCTTGAAGTGAAGCAAAGGGTATGAGCCAAGTCATCTGAAGAAGAGCAAGTCAACCTTGCTGATAAGCAAGACTGCTGATAGTGATAAGGAGAGTTGTCCAAATGGTAAGGAATGTTGTCCTATCATTGGAACAACCTTCAGAAGCCATGTCCATGTCCTAACAAGAGAATCTGAAAGTCAGACATTGGGAAGAGAGCTGCAGAATGAAGACAAAGCTCATACAACCGTTTATTTCCCAAATGAGGACATGTCACTATCAAGAATCTGTCTTCAAAGTTTAAGAACTAAAAGAAGACTTTTATGGACCTTTGAGGCTGCCTCTCCAACGGGCAAATCCTTCAAGTGTTTATAAATACAGAAGTGTGAAGACCATTTTGAATGCACCTCAACACAATCCAACTAACCTCAAGTTCTTACAAGCTAGAGTGCATTCAAAGCTTTCAAAGACTATCTTAGTCTTCAAACACTTCATCTAAGCTGAACTACATTGTACATCCATACACAAGCTTAGAGAGATATCCTATCCTTATACACTGATCTTCATTGTAAAGGATATCTCATTAGTTGGAACCTTACTTCAACCCTTATCCCTTTCAAGAGTGAAAGTGAGAAGGTTGTAGTAGTAGAAGTGGTAGGAGCTGACTGTTGAGAGAAGAACAGTTCAGTTCTGAGTTGAGAAGAGAGTACTAGGACTCTAGACATCCTAGGGATCAATTCACCAAGGAGTGGTGTTATTGATCAAGTGCACCTTGGCACTATAAAATAAGTTAATTCCAAGAGTGAAGGAATTATTCTGTTCAATCAGGGAAAGTGGATGTAGGAGCTTGAGTCTCTGAACCACTATAAACTCTTGTGTTGATTTGATTTCAAGCATTTTCATACATTCAAAAACTGCACACAAAACTGATCTTTCAAAGGATAAACATTCAAAGACTGTGCAAAACCTATTTGGACTAGTTCCCTGAAACTGGACTGTATTGCATTGACTAAGTGATTTCAGAAACTAAAGGAGTCTAAACTAAAAGGGCCAACCACTATTCCGCACATATTTAACTCCCCTAGATAGTTATTCAACTAAGTACTCAATAGTACTTAGTAGCTTGATTATCTTAGAAGAGTTAATCATCTTCAGCAGAGTTGTCCAAGACAACCTTGCTGAGCTCTGGTTTGATCATAGTAGAAAAGAATTTGCATACAAGTGTATTCCCCCCCCCCATACACTTGTTATATACTCCTTTCAGGACCAACATGAGGTCATCCACATCATCTCTTCTGAGCTCAATCCAACTACAGACCCTTAGTACTTGCTCAAACTGAACTGACTCCTCATCAATTCCAGGTATAGTAGACTTGAGCAGGTTGGCTATCTTCAATCTCATTATTTTCTCCCGTGTGGACATAGGATAGTGCACCATGCTTGTGCCAGGTGTGCTGGTGCCAAGTCTTCTTGTGCAGATGGGGCAGTGAGGATAGGAGATTTAGTGGATGGGATATTTTCCTCTGCTGTGTGAGTATCAGCAGGGATTTGGGAAGTGATATCGTCGGGTTGGGTAGTAGGTTGAGATTGATCTTCAATGTGCTGTGCATCAGTAGGGGTTTGAGTGTGCTGGTCTGGTTCATTTTCTACTTGAAGATCAGTAGATGGTTGGGCTTGATGATCTTGGTTCTCTGCTGGTTGAGTATCGGCAGGGTTTGGAGAGGTTGTCTGAGTTTGATCATCAACAGGGGGTGAAGAGGGTTTCTGAGATTGGTCATCTGCTGTTTGTACATCAGCAGGGGTTTGTGAGGTAGGTAAGTTTGGGATTTGGGCTTGTTCCTCTGCTGTTTGTACATCAGCAGGGATTTGGGAATCAGTATTTGAAGGTTCAGAAGGGTTGGCTTCTTCAGTAGGGTTAAAGGATGAAATTGGGGCTATACTCATAGGAGTGGGGAGCCTGGATTTCTTGGACTTCTTAGTGAAAGAAGAAGTATTCTTCTTTCTCTTCTGACCCTTGGATAGTTTAGAAGGAGTAATAGTGAGGGAGGGATTAGAAATACCTGCCTTCTTCAAAAGAGAGGCTGATGGAGCGGCATCTGAATAAGATGGGGAGATGAGCCTAGATCTGATCAGAATTCTTCTTTGTGCTAAGGTCTGATTGTCATCATCATCATCCTCAGCAGTCTTCTGTTGAGCCTCTTCTTTGGAAGGCTCCTCTTCTTCTTCAGCAGAGTCATGAGCAGACTTTTCTGCATCCTCAACAACATCTTTGGAGAATGCTTCAGCCGACAACTTCCTATTTTCTTCTTTCAGCCTTCCTACTTATCTTTGGAGGTGTGGAAGTTCTTATGAGGACCCATCTTGTACTTCTTTGGGAGTATCTCTAGAAGGATGATGCTCAGCTTGTTGACAAAGCTGACTGTGGATGTCACCTTCCATTCTCTCGATTGAAGGTCCAAGGTAACCTTCTTGGCCTCAAGAGAAATTCTAGTCAAGAATAGCCCTTGCCAATCTCCATCAATCTGATCCCAGATTGCAGCCATAACTCTAACCTTTAGAGTAGTAACAGCATCATGACTAAATGTGTTACCTGTTGGTCCCTGAACGAGTAGTGAATGGGATTAAAGTCTAGAGGGGAGGGGTGAATAGACTTTAAAACTTTTTCAAGAGAGTTGGTAACCTCTTCCGATCTCTATGTCAACTGGACTACAAGTCTGCTGGTCTAGATGACTATAGTGATCTGATGAAGAGATTATATGCGGAAGTTTAGTAGGCCTTGTTTAGACTCGTTCTTTAGTTTCTTTTGAAAGTACCAACTTGTTTACTTAATGAAAACCTCAGCTGATGTTGGTTTGAAGATTGTAGCCTTGTTTGAATAGAGTTGAAAACACAGTATGCACTATAAAAATATATGTAAAGACAATAAAGTAAAGTGCAGAATGTAAAAGACACCAGATTTATAGTGGTTCGGATATACGTTCCTACATCCACTCTCACGTCCTAACGTGAGATGTTTAATCCCTTTAATTTACAAAAAATTACAAGGGCTTGTCCTTTATAGTCCCAAGGGTAGGACTTTGAGATCTGAGCAGTCCTAACTGCTACGGTCTCCACAAATGATTGTAAGCACTTGCACTTTGCAGGGGTTCAAAAATTTAACCTTATGGTGGGGGTTTTTGGGTTTTTGAATGTATCCAACTAATAGTTCAAGCTTATAAATTGCTTAACCACTATGCCTAAATCAATGGATATACAATATGAATAGGATTTAGGTTCTTTTGGTTGGATAGAAATCATTTAAGAGCTAGAGGTGTTCTAATGCTTTCTGGGCTATTGGAGAACTCTCAATACAATATGGCTTTATGCTTGCTTGCTTGTTTAGCTTATTGAATTCTCTCGTTGTGACTTCGTGTCTTGTGATTTCTCATCCTCTTGTATTTATAGTGGTGATTGCTGCAACTAGCCGTTGGAGTTGAATAGCCTTTGGGGCAATCTTTCCATATTGGCTTGATTCCAGCCGCTTGATTGCTTCAATCCTGGGATCATGTCAATCTTCTAATTAAGGTAAGTCTTCATTTGAATTGCAAGATGACTTTGGAATCAGCTGAGTCTTGGACGAGCTCCTAGTCTTCTGATCTTCACTACTGGCCTTCTGACTACTCGTCTGGCCTTGTGTCTTCTGTCTTCTGATATCAGTCGAGTAATACTCTTCTGATCTGGCAATTCTTTATGCTACTTTAGGCCATTTTCAACTTGAACTCCATCAGATAAGTAGGTATACAAGCACCTTACTTAACTGGTCTTCAAGGATCTTCTAGTCTTCATGTCTTCTACTCTTCTCATCTTGAGGATGGGAATGTAAGGCAGGACTGTGCTGATCAGCTGATATCAATACAGTTGATCACACAAGACTAGTCTAAGCTGTTCTGTACAAAGTCAGCTGATACTATTACATTTATAAACTCTAAGTGTTTTGGCCATCAAAACTATTCTAACATCAAGTGGGGCTTAGGGTGAATTTATATCCCAACAATTTCCCCCTTTTTGATGAAGCCAAAACTATACTTGATAAATGCTCTTAACAAATAAGATAGGAGTTTATAAAATAACTTAAAGATGAAGTATCTGATGAAGACAGTGAGAGTTTGTCTTGTGAGCAAAAAGAACTAATACTTGAATATATATGAAGCTTTTACAGATTACAAGTAATATTTTCTTTGAACTTCTAAGGTAGTCTTCATCAGGTCTTCTTTTCTTCAGATGCGGAAGGCAAGGTACAGACGAACTCGAACATCTTCCATATGTTGCAAGTCTGTAACATTCTCCTCTTTGTAGATCTTTTCCAGAATCCTCTTCACTTCTATCTTGTCTGTTCTTCCAGAGCCCAGAGTGGGTGCATCCCATTTGGGTTCTTCAAGGGTTAGGATTCTGCAATTGTCAAGCTCTTTGGCTGTCTTGACTATTTCTTTCCAGAATTCTTGATCTTCAAAGTTCATGAACTGACTGAACTGAAGAAATTCATCTTCATAAGTAGGGAGAGGGCCAAATTTCCTCACTATGTGGTGTTGGATTTGCCACTTCTTCTTCAGGGGATACCATCTTGGTAGCTCATCTTGAAGGGCTAAATAATCCACATAAGTGCTATCAAACACCAGGACATTGTCTTCCTTTGCTTTGTTGTTGAGTGCTTTCCTGAGTTTGGCCACCTTCCTATCAAATTTGGCCTTGAGTGCCTTCGCATCATTGAGCTTCTTTTGCTTAAGCTCTTGAGCTTCAATAAAATTTCTTTTCTTCAGATCTAAAGCCTCTTTCTCTTATGAAGTAGGCTCTGCTGGAGCTGACTTCTCACTTGTCTGAGCTTGCTCATCTGCCTTCCTCTTCCTTGTCATCCTCTTTTCAGGAACTTGTTCTACAGGAGCAGTGATCTGTAGACTCTTGGCAGGAGCTTGGTTTTCTTCTTGAACAGCTTCTTTGCCTTTTCTGTTCTTGATTTTACTTTTCAAACCTCCTAAGGTTTCATTCAGGTCATCTTGTGCTACTACCAATTCAGCTTGTTGAGCAGTAGTCTTCTCCAGAGCCTTTATCAATACATCTTCCCCCTTTTTGGCTTCACCAAGTGCAGCCGCAAAAGGCTTCATGGCATTTAGAATTTCGACATGTAAGGTCTGCTTGAGAGCCATGGCATTGACCTTGCCAACTTGAGTCAGATGAGAGATGCTATGCTCTCGGACCTGAGCATGAGAGTTGGAGGAGGAGGCAGCTTCTAGCTTAGCTGTAAGTGCTTCCAATTTGGCTGCTGTCTCCTTCAGCTGAGTCTGCAGTTTCTCATTCTCCTCTGCAGCTGATTTAAGAAGAGCTTGACCTTCAGTGGCCCTCGCTTCAGCATCCTCAATCCTTGTCTTGTAGGTGGTCTCCATGCGGGTAATCTCATTAGTATAGAGATCAACAAACATGTTGGAGGTGTCAGATGCCTTCTTCTGAATGGTGCTCAAGTACTATCCTATCTGTTGATGAAGTGCCTCACCAAACTTGTCTTCAATGTCAATAATCTGGTCGTGAAGACGAGTCCTCTGCTCCTTAACAGCTTTCTCAACATATCTTCCAAGCTGCAGGCCTAAGCCTTTCTCAAAGTGCAAGTCTATTGCAGTTTTGACCTGGGAGCAGATGTCTGCTGTATAGTCAACAGATGGGGTAGAGGTGGAGGCAGTACCTTGAGGTTTGGGAAGCAAGGTATCTGGAGCAACTATCAATGCTTTGCCTCGTTCTTCAGCTAATAGATAGTCTTCATTGAGGAAGCAGATAGTGGCATCAACCAGATGGGTCATGATCCTTCTTTCTTTATCATCTGATTGATCAATGAAGTGAGACAGATTATCCATAGGCTTGAAGTGAGCTGGAAGGATGACCACTTCCTTTTCAATCTCCACTTTTTCAGCTGGTTCAGCTGAGCCCTTTGCCAGTGCTGGTGCAGCTGAGTCATCTGCTGGGGCTTTGTCGGCTGTCTGCTGATCTGATGAGTCTTCTGGGACAGAGGAAACTTCAGATGGGATTCCTAGAATCCTGTTGCACACTTCGGTCAGGGCCTCTGCTGGCAGCAGCTGAGTGAATGATTGGACCTGAGCAACTTCTTTTTGCTCTAATTCCCAGTCGAGGAAATTAGCCTTTCCTCCCATTCCTTCCATGACTTCAAGAAGGTCATCCACATCGTCTCTTCGGAGCTCAATCCAAGTACAGATCCTTAGTACATGTTCAAACTGAGTTGACTCCTCATCAATACCAGGAATAGTAGATTTGAGCAGGTTGCCTATCTTCAGTCTCATTATTTTCTTCCTTGTGCACATAGGATAGTGCACCATGCTGTATTGAGGTTGAGAAGGGACTGCTTGGGCCAGGTCTGCTGGTGCCAAGTCTTCTGGTGCAGATGGGGCAGTGAGGATAGGAGTTTGAGTGCATGGGACATTTTTCTCTGCTGTGTGAGTATCAACAGGGATTTGGGAAGTGATATCTTCGGGTTGGGTAGAAGGTTGAGATTGATCTTCAGTGGTTTGAGCATCAGCAGGATTTTGAGTCTGCTGGTCTGGTTCTTTTTCTACTTGAAGATCAGTAGATGGTTGGGCTTGATGATCTTGGTCATCTGCTGTGTGAGTATCAGCAGGGGATGGAGAAGTGATTTGAGTTTGATCATCAGCAGGGGGTGTAGAGGTAGGCAAGTTTGACTCAGATGTTGTTTGAGTCTGGGTTTGATCCTCTGCTGTGTGAGTATCAGCAGGGGTTTGGGTATCAGTGTTTGAGGGTTCAGATGGGTTGGCAATTTCAGTAGGGTCAAAGGATGCAAGAGGGGCTATACTCATGGGAGTAGGGAGCCTGGATTTCTTGGATTTCTTGGTGAAAGAAGAAGTGTTCTTCTTTCTCTTTTGACCCATGGATAGTTTAGAAGGAGTAATAGTGAGGGAGGGATTAGAAATACCTGCCTTCTTCAAAGGAGAGGCTGATGGAGTGGCATCTGAATCAGATGGGGAGATGAGCCCAGATCTGATCAGAATTCTTCTTTGTGCTAAAGTCTGATTGTCATCATCATCATTCTCAGCAGTCTTCTGTTGAGCCTCTTCTTTGGAAGGCTCCTCTTCCTCTTCAGCAGAGTCATGAACAGACTCTTCTGCCTTCTCAACAACATCTTTGGAAGATGCTTCAGCCAACAACTTCCTCTTTTCTTCTTTCAGCCTTGCTGCCTCGATAAGAGCTTCCTTTATCAAATAGTACTTGGAGGTGTGAAAGTTCTTATGAGGACCCATCTTATACTTCTTTGGGAGTATCTCTGGAAGGATGATGCTCAGCTTGTTGACAAAGCTGACTGTGGATGTCACCTTCCATTCTCTCGATTGAAGGTCCAAGGTAACCTTCTTGGCCTCAAGAGCAATTCTATCCGAGAATAGCCCTTGCCAATCTCCATCAATCTGATCTCAGATTGCAGCCATAACTCTAACCTTTAGAGTACTAACAGCATCATGACTAAATGTGTTACCTAGCAGCATCTTGCCTGCTATATCCATCAAGGTTTGAAACTTAGGGTCAAGTTGAGATTTCTTGACTCCAGAGGCATCAATAGCCTTGATTATTCCACTAGTAAACATCTCCATATATTCTTTTTCTCTTCCCATGATGTAGGTAGAGATGTTTATCTTCCCCCTTGGTAAATCGAACAGTTCCTGGAGAATCTCTCTTGTGACCTTGACTTTGTGTGCACCCATGACACTTTCAACATGAGATCCTTTCATCACGGCGTTCGAGTAGAAAGCCAGCACATCTTGTTCATAAACGTTGGTTGGTGCTGCTTCCAGAAATTCACGGAGCTTCCAGAAATAAACGTTGGTTGCCCTTGAAAAACAGAGCATTCTCAATGAATATCTTCCCTTCCTTAGACCACTTTGTTGCATCTAGAGTGCCTGTGATCTTGGTCTTCTCATCATAGATTTCAATGATTGCCATTCTGAATGTTGAGTATTAGGTTTAGAAAGCTTGAATGAATTTTCAGAACGGGAGTGATTGAGAGCAATTGAGTTTTGTGAGCGAAAGGGTTTGAGGAAAGGTTTAAGGGTTCCTTATATACTCCAGAAAATCTTGAAATGTGTACGATCCAACGGTCAGATTTGATTTAATGTGGAGTAGTACCCAAGATTTCCCTCTTCGATTTCAGCCCTTTCCTTTAATTTTGCCGGCTAATAATGCCATGTGTCATTTGATGATTCGCTGGCAAAATGGTAATCAAGTACTAATGACATCATTACCAAAAATAGACGTTGTGACTAAATTTTAGCAAGAATTGATCATTCAAGGCCGTTTTCTATAAGTAAATTGCATTCCTTATATTGGCCGATTTCCTTAATTACATTCAGAAACAATTCTAGAATGAACTACATGATCAAGGATGGTCATTATGCTCTGAAATAAAGTGATCTGATCAGTAGAGTGAAGTCTTCTGATTTTTCTCAAAAAGTCTGCTGATTTTCTTGGAGGTCTTCTGGTCAGCTGGTTTGGTCTTCTGATCAGCTGAGTAGAGGTTTTAAGTTGCTGAGTAAATCTTCTGTGCGTGATGATCCAACCTGGTTTGATGGATCTTTTAGCTCTTTTGAGTGTGATGATCCAACCTGGTTTGATGGATCTCTCAGCTCTTCCCCCTTAACCATGTGGGACCATCAAATCAATATGTAGATGATTAGCCTAGATGGTATCCCACTGGTTCAGGTTGCCCTCACCATCGGATGTTCATCACCATCAGATGGGTTGTAGCATATAATGTGTTCTAATTGAATTTCTTCGCCTCTCTTGAAAGAGGGAGAAGATTGGAAGGTGCTTCAATGGAGTGTGAAGAGAAAGGCAGGAACTTGGTCTTCTTGATTTGTTTTGACACAGTAGCCTTTGGTAACAAGCTCTCCATGTAGAACTCCCCCCTGGAGAAGAAGCTCTGCTTGTTTGCTACTTTGTCCTCTGCATCTCTCCTTCCTTTATTTTTCAACTAGAACGTCTCTCCTTCCTTTACTTTTCAGAAACACACTTATGTTGGGTAAGCCAAGTATGCTGATCTGCATCATCTCCATCTTCTGGACAGATCTTCATCTCCTTCACCCAAGACTTTGGTTGAGGGATGATGTCCATGCCATCTCTTCTTTCGATTTTCTCCATACCTGAAACAAGAATAATAGTTAGTGATTTGTGTTTTTAGGTATTCCCATAACTTTCTCCTTTTATAGGGGTAGAGATGAGGTGGTGGAGTGAAAGATGAAAAAACTATAGAGTTGATAGGTCTGAATTTCTGAAAAGCTACTTCTTAAGATAAACAATGAGATTCTTGATCTAAGGGTTCACATTTAAAGATATTCAGACTTTATCTTGTGGAATGCAGAAATTATAGATTTTGAACAAGAGTTATTTGAGATCCGTACAGTGCTTGCATACTGTTGAGTCGGTGAGGATGGTGTACTAATCCAACCAAGTATAACTCAATAGTATACTGTATGCATGTATAGTGATAAAGTATTTTATGAAGAATAGTTTATTTTTATACACATGTATACATTGCTTGAGTATAGATACCAAGTAACTTTGTTCAACTCTTCTGTATATATATATATATATTATGCAATGCAGATTGTAGAGTCAAGGATTCTTAAGGTATAATCGATTCCCCCTTGATTAAATAGCTCTATGTTTTCCCTCAGCTTTATTTGTCTTCATTGGGAAAGTACTTACCTGAAGATGAGGGTGTCTATTCACCTCATCTGATTCTCCTAGTCTGCTGCAATTGGATCAACGGAGGTCTTCAGCTGATCTTTGCTCTTCATGTGCTTGGATCAAGAAGTCCTAGGCTGTAGCATAGGGTCTTGAATCTTTCTTCAGCTAGGGGCTTAGTCAAGATGTCTGCTCTTCGGATATCTGTGTGAATTTTCTCCATCTTGATGTCCTTCTTTTCAAGGTGATCTCTTATGAAGTGGTGTCGAAAGTCGACATGCTTGCACCTTGTGTGGAGGACTGGATTTTGAGTGATGGCAATGGCACTGCTGCCATCACAGTAGATAGGAACTTCTCTTGCCTCTACATTGTAATCCTTGAGTTGTTGAACTAGCCAGAGCAGCTGACTACAACAACTTCCAGCTGCCATATATTCTGCCTCAGTGGTGGAGGTTGCAACAGAGGTTTGCTACTTTGAGGACCATGAGATCAACTTGGTTGCAACAGCTGCCATATATTGTTGCCTCAGTGGTGGAGGTTGCAACAGAGGTTTGCTTCTAGGTTGTCATCAGCAGGGTACCATAGTCCTAAGTTGACTGTTCCTTTTAGGTACTTGAGGATTTTCCTTGCTGCTTCTAGATGACTTTGCTTTGGGTTTGCTTGAAACCTAGCACATACTCCTACAGCAAATGTTATGTCTGGTCTGCTGGCTATAAGGTATAGTAGAGATCCAATCAGTGCTCTATATTCAGCTTGATCAACTGCCTTTCCAGACTCATCTGGTTCCATTTTGAAAGATGTCATCATTGGAATTCTTGCAGTCTTGCTTTGTAGAGCTTTGAATCTTTCTAATAGGCTCTTAGTATATTTGGACTGATTGATGAAGATCCCTTCTGGACTCTGCTTGACTTGGAGTCCTAGGAAGTAATTCATCTCACCCATCATGCTCATTTCAAATTTTCCTTGCATAAGTTCAGAGAACTTCTTGCACATATCTTGATTGGGTGATCCAAATATAATGTCATCTACATATATTTGCACCATTAGAATGTCTTCTCCTTCTTGTATTCTGAAAAGTTTTCTATCAACCTTGCCTTTTGTGTAACCATTATCAAGTAGGAATTGTGACAATGTGTCATACAAAGCTCTAGGGGCTTGCTTTAGACCATAGAGAGCCTTCTTCAGACGATATACTTGATCTCCTTTTTCAAATCCTGGAGGCTGCTCTATATACACTTCTTCTACCAGAATACCATTTAGAAAAGCACTCTTGACATCCATTTGATATACTTTGAAGCCCATATATGATGCATAAGCTAGAAACAGCCGAATGGCTTCTAATCTGGCTACTGGAGCAAAGGTTTCATCATAGTCAATCCCTTCAGATTGTGAGTATCCTTTTGCAACTAGCCTTGCTTTATTTCTAGTTACTACATTGTGTTTTTCAGGACGATCTACCAATTCCCATACTTCATTTCTTTCGAATATGTTTAGTTCTTCTTGCATAGCAGTGATCCAATTGCTATCAGTCATTACTTCTTCTATGTCAGCTGGTTCAATGTTGGACAAGAAAGCACACCAGCAGAACATAGATGATTGGGGGTTCTGATTAAGTTGTCTTCTGGTCTTGACACCTGAGTCTGCTCCTCCTAAGATGAGGTTTGATGGATGGTTGTTTCTCAATGTATGCCTCACAGGTGTATCTGCATTAGATGAGCTTGGATTCTCATCTGTTCTAGTGCCATCAGGAGGGTTGACTTGATTTGGTCGATCATCATCTGTATCTTGTGTGTCAAAGAGATCATTCCCCCTTGCATTTGGGATTGTTGCATCTTGATTCTGGTCAGCTTGCTCAGCTTGAGTTTGAGATCTGGTGACAGGTCTTTGTGGTTTATCCTCCTCTGGTTCTTCAGGGAATGGTTCATTGACTTCAATAAACTCATCTGGTCTGGACTTGATCACTAGTTTCCTCATCTTATCTGCAGCTGAGTCTGTTTCCACTACACTCTTTTCACAAGATTCATCAAAAACAGCATGAGGTGTTTCTTCCACAAGAAGGGTTCGTTTGTTGAGTACTCTAAATGCTTTGCTATTAGAGGAGTATCCCAAGAATATCCCCTCGCCTGCTTTGGCATCAAAAGCATTCAACTTAGTCTTCCCATTGTTGTGAATGAAACACTTACAACCAAATATATGAAAGTAAGATACTCTAGGTTTTCTTCCTTTCCACAGTTCATATGGGGTTTTCTCATGAATTTTGTGTATACCTGACCTATTCTGAGTGTGACAAGCTGTGTAGAGAATTCAGCAAGGAGTGTTCTTGCAGCCTCTTTGAGTGTTCTGACTCTTCTTTCAGCTACACCATTCTGTTGTGGTGTTCTTGCTGCACTTGTCTAATGCTGAATACCATTAGAAGTACAATATGCAATAATGTAAGAGTTAATGAACTCAGTGCCTTTGTCACTTCTAATTTTCACAACTGGTTCTCCTTTCTCTACTTGGATTCTCTTCAATAGTTCAGGAAGCTTCTGTTGAGTTTCACTCATCTTGTATAAGAAGATAACCCAAGTAAACTTGGAGTAGTCATTTACAACACTAATAGTGTACTTCCTCCCTGTAAGTGTTGTTGGAGTGATTGGCCCAAAGAGATCCATGTGAAGCAGTTCAAGAACTCTGCTGGTTGATGCTGTCTTCTTGGTCTTGAAGGAGACCTTTGTTTGCTTTCCTTGTTGACATGCATCACATACCTGATCTTTATAGTAGAGTTCATTAGGCAGTCCATCAACTAAGGATTCCCTTGCTAACTTGTTCATAGTCTTAAAGTTCAGATGACTAAGGCATTTGTGCCATAGCTAACTGACATCTTTAGGGCTTTTCACAAGCAAACATGTATCCTTAGGACAGTTGTTCCAATTTGCAAGATACATACTTCCTTTTCTAGATCCTGTTAGAAGGTTTTGTTTTGTTCTTTTATCAATGATGAGACACTCATCTTTAGAGAATTTTACTGAATAACCAGTGTCACAAAGTGAGAAACAGATAATAAGTTGAATTTTAGACCTTCTACATATGATACATCATGTACCTCAATGTCACCATTTTTAAGGGTGCCATAACCTTTTGTGTTACCGTGCGCGTTATCACCAAAGAAGACTTTTGGACCTTTCTTTTCTGTATAGTTGGTCAGCAGGGCTTTGGTTCCAGTCATGTGAGTTGAGCATCCACTATCTATGTACCAAGTTTCTCCTGCTAGGCCTCCTCTTCTGTATAGGTCCCTCCTTTCCTGCAAGAAAGGTTAAGTCTTAGGTACCCATTTTGTCTTGGGTCCTTGGGTGTTAGTACTACCCTTGGGGACCCACGTATACATTGGTCGTTTGAATAACCTTGAGCATTTGAGTTGTCTCTCATGGGCATCACAAAACCAAATCTTACCAGTTGACACCTTGGACTGGTCTGATTTGTTACTAGTGTCAGCTAAGTAATAGTCAAATGGTTTCCTCTTATAGGAGTGTATGTGAATTATCTTTTGACTAGTTACATTCGGCCTGGGTGCATTAGCTGGACGATGCACACGATTATATGGACCATACTCATCTGTTCTCACAATATCATAAGAGATAGGGGGTGCAAAGAGAACAGATTTGCGTGAAGAAGACTTCTTCTTCTTGGCTGGAGCAGCATACAGCTGAGACTGTCTCAATCGAGATGGTCTAGGCTGTTTGTTGTTCCTCTGTACAGGCTTGGGGTTAACTTGTCTATTACCATTTTTGGTGTTGGGGCAGTTAGCCTTAGCTGGTACAGATGCCTTTTGGTTCATATTAGGTTCATTGTGTTTGGAACACTCACCTTTTTCATGTGACTGAGTAGTGCACCTTTTAGGTGTACTACCCTCGGCTGGAGAGGATGTTGATGGATTAAATTCATAACCAAAACCCATCTTATTGCCATTAGATCTATAATATTCAGAGATACTTTCAATAGTAGCATATGCTTTATTGAACTCTGATATCTTTTGATTTAGGCATTCCTTCTCATTTTCTAAGAGCTTGTGTGCTTGGAAGAGATCATCGAACTTAGATTGTAGTGAACGAAATTCCTTAGTTTCCAAGGATTGAGTTTCTAACATCCCCTCATACAACTGAGTTATTGTGGTATTTTCTTCTTTAAGAAGTTCCACTTGTTTGGTTAATCTTTCATTCATTGTTACCAACTCAGGGGTGTTATCAAACTTAACCATTTTTAAGGGTGCCATATCCTTTTGTGTTACCGTGCGCGTTATCACCAAAGAAGACTTTTGGACCTTTCTTCTCTATGTAGTTGGTCAGTAGGGCTTTGGTTCCTGTTATGTGAGTTGAGCATCCACTATCTATGTACCAAGTTTCTCCTGCTAGACCTCCTCTTCTGTATAGGTCCTTCCTTTCCTGAAAGAAAGGTTAAGTCTTAGGTACCCATTTTGTTTTGGGTCCTTGGGTGTTAGTACTACCCTTGGGAACCCACATATACATTGTTCGTTTGAACAACCTTGAGCACTTGAGTTGTTTCCCTCGGGCATCACAGAACCAAATCTTACCAGTTAACACCTTGGACTGATCTGATTTGTTGTTTGTGTCAGCTAAGACTTAACCTTTATAGGACTGGTTTCCCTTTATAGGAGTGTACATACATGATCTTTTGACTAGTTACATTCGGCCTGGGTGCATTAGCTGGACGATGCACACGATTATATGGACCATACTCTTCTGTTCTCACAATATCATAAGAGATAGGGGGTGCAAAGAGAACATATTTGTTTGAAGAAGACTTCTTCTTCTTGGCTGGAGCAGCATATAGCTGAGACTGTCTCAAGCGAGATGGTCTAGGCTGTTTGTTGTTCCTCTGTACAGGCTTGGGGTTAGCTTGTCCTTTACCTTTTTTGGTTTTGGGATAGTTAGCCGTAGCTGGTACAGATGCCTTTTGGTTCATATTAGGTTCATTGTGTTTAGAACACTCACCCTTTTCATGTGTCTGAGTAGTGCACTTGTTAGGTGTACTACCCCCAGCTGGAGAGGATGTAGATGGATTAAGTTCAAAGCCAAAACCCATCTTATTGCCATTTGATCTATAATACTCAGAGATACTTTCAAAAGTAGTAGAAGCTTTATTGAACTCTGATATCTTTTGATTTAGGCATTCCTTCTCCTTTTCTAAGAGCTTGTGTGCTTGGAAGAGGTCATCGAACTTGGATTGTAGTGAACGAAATTCCTTAGTTTCTAAAGCTTGAGTTTCTAACATCCCCTCATACAACTGAGTTATTGTGGTATTTTCTTCCTTAAGAAGTTCCACTTCTCTGGTCAATCTTTCATTCATTGTGACCAACTCAGGGGTGTTATCAAACTTAGTCTTTTTCAACTTAGTAATTTATTTCCTTAGATCCTTGTTCTCCTCTTCCACTTCTATAAAAGCTCTAGTGGCAATATCCAGATCACCTTTTACCTTTCTTAAAGATTGATAATAGGTGTCTTCTGATTCGCCTTCAGATGAGTTTATCTCATCTGATTGTGAAAAAATAGGTGAATGGAAAGTTGTAGTATAGGAGTTTACCTTATTTTCACCTATGGCCATCATAGCTAGATCATCTGAATCATCTGAGAAGATTTGACAGTCTGGTGATGTAGGCAGTTCATCACTTTGATATTCAGATTCTTCAGTCACCATTGCTTGCTTGTCTGAATTTCTCCTGTCTCTTCTTGGCCTTCTTTCTTCTTTGTCATCTAAATTCAGCTCAGGACATTCATAGACATAATGCCCTGGTTTGCGACAATTGAAGCATGATCCAGATTTCTGATTTAAGTTGCCTTTCCTTGGAGGAGTGGCATCTCTTCTTCTAGATCCTCGGCTGTCAGATGACTCCACATCCTTTCTCGGATGTCTTTCTGGTGTTCTTTCTCTGGAACCTCTGGAGGGTGAACTTGCTCTTCTATCTTTGTAGTTTCTATAGAATTTTCTATATTTGCTGTTGAGAGTGTTCATCCTTTCGAATCTCTTGATCATAAGAGCCATTTGCTCTTTCAGACTCATGTCTGATCCTTCAAAGTCTTTTGTTTTCAGAGAGATCTTGTCAGATGAGGTACTTGCAGCTTTTGTATTGGCTGCCTTGAAGGCTACAGTCTTTGAGGTAGATGGAGTTGCAGTTGGCTCATCACTTCTTGAGTTTTCTTCTCTTTCCAGATCATATTCATGGGCTTTTAGGTTCTGAAATAGAGTTTGAGCAGACCACTTCTTGATATCTTGAGTATCTTTGATGATGGTCTTCTTGAGTCTCCATTTCTTGGTTAGAGAGTCTAAGATCTTTAGATTTTTCTCTCTATTTGTATATTTCTTGCCCATAGATTCTATCTCATTGATGATCTTGGTAAATCTATTGTCTAGCTGATCAATAGACTCTTCTGGTTTCATCTTGAAGTGTTCGAACTTCTTGACTGCTGTAGACAACTTGGATTCCTTGATCAGCTCAGTTCCTTCACAGAGAAGTGCCAATGCCTCCCACATCTCTCTGGCTGACTCACAGTGGATTACCTTTGCAATGTACTCATTTGGAAGAGTTTGCATTATGTAATCTTGAGCAATGCTATCAAGATTTGATTGCTTCATCTCTTCTGGTGTGAGATCCTTCATCGGCTTTGGAACAAGTTCTCCAACTGGAACTTCTGGATCACCATTTGCAGTGTTGACTGTCATAATGGTGATTGGACCTTCTGTGATTACAGACCACATCTTGTAGTGGACTGATGTGAGATTCTTCCTCATCCTGATCTTCCAGTAATCATAATCCTCAACTGAAAACTTAGGCAACTTTCGCATATTAGCACTCATGCTGTATGAGTTTTCAAAAACAAGTTTTTCAAAAGAATAGATTTATTCAAGAGGACTACAGAAAGACTCCCTCAAGTCTTCTGATAATCTAGAGACAGTAGTCCGTTAGAACCACTGCTCTGATACCACTTGTTGGTCCCTGAACGAGTAGTGAATGGGATTAAAGTCTAGAGGGGAGGAGTGAATAGACTTTAAAACTTTTTCAAGAGAGTTGGGAACCTCTTCTGATTGCTATGTCAACTGGACTACAAGTCTGCTGGTCCAGATGATATAGTGATCTGAGTGAAGAGATTATATGCGGAATTATGGTAGGCCTTGATTAGACTCGTTCTTATAGTTTCTTAAGAAAGTGTTAACTTGTTTTCCTTAATGAAAGTACACAGGTGATGCTGATTTGAAAGTTGTGGCCTTGTTTTGAAGAATGTTGAAATCACAGTATGCACTATATAATAGTTAATGAAATGACAGAATTGTAAAGTGCAGTAAGGTAAATAACACCAGATTTATAGTGGTTCGGATATACGTTTCTACGTCCACTCTCACGTCCACACGTGATGTTTAATCCCTTTAATTTACCACAAATTACAAGGGTCTTGACCTTTATAGTCCCAAGGTTAGGACTTTGAGATCTGAGTCGTCCTAACAGCTACGGTCTCCACAAGTGATTGTAAGCACTTGCACTTTAAGGTGTTCAAAAACTTTAACCTTTCGGTGAGGGTTTAGGGTTTTTGAAGTGTATCCAACTAATGGTTCAAGCTTATAATTTGCTTAACCACTATGCCTAAAACAATGATTATACAATATGAACAGGTTTCAGGTTCTTAGGGGTTGGATAGAAATCACTTAAGAGCTATAGATATTCTAATGGTTTCTGGCTCTTGGAGAACTCTTAGAACAGTGTGGCTTTTTGCTTGATTGCTTGCTTAGCTTGGGAATTCTCTCTTGTGACTTCCTTTTTTGTGATTTCTCATCCTCTTGTATTTATAATGGTGATTGCTTGCAACTAGCCGTTGGGGCAATCTTTCCATAATGGCTTGATTCCTTGATTCCAGCCGCTTGATTGCTTCAATCCTGGGATCATGTCAATCTTCTAAATAAGGTAGGTCTTCGTTTAAATTGCAAGATGACTTTGGAATCAGCCGAGTCCTGGAAGAGCACATAGTCTTCTGATCTGTACTTCTAGTCTTCTGACTACTCTTCTGGCCTTAGGTCTTCTGTCTTCTGATATCAGAGGAGTAACACTCTTCTGATCTGGCAATTCTTTGTGCTGCTATAGGCCATCTTCAATCTTGGACTCCATCAGATAGGTAGGTATACAAGCACCTTAACTTATCTGGTCTTCAAGGATCTCCTAGTCTTCATGTCTTCTACTCTTCTCATCTTGAGGATAGGCATGTAAGCCAGGACTGTGCTGATCAGCTGATATCAATACAGTTGATCACACAAGACTAGTCTAAGCTGTTCTATACAAGTCAGCTGATCCTATTACATTTATAAACTCTATGTGTTTTGGCCATCAAAACTATTCTAACATCAAGTGGGGCATAGGGTGAATTTATATCCCAACAGTTTATGGGCTCTTGGAGAACTCTCAATACAATATGGCTTTATGCTTGCTTGCTTGTTTAGCTTGTTGAATTCTCTCGTTGTGACTTCGTGTCTTGTGATTTCTCATCCTCTTATATTTATAGTGGTGATTGTTGCAACTAGCCGTTGGAGTTGACTAGCCGTTGGGGCAATCTTTCCATATTGGCTTGATTCCTTGATTCCAGCCGCTTGATTGCTTCAATCCTGGGATCATGTCAATCTTCTAATTAAGGTAAGTCTTCATTTGAATTGCAAGATGACTTTGGAATCAGCCGAGTCCAGGATGAGCTCCTTGTCTTCTGATCTTCACTACTGGTCTTCTGACTACTCGTCTGGCCTTGTGTCTTCTGTCTTCTGATATCAGTCGAGTAATACTCTTCTGATCTGGCAATTCTTTGTGCTGCTTTAGGCCATTTTCAACTTGGACTCCATCAGATAAGTAAGTATACAAGCACCTTACTTAACTGGTCTTCAAGGATCTTCTAGTCTTCATGTCTTCTACTCTTCTCATCTTGAGGATGGGCATGTAAGCCAGGACTGTGCTGATCAGCTGATATCAATACAGTTGATCACACATGTTGGTCCCTGAACGAGTAGTGAATGGGATTAAAGTCTAGAGGGGAGGGGTGAATAGACTTTAAAACTTTTTCAATAGAGTTGGGAACCTCTTCTGATTGCTATGTCAACTGGACTACTAGTCTGCTGGTCCAGATGACTATAGTGATCTGTATGAAGAGGTTATATGCGGAATTATGGTAGGCCTTGTTTAGACTCGTTCTTTAAGTGTTAACCTGTTGTTTTATGAAAGTACTCAGCTGATGCTGGTTTGAAAGTTATGGCCTTGTTTTGAAGACAGTTGAAAATACAGTATGCACTATATAAAAATATATGTAAAGGCAGAAATGTAAAGTGCAGAAGGTAAATGACACCAGATTTATAGTGGTTCGGATATACGTTCCTACGTCCACTCTCACGTCCACACGTGATGTTTAATCCCTTTAATTTACCACAAATTACAAGGGTCTTGACCTTTATAGTCCCAAGGTTAGGACTTTGAGATCTGAGCCGTCCTAACAGCTACGGTCTCCACAAGTGATTGTAAGCACTTGCACATAAAGGGGTTCAAAAACTTTAACCTTTCGGTGAGGGTTTGGGGTTTTTGAAGTGTATCCAACTAATGGTTCAAGCTTATAATTTGCTTAACCACTATGCCTAAAACAATGATTATACAATATGAACAGGTTTCAGGTTCTTAGAGGTTGGATAGAAATCACTTAAGAGCTATAGATAATCTAATGGTTTCTGGCTCTTTTGAGAATTCTTAGAACAGTATGGCTTTACCTTTGATTGCTTGCTTGGCTTGTTGAATTCTCTCTTGTGACTTGTGTCTTCATGATTTCTCATCCTCTTGTATTTATAATGGAGATTGGTTGCAACTAGCCGTTGGAGTTGACTAGCCGTTTGAGCAATCTTTCCATAATGGCTTGATTCCATGATTCCAGCCGCTTGATTGTTTCAATCCTGGGATCATGTCAATCTTCTAAATAAGGTAGGTCTTCGTTTGAATTGCAAGATGACTTTGGAATCAGCCGAGTCCTGGAAGATCACATGGTCTTCTGATCTGTACTACTAGTCTTCTGACTACTCTTCTGGCCTTAGGTCTTCTGTCTTCTGATATCAGCAGAGTAACACTCTTCTGATCTGGTAATTCTTTGTACTGCTTTAGGCCATCTTCAATTTGGACTCCATCATATAAGTAGGTATACAAACACCTTAACTTGTCTGGTCTTCAAGGATCTTCTAGTCTTCATGTCTTCTACTCTTCTCATCCTGAGGATAGGCATGTAAGCCAGGACTGTGTTGATCAGCTGATATCAATACAGTTGATCACACAAGACTAGTCTAAGCTGTTCTATACAAGTCAGCTGATCCTATTACATTTATAAACTCTAAGTTTTTTGGCCATCAAAACTATTCTAACATCAAGTGGGGCTTATGTTAGGGTTATACTGGCAAGTATGCTTTTAGTGCTACTTATGTATACAAACTGATTTTTGCACTTATTAATGAGAATAAATTTTTGTCACTGGTTGCTTTAAATATAATGAATGGTAATTATTTATTGCATAAACGTTCAGATGTACTTTACATTGTAGACAATGTGGTGTGTAGAAGATCACAGAAGATCACATTGTCAGTTCCTTGTATATAAGTACAATTGATTCACAACTTAGATGGAATTGAACAATCCATTGGTAGAAGTTGAGGTGTAAGGCTCAGATTGGTTTGTCTTGACCAAGAGATTACACTAGTGCATTTTGATGTGCTGAATAGGACCTACAGAGAGGTAATTCTTCTAGACTGGCTTAAGGAATGAAGAATTAGACCTCAGTGGTTGTTGATTTCTTAATCTCTGTCACTTAAATGGAATTGTCTGTAGTTAAGAAGTATTGCTTTGATTTATTATGGGTAAAGAATCAATGTGATTCAATACTTTATATTTTGGGCAATATTATTAATTATAGGACAGATTGCCAAAATTAATACAGAGAATCGTGTCTTGGAGTGTCAAGTTGATTATGTCCCCTTGGTGGGCTCAGAAGGTTTATCATATCAAATCTGATCAGTGGAATTTATTTCCGGTATGATAATAATGTTGAGCTGTCCTTACTCTAAGGAATAAAAGATATTAATTAATTAAAGCATTCAGTAGCTTAAATTAATTGATGGACATTGAATCTTAAACACGGAAATAATAACCGGGAGCCATATTTCGTAATATGGGTTAGGATGGATAGTGCAATATTAATTCTATAGTGGAATGAATTAATATTAATGAGCTGGAAAAATATTGTGGCTCAATATTGATTTCTGGGCCCATTGGGAGGTCCAATCCTAATTCTCCTAAAGGCCCCTCAAGTAGCCCAATAAAAGTCCATTAACTAAGGTAATTAAAAAGATAAAAATTAATCTTGTTGCAAGAAAGAGAGGAAAGTAGCGCTTATTTTGGGGAGAGAATATTATGGAGAAAGATATGGAAATAATATAATATCTCTTGGAGAATAAAATATTTCTAGATCTCCAATATTTTCTAATAAATAAATTTGCTATTCTCTCTTATAAATAGAGTAAAAACCGCCACTCTTAGTTTTAAGAGTTGAGAAAAAAATCGGTCTTCTCCATAAAATACGGAAAAGAGAGATCTGTAATTTTCAAAATTACAGTGTGTGCAACAAGAGAAAATTAATTCTTCCTTGAGAGTTATTAGTTCGTGAGATCTCCCACCGGATCAACGGGCTAGGACTTAGGGAATACTCGAGAAGGCAATTGGGTTGAAGTTGTTATTCTTCTCAACGGTATCTCTCCGATTCAAAGGTAAACACGTAATCCCTTAGTTCCGCATGTTTAGGGATTTAATTATTTACCGTACATTCATTACATGAATTAGTTGATTTAATTTGTTTAAATTATAAAATTAGATTTATGATAATTCATATTTAAATTACGTCTCAAATAGATCCTGGTAATTTTAAAGGATTCCCGGGAGTCTCGAAAGATCCCTAGGGCATCTCAAAAGATTCTTGGGAGTCTCAAAAAGACGTTTCAAATAGATCTTGGTAATTTTAAAGGGAGTCTCAAAGGATCCCTAGCGTGACGGTCCATAACCCACAAGTGCCAATAATTCCCCACAAAGGAGATGGGGAATGTGGTCCCATAATATTCCCACAAAGGAGTTGGGGACCACAAGAATTGGGGACCACATTGTTGGGGGACTACTATTGGGTATTGGGATAATTCCCAACAGCTTAGGGTGAATTTATATCCCAACAACACAAGACTAGTCTAAGTTGTTCTATACAAAGTTAGCTGATCCTATTACATTTATAAACTCTAAGTGTTTTGGCCATCAAAACTATTCTAACATCAAGTGGGGCTTAGGGTGAATTTATATCCCAACATTACCTAGCAGCATCTTGCCTGCTATGTCCATCAAGGTTTGAAACTTAGGGTCAAGTTGAGATTTCTTGACTCCAGAGGCATCAATAGCCTTGATTCTTCCACTAGTAAACATCTCCATATATTCTTTTTCTCTCTCCATAATGTAGGTAGAGATGTTTACCTCCCCTCGTGGTAGATGGAAGAGTTCCTGAAGAATCTCTCTTGTGACCTTGACTTTGTGTCCACCCATGACACTTTCAACATGAGATCCTTTCATCACGGCGTTCGAGTAGAAATTCTTCATAAACGTTGATTGGTGAATTCAGCAAGGAGTGTTCTTGCAGCCTCTTTGAGTGTTCTGACTCTTCTTTCAGCTACACCATTCTGTTGTGGTGTTCTTGTTGCACTTGTCTCATGCTGAATACCATTAGAAGTACAATAGGCTATAATGTAAGAGTTAATGAATTCAGTGCCTTTGTCACTTCTAATTTTCACAATAGGTTCTCCTTTCTCTGCTTGGATTCTCTTCAATAGTTCAGGTAGTTTCTGTTGAGTCTCACTCTTCTTTTATAAGAAGATAACCCAAGTAAACTTGGAGTAGTCATCTACAACAATAAGAGTATACTTCCTTCCTGTAAGAGTGGTTGGAGTGATTGGTCCAAAGAGATCCATATGAAGCAGTTCAAGAACTCTGCTGGTTGATGCTGTCTTCTTTGTTTTGAAGGAGACCTTTGTTTGCTTTCCTTGTTGACATGCATCACATACCTGATCTTTACAATAGAGTTCATTAGGCAGACCATCAACTAAGGATTCCCTTGCTAGCTTGTTCATAGTCTTAGAGTTCAGATGACTAAGACGTTTGTGCCATAGGCAGCTGACATCTTTAGGACTCTTCACAACCAGACATGTATCCTTAGGACAGCTGTTCCAATTTGCAAGATACATACTTCCCTTTCTAGATCCTGTTAGAAGGTTTTGTTTTGTTCTTTTATCACTTATGAGACACTCATCTTTAGAGAATTTTACTGAGTAACCAGTGTCACAAAAATGAGAAACTGATAATAAATTAAACTTTAAACCTTCTACATATGATACATCATGTACCTGAATGTCACCATTTTTAAGGGTGTCATATCCTTTTGTGTTACCGTGCGCGTTATCACCAAAGAAGACTTTTGGACCTTTCTTTTCTGTATAGTTAGTCAGCAGGGCTTTGGTTCCAGTCATGTGTGTTGAGCATCCACTATCTATGTACCAAGTCTCTCTTGCTTGACCTCCTCATCTGTATAGGTCCCTCCTTTCCTCATTTTCACCTATGGCAATCATAGCTAGATCATCTGAATCATTTGAGAAGATTTGACAGTCTGGTGATGAAGGAAGGTCATCACTTTGATATTCAGATTCTTCAGTCACCATTGCTTGTTTATCTGAATTTCTTCTGTCTCTTCTTGGCTTTCTTTCTTCTTTGTCTTCTAAATTTAGCTCTGGACATTCATAGACATAATGTCCTGGTTTATGACAATTGAAGCATGATCCAGGTTTCTGATTTGAATTGCTTCTTCTTGGAGGAGTGGCATCTCTTCTTCTAGAACCTCGGCTGTCAGATGACTCCACATCCCTTCTAGGATTCCTTTCTGGTGTTCTTTCTCTTGATTCTCTAGAAGATGAACCAGCTCTCCTATCTTTATAATTCTTGAAGAATTTTCTACATTTGTTATTGAGAGTGTTCATCCTTTCGAATCTCTTGATCATAAGGGCCATTTGCTCTTTCAGACTCATATCCGATCCTTCAAAGTCTTCTGTTTTGAGAGAGGTCTTGCCAGATGAGGTACTTGCAGCCTTTGTATTTGCTGCCTTGAAAGCCACAGTCTTGAAGGTAGATGGGGTTGCAGTTGGCTCATCACTTTCTGAGTTTTCTTCTTTTTCAAGATCATATTCATGAGCTTTTAGATTCTGAAATAGAGTTTGAGCAGACCACTTTTTGATATCTTGTGTATCCTTGATGATGGTCTTCTTGAGTCTCCATTTCTTGGTTAGAGAGTCTAAGATCTTCAAGTTTTTCTCTCTATTTGTGTATTTCTTGCCTAGAGATTCAATCTCATTTATGATCTTGGTAAATCTATTGTCTAGCTGATCAATAGACTCTTCTGGTTGCATCTTGAAGTGTTCAAACTTCTTGACGGCTGTTGACAGTTTGCTTTCCTTGATCAGCTCAGTTCCTTCATAGAGAAGTGCCAATGCATCCCACATGTCTTTAGCTGTCTCACAGTGGATTACTTTTGCAATGTGCTCATTTGGAAGAGTTTGCATGATGTAATCTTGAGCAATGTTGTCAAGATTTGATTGCTTCATCTCTTCTGGTGTGAGATCCTTCATAGGCTTGCGGACAAGTTCTCCAACTGGAACTTCTGGATCACCATTTGCAGTGTTGACTGTCGTGATTGTGATTGGGCCTTCTGTGATCACTGACCACATCTTGTAGTGAAGTGATGTGAGATTCTTCCTCATCCTTATCTTCCAGTAATCATAATCCTCCACTGAAAACTTAGGCAACTTACGCATGTTAGCACTCATGTTGTATGTGTTTTCAAAAACAAGTTTTTCAAAAGATAGATTTGTTCAAGAGGACTACAGAAAGACTCCCTCAAGTCTTCTGATAATCTAGAGACAGTAGTCCGTTAGAACCACTACTCTGATACCACTTGTTGGTCCCTGAACGAATAGTGAATGGGATTAAAGTCTAGAGGGGAGGGGTGAATAGACTTTAAAACTTTTTCAATTAAAGAGTTGAGAACCTCTTCTGATTTCTATGTCAGCTGGACTACAAGTCTGCTGGTCCAGATGACTATAGTGATCTGATGAAGAGATTAAATGCGGAAGTGAGTAGGCTTGTTTATTTAGACTCGTTCTTGAGTTCTTTTAAAGATACTAACTTGTTTATTTAATGAAAACCTCAGCCTTAAGTAAAGATGCTTTGAATACACAGTATGCAGTATAAAGATATAAGGAAAAGATAATAAAGTAACGTGCATAAAAGTAAAAGACACCAGATTTATAGTGGTTCGGATATACGTTCCTACGTCCACTCTCACGTCCTAACGTGATGTTTAATCCCTTTAATTTACCAAAAATTACAGGGGCTTGTCCTTTATAGTCCCAAGGGTAGGACTTTGAGATCTGAGCAGTCCTAACTGCTACTGTCTCCACAAGTGATTGTAAGCACTTGCACTTTGCAGGGGTTCAAAAACGTAACCTTATGGTGAGGGTTTTGGGGTTTTTGAATGTATCCAACTAATGGTTCAAGCTTATAAATTGCTTAACCACTATGCCTAAATCAATGGATATACAATATGAATAGGATTCTCGTTCTTTGGTTCGATAGAAATCACTTAAGAGCTAGAGGTGTTCTAAGAATTTCTGGGCTCTTGGAGAACTCTCAATACAATGTGGCTTTATGCTTGCTTGCTTGTTTAGCTTGTTAAATTCTCTCGTTGTGACTTCTTGTCTTGTGATTTCTCATCCTCTTGTATTTATAGTGGTGATTGCTGCATCTAGTCGTTGGAGTTAACTAGTCGTTGGGGCAATCTTTCCATATTGGCTTGATTCCTTGATTCCAGCCGCTTGATTGCTTCAATCCTGGGATCATGTCAATCTTCTAAGTAAGGTAAGTCTTCATTTGAATTGCAAGATGACTTTTGGGAATCAGCCGAGTCCTAGACGAGCACATAGTCTTTTGATCTTTACTCATAGTCTTCTGACTACTCGTCTAGCCTTATGTCTTCTGATATCAGTCGAGTAATACTCTTCTGATCTGGCAATTCTTTGTGCTGCTTTAGGCCATCTTCAATCTTGGACTCCATCAGATAAGTAAGTATACAAGCACCTTACTTAACTGGTCTTCAAGGATCTCATAGTCTCCATGCCTTCTACTCTTCTCATCTTGAGGTTGTGCATGTAAGTCAGGGTTGTGCTAATCAGCTGATATCAATACAGTTGATCACACAAGACTAGTCTAAGTTGTTCTATACAAAGTCAGCTGATCCTATTACATTTATAAACTCTAAGTGTTTTGGCCATCAAAACTATTCTAACATCAAGTGGGGCTTAGGGTGAATTTATATCCCAACAACTCTTGTATCTCATATCCAGCAGACCTGACATCACCTTTGCAGTATGTGTATGTGCAAGGTTCCAAGCTAATCCAAAGAAGAGTCATCTAGAATCTGCAAAGAGGATATTAAGATATCTCATAGGCACTGAGAATGTAGACCTTTGGTATCCATCAAATGACAACATAGAGCTCACTGGATATTCAGATGCTGACTATGGAGGATGTAGAATTGATAGAAAGTCCACTTCTGGAACATGCCAATTCTTGGGAAGCAAGCTCATCTCTTGGTTCTCAAAGCACTGTGGCAACTTCAACCACTGAAGTTGAATATGTTGTAGCTGGAAGTTGTTGTGCTCAAATCTTATGGCTAAGACAACAACTAAAAGACTACAATGTCAACTCCCCTGAAGTGCCAATATTTTGTGACAACAACAGTGCAATTGCAATCTCACAGAATCTAGTATTTTACACAAGATGCATGCATGTGGATATCAAGCATCACTTCATAAGGGATCATGTGGAGAAGAAGGACATCAAATTCGTGAAAATCCACACAGATCCTCAAAAAGCTGAAATACTAACCAAACCTCTAGCTGAAGCAAGATTAATTGAGCTTTCAGCAGAGTTGGGACTTCTTGATCCAGGGAAGATGGCTAGTTAAGCTCACTGGAGTTCAACACTCAAGGGGGAACATGAAATGGTTTTCAGCAGACTTGTGTAAGTAACATCTCTGACAGAATTAAAGGTTGTCTTATTTCAGAGGAGTTAAAAAAAGTTGGGCAGGCCAATTTATTGTTCTGGGCCCACTTCAGGTGTTTTGGGTCAAAGTAGTTGTCCATGTGGGGCCAGATAAGCTTAAATAACTATCACATACAAAATCTAGGGATGATAAGCACCTATTTTGGGTAATCAATGCCTATTTTGATGGCTGTCTCATTCCTCTTCAAGCCATCACATTTACAAATATTTAATTTGTCCCCAACCCAAAAAGCCCTTTTCGAGCATTTAATGCAAAAGATTTAATTCTTGTTTGCATTAACCATTTTGCCCACAATCTACCTTGATAACTCCCACAAGCCTTAAAAAACCTTAACTTCTTATCTCACAATTTGATAAAACTATTTTATGGGTTTTAATTCAAATCTGAACCGTTGGATCAAAGGATGACCAACTCCCCTGAATCAATCCGGGCCATCCATTTTTTATTTCCCAAAGTATCAACCTTTGAATTTTTTTAAGACTCACCAACTCAATGACATACATTCCTTTTGGAATATTCACAAGTCTTAAGAAGCCCTAATCCAATTCATTCTCTTCTACGCACTTTGCGATTCCTAAACCCTAACCAAAATCTTCAAACACTCTCAAGCTTTCTTCAATCATCAATGGCACCCAAGGTTCAACAACACAAGATTGTCAACTTTTCTAATGAAAGGTTAGACCTTGATTTCTCCTATCTGAGCCACAAAAACAACCTCACCTTTGAGCCCATAATATCCTTTGAGAGTGAACTTCCAGAGGTTACTCGAACCTTGAGGTGGTTGAGAAGAGCTGGCCTTCAAAAGTTTATGGAAACCAGGCCCAGATTATGCTTAGAACAGTATATGGCTGAGTTCTTTGCATTTCTTAAGTGGAAGGGGAAAGCCACTGGAGGAGAAGTTCATACTAGGCTTACCTATGCAGATGAAGATCAAGAGGAGGAAACTGCTCATCCCTTCATCTTCTCTGAAGAAGATTTGGAAGCTGCTTTTGGATTGCCTTCAGAAGGAAGGAATCCAAAAAACTATGGAGCAGGGCTTGAACAAGAAATTGCCAATGAATGGCTCATTACACCAGTACCTCTCATTTCTGCTCAAAACAAGAACACTTTGAAACCTGTGTTTCAAACCTTATTTGAGGTGGTTACTAAGAGTATTCTTAATAACACTGGAAGTCTAGAGCAAGTAAGCCTGCCAAAGATCAGAATCATGGCTGCAGTAGTTGATGCAAGTGATAAAGGCATCAAGTTCAACTAGAGAGATTTCATCATGGGTGAAATGATGAAGGAGAAGGTTAAATTCAAAGTGAAAGCACACTTCAAAGTGGTAGTGGAAAGCAAGCTGAGATATTGCACAAGGGCAAGTCTCCTGATAGAAAGGTTCTCCCACTACTCACAAATGCAAACCTTTGCCAAGATCCTTTTCAAAAAGCTGTCTAAAGAGACTGAAAAGAGAAAGATGATGTTGGCCAAACCTGCTGAGGAGGAAGAGCAGAAGCCAAAGATTAAACCGAGGTGAGATTTCACATAGTCCCTCCTTCTTCACCGTTAAAACATCTTTTCCGGCAACCTGGCGGCGGCCGGCGGTTAACCACTGGACCACCATGACTCGCCGCCACCCCAGATCCCGGTATTGGTGTGCCGGCGTTCACTTCCGTTTACACGCAGAACTGCACAAAGAACCATGGCTACGATAATTCTGCCCGCACGAAGAAACACCATAGCTGGGATAATTCAGATCGGCCTCAGCCTCCATACGCCCAGATTGACGCGGCCGTGCTTTCGTCGCACATCGCCGCCCAAATCGAGGCCTCGCTGCCTCGTTTCCTCCAACCGCCGGCAATGGATTATGCGGGCATGGCTCCGGCGGCCCCCGCTCCAGTCGGAAACGACATCAACGCACCTCCCCATCGAGATGCCAGTCCCTCCGGCGGCTTCCCGAACATCCCGACGACCGGCGTTTCAGTTGGAAGCTCCGTCAACCTTGCCGGCGACTGTGACTCGACGGGGCCTGCGGTTTCAGCGGCGCTTCACACAACTAGCCCTAATGGGCCCTGCAATGGGCTAGGGTTTCCCTACCCGGATGTGCACCCACATACTCGATTATTACACCCCACAGACTTTACACACCCCCAATTTCACTCAAAATACCCAGATGCGCACCCACTGCATTACTCCATGCACCCAGAAGCGCACCCACAGTTTACATCGATACACCCACCCACTACTCAAGCAGCCCCGACTTTGTCTCGAGCACCACTATAGCACGAGGCTCCCCCTATTGTTGCCGCCAATTGACAGCTTGACACGTCTACAACCGGCTTAGGCAATCCCTGTCTACCCAGCCCACAGGGTACGTCTCTATACTCTGATTCTGATTTTCCCGCTCTACCGGAACATATTACTGCTGCTCTCCCAACTCCACAGGTTCCATTCCAGCAAGCTAGGCATACTTTCGCCTCGGTTGCTGGCTCCACCGCGGCTCCGACTGCTAGATCCGGCATCCCTGAATCGATGAAGCCGGTTCGCAATGGGGATTTCTATGTGCTTAATATTGATGAGGATGTCTATCAGAGGGGGGTGGCTGCTTGTGCTCACTCTCTTATTGGTCGGGTTACTATTCAGTCTGGGGACAGATCGTTTGATCACGTGCGTCTTCAGTCCACATTGAGCAGTTTATGGGGTCTGTCTTCGGGCCTCAATGTGGTTTCATTGAGTAAAGGCTACTTTAACATCAGTATTAACTTTGAAATGGATAGGGACCGTATTTTCAAACGACGCTCGTGGTAGCTGAACCTAGGAGTTATTCACCTTCAGAGATGGGTACCAGACTTCAACCCGAACAATATACGTTCCAGCATGGCTCAAGTTTGGGTTATGCTGGCTGACCTTCCTATGGAATACTGGGATCCGATTGCTTTGGAGGCATTGGCTTCATCTTTGGGTACCTTGATCAAGATCGATGACAGAACTCTGAAGCGTGACATGGGGCATTATGCCCGCCTACTTATTGAGATTGACATGCACAAGGCCATTCAAGACCGTATTATGTACCAGCGTGCAGGTCATAGCTCGTTTGCTGCGGTCTTCTACGAGAAGCTTCCAGAGTTTTGCACACATTGCCACATCATTGGACACTCTCTGGCTGTTTGTAGGAAATCGATGCGAGAGGGACAGGGTCGTCAGGACCGTGAGGGACAGGGTCACCAGGACCAGAAGGATCAAGATCATCAGGGCCAGCGGAGGAGGAGAAGTCGTCGTCGTACTCGATCCCAAGGTCGTCAGGACCAGAGGACGAGAGGTCATCGTCGTACTCGATCTCGCCGCCGCCACGGCCCTCTTTCCCCTACAGGCACTACTGACCCCACTTCAGCTCTAGTTACCACTACCTCGCCTCCGGAGGCCTACTTGGAAGGGGAGGCCCACTCGGGAGAGGAGGACCATGCAACAGAGGATCAACAGGATCCGGCTACGGGGAACACCTACTCAGTTCCATTGGACAACGCTTTTGGGTCGCTCTCAGAGGAGAACTTAGACGCGGCGGTGTTGGAGGATGCTTTACTGAAGGAAGGGGTCACCCGAACCCTACTAGGGCATCGACCTCCACATATCAGCCTCTCACAGAGAAGGCTCCATCTTTGGTCGTGGCAGCTCGGAAGGCCACCAATAGAGTGAAGGGTTCCACCACCACTAGGGTGCTTTTCCAGCCGAAGCGTACTATTAAGAAGACTCGTGAGCCTTTCACACAACTCCGGGAACGAGCCACTCAGGACATCACAAATTCTAAGGTTTCTCACCTAGATGAGCTGAACAAAGGACGAAGTGCTCCAGATTATGACTCTCTTAGGTATACAGCCAATGCGTCATTTATGGTGGACAACTCTAGTCTAACAGAGCTAGCAGGTGTTAGCCAACACACCAGGCGTTGGTCAGGGAAGGGTCCGCCTCAGCAGCCGCCGGATGGTTCAGCTGACTCTAGTACTTCAGAGTTTATACAGGTGTCCCTTCACGATCGTTGGTCGGATATGCTGGATGACACGGATTGAGGGTGTTTCAAGGAACACTTATATTTGTCATACTTTCAGTATTATACTTTAGACTTTGTCATTTAGAGGAGTGTACCTTTTCCCTTGACCTCGGGTTTTGTCCCTAAGTATAGTTTTCCCAGGCAAGGTTTTAACGGCACTCCGACCTCTGGCTCAACTTGTGAGCTTATGGTTTTAGTTTCTCTCTTTCTTTTTCTTTTATATTCCATACCTTTTTATTGGCCAAAGATTAAACCAAGAAGGAAGGCAAGGGTGGTAAAGACAAGGAGAATGGCTCAGATCATTTCTGAGGAAGATACAGACACTTCAGTAGAGTTGGAGAAAGTTGCTGAAGAAGGTGTAAACGTGCCATCTGACTCAAAAGTGTTAAGGGAAAAGTTCCCTATGATAGTTAAGAAAAGCAAGAAGGCATTTGCCTCAAAGAAAAGGGACAGGGAAGATGTCCAGGATGAAAGTGGCAGCTCAAGGCCAAACAAGAGGAGGGTGAAAACTTCTGCAAAAATGCAGAGTTTGAAGGAGGAGGAGACCTTGAGGAAAGTGCTCAAGGAAAGTAGAGCAGAAAGCAGGTCAGGATCAAAATCCAGGTCCAAGGCCAACTCTCCTAAGTCCAGAACCCCTCTATCCAAGATTCCTGAAACCCAACCTTTTGAGCCCAACTCTCCTGATACCCACAAAACCCCTAAAAACCAACCAATCATTCCCTTAGATCTTACAAAGAGATATTCTCCTAAGGGAACAGCCCTAAGAGTTTCTATATACATCTTAGTTGATATTGCAGTAGATGAATCAAGGTTACAATCACCTTTGGATACAGACCTACTTACTTACTCAAGATTTCTTGAGGCTGCAATGATGGAACCAACACCCCTATCTAAAATCCCTTCAGGAACATTGCTCTCAAAAGCACCTGAATCAAACCTTTCAGAGCCCAATGTCCCTGGACCAAATCCAGAAACCAACTCTCCTGAACATATTGCCAACTCTCCTATAACCCAAAGTCCCCATTCAGATGGTGATGAGGAGGAGTATACCTATGAAAGTATGCCTGGAGGAGTAGCAAAGGCTAATGTGGACAACTTATATCCCAACTTGTCTGAATTTCCAAGGCTGCAAAAATAATTCCATGATCTAAGAGCCTTAGTGGAGGTCCAGGATAAGACAACCATGGAGATTGCTCAAATTATACAAGACAAGGGAGCAAGCTGGTGGCAGATTGAGGAAAACAAACTTCTACACTTTGCTGGTGTTCAGAAGACAAGATTCCTGATAGAAGAAACTATTTTTTCCAAGTTGGTGGAACAAAAGGTTGCTGAAGAGAAAGCTAGAATTGCCCAATGGATCAAACGCCCTGATAGCACAAACCCCAACCCCTGGTCCTCAAAAGAGTCGGGTACATTACTTGACTTATGAAGGTGTAAAGGACTCTGAATCTTCAGAGGTGTTGACTAGTGCTAGTAACACAGTCAAAGATGCATCAGCCCAAGATGGTTCAATTGAGCCTAAGGCAAAGCTGAATGATGTTGAGACTTCCATTGGAGAAGCTAGCTTGGTTAAAACCTCATCAGTGTCAAGACTTTTGGACACTGACCAACTTTTATCCATTTAGGATGACTCAGTGGCCTTGGTATGCCCAAGCACTGTGATCTCCCAACAAATGCTCTCTATGGATCCTTTTGAGGATGTAGAGAAGTCAGGTTTAGGATCTGGTGGAGTTGAAAAGTAAAATAGTACTGAAAAACCAGAGGGAGATGAGGATGATAGTGAGGTAGAAATCACTAAGTTTGTGAGTGCACCAAACAAAGAGGGTGGGGAAGGTATAAGTGAGGAGGGTCAGGTTATTCTTGAAGTCAAATCTGAACTTCAAGAAACCCTTGATGAAAGGAGGCCTGATCTTCATGAATGTGAGATTAACCTTGATGAAAGAGAAAAGAAAATAGTTGAAAATGAGGAGAAAGCTGTTGATGAGTCAGAGCTTTGTGAAAAAGATTTTGAGGGTGTTAAGGGTGATTTTGCTAACAAATTTTTCTTTGCAGATATTGCAGGCATTACTCTTGATCAAATTTTTACTGCAGATGAGTTCACAGATGCTCCTATCCAAGCTGATGATAAGTTATCCACACTCAATCTTGCCAATGCTGCATTGGAAGTTAAATCAACAAAGTTGGACACTTTGGCTCAACAAGTGGGAAAAGCTCATACACATACTTCAGAAGCCTTGGATGAGCAAGGAAGGACTTTGGCCTTAGTAGAAATGAGGTTAACAGGCTCTGAGGATGTGGTGTTGCCCACTATTGGTCCCTGAACGAGTAGTGAATGGGATTAAAGTCTAGAGGGGAGGGGTGAATAGACTTTAAAACTTTTTCAAAGGAGTTTGGAATCTCTTCTGATTTCTATGTCAGCTGGACTACAAGTCTGCTGGTCCAGATGACTATAGTAATCTGATGAGGAGATTAAATGCGGAAGTGAGTAGGCCTGTTTTTTTAGACTCGTTCTTGAGTTCTTTTGAAAATACCAATTTGTTTACTTAATGAAATACTCAGCTGATGCTGGTTTGAAGATTATGGCCTTGTTTGAAGATATTTGAAAACACAATATGCACTATATAAATATATGAATGAGCAATAAGATAAAGTGCAGAATGTAAAAGACACCGGATTTATAGTGGTTCGGATATACATTCCTACGTCCACTCTCACGTCCTAACGTGATGTTTAATCCCTTTAATTTACCAAAAATTACAAGGGCTTGTCCTTTATATTCCCAAGGGTAGGACTTTGAGATCTGAGCAGTCCTAACTACTACGGTCTCCACAAGTGATTGGAAGCACTTGCACTTTACAGGGGTTTCAAAAACTTAACCTTATGGTGGGGGGTTTTGGGGTTTTTGAATGTATCCAACTAATGGTTCAAGCTTATAAATTGCTTAACCACTATGCCTAAATCAATGAATATACAATATGAGTAGGATTCAGGTTCTTTGATTGGATGGGAAATCACTTAAGAGCTAGAAGGTGTTCTAATGATTTCTGGGCTCTTGGAGAACCCTCAACAGAATGAGGCTTTTTGCTTGCTTGCTTGATTAGCTTTTGTGAATTCTCTCGTGGTGATTTCGTGTGTTTGTGATTCCTCACCCTCTTGTATTTATAAGGATGATTGCTGCAACTAGCCGTTGGGCAATCTTTCCATGTTTGGTTGATTCCTTGATTCCAGCCGCTTGATTGCTTCAATTCTGGGATCATGCCAATCTTCTAAGTATGGTAAGTCTTCATTTGAAATGCAAGATGACTTGGGGAATCAGTCGAGTCCTGGACGAGCTTCTAGTCTTCTGATCTTCACTACTAGTCTTCTGGCTACTCGTCTGGCCTTATGTCTTCTGACTTCTGATATCAGAAGAGTAACACTCTTCTGATCTGGTAATTCTTTGTGTTGTTTTTAGGCCTTCTTCAACTTGGACTCCATCAGATAAGTAGGTATACAACCACCTTACTTATCTGATCTTCAAGGATCTTCTAGTCTTCATGCTTTCAACTCTTCTCATCTTGAGGTTGTGCATGTAAGCCAATACTGTCCTGATCAGCTTTGATCAATACAGCTGATCACACAAGACTAGTCTAAGTTGTTCTATACAAAGTCAGCTGATCCTATTACATTTATAAACTCTAAGTGTTTTGGCCATCAAAACTATTCTAACATCAATTGGGCCTTAGGGTGAATTTATATCGCAACAATTTCCCCCTTTTTGATGAAGCCAAAGTATACTTGATAAATGCTCTTAATAAATAAGATAAGAATTTATAAAATACTTAAAAATGAAGTTTCTGATGAAGACAATGAGAGTTTGTCTTGTAAGAAAAAAGAACTGATACTTGAATAACATATATGAGCTTTTACAGATTACAAATGTTAGTTTCTTTGAAATTCTAAAGTAGTCTTCATCAGGTCTTCTCTTCTTCAGATGCGGAATGCAAGGTACAGACGAACTCGGACATCTTCCATGTGTTGCAAGTCTGTAACATTTTCTTCTTTGTAGATCTTCTCCAGGATGCGCTTGACTTCTATCATGTCTGTGCTTCCAGATCCCAGAGTAGGTGCATCCCATTTAGGTTCTTCAGGAGTTAGGATTCTGCAGTCGAGCTCCCTGGCTGTCTTGACTATTTCTGTCCAGAACTCTTGATCTTCAAAATTCATGAACTGATTGAACTGAAGAAATTCATCTTCATATGTAGAGAGCGGGCCAAATTTTCTCACTATGTGGTGTTGGGCTTGCCACTTCTTCTTCAGAGGATACCATCTTGGTAGCTCATCTTAAAGAGCCAACAAATCCACATATGTGTTGTTAGTTACCAGGGCACTTTCTTCCTTCTCTTTGTCTTTAAGTGCTTTCCTGAGTTTGGCCACTTTCCTATCAAACTTGGCTTTGACTGCCTTCGCATCATTTAGCTTCTTTTGCTTAAGCTCTTGAGCTTCAAGCATCTTCCTCTTCTTCAGTTCTAAAGCCTCTTTATCTTCTGCAGTAGGCTCTGCTGGAACTGATGTTTTCTCATCTGCCTTTGCTTGCTCATCTGCCTTTCTCTTCCTTGTCATCCTCTTTTCAGAAACTTGTTCTATAGGGGCAGTGAGTTTGGCTTGAGCTGCAGGGGCAGTGAGCTTTAGACTTTCGGCTGGGCCTTGGGTTTCTTCATGAACAGCTTCATTGCCTTGTCTGTTCTTGATTTTGCTTTTCAAACCTCCCAAGGTTTCATTCAGATCATCTTGTGCTACTACCAGTTCAGCTTGCTGAGCAGTAGACTACTCCTGAGCTTTTATCAATACATCTTCCCCCTTTTTGGCTTCAGCAAGAGCAGCCGCAAAAGGCTTCATGGCATTCAGAATTTCCACATGTAGAGTTTGCTTGAGGGCCATGGCATTGACCTTGCTGACATGAGATAGATGGGAGATGTTGTGCTCTAGGACTTGATCATAAGATGATGAAGAAGAGGCAGCTTCGAGTTTAGCTGTAAGGGCTTCTAGTTTGGCTGCTGTTTCTTTCAGCTGAGTCTACAATTTCTCATTTTCCTCAGCAGCTGATTTAAGGAGAGTTTGGCCTTCAGTGGCTCTTGCTTCAGCATCATTGAGCCTGCTTTTGTAGGTGGTCTCCAGGCGAGTTATCTCATTTGCATAGAGATCAGCAAACATCTTGGTTCGGTCCACTGATTTCTTCATCTCAGAGTAAAGATACTCTTCCAGCTGATTGTGAAGTTCCTCACCAAACTTGTCATCTATGTCATGGATCTGATCGGTGAGACGAGTCCTCTGCTCGTGTATAGCCTTTTCAACATATCTAGCCAGCTTCATGCCTAGTCCTCTGTCGAAGTGTGTGTCTATTGCTTCTTTGACTTGAGCACACACATCTGCTCGAATATCAATAGATGAGGTAGAGGGAGAGGCAGTACCTTGAGTTACCTGAGGGGGTATTGGAGTGGTAGTTGGATTGTAGACAACTAGAGCCATGCCTTTTTCTTCTGCAGTCAAATGGCCTTCCTCCAGAAAGTTTGTTGTTACATCAACCAGACGAGCAAACAATCGTCCTTTCCTCAGCGTAGGTTGGTAGATGAAATGATCGAGTTCATTTTTTGGAAAGAAATGAGATGGGACAGATAGCACCTCTCTTTCCTTTTCTTCTGTCTCAGCTGGTTCAGCTGAGTCATCTCCAGAAGCTTCGACGACTACAAGCTGATCTGTAGTGTCTTCTGGTACAGAGGGTTCCTCAGATGGGACCCCTAAAATCCTTTTGCACACCTTAGTGAGGGCCTCTGTTGGTAACAACTCAGTAAATGACTGGACTTGAGCAACCTCTTTCTGCTCCATTTCCCAGTCGAGGAAGTTAGCTTTTCCTCCCATTCCTTCCATGACTTCAATGAGGTCATCTACCTCATCTCTTCTAAGTTCAATCCAAGTACATATTCTCAGAACTTGCTCAAATTGGATTGACTCCTCATCAACTCCAGGAACAGTGGTCTTCAGCAGGTTGGCTATCTTCATTCTCATGATCTTTTCTCTAGTGCACATTGGGTAGTGCACCATTCTGAACTGGGGTTGAGAGTGAGAAGATTCTGCTGGTGCCAGGTCTTCTGGTGCAGAAGAGATAGGGATGATAGGAGTTTGAGTGGATGGTGTAATAACCCAAAACCCAAAATCAAGATTTAAAGATCATCCCAAAAATGATTAAATAAAACTTATTGTGATAAGAATATTTTGCGTGAAGATTTGAATTTTGCAGGTGACAGACGAGCATTCTGAGCCAGAGGCACTACTAGCACATTAAATAAAGGTTAATACTAAGGTTAAATAAATAAAATTAATTGAAGGCAAGACTTATAAAGTTTAATAAATGTGACATTTTAAAACCTCGAATATTTTAGCATATATCGCATAATAAATTAATTGCTTGGAAGCGAAAAACCGAACATTAAAATACCGAAACCCAACAACGAATATTATATAGCACCTAACCACATTTGGTCTGCCAAATTTGGGCCCAAACACATATAATTTTTTTCACCTAAAGCCCATTGGACAAAGATTACATTTCCTACTAATTCATGTACCAAGTTGCAAATACCCCATTCTTGCTCCCCAAGACATTCTTGCTCCCCAAGTCTTCTTTCTCCCCAAGATACCCCAAGGCTTGCCCTCCACACTTCTCCACCCTATTTAAAGGTCCATCCTCCCCCTCTCCATACCACAACTTCATTTCACAATGTCCTAGCTAGTAAGAGTGGTAGAGAAGAAAATAGAGAAATCCACCACCACCATCACTTAGAAGGAATTCTTCCTCCAAATCCCTTTAGGAAATCCTCATAATATTAGTTTAGAAGCTGAATCAAAGCCTGGAAAAGGGCAAAGTACTTTAGAGCTTCAAACAACCCCCAAAATCTAAGAAGGTATGCAAACAACTCTAGTTTTTGTGAATTTGAAGAACTTTGATGATACATGCATGATCTTGTCCCAATAAATATGTTTTCATGTGTCTATAAACCCATCCATATGTTAATATTGTTGTCCCATCATCTATAAGTGTTAATCTTAGGTTGAAGTAGGATCTATGGTGTAAAAATGAACTTTGATAGTGATAAGGTTGAAATCGTGTACTTTCTGGACTGTCTGTTTGACGAGGTATTTTTCATATTTTTTAGTTGTCTAAAATTTGTGTAAATATTTGGTAATGTCCTGTTTGAAGTCTAAAATAACATACCCAAAAATTGTAACACTTTGTTCAGCCATTTAAGAGAAACAATTCCTTAAAATATATGTGTTTGGTGCTGAGTTAAAACATAAGTAGCCAGGTAATATCCCCTTTAAGCCCTTTATATTAGTCTATAATTCGTGTAAATATTTACAGATGCTCCTAATACAGTTTTGTAAAACATAATAAAAAATTTTAGTGTTTTGTTCATTATTTTGGGAGAAATAAATTATGGAAATTTATATGTACAAAACAGGGCTGTAGTAACAACAGTAAGTTCAACAATTTATTTACCCATGTTTTAATTTTCCATAAATCATAATAAAATTCATGAATACTAATATTACAGTATAGTTTGAGATATAAAAGTTTGGGAATTTTATATTGACCCGTTTGAGAGAAATAAATCAAATAACTAGAACCTTTACAGTTTTGCAAAAAATGGGAAAAACCATCTTGAGTTACCAATTCACCCACTTTTCATAAGTATCAAATTTAGGATTTCGGATGAATTGTAACCCTTATAAATTTTAGTGTGACATATGTGACATTTATGAATTTTACAAATGTGAAAGTATTTTATTTAAGTTATACACGAAAATAAGTCGTTTTGTCAAATAAAATGACGAATTATGCAAACTTTCAAGAAATGTATTTTATGCATGTTGTGTGAATTATGTGAATACCATTTCATTTAGAACTACATGACTAGATTATGTGCTTCGATGTTATAATTTGTCAAGATGATTGAATGACCAAAGAAAACGTCAATATGTAACACGAATGATTTTATAAATTAAGGCATACTTTAAGAATTGATTTTTGAAATGCAAAGAGACTTGAAATGGAAGTGAAGCCGAAAACACTTAAACACCTTACACGAAATTAACTAAAGACTAAGATGAGAAAAGATTATGAAAACACATGATACAAAAATGGCATAACTCTATGTAAAGAGAGCAAAAGGGCTCTATATGTAAAGCTGGTGAAGGTTGGAAAAGGGACCCGGACGTTGTAGTCGCTACACGTGCCCCCTATATGCTAAAGGGATCCGGACGTGGTAGTCGTTACACGTGCCCCCCATATGTTAAAGGGATCCGGATGTGGTAGAGTCGCTACCGGTGCCCCCCATATAAAAGAGCTAAGACTCTACCAAAGAGTCATTTAACGCAAGAACTTAAAGGAACGATACACTAATGAAAGACTGAAACATGGGGAAGGGTAAAAGATTTTAAATTTTAGAATTATACCAATCTGTATAACAGCGTACATGTTATCCACTGAGATTTATCTCACGCCCCAAATCTTTAACATTTTAAGGTCATGACATGGAGGCCCCGGAGCTGCCGTAGACACGAAGACCCCTTATATATATGATATATATAACTACCTAATGATAATATTAATGGACATATTTAACTTTCAAGTTGTTGCACCTTTGAATTTACTACTACATCCATCGAGAGTTGTACTCGAGACTCATCGGTGATGCTTTTGCTAAAATAACTTAAGGTTATAACTATGAAACGTGTGAACTTATGTTATATTATGGAACTTAATGTATTAAATGATTTTCCGCTGCGATATTTTAATCTTATGCTTACCTTTTAATTATTTTTCAAGAAATTTTTAGGCTCAGTTTTCAGGTCACTAAGTAATGACTCGGGTTTTGGAGAGTCAAACCTCGGATGTTGACTTTCCGAAAACCGGGGCGTTACAGGTGGTATCAGAGCCCCGGTTCAAACCTTTGGACCAAATGATTTACATTCCTTAACAAAATTTTTAAGAAAAGAAAACGTCTTCACTTTAAATTTTTCCAAGTTTTGAGAAATGTGTATACCTATTATTTGTATTTTATAAGTGATAAGAATCACATCTTTTATGAAATAATAAAGAATATGAAATGACTTTCAAAGATATTACTAGTGGGGAAATGTGTCTGCAGCAGCGAGCCGGAAAAGCCTCCAGGTATGTAATATATAAAAGATTTAAATTCTTACGAAGAAATGAACCAATGAGAAATCTCAAACCTAACTATGAAAAGACACCTATCTATGCAAAAAGAGGAATGAAAACACCCATACAAATAATTACTCGATTATTTTGATACAAGCATGTTTGCGAACAGCGTAATTGATTCATTATAATGTGAGTAAAATGCATAACAAGTGTCTTAGTCCAGGATTATATATTATTATTATTTTATTTCTTTTCTAGTGGTTGTTTCTAGATTTATTTTGTTTGGGGAGGTATGGATAGAACACTATGACTTGTAGACTCGAATGCAGAAATTGTTGTACGCTTGAGGAGTAGAATTCCTCTAAAGTGGTTACCCCACACCTAAGCCATTTATGATGAATTTTGGAATGTTGACACACCCTTAGGTGAGAAAATTAGTTTGGTTAACTTAGTCATGCCTTGCCGCTAGAGCCGATTTCCGCACGGACTCTAAGCTTTAGAATCAAGCCTATATATATATATATATATATATATATATATATTGTTTAATTTCAAACCGTATTATTTTATTGAGGGAAATCCGCCCCATATGTTTTGAGACTTCGTTCTCCCTATATATTTATATGTATGCATCCCGTGTAATGCTGGTTGTATTATTCTATCCGTTTATTTTTACCTGGTATTTACAACCTGTGTTATTGGTTCTCTAACGTGTAACTATCGTAGCCCGACAACCGTGCTGTTGATCATGACAGTATGTTCCGGTTTACCGTGCGCTCTATTACACGATTGATACTAGTGCCTTGTTGTTTAAATGTTAGGTTCTTACCTTTTGAATTTCATCATAACTATATGCAGTAACATATTTTCTTTCTTTCCCCGACCTCTCATAGGATACCTCCATGTAGTTATGTGTGAAGTTTTAAGTGTGAGTATTCCATCTAGGGATAGGATAAACATTCGGTATCAAGTCAAATGAGTAAGTATAGAACTAGATAGACGGGAATTAGAATCCAACCACCACTCCCTAAAAAAAATGAGAGAATCCGACATAATTTTGGTAATAGATTAGTTGAACAAGGACAAAGCAACCATAAGATGTTCAGAAGAAGAGATAGACTTCGAAGGAAGGATTAAAACGGTACGAGACCGCCGGAAATCATATGCTGATATTAGGAGAATAGATTTACACTTTGAAGTCGGCGAGAAGGTATTTCTTAGAGTCGCGCTGATAAAAGGGCTATTTCGATTTGGAAAAAGAGGGAAGCTGAAGCCCCGCTACATAGGACCATTCGATAGTTTGGGTAAAGTTGGAGATATGGCCTACCGTTTAGCTTTACTACCAGAGTTAGCTCAAGTGCACAATGTGTTTCGTGTGTCCACGATCAGGAAATATATTAGTGACTTAGATCGCATCGTTAGGATTTAGAATTAAGTCGAGATCTAACCTATGAGGAAGTGTTTATGACAATCTTGGGAAGAAAGATTCACATTTTAAGAAATCGAGAGATTCCTTTAGTCCTAGTACAGTGGAGTAGACATGGAAAATAAGAAGCCACTTGAAAAATAGAAGACGAGATCTTAGCGAAGTACCCTAGTTGTCTTTAGAATACGAGTAAGTGAATTTCGGGGTCGAAATTCTTTTTAAAGTGGGTAGGATGTAATAACCCAAAACCAAAAATCAAGATTTAAAGATCATCCCAAAAATTATTAAATAAAACTTATTGTGATAAGAATATTTTGCGTGAAGATTTGAATTTTGCAGGTGACAGACGAGCATTCTGAGCCAGAGGCACTACTAGCACATTAAATTAAGGTTAATACTAAGGTTAAATAAATAAAATTAATTGAAGTCAAGACTTATAAAGTTTAATAAATGTGACATTTTAAAACCTCGAATATTTTAGCATATATCGCATAATAAATTAATTGCTTGGAAGCGAAAAACCGAACATTAAAATACCGAAACCCAACAACGAATATTATATAGCACCTAACAACATTTGGGCTGCCAAATTTGGGCCCAAACACACATAATTTTGTTCACCCTAAAGCCCATTGGACAAAGATTACATTTCCTACTAATTCATGTACCAAGTTGCAAATACCCCATTCTTGCTCCCCAAGTCTTCTTGCTCCCCAAGATACCCCAAGGCTTGCCCTCCACACTTCTCCACCCTATTTAAAGGTCCATCCTCCCCCTCTCCATACCACAACTTCATTTCACAATGTCCTAGCTAGTAAGAGTGGTAGAGAAGAAAATAGAGAAATTCACCACCACCATCACTTAGGAGGAATTCTTCCTCCAAATCCCTTTAGGAAATCCTCATAATATTAGTTTAGAAGCTGAATCAAATCATGGAAAAGGGTAAAGTACTTTAGAGCTTCAAACAACCCCCCAAAATCTAAGAGGGTATGCAAACAACTCTAGTTTTTGTGAATTTGAAGAACTTTGATGATACATGCATGATCTTGTCCCAATAAATATGTTTTCATGTGTCTGTAAACCCATCCATATGTTAATATTGTTGTTCTATCATCTATAAGTGTTAATCTTAGGTTGAAGTATGATCTATGGTGTAAAAATGAACTTTGATAGTGATAAGGTTGAAATCGTGTACTTCCTGGACATTCTGTTTGACGAGGTATTTTTCATGTGTTTTAGTTGTCTAAAATTTGTGTAAATATTTGGTAATGTCCTCTTTGAAGTCTAAAATAACATACCAAAAAATCGTAACCCTTTGTTCAGCCATTTAAGAGAAACAATTCCTTAAAATACATGTGTTTGGTGCTGAGTTAAAACAGAAGTAGCCAGGTAATATCCCCTTTAAGCCCCTTTATATTAGTCTATAATTCGTGTAAATATTTACAGATGCTCCTAATACAGTTTTGTAAAACATAATAAAATATTGTAGTGTTTTGTTCATTATTTTGGGAGAAATAAATTATGGAAATTTATATGTACAAAACAGGGCTGTAGTAATAGCAGTAAGTTCAACAATTTATCTACCCATGTTTTAATTTTCCATAAATCATAATAAAATTCTTGAATATTAATATTACAGTATAGTTTGAGACATAAAAGTTTAGGAATTTTATAGTAAACCGTTTGAGAGAAATAAATCAAATAACTAGAACCTTTACAGTTTTGCAAAAAATGGGAAAAGCCATCTTGAGTTACCAATTCACCCACTTTTCATAAGTATCAAATTTAGGATTTCGGATGAATTGTAACCCTTATAAATTTTAGTGTGACATATGTGACATTTATGAATTTTACAAATGTGAAAGTATTTTATTTAAGTTATACACGAAAATAAGTCGTTTTGTCAAATAAAATGACGAATTATGCAAACTTTCAAGAAATGTATTTTATGCATGTTGTGTGAATTATGTGAATACCATTTCATTTAGAACTACATGACTAGATTATGTGCTTCGATGTTATAATTTGTCAAGATGATTGAATGACCAAAGAAAACGTCAATATGTAACACGAAATCCTTTAAGTGCAAAGAAACATAAGAAAATGAAGCTTGACAAACCCCTTGGACTCACAAATGATTTTATAAATTAAGGCATACTTTAAGAATTAATTTTTGAAATGCAAAGAGACTTGAAATGAAAGTGAAGCCGAAAACACTTAAACACCATACACGAAATTAACTAAAGACTAAGATGAGAAAAGTCTGTGCTAGGTAAAGTGTGGTTTGGCGAAGAGCTCGGACATCCCTGCAGAACTAAAAGCTTTGAAGAAGTTTATAACTTTATCTTAAAAGTTACCAGGTAGGTGACACTAACTGCATTGCCGATGTAAATGTTATATGGACTGTTGGTGTGTTCTAAAGTAAATGAAATAAGAATGAATTTAAAGAAAGATTATGAAAACACATGATACAAAAATGGCATAACTCTATGTAAAGAGAGCAAAAGGGCTCTATATGTAAAGCTGGTGAAGGTTGGAAAAGGGACCCGGACGTTGTAGTCGCTACACGTGCCCCCTATATGCTAAAGGGATCCGGACGTGGTAGTTGTTACACGTGCCCCCCATATGTTAAAGGGATCCGGATGTGGTAGAGTCGCTACCGGTGCCCCCCATATAAAAGAGCTAAGACTCTACCAAAGAGCCATTTAACGCAAGAACTTAAAGGAACGATACACTAATGAAAGACTGAAACATGGGGAAGGGTAAAAGATTTTAAATTTTAGAATTATACCAATCTGTATAACAGCGTACATGTTATCCACTGAGATTTATCTCACGCCCAAAATCTTTAACATTTTAAGGTCATGACATGGAGGCCCCGGAGTTGCCGTAGACACGAAGACCCCTTATATATATGATATATATAACTACCTAATGATAATATTAATGGACATATTTAACTTTCAAGTTGTTGTACCTTTGAATTTACTACTACATCCTGTTGGTCCTGAAAGGAGTATATAACAAGTGTATGGGGGGGGGGGGGAATACACTTGTATGCAATTCTTTTAACTTTTGATCAAACCAGAGCTCAGCAAGGTTGTCTTGGACAACTCTGCTGAAGATGATTAACTTTTCTAAGATAATCAAACTACTAAGTACTATTGAGTACTTAGTTGAATAACTATCTAAGGGAGTTATATGTGCGAAATAGTGGTTGGCCCTTTTAGTTTAGACTCCTTTAAAGTTCTGAAATCACTTAGTCAATCAAACAGTCCAGTTTTTAGGGAACTTGTCCAAAGGTCTTTTTGCACAGTCTTAAGTATAAGTTCTTTGAAAGGTCAGTTTTGTGTGCAGTGTTGAATGTATGAAAGTACTTTGTAAGCAAAACAACACAAGAGTTTATAGTGGTTCAGAGACTCAAGCTCCTACATCCACTTTCCCTGATTGAACAGGATAATTCCTTCACTCTTGGAATTAACTTGTTTTATAGTGCCAAGGTGCACTTGATCAATAACACCAGTCCTTGGTGAATTGATCCCTAGGATGTCTAGAGTCCTAGTACCCTCTTCTGAACTCAGAACTGAATTGTTCTTCTCTCAACAGTCAGTTCCTACCACTTCTACTACTACTACAACAACCTTCTCACTTTCACTCTTGAAAGGGGGTAAGGATTGATGTAAGGTTCCAACTGATGAGATATCCTTTACAATGAAGATCAGTGTAGAAGGATTAGGATATCTTTCTAAGCTTGTGTATGGATATACAATAGGTTCATTTTAGAAGAAGTGTTTGAAGACTAAGATAGTCTTTGATAGCTAGAAAGCACTCTTGCTTGTAAGATAGTTGGATGTTCTTGTCAATTGTTTAGGTGCTTTAAAATGGTCTTCACACTTCTGTATTTATAGACAAATGAAGGATTTGCCCGTTGGAGAGGCAGCCCCAAATGTCCATAAATGTCTTCTTTCAGTTCTTCAACTGAGAAGACAGATTCTTGATAGTGACATGTCCTCATTTGGGAAATAAACGGCTGTTAAGACTTTGTCTTCATTCTGCAGCACTCTTCCCAATGTCTGACTTTAAGATACTCTTGTTAGGACATGGACATGGCTTCTGAAGGTTGTTCCAATGATAGGACAACATTCCTTATCAAATTGGACAACTCTCCTTATCACTATCAGCAGTCTTGCTTATCAGCAAGGTTGGCTTGCTCTTCTTCAGATGACTTGGCTCTTATCCTTTGCTTCACTTGAAAGTGATCTTAGCATGATTCATTAAGGATCTTTAGGGTATAGTTGTCTCAAACTCTTCAGCATGGTTGACCTCAAAGATTTTAGAACACTTCTTCTTAATTAACTGTGCTGAGACAACTCCTCTGGACAACTCTTCTGATCAGCATACTTGTCCTTCAATAGACTTAGTGGTTGTTCCAGAATTTGAGCCTTGAGGGGACTTGTTCTTGATAGACTTCAAAGCATATGTTCCCCCTCAAATTGTGCATCTAATCAACTAAGAGCTGTCTAACATATTAGCTCCTCTTCTAGCCTAATTCTATATGTTCTAACATTCTTAGAACATAATCATCTTGACTTAGGCATGTCTCAGGAGGTTTTGGTATTGAATCAAAACATATCTCATTTTATTCCCAACAATTTTCCCCTTTTTGATGATGCCAAAACCTATACATTCTATGAAAAAGTGACTTGACTACACCTATTACATTTATCTTCAGAAGACATGACTAAGGTCAGTATTCCTGAAGAACAATGTGTTAGTGTATTCACTGTTTATGTTTCAAGTAGGTTTCAAAGATAGGCATAGAGGGATTTCTTCAATAATGTATCTTGATTCAAAGGTAGTTCAACTATCATTCATATAAAAATCATTACAAGCATGTTGATAGTTGAAAATAACTTATCAGAGCATGAATTCAAGACATCATTACAATTGATCATTTCATTACAAAAGTTTCAGAGCATACACTAAACATAAGATCTAGAGTATCAGAACAAACAACTAAATACTTAAGAGTATCTAGATCTTCAAGTATCAGAGCATCTTCTAGTATCAGAGCAAAACACCAGATATCAGAGCAAATACTTGTATTAGAGTATCCAAGGCATATTAGAGCAAACAACATGTCATAGCACACCATATCAGCAGTCTTGTCCAAATTTCAGCATATTTGACCAATTAAAATATATCTTCAGATAAGATAAGTTTTTATCCAAAAAGGTCAGAAGACTTAGCCATTTCAGAGATCATCCTCAGGAGGTGGCACCATCCCATATTGTGCCCACACTCTTCTTTTCAAGGCCATGGCTTCTTGGTTTGTTCCCTTGGGTCCAAGAACCATCCTGTTCAGCTTGAGGATCTCAGTAAATTCCTTCAGGATCCTTGCCTGGTCAATCCATCCTTCAAGCTTTGGAGGCATGTATATGATTGGCTTGGGAGCTGTGAGTTCAAATCTTGCAATATCAGCAGCTGCAAGTAGTTGTTGATAAAGCTCTCTGTAATACTCTATCATGAACTCAGCAAAAGTGGATTTGGCATCTCTTCCATTCCATCTGTCAATGACATAGTAGTCATAAACAAACTCCCTCTTGGCTTCCTCCCATAAGTCATTCAGCTGAATTGGCACCCATTTATCCAAGTGAGGATATTTGGTGTCCATTGGGATCAATAGTTGTGGCTTCATCTTGTTGTAAGTTGCTCTCTTCCTTCTTGGCTTCTGAAAATCTGCTCTTCTTTTATCTCTTGCTCTTTGTGCTTCATCCATCAAATCCATCCTTTCTTAGGCCCTCATCATGGCCAGTTTCTGTTGAGTTTCAGGGTCTTTGCCATACCCTTCATGAAACTACTTTGATGGATCATTTAGCACTACCACTTTCTTCTTCTTAGGTCCTGGTCCAAAGCCTTCTTCATACAGCTCCTCTACATCTTCAGAACATTTGGCACCTTCAGTGGACTTAGTCTCAGTAGACTTTTCCTTCTCAGAAGACTTGTCTTTTTCAGCAGCTTTGGGCACTTCAGCAGTCTTGACTTTTTCAGCATTTTTGGCCTTTTTTTAGATAGGCTCATCATCATCAATTCTGAACTCAGGAGGCAAATCAAGGCTGTTGGGAAAGTCAGTAAATGTCTCAGCTGTTCTTTTCTTTCCTTTGGCCTTCTTGATTTTTCCTCTAGTTTGGACACCTTCAGCATCTTTGTCCAAACCAGACACCTCTCCTCCTGGTCTTTGCTGTAGCTTAACTCTTTCCTCTTGAGCTGAGGCCATTGAGTTCTTCAAAGCAAGTGCTAACTGCTCCTCTTCATCCAAATCTTCTAAGTTCAGCACTGCTGGTTCTTTCCCTTTTCCTTCAGCAACTTTGTCCTTACCCTTGATTGGGCTTCCAATCACTAAGACACCTTTTGCCCTTGCTCTTTCCCTTTCCCCCTTTTTGGCAGCATCAAAACATTCAGGCTTGAGCTCACTCATAGTTGATGCCATCAAGGACTGGGCTTGGGTTAGAGACTTCATCTCCTCCAACAAGTATACATTTTCATCATGTATGTTCTGCATCCTATCACTGCTCAAGCTAAGAAAAGCTAGAACAGGCTTCATCTTTTGTTGGACAACCTCCTCCATGGTTGCTTTTAGAGATGCATCTAGTTGGGCTTTTAGAAGCTCAGTGAGGTTAGCCACTGCACCTTCAGCAATGTTGGCCATTACTTCTTGGGAAAATTTCTCTGAGGCTGCTTTCACCATAGCAAGCCTTTGTGCCTCTGCTCTTTTCTTTTGCAAGGCTGTTTTCTTGCCAAGAGCTTGCTTAATGGTCAGTCTGATATCTTGAACATTTGCATTGTGATTATCTCTTAGCAGCTTCTGATCCTTCTTGACCTCCTTTGAGATGTTCTCCATACTGACTTTGGCTTTGTGAACTTCAGTGGAAATGGTTTGAAGACCAGATTCCACTCCTTCAATTCATGCTTCCAATGTGGGTAACACCACATCTTCAGAGCCAGTTAGCCTCATTTCTACAGATGCTAAAGTTCTTCCATGCTCATCCAAAGCTCCAGAAGTTTCTGCATGAGCTGATTGGACTTGATGAGCCAAGGAGTCCAACTTTGTTGATTGCAAGCCAAGTAGGGCTTGTGCTGATCCAGAATCAACATGGATGGGAGCATCTGTCAAGAAGTCATCTGTAAAGATTTGTTCAAAGTTTATACCTGCAATATCAGACAAATCAAAAGGGTTAGTGAAAACACACTCATCACCCTCAATTTCTTTTTCATAAGACTCTGATACATCAGCAGTCTTCTTCTCATTTTCAACTACTTCTTTTCTTCCTTCATTAGTAATTTCCTCACATAAGGGAACAGGCCTCCTCTCATCAAGGGATTCCTGAAGTTCAGATTTGACTTCAAGAATAGCCTGCCCTTCCTCACTTATATCACCCTCATTTGGTGGTACACTCACTATCCTAGTGATAACCACATCTCTCTCATCTACTACTCCCTCTAGTTTTTCCACTAGACTTTCCTTATCAACTCCATCACCTAAACCTGCATCATCTCCACCTTCAACAAGGTTCAAAGATGGCAGTTGTGGGAAGATCACAGTGTTTATTTCAACAGCCACTGAGTCATCCTGAATGATTATGGGCTGATCAGTGTCCAACTCTCCTGACACTGAATAGGCCTTAACCAAACCAGCCTCTAACATAGGAACCTCAACATCTTTAGGCTGTACCTTGGGTTCAGAAGAACCTTCATTGGCAGATGTGTCCTTGGTTGTGTTACCACCCTTGGTCAACACCTCTGAAGATACAGAGCCTTTCCTATGATAGGTTCTAGGGGGGTTTGAAAGTCTGCCTGATACATAAGACTTGGGTTGAGAAAGTTCAGGGAGGTTGGCTTGAGGGGTTTCAGGAGGGTTGGGGTTTGAAGGGTTTGAGGGATCATCAGGGGAATCATCATCATTTGAGCTGCTATCAGGGTGTTTGATGCCCTTAGCTTTTCTCTCTTTCTCCTCAATGATCTTATCATCTACTAACTTTGCAAACACTTCCTCATCAGTGAGGAATCTTGTTTTCATCACACCAGCAAAGTGTAGCAATCTGCTCTCCTCCACTTGCCACCAGTTTGCACCCTTATCTTGGATGACTTGTGATATTTCCATAATGGTTTTGTCCTTCACATCAACAAGCATCCTCAAATCATGGAACGTTTTCTGGATTCTTGGAAATCCAGCAAGTTGTGGATACACACTGTCCACAGTAGTTTTGGATCCTTCTCTGAGCATACTCTCATAAGTATACTCCTCCTCATCTCCACTAGAATGGGGACTTTGGGTTATAGGGGAGTTGGCTCTGGGTTCTCCTAAGGTGGCTTCAGGAAGGTTGAGTTCAGGGATATTGGCTTCAGAGGGGTTGGTTGCAATTGAAGGAACTTCAGTTGCTTTTGAGAGCAATGGATCTGAATGGGCTTTGCTCACGGGGGTTGGTTCAAAGAGTGCAGCTTCTAAAAGCTTTGAATAATTGAGCATAGATGAGTCAAGGGGAGACTGCAATCTTGTCTCATCTACTGCTATATCTGCTAGCACGTCTTTGCACACTCCCTTCTGGAGAATATATCTTTGTAAGGTTGATGGGGGTGATAGGTTGGTTGGTTGGGGTTATGTGGGTTTCAGGGGAGTTGGGCTCAGGGTTCTGAATTTCAGGGATGTTGGCCTCTATTGGATGACCTTCAGGGACCTTGGATTCTGGAGTTCCAGAGCCAGATGAGTTGGTCCTTGACTTGGAGTTGGTCCTGCTTTCAGCTCTGCTCTCTCTTAGAGCAAGTTGGAGAGACCTTTCTTCCTGAAGCTCCAACACTTTATCAGTAGGCTTGGCCCTTCTCTTGCTGGCCATACTGCTCCCACTTCCTTCACCATCCTTCTCAGGGACAACTTCCCTGATCCTCTTATCACCTCTAGACTTTTGTCTAGTCTCATTATACTTTTGTCTCAACTCTTCTGAATGATCAGAAGGCACACTTACTCCCTCTTCAGCAACTTCTTCAATCTCTGCTGAAGCTCCTGAATTCTCCTCTGAGGGAATTTGAGACACTTTTCTTGTCTTCACCACACTGGCCTTAGTTCTCTTTTTCTGCTTTGGCTTCTCCTCCACCTTCTCTTCAGCAGGTTTGGCCAGTAGCATCCTCCTTTGCTCAGTTTTCTTGCTGAGCTTTCTAAACATTATCTTCTGGGCTGGGAGGGGCTTTGCAAAGGTTTGCATTTGAGAATAATGGGAAAACCTCTCAATCAACAAGCTTGCCCTGGTGCAATACTTGAGTTTCCCTTCTAGCACAACCTTATTGTGGGCTTTCACCTTAAACTTGGCCTTTTCCTTCATCATCTCTGACATAATGAAGGTCCTCCAATCAAACTTGATGCCTTTGTCACTAGCATCAATAACTGCAGCAATAATTCTGATTCTTGGATGGCTGACTTGCTCCAAGCTTCCAGTATTGCTCAAGAGACTCTTAGCAACTACCTCAAAGAGGTTGAGAAATTTTGGCTTGAGAGTCTTCTTGTTTTGTGTTGCAGAGAGAGGACCTGGCACTAATAGCCATTCTTGAGCTATCTCATCTTCAAGGCCAGTTCCATAAACTTCTGGATTCCTTCCCTCAGAAGGAAATCCAAAGGCTCCTTCAAGATCTTCTGAGGAGAATTTCACCCTATGAAATCTCTCCTCTTCTTCTCCCTCTGCTACATAAGAGAGTCTTGTAGCAGTTTCACCATCTTTTGACTGACCTCTCCACTTGAGGAAAGCAAAGAACTCTGCCATGTAGCTCTCCAAACAAGAGCTTGGCCTTTCTTCCATAAACTTTTGAAGACCTGCCCTCCTCAACCATCTCAAGGTTGGTGTAATCTCATGATCTTCACTTTCAAATGATACTATGGGCTCAAAGTGAAGGCTGTTTTTGTTGCTCAAATATCCAAAATCAAGGTCTAGATCCTTGTTGGAGAAATCAATGATCATTTCTGGTCTAACTTTGGGAGCCATTGAAGATTACAATAATGAATTTGGGATAGTTTGAGAGTGTTTGAAGAAAATAAGGGCTAGGGTTTCTAATACTTTGGGAAGAAGTGTTTGTGGGGGATCTTAAGGCTTGAGAATATTCTAAAAAGAATGTTTGTCAATGAGTTGGTGAGTTTTGTGAGTTTTCAACTGTTGTCAAAAATGGAAAACACACTTGGACGACCATGATGGATTTCAGGGGAGTTGGCCAGTTTTGATCCAATGGTCAAAAACCAATGTAGCAGTGAGTTATTGGTTTTATTCAAAACGTGGAAGTTATTTAATATTAGTTAATGGTTGGGGAGTTTTCGAGATAGATCATGGCTTGAAAAGTGTAATGCAAACAAGAGTTAAATCTTGGCATTTAATGCATGGAAAGTGACCTTTTGGGTAGGGGACGAATTAAATCCCACAGTGATGATATCTGTAATTGGGACAAATATCAAGGTAGGCAATGATTACCCAAAATAGGTGCTTATCAAACCAAGGAAATAGTTTGATAGCCAGGACAACTTATGTGACCCCACTAGAACAAGTGTCCTGAAAAGATGTGGACAAGTGTCCTGAGATTCAATGGACAAGTGTCCTGAGTAATTGTGATCATCTCTTCTGAACTTCAGTAGACTTGACCAAGTCTGCTGAAGACCAATTCAGTTACCTTACTCCCATTAACTTCAATGGGTTTTAATTGTCCAACCTCCCTGGATCAAGTAATCCCAACTCTGCTGATAGCTCCAGAAACCTTGCCTCTACAAGTGGCTTTGTTAGAATATCAGCTTTTTGATGATCTGTGTGGATCTTGACCAACTTTATGTCCTTTTTCTCCACATGATCTCTAATGAAGTGATGCTTGATGTCCACATGTTTGCATCTTGTGTGCAAGACAGGATTTTGTGATATTGCAATTGCACTATTGTTATCACAAAATATTGGCACTTCAGTAGAGTTGACTTTGTAGTCTCTGAGTTGTTGTCTCAACCAAAGGATTTGAGCACAACAACTTCCAGCTGCAACATATTCAGCTTCGGTGGTGGAAGTAGCCACTGTGTTCTGCTTCTTGGAAAACCAAGATATAAGCTTGTTGCCTAAGAATTGACAAGTCCCTGAAGTGGACTTTCTATCAATTCTGCAACCTCCATAATCAGCATCTGAGTAGCCAGTTAGCTCAATGTTGTCATCTGCAGGGTACCAAAGGCCTAGATTCTCAGTGCCTTTGAGATACCAAAAGATCCTCTTTGCAGCCTCAAGATGGCTTTTCTTAGGATTTGCTTGAAACCTTGCACACCTACTGCAAAGGTGATGTCAGGTCTGCTGGCAGTGAGATAGAGGAGTGAACCAATTATTCCTCTATACTCAGTAGAGTTGGTTGGAACACCACTCTCATCAGGATCCATCTTCCAATTTGTGCTCATTGGTATCCTTACTGGCTTGCTAGTAGCACACCCAAATTTCTTGATCATTTCTCTGGTGTACTTAGCTTGGTTGATGAAGATCCCTTCTTTTGATTGTTTGACTTGAAGTCCCAAAAAGAAGTTCATCAACCCCATCATGGACATCTCAAACTTGCTTTGCATAAGCTTTGAGAATTTCTCACACAACTTCTCATTGGGGGATCCAAATATTATGTCATCCACATAAATTTGGACAAGCAAGATGTCCTCTCCTTCAGTGATTCTGAAGAGTGTTCTGTCCACAGTTCTCTTGATGAAACCATGATCCAAGAGAAATTGTGACAGTGTATCATACCAAGCCATAGGGGCTTGCTTGAGTCCATATAGAGCCTTCTTCAGTCTGTAAACTTGGTTTCCAACCTCAAAACCAGGTGGTTGCTCCACATAGACTTCTTCTTTCAAGACTCCATTCAGAAAGGCACTCTTGACATCCATTTGGTACACTTTGAACCTTTTGTGGGCTGCATAGGCTAGAACGAGCCTTATTGCTTCTAGCCTTGCCACAGGTGCAAATGTTTCATCATAGTCAATGCCTTCATGTTGGCAATAGCCCTTTGCCACTAGTCTTGCCTTGTTTCTGACAATCACATCATTCTCATTCTTCTTGTTCTTGAACACCCATTTTGTTCCAATAACATCTTGATGTGAAGGTCTATCCACCAGCTCCCATACTTCATTTCTGGTGAATTGGTTCAGTTCTTCCTGCATGGCTGTGATCCAATTGGCATCTTGAAGTGCTTCCTCAATGTCACTTGGTTCTTGCTCTGACAAGAAACAACAGAAAAGAGCACTTTCACCATGAAATCTCCTTGTTTTGACTCCAATACTTGGGTCACCAAGTATTAGATCAGTAGGATGGTCAGACAACCAAGTCCTTATTTTTCTGATCTCTTCAGTAGAGTTGTCCTCTACTGAAGTTGAGTCATTTTGATCATAAAATTCAGGATAATTGAATGCAGGATCTAATTCAGGATCATAATCAGGGGTGTTGTCCTCAATGTCAGGGACATTGGCATTTTCAACATTTTGAGTTCCCCCTTGATTATTTGACCCATTAACTACCTCAGCAGGGACTGCTTCTTCATTGGTAGTTGTTACCTGGATGTGAACTGGGATTGGATCATTCAGTTCACCATTTCCTTCAGTGGGATTTGCCTCAGGAGGATTGCCTTCAGGATTGTTGTCCAATGGGAGTTTTTCAGGGAGATTGGCTTGGACAACATCTATGAATTCAGTGTCTTTATCTTTTAGGCTCAATCTGGTTGTCCTCTGTGTGATTTCTTCTGGTTCTAAGTTCTCATTCCTGAACTCATGAATAGATTCATCAAACACAACATGAGGTGTTTCCTCCACAATAAGGGTTTTCTTGTTGTAGACTCTGAAAGCTCTACTGATTTGAGAATATCCAAGGAATACTCCCTCATCAGCTTTGCTATCAAAGGCTTTCAACTGTTCTTTCCCATTATTGTGTATGAAACACTTACAGCCAAAGATGTGAAAGTATGACACTTTAGGCAATCTTCCTTTCCAGAGTTCATAGGGGGTTTTGCCTTGCCCCTTAGTAATCAAACATCTATTTTGAGTATGGCATGTAGTGTTTATAGCTTCAGCCCAAAACCTCTTAGGTAGATTTGAATCAGCAATTAAGGTTCTAGCAGCTTCTTTTAAAGTTCTATTTCTCCTCTCTGCAACTACATTTTGTTGAGGAGTTCTAGCTGCTGAAGTTTCATGAGCTATTCCATTAGATGTGCAATACTCATTGATGTATGAGTTTATGAACTCAGTACCTTTATCAGATCTTATCTTGATAATGCTAAGGCTTTTCTCATTTGACAATCTCTTTAAAAGTTCAGGCAGTTTGACTTGTGTTTCCTTCTTATTAAGGAGAAATACTACCCATGTGAACCTAGAGAAGTCATCTACTACAACCAATGTGTATTTTCTACCATTTATGCTTGCTGGGGTAATTGGTCCAAATAAGTCCATATGTAACAGTTCAAGCACCCTTTCAGTAGAGATGACTGGTTTTCCTTTAAATGAGGCTTTAATCTGTTTTCCTTCTTGGCATGGTTTGCAAACATGCTCCTTAATGAAAACCTCATTAGGTAGACCTTTAACTAATGCATTTCTAGCAATCTTGTTCATTGTTTTGAAGTTCAAGTGGTTTAATCTCTTATGCCATAACCAACTTTGTTCACTAGAACTCTTAGCAATGAAGCATGAAGCATCAGTAGATTTGTCCCAGTCTGCAAAATACACATTCCCTTTCCTAGTTCCAGTCAATAGAATTTGTTGAGTCTTGTCTTTGATTAAACATTTTCCACTTGAAAACTCAACATTAAAGTCTTTATCACAGAATTGACTGATACTTAGGAGATTATATTTGAGACCAGCCACATAAGATACATTGGATACTTTGATGTTACCAATCATCAAAGTACCATAACCTTTTGTTGTAGCTTGTGAGCTGTCTCCAAATGTGACATTTGGGCCTTCTTTTTCAATGAAGTCAGTGAGGAGTTCCTTGTTTCCAGTCATGTGCCTTGAGCATCCACTGTCAAGGTACCATGCTGACTTTTTACTCATGCTCCTCTTCTTGTGGCCCATTGGTACCTGCAATTAGATAGGTTTAGGTACCCTTTGAGTTTTGGGTCCTGAGAGGTTAGCTGTACCTTTAGGAACCCAAACTTGCCTAATTACCCTGATTGATTCAAGGTGGCTAAGTTGTCTTCCTCTAGCATCTACATACACTGTCTTTCCCTTAAATGCCTTTGGGAAAGTGTGTGTGAATGTGTTAACTCTGTAAGTTTCAGGAGAGTTGTCAAATCTCCTGAACTTATGAGTTCTTTGTGTTACTTGAGGAAATCTTTGAGGAAAGGCTTTCTTATGACCATTACCCTTTGGCATATAGGGTTTTGGTTGTCTCATTTTATTTTGCCTTTGAGGATAGTTGTCCTTAGGTCTAGTCAGCTGAGGCTTTCTCAGTAGAGTTGGCCTAGGCTGATTATACCTTGGATAACTCCTATGAACATTGTTCAGGAGAGTTGCCCTTCCATTGGGTCTACTCTGCTGACCAATATTCCTCTTATGTTCAGGAGCTTTGGCCATTTCCTTAGATTTTGGCCTAGTCTCTTGAAACACTTGAGTAGGCAAGTCATCCATTTTGCCCTTTCCTTTATTCAGTGGCTGAATTACTTCTTTTTCATCTTGTGCCACTGACATAACAAAGATTCTCTTAGTGTTACTTGTAGAAGCAACACTAAGACAAGGTGAAAATTCAAATGGATCAAATCCTAATCCACTTCTTTGAGCCATAGGTCTTTGATAACTCTGAATTTCCTCTATTGCTCTAGAGGATTTCTTCAGAGCAGACATCTTTAGTTTCAGGCTCTCTTCACTTGATTTAAGAATATCATACTCATGTGAGAGGTTTTCAAACTTGGCATTTAGAATTTTTAGTTCAAAATCTTTTCTCTTCTGAGAGAGAAGTTGATCATCAATCTCCTTTTGTGGGTCAACTATCCTGAGATTTGCTTCCTCAAGCTCTCTCAAGACTTGTTGATATAGCTCAGTAGATTTGACATCAACCACTACCTCAGAGTTTTTGGCAAGCTCAATAGCCAGTCTTTCATTTTCTCTCACACGGTTATCATGAAATTCTTGTAACATAGTGAAATCTTCCATCAACTTTCCAAGGGAAAGCTTCAGGTTGACCTCACTAGTGTTTTGTCTGATGAATGATGGAGAGCTAGAAGTAGAGGATACCTCATCATCCTCAAGAGCCATGTTGCAAACATCATCATCATCTTCACTGTTGGAGAACAATCCATTAGAAGAGTTGAAGCTTTCAGCACTTTCAGATTCTTCACCAGCCATCATGGCTTTTCTATTGGTGAACTTTCTGTCTCTCTTTGCTTGTCTTTCTCTTCTCTCCTTAGAGCTCAATTCAGGGCAGTCATACTGGAAATGCCCTTTCTTCTTGCAATTATAGCACAAGTCTTCATCATCATCTTTCTTTGGTTCTTCCTTTCTTCTTGATGATGAAGGTTCATCTCTACTGGACCTTCTCCTATCAAAGTACTTGTCCTCTGATATTTTCTCTTCAGGCTTCTTGACCTCAGCCTGAGCTTCAGGAGAGTTGTACCTTCTCCTGAATTTGTTGTCCTGGTATAATTTCTTGTATCTACCAAACCTTGAGTTTAGCTTGTCAAACCTTCTAGCCATCAAGGCTAGTTCCTCCTTCATTTCAGTCTTGGAGACTGACTTTGATGATCTTGGAGTGGACTGCATTTCTGGTTCAGCAGTTTTGGCTTTGAATGCCACTCCCTTTATAGGAATTGAAGGTTCCTCAACAGGCTTTCTTCTGTTGAGATCGAACTCATAAGCTTTGAGTTCAGAGAAGATTTGTTGCATAGGCATGGTGGAAAGATCCTTGGTATTTTGCATCATCACAGCATAGACATCCCACTTTTGAGTGAGACTTCTCAAGATCTTCAATCCAACTTCTCTTTTAGAGTACACCTTGCCTAATGAGTTGATCTCATTCATCACATCAGTGAATCTACCAGCAAATTTGTCAATGGATTCCTCAGACTCCATTGTAAATTGTTCAAATTTCTGCCCAGCCACTTGGAGCTTGTTCTCCTTGATCTTTTCAGTACCCTCACACATTTTTGCAAGAGTATCCCAAATTTCTTTGGCAGTTGTGCAGTGGTAGACCTTTCCCATGATTGCATATCTTTTCTCTTTGGTAGAGGGTGTTCATGGCAAGATAATTCAAATTATCTTTTCTCTTTTCATCAGCAGTGAAGTCATCTTCATCTTTGGGGAGCACATCTCTTGTGTCTGCCCTTTGAGCCTCAGTGACTCTGGGGTTGACAAAGGTGAACACAAAAGGACCTCTTGTGATCACTCTCAACATATCAGTGTGAAGAGATGCAAGATGAGCCCTCATTCTGATTTTCCAGAAATCATAGTTGTCTATTGAGAACATGGGCAATTTGTGATGAGATATGTGATTGACTGGATTTGTGGCCATATTATCCAATCCTTGAACAGCAGGAGGTGGAACAGCAGCATTGATGTTCTTATCAGGACTTTGTTGCTGGTTCTGGTTGTTGTTTCCTCTTGCCATTTCTTCAAGAAAAAGGTTAGACAATGGATATCAAGGATTTCAGATACATCAGTTCAGTGACCACACCAAATATGTGATTTTGAAAACCAATATGGCTTTTCAGAAGCAGTGGTCTTTGAACCCCTGCTCTGATACCACTTGTTGGTCCTGAAAGGAGTATATAACAAGTGTATGGGGGGGGGAATACACTTGTATGGAAATTCTTTTCAAACTTGATCAAACCAGATATCAGCAATGTTGTCTTGGACAACTCTACTGAAGATGATTAACTCTTTAAAGATAATCAAACTACTAAGTACTATTGAGTACTTAGTTGAATAACTATCTAAGGGAGTTATATGTGCGGAATAGTGGTTGGCCCTTTTAGTTTAGACTCCTTTAAAGTTCTGATATTACTTAGTTAATCAAACAGTCCAGTTTTCAGGGAATTTGTCCAAATGTCTTTTGCACAGTTTTGAGTATAAGTTGTTTGAAAGGTCAGTTTTGTGTGCAGTGTTGAATGAATGGAAGTACTTGAAAACAAATCAACACAAGAGTTTATAGTGGTTCAGAGACTCAAGCTCCTACATCCACTTTCCCTGATTTAACAGGATAATTCCTTAACTCTTGGAATTAACTTGTTTTATAGTGACAAGGTGAACTTGATCAATAACACCACTCCTTGGTGAATTGATCCCTAGGATGTCTAGAGTCCTAGTACCCTCTTCGCAACTCAGAACTGAACTGTTCTTCTCTCAACAGTCAGCTCCTACCACTTTTACTACTACAACAACCTTCTCACTTTCTCACTTGAAAGGGGTAAGGATTGAAGTAAGGTTCCAACTAATGAGATATCCTTTACAATGAAGATCAGTGTATAAGGATTAGGATATCTCTCTAAGCTTGTGTATGGATATACAATAGGTTCAACTTAGAAGAAGTGTATGAAGACTAAAATAGTCTTTGAAAGCTTTGAAGGCACTCTTGCTTGTAGGATAGTTGGATATTCTTGTCAATTGTTGAGGTGCATTCAAATGGTCTTCACACTTCTGTATTTATAGACAATTGAGATTTTGCCCGTTGGAGAGGCAGCCTCAAATGTCCATAAATGTCTTCTTCTTCTTAGAAGACAGATTCTTGATAGTGACATGTCCTCATTTGGGAAATAAACGGCTGTATAGACTTTGTCTTCATTCTGCAGCACTCTTCCCAATGTCTGACTTCAAGATTCTCTTGTTAAGACTTGGACATGGCTTCTGAAGGTTGTTCCAATGATAGGACAACATTCCTTATCAATTGGACAACTCTCCTTATCTCTATCAGCAGTTTTGCCTATCAGCAAGGTTGGCTTGCTCATTTTCAGATGACTTGGCTCTTACCCTTTGCTTCACTTGAAAGTGATCTTAGTATGATTCATTGAGGATCTTTAGGGTATAGTTGTCTCTAACTCTTCAGCATGGTTGACCTTAGGCTTTCAGTACACTTCTTCTTGATTAACTGTGCTGAGACAACTCTTCTGGACAACTCTCCTGAACAGCATATTTGGCCTTCAATAGACTTAGTGGTTGTTCCAGAATTTGAGCCTTGAGGGGACTTGTTCTTGATAATCTTCAAAGCATATGTTCCCCCTCAAATTGTGCATCTAACTAACTAAGAGCTGCCTAACATATTAGCTCCTCATCTAGCCTTATTCTATATGTTCTAACATCTTTAGAACATAATCATCTTGACTTAGGCATGTCTCAGGGGGTTTTGGTATTGAATCAAAACATATCTCATTTTATTCCCAACACTCTTGCCTCTACATTGTAATCTTTTAGTTGTTGGACCAGCCAGAGTAGTTGACTACAACAACTTCCAGCTGCCATATATTCCGCCTCAGTGGTGGAGGTTGCAACAGAGGTTTGCTTCTTTGAAAACCATGAAATCAACTTGTTGCCTAGGAATTGACATGTTCCAGATGTGGACTTCCTATCTATTCTGCATCCACCATAGTCTGAGTCAGAGTATCCACTCAATTCTAGATTGTCATCAGCAGGGTACCATAGTCCTAGGTTGACTGTTCCTTTTAGGTACTTGAGAATCTTCCTTGCTGCTTCTAGATGACTTTGCTTTGGGTTTGCTTGAAACCTAGCACATACTCCTACAGCAAAAGTTATGTCTGGTCTGCTGGCTGTAAGATATAGGAGAGATCCAATCAGTGCTCTATATTCAGCTTGATCAACTGCTTTTCCAGATTCATCTAGTTCCATTTTGAATGAGGTCATCATTGGTATCCTTGCAGTCTTGCTTTGTTGAGCTTTGAATCTTTCTAATAAGCTCTTGGTATACTTGGATTGGTTGATGAAAATCCCTTCTGGACTTTGCTTGACTTGAAGTCCTAGGAAGTAGTTCATCTCACCCATCATGCTCATTTCGAATTTTCCTTGCATTAGCTCAGAGAACTTCTTGCACATATCTTGATTGGGTGATCCAAATATAATATCATCAACTTTGCCCTTGGTGTATCCATTGTCAAGAAGGAATTGTGACAATGTGTCATACCAAGCTCTAGGGGCTTGCTTCAGACCATAGAGAGCCTTCTTCAGACGATATACTTGATCTCCTTTTTCAAAGCCTGGGGGCTGCTCTACATACACTTCTTCTACCAGAATACCATTTAGGAAGGCACTTTTGACGTCCATTTGATATACCTTGAAGCCCATATATGATGCATAAGCTAGAAATAGTCGAATGGCTTCTAGTCTGGCTACTGGAGCAAAGGTCTCATCATAATCAATTCCTTCAGATTGTGAGTATCCTTTTGCAACTAGCCTTGCTTTATTTCTAGTTATCACATCATTTTCGTCCTTCTTATTCTTGAATACCCACTTTGTTCCTACTACATTGTGGTTTTCAGGACGTTCTACCAATTCCCACACTTCATTTCTTTCGAATTGGTTTAGTTCTTCTTGCATAGCAGTGATCCAATTGCTATCAGTCATAGCTTCTTCTATGTCAGCTGGTTCAATGTTGGACAAGAAAGCACACCAGCAGAACATAGAAGACTGGGGGTTCTGATTTAGTTGCCTTCTGGTCTTGACACCTGAGTCAACTCCTCCTAGGATGAGGTTTGATGGATGATTGTTTCTCCATGTATTCCTCACAGGTGTGCCTGCATTAGATGAGCTTAGATTCTCATCTACTCTAGTGCCATCAGGAGGGTTGACTTGATTTGGTCGATCATCATCTGTATCTTGTGTGTCAAAGAGATCATTCCCCCTTGCAATTGGAATTGTTGCATCTTGATTCAGATCAGCTTGCTCAGCTTGGGTTTGAGATCTAGTGACAGGTTTGTGTGGTTTATCTTTCTCTGGTTCTTTAGGAAATGGTTCATTGACTTCAATGAACTCATCTGGTCTGGACTTGATCACTAGTTTCCTCATCTTGTCTGCAGCTGAGTCTGTTTCTACTACATTCTTTTCACAAGATTCATCAAAAACAACATGAGGTGTTTCTTCCACAAGAAGGGTTCACTTGTTGAATACTCTAAATGCCTTACTAGTAGAGGAGTATCCCAAGAATATCCCCTCATCTACTTTAGCATCGAAAGCATTCAACTTACTCTTCCCATTGTTGTGAATGAAACACTTACAACCAAATATGTGAAAGTAAGATACTCTAGGTTTCCTACCTTTCCACAGTTCATATGGGGTTTTCTCATGAATTTTGTGAATACCTGACCTATTTTGAGTGTGAAAAGTTGTGTTGATGGCTTCTCCCCATAGTTTCTTAGGAGTAGAGAATTCAGCAAGAAGTGTTCTTGCAGCTTCTTTGAGTGTTCTGACTTTTCTTTCAGCTACACCATTCTGTTGTGGTGTTCTTGCTGCACTCGTCTCATGCTGGATACCATTCGAAGTACAATAGGCAATAATATAAGAGTTAAATGAATTCAGTGCCTTTGCCACTTCTAATTTTCACAATAGGTTCTCCCTTCTCTACTTGAATTCTCTTTAGTAGTTCAGGAAGCTTTTGCTGTGTTTCACTCTTCTTGTATAGAAAGATCACCCAGGTAAACTTGGAGTAATCATCTACTACAATAAGAGTGTACTTCCTTCCTGTAAGTGTGGTAGGTGCGATTGGTCCAGAACTCTGCTGGTTGATGCTGTCTTCTTGATCTTGAATGAGACTTTTGTTTGCTTTCCTTGTTGACATGCATCACATACCTGGTCTTTACAGTAGAGTTCACTAGGCAGTCCATCAACTAAGGATTCCCTTGCTAGCTTGTTCATAGTCTTAAAGTTCAGATGACTAAGGCATTTGTGCCATAGCCAGCTGATATCTTTAGGACTTTTCACAAGCAGACATGTATCATTAGGACAGTTGTTCCAATTTGCAAGATACATACTACCTTTTCTAGATTCTTTTAGAAGGTTTTGTTTTGTTCTTTTATCACTTATGAGGCACTCATCTTTAGAGAATTTTACTGATTAACCAGTGTCACAAAAATGAGAAACGGATAATAAATTGAATTTCAAACCTTACATATGATACATCATGTACCTCAATGTCACCATTTTTCAGGGTGCCATATCCTTTTGTTTTACCGTGCGCGTTATCACCAAAGAAGACTTTTGGACCTTTCTTTTCTGTGTAGTTGGTCAGCAGGGCTTTGGTTCCAGTCATATGAGTTGAGCATCCACTATCTATATACCAAGTTTCTCCTGCTTGACCTCCTCTCCTGTATAGGTCCCTTCTTGCCTGCAAGAAAAATTAAGTCTTAGGTACCCATTTTGTCTTGGGTCCTTGGGTGTTAGTACTACCCTTGGGGACCCACATATACATTGGTCGTTTGAATAACCTTGAGCATTTGAGTTGTCTCCCATGGGCATCACAAAACTAAATCTTACCAGTTGACACCTTGGTCTGGTCTGACTTGTTAGTTGTGTCAGCTAGGTAACTGCCAGATGGTTTCCTCTTATAGGAATGTGTGTAGATTATCTTCTGACTAGTTACATTAGGCTTGGGTGCATTAGCTGATCGATGCACACGATTATATGGACCATACTCCTCTGTTCTCACAATATTATAAGAGATAGGGGGTGCAAAGAGAACAGATTTGTGTGAAGAAGATTTCTTCTTCTTGGCTGGAGCAGCATACAGCCGAGATTGTCTCAATCGAGATGGTCTAGGCTGTTTGTTACTCTTCTGTATGTGCTTGGGGTTAACTTTTCTCTTGCCATTTTTGGTGTTGAGATGGTTAACTTTAGCTGATACAGATGCCTTCTGGTTCATTGTAGGTTCATTGTGTTTAGAACACTCACCCTTTTCATGTGATCGAGTAGTACACTGGTTAGGTGTACTGCCCTCAGCTGGAGAAGATGTTGATGGATTAAATTCATAGCCAAAACCCATCTTGTTGCCATTGGATCTATAATATTCAGAGATGTTTTCAATAGTAGCAGATGCTTTATTGAACTCTGATATCTTTTGATCAAGGCTTTCCTTCTCCTTTTCTAAGAGCTCTTTTGCTTGGAAGAGATCATCGAACTTGGACTGAAGTGAACGAAATTCCTTGGTTTCTAAGGCTTGAGTCTTTAATATCCCCTCATACAACTGAGTTATTGTGGTATTTTCTTCTTTAAGAAGTTCCACTTCTTTAGTCAATCTTTCATTCATTGTTACCAACTCAGGGGTGTTATCAAACTTAACCTTTTTCAACCTAGCAATTTCTTTCCTTAGGTCCTTGTTCTCTACTTCCACTTCTATGAAGGCTCTAGTGGCAATATCAAGATCACCTTTTACTTCTTCCAAGGATTGGTAATAGGTGTTCTCAAATTCGCCTACAGATGAGTTTATCTCATCTGTGTGTGAAGAAGCAGGTAAGTGAAAAGTTGATGTATATGAGTTTACCTCGTTTTCACCTATGACCATCATAGCTACATCATCTGAATCATATGAGTTGACAGTTTGGTGATGATGGGAGTTCATCACTTTGATATTCAGATTCTTCAGTTACCATTGCTTGTTTGTCTGAATTCCTTCTGTCTCTTCTTGGCTTCCTTTCTTGTTTGTCTTCTAGATTTAGGTCTAGACATTCATAGACACAATGTCCTGGTTTATGACAATTAAAGCACGATCCAGGTTTCTGATTGCTTCTTCTTGGAGGAGTGGCATCTCTTCTTCTATAACCTCGACTGTTAGATGACTCCACATCCTTCCTTGTATATCTTTCTGGTGTTCTTTCTCTTGATTCTCTAGAGGATGATCCAGCTCTTTTATCTTTATAATTCCTGTAGAATTTTCTATATTTGCTGTTAAGAGTGTTCATCCTCTCGAATCTTTTGATCATGAGGGCCATTTGCTCTTTTAGGCTCATTTCTGATCCTTCAAAGTCTTCTGTTTTCAGAGAGGTCTTGCCAGATGAGGTGCTTGCAGCTTTTGTATTTGCTGCCTTGAAAGCCACAGTCTTGGAGGTAGATGGGGTTGCAGTTGGCTCATCACTTTCTGAGTTTTCTTCTCTTTCAAGATCATACTCATGAGCTTTGAGGTTCTGGAACAGGGTTTGAGCAGACCATTTCTTGATATCCTGAGTATCCTTGATGATGGTCTTCTTTAGCCTCCATTTCTTGGTTAGAGAGTCCAAGATCTTAGATTTTTCTCTCTATTAATGTATTTCTTTCCTAGAGATTTTATTTCATTGATGATCTTGGTAAATCTATTGTCCAGCTGATCATTAGACTATTCTGGTTGCATCTTGAAGTGCTCAAACTTTTTGACAGCTGTTGAGAGTTTGCTCTCTTTAATCAGCTCAGTTCCTTCACAAAGAAGTGCCAATGCATCCCACATATCCTTAGCTGTCTCAATGTGAAGTACTTTTGCAATGTACTCATTAGGAAGAGTTTGCATGATGTAATCTTGAGCAATGCTTTCAAGATTTGATTGCTTCATCTCTTCTGGTGTAAGATCTTTCATAGGATTGGGGGCAAGTTCTCCAACTGGAATTTCAGGATCACCATTTGCAGTATTGACTGCCATGATTGTGATTGGTCCTTCTGTGATCACTGACCACATCTTGTAGTGGACTGATGTGAGATTCATAGGCAACTTACGCATGTTAGCACTCATGCTGTATGAGTTTTCAAAAACAAGTTTTTCAAAAGATGGATCTGTTCAAGAGGACTACAGAAAGACTCCCTCAAGTCTTCTGATAATCTAGAGACAGTGGTCCGTTAGAACCACTGCTCTGATACCACTTGTTGGTCCCTGAACGAGTAGTGATTAGGATTAAAGTCTAGAGGGGAGGGTGAATAGACTTTAAAACTTTTTCAAAGGAGCTTGGAATCTCTTCTGATTTCTATGTCAGCTGGACTACAAGTCTGCTGGTCCAGATAACTATAATAATCTGATGAGGAGATTAAATGCGGAAGTGAGTAGGCCTGTTTGTTTAGACTCGTTCTTGAGTTCTTTTGAAAATACCAATTTGTTTACTTAATGAAATACTCAGCTGATGCTGGTTTGAAGATTATGGCCTTGTTTGAAGATATTTGAAAACACAATATGCACTATAGGGGTGCGTCGGTTCAGAATATTTGGGTTCTTTGTAAGCCTGTGCATGTTCCTATGTCTAGGGTTTGTTTTAGCTCTTGTCAAATTGTTATGATTGAGACTAGTGATTTTGTTCGTTCTTGGTCTGTTGGTTTCACGCATGCTAGTAATTCCTATATTACTTGTCGCTTGTTGTGGTATGATATCTTGGCCTCTTCTGCTTCTAGTCTTTGTATTTTGGGTGACTTTATTGTGGTTACAGGGACGCATGAGAAGAGTACGGGTTCTGTTTCTACTCCTAGGGCTTCTCTTGATTTCAGGGAGTTTATGGATGAGTCTGGTTTGATGGATTTGGACACAGCGGGTTTTCAGTTCACTTGGGTGTCTCGTAGGGGTACCAGGGGTTTTATGGCTGCGCGTTTGGATCGAGTGCTGGTTTCTTAGGAGTTCTTGGATCTTTGGGTAGGCATGGAGGTCTTGTCTTTGCCCATGCTTATGTCGGATCATCACCCTTTGCTCCTTACTATCAGGTCGGACTGGATTCAGGTGCGGTGTCCGTTTCATTTTCTCAGTATGTGGTGTCAACATGATTCCTTTAAATCAGTTGTTGTGTCATCTTGGATCCAGCCATTGGTTCACCAGAATCCTATTGTTTGTGTTATGTGGAAGCTGAAAAGATTGAGGCCGGCTCTGAAGGTTTGGAATAAGTCGGTGTTTAGGGATGTGTTCGAGCAGATTGAGGCTGCTTCCCGTCGTTTGGCGGATATTCAGCATCATATTGAGTTGGAGGGGGATTCTGATTCTTTATTTGCGGATAAGATTCAGGCGCAGGTTGATCTGAATGGGTTGTTGACGGCTAGACATGAGTTCTTCACGCAGAAGAGCCGTTTGCAATGGTTGAAGGATGGGGATAGAAACACAAAATTCTTCCACATCTCTCAACGGATTCAGAATGCTAGAGGGAGCATCTCTTTGCTTCTCATTGATGAGGTTCTCTCGACTGATTTGGGTGTTATTAGTGCGCATGTGGTTGACTATTATTCTCAGCTTTTTGCTGAGGATCTCTCATTGCCCTATGATGTTTCTGTCTTGGACAGTTTCGTGGATACAGTTGTCAATGTTGAGCAGAATGAGTTGTTGGTGGGTGTTCCTTCGGAGGCTGAGGTTCGTCGGGTTGTTTTTGAGATGGATGCTTCGAGTACTCCGGGGCCGGATGGCTTTGGTGGCTGCTTCTTTCAGAGTAGCTGGGATATTGTGGGATCTCATGTGATGGCTGCAGTTAGGCATTACTTCATTACTAGGTCTTTGCCTCCTGGGCTGAATTCCTATTTCATAACGCTTGTTCCCAAAACTGAGGGGGCTCGTAGGATTGTGGATTTTAGGCCGATTGTGATGGGCAATTTAATCTTTAAAGCGATAACTAGGGTTCTCTCTTCGAGGCTGGGTACTTTTGCTAGCAGTTGCCTCTCTACTTATCAGTTTTGTTTTGTCCCGGGTAAGCGTATTCATACTTGTATTGCGCTGGCTTCTTATGCGATTAATACGCTGGATTATCCGAGGGTCCACAGGTGTATGGTTTTAAAGATTGACATGATCAAGGCGTTTGATACTGTTTCATGGCGGTTTCTAGAGGCGGTCATGTCCAGAATGAGTTTCTGTTCCCCTTTTATTGATATGGTTAGGGGTATGCTAGACTCGGCTAGGATTTCAATTCTTATTAATGGGAAGCCGAGGGGTTACTTCTCATGTTCTCGGGGTGTTCGTCAGGGGGATCCTTTGTCGCCTTTGCTGTTTTGTATTGCGGAGGACGCCCTTAGGAGGTGGATTGATTGGGAGATTGATCGGGGTCGGCTTCGTGTTGCCCGTAATGTTCCTCGTTACTTGTTTTATGCAGATGATATTAAGATTTTTTTGAAGGCAACGACTGGTAATATTGGGAGGTTACATGCTGTTCTTCATAGTTATGGTCTCCTTTCTGGTCAGATTTACAGCCCGCCGAAGTCTCGTGCGTTCTTCGGGAGAGCGGTTCCTCTAAGAATCCGCAGGCAAATGTTTAGGGTGACGGGTATTGTTGAGGGGTCTCTTCCCTTCACATATTTGGGTATTCCTATCTTTAGGGGCTACCCCAGGAGGGTTCATCTTCAGCCAAAGGCGGATGATGTCATTGCGATGTTCAGTCGTTGGAAGGGTAGTTCTCTCTCCCTTGCTGGGCGGCGCTGTCTGATTAATTCAGTTATTTCAGCTTCTTTGGTTCATTCCATGATGGTGTATAAGTGGCCCAGCTCTTTGCTTCATAAGTTAGAGTCTGCCATGCGTAATTTCCTTTGGAAAGGTGATGTAAATCGCAAGGGTGGTGCTTGTACGGTCTCTTGGAAGAGGGTTTGTGCCCCTGTGGGGGAAGGAGGCTTGGGAGTTCGTTCTATTAGGTTGGCGAATGCGTCCTTTTTGTGCAAGTTGGGTAGGGATATTCTGTAGAATGGTTCTCTGGATATGTCTCTTCTTCATAGGAGGTATTTTAATTCGGAGAACAAGTTGCGTCCGTCTGGGAGGGTCTCCTCTATTGGGCCTGGTATTCGAATGTATGTTTCTAGAATCATGGATGGGCTGCGTATGATTTGATCAGATCGCCTATGCTTCGGCTTGGTTGGGGTTCGTGGATTTGGGCGCCGTTTATTCCGGTGTGTCGTTCTACGGTTGTTTGGAGGGCTGTTTGGGGTAAGCTTCCTACTTCAGACTGGTTGTTATCTTATGGGGTGCAGGGTCCTTCGTTATGTATGCTTTGTCGTAGAGAATCGGAGTCCCTTGATCATCTCTTTGCTGAGTGCCCTTTTTCTTTGGAGGTGCTACAGCATCTGACTCAGCTTTTTGGGGTCACTATTCACTCTGGGGTTAGATTTTTGGATATCTTTCTTCAGGCTACTAGGGTTCAGCTGGGGCAGCAATCGTTGGAGCTGTGGAGGGTGGGTTTTGTTACTAATATCTGGATCATCTGGTTTCTGCGGTACAGAGTGGTTTTTCACGAGGTTACTCATTCGGTTAGACGCTGTATGGCGCAGATTTTGGCTGGTATTAGGGAGGTTGACAGTATTTCCAGAGGTTTTTCTGACGGCTCGGTTCGTGATTTTATGATCTTTAGAGCGCTTGGGGTTGCTGGTAGGTTCAGGCCTCCTCGGCAGAGTTCGTCTGTGAGGTGCATTCCTCCTGATCCGGGTTGGTACAAGGTTAATGTGGATGGCAGCACGACTTTGTCTCCTGGCCGTTTGTATGTTGGGGCTCTATTCAGAAATTTCAGGGGTTTCTTTGTAGCTGCTATTGCACAAGAGGTGGGTTGGGGCATTCCTTTTGAGGCGGAGCTTGCAGCGGCTCTCATTGCGATTCAGTATGCTTATTCCCAGGGATGGGGGTTTTTGTGGATCGAGTCCGACTCGGTGCTTACGGTTGATACTTTGACGAGTTAGTCTCCTTGTATTCCATGGCGCTTGCTTGGTCTTTGGAGTCAGGTGCATTTGTGCATGGTGGATATGCACATTAGGATCTCCCATATTTTCAGGGAGGCCAATCGTGCGGCTGATGCAGTTGGAGGGGTTATCCCCCAGATTTTCTTCATTCCATTTTACATGATGATTTGTACACAACTTATTACAAACATTGATTTTTATAGAAGTGTACCTTTTTCCTTCGACCTGGATTTTGTCCCTAAGATGGGTTTTCCCAGGCAAGGTTTTAATGGCACTCCGGCCTCTGGCTCGATTTGTGAGCTTATGGCTCTAGGTTTTTTTTTTCTTTTATACTGCTGAAGATTCAACTCAGACATTAGGAAGAGTGCAAACAAGTCAAGACAAAGAGTCTTTAGCCGTTTACTTCCCAAGTTGAAGACATATCATGTCACTATGACAGATTATGTCCTCAATATAAACAGTCCAAAGAAGATGGAAATAAACAATTTGAGGTTGTCTTTCCAACGGACACATCCTCACTTTGCTCTATAAAAGTGTTGTTGTAGAAGTGTGAGAACTAAAATTATCAAGTGAAGAACAGTTTAATTCGAGTTGAGTGAGTACTAGGACTCAGAATTCATAGGGATCAAGGCACTAAGGAGTAATGTGGTTGATCAGTGCACCTTGACACTATAAAACAAGTTAATTCCAAGTGAAGGAATTATCCTGTTAAATTAGGGAAGTGGATGTAGGAGCTTGAGCCTCTAAACCACTATACACCATTGTGTTATTTACTTACTTCTATTTCATTCAAGTAACACATTCATACACAACATACAAAACTGATCTTTAAAAGATATATTACACAAACTGTGCAAAACAGATTTGGGACAAGTCCCCTGAAAACTGTCAAGAGTCAAAAAAGTCTTTCAGGACTTAAAAGGAGTTTAAATATAAAGGGCCCACCATAATTCCGCACTTATAACTTACTTAGATAGTTATTCAACTTATTACTTCATAGTTCTCAATAGTTCGATTATCTAACCAAAGTTATACATTCTCAGATAAGTTGACTAGACAACTCTCCTGATAGCCTGATTGTTTAAAAAGAAAAGAATTTACATACACAAGTACATTCCCCCCCATACACTTGTGTCATACTCCTTTCAGGACCAACAAATGGTATCAGAGCAGGGGTTCAAAGACCACTGCTTCTGAAAATCCATCTTGATTTTCAAAAACAAATTCTAGTGTGGTCACTGAACTGGTCTTTCTGAAAAACTCATTCATTCATACTCTATGCTTAATTATATACACTTTTGCAAGTATGACTAACAATGCAGTGCCTGGAAATGCTGTGGAGACCATCAACAAAATGGGTCCCAACCCAGTCAACCATATATCTCATCACAAGCTACCAATGTTCTCAATTGAGAACTATGATTTCTGGAAGATCAAGATGAGAGCTCATTTTGCATGTATTCACGATGAGATGTTAAGGGACATTACTAAGGGACCATTCACCTTCACAAAGCCAAATCCTAAGGTCACAGCTGCACAAAAAGCTGATCCAAGAGAGCTACTACCTAAGGATGAAGATGACTTCACTGCTGGAGAGAGAAGGAGACCCACGGGGGATGTGACTACGCTCAATTATCTGGTCATGAATACGCTCTATCAGACCATTCCATATGCTATAATGGGAAAAGTCTACCATTGCACAATAGCCAAAGAAATTTGGGATACTCTTGCAGCCATGTGTGAGGGTACTGGCAAAATCAAGGAGAACAAACTCCAACTGGTTGTGCAAAAATATGAACAATTCACAATGGAATCAAATGAGTCCATTGATAAATTTGCTGGTAGATTCACATACATAATGAATGAGATAAACTCATTGGGAAAGGTCTACTCCAAGAGAGAGGTGGCAGTCAAAATTCTTAGATGCTGTAATGGGGAGAGTCTACCACTGCACAACAACAAAAGAAATATGGGATGCTCCTACAGAAATGTGTAAGGGCACTTTGAGAATAAGCTTCAAGTTGCTGTGCAGAAGTATGAACAATTCTCAATGGAATCAGACGAGGCCATTGACAAATTTGATGGTAGATTCACTGATGTAATGAATGAGATCAACTCATTGGACAATGTTTACTCCAAGAGAGAGGTGGCACTAAAAATTCTAAGAAGTCTCACTCCAAAGTGGGATGTATATTCTGTGATGATGCAGAACACCAAGGATATCTCTACCATACCCATACAACAAGTCTTCTCAGAACTCAAAGCCTATGAGTTTGATCTCAACAGAAGAAAGCCACGTGAGGAACCTTCAATGCCAACCAAAGGAGTGGCCTTCAAAGCCAAATCTACTGAACTAGAAGTGCAGACCACTCCAAGATCATCAAAGCCAGTTTTTAAAACTGAAATGAAGGAAGAGCTAGCCCTCATGGCTAGAAGATTTGAAAAACTCAACTCCAGATTTGGTAGATACAAAAAATTCTACTAAGACAATAAGGTCAGGAGAATGTACAACTCTCCTGAAGCCAAGGTTGAGGACAAAAAGCTTGAAGAAAGAAGATCAGAGAACAAGTACTCTGATAGGAGAAAGTCCAGCAGAGCTGAACCTTCATCATCCAGAAGGAAAGCAGAAACTAAGAAAGATGACGATGAAGACCTGTGCTATAATTGCCAGAAGAAAGGACACTTCCAGTGCTATAACTGCCATGAACTCAGCTCAAAAGAGAATGAAAGAGAGGCAAGCTAAAAGAGATAGAAGACTCAACAACAGAAAAGCCATAATTATCATTAGTATATTGAGAGAGAGTGTGGTGAGATGTCTATTCGCAAATTGACATTTGCCACTAATAGTTGAGTTGATTTGTCAATTAAACTTTCGTTAAATATTATATATTTATTCTCCATTTTTGTCAATAAGGATTTAAACAATTTGAAGATTTAAATTTTAATTAGGTTGATTTGTCAATTAAACAAAAACTATTGTTTGAGTTTTATTTTCTGATTATAAGATATTAAAATTATTCACGTCAATTTGATGGATTTAATCAAAGATTATTCAAAATTATTTGTACTTTATTTTTATTATTTTTTTAATAATTTTTTTATACTATTTAAATTTTATTATAACAATACATGTAAAAAAAGTAAAAAATAAATATATAATGAAAAGACACGTGGACAGCCCGCAATCCGCCATGAGTTGAGTTGGATTGGGTTAAGCATTTTTCAGCCTGTCCCCGTCATGGATCGGCCTGCAAAAATCCTTAAAATAATGGATTGAGGTGAGGGGTTGTGTGGACCGCTCCTCTCAGTTAGTCCATTTCGACAACTCTAGATTTAGTGAGGAAATTGAAAACACTCAGTAATTAGCAAGGGATATTAAAGTCCCTCGTTAATTAACAAGGGTTTTCAAAATCTCTCAACAAAATTAGTGAGGAAGTGAGAGGGATAAGGCCATTGAAAAATGTTGAGGGCAAAACCCTTGTTAATAGATGACAACAAATTGAGAATATAAATGTCGTACCCTTTTTTCTCCAAACAGACAGTTGAGAAACCCTTTCCATATTAAAAAAATACAGTCCCTCCATGACCACAGTCGTCGCCATTGGTAGGGATGGGAATAGGTCTGGTCGGGTCAGACCTTAAGAAAAAAAGTTTGGGCCTGGTATATAATATTTGGGCCCAAGCCTGGCCTATGGCCTATTATAGGCTTTTTTAAGAGGTTATGCCTGACCTTTTTAATAAGGGTTTGACTATTTACACCTCCATTTCGGAGAGATGCACTCCCCCTTTCAGTTTATTAATAAAATGATAAAGTAAAAAACCAAAAATACCCTTCATTAAAATACAACATACTAGATGCACTCCCCCTACTGAACGCACCCCTACTATCTTTTTTTCACCTTATCCCTAAACCGCCGTCACCATTTTTTCCGGTAGCAAGAAATCAAAAAAAATAAAAAATTTCAACAAATCAACCATATTCATCTATAAAACACCATTATCAAAACTTAGAAAAATTAACAATTTTTTTTTAAATTTCATCAAACCAGTGCCGACCGTATATCCTCCCGTCGATAAAATGTTGTCGACGGAAGGATATATGGTCGACCAAAAAGGTCGATGGACACTGTAATGTCGACCATATACACTCTCGTCGACACACTGTTGTCGACGGGAGTGTATATAGTCGACAACACAGGGTCGAATTAAAAAAAAAAAAAAAAAACCTTACTGTTACTGGTGCGGGGCGGAGGCCGCGGAGGAGGGGAGGGGACGAGACGAAAAAAAAACCAGAAAAAAGAAAGAAAAAAAAGGGGGCGGCGACGGGCCGCGGGTGCGGGGATGATGGCGTCAGATGGACGGGGGCAGCCGCGCGCGACCGCTGACAGATTTTTTTTTTTTTTTTTACAGACTGGGGAGGAGGCCGTTGGAGAAAATCTAAGAGAGGGAGGGGGAGGCTGCTCGCGGCCGATGGAGAGGGGTCCGTCGCGGCCGCACGCGGCCGAGGGAGAGGGAGGCAAGGTTGGGGCCGCGGGGGCGGTGGCTAGATCGGCGGTGTGGTGGTGGGGGTGATGAAGGGGGAGAAATGAAGGTGTGAAGGGGGAAATGAAATGTGAGAAAATAGGGTTTGGTGGGGTGTGTTTAGTAGTAGGAATATTATAGAGAAAGGGGTATTTTAGACAATTCAGGGAGGGTGTCATTTATTTTAGGTGAAGTGTATTAATCGGGGGAGTGCATCTCTCCGAAATGGAGATGCATATAGTAAAACCCTTTTAATAAATATGTCTGACCCAAAAGTCTTTTAAAGGTCTTTTTAGTGTTATTCAAAATTAATTTTTACTACACTTGTATTACCATTTTTTTTCACTAGTTAATTATTTTTTGACATGACACACAATAAATTAGACGGTGAAATATAAAATGAAACATCATAATCGGACCAAATGATTTCATTAGGAAAAATATATATTAAGTGAGATATTATAGGAATTTATATATGGATAATTTAGAGAGAAGCATTACAAAATAGCTAAAAAAAACAACACTTTAAAATAAAATTTAAGATAGAAGGCAATAGACATAAACCTACATAATTGATAATCTATCGAAATTACAGAAAAACATTAATATCCCAACACTAATAGCGAATGAATAACAAAATAAGCGCTAACGGCGAAACGTAAGAAGAGGTGGGCCGCCCCATCAGAGGCCCCGTCACCGCCGCACCACCAGAGAAGTTATTGTACGGATAATAAAAAGGGGGCGGTGGTCCATAATATTGGCCGCCGGTGCTTGTTCCGCCGCAGCATGAAACCGGTGCAGCGGGAGGACAATTGGCAGATGGCGGCGGTGGGGTGGCGCCCGAGTCGTATGGCGGCGGCGGAGGAGAGTGGCAATTGTACTGGCAAATAGTACTGCAGTTGTTACAAGCAGTCGGAGGAGGTATTATGCTGCCATCCCCATAATTATTGATACTATGATTATCTTCTGATATTGCAGAAACTAAAATCAAGAAAAACACAAGTGTTGATGAGTGTAACAAGAGGCGAGAGCGAGACATGCTTTTCTAATCCCTTTTCTTTAATTTCTTGAATGTGTGTGTTGAATATAATGTTATATGAGTGGGGTCCTTTAATTTTGCTTAATTTCTATATTCCCAAAATTAGAATGAAATGAAACGTGGAAACCAAAACATGCTGCATGAAGCTATCGTGGCACTTAAGATAATGATGGATGTAGTTTGACTTTTCTACATAGGTGCCAATAGCGGCGGACTTCCACTATAAATTTTCCACATTCAATATATATATATATTTTTTTGATGTTTTACAATAAAATTTTTTTGTTTTTTTAATATTGCACAATAAGTTTTTCATTCCATTTTCAGAAAATTATTTTTTCTTTTTTAGTCACATCATCACTTTTACTTTAAACTTTGTTATTTAGAGGAGTGTACTTTTTCCCTTGACCTCGGATTTTATGTCTAAGGAAGATTTTTCCAAGCAATGTTTTAACGGCACTTCGGCCTCTGGCTCAACTTGTGAGCTTATGGTTTTAAGTTTTTTTTTTTTCTTTTATATTGCATACATTTTTATTGTCTCACTTATACTTTATCTATTATTTTATCATACTTCATTTCATACTAATCTATTATTTTTTCTCCCACCATCACAAGCTTGTACTATATCTTTTATTTTATCATATTCTTTAATCTAAACATCCAAAAGAAATGAGAAACTTATTCTGAAACGTAGGGAGTACTACTTTACGTGGATTTGCATCATTTGATCGACATGATTTAAAAAAAAAAATTAATGATTGGTTAGATAGGATAAATAATAGGTATTTTAGGTGATTAATGAAGTGTAAAGTGAATTTTATGAGGTGTAATGTATAATTTAGATAAAAATGAGTGATAATTTTAAAAATAAAATAATATTATATTTTAAATAATAATTTTATATAATATTTCTATATTAAAAATATGCCAGTAATCTTAAACATTTAAATAAATAAAATGTGCTAGTAATCATAAGAATGAAGAGAGTATATAATATAAGGTTGTGTTTGGATGGAGGGATTTAGGTGTGGATTTTAAATCCATAATCTAAATCCACTCCACCTTTTGGATTAAATGAATGGATTTCAAATATTTAGTACCTCTTTTTAGTTAAAATTTAAAGAATTTTAAATTCTCACTAAAACCATGTCATTTGAAATTCATCAATTTTTAAATCATTTCATTTGAAATCCCCTCGTCCAAACGCAACCTAAGGGTTCCCGAATGAACAAATTCCTAATAATAAGATAAGAATGAAGAGAGTATATAATATAAGAGTTCCGAATGAACAAATTCGTAATAAGATGGTGGGTGTGCCTCACCGATTTTGGGCATTCTGTGACACAGCTCATGTCACCGTGATTGCTAAAATTCGGAAAAAGCCAGAGGCCACCGATATAAACACGTTTGCAGGAACGAAGAGGTCATATTTTATTGAGAAGGGTTCATATTTTAGTGAGTGAAATGATATTTTACACCGATTCAATTTTTAAAATTTCGGAAGTCATAAGTTCGGTTTTGAATCGTTCAAAAAAATTACTATAAGTGTAAAAATATTTTGACGAATTCACTAAAAAAATTATGTGTTTAAAATATTTTTGAACTTGTAATAGTATATTTTTAATCTTGTATCGATAATATTTTGGATATATAGTAACATAATATTTTTGGTTTTGTAGTAGCATAAAATATTTTGCTACTATAAGACCAAAAAATATGATTGACTTTTTTAGAAACTCATTTACTTAATAAGTTAATAAGTCAGGCTTAAGCATTTTCATATGTCATTTAAATTCAACATGTCGGCTTATTTAACATCATTTATATATATAAATATAAAATATAAAAAATGAATAATATTTCGTACATGCATAATAAATTGTGTTATTGGAAAAATATTAAATAAAGAAAGTAGAAAAATAACATTTGAGTGTTGTTTTTTTTAGACCATTCGATAAATTTGTTATTGCTTTTATTTTTTAATTTCTTAATTTTGAAATTTTAAAAGTTGATATTTAATTTATGATTTGATAATAATTTAAGTGTTGTGAGACTTTTTAAATGCATTAAATAAGACTAAAAAAACATTTAAAAGTTTTTCGAATCAGGCATATTTTTTTAAAGAGGTTAGTGCAGGCCTCTAAAAAAATATTTGATAGATTATGGGTCAGGCTCGGACCCAAAAATTATATACATATGATAGATCATGGGCCAGGCTCGGACCCAAAAATTATATATTGGGCCCAAACTTATTCTAGCTTGGACATTCCCACCCCTAACTAGAATTTATTTAGTCTAAGGTACAAAATTCATCACTCTTTTACACTCAAATACAAACATTGTTCATGTATTACTTTGCACGGCAAAATTATGGGTAAATGACTATTTTGCCCTTATGTTGACTGTTTCTCTTTCCTCATTCTTCTCTCCTCACTCTAACCCCAAATTCAAAATTAATTACCAATAAAAAGGTATGAAATATAAAAGGAAAAGAAAAAGAAAACCTAAAACCATAAGCTCACAAGTCGAGCCAGAGGTTGGAGTGCCGTTAAAACCTTGCCTGGGAAAACCCTCCTTAGGGACAAAACCCGAGGTCAAGGGAAAAGGTACACTCCTCTAAATAACAAAGTCTAAAGTATAGTAAAGAAAGTACGACAAATACAAGTGTTCCTTGACTCACCCTCAATCCGTGTCATCCAACATGTCCGACCAATGATCGTGAAGGGACACCTGCATGAACTCTGAAGTGCTAGAGTCAGCTGAACCATCCGGCGGCTGCTGAGGCGGACCCTTCCCAGACCAACGCCTGGTGTGTTGGCTAACACCTGCGAGCTCCGTCAAATTAGTGTATACCTAAGAGAGTCATAATCTGGAGCTTTGTTCAGCTCCTCAAAGTTAGCAACCTTAGAATTTGTGATGTCCTGAGTGGCTCGTTCCCAGAGGTGGGTGAGAGGCTCACGAGTCTTCTTAATAGTACGCTTCGGCTGGAAAAACACCCTAGTGGTAGTGGAACCCTTTGCTCTATTGGTAGCCTTCTGAGCTGCCACGACCCAAGGTGGAGCCTTCTCTGTGAAAGGCTGATACGTGGAGGTCGATGCCCCAGTAGGGTTCGGGTGATCCTCTTCCTCTAGTAAAGCATCCTCCAACACCAACTGTTCTTTAGAGGCCGTGTCTAAGTTCTCCTCTAAGAGCGACCTAAAAGTGTTATCCAACGGAACTGAGTAGGTAGTCCCCATAGTCGGATCCTACTGATCCTCTGTTGCAAGGTCCTCCTCTCCCAAGTGGGTCTCCCATTCCAAATGGGCCTCCGGTGGTGGGGTAGTGGTAACTAGAGCGGAAGTGGGGTCCGTAGCGCCTATAGGGGAAAGAGAGCCTCGACGGCGCTGAGACCGAGTACGACGACGACCTCTCCTCCGTTGGTCCTGACGACCTAGAGACCGAGTACGATGACGACCTCACCTCCTCTGATCCTAACGACCTTGAAGATCCTGATCCTGGTGACCCTGACCCTCACGGTCTTGACGACCCTGTCCCTCCCCCATCGACTTCCTGCAGACAGCCAGGGAGTGTCCAATAATGTGGCAACATGTGCAAAACTCTAGGAGCTTCTCGTAGAAAATCGCAGCAAACGAGTAATGACCCGCACGCTGGTACATAATACGGTCCTGAGTGGCCTTATGCATATCTATCTCAATCAGCAGACAAGCATAGTGCCCCATGGCACGCTTCAGTGTTCTGTCGTCGATCTTGATCAAGGTTCCCAATGATGAGGCCAATGCCTCCAAAGCAATCGGATCCCAGTACTCCATAGGAAGGTCAGCAAGCCTAACCCAAACTTGAGTCATGCCAGAACGTATGTTGTTCGGGTTAAAGTCTGGAACCCATCTCTGAAGGTGAATAACCCCTAGGTTCAGCTGCCATGAGCGTCGTCTAAAAATACGGCCCCTATCCATTTCCGAGTTAATACTGATGTTGAAGTAGCCTTTGCTCAATGAAACCACACTGAGGCCCGAAGTCAGGCCCCATATACTGCCCAACGTGGACTGAAGACGCACGTGATCAAACGGTCTGTCCCCAGACTCAATAGTAACCCGACCAATAAGAGATTGAGCACAAGCAGCCACCCCTCTGATAGACATCCTCATCAATATTAACCACATAAAAATCCCCATTACGGACATGCTTCATCGATTCAGGGATGCCAGATCTAGAAGTCGGAGCCGTGGTGGAGCCAGCAACCGAGGCAAAAGTGGGCCTAGCTTGCTGGAATGGAACCTGTGGAGTTGGGAAAGCAACAGTAATATGTTCCGGTAGAGCAGAGAAATCAGAATCAGAGTATAGAGACGTACCCTGTGGACCGGGTAGACAGGGATTGCCTAAGCCGGTTGTAGAAGTGCTAAGTTGCCGAGTGGCAGCAACAATAGGTGGATCCTCGTGCGACAGTAGTACCTGTGACGTGGTCGAGGATGCATGAGTAGTGGTCAAAGGGCCTGGGTGTATGTGTGAAAACTGTGGGTGCGCTTCTAGGTGCATGGAGTAATGCAGTGGGTGCGCATCTTTGCCGTTAGGGAACCCAGGGGGTGTATTGAATAAATTGGTGGGTGTGTCTGCACAGATGGGTTGTGTGCAAACCCTAGGGCATGAAGCCCAATAGTGGGAAGAGGGGCAGGCGCCGCCAGTGTATTCGCCGCCACGTAAACTTTCCGACCGACCTCAGTAGCGGAAACGACCATGTTTCCGGTCGAAGTAGCAGTCGGCGAAGTGATGGGCGTCATTTGATTCGGCAACGCAAAGACCCGTCGGAGAGCAGCATCGATCTGCGAATATACCAACGCAGAGATCGACTCAAGGAGCAACGGCACGGCGGCGTTCATGGCAGATTGTGAAACCGTAGAAGGTCTTTCGCGATAGGTTGCCTGGACAGTTTCGGAAATCGGCGTTCACGCCGGATGCAAGCCGGTGGAAGCGGGAGGTTGTTCCTGGGTTGCGTAGTGAGACGCCATTGACGGCGAGAAGGGGCAAGGTTGGACGCCATTGTTGGGCGAGAGTTGCAGCGAGTCTCCTTGAGGATGGAGGTTGGCCGGAACTCCAGCGCCGCCAACGACATGCCGGCAAGTCATGGAGGTGAGACTAACCGGCAGCTGCGGCCATGCTCCGGCAGAAAATTCCAAACGTGAAGGCACTATGTGGGATTTCTATCCCAAATTCAAAATTAATTATATCTCTCCTAAATATCACATTTTGAGAACTGTTAATCTTGAATCCATCCCTCAAATTCTCTCTCTCATCTCTTTCCCTTCCATCTCTTCTTTCTCTATGGTTCAAAATTCTCCATCTTCCTTTTCTATCCCTATTATGTCGTGATGTCCAAGAAAAAAGAGGTCGTGGAGATGAGAAATACAAATTCTTCGCCGCTAAAATACATGCTGAGGAGGAGTTTGGCGGCCGAAAGGTGGTTGCACGGGCGGATGAAGGTGTTTTGAAACTGGTGACGGGGCACTGTCTCGCGGCAGTGTACGATGACTTGTTGGTCCAAAAAATGAGGGTAACACGTGTAGGGGGGGAAATACACTTGTATTCATTTTTCAAATTTTTTTAACACAAACAACACAAGTAATTAGAGTCAAGTGAGATGTCCAAATTCCCAAGTCCTATGAAAACACTTGATTGTCCCGTATTCAGACGAGTTTAGTACTTGAAGTACTTTATGGAAATTTGTATGAATAGTTGAAAAAGGGTCAGCTGATAGCAAGTAAGAGTAGTTATCAAGTGCATGTGTTCTAAGCTAAATAAGATACCTAGTCGCCTGACTTACTAGGAGCCTAGGACTAGTTTGTCAGCTGATGAGTATCAAACATAGCTGAGTGCGGAAATGTGATCGCTCATAATTATACTCATCTTTTAAATGAAAAACCTTCATAACCATTTATGCTAGATCAGTTGATACAGATGAACGTGAGAACATGCACAACCTTCGACTTTAGTGACAAAATATCTTCCATAATACATTTTTGGAATCAAAACGACGAGCCGATCAAGAATCATCACTTTGTTATGACTAGTGAGTACATATTGAGTTATCAGTTGATACAAGAATGTGTCTTTAAAACTTGCAATGAAAGTTTATGCATGAACATGACAGTTTATATCAAAGCAGTAAAAAAACACACATGTTTATAGTGGTTCGGCCTCCTGACCTACATCCACTCACACAGCCCAATTGTGATATTAATTCATCAACACTGTAAGGACTTGTATTTTACATTCCAAGAATAACACGTTGAGCTCGCACTACAGGAAATCATACTTTACATGACGATTTTTTTTGTGACGACACAAAATTTGTCACAATTTGTCATTCAAAGGTGACAAAATTAATTTTTGTCACTTAACCAACATAATTCGTGACAAAATAAAAATTTGTCTCCAATACTTATTTTATTCGTGACAAATTTTTATTTTGTCACTAAAAATAACTTTTTTCGCCACTTATTTGAAAATATCACGACGATAATAATAAATTCGTCACAAAAAACTTTGGTGACGACATTCTTAATATTTGGTGACGATGTTCAAGGTCATGAAAAATATTTTGTTCATGACGATGCTATGTTTTGTCATTAATTAATCAAAATAATTAGTGACATAATTATTTCGTCACAATATTATTTGAGGACGATATTCATTGTAATTAGTGACAATTATATTCGTCATATAATATTTTATTTTCATGACGATTTTATGTTTCGTCATTATTTAATCAGATTAATTAGTGACATTTTATTTCGTCACCATAACATATATATAGTGACGATTGTTAATCATTTGTCAATTTTCACAAAGAGGAGTCATTAATTATATAATGAACTTTTTTGCGATGCATGAATTTCGTCACAAAAACATTTCTCTTTGTGACTATTTTTTTTGTCATTATTAATAAAAAATATTGATGCGTACTATTTTTTTAAATATAAATTGAAATTACATGCCATATGGAAATAATATATAACGCCTAATTGCTTCGTTAGTTTCTGTTAAAAAGATTGTAACGGTGTTAGAATCTTAAGCCTTCAATTGATAGTTTTACATGAATCGAGCTTATATCAATAGAAATATGTTTTAGTCCTTAAATCGATAGTTGACCCATCTTTTAGGCTTTGAACATAATAAACTCTTTTAAATTTCTACAATAAAGACATGTCAAATTAATTCCAATTCTACGTATAGTGTAGCAAGAGTAGAGTCAAAAAGTATTGTAAAAATTATTATATCTAAATTTTCCCCAGCCAATTCACCTAGAATAATCAATTTGATCTATCTGCACCTAGGGGCGGATCCGGGATTGTGGGTTAGGGGGCGATAAGTATAATTTAATACTAATATATTTCGATAATAATAAATTTAACATTTTATATTTGAATCTAAATATATATATATTAGTATACATAATTAAATATCTAAAAATACATAATTATATTCCTTAATATGTTAAAAACTAGAACTCTATCATACATATCATTTAACAATTGATAATTTATACATATATTTCTTTTTCCTATTTGTTTATCAATATATACTATAAATCTAGAATATGGAGAAAAATTTGAGATTAGGTTATTATTTTTATTTTATTTTAATTTGGCTGTTTGAAAGTTAAAATTGAACAAATTTTTTAATAATAAAATTGAATCAAAAGATAAATATTTTTTAAATAATTAAAATTTTACCGTAAACAAAGTTTTAGACTAAAATTATTTGTACTCCTAAATTTTCATTTTGGGTCCATTTAATTACTTTTTTAATATTTTATGCAATTAAAAAGAATAAATTAAAATTAAAAGGTATTTTCACTCCATTTGAATTATCTAGAATATGACAAATTAATCAAATTACCTCTTGTTTTTAGTTTGGACTAATAAAATTAATGCATTGTTCACATATACTACATGCATATATAATAATAATACTAAGAAGATTGAAAAAGTTGAGGGGGGCCAAGGCCACCCCCAAGCCCTTCGTAGATCCTCCCCTGTCTGCACCATATACACATGATATATTAGAATCAAAATTCAAACAGCTCAATAGGCCTCAAGGCTCAAACCACACTACAAATTTGCATATCTAACAATACATTACAAAATTGAATAAAAAAACGTGGCTTGTGTGGAAGACTATGAACAAGATTATATTCAGATTTGCCATTAGTATGACTTGTGTGGAAGACTATGAACAAGATTATTCAGATTTGCCATTAGTATGACTTGTGTGGAAGACTAGGAACAAGATAATGGAGAAGCAAACGTGGAACTATTGACAGAAGAATTAAAATCATGCCTATGGAGTTGGGGCATGAGCAAAGACTTCTAAAAAACAGGGGAGTATAAAGAGTGGACTGCATGTCTATGGAGTTAGGGCATGTCTATCAAAGTTTACAACATTGCCCAAGGCACTCACCACTCTATGCATCTAAACAAATTCAAAATGGCACAAAAATGTAGCCACAACCACACAACCTACTGAAAACAGTAGCAAAAAAACTCGAAAACTGCCCAGAAAAATTAACAAATCTGGCCAGCACACAATACGACCACAAACCCACACAACCTACTAAAAACAGTAGCAAAAAATACTCAAAAACTGCCCAGAAAACTGTATCAAACATTAAAGGGTATATCTTGTACCCTGTTTTGAGTGTGCAATAAGAATTCTTTTTTTTTTAAAAAAAATTATCCCAAATCTCCCAAAATTCTCTTAATCGGATTTAAAAAACTAAGGGAGATTTTTTAATTTCAACAAATCAAGAATCTCAAACACATCCAAAAATACCATTATTCAAGTAAATTCACAAAACACAAACATAATAAAACTAACAATACATTACAATCTGTTGAATAGCTTTCCACCATCATTCTAACAATTCATTCTAATCGAAAATTTCCACATTTTCGTATATAAAACATTGCTCACAACCCTAAAATATCTTCACTCAGAAACAATTGTACTGTGTAAGAGAGAAATCATGACCAGGGGAATTCATTCTAACAACAATATGCAAAAATTACTAAGCAAAACTTACATGTGTGTGTATTTTGCTTCTTTTTTTTTAGACTAATATCTTTTTAAAAAAAAAAAATTGTTACAACTTCCAGAAGTTACAATATTAGAAACAGGGGAATTCAGAAATACCAATCGTTCTTGTCAAAAAAAAAAAAGAAAGAAATACCAATCGTTTTCAGAAATACAAAACAAGAAAATTTAATGTTGGAGGATTCAAAATTTTTAGTAAATTCACATCACACAAACATTGACTAAATCTAACAATACATTACAACCTAGTGAATAACATGTAAAATCGAAATCCTAAACCCTAGTAGAAGAAATTGAAACATGTAAAATCGAAACTGAAAACTCTAATAGAAGAAATCGAAACAAAGAAAGTAGAATACCGTTATTAACGGACACGATTCGAACCCCGGCGATGATCTGTACCGCAAATGAGAAGAACTTTGAACTTTCTTTGCCAAACGAAACAACGACGACCCTAAACTCCACGAAAAATTAAAATACAGAAAACGAGTGGCGCAAAATTGAACCCTATACACAACGATATGTAAGGGTTGGCATGCTTAATTCAACCTAGAAACAAGATGGGAGGTTCTTCCGCAAGAAAACTTGAGGAAGAATGTTTATGAAAATGAGAATCGTTGATTGGAAGGAATTGATAATCCAATTTTCACCTTAATTTGGGACTTAGAGTAGCGGGTTTCAGATTGGGGACTTAGAGCAGCGGGTTTCAGATTGGGGAGGAAGAAGAAATTTTGGATTTGGCGCCTATTAATTTCATTTGGCGCTAATTACACAAAAATCATCTATTTTGGATTAAAATTCCCATGTAATTAAAAGTATTGTTTTGACTTTTGTGATGGTTGAGAGAGTGGAGCGAATTTTTTGTTTTTTTGTTTCTTTTGAGAGAGAGAATTTATATGGACAATTAAAATTTTATTTATAACTTTTAACTTAAGCTGACAAACCAAAAAGAAAATTCGCAAAAATAAAAATAAAAATAGAAGACCGCCACCCTAATGTTTTTGATTCCAAACTTCTTTTAAGTAACTTTAAAATTTAGTCATTTTTATATAGTGTAAACATTTATAACTAGCTTGTAGGATTTTTTTTTTTAAATTATAAAATACATCTAATTTTATAATTTTCATTTCTAAAAAAGATATATTATATATATCCACTAATTTATTATTTTATCTTCATCTCATCTTTTATATAAATAATTAATTTTTTTCTTAACCAATGTCCAATTCAAATGAGAATTATAAAATTGAACCAAGGAGTATTATTTATTAAAGAAAGTAATATTTTTTTTTCTAAGTTGTATTATTAAGTTATAAATATGGCAAAAACTTATATACAATATTTTACAATTTTCTTGTTGTGAAATATGCTTAAATAACTATTTGAATTTGACCCACCATATTTAATCTACATGCACCACCTATATTTTTTTCGTTCACCCCTCCTCTTTTTTTTTATAAATAAATCTAAGTCGACTCTTTATATTAGATGGCCACCGTTATTTCCACTTTACAACCATTACTTATTTGTTTAAATTGTGATTATATAAATTCATAAACATTCACTTTATCTATAAGTAGCTCTAAAAACACTCAATTATACCCCTAATATATAGTATACTTTATACATAAATTAATCAATATTTATTAAAATTCATACACGAAAATATGAACATAATAAATTTGGATGAAGATGGTATATTTTTCTTATAAAACTTCACATGTGAGCTAAATATAATTTAGTAGGAGTATATTTTTACTCCTCTGTCTATTTATTTACTATTTTTTACTCATTTTCTTTTTTAACTATTTTGTAAAAATTCCCTTACGACTAGACTCATTTTCGAATAGTCAAAACATCAATAAATTTAGTAGAAAAGTAATTGACGTTCAACGGACAAGATTTTAAATATTAAATATATTTTAAAAATTATTTTTCGTATTCTCAAATTTAAATTCCTGAGTCCGCCATTGTCTCTAACATTTGTTTGTCTACTAGTCCCTACTTGCCTCTCATCCTTTTATATCAATAGCTTATGATGTTGATCTTGCCAAACATATTAGTCACTTCCAAAACACTTGTCAGCTCATGTTAGTAACTTCTTTGTAAAAGACTGAACACTTTCACCTCTCCGTCTACCCAAGTATTACATGTTAAGCATATTTTACCTAATTCACCTCTCCTAATTTTGACGACTGTGTAACTAGTTAATTCACATCAGGGAATGTCGAATTAATTAGAAAAAAAGAATACTCCCTTCGTCGAGTGATTATTTGCACACTTTTTTTTATTACGACGTCCCAAGATTGTTTGCACACTCTTAATTTGAAAATACCTCACAAAATTAATATCCTCTCAACATCATTTTATTTTCAAAATTGTTACTCATTTTTTACATAAATTTTATTTTATACCTCACAAAATCACCTTAAATACCCATCATTTATCTTGGACGGAGGAAGTTTCCATATTTGATATTTTTTTGAATGTATGATACTCTCTCCATCCTGTAAAATTTAGCTCAGACCAACTTTTGGATCCACAAAGTATATGTTTATTCTATTTAAATAATAAACTTTTGAGTATTTTTTTTTACTTTATTAACACAATTGAGTATCTACCAACAATATTTTTTACTCGTTATTCCACATATATTTTTTATAATTAAAATATAATTTTTTTTAAAAACATGTATAAAAAGAAGTGAGCAAAATTTTATTGAAAAGAGGGAGTACAAGATATAACTATTTGCACTAAATATAAAAATGATATATTCTCGCTTAAATATAATTTTAAGCCCAACAAAATTAATGAACAATTAAAAGTGATTTATTTTATTAATTAATAATTAACCATACTTTTAGAAAAGTGAAAAAAAAAATTGTATGGCGGTCTTCGAATTCATAGAGGCGGTAAATTATGCCAAAATTTTAATTTTTGATTACAAAAAAAGGAAACCCTAAATATCATTAAGGTAATTTTAAATTGATTTAATCCACCTTCATTAAATAGACACATCTCCATTTATTCTCACGGATTTAATTGGATTTGATTTTTTAAAGAATAAAGGGACGGCCAATTAAGACGCCACTTTCACAATCTTCACAAAGTTTCTACTGCATTCTGATACCGGCCAAGACGCCACTTTTGCTCTGCCTCTTCAGCGATTGGCGATCAACTGACTCGAGAACTCTACCGCCTCGTTAGGTACGCAAACGCCGAGAAGCTATCCATTCGTTCTAGTTTAATCATGAATTTTTGTCTTGCTTACTTCTCTCTCATGAAATTCTGAATTCAAAATATTTGGATAAAGGTTGATCTTCAAGTAATTGAGTCGATCTAATATTGGTGTTTATGGACGTGCTTGTGATTTTTGACTTGGTGGAATTAAATTTTTGGTCTTTGTTTTTAAAATCCATTTTTTTTTTTTTGAAGAATTACGAAGAAAAAGAAATCCATAAAATCTGCAGAAAGAAAAAAATACAGAGTCAGGCTGATCTCAGAGTCAAAATAGCACTTGCACGGTGCATTATCCTAAAAGAGGCAAAAATAATATCATCAACAATCGAAGAGAAAAATATGAAGTAGTTATCGATACGTAGGAATTACAACTCATAATCATATATTGCTATCCCCGAATCTCTAAATAAAACTTTCCCAATTAATTGAGGTTAAGAAAATATTTCAATAAATCGATTCACAAAAGCTTATCTAAAATTAGGGTTTAGATGAAGTTAATAAACCTCCAATCCAAAATAACATACGAACACACACGGGATCAAGGGCGGACCATAGCGTTGGCTGGGACGGGCTGTAACCCACCCAGATTTTTCAGCCCTTCAGTAAAAAAAAAAACTGCAAATCCCAAATTCAGTTTAACCTGTGACCTAGTTGCAAAAAAGAATCTATTGTTGCCGCCGTCGCTAACCTTTCTTCTTGTTGTTGCCTTGCCTCCGACTGTTCTTGTGCCACTATTTACTTCTCTTGGTGTTGGTGACGTCTCTCCGGTGGTTAAGGTATTATGCTAATACAATTTTCATCCTCTGTATTTCTTCGTTTTCACTTGTGGATACTGAAATTTATAGAGCCTTATTTTTTTCTTTTAACCTGTGGGTAATGAAATTACATGAGAGAGAGAGGGAGAGAGAGGGAGAGAGAGAGAGATGAGTTTCACTGTATTAGATTAGTTTTTAGAATATATATATATAATAGAATTGTTTATAGGCGGTGCAAATGTGCAATAACCATATCATTTCTTGTTTTGTGTGAAATAAAGTAAATTGTTCAGTCTTTAGTTTGTCAATGTTGGACACCTTATTTTTTCTTATTTATGCTTTTTGTTTTTTATTTTTAAAGGTTGTTTAGGCTTTTTAATGTACTCCATTGTTCTGACTTTGCTTCTTTGTCTATAATGGGCTGTGTTAGTAGTGTTATTAAATGAATCGAGTTGTTCATGAGTTTGATTTGAATTTATATTTTTGTTCATTAATGTGTAATTGAGTCTAAATTAATTTGATAAGAGCTCAAACTTCAAATATTTGATTCGGCTTGAATAATAATTCTACTATTATTAAGTCGTGCACTGTGCACATTTTTTTTACTTTTATTTTTATAGTGCATTTATTCTAGACTTTCGATCAAACTCCCAAATTGTCTTATTTTATGTTCTTGCAGCATAGAAGCGAGGTGAATCGAGACAACAGGAAAAAACTGCAAGGCAAACATATATCTGGAAGAAAAGCTTTTACAGTTCGCAGCCGTGAAATTGTGAGTAAATAAACGTTCCTGTTTTTTTTTTTTTTTTTGAGTTGTACAACTCAGTTTTATTGCAATTAATATTCCTGGGTTATTTTTTTGTTTTTGTTAATTATCTGAAATGTTGATGGGTATGTACATGTTGTAATTTTTAATTTTGGAGCCAGGTTTTGATCATGTGATGGATGTTGCTTATATATAATTTTGGATGTTAGAAAGAAATTGGTCATTTTTGTCAAAGTTAACAAATCAATTAGACTATGTATTCTTGTTAAATTCAAAAGGATATGAATTTATGGATTTTGTATTGACATCAACTCAAATTGATGTAATTGTCACTATATTTGTCTTTGTGTATGAACTTCGACAAGTGAAAAGAGTTTTGATGAGGATAGTTGTGGAGATATATGCCTTTGTATTTTGATTATATTGATTATTCCTATTATATTTTAGTTTGTAAATTAGTATACTAATTGTTGTCTATTATGATCAAGTATTAACTTATTTTGTTATGTAGTTTGAACGTGAGTTAGCTGGAGAACCATGTGATCGAATTGACTTGTATGAGCGTACACACAGTTCAGAGAAAAATGGTTGGAAATCCAGGGAGGCAAAAGAAAATTGGGTAAGTTTTGTAAACATATTTAACATAGTATCTAATAATAAGTTTTCAATCTTAGTATATATATGTTGTTAATAATTAAATGGTGTTTTTTGGCGATATTGAAACATATTTTTTTTCTCCTTGTTAAAATCATTATGCAAGAGAGTCTTCAATTATAATTACATGCTTAATTAGAGTTCAATTTTTCTTTGCTCTTTATTGGTAGTAATAATATTTATGGGTTTTTGTTGATAAAAATGTATCACTTAAAAAAATTAGGATAATTATTTGTGAGATTTACTTTTATTACTAAAAATGATGACAATTTACTTTTCTTTAGGCTAAATTGTCACGAGATGATGAAAAAAAAACGAGAAGAATATATTGAGCTCGGAATTGAAAAGAGTGCATATGAGATAGTATTGGAGGTGTTGGGTCATGGAACTGGATATGTAAAAGGTCTTGGTTATGGTCCAAAGCCTCCAAGAAGACGCAACACATTGCACGATTCTTCTAATCAATTGCAAGAGGAACTAAAAGACGCGAAAGAAAAGCTGCAAGAGTCTGAAGCTCAGGTGGAAGAACTCAAAACGCAGTTGACTGTTTTGAATGCAAATATGGTTGCGCAAGATGCAAAGATGGTTGCACAAGATGCAAAGATGGCTGCTCAAGGTGCAAATATTGAGAAAGTAATGGCTTTTTTGAATGATAAAGGGATAGAGTTATAAACTTTATATTTGTTTTTTTGGTTTCATGAAGTTATAGAACAACATTTCTTGTTAGTTGTTAAGTTTCTAAATGCTTGAAGGATTTTTTATTAATACAAAATTATTTTTTATCTTTAAATTATTTATAGTTGTAAATATTTTTTCTTTTCTTACAAAATTAATTTATCACGATAATTATAATTATTTCATGACAAATTCTGTGTTGTAATATAAATTACTTTTACTACAAAATAATATTGTCACTGTATGTAAATTAATAATGACGATATGTGTTGTTACCATATAGTTTTAAAAAAATTGGGACAATTATCATTTTTGTCATTGAAAAATATTTTATTATGACAAAAATATATTGTCACCATTCTCACATCTTTTAATGACATTGAGCATTTTGTCACTAAAAATGGCGAAATGTATTGTCATTATATCTAAATATATAATGACAAGCAAATTTTAGTCACTATAGTGCAATTCTTTCATGACGAAAGATTTGAAATACGACAAAAAATATGTTGTTACAATTACTAAACTTTTAGTGACGACCACCGTTTTCGTCACTAAATAGTACATTATAATGACAAAAAAAAGTTGTCACAATTTCCACATCATTTAGTGACAGTAGAAATTCTGTCACTAAATCATACTTTTTAGTGACAAATTTTGTCGTCATTATATACACACACATATAACAACGAGCAACATCTTGTCATGAAAGAACAAATGTATCGTGACGAAATATACAAAATATGACAAAATAGTTAGTCTAATTGTAACAAAAAATAATGTCACTAAAATTTGATAAGGTTAGTAATAGATGGACAATCGTCACAAAAAAGTAATTTTTAGTGACAATAAATTAAATCGTCGCGAAAATTCTAACCTTTAGTGACGAAATATCATATTAAGTGACGAAATTTTAACACCAAATGTGACGATTTATATGTCACCATAGATGAATGATATAGTGACGATGACCTTTATCGTCATCAAATGAAGACTTTTAGTGACGAATCAAAATAACGTCGCATTTTACCTACCGCCACGCACATTTGATGACATTCTTTGTGACGAAAAAATTTGTCGCCGAAAAACTTTCGTGACGAAAAATGGGGTTTTTATGACGATTTTTTTCGTCGCAATTTCTCAAATTTCTTGTAGTGTCGATACACTCTACGTTCAATTGTCTATACTTGTTATTGTAAGAACAAGTACTTTTTACAAAAGAACGACATACAAACTTATGGCTAACTCTCGATCACTCAAGAGATGGGTAGGTTTGTGAAGCATATAGAACTAGGTGAGATTTTCCATTACAATAAATTTAGCCTTCAAGCTAGGATTGGAGAAATCTCTCTAAGCTTTGGATATATATTTATAAGCTAGCTTAGATTTGTGAGTGTTATCACTCTAGGAAGAGGATGCGTTGAATATCTTCATTAAAGTTCCTTCGTCTTCATGAATTTGCATATAATTCTCCATGCATGACATTTGCATCAACTCTTCTATATGAGATATGAGAAATGAACTCATATATATAATGTAGATATGAAATGTTACAATTAGAGAGTAACTTCAAATCTCCACTATTTCAGGAATGAGATATTTGATTAATCTTATGAATATTACCGTTGTGAGATTTATAGTATCTTTGACTTTTAAGCACTATGCATTCTTCATCTTTGTCAAGTCCTTGTTGTTCGTTGTCGTTCTCCCATTGGTCCACGCCAACTCTGATAAGTCTTCTTGTTGAATCAAATTAGCTGACCTTCACTCAGCTGATATGTAAGTTCAGTTCATCTGAACTGATGCTTATGCAGTTGACAGCTGTTGGGATAGGAATCCTAAGACAAGTTCTATTTGATGATAAGATGAGTTTTGATAAGCCAAAAGAAGACTTGAATATATGTTAAGTGTTGACTGATCTGTTATGGAAGTTGTCCTTTATAAGACAAAATCAGATGACTAATAAAGTAATATTGAAATATGGTTAAGTATAAATGTTGATTACTTGATGTAATAGGTTTATAAGATAAGCTTTAATTGTTGTATAGAAGCTTATATATATTCTGATGTAATAATCTTTACAATGACTAAGCTGATCTATAAAGCTTAAAGTAATGTAATAGATTAGATAGCTTAGTTAATAGGACAGAAGACTGTCAAGAGCAAAAGACAAGAAGACTAAGAAAACCAGAATACTCGATGAAGAACAGATGAGATATGAAGAAGTCAGAAATATTCTAAAGTGTAGAATATATGGAAGACAAGACAAGTCAAGTCAAGGCAGAAGTAAAGAGAAGTCATATGGAAGTTATTATAAGGTAGCTTGAAGTTAGTTATAATTGAAGTAACTTAATTAACCGTCGTATATGCAAGATACAATTCAAGAAGAGGTTACATAGTTTGTTAAGAGAAGTTATCAAGAAGAGTTCAGAAGAAGGAAGGAAGAAGAAGCCCAGAATAGAAGAGTTCATCCAAGATGGCTTATTCGAAAACAGAGAAGTTTTACTTTCTGTATTGTTTTTAGTTTGTAACAAGCTTGCTTGTTGCTTGGTAAATCACTAGTTGTTATATCGAAGATACACACGGAGTGTAGTCAATAAGATCGAAGTCTTAGTCTTGAGACTTAAAGCAACAAGAAAATAGAGTAATAAAATATCACGAACTGGTGTTTGTGAGAGTGGATGTAGACAAGTTATCGAACCACTGTAAATCTTGTGTTTGATTTACTCATAGTTTATATTTGTTATTGTTCTTATTAGAATTCGTATAATCAACTAGATTGTAAAATCGTGTTGAATAAACGAGTTAATTGCAGAACAGACTAGTAAAGTTCATAATCGATATATAGTTGAGTATAATCTTGTTAAGGGATCATTAATTCTGATATTCCGCATACTAATCTCTAATATTTTAGAAAAGTTTGAAAAGTCTATTCACCCCCTCTAAACTTTTAGACAGGTTCTAATCTTAACTCAACTACTTGGGACCAACAATAGCATTCCCCAACTGTGTAAACCTCAACATGCTAGTTCCTCAGCTGATAGGTTCTCAATTGTTCTTCCTCAGCTGATCAGTCGAGTTCCCCCTCAACCTATTCTTCTCTTTAGGTGTAACACCCTTAAAAATATCAAGTTAGTTCATTTATATACGCATTAAAAAAAAATCACGTGATTTTGAAAATTTGTAGATTATATATATTCTTATCTCTCTCAAAATTTTATACATGATATATTTAAATAAATTATTAATTATTTTGAATGTACATGAATTAATTTTTTATATATATTATTTTGAATATACATAAATAATATTATTTGAGATATTACTTCCTTTATCGAAAGATTTAATAATATATAGATATACATAAATAGTTTTGGTATGGATATTGTTGGTCCCAAGAACGAGTAAGTGAATGGGTTGAAAGTTTAGAGGAGAGGGGTGAATAGACTTTCAAACTTTTCTTCAAAAATCTAAGTCTTTAGTATATCAGTCAACTGCTAATATAACTCATCTAGCCTTTAGTTAACTGGTCTGCTTATAAAGCTAGTTCAATCCACTAAATCCAACTTAGCTATATATCAAAGTAATACTGAGCAGAATATCAAAGTGTGTGTGTGTGGCCCAATTTATTTATACTCGTTCTTAACAATGAAAAACTTTTGTAACAGTTTATCTCCTAAAAACTCCTTATACTCGGCTAATTTTTATATCAGTTGGTTTTGAAATCTTTATGCAATATGATAATCAAACAATGTAAATTACAGTAAGTAAGAGTTTAGAAAACACCAGGATTTATAGTGGTTCGGTCACCAGACCTACATCCACTTTCACGTTACCAAACGTGAAATTTTAATCCCTTTCAACTTGGGTATTCTTGAACTTTAGAGTCTCAAGAACAAAGACTTTGATCTTGCTACACCTCAAGATGTACTTTGATCGACTAGTTAGTTAGAACTAGCACTTTTACAATGTTCTTCCAACTTTGATAAATCAAACAATGATTTCTCAAAATACTTATAAGCCTTACTAATGTGATCTTCAAAACTTGGCTTCCGAAAACATCTTGATAGCTTCTTCTAATCTCCTCCTTTGAACTCTGAATACTTTGAATACTTCTGATTGCTCTGATTGCTTGAGTTCTTTGTGTGTAGTTTTCGTAGTAAATACAATGACCCTTGTCTTGTATTTATAGATGTTTTGCTTCACAAATTAGCCGTTGTAATACTAGTTAGTTAGACAAACCACTTTTGTAAATTTCTTTAACCGCTCCTTTCTTGTTTCTTGATCCGGTTATTAACTTCCTTTGTTCCCTAATATTTCTCATAACTATAACTGATTTATGGTTATTTCCTTCTTTTTCGCTTTTCAGTTATTTCATACTTAGTTTTATCTTTGAACTTCAGTTTAACTCAGCTGGTCTTCATATGTTAACTGCTCTACTCAACCAGCTCACTTGGTGAATCTTCTCATCTGGTCTTCTAGTCTTCAATGTCTGCTCTTCTATGGTCTTCTATTCTGAACTTTGTTTCCTTATATTTCTCCTAACTATAACTGATTTATGGTTGTTTCCTTCTTTTTCGCTTTTCAGTTATTTCATACTTAGCTTTATCTTCGAACTTCAGTTTAACTCAGCTGGTCTTCTTATGTTGCCTGCTCTGCTCAACCAGCTCAATTAGTGAATCTTCTCATCTGGTCTTCTAGTCGTCAATGTTTGCTCTTCTCTGGTCTTCTGTTCTGAACCTAAGCTAAACTTCATATCTTGTGACAAGTTGAACTACATACAACTTAGTACACTTGACTAGATTACATAACATAAGCTTTCTATAATGTTGGGAATAAAATGAGAAGTTTTGATTAAGATACCAAAACCCCCTTAAGACATGCCAAGTGATTAAGTTAAGTATTGAATGAACATGTTCTAAGTATGTTAGAACATGTAGCTTAAGGCTAGTTGAGAAGCTGGAATGTTAGGCAGCTCTTAGTATGATAGATGCACAAGTTGAGGGGGAATACATGCCTTGAAGATCACAAGAAGCAAGTCCCCTCAAGGCTCAGAATCAAATTGACCTCAAGTCTGCTGAATGCACTCAATGGACAATTGTGCTGATCAAGTCAGCTCAGCTGTATACTAATCCATCTGAAGATTAGAAGGATTAAATGAATCATCAAAACTAAAGTCCACTGATGGTAATTGTCAAGGATCAGAAGATGTGAGCAACACAGTTGTCTCAGCACACTTGTACCAGAAATGTTGCAAGAGAATCCCAACTGTGCTGATAAGGTCAATACTACTTAATCAAAGCCATGAAAGCTTAAACATCATTAAGACACATGCATGGAAAGAGAAAGAGCCAAGTCATCTGAAGAGCAAGCCAACATTGCTGATAAGCAAACTCTGCTGATTCTGTTAAGCAGAACTGTCCACGTGATAAGGAAAGTTGTCCTTATCATAGGACTAAGTATCAGAAGTTATGTCCATGTTTGATCAAGTGAATCTTGAAGTCAGACATTGGGAAGAGTGCTTCAAATTCAAGACAAAGTGCTCATAACCGTTTACTTGCCAAATTAAGGACATGTCACTATCAAGAAACTGTATTCCAGTTGCAGAGTTCAAGGAAGACATTTATAGACAATTGAGGCTGTCTTTCCAACGGGCAAATCCTCAATTTTGTCTATAAATACAGAAGTGTGGAGACCATTTGAAAGCATCCAACTATCTTTCAATCTAGAGGAAACCTCAAGCTCAAAGCTTTCAAGCTTTCAAAGATCATCTAAGTTTCCCAAAACACTTCTTCTAAGCTGCACTTGATTGTATACCCATACAAGCTTAGAGAGATATCCTATCCTTTTACACTGAGCTCACTGTAAAGGATATCTCAAACTAGTTGGAACCAACATCAACCCTTATACCTTTCCAAAAGAGAGATAAAAGGTTGTTGTAGTAAAAGTGGTAGGAATTGACTGTTGAGAGAAGAACAGTTCAATTCTGAGTTGAGAAGAGAGTAATAGGACTCTGATATCCTAGGGATCAAGGCACCAAGGAGTGGTGTGGTTGATCAAGTGCACCTTGGCACTATAAAACAAGTAATTCAAAGAGTGAAGGAATTATCCTGTTAAATCAGGGAAAGTGGATGTAGGAGCTTGAGTCTCTGAACCACTATAAACTCTTGTGTTGATTTACTTTCAAGTACTTTCATTCATACAACACAACACACAATCTGACCTTTCAAAGACATATACTTAAGACTGTGCAAAACAGATTTGGACAAGTTCCCCGATAGACTGTGTAACTGTTAAGAAGATTTCAGAACTTAAAAGGTGTTTAAACTAAAGGGCCAACCATCAATTCCGCACATATAACTCAATTATATAGTTATTCAACTAAGTACTCAATAGTACTTAGTAGTTTGATTATCTTCTAAAGAGTTAATCATATCAGAAGAGTTGTCTAGGACAACCTTGCTGAACCAGTTTTGGTTAAAGTTTGAAAAGATTTACATACAAGTGTATTCCCCCCCATACACTTGTTATATACTCATTTCAGGACCAACAAGTGGTATCAAAGCAGGGGTTCAAAGACCACTGCTTCAGAAAATCCATCTTGGTTTTCCAAAACACATATTTAGTGTGTGTGGTCACTAAACTGATCTTTCTGAAATCTTGAGTATTTATTGTCTAACCCTACATTTGAGATATGGCAAGAGGGAACCACAACAACAATCAGAACCAGCAGCAGAATCAGAATATGAACCAGAACCTGAAATGCAGTCCACTCCTAGATCATCAAAGTCAGTCTCCAAGGCTGGAATGAAGGAAGAGCTAGCCCTCATGGCTAGAAGGTTTGACAAGCTAAACTCAAGGTTTGGTAGATACAAGAAATTCTACCAAGATAACAAGGTCAGGAGAAGGTACAACTCTCCTGAAGCCAAGGTTGAGGATAAAAGGCCTGAAGAAAGAAGATCAGAGGACAAGTACTCTGATAGGAGAAAGTCCAGCAGAGCTGAACCTTCATCATCTAGAAGGAGAGATGAGCCAAGGAAGGATGATGATGAAGACTTGTGCTACAACTACAAAAAGAAAGGGCATTTCCAGTATGACTGCCCTGAACTCAGCTCAAAAGAAAAGAAGGAGAGACAAGCTAAAAGAGACAAGAAGTTCACCAATAGAAAGTCCATGATGGCTGGTGATGAGTCTGAAAGTGCTGAAAGCTTCAACTCTTCTGATGATGGACTGTTCTCAAATAGTAATGATGATGATGTGTGCAACATGGCCATACAGGATGATGAGGTATCCTCTACTTCTAGCTCACCATCATTTCTATCACAAAACAATAGTGAAGTCAACCTGAAACTTTCTTTTGGAAAGTTAACGGAAGATTTCACTAGACTGCAAGAAATTCATGAAAATTTTGTGAGAGAAAATGAAAGGCTATCAATCGAACTTGCAAAACCATCTGAATCAGTAGTTGATGTCAAGTCTACTGAGTTGTATCAACAAGTCTTGAGAGAACATGATGAAGCTTCTCTCAGGATAGTTGATCAAAAAAAGCAGCTTGATGAACAACTACTTGTTCAGAAGAGAAAAGACTTTGAGCTAAAAATTCTTAAAGCTAAATTTGACAACCTCTCACATGAATATGATATTCTTAAATCAAGTGAAGAGAGCCTGAAAATAAAGATGTCTGCTATGAATAAATCCTCTAGAGCAATAGAGGAAATTCAAAGCTTCCAAAGACCTATGGCTCAAAAGAGTGGATTGGGATATGATCCATTCGAATCTTCACCTTGTCTTAGTGTTGCTTCAACAAGTATCACTAAGAGAGTCTTTGTGAGATCAGTGGCACAACAAGCATGAGATGCCCACTCAGGTGCTTCAGGGAACTAGGCCCATACCTAAGGAAAAGGCCAAAATCCCTGAACATAGGAGGAATGTTGTTCAGCAGAGTAGACCCAGTGGAAGGGCAACTCATCTGAACAATATTCAGAGGAGTTATCCAAGGTATGTTTAGCCTAGGCCAACTCCCCTGAGGAAAGCTCAACTGAACAGACCTATGGTCAACTCTCCTCAAGGGCAAAATAAAATGAGACAACAAAAACCCTTCATGCCAAAGGGTAATGGTCATAAATATGCCCATCCTCAAAGACTCCTTCAAGTAGCACAAAGAACTCAAAAGTTCAGAAGATATGACAATTCTCATGAAAATTACAGAGTTAACACTTTCACACACTCTTTCCCAAAGACATTCAAAGGAAAGACAGTGTATGTAAATGCTAGAGGAAAACAACTTAGCCACCTTGAATCAATCAGGGTAATTAGGCAACTTTGGGTTCCTAAAGGTACAGCTAACCTCTCAGGACTCAAAATTCGAAGGGTACCTAAAACTTGTTAATTGCAGGTACCATTGGGCCACAAGAAGATGAGGAGCATGAACAAAAGAACAGCATGGTACTTGGACAGTGGATGTTCAAGGCACATGACTGGAATCAAAGATCTCCTCACTGAATTCACTGAAAAAGAAGGCCCAAATGTCACTTTTGGAGACAGCTCACAAGCAACTACAAAAGGTTATTGTACCTTGATAATTGGTAATATCAATGTATCCAGTGTGTCTTATGTGGCTGGTCTCAAATATAATCTCCTAAGCATAAGTCAATTATGTGATAAAGGATATAATGTTGAGTTTTCAAGTGGAAAATGCTTAATCAAAGATAAAACTCAACAAACTCTACTGACTGGAACTAGGAGAGGTAATGTGTATTTTGCTGACTGGGACAAGTCTACTGATGCTGCATGTTTCATTGCCAAAAGCTCAAATGAACAAAGCTGGTTATGGTATAAAAGGCTAAACCACTTGAACTTTAAATCAATGAACAAACTTGCTAGAAATGCATTAGTTAAAGGACTACCTAATGAAGTTTTCATTAAAGAGCATGTTTGCAAACCATGCCAGGAAGGAAAACAGATCAAAGCTTCATTCAAAGAAAACCCAGTCATCTCTACTGAAAGGGTACTTGAACTATTACATATGGACTTATTTGGACCAATTACCCTTGCAAGAATAAATGGTAGGAAATACACATTTGTTGTAGTAGATGACTTCTCTAGGTTCACATGTGTAGTATTTCTCCTTAATAAGAAGGAAACACAAGTCAAACTCCCTGAACTATTAAAGAGACTGTCAAATGAGAAAAGACTTAATATAATCAAGATAAGATCTGATAAAGGCACTGAGTTCATTAATTCATGCATCAATGAGTATTGCACTGAAAATGGAATAACTCATGAAACTTCAGCAGCTAGAACCCCTCAGCAGAATGGGGTAGCAGAAAAAAGAAATAGAACCCTTAAAGAAGCTGCTAGAACTTTGATTGCTGATTCAAATTTACCTAAGAGGTTTTGGGCTGAAGCTATAAACACTACATGCTATACTCAGAAAAGATGTTTGATTACTAAGGGTCAAGGGAAAACCCCTTATGAACTCTGGAAAGGAAGATTGCCTAAAGTATCTTATTTTCACATATTTGGTTGTAAGTGTTTCATTCAAAACAATGGGAAAGAACAATTGAAAGCCTTTGATAGCGAAGCTGATGAGGGGATATTTCTTGGATATTCTCAAATCAGTAGAGCTTCCAGAGTCTACAATTGCAAATCCCTTATTGTGGAAGAAACACCCCATGTTGTTTTTGATGAATCTATCTTTGAGATCAGGAACAAGAACCTGGATACTGATGAAATCACACAAAGGACAACCAGACTAATCTTAAAAGATAAGATACTTCATTCATAGATGTTGTCCAGGCCAATCCTCCTGAAAACACTACACTGGACAACACTCCTGAAGGCAATACTCCTAAGACAAACCTCACTGAAGGAAATGATGAACTGAATGACCCAATCCCAGTTCATAATCAGGTAACAACTACCAATGAAGAAGCAGTTCCTGCTGAGGTAGTTAATGGATCCAATGTTCAAGGGGGAAACAATAATGTTGAAAATGCCAATGTCCCTGACATTGAGGACAACACCCCTGAATATGATCCTGCATTAAACTTTCCTGAATTCTATGATCCTAGTGACTCAACCTTAGTAGAAGACAACTCTACTAAAGGGATCAGAAAAAGAAGGAGTCAAAACTAGAAGATTTCATGGTGAAAGTGCTTTGTTTTGTTGTTTCCTATCAGAACAGGAACCTCAAGACATTGATGAAGCTCTTCAAGATGCCAACTGGATCACAGCAATGCAAGAAGAGCTGAACCAGTCACCAGAAATGATGTATGGGAGCTGGTTGACAGACCATCAGATCAAGATGTTATAGGAACCAAGTGGGTGTTCAAGAACAAGAAGAATGAGAATGATGTGATAGTCAGAAACAAGGCCAGATTGGTGGCCAAGGGCTACTGTCAATCAGAAGGCATTGACTATGATGAGACTTTTGCACCAGTGGCAAGGCTTGAAGCAATAAGGCTGTTCTTAGCGTATGCTGCCCACAAAAGATTCAAAGTCTATCAAATGGATGTCAAAAGTGCCTTCTTGAATGGAGTTCTGAAGGAAGAAGTCTATGTTGAGCAACCTTCTGGTTTTGAAATTGGAAACCAAGTCTACAGATTGAAGAAAGCTCTCTATGGACTCAAGCAAGCTCCAAGAGCTTGGTATGATACACTATCACAGTTTCTCTTGGATCATGGATTTGTCAAAGGAACTGTGGACAGAACTCTATTCAGAATTTGTGAAGGAGATGACATCTTGCTTGTCCAAATATATGTTGATGACATCATATTTGGAACCCCCAATGAGAGGCTTTGTGAAAAGTTCTCAAAACTCATGCAAAGTATGTTTGAGATGTCAATGATGGGAATGATGAATTTCTTCTTGGGTCTTCAAGTCAAGCAATCAAAAGAAGGAATCTTCATCAACAAAGCTAAGTACACCAGAGAAATGATCAAGAAATTTGGGTATGCTACTAGCAAGCCAGTAAGGATCCCTATGAACACTAATTGGAAAATGGATCCAGATGAGAGTGGTGTTCCAGCCAACTCTACTGAGTATATATGAATCATTTGTTCTCTCCTCTATCTCACTGCAAGCAGACCTGACATCACCTTTGCAGTAGGTGTTTGTGCAAGGTTTCAAGCTAATCCTAAAAAGAGTCATCTAGAGGCTGCTAAGAGGATCTTAAGGTATCTCAAAGGCACTGAAAATTTAGGCCTTTGGTATACTCTGCTGATGACAACATTGAGTTAACTGGCTACTCAGATGCTGATTATGGAGGATGCAGAATTGATAGGAAGTCCACTTCAGGAACATGTCAATTCTTGGGAAACAAGCTCATTTCTTGGTTCTCAAAGAAGCAGAATACTGTGGCCACTTCCACCACTGAAGTTGAGTATGTTGCAACTGGAAGTTGTTGTGCTTAGATCCTCTGGTTGAGACAACAACTAAGAGATTACAATGTTAACTCTACTGAAGTGCCAATCTTCTGTGACAACAACAGTGCAATAGCAATCTCTCAAAATCCAGTACTGCACACAAAATGCAAGCATGTGGACATCAATCATCACTTCATCAGAGACCATGTGGAGAAGAAGGATATCAAATTGGTGAAAATCCATACAGATCACCAAAAGGCTGATATTTTGACAAAGCCACTTGCTGAAGCAAGATTCTTGGAATTATCAGCAGAATTGGGACTTCTTGATCCAGGGAAGTTGGACAAGTAAGCCCAATGGAGTTAATATTTAAGGCGGAACTGGAAGCGATCTTCAGCGGACTTGGTCAAGTCTACTGAAATTCAGAGAAGATGACCTCAATCTCTTCAGAGAAGTTGAGCAGGACACTTGTCCATGGGAGTTTAGGAAACTTGTCCATGGAAGTTCAGGACATTTCAGGACACTTGTCCATGTGGGGTCAGATAAGTTGTCTCGGCTATGAAACCAAATCTTGGTCTAATAAGCACCTATTTTGGGTAATCATTGCCTATTTTGATAGCTGTCCTATTCCACTTTAAGCCATCACCTTTACAAAGATTTAATTTGTCCCCTACCCAAAAAGTCACTTTCAATGCATTAAATGCTAAGATTTAACTCTTGTTTGCATTAAACATTTCAAACCACTATCTACTTTGAAAACCCCCCAGCCTTTACCTAATATTAACTCCTTCCCACGTTTTGAATAAAAACAGTTTTCAACACTGTTCCATTGGTTATTAACCGTTGGATCAAATTTTGGCCAACTCCCCTAAATTAATCCTGGCCATCCAAAATTTGATTTCCCCATTTGTAAACCCTTGAATTGCCTTAAGACTTACCTACTCAATGACAAACATTCCTTTTGGAATATACTCCAAGTCTTAAGAAGCCCACAAGTTTCATTTCTTCCCCACGCACTCAAACACTCTTGTAGCCCTAACTTTCAACTTTCTCAAACACTCTCAAAGCTTCTTACTATTATATCCAAGGCACCCAAAGTAAGACCAGAGATGATTGTAGATTTCTCAAACAAGGATCTTGACCTTGATTTCTCATATCTCAACAACAAAAATAACCTCATCTTTGAGCCAATGGTCTCTTTTGAGAATGAAGATCCTGAGGTTAATCCAACTCTAAAATTGCTAAGAAGAGCTGGCTTGCAGAAGTTCTTGCAAGAAAAGGCCAGTTCTTATTTGGAGCAGTATATGGCAGAATTCTTTGCTTTCCTCAAATGGAGAGGAAAGGCCAGTGGAGGAGAAGTGTCAACTAGGTTGACATATATTGCTGAAGGAGATGAAGAGGAGAAGCCTCACAGAATCAAATTTTCTGAAGAGGATCTTGAAGGTGCATATGGATTGGCTTCTGAAGGAAGGAATCCAGAAAATTATGGCACAGGACATGAGCAGGAAATTGCTCAAGATTGGCTACTTGTTCCAGGTCTAATCTCCTCAACCCAACACAAGAACACACTCAAACCTGAGTTCTTAACTCTGTTTGAGGTAGTGACAAAGAGCATTCTAAGCAACACTGGAAGCTTAGAACAAGTGTGTGTACCAAGAATAAGAATCATGGTTGCAGTTATTGATGCTAGTGAAAAGGGTATCAAATTCAACTGGAGGAATTTCATCATGGAGGAGATGATGAAACAGAAAGCCAAGTTCAAGGTGAAAACTCACAACAAAGTTGTGTTGGAGGGCAAGCTGAAGTACTGCACAAGGGCAAGTCTCCTGATTGAGAGGGTTGCACATTATACTAAGATGCAAACATTTGCAAAACCTCTCCCAGCCCAGAAAATCATGTTCAGGAAACTGTCCAAGAAGTCTGAATAAAGGAGACAGCAATTACCCAAACCTGCTGAAGTGGAAGTTTAGAAGAAGCCATAGTTGAAAACTAGAACAAAGGCAAGGGTGGTGAGAACAAAGAAGGTGTCCAAAATCCTTGAAGAAGATGATTCAGCAACTTCAGCAGAAGTGGACAAAGTTGCTGAAGAGGGAGTAACTGTGCCTTCAGACTCTGGAGAGATAAGAGAAAAGTTCCCCATGGTGGTGAAGAAGAAGAGTCAGAAGAGGATCAGGGAAGCTGTCCCTGAAGAGGAAGGGAGTGGAAGCAGTAGAGCTAGCAAGAGAAGGGCCAAGCCTTCTGAAAAGATGCTAGAACTTCAGGAGGAGAAGACTTTTCAAATTGCTCTAAGGGAAAGTAGAGTTGAAAGCAAAACTAAGTCAAAGTCCAACTCTCTTGAAGCTGTCACTCCTGAATCTAGATTTCAGGAAAATCATCATACTGAGCCCAACTCTCCTGATACCCACAAAACCCCTGAAAACCAACCCATCACCCCCCTGAACCTAACTAAGAGATATTTTCCAGAAGGAGCTGCACAGAGAGGGGCTATAGCTGTATTGGCTGACATTGCAGTTAATGAGTCAAGATTGCTATCTCCCCTTGATTCATCCATGCTCAACTACTCCAAACTCTTAGAAGATGCATTATTAGAGCCTACTCCCACAAGCAAAACCACTTCAGAACCATTGCTCTCAATAGCAACTGAAGCAACCATTGCTGAACCCAACCCTACTGAAGCCAATCCTTCTGAACCCAATCTCCCTGAAGCCAATCCTCAAGCCAACCCTACTGAAACCAGAGCTAACTCCCCTACAACCCAAAGTCCCCATTCCAGTGGAGATGAGGAGGAGTATACCTATGAAGGTAGGCTCAGAGGTGGAGCAAGAGCTACTGTGGATAGTTTGTACCCCCAACTTGCTGAATTTCCAAGGTTACAGAAGCAATTCCATGATTTGAGAACTCTAGTGGATGTGAAGGACAAAATCATCATGGAGATAGCTCAAGTAATTCAAGACAAGGGTGCAAATTGGTGGCAAATTGAAGAGAGCAGACTGCTGCACTTTGCTGGAGTTACAAATACAAGATTCCTTATTGATGAGGAAGTATTTGCAAAGTTGGTAACAGATAAAATTGCTGAAGAAAAGGAGAGAATTGCCAAAGGGATCAAGCACCCTGAAAGCAGTTCTAATGATGATGACAACAAAGATTATCCCTCAAACCCCAATCCTCCTGGTCCCAACCAATCCTCAACCCAACTCTTAACCTATCATAGGAAGGGCTCTGTCTCTTCAGAGGTGTTGACCAAAGATGGTAATATAGCCAAAGATGCATCAACCAATGAAGGTTCCTCTGAACCCAAGGCACAACATACTGATGTTGAGGCTCCTATTTTAGAAGCTGGTTTGGTTAAGACCTCATCAGTGTCAACAGGGTTGGACACTGACCAGCTCTTAACCATTCAGGATGACTCAGTGGCTTTAGAACCAAGCACTGTGATCTCCCAACAACTGCCTCCTTTGAACCCTGTTGAGGGTGAAGGAGCTACAGGTTTAGGTGAAGGAGTTGAAAAAAATGTGTTAGTGGAAAAATCAGAGGGAGTAGAGGATGATAGAGAGGTGATCATAACTAAGATAGTGAGTGTACCACTAAATAAGGGTGGTATAAGTGAGGAGGGGCAGGTTATTATTGAAGTCAAATCTGAACTTCAAGAAACCCTTTATGAGAGGAGGCCTGACCCTGAAAGTGAGGAAATTTTAAATGAAGGGAGAAAAGAAAGAGTTGAAAATGAGAAGAAGATTGTTGATGTATCAGAGTCTTATGAAAAATAAATTGAGGGTGATGAGAGTATTTTTGCTGACAAATTTGACTTTTCTGATCTTGCAGGTGTAACATTTGATCAAATCTTTGCTGATGAGTTTCTTACAGATGCTCCTATACATATTGATTCAAGCTCAGCTCAAGCTATCCTTGGAGAGCAATCAACAAAGTTGGACACATTGGTCCATCAAGTGGAAACAGCCCATGCTAAGACTTCAGAGGCCTTGGATGAGCAAAGTAAAACTTTGGCATCAGTAGAGATGAGGCTAACTGGCTCTGAAGATGTGGTCTTGCCTACAATTGAAGCCAGAATCAGTGGAGTTGAATCAGGATTGCAGACAATCTCCAGTGCAGTTCAGAAAGCCAAGACCAGCATGGAATCCTTCACCAAGGAAGTAAGGAAAGATCAGAAGATGCTAATGGACAGCCACAACAAAAATGTTAAAGCTTTGAAATTGGTTGTTAAGCAAGCTTTGGGAAAGAAAAGTGCTCTTCAGAAGAAAATAGCAGAAGAGATGAGACATGTTATGGTGAAAGATGCTTCAGAGAAATTTTCTCAAGAAGTGTTGGCCAATATTGCTGAATCTGCAGTGGCCAACCTCACTGATCTTCTGAAAGCCAACCTTGATGCATCCCTCAAGACAACCATGGAAGAGGTTGTAGAGCAGAAAATGAAGCCTATTCTTGCTTTCTTAAGCATGAGCAGTGACAAAATGCAGAACATTCATGATGAGAATGTGTATCTGCTTGAGGAGATGAAGTCTTTGAACCTGGCTCAGTCCCTTATGGCTACCACAATCATCTACATGCCCCCCAAGTTAGATGGCTTCATTGACCAATCTAAGATTCTTCAAGAGTTCTTTGATATCTTGAAGCTGAACAGGATGGTGCTTGGGCCTAAGGGTACAAATCAGGAGGCTATGGAGCTTAAAAAGAGAGTGTGGGCACAATATGGAACGGTGCCACCATCTGAAGACAATCTCTGAAATTGGCTAAGTCCTTCTGACCCTTATTTGCCTAAGAATGCTGAATTGGATGAGTACTTGCTCTTGATTGATGCTATGGTCATCTCTGCTGAATATGTTCAAAGAATGCTGAATCATGATCTTGCTCTGATCACATGTCTCGCTTTTCTCTGATTACATGTTTTTCAATTGTTTTGTTCTGATTAAGTATGATGTAATTGTTCTGATTCATGCTCTGATATGTTTACTTAACTATCATCATGCTTGTAATGCCAATGATTTTATGAATGATAGTTGAATCTTTATGTGAATCAAGTGATAACATATTACTGTCTCAACCTGCCTGACTTAAACCTATATGCATTTAAACAGTGATTACACTAACATATTTCTTTCAGGAAATTTGACCTTAGTCACATCTACTGAAGATAAATGTAATAAGTGTAGTCAAGTCACCTTTGCATAACTTGTATAGGATTTGACATCATCAAAAAGGGGAAAATTGTTGGGAATAAAATGAGAAGTTTTGATTAAGATACCAAAACCCCCTTAAGACATGCCAAGTGATTAAGTCAAGTATTGAATGAACATGTTCTAAGTATGTTATAACATGTAGCTTAAGGCTAGTTGAGAAGCTGGAATGTTAGGCAACTCTTAGTATGATAGACGCACAAGTTGAGGGGGAATACATGCCTAGAAGATCACAAGAAGCAAGTCCCCTCAAGGCTCAGAATCAAATTGACCTCAAGTCTGCTGAATGCACTCAAGGGACAACTGTGCTGATCAAGTCAACTCAGCTGTATACCAATCCATCTGAAGATCATAAGGATTAAATGAATCATAAAAACTAAAGTCCACTGATGTAATTGTCAAGGATCAGAAGATGTGAGCAGCACAGTTGTCTCAGCACACTTGTACCAGAATTGTTGCAAGAGAATCCCAATTGTGCTGATAAGGTCAAAACTACTTAATCAAAGCCATGAAAGCTTAAAGATCATCAATACACATGCATGGAAAGAGAAAGATCCAAGTCATCTGAAGAGCAAGCCAACACTGCTGATAAGCAAACTCTGCTGATTCTGATAAGCAGAACTGTCCAAGTGATAAGGAAAGTTGTCCTTATCATAGGACTAACTATCAGAAGTAATGTCCATGTTTGATCTAGTGAATCTTGAAGACAGACATTGGGAAGAGTGCTTCAAAGTCAAGACAAAGTGCTCACAGCCGTTTACTTCCCAAATTAAGGACATGTCACTCTCAAAAACTGTCTTCCAGTTGCAGAGTTCAAGGAAGACATTTATAGGCAATTGAGGCTGTCTTTCCAACGGGCAAATCCTCAATTTTGTCTATAAATACAGAAGTGTGGAGACCATTTGAAAGCAATCAACTATCCTGCAATCTAGAGGAAACCTCAAGCTCAAAGCTTTCAAGCTTTCAAAGATCATCTTAGTTTCTAGAAACACTTCTTCTAAGCTGCACTTGGTTGTATACCCATACAAGCTTAGAGTGATATCCTATCATTTTACACTGAGCTCATTATAAAGGATATCTCAAACTAGTTGGAACCAACATCAACCCTTATACCTTTCCAAAAGAGAGATAGAAGGTTGTTGTAGGAGAAGTGGTAGGAATTGACTGTTGAGAGAAGAACAGTTTAATTCTGAGTTTAGAAGAGAGTAATAGGACTGTGATATCCTAGGGATCAAGGCACCAAGGAGTGGTGTGGTTGATCAAGTGCACCTTGGCACTATAAAACAAGTAATTCCAAGAGTGAAGGAATTATCCTGTTAAATCAGGGAAAGTGGATGTAGGAGCTTGAGTCTCTAAACCACTATAAACTCTTGTGTTGATTTACTTTCAAGTACTTTCATTCATACAACACAGCACACAACCTGACCTTTCAAAGACATATACTTAAGACTGTGCAAAACAGATTTGGACAAGTTCCCCGATAGACTGTGTAACTGTTAAGAAGATTTCAGAACATAAAAGGAGTTTAAACTAAAGGGCTAACCATCAATTCCGCACATAAAACTCAATTAGATAGTTATTCAACTAAGTAGTTTGATTATCTTCTAAAGAGTTAATCATATCAGCAGAGTTGTCCAGGACAACCTTGCTGAACCAGTTTTGGTTAAAGTTTGAAAATATTTGCATACAAGTGTATTCCCCCCCCATACACTTGTTATATACTCATTTCAGGACCAACATATACAATATGTCATCTTATATTCCTAACCAGATAACTTTCATTTAACTTGTAAACTTCTTAAGTTATTTTGGCCATCAAAACTTGGTTCATACTTCATCTTTAGGTAGAGTAGGATTTATATCCCAACAATTTCCCCCTTTTTTATGAAGCCAAAACTACTTAATTAAATTCAAACAAGTTATATGTAGTTAATAAAGCTTATCATCATAAATTGTTCATGTACTTATATATTTGATAAACATTAAATTCAACAAGTAAATACTTAAAATCAAAATAAGACTTAGTCTTCAGTCTTTTGGTCTTCTTCATTCTTCTACTGGAACTCTATAAGCAGCATAGATACGTTTATGAATCTCAGACATATGATCTGCATCAGTGATTCCTTCTTCTTCTATGATAATTTCCTCAACGAGTTATCCATCTCGGCTCTTCTGGTGCTAATATGTTGTAACCAGCTGTCGTTGCAGTTCTTATGTCATGATTCCATAAGTTCTTATCTTTTGCTTCCATAAATCTTTCAAATTGAATGAAGACTTCTTCTTTTGTAGTCAAGTCACCATACCTTCTAACTATAAAATGAGCAATTTGCCACTTCCTCTTGATGGTTTTCCACTTGTCTACATTCTCTTTGTCAATAAGAGCATCTTCTATTTCTTGACTCTTCTTCTACTCTTTCAGTTACTTAATATGCTTCTTAATATACTTCTTCTAACACCTTATGAGTCAGCTAGCTTCTGTTTCTTCAACATAGCTTCTTACTACATCATCTTCTTCTGGATCTTCTACAACAACTTTCCTTTTACCAGCTCTGCTCATCCTTCTTGTAGCTTCTTCTGTTATTGTTTGATCTTGTACTTCATCTTCTTTCCTTTTCATCAACTCTTCCCCCTTTTTGGCTTCATCAAGCCTAGAGGTGAAAGTAGTTGTGAATTTAGCCAATTCTGACTGTAACCTCTTCTGCATTTCATCAGTTGCATTTGAGATGAACTTCTCATAAGATAGCTTCTCCAATATGTTCACTATCAACTCCAGATTCCTGGAAGTACTCTCGAATATCTCTTGATAATGAGTAGTTAGTCTTTGAAGCATAAAATTGTGATCCTTTGCTTCATGTAGTTGAGTTCTAGCTTCTTGTCACTAACTATATGCTTCTTTCCTCTGCTCATCAGGTATCTCGATTTTCACTATATAAACTCTCTCCATCTTGAGAGAGATTATTGAGCAAACAATTAAGTAAAGGTTCGAGCTCTCTTCTCAGCATCTTCCACATGCTCCTTCATGAAGTCTTCAACTCTGTCCAACATCTCCTCCCTGAACGTTTCATCCATATTCTTAACCTTTGCTTCAAGAACTTTCCTCTGATCATTCATCACCTCCTCATTCTATCTTAGCAGTTGAAGACGTAGGTTAGAATTGAGATAAGTATCAATAAATCCTTTCATTACCTCCTTGATATCTACTTTCAGTAGGGATAGAGATGGTAGTTGAGTGGATGAAGATGGAATTGAGTCAGCTGATTGAGGAGTTTGCTCAACAAACGAAATTAGGGCAAGTTCCTCAGCTATTTCTGCACGTTGTTGTACACCTTAAAGCACATCTTGTACAACCTCAGAAATGTACGCATCAGATGTCCTTACTCCTTCAGCTACTTCAAGCATCGTCACGAAAGCAAAATCCGATTGAGGCCTGAATGCCTTGGCTAAATTTCTTTGGAACATCTCTCCCATAAACAAACAAGTTGGGTCATCTAGACTGATATCTGGTTCTTCCTTAGTTCCAGAAATTTTAGTGATGCCTCACCCGCTTCCACTTCAGGAGCATCTAACACATATAAATATATGTATAAAGGATTAGATTTGACCCAAAACCGTGTTTTACTTCTCTCACACACAGTAAAGTATGCGAAAACACACACATCATTGCGTACAACTGCCTGCTACAATGGCCGCCGATCGGTAATCTCTGGCAAACTTCATGCATGGTGGCCCGCCCCTTGCAGCCAACGCCGGTCGCTAATCAGTTCTCCTCCGTGAACAATGACCCCGCTGCAACTCACGGTGGAAAACCTCCATACCAGCAACTATCGTTGCCTGCTGCAACTCACGATGCTAGGCGGTCTGCAGCCACGCTTCAATCTGCCGGCGACACTCAACGGATGCGCTATCTATTCGTAGATTTTGATTTCTCAAGTTTGATTGCTGCCCAGATCGACACGTCGCTTCGTCGACTCCTTTGCTCCCTGCCACAGTCCGCGCTGCTCCCTCCCCTAGCCGAAATCGAGTTAGGTTGTGTCTCCGGTGAACGGTTGGTTTCGGCCGTGGGCTCACACGCTTCTCCGGTTGCTCGCGCTCCAAAATCAAATGAGGTCGTCGGCGATGGCTTCTCCGACCAGTTGGGTACCTTGCCGGCTTACTTTCCGGCGGTGACGGCTGCTGGTCACCTCGGGTTTTTCCAAGGTGGCCCTGTAAATGGGCTAAGGTTTCACAACCCAGGCCCGCACCCACCACTTTACTCAACACACCCAGATGTGGACCCACAATTTTCTCGATACACCCACTACATCACTCAATTCACCCAAGCCCTTTGCCCGCTACTCACGCAGCCCCGACCTTGTCTTAGGCACCTCTATCACACGGGACACCCCCCATTGTTGCTCCCACTCGGCAGTTTGGCACTACTACAACCGGTTCAGGCAACCCTTGTCTATCTGTTCCACAGGGTACGTCCTTATATTCTGATTCAGACTTCCCTGCTTTACCAGAACATATTACTGCTGCTTTCCCTACTCCACAGGTTCCATTCCAGCAGCCTAGGCCCACTTTTGCCTCGGTTGCTGGCTCCACTGCGACTCCGTCTGTTAGTGCTGGCATCCCTGAATCGATGAAGCCGGTCTGTAATGGAGATTTTTATGTGGTTAATATTGATGAGGATTTCTATCAAAGGGGGGTGGCTGCTTGTTCTCTCTCTCTTATTGGTCGAGTTACTATTCAGTCTGGGGACAAACCGTTTGATCATGTGCGTCTTCATTCCACACTGGGCAGTTTATGGGGTCTAACTTCGGGCCTCAATGTGGTCTCATTGAATAAAGGTTACTTCAACATCAGTATTAACTCTGAAATGGATAGGGACCGTATTTTTAGACAACGCTTGTGGCAGCTGAACCCAGGGGTTATTCACCTTCAGAGATGGGTTGCAGACTTTATCCCAAACAACATACGTTCTGGTATGGCTCATGTTTGCGTTAGGCTTGCTGACCTTCCTATGGAATATTGGGATCCGATTGCTTTGGAGGCATTGGCCTTATCTTTGGGAACCTTGATCAAGATCGACGACAGAACACTGAAGCGTGCCATGGGGCACTATTCTCGTCTGCTGATTGAGATAGATATGCATAAGGCCACTCAGGACCGTATTATGTACCAGCGTGCGGGTCATTGCTCATTTGCTGCGATTTTCTACGAGAAGCTCCCAGAGTTTTGCACACATTGTGTTGGTCCTGAAAGGAGTACATAACAAGTGTATGGGGGGGAATACCACTTGTATGAAAATCTTTTTCAAACTTTGATCAAACCAAACTTCAGCAAGGTTGTCCTGGACAACTCTGCTAGTATGATTAACTCCTTATAGATAATCAATCTACTAAGTACTATTGAGTACTTAGTTGAACAACTATCTAAGGGAGTTATATGTGCGGAATTAGTGGTTGGCCCTTTAGTTTAAACTCCTTTTAAGTTCTGAAATCTCTTTACAATTTGTCCAGTATCAGGGAACTTATCCAAATATGTTTGCACAGTCTCAAGTATATGTTCTTTGAAAGTTTAGTTTGTGTGCAGTGTTGAATGAATGTAAGTACTTGAAAGTAGATCAACACAAGAGTTTATAGTGGTTCAGAGACTCAAGCTCCTACATCCACTTTCCCTGATTTAACAAGATAATTCCTTCACTCTTGGAATTAACTTATTTTAGAGTGCCAAGGTGCACTTGATCAAGAGCACCACTTCTTGGTGTTTTGATCCCTAGGATGTCTAGAGTCCTAGTACCCTCTTTTCAACTCAGAATTAACTGTTCTTCTCTCAACAGTTAACTCCTTACACTTCTACTACTACAACCTTCTAACTTTCTCTCTTTGAAAGGTATAAGGGTTGAAGTAAGGTTCCAACTAATGAGATATATCCTTTACAATGAAGTTCAGTGTATAAGGATTGGATATCTCTCTAAGTTTTGTATGGATATACAATGAGGTTCAGCTTAGATGAAGTGTTTGAAGACTAAGATAGTCTCTTTGAAAGCTTGAAAGCACTTGTGAACTTGTAGGATAGTTGGATATCGTCGAGGTCCTTTGATTGTCTATAATTGTCTTCTTTGAACTCTGCTACTTCAAGACAGTTTCTTGATAGTGACATGTCCTTTGATTGGGAAATAAACGGCTGTAACTACTTTGTCTGGACTTTGCAGCACTCTTCCCAATGTCTGACTTCAAGATTCACTTGATCAAACATGGACATTCCTTCTGATGATTGGTCCTATGATAAGGACAACATTCCTTATCACTTGGACAGATCTGCTTATCACTATCAGTAGAATTTGATTATCAGCATGGTTGGCTTTAGCTCTTCAGATGACTTAGCTCTTTTCCCTTTGCATACTTTCTTAGGATAGGCCTTTGTGCATTCATGACAAGGAATAACTGTCCTTGACCTTATCAGCATAGTTGGGATAATCTTGATACAAAATTGGTACAAGGTTGCTGAGACAACTTTCTTGGACAAACCTTCTGAACTTGTATGCTTTAGTAGGCTATGTCTTGATGATGCATTCAACTCACTTAATCTTCAGATGAGTTGTTCCACAATCAAGCTAATCATGATCAGCATAGTTGTCTATCAGCAGAATTGGGACATATTGATCTGGAGCCTTGAGGGGACATGATTCATATAGACTTCTACGCAATTGTTCCCCCTCAACTTGTGCATCTATATTTCTAAGAGCTGCCTAAACATACCAGCTTCTCAACTAGCCTTATGCTACATGTTCTAACATTCTTAGAACATGATCATTTTCATCTATTGGCATGTCTCAGGGGATTTTGGTATTTAATCAAAACACTTCTCATTTTATTCCCAACAATTTCCCCCTTTTTGATGATGCCAAAACCTATACATTTTGTGCAAAAGTGACTTAACTACACCTATTACATTAATCTTCAGTAGACATGACTAGAATTAATTTTCCTGAAAAAGAATGTGTTAGTGTATTCACTATTTTGAATGCATGTTGTTGGGAATAAAATGAGATATGTTTTGATTGAATACCAAAGCCCCCTGAGACATGCCTAAGTCATGATTGAATATGTTCTAGAAATGTTAGAACATATAGTATAAAGGCTAGATGAGGAGCTAATATGTTAGGTAGCTCTTAGATGATTAGATGCACAATCTGAGGGGGGAACACATGCTTAGAAGTTCATCAAGATCAAGTCCCCTCAAGGCTCAAACTCTGGATACAACACTAAGTCTTTTGAAGACTAACTATACTGATCAGGAGAGTTGTCCAGAGGAGTTGTCTCAGTACAAGAAATCAAGATGAAGTACTCTGAAAGCTTGAGGTCAACTATGCTGAAGAAATAGAGACAACCACACCCTAAAGAACTACAAATCAACATGCTAAGATCACCTTGAAGTGAAGCAAAGGGTATGAGCCAAGTCATCTGAAGAAGAGCAAGCAAACCTTGCTGATAAGCAAAATGATGAGGAATGTTATCCTATCAATGGAACAACCTTCAGAAGGCATGTCCAAGTCCTAACAAGACAATCTAAAAGTTAGACATTGGGAAGAGTGCTGCAGAATGAAGACAAAGTCTTAACAGCCGTTTATTTCCCAAATGAGGACATGTCACTATCAAGATTCTGTCTTCTAAGTTGAAGAACTGAAAGAAGACATTTATGGACATTTGAGGCTGCCTCTCCAACGGGCAAATCCTTCATTTGTCTATAAATACAGAAGTGTGAAGACCATTTGAAAGCATCCAACTTCAACCTCAACCAAGCACCTCTAACCTTAAGTTCTTACAAGCTAGAGTGCTTTCAAAGCTTTCAAAGACTATCTTAGTCTTCAATCACTTCATCTAAGTTGAACTACATTGTATATTCATACATAAGCTTAGAGAGATATCCTATCCTTATACACTGATCTTCATTGTAAAGGATATCTCATTAGTTGGAACCTTACTTCAATCCTCATATCTTGCAAGAGTGAAAGTGAGAAGGTTGTAGTAGTAGAAGTGGTAGGAGCTGACTGTTGAGAGAAGAACAATTCAGTTCTGAGTTGAGAAGAGGGTACTAGGACTCTAGACATCCTAGGGATCAATTCACCAAGGAGTGGTGTTATTGATCAAGTGCACCTTGGCACTATAAAACAAGTTAATTCCAAGAATGAAGGAATTATCCTGTTGAATCAGGGAAAGTGGATGTAGGAGCTTGAGTCTCTGAACCACTATAAACTCTTGTGTTGATTTACTTTCAAAGTACTTTCATACATTCAACACTGCACACAAAACTGATCTTTCAAAGGATATACATTCAAAGACTGTGCAAAACTGATTTGGACAAGTTCCCTGAAACTGGACTAAATTGAATTGACTAAGTGATTTCAGAAAACTAAAGGAGTCTAAACTAAAAGGGCCAACCACTATTCCGCACATATAACTCCCCTAGATAGTTATTCAACTAAGTACTCAATAGTACTTAGTATTTTGATTATCTTAGAATAGTTAATCATCTTCAGCAGAGTTGTCCAAGACAACCTTGCTGAGCTCTGGTTTGATCAAGTTAGAAAAGAATTCGCATACAAGTGTATTTCCCCCCCCCCCCCCATACACTTGTTATATACTCCTTTCAGGACCAACAAGTGGTATCAGAGCAGGGGTTCAAAGACCACTGCTTCTGAAAAACCATCTTGGTTTTCAAAATCATATATTTGGTGTGGTCACTGAATTGATCTATCTGAAATCCTATAAATTGTTGACTAACTGTTTATTCTTGAGATATGGCCATCAACAATACTGTTGTTCCACCTCCTGTTGTCCAAGGATTGGACAACATGGCCACAAATCCAGTCAACCACATTTCTCATCACAAATTGCCCATGTTCTCAATAGACAACTATGATTTCTGGAAAATCATAATGAGGGCTCATCTTGCATCTCTACATACTGATATGTTGAGAGTGATCGCAAGAGGTCCTTTTGTATTCACCTTTGTCAATCCCAGAGTCACTGAGGCTCAAAGAGCAGATATAAGGGAATTGATTCCCAAAGATGAGGATGACTTCACTGCTGATGAAAAGAGGAAAGATAATTTGAATTATCTTGCCATGAACACCCTCTACCAAACAATTCCAAATGCAGTCATGGGAAGGGTCTACCACTGCACAACTGCCAAAGAAATTTGGGATACTCTTGCAGAAATGTGTGAGGGTACTGAAAAGATCAAGGAGAACAAACTCCAAGTGGCAGTGCAAAAATTTGAACAGTTTGCAATGGAGTCTGAGGAGTCCATTGATAAATTTGCTGGTAGATTCACTGATGTGATGAATGAAATCAACTTATTGGGCAAGGTCTACACCAAGAGAGAAGTTGGGTTGAAGATCTTGAGAAGTCTCACTCAAAAGTGGGATGTCTATGCTGTAATGATGCAAAATACCAAAGATCTCTCCACCATGCCCATGCAACAAATCTTCTCAGAACTCAAAGCTTATGAGTTCGACCTCAATAGAAGAAAGCCTATTGAGGAACTTTCAAATCCTACTAAGGGAGTGGCATTCAAAGCCAAAGCTGCTGAACCAGAAATGCAGTCCACTCCAAGATCATCAAAGTCAGTCTCAAAGACTGAAATGAAGGAAGAACTAGCCTTGATGTCTAGAAGGTTTGAAAAGCTAAATTCAAGGTTTGGTAGATACAAGAAATTCTACCAGGACAACAAATTCAGGAGAAGGTACAACTCTCCTGAAGATCAGGCTGAAGTCAAAAAGCCTGAAGAGAAAAGATCAGAGGACAAGTACTCTGATAGGAGAAGGTCCAGTAGAGCTGAACCTTCATCATAAAAAAGAAGAGAAGAATCAAAGAAAGAAGATGATGAAGATCTGTGCTATAACTGCAAGAAGAAAGGGCACTTCCAGTATGATTGCCCTGAATTAAGCTCTAAGGAGAGAAGAGAGAGGCAAGCTAAAAGAGACAGAAAATTCACCAATAGAAAGGCCATGATGGCTGGTGAAGAATCTGATAGTGCTGAAAGCTTCAACTCTTCTGATGGACTGTTCTCCAACAGTGATGATGATGATGATGATGTCTGCAACATGGCTCTTGAGGATGATGAGGTATCCTCTACTTCTAGTTCACCATCATTCATCTCACAAAACAATAGTGAGGTCAACTTGAAGCTTTCCCTTGGAAAATTGATGGAAGATTTCACTATGCTACAAGAATTTCATGATAATTGTGTGAGAGAAAATGAAAGATTAGCTATTTAACTTGCAAAAAATTCTGAGGCAGTTGTTGATGTCAAGTCTACTGAGTTGTATCAACAAGTCTTGAGAGAGCTTGAGGAAGCAAATCTCAGGATAGTTGACCAACAAAAGGAGATTGATGATCAACTTCTCTCTCAGAAGAGAAAAGATTTTGAACTTAAAATTCTAAATGCCAAGTTTGAAAACCTCTCACATGAATATGACATTCTTAAATCAAGTGAAGAGAGCCTAAAATTAAAGATGTCTGCTCTGAAGAAATCCTCCAGAGCAATAGAGGAAATTCAGAGTTACCAAAGACCTATGGCTCAAAGAAGTGGATTAGGTTTTGATCCATTTGAATCTTCACCTTGTCTTAGTGTTGCTTCTGTAAGTAACACTAAGAGAATCTTTGTTAAGTCAGTGGCACAAATTGAAAATGAAGTGATTCAGCCACTGAACAAAGGAAAAGGCAAAATGGATGATCTACCTACTCAAATGCTTCAGGAGAATAGGCCTAAACCTAAGGAAATGGCCAAAGCTCCATGCATTAAATGCCAAGATTTAACTCTTGTTTGCATTACACTTTTCAAGCCATGCTCTATCTCGAAAACTCCCCAACCATTAACTAATATTAAATACCTTCCACGTTTTGAATAAAACCAACAAGTCACTGTTACATTGGTTTTTAACCATTGGATCAAAACTGGCCAACTCCCCTGAAATTCATCCTGGCCGTCCAAGTGTGTTTTCCATTTTTGACAACAGTTGAAAATACACAAATCTCACCAACTCATTGACAAACATTCTTTTTAGAATATTCTCAAGTCTTAAGAACTCCCCACACACTCTTCTTCCCCAAGCATTCGAAACCCTAACTCATTTTCTTTAGAGGGAAGGAATCCAGAATTTTATGGTGCTGATCATGAAGAGGAGATAGCACAAGAATGGCAAATAGTTCCAGGTCCCATCTCTTCAACACAAAACAAGAAGACTCTCAAGCCAGAATTTCTCAACCTCTTTGAGGTAGTTGCTAAGAGTCTCTTGAGCAACACTGGAAGTTTGGAGCAGGTCAGCCATCCTAGAATAAGAATTATGGTTGCAGTTATTGATGTCAGTGACAAAGGCATCAGATTTGATTGGATGACCTTCATCATGTCTGAGATGATGAAGGAAAAGGCCAAGTTTAAAGTGAGAGCCCACAACAAGGTTGTGTTAGATGGGAAACTCAAGTATTGCACCAGGGCAAGCTTGTTGATTGAGAGATTTTCCCATTATTCCCAAATGCAAACCTTTGCAAAGCCCCTCCCAGCCAAAAAGATTCTATTCAGAAAGCTCAGCAAGAAAACTGAGCAAATGAGGATGCTGCTGGCCAAACCTGCTGAAGAGAAGGTGGAGGAGAAGCCTAAATTGAAGAAGAGGACAAAGGCCAGAATGGTAAAACAAGAAAAATGTCTCAAATCCCCTCAGAGGAGAGATCAGTTGCTTCAACTGAAATTGAAGAAGTTGCTGAAGAGGGAGTGAGTGTGCCTTCTGATCATTCAGAAGAATAGAGAGCAGGGCTGAAAGCAGGACCAAATCAAAGTCAAGGACCAACTCATCTGGTTCTGGAACTCCAGAATCCAAGGTCCCTGAAGGTCAACCAATGGAGGCCAACATCCCTGAAATTCAGAATCCTGAGCCCAACTCCCCTGAAACCCATATAACCCCAACCAATCAACCTATCACCCCCATCAACCTTACAAAGAGATACTCTCCTGAAGGAAGTGTGCAAAGAAGTGGGATAGATGTGCTAGCAGATATAGCAGTAGATGAGACAAGATTACATTCTCCCATTGACTCATCTATGCTCAATTATTCAAAGCTTTTAGAAGCTGCACTCTTTGAGCCAACCCTCCTGAGTAAAGCCCCTTCAGATCCATTGCTCTCAAAAGCAACTGAAGCACCTTCTATTGCACCCAACCCTTCTGAAGCCAACATTCCTGAAGCCACTTAAGGAGAACCCAGAGCCAACTTCCATATAACCCAAAGTCCCCATTTAAGTGGAGATGAGGAGGAGTATACTTATGAAAGTATGCTCAGAGAAGGAGCCAAGGCTACTGTGGACAGTCTGTACCCACAGCTTGCTGAATTTCCAAGAATTCAGAGGACATTTCATGATCTAAGGATGCTTGTTGATGTAAAAGACAAGTCTATGATGGAGATATCACAAGTCATCCAAGATAAGGGTGCAAACTGGTGGCAAGTGGAGGAGAACAGATTGCTACACTTTGCTGGAGTTTCAAAGACAAGATTTCTCATTGATGAGGAAGTGTTTGCAAAGCTGGTAGCTGATAAGATTAATGAGGAGAGGGAAAGAAAAGCTAAGGGCATCAAACACCCTGAAAGTAGCTCTAATGATGATGATTCCCCTGATGATCCCTCAAACCCCTCAAATCCCAACCCTCCTGAAACCCCTCAAGCCAATATCCCTAAGCCCTCTGTATCTGAAAGATTATCCAACCCTCCTAGAACCTATCATAGGAAAGGCTCTGTATCTTCAGAGGTGTTGACCAAGGGTGGTAACACAACCAAAGACACATCTGCCAATGAAGGTTCTTCTGAACCCAAGGCACAGCCTAAAGATGTGGAGGTTCCTGTTGTAGAGGCTGGTTTGGTTAAGGCCTATTCAGTGTCAGATGAGTTGGACACTGATCAGCACTTAATCATTCAGGATGACTCAGTGGCTGTTGATATAAGCACTGTGATCTCCCCACAACTGCCATCTTTGAACCTTGTTGAAGGTGGAGATGCTGCAGGTCTAGGTGAAGGAGTTGAAAAGGAGATGATAGTTGAAAAACCAGAGGGAGTAGAGGATGACAGAGAGGTGGTGATCACTAGGATAGTGAGTGTACCACCAAATGAGGGTGATATAAGTGAGGAAGGGCAGGCTATTCTTGAAGTCAAATCTGAACTTCAGGAATCCCTTGATGAGAGGAGGTCTGTTCCTTTAAGTGAGGAAATCATTAATGAAGGGAGAAAAGAAATAGTTGAAAATGAGGAGAAGGCTGCTGATGTATCAGAGTCTTATGAAAAAGAAATTGAGGGAGGCAATTGTGTGTTTACTGACTCATTTGATTTGTCTGATATTGCAGGTATAACCTTTGATCAAATTTTTGCAGATGAACTCTTAACAGATGCACCCATTCAAGTTGATAGTGGATCAGCACAAGCCTTGCTTGGGATGCAATCAGAAAAATTGGATTCCTTGGCTCATCAAGTCCAAACAGCTCATGCAGAAACTTCTGGAGCTTTGGATGAGCATGGAAGAACCTTGGCATCTGTAGAAATGAGGCTAACTGGCTCAGAAGATGTGGTGTTACCTACCTTGGAAGCAAGGATCAGTGGAGTTGAGACTGGTCTGCAAACCATCTCCACTGAAGTCATAAAAGCTAAAAACACCATGAGATCAGTTTCAAAGGATGTAAAGAAAGAGCAATCTTTGCTAAGAATCAACCACAATAGGAATGTGAAGACATTGAGGTCAGTGGTAAAGAAAGCTCTTGGAAGAAAAACTGCCCTGCAGAGACAAAGAGCTGAAGAGCAAAGGCTAGCTATGGTGAAAGCAGCCTCAAAAAAAATTTCCCAAGAGGTATTGGCCAACATTGCTGAAGGTGCAGTGGCCAACCTCACTGAGCTTCTTAAGGCCCAACTAGATGCATCTCTAAAGGCAACCATTGAGGAGGTTGTTCAACAGAAAATGAAGCCTATTCTAGCTTTCCTTAGCTTGAGCAGTGATAGGATGCAAAATATACATGATGAGAATGTATATCTGTTGGAGGAGATGAAGTCTCTAACCCAAGCCCAGTCCTTATTAGCATCTACTATGAGTGAATTGAAGCCTGAATGTTTTGATGCTGCCAAAAAGGGGGAAAGGGAAAGAGCAAGGGCAAAAGGTGCCTTAGTAATTGAAAGCCCAATCAAAGGGGGAAAGGGCAAAGACAAAGCTCCCGAAGGAAAGGGAAAGGAGCTAGCAGTGCTAAACGTGGAAGAATTGGATGAAGAAGAACAGTTAGCACTTGCCTTGAAAAACTCAATGGCCTCAGCTCAAGAGGAAAGAGTGAGGTTACAGCAGAGGCCAGGTGGTGAGGTATCTGGTTTGGACAAAGATGCTGAAGGTGTCCAAACTAGAGGAAAGATTAAGAGGGCAAAAGGAAAGAAAAGACAAGTTGAAACATTCACTGACTTTCCCAACAGCCTTGATCTTCCACCTGAATTCAGAGTTGTTGATGATGAGCCTATCTCAAAGAAGGCCAAAACTACTGAAGAGTCCAAGACTGCTGAAAAAGACAAGTCTTCTGAAAAGGAAAAGTCTACTGAGACTAAGTCCACTAAAGGTGCCAAAGCTTCTGGAGATGTAGAGGAGCTGTATGAAGAAGGCTTTGGACCAGGACCCAAGAAGAAGAAAGTAGTGGTGCTAAATGACCCATCAAAGCTGTTTCATGAAGGGTATGGCAAAGACCCTGAAACTCAACAGAAGCTGGCCATGATGAGGGCCCAAGAAAAGATGGATTTGATGGATGAAGCACAAAGGGCAAGAGATAAGAGAAGAGCAGACTTCCAGAAGCCAAGAAGGAAGAGAGCAACATATAACAAGATGAAGCCACAGCTACTGATCCCAATGGACACCAAATATCCTCACTTGGATAAATGGGTACCAAAACAGCTGAATGACTCATGGGAGGAAGCAAAAAGGGAGTTTGTCTATGACTACTATGTCATTGACAGATGGAATGGAAAGGATGCCAACTCCACTTTTGCTGAGTTCATGATAGAGTACTACAGAGAACTTTATCAACAATTGCTTGCAGCTGCTGACATTGCAAGATTTGAACTCACAGCTCCCAAGCCAATCATTTACATGCCTCCAAAGCTTGAAGGATGGATTGATCAAGCAAGAATTCTGAGAGAATTCACTGAGATCCTCAAGCTAAACAAGATGGCTCTTGGACCTAAGGGAACAAACCAAGAAGCCATGGCCTTGAAAAGAAGAGTGTGGGCACAATATGGGATGGTTCCACCTCCTGAGGATGATCTTTGAAATGGCTAAGTCTTCTGACCCATCTTGATTGATCAACTATGCTGAAACATGGTCAAGATTGCTGATGTGAAAATCTGTTTGCTCTGATATGCTTTGGATTGCTCTGATATAAGCATGATTCTCTGATATCTGATGATTTGCTCTGATCCAATTACTGCTAAGTGTTTTAGTGTTTGCTCTGATACTAAAACTCTGTATTAGTGAAATGCTCTGATGTATTTTGTTAATGATTCATGCTCTGATATGTTAATTTCAACTATCAATATTCTTGTAATGATCTTCTAATGAATGATAGTTGAATTTATTTTGAATCAAGATACAATCATCTCTCTATGCCTATCTATTAAACCTATGTGCAACATGAATGGTGAGTACACTAACACATTGTTTTTCAGGATAATTGACCTTAGTCATGTCTTCTGAAGATAAATGTAATAGGTGTAGCTAAGTCACTTTTGCATAAGTTGTATAGGTTTTGGCATCATCAAAAAGGGGGAAATTATTGGGAATAAAATGAGATGTTTTGATTGAATACCAAAACCCCCTGAGACATGCCTAAGTCATGATTGAATATGTTCTAGAAATGTTAGAACATATAGTATAAAGCCTAGATGAGGAGCTAATATGTTAGGTAGCTCTTAGATGATTAGATGCACAATCTGAGGGGGGAACACATGCTTAGAAGTTCATCAAGATCAAGGCCCCTCAAGGCTCAAACTCTGGATACAACACTAAGTCTTTTGAAGACTAACTATACTGATCAGGAGAGTTGTCCAGAGGAGTTGTCTCAGTACAAGAAATCAAGATGAAGTACTCTGAAAGCTTGAGGTCAACTATGCTGAAGAAATAGAGACAACCACACCCTAAAGAACTACAAATCAACATGCTAAGATCACCTTGAAGTGAAGCAAAGGGTATGAGCCAAGTCATCTGAAGAAGAGCAAGCCAACCTTGCTGATAAGCAAAACTGCTGATAGTGATAAGGAGAGTTGTCCAAATGATGAGGAATGTTATCCTATCAATGGAACAACCTTCAGAAGCCATGTCCAAGTCCTAACAAGAGAATCTGAAAGTCAGACATTGGGAAGAGTGCTGCAGAATGAAGACAAAGTCTTAACAGCCGTTTATTTCCCAAATGAGGACATGTCACTATCAAGATTTTGTCTTCTAAGTTGAAGAACTGAAAGAAGACATTTATGGACATTTGAGGCTGCCTCTCCAACGGGCAAATCCTTCATTTGTCTATAAATACAGAAGTGTGAAGACCATTTGAAAGCATCCAACTTCAACCTCAACCAAACACCTCTAACCTTAAGTTCTTACAAGCTAGAGTGCTTTCAAAGCTTTCAAAGACTATCTTAGTCTTCAATCACTTCATCTAAGCTGAACTACATTGTATATTCATACATAAGCTTAGAGAGATATCCTATCCTTATACACTGATCTTCATTGTAAAGGATATCTCATTAGTTGGAACCTTACTTCAATCCTCATATCTTTCAAGAGTGAAAGTGAGAAGGTTGTAGTAGTAGAAGTGGTAGGAGCTGACTGTTGAGAGAAGAACAGTTCAGTTCTGAGTTGAGAAGAGGGTACTAGGACTCTAGACATCCTAGGGATCAATTCACCAAGGAGTGGTGTTATTGATCAAGTGCACCTTGGCACTATAAAACAAGTTAATTCCAAGAATGAAGGAATTATCCTGTTCAATCAGGGAAAGTGGATGTAGGAGCTTGAGTCTCTGAACCACTATAAACTCTTGTGTTGATTTACTTTCAAAGTACTTTCATACATTCAACACTGCACACAAAACTGATCTTTCAAAGGATATACATTCAAAGACTGTGCAAAACTGATTTGGACAAGTTCCCTGAAACTGGACTAAATTGAATTGACTAAGTGATTTCAGAAAACTAAAGGAGTCTAAACTAAAAGGGCCAACCACTATTCCGCACATATAACTCCCCTAGATAGTTATTCAACTAAGTACTCAATAGTACTTAGTAGTTTGATTATCTTAGAAGACTTAATCATCTTCAGCAGAGTTGTCCAAGACAACCTTGCTGAGCTCTGGTTTGATCAAGTTAGAAAAGAATTCGCATACAAGTGTATTCCCCCCCCCATACACTTGTTATATACTCCTTTCAGGACCAACATATGTAGGTTTAAAAGTCAGGCATGTTGAGATAGTAAGATGTTATTTCTTGATTCAAATGGATTCAACTATCATTCAAAGATATTGGAATTACAGGCATGTTGATAGTTGAATAAACGTATCAGAGCATGAATCAACATCATCACATATCTAACATATTACATAATCAGAGCATATACTACATAATCAGAGCAACTAAATAACACTATCAGGGCAGAAGATATATCCAGTAGACTTGAGCAATTTTCAGCAGATATGATCATATCAGCAAGACATCAATCAAGATCAACTGTTCATCCAAATTTAACACAAAAGGGTTAAGAGAATTAGCCAGTTCAGAGATCATCTTCAGGAGGTGGCACCATCCCATATTGTGCCCACACTCGTTTCATCAATTCCATGGCCTCTTGATTGGTTCCCTTTGGTCCAAGTACCATTCTGTTCAGCTTGAGAATCTCAAAGAACTATTGGAGGATTCTTTCTTGGTCTATGAAGCCTTCTTTCTTAGGGGGCATGTAGATGATTGTCTTTGGGGTTGTGAGTTCAAATCTTGCAATGTCAGCAGCTGCAAGGAGTTGCTAGTACAGCTCCCTATGATAGTCAATCAATGAATTGTGTAAAAGAGGAGTTGGCATCTTCATCATTACATCTTCCAATGACATAAAAGTCATAGACAAACTCCCTCTTTGCCTCTTCCCAAGAGTCATTCAGCTGGATTGGCACCCATTTATCCAAATGTGGATATTTGGTATCCATTGGAATCAGCTGCTGTGGCTTTATCTTGTTGTAAGTAGCCCTCTTTCTTCTAGGCTTCTGGAATTCTGCTCTTCTCTCTTTCATCTACTTCTCCCTCTGGTTTTTCCACTAAATTCTCCTTTTCAACTCCATCACCTAATCCTGCAGCATCTCCACCTTCAACAAGGTTCAAAGGTGGCAGTTGTGGGGAGATCACAGTGCTTATTTCAGCAGCCACAAAGTCATCCTGAATGATTAAGGGCTGATCACTGTCCAATTCTCCTGGCACTGAATAGGCCTTAATCAAACCAGCCTCTACAGTAGGAACCTCAACATCTTTAGGATGTGCCTTGGGTTCAGAAGAACCTTCATTGGCAGATGTATCTTTGGTTGTGTTACCTCCCTTGGTCAACACCTCTGATGACACAAAGCCTTTCCTATGATAGGTTAGAAGTGGAGTTGAAGGCAGATTTGACTCAGGAGGGTTGGGGTTTGAGGGGTTTGAGGGATTTGAGGGATCATCAGGGGAATCATCATTGGAACTACTATCAGGGTGTTTGATGCCCTTAGCTTTTCTCTCCTTCTGCTCATTGATCTTATCCTCCACTAACTTTGCAAAAACTTCCTCATCAATGAGGAATCTAGTCTTTAATACACCAGCAAAGTGTAGTAGTCTGCTTTCCTCCACTTGCCACCAGTTTGCACCCTTATATTGGATGACTTGTGATATCTCCATAATGGTCTTGTCTTTAACATCCACAAGCATCCTCAAATCATGGAACATCTTCTGAATTCTTAGAAATTCAGCAAGTTGTGGATACAAACTGTCCACAGTAGCCTTGGCTCCTCCTCTGAGCATACTTTCATAAGTATACTCCTCCTCATCTCCACTAGAATGGGGACTTTGGGTTATAGGGGAGTTGGCTCTGGGTTCTCCTAAAGTGGCTTTAGGAAGGTTAAGTTCAGGGATGTTGGCTTCAGAAGGGTTGGGCGCAATTGAAGGTACTTCAGTTGCTTTTGAGAGCAATGGATCTGAAGGGGATTTACTAAGAGGGGTTGGCTCATGAAGTGCAGCTTCTAAAAACTTTGAGTAATTGAGCATAGATGAATCAAGGGGTGATTGCAGCCTTGTCTCATCCACTGCTAAATCTGCTAGCACATCTATCCCACTCCTTTGCACACTCCCTTCTGGAGAATATCTCTTAGTAAGATTGATAGGGGTGATTGGTTGGTTGGTTGGAGTTATGTGGGTTTCAGGGGAGTTGGGCTCAGGGTTCTGAATTTCAGGGATGTTGACCTCTATTGGTTGACCTTTAGGGACCTTGGATTCTGGAGTTCCAGAACCAGATGAGTTGGTCCTTGACTTAGACTTGGTCCTGCTTTCAGCTCTGCTCTCTCTGAGAGCTAGTTGGAGAGACCTTTCCTCCTGAAGCTCCAACACCTTATCAGTAGGCTTGGCCCTTCTCTTGCTGACCCTACTGCTCCCACTTCCTTCTCCATCCTTCTCAGGGACAACTTCCCTGATCCTCTTATCACCTCTAGACTTTTGTCTAGTCTCATTATACTTCTGTCTCAACTCTTCTGAATGATTAGAAGGCACACTTACTCCCTCTTCAGCAACCTCTTCAATCTCAGTTGAAGCTCCTAAAGTCTCCTCTGAGGGGATTTGAGACACTTTCCTTGTCTTCACCACTCTGGCCTTAGTCCTCATTTTCAACTTGGGCTTCTCTTCAACCTTTTCTTCAGCAGGTTTGGCCAGTAGCATCCTCCTTTGCTCAGTTTTCTTGCTGAGCTTTCTAAACATTATCTTTTGGGCAGGGAGGGGCTTTGCAAAGGTTTGCATTTGGGAATAGTGGGAAAATCTCTCAATCAACAAGCTTGCCCTGGTGCAATACTTGAGTTTCCCTTCCAATACAACCTTGTTGTGGACTTTCACTTTAAACTTAGCCTTTTCCTTCATCATCTCAGACATGATGAAGGTCCTCCAATCAAACTTGATGCCCTTGTCACTAGCATCAATAACTGCAGCCATTATCCTTATTCTTGGATGGCTGACCTGCTCCAAGCTTCCAGTGTTGCTCAAGAGACTCTTGGCAACTACCTCAAAGAGGTTGAGAAATTTTGGCTTGAGAGTCTTCTTGTTTTGACTCCTATACTTGGGTCACCAAGTATTAGATCAGTAGGATGGTCAGATAACCAAGTCCTTCTTTTTCTGATCTCTTCAGTAGGGTTGTCCTCTACTGAAGTTGAGTCATTTTGATCATAAAATTCAGGGTAATTGAATGCAGGATCTAATTCAGGATCATAATCAGGGGTGTTGTCCTCAATGTCAGGGACATTGGCATTTTCAACATTTTGAGTTCCCCTTGATTATTTGATCCATTAACTACCTCAGCAGGAACTGCTTCTTCATTGGTAGTTGTTACCTGGATGTGAACTGGGATTGGATCATTCAGTTCACCATTTCCTTCAGTGGGATTTTCCTCAGGGAGATTGGCTTGGACAACATCTATGAATTCAGTGTCTTTGTCCTTTAGGCTCAGTCTGGTTGTCCTCTGTGTGATTTCTTCTGGTTCTAAGTTATCATTCCTGAACTCATGAATAGATTCATCAAACACAACATGAGGTGTTTCCTCCACAATAAGGGTTTTCTTGTTGTAGACTCTGAAAGCTCTACTGATTTGAGAATATCCAAGGAATACTCCCTCATCAGCTTTGCTATCAAAAGCTTTCAACTGTTCTTTCCCATTATTGTGTATGAAACACTTGCAACCAAAGATGTGAAAGTATGACACTTTAGACAATCTTCCTTTCCAGAGTTTATAGGGGGTTTTGCCTTATCCCTTAGTGATCAAACATCTATTTTGAGTATGGCATGCAGTGTTTATGGCTTCAGCCCAAAACCTCTTAGGTAAGTTTGAATCAGCAATTAAGGTTCTAGCAGCTTCTTTTAAAGTTCTATTTCTCCTCTCTGCAACTCCATTTTGTTGGGGAGTTCTAGCTGCTGAGGTTTCATGAGCTATTCCATTAGATGTGCAATACTCATTGATGTAAGAGTTTATGAACTCTGTGCCTTTATCCGATCTTATCTTGATAATGCTAAGGCTTTTCTCATTAAACAATCTCTTTAGAAGTTCAGGCAGTTTGTCTTGAGTTTCCTTCTTATTAAGGAGAAATATTACCCATGTGAACCTAGAGAAGTCATCTACTACAACCAAAGTGTATTTTCTACCATTTATGCTTGCTGGGGTAATTGGTCCAAATAAGTCCATATGTAAAAGTTCAAGTACCCTTTCAGTACAGATGACTGGTTTTCCCTTGAATGAGGCTTTAATCTGTTTTCCTTCTTGGCATGGTTTGCACACATGCTCTTTAATGAAAACCTCATTAGGTAGTCCTTTAACTAATGCATTCCTAGCAATTTTGTTTTTTTTTTTTGTTACAAGTTAAATACCCATCCCTTTTCCCCTCCCCATGACTCGAACCCAGGATCTAAGGCCTATGTAGTGGTGCTCTAACCACTTGAGCTTGTTTTGAAGTTCAAGTGGTTTAATCTCTTATGCCATAACCAACTTTGTTCACTAGAACTCTTAGCAATGAAACATGCAGCATCAGTAGACTTGTCCCAGTCTGCAAAATACACATTCCCTTTCCTAGTTCCAGTCAATAGAGTTTGTTGAGCCTTATCTTTGATTAAGCATTTTCCACTAGAAAACTCAACATTGAAATCTTTATCACAGAATTGACTGATACTTAGGAGGTTATATTTGAGACCAGCTACATAAGACACATTGGATACTTTGATGTTACCAATCATCAAAGTACAATAACCTTTTGTTGAGGCTTGTGAGCTGTCTCCAAATGTGACATTTGGGCCTTCTTTTTCAATGAAATCAGTGAGGAGTTCCTTGTTTCCAGTCATGTGCCTTGAGTATCCACTGTCAAGGTACCATGCTGACTTTTTACTCATGCCCCTCTTCTTGTGGCCCATAGGTACCTGCAATTAGATAGGTTTAGGTACCCTTTGAGTTTTGGGTCCTGAGAGGTTAGCTGTACCTTTAGGAACCCAAACTTGCCTAATAACCCTGATTGATTCAAGGTGGCTAAGTATGTGTGAAAGTATGTGTGAAAGTGTTAACTCTGTAAGTTTCAGGAGAGTTGTCAAACCTCCTGAACTTATGAGTTTTCTGTGCTACTTGAGGAAATCTTTGTGGAAAGGCATCTTTATGACCATTACCCTTTGGCATGAAGGGTTTTGGTTGTCTCATTTTATTTTGCCTTTGAGGATAGTTATCCTTAGGTCTTGTCAGCTGAGGCTTTCTCAGAAGAGTTGGCCTAGGCTGATTATACCTTGGATAACTCCTCTGACCATTGTTCAGGAGAGTTGCCCTTCCATTGGGTCTACTCTGCTGACCAACATTCCTCTTGTGTTCAGGAGCTTTGACCATTTCCTTATGTTTTGGCCTAGTCTCCTGAAGCACTTGAGTAGGCAGATCATCCATTTTGCCATTTTCTTTGTTCAGTGGCTGAATCACTTCATTTTCAGCTTGAGCCACTGACTTAACAAAGATTCTCTTAGTGTTACTTGTAGAAGCAACACTAAGACAAGGTGAAGATTCAAATGTATCAAATCCTAATCCACTTCTTTGAGTCATAGGTCTTTGATAACTCTGAATTTCCTCTATTGCCATAGAGGTTTTCTTCAGAGAAGACATCTTTAGTTTCAGGCTCTCTTCACTTGATTTAAGAATATCATATTCATGTGAGAGGTTTTCAAACTTGGCATTTAGAAATTTCAGTTCAAAATCTTTTCACTTCTGAGAGAGAAGTTGATCATCAATCTCCTTCTGTTGGTCAACTATCCTGAGATTTGCTTCCTCAAGCTCTCTCAAGACTTGTTGATACAACTCAGTAGATTTGACATCAACAACTACCTCAGAGTTTTTGGCAAGTTCAATTGCCAATCTTTCATTCTCTCTCACACAATTATCAACTTTCCAAGGGAAAGCTTCAGGTCGACCTCACTAGTGTTTTGTGAGATGAATGATGGTGAGCTAGAAGTAGAGGATACCTCATCATCCTCAAGAGCCATGTTGCAAATATCATCATCATCATAATCACTGTTGGAGAACAGTCCATCAGAAGAGTTGAAGCTTTCAGCACTGTCAGATTCTTCACCAGCCATCATGGCCTTTCTATTGGTGAACTTTCTGTCTCTTTTTGCTTGCCTTTCTCTTCTCTCCTTAGAGCTCAATTCAGGGCAGTCATACTGGAAATGCCCTTTCTTTTTGCAGTTATAACACAAGTCTTCATCATCATCCTTCTTTGGTTCTTCTCTTCTTCTTGATGATGAAGGTTCAACTCTACTGAACCTTCTCCTATCAGAGTACTTGTCCTCTGATCTTTTCTCTTCAGGCTTTTTGACTTCAGCCTGAGCTTCAAGAGAGTTGTACCTTCTCCTGAATTTGTTGTCCTGGTAGAATTTCTTGTATCTACCAAACCTTGAATTTAGCTTGTCAAACCTTCTAGCCATCAAGGCTAGTTCCTCCTTCATTTTAGTCTTGGCGACTGACTTTGATGATCTAGGAGTGGACTGCATTCCTGGTTCAGCAGTTTTGGCTTTGAATGCCACTCCTTTTGTTGGATTTGAAGGCTCCTCAACAGGCTTTCTTCTATTGAGGTCGAACTCATAAGCCTTGAGTTCAGAGAAGATTTGTTGCATGGGCATGGTGGAGAGATCTTTGGTATTTTGCATCATGACAGCATAGACATCCCACTTTTGAGTGAGACTTCTCAAGATCTTCAGTCCAACTTCTCTCTTGGAGTACACCTTGCCCAAGGAGTTGATTTCATTCATCACATCAGTGAATCTACCAGCAAATTTATCAATGGACTCCTCAGACTCCATTGTGAATTGTTCAAACTTCTGCACTGCCACTTGGAGCTTATTCTCCTTGATCTTTTCAGTACCCTCACACATTTCTGCAAGAGTATCCCATATCTCCTTGGCAGTTGTGTAGTGGTAGACCCTTCCCATGATTGCATCTGGAATTGTTTGATAGAGGGTATTCATTGCAAGATAATTTAGATTATCCTTCCTCTTTTCATCAGCAGTGAAGTCATCTTCATCTTTGGGGAGCACATCTCTTGTGTCTGCCCTTTGAGCTTCAGTGACTCTAGGATTGACTAGAGTAAACACAAAAGGACCTCTTGTGATTACTCTCAGCATATCAGTGTGAAGAGCTGCAAGATGAGCCCTCATTCTGATTTTCCAGAAATCATAGTTGTTTATTGTAAACATGGGCAATTTGTGATGTGAGATGTGGTTGACTGGATTTGTTGCCATGTTATCCAATCCTTGAATAGCTGGAGGTGGAACATCAGCATTAATGTTCTGATCAGGATTTTGTTGCTGGTTCTGGTTGTTGTTGTTTCCTCTTGCCATTTCTTCAAGAAAAGGGTTAGACAATGGATATCAAAGATTTCAGATAGATCAGTTCAGTGACCACACCAAATATGTGATTTTGAAAATCAAGATGGATTTTCAGAGGCAGTGGTCTTTGAACCCCTGTTGTGATACCACTTGTTGGTCCTGAAAGGAGTATATAACAAGTGTATAGGGGGGGGGAATACACTTGTATGCAAATTCTTTTCAAACTTGATCAAACCAGATACCAGCAATGTTGTCTTGGACAACTCTGCTGAAGATGATTAACTCTTTAAAGATAATCAAACTACTAAGTACTATTGAGTACTTAGTTGAATAACTATCTAAAGGAGTTATATGTGCGGAATAGTGGTTGGCCCTTTTAGTTTAGAGTCCTTTAATTCTGAAATCACTTAGTCAATTCAATACAATCCTGTTTCAGGGAACTTGTCCAAATAGGTTTTGCACAGTCTTTGAATGTTTATCCTTTGAAAGATCAGTTTTGTGTGCAGTGTTGAATGTTATGAAAGTACTTTGAAAGCAAATCAACACAAGAGTTTATAGTGGTTCAGAGACTCAAGCTCCTACATCCACTTCCCTGATTTAACAGGATAATTCCTTCACTCTTGGAATTAACTTGTTCTATAGTGCCAAGGTGCACTTGATCAAGAACACCACTCCTTGGTGAATTGATCCCTAGGATGTCTAGAGTCCTAGTACCCTCTTCTCAACTCAGAACTGAACTGTTCTTCTCTCAACAGTCAACTCCTACCACTTCTACTACTACAACCTTCTCACTTTCTCACTTGAAAGGGGTAAGGATTGAAGTAAGGTTCCAACTAATGAGATATTCTTTACAATGAAGATCAGTGTATAAGGATAGGATATCTCTCTAAGATTTGTATGGATATACAATTGGGTTCAGCTTAGAAGAAGTTTACTAAGACTAAGATCGTCTTTGAAAGCTTTTAAAGCACTCTTGCTTGTAGAATAGTTGGATATTCTTGTCAATTGTTGAGGTGCTTTCAAATGGTCTTCACACTTCTGTATTTATAGAGGCAGCCTCAAATGTCCGTTGTTGAGGTGCCCGTTGGAGAGGCAGCCTCAAATGTCCATAAATGTCTTCTTCTTCTTAGAAGACAGATTCTTGATAGTGACATGTCCTCATTTGGGAAATAAACGGCTACATAGACTTTGTCTTCATTCTGCAGCACTCTTCCCAATGTCTGAGTTCAAGATTCCTTTGTTAAGACTTGGACATGGCTTCTGAAGGTTTTTCTAATGATAGGACAACATTCCTTATCAAATTGACAACTCTCCTTATCACTATCAGCAGTTTTGCTTATCAGCAAGGTTGGCTTGCTCTTTTCAGATGACTTGGCTCTTTCCCTTTGCTTCAACTTATCAGCTTCTCATCTAGCCTTATTCTATATGTTCTAACATTCTTAGAACATACTAATCTTGACTTAGGCATGACTTAGAACATACTAATATTGAATCAAAACATATCTCATTTTATTCCCAACAATCTTTAAGCTGTGCCTTAGGTTCAGAAGAACCTTCATTGGCAGATGTATCTTTGGCTGTGTCACCAGCCTTGGTCAACAATTCTGAAGATACAGAACCTTTTCTATGATATGTCAAGTAATGAACTGTAGGCTTTTCGGGACCAGGAGGGTTGGGATTTGTGGGATCTGAGGGAATATCATGAGAATCATCATCATTTGAGCTGCTATCAGGGTGTCAGATTCCCTTAGCAAGCCTCTCTTTCTCTTCAGCAATCTTGTCTGCCACCAACTTTGCAAACACATCCTCATCAGTGAGGAATCTTGTCTTGCTTACTCCAGCAAAGTGCAACAATCTGCTTTCCTCTACTTGCCACCAATTTGCACCCTTGTCTTGGATGACTTGAGAAATTTCCATGATTGATTTGTCCTTAACCTCCACTAACATTCTCAAATCATGGAACAACTTCTGAATTCTTGGAAATTCAGCAAGTTGTGGGTACAAACTGTCCACAGTAGCTCTAGCTCCACCTCTGAGCATACTTTCATAAGTATACTCCTCCTCATCTCCAATTGAATGAGGACTTTGGGTTATAGGGGAGTTGGCTCTGGTTTCAAGTAAAGTGGCTTCAGGAAGGTTGAATTCAAGAGGGTTGGCTTCAGAAGGGTTAGGTGCTACAACGGCTGCTTTAGTTACTTTTGAGAGCAATGGATCTGAAGGGGCTTTGCTCAGGGGGGTTGGCTCTAATAGTGCAGCTTCTAAGAGTTTTGAGTAATTGAGCATTGATGAGTCTAGAGGAGAATGAAGCCTTGACTCATATACTGCAATATCAGCTAACACATCCATAGGTCCTCTTAGTGCACTCCCTTCTGGAGAATATCTCTTGGTAAGATTGAGAGGGGTAACGGGTTGGTTATCAGGAGTTTTGTGAGTTTCAGGGGAGTTGGGCTCTTGGTGATGAGTTTCAGGAGTTTTGGATTTAGAAGATCCAGAACCAGAAGAGTTGGTTCTAGATTTGGATTTGGTTCTACTCTCTGCCCTACTCTCCTTCAAGGAAACTTGGAGAGTCCTTTCCTCCTGAAGCTCCAAAATCTTTTCAGTGGGTTTGGCCCTTCTCTTGTTGGCTCTATTACTCCCACTTCCTTCCTCCTCAGGGACAACTTCCCTGGCCCTCTTATCCCCCTTCTTCTTCTGCCTCCCTTCATTGTACTTTTGTCTCAACTCTTATGAATGATCAGAAGAAACTTGAACACCTTCCTTTGCAACCTCATCAACTTCAGTTGATGCTCCTGAGGTCTCTTCTGATGGAAGTTGAGACAACTTCTTTGTCTTGACAGCCCTTGCCTTAGTTCTCCTCTTCAACTTAGGTTTCTCCTCCACCTTCTCCTCAGCAGGTTTGGCCAGAAGCATTCTCCTTTGTTCAGTCTTCTTGCTCAGCTTTCTGAACATGATTTTCTGGGCTGGGAGAGGTTTTGCAAATGTTTGCATCTCTGAATAATGGGAGAACCTTTCAATCAGCAGGCGTGCCCTGGTGCAATACTTCAGTTTCCCTTCCAACACAACCTGGTTGTGAGCCTTCACCTTGAACTTGGCTTTTTCTTTCATCATTTCATTCAAGATGAACTCCCTCCAGTTGAACTCGATGCCCTTATCACTGGCATCAATGACTGCAGCCATTATCCTTATCCTTGGAGCACTCACTTGCTCCAAACTGCCAGTGTTGCTCAACAGACTCTTTGTAATTACCTCAAAGAGATTGAGGAATTTGTGCTTAAGAGTCCTCTTGTGTTGTGTTTAGGAGATGGGACCTGGAACCAATAACCATTCTTGAGTTATTTCCTCTTCATGTCCATTCCCATAAAATTCTGGATTTCTTCCCTCAGAAGGTAATCCAAAGGCTCCTTCTAAATCTTCTTCATTGAATTTCACCCTGTGAAATCTCTCTTCCTCCTCTCCTTCAGCAACATAAGACAATCTTGTTGCCACCTCACCATCTTCAGGTTTGCCTCTCCACTTAAGGAATGCAAAGAATTCAGCCATTAATCCTTCAAGGCAGGAGCTAGGTCTTTCCTCCATGAACTTCTTTAGACCAACTCTTCTTAGCCATCTAAGAGTGGGATTAACCTCTGGATCCTCACTCTCAAATGAAATAATGGGTTCAAAGATGAGGTTGTTTTTGTTACTGAGGTATTCAAAATCAAGGTCAAGAGCCTTGTTTGTGAAGTCAAGAATCATCTCAGGTCTGGCTTTTGGTGCCATTGATGAAACAGTAAAAACTTTGAGAGAGTTTTGAGAAGATGAAATCTAGGGTTTCAAGAATTTTTTTTAAGTGTGTGGGGAAGAAATGAGCTTGTGGGCTTCGTTAAGACTTGTGGATATTCCAAAACGAATGTATGTCAATGAGTAGGTGAGTCTTGGGCAATTCAACGATTTACAAATGAGGAAATCAAGTTTGAACGACCAGGATTGATTTCAGGGGAGTTGGCCAAAACTTGATCCAACGGTTAATAACCAATGAAACAGTAGAAAACTGTTTTTATTCAAAACGTGGGAAGAAGTTATGTTTGATAAATGGTTGGGGAGTTTTCGAGATAGATAATGTCTTAAAATGTTTAATGCAAACAAGAGTTAAATCCTGGCATTTAATGCATTGAAAGTGACTTTTTGGGTGGGAGACAAAATAAATCCTTGAAAAGGTGATGGCTTTAAGAGGAATAGGACAGCCACCAACATAGGTAATGATTACCCAAAATAGGTGCTTATCATACCAATTGGCTTTTCTGTTGGTGAATTTCCTATCTCTTTTAGCTTGCCTTTCTCTTCTTTCCTTAGAGTTGAGTTCAGGGCAGTGATACTGAAAGTGCCCTTTCTTCTTGCAGTTATAGCACAGGTCTTCATCATCATTTTTCTTTGGCTCATCTCTCCTTCTAGATGATGAAGGCTCAGCTCTGCTGGACTTTCTCCTATCAGAGTACTTGTCCTCTGATCTTCTTTCTTCAGGCCTTTTGTCCTCAGCCTTGGCTTTAGGAGAGTTGTACCTTCTCCTGACCTTGTTGTCTTGGTAGAATTTCTTGTATCTACCAAACCTTGAATTAAGCTTTTCAACCTTCTAGCCATGAGGGCTAGTTCTTCCTTCATTTCAGCCTTGGAGACTGACTTTGATGATCTTGGAGTGGACTGCATTTCAGGCTCAACGGCTTTGGCTTTGAATGCCACTCCTTTGGTAGGTAATGAAGGTTCCTCAACAGGCTTTCTTATGTTGAGATCAAACTCATAAGCTTTGAGTTCTGAGAAGAATTGTTGCATGGGTATGGTGGAGAGATCCTTGGTATTTTGCATCATCACAGCATATACATCCTACTTTTGAGTGAGACTTCTCAAGATCTTTAGTCCAACTTCTCTCTTGGAGTACACCTTGCCCAAGGAGTTGATTTCATTCATCACATCTGTGAATCTACCAGCAAACTTGTCAATGGACTCTTCTGAATCCATTGTAAATTGTTCAAACTTTTGCACTGCCACTTGGAGCTTGTTCTCCTTGATCTTTTCTGTACCCTCACACATTTCTGCAAGAGTATCGCAAATTTCCTTGGCAGTTGTGCAGTGGTAGACCCTTCCCATGATTGCATCTGGAATAGTTTGATAGAGAGTGTTCATGGCTAGATAATTCAAATTATCTTTCCTCTTCTCCTCAGAGGTGAAGTCATCTTCATCCTTGGGGATCACATCCCTTGTGTCAGCTCTTTGAGCTTCAGTGATTCTGGGATTGACTTGAGTGAACACATAGGGTCCTCTTGTGATCACTCTCAGCATGTCAGTGTGTAGGGATGCAAGATGAGCTCTCATTCTGATTTTCCAGAAGCCATAATTCTCAATTGAGAACATGGGCAACTTGTGGTGTGATATATGGTTGACTGGATTAGTAGCCATATTGTCTAGCCCTTGAACAACATTTGGAGGAACTGCAGCATTGTTGTTCTGACTTAAATCCTGATTCTGATTCTGCTGCTGGTTCTGGTTGTTGTTGTTGTTTCCTCTTGCCATATCTCAAAGATAAGGGTTATGCAATAGATATATAAGATTTCAGATAGATCAGTTCAGTGACCACAACAAATATGTCACTACTAAAAAATCCCCCCTATAGAGACGCCTTCTTAGTGACGCTTATATATAAGCGTCTTGAATTATGGATACAGAGACGTCCCCTAATTTCATTAATTTTAGTGACGCTTGAACATAATTAACTAATGTTCCAAAAAAATTAAGTGGGCCTCTTCCAAAAAAATAATAATAATTAACTAATTTCCATCCTTGCTTTTTCTCACTGCACCCACGATCTTCTATTTTTTTTAGCCCTAGCTTTAATAAAATTTCAAATTTTCCATTAAAACAAAAAACTCTCAATCCTTCATCACAAAGCCCGTTCTCAATCCCTCATCATCACAACGCGCGTTCAGAGCCCTAATGAATCAAAACAAGTTTTCAATCCAATCTCCGTCCAGTACTTTCCGCGACATCTCCTCTCCTCAATTCGCCAATCGCCTTCTCGAAGGTTCCCCCATCAGCGTTCTTGAAGCGTGCCCTTCTCAATTAGTTCCTGAAGCAGCAACGCATAAGATAGCATGTAAGTTTTCCAGTTTTTTTTTTTAAACATTAGATATTTACAAAGTGATTTCGTTGATTTCTTTAAAATTGATGGTTGTCGATTTCGTTATATCTGAGTTTGAAATTTCTTAGAATTGGCGTGTTTGATTTGGGGGAAAGATAGGTCCATGTCCAATTGATTACTATCGAACAAGTATTTAAGTTCTTTTGGTGTTGAGTTGTTTGTTTTGTGTTCTTCATTCAATTCATAAATGTTATTAGGTGTACAAATTAGCCAATAATTATGGTGTTATCAGCTTTTATCTTACAACGTTCACATATCCAATTGAACACTGCTCAATCAAAGAAAGACCCTTAATATTAGTTAGTCTTTTACTTTTTTAGTTATCAAATTATTAGAACCAGAAATAAAAGAGGCATTGAAATGAGCAAAGATTTAATGTACTCTGTTTATGTGAAAAAAATAGGGTGATAAAGTTGTGTTGCAGAATACAAAGGTATAATTTCCCCATGTTTCATCTCTCTCTCTCTCTCTCACAGAGAATCTTCCTGCTATCCAATATACTTTTCCATGACCAAGAAGGATTACCGAATTGAAAATATTTGGTAAAACAGTGAGTTATGACGGGTAATAAGGCACTCTAGGGTATTTACTAAAACAGTATTGGGCTATGTCCGATATAAAACTATCAAACACTGTGGGTAGAATAATTTTTTTAATTTTTACTAATAAGTTATTGTTGAAATTTTAGTCATGCTCATGAGCAGGGTCAAGATCAATCGGGGTAAGTTATATAAAAAGTTTATGTTATTTAACCCGTTTCATGGGAAAGTGTGATATGATAGATTGTTCAAGAAAAAAACTAATGCGTATCATCCTCTTTACTGTCTGATATCAGATCAAAAGAAAACGACATTCAGGTTAGCAACCAACTAAGGTGTGTCCAGAAAAGATAGTTGCAATAATTTAACTGTGTTCGTTTTTTCTCTAGCTGAAATATTTTCTGGCTACTGTATATTTTTGTGGTTACAACTCCTACCACCTAAGACAAATTCGGTCATGCATCTTTCCACAATGTATAGTATTCCATAAATCCATTTCATTCGTGCTCCGGAGAGTATGGATATACTTAATACTGCAAATTTTAATACTTGACACAACTCGCAATAACCTTCAAAATGAACAACGTTCTAACTAGTCGGCTAGTTTTTGTGTAGCATTCAAATATTAATTTTGTTCTCTAAATGCCACGCAATTACAATCTGCCAGATGAAATTGTATGTCCAGTACTGAGGACGAATTCTGGGCTGCATTTTGGCTGTTAATTATACTGTCATCATCATGTGTATCAATAGTGGAATAGTTGGGCGTGTTAGTGTGAGTTACAAAATGAACGATTACAAAAGAGAACCTGAAAGACAATAAATGGTTTGAAAGCGGAAGAACGTAAATTTTATACCTGTATACCACCATGGAGTTGACAAGACAGAGGGGTCTTGTTTGTTATGTTTGCATTTTTCCTCTGTTCTTTCATTAATGATATGATTCTGGTGGTAATGTTGTCTTGTTTGGTTGTTTGTATCCAAATTTTAGGCATTATTAAAATTAAATTATTAATGTTCCTGTGGTCCATCTTCTCTTGGTTTATTTATCTGTTTTACAATGTATTTTTTTTTAATTCAGTTTCTTATTTGCTATTGGGTCTTGAAACATGTGATGTATTTTAGGGATTGGTATGTGCTAGAACTAGTTGCTGGAATTATGCTTCTATTATTTTTTTTATTTTTTTGACAGATTCTAATATTATATATTTAGTTGATTATGATGTTTGCAAAGTTTAGTAATTCATCTTTGAATGTATGCAATGCCACTACTAGTAACAATGGTTGCTACTTGAAGATGATGCATATATTATAAAGTATTGGGAAGCTAAAGAGCTGTTTTTAACAGCGGAAAATCTGTTTTGATAGTAGAAAACTGTTTTTAACAGCAAAATATGTCTGATTATACAGCAGAAAAGCTGTTTTGGACAGCAGGAAACTGTTTTTAACAGCAGAGTTTTTTTTTTTTTTTTTTGCTTTTGACAGCAGAAAACTATTTTTAACAGCCGAAATCTGATCTGGGTTAGAGGTTTCCTCGTGTGTATTTGAAGCTTAGAATCATATGAATATGATATTTAGTAAAGAGGAAGGTGGCTGCCTAGTTTGATTTTTATAATATTGTTGAAGATTATTCTTCCTTTATGATACAGGTATTGATCACAACTGTGGTGAGTCTTCGTATTGGTGTTTTCTTTATTAAGTGTTGTTCACCATTTCAATTGATTTATATAAGTAATATTTCAATAACTGAGTTTAAAGGAGTTAACCATTCATGTTATTGAGAACTGCATATAATTATGTGAGTTGCTAATCATTGTTTAGTTTAATGTTATTGATCAAATCCATGACTTTGCTTGTTCCATTGATAAGTTCTAACACACTCCACATCCTGTTGACAAATCTTTATCTTATAGTTGTAGTGTGTGACTCTTTAATAGTTGTTTACTTCGTCTCTAGATTATTTTATTTTTTTGCTTAGAGTGAACGTGAACTTATTTATGAAAAATGATGTAAGTTGGAGCAAAGGTTCTTTTAAAAGGCATCGTTGTTTCAAGCAATGTAGCACAAAGTATTGTATAAAGCTTGAATCCCCCTAAATTGTGGGGCAATGGAAAATTTTTAGGAGTTAAATGGTGCGAAGTTAAAGTTTCCGTGTCCACTGAATATCAGGAGTCGTTAATTCAAAATGTTGGAAGTGTCAAAGTGGTTGAGCAAGCTATAAAAAAAGCTTTTCTTGGCCAAACCATCTGGTATATGTTTCTTTTGATATTATATTATTTGTTTTAGTTTAGTGTTCTTCAATTTCAAGTATTAATAATTTTTCATTTTGCTCATTATTGTAGGTTCAAGTGTAAGATGCAAGATAAAGATAGCAAAATGGATGTTGTCACCCATAGTTTAGGTGCAATTTATCTTCGAACTGAAAGTTTTGATATTTTTTATTTGGAATATTGGATTGGATAGTAATGTGGTTGATACCAAACTTGAGTTGAGATGATTTAAACTTGGTTGTTTATGTTTAGAAATGTGACAATACTTTATTATTATATCTTTGTTTGTTTCTATTGTAGAGGTGATGATATTTTATTGTTATATTATAAATAAATGAAAATATAAAATTATTATGTGTTTTCGAGCGTTTTGGGGTATCTATATTGTTACTAATATTATGTGACATTAAAAAGCATCACAAAATTAGTTGTTAAAAGAGGTAGTTAAGTTAGTTATAATTTTTTTTGTGATGCCGATTAGCATCACAAAATATTGTTATTTTGATGCATAAAAGCGTCACTAAATGAGGTGGTTAAGTTAGTTATTAACTTTTTCGTGACGTGATAAGGTGTCACTAAAGCACAGCGTAGTGACGCCAGTTAGCATCACTAAACAAGGTTATTATGACGTCTCAAAGCATCACAAAGGCAATATATCGTAACGCTTTTCAAGCGTCACAATAATAAGCTATTGAAACGCCAAATCAGGTGACGCCTGACCAAAGCGTCACTATATCAAAAGCGTCACTAAAGACAACTTTTAGTGACACATTCGAGCGTCTCTAAAGCCGATTTTTGTAGTAGTGTGTGATTTTGAAAATCAAGATGGATTTTCAGAAGCAATGTTCTTTGAACCCCTGCTCTGATACCACTTGTTGATCCTGAAAGGAGTATATAACAATAAATATAAAATGCAGTAAGTAAGGGTTTAGAAAACACCAAGATTTATAGTGGTTCGGCGACCAGACCTACATCCACTCTCATGTTAGCATACGTGAAATTTCAATCCATTAACTTGGGTATTCTTGAAGTTTAGAGTCTCAAGAACAAGACTTCGATCTTCTCACACCTCCAGATGTGTTCGACCCACTAGTTATTGTAAGAACAAGCACTTTTACAAATCTTCATTCCAATAGTGTAAATCAAACAACACTTGTTTGAATACTTCTAAGAATAAATGATAGTCTCTTCAGTAATTGGCTTCTTTCTTTTCTTTCGAAAACTTCTTTGATATGATCTTTAAATCTCCTCCTTATGAACTCTGAATTCTCTGATTGCTTCTGAATGCTTCGATTGCTTCGAATTCTTCTGTGTATAGTTTTTGTAACAAATACAATGACCCTTGTCTTGTATTTATAGATAGTTCTCTCCCAAACTAGCTGTTGGAATGCTAGTTAGTTAGATAACCACTTTTTGTAGCTTCCTTTAACCAATTCGTTCTTGTTTCCTGGTTAGTTACTTAACTTCCTTCTTTTACTTATTTTCCTCCTGACTTATAATTGATTCTTAGTTATTTCATTCGTTTCCATGTTTCAGTTATTTTCCATACTTAGCTTTTTCGTCTAGCTTCACCTTAACTCAGCTGGTTTGACTAAGCTCGCGGGCATTATCCAACACACCATGCGTATGTCTAGGAAGGGTCCGCCTCAGCAGCCGCCAGATGGTTCAACCGGCTCTAACACTTTAGAGTTCATGTAGGTGTCCCTTCTCGATCATTGGTAGGATATGCTGAGTGACACAGACTGAGTGTGTTTCACGGAACACTTGTATTTGTTTTACTTTCACTTTTCTACTTTAGACTTTGTTATTTAGAGGAGTGTACCTTTTCCCTTGACCTCGGGTTTTGTCCCTAAGGAGTGTTTTCCCAGGTAAGGTTTTAACGGCACTCCGGCCTCTGGCTCGACTTGTGAGCTTATGGTTTTAGGTATTCTTTTTCTTTTATATTCCATACCTTTTTATTGGTCTGCTCTGCACATATCAACTAACTTGGTGAATTATCTCGTCTGGTCTTCTAGTCTTCAAGCCTGCTCTCTTCTAGTCTTCTAATCTGAACCTAAGCTAGACTCTCTACTTAGTAATACCAGTTGAACTGTATACAACTTAGTACACTTAACTAGATTACATAACATAAGCTTCTATACAGTGTTAGCTTATATTCCTAACCAGATAACTTCCATTTAACTTGTAAACCACTTAAGTTATTTTGGCCATCAAAACTTGATTCATACTTCATCTTTTAAGGTATGAAGGATTTATAACCCAACAATTTCCCCCTTTTCAACAGAGCTATAAGGGCATCAACTGATAATAATTTTGTGATGTTTTCAATTCCAGCAGCCTCTTCTATTCCATCATACAATCTAGGAAGTTGGAAATCATCCTAGATTCCTCCTTTCGAAGGGCAACTCATGGACATATCCTCAGAACTTGTTCAAACAACATTGAGCTTTCATCAACATCTTTGAACAGATTAGTGAGGTTTGGAGTCAGCTTCTTCCTCAAGATCTTCTCTCTAGTGCACATAGGATATTGCACCATGGAAAATTGGGTTTGAGTTGTGTCAGCTTGTTCTGGCTGCACAAACTCGGCTGGAATGGTTTCTGTATGGAATGGGGAGTTGGGTGTGGATAGGGTTGTGTATGTTTGGGCAATTTGAGTGGTGTTTTCAATGGGGTCTTGTGATGGTTAAGGTTGGGGATATGTGTTTGGGCTTGTGGTACAACTGCAATGGAAGATGCACTGATGGGTGAAGGTGTTTTGGCTTTTGGTTTTCGAGAGGGTAGGGATCTGGGTTTTGTTTTAGACCTTGACTTAGATCTGGTGTGTCTTGAAGATGAGGGAGAAGACATATACATAGGGATAGGAGAAGTAAGGATAGAAGTTCTTGCCTTCTTTACTAGAGAGGCAGTGGGAGTAGAATCTGAGTCTATTTGAGCTGAGATTAGTCCAGTCTTGATCAATTTGATCCTGGCTCCAAGATTTTCTTCCCCATCAACTGCTTCCTCTTCTACATCAGCTAGTCCTGCTTCCTCAACTTCCTCTGAGTCTTCCTTATCTGATGTCATGATAACATCTTCATCCTCATTGTTGGGATATAAATTCACCCTAAGCCCCACTTGATGTTAGAATAGTTTTGATGGCCAAAACACTTAGAGTTTATAAATGTAATAGGATCAGCTGACTTGTATAGAACAGCTTAGACTAGTCTTGTGTGATCAACTGTATTGATATCAGCTGATCAGCACAGTCCTGGCTTACATGCCTATCCTCAAGATGAGAAGAGTAGAAGACATGAAGACTAGAAGATCCTTGAAGACCAGATAAGTTAAGGTGCTTGTATACCTACTTATCTGATGGAGTCCCATATTGAAGATGGCCTAAAGAAGTACAAAGAATTTCCAGATCAGAAGAGTGTTACTCTACTGATATCAGAAGACAGAAGATCTAAGGCCAGAAGAGTAGTCAGAAGACTAGAAGTACAGAACAGAAGACTATGTGCTCTTCCAGGACTCGGCTGATTCCTAAGTCATCTTGCAATTCAAACGAAGACCTACCTTATTTAGAAGATTGACATGATCCCAGGATTGAAGCAATCAAGCGGCTGGAATCAAGGAATCAAGCTATTATGGAAAGATTTCTCAAACGGCTAGTCAACTCCAACGGCTAGTTGCAACCAATCTCCATTATAAATACAAGAGGATGAGAAATCACAAAAGGAGTCACAAGAGAGAATTCAACAAGCCAAGCAAGCAATCAAAGCTAAAGCCTTACTATTCTAAGAATTCTCAAAAGAGCCAGAAACCATTAGATTATCTATAGCTCTTAAATGATTTCTATCCAACCCCTAAGAACCTGAAACCTGTTCATATTGTATATCAATTGTTTTAGGCATAGTGGTTAAGCAAATTATAAGCTTGAACCATTAGTTGGATACACCTCAAAAACCCCAAACCCTCACCGAAAGGTTAAATTTTTTGAACCCCTTAAAGTGCAAGTGCTTACAATCACTTGTGGAGACCGTAGCTGTTAGGACGGCTCAGATCTCAAAGTCCTAACCTTGGGACTATAAAGGTCAAGACCCTTGTAATTTGTGGTAAATTAAAGGGATTAAACATCACGTGTGGACGTGAGAGTGGACGTAGGAACGTATATCCGAACCACTATAAATCCGGTGTCATTTACTTTCTGCACTTTACATTTCTGTCTTTACATACATTATTATATAGTGCATACTGTGATTTCAACATTCTTCAAAACAAGGCCATAACTTTCAAACCAGCATCAGCTGAGTATTTTCATTAAGCAAAACAAGTTGAACACTTTCATAAGAATTACAAGAACGAGTCTAAACCAGGGCCACCATAATTCCGCATATAACCTGCTCAGTCAGATCACTATAGTCATCTGGACCAGCAGACTTGCAGTCCAGTTGACATAGCAATCAGAAAAGGTTCTCAACTCTGTTTGAAAAAGTTTTAAAGTCTATTCACCCCTCCCCTCTAGACTTTAATCCCATTCACTACTCGTTCAGGGACCAACACTCATAATCACCAATTCCCCCTTGATGTGAGGCATCTTCTTCCACATCATCTTTTTCATCCTCTTCTTCTTCTTCCTCCTCGGCTGGTGCTGCCTCAACTGCTAACCTTTCCTCAGCTCGCAGCCCAGTTGATCTCTCAGTGGCATCCTTTTTCAACATCCACATAGAGAAAATGATTTGCTTTGGATGGTCCCCAATTCTTTCTGTTGGGTAGCAGGTCAGGCAAAAGCACACTCAGCTTGTTGCCAAAACTGACAGTAGCTATGAAAATCCACTCCTTGGATTTCACATCCAATTTAACATTCTTGGCATCAAAAGTTGTTCTCTCCAGAAATAACCTTTTCCAATCCCCATCTACTTGGTCCCATACAACTGCCATAACCCTAAGCTTCAAGTATGTTACAGAATCATGGATGTGGGTGATTCCAAGAAGTAACTTACTTTCAATATCCATAAGAAGCTTGAACTTGTCTGCAAAGGCCGATTTCTTTACTTTGGACGCCTTGATTGTCCTCCTCACTCTTCCTTCTGAGAATAACTCTAATGTATTCTCCTTCTTGACCTTCCTTGTAAGTCGACACATTGACGGTTCCATGGGGAAGCTTAAACGTCTTCTCCAACAATGGCCTTGTAATCTTAATCCTTTTGTTGGTCCCTGAACGAGTAGTGAATGGGATTAAAGTCTAGAGGGGAGGGGTGAATAGACTTTAAAACTTTTTCAACAGAGTTGGGAACCTCTTCTGATTGCTATGTCAACTGGACTACAAGTCTGCTGGTCCAGATGACTATAGTGATCTGACTGAAGAGGTTATATGCGGAATTATGGTAGGCCTTGTTTAGACTCGTTCTTGTAGTTCTTATGAAAGTGTTCAACTTGTTTTGCTTAATGAAAATGCTCAGTTTGAAAGTTATGGCCTTGTTTTGAAAACAGTTAAAAACACAATATGCACTATATAAGATATAAGAAATGACAGTAATGTAAAGTGCTGAAAGTAAATAACACCAGGTTTATAGTGGTTCGGATATACGTTCCTACGTCCACTCTCACGTCTCAACGTGATGTTTAATCCCTTTAATTTCCCAAAAATTACAAGGGTCTTGTCCTTTATAGTCCCAAGGTTAGGACTTTGAGATCTGAGCCGTCCTAACAGCTACGGTCTCCACAAGTGATTGTAAGCACTTGCACTTTAACCTTTCGGTGAGGGTTTGGGGTTTTTGAAGTGTATCCAACTAATGGTTCAAGCTTATAAATCGCTTAACCACTTTAACCTTTCGGTAAGGGTTTAGGGTTTAGCTGAGTTGGTCTTCTGATCAGCTGAGTAGAGGATTGAGATTTACTGAGTAAATCTTCTGTGCTTTGAAGGTCCAACCTGGCTTGATGGATCCTTCAGTGCTGTTGTGATGATCCAACCTGGATGATGGATCTTCCAGCTTTATTGTGAGTGGTGATCCAACCTGGTTTGATGGATCTTCCAGCTCTAACTATAAACCATGTAGGACCATCAAATCAATATGATGATCAGCCTGGATGATATCCCACTGGTTCAGATTGCCCTCACCATCTGATGTTCCTCATCTTCAGATGGGTTGTAGCATCTAATGTGTCCTTTTTGAATTTCTTCGCTTCTCTTGAAAGAGAAGGAAGATTGGAAGAGGCTTCAATGGAGTATGAAGAGAGGGCCATGGACTTGGTGTTCCTGATATGTTTTGACATAGTAGCCTTTGATAACAAGCTCTCCATGTAGAACTTCCCCCTGGAGAAGAAGCTCTGCTTGCTTGCTACTTTGTCCTCTGCATCTCTCTTTCCTCTAGTTTTCAACAAGGACTTCTCTCCTTCCTCTAGTTTTCATGGGCATACTTATGTTGGTTAAACCAAGTATGCTGATCTGCATCATCTTCATCTTCTGGACAAATCTTCATCTCCTTCACCCAAGACCTTGGTTGAAGGATGATCTCCATTCCATCTCTTCTTTCGATTGTCTCCCTACCTGAAACAAGAATAATAGTTAGTGATTTGTGTTCTTAGGTGTTCTCATAACTTCCTCCTTTTATAGGGGTAGAAATGAGGTAGTGGAGTGAAAGATGACAAAACTATAGAGTTGATAGGTCTGAATTTCTGAAAAGTTACTTCTTAAGATCAACAATGAGATTCTTGATCCAAGGGTTCACATCTTATGGAATGCAGAATTTATAAATTTTGAGCAAGAGTTATTTGGAATCCGTACAGTGCATGCATACTGTTGAGTCGGTGAGGATGGTGTATTAATCCAACCAAGTATAACTCAATAGTATACTGTATGTATGTATATAAATAAAGTATTTTATGAAGAATAGTTTATTAATATACATAGATATACATTGCTTAGAGTAAAGATGTCAAATAACTTTGTTCAAGTCTGCTGGATATATATATATATAATATGCAGTGCAGATTTTAGAGTATTTCATCAAGGATTCTTAAGGTATCATTGATTCCCCCTTGATTAGATAACTCTATGTTTTCCCTCAGCTTTATTTGTCTTCATTGGGAAAGAACTTACCTGAAGATGAGGGTGTCTATTCACCTCATCTGATCCTCCTAGTCTTCTGCAATTGTATCAGCTGAGGTCTTCAGCTGATCTTTGCTCTTCATGTGCTTGGATCCAGGAGTCCTAAGCTGTAGCATAGGGTCTTGAATCGTTCTTCAGCTAGGGGCTTAGTCAAGATGTCTGCTCTTTGGATATCTGTGTGAATTTTCTCCATCTTGATGTCCTTCTTTTCAAGGTGGTCTCTTATGAAGTGGTGTCGAATGTCGACATGCTTGCACCTTGTGTGGAGGACTGGATTTTGAGTGATGGTAATGGCACTGCTGCTATCACAATAGATAGGGACTTCTCTTGCCTCTACATTGTAATCCTTGAGTTGTTGAACTAGCCAGAGCAGCTGACTGCAACAACTTCCAGCTGCCATATATTCTGCTTCAGTGGTGGAGGTTGCAACTGAAGTTTGCTTCTTAGAGAACCATGAAATCAACTTGTTGCCTAGGAATTGACAGGTTCCAGATGTGGATTTCCTACCAATTCTACATCCTCCATAGTCTGAGTCAGAATAGCCACTCAATTCTAGGTTGTCATCAGCAGGGTACCATAGTCCTAGATTGACTGTTCCTTTTAGGTACTTGAGAATCTTCCTTGCTGCTTCTAGATGACTTTGCTTTGGGTTTGCTTGAAACCTAGCACATACTCTTACAGCAAATGTTATGTCTGGTCTGCTAGCTGTAAGGTATAGTAGAGATCCAATCAGTGCTCTATATTCAGCTTGATCAACTGCCTTTCCAGACTCATCTGGTTCAATTTTAAAAGATGTCATCATTGGAATCCTTGCAGTCTTGCTTTATAGAGCTTTGAATCTTTCTAATAGGCTTTTGGCTTCAGCATTGACTTTGCCTTCTGCAACCCACTTGGTTGGTGTCGAATACTCCATTAATCTTGGTGGCATCATCATATAAGGATAGTCAGAGGAAGACAACGGCAACTCGTCTGATTCCGATTCAGAGTCATCATTAGCCATCATTGCCTTCTTACCCTTCGATCCCTTCTAGCCTTTCTTTCCTCTAGATCGCCTGAGCTATGGTCAGGACACTCGTAGACATAGTGACCTGGCTTTTCACAATTATAACACAGAGGTTCATTAGTAGACCTTTTTAAAGGAGAGCAATTACGATACCTGTTCTGTCTATCTGAAGAGTTCTTATCCTTTCTATCAGATGAATTCCTATCTCTTCTATTGGACGAGTTCCTATCTCTTCTATTCTCATTAGAGACCTCATCTCTCATTTCAGAAGATTTGTGATCTCTTCTGGTCCTAGAAGAGTCCCTGTTACTAGAACCCTTTGTCTCCTAATAAAATCTCTTATATCTACCATATCTTTTGTTTAGCTTGTCAAACTTCTTTATCATTAAGCTCAACTGATCTTTAAGAGTAAGATCAGTACTATCTAGTTCATCTTTTATGCTTGTCGAATTAGACTTAGATGATCTAGACATACTAGAAGAGGCCTTGAAAGCTACATTCTTAGCAATGGTTTTCTCCTTATCACTACTGGCTATAGGATCATCCTCATCTAACTCAAACTCATGGGCTTTAAGCGTTTGGAACATCGTTTCAGCAGACCATGAATCAATATCTTGAGTGGTCTTGATGATCATCTTGACCATCTTCCACCTCTCACCTAACGACTTAAGAATTCTCAGATTAATCTCTCTATTAGTAAAAGACTTACCCAAAACCTCAAGATCATTCATTATACGTGTAAAGCGAGTATCTAGCTTGTCGATAGATTCGCTAGTCTTCATTTTAAATGATTTAAATCTCTATACAGCAGTAGACAACTTGCTCTCCTTGATCAGGGTAGTCCCTTCACAAAGGACAATAAATTTATCCCATATATCTTTAGAAATCTTACATTTTAATACTTTACCTAGATACTCGTTAGGCAGAGTATGTAAAATGTAATTCTTTGCTAAGTTGTCCAGATTATTTTGCCTCATTTCTTTAGATGTGAGATCAGGCCTGGGTTTAGGTACGAGTATGCCTACAGCTTTGGACGGCTCGATAGAAGCAGTGTTGAGCGCCATTGTAGTGATTGGTCCCTCCTTGATGACGGACACCATCAGATCATGCGTAGAACTGAATATGGCTTCCATTCAGAGTTTCCAGTAATCATAATCTTGCACAGAAAACTTGGGCAATTTGTTAGCATTGATTTCCATTGCCATAGTTATAAGAAATGATATATGACAGATTGACCAAAGATAATGCAACGACTGAAAGAACAAGTAAGACGTAACAATCAATTCAAAAAAGGACAACTAGACTTCTCTCAAAGTCTTTTAGGTAATCAAGAAACAACAGTCCAATTGAACTACTGCTCTGATACCACTTGTTGGTCCCTAGTTGAGTGTTAAGATTGAGTAAGCTAGTAAAAGTCTAGAGGGGAGGGGTGAATAGACTTTTAAAAATCTTTCAAAATATCAGAGATTGTATATGCGGAATAACAGATTTATGAGCCCTTCGATTTATACTCAACTATACGATGAACACTATACTTGTCTAGTATGCAGATTATCAAATAACAATTCAATCAACAATCAAACACCAATAAAACAGTAAGTAAACAACACAAGATTTATAGTGGTTCGACAACTTGTCTACATCCACTCTCACAACTCTAGTCGCGAAATTTTATTAACTTGTCTTGTGGCTTTAAGTCCCAAGAAATAAGACTTCTATCTTTTCAAATATACTACCAAGTATATCTTCGATCTAACAACTAGTGATTTAATAAGCAACTAGCAAGCTTAATAAAAAACTAAACAATAAAGAAAAACTTCTTTATTTGATCAATTCGCCTTTCTGAAATATGAACTTGTCTTCTCTAGGCTTCTTCAACTTTGTTTCTTGAACTCTGAGAGTTTCCTTGCTTTGATTTCTTCAGTACGCGCTTAGTATTTCGCGTTTCAGTAGTCTTCAACATTTGAATGTCTTCATGTATTTATAGACTTCACTTCTCAAGATAAGTTTGTTATCCAACAACCTTTTCTTGATAACTAACTTCATAACCATTTCTTCTTGATATGATACGTAACAGACTTCATATCTTCAAATATACAAATATATCTTCACTTTTCTTCACGCGGACTTGACTTGTCTTCTTTCTTTCTTTCGACACTTAGAATATTTCAGCTTTCTCAGCACTTGTCTTGTCTCGTACAAGTCTTCTCTTCATAGTCTTCTTATCTGGTCTTGTAGAACTCTGCTTGTTCTATCAACTAACCTATCTAGACTATTACATTAATTTAAGCTTTATAAATCAGCTTAGTCAACTTATAACTATTACATCAATATACATAAACATAAACTTCTATACAATGATTATAGTTTATCATAAAATCCTATATAAAACTTTTCTTTTCATACTTAGTTTATTTTCAACATTACTTATTATTTGTCTGATCTTGTGTAACAAGACGACTTCCATAACTAGATCAATCAACACTTAGAAATATATTCAAGTTCTCTTTTTGGCTTATCAAAACCCATCTCATAATCAAATAGAACTTGTCTTAGGATTCATATCCCAACATCAATTTTATTGATCTCTGTATTTCTTCTTCCCTTATTTTAGGTGTTTATGAGGCTCTTGAATTGAGGGACAGAGGATCAGAGTACCTTTGCAAGGGTGTCTATAAGGTCAGTGTCATTGATCATATATAGTTTTTCCATCAGAAAGCATATTGCAATTTATATATCTCTTAATGTTATATTTTTAGTTTATAATCCAGGTTGTTAACAACGTCAACTCTATCATCGGACCTGCTCTTGTTGGAAAGGTTTACCGATTTAAACTATATATTTCATGGTTAAATTGTTGACAAAATGATTCTGAATTGTTCGACATTCATTATTTAAGACTACTAATAGTAGGAAGAACATAATTAATATGTTTTGTGATTTTACTAAACATGGTTTAATTGCTGATAAAAATATTCAGAATTATTCCCCATTTACTAGATTTTTAATAGTAATGAAGAAGATAATTAATCTGTCTTCCCAACTAAGCCAGTTGTGATTTCTTCTACATGACCCAACATATCAAACTAGTTTTGATAATTTCATGGTTCAACAACTTGATGGAACTCAGAACGAGTGGGGTTGGTGCAAGCAAAAGGTATCATAGTATATCTATTAATTTTTTCATTGTTTCATCTCTAATGTGGGTAGTACGTTAACTTATACATGAAACTGTGTTTTTAAGATTAGTGCAAATGTCATTCTTGTTGTGTCCCCTGCTATCTGCAAAGTTGGAGCTGCTGTCCTAGACATCCCTTTGTACAAGGTAAACAAACGGTCATTTATCTTCATCATTTTTCTTTCAAATTGTTGTGAATAATGATAGCCCCATATTAGTTGGTTGGTATGTCTTTCAATTAGATGCTTCTAAACAATCTCCTCCTTGAGAGCTAAGATCCTTGATCCGATGTCGATTCCCTAAGGTTAATTCTCCTCGCAATCGTATCTTAAGCTTTTTTATTGCCTGCTTTCAATTGTTGATTCTCTGTTTACAACTCTTGACAACTATATATTTAGGGTCGACTGATCATACTATATCACCATGGAAAACCTCAATATTTCTGGAGGAGATGAAGATGTTCTTAACTTTGGGGCGGAAAATAACGCAGCAGCAGGGGAGGTTCCGTAGCTATGCTTGATCGGGAGATTTCTATCAGATCCTAACCTGTCCTTCAGTCTTATTCGCAGCAGAATTGCATCCCTATGGAAACCTGCGAGGGGGGTGATGATACGAGATATAGGGGAGGGGAGACTAATCATCCAATTCAACCACAAGATGGATTTCACTCAGGTTATCAATGGAGGGCCGTGGAGCATTGAGGTTCATATATTAATCCTCCACCAGTAGCGAGTAGGAGAGGTTCCACTTCAAACTCAGGATATTTCTCCGAAATTATTGGGCGAGGCCTAGACAACTTTATCGGACGCTCTGTGGAATACGATGAATCAAATAAAGGGGTGGTGTGGAAAATATTCATGCGTATTCGGGTGGAGCTGAACATTATATACTATCCCACTGAAATGCGAGAAGAAAATTAGGCTTGCCGATGGGGTAACCTCAACAGTCAACTTCAAATATGAAAGGCTTAACAAGTTCTGCTTCTTTTGTGGTCTTCTGGATCGCACAATAAACTTTTGCACTAGTTATTTTGATGCAACCCTGGAAAACTGTATTTTGAACTGAGCGCTACGTTGGTGGCCCCGAATCGGAGACAACTAGTGCTCGCCGGAGAAAAAGTGGCTGCGTGACGAGGAGTACGGAGGAAAATAAGCGGTTACGGATAATCATGATGAAGTTAATGCACGTCAACAAAGGGAGGCGCCAATCAAGGAGGGTTTATCTAACACAATGGTAACTAATCCTATTTATGAAAATAATACGGACATTTATGAAGGGGAGTTGAATGTTGAGACGTTAGAAGCTAAAAAAGGAAATGTTTAAATAACATGAAATCTGCCTTTAACGGAGGGGAATCTTCCTGTGGAAATAACTTTAATGAGGATGAAAACAATTATGATGATTAATGTAACTATTTTTTATCGGCTAGCCCCAGTTGTGGGGTCAGCCGGGAGTAATGATATGCCTTAGTTGGAATTGTAGAGGGCTCGGCAACCCCACTACAATTCTGTTTATTTGTGAGTTAGCTAGAACTCGCTGGCCGAATGTGATTTTTCTTTATGAGACTTTATCTCACCCTAATAAAATTGAGGAACTACGTATCCGTTTGAATTACGAATGTGCGTTCACTATTACTTGTGTCGAGCGTAGTGGGGGTCTGTGCATGCTGTAAATGAGGGCAACATCATGTCCTATTCTCAGAACCACATTGATTTATGTATTACTGAAGGAGAGCAAGAATGGAGACTCACCGGGTTTTATGGATTCCCAGAAAGACACCGCAGACGACAGTCTTGGGACCTCCTCCGTTAACTGGCCAATAATAACTCTTTTCCATAGTTGTGCATGGGGGATTTTAACGACCTTTTATCTGCTAATGATAAAAGAGGAGGTGTCAACCATCCCAACTATCTCTTTCGGGGCTTCCTGTCCGCAATTCTTGATTGCAACCTTGCAGAAATACACTTGGAGCCGAGGGCGGGGGTCTTCCATGTTCATGGAAGAACGGCTGGATAGAGCGATGGGTAATCCGATTTGGCATTCGCTCTTCCCGAATGCGCGACTGTTGAATTTAATTGCACCCATGTCTGATCACTCCCCTCTGGTTTTAGACTCCTCACCAGTGAGTACACCGAGGCGGAGACAATGGTTTAAATTTGAAAATAAGTGGTTGTCTGAACCGAATATTGATACAGTGGTGGAAAGAAACTGGTCGGGATTCAGTGATTTCTCTCTGATGCGGCGACTTCAGGCCACAACAGGAGTTCTTCAGGATTGGGGAAACCAAATAGCACAACAATGGAATAAACAGAAAAGAGAATTGGAGGCAGAAGTGGAATTCTTATTAAGTCGAAGCAGATTTGATCCTACAGTACAAACGAGCTTGTGCGAAGCTAATATAAATCTATCAAAGAGGAACAACATTGGAAACAAAGAGCCAAAATCTTCTGGTTTCAAGGTGGCGATCTCAACACCTGATTCTTTCATCAAATGGCTTCAGCGAAAAATAAGGCTACTCGCATTAAGGGCGTCTTCGATTATCAGAATGCCTGGGTTACATCCCAAGAAGGTAGGGAGGGTGTGGTTCATGATTATTTTGAAGAGGTATTTACGCCGACAGGACATAATGTCGACATTAGTACAATCACTAACGAAGTTCAAAGGTGCATACCTGTTGACAAAAATGAGTGGCTTACTAGATAGTTTGAAGCAGATGAGTTCCGGGCAGCACTTGCCCATGCATAAAGACAAAGCCCCTGGACTCGACGGTTTCAATCCGGGATTTTACAAGAAATTCTGGAGGAGATTAGGGCTTGATATCGTGGCAGCAGCTTCGCAATGGTTGGAAGTGGGACATTTCCCAAATGGTTTCAATGATTAAAATGTTGTTCTCATTCCTAAGATTGATAACCCGACGACAGTCAAAGATATGCGACTGATATCGTTGTGCAATGTGGTGTAAAAATTTATCTCCAAAGTCCTTTGTAACATATTGAAGAAGGTTTTCCCTGATATGATCGACGATTCACAATCAGCTTTTATTGCAGGCCGGTCTATCCACGACAATTCATTGATCGCGTTTGAAACGATCCATTATATGAAGAATAAATGTCAAGGGCTGCAATGGGATATGACCTTAAAAATTGACATTAGCAAAGCCTACGATAGAGTGGATTGGGCGTATATGGAGGGCATTCTACGGTGTATGGGATTTGCAGAGAAATGGATCGGCTGGATGAACCTTTGAGTGCGCACGGTCAGATATTCATTTATAGTGAATGATGGTGTCGTTCGCCCTATGGTTCTGGGACGGGGATTGAGACAAGGAGACCACTCTCACCGTACTTGTTCATTTTATGTGCTGAGGGATTCTCAAGTTTGCTCAAGAGCGCGAATAGAGAAGGGCATGTCCATGGGATCAGAGTGTGTAGGAGAGCTCCCTTGCTTACTCTTCTGCCGAGCAACTGAGGAGGAATGTACAGAGCTAAAAGAATTTTTGAATGAATATGAAACTGCTTCTGGTCAGGCCATCAATTTTACTAAATCGGGCATCTTCTATAGCTCCAATGTACAGAAAATAAGAAGGGATAATCTCAATGAGATTCTTGGAATAAATGCACCACTCAATACTGGGAGATACTTGGGTTTGCCATCTCTCGTGGGGAGGAGCAAAAAGGAGATTTTTGGCTACATCCGAGATCGATTATGGTAAAAAAATTGTCGAAGGCGGGTAAGGAGATTCTTTTGAAGGCTACTGTTCAAGCTGTTCCGCCTTACTGTATGAGTATCTTCCTCTTGCCAACGAGATTATTAGACGAGCTCCAAAATATGATGAAGTCTTTTTGGTGGGGACATGGCACCGACTCGAAGAAGGGGATAAAATGGGAATCTTAGGATTCACTATGCACGCATAAAGACGGAGAAGGAATGGGATTTCGTAACCTCCATTTGTTTAACATGGCAATGGTTGGAAAGATAGGTTGGAAAATTCTCACAAATCCGGGAGCCATGACATAAAGAAATTTGAATTTCATTTGGTAGGTTATCAATTTATCATCCAGCTTGATAACACATCATTTCCCGCCATAATGGAATTAAAGAACAAAGGAGTCCCTGAGAAGAAGCTCCTTCGTCTCAAAGACTGGTTTTCTAAATACAAGTTTGAAGTTCAGCATATAAAGGGGAAGACCAATGTTGTGTCGGACTATCTTTCCAGAAAGCCTCAGGTATACCTAGTTTCCTCTTCTCAAATTCTTCCTGTAATTCTAATGACAGGAAAGAGGAAGAAGGTCACTACTACGGAGGTATTCCTAGATCTTCCACAACACCTCATGTATCCAGAATACACTTTTCCCCCATCAGCTGAACCGTTCTCAACCATTGGAGATATACGCAAGTATGCAACAGATAATATGTTCAGGTATCTCTCTAAATACATTACAGAGACGAAACTCCCATATGAGGCCGCCTGCTTCAACCTTGAGAAGCCATTCACGATCATCCTCTCTGCTGATCATAGCTCGAAGATAATGGAGAATGGTCTTTGGTATCTATGGTGTCTATTTGTTCTCTATTTCCATGCCATTGAAATGTCAATCGAAGGAATGCTGAGTTTCTTTCTCGATACTGAGAATGATACTACTCTCCTATGGCGATATTTGTCGTGGTATGCTACCCTCGAAGAATGGATAGATATTCTTCAAAAGGAATATCTACATTATGGAGACATCCCCGATCCTTACTACGTCATCCTCTGTCACAGACCCTACTCGAAGGTCATGGATGAAGAACCGAATCCACTCCCCTTATATCATAAGTGGAAAACAATTAGTGGACCAGTCAAAAAGGACGGCAGAGAAAAATATCATCTGTATGTTCATCTTTGCTTCTCCAACAAGACCACTCCACAAGAATCAACAGAAACTTTGGCGTATACATCCTTAGTTTTATACAGTTCGAAAGATCAAGATGATGACGCTAGCACCAGTTAATAATTTGTATTTTGTTTTGTTATAGACACGTGTTTAGTCCACCTTCAATAAGCATTTTCATTTGCAAGCTGGTCCTTGGGATGTGTGCCTGGTCCCCCAAGGCTTTTGTTGTTTTTTGTACTTGATTAGTGTGCCATCATCTATCTTAAATAGACTGGCTTCGTTTGTAAGACTCCCCTACTATAAATAGAGGTGTTTGGGATCATTTGTAAGACACACAAAAATAATAAGATCCCCTCTCTTTTAAAAACCATGTCTTTCTAAGCTTTTTCTCTCCTCTCTTTTATACATCTAATGTACAGAATCCTCCGTTATAATTTGCACGAATAACAATTTAATCACATATCGCATTTAATAATGACAAACAAATCAAGATAGAAATCCCCACCTCAATGTCGAGCATACAAACTCGTTGCAATAATAAAATTTTATCTTCAATCTCCTCGTTGCCTAGAAAATGAGATCGACACCTCTTAGATAATGAGATTCACTTGAATTACAAATTATGTTCACTAACTGCAACTCAAATTTATATATGTATATCTAATTAAACATATACTGATTAGAGAAATGTAAATTAACGCCCCAAATGGTGAAAGAATCCTCGTATGCCCCCGAAGATAGATTGTTACGAGCTATACTCAACTTTTATTTTAAATCTAGCTTAACTAATCTAATCAGGTAACCAATTATACTTAAAACAATCCCCTAGTAAGAATTAAATATATTCATATTACAATCCCTAAAATCGAAAGAATAAAGTACATTCTAATTGAAATCCTTATGACTGGTTTGCCAAATATTAAACAAAAAAGTAACATTTCTAAATAAGTAAATCTAAACTCACGCAAAGATATATCTATGAAACCAATTGCATAACTTAAATTATTTCAAATCCTAAATATAATAGTTAACTGAATTTGAATACTATAATATATACGCACTGATGAGTATACCAAAAAGCCACTAACGATCGAATGTTTAAACTTTCGAGAATCTATATATTAATAAAATTGAAATCTAAAATTCATGCTTATAGTAAAAAAGATAATTTAACCCTATTGAAAATATGAGGGAGAGAAATTGTACTGTAGTTTATGCTTCAACAAAAATAGAGACTGGAACTCGCAACGCCGCTGCTAAGTTGATTTCTGTTTTGGAGGCTGCCGCGTAGAAATAAAATTAGGGCAATATCGACTATCATATATATATTTATATTGGAATCGGGCTTGGGCTCAAGATAAGAATTAGGTTTTAAAATCTTATAGGCCTATTTAAATGGGTTTTCAATAGTTATCTAAATAAATTAGGAATCATAAGATAACTTAAAAATAAATTAAATGAATAATTAAATATACTTTTATATGTCTATATTATAAATTTACGGGGTATTACATAGAGCTAATGGATGTGTTGAGTAGTGCATACTATTGTAATACATGTATAGTTACTGCTCAGGGTGTGGGTCTGGAGGGCTCCCGGATAACATTGGTATCATTGCCAGGTTTTCGTTCTTGTCCCCCGTAGAAGTGTTGTGGTTTTCCTTTATGTTTAGTTGGTATGGTGAGTAGAGAGGGTGTTCTACATATTATGGAAACATCAGATAACCTTACCTCTCTGATATTAACCCAATCTTCGCGTCTTTCTTTCCCTAGACACTGTACTAATAAAATACCCAAACTTCTGGAATACTCTACTATTCCAGATGATGCCAATGTTGAACAAACAGTTCCCCTCTTGTGAGCCCTTACCATATATACAGAGAATATGGTACTCTCACTAAAAGTATCAAACAACTGATGGCTTCGAAGAAACCCTTTATGAAGGAATACATCCAGTCTTCTAAGATGGACCACTGTTCTCTTCCTGCCACTTCCCAAGAGCAATATATCACTCTGACCATTCCGTCAAATATATTGAGTCTTGGAAAAGAGAAGGTTACACTCACCTTCATCTCGGTGTTGTTAGGCTTGTTCTCTCCTATCATGGAAGAAAAGGCCTCCCCGTCTCTGCAACGATTGCTCTACTGGATACCCGATATCGTAAATATGAGCATGCTGTAGTTGGGACCGTTCTTACTACTCTTAATGCTGGACGTGTGATAATAACTTTCTTTCCCAATTTTGCTCTATCTTTAAAAGATATTTCGCTAGCAGAGGCCCTCAAGGTGCAAATCCAGATCACTGGTGCTGAGCGGATTCCTAAATCTGTCATGGCAACGCTCCATCATCAGATTGTCAACAGGTTGCAAAACCATGCCTTTATTTAAAGAATCAAGGCATAAATGAGGCCTTAATGGTTCTCGCATAATCTGGATCTGAAGTCCCCACAATCGTCCAGATTCCAAGACAGATATGTCGAAAGGATCTTGAACAGCTCGTACCAATCGAGTGGATCACCAACTAAGAGTCACTTCATCAAGATACGGAGCCCATCCAAGCTGTTGATTTCAGATTTCAAAGGATGAAGGATGGAAAGGTCAAAACTATCTACAACACCAACTCTAGTGAAGGTTCTAGTGCCCCCATGTTCCAGCTTATGGTAATTCCCATTCAGAAGATACCAAATGGAAGGATTCCCATCAGCTATTTAAACCCAATGGTGATCTTGTCTACACAGATTGGGTCAATGGCCACTTCGTCTGGGATGTAAATCCAGACATGTGTGTTCCCTGATGTTCATGTAGATACGACGATGACAGGAGTGATGAAGAAGACTTCAGCGATGATGATTATGAAGACGACGACGATTACTTCCGATGGAGATTAAGGAAGCATCGAAGTCCACCGCCTAGCCCTCCGGCTCCGCTACCATGCTTTATGTTCCAGTCCTATGAAGAAGGCTTCCCACCATTGGAGGGCTTAAGGACAAGCTAACTAAGGTCGTGGCAAAGCCTTACGTTCAAAGCACGGTGATTGATGCTGCTGGACAACAAAAGCCCCTGAATCAAGGAGAAGAAGTTTTGAACTGGCATACTCAAGACGCCAGGGTTCAAAATCGTTCCCTACAAAGCATCGATACTAAAGTTGATCAAATCCTGGATAAGGTACAAACCACTTCACATAAACAAAATTCTTTGGAATTACAGTTGTTGAATGTGGAGAAGGAATTATCTGGAAAAATCAATCAACTGGATAGGGAACTCAGAACTCTCCTGCAGAATCGTCAAATGGGAGATGAGTTCAATACTAAAGAAGCTGAGATAAGGAATCTCAAGAATCTTATGCCACTACTTCTGAATCCCGCATAGAGGAAGATAAAAGAGCTAAAACTCTTTTCATCTCACGACCTAATCCTTATGCCACTACTTCTGAATCTTCTGACTATTCTAAATTCTTTGGAATGGTCTCAAGTATTCCTCTTAACGTCCCTAAAAGAAAAGTTGAAAGTGAAGCCCATACAAAAGCCGACAGGTACATTAGTGGCTAGCAAAATAATTGATTAATTCTTTTCCTTGAAAGGAACCTCTAGCCATGAAGTCTCCTCGAGTGATGAAAGTGACATCTCCACCACGACGAAAAAAGATGATTCCAGCGGAGACGAGGCATAAACTGATCTCTCAGAATCTTCGGTGGAGACTGGCGACCATGAAGGCATTACTAACATATCCGCTATCTTGATGGTTGATCCTGAATCAAGTCATCAGTTCACTGAATATGCTTCCGGAACCAGGGTCTACCTCTAAACCAACTGAAGAACAGAGATCCAAATCTTCTAAGGGTCCTTGGTTTTCTTTTGATGACGTTCCAATCCATAAAAGACAAGAGATGATGCATTCATTCGCAGCCTGGATAGATAATCAACTCAATAAAGACGACGCTGATCTACGACTCGTCATGAAAGATTTTACATCCAGATTTCTCTGCGTCTTGCGAGAATGGTTTTTAGGTCTGGGAGAATACAAACAACTTGAGATTCTCAACGCTACAACACCAGGAGAAGCACTTGGAGAAATCCACAGGGAATTTATAGGTGATATTTCTTTATATACTAAAGATATATCACAGGAATACTTCTCCATGAGATGCTGCTCGCTTTCTAGAAAGGATATTGATCGCCACTTCAAAAGAATGTCAGAAAGATTTTACTTTCTCAACGGAAGTAATGATCCCAATCTGAAAAATGTTTATCTGGCTTCTTTACCCACGGAGCTTCAACCTGAAATGGCCAGGTTAATCCAGGCGTTCAGACGCGACTTCTCCAACATAAGCTTGGGATAAATTCATCAAATTTGTTATGCTTCCCTAGATAAGTTATGTGAGCAGAAGAATCTATTCAAAGAAATGATGCAGCGAAGAAATATTCCCAAGTATGTGTGTGATAAATCCTATCTTGAAATAGGATGTAAAAAGAAGGAAGAAGGTTGTAGGTGCAAGAAGAAGGCAAAGAATAAAGTCAAGAAGAAGCAGAAGGTTGCAAGAAACAGTTTCTTTCAAGGAAAGCCTTTTCGAAAGAAAGCAACAGACAAATGCTATCTTTGTGGAGGCAAAGGACATTTTGCCAAGAACTGCCCAAAGAAACAAAATAAAGCAGTAACGCTGGCCTCTCAAGCTTTCTTCTACAATGATAAAGACGTTGAAGATGCAGACGTAGAATCACTCTTCTCAGAACAAGAAGATCAAAATTTGGATACAACCTTTGTCTTGCTCGATTCCTCTGACGAATATGACTCTTCAGATGACAATATTCCGATTTTCATGGCGAGCTCTTCCATATTCACGAAGATGGATTTACTAGCTCATGAGGTAATTCCTTCACCTCATCTTAAAGTTAAGATTCTTCAATCTAAATATGGCAGGCCCATCAAAGCGATCGGAGTACTCGACACAGGAGCAAGACAGACCATGATGAATCTAGATATTCTACCTAAAGAAGCATGAGAGACACATCATGAGTACTTTTATGCACGGATGGTCAGACGTTCCACACGTCATTAGTCTCAAAGCAGCCTGTCGGAATCCTGATATTTCATGACTGCATTATCTGGATAAAAGGCATAGGCAGTTGTTGGTCCCTGAACGAGTAGTGAATGGGATTAAAGTCTAGAGGGGAGGGGTGAATAGACTTTAAAACTTTTTCAAGAGAGTTAGAAACCTCCCCTGATTTCTATGTCAACTGGACTACAAGTCTACTGGTCCAGATGACTATAGTGATCTGATGAAGAGATTATATGCGGAAGTGAGTAGGCCTATTTATTTAGACTTGTTCTTAAGTTTCTTTTGAAATAACCAATTTGTTTACTTAGTAAAACACTCAGCTGATGCTGGTTTGAAAGATAAGGCCTTAAATAAAGATGTTTTGAAAGCACAGTATGCAGTATATAAAGATATGAATAAGCAATAAAGTAAAGTGCAGAATATAAAAGACACCAGATTTATAATGGTTCGGATATACGTTCCTACGTCCACTCTCACGTCCTAACGTGATTTTTAATCCCTTTAATTTACCAAAAATGACAAGGGCTTGTCCTTTATAGTTCCAAGGGTAGGACTTTGAGATCTAAGCAGTCCTAACTACTACGGTCTCCACAAGTGATTGGAAGCACTTGCACTTTTACAGGGGTTCAAAAACTTAACCTTATGGTGGGGGGTTTTGTGGTTTTTGAATGTATCCAACTAATGGTTCAAGCTTATAAATCGCTTAACACTGTGCCTAAATCAATGAATATACACTCAGAGAAGGATTCAGGTTCTTTGGTTGGATGGGAAATCACTTAAGAGCTATAAGGTGTTCTATTGATTTCTGGGCTCTTGGAGAACTCTCAGTAGGATATTGTTTTTTGCTTGCTTGCTTGATTAGCTGTTGAATTCTCACGTTGTGACTTCGTATCTTGTGATTCCTTATCCTCATATTTATAGGGATGATTGCTGCAACTAGCCGTTGGGCAATCTTTCCATGTTTGGTTGATTCCTTGATTCCAGCCGCTTGATTGCTTCAATTCTGGGATCATGTCAATCTTCTAAGTATGGTAAGTCTTCTTTCAAAATGCAAGATGACTTGGGAATCAGCCGAGTCCTGGACGAGCACCTAGTCTTCTCATCTTCACTTATAGTCTTCTGACTACTCGTCTGGTTTTATATCTTCTGTCTTCTGATATCAGAAGAGTAACACTCTTCTGATCTGGCAATTCTTTGTGCTGAGTTAGGCCATCTTCAACTTGGACTCCATCAGCTAAGTAGGTATACAAGAACCTTACTTATCTGGTCTTCAAGGATCTTCTTGTCTTCATGCCTTCTACTCTTCTCATCTTGAGGTTGTGCATGTAAGCCAATACTGTGCTGATCAGCTGAGATCAATACAGCTGATCACACAAGACTAGTATAAGCTGTTCTATACAAAGTGAGCTGATCCTATTACATTTATAAACTCTAAGTGTTTTGGCCATCAAAACTATTCTAACATCAAGTGGGGCTTAGGGTGAATTTATATCCCAACAATTTCCCCCTTTTTGATGAGGCCAAAACTATACTTGATAAATGCTCTTAATGAATAAGATAAGAGTTTATAAAATCTTTAAAACATGAAGTTTCTGATGAAGACAATGTCTTGTAAGCAAAAAGAACTAATACTTGAATAACATATATGAGCTTTTACAGATTACAAGTGTTAGCTTCTTTAAACTTCTAAAGTAGTCTTCATCAGGTCTTCATTTGTTCAGATGCGGAAGGCAAGGTACAGACGAACTCGAACATCTTCCATGTGTTGCAAGTCTGTAACATTCTCTTCTTTGTAGATCTTCTCCAGGATGCGTTTGACCTCTATCATGTCTGTTCTTCCGGAGCCCAGAGTGGGTGCATCCCATTTAGGTTCTTCTGGAGTTAGGATTCTGCAGTCGAGTTCCTTGGCTGTCTTGAGTCCAGAACTCTTGATCTTCAAAGTTCATGAACTGATTGAACTGAAGAAACTCATCTTCATAGGTAGAGAGAGGGCCAAATTTTCTCACTATGTGGTGTTGGACTTGCCACTTCTTCTTCAGGGGATACCATCTTGGTAGCTCATCTTGAAGGGCCAACAAATCCACATATGTGCTGTCAGTTACCAGGGCACTTTCTTCCTTCTCTTTGTCTTTAAGTGCTTTCCTGAGTTTGGCCACTTTCCTATCAAACTTGGCCTTGACTGCCTTCGCATCATCTAGCTCCTTTTGCTTAAGCTCTTGAGCTTCAAGCATCTTCCTCTTTTTCAGTTCTAGAGCCTCTTTCTCTTCTGCAGTAGGCTCTGCTGGAACTGATGCTTTCTCATCTGCCTTTGCTTGGTCATCTGCCTTCCTCTTCCTTGTCATCCTCTTTTCAGAAACTTGTTCTATAGGAGCAGTGAGTTTGGCTTGAACTACAGAGGCAGTGAGCTTTAGACTCTTGGCTGGGCCTTGGGTTTCTTCTTGAACAGCTTCTTTGCCTTGTCTGTTCTTGATTTTGCTTTTCAAACCTCCCAAGGTTTCATTCAGCTCATCTTGAGATACAACCATTACAGCTTGCTGTGCAGTAGACTTCTCCAGAGCTTTTATCAACACTTCTTCCCCCTTTTTGGCTTCAGCAAGAGCAGCCGCAAAAGGCTTCATGGCATTCAGAATTTCGACATGTAGGGTCTGCTTGAGAGCCATGGCATTAACCTTGCTGACATGAGATAAGTGGGAGATGCTGTGCTCTAGGACTTGAGCATGAGATGATGAAGAGGAGGCAGATTCGAGCTTAGTTGTAAGGACTTCTAGCTTGGCTGCAGTCTCCTTCAGCTGAGTCTGCAATTTTTCATTTTCCTCAGCAGCTGATTTAAGGAGGGCTTGACCTTCAGTGGCTCTTGCTTCAGCATCTTCAATCCTGGTCTTGTAGGTGGTCTCCATGCGGTTTATCTCATTAGCATAGAGATCAGCAAACATTTTGGATTTGTCAGTTGATTTCTTCATCTCAGTGTCCAAGTACTCCTCTATTTGTTGATGAAGAGCTTCACCAACCTTGTCTTCGATATCAACAATCTGGTCGGTAACACGAGTCCTCTGCTCCTGAACAGCTTTCTCAACATATCTTGCAAGCTGCATGCCTAAGCCTTTCTCAAAGTGCATGTGTATAGCAGTTTTGACTTGGGAGCAGATGTCTGCTGTATAGTCAACAGACGAGGTAGAGGTGGAGGCAGTACCTTGTGATTTGGGGTGCAGAGCATTTGGAGCAACTATCAATGCTTTGCCTCTCTCTTCAGCTGATAGATACTCTTCATTTAGGAAGCTGGTAGTGGCATTAATCAGATGGGTAATAATCCTTCTTCCTTTATGATCTGATTGGCCGATGAAGTGAGTAAGATCATCCTTAGGCATAAAGTGAGCTGGTACGGTTAAGACTTCCTTTTCCATTTTCTGTATTTCAGCTGGTGCAGCTGAGTCTTCTGCCAATGCTGGTGCAGCTGAGTCGTCTGCCAATGCTTTGTCGGCTGCCAGGTGATCTGATGAGCCTTCTGGGACAGAGGGATCTTCAGAGGGGATTCCTAGAATCCTTTTGCATACCTCGGATAGGGCCTCTGCTGGTAGCAGCTGAGTAAATGACTAGACTTGAGCAACTTCTTTCTGCTCCATTTCCCAGTCGAGGAAGTTAGCCTTTCCTCCCATTCCTTCCATCACTTCAATGAGGTCATCCACCTCATCCCTTCTGAGCTCAATCCAAGTACAAACCCATAGTACTTGCTCAAATTGAGTTGACTCCTCATCAATATCAGGCATAGTAGACTTGAGTAGATTGGCTATCTTTAGTCTCATGATTTTCTCCCTTGTGCACATAGGATAGTGCACCATGCTGTACTGAGACTGAGAATGTGAAGGGTCTGCTGGTCCCAAGACTTCCTGTGCAGATGGGATATTGAGGATAGGTGATTGAGTGAGTGGGACAGGTTCCTCTGCTGTGTGAGTATCATCAGGGATTTGGGAAGTGATTTGTAAAGGTAGGATAGGTGGTTGTGATTGATCTTCAGTGCGCTGTGTATCAGCAGGGGTTTGGGTATGCTGGTCTGGTTCTTCTGCTGTCTGAAGATCAGTGGATGGTTGAGATTGTTGAGCTTGGTCCTTTGCTGGTTGGATGTCAGCAGGGGATTGAGAGGGTTTCTGGGTTTGGTCATCTGCTGTTTGGGCATCAGCAGGAGTCTGAGAGCTAGGCATGATTTGGTCAGATGATGTTTGGAGCTTGGCTTGATCCTCTGCTGTGTGAGTATCAGCAGGGATTTGGGTATCAGTATTTGAAGGTTCAGATGGGTTGGCAGTTTCAGCAGGGTCAAAGGATGAAATTGGGGCTATGCTCATGGGAGTAGGGAGCCTGGATTTCTTGGATTTCTTGGTGAAAGAAGAAGTGTTCTTCTTTCTCTTCTGACCCTTGGATAATTTAGAAGGAGTAATTGTGAGGGAGGGGTTAGAAGTTCCTGCCTTTTTCATAGGAGAGGCTGATGGAGTAGCATCTGAATCAGATGGAGAGATGAGCCCAGATCTGATCAGATATCTTCGTTGTGCTAGAGTCTGATTGTCATCATCATCATCCTCAGCAGTTTTCTGATGAGCCTCTTCCTTGGAGTGCTCCTCTTCCTCTTCAGCAGAGTCATGCACAGACTCTTCTGCCTCTTCAGCTGCATCTTTGGAGGATGCTTCAGCCAACTGTTTTCTCTTTTCTTTCTTCAACCTTGCTGGCTCAGCAAGAGCTTCCTTTCTCAAGTAATACTTGGAGATGTGAAATGTTGGTCCCTGAACGAGTAGTGAATGGGATTAAAGTCTAGAGGGGAGGGGTGAATAGAATTTAAAACTTTTTCAAACAGAGTTGAGAACCTCTTCTGATTGCTATGTCAACTGGACTGCAAGTCTGCTGGTCCAGATGACTATAGTGATCTGACTGAGGAGGTTATATGCGGAATTATGGTGGCCCTGGTTTAGACTCGTTCTTGTAATTCTTATGAAAGTGTTCAACTTGTTTTGCTTAATGAAAATACTCAGCTGATGCTGGTTTGAAAGTTATGGCCTTGTTTTGAAGAATGTTGAAATCACAGTATGCATTATATAATAATGTATGTAAAGACAGAAATGTAAAGTGCAGAAAGTAAATGACACCGGATTTATAGTGGTTCGGATATACGTTCCTACGTCCACTCTCACGTCCACACGTGATGTTTAATCCCTTTAATTTACCACAAATTACAAGGGTCTTGACCTTTATAGTCCCAAGGTTAGGACTTTGAGATCTGAGCCGTCCTAACAGCTACGGTCTCCACAAGTGATTGTAAGCACTTGCACTTTAAGGGGTTCAAAAACTTTAACCTTTCGGTGAGGGTTTGGGGTTTTTGAGGTGTATCCAACTAATGGTTCAAACTTATAATTTGCTTAACCACTATGCCTAAAACAATTGATATACAATATGAACAGGTTTCAGGTTCTTAGGGGTTGGATAGAAATCACTTAAGAGCTATAGATAATCTAATGGTTTCTGGCTCTTTTGAGAATTCTTAGAATAGTATGGCTTTAGCTTTGATTGCTTGCTTGGCTTGTTGAATTCTCTCTTGTGACTTCTCTTGTGATTTCTCATTCTCTTGTATTTATAATGGAGATTGGTTGCAACTAGCCGTTGGAGTTGACTAGCCGTTTGAGCAATCTTTCCATAATAGCTTGATTCCTTGATTCCAGCCGCTTGATTGCTTCAATCCTGGGATCATGTCAATCTTCTAAATAAGGTAGGTCTTCGTTTGAATTGTAAGATGACTTAGGAATCAGCCGAGTCCTGGAAGAGCACATAGTCTTCTGATCTGTACTTCTAGTATTCTGACTACTCTTCTGGCCTTAGGTCTTCTGTCTTCTGATATCAGTAGAGTAACACTCTTCTGATCTGGAAATTCTTTGTACTGCTTTAGGCCATCTTCAATCTGGGACTCCATCAGATAAGTAGGTATACAAGCACCTTAACTTATCTGGTCTTCAAGGATCTTCTAGTCTTCATGTCTTCTACTCTTCTCATCTTGAGGATAGGCATGTAAGCCAGGACTGTGCTGATCAGCTGATATCAATACAGTTGATCACACAAGACTAGTCTAAGCTGTTCTATACAAGTCAGTTGATCCTATTACATTTATAAACTCTAAGTGTTTTGGCCATCAAAACTATTCTATCATCAAGTGGGGCTTAGGGTGAATTTATATCCCAACAATTTCCCCCTTTTTGATGAAGCCAAAACTATACTTGATAAGTGCTCTTAATGAATTAAGATAAGAGTTTATAACATGCTAAGACTTGAAGTATCTGATGAAGACAATGAGAGTTTGTCTTGAAAGCAAAAAGAACTATAACTTGAATATATATAGAGCTTTTTACAGATTACAAGTAATAATTTCTTTAAACTTCTAAAGTAGTCTTCATCAGGTCTTCTGATCTTCAAACGCGGTAGGCAAGGTACAGACGAGCTCGAACTTCTTCCATGTGCTGTACATCTGTAACATTCTCCTCTTCATAGATCTTGTACAGAATCTTCTTGATTTCTATCATGTTGGCTCTTCCTGAATCCAGAAGGGGTGCATCCCATTTGGGTTCTTCAGGAGTTAAGATTCTGCAGTTGTCAAGTCCTTTGGCTGTCTTGACAATTTCTTCCCAGAACTCTGGATCTTCAATGTTCATGAACTGGGAGAATTGAAGAAATTCTTCTTCATAAGAAGGGAGAGGGCCAAATTTCCTTAGTATGTGGTGTTGAATTTGCCACTTCTTCTTCAGGGGATACCATCTTGGTAGCTCATCTTGAAGGGCTAAGTAATCCACATAATTGCTATCAAACACCAGGACACTGTCTTGTTGTGCTTTGTCCTTCATTGCTTTCCTGAGTTTGGCAATTCTTCTTTCAAATTTGGCTTTGACTGCCTTTGCATCATTCAGCTTCTTTTGCTTAAGCTCTTGAGCTTCAAGCAATTTCATTTTCTTCAACTCTAGAGCCTCTTTCTCTTCTGCAGTAGGCTCTGCTGGAGCTGATTTTTTGCTGGTCTGAGCTGACTGAGCTTGCTCATCTGCCTTTCTTTTCCTTGTCATTCTCTTTTCAGGAACTTGTTCTTCAGGGAAGTGATCTGAAGAGTCTTGGCAGGAGCTTGAGTGAGAGCTTGGGTGCCTTCTTGAGCAATTTCTTTGCCTTTGCCTTTTTCTTGCCTGCTCTTGATTTTGCTCTTTAAACCATTCAAGGTCTCATTCAGCTCATCTTGAGATACTACCATTACAGCTTGTTGTGCAGCTGATTTCTCAAGAGACCTTATCAACATATCTTCCCCTTTTTTGGCTTCAGCAAGTGCAGCTGCAAAAGGCTTCATGGCATTCATGATTTCCACTTTAAGAGTTTGTTTCAGTGCCATGGCATTGACCTTGTTGATAGCAGTAATATGGGAGATACTGTGCTCCATGACATGAGATAGAGAATTGGTGGAATAGGCAGTTTCGAGCTTTTCTGTAAGTGCTTCCAACTTGGCTGCTGTCTCCTTCAGCTGAGTCTGCAGTTTCTCATTCTCCTCTGCAGCTGCCTTAAGAAGGGCTTGACCTTCAGTGGCTCTTGCTTCAGCTTCTTCAATTCTCGACTTGTAGGTGGTCTCCATGCGATGCATCTCATCAGTGTAAAGATCAGCAAACCTTTTGGAGGTGTCAGCTGACAACTTCTGATAGGTACTCAAGTATTCTCCTATCTGCTGATGAAGTGCTTCACCAAACTTGTCTTCAACGTCAAGAATCTGGTCATGAAGACGAGTCTTCTGTTCCCTTGCAGCTTTCTCAACATATCTTCCTAGCTGCAGGCCTAAACCTTTCTCAAAGTGCAAGTCTATTGCAGCTTTGACCTGGGAGCAGATGTCTGCTGTATGGTCAACAGATGGGGTAGAAGTAGAGGGTGTACCTTGAGGCTTTGGATGAACAATTATTGCTTTGCCTCTTTCTTCGGCTGATAGGTACTCCTCATTGAGGTAGCAGGTAGTGGCCTTAGTCAGATGGGTCATGATTCGTCTGCCTGCATCCTCTTGATCGTCAATGAAGTGAGTCAGATTGTCCGAAGGTCTGAAGTGAGCTGGTACTCTGACTACTTCTCTGTCAATCTTTTCTTTGTCAGCTGATGCAGCTGAGTCTTCTGCAGGTGCAGGTGCAGCCGAGTCTTCTGCAGGTGCAGCTGAGTCTTCCACCAAGGCTGGTGCAGCTGATTCCTTCAACTTTGCTTGTTCAGCTATCTGCTGATCCGATGAGTCTTCTGGGATAGAGACATCAGCAGTGGGGATTCCTAAAATCCGGTTGCAAACTGCAGTCAGTGCCTCATCTGATAGCAGCTGAGCAAAGGATCGAACTTGAGCAACTTCCTTTTGCTCCATCTCCCAGTCGAGGAAGTTTGCCTTTCCTCCCATTCCTTCCATGACCTCAAGAAGGTCATCTACATCATCTCTTTTGAGCTCAATCCAAGTGCATACCCTAAGCACTTGTTCAAACTGGATTGAATTCTCATCAACTCCAGGGGTAGTGGACTTGAGCAGGTTGGCTATCTTCATCCTCATTATCTTCTCTGTTTGGCACATGGGGTAGTGCACCATTCTGAACTGAGGTTGAGAAGGGCCATCTTGAACCAGGTCTTCTGGTGCCATGTCTTCTGGAGCAGAAGGGACAGTGATGGTAGGAGTTTGGGTAGCTGGGGCATTTTCCTCTACTGTGTGAGTATCAGCAGGGATTTTGGATATAATCTGAGTTTGATTATCAGTAGGGGGTGTGGAGGTGGTCTGAGTTTGGTTGTCTGCTGGTTGAGCATCAGCAGGGTTAGGCAATTGGGGTTCAATTGGTAGTTGTGGCTGAGTTTGTTCCTCTGATGTGTGAGTATCAGCAGGGATTTGGATATCAGTGTTTAGAGGCTCAGATGGGTTGGACTCATCAGAAGGGTTGAAGGATGAAATAGGGGCTATGCTCATTGGAGTAGGGAGCCTGGATTTCTTGGTTTTCTTTGTGAAAGAAGAAGTGTTCTTCTTTCTCTTCTGACCCTTTGATAGCTTAGAAGGTGTGAAAGTGAGAGGGGGATTAGAAGTACCTTCCTTTTTCAAAGGAGAGGCAGTGGGAGTGGCATCTGAATCAGATGGGGAGATGAGCCCTGATCTGATCAGATATCTTCTTTGTGCTAAGGTCTGATTGTCATCATCATCATCCTCAGCAGCCTTCTTTTGAGCCTCTTCTTTGGATGGCTCCTCTTCTTCTTCAGCAGCACAGTCATGAGCAGACTCTTCTGCCTCTTCAACAACGTCTTTGGAAGATGTTGCAGCTAACAACTTCCTCCTCTCTTCTTTCAACCTTGCTGCCTCAGCAAGAGCTTCCTTCCTTAAGTAATATTTGGAGATGTGAAAGGTCTTATGAGGTCCCATCTTGTACTTTCTGGGGAGTACTTCTGGAAGGATGATACTCAGCTTGTTGACAAAGCTGACTGTTGATGTCACCTTCCATTCTCTTGACTGTAAGTCCAAGGTCACTTTCTTGGCCTCAAGAGCAATTCTATCCAGAAATAGTCCTTGCCAATCTCCATCAATCTGATCCCAGATTACAGCCATAACTCGAACTTTCAGAGTGGTAACAGCATCATGGCTGAAGGTGTTACCAAGCAGCATCTTGCCTGCTATATCCATCAGAGTTTGGAACTTAGGTTCAAGTTGGGATTTCTTGAGCCCAGTGGCATCAATAGCCTTTATTCTTCCATTAGTAAACATCTCCATGTACTATTTTTCTCTACCCATGATGTAGGTGGAGATATTTACATTCCCCCTTTACAAGCCAAACAATTCCTGAAGAATTTCCCTTGTTACCTTGACCTTGTGTCCACCCATGACACTTTCGACATAAGATCCCTTCATCACAGCGTTTGCATAGAAAGCCAGCACATCTTGTTCGTAAACATTGGTGGGTGCTGCTTCCAGAAAATCTCGCAGGTTGAGGTTGATGTAGCGAAGAAGGATCTCCTTGTTTTCTACTTTGTGTTTGCCCTTGAAAAACAGAGCATTCTCTGTGAACATCTTCCCTTCCTTGGACCACTTTGCAGCATCCAAGGTGCCAGTGCTCTTGGTCTTCTCGTCGTAAATTTCAATGATTGCCATAGTATAATTTGAGTGTTAGGTTTTGAGAGCTTGAAAGAAATTTGCAGAACGAGAGAGTATTGAGAGCAATTGAGTAATGTGAGCGAAAGGGTTTGGAAGAGTTTTAAGGGTGTGTATATATACTCCAACGATTCTTGATCTAACGGTCAGATTTGGGTTTAATTGTGGAGTAGAGCCCAAGATTTTCCTTCTTTGATTTCGGGCCTTTCTTTAAATTTGCCGGCTGAATTTGCCATGTGGCAACAGTTGATTTGCTGGCAATTTGGTAATTGAGTATTAATGACATCATTACCAAAAATAGCCGCTGTGACTAATTTTGTGGCAAGAATTGATCATCAAGGCCGTTTTTTATAAGTGAATTGCATTCCTTATATAGGCCAATTTGTTTAATTACATTCAGGAATAAATCTAGAATGAATTACATGATCAAAGATAGTCATTAAACTCTAAAATCAAGTGATCTGGTCAACAGAGTGAAGTCTTCTGATTTCTTCAAGAGGTCTGCTGATTTTCCTTGAAAGTCTTCTGGTCAGCTGAGTTGGTCTTCTGATCAGCTGAGTGGAGGATTGAGATTTGCTGAGTAAATCTTCTGTGCTTTGAAGGTCCAACCTGGCTTGATGGATCCTTCGTTGTTGCTGTGATGATCCAACCTGGATGATGGATCTTCCAGCTTTATTGTGAGTGGTGATCCAACCTGGTTTGATGGATCTTCTAGCTCTATCTCTGAATCAAGTAGGACCATCAAATCAATATGATGATCAGCCTGGATGATATCCCACTGGTTCAGGTTGCCCTTACCATCTGATGTTCCGCATCATCAGATGGGTTGTAGCATCAAATGTGTCCTTTTTGAATTTCTTCGCTTCTCTTGAAGGAGAAGGAAGATTGGAAGAGGCTTCAATGGAGTCTGAAGAGAGGGCCATGGACTTAGCCTTCATGTTCTGTTTAGACACAATATCTTTTGGTAACAAGTTCTCCATGTAGAACTTCCCCCTGGAGAAGAAGCTCTGCTTGCTTGCTACTTTGTCTTCTCCATCTCTCTTTCCTCTAGTTTTCAATAAGGACGTCTCTCTTTCCTCTAGTTTTCATAGGCAAACTCATGTTGAGTAATCCAAGTGTGCTGATCTGCATCATCTTCATCTTCTGGACAAAGCTTCATCTCCTTCACCCAAGACCTTGGTTGAAGGATGATCTCCATTCCATCTCTTCTTTCGATTGTCTCCATTCCTGAAACAGAAAATAATAGTTAGTGTTTTGTGTTCTTAGGTGTTCTCATAACTTCCTCCTTTTATAGGGGTAGAAATGAGGTAGTGGAGTGAAAGATGACAAAACTATAGAGTTGATAGGTCTGAATTTCTGAAAAGTTACTTCTTAAGATCAACAGTGAGGTTCTTGATCTAAGGGTTCACATTTAAAGATATTCAGACTTTATCTTATGGAATGCAGAAATTATAAATTTTTGAGCAAGAGTTATTTGAAATCCGTACAGTGCATGCATACTGTTGAGTCGGTGAGGATGGTGTATTAATCCAACCAAGTATAACTCAATAGTATACTGTATATATGTATATAAATAAAGTATTTTATGAAGAATAGTTTATTATTATACATAGTATACATTGCTTAGAGTAAAGAAATCAAATAACTTTGTTCAAGTCTGCTGTATATATATATATATGATATGCAATGCAGATTTTAGAGTATTTCATCAAGGATTCTTAAGCTTTATTTGTCTTCATTGGGAAAGAACTTACCTGAAGATGAGGGTGTCTATTCACCTCATCTGATCGTCCTAGTCTGCTGCACTGGGATCAGCTGAGGTTTTTAACTGATCTTTCCTTCTTCATGTGCTTGGGTCCAGGAGTCCTAAGCTGTAACATAGGGTCTTGAACCTTTCTTCAGCTAGGGGCTTAGTCAAGATGTCTGCTCTTTGGATGTCTGTGTGAATTTTCTCCATCTTGATGTCCTTCTTCTCAAGGTGGTCTCTTATGAAGTGGTGTCGAATGTCGACATGCTTGCACCTTGTGTGGAGGACTGGATTTTGAGTGATGGCAATGGCACTGCTGCTATCACAATAAATAGGGACTTCTCTTGCCTCTACATTGTAATCCTTGAGTTGTTGAACTAGCCAGAGCAGCTGACTACAACAACTACCAGCTGCCATATATTCTGCTTCAGTGGTGGAGGTTGCAACTGAGGTTTGCTTCTTAGAGAACCATGATATCAGCTTGTTGCCTAGAAATTGACAGGTTCCAGATGTGGATTTCCTATCAATTCTACATCCTCCATAGTCTGAGTCACAATAGCCACTCAATTCTAGATTGTCATCAGCAGGGTACCATAGTCCTAGGTTGACTGTTCCTTTTAGGTACTTGAGAATCTTCCTTGCTGCTTCTAGATGACTTTGCTTTGGGTTTGCTTGAAACCTAGCACATACTCCTACAACAAATGTTATGTCTGGTCTGCTAGCTGTAAGGTATAGTAGAGATCCAATCAGTGCTCTATATTCAGCTTGATCAACTGCCTTTCCAGACTCATCTGGTTCCATTTTGAGAGATGTCATCATTGGAATCCTTGCAGTCTTGCTTTGTAGAGCTTTGAATCTTTCTAATAGGCTCTTGGTATACTTGGATTGGTTGATGAAAATCCCTTCTGAACTCTGCTTGACTTGAAGTCCTAGGAAATAATTCATCTCACCCATCATGCTCATTTCAAACTTTCCTTGCATAAGTTCAGAGAACTTCTTGCACATCTCTTGATTGGGTGATCCAAATATAATATCATCTACATATATTTGCACCATTAGGATGTCTTCTCCTTCTTGTATTCTGAAAAGAGTTCTATCCACTTTGCCTTTTGCATATCCATTGTCAAGTAGGAATTGTGACAATGTGTCATACCAAGCTCTAGGGGCTTGTTTTAGACCATAGAGAGCCTTCTTCAGTCGATATACTTGATCGCCTTTTTCAAATCCTGGAGGCTGCTCTACATATACTTCTTCTACCAGAATACCATTTAGAAAAGCACTCTTGACATCCTTTTGATATACCTTGAAGCCCATATATGATGCATAAGTTAGAAACAGTCGAATGGCTTCTAGTCTGGCTACTGGAGCAAAAGTTTCATCATAGTCAATCCCTTCAGATTGTGAATATCCTTTTGCAACTAGCCTTGCCTTATTTCTAGTTATCACATCATTTTCGTCCTTCTTGTTCTTGAATACCCACTTTGTTCCTACTACATTGTGGTTTTCAGGACGATCTACCAATTCCAAGACTTCATTTCTTTCGAATTGGTTTAGTTCTTCTTGCATAGCAGTGATCCAATTGCTATATGTCATTGCTTCTTCTATGTCAGCTGGTTCAATGTTGGATAGGAAAGCACACCAGCAGAACATAGATGATTGTGAGTTCTGATTCAGTTGTCTTCTGGTCTTGACACGTGAGTCAGCTCCTCCTAAGATGAGGTTTGATGGATGGTTGTTCCTCCATGTATGCCTCACAGGAGTATCTGCATTGGATGAGCTTGGATTCTCATCTGATCTAGTGCCATCAGGAGGGTTGGCTTGATTAGGTCGATCATCATCTGTATCTTGTGTGTCAAAGAGATCATTCCCCCTGGCATTTGGGATTGGTGCATCTTGATTCTGGTCAGCTTGTCCTGCTTGAGTTTGAGATCTAGTGATAGGTCTTTGAGGCTTATCTTCCTCTGGTTCTTCAGGAAAAGGTTCATTTACTTCAATGAACTCATCTGGTTTGGGCTTGATCACTAGATGTCTCATCTGATCTGTAGCTGAGTTTGTTTCTACTGCATTCTTTTCACAAGATTCATCAAAAACAACATGAGGTGTTTCTTCCACAAGAAGGGTTCGTTTGTTGAGTACTCTAAATGCTTTGCTAGTAGAGGAGTATCCTAAGAATATCCCCTCATCTGTTTTGGCATCAAAAGCATTCAACTTACTCTTCCCATTGTTGTGAATGAAACACTTACAACCAAATATATGAAAGTAAGATACTCTAGGTTTTCTTCCTTTCCACAGTTCATATGGGGTTTTCTCATGAATTTTGTGAATACCTGACCTGTTTTGAGTGTGACAAGCTGTGTTGATGGCTTCTGCCCATAGCTTCTTAGGAGTGGAGAATTCAGCAAGGAGTGTTCTGGCAGCTTCCTTGAGTGTTCTGACTCTTCTTTCAGCTACACCATTCTGCTGTGGTGTTCTTGCTGCACTTGTCTCATGCTGAATACCATTAGAAGTACAATAGGCAATAATATAAGACTTAATGAATTCAGTGCCTTTGTCACTTCTAATTTTCACAATTGGTTCTCCTTTCTCTACTTGGATCCTCTTCAATAGTTCAGGAAGCTTCTGCTGTGTTTCACTCTTCTTGTATAAGAAGATAACCCAAGTAAACTTGGAATAATCATCTACAACAATAAGAGTGTACTTCCTCCCTGTTAGAGTGGTTAAAGTGATTGGTCCAAAGAGATCCATGTGAAGCAATTCAAGAACTCTACTGGTTGATGCTGTCTTCTTGGTCTTGAAGGAGACCTTTGTTTGCTTTCCTTGTTGACATGCATCACATACCTGATCTTTACAATAGAGTTCATTAGGCAGACCATCAACTAAGGATTCCCTTGCTAACTTGTTCATAGTCTTAAAGTTCAGATGACTAAGACGTTTGTGCCATAGCCAGCTGACATCTTTAGGGCTCTTCACAAGCAGACATGTATCCTTAGGACAGCTGTTCCAATTTGCAAGATACATACTTCCCTTTCTAGATCCTGTTAGAAGGTTTTGTTTTGTTCTTTTATCACTTATGAGACACTCATCTTTAGAGAATTTGACTGAGTAACCAGTGTCACAAAAATGAGAAACAGATAATAAATTAAACTTAAGACCTTCTACATATGATACATCATGTACCTCAATGTCACCATTTTTAAGGGTGCCATATCCTTTTGTGTTACCATGCGCGTTATCACCAAAGAAGACTTTTGGACCTTTCTTCTCTATGTAGTTGGTCAGCAGGGCTTTGGTTCCTGTCATGTGAGTTGAGCATCCACTATCTATGTACCAAGTTTCTCCTGCTAGACCTCCTCTTCTGTATAGGTCCCTCCTTTCCTGCAAGAAAAGTTAAGTCTTAGGTACCCATTTTGTTTTGGGTCCTTGGGTGTTAGTACTACCCTTGGGAACCCACATATACATTGGTCGTTTGAACAACCTTGAACACTTGAGTTGTTTCCCTCGGGCATCACAGAACCAAATCTTACCAGTCAGCACCTTGGACTGATCTGATTTGTTCTTAGTGTCAGCTAAGTAATAGTCAAATGGTTTCCCTTTATAGGAGTGTACATACATAATCTTTTGACTAGTTACATTCGGCCTGGGTGCATTAGCTGGTCGATGCACACGATTATATGGACCATACTCTTCTGTTCTCACAATATCATAAGAGATAGGGGGTGCAAAGAGAACAGATTTGTTTGAAGAAGACCTCTTCTTCTTGGCTGGAGCAGCATACAGCTGAGACTGTCTCAAACGAGATGGTCTAGGCTGTTTGTTGTTCCTCTGTACAGGTTTGGGGTTAGCTTGTCCTTTACCCTTTTTGGTTTTGGGATAGTTAGCCTTAGCTGGTACAGATGCCTTTTGGTTCATATTAGGTTCATTGTGTTTAGAACACTCACCCTTTTCATGTGTCTGAGTAGTGCACTTGTTAGGTGTACTACCCCCAGCTGGAGAGGATGTAGATGGATTAAGTTCATAGCCAAAAACCATCTTATTGCCATTTGATCTATAATACTCAGAGATACTTTCAATAGTAGTAGAAGCTTTATTGAACTCTGATATCTTTTGATTTAGGCATTCCTTCTCCTTTTCTAAGAGCTTGTGTGCTTGGAAGAGGTCATCGAACTTGGATTGTAGTGAACGAAGTTCCTTAGTTTCTAAAGCTTGAGTTTGTAACATCCCCTCATACAACTGAGTTATTGTGGTATTTTCTTCCTTAAGAAGCTCCACTTCTCTGGTCAATCTTTCATTCATTGTGACCAACTCAGGGGTGTTATCAAACTTAGTCTTTTTCAACTTAGTAATTTCTTTCCTTAGATCCTATTTCTCCTCTTCCACTTCTATAAAAGCTCTAGTGGCAATATCCAGATCACCTTTTACCTTTCTTAAAGATTGATAATAGGTGTCTTCTGATTCGCCTTCAGATGAGTTTATCTCATCAGATTGTGAAAAAATAGGTGAATGGAAAGTAGTAGTATAGGAGTTTACCTCATTTTCACCTATGGCCATCATAGCTAGGTCATCTGAATCATCTGAGAAGATTTGACAGTCTGGTGATGTAGGGAGTTCATCACTTTGATATTCAGATTCTTCAGTCACCATAGCTTTCTTGTCTGAATTTCTCCTTGGCCTTCTTTCTTCTTTGTCATCCAAATCCAGCTCAGGACATTCATAGACATAGTGTCCTGGTTTGCGACAATTAAAGCATGATCCAGATTTCTGATTTGAGTTGCCTTTCCTTGGAGGAGTGGCATCTCTTCTTCTAGATCCTCGGCTGTCAGATGACTCCACATCCTTTCTAGGATGTCTTTCTGGTGTTTTTTCTCTGGAACCTCTGGAGGGTGAACTTGCTCTTCTACCTTTGTAGTTTCTATAGAATTTTCTATATTTGCTGTTGAGAGTGTTCATCCTTTCGAATCTCTTGATCATAAGAGCCATTTGTTCCTTCAGACTCATGTCTGATCCTTCACAGTCTTCTGTTTTCAGAGAGGTCTTGCCAGATGAGGTACTTGCAGTTTTTGTATTGGCTGTCTTGAAGGCTACAGTCTTGGAGGTAGATGGGGTTGCAGTTGGCTCATCACTTCCTGAGTTTTCTTCTCTTTCCAGATCATATTCATGAGCTTTTAGGTTCTGAAATAGAGTTTGAGCAGACCACTTCTTGATATCTTGAGTATCCTTGATGATGGTCTTCTTGAGTCTCCATTTCTTGGTTAGAGAGTCTAAGATCTTTAGATTTTTCTCTCTATTTGTATATTTCTTGCCCAGAGATTCTATCTCATTGATGATCTTGGTAAATCTATTGTCTAGCTGATCAATAGACTCTTCTGGTTGCATCTTGAAGTGTTCGAACTTCTTGACTGCTGTAGACAACTTGGATTCCTTGATCAGCTCAGTTCCTTCACAGAGAAGTGCCAATGCCTCCCACATCTCTCTGGCTGACTCACAGTGGATTACATTTGCAATGTACTCATTTGGAAGAGTTTGCATTATGTAATCTTGAGCAATGCTATCAAGATTTGATTGCTTCATCTCTTCTGGTGTGAGATCCTTCATGGGCTTGGGAACCAGTTCTCCAACTGGGACTTCTGGATCACCATTTGCAGTGTTGACTGTCATGATGGTGATTGGGCCTTCTGTGATTACTGACCACATCTTGTAGTGGACTGATGTGAGATTCTTCCTCATCCTGATCTTCCAGTAATCATAATCCTCTACTGAAAACTTAGGCAACTTTCGCATATTAGCACTCATGCTGTATGAGTTTTCAAAAACAAGTTTTCCAAAAAGATCTGTTCAAGAGGACTACAGAAAGACTCCCTCAAGTCTTCTGATAATCTAGAGACAGTAGTCCGTTAGAACCACTGCTCTGATACCACTTTTTGGTCCCTGAACGAGTAGTGAATGAGATTAAAGTCTAGAGGGGAGGGGTGAATAGACTTTAAAACTTTTTCAAACAGAGTTGAGAACCTCTTCTGATTGCTATGTCAACTGGACTGCAAGTCTGCTGGTCCAGATGACTATAGTGATCTGACTGAGGAGGTTATATGCGGAATTATGGTGGCCCTGGTTTAGACTCGTTCTTGTAATTCTTATGAAAGTGTTCAACTTGTTTTGCTTAATGAAAATACTCAGCTGATGCTGGTTTGAAAGTTATGGCCTTGTTTTGAAGAATGTTGAAATCACAGTATGCACTATATAATAATGTATGTAAAGACAGAAATGTAAAGTGCAGAAAGTAAATGACACCGGATTTATAGTGGTTCGGATATACGTTCCTACGTCCACTCTCACGTCCACACGTGATGTTTAATCCCTTTAATTTACCACAAATTACAAGGGTCTTGACCTTTATAGTCCCAAGGTTAGGACTTTGAGATCTGAGCCATCCTAACAGCTACGGTCTCCACAAGTGATTGAAAGCACTTGCACTTTAAGGGGTTCAAAAACTTTAACCTTTCGGTGAGGGTTTGGGGTTTTTGAAGGATATCCAACTAATGGTTCAAGCTTATAAATCGCTTAACCACTATGCCTAAAACAATGATTATGCAATATGAACAGGTTTCAGGTTCTTAGGGGTTAGATAGAAATCACTTAAGAGCTATAGATAATCTAATGGTTTCTGGCTCTTTTGAGAATTCTTAGAATAGTATGGCTTTAGCTTTGATTGCTTGCTTGGCTTGTTGAATTCTCTCTTGTGACTTCTCTTGTGATTTCTCATCCTCTTGTATTTATAATGGAGATTGGTTGCAACTAGCCGTTGGAGTTGACTAGCCGTTTGAGCAATCTTTCCATAATAGCTTGATTCCTTGATTCCAGCCGCTTGATTGCTTCAATCCTGGGATCATGTCAATCTTCTAAATAAGGTAGGTCTTCGTTTGAATTGCAAGATGACTTAGGAATCAGCCGAGTCCTGGAAGAGCACATAGTCTTCTGATCTGTACTTCTAGTCTTCTGACTACTCTTCTGGCCTTAGGTCTTCTGTCTTCTGATATCAGTAGAGTAACACTCTTCTGATCTGGAAATTCTTTGTACTGCTTTAGGCCATCTTCAATCTGGGACTCCATCAGATAAGTAGGTATACAAGCACCTTAACTTATCTGGTCTTCAAGGATCTTCTAGTCTTCATGTCTACTCTTCTCATCTTGAGGATAGGCATGTAAGCCAGGACTGTGCTGATCAGCTGATATCAATACAGTTGATCACACAAGACTAGTCTAAGCTGTTCTATACAAGTCAGCTGATCTTATTACATTTATAAACTCTAAGTGTTTTGGCCATCAAAACTATTCTAACATCAAGTGGGGCTTAGGGTGAATTTATATCCCAACATGAAACTTCTTAGTAGGACCCATCTTGTACTTCTTGGGAAGTACCTCTGGAAGAATGATACTCAGCTTATTGAGAAAGCTGACTGTTGATGTCACCTTCCATTCTTTAGACTGCAGGTCCAAATTAACCTTCTTGGCCTTAAGAGCAATTCTATCCAAGAAGAGCCCTTGCCAATCTCTATCAATTTGATCCCAGATTGCAGCCATAACTCTGACCTTCAGAGTGGTAACTGCATCATGACTAAACGTGTTTCCTAGCAACATCTTGCCTGCTATATCCATTAAAATCTGAAACTTGAGATCAAGTTGAGACTTCTTAACTCCAGAGGCATCAATAGCCTTAATTCTTCCACCAGTAAACATCTCCATATATTCTTTTTCTCTTCCCATAATGTAAGTAGAGATGTTTACCTTCCCCCTTGGTAAGTCGAACAAGTCCTTGAGAATATCTCTAGTGACTCTGACCTTTTGTCCACCCATGACACTTTCAACATACGAACCTTTGAACACAGCATTTGAATAGAAAGCAAGCATATCTTGTTCGTACACATTGGTTGGTGCTGCTTCCAGAAATTTACGGAGTTTGAGATTGATGCAACAAAGGAGGATTTCCTTGTTTTCAGCAATATGTTTGCCCTTGAAAAATAGAGCGTTCTCAGTGAATATCTTCCCTTCCTTAGACCACTTTGCTGCATCTAGAGTGTATGTGATCTTTGTCTTCTCATCATAAATTTCAATGATCCCCATCCTGAGTGTTGGTAAGTAGGTTTAGAATGCTTGAAAGGATTTTCAGAACGAGAGATATTGAGTGCGTTTGAGTTTTGTGAGCGAAAGGGTTTGAGGAATGGCTTAAGGGTTGTTTATATACTCCAGCAAATCTCGAATTGAGTATTGATCCAACGGTAAAAAATGGTTTAATGTGGAGTGGTACCCAAGAATTCCCTCTTTGTCTTCAGCCCATTCCTTTAATTTTGTCGGCTAAATATGCCATGTGTCGTTTGATGATTCGTTGGCAAAACTTAATCGTGTACTAATGACATCATTACCAAAAATAGCCGTTGTGACTAAATTTTAGTAAAAATTGATCATTACCAAAACTTAAGGTATCATGGATTCCCCCTTGATTAAATAACTTTATATTTTCCCTCAGCTTTATTTGTCTTCATTGAGAGAGTACTTACCTGAAGATAAGGGTGTCTATTCACCTCATCTGATTTTCTTAGTCTGCTGCAGTTGTATCAGCTGAGGTCTTCAGCTGATCTTTGCTCTTCATATGCTTGGATCAAGGAGTCCTAGGCTGTAGCATAGGGTCTTGAATCTTTCTTCAGCTAGGGGCTTAGTTAAGATATCTGCTCTCTGGATATCTGTTTGAATTTTCTCCATCTTGATGTCCTTTTCAAGGTGATCTCTTATGAAATGGTGTCGAATGTCGACATGCTTGCACCTTGTGTGGAGGACTGGATTTTGAGTGATGGCAATGGCACTGTTGCTATCACAGTAGATAGGGACTTCTCTTGTCTCTACATTGTAATCCTTTAGTTGTTGAACTAGCCAAAGTAGCTGGCTACAACAACTTCCAGCTGCCATATATTCTGCCTCAGTGGTGGAAGTTGCAACTAAAGTTTGCTTCTTTGAGAACCATGATATTAACTTGTTGCCTAGGAATTGACAGGTTCCAGATGTGGACTTCCTATCTATTCTGCATCCACCATAGTCTGAGTCAGAGTATCCACTCAATTCTAGATTGTCATCAGCAGAGTACCATATTCCTAAGTTGACTGTTCCTTTTAGGTACTTGAGAATCTTCCTTGCTGCTTCTAGATGACTTTGCTTTGGGTTTGCTTGAAACCTAGCACATACTCCTACAACAACGGTTATGTCTGGTCTGCTGGTTGTAAGATATAGAAGAGATCCAATTAGTGCTCTATATTCAGCTTGATCAACTGCCTTTCCAGACTCATCTGGTTCCATTTTGAATGAGGTCATCATTGGAATCCTTGCAGTCTTGCTTTGTTGAGCTTTGAATCTTTCTAATAGGCTCTTGGTATACTTGGATTGGTTGATGAAGATCCCTTCTGGACTTTGCTTGACTTGAAGTCCTAGGAAGTAGTTCATCTCACCCATCATGCTCATTTCGAATTTTCCTTGCATTAGTTCAGAAAACTTATTGCACATTTCTTTATTGGGTGATCCAAATATAATGTCATCAACATATATTTGCACCATTAGAATATCTTCTCCTTCTTGTATTCTGAAAAGTGTTCTGTCAACTTTGCCCTTGGTGTATCCATTGTCAAGTAGGAATTGTGACAATGTGTCATACCAAGCTCTAGGGGCTTGCTTCAGACCATAGAGAGCCTTCTTCAGATGATATACTTGATCTCCTTTTTCAAATCCTGGGGGCTGCTCTACATACACTTCTTCTACCAGAATACCATTTAGGAAGGCACTTTTTGTTGGTGTATACTGTAAAACAAACTTTTAGTTGGCTTTTGTGACGTATATTCGATTTCCTTTTATCTGAAATAAATGGTTTTTCACATTATTGCATTGTTTGTGATTACTTGTATGTCTGCTTATCTTGCATTGTAGACGATGTGGTGGGTTTGTAGTCACACAGAAGATCACATTGTCAGTCCCTTGTAAGATATAAACAGTATTCACAACTGAGATAGTTATGGACAAAACTATTGGTTTAAGTTGTACTATAAACTTGTTAGTGGTTTGTCTTGGCCATTAGTTTATACTAGTGCGCAGAGGCGTATTGAATGGATCACAGACAAGACATGTTCTTCTGTTCTAACTGTTATGAAGAACTAGAGGTCTTGGTGACTTTTATGATTCTTAACCCTAAGTGTGATATTTAGACATGTGGGGTGCTTGTTCACTACTTTGATGTACCATAGGTGAGAATCTTGGTAGATTCTTCACGCTCCGTATTTTGGGTAGTGGCATCGCTCGCATGATGTCTACTTATTGGCATTAGGGCACCGTGTCCTGTACATCCAGGCTGATGATGTCCCCTTGAGGAAACTCATAAAGGATTGTCGTATTAAACCCTGCAGGTGGATTTAATCCGTACGACAACAAGGTTGAGTGGTACTACTCAAGGAATTATAGAAATTAATTATTTAAAGAAGTCAGAAGCTTTAATAATTAATGGACGTGCGATATCTTAAACACGGGGAATTATAAAGTCTAATAGAAGCCCTGATTCAGTTCGGGATAGGACGGGAGTGCAACATTAATTTTCTAGTGGAATGAATTAATGTTCTCGGGCCAAATTATATGTTCTGGGCTGAACATAAGAGTATTTGGGCCTGTAAGAAGCCCAAACCCTATACCTTCTAATGGATCCCTAGTCTGGCCCATGAACTTATGGAGATTATAAATAGGAGCCTCAAAATAGTTTTGAAACCCTAGTACACACGAAATTAAGAAAACGGCTAGGGTTTCAAGGAGACGAACTAAAGGCAGCCTTCTCCACGTTGGATAGCGCGCCGTCCACCCTGTGTTCGAACAAGGTTGGGAGACAGACTAGAAGATCCGTAGATTGGAATCAACGCCTCGATCTTCAAAGGTAACAGATCTAAACTATGATTTAGATGCATGTTGTTTATGTTTCAATTCGTTTTATACGTTTGGTACCAAACAACGAACCTGGTGACGGACCGCCTTCGCCGGCGTGTTCCAGCAATTGGTATCAGAGCCTGGATTCGTGGATTGTTGGCTCTGCCTGAAACGTATGATTGTATGATTCAATTTATTTTGTTTCATGTATGTATGCGTTTCTGTTGGATATGTTTTTTTTTTCTTCTATCGCAACTCTAGTGTTATGTAATCGTTTTTCCCACCAGATAATAAGTGTGGGTAGTATAGGACTATTTCATAGATTACTGTAGTAGGGTTTTGCTCGTTTATATTGTAATTTTTGATCGTGAGAATGGGCGGTGTCGATGGAAGATCTGAAAATAGTAATCTGTGTTTTTCGGGTTATGGCTTGGACGGTGAAAACTGTTTTGGCCATAACTTTTGACTCGGGTGTCCGTTTTCAGCCCACAAGACCTTTTCGGAAACGTCTCGACGAGATCTACAGGAGTCACCGCTATGCTGGGACGACGAGTGGCGAGGCCTAATTCAAAAGCCTTGATGAAGTTTTCGGCCAGTTTTTGTCGGTGGACGAGAATTCGAGGTTTTTGCATTGCGTGAGAGGCCGATGCGAGGCATCCGTCCGCGCCACTGTTTTTATCATTGTAATAGCTTATAATAGGCTGTTTTTGATAGGTTTTCAAGGGGTTGCGATAGATGTGCATTTATTTATTTTTTGCCTATGTTTATCGCATCTTGTATTGTTATGGCATGCATGTGTTACTTTTTGTTAATTTGCTATGCCAATGAATAATCTTCATGTTAAAATGACTAAGTGAGATAATTGAATTTTAATTAATTTATAGGCCTCCACAATTGGTCTTTAAGTAAGGTGTATGTTGCTCGTGGGACCTTGGGAGTCTTCCCCTAACGGGTGAAACATTCACGAGCTTACTAGTTAAGACTTCTAATAAAACTGTTTTAATCTTTAGATGAAGTGTGTGATCTTCCCTAACGGATGTGTCATCCATGAGTTCATCAGTAAAGAATAATTCAAGATAACTGTTGTTAAATTGTGGTCATCACTTAGATGTGAATTTGAATATAACCCCCCAACGGGGTCACTGTTCTAGTTCACATGGCCAGTTAAAGTTCGACTGTTAATTTCATTCGTCATAAGGATAAGTTGACGTGATATTGAAATTAAAGACTGAATGTATGGTCGATGAATACATGTGTAAACGACCACCCTAACGTGGCTTGCATATGTGTTTGTTGGGCTGTTGGAGGTTGTGTTGAATATTGGTTTTGAAGGTTTCCAATGTTTTATGCTTCAAAATTATGTGATTCATTGCTTGCATTTTATTTATTTCAGATACATTATGGTGACATTCAACCCACTTATGGTTATCTTAAATCAAAATAAGCTAATTGGTCAACATTACTTGGATTGGAAAAGAAATTTGGACATTGTCCTAGTTGCTGATGAGTACAAGTTTGTGCTCGATACACCTGCTTCTGCCCCTTTGGGAGCCGAATCTACTGAAGAGCAAAGGGAGGCTCATAAGAAGTGGCACAAGGCTGATGAGATGGCTCGTTGTTACATTTTGGCCTCGATGTCAAATGTTTTACAACAGCAGCATCAAACTATGCCTACTGCCGCAACTATGATGTTGAGCCTCAAAGAGCTTTTTGGTGAGAAAGATAGGGTTGCCCGCTTTGAGGCTATGAGGAAGATCATGTCAACCTCTATGCCAGAGGGAGCGTCCGTGAGGGACCACGGTCTCAAGATGATGGAATATCTGAATGAGATTGAGGTCCTCGGAGGGTTAATCGATAATGACACCAAGATCGATATGATCCTACACTCGCTCCCAAAGTCTTTTGAGAACTTCCGTGTAAACGCGATCATGAGTAAGAAGGATTATACTTTAACCGAGCTTCTTACGGAATTGGTCGCGGTGGAGGGTCTCATGGGTAAACGACCACAAGCCAATGTTACTGTTCAGGCTGGACCTTCTTCGTCTAATGGCAAGAAGAAGAAAAAGCCTTTACAGAAAAAGGGTGGTGGTGAAAGCAGTGGGAGCAAGAAACTAGCACCTTCTGGTGGCGTGAAAAAGCCTAAGGGCAAATGTTTCAAGTGCAACAAGACGGGACATTGGAAGTCTGATTGTCCTCTCCTCAAAAAGGACAACTCTGGTACGTCTCTCGCTTTAGTTGTTGAAACATGTTTTGCGGCTTGTTCTGCCTTTTCTTGGGTAGTAGATACAGGAGCCACTGACCATGTTTGTTACACCTTGCAGGGGTTTCTGCAGACAAGGGAACTGAGTGAGGGCGAGATTACTATTAGTTTGGGCAATGCTGCGATAGTATCAGTGGTTGCAGTGGGAGACGTGCACTTATGTTTTTCTAATTCTGTTTTAGTATTAAAGAACGTTTTATACGTGCCGAATTTTCGGAGAAATTTAATTTCTGTTTCGAAGTTATTTTTGGATGAATGCTCAGTTATTTTTAATGACAATGTTGTTATTATGAGAAATGACTCTTTAATCTGTTCTGGCACGTTAGAAAACAATCTTTATACTATTACGTGTGCATATCATACTGTGACCGAAGCTCATTCATCATCATCATTAAATAAGAGAAAGGGATCTTCTAAGTTGAATCAAACATACCTTTGGCATCTAAGATTGGGTCATGTCAACCTAAGAAGGATTCAAAGACTAGTAAGTAGTGGGTTTTTGGAGTCTCTCCAAGTGGAACCATTCTCAGTCTGCAAATCCTGTTTGGAAGGCAAGATGACCTCGAGGCCTTTTAAGGCCAAGGGTAATAGGGTTAATGATGTGTTGGAATTGATTCACTCTGATTTGTGTGGGCCTATGACTGTTCAAGCTAGAGGAGGCTTTGAGTACTTCGTCACTTTCATTGACGATTACTCAAGATATGGATACATTTACCTGATGCGACACAAGTCTGAATGCTTTGGCAAGTTCAAATAATTTAAGGCAGAAGTGGAGAACCGTCATGGTAAGAGTATCAAGTCACTGCGTTCTGATCGTGGTGGCGAGTACCTTAGCAATGAATTTAGGCAATACTTATTAGAGAACGGGATTAGATCCCAGCTCTCCGCGCCTGGTACTCCGCAACAGAATGGCGTGGCTGAGAGAAGGAATAGGACTCTATTAGATATGGTGAGATCGATGATGAGTTATGCTTCATTACCTACCTCTTTTTGGGGTTATGCCTTGGAAACAGCAGCGTACCTTCTAAATTATGTACCTTCTAAAGTGGTTCCAAAAACCCCGATGGAATTGTGGTCTGGGCGAAGGCCTAGTCTAAACCACATTCGTATTTGGGGTTGTCCAGCACATGTGCTGAACAAGGAAGCTGATAAGTTGGCACCTAGAACTGAAGTACGGTTGTTTGTAGGATACCCTAAGGGAACGAGAGGTGGTTATTTTTATAGTCCTAATGATCAGAGGGTGGTGGTGAGTACCAATGCCCGATTTTTAGAAGAAGACTATATGAATGAGCATAAGTCCAATACTGAGATCATTCTAGATGAGTTGAGAGGAGACAATGGCACACCGAGTGTGCAAGAGGAAATACCACAAGAGACTGCACAACGTTGCGACTCTGATGAACCTTTGTATACATTGCCTCGTCGTAGTGGGAGGGTTGTTCGCCAACCTGATCGTTTCATGTTTGTGGGAGAGTCTATTGACTTGATTCCAAGCGATGAACATGATGATAACGACCCCTGGACATACAAAGAGGCAATCAAAGACAAAGATGCAGAGTCTTGGCACAAGTCCATGGATTCAGAAATTGAATCTATGGATGCTATGGAAGTGTATGACCTAAGTGAACTTCCCCACGATAAGAAAGTCGTTGGGTGTAAGTGGGTCTACAGATGTAGGAGAGGGTCTGATGGGCAGATTACTGCTTTTAAGGCACGGTTGGTGGCAAAGGGTTTTACCCAGAAAGAAGGAATCGACTATGACGAGACCTTCTCACCAGTAGCCATGCTAAAATCGATCCGGATTCTCTTATCCATAGCTAATCACATGAACTATGAGATTTGGCAAATGGATTTCAAGACAGCTTTCCTTAATGGAAATTTGGATAAGGACATCTATATGCAGCAACCCGAGGGTTATGTGAAGAAAGGCCAAGAGCATCTAGTCTAGAAACTGAAAAAAGTCTCTTTATGGGCTAAAACAAGCTTCCAGATCTTGGAACATTCGTTTTGATGAGGTGATCAAATCTTTTGGATTTGAACAATGTCAAAATGAAAGTTGTGTGTACAAGAAGAGTGACAGAGACGTAGTGGTATTCTTAGTACTATACGTAGATGATATTCTTCTTATTGGCAACAATGTGAAAGTATTATCAAACGTAAAGGTGTGGCTTTCAGAACAGTTTCAAATGAAGGATATGGGAGAAGCATCGTACATTCTTGGTATTAAGGTCACTCGTGATCGAAAAAAGAGAATGTTGTGTTTATCTCAAGCGTCTTACATTGATACCGTGATTGCTCGTTTTGGCATGCAGAATTCCAAGAAGGGTGTACTACCTTTCAGACATGGAGTCCCTCTATCTAAAGATATGTATCCTAAGACACAGAAGGAGATAGAGGAGATGGCTAAGGTTCCTTATGCTTCGGCTGTAGGAAGCCTTATGTATGCGATGCTGTGTACGAGGCCTGATATTTGCTATGCAGTCGGCATGGTAGCAAGATATCAGTCTAACCCTGGTCAAGGACACTGGACTGCTGTTAAGCATATTCTCAAGTACTTGAAAAAGACTCGAGATTATATGCTAGTATACCAGTCAAATAGTTTGATTCCTTTGGGTCATACCGATTCAAATTTCCAAGCTGATCGAGATGAACGGAAGTCAACCTCGGGTTATGTGTTTATGTTGGGAGGCGCAGCCATATCTTGGAGAAGTGTGAAGCAGAAATGCATCGCGGACTCCACTATGGAAGCCGAGTACGTAGCTGCCTCAGAGGCCGCAAAGGAGGCTGTCTGGCTGCGTAATTTCTTTCTGGAATTAGGGGTATCTCAGAGTATGCCGATGTGTATCACTGTTTATTGTGATAACGCAGGTGCAGTGGCAAACTCGAAAGAACCTAGAGCCCACAGAACAAGTAAACACATAGAGCGAAAGTACCACATTATACGAGATATCGTAAATCGAGGAGACGTGGCTGTAGCTAAGATTGCGTCGTTGGATAACTTGGCTGATCCTTTCACAAAGACGCTGGCAATAAAAGTCTTTGAAAAACATGTAGAGGGTCTTGGTTTACGATGTATTACAAGCTAGACTTTGAGTATAAGTGGGAGAAATGTTGATGTCTTTATGTGTATACTAAAAGTTAAGTTTTAGTATAAGTGGGAGATTGTTGGTGTATACTGTAAAGCAAACTTTTAGTGGGCTTTTGTGACGTATATTCGATTTCCTTTTATCTGAAATAAATGGTTTTTCACATTATTGCATTCTTTGTGATTGCTTCTATGTCTGCTTATCTTGCATTGTAGACGATGTGGTGGGTTTGTAGTCACACAGAAGATCACATTGTCAGTCCCTTGTAAGATATAAACAGTATTCACAACTGAGATAGTTATGGACAAAACTATTGGTTTAAGTTGTAGTACAAACTTGTTAGTGGTTTGTCTTGGCCATTAGTTTATACTAGTGCGCTGAGGCGTATTGAATGGATCACAGATAAGACATGTTCTTCTGTTCTGACTGTTATGAAGAACTAGAGGTCTTGGTGACTTTTATGATTTTTAACCCTAAGTGTGATATTTAGATGTGTGGGGTGCTTGTTCACTACTTTGATGTACCATGGGTAAGAATCTTGGTAGATTCTTCACGCTCCGTATTTTGGGTAGTGACATCACTCGCATGATGTCTACTTATTGGCATTAGGGCACCGTGTCCTGTACATCCAGGCTGATGATGTCCCCTTGAGGAAACTCATAAAGGATTGTCGTATTAAACCCTGCAGGTGGATTTAATCCGTACGACAACAAGGTTGAGTGGTACTACTCAAGGAATTATAGAAATTAATTATTTAAAGAAGTCAGAAGCTTTAATAATTAATGGACCTGCGATATCTTAAACACGGGGAATTATAAAGTATAATAGAAGCCCTGATTCAGTTCGGGATAGGACGGGAGTGCAACATTAATTCTCTAGTGGAATGAATTAATGTTCTCAGGCCAAATTATATGTTCTGGGCTGAACATAAGAGTATTTGGGCCTGTAAGAAGCCCAAACCCTATACCTTCTAATGGATCCCTAGTCTGGCCCATGAACTTATGGAGATTATAAATAGGAACCACAAAATAGTTTTGAAACCGTAGTACACACGAAATTGAGAAAACGGCTAGGGTTTCAAGGAGACAAACTAAAGGCAGCCTTCTCCACGTTTGATAGCGCGCCGTCCACCCGGTGTTCGAACAAGGTTGGGAGACAGACTAGAAGATCCGTAGATTGGAATCAACACCTCGATCTTCAAAGGTAACAGATCTAAACTATGCTTTAGATTCATGTTGTTTATGTTTCAATTCGCTTTATACGTTTGGTACCCAACAATGAACCTGGTGACGGACCGCTTTCGTCGGCGTGTTCCAGCAGTTGTCTTGGTAGAATTTCTTGTATCTACCAAACCTTGAGTTGAGTTTATCAAACCTTCTAGCCATTAGGGCTAGCTCTTCCTTCATTTCATCCTTAGAGACTGACTTTGATGACCTTGGAGTGGGTTGTATCTCTGGTTCAGCAACTTTGGCTTTGAATGTCACTCCTTTGGTTGGTAAGGAAGGTTCTTCAGTAGGCTTTCTTCTGTTGAGATCAAGCTCATAAGCTTTGAGTTCTGAGAAGACTTGTTGCATGGGCATGGTGGAGAGATATTTAGTATTCTGCATCATTACAGAATATACATCCCACTTTGGAATGAGACTTCTTAGAATTTTCAGTGCAATTTCTCTCTTGGAGTACACCTTGCCCAATGAGTTGATCTCATTCATTATATCAGTGAATCTCCCATCAAACTTGTCAATGAACTCTTCTGACTCCATTGAGAATTGTTCAAACTTCTGCACAGCAACTTGGACCTTATTCTCCTTGATTTTGTCAGTACCCTCACACATTTCAGCAAGGGTGTCCCAAATTTCTTTGGCTGTTGTGACTCTCCCTATTACTGCATCTGGAATTGTTTGATAGAGAGTGTTCATTGCAAGATAGTTGAGGTTATGTCTCCTCCTCTCTTCAGTGGTGAGGTCATCTTCATCTTTGGGGATCTCATCCCTTGGGTCAGCTCTTTGAGCATTAATGACTTTGGGATTTGCTTGAGTGAATATGAAGGGACCCCTTGTGATGACTCTCAGCATTTCATTGTAAAGGCATGCAAGATAAGCTCTCATCCTGAACTACTAGCACTATAGAGTACTTAGTATCTAAATAAGTTATAAGTGCAAAATTATGGTTGTCCCTTATTTTTAACTCCTTGTATGAAAGAGCTTGTAAGTACATAACACAAAGAGTTTATAGTGGTTCAGAGACTCAAGCTCCTACATCCATTTTCCCTGATTTAACAGGATAATTCCTTCACTCTTGAAATTAACTTGTTTTATAGTGCCAAGGTGCACTGATCAACCACACTACTCCTTAGTGCCTTGATCCCTAGGAATTCAGAGTCCTAGTACTATCTCTCAACTCAGAACTAAATTGTTCTTCTCTTGACAGTTAGTTCCTTACACTTCTACTACAACAATCCTCCTAACTTTCTTTGAAAGGTTTAAGGGTTAATGTTGGTTCCAACTAGGTGAGATATCCTTTACAATTGAGCACTGTGTATAGGATAGGATATCTCTATAAGCTTTGTATGATGTATAATGAGGTTCAGCTTAGATGAAGTGTTTGGGAAACTAAGGATATGTTCTTAGAAAGCTTGAAGGCTTGCAGTTTCCTTTGTATCTCAGGATAGTTGTTCGTTGGATTGCAGTTGGATGCCTTCAAATGGTTTCCACACTTCTGTATTTATAGAACAAGATGAGGTTATGTCCGTTGGAGAGACAACTTCAAAATGTCTATATATGTCTTCCTTGAACTTTGCAACTGGAAGACAGATTCTTGAAAGTAACATGTCTTTAATTTGGGAAGTAAACGGTTGTGAGCTCCTTGTCTTGACTTTGATGCACTCTTCCCAATGTCTGACTTGAAGATTCACTTGATCAAACATGGACATAACTTCTGATCATTGGTTCTATGATAAGGACAACTTTCCTTATCATCTAGACAAGTCTGCTTATCACTTTCAACATACATGACTTATCAGTAGACTTGACATAGCTCTTTCAGATGACTTGGCTCTCTAACTTCACTGATCATCACTTGATGGTTCTTGATCTTTCATGCTTCCATATCAGTGGTTTTGACCCCATCAGCACAGTTGGCCTTTGCCTTAGAACATTTCAAGTTCAAGTGTGTTTGGTCAATTCTGCTGTACAACTCCTCTGAACTTTGTTATGCACATCAGCAGACTTGATCTTATTGATGTGTTTTACTCATTAGATCATTAGGGAGGTTGTCCTTCTACTGAGCTGACTTGATCAGCAAAGTTGGTCAGTTAAGATTTTCAGCAATCTTGGGATCAACTTGATTTTGAGCCTTAAGGGAACTTGATTCTTGCAATTACTTATGCTTGAGTTCCCCCTCAACTTATGCATCTAGATTTACTAAGAGCTGCCTAACATACCAGCTTCTCAACTAGCCTGATCTACATGTTCCAACATTCCTGAAACATGTTCATTCAATTTGACTTAACTATTTGGCATGTCTTAAGGGGTTTTGGTATCTTAATCAAAATTCTCATTTTATTCCCAACAACGTGCTTAGTGAGTGAGTGTTGTACCGGATTTTTAGATATGTTTATGACACTTGTGTTATAACAGAAAATTGTGAGGATATCATTTTCAATTCCATAGTCATGAAACATCTTACTTAACCACAAGAGTTGTGTACAACAACTTCCTGCAGCTATGTACTCTGACTCAGTAGTGGATTGAGAGACACAATTTTGTTTCTTGCTATGCCAATGTAGAAACATCCTCAACTCGTACTCTTTCTGTCATCTATATCTCCAGTCCAATTCGTAATCACTGTATCCAATCAATGTGTTGTTGGTGTCCTTAGTGTACCATATCACTAGTTCACTCGTACCTGAAACATATTTGATAATCTTTTTCACTGCATTCAGGTGAGATTCATTTGGATTAGTTTGGTACCTGGCATAAACACACACATTATACATAATGTCAGGTCTACTAGAGGTTAGATAAAGTAAACTACCTATCATGGATCTATACAATATTGGATCAACATCCTTTCCAACATTGTCTTTGCAAAGTTTCAAAGTAGAACCCATAGGAGTTTTCATTACTTTTGAACTTTCAAGACCAAACCGTTTGACTAAGTTTTTAGCATACTTACTGTTGGTCCTTGGTGGAGTATGACACAAGTGTATGGGGGGGGGGGGGAATGCACCTGTGTATGCAAATTCTTTTCTTTTCAAACAATTTGGTCTTATCAGGCAGGTTGTCTCACAACAAGCTTGAGTGCGAACTTTGATAGATACTTGTCATAATGATTACTATTAAGTGATCAGTTGGCTAAATATCTAAAAGAGTTGCTAAGTGCGGAATGTGGTTGGCCTTTGACTCAAAGAAATACTCCAAGTTGATTTCTGAAAAACACAGTTATCAAGGACTTTGTCCAAAACAGTTTTTCTTAACTTACTAAGTTTTGCTCTTTGAAATATGATTGAATGTAAGTGCAATAAAGAGTGCAGTAAGTAAATGGCACACAAGTTTATAGTGGTTCAGAGACTCAAGCTCCTACATCCACTTTCCCTGATTGAACAGGATAATTCCTCCACAATGGAATTAACTTGTTTTATAGTGCCAAGGTGCACTGATCAACAACACTCTCTTAGTGCTTTGATACCTAGGATAATCTGAGTCCTAGTGCTCAATCTCTTTGAGTTAAGACTGTGTTTCACAATAACAGTCCTTAACTCCTCACTTCTACAACAAACTCTCTCTTCACTAAATGAGATAAGGGTTTGAGGTTTGGTTCCAACTAGTAGAGATATCCTTTACAATAAGAACAGTGTAAAGGCTTAGGATATCTCAATGCTAAGCTTTGGATGTTTACAAAGATTGACTTAGCTATTTGAAGTGATCAGGAAACTTGGAATTCTAAAGAACAACTTTGGTTTCCTTTGAATGCTTGATGATAGTTTGATAGCAAGTAGTTGGATGTTTGAATCCTTTGATCACTTCTGTATTTATAGGCAAATTTGAACAACTAACCGTTGGAGGGATAGCAATTCAAACTTGTCTATTTGCAGCACCATTGAAACGGCTATGAAGCTTGGCATCCTTTTATCCACTGTGTAAAAGCTTCTTCAATGGTTGCTAGAATGAATGTGTTGACTTCTGAAAAATGCGGCTGAGATGACTTGTGTCAGATTTCAAATATGCACATTTCCCAAGGTTGATTTGTGGCAAACTCTACACTCAACCAACGGTCAGATGGGACAACTTCCCTGAACATTCCTGCTGCAACTTTAGAATGTTCCAACATTCATTCAATGCTTCTGTCTTTAATGCTCTAAGTCTTCAATGCTTGGTTCAGGCTTGATTGGCAATAAATGCTTCATTGAATGTGTCTTTTGTGAGCCTAGCATTCAATGCACTTGATCATTGGCACTTTGATTGATCTGATGCAGTTCTTATCAGTGCAACAGTCCTTGCCTTATCATTCTTTGATCCTTTCAGCCATGTTGTCCACTCAGTGAGCTTTGTCTTGTAGATTCAGCAAGTTTGGCCTAAAGTACTTGATACTTATCAAGCTGCCTAACATTTCAGCTTTGGACAACTATCTTGAACTATAAATCTCACAACATTTCTGAGATTTTAGACTTAAGCATTTCTACACTAACTCAAGTATCCTGAGACAATTAATCTGATCTCACTTGAGTGTATCTCAACTAATCTGAACATCATCAATCAGGGGTTTTGGTATCTAAATCAAAATCATTTTATTCCCAACAATTTCCCCCTTTTTTATGATGCCAAAACCTATTACAAAGGGAACTTGACTTATACTAGACTTTACCTTCAGGGTGAGTGATCTGGTCAACTTTCCTGAAAGAAACTGTTAGCACAATAAATCAAGTAAATATGTCATGTCAGGTTAGTTGAGATAATGAGTTGTTATCTCTTGATAGAAACATAGTGATCCTTTCATATAAATCCAAGAGCATTACAGATCAGAAAAATTAAAAGGACTCACTAGACTGATACTAATGAAACAGGATAACAACAATCATTAAAATCATAAAACAGATAGAGAGGGAAGGAATGAGCTTATCCTTCAGAGAGATCCATCATCTTGAGGAGCAATGCCATACTGAGCCCAGACCCTCTTCTTCAATTCCCAAATATCCTTGTTGGATCCTTTAGGGCCAGGCTTCATCTTCTCCATCCTCATGATTGAGATGAATTCCTCCAGAATCTTTCCCTCATCAATAAGGTTCCCATTGAACTTTGGAGGCATGTACAGAATAGGACCAGGGGCCTTGAACTCAATTCTGGCCATTTCAGCTGCTGCAAACAGCTTCTGGTACAGATCCCTATGGTTCTCAAACATGAACTGCACAAAGACTTTATCAACATTTTCTTCAAGCCATTTCCCTATGACATAAAAGTCATACACAAAGCTTCTCTTGGCCTCCTCCCATGCATCATTCAGTGAGATTGGCACCCACTTATCATGGTGAGGGTACTGAGTATCCCATCTTTGCAGCATCTGTGGTTTGAGTCTTCTGTAAGAAGCCCTCCTTCTTGGAGCTTTGAAGTTTGCCCTCCTCTCATCTCTTGCCTTGTTGGCCTCAACCAACTGATCCATTCTTTCTTTAGCTCTTTGAAGAGCTAGCTTCTCCTGTGTCTCAGGATCCTTTCCAAATCCTTCTTCAAACAGCTTAGAAGGATCATCAGCAAGCTTGGGCACACTAACTTCAGGCTCTTTGTCCTGCTCTTCTTCTTCATCTTCTTCTTGGATTTCAGGCAGTTTAACTGTTTTCTTCAACCTCTTAGACTGCCTCAGTGGATGTTGGGATATAAATTCACCCTAAGCCCCACTTGATGTTAGAATAGTTTTGATGGCCAAAACACTTAGAGTTTATAAATGTAATAGGATCAGCTGACTTGTATAGAACAGCTTAGACTAGTCTTGTGTGATCAACTGTATTGATATCAGCTGATCAGCACAGTCCTGGCTTACATGCCTATCCTCAAGATGAGAAGAGTAGAAGACATGAAGACTAGAAGATCCTTGAAGACCAGACAAGTTAAGGTGCTTGTATACCTACTTATCTGATGGAGTCCAGATTGAAGATGTCCTAAAGCAGTACAAAGAATTACCAGATCAAAAGAGTGTTACTCTGCTGATATCAGAAGACAGAAGACCTAAGGCCAGAAGAGTAGTCAGAAGACTAGTAGTACAGATCAGAAGACTATGTGATCTTCCAGGACTTGGCTGATTCCAAAGTCATCTTGCAATTCAAACGAAGACCTACCTTATTTAGAAGATTGACATGATCCCAGGATTGAAGCAATCAAGCGGCTGGAATCATGGAATCAAGCCATTATGGAAAGATTGCTCAAACGGCTAGTCAACTCCAACGGCTAGTTGCAACCAATCTCCATTATAAATACAAGAGGATGAGAAATCACGAAGACACAAGTCACAAGAGAGAATTCAACAAGCCAAGCAAGCAATCAAAGCTAAAGCCATACTGTTCTAAGAATTCTCAAAAGAGCCAGAAACCATTAGATTATCTATAGCTCTTAAGTGATTTCTATCCAACCCCTAAGAACCTGAAACCTGTTCATATTGCATAATCATTGTTTTAGGCATAGTGGTTAAGCGATTTATAAGCTTGAACCATTAGTTGGATATCCTTCAAAAACCCCAAACCCGCACCGAAAGGTTAAAGTTTTTGAACCCCTTAAAGTGCAAGTGCTTCCAATCACTTGTGGAGACCGTAGCTGTTAGGACGGCTCAGATCTCAAAGTCCTAGCCTTGGGACTATAAAGGTCAAGACCCTTGTAATTTGTGGTAAATTAAAGGGATTAAACATCACGTGTGGACGTGAGAGTGGACGTAGGAACGTATATCCGAACCACTATAAATCTGGTGTCATTTACCTTCTACACTTTACATTTCTGCCTTTACATATATTTTTATATAGTGCATACTATATTTTCAACTGTCTTCAAAACAAGGCCATAACTTTCAAACCAGCATCAGCTGAGTACTTTCATAAAACAACAGGTTAACACTTAAAGAACGAGTCTAAACAAGGCCTACCATAATTCCGCACATAACCTCTTCAATCAGATCACTATAGTCATCTGGACCAGCAGATTAGTAGTCCAGTTGACATAGCAATCAGAAGAGGTTCCCAACTCTATTGAAAAAGTTTTAAAGTCTATTCACCCCTCCCCTCTAGACTTTAATCCAATTCACTACTCGTTCAGGGACCAACAAGTGGTATCAGAGCAGTCGTTCTAACGGACTACTGTCTCTAGATTATCAGAAGACTTGAGGGAGTCTTTCTGTAGTCCTCTTGAACAGATCTATTCTTTTTTGAAAAACCTGTTTTTGAAAACTCATACAGCATGAGTGCTAATATGCGAAAGTTGCCTAAGTTTTCAGTTGAGGATTATGATTACTGGAAGATCAGGATGAGGAAGAATCTCACATCAGTCCACTACAAGATATGGTCAGTAATCACTGAAGGCCCAATCACCATCATGGCAGTCAACACTGAAAATGGTGATCCAGAAATTCCAGTTGGAGAGCTTGCCCCCAAGCCTATGAAGGACCTCACTCCAGAAGAGATGAAGCAATCCAATCTTGACAGCATTGCTCAAGATTACATAATGCAAACTCTTCCAAATGAGTACATTGCAAAGGTAATCCACTGTGACTCAGCCAAAGAGATGTGGGATGCATTGGCCCTTCTCTGTGAAGGAACTGAGCTGATCAAGGAGAGCAAGTTGTCAACAACAGTCAAGAAGTTTGAACACTTCAAGATGCAACCAGAAGAGTCTATTGATCAACTAGACAATAGATTTACCAAGATCATCAATGAGATAGAATCTCTGGGCAAGAAATATACAAATAGAGAGAAAAATCTAAAGATCTTAGACTCTCTAACCAAGAAATGGAGACTCAAGAAGACCATCATCAAAGATACTCAAGATATCAAGAAGTGGTCTGCACAGACTCTATTTCAGAACCTAAAAGCTCATGAATATGATCTTGAAAGAGAAAAAAATTCAGGAAGTGATGAGCCAAATGCAACACCATCTACTTCCAAGACTGTAGCCTTCAAAACAGCCAATACAAAAGCTGCAAGTACCTCATCTGGCAAGACCTCACTGAAAACAGAAGACTGTGAAGGATCAGACATGAGTCTGAAAGAGCAAATGGCTCTTATGATCAAGAGATTCGAAAGGATGAACACTCTCAACAGCAAATATAGAAAATTCTATAGAAACTACAAAGATCGAAGAGCAAGTTCACCATCCAGAAGTTCTAGAGAAAGAACACCAGAAAGACATCCTAGAAAGGATGTGGAGTCATCTGACAGCCGAGGATCTAGAAGAAGAGATGCCACTCCTCCAAGGAAAGGCAACTCAAATCAGAAATCTGGATCATGCTTCAATTGTCGTAAACCAGGACACTATGTATATGAATGTCCTGAACTGAATCTAGATGACAAAAAACAAAGAAGGCCAAGAAGAACTTCAGACAAGAAAGCTATGATGACTGAAGAATCTGAATATCACAGTGATGAACTCCCTACATCACCAGACTGCCAAATCTTCTCAGATGATTCAGATGACCTAGCTATGATGGCCATAGGTGAAAATGAGGTAAACTCCTATACTACTACTTTCCATTCACCTATTTTTTCACAATCAGATGAGATAAACTCATCTGAAGGCGAATCAGAAGATACCTATTATCAATCTTTAAGAAAGGTAAAAGGTGATCTGGATATTGCCACTAGAGCTTTTATAGAAGTGGAAGAGGAGAACAAGGATCTAAGGAAAGAAATTACTAAGTTGAAAAAGACTAAGTTTGATAACACCCCTGAGTTGGTCACAAAGAATGAAAGATTGACCAGAGAAGTGGAACTTCTTAAGGAAGAAAATACCACAATAACTCAGTTGTATGAGGGGATGTTAGAAACTCAAGCTTTAGAAACTAAGGAATTTCGTTCACTACAATCCAAGTTTGATGATCTCTTCCAAGCACACAAGCTCTTAGAAAAGGAGAAGGAATGCCTAAATCAAAAGATATCAGAGTTCAATAAAGCTTCTACTATTATTGAAAGTATCTCTGAGTATTATAGATCAAATGGCAATAAGATGGGTTTTGGTTTTGAACTTAATCCATCTACATCCTCTCCAGCTGGGGGTAGTACACCTAACAAGTGCACTACTCAGACACATGAAAAGGGTGAGTGTTCTAAACACAATGAACCTAATATGAACCAAAAGGCATCTGTACCAGCTAAGGCTAACTATTCCAACACCAAAAATGGTAAAAGAAAAGTTAACCCCAAGCCTGTACAGAGGAACAGCAAACAGCCTAGACCATCTCGTCTGAGACAGTCTCAGCTGTATGCTGCTCCAGCCAAGAAGAAGAAGTCTTCTTCAAACAAATCTGTTCTCTTTGCACCCCATATCTCTTATGATATTGTGAGAACAGAGGAGTATGGTCCATATAATCGTGTGCATCGACCAGCTAATGCACCCAGGCCGAATGTAACTAGTCAAAAGATCATGTATATACACTCCTATAAAGGGAAACCATTTGACTATTCCTTAGCTGACACAAAGAGCAAATCAGATCAGTCCAAGGTGCTAACTGGTAAGATTTGGTTTTGTGATGCCCGAGGGAAACAACTCAAGTGCTCAAGGTTTTTCAAACGACCAATGTATATGTGGGTTCCCAAGGGTAGTACTAACACCCAAGGACCCAAAATAAAATGGGTACCTAAGACTTAACCTTTCTTGCAGGAAAGGAGGGACCTATACAGAAGAGGAGGTCTAGCAGGAGAAACATGGTACATAGATAGTGGATGCTCAACTCACATTGTTGGGATATGAATATCCTTAGTTTAGTTTTGATAAACCAAATCAAACATGTAATAGGATAAGTTGTATTGTATAGACAACTTTATTATACATCTTGTAATAGATAGGACTCTGGTTAGAAGAGAAGACTTGTCAAATGCTCAAGAAGAGAAGAGAAGACCAAGACCAGAAGTCATCTTACATCAGCTGAGTAGAAGTCGTCTTACATCAGCTGAGTAGAAGTCATCTTACAACCAGCTGAGTAAAGACAGCAGAGTAAAGACAGTAGCTGAGAAGAAACAGCACCTGTGTAAAGCCAGCTGAGTAAAAACAGCAGAGTGAAGTCTTCTTACCAGCAGAGTGAAGTCTTCTTACCAGCAGAGTAGAAGTCTTCTTACTCAATTAAAGGAAGGCCAATCAGAGTTGAAGTCAAGGATTGACAAGATACGCACAAGAAAGGAAAGTCAAAGATATGATTGAAATTACATGACAATGGTAATATTCAATCATATCAAATCAAGAGATTGGCAATTCCCGAATTAGTGGAGATTTGAATTGCTATCATCCAACGGTAACATTCAAACATCAATACTATATAAATGAGTCCATACATCATTGGGAACGAGAAGAGGTGTGAGATGCAAAGGTCGAGCAAAGGTCATAAACTCCAGAAATAAGAAGAGCTCAAGAAGATCATTCATGAAGATTCAACACGCATCACCTCATCCCCAGTGAGTGAACTCATACCATCTAAGCCAGTGCAACCACTCATATATATCCATAGCTTAGAGAGAATTTCCCAATCCTAGCATGAGGCTAAAACAAATTGTAAGGGAAATTCTCACCTAGTTCATATACACAAAACCCACCTTCTACCATAAAACCTTAGAAGTCAAGTTGAGTGTTTATCACTGTAAAGAGTCCAAGTGCTCTATAAATCACTTGTGGAGTTCAAGTGCAAGTGCTTACAATCACTTTTGGGGAAGTGCAAGTGCTTACAATCACTTGTGGAGACCGTAGCTGTTAGGACGGCTCAGATCTCAAAGTCCTACCCTTGGGACTATAAAGGTGAAGGCCCTTGTAATTTTGGGTAAATTAAAGGGATTAAACATCACGTGTGGACGTGAGAGTGGACGTAGGAACGTATATCCGAACCACTATAAATCAATGTGTTATTTACATTTCTGCACTTTACATTTCAAGTCTTTTCATACATATTTGTGCATAAACTGTTTTACACACTGTATTTATTAAATAGACGAGTATAATATTTATGGGCACACTACAATTCCGCACTTAACTCCGATAAGTAATTAATCAGTCGACTAACTAGTCCTAGGCCCCTAGTGAAATCAGCGGACTAGTTACTTCGAAGAGTTAGTTTATTTTCCACACAATCAGCAGACATCAAGTCAGCTGATCTTAAACTCGTCTCAGGGACCAACACACATGACAGGAACCAAAGCCCTGCTGACCAACTACATAGAGAAGAAAGGTCCAAAAGTCTTCTTTGGTGGTAACGCGCATGGTAACACAAAAGGATATGACACCCTTAAAAATGGTGACATTGAGGTACATGATGTATCATATGTAGAAGGTCTTAAGTTTAATTTATTATCTGTTTCTCATTTTTGTGTCACTGGTTACTCAGTAAAATTCTCTAAAGATGAGTGTCTCATAAGTGATAAAAGAACAAAATAAAACCTTCTAACAGGATCTAGAAAGGGAAGTATGTATCTTGCAAATTGGAACAGCTGTCCTAAGGATACATGTCTGCTTGTGAAGAGCCCTAAAGATGTCAGCTGGCTATGGCGCAAACGTCTTAGTCATCTGAACTTTAAGACTATGAACAAGCTAGCAAGGGAATCCTTAGTTGATGGTCTGCCTAATGAACTCTACTGTATAGATCAGGTATGAGATGCGTGTCAACAAGGAAAGCAAACAAAGATCTCCTTCAAGACCAAGAAGACAGCATCAACCAGCAGAGTTCTTGAATTGCTTCACATGGATCTCTTTGGACCAATCACTCCAACCACTCTAACACGGAGAAAGTACACTCTTATTGTTGTAGATGACTATTCCAAGTTTACTTGGGTTATCTTCTTATACAAGAAGAGTGAAACACAGCAGAAGCTCCCTGAACTATTGAAGAGGATCCAAGTAGAGAAAGGAGAACCAATTGTGAAAATTAGAAGTGACAAAGGCACTGAATTTATCAACTTTTATATTATTGCCTATTGTACTTCTAATGGCATTCAGCATGAGACAAGTGCAGCAAGAACACCACAGCAGAATGGTGTAGCTGAAAGAAGGGTCAGAACACTCAAAGAAGCTGCAAGAACTCTCCTTGCTGAATTCTCCACTCCTAAGAAGCTATGGGCAGAAGCCATCAACACAGCTTGTCACACTCAAAATAGGTCAGGTATTCACAAAACTCATGAGAAAACCCCATATGAACTGTGGAAAGGAAGAAAACCTAGAGTATCTTACTTTCATATATTTGGTTGTAAGTGTTTCATTCACAACAATGGGAAGAGTAAGTTGAATGCTTTTGATGCCAAAGCAGATGAGGGGATATTCTTAGGATACTCCTCTACTAGCAAAGCATTTAGAGTACTCAACAAACGAACCCTTCTTGTGGAAGAAACACCTCATGTTGTTTTTGATGAGTCTTGTGAAAAGAGTGTAGTAGAAATAAACTCAGCTGCAGATCAGATGAGACATCTAGTGATCAAGTCCAAACCAGATGAGTTCATTGAAGTCAATGAACCTTTCCCTGAAGAACCAGAGGAGGATAAGCCTCATAGACCTGTCACTAGATCTCAAACTCAAGCAGGACAAGCTGACCAGAATCAAGATGCAACAATCCCAAATGCCAGGGGGAATGATCTCTTTGACACACAAGATACAGATGATGATCGACCTAATCAAGTCAATCCTCCTGATGGCACTAGATCAGATGAGAATCCAAACTCATCCAATGCAGATACTCCTGTGAGGCATACATGGAAGAACAATCATCCATCAAACCTCATCTTAGGAGGAGCAGACTCATGTGTCAAGACAAGAAGACAACTGAATCAGAACTCACAATCATCTATGTTCTGCTGGTGTGCCTTCCTATCCAACATTGAACCAGCTGTCATAGAAGAAGCAATGACAGATAGCAATTGGATCACTGCTATGCAAGAAGAACTAAACCAATTCGAAAGAAATGAAGTCTGGGAATTGGTGGATCGTCCTGAAAACCACAATGTAGTAGGAACAAAGTGGGTATTCAAGAACAAAAAGGACGAAAATGATGTGATAACTAGAAATAAAGCAAGGCTAGTTGCAAAAGGATATTCACAATCTGAAGGGATTGACTATGATGAAACCTTTGCTCCAGTAGCCAGACTAGAAGCCATTCGACTGTTTCTAGCTTATGCATCATATATGGGTTTCAAAGTGTACCAAATGGATGTCAAGAGTGCTTTTCTAAATGGTATTCTGGTAGAAGAAGTATATGTAGAGCAGCCTCCAGGATTTGAAATAGGTGATCAAGTATATCGACTGAAGAAGGCTCTCTATGGTCTAAAACAAGCCCCTAGAGCTTGGTATGACACATTGTCACAATTCCTACTTGACAATGGATATACAAAAGGCAAAGTTGATAGAACTCTTTTCAGAATACAGGAAGGAGAAGATATTCTAATGGTGCAAATATATGTAGATGATATTATGTTTGGATCACCCAATCAAGAGATGTGCAAAAAGTTCTCTGAACTTATGCAAGGAAAATTTGAAATGAGCATGATGGGTGAGATGAATTACTTTCTAGGACTTCAAGTCAAGCAGAGTCCAGAAGGGATCTTCATCAACCAGTCCAAGTATACCAAGAGCCTATTAGAAAGATTCAAAGCTCTACAAAGCAAGACTGCAAGAATCCCAATGATGACATCATTCAAAATGGAACCAGATGAGTCTGGAAAGGCAGTTGATCAAGCTGAATATAGAGCACTGATTGGATCTCTACTATACCTTACAGCTAGCAGACCAGACATAACATTTGCTGTAGGAGTATGTTCTAGGTTTCAGGCAAACCCAAAGCAAAGTCATCTAGAAGCAGCAAGGAAGATTCTCAAGTACCTAAAAGGAACAGTCAATCTAGGACTATGGTACCCTGCTGATGACAATCTAGAATTGAGTGGTTATTCTGACTCAGACTATGGAGGATGTAGAATTGATAGGAAATCCACATCTGGAACCTGTCAATTCCTAGGCAACAAGCTGATATCATGGTTCTCTAAGAAGCAAACTTCAGTTGCAACCTCCACCACTGAAGCAGAATATATGGCAGCAGGTAGTTGTTGTAGTCAGCTGCTCATTGTAGTCAACTCAAAGATTACAATGAAGAGGCAAGAGAAGTCCCTATCTATTGTGATAGCAGCAGTGCCATTGCCATCACTCAAAATCCAGTCCTCCACACAAGGTGCAAGCATGTCGACATTCGACACCACTTCATAAGAGACCACCTTGAAAAGAAGGACATCAAGATGGAGAAAATTCACACATATATCCAAAGAGCAGACATCTTGACTAAGCTCCTAGCTGAAGAAAGATTCAAGACCCTATGCTACAGCTTAGGACTCCTGGATCCAAGCACATGAAGAGCAAAGATCAGCTGAAGACCTCAGCTGATACACTTGCAGCAGACTAGGAGGATCAGATGAGGTGAATAGACACCCTCATCTTCAGGTAAGTTCTTTCCCAATGAAGACAAATAAAGCTGAGGGAAAACAAAGAGTTATCTAATCAAGGGGGAATCAATGATACCTTAAGAATCCTTGATGAAATACTCTAAAATCTGCACTGCATATTACATATATATATATATATATATATCCAGCAGACTTGAACAAAGTTATTTGACATTTTTACTCTAAGCAATGTATAATTATGTATATTAATAAACTATTCTTCATAAAATACTTTATTCATATACATATATACAGTATACTATTGAGTTATACTTGGTTGGATTAATACACCATCCTCACCGACTCAACAGTATGCATGCAATGTACGGATTTCAAATAACTCTTGCTCAAAATTTATAATTTCTGCATTCCATAAGATAAAGTCTGAATATCTTTAAATGTGAACCCTTGGATCAAGAATCTCATTGTTGATCTTAAGAAGTAACTTTTCAGAAATTCAGACCTATCAACTCTATGGTTTTGTCATCTTCCACTCCACTACCTCATTTCTACCCCTATAAAAGGAGGAAGTTATGAGAACACCTAAGAACACAAATCACTAACTATTATTTTTGTTTCAGGTATGGAGACAATCGAAACAAGAGATGGAATGGAGATCATCCTTCAACCAAGGTCATGGGTGAAGGAGATGAAGATTTGTCCAGAAGATGAAGATGATGCAGATCGGCACACTTGGCTTACTCAACATGAGTATGCCCATGAAAACTAGAGGAAGGAGAGAAGTTCTTGTTGAAAACTAGAGGAAGGAGAGATGCAAAGGACAAAGTAGCAAGCAAGCAGAGCTTCTTCTCCAGGGGGAAGTTCTACATGGAGAGCTTGTTATCAAAGGCTACTGTGTCTAAACAAAACATGAAGAACAAGTCCATGGCTCTCTTTTCACACTCCATTGAAGCCTCTTCCAATCTTTCTTCACTTTCAAGAGAAGCGAATAGATTCAACAAGAACACTTTAGATGCTACAACCCATCTGATGATGAGGAACATCAGATGGTAAGGGCAATCTGAACTTGTGGGATATCATCCAGGCTGATCAACATATTGATTTGATGGTCCTACATAGTTCAAAGATAGAGGTGGAAGATCCATCAAACCAGGTTGGATCACCACTCACAATAAAGCTGGAAAATCCATCATCCGGGTTGGATCATCACAGCAGCACTGAAGGATCCATCAAACCAGGTTGGACCTTCAAAGCACAGAAGATTTACTCAGCAAATCTCAATCCTCTACTCAGCTGATCAGAAGACCAACTCAGCTGACCAGAAGACTTTCAAGGAAAATCAGCAGACTTTTTGAAGAAATCAGAAGACCTCACTCTGCTGATCAGATCACTTGATTTTAGAGTTTAATGACTATCTTTGATCATGTAATTCATTCTAGATTTATTCCTGAATGTAATTAAACAAATTGGCCTATATAAGGAATGTAATTCACTTATAAAAAACGGCCTTGATGATCAATTCTTGCCACAAAATTAGTCACAACGGCTATTTTTGGTAATGATGTCATTAATACTCAATTACCATATTGCCAGCAAATCAACAATTGCCACATGGCAAATTCAGCCGGCAAATTTAAAGAAAGGCCCGAAATCATAGAAGGAAATCTTGGGCTCTACTCCACAATTAAACCCAAATCTGACCGTTAGATCAAGAATTGTTGGAGTATATATACACACCCTTAAACCTCTCCCAAACCCTTTCGCTCACATTACTCAATTGCTCTCAATACTCTCTCGTTCTGCAAATTTCTTTCAAGCTCTCAAAACCTAACACTGAAACTCTCCTATGGCAATCATTGAAATTTACGACGAGAAGACCAAGAGCACTGGCACCCTAGATACAACCAAGTGGTCTAGGGAAGGGAAGGTTTTCACTGAGAATGCTCTGTTCTTCAAGGGCAAACATACAGATGAGAATAAGGAGATCCTTCTTCGCTGCATCAACCTCAACCTGCGAGATTTTCTGGAAGCAGCACCCACCAATGTTTATGAACAAGATGTGCTGGCTTTCTATGCAAACGCTGTGATGAAGGGATCTTATGTCGAAAGTGTCATGGGTGGACACAAGGTCAAGGTAACAAGGGAAATTCTTTAGGAATTGTTTGGCTTGTCAAGGGGGAACATAAATATCTCCAACTACATCATGGGTAGAGAAAAGGAGTATATGGAGATGTTTACTGATGGAAGAATAAAGGCTATTGATGCCACTGGACTCAAGAAATCCCAACTTGAACCTAAGTTTCAAACCTTGATGGACATTGCAGGCAAGATGCTGCTTGGTAACACATTCAGTCATGATGCTGTTACTACTCTAAAGGTTAGAGTTATGGCTGCAATCCGGGATCAGATTGATGGAGACTGGCAAGGACTATTCTTAGATAGAATTGCTCTTGAGGCAAAGAAGGTCACTTTGGACTTACAGTCAAGAGAATGGAAGGTAACAGCTACAGTCAGCTTTGTCAACAAGCTGAGTATCATCCATCCAGATATTCTCCCAAAGAAGTACAAGATGGGACCTCATAAGACCTTCCACATCTCCAAGTATTATTTGAGGAAGGAAGCTCTTGCTGAGGCAGCAAGGTTGAAAGAAGAGAGGAGGAAACTGTTAGCTGAAGCATCTTCCAAAGATGTTGTTGAAGAGGCAGAAGAGTCTGCTCATGACTCTGCTGCTGAAGAAGAAGAGGAGCCATCCAAAGAAGAGGCTCAAAAGAAGATTGTTGAGGATGATGATGACAATCAGACCCTAGCACAAAGAAGATATCTGATTAGATCAGGGCTCATCTCCCCATCTGATTCAGATGCCACTCCCACTGCCTCTCCTTTGGAAAAGGCAGGTACTTCTAATCCCTCTCTCACTTTCACACCTTCTAAAATATCAAAGGGTCAGAAGAGAAAGAAGAACACTTCTTCTTTCACAAAGAAAGCCAAGAAATCCAGGCTACCTACTCCAATGAGCATAGCCCCTATATCATCCTTCAACCCTTCTTATGAGTCCAACCCATCTGAACCTTCAAACACTGATACCCAAATCCCTGCTGATACTCACACAGCAGAGGAACAAACTCAGCCTGAACTAACCCTTGAAACCCAACTGCCTAACCCTGCTGATGCTCAACCAGTAGACAACCAAACACAGATAACCTCCTCACCCCCTACTGATGATCAAACTCAGATCACATCCACAACCCCTGCTGACATTCAAACAGCAGATGTCCAAGATCATCAAACTCAACCATCTACTGATCTTCAAGTAGAAACTGAACCAGACCAGCAGACCCAAAACCTTGCTGATGAACAACAAACTGAAGATCAACTCCCTACCCAACAAGAAAATATCACTTCCCACACCCCTGTTGATACTCACACAGCAGAGGAAAATGCCCCAGCTACCCAATCCCCTATCCTCTCTGCCCCATCTGCTCCAGAAGACATGGCACCAGCAGAGCTGAATCAAGCTGGCCCCTCTCAACCTTAGTTCAGAATGGTGCACTATCCTATGTGCACAAGGGAGAAGATAATGAGGATGAAGATAGCCAACCTGCTCAAGGCTACTACTCCTGGTGTTGATGAGCAATCAATCCAATTTGAACAAGTACTTAGGATATGTACTTGGATTGAACTCAGAAGAGATGATGTGGATGACCTTCTTGAAGTCATGGAAGGAATGGGAGGAAAACAAATTTCCTCGACTGGGAGATGGAGCAAAAGGAAGTTGCTCAAGTTCGATCTTTTGCTCAGCTGCTATCAGATGAGGAACTGACTGCAGTTTCCAACCGGATTCTAGGAATCCCCACTGTTGATGTCTCTATCCCAGAAGGCTCAACAGATCAGCACACAGCTGAACGAGCAAAGATGAAGGAATCAGCTGCACCAGCCTTGGTGGAAGACTTAGCTGCTCCTGCAGAAGACTCAGCTGCATCAGCTGACAAAGAAGAGATTGAAAGAGAAGTAGTCAGAGTACCAGCTCACTTCAAACCTTCTGGCAATCTGACTCACTTCATTGACAATCCAGAGGATGCAGGCAGACAAATCATGACCCATCTGACTAAGGCCACTACCTGCTTCCTCAATGAGGAGTACCTATCAGCTGAAGAAAAAGGCAAAGCAATAATTGTACATCCAAAGCCTCAAGGTACTACTTCAACTCCTACCCCATCTGTTGATCTTACATCAAACATCTGCTCCCAGGTCAAAGCTGCAATAGACTTGCACTTTGAGAAAGGTTTAGGCTTGCAGCTTGGAAGGTGTGTTGAGAAAGCTGCTAGGGAACAGAAGACTCGTCTTCATGACCAGATTCTTGACATTGAAGACAAGTTTGGTGAAGCACTTCATCAACAGATAGGAGAATACTTGAGTACCTATCAGAAATTGTCAGGTGACACCTCCAAAATGTTTGCTGATCTTTACACTGATGAGATGCACCGCATGGAGACCACCTACAAGACAAGAATTGAAGAAGCTGAAGCAAGAGCCTCTGAAGGTCAAGCCCTTTTTAAGGCAGCTGCAGAGGAGAATGAGAAACTACAGACTCAGCTGAAGGAGACAGCAGCCAAGTTGGAAGCACTTACAGAAAAGCTCGAAGCTGCCTCCTCCACCAATTCTCTTGCTCATGTCATGGAACACAGTATATCCCACATTACTGCTGTCAACAAGGTCAATGCCATGGCACTGAAACAAACTCTGAAAGTGGAAATCATGAATGCCATGAAGCCTTTTGCGGCTGCACTTGCTGAAGCCAAGAAGGGGGAATATATGTTGATAAGAGCTCTTGAAAAATCAGCTGCACAACAAGCTGTAATGGTAGTATCTCAAGATGAGCTGAATGAAACTTTGGGTGGTTTAAAGAGCAAAATCAAGAACAGGCAAGAAAAAGGCAAAGGCAAAGAAATTGCTCAAGAAGGCACCCAAGCACCCACTCAAGCTTCTGCCAAGACTCTTCAGATCACTGCCCCTGAAGAACAAGTTCCTGAAAAGAGAATGACAAGGAAAAGGAAGGCAGATGAGCAAGCTCAGTCAGCTCAGACCAGCAAGAAATCAGCTCCAGCAGAGCCTACTGAGAAAGAGGCTCTAGAGTTGAAGAAAAAGAAGTTGCTTGAAGCTCAAGAGCTTAAGCAAAAGAAGCTGAATGATGCGAAGGCAGTCAAAGCCAAATTTGAAAGGAGAATTGCCAAACTCAGGAAAGCAATCAAGGACAAAGCAAAAGAAGACAGTGTCCTGGTGTTTGATAGCAATTATGTGGATTATTTAGCCCTTCAAGACGAGCTACCAAGATGGTATCCCCTGAAGAAGAAGTGTCAAATTCAACACCACATAGTAAGGAAATTTGGCCCTCTCCCAACTTATGAAGATGAATTCTTCCAGTTCAATCACTTCATGAACATTGAAGATCCAGTGTTCTGGGAAGAAATTGTCAAGATAGCCAAAGGACTTGACAACTGCAGAATTCTAACTCCTGAAGAACCCAAATGGGATGCACCCCTTCTGAATTCAGGAAGAGCCAACATGATTGAAATCAAAAAGATTCTGTACAAGATCTATGAAGAGGAGAATGTTACAGATGTTCAGCACATGGAAGAAGTTCGAGCTCGTCTGTACCTTGCCTACCGCATTTGAAGATCAGAAGACCTAATGAAGACCACTTTAGAAGTACAAAGAAACTATTGCTTGTAATCTGTAAAAGCTTTATATATATTCAAGTTCTAGTTCTTTTTGCTTACAAGACAAATTCTCATTGTCTTCATCAGATACTTCAGTCTTAGCATGTTATAAACTCTTATATTATTTCATTAAGAGCATTTATCAAGTATAGTTTTGGCTTCATCAAAAAGGGGGAAATTGTTGGGATATAAATTCACCCTAAGCCACACTTGATGTTAGAATAGTTTTGATGGCCAAAACACTTAGAGTTTATAAATGTAATAGGATCAGCTAACTTGTATAGAACAGCTTAGACTAGTCTTGTGTGATCAACTGTATTGATATCAGCTGATCAGCACAGTCCTGGCTTACATGCCTATCCTCAAGATGAGAAGAGTAGAAGACATGAAGACTAGAAGATCCTTGAAGACCAGACAAGTTAAGGTGCTTGTATACCTACTTATCTGATGGAGTCCAGATTGAAGATGGCCTAAAGCAGTACAAAGAATTACCAGATCAGAAGAGTGTTACTCTGCTGATATCAGAAGAAAGAAGACCTAAGGCCAGAAGAGTAGTCAGAAGACTAGTAGTACAGATCAGAAGACTATGTGATCTTCCAGGACTCGGCTGATTCCAAAGTCATCTTGCAATTCAAACGAAGACCTAACTTATTTAGAAGATTGACATGATCCCAGGATTGAAGCAATCAAGCGGCTGGAATCATGGAATCAAGCCATTATGGAAGATTGCTCAAACGGCTAGTCAACTCCAACGGTTAGTTGCAACCAATCTCCATTATAAATACAAGAGGATGAGAAATCACGAAGACACAAGTCACAAGAGAGAATTCAACAAGCCAAGCAAGCAATCAAAGCTAAAGCCATACTGTTCTAAGAATTCTCAAAAGAGCCAGAAACCATTAGATTATCTATAGCTCTTAAGTGATTTCTATCCAACCCCTAAGAACCTGAAACCTGTTCATATTGCATAATCATTGTTTTAGGCATAGTGGTTAAGCGATTTATAAGCTTGAACCATTAGTTGGATATCCTTCAAAAACCCCAAACCCTCACCGAAAGGTTAAAGTTTTTGAACCCCTTAAAGTGCAAGTGCTTCCAATCACTTGTGGAGACCGTAGCTGTTAGGACGGCTCAGATCTCAAAGTCCTAACCTTGGGACTATAAAGGTCAAGACCCTTGTAATTTGTGGTAAATTAAAGGGATTAAACATCACGTGTGGACGTGAGAGTGGACGTAGGAACGTATATCCGAACCACTATAAATCTGGTGTCATTTACCTTCTGCACTTTACATTTCTGCCTTTACATATATTTTTATATAGTGCATACTGTATTTTCAACTGTCTTCAAAACAAGGCCATAACTTTCAAACCAGCATCAGCTGAGTACTTTCATAAAACAACAGGATAACACTTAAAGAACGAGTCTAAACAAGGCCTACCATAATTCCGCACATAACCTCTTCAATCAGATCACTATAGTCATCTGGACCAGCAGACTAGTAGTCCAGTTGACATAGCAATCAGAAGAGGTTCCCAACTCTATTGAAAAAGTTTTAAAGTCTATTCACCCCTCCCCTCTAGACTTTAATCCCATTCACTACTCGTTCAGGGACCAACAGTGGAGTTGACTCTTCAGACTGGAATTCTGATGGAAGGGTCAGGCTGGTTGGGAATTCATTGAAGGCTTGCAGCTCCTTTCTCTTTCTTTCAGATGCCCTAGTCACCTTCCCCCTAACTTCAACAATCTTCTCTTTGGGGTCAAGGCCTGCAAACTCACCACCAGGTCTCTGAAGCTTTCTTGCCTGACTTTCCATTGCTGACATCATGGATTCTTTGACAGCAATCTGGATTTGCTCTTCCTCAGTCAAATTTTCAATATTCATTGGGCCTTTGCCTTTCCCAATGTCTTCTTCTCCTCCTCAATTTCAGGGACCTTCTCCTTTCCTTTGGATTCACCAATCACCAAGGTTCCCTTTGCTCTAGCTCTCTCTCTTTCCCCCTTTTTAGCATTATCAAAACATTGGGGCTTCAACTCACTCATAGAGACAGAGAGATGTGAGTGAGCTTGAGTGAGGGACTTCAACTCCTGCAGCAAATAAACATTCTCATCATGAATGTTTTGCATCTTGTCATCAGCCATGCTCAAGAATGTGTGGACATGCTTCATTTTCTGAGCAACAATGGTATCCAGTGTGGCTTTCAGTGATTGATCAAGTTTGGCTTGCAGTTGATCAGTGAGGTTGGCCACAACTTGATCAGACACTTTGGCCATTAGTTCAACAGTGAACTTCTCTGCAGCTTCTTTCACCATAGCAGCTTTCAACTCCTCAGCTTTCTTTCTCTGAGCTGCTGTTCTTTGCCTCAATGCATCTTTGATTGTCCTTCTTAAGGCTCTCACTTTATGCTTGTAAAGATCTTTGAGGCCTTGCTGCTCTTTCTTCACTGATTTTGTGAACTTGACCATCTCATCCTTGGCCCTTGTCACTTCTGTTGAAACTGTTTGTAGTCCAGTTTCAACTCCACAAATTCTTGCATCCAAGGTTGGCAAGATCACTTCTTCTGAGCCAGTAAGCCTCATCTCCACAGAGGCAAGAGTTTTGCCTTGGCCATCAAGAGTATCCACTGTTTCAGCATGTGCTTTCCCAACTTCCCTGACTAATGTTCCCAACTTCTCTGACTGTTGCTCAATAGATGTTGCAGTCTTTGAGGCAATTTGCAAGCTAGCCTCAGTTGCATTAGCTTGCTCAAAGTACATTTTGTTCAATGTGGACACATTTGCTGAGACTGCTTCAAGGTCAATATCAGCATCAACTGGAATATCTGTGAGGGAAGCATCTGTAAAGATTTGTTCAATAGTAACAACAACAGAATCTGCAAAACTCAAGGTGTTAGAAAAATCTCCCTCAACACCCTCATTTTTTCTTTCTCCCATAAGGTCTGATACATCAGCACCTTCTCTCTCATTTTCAACTTTATTCTTTTCTTCTTCATTCACACAAGATGGACTCACATTCATTGGAGAATCAGGCCTCCTTTCACCAAGGGATTCATCAAGTTCAGATTTGACTTGAAGAATAGTCTGACTCTCATATTGGGCTGCACCCAATATTTCTACTTCTTCTCCCTCTATTTGTGATGCACTCAAGCTACCAGTGATCACACAATCCTCATCATCTCCCTCTGATTTTTCAATTCTATCATCCTTTTCAACTCCTTCCATTCCTAAACCTGACACCTCCATATCCTCAACAGGATCCACAGAGGGCAGTTGTTGGGAGATCACAGCGCTTGGGCATCCCAAGGCCACTGAGTCATCCTGAATGACTAAAGGCTGGTCAATGTCCAACTGTCCTGACATTGATGAGGCTTTAGCCAAACCAGCTTCTCCCATGGAAGTCTCAACATTGTCAAGCTGTGCCTCAGGTTCAGAAGAACCATCCTTGGCCAATGCATCTTGGACTGAGTCACCATCCTTGGTCAACTCCTCTGAATGATCAGAGTCCTTAACAAAATGATAGGTCAAGTAATGTACCTGAGCAGAATTGAAGCCAGGAGGGTTGGGATTGGTGTTGTCATCATCATCATCATTGTCATCTGAGGTGCTATCAAGATGCTTGATACCTTGTGCAATTCTCTCTCTTTCTGCAATCACCTTCTCATGAACAATAGCACAAAACAAGGCCTCAGTGGTCAACACACTGGACTTCTTCACATTTGCAAAATGTAAAAGCCTGTTTTCTTCAACCTGCCACCAGCTAGCTCCTTTATCCTGAATAGCCTGAGCTATTTCCACCATAGTTCTATCCTTGATCTCAACAAGTGCTCTGAGATCATAGAACTGTTGTTGTAGCCTAGGATAATCCTTCAATCCTGGATACAATTCATCCACATTAGCCTTGGCAATCTGCCTCAGCATCCCCTCATAGGTGTACTCTTCTTCACTTCCATCTCCATCAGAAGAGTTGGTTTGGGATTCAGGGGGGTTGGATTGAGATTCAGGTAGGTTAGGCTGGGGCTCAGATAGGTTGGGTTCAGAAGGATTGGGTTCAAAAGGGTTGGATTCAAATGATCTTAAGACAATTTGTGATTCAGGTGCTTTTGAGAGCAAAGTTCCTGAAAAGGTTATTGGAATGGCTGGAATGGGTGGATAAACAACTTGATCACCTTCTTGAAGAACAGTTTCAAGAAGTTTGGTGTAGGAAAGAAGTCTTGGATCAAGTGGGGAGAATGGCCTATCTTCAAGATTAACTAAATCAGCCAGCACATCAATACCTGACCTGTCAGGGGCACCTTCAGGAGAGTAAACTTTCTTTGCAACAATTGGGGCATCTTCAGGAGTCTTGCACTCCTCTTCTTCATGCCTTGATGGAGATATTCTTTGAGATTGAATATCAGGAGAGTTGGCTTCAGGGCTGTTGGGCTTTGATTTGGACTTGGAGTTAGACCTACTTGCCTGTCTAATCTCCTTGAGAAATTCCTTCTTTTTCTTCTCCTCTTCCATCAACTTCTGCTTCTCAGAAGTTTTAATTATTCTTCTTCTTCTTTCTGACCTTGTTGGCTTATCAAGGTCCCTAAACTCTGTTACAGTCTCAGGTTGCAAGGGGACAACCTCTCTGAATTCTTCACCCTCTTCAGGGGGGTTGACTCCTTCTTCAGCAACATTCTCAATCTCTTCAGAAGTGGCATCTCCACTTCTAGATTGGCTTTCTGGGGAAGATTCACTCAGAATCTTCTTCACCTTCTTCATCTTTGGCTGAGCTTTCACAGGTTGAGCTTTCCTCTTTCTTGGAGAGGCTCTGGTTGCTGGTACAACAGCCACTGCTTTCTTGGAGGCTGCATCTTGCTTCCTCTTTTCTGTCTTGGAGGACAACTTTCGAAACATCACCTTTTGGGCTGGAAAAGGCTTTGGCTTTGCTTGAAGGTGGGTATAGTGAGCAAATCTTTCTAAGAGCAAACTAGCTCTTGTGCAGAACTAAAGTCTCCCATCAACCACCACCTTGTGGTGCTTCACCTCCTTGAATTTAAACTTCCATTCATCATCTTATCCAGAATGAAGCTTTTCCAATCAAACTTGACTCTCTTCTCAGCAGAGTCAATCACAGCAGCCATCACCCTTAATTTTAGCATACTGATTTGTTCAACACTCCTAGAGTGGCTCAACAAGCTCTTCACAACACAATCAAACAAGTGTCTATAAACTGGTTTTAAAGTGTTCTTGTTTTGAGCACTTACTAGCTTCTTGGGTACTATCATCCATGGATAGTAGAATTCCCGATCCTCTCCTTCTTTGTAAACTTCTGGATTTTGACCTTTAGATGGTAGCCCAAAACTGGCATACATCACCCTTTCTTCATCTTCATCTTCCTCAGCATAAGTCAGCTTGGTGCATACATCACCCTTTTTGCCCTTCCATATGAGATGAGCAAAGAATTGTGCCATGAAAGGATTCAGGCAGGAATCAGGCTTGGTGCCTAAGAACTTTTCAAGGCCTGCCTCCCTAAGCCATTGGAGGACTGGTTCAACCTCTTTGTCTGGACTGTCAAAAGCTACCAGCTTCTCATACCACAAGGAGTTTGTGTTACTGAGATAGGCAAAATCAATGTCCAGAGATGGATCATTGAAGTCTACAAGTTCTTCTCTCTTGATTTTGGGAGCCATGGATAATTTGAGAATTGGGTAGGTTTTGGAAAAGAGTTTTGGAGAAATTTGCAGGTTGATAGGTTTTCAAAAACTTGAGAATTGGAAAGTATGAGTGCGTAGGGAAGGAGATAAAAACTGAAGAGTTTATATATGAGGCAAAGTTATTAACCGTTGGTTAATAATTTGTAAAGGTGGATAAAGTTAAAAACCAATTGAATATTGAGGGGTAGTGGGTTTGGGGCGGTTTGATGAAGGTTACATGCTAATCAATGGTGTTGATGATGGCACAGTAATTAATGCAATCTTAAAGGAGATTTTGCATTAAATGTTGATTTGCCATTTTGGGGGCAAAAATCTTAATAGCACACGCCATCCTAAAATGGCCTACTCTTAGACCAAGAAATCTTTTAAATGTCTAATCAATGCTAAAAATAGCAATAATTATCCTATTTACTCGGACAAACATCCTGAGATGTGTTTTGATTTCTGTGAAGGTCAAATTGCCTGATCAACATGTCTGAGTGAGTCCCAAAGTTGCTGAGTGGGTCCCACTAGGACAGATCCCCTGACCAACATTGCTGAATACCATAGGGACAACTTTGCTGAGTTCAACTCAATGAACTTCCCCCTTCAATTGAGTATCCTTCCTTCATTTCTCCATCTTTCCTGGATCAAGTAAGCTCAATTCAGCTGACAATTCCAAGAACCTTGCTTCAGCTAATGGCTTAGTCAAGATATCAGCTTTTTGCTTATCAGTGTGAATTTTGACAAGCTTGATATCTTTCTTCTCCATATGATCCCTTATGAAGTGATGCTTGATATCAACATGCTTGCATCTGGTGTGTAGCACTGGATTCTGTGAAATGGCAATTGCACTATTGTTGTCACAGAATATTGGAACTTCATTTGTGATGACTTTGTAATCTCTAAGTTGCTGCCTGAGCCAAAGTATCTAAGCACAACAACTTCCAACTGCTACATATTCTGCTTCAGTTGTTGATGTGGCTACTGTATTTTGCTTCTTGGAGAACCATGAGATAAGCTTGCTGCCCAAGAATTGACATGTTCCAGAGGTGGCCTTTCTGTCAATTCTACATCCTCCATAATCTGCATCTGAATATCCAGTGAGCTCAATGTTGTCATCAGCTGGATACCATAATCCAAGATTCTCAGATCCCTTGAGATATCTTAGCATTCTCTTGGCAGCATCAATATGGCTCTTCTTTGGGTTTGCTTGAAATCTTGCACAAACTCCGCGTGGAGTGCAAAAAAAAAAAAAAAAATGCTCTCTTCTCTCACACACAGTAATGTGTGCGATTTCACACACTAACTCCCGTAATCACTCTTCTCCCTCTCACCGCCGGCCTTTGCCGCCTCCGGCAGGCCTACGGCCGTTTTCCATCGTCGCCGGCATCCAGCAAATCATTCTTAACTCCGGCCACCACTGACCGGCACCCACCACACTCCAGCCGAAGCTGGTTTTTTCGCCGACTGCTGCCATTGCTGCATTCGCGCAAGGAAGCAGCTCCGCCCATGGAGCTCCTCGCCGCGTATAAGCACAGCCGTCGCCCGACTCATCCCTTGCTCCAATAACCTCTTCAATGGCGTCTCCCTCCTCAGCCAGCCTTCCGGCGTCAATGGCGCCTCCTGTCGCTACCTCTACTTCAATGGCGTCTTCAACCACAACCTCGGCTTCAATGGTGCCTCACGTCGAGTCCCAATCCGTCGACCTTGTCTTTAACCAGTCCGGCGTCAATGGTGCTCCAACGGCGTCAATGGGTTCTCACGAACCACGCCCTCCCCCACTTCCGTTCGACGCCGCGTCGCTATCATCCCTCATCCATGCCCAAATTGCCGCGTCTCTCAGAGAGGTCTTCTCCATGCCGGCACCACCTGTTCCGGCAGCCGGCGACATCGCACTGTTCTCCCATCATGCTGCCGGAGTTTTCGCCTTGTCGGAGACCTCTATGGCGGCGGCGGCGGCCACTCAGTTCCCTGGACAAGAGCTAGGGTTTCACCCCTCCAATGGGCTTGGTTATGGGCTAGGGTTTGCCCAATCTGTGCACCCCCAGTTTCAGTTAACACACCCCCAGTTTTCACACCCACAGTTTCACTCAATACACCCATCCTGGGTGCACCCACTGGTTTCCTTAGTACACCCAGAGTTGGTGCACCCTCATGTGCCATTACCTTTGTATGATTCGGCGAATGCTTCCGAGGGGCTGCGGATTGGCGGACACATTACCGGGAACGTTGAGCACCCACTCGTTTCCGGTCCACCGGGCGTTGACGTCTATTGTTCCATGCCAACGATCTCTCTAGTGGATACTCCACCCCTTGTTGCTGCATCGAGGCAGCTTGGCGATATATCGGCCAGAAATGACGACTCCCTTCGTTTTTCCGGCAAATCGGGTACGTCATATATCTCTGATTCTGAAATTGTCTCTTCTTCCATTGGATTTGCTCCTTCCTCCATTTCTCCGCAGGCTGTCGTGGATGATGCACCTGCACGCAAGAGAGATCCTAGGGATAAATCTCGAGGAAAGGCTCCTATGCTTGATCATGCTTCTGCCCCTGTGCAGATTGGCGCAACCAACGCCGGACGGGGTGGTCACTCTCATCCCTCCGGCATACAGGGTACGTCCACTTATCAAAGTGAATTTCCTACTTTCACCCCTACTTCTGGTACTGCTTCGTCTTCCATTCCCTCGCAGGTACGCACCCCCATGGGTGTCTCGTATGCCAAGGTCACAGCTAGCAAAAAATAGGGGCCCTCACGGCCTAGTGCCAGTTTGCCGGAATCTATGAGGCCAGTTTTAGATGGAGATGTCCTAGTAGTCAATATTGATAAGGACATATTTCAGAGGAGGGCTTCCCAATTTGTGAACACGGTAATTGGTATGATCATCATCCAGTCAGGGGAGAAACCTTATGAGCATGCACACCTGCTCGAGACACTTCGGTCCTTATGGCAGATTACAGACCTCAAGGTTGTCTCTTTGGGCAAGGGTTTTTTCAATATCAGCTTTCCCACTTCAGAGGATAAGGATCGGATATTCGAGACCCGGTCTTGGCAGTTAAGGCCAGGGGTCATTCATCTTATGACATAGTCTCCTCACTTTAACCCGAACACTTTCAGGTCTTCGCTGGCCCAGGTATGGGTTCGTCTTTCGGATCTCCCAATTGTGTTTTGGGACCCTTTGATCTTGGAGTCATTGGCATCTGTGTTAGGTACTCTAGTGCAGATTGATGAGCGTACCTTACAGGGCACGATGGGCCACTATGCCAGATTACTAGTCGAGGTGGATATGCTTACCGCCCCCCCAGACAACATTCCATTTCAGCTGGATGGTCACAGATATTTCGCTCAGGTCCATTTTGAGACTCTTCCTGAATTTTGCACCTCCTGTAAGATCGTGGGCCATTCTCTCGCTGTTTGTAGGAAATCTGCCAAGCGACGTGAAGGGAGGGCTTCTGCCCGTCGGGGACGGAGCAAGTCTAAGAGGGGCTCCAGGCCTACTGATGGGGCACACGTGGAGGACCCCAACTCAGCCCTAGTTCCTGCGGGGAACACTTTTGAGGCCCTTTCAGATGAAAACCCTGATTCCGAGCAGCATCAGGGTGACGAGTCAGATTCTGGTTCTTTTAGACTGAACAACTTTCAGATGGCGCCACCTCCTTTCGTCTCTTCCATCTTGGAGCACGCCCGTAGTAGATATGCTAGACCCATAGCATCGCCGCTTCGACGTCCTGTCAGAGGACGGAGTGCCCCGACTCATGACTCCCTTAGGGATACTGCCAAGGAACCTTTTACGGTAGAGGACACCAGCTTGACGGAGCAATCGAGTGTTTCGAGGCATACCAGACGCTGGTCTGGGGAGGATTCTTGCTATCAGCCACCGATGCACGGCTCGACGAGTGATCCATGATAATGTTGTCTTGGAACATTTGCGGGGTGCGGCATATTCGGACGAGGAATGCCCTTCATGAGCTTTGCCGCACTCATAACCCTGATTGGGTCGCCATCTACGAGCCTAAGGTTATGATTTCTAGCCTTCCCTCTCGTTATTTGCAGTCTTTGAATTTGGTTGTGTTTACTGTTAATGATAGAGTTGCATCGGCTCCCAATATTTGGATTCTCTGTAAGCCTACCCATGTTCCTACATCTAGAGTTTGTCATAGCTCAGACCAGATTGTTTTGATTGAGACTAGGGATGCCACTCGTTCTTGGTCTTTTGGTTTTACGCATGCTAGTAATTCTTATATTACTCGTCGTTTGATGTGGTCGGATGTTTTAGCTTTCTCTGCTACTAGTCTCTGTGTTTTGGGTGATTTTAATGTGGTGACAGGGATGCATGAGAAAAGTCCGGGTTCTGTGGCTACTCCTAGGGCCTCTCTTGATTTCAGGGAATTCATGGATGAGTCGGGTTTGATTGATTTGGATACCGCTGGGTCTCAGTTCACGTGGTCTATTCGCCGGGGTCCTAGGGGCTTTCAAGCTGCTAGGTTGGACAGAGTGTTAGCTAATCAGGATTTTTTGGATCTTTGGGCTGGCATGGAGGTTATTGCTCTTCCCAGACACAAGTCAGATCATCATCCCCTGCTCCTTACTGTCAGATCAGACTGGGTTCAGGTTCGTCATCCATTTCGGTTCCTTAGTATGTGGTGTCAGCATGATTCCTTCAGATCAGTTGTAGAGTCTTCATGGACCCAACCGTTGATGCACCAAAACCCCATTGTCTGTTTTATGTGGAAGCTGAAGAGGCTCAAGTCTGCATTGAAGATTTGGAACAAGACTGTGTTCAGGAATGTTTTCACTCAGATCGAGTCTGCCACTCGTCGCCTGGCTGATATTCAGCATCGTATTGAGTTGGAGGGTGATTCTGAGGCAGCCTTTGCAGAAGAGATTCAGGCTCAGGTTGATCTTGATGGGTTGTTGACGGCCAGGCAGGAATTCTACACTCAGAGGAACCGTTTGCAGTGGTTGACTGACGGAGATAGAAACACTAGATTCTTTCACATTTCTCAGCAGACTAGGACAGCCAGGGGGGTATCACGTCTTTGCTCATTGACGACATACTTACTTCGGACTTGGACACCATCAGTTCCCATGTGGTTACTTACTATTCTCAGTTGTTTGCGGATGATCGGGCGTCTCCTTTCGATGCTAGTATTCTGGATAACTTTATGGATACCGTGGTGACTGATGACCATAATGGTCTCCTTGTGAGTGCTCCTTTAGCGGAAGAGGTTCGAAGGGCTGTCTTTGATATGGATGCTTCGAGCGCTCTGGGTCCAGATGGCTTTGGGGGCTGCTTTTACCAGGGATGTTGGGACATTGTGGGCCAGGAGGTGGTCGATGCTGTCAAACACTACTTCATTTTCAGACTTTTACCTCCTGGGCTGAACTCCTGTTTCATGACGCTTGTTCCCAAGACGGAAGGGGCCCTTTTGTCTTCGAGATTGGGCACTTTTGTTAGTAGTTGTCTCTCTGCCTATCAGTTTGGTTTCGTCCCGGGCAAGCGGATTCACACCTGCATCACTCTTGCATCTGACGCCATTAATACCCTGGTCTACCCGAGAGTTCACAGGTATATGGCCTTGAAGATTGATATGATCAAAGCGTTTGACACCATCTCTTGGCGATTTCTGGAGGCCGTCATGGCTAGGATGGGCTTCTGTACTACTTTCATATCTATGGTGTGAGGAGTCCTGGATTCGGCTAGGATTTCACTTCTCATCAATGGGGAGCCGAAGGGGTACTTTTCTTGCTCCAGGGGTGTTCGTCAGGGAGATCCTCTATCACCATTGCTTTTTTGTATTGCGGAGGAGGCGCTCGGGAGATGGATTGATTGGGAGATCGATAGAGGTCGTCTTCGTCCCATCCGTTTTATTCCTCGTTACCTCTTCTATGCGGACGACATCATGATATTTTTTAGGGCCACTAAGTCTAATATCAGGAACCTGCATGCTGTTTTACAGGGGTATGGTCATCTTTCAGGTCAGATCTATAGTCCTCCGAAGTCTAGGGCTTTCTTTGGGCGTGATGTTCCTCAAAGACTTCGTCGTCGGATGCACAGGGTCACAGGCATCGTAGAAGGTTCCCTTCCTTTCACCTACCTAGGAGTTCCGATCTTTCGAGGTTGCCCCAGGAAGGCTCATTTACAGCCTGTGGCAGACGATGTTATTGCTAAGTTTTGTCGTTGGAAGGGTAGCTCCCTTTCCTTGGCAGGGAGACGATGCTTGATTAACTCGGTTATCACAAGTTCTTTGGTCCACTCTATGATGGTTTACAAATGGCCCAGTTCGCTACTTCACCAAGTGGAATCTGCTATGCGCAACTTTCTTTGGAAGGGTGACATCAATCGTAAGAGTGGTTCTTGTTCGGTCTCGTGGAAGAAGGTTTGTGCGCCCTTCGGAGAAGGAGGAATGGGGGTTCGCTCCATTAGATTGGCGAATGCCTCCTTTCTCTGTAAGCTGAGTTGGGACATTCTTCAGCACAGATCTCCAGATACAGCTCTGCTTCATAGGAGTCACTTTTCCTCGGATGGCAGATTGCGTCCCCATGGGAGGATCTCATCTATTGGGCCAGGTATTCGTCCTCACGTTTCGAGGCTTTCTGATGGGTCAAGGTGGCTGATTGGTAGGGGTTCGACAGTCAGCTTTTGGCATGATAACTGGTTGGGATACACTATTTCTGATAAGATTGGCCTCCCGGATTGGTTTGCGGCTACCCTGAAGAGCACGGTTGGGGACTTCTTCTATGACGATTGCTGGCACTTTGAGGAGTGCTTCGTCACGGACTTCACAGATATAGTCAGAGATATCCTTCAGATTCGGGTTCTTCATGGCCCTGACAAACGTATTTGGGAAGGTACTACCTCAGGGGAGCTAACCTCTTCAGTAGCCTATGACATGCTCAGATCTCCTCTCCCTCGTCTTGACTGGTCGTCGTGGATTTAGAGTTCCTTCATTCCGATGTGTCGTTCTACGGTTATTTGGAGGGCGATATGGGGCAAACTCCCTACTTCTGATTGGCTGGTCTCATTTGGGATTCACGGTCCTTCGATGTGTATGCTCTGTCGTAGAGATTCTGAGTCTTTAGACCACTTGTTAGCTCACTGTCCATTCACTCTGGAGATTCTTCAGCATCTGACTCAGCTTTTTGGAGTTACGATCCACACGGGGATCAGCTTTCTTGATATCTTCCTCCAGGCTACCAGAGTTCGCTTGGGTCCGCAGTCCTTGGAGTTATGGAGAGCGGCATTTGTCACTGCAGTTTGGGCTATTTGGGCTCTGCGGAACAGGGTGGTCTTTGATGGGGTCTCTCCTTCTGTCAAACGATGCATGGCGCAAATCGTTGCTGGTATTAGGGAAGCCAATAGCATTTCTCGGGGTTACTCTGACGGTTCAGTTCGGGATCTCTTGATTGCCAGGTCTCTTGGTGTATCGGGCAGGCACAAGCCGACTCGTCAGGGCTCGTCTGTTAGATGGATCCCTCCGGATCCGGATTGGTACAAGATCAACACAGACGACAGTGCAACATCCTCTCCAGGTAGTTTGCATGCAGGGGCGGTGTTTAGGAACTTCAGGGGGTTCTTTGTTGCGGCTATTGCCCAAGAGGTTGGTTGGGGTACTCCATTTGAGGCGGAGTTAGCAGCGGCACTCATTGCTATTCAGTATGCACATTCCCAAGGGTGGCGGTTCTTATGGATCGAGTCAGACTCCAGTCTGACAGTTAGCACTTTGATGAGCTCTACTCCTTCTGTTCCTTGGCGTCTGCAGGGTCTCTGGAGTCAGGTTCATCCTCTTACCACAGACATGCACATTCGGTATTCTCACACTTTTAGAGAGGCCAACCAGGCGGCTGACGCAGTGTCCAAGACGAAGATCAACTGCATCTGGAGGGGATACCCTCCAGATTTCTTACTTACTTTCTTGCATAAAGATTTGTATACTGTCTTTTACAGACATTGATTGTTAGAGGAGTTTACCTTTTTCCTTCGCCTGGGTTTTGTCCCTAAGGAGGGTTTTCCCAGGCAAGGTTTTAACGGCACTCTTTTTCCTTTTAGGTTTTAACGGCACTCTTGTGAGCTTATGGTTTTAGGTTTTCTTTTTCCTTTTATATTCCATACCTTTTTATTGGCCAACTGCAAATGTGATATCAGGCCTACTTGCAGTGAGATATAGCAAGGATCCTATGATTCCTCTGTAGTTAGTGGAGTTTGTTGACTCTCCACTTTCATCAGGATCCATTTTCCAGTTAGTATTCATAAGAATTCTGACTGGCTTGCTTGTAGCACATCCAAATTTCTTGATCATGTCCCTTGTATACTTGGCCTGATTGATGAATATTCCTTTCTTAGATTGAGTGACTTGCAGTCCTAAGAAGAAATTCATCAATCCCATCATGGACATCTCAAATTTGCTCTACATGAGTTTGGAGAACTTCTCACACAGCTTCTCATTTGGAGATCCAAATATAATGTCATCCACATAGATTTGGACTAACAAAATATCATCTCCTTCACAGATTCTGAACAAAGTTCTGTCAACAGTGCCTTTGACAAAACCATGATCTAGAAGAAACTGTGATAAGGTGTCATACCAAGCTCTTGGAGCTTGCTTTAAGCCATATAGAGCCTTCTTCAATCTGTACACCTTGTCACCTTCTTCAATGCCTGGGGTCTGTTCAACATATACTTCTTCTTTGAGCACCCAATTGAGAAATGCACTCTTCACATCCATTTGATACATCTTGAATCTCATGTGAGCTGCATATGCCAAGAAGAGTCTGATTGCCTCAAGTCTGGCCACTGGAGCAAAAGTCTCATCATAATCAATCCCTTCAGATTGACAATATCCTTTGGCCACCAGTCTTGCTTTGTTCCTCACAATGATGTCATTTTCATTTTTCTTATTTTTGAACACCCATTTAGTTCCAATGACATCTTGATGAGTTGGCCTATCTACCAACTCCCATACTTCATTTCTGGTGAACTGGTCCAGCTCTTCTTGCATGGCTATGATTCAGTTGGTGTCTTGAAGTGCTTCCTCAATGTCTTTTGGTTCATGTTCTGAAAGGAAACAACAAAACAAAGCACTTTCTCCATGAAATCTTCTAGTTTTGATCCCTTCACTTGGATTACCAAGTATCAGGCTAGTTGGGTGGTCTTGCAACCAAGTCCTTCTAGACCTGATCCCTTCAGGAGGATTGTCCTCATTTGAGGTTAGATCACTAGACTCATTAAATTAAGGAAAGTTAATTGAAGGATCAAGTTCAGGATCATATTCAGGGGTATTGTCCTCATTGTCAGATAAGTTGACATTTTCATTGGTTCCCCCTTGAATATTGGATCCATTTACTACCTCAGCATTGCCTGCTTCTTCATTGGTAGTTGTTACCTGGTTTTGAACTGGGATGGGGTCAGTCAGTTCAATTTCACCTTCAGGTTGGTTGACTTCTGGTTGATTGCCATCAGGTAGGTTGTCCAGTATTTTATTATCATCAAGTTCAGGTTGGGCAACATCTACAAACACTGTTTCCTTGTTTTGAAGCCTTAGTCTGGTTGTTCTTTGTGTTATCTCATCCATATTCAGGTTTCTATCCCTGAACTCATTAATAGATTCATCAAACACAACATGAGGTGTTTCTTCCACAATAAGGGTTTTGTAATTGTAAACTCTGTAAGCTTTGCTGATTTGTGAATATCCAACAAATATTCCTTCATCAGCTTTGCTGTCAAAAGCTTTCAATTGCTCTTTCCCATTATTATGAATGAAACACTTACAACCAAATATGTGGAAATAAGCAACAGTGGGCAATCTACCTTTCCATATTTGATATGGGGTTTTACCTTGTCCTTTGGTGATTAATGACCTGTTTTGAGTGTGACATGCAGTGCTAATGGCTTCAGCCCAGAACCTTTTAGGCAGTTTGGATTCAGCAATCAATGTTCTTGCTGCCTCTTTCAAGGTCCTGTTCCTTCTTTCAGCAACCCCATTTTGTTGAGGTGTTCTTGCTGCTGAAGTCTCATGAGTGATGCCATTCTTGCTGCAGTACTCATTGATGTATGAGTTTATGAATTCAGTGCCTTTGTCAGATCTGATCTTGACAATGCTTATGCCCTTTTCATTACTCAATCTCATCATCAATTCAGGTAGCTTGACTTGAGTCTCCTTTTTGTTCAGCAAGAAAACTACCCAAGTGTACCTGGAAAAATCATCAACAACAACTAATGCATATTTTCTTCCATTTATACTTACTGGGATAATTGGACCAAATAAATCCATATGCAGTAGTTGAAGAACTCTCTCAGTTGAGATGACAGGCTTTCCTTTGAATGAAGCTTTGATTTGCTTTCCTTCCTGACATGGCTGGCATATATGTTCTTTGGTGAACATTTGATTAGGCAGCCCTTTAACTAGAGAGTTTCTTGCAATCTTGTTGATGGTTTTGAAGTTCAGATGGTTTAGTCTTTTGTGCCACAGCCAGCTTTGCTCACTTGTGCTTTTGGTAACAAGACAAACTGCTTCAGGGGTTTTGCTCCAATCTGCAAAATAGACATTTCCCTTTCTCACCCCTGTTAGTAGCACCTGTTGTGTTGAGTTGTTTTTTATAATACATTCATTTGGTGCAAATTCAACACAATATCCTTTATCACAAATTTGACTTATAGACAGCAAGTTATATTTCAGGCCTTGGACATATGAGACGTCAGTAATTTTGACACTACTGTTGGGATATAAATTCACCCTAAGCCCCACTTGATGTTAGAATAGTTTTGATGGCCAAAACACTTAGAGTTTATAAATGTAATAGGATCAGCTGACTTGTATAGAACAACTTAGACTAGTCTTGTGTGATCAACTGTATTGATATCAGCTGATCAGCACAGCCCTGGCTTATATGCCTATCCTCAAGATGAGAAGAGTAGAAGACATGAAGACTAGAAGATCCTTGAAGACCAGATAAGTTAAGGTGCTTGTATACCTACCTATCTGATGGAGTCCAAGATTGAAGATGGCCTAAAGCAGCACAAAGAATTACCAGATCAGAAGAGTGTTACTCGACTGATATCAGAAGACAGAAGACCTAAGGCCAGAAGAGTAGTCAGAAGACTAGTAGTACAGATCAGAAGACTATGTGCTCTTCCAGGACTCGGCTGATTCCAAAGTCATCTTGCAATTCAAACGAAGACCTACCTTATTTAAAAGATTGACATGATCCCAGGATTGAAGCAATGAAGCGGCTGGAATCAAGGAATCAAGCCAACATGGAAAGATTGCCCCAACGGCTAGTCAACTCCAACGGCTAGTTGCAAGCAATCACCATTATAAATACAAGAGGATGAGAAATCACAAACAAGAAGTCACAACGAGAGAATTCAACAAGCTAAGCAAACAATCAAGCAAAAAGCCATACTGTTCTAAGAATTCTCCAAGAGCCAGAAACCATTAGAATATTTGTAGCTCTTAAGTGATTTCTATCCAACCCATAAGAACCTGAAACCTGTTCATATTGTATATTCATTGTTTTAGGCATAGTGGTTAAGCAATTTATAAGCTTGAACCATTAGTTGGATATCCTTCAAAAAACCCAAACCCTCACCGAAAGGTTAAAGTTTTTGAACCCCTCAAAGTGCAAGTGCTTACAATCACTTGTGGAGACCGTAGTTGTTAGGACGGCTCAGATCTCAAAGTCCTATCCTTGGGACTATAAAGAACAAGCCCCTTGTAATTTTTGGTAAATTAAAGGGATTAAACATCACGTTGGGACGTGAGAGTGGACGTAGGAACGTATATCCGAACCACTATAAACCTGGTGTTATTTACTTACTGCACTTTATATTTCTGTCATTTTCAACTGTCTTCAAAACAAGGCCATAACTTTCAAACCAGCATCAGCTGAGCATTTTTATTAAGCAAAACAAGTTAACACTTTCTTAAGAAACTAAGAGAACGAGTCTAATCAAGGTCTACCATAATTCCGCATATAACCTCTTCATTCAGATCACTATAGTCATCTGGACCAGCAGACCTGTAGTCCAGTAGACATAGCAATCAGAAGAGGTTTCCAACTCTCTTGAAAAAGTTTTAAAGTCTATTCACCCCTCCCCTCTAGACTTTAATCCCATTCACTACTCGTTCAGGGACCAACAACTACCAATGTTTAATGTACCATAGCCTCTTGTGATCCCTTGAGAGCTGTCTCCAAATGTTACTGAAGGACCATCTTTTTCAATGAATTCTGAGAGAAGCTCCTTATTTCCAGTCATGTGTCTTGAACATCCACTGTCCAAGTACCATGTTGTTCTTTTGTTGATGCTTCTCCTCTTCTTGTGGTCCTTGCAGTCCTGCAAAGTCAAAATTTAGGTACCCTTTGAATGTTGGGTCCTAAAGGGTTAGCTGTACCTTTTGGAACCCAAATCTGCCTAATTACTCTGATTGACTCAAAGTGACTGACTTGGTTTCCATTTACATCTACATACACAGTTTGACCCTTAAATGCCTTGGGTGGTTTCTGTGTATAAGTGATAGCCTTGTAAGGTTCAGGAGAGTTAGTGAATTTCTTTGGGGCATATCTCCTGAAGTTACTAGACTTAGGTGCAGCTTGGTAAGACTTTTGAGGATAGGGGCTTGGATGGCCTTTTCCTTTTGGCATGTAAGGTCCAGGCTTCCTGAAGGTTTTATACCTGTCAGATGGGATGGGCCTTAATCCATTCAGTTGAGGTTGCCTCATTTGAGTTGGCCTTTTATGAACAGATTTTGGACAACTCCACTGATGAGAATTCAAATAGGTTGACCTTCCATTGGTTCTACCCTTCTGAACCTCATTTCTACTGTAAGCAATGTCTTTAACCTTTTCCTTAGGTATGGGTTTAGGGACATTGTTTACTTGAGTTGGTATAAAAAATCCTTTACCCTTATCCTTGATCAGTGGTTGATTTACTTCCATTTCATTTTGTTGTGCCACTGATCTTACAAAAGTCAACTTAGAATTGCTTGATGAGGCCATACTAAGACCAGGTGAGGGTTCAAATGGATTATAGCCTAATCCACCCTTTTGAGCAAATGGTCTTTGAAACCCTTGAATTTCCTCTATTGCCTTAGCAGATTTGTTCAAGGCAGACATTTTAATTTTTAAGTTCCCCTCACTTAATTTCAGAGTATCAAATTCACTTGAGAGATTGTCAAATTTAGCTTGAAGGATTCTAAGATCAAAATCCTTTTTCCTCAAGGCCAGTTTTTGATCATCAATCAACTTTTGTTGTTCAGAGACTTTGAGAGACATTTCATCACGTTCTCTCACAATCTGCTGATACAACTCAGTTGATTTAAAGTCAAACTCTGGTTCAGGAAGGTTGGGAGTTTGAACTTTAGAGTTCAGTAGCTCATTTTCTCTCAGTGTCATATTGCATACTTCTTGTAGCCTGGTGAAATCCTCAAGTAACTTTCCAAAGTTGAGTTTCAAGTGGATTTCACTGGACTCATGTGTGTTATTAGAAGAATTAGAAGATGAACATACCTCTTCATTTTCAAATGCCATTTGACAGTCATCATCACTGTCACTATTGGAGAATAGTCCATCATCAGAAGAGTAGACACTCTCTTCACTTGCTGATTCCCCAGCTACCATGGCCTTTCTGTTGTTCAGCCTCTTGTCTCTTTTGTTATAACTTTCTTTTCTTTCTTTTGCACTCAGGTCAAGACAATCATATTGAAAGTGACCCTTCTTCTGGCAGTTGTAACACACATCTTCATCATCATTCTTTTTGCTTGAGGACTCCCTCCTCCTTGATGATGATGGTTCAGCTTTGATGTACTTCTTTCTGTCAGCATATCTTTCTTCTTTCTTCTCATCAGAGACTTTGTCCTCTGATTTGTTGTCAGGAGAACTGAATCTCCTTCTGGTTCTGTTGTCTTGGTAGAACTTTTTGTATCTACCAAATCTGGAGTTGAGCTTCTCAAATCTCCTAGCCATGAGTGCCAGCTCCTCCTTCATTTCAGATTTTGAAACAGTTTGAGAAGATCTTTGAGTGTTCTTCTTTTCTGTTTCAGCAGCATTGAAAGCAACACCTTTGCTTGAGGAGGATGGCTCATCATGCACTTTCTTTCTATTCAGATCAAACTCATATGCTTTGAGTTCAGAGAACACTTGCTGCATGGGCATGTTGTCAAGATTGCTAGTGTTTTGCATCATGACAGAGTATATGTCCCACTTGGATGTGAGACTTCTCAGAATCTTCAAAGCAACTTCTCTTTTGGCATAGAACTTGCCAAGAGAGTTTATCTCATTCATGATGTCAGTGAATCTGGCATCAAGATGATCAATAGTTTCATTGGCTTCCATAGAGAATTGTTCATATTTTTGGATAGCCACTTGAAGCTTGTTTTCCTTTATCTTTTGGGTACCTTCACACATAGGTGCTAAGGTGTCCCAAATTTCTTTTGCTGATGTGCAGTGGTACACTCTTCCCATCACTGCATCTGGAATAGTCTTGTACAAGGTATTCATGGCAATGTAGTTCAGGTTGTGTCTTTTTCTTTCTTCAGCTGTAAAATCATCTTCATCCTTTGGTAGCAACTCCCTTGGATCTGCTTTCTGAGCATCAGTGAGCTTGGGATTTGCTTTGGTGAATGTGAATGGCCCTCTGGTGATGACCTTGAGCATTTCATCATGCTGGCAAGCAAGATGTGCTCTCATTCTGATCTTCCAGAAATCATAATTCTCAATTGAGAACATTGGCAACTTGTGATGAGAAATATGATTGACTTGGTTTGGACCCATGTTATTGATGGTGTTGACAGCATCTCCTGGAACTGCATTGTTAGCCATTTTAATAGAAATAGGTTTAGATAAACACACAAAAGTTTTTCAGAAATTTGGATCAGTTCAGTGACCACAGAAATAATGTAATTTTTGTAAACCAGTTGGATTTTCAGAAGCAGTGGTCTTTGAGCCCCTGCTCAGATACCACTTGTTGGTCCTTGGTGGAGTATGACACAAGTGTATGGGGGGGGGGGGAATGCACTTGTGTATGCAAATTCTTTTCTTTTCAAACAATTTGGTCTTATCAGGCAGGTTGTCTCACAACAAGCCTGAGTGCGAACTTTGATAGATACTTGTCCTACTGATTACTATTAAGTGATCAGTTGGCTAAATATCTAAAAGAGTTGCTAAGTGCGGAATGTGGTTGGCCTTTGACTCAAAGAAATAGTCCAAGTTGATTTCTGAAAAACACAGTTATCAGGGACTTTGTCCAAAACAGTTTTTCTTAACTTACTAAGTTTTGCTCTTTGAAATATGATTGAATGTAAGTGCAATAAATAGTGCAGTAAGTAAATGGCACACAAGTTTATAGTGGTTCAGAGACTCAAGCTCCTACATCCACTTTCCCTGATTGAACAGGATAATTCCTCCACAATGGAATTAGCTTGTTTTATAGTGCCAAGGTGCACTGATCAACAACACTCTCTTAGTGCTTTGATCCCTAGGATAATCTGAGTCCTAGTGCTCAATCTCTCTGAGTTAAGACTGTGTTTCACAATAACAGTCCTTAACTCCTCACTTCTACAACAAACTCTCTCTTCACTAAATGAGATAAGGGTTTGAGGTTTGGTTCCAACTAGTAGAGATATCCTTTACAATAAGAACAGTGTAAAGGCTTAGGATATCTCAATGCTAAGATTTGGATGTTTACAAAGATTGGCTTAGCTATTTGAAGTGATCAGGAAACTTGGAATTCTAAAGAACAGCTTTGGTTTCCTTTGAATGCTTGATGATAGTTTGATAGCAAGTAGTTGGATGTTTGAATCCTTTGATCACTTCTGTATTTATAGGCAAATTTGAACAACTAACGGTTGGAGGGATAGCAATTCAAACTTGTCTATTTGCAGCACCATTGAAACGGCTATGAAGCTTGACATCCTTTTATCCACTGTGTAAAAGCTTCTTCAATGGTTGCTAGAATGAATGTGTTGACTTCTGAAAAATGCGGCTGAGATGACTTGTGTCAAATTCCAAATATGCACATTTCCCAAGGTTGATTTGTGGCAAACTCTTCACTCAACCAACGGTCAGATGGGACAACTTCCCTGAACATTCCTGCTGCAACTTTAGAATGTTCCAACATTCATTCAATGCTTCTGTCTTTAATGCTCTAAGTTTTCAATGCTTGGTTCAGGCTTGATTGGCAATAAATGCTTCATTGAATGTGTCTTTTGTGAACCTAGCATTCAATGCACTTGATCATTGGCACTTTGATTGATCTGATGCAGTTCTTATCAGTGCAACAGTCTTTGCCTTATCATTCTTTGATCCTTTCAGCCCTGTTGTCCACTCAGTGAGCTTTGTCTTGTAGATTCAGCAAGTTTGGCCTAAAGTACTTGATACTTATCAAGCTGCCTAACATTTCAGCTTTGGACAACTATCCTGAACTATAAATCTCACAACATTTCTGAGATTTTAGACTTAAGCATTTCTACACTAACTCAAGTATCCTGAGACAACTAATCTGATCTCACTTGAGTGTATCTCAACTAATCTGAACATCATCAATCAGGGGTTTTGGTATCTAAATCAAAATCATTTTATTCCCAACACTTACCTTGAGAGAAGAAAATACCATCCTTGCATTGCTTGATTTGAAGACCTAAAAAGTAATTCAAGTCTTCAACCATACTCATCTCAAATGTTGCTATCATTGCTTCAACAAATTTGTTTAACATTTTGTCACAAGTTGAACTAAACACAATATCATCAACATATATTTGAGCAATATCATCCAGTGTGCTTAATAAACAAAGTTCTATCGGCTTCCCCTCTAATAAAACCATATTCTAAAAGAAAGTCCGTAAGTTTACCATACCATGCTCTAGGAGCTTGTTTTTTACCATATAAAGCTTTCTTTAGTTTGTACACATGATCAGGATATTGTGGATCTTCAAAACTTTAGGATGTTCTACATATGCTTCTTCATTCAATATGCCATTTAGAAATGCAGTTTTTACATCCATTTGATGAAGTTTAATGTCAACAGTTTTTACATTCATTCAATAATCTAATAGATTCTATCCTAGCAACAGGTGCAAAAGTTTCATCAAAATCAACACCTTCAACTTGAGTGTAACCTTGTGCAACTAACCTAGCTTTGTTCCTAACAATGTTTCCAGACTCATCAATTTTATTCTTATAAATCCACTTTGTTCCAATGAAATTAGTATGACTAGGTCTTGGAACTAGTGTCCATACTTCATTTATTTCAAACTGATTAAGTTCTTCATGCATAGCATTTATCCAATTTTCATCAGTTAATGATTCATTCACATTTTTAGGTTCAATTTCAGAATAGTAACACTCTACATTCACAACATTGCAAATAGAAGACATGCATATTGTTCTTACCACATCTACCTTATTTGATCTTATTCTTCCTCTTGTTTGCACTCCAACTGTAACATCGCCTATGATCTGGTCAGAAGGATGACTTTTCCTATTCTTGAAGAAGGATTTATTTTGGGACATACTGATCATTCTGTGAAATTACAACTGACTGTTCTGTAGATGTTGCTCCACATGTGTTAACATTTGGTGCAGCATTTTCAGACTTCAGTGTATTCTCAGAATTTTCAGTTACTTGTGATACATCTTCTTCATCTTTGTCATATGTAAGACATTTATCATCATCAAACACAACATTAACAGATTCTTCAACAGTGTTTGTCCTAAGGTTATAAACTCTATAGGCTTTACTATTTCTAGAATAACCTAAAAATAAACCTTTATCACTTTTAGAATCAAACTTATGAAGTTGATCCATATCATTCAAAATATAACACACACAACCAAATACATGAAAATACTTCACATTCGGTTTTCTAACATTCAGAATCTCATAAGATATTTAATTAGTGCTAGATCTAATATAAACTCTATTAATAATATGACATGCTGTATTCAATGCTTCAACCCAAAATCTTTTAGATAGATTTTTAGATAAAAGCATAACTCTTACCATTTCTTGTAAAGTTCTATTCTTTCTTTCAACAATTCCATTCTGCTGTGTAGTTTTAGGAGATGAATATTCTTGCAAAATACCTTTTTTATCACAAAAATCATTAAACATGCTATTCTCAAATTCTCTACCACGATCAGTTCTAATACGGCTAACTTTCAAGTTGTACACATTTTTGAACCTTTTAATGAGAACTTTAAATTCAGCAAATGTTTCAGTTTTATCTCTTAAAAACTCAATCCAAGTATATCTAGAAAAATCATCTACCACAACTAAGGAATATCTTTTACCTCCAATGCTTTAAGTTTCCATATGACCCATCAAATCCAAGTGCAACAATTCAAAGCATCGATGTGTAGAACAATGTGACATCATTTTATACGGTACTCTTACCTGCTTACCTTTTTGGCATGATCCACATACAATGGTATTCTGGAAGTTCAGTTTTGGTAATCTTTTGGCTGCATCTGATATGATTAGTTTCTTCATTGCCCTCTTTGGTGCCATAAGACATTTTCATCATGTTTTGACAGATTACAAACATTTGTTCCAATAAGATAACAATTATCAGCAGACATAGTACCAGTCATTAAACAATCATCATCTTCATTAAGAATATAGCATGATTCTTTGTCAAATTTTACATGCAGATTATCATCACAAAGTTGACTAATACTAATCAGATTAGCAAGTAAGCCATCAACATGCAAAACATTTTTGGTTTAAGGAAAACCTTCAACATTCAAAGTTCCTTTTTCTATGATCTTTCCTTTTGATCCACCACAATATGCAACATTACCGTCATTCAAGGTCACATAATCAGATAAGTAGTCTATATGCCTTATCATATGTCTAGAACAACCACTATCAAAATACCATAGACCAGGTAAACATGCTTTCAAAGAGGTGTGAACAACATTACAGGTAACATATGATTTCCTAGAAGATCTCTGAAAATGTTTCTTTGGATGAGAAGACAGTTTGGATAGCATAAACTCATTTTTCATATCTTTAACCATTTTCAAGCAGAAAGGACGAATATGACCATATTTAAACCAATAATGACAAATTTACTTCCTTTTGACCTTGTGACAATCTGTTTGTGCAGATGTTACATCAGATGTGCTATCATTTGCCTTCACAAATTTCACAGGTTTTCCAAAATTTTCAGAAATAGAAGAAGTTTCACCATCATAACCTAAACCATGATTATTAGATTTAACAACAACTATAGCATCATTCATATCAGAAGCACTCTTAGAAAAATGTCTGAAACTTAAAGTAGAGATGATCAATTTCTCCTTCAGTTTACAAACTTCAAGATCTCTTCTGGTGAGTATGATTTCTAGCTTGGAGATTGTGTCTTTCAGATTCTCATTCTCTTTATTCAAAGAATTCAGAGTGAGTTTCTGAGATTTCCAATCATCTAACAATTTCTGATATGTCTCATCATCAACAAAACCATTAAAACAGTTCAAATCTGGGTAACTCTGTTTTGATGTTGTGTAGACATTAGGTGTAACATCAAAATCTGCATCATTCAGATCATCATCTAAGGAATCATCATAATCAATTATGGTAAAATGAGCATGTTCATTTATTTCATCAAGATCACCATCATCTGATTCATCACTTAAGGTAGCACTAAAATTCAGTTTTTGTTTTAGTCTGGTATTGGCACACTCATTTTCATAATGACCATATCCATAACATGCATTGCATTGAACTGATTTTCTAAATTTAGGGTCATACCTTGGTTTACCTCCACTCTTCGATGGTCTTGGTGTGAATTGACTCTTCCTCCTCTCTGGTTGTGGTGTTGATGTGTTGATTTGGATCTTAGGCTGAATGTGTGATTAGTGTGAAAATTGCTTGAAATTCATGTGTTTATTTTGCATAATTTTGAGGATTTTGTTGCATTATTCACACTAAATTGACTAATTGCACTTGAAATGAGAAAGGTGTGTGTTTTGCTATTTTTTAGGTAAATTGAACTTATTTGAAAGCAAAATACGTGTCTGAGAGTTCAAGAAGTCAAGAACATAACTGCACCATTGGATGCGTCTCGAAAAAATAAGTGGAATGTGTTGCGTCAAAAAGTAACGAGTAGGGATATTGAATCTCCCTATCTGGATTACGGCGGTTGTGGGCTTTAATCGTCACTTTCACGCAAGCTTATCCACGAATAATCCTCCTTCAAGCTCCTTAAAGACCTATAAAAACACGCCGGAGGGGATTCCGGCGTGGAATCTCCGACGCTCAAGTCAGAATCCTTCTCATGAGAATCAAAGAGGAATTTCCCTGTAATTCAAGGGAAATTCTCGCCAATATCGTGGAACTTTCAGTATTTTTCAGTGTACTTTTTTGTATTTCTTATCAAGAATGTTAATAATCTATATTCTGAATGTAAAAACCGTGTGCCATAATCTAAAACCAACCTGCTTATATACCTTTCCTTATTTCGTGGGTGAGAGGGAGACTCCCTCTCCCTCTTTTTCCTCAACCGTCCGTAAGACTCGGTCCCTCAGTGGACTCCCCCACCTCTTTGCCTTGAATCCTTCTCGGGCCGTATCTATCAAGAGTAGCTTCTAGATCTTTCCTTCGTGGGCTGGACCTATCTGGCCCAAGAACAATCGGGCCCTAGATATGGGCCACAGGCCCAATTACACTTGCTTCTCTCTTTGGGCTTAGGGGTGTATTAATCCTATTCTTTGGATAATTACTCTTACCAATACCGATTTAATTCATCTTATTTCCACGTGTCGTTATCTCCATAGACGACATATTTTGTCCGCATCAACTACTCCCCCAGACTCGTAAAAATGTTCACAATTTTATGAGAGTAGGAGAAACGATAAGATGAATTAAGTGGAATACTTCTTCGCCCTGGTCTTCTCTAATTCTCAACTTTTCGAAACATATTATTCTGAAATAAATCCTTTCAAATTCAATCGAATCTCGGACCCAGCATTTGTCGCTAATTAAGTGTTGGTCCATGAACGAGTAGTGAATGGGATTAAAGTCTAGAGGGGAGGGGTGAATAGACTTTAAAACTTTTTCAAAGGAGTTTGGAACCTCTTCTGATTTCTATGTCAGCTGGACTACAAGTCTGCTGGTCTAGATGACTATAGTGATCTGTTGAAGAGATTAAATGCGGAAGTGAGTAGGCCTGTTTATTTAAACTCGTTCTTGAGTTCTTTTGAAAACACTATCTTGTTTACTTAATGAAAAGCTCAGCTGATGCTGGTGTGAAAGTTATAGTCTTTTTCTAAGATATTTGAAAACACAATATGCACTATATAAAGATATAAATAAACAATAAAGTAAAGTGCAGAATGTAAAAGACACCGGATTTATAGTGGTTCGAATATACGTTCCTACGTCCACTCTCACGTCCTAACGTGATGTTTAATCCCTTTAATTTACCAAAAATTACAAGGGCTTGTCCTTTATAGTCCCAAGGGTATGACTTTGAGATCTGAGCAGTCCTAACTACTACGGTCTCCACAAGTGATTGGAAGCGCTTGCACTTTTACAGGGGTTCAAAAACTTAACCTTATGGTGGGGGTTTTGGGGTTTTTGAATATATCCAACTAATGGTTCAAGCATATAGATTGCTTAACCACTGTGCCTAAATCAATGAATATACAATAAGAGTGGGATTCAGGTTCTTTGGTTGGATGGGAAATCACTTAAGAGCTAGAAGGTGTTCTAATGATTTCTGGGCTCTTGGAGAACTCTCAACAGAATGAGGCTTGTTGCTTGCTTGCTTGATTAGCTTTTGTGAATTCTCTCGTAGTGACTTCTTGTATTGTGATTTCTCATCCTCTTGTATTTATAGGGATGATTGCTGCAACTAGCCGTTGGGGCAATCTTTCCATGTTTGCTTGATTCCTTGATTCCAGCCGCTTGATTGCTTCAATTCTGGGATCATATCAATCTTCTAAGAATGGTAAGTCTTCATTTGAATTGCAAGATGACTTTGGAATCAGCCGAGTCCTGGACGAGCTCCTGGTCTTCTGATCTTCACTACTAGTCTTCTGGCTACTCGTCTGGCCTTAAGTCTTCTGTCTTCTGATATCAGAAGAGTAACACTCTTCTGATCTGACAATTCTTTGTGTTGTTAGGCCATTTTCAACTTGGACTCCATCAGCTAAGTAGGTATACAAGCACCTTACTTATCTGGTCTTCAAGGATCTTCTAGTCTTCATGCCTTCTACTCTTCTCCTCTTGAGGTTGTGCATGCAAGCCAATACTGTGCTGATCAGCTGAGATCAATACAGGTGATTACACAAGACTAGTCTAAGCTGTTCTATATAGAGTCAGCTGACCCTATTACATTTATAAACTCTAAGTGTTTTGGCCATCAAAACTATTCTAACATCAAGTGGGGCTTAGGGTGAATTTATATCCCAATAATTTCCCCCTTTTTGATGAAGCCAAAACTATACTTGATAAATGCTCTTAATGAATAAGATAAGAGTTTATAAAAACTTTAAAACATGAAGTTTTTGATGAAGAAAATGAGAGTTTGTCTTGTAAGCAAAAAGAACTAATACTTGAATAACATATATGAGCTTTTACAGATTACAAGTGTTAGCTTCTTTAAACTTCTAAAGTAGTCTTCATCAGGTCTTCATTGGTTCAGATGCGGTAGGCAAGGTACAGACGAGCTCGAACATCTTCCATGTGTTGAGGGTCTGTAACATTTTCTTCAAGATAGATCTTCTCCAGGATGCGCTTGACCTCTATCACGTCTGTTCTTCCGGAGCCCAGAGTAGGTGCATCCCATTTTGGTTCTTCAGGATTTAGGATTCTGCAGTCAAGTTCCTTGGCTGTCTTGACTACTTCTGTCCAGAACACTTGATCTTCAATCTTCATGAACTGACTGAACTGAAGAAATTCATCCTCATAAGTAGGGAGAGGGCCAAATTTTCTTACTATGTGGTGCTGGATTTGCAACTTCTTCTTCAGGGGATACCATCATGGTAACTCATCTTGAAGGGCTAATAGATCCACATATGTGCTGTCAGTTACCAGAGCACTTTCTTCCTTTTCTTTCTCCTTAAATGCTTTCCTGAGTTTGGCCACTTTCCTATCAAACTTGGCCTTGACTGCCTTCGCATCATTTAGCTTCTTTTGCTTAAGCTCCTGAGCTTCAAGCATCTTTCTTTTCTTCAGTTCTTGAGCCTCTTTCTCTTCTGCAGTAGGCTCTGCTGGAACTGATTTCTCACCTGCCTTTGCTTGCTCATCTGCCTTTCTTTTCCTTGTCATCCTCTTTTCAGAACCTTGTTCTACAGGAGCAGTGAGTTTCAGACTCTTGGCTGGGCCTTGAGCTTCTTCTTGAACAGCTTCTTTGCCTTGTCTGTTCTTGATTTTTCTTTTCAGACCTCCCAAGGTTTCATTCAGCTCATCTTGAGATACTACCATTACAGCTTGCTGTGCAATAGACTTCTCCAGAGCTTTTATCAACACTTCTTCCCCATTTTTGGCTTCAGCAAGTGCAGCCGCAAAAGGCTTCATGGCATTCAGAAATTCCACATGCAGAGTCTGCTTGAGAGCCATGGCATTGACCTTGCCGACTTGGGTCAGATGAGTGATGCTGTGTTCTAGGACCTGAGCATGAGAAGTTGAAGAAGAGGCAACTTCTAGCTTGGTGGAGAGAGTCTCCAGATTGTCTGCTGTTTCCTTCAGCTGAATCTGCAATTTCTCATTTTCCTCAGCAGCTGATTTAAGTAGAGCTTGACCTTCAGTGGCTCTTGCTTCAGCATCATCGAGTCTGCTTTTGTAGGAGGTCTCTAAGCGATATACCTCATTTGCATAGAGATCAGCAAACATCTTGGTTCTGTCTGCTGATTTCTTTGTTTCTAAGTAGAGATACTCCTCTAGCTGATTATGGAGTGCCTCACCGAACTTGTCATCTATGTCAAGGATCTGATCGATGAGACGAGTCTTCTGCTCATGAATGGCCTTTTCAACGTATCTGGCCAGCTGCATGCCTAGCCCTTTGTCGAAGTGTGTGTCTATTGCTTCCTTGACTTGAGCACACACATCTGCTCGAATATCAATAGTTGAAGTAGAGGGTGAGGTAGTGCCTGGAGCTTCCTGTGGAGATATGGGAATGGTAGTTGGATTGTAGACAACTAGGGCCATTCCCTTTTCTTCTGCAGTCAGATGCCCTTCTTCCAGGAAGTTTGCTGTGACATCAACTAGACGAGCAAACAATCGTCCTTTCCTCTGCTTAGGTTGATAGATGAAGTGATCGAGCTCATGTTTAGGAAAGAAGTGATATGGGACAGTCAGCACTTCTCTTTCCTTTTCTTCTTTCTCAGTTGGTTCAGCTGAATCATCTGCAGAAGCCTCGACGACTACCAGGTGATTCGCAGTCGTGTCTGGTACAGAGGGGACCTCAGAGGGGATTCCTAGAATCCTTTGGCACACCCTAGTCAGGGCCTCTGTTGGTAACAGCTCAGTGAATGATCGGACTTGAGCAACCTCTTTTTGCTCCATTTCCCAGTCGAGGAAGTTAGCTTTTCCTCCCATTCCTTCCATGACTTCAATTAAGTCATCCACATCATCTCTTCTGAGTTCAATCCAAGTACATATCCTTAGTACTTGCTCAAATTGGATTGACTCATCATCAACTCCAGGTATAGTGGACTTTAGCAAGTTGGCTATCTTCATTCGCATGATCTTTTCCCTAGTGCACATTGGATAGTGCACCATGCTATACTGGGGTTGAGGTAGGTCTGCTGGAGCCAGGTCTTCTGGTGCAGAAGAGATATGGAGTTGAGTGGTTGGGATAGTTTCCTCTGCTGTATGAGTATCAGCAGGGATTTGGGAAGTGTTTTCTGAGGGTTCTGCATCAGCAGGGGTTTGAGATGTCTGAGTTGGTTCATCTGCTGGTTGAGCATCAGCAGGGGATGGAGAAGGATTCTGGATTTGGTCAGCTACTCTTTGAGCATCAGCAGTGGTTTGGGGCATGGCTTGATCCTCTGCTGTGTGAGTATCAGCAGGGGTTTGAGTCTCCGTGTTTGAGGGTTCAGATGGGTTGGCACTTTCAGTAGGGTCAAAGGATGAAATTGGGGCTATGCTCATGGGAGTAGGGAGCCTGGATTTCTTAGACTTCTTGGTGAAAGAAGAAGTGTTCTTCTTTCTCTTCTGACCCTTAGAAAATTTAGAAGGAGTAATATTAAGGGAGGGGTTGGAGGTACCTGCCTTCTTCAAAGGAGAGGCTGATGGAGTGGCATCTGAATCAGATGGGGAGATGAGCCCAGATCTGATCAGATATCTTCGTTCTGCTAAGGTCTGATTATCATCATCATCCTCAGCAGTCTTTCTCCTTCTGTGGAAGGCTCCTCTTCCTCTTCAGCGGAGTCATGAGCAGACTCTTCTGCCTCTTCAGCTGCATCTTTGGAGGATGCTTCAGCCAACTGCTTCTTCTTTTCCTCCTTCAACCTTGCTGCCTCAGCAAGGGGCTCCTTTCTCAAGTAATATTTGGAGATGTGAAACTTCTTAGCAGGACCCATCTTATACTTCTTAGGGAGTATCTCTGGAAGGATGATACTCAGCTTGTTGACAAAGCTGACTGTGGATGTCACCTTCCACTCCTTGGATTGCAGGTCTAGAGTAACCTTCTTGGCTTCAAGAGCAATTTTGTCCAAGAAGAGCCCTTGCCAATCTCCATCAATCTGATCCCCAATTGCAGCCATAACTCTAACCTTCAGAGTGGTAACTGCATCATGACTAAAGGTGTTGCCAAGCATCATCTTGCCTGCTATGTCCATCAAAGTCTGAAACTTAAGATCAAGTTGAGACTTCTTAACTCCAGAGGCATCAATAGCCTTCACTCTTCCACTAGTAAACATCTCCATATATTCCTTTTCTCTTCCCATAATGTAAGTAGAGATGTTTACTTTCCCCCTTGGTAGATCGAATATGTCCTTGAGAATATCCCTAGTGACTCTGACCTTGTGTCCACCCATGACACTTTCAACATACGAACCTTTTGCCACGGCGTTCGAGTAGAAAGCCAGCACATCTTGTTCGTATACATTCGTTGGTGTTGCTTCCAGAAATTCACGGAGTTTGAGGTTGATGCAGCGAAGGAGAATTTCTTTGTTCTCAGCAGTGTGTTTGCCCTTGAAAAACAGAGCGTTCTCAGTGAATATCTTCCCTTCCTTAGACCACTTGCTGCATCTAGAGTGCCTGTGATCTTGGTCTTCTCATCATAGATTTCAATGATCGCCATTCTGAGTGTTGGTTTGTAGGTTTAGAGAGCTTTGAAAGATTGAAAGAATTTTCAGAATGAGAGATTGAATGCGATTGAGTTTTGTGAGCAAAAGGGGTTTGAGGAATGGTTTAAGGGATGTTTATATACTCCAGCAAATCTCGATTTATGCATTGATCCAACGGTCATAAATGATTTAATGTGGAGTAGCACCCAAGAATTTCCTTCTTCATCTTCTGCATATTCCTTTAATTTTGCCGGCTGGATGTGCCATGTATCGTTTGATGATTCGTTGGCAAAACTTAATCGAGTACTAATGACATCATTACCAAAAATAGTCGTTGTGACTAAATTTTAGTGAAAATTGATCATTCAAGGCCGTTTTCTATAAGTAAAAATCATTCCTTATATAGGCCGAATTTCTTAATTACATTCAGAAACAATTCTAGAATGAATTACATGATCAGGTAGATAATCATTAGACTTTTTATTGATTTAGAAGTGATCTGATCAACAGAGTAGAGTCTTCTTATTTTCTTGAAAAGTCTGCTGATTTTCCTTGAAAGTCTTCTGGTCAGCTGAGTAGGTCTTCTGATCAGCTGAGTAGTGATTTTGAGTTGCTGAGTAAATCTTCTGTGAAAGTGTATCCAACCTGATTTGATGGATCTTTCAGCAATTCCCCCTTAACCATGTGGTACCATTTTAACAATATGTAGCTGGTCAACCTGGATGGTATTCCACTGGTTCAGGTTGTCTTCACCATCGGATGGTCCATCACCAACAGATGGGGTGTAGCATCTGATGTGTTCTTGTTGAATTTCTTCGCCTCTCTTGTAGGAGGGAGAAGATTGGAAGGTGCTTCAATGGAGTGTGAAGAGAAAGGCAGGAACTTGGTCTTCTTGATTGGTTTTGACAAAGTAGCCTTTGGTAACAAGCTCTCCATGTAGAACTTCCCCCTGGAGAAGAATCTCTGCTTGTTTGCTACTCTGTCCTCTGCATCTCTCCTTTCATTTCTTTTCTTTTCAACAAGAACGTCTCTCCCTTCTTTTCTTTTCAAAAAGATATGTATGTTGAGTGAGCTAAGTCTGCTGATCTGCATCATCTCCATCTTCTGGACAGATCTTCATCTCCTTCACCCAAGACCTTGGTTGAGGGATGATGTCCATGCCATCTCTTCTTTCGATTTTCTCCATACCTGAAACAAGAATAATAGATAGTGATTCGTGTTCTTAGGTATTCCCATAACTGCCTCCTTTTATAGAGATAGAGATGAGGTGTTGGAGTGAAAGATGATAAAAATATTGATTTGATAGGTCTGAATTTCTGAAAAGGTTACTTCTTAAGATCAACAATGAGATTCTTGATCTAAGGGTTCACATTTAAAGAGATTCAGACTTTATCTCGTGGAATGGAGAAATTATAGATTTTGAACAAGAGTTATTTGAAGTCCGTACTACTCTTGCATATTGTTGAGTCGGTGAGGATGGTGTATTAATCCATCCAAATATAACTCAATAGTATATTGTATGTATGTATAGTGATAAAGTATTTTATGAAGAATAATTTATTATTATACACATGTATACATTGCTTTGAGTACAAACTCCAAGTAACTGTGTTCAACTCTTCTGAATATATATATATATATATATATATATATATATTATGCAATGCAGATTATAGAGTATTTTATCAAGGATTCTTAAGGTATCGTGGATTCCCCCTTGATTAAATAACTCTGTGTATTCCCTCAGCTTTATTTGTCTTCATTGGGAAAGTACTTACCTGAAGATGAGGGTGTCTATTCACCTCATCTGATTTTCCTAGTCTGCTGCAATTGTATCAGCTGAGGTCTTCAACTGATCCTTGCTCTTCATATGCTTGGATCAAGGAGTCCTAGGCTGTAGCATAGGGTCTTGAATCTTTCTTCAGCTAGGGGATTAGTCAAGATGTCTACTCTTTGGATATCTGTGTGAATTTTCTCTATCTTGATGTCCTTCTTTTCAAGGTGATCTCTAATGAAGTGGTGTCGAATGTCGACATGCTTACACCTTGTGTGGAGGACTGTATTTTGAGTGATGGCAATGGCACTGCTGCTATCACAGTAGATAGGGACTTCTCTTGCCTCTACATTGTAATCTTTTAGTTGTTGGACCAGCCAAAGCAGCTGACTACAACAACTTCCAGCTGCCATGTATTCTGCTTCAGTGGTGGAGGTTGCAACAGAGGTTTGCTTCTTTGAGAACCATGAGATCAACTTGTTGCCTAGGAATTGACAGGTTCCAGAAGTGGACTTCCTATCTATTTTACATCCACCATAATCTGAGTCAGAGTAACCACTCAATTCTAGATTGTTATCAGCAGGGTACCATAGTCCTAAGTTGACGGTTCCTTTTAGGTACTTGAGAATCTTCCTTGCTGCTTCTAGATGACTTTGCTTTGGGTTTGCTTGAAACCTAGCACATACTCCTACAGCAAATGTTATGTCTGGTCTGCTGGCTGTAAGATATAGGAGAGATCCAATCAGTGCTCTATATTCAGCTTGATCAACTGCCTTTCCAGATTCATCTGGTTCCATTTTGAATGAGGTCATCCACTACAGGAAATCATACTTTACATGACGATTTTTTTTGTGACGACACAAAATTTGTCACAATTTGTCATTCAAAGGTGACAAAATTAATTTTCGTCACTTAACCAACATAATTCGTGACAAAATAAAAATTTGTCTCCAATACTTATTTTATTCGTGACAAATTTTTATTTTGTCACTAAAAATATCTTTTTTCGCCACTTATTTGAAAATATCACGACGATAATAATAAATTCGTCACAAAAAACTTTGGTGACGATGTTCAAGGTCATGAAAAATATTTTTTTCATGACGATGCTATGTTTTGTCATTAATTAATCAAAATAATTAGTGACATAATTATTTCGTCACAATATTATTTGGGGACGATATTCATTGTAATTAGTGACAATTATATTCGTCATATAATATTTTATTTTCATGACGATTTTATGTTTCGTCATTATTTAATCAGATTAATTAGTGACATTTTATTTCGTCACCATAACATATATATAGTGACGATTGTTAATCATTTGTCAATTTTCACAAAGAGCAGTCATTAATTATATAATGAACTTTTTTGCGATGCATGAATTTCGTCACAAAAACATTTCTCTTTGTGACTATTTTTTTTGTCATTATTAATAAAAAATATTGATGCGTACTATTTTTTTAAATATAAATTGAAATTACATGCCATATGGAAATAATATATAACGCCTAATTGCTTCGTTAGTTTCCGTTAAAAAGATTGTAACGGTGTTAAAATCTTAAGCCTTCAATTGATAGTTTTACGTGAATCGAGCTTATATCAATAGAAATATGTTTTAGTCCTTAAATCGATAGTTGACCCATCTTTTAGGCTTTGAACATAATAAACTCTTTTAAATTTCTACAATAAAGACATGTCAAATTAATTCCAATTCTACGTATAGTGTAGCAAGAGTAGAGTCAAAAAGTATTGTAAAAATTATTATATCTAAATTTTCCCCAGCCAATTCACCTAGAATAATCAATTTGACTATCTGCACCTAGGGGCAGATCCGGGATTGTGGGTTAGGGGGGCGATAAGTATAATTTAATACTAATATATTTCGATAATAATAAATTTAACATTTTATATTTGAATCTAAATATATATATATTAGTATACATAATTAAATATCTAAAAATACATAATTATATTCCTTAATATGTTAAAAACTAGAACTCTATCATACATATCATTTAACAATTGATAATTTATACATATATTTCTTTTTCCTATTTGTTTATCAATATATACTATAAATCTAGAATATGGAGAAAAATTTGAGATTAGGTTATTATTTTTATTTTATTTTAATTTGGCTGTTTGAAAGTTAAAATTGAACAAATTTTTTAATAATAAAATTGAGTCAAAAGATAAATATTTTTTAAATAATTAAAATTTTACCGTAAACAAAGTTTTAGACTAAAATTATTTGTACTCCTAAATTTTCATTTTGGGTCCATTTAATTACTTTTTTAATATTTTATGCAATTAAAAAGAATAAATTAAAATTAAAAGGTATTTTCACTCCATTTGAATTATCTAGAATATGACAAATTAATCAAATTACCTCTTGTTTTTAGTCTGGACTAATAAAATTAATGCATTGTTCACATATACTACATGCATATATAATAACAATACTAAGAAGATTGAAAAAGTTGAGGGGGGCCAAGGCCACCCCCAAGCCCTTCGTAGATCCTCCCCTGTCTGCACCATATACACATGATATATTAGAATCAAAATTCAAACAGCTCAATAGGCCTCAAGGCTCGAACCACACTACAAATTTGCATATCTAACAATACATTACAAAATTAAATAAAAAAACGTGGCTTGTGTGGAAGACTATGAACAAGATTATATTCAGATTTGCCATTAGTATGACTTGTGTGGAAGACTATGAACAAGATTATTCAGATTTGCCATTAGTATGACTTGTGTGGAAGACTAGGAACAAGATAATGGAGAAGCAAACGTGGAACTATTGACAGAAGAATTAAAATCATGCCTATGGAGTTGGGGCATGAGCAAAGACTTCTAAAAAACAGGGGAGTATAAAGAGTGGACTGCATGTCTATGGAGTTAGGGCGTGTCTATCAAAGTTTACAACATTGCCCAAGGCACTCACCACTCTATGCATCTAAACAAATTCAAAATGGCACAAAAATGTAGCCACAACCACACAACCTACTGAAAACAGTGGCAAAAAAACTCGAAAACTGCCCAGAAAAATTAACAAATCTGGCCAGCACACAATACGACCACAAACCCACACAACCTACTAAAAACAGTAGCAAAAAATACTCAAAAACTGCCCAGAAAACTGTATCAAACATTAAAGCGTATATCTTGTACCCTGTTTTGAGTGTGCAATAAGAATTCTTTTTTTTTTTTTAAAAATTATCCCAAATCTCCCAAAATTCTCTTAATCGGATTTAAAAAACTAAGGGAGATTTTTTAATTTCAACAAATCAAGAATCTCAAACACATCCAAAAATACCATTATTCAAGTAAATTCACAAAACACAAACATAATAAAACTAACAATACATTACAATCTGTTGAATAGCTTTCCACCATCATTCTAACAATTCATTCTAATCGAAAATTTCCACATTTTCGTATATAAAACATTGCTCACAACCCTAAAATATCTTCACTCAGAAACAATTATACTGTGTAAGAGAGAAATCATGACCAGGGGAATTCATTCTAACAACAATATGCAAAAATTACTAAGCAAAACATACATGTGTGTGTATTTTGCTTCTTTTTTTTTAGACTAATATCTTTTTAAAAAAAAAACTGTTACAACTTCCAGAAGTTACAATATTAGAAACAGGGGAATTCAGAAATACCAATCGTTCTTGTCAAAAAAAAAGAAAGAAATACCAATCGTTTTCAGAAATACAAAACAAGAAAATTTAATGTTGGAGGATTCAAAATTTTTAGTAAATTCACATCACACAAACATTGACTAAATCTAACAATACATTACAACCTAGTGAATAACATGTAAAATCGAAATCCTAAACCCTAGTAGAAGAAATTGAAACATGTAAAATCGAAACTGAAAACTCTAATAGAAGAAATCGAAACAAAGAAAGTAGAATACCGTTATTAACGGACACGATTCGAACCGCGGCGATGATCTGTACCGCAAATGAGAAGAACTTTGAACTTTCTTTGCCAAACGAAACAACGACGACCCTAAACTCCACGAAAAATTAAAATACAGAAAACTAGTGGCGCAAAATTGAACCCTATACACAACGATATGTAAGGGTTGGCATGCTTAATTCAACCTAGAAACAAGATGGGAGGTTCTTCCGCAAGAAAACTTGAGGAAGAATGTTTATGAAAATGAGAATCGTTGATTGGAAGGAATTGATAATCCAATTTTCACCTTAATTTAGGACTTAGAGTAGCGGGTTTCAGATTGGGGACTTAGAGCAGCGGGTTTCAGACTGGGGAGGAAGAAGAAATTTTGGATTTGGCGCCTATTAATTTCATTTGGCGCTAATTACACAAAAATCATCTATTTTGGATTAAAATTCCCATGTAATTAAAAGTATTGTTTTGACTTTTGTGATGGTTGAGAGAGTGGAGCGAATTTTTTGTTTTTTTGTTTCTTTTGAGAGAGAGAATTTATATGGACAATTAAAATTTTATTTATAACTTTTAACTTAAGCTGAAAAACCAAAAAGAAAATTCGCAAAAATAAAAATAAAAATAGAAGACCACCACCCTAATGTTTTTGATTCCAAACTTCTTTTAAGTAACTTTAAATTTTAGTCATTTTTATATAGTGTGAACATTTATAACTAGCTTGTAGGATTTTTTTTTAAAAATTATAAAATACATCTAATTTTATAATTTTCATTTCTAAAAAAAGATATATTATATATATCCACTAATTTATTATTTTATCTTCATCTCATCTTTTATATAAATAATTAATTTTTTTCTTAACCAATGTCCAATTCAAATGAGAATTATAAAATTGAACCAAGGAGTATTATTTATTAAAGAAAGTAATATTTTTTTTTCTAAGTTGTATTATTAGGTTATAAATATGGCAAAAACTTATATACAATATTTTACAATTTTCTTGTTGTGAAATATGCTTAAATAACTATTTGAATTTGACCCACCATATTTAATCTATATGCACCACCCATATTTTATGCGTTCACCCCTCCTCTTTTTTTTTATAAATAAATCTAAGTCGACTCTTTATATTAGATGACCACCGTTATTTCCACTTTACAACCATTACTTATTTGTTTAAATTGTGATTATATAAATTCATAAACATTCACTTTATCTATAAGTAGCTCTAAAAACACTCAATTATACCCCTAATATATAGTATACTTTATACATAAATTAATCAATATTTAATAAAATTCATACACGAAAATATGAACATAATAAATTTGGATGAAGATGGTATATTTTTCTTATAAAACTTCACATGTGAGCTAAATATAATTTAGTAGGAGTATATTTTTACTCCCCTGTCTATTTATTTACTATTTTTTACTCATTTTCTTTTTTAACTATTTTGTACAAATTCCCTTACAACTAGACTCATTTTCGAATAGTCAAAACATCAATAAATTTAGTAGAAAAGTAATTGACGTTCAACGGACAAGATTTTAAATATTAAATATATTTTAAAAATTATTTTTCGTATTCTCAAATTTAAATTCCTGAGTCCGCCATTGTCTCTAACATTTGTTTGTCTACTAGTCCCTACTTGCCTCTCATCCTTTTATATCAATAGCTTATGATGTTGATCTTGCCAAACATATTAGTCACTTCCAAAACACTTGTCAGCTCATGTTAGTAACTTCTTTGTAAAAGACTGAACACTTTCACCTCTCCGTCTACCCAAGTATTACATGTTAAGCATATTTTACCTAATTCACCTCTCCTAATTTTGACGACTGTGTAACTAGTTAATTCACATCAGGGAATGTCGAATTAATTAGAAAAAAAGAATACTCCCTTCGTCGAGTGATTATTTGCACACTTCTTTTTATTAGGACGTCCCAAGATTGTTTGCACACTCTTAATATGAAAATACCTCACAAAATTAATATCCTCTCAACATCATTTTATTTTCAAAATTGTTACTCATTTTTTACATAAATTTTATTTTATACCTCACAAAATCACCTTAAATACCCATCATTTATCTTGGGACGGAGGAAGTTTACCATATTTGATATTTTTTTGAATGTATGATACTCTCTCCATCCTGTAAAATTTTGCTCAGACCAACTTTTGGATCCACAAAGTATATGTTTATTCTATTTAAATAATTAACTTTTGAGTATTTTTTTTACTTTATTAACAAAATTGAGTATCTACCAACAATATTTTTTACTCGTTATTCCACATATATTTTTTATAATTAAAATATAATTTTTTTTAAAAACATGTATAAAAAGAAGTGAGCAAAATTTTATTGAAAAGAGGGAGTACAAGATATAACTATTTGCACTAAATATAAAAATGATATATTGTCGCTTAAATATAATTATAAGCCCAACAAAATTAATGAACAATTAAAAGTGATTTATTTTATTAATTAATAATTAACCATACTTTTAGAAAAGTGAAAAAAAAATTGTATGGCGGTCTTCGAATTCATAGAGGCGGTAAATTATGCCAAAATTTTAATTTTTGATTACAAAAAAGGAAACCCTAAATATCATTAAGGTAATTTTAAATTGATTTACTCCACCTTCATTAAATAGACACATCTCCATTTATTCTCACGGATTTAATTGGATTTGATTTTTTAAAGAATAAAGGGACGGCCAATTAAGACGCCACTTTCACAATCTTCACAAAGTTTCTACTGCATTCTGATACCGGCCAAGACGCCACTTTTGCTCCGCCTCTTCAGCGATTGGCGATCAACTGACTCGAGAACTCTACCGCCTCGTTAGGTACGCAAACGCCGAGAAGCTATCCATTCGTTCTAGTTTAATCATGAATTTTTGTCTTGCTTACTTCTGTCTCATGAAATTCTGAATTCAAAATATTTGGATAAAGGTTGATCTTCAAGTAATTGAGTCGATCTAATATTGGTGTTTATGGATGTGCTTGTGATTTTTGACTTGGTGGAATTAAATTTTTGTTCTTTGTTTTTAAAATCCATTTTTTTTTTTTTTGAAGAATTACGAAGAAAAAGAAATCCATAAAATTTGCAGAAAGAAAAAAATACAGAGTCAGGCTGATCTCAGAGTCAAAATAGCACTTGCACGGTGCATTATCCTAAAAGAGGCAAAAATAATATCATCAACAATCCAAGAGAAAAATATGAAGTAGTTATCGATACGTAGGAATTACAACTCATAATCATATATTGCTATCCCCGAATCTCTAAATAAAACTTTCCCAATTAATTGAGGTTAAGAAAATATTTCAATAAATCGATTCACAAAAGCTTATCTAAAATTAGGGTTTAGATGAAGTTAATAAACCTCCAATCCAAAATAACATACGAACACACACAGGATCAAGGGCGGACCATAGCGTTGGCTGGGACGGGCTGTAACCCACCCAGATTTTTCAGCCCTTCAGTAAAAAAAAAAACTGCAAATCCCAAATTCAGTTTAACCTGTGACCTAGTTGCAAAAAAGAATCTATTGTTGCCGCCGTCGCTAACCTTTCTTCTTGTTGTTGCCTTGCCTCCGACTGTTCTTGTACCGCTATTTACTTCTCTTGGTGTTGGTGACGTCTCTCCGGTGGTTAAGGTATTATGCTAATACAATTTTCATCCTCTGTATTTCTTCGTTTTCACTTGTGGATACTGAAATTTATAGAGCCTTATTTTTTTCTTTTAACCTGTGGGTAATGAAATTACATGAGAGAGAGAGGGAGAGAGAGAGAGATGAGTTTCACTGTATTAGATTAGTTTTTAGAATATATATATATAATAGAATTGTTTATAGGCGGTGCAAATGTGCAATAACCATATCATTTCTTGTTTTGTGTGAAATAAAGTAAATTGTTCAGTCTTTAGTTTGTAAATGTTGGACACCTTATTTTTTCTTATTTATGTTTTTTATTTTTTATTTTTAAAGGTTGTTTAGGCTTTTTAATGTACTCCATTGTTTTGACTTTGCTTCTTTGTCTATAATGGGTTGTGTTAGTAGTGTTATTAAATGAATCGAGCTGTTCATGAGTTTGATTTGAATTTATATTTTTGTTCATTAATGTATTTGAGTCTAAATTAATTTGATAAGAGCTCAAACTTCAAATATTTGATTCGGCTTGAATAATAATTCTACTATTAGTAAGTAGTGCACTGTGCACATTTTTTTTACTTTTATTTTTATAGTGCATTTTTTTTACTTTTATTTTTATAGTGCATTTATTCTAGACTTTCGATCAAACTCCCAAATTGTCTTATTTTATGTTCTTGCAGCATAGAAGCGAGGTGAATCGAGACAACAGGAAAAAACTGCGAGGCAAACATATATCTGGAAGAAAAGCTTTTACAGTTCGCAGCCGTGAAATTGTGAGTAAATAAACGTTCCTGTTTTTTTTTTTTTTTTTTTGAGTTGTACAACTCAGTTTTATTGCAATTAATATTCCTGGGTTATTTTTTTGTTTTTGTTAATTATCTGAAATGTTGATGGGTATGTACATGTTGTAATTTTTAATTTTGGAGCCAGGTTTTGATCATGTGATGGATGTTGCTTATATATAATTTTGGATGTTAGAAAGAAATTGGTCATTTTTGTCAAAGTTAACAAATCAATTAGACTATGTATTCTTGTTAAATTCAAAAGGATATGAATTTATGGATTTTGTATTGACATCAACTCAAATTGATGTAATTGTCACTATATTTGTCTTTGTGTATGAACTTCGACAAGTGAAAAGAGTTTTGATGAGGATAGTTGTGGAGATATATGCCTTTGTATTTTGATTATATTGATTATTCCTATTATATTTTAGTTTGTAAATTAGTATACTAATTGTTGTCTATTATGATCAAGTATTAACTTATTTTGTTATGTAGTCTGAACGTGAGTTAGCTGGAGAACCATGTGATCGAATTGACTTGTATGAGCGTACACACAGTTCAGAGAAAAATGGTTGAAAATCCAGGGAGGCAAAAGAAAATTGGGTAAGTTTTGTAAACATATTTAACATAGTATCTAATAATAAGTTTTCAATCTTAGTATATATATGTTGGTAATAATTAAATGGTGTTTTTTGGCGATATTGAAACATATTTTTTTTCTCCTTGTTAAAATCATTATGCAAGAGAGTCTTCAATTATAATTACATGCTTAATTAGAGTTCAATTTTTCTTTGCTCTTTATTGGTAGTAATAATATTTATGGGTTTTCGTTGATAAAAATGTATCACTTAAAAAAATTAGGATAATTATTTGTGAGATTTACTTTTATTACTAAAATTGATGACAATTTACTTCTCTTTATGCTAAATTGTCACGAGATGATGAAAAAAAAACGAGAAGAATATATTGAGCTCGGAATTGAAAAGAGTGCATATGAGATAGTATTGGAGGTGTTGGGTCATGGAACTGGATATGTAAAAGGTCTTGGTTATGGTCCAAAGCCTCCAAGAAGACGCAACACATTGCACGATTCTTCTAATCAATTGCAAGAGGAACTAAAAGACGCGAAAGAAAAGCTGCAAGAGTCTGAAGCTCAGGTGGAAGAACTCAAAACGCAGTTGACTGTTTTGAATGCAAATATGGTTGCGCAAGATGCAAAGATGGTTGCACAAGATGCAAAGATGGCTGCTCAAGGTGCAAATATTGAGAAACTAATGGCTTTTTTGAATGATAAAGGGATAGAGTTATAAACTTTATATTTGTTTTTTTGGTTTCATGAAGTTATAGAACAACATTTCTTGTTAGTTGTTAAGTTTCTAAATGCTTGAAGGATTTTTTATTAATACAAAATTATTTTTTATCTTTAAATTATTTATAGTTGTAAATATTTTTTCTTTTCTTACAAAATTAATTTATCACGATAATTATAATTATTTCATGACAAATTCTGTGTTGTAATATAAATTACTTTTACTACAAAATAATATTGTCACTGTATGTAAATTAATAATGACGATATGTGTTGTTACTATATAGTTTTAAAAAAATTGGGACAATTATCATTTTTGTCATTGAAAAATATTTTATTATGACAAAAATATATTGTCACCATTCTCACATCTTTTAATGACATTGAGCATTTTTTCACTAAAGATGGCGAAATGTATTGTCATTATATCTAAATATATAATGACAAGCAAATTTTAGTCACTATAGTGCAATTCTTTCATGACGAAAGATTTGAAATACGACAAAAAATATGTTGTTACAATTACTAAACTTTTAGTGACGACCACCGTTTTCGTCACTAAATAGTACATTATAATGACAAAAAAAAGTTGTCACAATTTCCACATCATTTAGTGACAGTAGAAATTTTGTCACTAAATCATACTTTTTAGTGACAAATTTTGTCGTCATTATATACACACACATATAACAACGAGCAACATCTTGTCATGAAAGAACAAATGTATCGTGACGAAATATACAAAATATGACAAAATAGTTAGTCTAATTGTAACAAAAAATAATGTCACTAAAATTTGATAAGGTTAGTAATAGATGGACAATCGTCACAAAAAAGTAATTTTTAGTGACAATAAATTAAATCGTCGCAAAAATTCTAACCTTTAGTGACGAAATATCATATTAAGTGACGAAATTTTAACACCAAATGTGACGATTTATATGTCTCCATAGATGAATGATATAGTGACGATGACCTTTATCGTCATCAAATGAAGACTTTTAGTGACGAATCAAAATAACGTCGCATTTTACCTACCGCCACGCACATTTGATGACATTCTTTGTGACGAAAAAATTTGTCGCCGAAAAACTTTCGTGATGAAAAATGGGGTTTTTATAACGATTTTTTTCGTCGCAATTTCTCAAATTTCTTGTAGTGATCATTGGAATCCTTGCAGTCTTCCTTTGTTGAGCTTTGAATCATTCCAATAGGCTCTTGGTATACTTGGATTGGTTGATGAAAATCCCTTCTGGACTTTGCTCGACTTGAAGTCCTAGGAAGTAGTTCATCTCACCCATCATGCTCATTTCGAATTTTCCTTGCATTAGTTCAGAGAACTTTTTGCACATATCTTGATTGGGTGATCCAAATATAATATCATCTACATAGATTTGCACCATTAGAATGTCTTCTCCTTCTTGTATTCTGAAAAGTGTTCTATCAACTTTGCCTTTTGTGTATCCATTGTCAAGTAGGAATTGTGACAATGTGTTATACCAAGATCTAGGGGCTTGCTTCAGACCATAGAGAGCTTTCTTCAGACGATATACTTGATCTCCTTTTTCAAAGCCTGGGGGCTACTCTACATACACTTCTTCTACCAGAATACCATTTAGGAAGGCACTTTTGACATCCATTTGATATACTTTGAAGCCCATATATGATGCATAGGCTAGAAATAGTCGGATGGCTTCTAGTCTGGCTACTGGAGCAAAGGTCTCATCATAATCAATTCCTTCAGATTATGAATATCCTTTTGCAACTAGCATTGCTTTATTTCTAGTTATCACATCATTTTCGTCCTTCTTATTCTTGAATACCCACTTTGTTCCTACTACATTGTGGTTTTCAGGACGATCTACCAATTCCCACACTTCATTTCTTTCGAATTGGTTTAGTTCTTCATGCATAGCAGAGATCCAATTGCTATCAGTTATTGCTTCTTCTATGTCAACTGGCTCAATATTGGACAAGAAAGCACACCAGCAGAACATAGAAGACTGGGGGTTCTGATTTAGTTGTCTTCTGGTCTTGACACCTGAGTCTGCTCCTCCTAAGATGAGGTTTGATGGATGATTGTTTTTCCATGTATTCCTCACAGGTGTGCCTGCATTTGATGAGCTTGGATTCTCATCTGTTCTAGTGCCATCAGGAAGGTTGACTTGATTTGGTCTATCATCATCTGTATCTTGTGTGTCGAAGAGATCATTCCCCCTTGCATTTGGAATTGTTGCATCTTGATTTAGATAAGCTTGCTAAGCTTGGGTTTGAGATCTAGTGACATGTCTGTGTGGTTTATCTTCCTCTGGTTCTTCAGGAAATGGTTCACTGACTTCAATAAACTCATCTGGTCTGGACTTGATCACTAGTTTCCTCATCTTTTCTGCAGATGAGTCTGTTTCTACTGCACTCTTTTCACAAGATTCATAAAAAACAACATGAGGTGTTTCTTCCACAAGAAGGGTTCGTTTGTTGAATACTCTAAATGCTTTGCTAGTAGAGGAGTATCCCAAGAATATCCCCTCATCTGCTTTGGCATCGAAAGCATTCAACTTAATCTTCCCATTGTTGTGAATAAAACACTTACAACCAAATATATGAAAGTAAGATACTCTAGGTTTCCTTCCTTTCCATAATTCATATGGGGTTTTCTCATGAATTTTGTGAATACCTGACCTATTTTGAGTGTGACAAGCTGTGTTGATGGCTTCTGCCCATAGTTTCTTAGGAGTAGAGAATTCAGCTAGGAGTGTTCTTGCAGCTTCTTTGAGTGTTCTGACTCTTCTTTCACCTACACCATTCTGTTGTGGTGTTCTTGCTGCACTTGTCTCATGCTGAATACCATTAGAAGTACAATAGGCAATAATATAAGAGTTAATGAATTCAGTGCCTTTGTCACTTCTAATTTTCACAATTGGTTCTCCTTTCTCTACTTGGATTCTCTTCAATAGTTCAGGAAGCTTCTGTTGAGTCTCACTCTTCTTGTATAAGAAAATAACCCAAGTAAACTTGGAGTAGTCATCTACAACAATAAGAGTGTACTTCCTTCCTTTAAGTGTGGTTGGAGTGATTGGTCCAAAGAGATCCATGTGAAGTAGTTCCAGAACTCTGCTGGTTGATGCTGTCTTCTTGGTCTTGAAGGAGACCTTTCTTTGCTTCCCTTGTTGACATGCATCACATACCTGGTCTTTACAGTAGAGTTCATTAGGCAGTCCATCAACTAAGGATTCCCTTGCTAGCTTTTTCATCGTCTTAAAGTTCAGATGACTAAGACGTTTGTGCCATAGCCAGCTGACATCTTTAGGGCTCTTCACAAGCAGGCATGTATCCTTAGGACAGTTGTTCCAATTTGCAAGATACATACTACCTTTTCTAGATCCTGTTAGAAGGTTTTGTTTTGTTCTTTTATCACTTATGAGACACTCATCTTTAGAGAATTCTACTGAGTAACCAGTGTCACAGAAATGAGAAACAGATAATAAGTTGAATTTCAAACCTTCTGCGTATGATACATCATGTACCTCAATGTCACCATTTTTAAGGGTGCCATATCCTTTTGTGTTACCGTGCGCGTTATCACCAAAGAAGACTTTTGGACCTTTCTTTTCTGTATAGTTGGTCAGCAGGGCTTTGGTTCCAGTCATATGAGTTGAGCATCCACTATCTATGTACCAAGTTTCTCCTGCTTGACCTCCTCTTCTGTATAGGTCCCTCATTTCCTGCAAGAAAGGTTAAGTCTTAGGTACCCATTTTGTCTTGGGTCCTTGGGTGTTAGTACTACCCTTGGGGACCCACATATACATTGGTCGTTTGAATAACCTTGAGCATTTGAGTTGTCTCCCATGGGCATCACAAAACCAAATCTTACCAATTGACACCTTGGCATGGTTTGATTTGTTAGTTGTGTCAGCTAGGTAAATGTCAGATGGTTTCCTCTTATAGGAGTGTGTGTTGATTATCTTCTGACTAGTTACATTAGGCCTGGGTGCATTAGCTGATCGATGCACACGATTATATGGACCATACTCCTCTGTTCTCACAATATCATAAGAGATAGGGGGTGTAAAGAGAACAGATTTGTGTGAAGAAGATTTCTTCTTCTTGGCTGGAGCAGCATACAGCTGAGACTATCTCAGACGAGATGGTCTAGGCTGTTTGTTGTTCCTCTGTACAGGTTTGAGGTTAACTTGTCTCTTGCCCTTTTTGGTGTTGGGATAGTTAACCTTAGCTGGTACAGATGCCTTTTGGTTCATATTAGGTTCATTGTGTTTAGAACACTCACCTTTTTCATGTGATCGAGTAGTGCACTGATTAGGTGTACTACCCTCAGCTGGAGAGGATTTTGATGGATTAAATTCATAACCAAAACCCTTCTTATTTCCATTAGATCTATAATATTCAGAGATACTTTCAATAGTAGCAGATGCTTTATTGAACTCTGATATCTTTTGATTAAGGCATTCCTTATCCTTTTCTAAGAGCTTATGTGCTTGGAAGAGATCATCGAACTTAGATTGAAGTGAACGAAATTCCTTAGTTTCGAAGGCTTGAGTTTTTAACATCCCCTCATACAACTGAGTTATTGTGGTATTTTCTTCTTTAAGAAGTTCCATTTCTTTAGTCAATCTTTCATTCATTGTTACCAACTCAGGGGTGTTGTCACACTTAACCTTTTTCAACTTAGAAATTTCTTTCCTTAAACCCTTGTTCTCCTCTTCCACTTCTATGAAGGCTCTTGTGGCAATATCCAGATCACCTTTTACTTCTTCCAAAGATTGGTAATAGGTGTCTTCTGATTCCCCTACAGATGAGTTTATCTCTTCTATGTGTGAGAAAATAGGTGAATGGAAAGTTGTTGTATAGGAATTTACCTCATTTTCACCCATGGCCATCATAGCTAGATCATCTGAATCATTTGAGAAGATTTGACAGTCTGGTGATAAAGGAAGATCATCACTTTGATATTCAGATTCTTCAGTCACCATTGCTTGTTTGTCTGAATTTCTTCTGTCTCTTCTTGGCTTTCTTTCTTCTTTGTCTTCTAAATTTAGGTCTGGACATTCATAGACATAATGTCATGGTTTATGACAATTGAAGCATGGTCCAGGTTTCTGATTTGAATTGTTTCTTCTTGGAGGAGTAGCATCTGTTCTTCTAGAACTTCGGCTGTCAGATGACTCCACATCTTTCCTAGGATACCTTTCTGGTGTTCTTTATCTTGATTCTCTAGAGGATGAACCACCTCTCCTATCTTTAAAATTCCTGTAGAATTTTCTATATTTGCTGTTTAAAGTGTTCATCCTTTCAAATCTCTTGATCATAAGGGCCATTTGTTCTTTTAGACTCATATCTGATCCTTCAAAGTCTTCTGTTTTCAGAGAGGTCTTGCCAGATGAGGTGCTTGCAGCTTTTGTATTTGCTGCCTTGAAAGCTACAGTCTTGGAAGTAGATGGGGTTGTTGTTGGCTCATCATTTTCTGAGTTTTCTTCTCTTTCAAGATCATACTCATGAGCTTTGAGGTTCTGGAACAGAGTTTGGGCGGACCATTTCTTGATATCTTGAGTATCTTTGATGATGTTCTTTTTGAGTCTCCATTTCTTGGTTAGAGAGTCCAAGATCTTCAGGTTTTTCTCTCTATTAGTGTATTTCTTTCCTAGAGATTCTATTTCATTGATGATCTTGGTAAATCTATTTTCCAGCTGATCAATAGACTCTTCTGGTTGCATCTTGAAGTGCTCAAACTTTTTAACAACTGTTGACAGTTTGCTCTCCTTGATCAACTCAGTTCCTTCACAGAGGAGTGCCAAAGCATCCCACATGTCTTTAGTTGTTTCACAGTGAAGTACTTTTGCAATGTACTCATTTGGAAGAGTTTGCATGATATAATCTTGAGCAATGCTGTCAAGATTTGATTGCTTCATCTCTTCTGGTGTGAGGTCTTTCATTGGCTTGGGGGCAAGTTCTCCAACTGGAATTTCTGGATCACCATTTGCAGTGTTGACTGCCATGATTGTGATTGGGCCTTCTGTGATCACTGACCACATCTTGTAGTGAATTGATGTGTGATTCTTCCTCATCCTGATCTTCCAGTAGTCATAATCTTCCACTGTAAACTTAGGCAACTTACGCATGTTAGCACTCATGCTGTATGAGTTTTAAAAAACAAGTTTATTTCAAAAGATGGATCTGTTAAAGAGGACTACAGAAAGACTCCCTCAAGTCTTTTGATAATCTAGAGACAGTAGTCCGTTAGAACCACTGCTCTGATACCACTTGTTGGTCCCTGAACGAGTAGTGAATGGGATTAAAATCTAGAGGGGAGGGGTGAATAGAATTTAAAACTTTTTCAAAGGAGTTTGGAACCTCTTCTGATTTCTATGTCAGCTGGACTACAAGTGTGCTGGTCCAGATGACTATAGTGATCTGTTGAAGAGATTAAATGTGGAAGTGAGTATGCATGTTTATTTAAACTCGTTCTTGAGTTCTTTTGAAAACACTATCTTGTTTACTTAATGAAAAGCTCAGCTGATGCTGGTTTGAAAGTTCTAGTCTTTTTCTAAGATATTTGAAAACACAATATGCACTATATAAAGATATGAATAAGAAATAAAGTAAAGTGCAGAATGTAAAAGACACCGGATTTATAGTGGTTCGGATATACGTTCCTACGTCCACTCTCACGTCCTAACGTGATGTTTAATCCCTTTAATTTACCAAAAATAACAATGGCTTGTCCTTTACAGTCCCAAGGGTAGGACTTTGAGATCTGAGCAGTCCTAACTACTACGGTCTCCACAAGTGATTGGAAGCACTTGCACTTTTACAGGGGTTCAAAAACTTAACCTTATGGTGTGGGTTTTGGGGTTTTTGAATATATCCAACTAATGGTTCAAGCTTATAGATTACTTAACCACTGTGCCTAAATCAATGAATATACAATAAGAGTGGGATTCAGGTTCTTTGGTTGGATGGGAAATCACTTAAGAGCTAGAAGGTGTTCTAATGATTTCTGGGGTCCTGGAGAACTCTCAACAGATTGAGGCTTGTTGCGTGCTTGCTTGATTAGCTTTTGTGAATTCTCTCGTAGTGACTTCTTGTATTGTGATTTCTCATCCTCTTGTATTTATAGGGATGATTGCTGCAACTAGACGTTAGAGTTGACTAGCCGTTGGGGCAATCTTTCCATGTTTGCTTGATTCCTTGATTCCAGCCACTTGATTGCTTCAATTTGGGATCATGTCAATCTTCTAAGAATGGTAAGTCTTCATTTGAATTGCAAGATGACTTTGGAATCAGCCGAGTCCTGGACGAGCTCCTGGTCTTTTGATCTTCACTTCTAGTCTTCTGGCTACTCGTCTGGGCTTAAGTCTTCTGTCTTCTGATATCAGAAGTGTAACACTCTTCTGATCTGGCAATTCTTTGTGCTGTTAGGCCATTTTCAACTTGGACTCCATCAGCTAAGTAGGTATACAAACACCTTACTTATCTGGTCTTCAAGGATCTTCTAGTCTTCATGCCTTCTACTCTTCTCATCTTGAGGTTATGCATGCAAGCCAATACTGTGCTGATCAGCTGAGATCAATACATCTGATTACACAAGACTATTCTAAGCTGTTCTATACAGAGTCAGCTGATCCTATTACATTTATAAACTCTAAGTGTTTTGGCCATCAAAACTATTCTAACATCAAGTGGAGCTTAGGGTGAATTTATATCCCAACATTAAGGATCCTCTATCCTTTAATAACTCCTTCACCTTTTTCGCTCTCACTCAGGCTCGAACCTCCTACCAGCCTGCAGTTCACGCGCCTGCAAAGGATAGGACATCTCGCCACCGATTTTCGCTCACGCGCGTCCTCACTGGCCCTCGATAATTCCCCTTCTCGGTATTTTCCTCTGTAAGACTCCTCATCTCCCATTTTATCGGCTCTCTTCAACCTCCATATTCAGCGTCTTCTTTCTGTTTTTTGCGATCAACCACTTCCTCCGCACGTTCACCGGTGCACCACTTATTTTCCGGAGGTGCCTTCACTTTCAGGTACCCATTTTCTTTTACCTCTCTTTCTTTAATTTATCGTCATGTCTTCTTCCTCCCATCCTCCACCGGAGGATACTTCAAGAGAAACTTCCCGCTCCTCATCCAGTCCGATCCCTCGATTTCCCATAACCATCCCGGCCTTAAAAAACAAAATATCCACCTCCTCTTCTCTCCTGGAAGAACGTTTGGCCTCTTTCGTTCAGTCCGACATGTTTCCTACGGACTACATAGTGAGAATCGCCCACCCGAAAGAATGCCCAAATTTTGCCGGTCCTGGAAGTTTAGCTTTCTGGGAAGCCCAATTGAAAGCTGGACTGCGTTTTCCCATCAACCCTTATTTAGCTAAGATTTCTTCATATGCTTGCATCCCTATCAATCAATTCACCCCTAATGCCATTAGACCGATGTTAGGGTTTTACATCTTAGTGAAAGGGAACGGGGGAGAACCTTCGGCCCAACTCTTCTTGACCCAGTATACCTGCAAACTGGCAGACGGGTTTTTCTATGCGTGTGGTCGCGCTAACCGAGCTGGAAAATTCATGGAGAAACTCCATGAGGGGGTCCAAGACTGGCGGGATTACTATTTCTTTGTTACCAATCCCTCTCCCTGGGATTTCCCTCATGAATAGTGGGTTTATGAAAATCTAGGGGTGCCTTGTCCTCCTCTTACTGCTTGTTCCCCTCTTAATTTGACTGTGATGGAAAACCTAAACCGCCATGTAATTCTCCATGGGTACTTTGATGTAATCCTAGGGCTTTGTCTCACTTCGGTTTTGGTCGCACTGACTACCCTTTAGGTCCAGATGATGGTTATACCATTTCCTTCCCGTATTGTGGCCCTCTGGGCTCATATCTATTTTATTTCTAATGTCTCTATTTTCTTGTCGCAGCTATGAGTTGGTTATCTCAAATCTCCAGAGATGCTACCCCTCTCTCCATTGTGAACAAACCAGTTGCGCCAGAAAGTTCTCAAAAGGCTCCTCTTCCTCCTTCTCCGATGAAACCTTCGGTAGGGTCCGTTGCCAAACGGACTAGGTCATCTACTGGCAAAGCTGCCTTCTCCTCAGGACTCCCCACCTCAGGGGCTTCTAAGAAGAAGAAGACCAAGGGTCAGTCTTCCACTTTTCCATCGGAGACCATCGATCTAAAGCCACGGGGGGGGGGGGGGCTCAATATCGAACAGTTTACTACTTTCGTGGAACGCCATATTCCCATGCCCGCTATCAAGGCTTTCAATACTCTGACTTTGGAGAAGAGGATGGTGCATATAGCCCATACATTTTCCCATGTAAGTTTTTACTGCATATATTCACTATATGGTCTGTAGAAAGTAAAGAAAACTTCCTGACTTCTTTTATGGTTTTTACACAGTTTGGTCTTCTTTATTCGGACGTGTTCGATCAAGCCCTTCAATCTCTTCGCCTCCACGAAGACCTCCAGAGTCAGCTAGATCAGAAGAAAGTGAAAAAGGAGATGGTCGAGGCGGAGCTCCGAGAAGCTACCCTATGAAAAAAGGCAGTTATGGCTGAAAAGATTCAGGTTTTGATCCAAAATCAGACTTTGTCCAAAAAGCTTTCCTTACTCCGAGCTCAGGTTGCGGAACAGGGCAGGGGGATCCAGCGCTTTGAAACTGAACTACCCTCGGCCGGGGTAAAGCTCTGTGTTGATTCTCTATTTACATCCGCGGCAGGGCAGACCTTTCTAGGTACCTTGCACCGAGAGTGGCTAGAGGCTTTCCTCAAAATCACCAGCTTTTTGGGGGCTATGGGAGCATAGATTCCACACTTCATCGATCATGGCTTCTCCAATGCCATAGCCGAGCACTCCGCTGCAGGGTTTGATGGTCACTACACCCGTGCTCTCCGCTTGGATGATTTAGCCACCCCCAAAGTTCCCAGTAGATCCCAAGGAGGATATCGACAAAGTGGGATAGCTCAAGTGGTTAGAGCACCACTACCTAGGCCTTAGATCCTGGGTTCGAGTCATGGGGAGGGGAAAAGGCATGGGTATTTAATGTAATTCAAAACCAAGGAGGATATCAACACTCCTTGGTGGCTGTCTGGCATGAAGAAGGCTGTTTAGGAGTTGAAAAGTGCAGTTTTAGGAGTGGGGGACTTGGGGTCTGTGAGCAATCTGGAATTTCTTATTCACATAGCTAACCCTGTCCCACTGGCTACCGTGGCGGCTGATGTCTCGGAGGAGAAAGAGGAGGGCGGTGGCTCTAGCGGGCAAGTCAATGAGGTGATGGAATGCACTGGAGGGGCTGAAATCCCTCATTCTTCTTAACTTTCTTTACTCTTTCTAATGACAATGTTCTGATACTCTTAAAACATATTTATTTTTTGTTGGGGGCCTTCGTGCCCTTTTGGTATTCTCAGGAGACTCCACACTCCTGCGTTTTTCTGTGGAGGGCCAGGGCCTGGTGCCCTTAGCCTTAAATAATTTTTCTTTTGGATGCTTTATTCTGCTCCATCTTCTCAGTACCTGCATATTGTCTCGTTGTGTGCATATATATATATGTGTTGTTTTCTCTGCATAAGCATGTGATATATCATGTCTAGGATAGTAAGCGTGTCGTATATTACCCGTTTAGCTTCTCTTAACGTATATCTCTAGTGTCCTTCTAACACATATGGGCTCTGAGGCTTCGTTTTCACCAAAATAAAGAATTCAAGCTCAAAGTATAGTTTTGAGTTCTCCCCTTAAGATGATGTTCATTTCGAAACTGTCTCAATTCTTAGATCAAGGTTCGTAGGGTGAGGTTTGTATAGACCTTCGCATTTTTCTCCGGGTGAAATTTGTATAAACCTTCGTATTTTCTCTAAGTGAAGTTCATCGAACTCACTTGTTTCTCAGCGTGAGGTTTGTATAAACCTTCGCATTTTCTCTAAGTGAAGTTCATCGGAACTCACTTATTTCTCAGGGTGAGGTTTGTATAAACCTTCGCATTTTCTCTAAGTGAAGTTCATCGGAACTCACTTGTTTCTCAGGGTGAGGTTTGTATAAACCTTCGCATTTTCTCTAAGTTAAGTTCATCGGAACTCACTTGTTTCTCAGGGTGAGGTTTGTATAAACCTTCGCATTTTCTCTAAGTGAAGTTCATCAGAACTCACTTGTTTCTCAGGGTCAGGTTTGTATAAACCTTCGCATTTTCTCTAAATGAAGTTCATCGGAACTCACTTGTTTCTCAAGGTGAGGTTTGTATAAACCTTCGCATTTTCTCTAAATGAAGTTCATCAGAACTCACTTGTTTCTCAGGGTGAGGTTTGTATAAACCTTCGCATTTTCTCTAAATGAAGTTCATCGGAACTCACTTGTTTCCCAGGGTGAGGTTTGTATAAACCTTCGCATTTTCTCTAAGTGAAGTTCATCAGAACTCACTTGTTTCCTAGGGTGAGGTTTGTATAAACCTTTGCATTTTCTCTAAGTGAAGTTCGTCGGAACTCACTTATTTCTCAGGGTGAGGTTTGTATAAACCTTTGCATTTTCTCTAAGTGACGTTCATCGGAACTCACTTGTTTCTCAGGGTGAGGTTTGTATAAACCTTCGCATTTTCTCTAAGTCAAGTTCATCGGAACTCACTTGTTTCTCAGGGTGAGGTTTGTATAAACCTTCGCATTTTCTCTAAGTGAAGTTCATCGGAACTCACTTGTTTCTCAGGGTGAGGTTTGTATAAACCTTCGCATTTTCTCTAAGTGAAGTTCATCGGAACTCACTTCTTTCTCAAGGTGAGGTTGGTATAAACCTTCGCATTTTCTCTAAGTGAAGTTCATCGGAACTCACTTGTTTCTCAGGGTGAGGTTTGTATAAACCTTCGCATTTTCTCTAAGTGAAGTTCATCGGAACTCACTTGTTTCCCAGGATGAGTTTGTATAAACCTTCGCATTTTCTCTAAGTGAAGTTCATCGGAACTCACTTGTTTCTCAGGGTGAGGTTGGTATAAACCTTCGCATTTCTCTAAGTGAAGTTCATCGGAACTCACTTGTTTCTCAACTTGAGGTTGGTATAAACCTTCGCATTTTCTCTAAGTGAAGTTAATCGGAACTCACTTGTTTCTTAGGGTGAGGTTTGTATAAACCTTCGCATTTTCTCTAAGTGAAGTTCATCGGGACTCACTTGTTTCCCAGGGTGAGGTTTGTATAAACCTTCGCATTTTCTTTTTTTTATTCTTCATTTTAATATCGTTATATGTCAATCATCTCATCGCATTTTCTAGCATCCATTTCACAAAATAATTCTTCGAAAACCAAAAGCAATCACTACAATTTCCTCCAAAATAAAGCTTCATTGATCAAAAATGTTTATCAACATAGGCAAAAAGGAAACCTATGTCGGCCTCGTGAAAAACATCTCCATGTTAAAACCCGAAGGGAAACCCACGTAGAGGGAAAAAGAGTGTCGGTGAAGCGATGCATACAATTTATTCGAATGGAAATGAATATCAAAGTTGCGCAAAAAGATAAGTAAGGAGCCAACATTTTTTAAACGTAAAACCTCTTAAGATGACACACGTTCCATGGGCGCAGCACCTCCTTCCCTTCCATACTCTGGAGCTTGTAGGCTCCTCCTCTTAACACTTGTGTCACTTTGTAAGGACCTTCCCAATTAGCCTCCATTTTTCCCGTGTTCCTCAAAGCATCCGCTCTCCGGAGGACAAGGTCTCCGACTCTGAAGGATCTGGGGATCACCCTACGATCGTATGCTGCCTTGATCCTGCTCTTGTATCTCTCCGCTTTCAATTTTACTATATCTCTCTCCTCCTCTACCAGGTCCAAGGCCTCTCTCATTAACTCTTCATTCTATTTCTCGTCGAAATAGGTGATTCAATGCGATCCTAGCCGGGCCTCTGGGGTATTACCGTTGTTGTCCCATACACCAATTGGAAGGGGGACTCCCCCGTAGCTGACTTAGGGCTGGTCTTGTAAGACAAGAGGACATTATCCAGCTCTTACACCCATCCTCCTCCTATCTTTTGCAAGCGTGTTCGGATACCGTCCACTAGAATCCTGTTCGTGACCTCCACTTGACCGTTGTGTTGCGGATGGGATACTGAGGTAAATTTATGTACAATGTTCCACCTCCAACATCATTTTCTCACTCTCTCTCCGTTGAATTGCGGTCCATTATCTGAAACTAGAACCCTTGGCACTCCGAACCTGCAGCAAATGTGCCTCGCTAGGAAATTGATCACATTATCCTCTTCTATCTTGGCCAAAGGTGCGGCTTCTACCCATTTGCCGAAGTAGTCCACAGCCACGATTAAAAATTTCCTTCCTCCCGGTGCCATGGGGAAAGGCCCTACTAAATCTGTCCCCCATTTTGCGAATGGGCAAGGCGAATACATAGCACCCATCTCCTCCGCGGGTACCTGTATCAAGGGTCCGTTCTTCTGACATCTCTCACATTTCTTTACGAATTCTCGAGCATCTCTTATCACACTGGGCCAGTAAAAATCTGCCCTGAACACCTTTTTCACACAACAGTCTTGTAACCCTCATGACTAGCTGCACAACCCTCATGGATATCCTTGATTACAAATTCTGCCTCTTGTTTCGAGAGACATTTCAAATAGGGTTGAGTAAAGGACCTTTTATACAACTGATCTCCAAGGATACAATATTTCAACCTCAAAGCCTTGGTTTCCCTGGACGCTGGAACCGCAGGGTCTCTCTTCAACTCCTCCCATATCTCTTTTCTCCAATCGTTCCCTTCTGTTATCTCCCTGATAAAGGTTTATGTTGCCAGTCGATCCGCCACTAACAGGGTTATTTTCCCTTGTCCGTCGAACTCGGTGGAACTGGCTAATTTGGACAATCCATCTGCTTTTGTATTTTCTTCCCTCTGTATCTGTATCACTTAGAAAGCATGGAATTTGTTCTTCATGTTCCTTACTTGCTCCAAATACGCGATCATCTTTTCGTCTTTAGCGAGGTACTCCCCCCTTACCTACTGCACCACCAACTGTGAATCTGAATAGAAAGTAACCTTCTGTGCTCCTAGCTCTGCTGCCATGTTAGCCCCTCTAATCAGGGCCTCGTATTCTGCTCCGTTATTAGAGGTTGAGAACCGGAACTTAACGGCGACTTGTATCTCCTGACCCTCAGGGTCTATCAGCACTATCCCTGCCCCGCATCCCAGTGCCGATGCGGAGCCATCCACATACACCTTCCATCTCCTCGGTTCTGGTGGATTCTTGGATAAAGTTCGTCAGGGCCTGGGCTTTAATGGCCCTCCTGGGTTCATAATCGACATCATATTCCTGCAACTCCACATCCCATTTGACCATTATTCCAGACAAGTCTGCTCTCCCTAGTACCTGCTTCAGGTGATTCGATGCGATCCTAGCCGGGCCTCTGGGGTATTACCGCTGTTGTCCCATACACCAATTGGAAGGCGGACTCCCCCGTAGCTGAGTTAGGGCTGGTCTTGTAAGACAAGAGGACATTATACAACTCTTTCACCCATCCTCCTCCTATCTTTTGCAAGCATGTTCGGATACCGTCCACTAGAATCCTGTTCGTGACCTCCACTTGACCGTTGGGTTGCGGATGGGTTACTGAGGTAAATTTATGTACAATGTTCCACCTCCAACATCATTTTCTCACTCTCTCTCCGTTGAATTGCGTTCCATTATCTGAAACTAGAACCCTTGGCACACCGAACCTGCAACAAATGTGCCTCGCTAGGAAATTGATCACATTATCCTCTTCTATCTTGGTCAAAGGTGCGGCTTCTACCCATTTGCTGAAGTAGTCCACAGCCACGATTAAAAATTTCCTTGGGGAAATGCCCTACTAAATCTGTCCCCCATTTTGCGAATGGGCAGGGCGAATACATAGCACCCATCTCCTCCGCGGGTACCCATATCAAGGGTCTGTTCTTCTGACATCTCTCACATTTCTTTACGAATTCTCGAGCATCTCTTATCACACTGGGCCAGTAAAAACCTGCCCTGAACACCTTTTTCACAACAGTCTTGTAACCATCATGACTAGCTGCACAACCCTCAAGGATATCCTTGATTACAAATTCTGCCTCTTGTTTCGAGAGAAATTTCAAATAGGGTTGAGTAAAGGACCTTTTTGTTGGGAATAAAATGATTTTGATTTAGATACCAAAACCCCTGATTGATGATGGTCAGATTAGTTGAGATATGCTCAAGTATAGATCAGTCTAGTTGTCTCAGGATACTTGAGTAAGTAGAAATGCTTAAGTCAAAATCTCAGAAATGTTGAGAGATTCATAGTTCAGGATAGTTGTCCGAAGCTGGAATGTTAGGCAGCTTGCTAAGTGTCAAATCTTTAGGACAAGTTTGCTGAGTATTCAGGACAAGCTGACTGAGTGGACAACATGGCTGAAAGATCAAGAGTGATAAGACAAAGCTTCATGCATTGATAAGAACTGTTTCAGATCAGTTGAAGTGCTAATGATCAAGAGCATTGAATGCTATACTCACAGAAGACATATTTAATGAAGCTTTAATTACCAACAAGCCTGAACTAAGCATTGAAGACTTAGAAGCATTAAAGACTGAAGCATTGAATGAATGTTGGAACATTCTAGTTTGCAGCAGGAATGTTCAGGGGAGTTGTCCCATCTGACCGTTGGTTGAGTGTAGAGTCTGCCACAAATCAACCTTGGGAAATGTGCATATTTGGAATCTGACACAAGTCATCTCAGCCGCATTTTTCAGAAGTCAACACATTCATTCAAGCAACCATTGAAGAAGCTTTTACACACTGGATAAAAGGATGTCTAGCTTCACAACCATTTCAATAGTGCTGCAAATAGACAAGTTTGAATTGCTATCTCTCCAACGGTTAGTTGTTCAAATTTGCCTATAAATTCAGAAGTGATCAAAGGATTCAAGTATCCAACTACTTGCTATCAAACTATCATCAAGCAATCAAAGGAAACCAAAGTTATTCTTAAGAATCCCAAGTTTCCTGATCACTTCAATTAGCTAAGCCAATTCTTGTAATATCCCAAGCTTAGCATTGAGATATCCTAAGCCTTTACACTGTTCTTATTGTAAAGGATATCTCTACTAGTTGGAACCAAACCTCAAACCCTTACCTCATTGAGTGAAGTAGTGTTTGTTGTAGAAGTGAGGTGTTAAGGACTGTTGTTGGGATATGAATCCTATAAACAATGTTCTAATTGATGATTATATGTTTTGATGGCCAAAAGTAAATTTAGAGTTAATGATATATGTGATTATATGTTGTTCTATGTGAAATATATGGAATAATATTACTGATCTTATTGTGATATGAAGTTTAAGTTTACTGATCTTAGTATTTTATTAATCTGATATATGAACTGTTTTAAGAACTAAGCTGATGGAAGTATTGTATAGACAGCTTATAGTATAGGACTTAGATATACTCATCTGTATGTAGTTCAGTTGATGTATAGATAGGTTTTATATTTGTAAAGTTGTATTCTATTGTATTCAGCATTGTAATAGTTAGAACAGTAAGATAGATGGTAGTCAGATGACTAAGAAGACTAAGAAGACTACTTCGGAATATGAAGAAATCAAGAGAAGTATTTTTTGAAGGAAGCAAGAACAGTTTTTGAAGAACTGTGCTGATTGACCAAGAGCAGTAAATCTAAGAAGAGTAGTTTACTGTGCTGAGTTGGTTTATTTGAAGAATAAGTTTGGATGACTTATTTGAAGCGTAACTGAATTTATATGATGATATGCTGACTTGGAAAGATAAGATAAGTTGGTTATAAACAGAAGGAAGTTAAAATAAGAAACGGTTATGAGTTAGTTGAGAGTTAGTTCACAAACTGCTAACTGTCTTACTATTGCTTATAAATACCGTGTGATCTTCTACTTGAAAAGACTACTGATACAATTACTATTCAAGAGCAATCAAGAAGCATTCAAGTATTCAAGAACTCACAGAGTCAAGAAGATCGTACTGAAGAGAAGCCACAGAACTGAAGAGAAGAATCAAAGGCTATTACTAGAGAAGTTTTACTTTTCGTTTTAATTTTGTATTGTGTAAACAAGTGTGCTAGTTACTTGTGAAATTACTAGTTGATCGAAGATATACCTGGTGGTATAATCGACAAGATCGAAGTCTTAATCTTGGGACTCTAAACTACAAGTACTCAAGTGGAAAAGAGTAATAAAACATCGCAACTGGAGTTGTGAGAGTGGATGTAGACATTTGTCGAACCACTATAAAATCTTGTGTTCTTTACTGTTTGTTTTTTATTAACTGTTGATATATTTGTTTAACCAAGAACAGTAAGTTTTCTAAAGAAAAGATTTAAAGAAAAGTTGAGTATAAAAGCTAACTGTTTAGTACTGAGCTGATTCTAAGAACAGTACTGTACAAAACGTATTTCCGCACTTAAAACTCTGATATTTTGATAGAATTTGAAAAGTCTATTCACCCCTCCCCTCTAGACTTTTTCTTAGCTTACTCAATCTTAACTCAACTTTTGGGACCAACAAGTGGTATTAGAGCAGTAGTTCTTTGGACTGCTGTTTCTAGATAACCTTGTAGACTTTGGGGAAAGTCTAAATTGTCTCTCATTACTGTTAATTGTTTCTTGATCTTACTTGTCTTTCTTGACCTATTTGTCATACTACTGATCTTACTGCTTGTTCTATCATGGAAGAAACTAACATCAATAAACTTCCAAAGTTCAAGGTTGCAGATTACGATTACTGGAAACTAAGGATGGAGGCCATCTTTAGTTCAACACATGATCTAATGATGTCTGTGATCAAAGAAGGGCCTATTACTACCATGATACCCAACACTGCAACTCTGGAGCCTTCAAAAGCCATTGGTGTTCTCGTGCTAAAACCCAGGTTAGATTTAACTACAGAAGAAATGAGGCAGAACAACTTAGACAGCTTGGCAAAGAATTACATTTTGCACACCCTTCCCAACGAGTATCTTGGGAAAGTGGTTAAATGTAAATCAGCCAAAGAGATGTGGGACAAGTTAGCTATCATTTGTGAGGGAACTTCTCTTATAAAAGAAAGCAAACTATCCACTGTTGTCCAGCGGTTCAAATCATTCAAAATCAAGACTGGTGAAATAATAGACCAGCTCGATACTCGTTTTACAAAGATTATGAATGATCTGGATGTTTTAGGTAAGACTTATACCAATAGGGAGATCAATTTACGTATCCTTAAAGCCTTAGATGAAAGGTGGAAAATGGTCACACTGATCATTAAAAACACTCAGGATATAGATAACTGGTCTGCTGAAACTACCTTCCAAACCCTTCAGGCACATGAGTTCGAATTGGATGAAGAAGATCCAATAGTTAGTGGTGATAGGGTTAAGGAAATCTCCAAGAGCATTGCACTTAAGGCATCTACCTCTAAGAAGCCTAGATCATCTATGTCTAAGTCTTCAAGCATAAAAGATGAACTAGAGAGTACTGATCTTGATCTTAAGGATCAGTTGAACTTAATGATTAAGAGGTTTGATAAACTTAACAAGCGTTATGGTAGATACAAAAGATTCTATAAGGACTCTCAGGGCTCTAATAACAGGGACTCTTCTAGGACCAGAAGGGATCACAAATCTTCTGAAAGGAGAGATGAGATCTCTAATGAGAAAAGAACAGATAGGAACTCTGCTGATAGGAAGGATAGAAACTCTACTGATAGAAAGGACAGGAACCGATATCACTCTCCTTCTAAACGTACTACTAATGAACCTCTGTGTTATAACTGTGAAAAGCCATGTCATTACATCCATGAATGTCCTGATCTGAGTGCTGAAGACAGAAGAGAAAGGAAAGCAAGGAGAGATCGCAAATATGCAAAGGGTAAGAGGGCAATGGTGGCTAACAATGAATCTGATACGGATTCAGATGAGTTGCCATCCTCCTCTTCTGATTACCCTTCCAGCAGTGAGAAAGAAGTCTTCATTGCAGATGATGGACTAGTCATGATGGCAAAAATAGATCAAGAGGTATCAATTGTCACATCTTTTTAATCTTGTGATGAATCTGATTCTGATTCTGATTTATGTGACACTGCTGATAGTAGTGTAGGGAGTAGTCTTCACCATTCCAATGGAATGAATGAAGAAGACCTCCTACCAGCTAACAAAGCATTCATGGAAATCGGTGATGAGAACATATCTTTAAGACAAGAAATCATGAGTCTTAGAGAAGCTCAAATGAAAGTGGATCCTAATATAACTGTTCTAAATGCACGGCTATCAGAAGAGTTGTCACAACTCATAGAAAAGTATGCAACTATGGACAAGTTATATTAGGGTATGCTTCATACACAAGCTAAAGAGACAAATGAGTTCAATGACTTAAAGATTAAATGTGAAAAACTTGAAGAGTGCAATAGATTCTTAGAATCTGAAGTACTGAGCTTGGATCTGAAGCTATCTGATATGATTAACTCTTCTAAGATTAATCAAACATTATCAGACAGATACAGAGCTCCTTATGATAAAAGTGGAATAGGTACTGATCTGCCTAGTTCCTCTACTTCAGGCATTAAGAACACTACTGGAGCTAGTTCAAGTTCTTTGCAATTAGATAAAGGAAAAGAACCTATGACATATGATAATGATCCAAAACCTAAAGTACAGTCTAAATACATTCCTCCTACTACGTACCAAGAATGGTAAACAGAAGAATGGATCTAGAACAGTACAGTCAAGACCATACCAGAAGAGTTCTACTCCTCTGACCAGAGCAGAAATGTCCTGGAATCAGAAGAGGCAGACTCAGAACAGTAGGTCAAGACAAGCACAGGCAAGTTGGAAACAGCCTAGACCTCCTTTTATAAGGCAGTCTCAGTTGTACTCAACTAAACCTAGGAAATTTCTGCCTCATTATCATAACAAACTTGTTCTTTATCCTCCAACTTTATCTTATGATATCATTGGAGAGGAAAGACCAAAACGCATCTATAAGCCGTATGGTCCACAGGCTTTTAGGCCATATGCAAACTATTACAGACATACTGATCTTACTAAAAAAGGGATAGAACCAAGGAAAGGCTATCTCAGAAAAATAGACCCTAAGTCTGCTGATAATTTGGATAAGGTCAACAAAGTACTGTTCTGTGATAAGCATGGTAGAAAACTTAAGAGGTCTCAATTATTCAAAACTTCTATGTTTATTTGGATACCTCTTACTACTAACCCCCAAGGACCACAGTAAAGAAAGGGTACCTAAATTATTAAGATCACTACTTGCAGGGTCGACTGGATCTTTACAAGAAAGGTGGTTCAGTTGGAGAAACTTGGTACATAGACAGTGGGTGTTCTCACCACATGACTGGTACCAAGACCCTCCTTTCTGACTATCATGAGAAGGAAGGACCAAAAGTGATCTTTGGAGATAGTTCCATGGCAATCACAAAAGGATTTGGATACATCAAGAATGGAGATGTAGAGATTCAAGATGTCTCATAAGTTGAAGGTCTGAAATATAATTTGTTATCTGTCTCTCAATTTTGTGACAGGGGCTACAAAGTTTACTTCAAAAGCACCAAATGTGAAATCTGGGATAAAAGAACACATACAATTCTACTAGTTGGAGTTAGACAGCGCAGTGTCTACATTGTAAATTGGAATAGTTGTCCTAGGGATGCTTGCCTTCTTTCTAAAAGTCCTAAAGAAATCAGTTGGCTATGGCACAGACGCTTATGTCATCTGAACTTTAAGATTATTAACAAGATTGCAAGAAAATACCTTGTTGAAGGTATCCCTAATGAAATCTATTTCAAATCACAAGTGTGTGATGTTTGCCAAAAAGGTAAACAGGTAAAGGTTTCCTTTAAGTCAATTCTCACTCTTTCTACTTGTAGAGTCCTAGAACTCTTACACATGGATCTACATGGTCCAATAAAACCCCCTACACTGAATGGTAGAAGGTACACTTTGGTTGTGGTAGATGATTATTCAAAGTTCACTTGGACAATCTTCTTACACAAAAAGAGTGATACACAAACCCAACTACCAGATCTGTTAAAGAGGTTGCAAGTAGAAAAAGGTCAGCCCATTGTCAAGATCAAGAGTGACAAGGGAACTGAATTTATAAACTGCTATATTAAAGAATTTTGTTCTAAGTCTGGAATTCAGCATTTGACAAGTGCATCTAGGACACCCCAACAAAATGGTGTAGCTGAGAGAAGAAACAGAACACTAAAGGAAGCATGCAGAACAATGCTTACAGAGTACAACACACCACAGAAGTTCTGGGCTGAGGCAATCAACACTGCCTGTCACACTCAGAACAGATGTGCATTCAATAAGGTACATGGTAAAACTCCTTATGAGGTATGGAAAGGTAGAAAACCAAGAATTTCATATTTTCATATCTTTGGATGCAAGTGCTTTATTCATAACAATGGAAAGAGGAAATTAAATGCTTTTGATGCCAAAGCTGATCGGGGATATTCTTAGGATATTCTTCTACTAGCAAGGCATTTAGAGTGTTTAATTACTCTACTCTATGTGTAGAAGAAACACCCCATGTTGTCTTTGATGAAGTTGTACAGGACTCTGCTGATCATCAGATCAGTAAGAAAATTGATGATCTGACCATTCAAACTTATAAAGACAATGAAGAGACTGAAGTCTATGAATCTGTACAAGCCTACAATCCATTTCTGAATGTTCTAAACAAAGATGATGATGTAGAAAAGGTAAAAGACAATGGTAAGTCTTCTAGAGCAATTGACATGCCTGAATTGGTTGACTGTTCTCCTGTGAATAAAACTGCTGAAAATGATGATATTGATATTGATGATTCTGTTATACATGATGTGGATGATGAAAGTATTCCTGTTAAAACTAGAAAAACATGGAAATCTGCTCATTCTACTGATCTGATTATTGGTGAATCCAATAAAGGTGTTAAGACCAGAAGATAACTGTTTGATTCTAAGCCTGAACCCAGTAATTCTCTATTTTGTTGGTGTTGCTTCTTATCTTCTATTGAACCTGCTAATGTGAAAGAAACTTTATCTGACAGTAACTGGATTATGGCTATGCAAGAAGAATTAAACCAGTTTACTCGAAATGATGTATGGGAACTCGTAGAGAGACCTACTGATCACAATGTGGTAGGTACAAAGTGGATTTTCAAAAATAAGAAAGATGAGAATGATCTTGTTGTGAGAAACAAAGCCAGATTAGTGGCTCAGGGCTACTCTCCAGCTGAGGGCATTGACTATGATGAAACATTTGCCCCTGTAGCTAGACTAGAAGCTATAAGATTGTTTCTTGCTTATGCTGCTTATATGAAATTCACTGTGTATCAAATGGATGTGAAAAGTGCATTTTTGAATGGTATACTTGTTGAAGAAGTTTATGTAGAACAACCTCCTGGATTTGAGGTAAATGGTAATCAAGTATACAGGTTGAAGAAAGCACTCTATGGTCTGAAGCAAGCTCCAAGAGCCTGGTATGACACTCTTTCACTATTCTTAGTTGAAAATGGATTTACTAAGGGCAAAGTGGATCGAACTTTGTTCAGAAGACAAGAAGGTACAGACATTTTATTAGTCCAAATTTATGTTGATGATATAATATTTGGATCTCCTAACAAAAGCATGAGTGAAAGCTTTTCAAAGCTCATGCAAAGCAAGTTTGAAATGTCAATGATGGGAGAAATGTCTTATTTTCTTGGACTTCAAGTAAAACAATCATCTGATGGTATCTTTATCAATCAAGCAAAATATACAAGAAATTTGTTAGATAAATTTGGTATCAAGACCTGTAAAATAGTTGGTGTACCAATGCTGCCAACATACAGAATGGATCCTGATGATCAAGGTAAGTCTGCTGATCAATCCTATTATAGAGCTTTAATTGGTTCTCTACTCTATTTGACTGCTAGTAGGCCAGATATTGCATTTGCAGTAGGTGTATGTGCTAGATTTCAGGCCAACCCCAAAGAAAGTCATGTGGAGACTGCTAAAAGGATATTGAAATATCTAAAGGGTACCATTAATCGAGGTTTGTGGTATTCTGCAGATGATGATCTATCCTTAAGTGGTTATTCAGATTCTGACTTTGATGGTTGCAGGATAGATAGAAAATCAACTTCTGGTTCATGCCAATTTTTAGGTTCTAAGCTCATATCATGGTTTTCAAAGAAACAAACAAGTGTGGCAACATCTACCACTGACGAAGAATATATGGCTGCAGGAAGTTGTTGTAGTCAGCTCCTTTGGCTTATGCAACAACTCAGAGGCTATAACATTGTTGAATCTAATGTACCTATATTCTGTGACAGCAATAGTGCAATTGCCATCACTCAAAATCCCGTTTTACATGCTAGATGCAAGCATGTAGATGTTAGGCATCATTTTATTAGGGATCATGTTGAAAAGAAAAACATAAGGATGGAAAAGATCCATACTGATATTCAGAGAGTTGACATTTTCACAAAACCTCTGGCTGAAACTAGATTTGGAGAGCTTTGCATAAGTTTAGGACTGATAGACATGGATCCTGCATGTATATAGAACTGGATACTAACATTTCAGGTACTTAGCTAATATCAAGATCAGTTCACCAAGATGGGTAATTCTGAAGAACAGACCATGTCAAGACCTCTACATTCATCACAATCAGGTAAAGAGGTTACTAAGGTGCCTAAATCCCGATGAGGAAGCTGGTAAAGCTGAGGGAATTGAGAATATACATTTAAGGGGGAATCTATGATTTCTGAAAAATCATGTATGTTGACTCAGAGCACTAATCACCTTAAAACAAACCTTATAAAGACCTATTTTTAATTATTCTTTACTACTCTGTACTGAATTTCACCATCTATGCATGAACTAACACTTCTACCAAGGTGAAACAGGCATAGAAGAGGAGTTCTCCACTGGAGGGGGAACTGATCTGATTACAGATTTAATCTGTCTACAAAACTGATCTGATTACAGTACAAATCTGTCTACAGACATGTTCTGATTATTGAAATGATTTGTCTACAGGACTGTTCTGATTACAAAGTTAATTTGTCTACAGAACTATTCTTACTACAATATCATTTTTTCTACAGAACTGATCTGATTACTGATTAACCTGTCTACAGAGCTATTTTGATTACAGGGAAAAATGTCTACAGAATATTTACAGTACTAATCTGAGAAAGTACTATGCTTGTATCAAAAAGATGAAAAACAGAAGAGTTGGGGAACTGATCTGAAGATTATTGAGCTGACACAACTACTAATCTGATCTTCAAAAGAGTACTCAGCTGAACCCAGATAAGTAAATTTCAATATAGTGTAAGTAAGAAATTGAAGTATAGTGTGTATGGAAAACAACTGTGCTGATACACATCAGAACAGTATTTTACCTTAGAGTACTTCTAAGTCAAGGTCTGTTCAAAGTTAGATTACTTATAGAGAAGATTAATACACTCCTCTATTTTTAATCTAATTTAAAAGGTGTATTTATCAACACAAGTTGGCTCCAAATTGGAATTGAGCTGTTATGAATCTGGAACGTTTTTCCCAATTTACACTTTTCTAAAAACTCAATCCAAACCACACAACGTGGAAATCAAAATCAATCCAAGCCCTAGATTTGCTTTGATTTTAGATTAACACGATCACATTAACTTCTTCTTCTTCATTACTTGAAATCTTTCTGCAAATTCTCTAAGCTCAAGTTTTCTTAATTCTCCTTACTCTTTCATCTACACTTCTACATTTCTACTCTATGGCGATTATCGATATTCTTAACGAAGAAAATGAAGCCAGAGAATTAAAAAAGCTCTGAGGCGATCTTCGTTGAAAACTCTGTCTATTTTACCGGACGTAAAAAAGCAGAGAATTAAGCCATTCTTACCATGTGTGAAGAATGCGGGCTAAGGAAGTACCTAGAATCATTTCCCATGAAGGTTTACGAACCTGAGGCGATGGAATTCTTTCTACAGGTGCAAGGTGATTCGAACAGTATTCGTTCGATAGTTTCGGGTCACAGGGTTGTTATTTCCAGAGAAACCCTTGGAATCGCTTTCAATCTACCCGAAGGGCCGATCGACATTCTGAGCTATATGGCAGGGCAAGAAAAGGCTCGCGTGGGCAGATGGTTGAATGTTTACCAAGCAACTCTCACCAATTTGAAGAAGGATATTCTTCCAGAAGGTCTTCAATTATTGATGGACATTGCCGGAAAATGCTTGTTAGGGCAACACTTCAGTCAAGATGCCCTCACTAATCTCAAGATTCGTATTATGGCCGCAATCACTGATCGAGTTGATGGTGATTGGCAAGGATTTCTGTTGGGCAGACTGCTGGCTGAGAAGGATAAAGTGTTATTTGATGAAGTCTCTAGAAAATTTTCCATTAAATCCTGGATGGGTTTTGGAAATAAATTGAGCATATTGTTGCCTCAATTAGCTGAGAGGAAGGTGGATTGGAGTCCTCCGAAACGATTTCATCAAGGCAAGTTCTTGTTCAAGAAGGAGTCCACATTATTTGAACAAGACCAGAGGAATCATCCTCAACCTCAAGAATCTGGTGGTTCTATGTTCCGTTCTGACAACGATGAGCCGGAGTTGAGAACGAAGGCTAGGCATGATCCTCACCGAGCTGGATTACGAAGAGGTAGATCAGCTAGGGCCGTTCCTGAAAAGTCAGAAGAGTCTGTTGCTGCTGTGAAGGAGTCTTCTGTGGATCAAGAGGTAAGTTATTCGAGCCTCATTCTTTCACATAAGAGAACTAAAGTTTCTGGTGTTCTTAGACCCAGAAGAGTCCTCAAGAACACTACCCCTACTCCCTCAACCTCTCATTCTATCCAAGCCCAACACCTTCTTCAGAACCAATTGAACTTACATCCTCATCAGAACCTGAGATTATCCAATCAGAATCGGTGTTCTTGATGGATTATCCTGTTTGTGATAAGGAAGAGAGGATAAGATTCAAATTGAGGAATGCTCTTCTCAAAAGTTTTCATGGTTTAGATGACAGCACTAGTTCTTTTGAGCAACTTCTAAGGATAGGTACTTGGGTATATCTTAGAAGGATAGGTCTAGATCAGCTGATGGTTGTAGCTGAAGGTATGGGTGGTTTATCTGTGTTCCATGACTGGGAACAAGAACAGAGAGAAGCTGCAAGTGTTAATTCATACACTGAATTATTCACCCTTGAATCTGTTATTCAGTTGATTGAAAGAATAACTGGTTGCAAGTATTCTTTGGTTAAACCTACTGATGTAGATGTTGATACTGATGTCAACATGGAAGCTGATGATGCTGAAGTTAGAAGTTCTGATAATCAAGCTGATTATGAAGCTGATATGGAAGCTGACTATGAAGCTGATACCAATGCAACTGAGATGTTTGAGAACACAGTTGTAGCTGAAGAAACTGAAGTCTTAGTGGAACAAGACTTGGGTGCTGATGTGTTGGAAAGCACACCAGTCATTGCTGCTGAACATACTGTGCTTAATGAGACAGTAAGAGATGTTCCTACTGAAACTGTGCAAAATAACTCTAGCTTTGAGATGTTGAAAAAGCATAATGAAGAGTTACAAAGCAAGCTGGAGGCTACTTTGAAACAATTTCAACAAGCCACTGAGAAATTGGAAAGTTTGACTACTGCTACTTCATATGACAAGATAATGGAATTCACAATGTCAAAGATCTATGATCTGCATAGATTGCAAGAGAAGAAACTTTCTACTGAGCTGCAAAAGAAAGTTGAGCTGCTTATGACACCCTTGAAGGATTGGCAGGATGAAGCCAAAAAGGGGGAAGAAAAAGTGATGAAAGTGATGGAGCAGACTCAAACTCAACAAGCTCAATTGGTTGTGAGTCAAGATGAGCTGAAAGCTAGTATTGATGATTTGAAAGAAGAAATCATTAGTCTGAAGTTAAGACAACAAAATCCTGATTCTGAAACTCAGGAGATTGCTACTCAGAAACACATTGCTGAATCTGCATCTGGAAAAAGGAAAAGGAAACTTATTGTTGATGATGAAGAAGAGGCTGAACAGACTGGAAGGATTACCAGGTCTAAAAGCAAGTTGAAACATGTTGTTTCTGATAGTAGGCCAAGTAATGTGCAAATGGCTGAAGCAATTGAGAAGCATAATCAGATGCTTGCTCAGAAGAAAATTGAGTTGGCTGAGAAAAGAATAGTTGAACAGATTAGAAAGGAAAAACTGAAAGATGCAGAAGCTGTAAGGAAAAAGTTTGATAATAAGGTTGCTGCATTGAAAAGGAAAATGAAGTCTAAATCTGTTGGAACTATTCTGGATGAAGAATTCATGGAATTTGTGGTTGATCCAGATGATATGGAATACTGGAATAATTTGAAAAAGAAATGGCAGATTGCTAATTTCATAGTGAAGAAATTTTGGTGACCATTCTAGCAAGGAAGATATGTATTATGACTTTGATGAGTTCATGATGAACTTAGCAAGGAATTTTTGGGAACATGTTTTGTTATTAGCTGCTGGTGCAGGTATTCAGATCTTGTGTCCTGAAGAACCTGTTTGGGATCCTCCAAGGTTAGAGAATGGTGAACCAGATTACTCAGAGATTGGAAACATTATCTCACAGATTATTCAAGATGAAGGAATCACTGATCATAATCACATGAAGGATATCAAGAACAGAATGTACTTGGCATTCAGAATTCCTAATAGAGACTGAAGATGAAGGACTATGCTGGAAAAGATAACACTTCTTAACCTTATCTTTATTTGCTTTATTTTGGTATTTCTATGATTATGTGACTTATTTGAAGTATGTGATATATCTGATCTGATATGAATCTTAATCTGATTTTTGATTTGATGAACTAATATGAATGACTATATATCTTAACTACTGATCTGTTAATGTTTAAGTAGTTTTGGCTTCATCAAAAAGGGGGAAATTGTTGGGATATGAATCCTATAAACAATGTTCTAATTGATGATTATATGTTTTGATGGCCAAAAGTAAATTTAGAGTTAATGATATATGTGATTATATGTTGTTCTATGTGAAATATATGGAATAAGATTACTGATCTTATTGTGATATGAAGTTTAAGTTTACTGATCTTAGTATTTTATTAATCTGATATATGAACTGTTTTAAGAACTAAGCTGATGGAAGTATTGTATAGACAACTTATAGTATAGGACTTAGATATACTCATCTGTATGTAGTTCAGTTGATGTATAAATAGGTTTTATATTTGTAAAGTTGTATTCTATTGTATTCAGCATTGTAATAGTTAGAACATTAAGATAGATGGTAGTCAGATGACTAAGAAGACTAAGAAGACTACTTCGGAATATGAAGAAATCAAGAGAAGTATTTTTGAAGGAAGCAAGAACAGTTTTTGAAGAACTGTGCTGATTGACCAAGAGCAGTAAATCTAAGAAGAGTAGTTTACTGTGCTGAGTTGGTTTATTTGAAGAATAAGTTTGGATGACTTATTTGAAGTGTAACTGAATTTATATGAAGATATGCTGACTTGGAAAGATAAGATAAGTTGGTTATAAACAGAAGGAAGTTAAAATAAGAAACGGTTATGAGTTAGTTGAGAGTTAGTTCACAAACTGCTAACTGTCTTACTATTGCTTATAAATACCGTGTGATCTTCTACTTGAAAAGACTACTGATACAATTACTATTCAAGAGCAATCAAGAAGCATTCAAGTATTCAAGAACTCACAGAGTCAAGAAGATCGTACTGAATAGAAGCCACAGAACTGAAGAGAAGAATCAAAGGCTATTACTAGAGAAGTTTTACTTTTCGTTTTAAGTTTGTATTGTGTAAACAAGTGTGCTAGTTACTTGTGAAATTACTAGTTGATCGAAGATATACCTGGTGGTATAATCGACAAGATCGAAGTCTTAATCTTGGGACTATAAACTACAAGTACTCAAGTGGAAAAGAGTAATAAAACATCGCAACTGGAGTTGTGAGAGTGGATGTAGACATTTGTCGAACCACTATAAAATCTTGTGTTCTTTACTGTTTGTTTTTTATTAACTGTTGATATATTTGTTTAACCAAGAACAATAAGTTTTCTAAAGAAAAGATTTAAAGAAAAGTTGAGTATAAAAGCTAACTGTTTAGTACTGAGCTGATTCTAAGAACAGTACTGTACAGAACGTATTAACGCACTTAAAACTCTGATATTTTGATAGAATTTGAAAAGTCTATTCACCCCTCCCCTCTAGACTTTTTCTTAGCTTACTCAATCTTAACTCAACTTTTGGGACCAACAAATGTTATTGTGAAACACAGTCTTAACTCAGAGAGATGGAGCACTAGGACTCAGTTTATCCTAGGGATCAAAGCACTAAGAGAGTGTTGTTGATCAGTGCACCTTGGCACTATAAAACAAGCTAATTCCATTGTTAAGGAATTATCCTGTTCAATCAGGGAAAGTGGATGTAGGAGCTTGAGTCTCTGAACCACTATAAATTGTGTGCCATTTACTTACTACATTCATTATAGCACTTGCATTCAATCATATTTCAAAGAGTTATTCTCAGTAAGTTAAGAAAATCTGTTTTGGACAAAATCCCTGATCATTGTGTTTTTCAGAAATTAACTTGGAGTATTTCTTTAAGAAAAAGGCCAACCACATTCCGCACTTAGCAACTCTCTTAGATATTTATTCAACTTATCACTCAATAGTTTTCAGTAGGACAAGTATCTATTAAAGTTCATACTCAGGATTGTTGTAAGACAACCTCCCTGATCTGTCACATCCCGAATTTTAGGGGCCTAGATGAAAACATTATATAAATAATATTTTTATTTAAAAGGCTTTGAAATACTAACATAAATATTGCAGCGGAAATAAATATTAAAATAATAACAATTTAGAAAATATAGAGCGAATCATTCAAAAATATTAATTTGCTTCAAAGGGATGTGAAAAATTCTAAATTGAATGCATTTTTTTTATATTTTAAATAATGAAATAAAATAGCATAATGATTTCTCGAATGATATGCAACACATCCACCGTCCCTCCACCACCACTCCTTAATCTGTAAAATGTTAATGTGATTGGGGTGAGCAAAACAACTAGCTCAGTGGGATTAACTTTGTCACAATTAAATATAACATATGAATAAAACCATCAACTCACAAACATGCATATTAAAATACTTATTTTTCATTGGTTATACCAATGATGCGCTGGCTATATGTAACGACCCCAAAATTTTAAAAGAATAAACATAGATTTTTTTTTTTTTTAAAATAGGGAGTAAGGGGCATTACTACGCTTGAAAATAACCTAATAATTTAAATGGATGCAACCATCCAAACCAAGGTGATCATCACCAAAACCCTCAAAATAATTAAGAAGTGACAACAGCGGAAGTAAATTAGCAAGTAAGGTCCTTAAGGATTTGCCTTACAATAAAATACTACAATTTCAAATAGTCATCCAAAATAGAATTTTAAATTTCAAAAGGGTTGCACTTTCGAGATCGAGTGCTCACATCCACCTTTAATCCTCCTGAACGTTCCCACCTGAAAGTGGAAGGGGTGAGCATTTGAAAAATACTCAGTGGGTTCACTCAACACCCACTCGAATATCATACAATCTACCATAATAAAGGTTAACCATGGGAATCAATGTATATAATAAACATAATTTGAGATTCATTACTCTCAATCATGGCATTAAGTCACATAGCGACAACTCAAATCACAATCTTCACGTATCATCAATCATATGTTAACCATGCAATACGTTCAACATCGTGTTTTATATTAATAAATAGTGATAGTTATAATATAATACACGTAAGAGCACATCAATCTTGTTGGGGCACGCTTTACCCCGCTCGAGCATCTTGTTCGGGAGCTACCCGAATGTGATCTTTCAATCAAATCTTGGAACGGTGTTACCCGTAATCTTATCATAGCTAGTACGGTTATTATCCGTATACCATACATCTTGCACGGTCTTGACCGTATATCATGTATCTTCACGTTTGAAACGTGCATGTATGAAAACATTCATGTAACATACTTCTTCACATATGGACATGCATAATCATAAGCATTTATGTATCCATAGAACATACTTACCACAAGTGAACATGTCTAATATCAAATATCCATAAAGCATATATTCCACAAGTGAACATGAACATATTTATACACAAATTCACATAGGACATTTAATACAATAGATCACATGATATATAAAGTAGGCATTGTAAAAGTCAACGAGAGTTACCCCACCTATTAGCTTGGAAAGTTAAACGGTATCCTCCCCTCTTAGTTCCAAGTCCTTTCCCACTTCTCGTTCCTTAAATCCTACAATAATAGTTCTACCACTTAGTCCTTAATTAATATGAACAATAATTATAGTCTAAGTGTATGTGATTGTGATAGTGTACTTAAAAGAAGTAGAAATGTTGGCCAAACATAGAAATTAAAGGATTTAGGAAAAGAATGCATTCTCGTAAAAGTTTAGGGACTGAAAGGCAGATTTAAATAATCTGGAAGTTCAATATTTTAATGAAAAACAGTAGGTTTCAAAATTTGGGATTAAATGCCACTGATTTCATTCAAAACGGATGAAAAACGAACATTTTATGTACATTTGAAGTTCTATAGGCATTGTTGCAAATTTATGAAAAATTTGTGACTTTTCTTAAATAAAATTGTGCATTTTCGTAAATAATAAAAATGCATTGACAAGATGGAAAATATTTGGCTTGGGCCAAAATGAAAAACCGAAAAATAACATTTTGACCCCAAGATACAAATTTATCTACAAAACGCAACTCGTAGTTTTATACCTCAATATATTCAACCCCACAACTCATACCTCCACCACCTACCGGAAAAAGCTCCGGCAAGGTGGTCCACCAATAAAAAAGGCGGCGTACCGACGGAGAGTCACCGGAAAACGGGAGAGAGAGAGAGAGTATGAAGTGAGAAGGAAATAAAGTAGATCTAAAAGTTTTCAAACACTTTGACTGGACATAACTAGAGTTTTATAACTCCGATTTAAAAACTAAAATATGTTCTGGAAATCTTATGAAAACAGCTTTCAAACAAGACCAAAAACATAAAAATCGGACTCCTGTACTGAAAGTTATGGCCTAAATAACGAGTTCCGACTATAAGAGTTTTAACCCATCTTTGACCAGCCATAACTGGAGATCGAGAATCCCGATCGAGAATCTGAAAAGTGTTACAGAAATCTCTCGACGAGGGCTTTCCAACGGTGCTGGCCGATCAATGATCGGACGTCGAAAAGTTGGCCGGAATTTAGAAGGAAGCTGAAGTGTGTGTCTTGAGTGTGAGTGTGAAGTAAAAATCTTACCCTAATGTGAAGTGCCAAAAATGTGCAAAAATTCTGAAAGTGGCTATTTATAAGGTGCAAAATGTCCTAGGGTTTCCTTAGTGGGCCATAAGAATGGGCCTTGTCTTAATATTTTTGTTTGGGCCATTTCTTATATTATTTTAAGACCACTTCTTATATCAAATCAATCCTTAATGAATAACTTAACTAGTCTTATGCCATCCACCAACATTAATCTTACTACCATTAGTAAATAAATAATTTAATAGGTGAATAACATTTAATATTATGTAAATTTCACATAATTATGATAAATCACATAATTTCACATAAACAAATATAAGGGCTCAATTCATGAGATTTTTGGGTTCTTACACCCTACCCCTCTAAAAAAAATTTCGTCCTCGAAATTGAAAACATACCGAGTTGTAACAGATCTGGGTACTTTGCTTGAACTTCGCTCTCAAGCTCCCAAGTGGACTCTTCCTTGTCATGATGACTCCATTGGATCTTGACTAGACGGATTTCGCAGTTTCGAAGCTTTTTGATCTTGTGTTCTAGTATTGCGACTGGTGATACCTCATAAGACAAATCATTCTTGACTTCGAGTCCTTCGTGGTGGATTACATGGCTTGGATCAAACACATACTTTCTCAGCATGGAAACATGAAAAACATTGTGCACTCCAGATAGATCTGGTGGTAGTGCAAGACGGTAAGCAACTTCTCCAATGCGTTCTAAAATATCGTATGGTCCAATGAATCTTGGTCGTAGCTTTCCTTTCTTGCCAAATCGGATAACACCTCTTACCGGTGATACTTTGAGAAAAACCTTTTCACCGATTGTGAATTCTAAATCCTTTCGCCTTTGATCAGCGTAGGATTTTTGTCTATCTTGGGCCATCTTAATTCTTGCCCTAATCTTGTCTATGGCCTCAACTGTTCTTTCAACAATCTCCGGTCCTAAGATCCTTTTTTCTCCAACCTCATCCCAGTACAATGGCGATCTACGCTTTCTCCCATATAGTGCTTCATAGGCAGCCATCCCTATGGTTGCGTGGAAGCTATTGTTGTAAGCAAATTCCACTAAGGGCAGGTAATCTTCCCATTTCCCTCCAAAATCTAAAACACAAGTCCTTAACATATCTTCTAATGTTTGTATAGTCCTTTCTGACTGACCATCTGTTTGCGGGTGGAAGGCGGTGCTAAAGTTTAGTTTGGTTCCCATAGCCTTCTGTAAGCTTTGCTAAAATTGAGATGTAAACCTCGGGTCCCGGTCGGAAACTATCGATACTGGCACTCCATGAAGTTTCAACACTTCTTCAAGATATATTTGAGCTAGTCTATCCATATTATATGTCATCTTGATTGGTAAAAAGTGCGCTGATTTGGTTAGGCGATCAACGATAACCCAAATTGCGTGGTTTCCGCGTGCCGACCTTGGTAGACCAACAACGAAAATCCATTGTGATGTGTTCCCACTTCCATTCTGGAATCTCAAGTGGTTGTAGAAGGCCACTTGGCCGTTGATGTTCCGCCTTAACTTGCTGACAAGTTAAACATTTTTGAACAAATAATGTTATGCTCCTCTTCATGTTCTTCCACCAGAACATCCTTTTTAAGTCCCGGTACATCTTTGTAGTTCCCGGATGGGCGGTGTATGGGGTGTTGTGTGCTTCTTCGAGGATCTCTCTTCGAATGACCTCATCATTCGGAACACATATCCTTCTTCAATATGACAGTGCTCCGTTGATGTCTAAGGCAAAAATATTTGTGGCACCACTCTCGACCTTATCCCGTAATTTCTCTAGAAATGCATCTCTTCTTTGGGCCTCGACGATCCTTTCCCATAATGTCGGCTTCATTACTAAGATCGCTATAATGTGGTTGGTGGTTGTAGGCGGCATTGTGATTTCTAACTTCATCTTGCTAAACTCTTCCACCAACTTCTTCTGAGTAGTCAACATGCAAGTTATGTTTCCATTGCCTTTACGACTCAGAGCATCGGCGACCACGTTAGCTTTCCCGGGATGGTACAAGATAGAACAATCATAATCCTTAACTAATTCCAACCATCTCCTTTGTCTCATGTTCAACTCTTTTTGCTCAAGCAGGTATTTGAGGCTCTTGTGATCAGTGTAGATCTCACATCTCCCACCGTAAAGGTAATGACGCCAAATTTTCAAGGCATGAACAACGGCGGCAAGTTCCAAATCATATGTTGGGTAATTCTTCTCATAGACCTTTAATTGTCTTGAGACATAGGCTATCACCCTTCCATGTTGCATCAAAACACATCCAAGCTCATGTTTAGATGCATCACTATAGATGACGAATCCTTCGGTACCATCGGGAATAACTAGAACTGGTGTTGAAACCAACTTCCTTTTGAGCTCTTGAAAACTAATGTCACACCTCTCGCTCCATTGGAAGCTCACTTATTTTCGAGTAAGACGAGTTAGGGGTACTGCGATCTTTGAAAAATTCTCAATGAACCTTCGGTAGTACCCAGCCAAACCGAGAAAGCTACGAACCTCACTCACGTTGGTTGGCGCCTTCCAATTACTAACTGCATCCACCTTGGCTGGATCTACTTCAATACCTTTTGCTGACACTATATGCCCAAGAAAAACCACCTTGTCCAACTAAAATTCACACTTCTTAAACTTGGCAAAAAGTCTCTCCTTCCGAAGTGTCTCTAATGTGATCCTTAGGTGTTCCTCGTGTTGCCTCTCATCCCGAGAATAGACTAGTATATCGTCAATGAATACAATTACAAATCTATCAAGAAATGGATGGAAGACTCGATTCATGAGATCCATGAATACTGCGGGTGCATTGCTAAGCCCAAAAGGCATGACCACAAACTCGTAGTGCCCATAACGCGTTCTGAAAGCAGTTTTGGGAATATCTTCTTTCTTGATCTTCACTTGGTGGTAACCCGATCGTAAGTCGATTTTGGAAAATACACTTGAACCTCTAAGTTGGTCGAATAGATCCTCAATCCGTGGAAGCAGGTACTTATTCTTTATCGTGAGCTTGTTCAATTCGCGATAGTCTATGCACAGACGGAACGTCCCATCCTTCTTCTTGACAAACAACACTGGGGCTCCCCAGGGGGATACACTAGGTCGTGCGAATCCTTTATCAAGGAGCTCTTGTAGCTGGACTTTCAACTCCTGAAGTTCCTTGGGTGCCATTCTGTAAGGTGCTTTTGATACGGGTGCAGCTCCAGGGAGAAGGTCAATCGTAAACTCCACTTGACAATTCGGAGGTAAGCCTGGCAAGTCTTCGGGGAAAACATCCTTATATTCTCTCACTATTGGCACATAGTCCAATGATAACTCCAGTGGTTTGGTGCTCGTCACTTGCACCAAGAAAGCTTGGACATCTTCCTTTCTTATTAACTTAACTGCCTTCATTGCGGATATAACTCGGGGCATAGACATGGATTTCACCCCAAAGAATGTAAACTCTTCCTCTCCAGGTATCAAGAATGATATTTCTTCCTCGTGACACTTTATTGTAGCATGGTTAGTCTGGAGCCAATCCATGCCCAAAATCACATAAAAATCTTTCATATCGATGACGTGCAAATCGGCCGATAAAACTTTATTTCCAAGCTCAACACTCACGTTCTTACACAGTTTATCCGTTATGATAGCCATATTAGAAGGTATACTAACTTCTAAACTATAAGCTATAACAGTGAGGTCTTTACCCTGTAAGTGTACATCCAATTTTCGACCTTAGGCCTCTCTCAAAACGATGAGCTTTCTTTTCCTCGGAGTCTACCATATGAGTGGCGTAGCGCGATAGCAGGGTGAATTTTCTCTCGTACTCCATCACTGTCATTGTCCCTTGCTTTAAGTACATGAATTATGTCTCCTTCTTCTCCCGATAGGAGCGGGGCAAGTAGTTTTGTATGACCGCTTCTTTGAAATCATTCCAAGTCATAGCTTCTATCTGAGCTGGAGTTCGTGTCCTGCGGTATGATTCCCACCAAAAATCGGCATCCTCAGTCAGTTGGAAAATAGCACACGATACCTTTTGCGCATCTGTGCAATTCATGTGGGTGAAGAGTCTCTCAAGTGCCCGAAGCCACTCCTCGGCCTCAGTAGGGTCTCCTTTTCCATCGAACGTCGGTGGTTGAAATCTTTAGAATTGATAAACGATAGAGTTGGTGACCTCACGCGGGGCTTGAGGTGCAGGAGGTGCCTAAGCAACATTAAGGTATTGCGTCAACCCTCGGAGTAAATTGAGAAAATCTTGGGGTGGAACGTTAGCGCCTGCAGCAGGCACTTCTTGAGCAGCTTCAGTTTGTCCGGGAATCGGAGGGTCCTGAACGGGTGGTTAATTTCGACGAGAGTGCCCTCGACGCGCCATGGTGGGTCCAGTAGTTCGAACTTAGGTAAATAAATTAATTAATTAAATGAAACCATATGAACTAGTTGATCTCCACTCAAGGACTTTCGAGCAGTCCTTAACATGCATACCATTGTTTAATCCTAAGAGTAAGAGACAAAACTAGACTTAAAATTGTCTCATTACCCAACTACCATCCGATACAATGAGGTAAAAATAAAAGGTTCATAATGTCATAAGCTTCAAACTAAAAATAACAACTTTTATATGCCGGATAATGAGTCATATACATCAATCAAAACATAACATAATGCATAATACAATTTAAATAAAAGTACCAAGTTGAAGCGGCGGACTGAAGCTGGTTGCGAGTCTCGTCTCGAAGTGCGATTCAATAACAACTTAACACACTTATAATAAATTAAGCAAAAACACAAGAGTGCAAGTCTCCAGAAAGGTAGACCCGCTCTGATACCACACTGTAACGACCCCAAAATTTTAAAAGAATAAACATAGATTTTTTTTTTTTTTTTTAAATAGGGAGTAAGGGGCATTACTACGCTTGAAAATAACCTAATAATTTAAATGGATGCAACCATCCAAACCAAGGTGATCATCACCAAAACCCTCAAAATAATTAAGAAGTGACAACAACGGAAGTAAATTAGCAAGTAAGGTCCTTAAGGATTTGCTTTACCCCGCTCGAGCATCTTGTTCGGGAGCTACCCGAATGTGATCTTTCGATCAAATCTTGGAACGGTGTTACCCGTAATCTTATCATAGCTAGTACGGTTATTATCCGTATACCATACATCTTGCACGGTCTTGACCGTATATCATGTATCTTCACGTTTGAAACGTGCATGTATGAAAACATTCATGTAACATACTTCTTCACATATGGACATGCATAATCATAAGCATTTATGTATCCATAGAACATACTTACCACAAGTGAACATGTCTAATATCAAATATCCATAAAGCATATATTCCACAAGTGAACATGAACATATTTATACACAAATTCACATAGGACATTTAATACAATAGATCACATGATATATAAAGTAGGCATTGTAAAAGTCAACGAGAGTTACCCCACCTATTAGCTTGGAAAGTTAAACGGTATCCTCCCCTCTTAGTTCCAAGTTCTTTCCCACTTCTCGTTCCTTAAATCCTACAATAATAGTTCTACCACTTAGTCCTTAATTAATATGAACAATAATTATAGTCTAAGTGTATGTGATTGTGATAGTGTACTTAAAAGAAGTAGAAATGTTGGCCAAACATAGAAATTAAAGGATTTAGGAAAAGAATGCATTCTCGTAAAAGTTTAGGGACTGAAAGGCAGATTTAAATAATCTGGAAGTTCAATATTTTAATGAAAAACAGTAGGTTTCAAAATTTGGGATTAAATGCCACTGATTTCATTCAAAACGGATGAAAAACGAACATTTTATGTACATTTGAAGTTCTATGGGCATTGTTGCTAATTTATGAAAAATTTGTGACTTTTCTTAAATAAAATTGTGCATTTTCGTAAATAATAAAAATGCATTGACAAGATGGAAAATATTTGGCTTGGGCCAAAATGAAAAACCGAAAAATAACATTTTGACCCCAAGATACAAATTTATCTACAAAACGCAACTCGTAGTTTTATACCTCAATATATTCAACCCCACAACTCATACCTCCACCACCTACCGGAAAAAGCTCCGGCAAGGTGGTCCACCAATAAAAAAGGCGGCGTACCGACGGAGAGTCGCCGGAAAACGGGAGAGAGAGAGAGAGTATGAAGTGAGAAGGAAATAAAGTAGATCTAAAAGTTTTCAAATACTTTGACTGGACATAACTAGAGTTTTATAACTCCGATTTAAAAACTAAAATATGTTCTGGAAAGCTTATGAAAACAGCTTTCAAACAAGACCAAAAATATAAAAATCGGACTCCTGTACTGAAAGTTATGGCCTAAATAACGAGTTCCGACTATAAGAGTTTTAACCCATCTTTGACCAGCCATAACTGGAGATCGAGAATCCCGATCGAGAATCTGAAAAGTGTTACAGAAAGCTCTCGACGAGGGCTTTCCAACGGTGCTGGCCGATTAATGATCGGACGTCGAAAAGTTGGCCGGAATTTAGAAGGAAGCTGAAGTGTGTGGGTAAAGTGTGTGTCTTGAGTGTGAGTGTGAAGTAAAAATCTTACCCTAATGTGAAGTGCCAAAAATGTGCAAAAATTCTGAAAGTGGCTATTTATAAGGTGCAAAATGTCCTAGGGTTTCCTTAGTGGGCCATAAGAATGGGCCTTGTCTTAATATTTTTGTTTGGGCCATTTCTTATATTATTTTAAGACCACTTCTTATATCAAATCAATCATTAATGAATAACTTAACTAGTCTTATGCCATCCACCAACGTTAATCTTACTACCATTAGTAAATAAATAATTTAATTGGTGAATAACATTTAATATTATGTAAATTTCACATAATTATGATAAATCACATAATTTCACATAAACAAATATAAGGGCTCAATTCATGAGATTTTTGGGTTCTTACACTATATGCGCTGGCTGAACCAACGATGCACGGTTTCCCGCGAATAAAATACTTATTTTTCGTTGGCTATACCAATGATGCGCTGGCTATACCAACGATGCACGGTTTCCCGCGAAATAAAACATGCGTTAAGGAATAACTTGTAAAGTCATAACATGCGTTAACGATTAACTTGTAAAATTCATGTAGCAAGTAACAATATCATTCAAATGAACATTTAAAGGTGACAAATATATCCAATCAAATAGTAAGAAAATTCCACCTCAAATTTATGTCGTGGATGTAATTGATGCAATGAAAAAAACTTTAATCCTCTTGGAGTTGACTTCCGTGATTCCAAAGTAGAACAAATAATTCTGAAATTTTTATGCGTGTTTTACCAAGAGGAAATATTTATGTAATTTAATTTATAAAAGTACCGTGTATAAAAAGAAGATAATAGGATTTCAGTTGAGATATTTTTGGGATAAAATTTGATTGACGTAATATATTTCTTGAAACTTTCACTGGATTTGATTTGAAAAGGAAAATAAGGATTTAATAATAATAATAATAAAAATGACGGCAGAATTTTCAATTTAAATTTAATTTTGAAACAAATACATAGGGTTGTTAAGATATCTCCGAAAATTTTAAGAGATGAATTATGCTTTTTAATTAGAAAATTGAATAATATAATTCAACTTATAAAAATCAACCCCAAATATTTTTCTAAAAATTAGAAATTTAAATACATATATAAAATAACTAACTTGAAATTTTTAGGGGTGTTACATCCTTTCCCCCTTAAAATATTTTCGTCCTCGAAAATCAGAATTTACTTTAAAATATGCATGCACATAATGTATTGAAATTTTAAATAGCATGTAGTAAATGCACTTAATATTATGGTTTCATAATATCACTTTGAATTTGGAACGTACGTAACATGTAATGCATGTATCATATATCGTGGGACCATCTTTCCATGATCAATAACAATAAGTTAACTTAAATTTCATATTATACTTTGCTGAAGTCGAAGCGGTGGGCGGTGGTGGATGTCATAACATATGCTCAATAATACATAATTTAAATTATTTTGCAAAAATATTTCCTTAACTCGAAAAGTAATTTTTTTTATTTAAACAAGTCTACAAGAACGTAGACCTGCTCTGATACCACTTGTCACATCCCGAATTTTAGGGGCCTAGATGAAAACATCATATAAATAATATTTTTATTTAAAAGGCTTTGAAATACTAACATAAATCAGATTTATTACTACTTTATAAAAATATTGCAGCGGAAATAAATATTAAAATAATAACAATTTAGAAAATATAGAGCGAATCATTCAAAAATATTAATTTGCTTCAAAGGGATGTGAAAAATTCTAAATTGAATGCATTTTTTTTATATTTTAAATAATAAAATAAAATAGCATAATGATTTCTCGAATGATATGCAACACATCCACCGTCCCTCCACCACCACTCCTTAATCTGTAAAATGTTAATGTGATTGGGGTGAGCAAAACAACTAGCTCAGTGGGATTAACTTTGTCACAATTAAATATAACATATGAATAAAACCATCAACTCACAAACATGCATATTAAAATACTTATTTTTCATTGGCTATACCAATGATGCGTTGGCTATACCAACGATGCGCTGGCTGAACCAACGATGCACGGTTTCCCGCGAATAAAATACTTATTTTTCATTGGCTATACCAATGATGCGCTGGCTATACCAACGATGCACGGTTTCCCGCGAAATAAAACATGCTTTAACGAATAACTTGTAAAGTCATAACATGCGTTAACGATTAGCTTGTAAAATTCATGTAGCAAGTAACAATATAATTCAAATGAACATTTAAAGGTGACAAATATATCCAATCAAATAGTAAGAAAATCCCACCTCAAATTTATGTCGTGGATGTAATTGATGCAAAGAAAAAAACTTTAATCCTCTTGGAGTTGACTTCCGTGATTCCAAAGTAGAACAAATAATTCTGAAATTTTTATGCGTGTTTTACCAAGAGGAAATATTTATGTAATTTAATTTATAAAAGTACCGTGTATAAAAAGAAGATAATAGGATTTCAATTGAGATATTTTTGGGATAAAATTTGATTTACGTAATATATTTGTTGAAACTTTCACTGGATTTGATTTGAAAAGGAAAATAAGGATTTAATAATAATAATAATAAAAATGACGGCAGAATTTTCAATTTAAATTTAATTTTGAAACAAATACATAGGGTTGTTAAGATATCTCCGAAAATTTTAAGAGATGAATTATGCTTTTTAATTAGAAAATTGAATAATATAATTCAACTTATAAAAATCAACCCCAAATATTTTTCTAAAAATTAGAAATTTAAATACATATATAAAATAACTAACTTTAAATTTTTAGGGGTGTTACATGATCAGTCAAACTGTTTGAAAAGAAAAAGAATTTGCATACACAAGTGCATTCCCCCCCCCCCATACACTTGTGTCATACTCCATCAAGGACCAACAAGTGGTATCAAAGCAGGGGTTCAAAGACCACTGCTTCTGAAAATCCAACTGATTTTCAAATCACATTATTTCTGTGGTCACTGAACTGATCCAAACTTCTGAAATGCCTATTTGTGTTTATCTAACCTACTTCTATAAAAATGTCAAACAATGCAGTTCCAGGAGATGCTGTCAATACCATCAACAACATGGGTCCAAACCAAGTCAATCATATTTCTCATCACAAATTGCCAATGTTCTCAATTGAGAATTATGATTTCTGGAAGATCAGAATGAGAGCACATCTTGCTTGCCAGCATGATGAAATGCTCAAAGTTATCACCAGAGGGCCCTTCACATTCACCAAAGCAAATCCCAAACTCACTGATGCTCAGAAAGCAGATCCAAGGGAATTGCTACCAAAGGATGAGGATGAGTTTACAGCTGAAGAAAGAAAAAGGCACAACCTGAACTACATTGCCATGAATACCTTGTACCCGACCATTCCAGATGCAGTGATGGGAAGAGTGTACCACTGCACTACAGCAAAAGAGATTTGAGACACCTTAGCACTTATGTGTGAAGGTACCTAAAAGATAAAAGAAAACAAGTTTCAAGTGGCTATCCAAAAATATGAACAATTTTCTATGGAGCCCAATGAAACTATTGATCATCTTGATGGCAGATTCACTGACATCATGAATGAGATAAACTCTCTTGGCAAGTTCTATGCCAAAAGAGAAGTTGCTTTGAAAATTCTGAGAAGTCTCACATCCAAGTGGGATATATACTCTGTCATGATGCAAAACACCAGCAATCTTGACAACATGCCCATGCAGCAAGTGTTCTCTGAACTCAAAGCATATGAGTTTGATTTAAACAGGAAGAAAGTGCATGATGAGCCATCCTCCTCAAGCAAAGGTGTTGCCTTTAAAGCTGCTGAAACAGAAAAGAAGAGTACTCAAAGATCCTCTGTTGGGAATAAAATGATTTTGATTTAGATACCAAAACCCCTGATTGATGATGTTCAGATTAGTTGAGATACACTCAAGTGAGATCAATTTAGTTGTCTCAGGATACTTGAGTAAGTAGAAATGCTTAAGTCTAAAATCTCAGAAATGTTGTGAGATTCATAGTTCAGGATAGTTGTCCAAAGCTGAAATGTTAGGCAGCTTGATAAGTGTTAAGTACTTAGGTCAAACTTGCTGAGTTTACAGGACAAGCTGACTGAGTGGACAACATGGCTGAAAAGATCAAGAGTGTTAAGGCAATGCTCATAAATGCAAATGATCAGATCAATTGAAGTGCAAATGATCAAAAGCATTGAATGCTAGGCTCACAGAAGACACATTTATTGAAGCATTTATTACCATCAAGCCTGAACTAAGCATTGAAGACTTGGAAGCATTAAAGATTGAAGCATTGAATGAATGTTGGAACATTCTAACTTGCAGCAGGAATGTTCAGGGGAGTTGTCCCATCTGACCGTTGGTTGAGTGTAGATTCTGCCACAAATCAACCTTGGGAAATGTGCATATTTGGAATCTGACACAAGTCATCTCAGCCGCATTTTTCAGAAGTCAACACATTCATTCAAGCAACCATTGAAGAAGCTTTTACACAGTGGATAAGAGGATGCCAAGCTTCATAACCGTTTCAATGGTGATGCAAATAGACAAGTTTGAATTGCTATCCCTCCAACGGTTAGTTGTTCAAATTTGCCTATAAATACAGACAAGTTTCCTGATCACTTCAAATAGACAAGTTTGAATTGCTATCAAACTATCATCAAGCAATCAAAGGAAACCAAAGCTGTTCTTTAGAATCCCAAGTTTCCTGATCACTTCAAATAGCTAAGCCAATCTTTGTAAACATCCAAAGCTTAGCATTGAGATATCCTAAGCCTTTACACTGTTCTTATTGTAAAGGATATCTCTACTAGTTGGAACCAAACCTCAAACCCTTATCTCATTTAGTGAAGAAAGTGTTTGTTGTAGAAGTGAGGAGTTAAGGGCTGTTATTGTGAAACACAGTCTTAACTCAGAGAGATTGAGCACTAGGACTCAGATTATCCTAGGGATCAAAGCACTAAGAGAGTGTTGTTGATCAGTGCACCTTGGCACTATAAAACAAGCTAATTCCATTGTTAAGGAATTATCCTGTTCAATCAGGGAAAGTGGATGTAGGAGCTTGAGTCTCTGAACCACTATAAATTGTGTGCCATTTATTTACTGCCTTTATTATTGCATTTACATTCAATCATATTTCAAAGAGCTAAACTCAGTAAGTTAAGAAAAACTGTTTTGGACAAAGTCCCTAATCACTGTGTTTTTCAGAAACTAACTTGGAGTATTTCTTTGAGTAAAAGGCCAACCACATTCCGCACTTAGCAACTCTTTTAGATATTTAGCCAACTGATCACTTAATAGTAATCAGTAGGACAAGTATCTATCAAAGTTCACACTCAGGCTTGTTGTGAGACAACCCTCCTGATAAGACCAAACTGTTTGAAAAGAAAAGAATTTGCATACACAAGTGCATCCCACCCCCCATACACTTGTGTCATACTCCACCAAGGACCAACAAGTGGTATCAGAGCAGGGGTTCATAGACCACTGCCTCTGAAAATCCAATTGATTTTCAAATCACATTATTTTCTGTGGTCACTGAACTGATCCAATTTTCTGAAAAACCTATATGTGTTTTTCTTATTCTATTTCTATAGAAATGGCTAACAATGCAGTTCCAGGAGATGTTGTCAACACCATCAACAACATGGGTCCAAACCAAGTCAATCATATTTCTCATCACAAATTGCCAATGTTCTCAATTGAGAATTATGATTTCTGGAAGATCAGATTGAGAGCACATCTTGCTTGCCAGCATGATGAAATGCTCAAAGTCATCACCAGAGGACCCTTCACATTCACCAAAGCAAATCCCAAGCTCACTGATGCTCAGAAAGCAGATCCAAGGGAGTTGATGCCAAAGGATGAGGATGAGTTTACAGCTGAAGAAAGAAAAAGGCACAACCTGAACTACATTGCCATGAATACCTTGTACCAGACCATTCCAGATGCAGTGATGGGAAGAATGTACCACTGCACAACATCAAAAGAGATTTGGGACACCTTAGCACTTATGTGTGAAGGTACCCAAAAGATAAAAGAAAACAAGCTTCAAGTGGCTATCCAAAAATATGAACAATTTTCTATGGAGCCCAATGAAACTATTGATCATCTTGATTGCAGATTCACTGACATCATGAATGAGATAAACTCTCTTAGCAAGTTCTATGCCAAAAGAGAAGTTGCTTTGAAGATCCTGAGAAGTCTCACATCCAAGTGGGACATAAACTCTGTCATGATGCAAAACACCAGCAATCTTGACAACATGCCCATGCAGAAAGTGTTTTCTGAACTCAAAGCATATGAGTTTGATCTGAACAGGAAGAAAGTGCATGATGAGCCATCCTCCTCAAGCAAAGGTGTTGCTTTTAAAGCTGCTGAAACAGAAAAGAAGAGTACTCAAAGATCTTCTCAAACTGTTTCAAAATCTGAAATGAAGGAGGAGCTGGCACTCATGGCTAGGAGATTTGAGAAGCTCAACTCCAGATTTGGTAGATACAAAAATTTCTACCAAGACAACAGAACCAGAAGGAGATTCAGCTCTCCTGACAACAAATCAGAGGACAAAGTCTCTGATGAGAAGAAAGAAGAAAGATATGCTGACAGAAAGAAGTACAGCTTTGCCAGAATGATGATGAAGATGTGTGTTACAACTGCCAGAAAAAGGGTCACTTTCAGTATGATTGTCCAGACCTAAGTGCAAAAGAAAGAAAAGAAAGGCAGAACAAAAGAGACAAGAGGCTGAACAACAGGAAGGCCATGGTAGCTGGGGAATCAGCAAGTGAAGAGAGTGTCTACTCTTCTGATGATGGGCTATTCTCCAACAGTGACAGTGATGATGACTGTCAAATGGCATTTGAAAATGAAGAGGTATGTTCATCTTCCAATTCTTCTAATAACACACATGAGTCCAGTGAAATCCACTTGAAACTCAACTTTGGGAAGTTACTTGAGGATTTCACCAGGCTACAAGAGGTATGCAATATGGCACTGAGAGAAAATGAGTTATTGAATTCTAAAGTTCAAACTCCCAACCTTCCTGAACCAGAGTTTGACATTAAATCAACTGAGTTGTATCAACAGACTGTGAGAGAACATGATGAAATGTCTCTCAAAGTCACTGAACAACAAAAGTTGATTGATGAACAAGAATTGGCCTTGAGGAAAAAGGATTTTGATCTTAGAATCCTTCAAGCTAAATTTGATAATCTCTCAAGTGAAGTTGATTCTCTAAAATTGAGTGAGGGGAGCTTAAAAATGAAGATGTCTGCCTTGAATAAATCTGCTAAAGTAATAGATGAAATTCAAGGGTTTCAAAGACCATTTGCTCAAAAAGGAGGATTAGGCTATAATCCATTTGAACCCTCACCTGGTCTTAGTATTGCCTCATCAAGCAATTCTAAGATGACTTTTGTAAAATCAGTGGCTCAAAAAAATGAAATGGAAGTAAATCAACCACTGATCAAGGATAAGGGTAAAGTAATTTTTATACCAACTCAAGTAAACAATGTCCCTAAACCCATACCTAAGGAAAAGGTTAAAGACATTGCTTACAGGAGGAATGAGGTTCAGAAGGGTAGAACCAATGGAAGGTCAACCTATCTGAATTCTCATCAGTGGAGTTGTCCAAAATCTGTTCAGAAAAGGTCAACTCAAATGAGGCAACCTCAACTGAATGGATTAAGGCCCAACCCCTCTGATAGGTATAAAAACTTCAGGAAGCTAGGACCTTACATGCCAAAAGGAATAGGCCACCCAAACCCCTATCCTCAAAAGTCTTACCAAGCTGCACCTAAGTCTAGTAACTTAAGGAGAAATGCCCCAAAGAAATTCACCAACTCTCCTGAACCCTACAAGGCTAACACCTATACACAGAAGCCACCCAAGGCATTTAAGGGTAAAACTGTGTATGTAGATGTAAATGGAAACCAAGTCAGTTACTTTGAGTCAATCAGAGTAATTAGGCAAATTTGGGTTCCAAAAGGTACAGCTAACCCTCTAGGACCCAACATTCAAAGGGTACCTAAATTTTGACTTTGCAGGACTGCAAGGACCACAAGAAGAGGAGAAGCATCAACAAGAGAACAGCATGGTACTTGGACAGTGGATGTTCAAGACACATGACTGGGAATAAGGAGCTTCTCTCTGAGTTCATTGAAAAAGATGGTCCTTCAGTAACCTTTGGAGACAGCTCTCAAGGAATCACAAGAGGTTATGGTACATTAAACATTGGTAATGTCAAAATTACTGATGTCTCATATGTCCTAGGCCTAAAATACAATTTGCTGTCCATAAGTCAAATCTGTGATAAAGGATATAGTGTTGAATTTGTACCAAATGAATGCATTATCAAAGATAATTCAACACAACAGGTGCTACTAACAGGGGTGAGAAAGGAAAATGTCTATTTTGCAGATTGGAGCAAAACCCCTGAAGCAGTTTGTCTTGTTGCCAAAAGCACAAGTGAGCAAAGCTGGCTATGGCATAAAAGACTAAACCATCTGAACTTCAAAACCATCAACAAGATTGCAAGAAACTCTCTAGTTAAAGGGCTGCCAAATCAAGTGTTCTCCAAAGAACATATATGCCAGCCATGTCAGGAAGGAAAGCAGATCAAGGCTTCATTCAAAGGAAAGTCTGTCATTTCAACTGAGAGAGTTCTTCAACTACTGCATATGGATTTATTTGGTCCAATTATCCCAGTAAGTATAAATGGAAGAAAATATGCTTTAGTTGTTGTTGATGATTTCTCTAGGTACACTTGGGTAGTATTCTTGCTGAACAAAAAGGAGACCCAAGTCAAGCTACCAGAATTGATGATGAGATTGAGCAATGAAAAGGGCCTAAGTATTGTCAAGATCAGATCACACAAAGGCACTGAATTCATAAACTCATACATCAATGAGTACTGCAGCACGAATGGCATCACTCATGAGACTTCAGCAGCAAGAACACCTCAACAAAATGGGGTTGCTGAAAGAAGGAACAGAACCTTAAAAGAAGCAGCAAGAACATTGATTGCTGAATCCAAATTGCCTAAAAGCTTCTGGGCTGAAGCCATTAGCACTGCATGTCACATTCAAAACAAGTCCTTAATCACCAAAGGACAAGGTAAAACCCCATATCAAATATGGAAAGGTAGATTGCCCACTGTTGCTTATTTTCACATATTTGGTTGTAAGTGTTTCATTTATAATAATGGGAAAGAGCAATTGAAAGCTTTTGACAGCAAAGCTGATGAAGGAATATTTGTTGGATATTCACAAATCAGCAAGGCTTATAGAGTCTACAATTGTAAAACCCTTATTGTGGAAGACACACCTCATGTTGTGTTTGATGAATCTATTAATGAGTTCAGGGATAGAAACCTGAATATTGATGAGATAACACAAAGAACAACCAGACTAAGGCTTCAAAGCAAGGAAACAGTGTTTGTAGATGTTGCCCAGCCTGAACTTGATGACAATAAAAAACTGGACAACCTACCTGATGGCAATCAACCAGAAGTCAACCAACCTGAAGGTGAAATTGAACTGACTGACCCCATCCCAGTTCAAAACCAGGTAACAACTACCAATGAAGAAGCAGGTAATGCTGAGGTAGTAAATGGATCCAATATTCAAGGGGGAAACAATGAAAATGTCAACTTATCTGACAATGAGGACAATACCCCTGAATATGATCCTGAACTTGATCCTTCAATTAACTTTCCTGAATTTAATGAGTCTAGTGATCCAACTTCAGATGAGGACAATCCTCCTGAAGGGATCAGGTCTAGAATGACTTGGTTGCATGACCACCCAACTAGCCTGATACTTGGTAACCCAAGTGAAGGGATTAAAACTATAAGATTTCATGGAGAAAGTGCTTTGTTTTGTTGTTTCCTTTCAGAACAGGAATCAAACGATATTGAGGAAGCACTTCAAGACACCAACTGGATCATAGCTATGCAAGAAGAGCTGAACCAGTTCACCAGAAATGAAGTATGGGAGCTGGTGGATAGGACAACTCATCAAGATGTCATTGGAACCAAATGGGTGTTCAAAAATAAGAAAAATGAAAATGACATCATTGTGAGGAACAAAGCAAGACTGGTGGCCAAGGGATATTGTCAATCTGAAGGGATTGATTATGATGAGACCTTTGCTCCAGTGGCCAGACTTGAGGCAATCAGACTCTTCTTAGCATATGCAGCTCACATGAGATTCAAGGTGTATCAAATGGATGTGAAGAGTGCATTTCTCAATGGGGTGCTCAAAGAAGAAGTATATGTTGAACAACCCCAGGCTTTGAAGAAGGAGACAAGGTGTACAAATTGAAGAAAGCCCTCTATGGCTTAAAACAAGCTCCAAGAGCTTGGTATGACACCTTATCACAGTTTCTTCTAGATCATGGTTTTGTCAAAGGCACTGTTGACAGAACCTTGTTCAGAATCTGTGAAGGAGATGATATCTTGTTAGTCCAAATCTATGTGGATGACATTATATTTGGATCTCCAAATGAGAAGCTGTGTGAGAAGTTCTCCAAAGTCATGTAGAGCAAATTTGAGATGTCCATGATGGGATTGATGAATTTCTTCTTAGGACTTCAAGTCACTCAATCTAAGAAAGGAATATTCATCAATCAGGCTAAGTATACAAGGGACATGATCAAGAAATTTGGATGTGCTACAAGCAAGCCAGTCAGAATTCATATGAATACTAACTGGAAAATGGATCCTAATGAAAGTGGAGAATCAACAAACTCCACTAACTACAGGGGAATCATAGGATCCTTGCTATATCTCACTGCAAGTAGGCCTGATATCACATTTGCAGTTGGAGTTTGTGCAAGATTTCAAGCAAATCCAAAGAAGAGCCACCTTGATGCTGCCAAGAGAATTCTAAGATATCTCAAGGGATCTGAGAATCTTGGATTATGGTATCCAGCTGATGACAACATTGAGTTCATTGGATATTCAGATGCAGATTATGGAGGATGTAGAATTGACAGAAAATCCACCTCTGGAACATGTCAATTCTTGGGCAGCAAGCTTATCTCATGGTTCTCCAAGAAGCAAAATACAGTTGCCACATCAACAACTGAAGCAGAATATGTAGCAGCTGGAAGTTGCTGTGCTCAGATACTTTGGCTCAGACAGCAACTTAGAGATTACAAAGTCATCTCCAATGAAGTTCCAATATTCTGTGACAACAATAGTGCAATTGCCATCTCACAGAATCTAGTGCTACACACCAGATGCAAACATGTTGATATCAAGCATCACTTCATAAGGGATCATGTGGAGAAGAAAGATATTAAGCTTGTCAAAATTCACACTGATAAGCAAAAAGCTGATATCTTAACTAAGCCACTAGCTGAAGCAAGGTTCTTGGAATTTTCAGTTGAATTAGGCTTACTTGATCCAGGGAAGATGGAGAAATGAAGGAAGAAAGCTCATGTGAAGGGGAAAGTTCATTAAGATGAACTTCAACAAGGTTGACCAACCTCACTGAAGCAGTCTGCCAAAAAGGGAAACTAAGCAAAGTTGTCCCTATGGTATTCAGCAATGTTGGTCAGGAAATCTGTCTTAGTGGGACCCACTCAGCAACTTTGGGATCCACTCAGGCATGTTGGTCAGACATTTTGACCTTTACAGAAGTCAAAACACATCTCACGATGTTTGTCCGAGTTAATAGGGTCATAATTTCTATTTTTAGCATTGATTGGACATTTAAAAGATTTCTTGGTCTAAGAGTAGGCCATTTTAGGATGGCGTGTGCTATTAAGAATTTTGCCCCCAAAAGGGCAAATCAACATTTAATGCAAAAATCTCTTTTAAGATTGCATTAATTACTGTGCCATCATCAAAGCCATTGATTAACAAGTAACCTTCATCAAACCGCCCCAACAATATTCAATTGGTTTTTAACTTTATCCACCTTTACAAATCATTAACCAACGGTTAATAATTTTGCCTCATATATATAACTCTTAGGTTTTATCCCCTTCCCTACGCACTCATATTTTCAAAACACTTAACCTTTTGAAAACCTCTCAAAACCTGCAAATTTTCTCCATACTTATCTTACTCTCAAACTTATCTATGGCTCCCAAAATCAAAAGAGAAGAGCTAGTAGATTTCAATGATTCCTCCTTGGACATTGACTTCTCTTATCTCAGTAATCCAAATTCTCTTGGTTTGAGAAGTTGGTAGCCTTTGATAGCCCAGATACAGAAGTTCATCCAGTCCTCCATTGGCTTAGGGAGGCAGGGCTTGAAAAATTTCTAGGCACCAAGCCTGATTCCTGCCTAAATCCTTTTATGGCAGAGTTCTTTGCCCATCTCAGATGGAAGGGCAAAAAGGGTGATGTATGCACAAAGTTGACTTATGCTGAAGAAGATGAAGAAGAAGAGAGTCAACACACCATCATCTTCACTGCTGAGGATCTTGATGCCAGCTTTGGGTTACCATCTGAAGGCCAAAATCCAGAAATATACAGAGGAGAGGAGCAGGAGTTCTCCAATCCATGGATGATAGTACCCAAAAAGCTAGTAAGTGCTCAGAACAAGAACACTTTAAAACCAGTTTATAGGCATTTATTTGATTGTGTAGTGAAAAGCTTATTGAGCCACTCTGGGAGTGTTGAACAAATCAGTATGCCAAAATTGAGAGTGATGGCTGCTGTGATTGACTTTGCTGAAAAGAGAGTCAAGTTTGATTGGAAAAACTTCATTCTAGACAAAATGATGAATGAAAAGTTTAAGTTCAAGGAAGTAAAGCACCACAAGGTGGTGGTGGATGGGAGACTTTAATTTTGCACAAGAGCTAGCTTGCTCTTGGAAAGATTTTCTCACTACACTCACCTCCAAGCCAAGCCAAAGCCTTTTCCAGCCCAAAAGGTGATGTTTAGAAAGTTGTCCTCCAAGACTGAGAAGAGGAAGCAAGAGGCAGCCTCCAAGAAAGCAGTAGTTGTTGTACCAGCCACCAGATCCTCTCCAAGAAAGAGGAAAGCTCAACCTGTGAAAGCTCAGCCAAAGATGAAAAGGATGAAGAAGATCCTCAGTGAATCCTCTCCAGAAAGCCAATCTAGAAATGGAGGTGCCACCTCTGAGGAGATTGAGAAAGTGGCAGAAGAAGGACTCAACCCCCCTAAAGAGGGAGAAGAATTCAGAGAGGTTGTCCCCTTGCAACCTGAATCTGTAACAGAGTTCAGAGACCTTGAGAAGCCCACAAGGTCAGAGAGAAGGAGAAGGATTATCAAAACTTCTGAGAAGCAGAAGTTGATAGAGGAAGAAAAGAAGAAGAAGGAATTCTTCAAGGAGATTAGACAAGCAAGTAGGTCTAACTCCAAGTCCAAATCAAAGCTCAACAGCCCTGAAGCCAACTCTCCTGATATTCAATCTCAAAGAATATCTCCAAGGCATGAAGAAGAGGAGTTCAAGACTCCTGATGATGCCCCAATTGTGGCCAAGAAAGTTTACTCCCCTGAAGGTGCCCCTGACAGGTCAGGTATTGATGTGCTGGCTGATTTGGTTAATATTGAGGATAGGCCATTCTCCCCACTTGATCCCAGACTTCTCTCCTATACCAAACTTCTTGAAACTGTTCTTCAAGAAGGTGATCAAGTTGTTTATCCACCCATTACAGCCATTCCAATTACCTCCTCACGAACATTGCTCTCTAAAGCACCTGAGTCCCAAATTGTTATAAGCTCATCTGAACCCAACCCTTCTGAACCCAACCTATCTGAGCCCCAGCCCAACCTACCTGAATCCCATTCCAACCCCCCTGAATCCCAAGCCAACTCTTCTGATGGAGATGGAAGTGAGGAAGAGTACACATATGAGGGGATGCTGAGGCAGATTGCCAAAGCTAATGTGGATGAGTTGTACCCAGGATTGAAGACTTATCCTAGGCTGCAACAACAGTTCTATGATCTCAGTGCACTTGTTGAGATCAAGGATAGAACTATGGTGGAGATAGCTCAAGCTATCAAGGATAAGGGAGCTAGCTGGTGGCAGGTTGAAGAAAACAGGCTTTTACACTTTGCAAATGTGAAGAAGTCCAGTGTGCTGACCACTGAGGCCTTGTTTTGCACAATAGTCCATGAGAAGGTGCTTGCAGAAAGAGAAAGAATTGCACAAGGAATCAAGCATCCTGATAGCACCTCTGATGATAATGATGATGATGATGACAACACCAATCCCAATCCTCCTGGCCTCAGTTCTGCTCAGGTACATTACTTGACCTATCATTCTGTTCAGGACTCTGATCAATCAGAGGAGTTGACCAAGGGTGGTGACTCAGTCCAAGATGCATTGGCCAAGGATGGTTCTTCTGAGCCTGAGGCACAACTTGACAATGCTGAGACTTCCATGGGAGAAGCTGGTTTGACTAAAGCCTCATCAATGTCAGGAAAGTTGGACATTGACCAGCCTTTAGTCATTCAGGATGACTCAGTGGACTTGGGATGCCCAAGCACTGTGATCTCCCAACAACTGCCCTCTGTGGATCCTGTTGAGGATATGGAGGTGTCAGGTTTAGGAATGGAAGGAGTTGAAAAGGCTGATAGCTTGAAAAAATCAGAGGGAGATGGTGAGGATTGTGTGATTACTGGTACTATGAGTGCACTAAAATTAGAGGGAGATGAAGTAGAAATATTGGGTGCAGCCCAATATGAGAGTCAGGCTATTCTTCAAGTCAAATCTGAACTTGATGAATCCCTTGGTGAAAGGAGGCCTGATTCTCCAGTGAATGTGAGTCCATTTGATCTGAATGAAGAAAAGAATTTAGTTGAAAATGAGAGTTTAGGTGCTGATGTATCAGACCTAATGGGAGAAGAAAATAATGAGGGTGTTGAGGGAGATTTTACTAACACTTTGAGTTTTGCAGATTCTGTTGTTGTTACTATTGAACAAATTTTTGCAGATGCTTCCCTCACAGATATTCCAGTTGATGCTGACATTGATCTTGAAGCAATCTCAGCAAATGTGTCCACCTTGAACAAAATGTACTTTGAGCAAGCCAATGCTACTGAGGCTGGATTACAGATTGCTACTCAAACTGCAACCACCATTGAGGAGCAATCAGAGAAGTTGGACACATTGGTCAGGGAAGTTGGGAAGGCACATGCTGCAACAGTGGATACCCTTGATGGCCAAGGCAAAACTCTAGCCTCTGTGGAGATGAGGCTTACTGGCTCAGAAGAAGTGATCTTGCCAACTTTGGATGCAAGAATTTGTGGTGTTGAAACTGGACTGCAAACAGTTTCAACAGAGGTAACCAAGGCAAAGGATGCAATGGCAAAGTTCACAAAGTCAGTAAAGAAAGAGCAGCAAGGTCTCAAAGATCTATACAAGCAAAATGTGAGAGCTTTAAGAAGAACAATCAAAGATGCATTGAGGCAGAGGACAGCAGCTCAGAGGAGGAAAGCTGAGGAGTTAAAAGCTGCTATGGTGAAAGAAGCTGCTGAAAAGTTCACAGTTGAACTGATGGCCAAAGTGTCTGATCAAGTTGTGGCCAACCTCACTGATCAACTACAAGCCAAACTTGATCAATCATTGAAAGCCACTCTGGATGCCATTGTTGCTCAGAAAATGAAGCCAGTCCACATCTTCTTGAGCATGGCTGATGACAAAATGCAGAACATTCATGATGAGAATGTGTATCTGCTGTAGGAGTTGAAGTCCCTCACTCATGCTCACTCACATCTCTCTGTCTCTACGACTGAGTTGAAGCCCCAATGTTTTGATAATGCCAAAAAGGGGGAAAGAGAGAGAGCTAGAGCAAAGGGAACCTTGAGGATTGGTGAATCCAAAGGAAAGGAGAAGGCCCCTGAGGTTGAGGAGGAGGAAGAAGAAGACATTGGGAAAGGCAAAGGCCCAATGAATATTGAAAATTTGACTGAAGAAGAGCAAATCCAGATTGCAGTCAAAGAATCTATGATTTCAGCAATGGAAAGTCAGGCAAGGAAGCAACAGAGACCTGGCGGTGAGTCTGCAGGCCTTGACCCCAAGGAGAAGGTTGTTGAAGTAAGGGGGAAGGTGACCAGGGCCTCTGAGAGAAAAAGGAAGGAGCAAGCTTTCAATGAATTCCCAACCAGCCTGACACTTCCATCTGAATTCCAAATTGAAGAGTCAACTCCACTGAGGCAGTCTAAGAGATTGAAGAAAACAGCCAAGTTGCCTGAAATCCAAGAAGAAGTTGATGAAGAAGAAGAACAAGACAAAGAGCCTGAAGTCAGAGTGCCCAAGCTTGCTGATGATCCTTCAAAGCTGTTTGAAGAAGGATTTGGAAAGGATCTTGAAACTCAGGAGAAGCTAGCTCTTCAGAGAGCTAAGGAAAGAATGGATCAGTTGGTTGAGGCCAACAAGGCAAGAGATGAGAGGAGGGCAAACTTCAGAGCTCCAAGGAGAAGGGCATCTTATAAGAGACTCAAGCCTCAGATGCTACAGAGATGGGACACTCAGTACCCTCACCATGATAAGTGGGTGCCAATCTCACTGAATGATGCATGGGAGGAGGCCAATAGAAGCTTTGTGTATGACTTTTATGTCATAGGGAAATGGCTTGAAGAGAGTGTTGATGAGGTGTTTGTACAGTTCATGTTTGAAAACCATAGGGACCTATACCAGAAGCTGTTTGCAGCAGCTGAGATGGCCAGAGTTGAGTTCAAGGCCCCTGGTCCTATTCTGTACATGCCTCCAAAGTTCAATGGGAACTTAATTGATGAGGGAAAGATTCTGGAGGAGTTCATCTCAATCATGAGGATGGAGAAGACGAATCTTGGCCCTAAAGGATCCAACAAGGATATTTGGGAGTTGAAGAAGAGGGTCTGGGCTCAGTATGGGATTGTCCCTCAGGATGATGGAACTCTCTGAAGCATAAGTTCACTCCTTCCCTATCTTTCTATGATTTCCGTTCTTGTTGTTATCTTGCTTTATTTGTATCAACTTAGTGAGTCCTTTTTTAATTTTCTGATCTGTAATGTTCTTTGACTTATATGAAAGGATCACTATGTTTCTATCAAGAGATAACAACTCATTATCTCAACTAACCTGACATGACACATTTACTTGATTTATTATTGTGCTAACATTTTCTTTCAGGAAAGATGACCAGGTCACTCATCCTGAAGGTAAAGTCTAGTATAAGTCAAGTTCCCTTTGTAATAGGTTTTGGCATCATCAAAAAGGGGGAAATTGTTGGGAATAAAATGATTTTGAGTTAGATACCAAAACCCCGGATTGATGATGTTCAGATTAGTTGAGATACACTCAAGTAAGATCAATTTAGTTGTCTCAAGATACTTGAGTAAGTAGAAATGCTTAAGTCTAAAATCTCAGAAATGTTGTGAGATTCATAGTTCAGGATAGTTGTCCAAAGCTGAAATGTTAGGCAGCTTGATAAGTGTTAAGTACTTAGGTCAAACTTGCTGAGTTTACAGGACAAGCTGACTGAGTGGACAACATGGCTGAAAAGATCAAGAGTGTTAAGGCAATGCTCATAAATGAAAATGATCAGATCAATTGAAGTGCAAATGATCAAAAGCATTGAATGCTAGGCTCACAGAAGACACATTTGTGTTGCAAGTCTGTAACATTCTCTTCAATGTAGATCTTCTCCAGAATTCGTTTGACTTCTATCATTTCTGTCTAGAGCACTTGATCTTCAAATTCCATGAAATGAGAGAATTGAAGGAATTCTTCTTCATAGGTAGAGAGAGGGCCAAATCTTCTCACTATGTGGTGTTGAATCTGCCATTTCTTTTTCAGAGGGTACCATCTTGGTAGCTCATCTTGAAGAACCAACATGTCCACATATGTGCTGTCAGTTACTCGAGCACTGTCTTCTTTCTCTTTGTCTTTCAGTGCTTTCCTGAGTTTGGCCACCTTTCTATCAAACTTCGCCTTGACTGCCTTCGCATCATTAAGCTTCTTTTGCTTAAGCTCTTGAGCTTCAAGTATTTTTCTCTTCTTCAGTTCTTGAGCCTCTTTTTCTTCTGCAGTAGGCTCTGCTGGAACTGATGCTTTCTCATCTGCCTTTGCTTTCTCATCTGCCTTTCTTTTCCTTGTCATTCTCTTTTCAGCAATTTGTTCTACTGGTGCAGTGAGTTCCAGATTTTTAGCATGACCTTGGGTTTCTTCTTGAACAGCGTCCTTACCTTGCCTGTTCTTGATTTTGCTTTTCAAACCTCCCAAGGTTTCATTCAAATCATCTTGTGCTACTACCAGTTCAGCTTGCTGTGCAGTAGACTTCTCCAGACCTTTTATCAATTCATCTTCCCCCTTTTTGGCTTCAGCAAGAGCAGCCGCAAAAGGCTTCATGGCATTCAGAATTTCCACATGTAGAGTCTGCTTGAGAGTCATGGCATTGACCTTGCTTACATGGGTCAGATGGGAGATGATGTGCTCTAGAACTTGAGCATGAGATGTTGAGGAAGAGGCAGTTTCCAGCTTAGCTAATAGTGTTTCCAGTTTGTCTGCTGTCTCCTTCAGTTGAGTCCATAGTTTTTCATTCTCCTCAACAACTGATTTAAGGAGGGCTTGACTTTGAGTGGCTCTGGCTTCAGCATCTTCAAGCCTGGTTTTGTAGGTGGTCTCCATGCGGTTTATCTCATTTGCATAGAGATCAGCAAACAATTTGATCTGTCAGCTGACTTCTTCATCTCAGTGTTGAGGTACTCTTCTATCTGATGATGAAGTGCCTCACCAAATTTGTCTTCGACATCAACAATTTGGTTGGTGAGATGAGTCCTCTGCTCCTGAATAGCTTTCTCAACATATCTTGCTAGCTGTATGTATAAACCTTTCTCAAAGTGCAAGTCTATTGCTTCTTTGACCTAAGTGCATATGTCTGTTCTATAGTTAACAGACGAAGTAGAGGGGGGGGGGGCGTACCTTGTGTTTGTGATGGTGGAATGTTTGGAAGGACCACCATTGCCTTGCCTCTCTCTTCAGCTGAAAGGTAGTCTTCTGTTAGAAAACTTGTAGTAGCATCAACCAGATGAGCAAAGATTCTTCTTCCTTTTTGATCTGGTTGATCGATGAAGTGTTTGAGCTCATCCTTAGGCAAGAATTGAGCTGGAATAGTCAATACTTCCTTTTCCTTATCTTCTGTCTCAGTTGGCTCAACTGAGTCACCTGTCAAAGAATTGACAGTTACCAGGTGATCTGGAGTGTTTTCTAGTAAAGTTTTATCTTTAGAGGTGGATGTGGAGGGGATTCCAAGGATCATTTGACATGTTCTGGTCAATGCTTTTGTGGGTAACAGCTCAGTGAAGGATTTCACTTGAGCAACCTCTTTTTGTTCCATTGCCCAGTCGAGGAAGTTAGCTCTTCCTCCCATTCCATCCATGACTTCAATTAGGTCATCAACCTCATCCCTTCTAAGTTCAATCCAAGTACATACCCTTAGTACTTGCTCAAATTGGATTGAGTCATCATCAACTTCGGGTACAGTAGACCTGAGCAAGTTGGCTATCTTCATTCACATGATCTTCTCCCTAGTGCATATTGGATAGTGCACCATGCTGTACTGAGACTGAGGTTGAGAAGGGTCTGTTGTTGCCAGGTCTTCTGGTGTAGAAGAGATATCGGGGGTAGGAGATTGGGTTTTTGGGACAGATTCCTCTTCTGTGTGAGTATCAGCAGGGATTTGGGAAGTGATATCTGTGGTTTGAATAGGTGGCTGTGATTGTTCTTCTGTGGGTTCTGTATCAGCAGGGGTTTGAAATTGCTTGGCTGGTTCTTCTGCTGTTTGGGGGTCTGCAGGTGTTTGTGGTTTCTGAGCTTGGTCCTCTGCTGGTTGGGTAGCAGCAGGGGATTGAGGTTTCTGAGTGATCGGATCAGCTGGTGTTTGGAGGCTGGGAGATTGGGGTTTCTTGGTTAGGTCCTCTACTATGTGAGTATCAGCAGGGGTTTGGGAAACAATGTTTGAGGGTTCAGAAGGGTTGGCAGTTTCAGTAGGGTCAAAGGATGATATTGAGGCTATGCTCATAGGAGTAGGGAGCCTGGATTTCTTTGACTTCTTAGTGAAAGAAGAAGTAGCCTTCTTTCTCTTCTGACCCTTAGACAACTTTGAAGGAGTAATTGTAAGGGAGGGTGTGGAGATACCTGCCTTCTTCAAAGGAGAGGCTGATGGAGTAGCATCTGAATCAGATGGGGAGATGAGCCCAGATCTGACTAGATATCTTTTTTGAGCTAAGGTCTGATTGTCATCATCATCAGCAACCTTCTGATGAGCCTCTTCCTTGGAGTGCTCCTCCTCCTCTTCAGCAGAGTCTTGCACAAACTCTTCTTCCTCTTCTACTGCATCTTTTGAGGATGCTTCTGCCAATTTCAGCTTCTCCTCCTTCAACCTTGCTGCCTCAGCAAGAGCTTCTTTCTTCAAGTAATACTTGGATGAATGAAACTTCTTTGTTGGTCCCATCTTATACTTCTTTGGGAGAATCTCTGGAAGTATGATACTCAGCTTGTTGACAAAGCTGACTGTGGATGTGACTTTCCACTCCTTAGATTGCAAATCCAGAGAGACCTTCTTAGCCTCAAGAGCAATTCTGTCCAAGAAGAGCCCTTGCCAATCTCCATCGATTTGATCCCAAATTGCAGCCATAACTCTAACCTTCAGAGTGGTAACTGCATCATGACTGAATGTATTTCCTAGCAGCATTTTGCCTGCTATGTCCATCAAAGTTTGGAACTTGAGATCAAGTTGAGTCTTCTTAACTCCAGTGGCGTTGGCAACCTTCATTCTTCCATCAGTAAACAACTCGATATACTCATTTTCTCTTCCCATGATGTAGGTAGAGATGTTGACCTTCCCTCTAGGTAGGTCAAATAGGTCCTTGAGAACTTCTCGAGTGATTCTGACCTTGTGTCCACCCATAAAACTTTCAACATATGAACCTTTGGACACATCATTCGAATAAAAAGCCAGCACATCTTGCTCGTAAACATTAGCTGGTGCTGCTTCCAGAAATTCACGGAGATTTAGATTGAGACATCGAAGGAGAATTTCCTTATTCTCAGCAGTGTGTTTTGGTAGATAGATTTAGAAAACTTGAAGAACAGAGCATTCTCAGTGAATATCTTCCCTTTCTTCGACCACTTTGCTGCATCGAGGGTGCTAGTGATCTTAGTCTTCTCATAATAAATTTCAATGATTCCCATTCTGAGTGTTGGTAGATAGATTTAGAAAACTTGGTAGAGTTTTTCAGAACGAGAGCGATTGAGTGCGTTTTTTTGTTTTGAGAGCGAAAGGGTTTGAGGAATGGCTTAAGGGTTGTTTATATACTCCAGCAAATCTCGATTTGTGTATTGATCCAACGGTCAAAAATGATTTAATGAGGAGTAACTCTCAAGAATTCCCTTCTTCGTCTTCAACCCATTCCTTTAATTTTGCCGGCTAAACTTGCCAAGTGTCAAGTTTTGATTCGTTGGCAAAATAGTAATTGAGTACTAATGACGTCATTACCAAAAATAGCCGTTGTGACTAAATTTCAGTAATATTGGTCAATCAAGGTCATTTTCTATAAGTAATATACAATCCTTATATAGGCCGATTTCCTTAATTACATTTAGAAATAAATCTAGAATGAATTACATGATAAAAAATAATCATTAGATTTTTGTTGAATATGAGTGATCTGATCAGCAGAGTAGGTCTTCTGATTTTCTTGAAAAGGTCTGCTGATTTCTCTTGAAAGTCTTCTGGTCAGCTGAGTTGGTCTTCTGATCAGCTGAGTGGGGATTTTGAGTTGCTGAGTAAATCTTCTGTGAAAGATTATCCAACCTGATTTGATGGATCTTTCAGTAGTTCCCCCTTAACCATGTGGAACCATCTTAACAATATGTAGCTGGTCAGCCTAGATGGTATTCCACTGGCTTAGGTTGCCCTCACCATCAGATGGTCCTTCACCATCAGAAGGGTTGTAGCATCTAATGTGTTCTTGTTGAATTTCTTCGCCTCATCTTCCTCTCTTGTAGGAGGGAGAAGATTGGAAGGAGCTTCAATGGAGTGTGAAGAGAAAGGTAAGAGACTGGTCTTCTTGATTGGCTTTGACAAAGTATCCTTTGGGAACAAGCTCTCTATGTTGAACTTCCCCCTAGAGAAGAAGCTCTGCTTGTTTGCTACTTTGTCCTCTGCATCTCTCCTTTCTTTTCTTTTCAACAAGAACTTCTCTCCTTTCTTTTCTTTTCAGAGCATACATATGTTGAGCGAGCCAAGTATGCTTGTCTGCATCATCTCCATCTGCTGGACAGATCTTCATCTCCTTCACCCAAGACCTTGGTTGAGGGATGATGTCCATGCCATCTTTTCTTTCGATTTTCTCCATACCTGAAACAGAAATACAAGTTAGTGATTTGTGTTGTTTCAATATTTCTCAAGAATGCCTCCTTTTATAGAGATAGAAATGAGATGGTGGAGTGAAAGATGATAGTGAGTTGATAGGTCTGAATCTCTGAAAAGGTTACTTTCTTAAGATCAACAATGAGATTCTTGATCTATGGGTTCACATTTAAAGATATTCAGGCTTTATCTATGGAATACATAAATTATAAATTTGAACATGAGTTCTTTGTAGTCCGTACTCGGTATACTGTTGAGTCGGTGAGGATGGTGTATAAATCCAACCAAATGTGACTCAATAATATATTGTATGTATGTATAGAAATAAAGTATTTTATGAAGAATAGTTTATTATTATACATGTATATACATTGCTTTGAGTACATTCTTTAACTAACTTTGTTCAACTTTTCTGGAGATGAATATATATATATATATATATATTATGAAAAGCAGATAATAGAGTATTTTATCAAGGATTCTTAAGGTATCATGGATTCCCCCTTAATTGAATAACTCAATATTTTCCCTCAGCTTTATTTGTCTTCATTGGGAATTAACTTACCTAAAGATGAGGGTGTCTATTCACCTCATCTGATTCTTTCCTAGTCTGCTGCAGTTGGATCAGCTGAGGTCTTCTCAGCTGACCTTTGATCTTCATATACTTGGATCAAGAAGTCCTAGGCTGTAGCATAAGGTCTTGAATCTTTCTTCAGCTAGGGGCTTAGTTAAGATATCTGCTCTTTGTATATCTGTGTGAATTTTCTCCATCTTGATACCCTTCTTTTCAAGATGATTTCTTATGAAATGGTGTCGAATGTCGACATGCTTTTATCTTGTGTGAAGGACTGGATTTTGAGTGATGACAATGGCACTGTTGCTATCACAGTAGATAGGGACTTCTCATGCTTCTACATTGTAGTCTTTTATTTGTTGGACCAGCCAGAGCAGCTGCCATATATTCTGCCTCAGTGGTGGAGGTTGCAACAGAAGTTTGCTTCTTTGAAAACCATGAAATCAGTTTGTTGCCTAGGAATTGACAGGTTCTAGATGTGGACTTCATATCTATTTTGCATCCACCATAGTCTGAGTCAGAATATCCACTCAATTCTAGATTGTCATCAGCAGGGTACCATAGTCCTAGGTTGACAGTTCCTTTTAGGTACTTGAGAATCTTCCTTCCTGCTTCTAGATGACTTTACTTTGGGTTGGCTTGAAATTTAGCACATACTCCTACAGCAAAAGTTATGTCTGGTCTGCTGGCTGTAAGGTATATGAGAGATCCAATAAGTGCTCTATATTCAGCTTGATCAACTGCTTGTCCAGATTCATCTAGTTCCATTTTGAATGAGGTCATCATTGGAATTCTTGCAGTCTTGCTTTGTTGAGCTTTGAATCTTTCTAATAGGCTCTTGGTATATTTGGATTGATTGATGAAAATCCCTTCTGGACTTTGCATGACTTGAAGTCCTAGGAAGTAGTTCATCTCACCCATCATACTCATTTCGAATTTTCCTTGCATTAGTTCAGAGAACTTCTTGCACATCTCTTGATTGGGTGATCCAAATATAATATCATCTACATATATTTGCACCATTAGAATATCATCTCCTTCTTGTATTCTGAAAAGTGTTCTGTCAACTTTGCCTTTGGTATATTCATTGTCAAGAAGGAATTGTGACAATGTGTCATACCAAGCTCTAGGGGCTTGTTTCAGGCCATAGAGAGCCTTCTTCAGACGATATACTTGATCTCCTTTTTCAAAGCCTGGAGGATGCTCGACATACACTTCTTCTACCAGAATACCATTTAGGAAGGCGCTTTTGACATCCATTTGATATACCTTGAAACCCATATATGATGCATAAGCTAGAAATAGTCGAATAACTTCTAGTTTGGCTACTGGGGCAAAGGTTTCATCGTAGTCAATTCCTTCAGATTGTGAGTAGCCTTTTGCAACTAGCCTTGCTTTATTTCTAGTTATCACATCATTCTCGTCCTTCTTGTTCTTGAATACCCACTTTGTTCCTACTACATTGTGGTTTTGAGGACGATCTTCGAATTGGTTCAATTCTTCTTGCATAGCAGTAATCCGATTGCTATCTGTCATTGCTTCTTCTATGTCAGCTGGTTCAATGTTGGACAAGAAGGCACACCAGCAGAACATAGAGGACTGGGGATTCTGATTTAGTTGTCTTCTGGTCTTGACACCTGAGTCTGCTCCTCCTAAGATGAGGTTTGATGGATGGTTGTTTCTCCATGTATTCCTCACAGGTGTATTTGCATTAGATGAGCTAGGATTCTCATCTGCTCTAGTGTCATCCGAAGGGTTGACTTGATTTGGTCGATCATCATCTGTATCTTGTGTATCAAAAAGATCATTCCCCCTTGCATTTGGAATTGGTGCATCTTGATTTAGATCAGCTTGCTCAGCTTGGGTTTGAGATATAGTGACGGGTCTATGAGGTTTATCCTCCTCTGGATCTTCAGGGAATGGTTCATTGACTTTAATAAACTCTTCTGGTGTAGACTTGATCAGTAGCCTCCTCATCTTTTGTGCAACTGAGTCTGTTTCTACTACATTCTTTTCACAAGATTCATCAAATACAACACGAGGTGTTTCTTCCACAAGAAGGGTTCATTTGTTGAATACTCTAAATGCTTTGCTAGTAGAGGAATATCCCAAGAATATCCCTTCATCTGCTTTGGCATCGAAAGCATTCAACTTACTCTTCCCATTGTTGTGAATGAAACACTTACAACCAAATATATGAAAGTAAGATACCCTTGGTTTCCTACCTTTCCACAGTTCATATGGGGTTTTCTCATGAATTTTGTGAATACCTGGCCTATTTTGGGTGTGACAAGCTGTGTTGATGGCTTCTGCCCATAGTTTCTTAGGAGTTGAGAATTCAGCAAGTAGAGTTCTTGTAGCTTCTTTAAGTGTTCTGACTCTTCTTTCAGCTACACCATTCAGTTGTGGTGTCCTTGCTGCACTTGTCTCATGTTGAATACCATTAGAAGTACAATAGGCAATAATATAAGAGTAAATGAATTCAGTGCCCTTGTCACTTCTGATTTTCACAATAGGTTCTCCTTTTTCTACTTGGATCCTCTTCAATAATTTAGGAAGCTTCTGCTGTGTTTCACTTTTCTTGTACAGAAAAATAACCCAAGTAAACTTGGAGTAGTCATCTACTACAATAAGGGTGTATTTCCTTCCTGTTAGAGTTGTTGGAGTGATTGGTCCAAAGAGATCCATATGAAGTAGTTCCAGAACTCTGCTGGTTGATGCTGTCTTCTTGGTCTTGAAGGAGACCTTTGTTTGCTTTCCTTGCTAGCTTGTTTAAAGTCTTAAAGTTCATGTGACTAAGACGTTTGTGCCATAGCCAGTTGATATCTTTAGGACTTTTCACAAGCAGACATGTATCCTTAGGACAGCTGTTCCAATTTGCAAGATACATACTACCTTTTCTAGATCCTGTTAGAAGGGTTTGTTTTGTTCGTTTATCACTTATGATACACTCATCTTTAGAAAAATTTACTGAGTATCCAGTGTCACAAAAATGAGATACTGATAATAAATTGAACTTCAAACCTTCTACATATGATACATCATGTACCTCAATGTCACCATTCTTCAGGGTGCCATATCCTTTTGTGTTACCGTGCGCGTTATCACCAAATAAGACTTTTGGACTTTTCTTTTCTGTATAGTTGGTCAGCAGGGTTTTGGTACCAGTCATATGAGTTGAGCATCCGCTATCTATATACCAAGTTTTTCCTGCTTGACCACCCTTTTTGTATAGGTCCCTTCTTTCCTGCAAGAAAAATTAAGTCTTAGGTACCCATTTTTTCTTGGGTCCTTGGGTTTTAGTACTACCCTTGGGAACCCACATATACATTGGTCGTTTGAATAACCTTGAGCATTTGAGTTGTCTCCCTCGGGCATCACAGAACCAAATCTTACCAGTTGAAACCTTGGTCCGGTTTGATTTGTTGGTTGTGTCATCTAGGTAACTGTCAGATGATTTTCTCTTATAGGAGTGAGTGTAGACTATCTTCTGACTAGTTACATTCGGCCTGGGTGCATTAGCTGAACGATGCACACGATTATATGGACCATACTCCTCTGTTCTCACAATATCGTAAGAGATAGGGGGTGCAAAGAGAACAGATTTGTGTGAAGAAGACTTCTTCTTCTTGGCTGGAGCAGCATACAGCTGAGACTGTCTCAGACGAGATGGTCTAGGTTGTTTGTTGTTCCTCTGTACGTGCTTGGGGTCAACCTGTCTCTTGCCATTTTTGGTGTTAAGGTGGTTAACCTTAGCTGGTACAGATGCCTTTTGGTTCATAATCGGTTCATTGTGTTTAGAACACAAACCTTTTTCATGTGATCGAGTAGTACACTGATTAGGTGTACTACCCTCAGCTGGAGAAGATGTTGATGGATTAAATTCATAACCAAAACCCATCTTGTTGCCATTAGATCGATAATATTCAGAGATGTTTTCAATAGTGGCAGATGCTTTATTGAACTCTGATATCTTTTGATCAAGGCTTTCCTTCTCCTTTTCTAAGAGCTCTTTTGCTTGGAAAAGATCATCGAACTTAGACTGAAGTGAACGAAATTCTTTGGTTTCTAAGGTTTGAGTCTTTAACATCCCCTCATACAACTGAGTTATTGTGGTGTTTTCTTCTTTAAGAAGTCCACTTCTTTAGTCAATCTTTCATTCATTGTTACCAACTCAGGGGTGTTATCAAACTTAGCCTTTTTCAACCTTGCAATTTATTTCCTTAGGTCTTTGTTCTCTTCTTTCACTTCTATGAAAGCTCTTGTAGCAATATCAAGATAACCTTTTACTTCTTCCAAGGATTGGTAATAGGTGTTCTCAAATTCGCCTACAGATGAGTTACAGGTGAGTTTACCTCATCTGTGTGTGAGGAAGCAGGTAAGTGAAAAGTTGATGTATAGGAGTTTACCTCGTTTTCACCTATGGCCATCATAGCTAAATCATCTGAATCATTTGAGAAGAGTTCACAGTCTGGTGATGAAGGAAGATCATCACTTTGATATTCAGATTCTTCAGTCACCATTGCTTGTCTGTTTGAATTCCTCTTGTCTCTTCTTGATTTTCTTTCTTCTTTGTCTCCTGGATTCAGGTCTGGACATTCATAGACATAATGTCCTGGTTTATGACAGTTGAAGCATGATCCACGTTTCTGATTTGGAGTACTTCTTCTTAGAGGGGAAGCATCTCTTCTTCTATAACTTCGACTGTTAGATGACTCCATGTCCTTCCTTGGATACCTTTCTAGTGTTCTTTCTCTTGATTCTCTAGAGGATGATCCAGCTCTCTTATCTTTGTAATTCTTGTAGAATTTTCTATATTTGTTGTTTAAAGTGTTCATCCTTTCAAATCTCTTGATCATGAGAGTCATTTGCTCTTTTAGACTCATGTCTGATCCTCCTAGGTCATCTGTATTCAAAGTGGTCTTGCCAGATGAGGTGCTTGCATCTTTTGTATTAGTTGCTGCCTTGAAAGCTACAATCTTGGAGGTAGATGGGGTTGATGTTGGCTCATCATTTTCTGAGTTTTCTTCTCTTTCAAGATCATACTCGTGGGCTTCGAGATTTTGGAACATAGTCTGAGTTGTCCACTTCTTGATGTCTTGAGTATCCTTGATGATGGTCTTCTTGAGTTTCCACTTCTTGGTTAGAGAGTCCAAGATCTTCAAGTTTTTCTCTCTATTTGTATATTTCTTTCCTAGAGATTCAATCTCATTAATAATCTCGGTAAATCTATTGTCCAGCTGATCAATAGACTGTTCTGGTTGCATCTTGAAGTGTTCAAACTTCTTGACAGCTGTTGATAGTTCGCTCTCTTTAATCAGCTTCATTCCTTCACAGAGAAGTGCCAAAGCATCCCACATTTCTTTAGCTGTCTCACAGTTTAGTACTTTTGCAATGTACTCATTAGGGAGAGTTTGCATGATGTAATCTTGAGCAATGCTGTAAAGATTTGACTGCTTCATCTCTTCGGGAGTGAGATCTCTCATGGGCTTGGGGGCAAGTTCTGCAACTGGGATTTCTGGATCGCCATTTGCAGTACTGACCGCCATGATTGTGATTGGACCTTCTGTGATTACTGACCACATCTTGTAGTGAACTGATGTGAGATTCTTCCTCATCCTTATCTTCCAATAGTCATAGTCTTCCACTGAAAACTTAGGCAATTTACGCATGTTAGCACTCATGTTGTATGAGTTTTCAAAAACAAGTTTTTCAAAAGATGGATCTGTTCAAGAGGACTACAGATAGACTCCCTCAAGTCTTTTGATAATCTAGAGACAGTAATCTGTTAGAACCACTGCTCTGATACCACTTGTTGATCCCTGAACGAGTAGTGAATGGGATTAAAGTCTAGAGGGGAGGGGTGAATAGACTTTAAAACTTTTTCAAACAAAGAGTTGGAAACCTCTTCTGATATCTATTGTAGGTCCCAAAGTTGAGTTTAATATTGAGTAAGCTAGTAAAAATGTCTAGAGGGGGGTGAATAGACTTTTCAAAATTCTTTCAATATATCAAAGTACAATGCGGAAATCAGAATTAATCAATGAGCCCAATTCTAGTTTATACTCAACTTATATTCGCGAACTCTGTTATGAACACTCAACTAGTCTTGTTCAGATATGTAATTCAACCAATTAAGCAGTTAATCAATTAAACAACAAACAAAACAGTAAAGTAAACAACACACAACGATTTTATAGTGGTTCGACAACTTGTCTACGTCCACTCTCACAAACCCAGTTGTGATATTCTTATTAACTCGTCCAATGGAGTAATGTGTGTTCTTGTAGCTTTAAGTCCCAAGAAATAAGACTTAGATCTTCTCGATAACACTACCAAGTGTTTCTTCGATCTTACTAGTGATTTACAAGTAACTAGCAACTTGAAACAGTAAACTAAAATAAAACTTCTCTATTCAGTAGCAGTCTCCTTTGATCTTCACTTGTCTTGCAGACTTGCTTTCTGAACTTCAAACTCTGTGAGTAATTCTTCTTTGAATGCTTCAATAACGCTTCAGTAATCAGTATTGCAGTTTTTTCAGTAGTCTTGAATCGATCAATACCATGAGGTATTTATAGACTTCCAATCCTTCAAGAACTTTCAGTTGTAACCAACTTTTCTTGAAAACTAACTCATAACTGTTACTCTTTATCCTTCCACGCGTTTCTGTTAGTAATTAGTTATTTCTAACTAACTCTTCAATCCTTATCTTTACACGCGCTTGAATAACTAACTTCATCCTTCTTGTTATGTTGACTTGTCTTGTCTTGCGCACCTGTCTTGTGTAGACTTCTTCTTCTTCTGGTCTCGCGCAGTCTTCTTCAGTAGTAGACTAATCTAATCCTAACAAGACTATTACATTTACTTTAAGCTTTATAAAATAGCTTAGTCAACTTAGAATCTATACATCAATATAAACAATTACATACAAAAATCATGAGCTTCTATACAACAATGAATAGCTCAATAACAACCTAAACAATTATACAAAGTATCAACATATAATAAGTACTTGTACTTTTCTTTTATACTTGCGTACTCTACTGATCTATTCAAGATGACTTCTTTAACTAGACTAGATCAGTCAACACTTAGAAAATATTCAAGTCTACTTTTGGCTTATCAAAACTTCATCTTATCTTTTCATCATTTAGGACTTGTTCTAGGATTCATATCCCAACATCTATGTCAACTGGACTACATGTCTGCTGGTCCAGATGACTATAGTGATCTGATGAAGAGGTTTATATGCGGAAGTGAGTAGGCCTGTTTATTTAGACTCGTTCAACAATTCTTATGAAATAACCAATTTGTTTACTTAGTGAAATACTCAGCTGATGCTGGTTTGAAAGATATGGCCTTAGTTAAAGATATTTAAAAACACAGTATGCACTATATAAAAGTATGAACAGGTAATAAAATAAAGTGCAGTAAGTAAATAACACCGGATTTATAGTGGTTCGGATATACGTTCCTACGTCCACTCTCACGTCCTAACGTGATGTTAAATCCCTTTAATTTACCGAAAATTACAAGGGCTTGTCCTTTATAGTCCCAAGGGTAGGACTTTGAGATCTGAGCAGTTCCAAACTGCTGCGGTCTCCACAAGTGATTGGGAGCACTTGCACTCTTACAGGGGTTCAAAAACTTAACCTTGTGGTGGGGGTTTTGGGGTTTTTGAATGTATCAAACTAATGGTTCAAGCTTATAAATCGCTTAACCCTATGCCTAAATTAATGAATATACAATATGAGTAGGATTCAGGTTCTTTGGTTGGATGGGAAATAATTTAAGAGCTAGAAGGGTGTTCTAATGCTTTTCTGGGCTCTTGAGAATTCTCAACAAAATACTACTTTTTGCTTGCTTACATGCTTGCCTTTTTCGAATTATCTCGTTGTATTTCTGTGTGTTGTTATTCCTCATCCTCTTGTATTTATAGGGGAAGATTGCTGCAACTAGCCGTTGGAGTTGACTAGCCGTTTGGCAATCTTTCCATGTGTGGTTGATTCCTTGATTCCAGCCGCTTAATTGCTTCAAATCTGGGATCGTGTCAATCTTCTAAGTATGGTAAGTCTTCGTTTGAATTGCAAGATGACTTTGGAATCAGCCGAGTCCTTGACGAGCTACTAGTCTTCTGATCTTCATTCCTAGTCTTCTGGTTAACTCGTCTGGCCTTATGTCTTCTGTCTTCTGATATCAGATGAGTATCACTCTTCTGATCTGGTAATTGTTTGTGCTGACTTAGACCATCTTTGACTTGGACTCCATCAGATAAGTAGGTAAACAAGCACCTTAATTATCTGGTATTCAAGGATCTTCTAGTCTTCATGCTTTCTACTCTTCATATCTTGAGGATGTGCATGTAAGCATTTACTGTGCTGATCAGCTGAGATCTATACAGCTGATCACACAAGACTAGTCTAAGTTGTTCTATACAAAGTCAGCTGATCCAATTACATTTATAAACTCTAAGTGTTTTGGCTATCAAAACTATTCTAACATCAAAACTATTCTAACATCATTCATGTCCCATTTCAAAAATTGAGGAAACGATTCACACTCTCTGGGCTCAACCAAACGCGTATGCTCACACAACCAAAACTGCATCGGAGGTTGTTACAAAATTTGGTTAAAATATCAATAATACCATTAACAAAAAACAACAAATATTTTTAGAATGCTTACAGGCAGGATAATCGCACATCCCCCAGCCTTCAGTTGCTTACTAGAATTCATTTGCTTCTTCAGGAAGTCAACCACAAAAGTACTATAGTCATAACGGCATACATCAGCTAGATTCTCAACATAGGTCGTTAAAAACATTGGAACAACCCCACTCTGATAAGGAGATAACACTGCTGCCAAAAGGTAACATTGGACCAGCCTAGCAACGTCTCGATATGACTCCTCACTATTAAACACCAATGTTGTCTTTATTCTTTCAAACAGAAGCGGTTTAGTAAGGGGAAACACATCGTTGTTGGATGCATACTCTGCCTCACAGCAACGCCTCACCCAACTTGGGACATGGTATTCTTCAAGTTTCAAGCTCACTGCTTCAGCCCCCCCGCTTATTCCAAATTTGAGTTGTGCATCCCTGTTTAATAAAGGTACGCGTTCCCCCCAATCACAAAACACTTACTATCGAATTCAAATCGCCGGAGGATTTGGCAGATATCCCCCTCATACTTTTGGCAACACTTCATCATCTCATCGTCACCTCGCCGGTATATGGCTTCGTGTTGGTCCTGAGAGGAGTATGGTACAAGTGTATGGGGGGAATACACTTGTATATTCAAATCTTCCTCAATTTAAACAAATCAGACCTTCAGCAAGGTTGTCCTGGACAACTCTTCTGAGCACTATGAAGTACTTAGTTGAATAACTCTCTAATTAAGTTATATGTGCGGAATTATGGTTGGCCCTTTATATTTAAACTCCTTTTAATTCTGAAATTTTTTCTTAACACTTAAGTTGTTTTCAGGGGACTTGTCCCAAACCAGTTTTGCACAACTTGAGATGTTTGGCTTTTGAAGATCAGTTTGTGTGCAGTGTATGAATGTGTTACTTATATGAAAGAGCTTGTAAGTAAATAACACAAAGAGTTTATAGTGGTTCAGAGACTCAAGCTCCTACATCCACTTTCCCTGATTTAACAGGATAATTCATTCACTCTTGGAATTAACTTGTTTTATAGTGCCAAGGTGCACTGATCAACCACACCACTCCTTGGTGCCTTGATCCCTAGGAATTCAGAGTCCTAGTATTCTCTCTCAACTCAGAACTAAACTGTTCTTCTCTTGACAGTTAGCTCCTTACACTTCTACTACAACAATCCTTCTAACTTTCCTTGAAAGGTTTAAGGGTTGATGTTAGTTCCAACTAGGTGAGATATCCTTTACAATTGAGCACTGTGTAAAGGTTAGGATATCTCTCTAAGCTTTGTATAATTTACAATGAGGTTCAGCTTAGATGAAGTGTTTGAAAACTAAGGTTATGTTCTTAGAAAGCTTGAAGGGTTATCAGCATAGACCCCATTTCTGCTTCCATTGCAGTTTGCCAAGAATCTGCATCCTTGTCTTGGATTGCCTCATCGTACGTCCAGGGGTCAGATTCATCCTCTCCGGGGACCAAGTCCAAAGACTCTCCCATGAACATGAATCGCTCAGGTTGTCTCACAACCCTCCCACTACGACGAGGTTCCGATTGTGTTTGTGTATCGCTTGGTATATCTACTTGTACACTTGGTATATGAGTTGGCCCTCTTAATTCATTTAAGGTAATCTCACTCTTGGGCTTTCTATTACTCATATAGTTTTCTTCCAAGAATCTAGAATGTGTGCTTATCATTCGCTGATCCTTTGGACTATAGAATAAACCCCCTTTCATTCCTATAGGATATCCTACAAACAGCCTTAATTCTGAACGAGGGTCTAACTTTCCAGCTTCCTTGTCCAACACGTATGCAGGACACCCCCAAATTCTTATGTGTCTTAGACTAGGCTTTCGCCCGGTCCACAATTCTGTAGGGGTTTTAGGAACTGATTTGGAAGGTACCAAATTCAGAATGTAAGTCGTTGTTTCCAAGGCATGACCCCAAAACGACTTAGGTAAATCTGAATAACTCATCATAGATCTGACCATCTCTAAAAGAGTTCGATTTCTTCGCTCTGCAACCTCATTTTGTTGAGGGGTTCCGGGTGTAGTTAATTGGGATACAATCCCTTCGCCTGATAAGTAGCCCAAAAATTCATTGCTGAGGTATTCGCCTCCACGATCTGATCGTAGAAACTTGATACTCTTTTCCCTATGCTTTTCTTAAACTCTTTGAATTTATCAAAGGTCTCAGACTTATGCCGCATTAGATAGATGTATCCATATCTTGAGTAATCATCGATAAAAGTAACAAAATACTCAAAACCTCCTTTTGCTTGAATTGACATTGGTCCACATACATCAGTATATGAACGAGTTCTAACACTTCACTAGCTCTATTCCCCTTTGCCCCAAAGGCTCTTTTGGTCATTTTACCCTCTAAACATGATTCACATGTTGGAAACGGCTCAACCTGGAGTGATTCCAACGAGCCGTCGTTCACCAACCTTTGAATCCTTCTTAGATTAATATGACCAAGTCTAAGATGCCACATAAGTGTTTCGTTCATGTCTAAAGAATGCTTTATTTTCTTAGAAATAGTCGATGTGTTACGCGATTCATTTTGTGTGGAATGTGCACAATTAATAGTATAAAGATTATTCACCAATGCTCCCGAACAGATAATCTCGTCATTACGACAAATAACGACATTCTTATTAAAAACACTGAATATCCATCCAAAATTAGTTTAGAAACTGAAATCAAATTCTTTCTAAAACTCGGAACATAAAGAACGTCTTTTAAAACTAAAATTCTATCACTAAAAGATAGTTGCACATCTCCCACTGCAACAGCCGCCACTTTCGTAGCATTGCCCATGGTGATGATGATCTCACTCCCACTAAGTTTTTGGGTTAGCTTGAACCCCTGAAAATCGAAACAAACATGATCAGTAGCTCCCGTATCCACCACCCACGAATGGGAAGAATACACCGCTAAACAAGTTTCAATTACTAGTGCGTGAGAATTACCTTGCTTACCAGCCTTCTTAGGCTTGGTACAGGCTGACTTCCAATGTCCTTTCAGACCGCAACTAAAGCACTTTCCCTTAGTGGTCTTTTTCTTAACACCTCCCTCAATTGGTATATTTTCCTTGTTATTAGCTTGTTTCTGGCCATTTGCCTTCTTCTTCTTCTTTCCACCTTTCGGTGCAGAATTAGAAGATGGACCGTTTTCCAACATAGCCATATGCTCATTCCTTGGTCCCATTAATATCTCAGTCGAAACCAAAGCTTGCAAGAGCTGAGCCAACGTATAATCTTGATTATTCATCGTATAGTTTAGTTGGAACTGCTCAAAACTTTTCATTAGAGAATGGAGTACGAAATCGATATGCGTTTCCGCATCGAATTCAGCACCAAGAATATCAAGTTTGTTAAGGAAACCCATCATCTTAAGAACGTGATCCCTCACGGGTGATCCCTCGACCATTTTCTGTGATAACATATCTCGCATGGTCATTTTGTCTAGCCGTACGATTCTGATGAGCAAAAAGTTCCTTAAGGTTCATCATAATAGCTGAAGCAGATTCCATGTTTTGGTGTTGGTGTTGCAATACATCTGACATTGAAGCCAAGATGGAACACCTAGCAATTTTATTGGATCTCATCCACTCCTTATGATATTCCTTATCTTCTTGGTTCGTCTCATCCGTAGGGGCAGGGGGTTTAGGTTCATCAAGGACCCACTTATGCTGTTGTGCAGTCAAGACTATAAATAAATGTCTTTTCCAATCGACATAATTCTCTACTTCTAATTTATTTTCTTTAAGTATACTAAACAGTGGGTTAAAAGGAGACGACATGCTGAACTGAGAATAAAATATACAATTTGTATTAATATCATATTAACACAAAAATTATCACATAATTTGATCACATGTACTATATCAACAACCTCAAAAAACGATATAAACATGCATCAGCCAACATCTTAAAACCAATTTAAGTAAGTAACGATGAGTGTGAACGTTTACTCAAATACATTTAAGCAGGTTACAAATAAAGCAGTTACAAACCTTTAATTCAAAATTAATAGTTGGCTTCAACCTGGCCATATAAAATTGACAGGGACTCCGATGGGGAGTTAATATATCAATTTTATACCTAAGTAATAACCATAATTAAATACAGGACTATTATTTCGTTTTGAATAAGCCACTCGATGGGAGGGTCATACCGCCACTAGTAATAATCCACAATCATCCTTAAAGGAATCCATTCATGTGAACTTATCTTTTGGCCTATCCGATAGGGAGAGAGGCGTTTGCCAATGCGTAGCCAAAAGACTTCACAAATAAATAAATTATGTAGGCCATTTAATCAATTTATTATCTTAAATAAATTTAATAAAAAAAACATACTTAGTAATTTTTTAAATTAGAGGTTTTTCACGAATTCTCATGCAAAATCAACAAATAATCATAGCATAATAACAAAACAAAAATTAAACACAAATTAGAAAAACACGTCCAATTATCATGGTTTAATTTTCTCGTTTTGAAGAAACGAGAATTCGCACTCCCACGGCCGTAAAAAAAAAAATCACGCCACGCCCACAACCGGCCCGTGTGGCTTGATTGTCCGGGTGCGCCTCCGATTCTTTAATCCGTCTAACGGTCTTCGTCTTTGACCCGTTACAATTTATTTACAAAAAATAAATCTAACATCTAGACTAGTCTATTACAAATTAAATAATCTAATCTACCCGTGGATTTTCTCACGGGAAAAACAAATCTGACCGAATCAGATTAAAAACCACATTCAAACAACATAAATTAAAACATACATTAAAACCATGATAATTGGATACCTGCAAAAAAATCTAACAATTCTACCATCCAAATATCAATTTAATGTAAATAGATTTAAATTCTAATTTAAATTACAGAGCCCAAAACCTTGGCTCTGATACCATCTGTTGGGTTATATACTAATACCCAATAATAGTCCCCCAACAATGTGGTCCCCAATTCTTGTGGTCCCCAACTCCTTTGTGGGAAATTATTATGTGACCACATTCCCCATCTCCTTTGTGGGGAATTATTGGCACTTGTGGGTTATGGACCATCATGCTAGGGATCCTATGAGACTCCCGGGAATCTTTTGAGATGCCCTAGGATCTTTCGAGACTCTCGGAAATCCTTTGAGACACCTTTAAATATGAATTATCATAAATCTAATTTCATAATTTAAACAAATTAAATCAACTAATTCATGTAATGAATGTACGGTAAATAATTAAATCCCTAAACATGCGGAACTGAGGGATTACGTGTTTACCTTTGAATCGGAGAGATACCGTTGAGAAGAATAACAACTCAACCCAATTGTCTTCTCAAGTATTCCCTAAGTCCTAGCCCGTTGATCCGGTGGGAGATCTCACGAACTATTAACTCTCAAGAAAGAATTAATTTTCTCTTGTTGCACACACTGTAATTTCGAAAATTACAGATCTCTCTTTTCTATATTTTGGAGAATACCGATTTTTACAACTCTTGTGAACAAGAGTGGCAGTTTTTCCTCTATTTATAAGAGAGAGAATAGTCAATTTATTTATTAGAAAATATTGGAGATCTAGAAATGTATTATTCTCAAAGAGATTTTATATTATTTCCATATCTTTCTCCATAATATCCTCTCCCCAAAATAAGCGCTACTTTCCTCTCTTTCTTGCAACAAGATTAATTCTTATCTTTTTAATTACCTTAGTTCATGGACTTTTATTGGGCTACTTGAGGGGTATTTAGGAGAATTAAGATTGGACCTCCCAATGGGCCTAGAAATCAATATTGAGCCACTATATTTTTCCAGCCCATTAATATTAATTCATTCCACTATAGAATTAATATTGCACTATCCATCCTAACCCATATTACGAAATATGGCTCTCGGTTACGAAATAAATTCCACTGATCATATTTGATATGATAAGCCTTCTGAGCCCACCAAGGGGACATAATCAACTTGACACTCCAAGACACGATTCTCTGTATTAATTTTGGCAATCTGTCCTATAATTAATAATATTGCCCAAAATATAAAGTATTGAATCACATTGATTCTTTACCCATAATAAATCAAAGCAATACTTCTTAACTACAGACAATTCCATTTAAGTGACAGAGATTAAGAAATCAACAACCACTGAGGTCTAATTCTTCATTCCTTAAGCAAGTCTAGAAGAATTACGTCTCTGTAGGTCCTATTCAGCACATCATAATGCACTAGTGTAATCTCTTGGTCAAGACAAACCAATCTGAGCCTTACACATCCACTTCTACCAATGGATTGTTCAAATCCATCTAAGTTGTGAATCAATTGTAATTATATACAAGGAACCGACAATGTGATCTTCTGTGATCTTCTACACACCACATTGTCTACAATGTAAAGTATATCTGAACGTTTATGCAATAAATAATTATCATTCATTATATTTAAAGCAACCAGTGACAAAAATTTATTCTCATTAATAAGTGCAAAAATCAGTTTGTATACATAAGTAGCACTAAAAGCATACTTGCCAGTATAACCCTAACAGCCTTGCATCTTGGGAGGCATGTAGATGATAGGACCAGGAGCTTTGAATTCCACTCTTGCTAAATCTGCAGCAGCAAAGAGTTTCTGATAAAGCTCTCTATGATTTTCATACATGAACTGAGTAAATATGGATTCAATGTCGTCATCCATCCATCTTCCTATTACATAGAAGTCATAAACAAACTCCCTCTTAGCCTCCTCCCATTCATCATTTAGCTGGATTGGAACCCATTTATCCAGATGTGCATACTTGGTGTCCATCTGAATCAGCAGTTGTGACTTTAACTTGTTATATGATGCTCTTCTTCTTCTTGGCTTCTGAAAATTCTCTCTTCTCTTATCTCTTGCTCTATTTACTTCCATCAATTGCTCCATCTTCTCTTGAGCTCTCATCATGGACAATTTCTGCTAAGTTTTAGCATCCTTTCCAAAACCTTCTTCAAAAATCTTGGAAGGATCATCAGCAAGATCTAGTACTCTCTTCTTCACTTCAGGGCTCTTGGCCACTTCTTCTTCAGTAGAGTCTTCAGCAGTTTTGGTCCTCTTTGATGTAGGCTCTTCATCAGTTCTGAATTCAGCAGGCAAATCCATGATATTGGGGAAATCAGTGAAGGTCTCTTCTCTTCTTTTGCTCTTCTTGACTTTCTTGACCTTCCCCCTGACTTGGACATCTTCAACATCCTTGTCCAAGCCTGTTGATTCACCACCAGGCCTTTGTTGCCATCTTGCACCTTCTTCTTGTACTGAAGCCATAGAGTTTTTCAAAGCAATGGCTAGTTGCTCTTCTTCATCTAGATCTTCTATGTTCAACACCTTTTTCCCTTTCCCTTTAGGCTCAGGCATTTTCTCCTTTCCCTTGCTGCCTTCTCCTATCTTCAAGGCACCTTTGGTGCTAGCTCTTTCTCTTTCCCCCTTTTTGGCTTCATCAAAACATTGGGGCTTGAGATCACTCATGGTTGTAGCCAATAAGGACTGTGCCTGATTTAGGGACTTGATCTCCTCAAGCAAGTAGGTATTCTCATCATGAATGTTCTGCATCCTATCACTACTCATGCTAAGGAAGGCAAGAACAGGCTTCATCTTATACTCAACAACCTCCTCTAAGGTTGTTCTAAGGGATGCATCAAGGTTGGCCTTGAGAAGTTCAGTGAGGTTGGCCATGCAGATTCAAAGATCTTGTCCATCACTTATTCAGAGAACTTGGCTGATTCTTCTTTCACCATTGCCAATCTCATTTCTTATGCCCTTCTCTTCTGAAGAGCACTATTCTTTCCAATTGCTTGCTTCACAACCAACTTGAGAGCTTTGACATTTTTATTATGGTTATCAAGAAGCAGTTTATGATCCTTCTTCACTGCCTTGGTGAATGTATCCATGCTTTATTTTGCCTTTTGCACTTCAGTAAAAATAGTCTGCAGCCCAGACTCAACACCACTGATCCTTGCTTCAATTGTGGGCAGCACCACTTCTTCTGAACTAGTGAGCCTCATCTCTACTGAGGCAAGTGTTCTACTTTGTTCATCTAGAGTTTCAGCAGTTTGTGCATGGGCAGTCTCCACTTGTTGGACCAAGGTGTCCAATTTTGCTGAATGCTCCTTAAGAGAAACATGGGATAAGTGAGCATCCAATTAAACATGAGCATCAGTGAATATATCATCAGCAAAAATCTGGTCTAGAGCGACACCTGCAATATCAGAAAAGATAAACTTGTCAGCAAAATCACCCTCATCTCCCTCCAATTCTTTTTCATAAGGCCCTGATTCATCAGTAGCCTTCTCCTCATTTTCAACTATTTCTTTTCCACCTTTCTCATAGATAATCTCACACTCATGAAGGGCAGGCCTCCTCTCCTCAAGGGATTCTTGAAGTTCAAATTTGACTTCAAGAATAACCTGTCCTTCCTCACTTAATCCATCCTCTCCCTCTATTGTTGGTACACTCACTATCTTAGTGATTACTACCTCACTTTCCTCCTCAACACCCTCTTGTTTTTCAGGACTAATCTCCTTTTCAACTCCATCACCTAAACCTGCAGCTTCTACATCCTCAATAGGATTCATAGAAGGCAATTTTTGGGAGATCACAGTGCTTGGGCATTCCAAGTCCCCTGAGTCATCCTGAATGGTTAAGAGCTGGTCAGTGTCCAACTCTGCTGACACTGATGAGGTCTTAACCAAACCAGCTTCTAATTGGGAGGCCTCAACATCATTAAGCTTTGCCTCAGGCTTAGTTGAACATTCATGGGCTGATGCATCTTTGGTTGTGTTACCATCTTTGGTCAACACCTCTAAAGAGACAGAGCCCTTCCTATGATAGGTTAGGTAGTGGATAGTGGTTTCTTTAGGACCAGGAGGGTTGGGATTAGTGGGATCATCATTGTTGTCATCATCATTTGAACTGCTATCAGGGTGCTTGATCCCTTTAGCCATTCTCTCTTTTTCCTCGCAATCTTGTCTGCTACCAACTTTGCAAAGACATCCTCATCAATCAGGAACCTTGTCTTTTGCACACCAGCAAAGTGAAGCAATCTACTTTCTTCTATTTGCCAACAGTTTGCACCTTTATCTTGAATAAATTGGGCAATTTCCATGATGGTTTTGTCTTTCACATCAACAAAAGCTCTCAGATCATGGAAATTCCTTTGTAATCTTGGGAATTCAGCAAGATTAGGATACAAACTATCTACAGTTGCTCTTGATCCACCTATGAGCATACCTTCAAAGGTATACTCCTCCTCATCTCCATCTGACTGGGGACTTTGGATTATAGGGGAGTTGGCAATTGCTTCAGTAGGGTTGGCTTCAGGGGTAGGTTCAGGAACATTAGGCTCAACAATAGTTACTTATTCAGGTGCTTTAGAGAGAAATGGTCCTGAAGGGGCTTTTCCTAAGGGTTTAGGTTCTAACATAGAAGCCTCAAAGAATTTTGAGTAATTGAACAAGTCTGAGTCAAGGGGTGAGTGAAGTCTTGACTCATCTACTTCTATATCAGCTAAGATATCTATTGGACCCCTTTGAGCAGCTCCCTCTGGAGAACATCTTTTGGTGAGGTCTAAGGGAATGATAGGTTGATCTTGGGGGGTTCTATGTGTATCAGGAGAGTTGGGCTCTGAATGGTGGGCTTCAGGAAACTTGGATTCTGGAGTTCCAACTTCAGGGGAGTTGGACTTGGACTTAGACTTTGATCTATTCTCAACTCTACTCTCCTTGAGAGCAATCTTCAAAGTCTTCTCCTCCTGCAAGTCCTGCATCTTCTCAGAAGGCTTGGCCCTTCTCTTACTTGCTCTTGAGCTCCCACTTCCTTCTTCAAGGACAACTTCCCTGACCCTTTTTTCTCCCTTCTTGTTCTTCACTACAGCCATTGGGAACTTTTCCCTTAGCTCCTCAGAGTCTGATGGCACATTCACACCATCTTCAGCAACTTTCTCCACTTCTGCTGAAGTATCAGAATCCTCTTCTGATAGAATTTGAGCCATTTTCCTTGTCTTTACAGCTCTTGCCTTTGTCCTAGGCTTCATCTTTGGCTTTTTCTCCACCACCTCTTCACCAGGTTTGGCCACCTGCATTTTTCTTTTCTCAGACTTCTTGGAAAATCTTTTGAACATTATCTTCAGGGCAGGAAGAGGTTTTGCAAAGGTCTGCATTTGGGAGTAGTCGGAAAATCTTTCAATCAAGAGACTAGCTCTTGTGCATTATCTTAGTTTCCCTTCCAACACCACCTTCATGTGGGCTTTCACCTTGAATTTGGCCTTTTCCTTCATCATCTCTCCCATGATGAAATCTCTCCAGTGGAACTTGATGCCTTTATCACTGGCATTAATTACAACAACCATTATTCTGATTCTTGGCAAGCTTACTTGCTCAAGACTTCCAGTATTGCTCAGAATACTTTGTCACCACCTCAAAGAGTGTAAGAAACTCAGGCCTGAGTGTGTTCTTATGCTGTGTGGGGGATAATGGACCAGGAACCTTGAGCCATTCTTGAGCAACATCTTGCTCATGTCCTTCACCATAAGATTCTGGATTCCTTCCTTCTAAAGGCAATCCAAAAGCATTTTCAAGGTCTTCTTCAGAAAACTTAACCTCATGAGGCCAATAAAAAGGTAAGGAATATAAAAGGAAAAGAAAAAGGAAACCTAAAACCATAAGCTCACAAGTCGAGCCAGAGGTCAGAGTGTCGTTAAAACCTTGCCTAGGAAAACCCCACCTTAGGGACAAAACCCGAGGTTAAGGGAAAAGGTATACTCCTCTAAATAACAAAGTCTAAAGTATAGTAATGAAAGTACGACAAATACAAGTGTTCCTTGACTCACCCTCAATCTGTGTCATCCAGCATGTCCGACCAATGATCGTGAAGGGACACCTGCATGAACTCTGAAGTGCTAGAGTCAGATGAACCATCCGGCGGCTGCTGAGGGGGACCCTTCCCAGACCAACGCCTGGTGTGTTGGCTAACACCTGCGAGCTCCGTCAAACTAGAATTTTCTACCATAAATGACGCATTGGGTGTATACCTAAGAGAGTCATAATCTGGAGCTTTGTTCAGCTCCTCAAAGTTAGCAACCTTATAATTTGTGATGTTCTGAGTGGCTCGTTCCCGGGGGTGGGTGAGAGGCACACGAGTCTTCTTAATAGTACGCTTCAGATGGAAAAGCACCCTAGTGGTGGTGGAACCCTTCGCTCTATTGGTAGCCTTCTGAGCTGCCACGACCAAAGGTGGCCTCATGAGGGCTCTCCTCTTCTTCTCCTTCATCCACATAGGTCAGTCTTGTGGAAACTTCACCACCAGTTGCTTTACCTTTCCAATTTAGAAAGGCAAAGAACTCAGCCATTGCTCCAAGCATGAGCAAGGCTTGTTCTCCATAAATTTCTGCAAACCCAGCTCTTCTAAGCCATCTAAGGGTGGGGGTAACCTCAGGGAGTTCACTCTCAAAAGAGAGGATTGGTTCAAAAGTGAGGTTATTCTTGTGGCTTAGGTATTCAAAATCAATGACTAACTTCTCATTAGAGAAGTCAATAAGCTTGTCTTGTCTGATTTTGGGTGCCATGGATGAAACAGTAAGAAATCTTGAGGTTTCTAAGAAATTTAGGTTAGGGTTTCAAAGAGTGCGTGGGAAAGAATGGAAAGATTGGTCTTCTTAAGACTTAGAGTATATTCCAAAAGGAATGTATGTCAATGAGTTGGTGAGTCTTAAGGTAATTCAACAGTTTACATAAAGGGAAATCAACATTGGATGGCCAGGATTAATTCAGGAGAGTTGGCCAAAAAATGATCCAACAGTTCAAATATGACTTCAATGTTTTAAAACCGTTTTATTCAAAACGTGGGATGTGAAGTTAAGGTTTATTATGGCTGGGGAGTTATCAAGGTGGATTGTGGGCTAGAATTGTTTAATGCAAACAAGAATTGAATCTTTGCATTAAATGCTTCGAAAGTGACTTTTTGGGTAGGGGACAAATTAAATATTTGTAAAGGTGATGGTTTTAAGAGGAATGGGACAACCAACACAATAGGCAATGATTACCAAAAATAGGTGTTTATCAAACCTAGATTTTGTTTGATATCCATTTCAGCTTATCTGGTCCCACATGGACAAGTGTCCTGACCCAAATCTCCTGAAGTGGGCCCAGATCAATTGATCTGCCCAACTTCTCTGAACAACATTGGGTCATCTCTTCTGAAGTTCAGTAGACTTTGCCCAAGTCTGCTGAAAAACACTTCTAGTTCCCTCTTGATTGTTAAACTCCATTGAGCTTACTTGTCCATCTTTCCTGGATCAAGAAGTCCCAACTCTGCTGAAAGTTCCATGAACCTTGCATCAGCAAGAGGTTTGGTCAGAATATCAGCCTTTTGGTGATCTATGTGGATTTTCACCAATTTGATATCCTTCTTCTCCACATGATCTCTTATGAAGTGATGCTTGATGTCCACATGCTTGCATCTTGTGTGTAACACTGAATTTTGTGATATTGTTATAACACTGTTGTTATCACAGAATATTGGCACTTCAGTAGAGTTGTTGTCTCAACCAAAGGATTTGAGCACAACAACTTCCAGCTGCAACATACTCAGCTTCAGTAGTTGAAGTGGCCACAGTGTTTTATTTCTTTGAGAACCAAGAGATGAGCTTGCTTCCCAAGATTTGGCATGTTCCAGAGGTGGACTTCCTATCAATTCTGCATCCTCCATAATCTGCATCTGAGTAGCCAGTTAATTCAATGTTGTCATATGAGGGATACCATAATCCCAGGTTTTCAGTGCCTTTGAGGTCCTTAAGATCCTCTTTGCAGCTTCTAGATGACTTTTCTTAGGATTGGCTTGGAACCTTGCACATACACCTACTGCAAAGGTGATGTCAGGTCTACTAGCTGTGAGATAGAGGAGAGATCCAATGATTCCTCTATACTCAGTAGAGTTGGTTGGAACACCACTCTCATCAGGATCCATTTTCCAGTTTGTGTTCAATGAGATCCTCACTGGCTTGCTAGTTGAATACCCAAACTTCTTAATCATCTCCCTTGTGTACTTGGCTTGATTGATGAAGATTCCTTCTTTTGATTGCTTCAATTGAAGACCCAAGAAGAAATTCATCAGCCCCATCATTGACATCTCAAACTTGCTTTGCATGAGCTTTGAGAATTTCTCACAAAGCCTCTCATTTGGTGATCCAAATATGATGTCATCCACATATATTTCGACAAGCAAGATGTCCTACCAAGCTAAATTGTGACAAGGTGTCATACCAAGCTCTTGGAGCTTGCTTAAGTCCATACAGGGCTTTCTTCAATCTGTACACTTGGTTTCCTTCCTCAAACCTAGAGCCGTCAAAACGGGCTGAGCCCGTTGGGCCAGACCGCCCCGCCACTAAAAATAGTGGGTTGGGCCAGGATTTTCCAAGCCCTCCAGGAGGCGGGCCTAGGCGGGCTGGCCCGTTTGGTCTGCGGTTTTTGGCGGGTTGGTGCGGTCTTTGGCGGGCTGGCCCGCCATTTTTTTATTTTTCAAAAAAAATATTATATTTAATTAAAAAATAATCCCCTTCCTAGGAATCGAACTCCAGACCTTATGGTTGAATAATAGTGCTCTAACCATTTAAGCTATCCAACTTTATTTAATAATAAAACATAATAAACCTAACTAATATTAAAAACTCTAGCGCATAACAAATTATATAAGCAGCCGCATTTTTTTCCTTCTTTCTTCATTTTCTATACTCATAATACCCTATTTTATATCATAAATATAATATAACTATATTACTTTAATATATATATATATATTATTACCATATTTATAATATATTATACAACTATTAATGACCATATTTCAAATTAGTTTTTTTGTTCTTTCATTTTCTGTACTCATAATACCCTATTTTATAGTATCATATTGATGTGCCAAAATTTGCACGGATGGATTGGATATCTTTGGAGTCAGATATCCAAATTCCCGGACGCGTGTGAATAATCCGGATACGCTACTTCCTTTGAAATGATCCTCTAGAACCTGCAAAAGACACGCCGAAGGGGAGTCCGGCGCGGACACTCCGATGCCTAAGTCAGTATAGGGATCTCAGTATATCGAAGGGACTTCAGAGTCCTCGATTTATCAATCAGGTTCTCAAAGGATATCGAAATATTTAATAAGATGCGTAATAAGTCTTGTAAAAAGTAGAGATTCTAACCTGAAAACGTACCCAAGTTTACCTATTTATAGAAAGCTTCCACCTAAGAGGAAGTTAGGGTTTCCTTCTATTTCGGAGTGCCCTTTGGACTCGGCCCTGCTGAGTTGACAAAGTCCTCAACTCTCTCACTCCCTGAAGAACCGGAACCACTCCCCCTAGTGGACTCCATCCACTGAGATAAAGGAGGAATGAGTCTTCCTTCACCCAATTCTCGGGCCGTTTCGTACGGGACTCTCCTAAGTCCTCGATCTACCAATTCTTATCAAGATTAGGTCTTCCTAATATTTCTCTCCGGGCGGAGCTCCCTCCGGAGGGACCTCCGGAAGAGATTCTTTATTCAGAGAGTATTATTTAATCCCATATCTTCTTTTTTATCTTATCCTCTATACACGTGTCGACTTCTTGTGCCATGACAATTTTAGGCGCATCACATATATATAATATAAGTATATTACTTTAATATATATGTATATTATTATTGTATTTATTCTTGTGCCATGACAACTATTAATGACCATATTTCTATTTAGTTTTTTTGTTCTTAAATTAATAATTAATGTAATTCTTGATGTTTATTTCTATTATGTACAATAAATAGATATACTGTAATTTTTATGTTTCTTGATGAATTTAATAAATATTTTGTAAAAAAAAAAAAAAAAAGTTGGCCCGCCAAAACCCGCGGCCCGCCCATTTTTCGGTTGGGTTGGGGTTTTGGTAGCCCGCCTTGCAAACGGGCTGCCCGCCCCGACCCGCCAAATGGCAGGCTTTTACGGTTTTGGCCCGCCCCGCCGGCCCGTTGTGACAGGTCTACTCAAACCCTGGGGGTTGCTCCACATAGACTTCTTCTTTGAGTACTCCATTCAGGAAAGCACTCTTGACATCCATTTGATAGACTTTGAACCTTTTGTGGGCAGCATATGCTAAGAATAGCCTTATAGATTCAAGTTTTGCCACTGGTGAAAATGTCTCATCATAGTCTATGCCTTCTGATTGACAATAACCCTTGGCCACCAATCTGGCCTTGTTTCAAACTATCACATCATTCTCATTTTTCTTGTTCTTGAACACCCACATTGTTCCAATAACATCTTGATGTGATGGTTTGTCAACCAGCTCCCAAACATCATTTCTTGTAAACTGGTTTAGCTCCTCTTGCATGGCTGTAATCCAGTTTGCATCTTGTAGTGGTTCTTCAATGTCTTCAGGTTCCTGTTTTGATAGGAAACAACAAAACAAGGCACTTTCACCATGAAACCTTCTAGTTTTGACTCCTATACTTGGATCTCCAAGTATCAGGTCAGTTGGATGGTCAGTTAACCAATTCCTTCTTTTCCTGATCCCTTTAGTAGAGTTGTCCTCTACTAAGGTTGAGTCACTAGGATCATAAAATTATGGGAAATTTAATGCAGGATCATATTCAGGGGTGTTGGCCCCAATGCTAGGGACATTGGCATTTTCAACATTGTTATTTCCCCCTAGGATATTAGATTCATTAACTACCTCAGCAGAGCCTGCTTCTTCATTGGTAGTTGTTACCTGATTATGAACTGGGATTGGGTCATTCAGTTCATCATTTCCTTCAGTGGGGTTTGCCTCAGGGAGATTGCCTTCAGACGTGTTGTCCAATGTGATGGTTTCAGGAGGATTAGTCTGGACAACTTCAGTGAATAGAGTATCTTTATCTTTTAGGCTTAATCTGGTTGTTCTTTGTGTGATGTCATCCACATTTAGGAGTTTATCCCTGTTCTAAAAAATAGCTTCAACAAACACAACATGAGGTGTTTCTTCCACAAGAAAGGATTTACAATTGTAGACCCTGAAAGCTCTACTGATTTGGGAATATCAAAGAAATATCCCCTCATCAGCTTTGCTATCAAAAGCTTTCAATTGTTATTTCCCATAGTTGTGAATGAAACACTTACAACCAAATATGTGATAGTAAGATACTTCAGGCAATCTTCCTTTCCAGAGTTCATAAGGGGTTTTGCCTTGACCCTTAGTGATCAAACATCTATTTTGAGTATAGACAATCTCGAGTTTGTTATCCTTCCTTAAATTAATTGTATTAATATTTCATGTGAAAAATCAATTTATATGTTATTTGCATTTACAGTAATACATGTTTTCCCCGATTCTGATTTCCCTGCTGATGTGCCAAAAATTGCATGGACGGATTAGATATCCGTGGGGTTAGATATCCAAATTCCCGAATGCCTATGAATGATTCGGGTACACTGCTTCCGCTGGAATGATCCTCCAAGAACCTGCAAAAGACACACCGGAGGGGACTCCGGCGCGGACACTCTGACGCTCAAGTCAGTCTCGGTAATTCAGTGTATGGCAAGGACTAAAGAGTCCTTTGATTATCAATGAGGTTCTCAAAGGAAAGTCAGGAAATTGTTGTAAGCAGCGTAATATATCACGTAAAATTAGAGATTCTAACCTGAAAATGTACCCCAGTTTACCTATTTATAGAGAGTTCCCGCCTCAGAGGAAGTTAGGGTTTCCTTCTATTTCGGAGCTGCACTTTGGACTCGGCCCTGCTGCGTTGACAGGTGTCGACTTCTTTATTCAGAGAGTATTCCTTTATCCCATATCTCCTCTTTTATCTTATCCTCTATACACGTGTCGACTTCTTGTGCCATGACAATTTTAGGTCGCATCATCTACTCCCCCCTACTCTCATAAAGTGATTATATCTTTTGTCAGAGTAAGAAATCCAAGTGAGTCTAACACAGAGGCGTTTCTGGAGAGACGTGTATTGTTCTTGCTTCGGAGAGGAATTTCAAAAGTGCTTCCCTTCGGAGATTTTTCCCGCCATCGGTTCCGAAAAGACGCTTCGATTTCTGCGCCTGGGTCCCATACAGTCGCAATTTTCTCTCTCTTGCTAGTTTCTCGAGGAGAAGCCTCGATCCTAACCCTCTTATTGGTCTTGTAGGTTGCACCATTATCGTCTCTTGGTTACATAACCTTCAAAGAATTTTCTCAAGGAATTTAGGGAATCTCTCCCCCTTTCAAGGGATCACCTCTGGCTTCAGGTGGCTCGAGGAGGTTTTCCTTAACTTCCAGACTTCTATTTATCCTTTCTTTCATTTTTTAGACAGGGTCTTGGCAAATGACTTTGGCTTACAAAATTTTTGTTTTCTAAGTAACCATCTTGGGTCTTGGTTATGGGGAGATGCTCCCCAGCTCTCTTTGGCCTCTGGGCCTCCAAGTGTCTCTCACTTTCGTTTAAAAGATTTTGATTCATAAAATCTTTCTTTTCATTGAGTAACCCTTTTGGGTCTTAAGTATGGTGAGGGGCTCTCTGTAGCTCCTCGGCCTCTAGGCCTCTGAGTGTCTCTCACTCTCATTCTTAAAAGATTTTGATTCATAAAATCTTTCTTTTCATTGAATAACCCTTTTGGGTCTCAAGTATGGTGAGGGGCTCTCCGAAGCTCCTCGGCCTCTAGGCCTCTGACTGTCTCTCACTCTCATTCTTAAAAGATTTTGATTCATAAAACCCTTCTTTTCATTGAGTAACCCTTTTGGGGTCTCAAGTATGGTGAGGAGCTCTCCATAGCTCCTCGGCATCCAAGCCTCTGAGTGTTTCTCACTCTCATTCTTAAAAGATTTTGATTCATAAAATCCTTCTTTTCATTGAGTAACCCTTTTGGGTCTCAAGTATGGTGAGGAGCTCTCCATAGCTCCTCAGCCTCTGAGTGTTTCTCACTCTCATTCTTAAAAGATTTTGATTCATAAAATCCTTCTTTTCATTGAGTAACCCTTTTGGGTCTCAAGTATGGTGAGGAGCTCTCCATAGCTCCTCAGCCTCTGAGTGTTTCTCACTCTCATTCTTAAAAGATTTTGATTCATAAAATCCTTCTTTTCATTGAGTAACCCTTTTGGGTCTCAAGTATGGTGAGGAGCTCTCCATATCTCCTCGGCCTCTAAGCCTCTGAGTGTTTCTTACTCTCATTCTTAAAAGATTTTGATTCATAAAATCCTTCTTTTCATTGAGTAACCCTTTTGGGTCTCAAATATGGTGAGGGGCTCTCCGGAGCTCCTCGGCCTCTAAGCCTCTGAGTGTTTCTCACTCTCATTCTTAAAAGATTTTGATTCATAAAATCCTTCTTTTCATTGAGTAACCCTTTTGGGTCTCAAGTATGGTGAGGAGCTCTCCATAGCTCCTCGGCCTCTAAGCCTCTGAGTGTTTCTCGCTCTCATTCTTAAAAGATTTTGATTCATAAAATCCTTCTTTTCATCGAGTAACCCTTTTGGGTCTCAAGTATGGTGAGGAGCTCTCCATAGCTCCTCGGCCTCTAAGCCTCTGAGTGTTTCTCACTCTCATTCTTAAAAGATTTTGATTCATAAAATCCTTCTTTTCATTGAGTAACCCTTTTGGGTCTCAAGTATGGTGAGGGGCTCTCCGGAGCTCCTCGGCCTCTAAGCCTCTGAGTGTTTCTCACTCTCAATTCAAGGTGTTGATCATATCAAGACCTTTCAAGTTCAAGTAATCCGCTTGGATTTAGAGTAGGGTGAGGAGCTCTCTAGCTCTCCTCGGCCTCGTGGCCTCTGAGTGTTTCTCACTTTTGAATTCTCATATCTCATATATGCTCAGTGATCTACAGATCATTCATCATTTCATCACTTCTAATTTTCAAACTTAGCCATCCGGCTACTCAGGGTGGTTAGCCCTTACGCGTTTTAGAATGCTCAAAGTATGCTTATGAATCATATCTTAAATTGTTAGGAAATATGTGCTCATACAAATTTCCAAAAATCTCAAAATGTTTTCATCACATCTCATAAAATCTTCAAATATTCATCAAAGATAAACATACATTTTAACATAATTTAGAAAAAAATTGACTCATCACTAATCAAAAACACGTTCTTAACCATGCCTAAATTCTCAATCATTCTCTCGATTCAATCACGAAATTCTCCTAAGTAATCACCTTAGCCTTTCTCAAATCAATCATTTCTGAAGCCTTAGCAAATGCTCATATGCTTCGAGGTTTTATGCTCTAAACAACTACGTCTAGGTAACTCATATCATATCACCAAGTAAAATCTAAAGTAAAAAAGTAAAATATACACTTTTCACTTATGTGGCTTCATATCAGCATCTCGGAGGTAGTAGGCCTAGACCCTTCATCACCCCCTTTAAGCATCGAAGTGTAAGACATTTGCAAGGTCCGTCATCATGCTCGTCTCCGAATATCGCATCTCAACACCCTAGATGTAACAACCGAGATTTTTATAGTTATAAGACTGCATAAGATATTATTTTAAAATAAATTATAACAATTCTATGAATGTTATATATACATATTTGATAGTACGATTAGTATATAATACGTTATATATATATATATATAATATGAATATCTAATAGTAGATAAATTATTATTAGTATAACAGTATTTAATTCACATATATATATGTCATGCACTAAATTTAAGGGATTTACTTAATTTTAGGTTAGAATTTTATTATATTAATAATTGATGGATTAGGTCATTGATTTAATATTGATCACGCTCCACTAATTCCGATCCAAGTCCTCAATTATCTTATTTAAGTTATCAATTTGAATTTAAATTGGGAGACTAACTTCCTCTCCTAATCGCAGATTATCCTTCACAATATTTTAATCACAATTGATTAAGAGATTGCCTAATATACTATTTTAAAAAAATTATAATAAGTCTATGAATATTATATTTATATTTATGATAGTAATTTAAGTATATTAATACGTTATATATATATATATATTAATAAATAAATTATTATTAGTATACGAACAAATGGTGTTAAATTGGATATTGATTTGAAAAATAGAACAAGACCCACTAATTCTGAAAACATTTTCTTAAGTATCTCAATTCGGTTGGCAATTAGAATTTAAATTGGGAGACTAATTTTCTACCTGAATAACTCTCTTAATTTCAGACTACTTTCCAATCCCAAATTTATTCTCAAAATTCCAGATTTCTCTCCAAATTCCAAATTATTCTCAACAAATTTATCATACGATAGTTTTTCCAAGGAACCTTCTTACGAAAATCTTTATTCCTAAACACTTTAAACCTAGCACAAATAGTGATCGAGTCGCTATCATCGACATCGTGGTGTCTCGCTGGAGTGGAAGGCGTCGCATTCGACATCTCTAGTTTTTACCGAGAACGGTATCTATTTCTTCATTAATCCTAATATTCAATTCTTTTTACATTCAGAAATTAAATCGGCTAGTTATACTGTTGATTATCCTTCACCCAAATGAGTAAGTATAGTTTTACATTCTAGGATTCGAATGATAATTGATTCAGTGATGGTTCAATAACAAATTAATTATTTAACCTCTTTTCTATTTCTTATTTGACGTGGCCTGTTTCCAACTAGAACATCAAGCCATATTTTGGAATTTCAAGTTCAACCTATTATTTATCCGTTGGAGTTTATTGTTCAATCATTTTGGTTATTATTCCAGATCCTATTAAAACCTTTAAGAATTCAATTGTTTATCTTAAATTTTTGGATAGTGACATTTAAAGTATAAAAGTCGCTATGTGTTTCGAATTATTATAAACTGTGACTTAAATTCCTTAATAATAATATTATTATTAATTATTTATAAATTTTAGTTCTAGTATGTAATTTTGTAGTCACGGGTTTATCGGTTAATACGGTATGTTAATTAATAATTATCAATTTAATAATAATATTTATATTAATTATCCATTCACTTAATAATTAATTAAATTATCAAAACACCAACTTAATTATTATTTCTACTATTACTTTTATTAGTAAATAAGGCTATGACTCATTAATGTGTTAATAATAAGATAATATTTATTATTATAGGTGACGAGGAATTCTTGCACTAATTCAAGTTATCTACTTATGAGATTACTCAAGTTTTAAGGTGGGATTTTCTTGATTGGCTATACTTTGTCATTTTTAAGTATTTCGTATGAGTGATTTTATTTCTTGCTGCATCTTACATCTTATGGTTGGTTTATCCAACAAACTTATGGTTGGTTTATCCAACAAGTCTATGTTATTATGGTTGGTTTATCCAACAAACTTATGGTTGGTTTATCCAACAAGCCTACGTTATTATGGTTGGTTTATCTAACAAACTTATGGTTGGTTTATCCAACAACTTATGTTATTATGGTTGGTTTATCCAACAAGCCTAGGGTTGGTTTATCCAACAAGCCTATGTTATTATGGTTGGCTCTGCCAACAAACTTATGAAATTGTATGCATGTTTGTGAGTTATGATTTTATTCATATGTTATATTTAACTGTGACAAAGTTAATCCCACTGAGCTAGTTGTTTTGCTCACCCCAATCTAAACATTTTACAGATTGAAGGAGTTGAAGTGGAGGGACGGTGGATGCGTACATGTCATTAAGGAACACCTTCATGCTATTTTATTTAATTATTTGCATTTAAAATTTAAACTATTTTCATTTTAAGAATGTTCACATCTTTTTTTTTAACAAGTTTTGGTACTCATTAGTTGAAGTTACATTTTAAAATGAATCTTTTAAAAGTGTTTGAGTATTTATTTACCAAATTAATTCCGCTGCCAATTTTTATAAAAATATGCATTTTCATCTAGGCCCCTAAAATTGGGATGTGACAAATGGTATCAGAGCAGGTCTACGTTCTTGTAGACTTGCAAAAAAAAAAAAAAAACTTTCTTTAAAAAAAAAAAAAAAACTATTTCTTTTAGTGTCAATTATTTTAACCTTTATATACATGCAAAGATAATGTTTATAAGTTATGGCATCCACCACCGCCCAGTGCTTCAACTCCAATAAGGTACATTAAGATATTATGTTGTTAAGATTGGTACTACAATAAAAATTATGTAAGAATTATGACAATTTAAGAATTATGACAAGATATTTATTGATAGATAAAATGAACTTAGTGTTAAGAGAAGGTAACATTTATAATCCTTAATTCTAAGGTACTTGAATTTTATAGGATATCAGGTAAAAATTAGGTTAAGTAACTAAATTTTGAGGACAAAATTTTCTTTAAGTGGGGTAGGATGTAACAACCGAGATTTTTATAGTTATAAGACTGCATAAGATATTATTTTAAAATAAATTATAACAATTCTATGAATGTTATATATACATATTTGATAGTACGATTAGTATATAATACGTTATATATATATATATATATAATATGAATATCTAATAGTAGATAAATTATTATTAGTATAACAGTATTTAATTCACATATATATATGTCATGCACTAAATTTAAGGGATTTACTTAATTTTAGGTTAGAATTTTATTATATTAATAATTGATGGATTAGGTCATTGATTTAATATTGATCACGCTCCACTAATTCCGATCCAAGTCCTCAATTATCTTATTTAAGTTATCAATTTGAATTTAAATTGGGAGACTAACTTCCTCTCCTAATCGCAGATTATCCTTCCCAATATTTTAATCACAATTGATTAAGAGATTGCCTAATATACTATTTTAAAACAAATTATAATAAGTCTATGAATATTATATTTATATTTATGATAGTAATTTAAGTATATTAATACGTTATATATATATATATATTAATAAATAAATTATTATTAGTATACGAACAAATGGTGTTAAATTGGATATTGATTTGAAAAATAGAACAAGACCCACTAATTCTGAAAACATTTTCTTAAGTATCTCAATTCGGTTGGCAATTAGAATTTAAATTGGGAGACTAATTTTCTACCTGAATAACTCTCTTAATTTCAGACTACTTTCCAATCCCAAATTTATTCTCAAAATTCCAGATTTCTCTCCAAATTCCAAACTATTCTCAACAAATTTATCATACGATAGTTTTTCCAAGGAACCTTCTTACGAAAATCTTTATTCCTAAACACTTTAAACCTAGCACAAATAGTGATCGAGTCGCTATCATCGACATCGTGGTGTCTCGCTGGAGTGGAAGGCGTCGCATTCGACATCTCCAGTTTTTACCGAGAACGGTATCTATTTCTTCATTAATCCTAATATTCAATTCTTTTTACATTCAGAAATTAAATCGGCTAGTTATACTGTTGATTATCCTTCACCCAAATGAGTAAGTATAGTTTTACATTCTAGGATTCGAATGATAATTGATTCAGTGATGGTTCAATAACAAATTAATTATTTAACCTCTTTTCTATTTCTTATTTGACGTGGCCTGTTTCCAACTAGAACATCAAGCCATATTTTGGAATTTCAAGTTCAACCTATTATTTATCCGTTGGAGTTTATTGTTCAATCATTTTGGTTATTATTCCAGATCCTATTAAAACCTTTAAGAATTCAATTGTTTATCTTAAATTTTTGGATAGTGACATTTAAAGTATAAAAGTCGCTAAGTGTTTCGAATTATTATAAACTGTGACTTAAATTTCTTAATAATAATATTATTATTAATTATTTATAAATTTTAGTTCTAGTATGTAATTTTGTAGTCACGGGTTTATCGGTTAATACGGTATGTTAATTAATAATTATCAATTTAATAATAATATTTATATTAATTATCCATTCACTTAATAATTAATTAAATTATCAAAACACCAACTTAATTATTATTTCTACTATTACTTTTATTAGTAAATAAGGCTATGACTCATTAATGTGTTAATAATAAGATAATATTTATTATTATAGGTGACGAGGAATTCTTGCACTAATTCAAGTTATCTACTTATGAGATTACTCAAGTTTTAAGGTGGGATTTTCTTGATTGGCTATACTTTGTCATTTTTAAGTATTTCGTATGAGTGATTTTATTTCTTGCTGCATCTTACATCTTATGGTTGGTTTATCCAACAAACTTATGGTTGGTTTATCCAACAAGTCTATGTTATTATGGTTGGTTTATCCAACAAACTTATGGTTGGTTTATCCAACAAGCCTACGTTATTATGGTTGGTTTATCTAACAAACTTATGGTTGGTTTATCCAACAACTTATGTTATTATGGTTGGTTTATCCAACAAGCCTAGGGTTGGTTTATCCAACAAGCCTATGTTATTATGGTTGGCTCTGCCAACAAGCTTATGAAATTGTATGCATGTTTGTGAGTTATGATTTTATTCATATGTTATATTTAACTGTGACAAAGTTAATCCCACTGAGCTAGTTGTTTTGCTCACCCCAATCTAAACATTTTACAGATTGAAGGAGTTGAAGTGGAGGGACGGTGGATGCGTACATGTCATTAAGGAACACCTTCATGCTATTTTATTTAATTATTTGCATTTAAAATTTAAACTATTTTCATTTTAAGAATGTTCACACCTTTTTTTTTAACAAGTTTTGGTACTCATTAGTTGAAGTTACATTTTAAAATGAATCTTTTAAAAGTGTTTGAGTATTTATTTACCAAATTAATTCCGCTGCCAATTTTTATAAAAATATGCATTTTCATCTAGGCCCCTAAAATTGGGATGTGACACTAGATGATCTTACTCACCTAATAGATCGACTCTTGGGTATATCCTTCTTTACAGTAGCCTTGTAGCCCTCATGACTACCTGTGCATCCTTCATGGGTTTCTTTTATCATGTAATCTCCTTCGGGAGACATCTTAGATAGGGATGAGTCAACGATCGCTTGTATAATTGGCCACCCAAGATGCAGTATCTTAATCGCAAAGCTCGAGCTTCTCAAGAAGCTGCAGGGGCTGGTCCTTTATTCAGCTCTTCCAGAATTTCTTTCCTTTAGTCATCCCCTTCTTCGATCGCCCCAATCATGGGCTCAGTAGATTCTCTTTGTGCTATCACAAATGTTATTTTTCCTTGCCTTTCAGGCTCTACGGAGCTAGCCAGCTTTGACAGACTGTTAGTCTTCATATTCTTCGACCCAATCTTTTACACTCGATCTCCTGGTTTACCCAGAAGCCTCACAGGATCTGGACGAACTTAATCTGAAATCTAAAATCATATCTAGAATATCTAGGCATGTCAATCACACATAATTCAAAGATATTTAGCCTCATATTTTAAAAGCATGGACCACCATCCATCCTCAATCATGAATTATAAAGCATATAATAACAACATAAACTCAACATGCGGGTTTTCTACTCATACTTACTGAGATCATCAAGTCATTCTCATATTCAGAGCACCTACACAAAATAATCATAAAAATTCACGGGGGTTGTATTTAATCCAATAAGAAATAAGCATGGTTCTCATACATTAGTCACATCAAATCAACCAAAATCATAACCCATCTATGTCATACTCATTATGACCTCAAGTCATTGTAAAAAGACCTAACCTCTCTAACTTTATCAAATACATGTACTAACCGGTGGTCCCAAATGTACTCGTCATTTGAGGATCAGCCCAATAACAGGTTAGGTGTTATGGTCCAGCGACTCGGCTGGTTTTCCATGGCTCCATTCTTTCTTCGGTAATCTTGCTCTCTCGAGCTCCTCTAGTACTTCTAGGTTCTCCAGGTTTACTCGTATATCAATCCCGAATTGATCCTGTAAAGATACACCAAAAAGGGCCTCCAACACAGGCTCTCAAGTGCTCAGATAAGCTTCATAAGCCTCAATTATATAATTTAAATATGAAATAATTAAAGAATGCAAATCAAGTCTCTTTTGGTCTGAAACCTGAAACCTGTACCCTCTCCAGGACCTCCAGTCTCGACAAGATGACTAGTCTCTCTAATCTCAGAAGATGATCATTTTCTTTGATCCTCGAACCTCTTACGTCCTCGCGAGCTCTGAAATTCTTCCCGGATCTCAACTCAGGAATATCAACTGAGGGGGTCGGCTTTTATCCCGATTCTGGGAGGCCTCCTCCTTCTTGGTCTTCCTGTCCTCAAGTTCTCTCCTCTTCTGCCCTCGAGGGCCTCGATCAACTACGTAAACAAATTCTCTCAGATGTCCAACTTGAATCATTCTCTCAATTTCATCCTCCAAATGGTAATATTGATTGCTGTCGTGCCCATATTCATTGTGGAGTCTCCAAAATCGGTCCGACTTGGACTTTTGAGGACCTCGGTTCCTCGAATAAGGGAATTTCAGATCTGCATGATCTCCAGCAACCTCCAAGACCTCTGTAGGTTCCAATCTAAGTTGGGTATATTTCTAAAACCTCCCTCGAGGCCCAGATCAGGTTCCTCCCCCAGCATTGCGGTTTCCTGTTCCTCCGGAGTTTCGGGGAGCTTCTAGGTTGGACCTCCTTGCTGTAGATTCTCTCTTCCTCTCTCCACTAGTTGGTTTCACCTCCAGCCTCTTGGCTTGCCTCACCTCTTCGAGGGTGAGATACTTTTCAGCTCTGAAGATTCTCAAGCTCTCTACTCGCTTCAGGTAATCAATCATCCTCTCACCCACTCTAGTTTTCAGACTTATCGTTTTGTATGTTTAGGGCTATTGGCCTTGGTCTCAGGGACCTAAATAGGCCCAATCTTCGCTTTCCATTTCCGAGCTTATCCCGAAATCCTCCAGTACTTGGACAGAATCAACCTATAATCTGAAATCTTCTGAACCTACCCAGAGATCCTCCAGAACCTGGATAGACTTAATCTATAAATCTGAAATCTTCTGAACCTACCCAGAGATCCTCCAGGACTTGGATAGAATCAACCTATAATCTGAAATCTTCTGAACCTACCCAGAGATCCTCCAGAACCTGGATAGACTTAATCTATAATCTGAAATCTTCTGAACCTACTCAGAGATCCTCCAGGACTTGGATAGAATCAACCTATAATCTGAAATCTTCTCAACCTACCCAAAGATCCTCCAGAACCTGGATAGACTTAATCTATAATCTGAAATCTTCTAAACCTACCCAGAGATCCTCCAGGACTTGGATAGAATCAACCTATAATCTGAAATCTTCTGAACCTACCCAGAGATCCTCCAGAACCTGGATAGGCTCGGTCTGTAATATGAAATTATATCTAAAATATGGAAACATGTTAATCGTGTGCTATAAAAACAATAATTATGTTAATCTTTGCTTCCAAAATCATAATCATCATCGACGTATAATCATTAATTCTACCACATAAAGTAATCACAAGACTCAACATGTGAATTGCTTACCCATGCTTCTACGATTTCAAGTAATTCTCAATTCTAAGATCGTTTCTAGAGTATCAATCATGTAAGCTTAGGAGAATCATGCTTAATTCAATGGAAAGAATAAGTTCGTGTCATATATGTCAATATCATTAAAATATGCTCATAGCAATATCAAATTACTATAAAGGATCTAATATTTTAGGCTCTATCAAACACTTGTACTAACCTGTAGTACCGATGCACTTATCATATCTCTGCCTCGTACTCCCACGTTTAGATTTTGGACCTCGAGGTCCTGAATACTCTGTCTCGTACCTCCAGATCCGATCCTGGGATCCTGGGCCTCGGGGCCCTGAATACTCCACCTCGTACCTCCAGATCCGATCCGATCCTGGACCTCGGGGCCCTGAATACTCCACCTCGTACCTCCAGATCCGATCCGATCCTGGACCTCGGGGCCCTGAATACTGGTTCGACTTGGACTTTTGAGGACCTCGGTTCCTCCAGATCCGATCTTGGGATCCTGGACCTCGGGGCCCTGAATACTCCACCTCGTACCTCCAAGTTTGGATTCTGGACCTCGGGGTCCTGAATACTCTGCTGCTCGTGGAGGGGCACAAATGTTGTCATCCCCTGCAGTAGCTGGAGGTATCTCCTTGCCAGGTCCACTCCCGAGGGCTCCAGACGTGCCAACAATATCACCCCCTGTAGAGATAGGGGTGTCTCGAGCCTCTTCCTGGAGTCTCGGAGCATGCATCTCCGCGTTCACTGGTACAGTTCTTGGGACTCAACCTCTCTGAGCCGCTAAAGCTCTTTCCACAGCCTGATTAATAAGGGCATTCAACTGGTTTGGAGAAACCAGGAATGGCTCCGAATTTGGAGTCTCCCCATATTGGGGACCTGAGGTCCGGACCGCTGGGGTTTTTGTGGTCTCCGCTATTTCATCTCCGACCGGTAGGGGGTGGTTCTCATCGCCCAAGCCCGGGGTTGGTGTGGCGGATTTGATCCAGAGGGGACATAAATAGGGTCCTTTCCTCGGCCTTCCTTCGGTGTGGGATCAGATGGCAAAGGGGGAACTTCCCCCGAAAGAGTTTTCTTCCCTAGAGTAGGCGTGATTGTGTTATTTCCTCCGCCCATCGCTAAAAAAAAATAGAAATTCGTGAGAAGATCTCCTAGATGTTCCCACAGACGGCGCCGGTTGATGTGCAAAAAATTGCACGGACGGATTAGATATCCGTGGGGTTAGATATCAAAATTCCCGAATGCCTATGAATGATTCGGGTACACTGCTTCCGCTGGAATGATCCTCCAAGAACCTGCAAAAGACACACCGGAGGGGACTCCGGCGCGGACACTCCGACGCTCAAGTCAGTCTCGGTAATTCAGTGTATGGCAAGGACTAAAGAGTCCTTTGATTATCAATGAGGTTCTCAAAGGAAAGTCAGGAGATTGTTGTAAGCAGCGTAATATATCAAGTAAAATTAGAGGTTCTAACCTGAAAATGTACCCCAATTTACCTATTTATAGAGAGTTCCCACCTCAGAGGAAGTTAGGGTTTCCTTCTATTTCGGAGCTGCACTTTGGACTCGGCCCTGCTGCGTTGACAGGGTCCTCCACTCTCTCACTCCCTGAAGAACCGGAACCACTCCATCTAGTGGACTTCATCCACTGAGATAAAAAGGAAGAATGAGTCTTCCTTTACCCAGTCTCGGGCCGTTTCGTACGGGACTCCTCCTAAATCCTCGGACTACTAATTCTTATCAAGATTAGGTCTTCCTAATATCTCTCCCCGGGTGGAGCTCCCTCCGGAGGGACCTCCGGAAGAGATTCTTTATTCATAGAGTATTCCTTAATCCCATATCTCCTCTTTTATCTTATCCTCTATACACGTGTCAACTTCTTGTGCCATGACCATTTTAGGCCGCATCACTTGCTTTACCGGAACATGTTACTGCTGCTTTCCCTATTCCACATGTTCCATTTTTCAGCTAGGCCCACTTTTTCCTCGATTGCTGGTTCCACTGCGGCTCAGAATGCTAGATCTAGAATCCTTGAATCGATGAAGCCAGTCCATAATGGGGACTTTTATGTGGTTAATATTGATGAGGATGTCTATCAGTGGGGGGTGGCAGCTTGTGCTCACTCTCTTATTGGTCGAATTATTGTTCAGGCTGGGGACAAACCGTTTGATCACATGCGGCTTCAGTCCACGCTAGGCAGTATATGGGGTCTGACTTCGGGCCTCCGTGTGGTTTCATTGAGCAAAGGCTACTTCAACATCAGTATTAGCTCTGAAATGGATAAAGACCGTATTTTCAGACAACGCTCGTGGCAGCTGAACCCAGGGGTTATTCACCTTCAGAGATGGGTACCAGACTTCAACCCGAACAACATACGTTCCAGCATGGCTCAAGTTTGGGTTAGGCTTGTTGACCTTCCTATGGAATACTGGGATCCGATTGCTTTGGAGGCCTTGGCTTCATCTTTGGGTACCCTGATCAAGATCGATGACAGAACTCTGAAGCGTGACATGGGGTACTATGCTCATCTACTGATTGAGATTGATATGCACAAAGCCATTCAAGACCGTATTATGTACCAGCGTGCGGGTCATAGCTCGTTTGTTGCGGTCTTCTACGAGAAGCTTCCAGAGTTTTGCACACATTGTTTGCAGGAAATCGATGAGAGAGGGACAGGGTCATCAGGACCGTAAGGGACAGGGTCACCAGGACCAGAAGGATCAGGATCGTCAAGGTCGTCAGGATCAGAGGAGGAGAGGTCGTCGTCGTACTCGGTCTCAAGGTCGTCAGGACCAACGGAGGAGAGGTCGTCGTCGTACTCGGTCGCAGCGTCACCGAGGACCTCTTTCCCATATAGACACTACGGACCCCACTTCCGCTCTAGTTACCACTACCCCATCAGCAGGATCCGACTATGGGGACTACCTACTCAATTCCGTTGGACAACACTTTTAGGGCGCTCTCAGAGAAGAACATAGACACGGCCTCTAAAGAATAATTGGTGTTGGAGGATGCTTTACTAGAGGAAGGGGATCACCCGAACCCTACTGGGACATCGACCTCCACGTATCAGCCTTTCACAGAGAAGGCTCTACCTTTGGTCGTGGCAGCTCAGAAGGCTACCAATAGAGCGAAGGATTCCACCACCACTAAGGTCTTTTTCCTGCCAATGCATACTATTAAGAAGACTCGTGAGCCTCTCACCCACCCCCGAGAACGAGCCACTCAGGACATCACAAATTCTAAGGTTGCTAACTTTGAGGAGCTGAACAAAGCTCCAGATTATGACTCTCTTAGGTATACAACCAATGCGTCATTTATGGTAGAAAATTCTAGTTTGACGGAACTCGCAGGTGTTAGCCAACACACCAGGCGTTGGTCTGGGAAGGGTCCGCCTCAGCAGTCGCCGAATGGTTCAGCTGACTCTAGCACTTCAGAGTTCATGCAGGTGTCCCTTCACTTGTTTTTTTTAGATTACGTTCCACAACCTCAAGCTCTGCGATACGCTTCTCGTATTTGTCCACCTTGTCGTACCACTCTTGAATTACAGCCAAAGTTCGTTCGGGCAGCTCTTCGTCCAACCACTCAAAAAACCCACATTTTCCAACCTATAAAAAATCAACGAATACAATGACTATTAGACGATAACATTTTATGTTTATGCGGAAATAATAAAATTGTGCGTACTCCTTTGTTCGAGCAAGAAATAAATCGTCTTCCAAGGTTTGCCCTCGTTCGAGACATCTGGACACTAAGATGGTATCCACAATAACAACACATGTTCGTTTGATTCGCATCAAATAATTGTTTGCGCGCCGTGCCGACACTAACGAAATTCGATCTAGAGCTCATATCCTATAATGATGCGGACAAAATATGTCGCTCTCGGAGATGTCGACACGTGGAGACCAGATAAATTATAATAGTCTTAATTAGCTCAATGGGCTTGGAGGTTGGATTAATACACTCCTAGGCCCAAAGAGGGGAATACGAATAATTGGGCCTTTAGCCCATATCCGAGGATTAGTAGCCTTTGGGTCCAGGGATTTGGCCCAAAGGGAGTGGGTTTCACGAGCTATTTTCTCCTAGCGAAGTCAAGATAAGGAGTCAAAGCGGGAAGATATGGCCAGTACGCTGAAAGGCCAACTCTTCAGGGATATGGACCGAGTCTTCAGGGATTTGGGCAGAGTTTACAGGGATGTGGGAGTGAATATAGGGAGAAAAAGTCTTCCTCTCTTTCGAGAGAGAGGGTCAGGTATACAAACAGGTTATATTTATTTTATCATTTACGTTTGTTACAGAGAATACACATACTCTTGCATTCTATACGAAATATACACTGAAAACACCTAGAACTCCAGAATACTTGCAAGGATTTCCCTCAAATTACAGGGAAATTCCTCTTCGATTCTCCTAAGAAGGATTCTGACTTGAGCGTCGGAGATTCCACGCCGGAGTCCCCTCCGGCGTGTTTTTGCAGGTCATTTCTGGATCTACGAGTAGCATTATTCGTGGAGATCATCAAGGATAAGGAACGATTTGAGCCCGTGATTCGTATTACTCACACAGGAATAGTTGATATCCGTAAGCGTTATTTTTCGACGCAACAACTGGCGCCGTCTGTGGGAACATTTCGAGCTAAGAAGTGAGAAAAAGTTCCATATTAAATGGGCGGAGAACAAGATCTGATGAAGCAGACTAAGGAGAAGGGAGATTCCACTCCTCTTCCCTTCCCTCCGCCTCCCCCAGGTTTTCCCTTGAATAGGAATCTAGGGAAACAACCTGCAAATCCTACACCGGAAGATATCCCTCTCGCCCAAGAGGGGAATGTGATGGGTACCTTGGGAGCTTCGGGAAGTGGGACTAATAGGGATACCCCTCATCCCAATGCTCAACCGGAACTCTTGACCGTTTCTCAAGATCAATTGGACGTGATGATCGCGCAAGCGGTCGAAAGGATAGTCACTTCTCGTGGACTTCGCCCTCCTGGACCCATTCCACCGATCAATGAGGGTACAAAGCAAAATCCCCTGGAACATGTCATCGATTCTGCTCCGGTCCCCTCTAGGAATGAGGGTCCCCCTCAAAATCAGGAAGAAAAGGTGCCTTCTCAAGCTGAGAGAAGCATCCTTGAGAGACCCCCCCCCCCCGGAGAAATATGGAGAGGATCCCTGGTGATACCACTTGGATACAGGAATAGGGGAAAGCACGGATGACACTTACCAGGGAGCAGTTAGCGATCAAATTCAGGCCTTACGTAAATAAATGAAGGACATGCAGAAACACATGACCGACAGTGTAAGTAAACCTTCTTATGTTACTGGCTATCAATTCTCATCTAGTATTTTACAAGATGAACTGCCTTCTAATTTTAAATCCTTAAATTTTGAATATGATGGCACCACGGATCCGTACGAGCATTTGATGAGGTTCGAGAATGCTGCCCTATTACACCGATACTGGGAAGGCGTCAAGTGCAGGGTATTTCTAACTACCCTATCCAAAGCTGCACAACAGTGGTTCACACAGCTAGGGCCGGATACCATTCATTCATGGTCGAAGTTTAGTGAATTGTTCTTGCATCAATTCGCCAGCGCTAGGAGGCAACCTAGGGCCACCCTCACCCTGTTTAACATGCGACGAGGGGAGAATGAGAGCCTTCGGGCTTTCTTGAAAAGATTCAATCAAGCAGCCTTGGAGGTACCAACAGCCTCTTCAGAGGTCAAAATCAATGCTCATACTAATGGACTAAGAGACGGAGACCTGTTCACGTCCCTAGCCAAGAAGCCAGTGCAGACCTTTGATGAGTTACTAAGGAGAGCGGAAAAATACCTCACCCTGGAAGAGGTAAGGAAGGCTAAGCGTTCAGAAACCAGGTCAATGGTGGGGAATGGAGAACGAAGAAGGGAAATAATGCCAAGGAGGCCTAGTCCAGAGAAACACAGGAGTTCGAGAAGGCTGGTAAATGTAAAAGAAGAAGAAGTTGCGCGCTGGGGTCCAAAGGCAAGGTCGGGGAGATATACCCCTCTAAAGATAGAGCCAGCGGAAATACTAGAAGTAGCAGGGGACCACCCCGATATGAAGTTCCCCTATTCAAGAAATAGGGGCCCTCAGAATCCCAAATCCGACAGATTTTGCAGGTTCCATTATGATTACGGACATGATACAAATCAATGTTGGCACCTGAAAGACGAAATAGAAAGAATGATCCAAGCAGGCCACCTAAAGGAGTTCATTTTCAGGGATCGACAAGGCCCTAGAGGGCAAAAGAGGAAGGACCCCGAAGGGAAGCCAGAGGATAACAGAAGGGAACAGAGGAAGAACACGGAGGATCAGCCACCCCTTCCTCAAAAAAGGGGAACTATTCACATGATCATGGGAGGCCCTGCCGATGGGGATTCCGTTAGACAGAGGAAACAGAGTGTTAGATCGTTAAAAATTGAGAGGAATACGAAACGCCAAGAGATAGGAAAGATGACAGCGGTTCCTGATATTCACTTTGGGCCAGAAGACGCTGGGGAACCCAGGGAAACCCATAACGACGCATTAGTCATTACCACGGATATAGCAGGGTATGATGTGGCCAGAATCTTTGTAGACACGGGGAGCTCTGCTGATATCATGTTCCTGGAGTGTTTTAAGAAGATAGAATTAAACATAAAACTCAGGCCAGTGGAGACCGCCCTCTATGGATTTTCAGGGGGTGCCATTCAACCCCTTGGTTCGGCATTACTACAAGTAGGGCTAGGAACCGCCCCTAACCGACGCGTGCAAGTGATAGAGTTTCTGATAGTAGACGTCCCATCCTCATATAATGTGGTGATGGGAAGACCAAGCTTGAACATCTTCCAGGCAGTGATTTTCACCTTCCACATGAAGATGAAATTCCCTGCCTCGGGGGGAGTGGGAGAGATATGTGGGGACCAGTACCAAGCAAGGAAATGTTATGTAGAATCGGTTAATATAGCGGACAGGGCCATGTTTAGAGGGATGGAGAGATTCAAGGGTGAAGGCCCTGAATTGAAAAAAATAAAGTGGGTGAGCTGGTGCAAGAGCAACCCAAGGTCAAAGGAGATGAGGAATTAATGAACATTGAGCTTTATCCGGGAAAAAAAGGATTCACAACCAGGATCGGTACTCACATGAATCCCGAACTTCAAGAAAGGATGATACTCACCCTTCAGGAGAATGCGAATATCTTCGCTTTCACCTCGACAGACATGACGGGTATCCCTCCAGAGATAGCGATGCACCACCTTAATGTAGATCCCAGAGCTAAGCCAGTGAAGCAAAAATTAAGGAACTTTGGTAAGGAGAAAAACCTCATTGTGAAAGAGGAAATTGATAAACTTTTGAGTGCAGGGCATGTGAAGAGGGTACAGTTCCCTGAGTGGCTTACGAATGCGGTGCTGGTGTCTAAGGGGGCCGTCAAATGGAGAATGTGTATGGACTTCAGAGATCTGAATAAAGCATGCCCCAAGGATCATTATCCCTTGCCTAGAATTGATCAATTGGTAGATGCTACATCTGGATTCGAATTGCTTAGCATGATGGACGCATATCAAGGGTACCATCAAATCCAGTTGAACCCTCTTGATATACCGAAGGTATATTTTATTGCGACATGTGGTACTTTCAGTTATGTACGTATGCCTTTTGGACTAATAAATGCAGGAGCCACCTACCAAAGAATGGTAGACTCGGTGTTCCGAGGACAGATTGGTAGGAACATGGAGATCTACGTGGACGATATGCTAGCCAAGAGTGTCAAAGCAGAGGAACATATTAACGACCTGAAGGAGATATTTCAGGTAATCAGAGAAAATGGTATTAAATTAAATCAAGCTAAATGTTCTTTTGGAGTAGGGTCAGGAAAATTTCTGGGATATATGGTGACTCAGAGGGGGATAGAAGTTAACCCTGCTAAAGTGAAGGCGGTTCTCGATATGCAACCTCTTCGAAATCTGAAGGAATTGCAGACCCTGAATGGCAGAATTGCAGCTCTTAGTAGATTCATAGCAAGGTCAGCAGAGAAGAGCCGCCACTTTTTTAGAACGTTAAGAAAGGGGTCGAGGTTTGAATGGGATGAGCAATGTCAAAGAGCTTTCGAAGAACTTAAGCTCCATCTTGAACAGCTTCCGAAGCTGACGAAGCACTCTCAGGGAGATATCTTACTCTTATACCTCTCAGTAGGGGAACATTCCTTGAGCACAGCCCTGATGAAAGAGGAAGGCTTCGCACAACAGCCCATATACTATGTGAGCAAGGTCATTCAAGGGGCAGAGATCAGATATTCAGAGGTGGAGAAAGCAGCCCTGGCGGTGGTAGTGACGGCCAGGTGATTACGCCCCTATTTCTTGTCTTATAAAGTTATGGTGCAGACTAATTTCCCTTTAAAACAGACACCAGGGAGGGCAGACTTGTCGGGAAGAATGGTTAGATGGGCAGTGGAATTACAGGAATATGATATTGATTACGAACCAAGGAAGGCCATTAAGGCCCAAGCTTTAGCAGACTTTATTCAAGAGTCCACCAGGGTGGAGGAGGTGCAAGGCTGGAAAGTGTACGTTGATGGCTCAGCATCTGCATTAGGATGTGGGGCAGGGATAGTGTTGGTTGATCCTGAAGGCCAAGAAGTACAGGTTGCCGTCAAGTTCCGGTTCTCAACCTCAAATAATGGCGCAGAATATGAGGCCCTGATTAGAGGGGCCAACATGTCAGCAAAGTTGGGGGCACAAAAAGTCACCCTATATTCTGACTCACAGCTGGTAGTGCAACAGGATATGGGGGAGTACCTTGCCAAAGACGAAAGGATGATCGCTTATCTAGAACAGGTAAAGAAGTTTGTTGGGAATAAAATGATTTAGATTTTGATACCAAAACCCCTGATTGATGATGTTCAGATTAGTTGAGATATGCTCAAGTCTAGTTCAGGCAAGTTGTCTTAGTACACTTGAGTAAGTAGAATGCTTAAGTTAAAAATCTCAGAAATGTTGTGAGATTTTAGAGTTCAGGGTAGTTGTCCAAAGCTGGAATGTTAGGCAGCTTGATATGTGTTAAGTGTCTAGGCCAAAGTTGCTGAACTATCAGAACAAGGTGACCAAGTGGACAACTGAGCTGAAGAGATCAAGAACATTAAAGCAATGCTCATAAATGCAAATGATCAGAACAGGTGAAGTACAAATGATCAAGAGCATTGAATGCCAAAGCTCACAGAAGACACATTCAATGAAGCATTTATTGCCAATCATGCCTGAACCAAGCATTGAAGACTTAAAGCATTAAAGAGTGAAGCATTGAATGAATGTTGGAACATTCTAAATTGCAGCAGGAATGTTCAGGGAGCTTGTCCCATCTGACCGTTGGTTGAGTATAGAGTTTGCCACAAATCAACCTTGGGAAATGTGCATATTTGGAAACTGACACAAGTCTTCTCAGCCGCATTTTTCAGAAGTCAACACATTCATTCAAGCAACCATTGAAGAGCCCTTTTATACAGTGGATAAAAGGATGCCAAGCTTCATAGCCGTTTCAATGGTGCTGCAAATAGACAAGTTTGAATTGCTATCCCTCCAACGGTTAGTTGTTCAAATTTTCCTATAAATACAGAAGTGATCAAAGGGATTCAAAAATCCAACCACAAGCTATCAAATTATCATCAAGCTTTCAAAGGAAACCAAGCTGTTCTTCAGAATCCCAAGTTTCCTGAATCACTTCAATTAGCTAAGCCAATCTTTGTAAACATCCAAAGCTTAGCATTGAGATATCCTAAGCCTTTACACTGTTCTTATTGTAAAGGATATCTCTACTAGTTGGAACCAAACCTCAAACCCTTATCTCATTTAGTGAAGAGAGTGTTTGTTGTAGAAGTGAGGAGTTAAGGACTGTTAGTGTGAAATACAGTCTTAACTCAGTGAGATTGAGCACTAGGACTCAGATTATCCTAGGGATCAAAGCACTAAGAGAGTGTTGTTGATCAGTGCACCTTGGAACTATAAAACAAGCTAATTCCATTGTGAAGGAATTATCCTGTTCAATCAGGGAAAGTTGATGTAGGAGCTTGAGTCTCTGAACCACTATAAACTTGTGTGCCACTTACTTACTGCATTCTTTATTGCACTTTATTCAAACATATTTTAAAGAAGTAAAACTCAGTAAGTTAAGAAAAACTGTTTTGGACAAAGTCCCTGATAACTGTGTTTTTCAGAAATCAACTTGGAGTATTTCTTTAAGTCAAAGGCCAACCACATTCCGCACTTAGCAACTCTTTTAGATATTTAGCCAACTGATCACTTAATAGTAAACAGTAGGACAAGTATCTATCAAAGTTCACACTCAGGCCAGTTGTGAGACAACCTGCCTGATAAGACCAGTTTTTTTAAAAAGAAAAGAATTTGCATACACAAGTGCATTCCCCCCCCCCCATACACTTGTGTTATACTCCACCAAGGACCAACAAGTGGTATCAGAGCAGGGGTTCATAGACCACTGCTTCTGAAAATCATTGATTTTCAAAATCACATTTTCTGTGGTCACTGAACTGATCCAAATTTCTGAAAAACCTATATGTGTTCATCTTATATTATTTCTGTTGAAATAGCTAACAATGCAGTTCCAGGAGATGCTGTCAACACCATCAACAACATGGGTCCAAACCAAGTCAATCATATTTCTCATCACAAACTGCCAATGTTCTCAATTGAGAACTATAATTTCTGGAAGATCAGGATGAGAGCACATCTTGCTTGCCAGCATGATGAGATGCTTAAAGTCATCACTAGAGGGCCTTTCACATTCACTAAAGCAAATCCCAAGCTCACTGATGCTCAGAAAGCAGATCCAAGGGAGTTGCTGCCAAAGGATGAAGATGACTTTACAGCTGAAGAAAGAAAAAGGCACAACCTGAACTACATTGCCATGAACACATTGTACCAGACTATTCCAGATGCAGTGATGGGAAGACTATACCACTGCACATCAGCTAAAGAGATTTGGGACACCTTAGCACTTATGTGTGAAGGTACCCAAAAGATAAAGGAGAACAAGCTTCAAGTGGCTATCCAAAAATATGAACAATTCTCTATGGAAGCCAATGAAACTATTGATCATCTTGATGGCAGATTCACTGACATCATGAATGAGATAAACTCTTTTGGCAAGTTCTATGCCAAAAGAGAGGTTGCTTTGAAGATTCTGAGAAGTCTCACATCCAAGTGGGACATATACTCTGTCATGATGCAAAATACCAGCAATCTTGACAACATGCGAATGCAGCAAGTATTCTCTGAACTCAAAGCATATGAGTTTGATCTAAACAGAAAAAAGGTGCATGAAGAGCCATCCTCCTCAAGCAAAGGTGTTGCCTTCAAAGCTGCTGAAACAGAAAAGAAGAATACTCAAAGATCCTCTCAATCTGTTTCAAAATCTGAAATAAAGGAGGAGCTGGCACTCATGGCTAGGAGATTTGAGAAGCTCAACTCCAGATTTGGTAGATACAAGAAGTTCTACCAAGACAACAGAACCAGAAGGAGATTCAGTTCTCCTGACAACAAATCAGAGGACAAAGCCTCTGATGAAAAGAAAGAAGACAGATATGTTGATTGGAAGAAATTCAGCAAAGGTGAACCTTCATCATCAAGGAGGAAGGAGTCCTCAAGCAAGAAGAATGATGATGAAGATGTGTGTTACAACTACCAGAAAAAAGGTCACTTTCAGTATGATTGTCCTGACCTTAGTGCCAAAGAAAGAAAAGAAAGGCAGAACAAAAGAGACAAGAGGATGAACAACAGGAAGGCTATGATAGCTGGAGATTCAGCAAGTGAAGAGAGTGTCTACTCTTCTGATGATGGACTGTTCTCCAACAGTGACGGTGATGATGACTGTCAAATGGCATTTGAAAATGATGAGGTATGTTCATCTTCTAATTCTTCTAATTCTTCTAATTCTTCAAATGACACACATGAGTCCAGTGAAATCCACTTGAAACTCAACTTTGTAAAGTTATTTGAGGATTTCACCAGGCTAAGAGAAGTATGCAATATGGCACTTAGAGAAAATGAGCTACTGAATTCTAAAGCTCAAACTCCCAACCTTCCTAAACCAGAGTTTGACTTTAAATCAACTGAGTTGTATCAGCAGATTGTGAGAGAACATGAGGAAATGTCTCTCAAAGTCTCTGAACAACAAAAGTTGATTGATGATCAAGAACTGGCCTTGAGGAAAAAGGATTTTGATCTTAGAATTCTTCAAGCAAAATTTGACAATCTCTCAAGTGAATTTGATACTCTGAAATTGAGTGAGGGGAGCTTAAAAATGAAAATGTCTGCCTTGAACAAATCTGCTAAGGCAATAGAGGAAATTCAAGGGTTTCAAAGACCATTTGCTCAAAAGGGTGGATTAGGCTATAATACATTTGAACCCTCACCTGGTCTTAGTATTGCCTCATCAAGCAATTCTAAGATGACTTTTGTAAGATCAGTGGCACAACAAAATGAAATGGAAGTAAACCAACCACTGGTCAAGGATAAGGGTAAAGGAATTTGTATACCAACTCAAGTAAACAATGTACCTAAACCCATACATATGGAAAAGGTTAAAGGAATTGCTTATAAGAGAAATGAGGTTCAGAAAGGTAGAACCAATGGAAGGCCAACCTATCTGAATCCTCATCAGAGGAGTTGTCCAAAATCTGTTCAGAAAAGGCCAACTCAAATGAGGCAACCTCAACTGAATGGATTAAGGCCAATCCCCTCTGACAGGTATAAAACCTTCAGGAAGCCTGGACCTTATATGCCAAAAGGAAAAGGCCATCCAAAACCCTATCCTCAAAGGTCTTACCAAGCTGCACCTAAGTCTAGTAACTTCAGGAGAAATGTCCCAAAGAAATTTACCAACTCTCCTGAACTTTACAAGGCTAACACTTATACACAGAAATCACCCAAGGTATTTAAGGGTCAAACTTTGTATGTAGATGTAAATGGAAACCAAGTCAGTCACTTTGAATCAATCAGAGTAATCAGGCAGATTTGGGTTCCAAAAGGTACAGCTAACCCTCTAGGACCCAACACTCAAAGGGTACCTAAATTTTGACTTTGCAGAGCTGCAAGGACCACAAAAAGAAGAGAAGCATCAACAAGAAAACAGCATGGTACTTGGACAGTGAATGTTCAAGACACATGACTGGGAATAAAGAGCTTCTCTCAGATTTCATAGAAAAGGATGGTCCTTCAGTAACCTTTGGAGACAGCTCTCAAGGGATCACAAGAGGTTATGGTACATTAAACATTGGTAGTGTCAAAATTACTGATGTATCTTATGTCCTAGGCCTAAAATATAACTTGCTGTCTATAAGTCAAATCTGTGATAAAGGATATTGTGTTGAATTTGCACCAAATGAATGTACTATCAAAAACAAATCAACACAACAGGTGCTACTAACAGGGGTGAGAGAGGGAAATGTCTATTTTGCAGATTGGAGTAAAACCCCTGAAGCAGTTTGTCTTGTTGCCAAAAGCACAAGTGAGCAAAGCTGGCTATGGCACAAGAGACTAAACCACCTGAACTTCAAAACCATCAACAAGATTGCAAGAAACTCTCTAGTTAAAGGGCTGCCAAATCAAGTGTTCACCAAAGAACATATATGCCAGCCATGTCAGGAAGGAAAGCAGATCAAAGCTTCATTCAAAGGGAAGCCTGTCATCTCAACTGAGAGAGTTCTTCAACTACTACATATGGATTTATTTGGACCAATAATCCCAGTAAGTATAAATGGAAGAAAATATGCTTTAGTTGTTGTTGATGATTTTTCCAGGTACACTTGGGTAGTATTCTTGCTGAACAAAAAGGAGACTCAAGTCAAGCTACCTGAATTGATGATGAGATTGAGCAATGAAAAGGGCCTAAGTATTGTCAAGATCAGATCTGACAAAGGCACTGAATTCATAAACTCATACATCAATGAGTACTGCAGCAAGAATGGCATCACACATGAAACTTCAGCAGCAAGAACACCTCAACAAAATGGGGTTGCTGAAAGAAGGAACAAGACCTTGAAAGAGGCAGCAAGAACTTTGATTGTTGAATCCAAACTGCCAAAAAGGTTCTGGGCTGAAGCCATTAGCACTGCATGTCACACTCAAAACAGGTCCTTAATCACCAAAGGACAAGGTAAAACCCCATATCAAATATGGAAAGGTAGATTGCCCACTGTTGCTTATTTTCACATATTTGGTTGTAAGTGTTTCATTCATAATAATGGGAAAGAGCAATTGAAAGCTTTTGACAGCAAAGTTGATGAAGGAATATTTGTTGGATATTCACAAATCAGCAAAGCTTATAGAGTTTACAATTGCAAAACCCTTATTGTGGAAGAAACACCTCATGTTGTGTTTGATGAATCTATTGATGAGTTCAGGGATAGAAACCTGAATATTGATGAGATAACACAAAGAACAACCAGACTAAGGCTTCAAAGCAAGGAGACAGTGTTCGTAGATGTTGCCCAGCCTGAATTACATGATAATCAAAAACTGGACAACCTACCTGATGGCAATCAACCTGAAGCCAACCAACCTGAAGGTGAAATTGAACTGACTGACCCCATCCCAGTTCAAAACCAGGTAACAACTACCAATGAAGAAGCAGGCAATGCTAAGGTAGTAAATGGATCCAATGTTCAAGGGGGAACCAATGAAAATGTCAACTTATCTGACAATGAGGACAATACCCCTGAATATGATCCTGAACTTGATCCTTCAATTAACTTTCCTGAATTTAATGAATCTAGTGATCCAACCTCAGATGAGGACAATCCTCCTGAAGGGATCACGTCTAGAAGGACTTAGTTGCAAGACCACCCATCTAGCCTGATACTTGGTAATCCAAGTGAAGGGATCAAAACTAGAAGATTTCATGGAGAAAGTGCTTTGTTTTGTTGTTTCCTTTCAGAACAGGAACCAAAAGACATTGAGGAAGCATTACAAGATACCAACTGGATCATAGCCATGTAAGAAGAGCTGAACCAGTTTACCAGAAATGAAGTATGGGAGCTGGTAGATAGGCCAACTCATCAAGATGTCATTGGAACCAAATGGGTGTTTAAAAATAAGAAAAATGAAAATAAAATCATTGTGAGGAACAAAGCAAGACTGGTGGCCAAGGGATATTGTCAATCTGAAGGGATTGATTATGATGAGACCTTTGCTCCAGTGGCCAGACTTGAGGCAATCAGACTCTTCTTAGCATATGCAGCTCACATAAGGTTCAAGGTGTATCAAATGGATGTGAAGAGTGCATTTCTCAATGGGGTGCTCAAAGAAGAAGTATATGTTGAACAGACCCCAAGCTTTGAAGAAGGAGACAAGGTGTACAGATTGAAGAAAGCTCTTTATGGCTTAAAGCAAGCTCCAAGGGCTTGGTATGACACCTTATCACAGTTTCTTCTAGATCATGGTTTTGTCAAAGGCACTGTTGACAGAACCTTGTTCAGAATCTGTGAAGGAGATGATATCTTGTTAGTCCAAATCTATGTGGATGACATTATATTTGGATCTCCAAATGAAAAGCTGTGTGAGAAGTTCTCTAAACTCATGCAGAGCAAATTTGAGATGTCCATGATGGGATTGATGAATTTCTTCTTAGGACTTCAAGTCACTCAATCAAAGAAGGGAATATTCATCAATCAGGCCAAGTACACAAGGGACATGATCAAGAAATTTGGATGTGCTACAAGCAAGCCAGTCAGAATTCCTATGAATACTAACTGGAAAATGGATCCTGATGAAAGTGGAGAGTCAACAAACTCCACTAACTACAGAGGAATCATAGGATCCTTGCTATATCTCACTGCAAGCAGGCCTGATATCACATTTGCAGTTGGAGTATGTGCAAGATTTCAAGCAAATCCAAAGAAGAGCCACCTTGATGCTGCCAAGAGAATCCTAAGATATCTCAAGGGATCTGAGAATCTTGGATTATGGTATCCAGCTGATGATAACATTGAGCTCACTGGATATTCAGATGCAGATTATGGAGGATGTAGAATTGACAGAAAATCCACCTCTGGAACATGTCAATTCTTGGGCAGCAAGCTTATCTCATGGTTCTCCAAGAAGCAAAATACAGTTGCAACTTCAACAACTGAAGCAGAATATGTAGCAGCTGGAAGTTGCTGTGCTCAGATACTTTGGCTCAGGCAACAACTTAGAGACTACAAAGTCATCTCAAATGAAGTGCCAATATTCTGTGACAACAATAGTGCAATTGCCATCTCACAGAATCCAGTGCTCCACACAAGATGCAAGCATGTGGATATCATGCATCACTTCGTAAGAGATCATGTGGAGAAGAAAGATATCAAGCTTGTCAAAATCCACACTGATAAGCAAAAAGTTGATATCTTGACTAAGCCTCTAGCTGAAGCAAGATTCTTAGAATTATCAGCTGAATTGGGCTTACTTGATCCAGGAAAGATGGAAAAATGAGGAAAGAAAGCTCAAATGAAGGGGGAAGCTCATTAAGATGAACTTCAGCAAAGTTGACCAACCTCACTGAAGCAGTCTGCCAAAAAGGGAAAACTCAGCAAAGTTGTCCCTATGGTGTTCAGCAATGTTGGTCAGGACCTTTGTCTAAGTGGGACCCAGTCAGCAACTTTGGGACCCACTCAGGCATATTGATCAGGCAATTTGACCATCACAGAAACCAAAACACATCTCAGGATGTTTGTCCGAGTAAATTGGATAATCATTGCTATTTTTAGCATTGATTAGACATTTAAAAGGTTTCTTGGTCTAAGAGTAGGCCATTTTAGGATGGAGTGTGCTATAAAGATTTTTACCACCAAAAAGGCAAATCAGCATTTAATGCAAAATCTTAATTGAGATTTCATGAATTCTTGAGTCATCATCAAGACCATTGATTTGCATTAAAACTTCATCAAACCGCCTAAAGCCCACTACCCTACTTCATCCAATTGGTTTTTACTATTACCCACTGTCCTTATCTATTAACCAACGGTTAATAAACTCCCCACATATATAAACTCCTCAGTTTTTACTTCCATCCTTACGCACTCATAATTTCAAAACTCTCAAAATTTTCAAAACCTCTCAAAAACCTGCAACTCCTCTCCAAAAAAACCTACCCAATTCTCATATTATCCATGGCTCCCAAAATCAAAAGAGAAGAACTTGTAGATTTCAATGATTCCTCACTGGACATTGATTTCTCCTATCTTAGCAACACAAGTTCTCTTTGGTTTGAGAAGTTAGTGGCTTTTGATAGCCCAGATACAGAAGTACATCCTGTACTCCATTGGCTTAGGGAAGCAGGCCTAGAAAAATTTCTTGGCACCAAACCTGACTCTTGCCTGAATTCCTTCATGGCAGAGTTCTTTGCCCATCTCAGATGGAAGGGCAAAAAGGGTGATGTATGCACCAAGCTCACATATGCTGAGGAAGATGAAGATGAAGAAAGCCAACACACCATCATCTTCACTGCTGAGGATTTGGATGCTAGCTTTGTGCTACCATCAGAAGGCCAGAATCCTGAAACTTACAAAGAAGGAGATGATCAGGAGTTCTACTATCCATGGATGATAGCACCCAAGAAACTTGTAAGTGCTCAGAACAAGAACATCTTAAAGCCTGTTTATAGACATTTGTTTGACTGTGTTGTGAAGAGCTTGTTGAGCCATTCTGGTAGTGTTGAATAAATCAGCATGCCAAAACTGAGGGTGATGGCTGCTGTGATTGACTCTGCTGAGAAGAGAGTCAAGTTTGACTGGAAAAGTTTCATTCTGGACAAGATGATGAATGAAAAGTTCAAGTTTAAGGAGGTGAAGCACCACAAGGTGGTGGTTGATGGAAGACTCCAGTTCTGCACAAGGGCTAGCCTGCTCTTGGAAAGATTTGCTCATTATACTCATCTACAAGCAAAGCCAAAGCCTTTTCCAGCTCAAAAGGTGATGTTCAGAAAGCTATCTTCCAAAACTGAGAAGAGGAAGCAGGATGCTGCCTCCAAGAAAGCTGTAGCTGTTGTTCCAGCAACCAGAGCTTCTCCAAGAAAAAGAAAAGCCCAACCACCAAAAGCACAGCCAAAAATGAAGAAGATGAAGAAGATCCTGAGTGAATCTTCCCCAGAAAGCCAGTCAAGAAGTGGAGGAGCCACTTCTGAGGAGATAGAGAAGGTTGCTGATGAAGGAGTCAACCCTCCTGAAGAGGGTGAAGAATTCAGAGAAGTTGTCCCCTTACAGCCTGAGACTGTAACTGAATACAGGGATCTTGACAAGCCAACAAGATCTGAAAGAAGGAGAAGGATTATCAAAACTTCTGAGAAGCAGAAGTTGATGGAAGAGGAGAAGAAGAAGAAAGAGTTTTTCAAGGAGATTAGACAAGCAAGTAGGTCTAACTCCAAGTCCAACAGCCCTGAAGCCAACTCTCCTGATATTCAATCAGAAAGAATATCTCCATCAAGGCATGAAGAAGAGGAGTGCAAGACTCCTGCAGATGCCCCAATCATTGCAAAGAAGGTTTATTCCCCTGAAGGTGCACCTGATAGATCAGGTATTGATGTGCTGGCAGATTTGGTCAATCTTGAGGATAGACCCTTCTCCCCACTTGATCCAAGACTTCTTTCTTATACCAAACTTCTTGAAACTGTTCTTCAAGAAGGTGATCAAGTTGTTCTCCCACCCATTCCAGCCATTCCAATTACCTCTTCAGGCACATTGCTCTCAAAAGAACCTGAATCCCAACTTGTTTTAAGCACTTCTAAACCCAATCCTTCTGAATCTAACCTACCTGAAATCCAGCCAAGCCTACCTGAATCTCAATCCAACCCTCCTGAATCCCAAACCAACTCTTCTGAAGATGAAAGTGGTGAAGAATACACTTATGAGGGGAAGCTGAGGCAAATTGCCAAGGCTAATGTGGATGAACTGTATCAAGGATTGAAGGATTATCCTAGGCTGCAACAGCAGTTCTATGATCTCAGAGCTATTGTTGAGATCAAGGATAGAACTATGGTGGAAATAGCTCAGGCTATTCAGGATAAAGGAGCAAGCTGGTGGCAGGTTGAAGAGAACAGGCTCTTACATTTCGCAAATGTGAAGAAATCCAGTGTGTTAACCACTGAGGCCTTGTTTTGCACCATTGTTCATGAGAAGGTGCTTGCTGAGAGAGAAAGGATTGCACAGGGAATCAAGCATCCTGATAGCCCATCTGATGATGATAATGATGATGATAACACCAATCCAAACCCTCCTGGCCTCAACTCTGCTCAGGTACATTACTTGACCTATCATTCTGTAAAGGACTCTGATCATTCAGAGGAGTTGACCAAAGATGGTGACTCAGTCCAAGATGCATTGGCCAAGGATGGTTCTTCTGAACCTGAGGCACAGCTTGACAATGTTGAGACTTCCATGGGAGAAGCTAGTTTGGCTAAAGCCTCATCAATGTAAGGACAGTTGGACATTGACCAACCTTTAGTCATTCAGGATGACTCAGTGGCTTTGGGATGCCCAAGCACTGTGATCTCCCAACAACTGCCCTCTGTGGATCCTGTTGAGGATATAGAGGTGTCAGGTTTAGGAATGGAAGGAGTTGAAAAGGCTGATAGTGGTGAAAATTCAGAGGGAGATGATGGTGAGGATTGTGTGATTACAGGTTCCCTGAGTGCACCACAAATAGAGGGAGATGAAGTAGAAATATTGGGTGCAGCCCAATATGAGAGTCAGGCAATTCTTCAAGTCAAACCTGAACTTGATGAATCCCTTGGTGAAAGGAGGCCTGATTCTCCAATGAATGTGAGTCCATCTGATATGAATGAAGAAGAAAAGAAATTAGTTGAAAATGAGAGAGAAGGTGCTGATGTATCAGGCCTTATGGGAGAAATAAAAAATGAGGGTGTTGAGGGAGATTTTACTAACACTCTTAGTTTTGCAGATTCTGTAGCTGTTACCATTGAGCAAATTTTTGCAGATGCTTCCCTTACAGATATACCAGTTGATGCTGACATTGATCTTGAAGCAGTTTCAGCCAATGTGTCCACACTGAACAAGATGTACTTTGAACAAGCCAACACCACTGGAGCTGGTTTTCAGATTGCTACTCAAACTGCATCCATCACTGAAGAGCAATCAGAGAAGTTGGACACACTGGTCAGGGAAGTTGGGAAGGCACATGCAGCAACTATTGATACTCTAGATGGCCAAGGCAAGACTCTAGCCTCTGTGGAGATGAGGCTAACTGGCTCAGAAGAGGTGATCCTGCCCACTCTAGATGCAAGAATTTGTGGAGTTGAAACTGGACTGCAAACAGTTTCAACTGAGGTAACAAAGGCAAAGGATGAAATGGTGAAGTTCACCAAATCTGTGAAGAAAGAGCATCTGGGCCTCAAGAATCTCTACAAGGACAATGAGAGAGCTCTGAGGAAAACAATCAAAGATGCATTAAGGCAGAGGACAGCAGCCCAGAGGAAGAAAGCTGAAGAATTGAAAGCTGCAATGGTGAAAGAGGCTGCTGAGAAATTCACTGTTGAACTTATGGCCAAAGTGTCTGATCAAGTTGTGGCCAATCTCACTGATCAACTTCAGGCCAAACTTGATCAATCACTGAAAGCCACATTGGATGCAATTGTTACTCAAAAGATGAAGCCAGTTCACACATTCCTAAGTATGGCAGATGACAAGATGCAAAACATTCATGATGAGAATGTTTATTTGCTGCAGGAGTTGAAGTCCCTCACTCAAGCCCACTCACATCTCTCAGTCTCTATGAGTGAGTTGAAACCCCAGTGTTTTGATAATGCCAAAAAGGGGGAAAGAGAGAGAGCAAGGGCAGAGGGAACCTTGGTGATTGGTGAATCAAAGGGAAAGGAGAAGGTCCCTGAGATTGAGGAGGAGGCAGTAGAAGACATTGGGAAAGGAAAAGGCCCAATGAATATTGGAAACTTGACTGAGGAAGAGCAGATCCAAATTGCTGTCAAGGAGTCTATGATGTCAGCAATGGAAAGTCAGGCAAGAAAGCTTCAAAGGCCTGGTGGTGAGTCAGCTGGACTTGACCCCAAAGAGAAAGCTGCTGAAGTAAGGGGGAAGGTGACAAGAGCATCTGAAAGAAAGAGGAAGGAATTACAAGCCTTCAATGAATTCCCAACCAGCCTAACTTTGCCATCAGAATTCCAGTCTGAAGAATCAACTCCAGTGAGGCAATCAAAGAGATTGAAGAAAGCAGCCAAGCTGCCTGCTATTGAAGAAGAAGACATTGAAGAGGATGTACAGGACAAAGAGCCTGAAGTTGGTGTGCCCAAGCTTGCTGATGATCCTTCCAAATTGTTTGAAGAAGGTTTTGGAAAAGATCCTGAAACACAGGAGAAGCTAGATCTTCAAAGAGCTAAAGAGAGGATGGATCAGTTGGTTGAGGCCAACAAGGCAAGGGATGAAAGAAGGGCAAACTTCAAAGCTCCAAGAAGGAGGGATTCATACAGAAGACTCAAACCTCAAATGCTGCAAAGATGGGACACTCAGTACCCTCACCATGATAAGTGGGTTCCAATCTCACTGAATGATGCATGGGAGGAGGCCAAGAGAAGTTTTGTGTATGACTTTTATGTCATTGGAAAGTGGCTTGAAGAGAGTGTGGATGAAGTCTTTGTCCAGTTTATGTTTGAGAACCATAGGGACCTCTACCAAAAGCTGTTTGCAGCAGCTGAGATGGCAAGAGTTGAGTTCAAGGCCCCTGGTCCTATTCTGTACATGCCTCCTAAGTTCAATGGGAACTTGATTGATGAGGGAAAGATTCTGGAAGAGTTCATCAACATCATGAAGATGGAGAAGATGAAGATTGGCCCTAGAGGATCAAACAAGGATGTTTGGGAATTGAAGAAAAGGGTCTGGGCTCAATATGGCATTGCTCCCCAAGATGATGGAACTCTCTGATGGATAAGTTTATCTCTTCCCTATCTGGTTTTTAAGATTGTTAATGATTGTTGTTATTCTGTTTTGCTTGTATCAGTTATGTTGTCCTTTGATTTTCTGATCTGTAATGCTCTATGATATATAAAAGGACCACTGATTTTCTATCAAGAGATAACAACTCATTATCTCAAATAACCTGACATGACATATATACTTGATTTATTGTGCTAACAGTTTCTTTCAGGAAAGTTGACCTGTTCACCCATCCTGAAGGTTAAGTATAGTATAAGTCAAGGTTCCTTTGTAATAGGTTTTGGCATCATCAAAAAGTGGGAAATTGTTGGGAATAAAATGATTTTGATTTAGATACCAAAACCCCTGATTGATGATGTTCAGATTAGTTGAGATATGCTCAAGTCTAGTTCAGGCAAGTTGTCTCAGTACACTTGAGTAAGTAGAATGCTTAAGTTAAACATCTCAGAAATGTTGTGAGATTTTAGAGTTCAGGGTAGTTGTCCAAAGCTGGAATGTTAGGCAGCTTGATATGTGTTAAGTGTCTAGGCCAAAGTTGCTGAACTATCAGAACAAGGTGACCAAGTGGACAACTGAGCTGAAGAGATCAAGAACATTAAAGCAATGCTCATAAATGCAAATGATCAGAGCAGGTGAAGTACAAATGATCAAGAGCATTGAATGCCAAAGCTCACAGAAGACACATTCAATGAAGCATTTATTGCCAATCATGCCTGAACCAAGCATTGAAGACTTAAAGCATTAAAGAGTGAAGCATTGAATGAATGTTGGAACATTCTAAATTGCAGCAGGAATGTTCAGGGAGCTTGTCCCATCTGACCGTTGGTTGAGTATAGAGTTTGCCACAAATCAACCTTGGGAAATGTGCATATTTGGAAACTGACACAAGTCTTCTCAGCCGCATTTTTCAGAAGTCAACATATTCATTCAAGCAACCATTGAAGAGCCCTTTTATACAGTGGATAAAAGGATGCCAAGCTTCATAGCCGTTTCAATGGTGCTGCAAATAGACAAGTTTGAATTGCTATCCCTCCAACGGTTAGTTGTTCAAATTTGCCTATAAATACAGAAGTGATCAAAGGGATTCAAAAATCCAACAACAAGCTATCAAATTATCATCAAGCTTTCAAAGGAAACCAAGCTGTTCTTCAGAATCCCAAGTTTCCTGAATCACTTCAATTAGCTAAGCCAATCTTTGTAAACATCCAAATCTTAGCATTGAGATATCCTAAGCCTTTACACTGTTCTTATTGTAAAGGATATCTCTACTAGTTGGAACCAAACCTCAAACCCTTATCTCATTTAGTGAAGAGAGTGTTTGTTGTAGAAGTGAGGAGTTAAGGACTGTTAGTGTGAAATACAGTCTTAACTCAGTGAGATTGAGCACTAGGACTCAAATTATCCTAGGGATCAAAGCACTAAGAGAGTGTTGTTGATCAGTGCACCTTGGCACTATAAAACAAGCTAATTCCATTGTGAAGGAATTATCCTGTTCAATCAGGGAAAGTTGATGTAGGAGCTTGAGTCTCTGAACCACTATAAACTTGTGTGCCACTTACTTACTGCATTCTTTATTGCACTTCATTCAAACATATTTTAAAGAAGCAAAACTCAGTAAGTTAAGAAAAACTGTTTTGGACAAAGTCCCTGATAACTGTGTTTTTCAGAAATCAACTTGGAGTATTTCTTTAAGTCAAAGGCCAACCACATTCCGCACTTAGCAACTCTTTTAGATATTTAGCCAACTGATCACTTAATAGTAATCAGTAGGACAAGTATCTATCAAAGTTCACACTCAGGCCAGTTGTGAGACAACCTGCCTGATAAGACCAGTTTTGTTAAAAAGAAAAGAATTTGCATACACAAGTGCATTCCCCCCCCATACACTTGTGTTATACTCCACCAAGGACCAACAAAGTTAAAGAGTAAATTCCACACTTTTGAAGTGATACAGGTACCAAGAGAAGAGAACGTAAAAGCGGATGGGCTGTCTAAACTAGCCAGTTCCACTGAGTTCGAGGGACATGGAATGATAACCCTGCTAGTGGCAGACCGATTAGCTACTGAAACCCTGGTCGGAGAGATAACAACAGGGGACGACTGGAGAAAAGAGATATGGGAAGAGCTGAATAGGGAGCAGGTAACTCCGATGTCCCGAGAAGCCAAAGCTTGGAGGAGGAAATATTGTATCCTAGGAGACCAGTTATACAAGAGATCCTTTACCCAACCCTACTTGAAATGCCTCTCGAAAAGAGAGGCAGAGTTAGATATCAAGGATATCCATTAAGGTTGCGCAGCTAGCCACGAAGGTTATAAGAATATGGTGAAGAAGGTGTTCAGAGCAGGTTTCTATTGGCCTAGTATAATCAGAGATGCTAGGGAATTTGTGAGGAAATGTAAGAAATGCCAGAAGAATGGACCTTTAATACGAGTACCTGCCGAGGAGATGGGTGCCATGCACTCACCCAGCCCCTTCGCCAAATGGGGGATAGATCTAGTAGGACCCTTCCCCTTAGCACCTGGAGGAAGGAAATTATTGATCGTGGCCGTGGACTACTTCAGTAAGTGGGTAGAGGCCGTGCCCCTGGCCAAGATAGAGGAAGATAATGTGATTCTTTTTTTAGCCAGACACATTTGTTGCAGGTTTGGAGTGCCGAGAATCCTGGTTTCCGATAATGGAACACAATTCAATGGACAGAGTGAGGAAATGGTGCGAAAGATGGAATATTGTACAGAGATTCACTTCGGTGGCCCACCCACAAGCCAATGGACAAGTGGAAGTCACAAACAGAATTCTAGTGGACGGTATCCGAACACGACTGCAAAAGATAGGAGGAGGATGGGTGAAGGAGCTAGACAACGTCCACTGGTCCTATAGGACCAGTCCCAAGACAGCTACAAGGGAGTCCCCCTTCTATTTGGTGTATGGAGCAGCAGCAGTGATACCTCCCGAGGCCAGGTTAGGATCGCATCGAATCACCTACTCTGAAGAGAGGAAGAACGAAGAGCTAATGAGGGAGGCCTTAGACCTGGTAGAGGAAGAAAAAGAGATGGCAAGGCTGAAAGCAGAAAGATACAAAAGCAGGATCAAGGCAGCATATGATCGCAGAGTGATTCCCCGTTCCTTTAAAGCTGGAGATTTAGTCCTTCGGAGGGCGGACGCCTTGAAAAATACAGGAAAGATGGAAGCTAATTGGGAAGGTCCGTACAAGGTGGTACAGGTACTAAAAGGCGGAGCATACAAACACCAGGATATGATGGGGAAACAAATACTGCGACCATCGAACGTGTGCCACTTGAAGAGGTTTTATGTTTGAGGAAGGTGTTATTCCCTTATCATCTTTCCCTTTATGAACAATTTTAAATGTTTGTTTCTCACTCGAATAATTGTACACATTGCTTCACCGACACTCTTTTTCCCTCTACGTGGGTTTCCCTTTGGGGTTTTACTATGGAGAGGTTTTTAATGAGGCCGGCATACGTTCCCCTTATTTGCCTATGTTGATGAACACTTTTGATCAATGGAGCGTCGTTTTTGGAAAAATTCCGGTGATTTCCCTTAACACATGTTAATGTGATGATGAAATGATTACTATATGCCGATTTTATGATGAGATGTTTATCATACATTAAATATTGTGGTGAGATGATCGCTATATTTCCATATGATGTTGAGATAACGAATGTGTTTTGAGGGCTAAAACATAAGATAATAGAGACATTGCGAGGTTTACCTCACCCAGCGAGATTTATCTCACCCCCTGCGAGGTTTACCTCACCCTGCGAGATTTATCTCACCCCCTGCGAGGTTTACCTCACCCTGCGCGATTTATCTCACCCCCTGCGAGGTTTACCTCACCCTGCGAGATTTATCTCACCCCCTGTGAGGTTTACCTCAACCTGCGAGATTTATCTCACCCCTGCGAGGTTTACCTCACCCTGCGAGATTTATCTCACCCCTGCGAGGTTTACCTCACCCTGCGAGATTTATCTCACCCCCTGCGAGGTTTACCTCACCCTGCGAGGTTTACCTCACCCTACGAGATTTATCTCACCCCGTGCGAGGTTTACCTCACCCTGCGAGATTTATCTCACCCCCTGCGAGGTTTACCTCACCCTGAAAAAATTATGAGGTTTATATAAACCTCATCGGATGAGACAGCAAGATTTACACCAACATACAAATATTCGAGAGGGAAATGCCTAAGGGTATGCGACCAAAGATCTTCATCCACGATAACCTCCAAAGCTAGGGGGAGTAGGAGATATGGAGAACAAGATCCAGAATAAAAGCTAAAAATCAAATCCCACAAGATGGGCCGAGAGGAGATCTTGTGAGCATCATCGAATCATCAAGTAAGTACAGAAGCATAAACCCCCTATTTTCATCTAAAATTTCTCTACAAGCTTTAGAGCTCATACGTGTCAAGAAGATACTAGAAACATGCTATGAAGCATAGTTAAGAAAAACTGGACAGACAATGCATGATATGTCTAATAGCTAAGATATAATACACGACATGCTAATAAAGAAAAAGCAACACATATGTATGCATACAATGAGACAATGCGCAGGTACGATAAGTAGAAGTAAGATAGAGCGCCAAAAGAGAAAATATCCAAGACCAAAGGCACCATGCCCCGGCCCTCCACAAAAAAACACAGGAGTGTGGAGTCTCCTGAAAATATCAAAAGAGACCTTGAAGGCCCCAACAAAAGTAAAAGTGTTTTAAGTACCAGAATGTTATGAAAGAAAGTAAATAGAGTTACGAAGAGAGGGGAATTTCACCCTTCCCCTCAAAGCCTTCCCCTGCCTAATCAACCTGTCCACTGGAGCCGCCCCCCTCTTCCTTCTCCTCCAGAGCATCGGCCATCACGGTTGCCACGGGATCAGGGTTGGCCACGTGAATTGAGAATGTTAAATCCTTCGCCGGTACCAGATCATCCAACTTTAGAGCAGTCTCCTTCAACTCTGAGACAGCCTTCCTCATCCCAGGCAGCCACCAAGGAGTGTTGATATCCTCTTTAGGGTCTCTGGGGAACTTAGGGGGAGTGGCCAACTCGTCCAAACGAAGGGCGCGAGTGTAATGGCCATCAAATCCTGGGTCGGAATGCTCAGCCACAGCATTGGAAAACCCATGATCAATAAAATGGGGAATATATGCGCCCATTGCCCCTAGGAAGCTGGTACTCTTAAGAAAAGCTTCCAACCATTCTCGATGCAAGGTACCCAGAAACTTCTGCCCCGCCGCAGAGATAAAGAGAGAATCGATACACAGCTTCATCCCGGCCAGAGGAAGATCAGTCTCTAAGCGCTGAATTCCCCTATCTTTCTCTGCAAGTTGAGTCTTAAGTGAAGAGACCTCCTCCAAAAGCTTCGTCCTTTCAGCCTGAACCACCTTCCGCTCCTGGGTGGCTTCCCGTAGCTCCGCCTCAAGTATTTTTTTCTTTACCTTCTCCAGTTCCACTTGGCTCTGGAGATCATCCTGAAGCTGAAGGAATTGGAGGGCCCGTTCGGATACATCGGAATACAGGAGGCCAAACTACACAAGGAATAATATAAAAAAGTAAGATATTTCTACTATCTCTCATTAGCCATAAAGAATAACATCTGTATTAGGAATCTACCTGAGAGAAACTGTGGGCTGCATGCACGATCCGTTCTTCCGAGGATAAGGCATTGAGAGCCTTCATGGCAGGGGTAGGAGTGTGACGATCTATAAAGGCTGCGAATTGATCAACACTAATGTCGCCAGGGGTATCCGTAGTAACGTTGGCTGAAGAAGGCAAGGAAGATTTAGTTTTGGATTTCTTCTTCTTGGAAGCATCAGAGACTGGGGGTATGGAAGAGAGCATGGCTTTCTCAGTGGAGGATCTCGTACGCTTGGCAACCGACCCGGTGGAGGGCTTCACCGGAGAGGGAGGAATGGGAGCTTTCATAGAACTTTCGGGAGCTGGAGATTTGGCTACCATGGAAAGGGGAGCAGCATCGCGAGAAATCTAGGTTAACCAACTCATAGCTGCAAAGAAAAATACAAAGGATATTAACAATTATAGCAGTTTCAATCTCGAGGATGATGACAAGGGAAAGGAAATGATATTACCATCATCTGGACCTAAAGGATAATCAGTGCGGCCGAAACCAAAATGGGATAAGGCCCCAGGGTTCTTACATATGCCCATCACATCAAAATACACGTGGGCAAGCACGTTATCATTCAAATTATTCATTACATCCAAATTTAAAGAGGAACAAACAGAGAGAGGAGGACGGGGCACCCCAGGGTTCTCGTAAATCCATTTTTCATGAGGAAACTCCAAAGGAGAAGGACTGGTAACAAAGAAGTAGTAATCCTTCCAGTCTTGGACCCCTTCATGGAGCTTCTCCATGAACTTCCCAGTCCTGGAAGGACGACCGCAAGTATAGAAAAACCCGTCCGCAAATTTGCACATATATTGAGTTAGAAAAAGTTGGGCTGAGGGCTCGCCACCATTCCCTTTGACCAAGATGTAGAAACCCAACATCGCACGAATAGCGTTTGGGGTAAATTGATTGAGGGGTATGCGAAGGTAAGTGGAGATTTCGGAGAGGTATGGGTTGATTGGAAAGCGGAGGACTGCCTTCAGTTGGGCCTCCCAAAAAGCTAGAGTATTAGGACCTGGAAAATTGGGGCGTTCTTTTCTATGGGCAGCCCTAACTGTGTAATCGGCTGGGAAAATCCCCGAGCGAAGGAAAGCGGCGACACGCTCTTGAGGAAGGATCGAAGAACTAGCGATCTTATCCTTTAGGGCGGGGTTGGTTATGGGAAACAAAGGAAGCGAACCAGAGGCCGAACTTTCCGTGGAAATGGACTCCGACGAAGTTGGAGCAGAAGATGACATGAGGATACAATAAAAGAAAAATGAGGAGGAAGAGGAGGTACCTGAGATGAATGCGGTTTTCGAAGGCGACGGCGTGGCCGGTGAACGTGTAGAAGAAGTTAATCGCAGAAGAAGAAAATGTGAAGATGGGGGAAATGGATAAGCTTAAAGAAATAGAAGGGTATTTTGGCGAAGTAAAAGGGATTTTTGAATTAAGGAATTATGATGAAGGAAAAAGTGGGGGGGGAAATCGAGAAAAGGTGTAAATACCTCTCAATGGGGAAGCGCATGACGAAAAAAGGGCGGCTGCTTGTTGGTTCTCGGGCGAACGCGTGGGTGCGAGGTTCGAAGCTGAGTTGGCGTGTGGAAGTGGAAAAGCCGGTCTCACTGCAGAAAATCATTAAGAGCTATTAAAAGTCGGAAATACCATATTTTAAGGGAAAATGTTAAGAAAAATTGATTAAAGGAAGGGAGTATTTCTCTTAGAATTTATCTCATTTCTTTTTCCTACTCTCTTAAAAATTATCCTTTTTACGAGAGTAGGGGGAGTAGTTGATGCGGACAAAATATGTCGCTCTCGGAGATGTCGACACGTGGAGACGAGATAAATTATAATAGTCTTAATTAGCTCAATGGGCTTGGAGGTTGGATTAATACACTCCTAGGCCCAAAGAGGGAATAAGAATAATTGGGCTTTTAGCCCATATCCGAGGATTAGTAGCCTTTGGGTCCAGGGATCTGGCCCAAAGGGAGTGGGTTTCACGAGCTATTTTCTCCTAGCGAAGTCAAGAGAAGGAGTCAAAGCGGGAAGATAGGGCCAGTACGCTGAACGGCCAAGTCTTCAGGGATATGGACCGAGTCTACAGGGATTTGGGCCGAGTTTACAGGGATGTGGGAGTGAATATAGGGAGAAAAAGTCTTCCTCTCTCCTGAGAGAGAGGGTCAGGTATAAAAACAGGTTATATTTATTTTATCATTTACGTTTTTTACAGAGAATACACATACTCTTGCATTCTATACGAAATATACACTGAAAACACTTAGAACTCCAGAATACTTGCAAGGATTTCCCTCGAATTACAGGGAAATTCCTCTTCGATTCTCCTAAGAAGGATTCTGACTTGAGCGTCGGAGATTCCGCGCCGGAGTCCCCTCCGGCGTGTTTTTGCAGGTCATTTCCGGATCTACGAGGAGCATTGTTCGTGGAGATCATCAAGGATAAGGAACGATTCGAGCCCGTGATTCGTATTACTCGCACGGGAACAGTTGATATCCGTAAGCGTTATTTTTCGACGCAACATATAAAATAAGCAACCTTCATCAACTGAAGTTGCTCGATTAATGTAACAAAATTAAAAAAACATTTGTATAATTAAAATCGAGAGAGAACACATTAGAATTTAATGATATTGCTCACTTGCTTTGAGTTGAAAATGCCAAGTACTGTGTTTTTTCCAATGTTGAGCATATATATACACAATGTTTGTACCAATTGTATTTACTTAAAGGTAGGTGGGTAATGGGCGGTAGGTGGGGTAGGTGCCATTTTCACCATATTGACCAAAATTGATTGCTTTGGCGGTAAATGAAAAATTGGAATAAATATTGCCGCCCATTTTTTGCAGCCACTAACAAAAAACGCACATCACTTAAAACCTATTGTTGGTCCCAAAGTTGAGTTAAGATTGAGTAAGCTAAGAAAAAGTCTAGAGGGGAGGGGTGAATAGACTTTTCAAAATCTTTCAAAATATCAGAGTTTATATGCGGAAATGTGTTCTGTATAATACTGTTCTTATAAGATTAGATCAGTACTACCAGTTTATCTTTTATACTCAACTTTTCTTTAAGACTTTACTGTTTTAAATCTTTAATGTTCTTAGTTAAACAATGTAAACAAATACCAAACAGAAAGTAAAGAACACAAGTTTTATAGTGGTTCGACAAATGTCTACATCCACTCTCATAACTCCAGTCGTGATATTTTATTACTCTTCTCTTCTTGAGTACTTGTAGCTTAGAGTCCCAAGATTATGACTTTGATCTTTTCGATTATACCTCCAGGTATATCTTTGATCGACTAGTAATTTCACAAGATACTAGCAAACTTGTTTACAACGAATCACAAACTAAAAGTAAAGTAAAACTTCTCTTTGTAGTAGCCTTTGATTCTTCAAATCAGTACGGTGGCTTCTTCTTAGTTTGATCTCCTTCAACTCTGTGAGTTCTTGAATACTTGAATTCTCTTTGAATGCTTCGAATACTTTGAGTAGAAGTAGTCTTTTCAAGTAGAAGATCACACAGTATTTATAAGCTTTAGTATGACAGTTAGCAGTTTGTGAAACTAACTCTCAACTAACTCTTAACCGTTTCTTATTGTAACTTCCCTTTTGTAACCAACTTAAAAACTTATCTTTCCAAGTCAACATATCTTCAAATATATCTTCAGTTACGCTTCAAATAAGTTATCCAAACTTATTCTTCAATTATACTAACTCAGCACAGTAAACTACTCTTCTTAGTTTTACTGTTCTTAGTCAGTCAGCACAGTTCTTCCGTAACTGTTCTGCTTCTTCAAAAATACTTCTCTTGATTTTCTGAACTTCATCTTACTCCTTTTGATAATCTTCATATTCCGGAGTAGTCTTCTGATCTTCCTTTGTCTTCTTTAGTCTTCTGACTTTGATCTAATCTACTGTTCTAAACTTTTACAATACTAAATACAATATAACACAAATTACACATATATAAAACCTATATATACCTCAACTGAACTATATACAGATGAGTACATCTAAGTCCTATACTATAAGTTGTCTGTACAAAACATTCTCAGCTTAGTTCTTAAACAGTTCATATATCAGATCAGTAAAACACTAAGATCAGTAATCTCAGTTTTCATAACACATTAAGATCAGTAAACTTATTTCATATAACTCAGTTAGAATAACATATAATCACATATATCATTAACTTCAAGTTGCTTTTGGCCATTAAAACATATAATCATCAATTAGAACATTATTTATAGGATTCATATCCCAACACCTACTCCCATCCATTCTACATCATTCCCAGCTGGAGTTGTTTCGACAAAAAAGAGGTATGATGAACTGACCGCAATTGTTGCTCTTCAATATATTCAAATAGGACGTTCTTCAATTTTTGGGTATTCCATTTGCCGACGCTAATGAAATTCTTCAATTTTTTATTTTTCAATTTTGCATTCTTCAATTTTTTGGTTTTCAATTTTGCATCAAGATACTCAGCAAACGACCATTCTTCACATCCACGCAAGAGACAGGTGCGCTGAAGAACAGGTTCTTCATTTAGAATTTGTCCTTATTTTGTTGGGTTGTACTCTGTGTATCTTAACTTTATATGAATTGCAATCAATTAAAATATTTGTCCCCTGTGTTGTTCACCGACTTGCTTAAATTGAGGAGTATTTGTGTTTGGATTTTGTTTTGTGTTTGGGTTTTAATTTGTAATACGCGATTGGTGTTTATTTGTGTTTGGATTTTCATTTGTGTTTGGATTTTCACTTGTGTTGGAGTAATTGTGCAATGATGTTGGGGTTTTATTATCGAACTGTTTATGCACTTGGTGTTTTGCTTATGTTTTCTTAACTGAGACACGTCTACTACATCCATTAGGCATGACTTCCAGTAACAACCAAAATGAAATTGTATTGTTGTTGCTCGAGGATATACTCATACAGACTGTTGTTGTTACTGAACTAGTCACACAACATTTGAGAATCGAGAGTAGTAGAAAGCGTTTGCGAAATGGTAGTTATAGTATGATAGCCAAACTACCACAACAAGTACAATTTCGAAGTTGATTAGTTGGTCGTAGTGACATTGACTGTCTCGAGAACCTGCGTATGGACCGAAATGCATTTGGGAAGCTATGTGTAATACTGAAAACCGTCAGTGGTCTGGTAGACCAGAAATTCATTTTGGTAGAAGAGCAAGTTGCTATGTTTTTTGGTGTTTTGGCGCACCACAAGAAACATTATGTTGTCAAATTCGACTTCGAACGATCAGGCCAGACAGTATCATACTACGTACGCGAGGTTCTATGTGCTGTGTTGCAGCTATACTCGGTTCTAATTGCAAACCCATTGCCCGTCCATGACGATTGTGATAACCAGCGTTGGAAGTGGTTCGAGGATATCTTAATTTATTTTAATATGTAATCCTAAACTTAATGGCATGTGCATCGTATACAACTAACAATCATACAACGTTTTGCCATGTGTAGGGTTGTCTTGGGGCGTTAGAAAGAACTCACATAAATATTCGCGTACCCGCAGCTGACCGAGGTAGATACAGATCAAGGAAAGGCGATATATCAACCAATGTCCTTGTCGCTTGTGATCGACACATGCAATTTGTTTATGTACTACCCGGATGGGAGGGCTCGGCTAACGATGGTAGGGTTTTACGTGATTCGATTTTTAATCGACCGAATGGGTTAAAGGTCCCGGAAGGTATAGTCTATCTTCAAGACTTTCATGTTCTAAGACATGTAATAACAATGCAATTTGGATAATGAAGTGCATTCATGTTTACAATTAAGAAATTTATTTTGGTTCCCCTGCATATTGTTGTGTCCGTTATCATCTAGATGAGTGGGGACCTCAGAACCGCAGACTGGTGAACTACCAGGAGCATTTCAATATGCGGCATTTGCGCGCACGGAACATAATTGAGCGTGTGTTTGGGATGATGAAGATGCATTGGGCAATCTTACGTAGCACGACTTTTTATCCAATTGATACTCAAATACGCTTGGGGGTCAATCCGATAACGATGATGATAACGCAGAATTCGTGTCTACATTAGGTGCCACAACAGAATGGTCCGCCCAACGCGAGACGCTTGCGCAGGAGATGTGGAATGAATTTAATAGTTGATTTGGGTTTAGGCATTATGTATCAGACTATGAAGAGTAGTGTTGAGACATTGTGTCTTAGTTATTTTAATAGATTCTGTCTCGTTAATGGAATTATATGCTGATGTGTGATGTTATTTTTACCTGCTAGCACATTGTACTTTTATTTGTTGACATGATTTGTAATGAACATGTCCCAAAATGTATTCTTATTGTCTGAGTACCCTGCTAGGTTGATTTGTTTCGGTTCGGTATCCTGACATCCTTAATATACATTCTTGCAGCTGAAACAATGGAGGAATAGGGCCATAAGAAAAGTATAGGACGGGGCGCATTCAAGGTCCCAACAACAACCACACAGAGGGTGGGGACTACTAAGGAAGAGACGGCGCTGATAGCAGCCTTGAGAGACTTAGTTGCACACGGTTGGAAGAGTGACAATGTATTTCGCACCGGGTATTTAAACAAGCTTGAAGAGGCGCTTTTAATAGCACTGCCAGGTACGGACCTACGGTTGAGCCCAAACATCAATTCCAAATTAACCACATGGAAGAAAACATATGGATCAATTGTGACTGCTCAACGAGACACGACTGGTGCGGGGTGGAACAACACAATAAACACATTTGATGTTACGGACGAGCAATGGGATCAAATCGTTAGGGTAAACTATCATAATAAACCCTCTGATATGCACCTAGTTCTTTGTGTATACTGGTTCCACTGCCTAGTTGTTTATATAAGTTCATATAGTTGTTGATTATATAAGTTCGTATATAAATTCATATAGTTGTTGTTTGTGTAGGTTCTTATGAGTTGAAAATGTGATGCATGTTTGTATAGGTTCGTATAGATCTTGTTTATGCCTGTGTTTGGGATTTTCATTTAGTTGTCCTTTTAATTGTATTTGTATGCAGCTGATATAGTTTATTTGTATTTATATTCTTATGAGTTGAAAGTGTGATGCATGTTTAAATAGGTTCGTATATGCCTTATTTATACAACTTCGTCTAGGTTTTGTGGAAGTATAATTTATGTACAATTGTCGTTTATTGATTTTCATGTAGTTGGACTTTATTTGTATTCATATGCAGCTGATCTAGTTGTATGTCAATTCTTCAATTCTTGCAGAAAGACCCCCTCATGCGTGGCATGCGTGAAAAAGAATGGCCATTTTATCCAGATTGGAAGGAAGTCTTTGGAAAAGACAGGGCAACCGGAGATGGTGCAATAGACGTGGCTGACGCAGCTGAGAGAGCGAGACAAGCACGTGCCAAACGCGCTCGTGTAGAGGTTAACCAAGACTCAAATGGCGACAATTTCGTGGACCTTGACAGTCCGAACGGAGAAGGGATCGACAGCGGACTCAAGGAGAGCGAAGGCCTGACGAATAGTTCAACTGAGATGAGAAGGGATACAGGCCCATCTACAACAACTACATCAAAACGCAATAAATAATGTGTGAACAGTGAGCCGTGTGTTGGTGCCGAGCTTCGGGATTTTTATGTTTCCACACGTGAGCAGATTTCACAGCTTGCATCTCGGATCGGACATGATCATGATATAGGAATTGCTCGAAAGTCACTGTTCGACTTGTTGGGCAACATTAAGTCATTGTCTTTGTTGGATAGGATCGATGTGTCCGAGATTCTAGGCGCAAATCCTAACCAGCTCGAGATATTTATGGGGTACAATGACGATGCTCGTGAAGTATATTGTAACCGTCTATTGGAGCGTGCACGTAATGCACCAAAGTAGGTATCAAGTATCAACGTCGCAAGAACCCTTTTTTAACAACTTTTGCTTATATAAATGTGGTAAGACACGATGCATATGTATTTGTGGTGTTTGAGTAGTCAGATGAACAAACATCTTTAAGTTGGGTGCATGTTTTGGCAACTAACGTTTTGTGTTTTTTAAAGCAGTTGCCCTTTTGTTATGGACATCTACATCTGTATTATCTACTGCAATCATTTAGAATCATTGTTCCCTAAAATAAATTTCACTCATTTGATCTCGTATGTACTAATATACCATTCACCATATTACAACCTATACCAATGAATAACAGAGTGATTTGTTAGTGTTATACATAGCCTCCCAAATATATATATTTTGGTGTTATTTGAGCTTTTTTCGTAATTAATTCTGGTAGAAAGAATTAATTAGAAAGTTTTGTTCCAGTTTCTATCTTTTTTGCAAATTCCCTCGTTGCAAAGCTTTAATGAATTCGAAGGGAAAAGGCACATCAGATATAGATAACAACATATCAATCCATTATCTTGATCTGGGAATTTAAGTTTAACGACCCTGGAAGCCTTTGTGAAAATAACAACATATATGTGGATTTAATGCCCCTGAAAACATAACAACATAGACAAAATATAGATTGCATAATTAGGCAGAAATCATCCAAGTGCTGCAGACCATGAGTTCTATACTGCCAGCTTCAAAAGGCGTGACTAATCTAGGCAAAAGTCACACACACAAAATACAGAAGGTAGATTTAAACACACAAATGCATAAGTGCATTACATACATATAAGCGTAGGTTATAACCAAGTAAATACTTAAATACGGTACCACCCTGGACGAACACAACTACTAATCTCGACTGTGTGAATAGCGGCTTACGAGGGCTGCACGACGCACATGAGCTAGCTTGAGCATCAACAGCACCGAGATGATCGTTTCCCACAACCAACACATTGGTAGTAGTGTTACCAACGGGTTGGCATACCTCGCCCGGCTGCAGATTGTTAGATTCAGCGCTTATCATCATCCCATGTGGGCCATCAGATGGACTGTGAAACAACCTTGTACGAGGTGGCTTCCGGAATGCAGTAACCGGTTATTCAACCTCATGCTCATCGTCAGAGTCAACAACCGAAATGGGATTACGAGCACAATTTGGCACATCACCCGAGCTGATTTGGATGATCTCAGGACGACGTGGAGATTTAGGTTCAAACAACAAACGAAGTCGATCGTACAACAAGTCACCCTTTTGGAAGTATGCAAAAGGCGAAGTCATCAGCCTACATATGTGAGAGACAATACAAATCAGATATCAAGACGATGGTATTTATTTGGGTGTGCGTAGCCGAAAATAAACATTATAAGTACGTTACTTTACCTGCGTGAGATGATTGCAGCGGATTGCAAAACCGCGCACGAAGTTCACTTCCCTGTCCCAATGAACACCAGGGGTATCGAGCACACTCCTAAATGTAGGATACCTCTTTTTCAGCACGTTAACCTGCATCAAAACATCATCCCAAGTGAACTCATGAGATGCAACGAGATTAACGACCCCATGAGCCTCTGCTAGTGATGCGTCGTTACAGCCGTTAGTCTTCCAATACCCTTCACGCTTCTCCTTAACCAGAATGTTAACAAAAGTGGTCACCGATCGTTCGTTCCACTTTCCAGTATACAAGTATGACTCTTGATGATGTATTTCATCCACCTTCACATGTTTTTCAATGGAATCCATCCGAGAATAGAATATAAGCAATGAGTATGAACAAGAGTGATGGTTCAAGGATGGATACGGAGTATGTTAAATAGGGATGAAGTATAGAGATCAATATGCAATTAATAAATGGAGTAATTGAATGAGTTAGTTGGGAGTTGTAACAGTGATTCAAAGTACACAAACATTTATCTTGATGTGAAATCAAGATTTGCAAATCAAACCTTACTGGGAAAAGTTTAGACAATCACATTAATTTGTAGTCAACCAAAATCCGACAAATAGGGCATAAAACTAAATTGGTAGGTATACCTCATACGGCAAAGGTAGAAACATACGAAATATTAACACACTCGAAGCATAAACTCACAAGTAATAGAAATCAACATCTCGATTCCCAACATATCACGAGGCAGATAGCGTCCACAATTTTAACCGAACATAGCGTATTATTGAAAAGATATACCACATTAAATCGAGAGGTTGAATCGTCACAATCAACCGCAGCTAAACCCGCCATAGGTCAACACCTAAATCATCAGTATCAATCCAGACGTAGCCACCACGAGGATGATAATGACGATAGTGGAACATTGCGCCGAACAAATTTCCGATCTCTCTCACCGCCGGTAAGTCGGGTCGTTGAATGCGACTGAAAAATCAGAGAAACGATGGTTGTTCGTGCCCTAGACCAGAATGAAAAGGGAACCCAATTTGCAAAAGCGATGGAATAACAAATTTGAACGAGGGTATATTGGTCATTTGCATATTTGATTTTAGCTAATCTATACACGCACACGGGTGTATACCAATCATGGAATTAAGATGTAATCTTGAATTAATCAGGTTTGGGCCCAAATCTTAGATTTTTAATGATTTCTACCAAGGGAGACCTTATTATATAAGATTTAATAATTTTAAATACATAATCATACGATGGCCTATGCTGCATGGCTAAAATCGACCAAAAGGTATCATCTGCCACTTCGTTTCAATCATGTGATGAATCAGATACTGATGAAAGTGATACTGCCAGTAGTGAAGTAGGGAGTAGTCTTCATCACTCTGCTAGTGTGAATGAAGAAGACCTCCTACTTGCTAACCAGACATTCATTGAAGTCAGCGCCGAGAACATCGCCCTAAAATAAGAAATCATTGATCTTAAGAAAGCACAGTCTAAAGTAGATCCTAATGTAATAGTCCTAAATGAACGCTTGACTGAAGAGTTAAGACAACTCAAAGAAAAGTGTGCATTGACAGACAGGTTATATCAAGACATACTTAAGACACATGCTACTGAGAGAAATGAGTTCAATGTTTTAAAGAGCAAGTGCAAAAAGCTTGAAGAACGCAATAAGTTCTTAGAGACTGAGGTTGTCACTCTAGACCTTAAACTTACTGACCTGGTTAACTCTTCAAAGATTAACCTTGAACTGTCAGATAGGTATAGGGCTCCAGCTGACAAGACAGGTATAGGTGCAGATTCATCTTGCTCGTCTACTCAAGTCATTAAGAACCCTACTGCTTTCATCTCAAGTTCTAATGATAAAGGAAAATGACCAATGATATACGATATTGGAATGCCGTCTGAAGGCACTGTACCTAAACAGACTCGAGTTAACACTCCGATTACCAAGGGAGGTAAAAAGAATGTTAACAACAAGCCTGTACCGTTTAGAACTAGTCAACAAAGGACCACTAATCGTGGACGACCCAACCAGCTCAGATACGAGGATTGGTATCCTGAGGAGATGAGTACTAGACAAGTACAGACTAGACGACAAGAGCCTAGACCTCCTTTCATAAGGCAGTCTCAGCTCTACTCGTCTAAGCCTAGGAAGGTTGCTCCAAAATATCGTACACAAGTTGTCCTATATCCTCCACCTTTGTCATATGATATCATAAGTGAGGAAAGACCTAAACGCGTCTATAAAACGTACGGACCTAATGCATACAAGCCCTATTCTGACTATCGTAGACCAGCGCCTGCTCAAGTAGAGATTAAGTCGAAAGGCTATCTCAGACGAGTAGACCCGAAATCGAATGATAGGCCAGATAAGGACAACAATGTCTTATTTTGTAACAAGTATGGCAGGAAGCTTAAGATATCAAACTTGTTCAGGACTCCGATGTACATTTGGATTCCTTTGAACTCGACTAACCCCCCAGGACCCCAATAAACAAAATGGGTACCTAAATTATTGAATATCTTCATTGCAGGGTCGACTCGACTTGTATAAGAAGGGTGGCTCAGTGGGAGAAACTTGGTACATTGATAGTGGTTGTTCGCACCACATGACTGGTACTAATGCTCTCTTATCGAGTTACCATGAGTAGGAAGGACCAAAAGTGATATTTGGTGATAGCTCCACTGCTGTCACGAAAGGATTTGGTTACATCAGGAATGGAGACGTAGAGATACAAGACGTATCCTACGTGGAAGGTTTGAAATATAATTTACTATCTGTTTCTCAATTTTGTGACCGTGGATACAAGGTGCAGTTTAAAAGCCGCAAGTGTGAGATCATTGACAAAAGGACTCACACCATCCCACATTGTGAATTGGAACAGCTGTCCAAGGGATACTTGTCTACTTACTAAGAACCCTAAAGAGCTCGGTTAGCTTTGGCATAGACGCCTCTGCCACATGAACTTTAAGGTAATTAATAAGATTGCAAGAGATTACCTAGTGGAAGGTTTACCCAACGAAGTTTATTACAAATCACATGTATGCAATGCTTGTCAGAAAGGTAAACAGGTAAAAGGTTCCTTTAAGTCAATTCCTACCCTCTCAACAAGTAGAGTCTTAGAACTACTACATATGGATCTTCATGGTCCGATAACTCCTCCAACATTGAATGGAAGAAGGTACACACTTGTTGTTGTAGATGACTATTCTAAGTTTACTTGGGTAGTCTTCCTACACAAGAAGAGTGATACACAAACTCTTCTACCTGATCTGTTGAAGAAGTTACAAGTTGAGAAGAACCAGTCTATTGTCAAAATTCGTAGTGACAAGGGAACTGAGTTCATTAATTGCTATATCCAAGATTTTTGTGCTAAACGTGGTATCCAGCACCTTACTAGTGCAGCTAGGACGCCACAACAGAATGGTGTAGCTGAAAGAAGGAATCGAACTCTCAAGGAAGCCTGTAGAACCATGCTAGCCGAATACAAAACTCCTCAAAAGTTTTGGGCTGAAGCAATCAACACTGCATGCCACTCACAGAACAGAAGTGTGATCAACAAGGCGTTAGGCAAGACACCTTACGAGGTTTGGTAAGGTAGAAAACCCAGAATTTCATATTTCCATATATTTGGTTGTAAGTGTTTCATCCATAACAATGGGAAAAGCAAGTTAAATCCATTCGATGCTAAAGCAGACGAGGGGATATTCTTAGGATACTCCTCGACTAGCAAAGCATTTAGGGTATTCAACTACTCTACTCTTTGTGTGGAAGAAACACCACATGTGGTTTTCGATGAATCTCGACAGGACTCGTCTGCCGACAAGATCAGTGAGAAAGTAACTGATCTATCGATCGAATCTGACAAAGAATCAGAGGTATATGAATCCGTTCAAGCCTACAATCCATTTATGAAAGCTCTCGAGTCTGACGACAACGAGAAGGTAAGTGCTCAAGGTAAGTCTACTAGACCAGATGACATGCCTGCTGATACAAATGATGTTGATATGCATGATGCTATACCTGAGGTAGATGATGATAGTATTCCTGTTAAGAATAGAAAAACATGGAAATCTGCGCATGATACTGAAAATATTATTGGTGACTCTACTATTGGTGTGAAGACTAGACGACAACTCTTTGAGTCGCAAGAACAGCCTAGTACATCTATGTTTTGTTGGTGTTGTTTCCTTTCTTCTATCGAGCCTACTACCGTTAAAGAGGCATTGGCTGATAGTAATTGGATCATCGCTATGCAAGACGAGTTGAATCAGTTTGTTCGAAACGACGTCTGAGAACTTGTCGATAGGCCGGAACATTATAATGTAGTTGGCACACGATGGATTTTCAAAAACAAGAAAGATGAGAATGATGTAGTCGTTAGGAATAACGCTAGACTATTAGCCCAAGGCTATTCACAAGCTGAAGGCATAGACTATGATGAAACTTATGCTCTTGTTGCTAGACTAGAAGCCATTCGATTTTTCCTTGCATATGCTGCCTATATGAAGTTTAATGTATATCAAATGGATGTTAAAAGTGCATTTCTTAACGGTATTCTTGCGGAAGAAGTGTATGTTGAACAACCCCCAGGTTTCGAAGTCAAAGGCAACCAGGTGTACAGGTTGAAGAAAGCCTTATATGGACTAAAGCAAGCTCCAAGAGCATGGTATGATACTCTCTCTCTCTCTCTCTTTCTATTAGAAAATGGTTTTACTAAGGGCAAGGTCGATAGAACCTTGTTCAGAAGACAAGAAGGGAAAGACATTTTACTCGTCCAAATTTACGTAGATGATATCATTTTTGGTTCACCTAACAAAAAGCTGAGTGAAAGTTTTTCAACACTCATGCAAAGTAAATTTGAGATGTCCATGATGGGTGAAATGAATTACTTTCTTAGTCTTCAAGTAAAACAGGCCCCTGAAGGGATTTTTATAAATCAAGCAAAGTATACTAGAAATCTTCTAGACAAGTATGGTATTAAGACATGCAAGTCTACTGGAGTACCTATGCTACCTACGTACAGGATGGATCCAGACGAACATGGTAAGTGTGCTGATCAAACATATTATCGTGGTCTTATTTGTTCATTACTGTACTTGACTGCTAGTAGACCTGATATTGCATTTTCTATTGGCGTATGTGCTCGATTTCAAGCAAATCCAAAAGAGAGTCATATGGAAACCACTAAACGGATATTGAAATATTTGAAAGGAACCATCAATCGTGGTATATGGTATCCTTCAAATGATGATTTATCTCTAAGTGGCTACTCAGATTCTGATTTTGGTGGCTGTAGAATAGATAGGAAATCTACATCTGGTTCTTGTCAATTCTTAGGCACAAAACTCATTTCATGGTTTTCGAAAAAGCTGACTAGTGTGGCTACCTCTACTACCGAAGCCGAGTACATGGCTGCTGGTAGCTGTTGTAGTCAACTACTTTGGCTCATGCAACAGCTTAGAGATTACAACATATATGAATCAAATGTTCCTATTTTCTGTGATAGTAATAATGTCATTTCCATTACACAAAATCCTAACCAATAAGAAAGGCGGATTCCAAAATTTACAATACCAAATCACGTAATATTCTCGATTCCGTAACTGAATTCCAAAAGACCAAACCGTTGGATCATTTTCTTTCATCTTGGTCGTCGATACGAAATTCAAGTTTTAACAAAACCCCAACAGTTCCACTCTTCTCTCCTTACGCATTCTTAACCTTTCTACTCTTACGAACTCAAAATCCTTTGCTAATCCTTACTGTTCGTTCTCAAACAAGTCATTATCATGTCGATTGTATCTCTTTTTGATGTTCGCACTAACATGCAAGCCAGATTCGATCTAGGCAAGTACGCCTCAGAAGGCAAGGTGCATGTTGAAGGATCAGTGTTCTTCAAAGGCAACCACACTGAAGATAACAAAGAGATTTTGATGAAATGCTGCCGATGTGGTTTGAGACCATATTCGGAGTCATTTCCAGAGGTCGTGTTGGAAGAAGAGGTGTTGGAGTTTTACGCCAACGCTACTAGAAGAGGCGACTCTATTGAGGCGTTTATTGGTAGAAGCCGAGTGGATATCACTCGTGATTCTTTGTTGAAAAACTTGAAACTGCCATCCGGATCGATTGATGTGGAGAACTATGCTCAAGGGCAAGAGTTGAGGTACTTAAGCATATTCTGTGGTAAGAAGTTGCGATTAAATAGAGATGGAAAAATCCCAGATGTGAAGAAGAAGGAACTTCTGGAGAAGTACAAGACTCTACTCGACATTGCAAACAAGATGTTGCTTGGTGTCACTGGAAGCTATGACTCAGTCACGCTTCAAAAGACGAAAGTGATAGCCGCGATCTATGACGGCATCACAGAAGGAAATTGGTACAAGCTTTTCGTGGATCGTCTAATGTATTTTGAGAGGAATGTGCGAGTCGACACCGATTCAGCCGAGTGGGTGGTGTCTGCTGCAGTCAGCTTCGGAAACAAGTTGAGTATCCTTTTACCCATCTTGTTGCCGAACAAGACAAGTTGGAGCAAGGGCAAGCCATTTCATGCCCTCAAGCACTATCTGAAGAAGGAGGCTCTAGCGAAGCAAACTACTGGAAGAGCTGCTGTGAGCAAGCAAATTCAGATCAATCCTCAAGATGCTATGCTTGAAGCCGCCTCGTCTAGTGCCGAGGAAGACGAGTCGGATGATGGTGAAAAATCTGAGGAGGTGGCTGAAGCTGGAACTAGTGGAAGACTAGTTCAGTATGTGCCAGAGGAGGCTATGTTTGAGGCTGCTGAGGATTCAGAAGAGACTCAATCGGATAAGGAGCCAGAGAAAGAGGAGGAGACAAGTGCTGAAGTAGCTGAAACCTATCGACTGGTGAGAGTCGAGTCGAGTCCCTCGCCAGACAAGTCGACTGTTGAGAAGGTTAGTACTTCTTCTAGAACTCTTTCAATTCCTCTCTCTCTCCCTGTTAAAACTAAGGCAAGATCACTCTGATCTCGTGCCAGACCTGCACCCAAATCCTCGTCTGTGTTGGCAGTGCAACCACTGAGAGCCAACATAACCCAACACACTACTATATTCGATACAACTGATACTCCTACAGTTGTCGAACCAAACCAAGCCACATCAAAGCCCACAAAAACCACAACCCAAATTCCCTCAACCTCAACAGAAAATGTTGAACCCCCAAACCCATCTGTTTCGGAAACTACTCTAGTTGCCACTGCAACAACTGAGACAAGGACCCCACTTGCTCAGACCCCTTCCGAAACAAAATTCGAATCCCTTGTTTATTATCCTATGTGTCTCCATGAGAAGAGGCTGCGTGCGAAAGTGTCTAATAATCTGAGGAAGATGCTCCCATCTATCGAGATCGACTCATCTTCTGAGCAATTTGAGAAACTCCTAAGGATATGCACATGGGTTGCATTGAAGAAAGCCCCGATGGAAGATCTGTTCGAAGTAATTGTCGGAATGGGCGGAATTTCCAATTTTCAAGATTGGAAAATGGAACAGAAGGAGAACATTGGAGTCAGAGACCACTCAGAATTGTTCCCAGCTCATGCCTTGACAGCATTGGTAAAGAGGATGCTGAATATTTCTGATGATGTATTGTCTTTAGAGGTCAAGTTTGATGTTGGAGTTCAAACTGATCTGCTAGAAGAAGAGTTGCAAGCTAAATTCGTTGATGCTGGTTTTCAGACATCTGAGCCATTACTGGAATTGGAGAATGTTTCAGATCATCTTGAAGAAATTGCTGAAAGTACTGAAGATGAAGACAACTCGATCTTATTCGCTAAAGAAGATGATGAGTTTGTTGAAGCTTTTATTTTTGATGAAGATGAGATAGTTGTGAAAGATCAAGATGTTAATGTTGCAACTCAGTCTACTCAAGTGTTTCCAGAAGGATTCTTAGACAACTTGAAGACAGACTTGAAGAATGTTGTTCAGTCTTCAATAGATGAGTTCCTGAATTCTAAGTTGAAAGAAGTTTTGATAGAGCAGAATCAGTCTCTTGTAGATAGTTCCAGAGAGTTGATTGTTGGTGAAGTCAACAAGATGGATTCAACTTTCAGACAAGAGATGTATGCCCAAATAGAAGAATTCTTGAAGAGGCAAGTTGACTACTCTGAGAAACGTTCAATCAACTTTGCAAGATCACTAGCTGAAGAGTCAGGCAAGATGGAAAGACTCTACCGCGTAAAGATTGAGATAGCTGATGAGCAAAGAAGAGAAGCACAAGATCAGTTGGTGCGTTCTAGAACTGTTCTTACAGAGCTAACTGAACAGAATATGTTGCTCAGGCAGATAGCTACGCATTTCAAAGATGAGCTAATCTCAAGTTCAAGGAAGCTAGAGCTTACTACTGATCGTCTTGACAAGATGAGTCACGACAAGACGCATCAGAGGCAAATTGAGTTAGCTGCTGAAGCTTTGAAGGAAGAGATGACTCGCTTTACTAGTCTATTCACTCTTAAGGCAAGTGATGAAGCCAAAAAGGGGGAAGAGACGAGTAGAGTTGAAGAAAAATTGAAGTCTAGTGCTGAACCGGAAATGAAAGAAGCTGCTACTGTTATGCAAGATTTAAGAAGGCCTAAGAGAGGTAAGCTTGTGAAGAAAGCAGATCTTGAACAAGCTAAGGCAGATGAGCAGTTGAGACAGGTGAAAGGCAAGGGTATTGCGTTTCTTGAGGTTCAGACCAGACAGGTGAAGAGGAAGCTAGTCATTGAAGAGTCAAAACTTGAAGAAGAGACGACTGCAATTGTAAAGAAGCAAAAGATTGATGATGAATCTCACTATACTAGCAAAAAGAAAGTTGGCAAGCATATTAGAAGATTGCAGAAGTTGAAGGCTAATCCAGATGATGTTGAAGATGCTTACATTGACAACTTCATTGACAATGAACACAGAGAAGATTGGTTCAAAGTCAAGTTGCAATGGGAGTTGGATCACTGGATCGTTAGAAAGTTTGGTGATGCAAACAGCAGTGAAGAGCTATATTCTGTGTTTGACAAGTTTATTGAAGTTCAAGACCAGAAGCTTTGGAATCTGATTATGAGGATAGCTGCTGCTGTTAATTTTAACATATTGGTGCCGATCTATCCGAAATGGACTATTCCTATGCTGAGTTCTGGCAAGAGGATCGACTTCAATCATATCAAGAAAATTGAAGAAGAGCTGCTAGAGAAGGAGAAGATCGAAAATGAAGAACATATCTCAGTAATCCACAGAAGACTCCTCGATGCTTTTTGTGTTCCAAATCTTGAAGGAGGTAACATTACTGACTAAGTGTAATTTCTTTACTTAGTATTTTCTATTTTGATTTAGTATGTGTAATCTACTGATCTTTATATGAATGAATGAAAAGATAAAGTACTTTTGATGATTAAAAGACAAGATAACTACTTAACTAGTCTACTATTGTGAAAAGATTCAAGTAGTTTTGGCTTCATCAAAAAGGGGGAAATTGTTGGGATATGAATCCTAAGACAAGTCCTAAACGATGAAAAGATAAGATGAGTTTTGATAAGCCAAAAGTAGACTTGAATATTTTCTAAGTGTTGACTGATCTAGTCTAGTTAAAGAAGTCGTCTTGAGCAGATCAGTAGAGTTCACAAGACAAGTACTAGTTCACAAGACAAAGTACTAGTTCACAAGACAAGTTATGTTTCAAAATAAAAGTTTAAGTGTTCAAAAGACAAGTACGTATTATAAGTACTTTGTATAAATTGTTAGGTTGTTTATTGAGCTATTCGAATTGTATAGAAGCTCATGATTTTTCGTTTTGTATTCGATATAATCATTGTATAGATCTTAAGTTGACTAAGCTATGTTATAAAGCTTAATGTAAATATAATAGTCTTGTTAGGACTAGATTAGTTTTATTTTGAAGTCTACAGAAGAAGACCTGCGCAAGACAAGATGAGTAAGAAGAAGACTCAGAATTTGTCTAAATGTCGAAACAAGACAAGACAGGTGGACTACAAGACAAGACAAGAAGGAAGGAGTTAGTTATTCAAAACGCGTGTGAAGATAAAGATTGAAGAGTTAGTTAGAAATAACTAATTAACTGCATAACCGCGTGGAAGGATAAAAGGAGAAGTTATGAGTTAGTTTTCAAGAAAGGTTGGTTACACAACAAAAAGTTCTTGGAATCAGAAGTCTATAAATACCTTGGTGTATTCAACGATTCAAGACTACTGAAACTCAATATACTGAAGCAAATTAAAGACGTACTCAAGCGAATTACTCTCAGAGTTAGCGTTCAGGAAGACAAGTCTGCAAGACAAGTGAAGATCAAAGAAGACTACTGCTGAACCAAGAGAAGTTTTATTTTACTGTTTCAAGTTGCTAGTTAGATCAAAGATATATCTGGTGGTATATTCGAGAAGATCTAAGTCTTATTTCTTGGGACTTAAAACTACAAGAACACACATTACTCTATTGGACGAGTTAATGAGAATATCACAACTGGGTTTGTGAGAGTGGACGTAGACAAGTTGTCGAACCACTATAAATCTCGTGTTTGATTTACTTTACTGTTTTATTTGTGTTTGATTGATTAACTGGTTAATTGATTGAATTGCATATCTGAACAAGACTAGTAGAGTGTTCATACAGAGTTCGCGAATTTTAGTTGAGTATAAATTTGATTGGGCTCATTGTTTAATTCTGATATTCCGCATTCGTATTCTGATATATTGAAAGATTTTTGAAAAGTCTATTCACCCCCCTCTAGACATTTTCACTAGCTTACTCAATATTATATAACTCAACTAGGGACCTACAAAAGGGATAGTCTTCGATGAGAGTCTCACCGAATGAGATTCGTGAGACGGGTCTTTCTTAACACTTATGTAAAAAGTGATAATGTTTGAACAAAAAGTTATAGTGTTTAAGGAAAAAGTGATAGTCACTTTTATTAAAAATATTATAATTTTTTACTTAAACATTTTCACTTTTTTTTATAAATAAAAAATTTGAAAAAAAAAAAGGTACTCTACCCAAAATTTTAAAATATGGGTTAAAAGAGATTCGTCTCACGGAAAAAGACCCGTTTCACGGTCTCACACAAGTTTTTACCAAAAAAAATGAGAAAAGAGAAGAAAAATTAGGGTTTATGAAGAAGAGATTAGTTAAAAAAAATAAGTGAAGGGCCAATAAAAAGGTATGAAATATAAAAGAAAAAAAGAAAACCTAAAACCATAAACTCACAAGTCGAGCCAGAGGCCAGAGTGCCGTTAAAACCTTGCCTGGGAAAACCACCCTCCTTAGGGATAAAACTCAGGCGAAGGAAAAATGTAAACTCCTCTAACAATCAATGTCTGTAAAATAAGGTGAAAAAAAAAATCCAAGGTGAAATCATAAAATAAGGGGGCATTTAACCGTTGCCAAAGAGAAATAAAATGCAGATTTAATTTAAAATGAAAAACTTTCTCGGAAATTCAAGAAAATAGAGGTGAATTCTATTTGGGCACGACTTACTGTAGCCCAAAAATTTTAACACACCCCAAAAAAGTTTTTCACTAAATTATACTTATGTGAAATTTCTAAACTATTAGATCGAGTTTTTTTTAAAGTAAGGATACTTCTTTATTCAGATTAGCGACAAGAGCAAACGATTCTGAAAAGGCTTTCCACAAAATCAAGAAGCTTGGTTCAACAAGAAGGATCAGATGAAGACCTAGTAGCTCTAGCTAAACAATGCGTTAAATTATTATTTTCTATTTTTTTTTTGAAGTCTCGGGTATCCGATTCTATGACCGACTAATCCCGGGGGACCAATCCCACCGCCCACTTGCGAGGGTCCCGTTTAAAGCCAGAGTTTTGCGCTCTGTATGGACATGGCCCCATAGAAATTGTTTGCACCTTAGAGGGTTCGAACCTGAGACCTAGAGAGGAGCATACTCCTAAGTCCCAAGCCTATACCACTAGGCCAACTCCTAATCCACTAAACTTAATATCTGGAGAATCCTCAATAGCTTCCATGCAACACTGAATAATACTCCCCAATGCACTCCAATTAACATATTTGATCCCCGTGCATCAACTATAATTTGTTAATCTGTTTCAATTATAACTCGTTCAAACTTCAATGTTTTAATCTATGGCAGTGCCTCGTGAAGCCCCGTTGCTTTGCCCACATCAACATCGTATGTATCTGGCTGTGTTAGGGAGCAACACATCATAAATTTGTTGCTTTCATCATGCACGATAAATCCAAAACCCATCTCTTTGGTATCTTCAAAAAAAAGTCGCATCAATATTAAGCTTCACAAACATCATCGATGGTGGATGCCAGGCAGCACGGGGCACATTACTATTGTTGCTTGAAGACAATTTGTTCGTAGTTGTCTATTTTATCAGTAACTGCTTCTAGAGATCAAGGACTCTCCTAGGATCTGCGCACAAATTGTTCCACACCAACTCATTCGTTTCTTTCCAAATACGCCAAAATAATGCATGCGAATAAATTTGTTTTCTCCTACTCAAATACATGCAACAAGTGAAACATTAACTCAGTGTCCGATTCCACCTCCGCACAGTGTCGATGTATGTCATGAAGCAAGCCCGCCACTCGTTAAACTTGTTCAGCGTGCTTACACCCAACAAAGTTGTGCCATACATTTTCGTTTTGTTCTCTACACATTCCACACGTTTTATCTGCAACTACCCCCTATAGAAAAGATCACAAAGTGTTGGCATAAAATTGCGGCATACCCTCTAGAGACACGATTTCACCTTCCCGGAACCTTCAACTCTCTTATCCGACCCCAGTTCTCTTCGATCACATCATACTTGGGGGTTACCATATTCTCCTCCAACCGATATCCCAGTTATATCTCTTGAATCCCCACCGACAATACTGGGGTTTTTAGTATATGTGCACAGTCATTACCATTAAACAATTTATCCACTGCCAAAGTATCCCACCCTCTCAACCATGGATGAAACAGTGATCACAAATCCTTATATTTTGCAATTCCGAGATCACTGGTGTCGTTACCCAAAAATTGCAGTCATCCACCAGCCATAGCTGCCCCCATACACGAATTTTGCTTATATTTCCCACTTTCCATTTCCTGCCTCATCTGACTAGGTCCTGAGTCGGTCAAATGCTTCGCCATAAGATGTGTTGAAGAAGTTCAATCTGGGATTGACCATATTTCACCATAAGATGAGGTTTAGTGGTGATATTTCTGATAAGGGAAATCTACCATATCTTGTGCTTATTTGCTCATATCTGAAGATGCATGGTTTACCCCTAAGAAGACTGAGGTTCTTAGAGGAAAGGTACCCGTGTACACCATATCACCTGCACTGCTCATTGGTGAAAGGATTATTGATTTACCATTGCACAATCCTGGTAGTTCTTCTCACAGGCATGCTCCTACTCAACCTCAACCAACACCAGCAAGACCTGCACAGAGAAATGCTACACCTAATGCTGAGAACATTGGTGGTAATTTTGACCCCACATTCTCTATTCTCAAATCTTTTATCTTGTTACAGGTACAACACTTACAAGACCAAATTGATGACCTCCAGTTCCTACAAGATAGGTGGACCAGGAAGGCTACTTTCCACTCCAATAGGGGGAGTACCACCATCCACTTCAACTGAAACTTCTGGAGTTGTGATTGAAGAGATGAATGATGTTCCTGAAGGTGGAGGTGCACTTAATGTTGTTGTTGTTGCTGTGAAAATGGAAATGATGCTGACAATGTTGTTGCACTTTTTGCTGCAACCTGTTTTGTTGAAGAGGCTGATGATGACAAGTGCAGCCTGTTTTGTTGAAGAGGTTGATGATGACAAGTTTGATGATGCTGCTGAAGATGAGGATATGGATGTCCTCTATGGTAATCTCTAGTGATGAACAGATGCTGCAAGACAGGGGAGTGCTGAAACTTTGAATGGCACATGTGCAGGAACTTGATGCTGCTGCTATTACCATAGCAAATCATCCAATTTTTCAGTTCTACTTTTATTTTTGTTAATCTCTTATGTTTAAGTTAAATACCGTTCTGACACAATTCTATTTATTTCTAGTTGATAGGTTGTTTTTATTCACCTTGCTTAATCTGTTTACATTAATGATATATGATTACTACTTTTATGCTTAAATTATTTTCCTTATCAATGTATGATTACTGCATGATGAATATATGTGTTTATTGTTTTGTTTTTCTCTAACTCTGATCTATATCCAATTTGCTTAAAAATGTTTGTTTTAAAAATTTATCCTTATTTGGCTTACTGCTACAAATGACTTAAAATTGTTTGCCTTAAAGAATTAATTCTATTTGCTTACTGCATGCGGATTTGATCTTAGTTAGTTATTTTTTTTTTTTTACTTGTGTTCTTGCTCTGATTGTTTTACTTTTATGCTCTGATCTCGTTTATTTTGAGTCATACTTAAGTTTTAAGGATAATCTAAGCACTCACATGCTCTAATTAAACTTAAGTTTTTTGTAAGTTTATATGTTGTGTAAATAAGTATATTGTTTATACTTGTTTTATTTTGAATAAGATTACTTTGATCTTATGACACAGATCTTAGTGAAATTGTTCTTGGTCTTCATTTGGTTTGATTCAACGGTTACAACAGGTATTGTCTTGACTAGTATTTAGTGTAGATGTTCACCTCACCTAAATACATAATACTGAGTATGTATAGAAATATATGTGCATCAGGTGTGTTGTAGTTGAAAGGTCAAATTGGGGGAGATTGTAGATGTTGTTAACTCTTAAATGCTTTAACATTATCAACAACATCTTCATTTGACCTTCTGTGATTTACTCTAAGTCTTTTCTAAAATGTTACATTAAATGTTGGACTAAATGTTGTCACATTCAGGGAGGATTCTAGAAGCTTCTACAAGGGTCTGGAACCTGGAAGATTCCAGAACATTGCAGGATATGTTAGAAAGGTCTGGAGCATCTTAGAACGACCTGGAACCTTGAAGAAGGATCTAGAGAGATCATGGGAGTAGAGATCCTAAAAATAGGATCTTACATGGAAGACTTTAGAACTCGGTTGTTTGTCTATAAATACCAAAGGAGGCTTTCATTTTCCAGTATGCACTATTCGAGTAACATCATATAGCGTTCATCTGTGTTAGGAGTTATGGTTTGTGAAATGTTGAAGTAATTGCTGAGACATTTCACACGACATTTTTGTACTTACAAGTTAAGTGTTTCACCGTAAGGCTAACATAGGTTTTGTTATTAATAAAATCTATGTTAAAAATTATTTCCATTGTGTTCTTCTTGTTTTAGTGTTTTAGTCTTCCGTTGTGTGTTTACTTCATTCTTATTCTGTTAGAGTCAGTGTTGCACTATTTGTCTCAACATTCTGTGCAACATTATTCTGTCTTTACTTAAACACTAGATACCGCACACACATTCAGTGTGCCAATAAAAGATTATACTCGTCTACTACTTATAATAAAAAAAAAAAAAATTTTACTTCATGCATAAACACATTTGGGTATCAACTGACCTGATGTCGACTGATCATGATTTTCGAATAGCAATAATAATTATCCAGTATCAGTTGACTTGGTGTTAGCTGATATAAAGCATTTTCAATTTAAAACATATGCTTATGTAAATATGCATGTATGTTGCCAGTTAATATAAAGCAATAAATAACACCATCATTTATAGTGATTCAGACCTTCTTGTCCTGCATCCACTCTCACAGGCCAGCTGTGATATTAATCCTTTAACACTATAAAAGGGTTTTGCCATATTTAACGTGCCAAGAATAACACGTCTTGCTACTTTATAGTCCCAAGAGAAGAATTTGGAGCCTTTGACACTTCCAAGTGTACTCGACCCGCTAGTCATTGTGAGGGCCTAGCACTCTTACAATGATTTCACTCAACTTAACTTTTAAGGGATTATGATAGAAGGTGGGTTTCGTGTATAAGGACTGTGTGGGAATTTCTCTTACAATCTAAGTTAGCCTTAAGCTTGGATTGGGAAATTCTCTCTAAGTTCTCTTACAATCTAAGTTAGCCTTAAGCTAGGATTGGGAAATTCTCTCTAAGCTTTGGATATGAATGTGACTATACTGGCTTAGATACAATGAGCTCATTCTCACTTATTGGAAGATGATGTGTGTTGAATCTTCTTTGAAGTTCTTGAGCTCTTCTGATTTCTGAATACTTAAGAACATTTGCTCGACCTTTGCATCCCTTCACTCATAGTGAGATATGAGTAATTAACTCATATATATAGTTTAGATTTTAAATATTACCGTTAGAGTGTAATTTCAAATCTCCACTATTTCAGGAAATGCAATCTTTTGATTTGATACTCTGAATATTACATTTCCATGTAAAATTCAGTGCATCTTTGACTTTAATGCTCTGTAGCTTTTATGTCAGATTTGTACGTGCGTTGTTGCGTTTCCATTTGTCCACATCAACTTGTTTGGTGGCTCTCTAACGGATCTATATCAACTGATATTCTACAACTTATTTTTCACAGCTGATAACCTCTGCTAATGACCTCAGTTGATTGCTTAACTGATTTTCCACAACTGATTTTCTGGTCTTCTTCTTCTCTTCTCTTCTTGAGCATTTACATGTCTCTCCATAACATCAGTTGGGTTCCCCCTCAACTGATGCTGACCAGAACCTTTCTATTACAAGATGAATAATGAAGTTGTCTATACAATACAACTTATTCTATTACAAGTTGATTTTGTTTATCATTACAAAACATAAGGAATATCAATATCCCAACAATTTCCCCCTTATTGATATAACTAAATCACCTAACACTAAATTAAACAAAGAGTGTTAGTGACCAGGTAATAGTGTTGAATGAGTAAAAGCATATGGCCTTTTTAAGACAACAATAAGACATTGTTATCAGATAAGATAACTAGATGTTTTCTCCAAAAGCTAAAATAGATGAGTTTTATTAATATAACACTTTACAAGCACAGACTCGCCTAATCAGCTATTACAAGAACCTTATTTCTACTCTTAGCTGATATGATGCAGAATAGACGACTTCCAATGAAGCTTGCTTGTCTTCAGGTCTTCAAACAATTAGATCCCCTTGATCTTCTTATCTTGCTCATACGCGTGTAAATCAAGACAAAGTTAGAACTCAGCTGAGCTGATGTTCAACCTTAGTTGTTAACCTGTTCTGAAACATAAAATTCACAAACAAGCAAATATGATTTTATGAAAATATTACGCATGCAAAAAGCAGTTTTTTAAAAGATGGATCTATTCAGGCGACCATTGAAAAATAAAACTTTATGGAAATTTTCTTGATATTTAAGGCAATGGTCTTTTGAACAACTGCTCTGATACCAATTAATGGTCTCTTATACCTGGGGGTATATTTATCAATCATGCGAGTGTTTTTTAGAGTGTAATAAAACGACCAACTCTTAGACAGATGACCTGATCAGCCGATTCACTAGGAGTCTAAAGCTAGTTAGTCTGTTGATTTAGTCAGTTGTTAGAGTAGCGTGTGAAATATAGTGTGCCCATAAAAGATTATACTCGTCTACTGTTTATAATAATTTTTTTTTACTTTTACTTCATGCATAAACACATTTAGGTATCAGTTGATCATGACTTTCGAATAGCAAGAATATTATGCATTATCAGCTAACTTGGTGTCAGCTGATATAAGGCATTTTCACTTTAAAATATATGCTTATATAAATATGCATGTATGATGGTAGTTAATATAAAGCAATAAAGAACACCATCATTTATAGTGGTTCAGACCTTCTTGTCCTACATCCACTCTCACAGCCGAGCTGTGATATTAATCCTTTAACAATATAAAGGGTTTTTCCATATTTAACGTGCCAAGAATAACACGTCACTGCTACTTTATAGTCCTAGGAGAAGAATTTGGATCTTTTGACACTTCTAAGTGTACTCGACCCGCTAGTCATTGTGAGGGGCTAGCACTCTTACAGTGATTTCACTCAACTTAACTTCTAAGGGATTATGATAGAAGGTGGGTTTCGTGTATGAGGACTGGGTGGGAATTTCCCTTACAATCAGAGTTAGCCTTAAGCTAGGATTGAGAAATTCTCTCTAAGTTTTGGATATGTATGTGACTATACTAGCTTAGATATGATGAGCTCATTCTCACTGATTGGAAGATGATGCGTGTTGAATCTTCATTGAAGTTCTTGAGCTCTTCTGATTTCTGAATACTTAAGAACATTTGCTCGACCTTTGCATCCCTTCACTCATAGTGAGACATGAGTAATGAACTCATATATATAGTGTAGATATGAGTAATGAACTCATATTATATTGCAAGTTAATTTAGTTTATTAATACAAAACATAAGGGATATCAATATCTCAACACCATTGTCATTGTGCATATGTCTATTTTTTTTAAAAAAAATTATAAGGGTGTGCTTAGAGTAATATGGAGCTTGGGTAGTGACTCTCATTCACATTTTGAGTGCCCTAAATATAAGAAGATTATTGCAAAAATAGGTGTGCCTTTTCTTTTAAGTATTCTCTTTTTAATATATATGTTAAAAGGGTGATAACCCATTTACACTGAAAAAACAAGGGTTAGGGCTAATTTTTTCTACTCTATTTAAATTCGGACAATTTTAGCTGAGACTGTTTAGCTCGAAACCCTATAGGGTTGAGCCCTGTAGGTTTAGGGCTAGTCTGCAAGCTTGTTTAATATAATCATAAAATAATTTTACTACTACAATTATATTTTATATTTTAAGTAAAAAGTGATAGTCACTTTTTTTAAAAATATTATCACATTTTACTTAAACATTATCACTTTTTTTACAAACCAAAATATGGAAAAAAAATATGGATTATCCTACCCAAAATTTTGAAATATGGGTTAAAAGCATCCGTCTCACAGAAAAAGTGTAGGTCCCAAATTTGAGTTTAATATCGAGTAAGCTAGTGAAAATGTCTAGAGAGGGATGAATAGACTTTTCAAAATTCTTTCGATATATCAAAGTACAATGCGGAAATCAGAATATATCAATGAGCCCAATTCAAGTTTATACTCAACTTATTATTCGAGAACTCTGTTCTATGTATACTCAACTAGTCTTGTTCAGATATGTATTTAAACAATTAAACAGTTAATCAATTAAACACAACAAAACAGTAAAGTAGACAACACACAACGATTTTATAGTGGTTCGACAACTTGTCTACGTCCACTCTCACAAACCCAGTTGTGATGTTTCTTATTAACTCGTCTAATGGAGTAATATATGTGTTCTTGTAATTTTGAGTCCCAAGAAACAAGACTTAGATCTTCTCGAATATACTACCAAGTATATCTTCGATCTTACTAGAGATTTACAAGTATCTAGCAACTTGAAAACGGTAAACTAAAAACTTCTCTATTCAGTAGCAGTCTTCTTCGTTCTTCACTTGTCTAGCGGACTTGCTTTCTGAACTTCAAACTCTGTGAGTAACTTTGCTTCTTTGAATGCTTCAGTAATGCTTCAGTAAACAGTATTGCAGTAGTCTTTAACCAATGAATACCTTGTGGTATTTATAAACCTTCATCTTCAAGAACTTGTCAGTTGTAACCAACCTTTCTTGAAAACTAACTTGCAACTTTGTTATTCTTATCCTCCCACGCGTTTATTGTTAATTAGTTATTTCTAACTAACTCTTTAATCCTTATCTTCCAACGCGCTTCGAATAACTAATTTCTTCTTTATTATGTTGACTTGTCTTGTCTTATATGCGCACCTGTCTTGTGTAGACATCTTCCTTCTTCTTCTTGTCTGGTCTCGCGCAGTCTTCAGTAGTAGACTTAGTAATAACACTAATTTAATCCTAACAAGACTATTACATTTACTTTAAGCCTTATAACATAGCTTAGTCAACTTAGAAATCTATACAATGATTATATCAATTACATATGAAAATCATGAGCTTCTATACAATGTTTAATATAGCTCAATAACAACCTAAACAATTAATACAAACAGTACTTATAATTTGTACTTGTCTTTTGTTAATTTGACAATACTTGTCTTTTGAACTCTACTGGTCTGTACAACATGACTTCTCTTAACTAGACTAGGTCAGTCAACACTTAGAAAATATTCAATCTACTTTTGGCTTATCAAAACTTCATCTTTATCTTTTATCATCAATTAGGACTTGTTCTAGGATTCATATCCCAACAAAAAGATCCGTGAGACGGTCTCACACAAGTTTTTGTCTTTATTATTAGTACATATTTTAGATAAAAATGAGAGTCAAAGATAACTTTTGTTCAAATATGAATAAAAATATTGAGTGGTAGTGATTTAGAGTATTAAATACTCTCTCTATCACATAATTACTTGCACACTTTATTTATTGAAACGTTACAAGATTACTTGTAGACTCACAATATAGAAAAAACTCACAGAATTAATACTCCCACAAATATCATTTTATTTTCAAAATTATTTTTAGACCCACGTTTTCTCCTACACCTCACTAAATTGTTTTTACACCTCACTAAATCGCTCAAAATAACACTTGTTTATTTAACCCCACACCCCACAAAATATGATTTTTTTTTAAGTGAACCAATCAAGATATGCAAGTTATCACAAAAGAGAGAAAGTAAGTATAATTTCTTCAACAATACTTAATTTTTTAAAATGTGATTGAATTTAATCAACAATACATCAATCATGTTATTAGGTATCTTTAAATTTATATAGTAAATTTAAGTGAGTGTTTCAACTGAAACTCACATTTTTTTTTTATATAAAATCAATTTTCAGGTGTTTGCAAAAACTAATAAGTGCTTAAATTAATCACTTTAAAGCAGGTTTGTAAAAGCACCCCTAGACCTGCTTCTATCAGATTCCATCTGCTTCTCACTGTAGGAATAAACAATTTTTTAATTTTATTCTCTTAATTTTAACAATATTCTACACTTACCCTTCCCTATCTAAAAGATAAAGGGTGTCGTTTCTCATCCACATTTACACAAAATAAATAATCTCCCAGGAACAAGCCCACAATGCGCAGCGAAGAACCTACCCAACCAAGAACAAGCTTCCAGTGCGCTGCGCAACCGGTAAACATGTATAACGTGAATGAGGAGTTGAAGATATGCTTTTGAGTTTTTCTTTATCTTTTTCTTCTTTTTTCAAGAAATCAAAACTAAATGTATTTGTCAATTTGTTTATATTGTGGATTTATAGCTAGTTTAATCAAGAACTTGAAAGGGTTTCTACCCAAATAGGTTGTTGGAAGAACAAACAAGGTAATTGTTAGTTATGTTTTACATTGCTAGTTCTTTTGGGTTTCTACCTAGTTTTTTTAGGGAGGTTTACAAGATCATAACAAAATAAAATACAACTTCACAACTTAAGATCTTGATCTTCAAACCAATGCTAAGATCTTGATCTTCAAACCAATGCGGATCACCATGGTATCGATGTCCACTCCATTCGTGAGAAGGGGGAAAACGAGTGTTCCCTTGCCTTAATAAACGTCCAGGTCTCCAACCTTTAACCGAGACAACCCCACACTAAGGTGTTCTCATGTCAAGAATAGAAAATACAATAAATAGCCAAAGTTCCAACAAGTACCAAATCCTAGTAACAGTTTCCAAGGACTCTTGAGTCTATCTCAAAGGAGCCCCACCACCAAAAAAATAGTCTCACAACCACAACAGAGTCCCATAATAGGGAAAAATCGCACAAAGCGCAACGGGAGCAGTAAGTAGTAACTAAAAGCTACACTAGGAAAACATAATAACACTACCTAGAAAAAACAGTAAACGGGATCAACGAAAAAAATACCCGAACGGTTATCGTGGCTCCGTTAGGGATAATTTATGCATTGATCTCTAACAACATACGAAGAGAAAACTACATTAAAATGGAGAAACTAAGACGACCGCCGGTGGCGAGACCTTTCTGAAAAGAAAAAAGTAGATCTGAAGATCTACGGATTAAAACTTACGAAAAACCGAACAAAGTAGACGATGGTTGTGGAACGATTGAGGCGACGACAGTAGGACGACGGCGGTAGAATGATAGCGGCGACAACGACTGACTGGCGGTGGAGGCCGGTGGTGTGGGGGAAAAGCAACTCTCTAGAGAGATAAACTCTCCCCTCTCTCTAACTTTTTAGTAAAATTACATAATTAAGTTATATTTATGTAGTTATGGGATCACAAATGCCTTAGACAAGAAATTCTGAAATTAACTCTCAAATGCATTCACAACCATTATCTAAACCATCTCAAAGCATCGAAAGTAGTAGATGTTGTAGTTCTATCTCAGATTCTAGTGCAAAGGCAATTGTTGTGATAATGAGAGGAACTTTGAGACGATCATCAAATGCAACAAGCTCTTTCTTATTACCATTATCAAGAGTTGGAAAATAATGAAGAAATGGATACTACCGAAGAGATCATTGCACTTATGTTAAAGAGGATGGAAGCAAATGATAAGAAGATGGAGGCAACCGACAATCTTCTTGCTTAACTCACAGGCAATTTCAAATTAGTGGAATTCCAACTTGGACAATTGGCCATCACCGTGAAAAAAACTGCAAGAAGAGGAGACCTTAAGTGAGGAGAGTGAAGACGATAAGCTTATTTTCAAAAGAGATGAAGAGGAATGTCCTTTGATGGGCATAAGCTATAAAGATCGAGAAAATAAAGAAGCATCATAAGATGAATTGAAGAGTGAAATGAGCATTTCTAAACCTTTAAGCTCTTAAATTTATTCTTCATTTGATATTGATGTTTCTATTGATTTCATTTTGCCTATTGATCATTTTGATCCAAAGAAAGAAGTTGAGAAGAGGTTGGACATCCTTGGGAAAAAGGGAAAAGAATGGCAAGTTATGGTGAAGGTAAATGAGTGTCAAGGGAATAAGCTTGTTAATCAAGAGTCGTGTAAGAAAAATATGGATGATTGGTCTTCCATTCATGAAAGCCTCCATGATTTTGAAGCTCAAAGATTGAAATACAATGGAAAGGAGGACCGATATCCATGGTCTTTCCGATGAGCTCTTTTATTTCCGTCCGGCTTGAAGACGTTAAAATTAGCGCTAAATGAGAGACAACCCATTATTTCTTGCTTTCTTTTATTTGGTTTTGTAGCTTGTTCGATCTTTTTGTGAGTTTTTTTTTTTTTTTTTGTAGGTTGAATGTGGTGTTGGAGTGCAATGATGAGATATGTGCATGATGAAGCTTTGTTTTTGTACTGAAAGGTCCAATTGGTAAACGGTTGCGGTGTCTTGCATTCTTGGTGAGCTCACTTGGTGGATATTCTCCTAGTTAAAACACACTTAATCCCAAACTTTGCATTCAACTAGATAGTTTCATTTAAGTTTGGGGGGGGGGGTTTCTTGTGTTTAAACTTCATTTATATTGCACTGTTGTTCCTCATTGTTCTTAGTTGGTGATTGAGATATTTTGTAGATTGTTGGTGTTTGAGACTTAATTGATGGTGATTGTTGGTTTATGAAGTTTGGTTGAGCTTGTTGGTATTGATTGATGCTTGCTTGCTCACTTCATTGTGTGAAGATTTTTTCTTGGTTTTGTGCTCTCAATTCATGATTAGACAAGCATGTGAGCTTTAGAGCCTTTGGACTTTCATATAATTTGGTCTAATTTTTTTTCATGTGAGTATCATTCATGCTTGTGTGCTCTAAAACTTGTCAATTGTCTTGTTTGAGGCTACTATTTGTGTGAATCTTGTATGAGCCTAATTTTCCTATGAACTAGTTGAGCTTGAATGTTGACAAATGTGGTTGAATTGAGGTGAAATATGAATTTTGTGAATTTGTTTGGTTGAAAAGTGAAGAGATTGAAAAGAAAAAAAATGAGAAAAGATTAATTGTGAGTTGGACATAAAAAAGATTGAGTTGATGAGAAAAGAAAAATATTTGAAAAATAAAACTCTCTTGTGTGCAAGCGTTTGATAGAGCTTCAAATTCATAAGTGTGGATTGGTTGGTGGTGAAAAATGTGCTTAAAAAGAAAATGAGCAAGTAAATTGTGGGAGATGGATAACTTTGGGTTGCAACTTGATCAATTGCAACTTTCCTTTTGCTTCACTAGTTTACGAGTCGTTTTATCCAAACTTTTCTTACCTTGACCAAAGAGCATTGATTCATTGAGAAGAGATGAAGTCTTTATTGATTCATTGATGTGGTGGAGAACTTAGACATTTGACAAGCATATGGTAGTGCACTTGTGTGATTTGATTTTGAGAGCATATATTTCTTTGATATACACTTTGAGTGATGAGAGATACACTTACTTGTGATGAAATTGTGATTTGAGTACTTAAATCTTGCATGGATTTGAGCATAATTTGTGAACTAATTTTTTTATTTTTGTGCCTCATTGCTTGACTAAATTGAGGAAAGTTGGCAATCACTCACTCAATTTTAATTGCATTTCTTCACAATCCTCCCATTTGTTCTATTTTTCTTTTGTTGCTTTAAGTTTGGGGGGGGGGGGGTTGATTAGTGTGAAAATTGCTTAAAATTCATGTATTTAATTTGCCTAATTTTATAGGATTTCATTGCATTATTATACTAAATTGACTAATTGCACTTGATTTGGAGAAAGGGTATGGTTTACTATTTTTGTAGAGAAAATGAGAATTTTTAGAGAAAAGCACACATTAATTATTTGTGAAGACAATTGAAGGAGTGAGAGAAGAATAGAGTCAAAACGAGCAAAACCGAAATGTGGAAATTATTTGGGCCAACAATTTAATTGATGGACCATTTAATTAATATTTGCAGCACATTTAAAAGAATTGAGGCCCACTTAATTAATTGAAGAAAAAGAAGAGTGACCCATTTAATTTATTTTCGTGTCACATTAAAGTAACCAATTCAAGGCTCATTGAATGAATTGGGCACAAAATTCTCAAATTCGGGAGCAACAACAAGTGGGGGCGAATGACACGAAGAAATAGGGTATTGGGGAAAAACCCTATCCTCCCACACTCCACTCCACACATTAGTTTAATTTTTAGTTTTCTTTAATGTCATATGTAGATTTAAATGTAGTATTTAATTTTATTGTAAGGGGACATTCAAACAAGACAATTAAGGTGATATAGTTCTTTAATCTATGTTTTGTTCCTTATTTTCCATGTATTGTCTTTCATTTGTTTGTTTTAGTTATGGGCTAAACTCTTATTGCTTTGGGTGTTGGAATTATGTGGGTAATTTGTGGGTTTTTACCTATGTTTTGGTGTTTACTGTTTCTATTGTTGTGATTTGTGTGATTCAATTGGTTGATTAATTCTATTAGCTATCGTTTTCAATTTTGTGAATTGCAACGTGAGTTGGGTTTGCATGATTGGGGTGAGGGTGTGAGCCTTGATTAATTAATTGAAGTTAAATAGTAGTTAGCTTAACCGAGAGAGGGTTGATTGCTTAGATCGACAACATTAGATATTAATCAATTAGAGGTTTAGGGTTAGGGGTTGAAAGTGTTTACGGGTCACTATCCTAGGAGTTTATGGTACTAAGTAGACTACATAATTGCTAATTAGCGCACGTGTTCACATAAGTCTCATGAGGGATTGATCTACACATATATGTGGTAGCCTTTAGCATAAATCAAGACATTAGGTTTAATTGTTGTGATTAGTTCGTTAATTCGTTAGTAAGCCCACATAAGTAAGACACTCGAAGCAATCCTTCCACTTGCACTTTCATTTTGAGAGTTAGTTTTAGTTGTTTTCTTAGTGTTTATTTTTATTTAGTATTTGTTTAATTCTCCAGCTTAACTTCTATAACACCATGCCGACATATAATTTTGGGGCTCCACACTCTCCTAGGTCGATACTACTTGGTCGTATACTTGCAATACTATAACGAACTCATACGTTTTTGGGTAAATTATTTTTGTGCTTATTAAATTCGCAAAAATACGAAAACGCCAATGCATTATGTGAGGAAAGTACATATATTTTAGATGATGCATTGAGTGAGGAAGTGAGTGAGTCTGCTACCTCAAGACATTTATGTGGTAAAACAAAGCGTTTTATGAGTGATGTTGTGCTTGGGACAACAATGTTTTATGATAAATATGTACATAAAACCCCTTGTTATGATAGATGTAGATGTTGTTAATCCTTAAATGCCTTAACATTATCAACAACATCTTAATTTAACCTTTCAAGATTTTTTCTAAGTCTTTTCTGAAATGCTACATTAAATGTTGATCTAAATGTTGTCGCATTTCTCGCAGGATCTAGAAGGTTCTACAAGGATCTGGAACCTGGAAGATTCCAGAACATTGAAGAACATGCTAGAGCAGCCTAGAACCATTTAGAACGACCTGGAGCATTCAAGAAGGATCTAAAAAGATCATGGAAGTTGAGCTCCTAAAAAATAGGATCTCAATATGGAAGCCTCTAGAATTTGGACCCCACTTCTATAAATACCGATTAAAGGCTTCATAATTCAGTGTATTCTATTCGATCAATTTCCTAGACCGAGCGTTGAACCCTGTTAGGAATTGTGGCCAGTAGTTTTACCTTTAAGATCATACGAAGTATCCCACCCATATGGTTGTGTGTCTTCTTATCTATTGAGAGTGTAATCATAGATAGACTAGGCATTTCGACAGTGTGTACTTTATACACTTAGTTCGTTTTTAGAACAAGGCACCTGCCTCGTTTGTAGTTTCAGTTGTGAAGGTTATTGTTGTAACATTTCACACAACATTTGTACTTGAAGATAAGTATTGATTTTCGCCGTAAGGCTAACATAGATTTTTATTTATAAAATCTATGTTAAAAATATTTCCATTGTGTCTCGTTTGTTTTTAGTGTTTCAAGTCTTCCGCTGTGAATCTTAATTTCTGATATTCTGTTAGAGTCAGTGTTGTATAATTTGTCACAACATTTAGTACAACATTATTCTACATTACTTAAACACTTAATACCAGCACACTTTCAGTTGGTATCAGAGCTGATACCTGACGACACTAGGTTAGATCTTTGGTCAAGTGTGTTTTTAGTGTAGGTTAGCAATGGAAACATATCACATATCCATGGCACTTAGGCCACCCGTTTTAGATGGTTCGAATTATGCTTATTGGAAGCCTAAGATGCGTATGTACATCAAGTCAATTGATGAACGTGCTTGGAGGACTGTACTTACAGGTTGGGAAGCTCCAAAGAGACCAGCAGATGCAGATGGTGAAATTCAAATCAAGAGAGAAGTTGACTGGACGGCTGATGAAATAACAACAGCAAGCTACAATTCTAAAGCTTTAAATGCTATTTTTACTTCTGTTGATGTTTCAATGTTTAAAATTATATCTAACTGTTCTACTTCTAAAGATGCATGGGACAGGTTGCAAGAGCATTGTGAGGGTTCAGACAGTGTTCGAAGGACTAAGCTTCGAATGTTGGGGACAAAATTTGAGAATCTCCGAATGAGGGAAGATGAAACAATTTCAGCCTACAATGAAAGGTTAAGTGAGATTATTAATGAATCACATTCTCTTGGTGACCCTATTTCTAATGTTAGAGTAGTTCATAAGATATTAAGATTTGTTCCTAAAAGATTTGATGCTAAAATTTGTGTTATTAAAGAGGCAAAACATACAGATAAGTTAAGTCAAAATGAATTAGTGAGTATTCTTAGAACTTATGAGATAAACACTAATCAAGTTGATGAAACTAATGATGATAAGAAAGTTGTAGTTTTTAGAGGGGAAACATCAAACAAATCTGAGATTCAACCTATCATTACTGAAGTTGATTCAGATGAAGAATTGCTTGATGAATACCTCAACAATCCTAACAACATTGCGTTGCTCACTAAGCACTTTAATAAGTTTCTTAAGAAATCTGTGAACAAATCTAGAAACATTCAGCCTAAGATTCAAATCAACACATCAACACCTCAACCAAAAAGGAGGAAAGGTCAATTCACACCAAGACCATCAAAGAGTGAAGGTAAACCAAGGTATGATCCTGAATTTCGAAAATTAGTTTAATGCAATGCTTGTTCTGGTTATGGCCATTATGCAAATGAATGTGCCAATACTAGACTAAAGCAAAAACTGAATTTTAGTGCTACCTTGAGTGATGAATCTGATGATGATGATCTTGATGAGTTAAATCAGAATGAATATTCTAATTTTACCAGAATTGATTATAATGATTCCTCAGATGATGATCTGGATGAAACAGATTCCGATGTTGTACCTGATGCTTCAACATTTACAGCAACATCAGAACAGAGTCACCCAGATTTGAACTGTTTTAATGGTTTAGTTGATGGTGCAGGAAAAAGGATTGATGACAATGAACACCAAAAGCTATTAGATGATTGGAACAATCAGAAATTCACTCTTAATTCCTTGAATAAAGAGAATGAGGATCTGAAAGACACAATCACCAAGCTAGAGGTTATACTTACCAAAAGAGATCTGGAAATTTGTAACTTAAATGAGAAATTGATAAATTCCACCTTATGTTTCAAGAAATATTCCAAGAGTGCTTCTGAGGTAAATAAAGCTATAGCTACTGGTAAGTCTAATAATCATGGTTTAGGTTATGATGGTGTAACTGCTTCTATTTCTGAAAATTTTAGAAAACCTGTGAAATTTGTAAAGGCAAATGTTGACACATCTGGTGTAACATCTGCAATATCAGATCCTCACAAGGTTAAGAGGAAGTATATTTGTCATTATTGTTTCAAAGTTGGTCATATTCGTCCTTACTGTATAAAATTGTTTGAAGAACAGAAAAACTTGAAAATGCTGCATAAAAAACGGTCACATCCTGGTAAACAGTTTCTGAAATCTGCATGGAAATCAAAAGCTACCTGTAATGTTGTTCATACCTCCCTAAAAGCATGTCTACCTGATTTATGGTATTTTGATAGTAGTTGTTCTAGACATATGACATGTCGTACTGATTTCTTATCTGATTATGTGACCTTGAATAGTGGTAGTGTTACATATGGTGGAGGTTCTAAAGGAAAGATTGTTGGAAAAGGAACTTTGAATGTTGAAGGTTTTCCTAAGCTTAAAAATGTCTTACATGTTGATGGCTTACTTGCAAATCTGATTAGCATTAGTCAATTTTGTGATGATAATTTGCATGTGAAATTTGATAAAGACTCATGTTATGTTCTTAATAAAGATGAAGTTTGTGTCATGACTGGTACTAGGTCAGCTGATAATTGCTATCTTATTGGAACAAATATGTGTAACTTGTCAAAATATGATGAAAATGTTTTATGGCATCAAAGATTGGGTCATGCAAATTACAGAGCAATGCAAAAACTAATCAAAGCAGATGCAGTAAAAGGAATTCCAAAGTTGAGGTTTCACAATATCACTGTATGTGGACCATGCCAAAAAGGTAAGCATGTAAGAATGTCGCACAAAATGTTGTCACGTTGTACTACACATCGATGCTTTGAATTACTGCACATGAACTTGATGGGTCCTATGGAAACTGAAAGCATTGGAGGAAAGAGGTATTCCTTAGTTGTGGTAGATGATTTTTCTAGATATACCTGGGTAGAGTCTTTGAGAGACAAATCTGAAGCATTTGCTGCATTTAAAATTCTTTATAAGAGGTTCAAAAATGTGTTTAACTTGAAAGTTGGCCGTATTAGAACTGATCATGGTAGGGAATTTGAAAACAGCATGTTTAATGATTTTTGTGATAAAAAGGGTATCTTGCAAGAATATTCATCTCCTAAAACTCCACAACAAAATGGAATTATTGAAAGAAAGAATAGAACTTTACAAGAAATGGCTAGAGTCATGCTTACATCCAAATGTCTTGCTAAGAAATTTTGGGGAGAAGCATTGAATATTGCATGTCATATTATTAATAGGGTTTTTATTCGTTCTGGCACAAGTCAAACACCTTATGAGATTTTGAACAACAGAAAACCAAGTGTGAAATATTTTCATGTATTTGGTTGTGTGTGTTATATTTTGAATGATAGGGATCAACTTCATAAGTTTGATTCTAAAAGTGATAAAGGTTTCTTTTTAGGCTATTCTAGAAATAGTAAAGCTTATAGAGTATATAACCTTAGAACTAACACTGTTCAAGAATCTGTTAATGTTGTGTTTGATAATGATAAAGGTCTTACAGATGACAAAGATGAAGAAGATGTATCACAGGTTACTGACACTTCTGAGAATACTCTGAAGTCTGAAAATGTTGCACCGAATGTTAACACATCTGGGTCAACATCTACAGAACAGTCAGTTGTAACTCCACAGAATGACCAGTATGTTCCCAAAACGAATCCTTCTTCAAGAATAGGTAAAAGTCATCCTTTTGACCAGATCATAGGCGATGCTACAGTTGGAGTGCAAACAAGAGGTAGAGTAAGATCAAACAAGGTAGATGTGGCAAGAACAATATGCATGTCTTCTATGTGTAATGTTGTAAATGCTGAATGCTATTTATCTGAAATTGAACCTAAGAGTGCTAAAGAAGCCTTAACTGATGAAAACTGGATTAATTCTATGCATGAAGAACTTGGTCAGTTTGAAAGAAATGAAGTGTGGACACTTGTTCCAAGACCTAGTCATACTAATGTCATTGGAACAAAGTGGATATTCAAGAATAAAACTGATGAATCTGGTAATATTGTTAGAAACAAGGCTAGGTTAGTAGCACAAGGTTACACCCAAGTTGAAGGAGTTGATTTTGATGAGACTTTTGCACCTGTTGCTAGAATAGAATCTATTAGATTATTGCTAGCTATTGCATGTTTTATTGATATTAAACTTCATCAAATGGATGTAAAGGCTGCATTTCTAAATGGCATATTGAATGAAGAAGCATATGTTGAACAACCTATAGGATTTGAAGATCCACAATATCCTGATCATGTATATAAATTTAAGAAAGCATTGTATGGTCTTAAACAAGCTCCTAGAGCATGGTATGGTAGACTTACTGACTTTCTTTTAGAATATGGCTTTATTAGAGGAGAGGCAGATAGAACTTTGTTCATTAAGCACACTGAAGGAGATTTACTTATTGCTCAAATATATGTTGATGACATTGTGTTTGGTTCTACTTGTGATAAAATGTTGAGTAACTTTGTTGAGGCAATGACTGCAACATTTGAAATGAGTATGGTTAGAGATTTGAACTATTTTCTAGGTCTTCAAATCAAACAATGCAGTGATGGTATTTTCTTCTCCCAGAGTAAGTATGCTAAGAACTTGGTTAAAAGATTTGGTCTTGAGAATTCAAAACCAATGAAAACTCTTATGGGATCTTCTTTGAAACTGTGCAAAGACAGTGTTGGAACAGATGTTGATCCAATACTTTACAGATCCATGATAGGTAGTTTACTGTACTTAACCTCTAGTAGACCAGATATTATGTACAGTGTGTGTGTTTGTGCTAGGTACCAAGCTAATCCAAAGGAATCTCACCTGAATGCTGTGAAGAGGATTATCAAGTATGTTTCAGGTACAAGTGAACTTGGAATCTGGTACACTAAGGACACCAACAACATTTTGATTGGTTATAGTGATGCTGATTGGGCTGGAGATATAGATGATAGAAAGAGTACGAGTGGAGGATGTTTCTACATGGGAAACAATCTTGTATCATGGCACAGCAAGAAACAGAATTGTGTTTCACAATCCACTGCAGAATCTGAGTATATTGCTGCTGGAAGCTGTTGCACACAACTCTTGTGGCTGAGCAAGATGTTCCATGACTATGGTATTGAGAATGGTATACTCACTATATTTTGTGATAATACTAGGGCCATTAACATTTCTAAAAATCCTGTACAACACTCACTCACAAAGCACATTAGCATAAGACACCATTTTATGAGAGATCTAGTAGAGAAGAATATTGTTAAGTTGGAGTATGTACCTACTGAAAAACAGAATGCTGATATTTTTACAAAAGCCTTAGAACATGAGAGATTCTCCACTTTGAGGAAATCTCTTGGCATGAGCACTATCTGAAAAGAATTCGGATGGATGTTGTCACAAATGCGTTAGCATTTGGGACAACATCATGGGTTGTATAAATTTTATAAGTTGAATTTATTTCTTACTTAGTTAAATAATTCCTTTGTAAAATATCTTTGAATCTAAGAACCTTGGAGTGCAAAAATAAACATGTCTCACACCTCTCAAATGCATAAAATGAGAATGTTATTAGCATACTAAAAGATGTACCAAATCACTGAGTAACTATGGAGCACGGAGTTCACTACTACGATGCCTTCTTTTCAAAAGGTGATATTTGGTAAAAACATCAACATATTTGTAATCCATTAAGTAAGTATGGGGGCACGGAGTTCGCTACTACGATGTACTCTACAGGAACAATGGATCAATACAAATTAGATGCTATAACACAAAAAGAAAAAATATGGTGCAACACAAATGAAGCAAATTCATGTAAAAACCGTGTTGAGGTGTTTGTAACAGTTTTGAGCACAACATTGCCTGATTCGAATTTATTTTTATCTGTTGTAATTATTTAATTGTTTATTGAGATTCATTTTATTTATTTAATTAATTACTGATCCACATCTTTTTTTTCAGATTATGCGATTTTAATTAGGTAAATTCTGGAAGCTTCTTAATTATTTAATTAATTTAATTAAATGAATTTTCCCACTAATTACCCATGATCTAGATTGTGGCTAATTATGTGGAGCATTATCGAAATTTCTAGATTAATTCTTCTGCTTTATTTTTAACCTCCAACTACATTATTCTCTCTATAAATATCGAACATAAGATGCCATTCATTTGCTAATTGTGATTTCTGAATTTGTTGAGTACTAAGATTGCAGAATTGATTTGTTGGCTGTATATCTCAAAGTAGTGTGTGCAAATTACCATCCTTTACCTTGAAATTCCAACCGCCTCACTTAAATGGCTGGAAGAAACTCGAAATCCTCACAATCTCACTCTGATTCGAAAAACTCAACCCACTCTCGCCCAAACCCTCTCGAAATTCTTGCTTCCATGGCTTCACAACAATCAACCTCGTCAAATGCTGACTCAAATGTTTCTGTAACACCATCAACAACCGCTCTCACTCCTGAAACCGCTCCTCAAACAAAATTTCCTCAAGATGCAATTGTCGAACAGGTCACTAGGGCTATCGAAGAGGTGTCTGATACTCTTCGAACTACTGGTCATCTGCCCGTGATGACTTTTGGAGATATCACTGTGGATATCTCAAGCTATTTGGCTGATCAAACCGCCCAAATGACTTCTGCTTCAAAAAGCCCCAAATCACCTACTGTTCACGACCCGAATACTGAAAATGTGGAAGTTGTTGTTGAAGAAGAAGCTACTGCTACTTCCGACCCTGAAGACGTTGAAATGGAGGAAGCAAACATCTATGAAAATTGTACAAACTCTTCACTCTCTGTTTCTGATGAATCTGCCCCCATTCCTCTTAAGAAGAATGCACAGAAAGGCAAAAGACAGAGAAGTCCTGTACAAAGAAGAAGGAGATCAAACCGCGTATTCACTCGTGTGGATTACTCTGAATCCATGAGGAAGAAGAAAGCTGGAGCTGATGCTGGTGAACCCATCCAAGTGTTCACAGATTCTGAGGAAGAAGCTCCTGTTGTTGCTGAGAAACCCAAGAAAGTTGTTGCTGAGAAGTCCAAGAAGAAAGTTGTTGATGATCCCAAAGGAAAAGGGAAGGCCAAGATGATTGCTGAAGATGAACCTGCTAAATCAGATTCCAATTCTGATTCTGAGATATGCTTGAGAGACATACTGCAGTCTCTAAAGAAATATGATGAGCATTATGCTGCTGCAAAGGAAGCTGCACCAGAACCTGAAGATGGTGGCAGCGGTGATAGCTCTTCCAGTGCAGAAAGCAGCCCTGATCAGAGCTCTGCTAAAAGCTCTACACCAAGCTCGGATGACCTTGCTTCTGAGAAGGAAGGGATTTCTGATTCTCTTGAAACTCTAGAGAATAGGTTGGCCATTTATTCTAAGAGAAAACTGCTGATAGAGAAGAGGATTAATATACCTGACTTTGAAAGTAAAGGCATGATTAGTTTCTTAGAGGAAAGGAATTTGATGCATGCTGTGAATTTTGGTGAATCTTTCTTGACAAATTGGGCCTATGAATTTTATGCCTGTATGAAAAAGAGCACTGGTAGGAGATCATCTAGGTGGTATGGGACTGTTAATTTTAGGGGGAGGGATGTACCTTTTACTCCTGAGTTGATAAATGAGTTTCTGCAAATTCCAAATGTTGAGGTAGATGAAGAACCTGACATGGATGTGGTCATTTCTGCTATAACTGGTGGTAGGGTAGTTAAGTGGACTAGACAGATGCTAGCCAAAGACCTCACTTCCCTACATTCTGTGTTATACAAACTCATTATCTACAACTGGATTCCCACCACAAACACTACCAAGATCATAAAGGATCAAGTTGTTCTCATGTATAGGATATTTGTGCTTAAGAGATTCAATTTAGGCCTTACAATTTTCCAACATATGATGAGATTCACTGGGAAAGTTTCTGAAAAGGGCAACCTACCCTATCCTGTTCTGATTTCCAATTACTTGAGGCATCATGATTTTGTTGCCAATAACACTGATGTGTTGAGGGGGAGAGTTCCATTACTGGCCATAGCTCCTGCCTTACTCACTGGGGATAGAGTAATTGATCTGCCTTTGATTGCTCCTGGTACTGAACATCAGCACAGACCCTCTACTTCTGCTCAACCAGGTCCTTCCAGACCCTCAACTTCTGATCATCCTGAATCATCCAGATCAAGACAGAGAAATGCAACCCCAAATGTTGAGAACATCCGTATCAACATTTCTGGTAATGTGTATCTTTCACAGGAATTCATCAAACTCCAACTCCAACACTTGCAGGAAACAATTGATGAGCTCCAGTTCCTGAAGAACAGGTGGAACAATCTACTTTCACCTACAACAGGGGGAGTACCACCACCATCGAACTCCAATGTGGTGATTGAAGAAATGAATGATGATGGAGTTCCAGCTGCTGCTGATGCTGGTGATGGACCTGATGCTGGAGATGCTGCAGTGACTGATGTAGTTGCACACCTTGCATCTACCTACTTTGTTGATGAAGGAGATGATGATGATGATGCTGAGATGGAGACCTTGTACGCTGATCTCCACTGATAAACAGGGACAAGCTGCTTGACAGGGGGAGATCTGAATTTCATAATGGCTACTGTGCAGGAAGTTGATGCTGCGGCTGTTACCACAGCAATATATGCCATTTATTCAGATTCAATCTCTGTAATTAATGTTTAAGTTTGAATTATGAAATTCTGATACACTTGTTATTTACTTTTTAGATGATAGGTTGTTTACTGTTTGCAACTTGCTTATTATGGTTCCACTTGATGATATCGTTTACTGCCCTTGCTTAATTTGTTTACAGATTATCATGTGTTCTTCTGCAGGTTGTATAGTCTTTGTTTTTTTTTTTGTCCAAAGTTGTTATGCTTTTGCTCTGATGCTTAAGTTATTCTGTTTATTTTATTTTGTTTGTCATTTTTTTGTTAGTGTCTTACTTAGATTCTAAGTTAATTCTTCCCGTTCAACTTATGATCTTAGTAAAGTTACTTATGTTGTGAATAAGTGTAGTGTTTATATTTGTTCTATTTTGGATAAAATTTATCTTGATCTTATGGCACAGATCATTGTAAAATTATCCTTGATCTTCATTTGATTTGATCCAACGGTTACAACAGGTATTGTCTTGACTAGTGCTTAGCAATGATGTCAACCTCAACTATGTACATAATATTGAGTATGTATAGAAATATATGTGCATCAGGTGTGTTGTAGTCGAAAGGTCAAATTAGGGGAGATTGTAGATGTTGTTAATCCTTAAATGCCTTAACATTATCAACAACATCTTAATTTGACCTTCCGAGATTTTTTCTAAGTCTTTTCTGAAATGCTACATTAAATGTTGATCTAAATGTTGTCGCATTTCTGGCAGGTTCTAGAAGCTTCTATAAGGATCTGGAACCTGGAAGATTCCAGAACATTGAAAAACATGCTAGAGCAGCCTGGAACCATTTAGAACGACCTGGAGCATTCAAAAAGGATCTAGAAAGATCATGGAAGTTGAGCTCCTAAAAAATAGGATCTCAATATGGAAGCCTCTAGAATTCGCACCCCACTTCTATAAATACCGATTGAAGGCTTCATAATTCAGTGTATTCTATTCGATCAATTTCCTAGACCGAGCGTTGAACCCTGTTAGGAATTGTGGCCAGTAGTTTTACCTTTTAGATCATACGAAGTATCCCACCCGTATGGCTGTGTGTCTTCTTATCTATTGAGAGTGTAATCATAGATAGACTAGGCATTTCGACAGTGTATACTTTATACACTTAGTTCGTTTTTAGAACAAGGCACCTGCCTCATTTGTAGTTTCAGTTGTGAAGGTTATTGCTGTAACATTTCACACAACATTTGTACTTGAAGATAAGTATTGATTTTCGCCGTAAGGCTAACATAGATTTTTATTTATAAAATCTATGTTAAAAATATTTCCATTGTGTCTCGTTTGTTTTTAGTGTTTCAAGTCTTCCGCTGTGAATCTTAATTTCTGATATTCTGTTAGAGTCAGTGTTGTACAATTTGTCACAACATTTAGTACAACATTATTCTACTTTACTTAAACACTTAATACCAGCACACTTTCAATAGATATTATAGTGGATTAGCTGCATTTGTGTCTATAATGAATGAGAATCCTTCTTGATGTCATAAACAATTTAGAATGCACGAACTTGTGTTTTTTGAGTTGTGTGCATTGTTGGTGAATAAGTAAGGTCTTAAACCTACGAGACATGTCTTGGTTGAAAAGCAATTGACTACTTTTATGATGATTGTTGGAGTACAAGAAAGTAATAGATAACTGCAGGAGTCGTCTCAAAGACCTGGATTTATAATTAGTTAATCATTTCATAATGTGCTACGAGCTTGCATGAAAATGTTAATTGATTGGGCCAGGCCTTTCAAGGATTTTATTACTACACCCCTCATGTCAAAGACATCCCAAGATACTTTCTTCACTTTAAGGTATGTAATGCATTATGTAAACTATTATAATGATGACTTCATGGCACGAGTTTTTACATTTGTTATAAATTAAGATTGCATTGGCGATATAGATGGCACACATGTCAAAGCATCAATACTATATCATCTGCAAACACCGTACATTGGTAGAAAAGGTAGGCCAACACAAAATGTTATCGCAGCATGTGATTTTAATATATGTTTCACGTTTGTGTTGCCTGGTTGGGAAGGAAGTGCCCATGATACTAGAGTTTTTTATTCAGCATTGAGAGATGCATCAAAGAACATTCCAATGCCTCCTAGAGGTGAGCTATTTATAATTTTACTAGTTTTTTGCCCGTGCATTGCACAAGTAAGTTGTAAAACTCTAATGAATCAAATAAAGAAAAAGAAAAGGACAATCAGTTGTGGAGGTCTCTAGAATTTTCAACGTCGAAAGACTCAGCGACTTAGACTGGATATTCGTGTTAGACTACAAATGTTCAAATAAAGTTTGTGTTTCATTTTTTGTGTTAAATATAACTGGCTTATGATTTAAGATAAACGCTTACTCAGTTAGACAATGCAAATTTTTATTTGTCGAAAAAAAAAGTTTCATCTATTGACACCAACGAACAAACATATTTAGAAATCTGGAAAGCAAAGGCCACAATTTCACAGAGCAAGACGAAAAATTGTTAATATATTTACAATTCAAAAACTCAATTAAGATTCAAGATTCTAAAGAAATAAGAAAAAATCTGACGCATTAACATGTCTAGTCATTCTTGGTCAATAACCTCTAAATAGTGTCCCACTCTCTCTTCTCCCTGTAAAAATCTCACGTAACGACTATTATAATTACAATTATGTTAACTTTAATATTGGAAAACAGTTATAATACAATCAAGAAGTTCACTCTTAACTAATTAAACAAACATCCATCATAACGATAACCCTAATCTAGTTTAATAAACATACGTGCAAATAATTTTTATTTCTTAAATAAATAAGTATGGTCTTCCATTACCACTTCTCATCGTCCAACTCTTCATCTCTGCCATTGATACTCTGTCAATAGAGTTTTGTGAACGTCCTTCCCAAAACCAAATTTATGACTAAGGTATTTTCACACGTATTGAGCACGGTGGGTTACACTCGAAAACACGTCGATCCCGGACCCCAATTAGAGCCCTTGATTATTAGATACTTTGCCACAAACTTTGCCAATATATATATATACTTTGCCAATAGAATAACATAGGAATGAAATCACATAGTAAACAATTAACTCAAACCATTTATCTGAAATATTAAATAAAGAATAATATATGCATTAGAGTTCTACAAACCACTATAGAGAATAAAACAATTAAAAACTCACCTTGATAGATGAATGCACACGTGATATGTGGAAGCGTCATATGAATTAGTTCTCGTAATTGTTATTGTCTAACCATGGGATGCATAGAATAATTAAGAGAATAACTAAAAGACATATTTAAACTAAACCATGTATCGAACATACAATTATTTAAATATGGCCTCAAATTAATATGTGGCAAACCTCAAATGACACATGGCGAAATCAGGAGAGACACATTCTCCTTTTATATATAAAGATTTGTTAATTTTGGTTTGACTATTGGTTTGCATATAATTGATTTTTTTTTAGGTAAATACTATCTAGTTGATAGTGGTTACCCAAACACGATACGATTTCTTTCCCCATATAAAGGTTAACAATATCACATGTCAGACTTTCAACGAGTTGATATGTACAATAATCACAAAGAAGTATTCAACCATGTACATTCCTCGTTGCATTCAGTATATATATATATATATGATCATATAGAGATGAATTTACATCATACATATTATCCTCACGTAACTCTATACGACGAAGGAATTCATCAAGCTGCCTAGCTTTTTACTCCCTCTTCAGCATCCCAAATACTATGTACAACTCAAGATACAAAGGTTCGGGTTGATGTTTGTATTGTTAGTCCAAATGGATTGTCCTGCAACTTAAACTTTGTTTTTCGCTCCATCATATAAATGAATCGTACATAAAACATATTTGTTTTTAAAAAAAAAATCACATATTTGTACGTATACTCTTGCGATATCATCCCACGTAGCCTCGTTTGCTTCAAGCACCTTGCACATCAAAAACCTTTTCCCACTGCTCAAATTTATTGATTAGAGCTTTGAATTTCTTCTCAACTTTCTTAAATGAGATTTTTTTCCTAATTCAATTGAGAGTTTAGAAGTGATGTCAAACAGATTATCACCCCTAAGTTCATTCCTAACAAGTACTCCATTGCGCTTAAACTTTCTCAATAGATCTATTAACACCTTTTCTTCACATGGCGTCCAGGAAATTATATCAAACATTTCATCCACACGATGAAACAATGTTATATCTGAAAGTGTGCGTGGGGTAGTGTCTAGTGTTTAAGTAAAAAACAGAACAATGTTACACTGAATGTTGTGACAATTAGTGTAGCATTAACTCTAACAGAATGTGAATAAGTAAACACAATACACAGCGGAAGTCTAAAACACTAAAACACAATGCGAACACAATGGAATAATTTTTAACATAGATTTTATTAATAACAAAACCTATGCTAAGCCTTATGGCGAAAATAACTTAGTTCCTAAGTTATATACAAAAAATGTCGTGTGAAATGTCTCAGCAATTACTTCAACATTCCACAAACAGAAACTACGATAGAGGCAGGTGCCTGAATCTGCAAATAGACTTAAGTGTAAGAACACTGTCAAAAGAACTAATCTGATCTATGATTCACTCTCACTCGATACAAGACTAGAACTAAGTACACTGGAAGGTGTGGTATCCCTCGGCGTACGTTAAATGATACAACTACAGACCATAACTCCGAACTAGGGTTGAACGCTCAAGAAGGTGTTACTCGAGTAGTGCATACTTTGAAATGAAAGACTCCAGCAGTATTTATAGAGAAATAGCCAAGTTCTAGATCCTTCCATTATGAGATCCTATTTTTTAGGACCTCAACTTCCATGATCTTTCTAGATCCTTCTTCCATCTTCCAGGTCGTTCTAAACTGCTCCAAGGCCTTCTAGCACATTCTCCAACATTCTGGAATCTTTCAGGTTCCAGACTCTTGTAGAAGCTTCTAGAATCGTACCTGAATGTGAGAGCATTTAGTACAACATTTAATGTAACATTTCAGACAGGACTTAGAATAAATCAAGGAAGGTCAAATTAAGATGTTGTTGATAATGTTAAAGCATGTAAGAGTTAACAACATCTACAATCTCCCCCAATTTGACCTTTCGACTACAACACACCTGATGCACATATATTTCTATACATACTCAGTATTATGTATTTAGGTGAGGTTAACATCAAGTCTAAATACTAGTCAAGACAATACCTGTTGTAACCGTTGGATCAAATCAAAAGAAGACCAAGAATAATTTTACTAAGATCCGTGCCATAAGATCAAAGTAATCTTATTCAAAACTAAAACAAGTATAAACAGTACACTTGTTTACAAAACATATATAACTATACAAAAATCCAAAGTTAAATCAAAGCATCATATATGAATATGTACTAGATCAACCTAAGACTTATGTAAGACTCAAAATAAATCAGAGCAATAACGAAGAAAAGAAAAACAAACAGAGCAAAGACTAAAAATAAAAACAGAGCAAAAAATGTGAAAAACAATATCTAACAAAGACTTAAACAATAAGCAGTAAGCAAATGAGAATTAAAGAGAAGTGTACTTCTGAATTATATTATCATCAAGGCAAACAATTTAAGCACTAAGCAGTAAGCACATGATAATTAAAGAGAGGTGTACTTCTATATTATCCTCAAAGCAAACAATTTAAGCAGATTGAATAATAAGGCAAGTTAGAAAGACAAAACAAACAACAACTAACAAAGACCTAAAATCAGCAAGCAGTAAGCAAATAAGAATAATTCTTTAAGACAAACAATTTAAGCAAACTTGATGCAGTAAGCAAATAAGAATAATTCTTAAGGCAAACAGTTTAAGCAAACTGAAAATAGAGCAAGGTTAGGAAAAAAAACAAATACAATAAACAACTAACTTATACAACATGCAGTAAACAAATAATGATAAATAAGAAAACAATTTAAGCATAAAAGAAGTAATCTATTATCATAAATGCAAACAAATTAAGCAAGTTGAATAAAAGACAACCTATCAACTAGGAAGGAAAAACAGAATCTGTAATCAACTTAAACACAATAACAACAATGCATAAGATCAAGGGAAGTATAAAAGACACAAATACTTAAGAAACTAAACAAGTGACATATATTGCTGTATCAACAACTGCAGCATCATGTTCCTGCACATAATCACTTATAATGTTCAGTCCTCCCCCTGTCTTGTATCAACCTGTTCAGTTGTTACCATAACCTGTTTAGATGTCACAAAGAACATCCATACGTTTATCAGCATCAGCAAATTAATCCTCCTCCTCTTCAACAACAGTGATTGGTGTAGCAATAAATGAACTACATCATTCGGTTCAACAGTCTCTTCATGAATAACATCAGGTACACAATCAGCTTCTGGTACATCTTCATGGAGCTCTTCACTTCGAACCCCAGAAGTTGATGGTGTTTCTCCCCCTGTGGTAGTAGAAAGCGTCTCTAACCACGGACTTTAAGGAACTGAAGGCCATCAATAGAGTCCTGTAAACGTTTTAGTTGAAGTAAAATAAAAGATCTGGAAACAGAAAAAGTTTGACCAATGTGACCATCAATGCGTTTCACATTCGGTGTAGCATTTCTCTGTTCAGTTCTTGCTGGAGCTGGTCGAGCTGGAATAAGAGCATCTCTGTGATCAGAACCATCTGAATTTTGCAAGGGCAAATCAACAATACTTTCACCAAGTAACAAAGCAAGTGAGATAGTTATCAAGGGTACCTTGCCTCAAATAACCTCAGTTTCCTTAGGTTTAAAAATTCATGCCTCTTGAGGTATGAACATATCAACAATGGTAATGTAAATTCCCTTTATAATAAATATCACTATAAGCTGCATATGGTGAAAATAGTTAAATCCAAATTGAAATTCTTCAACACAAAAATCATCTTATACAACAATGTAGCTTGATCCTTAGTCACCTTAGTGGAATTTGTAGAGGGTATCCAATTGTAGAGAGGGTATCCAATTGTAGAGAGTACAGAGTATAGAGATGTGAGATCTTTAGTAAACATAAAAAAAATTCCTAGTTAATCTACCACCAGTTATAGAGATAGCAACCAAGTTCAAATCAAGTTCAACTTCATCAATCATAGACTCTATCTCTAAGAGATCATTAATCAATTTCAGAGTAAGTGAAACTAATCCCCCCCCCCCCCCCTAAATTGTACATTCTCATATCATTTAGAGCTACGTCTACCCATACTCTTCCTAAGTCAAGCATAAAGTACATATACCCAATCAAACACAAAAGTATCACTCAAAGTTACAGTTTTCAACAATTTCCTTTCAAAAATTATATGAACCCTTTACTTCTCAAAATCAGCAATGTTAATTCTCTTTTCCATTAACAACTTTCGTCAAGATAGCTTAGTGATTTCAGCAACTAACCTATCAATCTAAGAATTATTATTAGGATCAGAATTACCTCCTTCAGAATTTATCTCCTCAGCTGATTCAGAGTCCTTACTACTGCTCTTCTCAGAATCATCACTTCTACTGTCATCAGGGTCTGGTGTTGCGGCACTTGCTTCAGCATTTGATGCATCATTCTTCCTCAGGGTCTTTTTAATCTCATACACAATGGGATTATCCTCTGGATCAGATTCAATTCTTTTGCGCAAGTCTCGTTCAGCAGCAACCTTCTTTCCCTTTGGATTATACTTCCTTTTGACTTGTTTCTCAGTAACCACATTTTCTTCCTCCGATTAAGAAAAGAACTTGAATCGGTTCATCATCAACACTACTTTCTTTCTTCTTTCTCCTCAGTGAGTTAGAGTAACCACTCTTGTGAACACATAACCGAATTTCCTTCGTTGAACATGGGCTAATCTTTTCTCTTTTCCTTTTTAACGATCTTCCTAAATGCAATCTATTCAGATTCATCAGTATTAAAAAGAGAAAAGTTAGTTTCACCTGAGTTAGCATTCGCGTCGGCCTCCTTCATTTGAGCGTCCTCAGAATTGGATGTCTCAGCATTTGCAGACTCGTTCTGCTCAGCAACAGGAAAATCATCAATTTCCTTTTCACTCTCCCCCAGAGAGGAAGCTATCGAAGCATTTGCCTCTGTTTCAGTATTAGGACTTGGAAATTGGGGCTTTTATGAGGTGAACGAATCAAGTGTAGTGGTGAGTTTTTCGGTTTTCAGTAATGAGAAATGTCAATGGACATATTTCCAACAGTAAGAATGTAAGATTCTCAAAATTCACATTCGATTGAGACATATTCTCAACAGCTTGGTTCAGCTCGTTAAGGGTCGAATCGAGTTGAATGTGAACAGTTGTAGGAATGGGTGTAACTGGAGTTGTTTTGGGTACGTGTTTCAGCTTTTCTTGTAGCAGTTGGTGAGTTTTTGGTGTGAGCGGTCATGAAAGCGAAACTATTAAGATTGGAGAGAGATGGAGATGACAGTTTCGTGGGAGTTTGAGTGTGGTGAGGTAGTTTCCTGTCATTTAAACACCAAGAAATCGAAAAGATAATCACAATAACAAACCGAGACAAACAAGGCTTTAGCAAATCTTAAAATGTAATACTCAAATCACTCGAAAAAATGCAATGCTTAGTATATCATGTTATGAGAATTATATAGGAGAGAATGCATAGTTGGAAGTAATACGTATAAAAATTAAAAACTAACTAAGGAAGTTTCTAGAAGAAAAACTTAGCCACAAAAATAGATCATGGTTAAGTAGTGGATAAAATCATAATTAAATAATTAATTAAATTAAGAACATTCTAGAATATTTAACATTTAAATGTGTATAATCTGAAATAAAACAAGGATGTGGGTTAGTATAATCAAAAATAAATAAAATAAATTTCCACAAATAATCAAATAATTACTACTTATAAAAATATAATCGAATCATCTAATGCTATGCTCAAAACTGTTACATACACCTCAACACGGTTTTTACATGAATTTACTTCATTTGTGTTGCACCATATTTTTTTTGTGTTATAGCATCTAATTTGTATTGATCCATTGTTCCTGTAGAGTACATCGTAGTAGCGAACTCCGTGCCCCATACTTACTTAATGGATTACAAACCTCTTGATGTTTTTACCAAATATCACCTTTTGAAAAGAAGGCATCGTAGTAGCGAACTCCGTGCTCCATAGTTACTCAGTGATTTGGTACATCTTTTAGTATGCTAATAACATTCTATTTTTTTATGCATTTGAGAGGTGTAAGACATGTTTATTTTTGCACAACAAATTTTAGATTCAAGAATATTTTACAAAGGATTATTCAACGAAAATAGGAAATAAATTAAATCTATAACAACTGTACAACCTTATGATGTTGTCCTAAATGCTACGACATTTATGACACCATCCATCCAGAATTATTCAGATACTACACATATCAAGAGATTTCCTCAAAGATGAGAATGTCTCAAGGTCAAGACCTTAGTAAATATATCAACAATATGATTTTCAGAAGGTACGTATTCCAACTTTACTATGTTCTTCTCAACTAAATATCTCATAAAATAATGCCTAATGCAAATGTGTTTAGTGAGTGAGTGTTGTACTGAATTTTTAGAAATGTTTATGCACTCATATTATCACAGAAAATTGTAAGGATATCAATTTCAATTTCATAGGCATGAAACATCTTGCTTAACCACAAGATTGTTTCCCATGTAGAAACATCCTCTACTCTTACTCTTTCTGTCGTCTATATCTCATGCTCAATCCGCATCACTGTATCCAATCAAAGTGTTGTTGGTGTCCTTAGTGTACCATATCCCAAGTTCTCTTGTACCGGCATCAAACTTGATAATTCTTTCCAAAACATTCAGGTGAGATTCATTTGGATTAGTTTGGTACCTAACACAAACAAAAACATTATGCATAATATCTGGTTTATTAGAGGTTAGATAAAGTAAACTTCTTATCATGGATCTATACAATGTTGGATCAACATCCTTACCAACATTGTCTTTGCAAAGTTTCAAAGTAGATCTCATAGAAGTTTTCATTACTTTTTAACTTTCAAAACCAAACCTTTTAACTAAGTTCTTAGCATACTTACCTTGAGAGAAGAATATACCATCCTTACATTGCTTGATTTGAAGACCTAGAAGATATAATTCAAGTCTCCAACCATACTCATCTCAAGTGTTGCAGTCATTGCTTTAACAAATTGGTTAACATTTTATCACAAGTTAAACCAAACACAATGTCATCAACATATATTTGAGCAATAAGTAAATCTTCTCCAGTGTGCTTAATGAACAAAGTTATATCAATTTCTCCTCTAACAAAACAATCAGGGTATTGTGGATCTTCAAATCCTTTAAGTTGTTCAACATATGCTTCTTCAATCAAAATGTCATTTAGAAATGCAGCTTATACATCCATTTGATAAAGTTTTAATGTCAATAAAACATGCAATTGCTAGCAATAATCTAATAGATTCTATTCTAGCAACAAGTGCAAAAGTTTCATCAAAATCAATAACCTCAACTTGGGTGTAATCTTGTGCAACTAATATAGTCTCAATCCTAAAAAAATGTTATCAAACTCATCAGTTTTATTATTATAAATCAACTTTGTTCCAATGACATTAGTATGACTAGGTCTTAAAACAAGTGTTCATACTTCAAATCTTTTAAACTGACCAAGTTCTTCATGCATAGCATTTATCCAATTTTCATCAGTTAATGCCTCATTAACATTTTTAGGTTCAATTTCATAATAGTAACACTCCGCATTAACAACATTCCAAATAGAAGACATGCATATTGTTCTTACCACATCTACCTTATTCGATCTTATTCTTCCTCTTGTTTGCACTCCAACTGTAGCATCGCCTATGATCTGGTCAGAAGGATGACTTTTCCCCATTCTTGAAGAAGGATTCGTTTTGGGAACATACTGATCATTCTGTGGAATTACAACTGACTGTTCTGTAGATGTTGCTCCAGATGTGTTAGCATTTGGTGCAGCATTATCAGACTTCAGTTTATTCTCAGAATTGTCAGTGACTTGTGATATATCTTCTTCATCTTTGTCATCTGCAAGACCTTTATCATCACCAAACACAACATTAACAGATTCTTGAACAGTGTTAGTCCTAAGGTTATGAACTCAATATGCTTTACTATTTCTAGAATAGCCTAAAAAGAAACCTTACACTTTTAGAATCAAACTTATGAGGTTGATCCATATCATTCAGAATATAACACATACAACCAAATACATGAAAATTCTTCACATTCGGTTTTCAATTGTTCACAATCTCATAAGGTGTTTGAATAGAACCAGATCGAATATAAACTATATCAATAATATGACATGATGTATTCAATGCTACATCCCAAAATCTCTTAGCAAGACTTTTAGAAGTAAGCATGACTCTTATCATTTCTTGTAGAGTTATATTCTTTCTTTCAGCAAAGACATTCCGTTGTGGAGTTTTAGGAGATGAATATTCTTGCAAAATACCATTTTTATCACAAAAATCATTAAACATGTTGTTTTCAAATTCCCTACCATGCATGATCAGTTCTAATACGGCCAACTTTCAAGTTAAACATATTTTTGAACCTTTTATAGAGAACTTTAAATGCAACAAATTAATGTTTCAAATATATCTTTTAAAAACTCAATCTAGGTAAATCGAGAAAAATCATCTACCACAACAAGTGAATATCTTTTGCCTCCAATGCTTTCAGTTTTCATAGGACCAATAAAATCCATGTGCAAAACAATTCGAAACATCGATGTGTAGAACAATGTGACAGCATTGTATGCAACATTCTTACATGCTTACCTTTCTGGTATGGTCCACATACAGTAGTACTCTGAAACTTCTGTTTTGGTAATCCTTTTCACTGCATCGACTTTGATTAGTCTCTTCACTGATCTATAATGTGCATGTCCCAATTTTTTGATGCAATAAGATATTTTCATCATTCTTTGACAAATTGCACACATTTGTTCCAATAAGATAACAATTATCTACTGCCCTAGACAATTTTCATATTCATTCAGAACATAACATGAATCTTAGTCAAATTTTACATGCAAATTATCATCACAAAGTTGACTAATACTAATCAAATCAGCAAGCAAGCCATCCAAATGTAAAACATTTTTAAGCTCAGGAAAACCTTCAACATTCAAAGTTCCTTTTCCTATAATTTATCCTTTCGAACAACCACCATATGTAACATTACCATCATTCAAGGTCACATAATCAGATAAGTAGTCAATTTGTACTGTCATACGTCCAGAACAACAACTATCAAAAATACCATTGACCAAGTAAATATGCTTTCAAGGAAGTGTGAACAACATTACAAGTAACATCAGATTTTCATGCAGATTTCAGAAAATGTTTCATAGGATGTGACATCATTTTAGTTAACATTTTCTCATATCTCAGATCATCAAACATTTACATGCAGTAAGGACAAATATGATCAATTTTCGAAAAATAATGACATACAAACTTCTTTTCAATGTTTTTGACTTTGTGAGAATCTGTTTGTGCAGATGTTACAACATATGTTTTAACATTTGCCTTCACAAACTTCACTACATTTTCAAAATTCTTAGAAAATAGAAGCAGTTTCACTATCATAACGTATACCACAATTATCATATTTACCAATAGCTATAACATAGATCAGAAGCACTCATAGAAAATTTTATGACACTTAAAGTAGAGGTGATCAATTTCTCCTTCAGTTTACAAACTTCAAAAATCTCTTCTGGAATGTATGACTTCTAGCTTGGTAATTGTTCCTTTCAGATTCTCATTCTCTTTGTTCAAAGAATTAAGAGTGAGTTTCTGAGAGTTACAATCATCCAACAACTTTTGGTGTTTATGATCATCAATCCTTATGCCTGCATCATCAACAAACCCATTAAAACAATTCAAATCTGGGTGACTCTGTTTTGATGTTACCATAAATGTTATGACATTAGGTGCAACATCAGAATCTGTATCATCCAGATTATCATCTAAAGAATCATCATAATCAATCTTGGTATGAAAAGTAAATTCAACATCTTTTGATTTATCAAATTCATCATCTGATTCATCATTTAAGGTAGTACTAAAATTCAGTTTTTGCATAAGTCTAGTATTGGCACATTAATTTTCATAAAGACCATATTCAGAACATGCATTGAACTGATTTTCTACATTAAAGATCATACCTTGGTTTACCTTCACTTTTTGATAACCTTGGTTGAAATTGACTTTTCCTTCTTTCTGGTGAGAGAGTTGATGTGTTGATTTGGATCTTTGGTACATCATAACCTGTAAGTACAGTCCTCCAAGCACGCTCATCAATCGACTTGATATACATGCACAACTTAGGCTTAAAATATGGATAATATGTTCGGGTGCCTAAGTGTAGTGGATATGTGATGTGTTTCCATTGCTAACATATACTAAAACACACTTAAACAAGGATCTAAACCTAGTGTCGTCAGGTATCGGCTCTTATACCAACTGAAAGTGTGCGTGGGGTAGTGTCTAGTGTTTAAGTAAAAAACAGAACAATGTTACACTGAATGTTGTGACAATTAGTGTAGCATTAACTCTAACAGAATGTGAATAAGTAAACACAGTACACAGCGGAAGTCTAAAACACTAAAACACAATACGAACACAATGGAATAATTTTTAACATAGATTTTATTAATAACAAAACCTATGCTAAGCCTTATGGCGAAAATAACTTAGTTCCTAAGTTATATACAAAAAATGTCGTGTGAAATGTCTCAGCAATTACTTCAACATTCCACAAACAGAAACTACGATAGAGGCAGGTGCCTGAATCTGCAAATAGACTTAAGTGTAAGAACACTGTCAAAAGAACTAATCTGATCTATGATTCACTCTCACTCGATACAAGACTAGAACTAAGTACACTGGAAGGTGTGGTATCCCTCGGCGTACGTTAAATGATACAACTACTGACCATAACTCCGAACTAGGGTTGAACGCTCAAGAAGGTGTTACTCGAGTAGTGCATACTTTGAAATGAAAGACTCCAGCGGTATTTATAGAGAAATAGCCAAGTTCTAGATCCTTCCATTATGAGATCCTATTTTTTAGGACCTCAACTTCCATGATCTTTCTAGATCCTTCTTCCATCTTCCAGGTCGTTCTAAACTGCTCCAAGGCCTTCTAGCACATTCTCCAACATTCTGGAATCTTTCAGGTTCCAGACTCTTGTAGAAGCTTCTAGAATCGTACCTGAATGTGAGAGCATTTAGTACAACATTTAATGTAACATTTCAGACAGGACTTAGAATAAATCAAGGAAGGTCAAATTAAGATGTTGTTGATAATGTTAAAGCATGTAAGAGTTAACAACATCTACAATATCTATTTTGTTCCTAAAAAAAAGTTCAACATATTTTCAGTACATATATTATTAATAAGCCCACACCATCACACCATAGGTACACTTATTTCTAGAGACAATCCATAACTACACTACTACATTTACACTTAAGAGTAAAAAATAGGGAAACCATACCTTGTCTCCATAAGCCCACCACCCCTTTTGTTGCAAGTACGATTTATATGCAAAAGTCACACAATCTAGCTACATATAAAGAAAGATAGATGATAAATGAATTCCACAAACCTCGAATAAATTCCACCGAATGCAGTCATGGATGTACGTATATGTCAATTCATGAATAATTTTAATATGTTTCCCAATATTCACTTAATGTAATAAATTTCACCTACTCAAAATGAGTTTTAGCCATCTAACAAAATTAATTTTAGCCATCTAAAAAAAATGGGGAAAAGGGCTGCAAGTTTTTTAGGGCTACAAAAGTGATAAAATAAGTGATTTTGAACGCACCTGAGAAGACCTACGGATTTCCTTTCATTTTAGATGAATCGTTCACTATCAATGCAAACACCATGATTTTGAAGCGTTATCGCAGGAACTAAACCCCATAAGAGCTCACACACCCAAATCTTTAAGAGGGATTCCACCAGGAGTCTTTGAAAGTATTTCTTCAAGAATTTTTTTAATATATAATATATATATATATATATATATATATATATATAAACTAGGTCGTGTATTCTTTGTGTATAACTTGGCAGAGCCGCATAAATCAATTAAAATTTAAAAAAGAATATGCTTTTCAAATTTCAACAAAACCTTGAACCCCTCCTCCACGAATACTCAGTTCTCGCTCAGCTTGAGTGTTTGTTGTGTGGTTGTTGCCATCTAATAGTGGATTCACTGAGGTAAAAAAAATACTTATTTATTTTATCAATTTTTAATTATAATATTGTTATGTTAAATTTCTAAGTTATTTAATTGAAATTGATGCTAAAAAATTAGGGTTTGATATATTTTACAATTGTGTATTTGTGTGTTTTTTTTTTTTTATATAGATTTGTAGAAATTTATATATATATATATGTGTGTGTGTGTGTGTAATATGTGATTGTATTCTCATTTTGTATAATTTAATAAGGAAATGAGAGATGAAACATCAAAATCAAAGGCCATTAGAAAACAACCCCATTTTTGACAATTTATGCTTAAAAAATTGAAATCTAAAGGAACTTCTTACTCTTCACCGGGAGATAATGAGGCTCATTCTAATGTTAGTGAGTTTCCTTCATGTCAATCATTTATTTTCACTCAAGAAAATAATGTGGAGTTTGATAATACAACTTCTTTTAGTGAACCATCACTAGAAGAAGAATTGTTATATGATGTTGAACTTCTTCCACATGATCCGGGAAAAAGAATAAACATAATGGATTATGCTCCAAATGAACGAAATGCGGTAAGGAGAGGATATATTCTTAAGAAATCTTGTCAACAAAAAACTCATGATTTTCCTCTAAGAGATGTCGGAGGCATTCGCCGGTTTAATGTTTATTGGTTTAAAAAATATGATTGGCTTGAATATAGTATTGAGAAAGATGCGGCGTTTTGTTCTGTTTGTTTCTTGTTCAAGAATGATGTGGAAATTAGTGCAGGAGGAGATGCCTTTGTTAATGGAGAATTTAGATAATGGAATAAACCAAATAAATTTGAGAAACATGTTGGTGGGGTTAAACCTGCTCATAATCTTGCTTATGAAAAATATATGAACTTAAGAGACTTAAAAAAGAAATCTATTGTACATGTTTTTGATAAAGCAAGTGAAATGGTTTGAAGTGAATATGAAAAACGTTTGAAAGATTCACTTACTTGTTTGAGATTTCTTTTGCGTCAAGGGTTGGCATGTCGTGGGCACAATGAAAGTGAAGAGTCAAATAATAGGAGAAATTTTTTTGAGCTTTTAAAGTGGTTATCCAAACATAATGAGGGTGTCAAAAAAGTAATTTTTGAAAATGCCCAAAAAAATACAAATGACGTCTCCCAAAATTCAAAAAGATCTTATCAATTGTTGTGCTAAAGAGACAACAACTAAACACATTATACAAGATCTTGGTGATGACTACTTTGATATTTTAGCTGATGAGTCAAGTGATGTGGCTCAAAAGGAACAACTAGCTCTTTGTTTGCGTTATGTTAATGGTAAAACAAGAATGATAATTGAACGATTTATTGGACTTGTAAATGTTGGTGATACCACTGCTTTGACATTTAAAGCAGCAATTACATATTTGCTCATGGAGCATTCTTTGAGCTCATCTAAGATTCGAGGTCAAGGGTATGATGGGGCTAGCAACATGAATGGTGAGATAAATGGTCTTAAGACTTTATTTATGAAGGATACGCCATGTGCTTACTATGTTCATTGTTTTGCTCATCAACTTCAATTAATACTAGTAGACGTTGCTAAAAAAAAGGATTGTACTTAGCTATTTGAAACGCTTACAAACTTGTTGAATGTGGTTGGAGTTTCCTGTAAGCGGGGAGAAATGATTCGAGTAAGTCAAGCTCAAAAAGTTGCTCAAGCATTGGAATTAGGTGAACTTGAGAGTGGATCGGGTTTGAAACAAGAGTTAGGTTTGAAAAGACCCAATGATACTCATTGGGGATCACATCATAAAACTCTTTTAAATGTTATCCATATATTTCCAACATTAGTTGAGGTCCTTGTGATGATTGGAGAAAAAGCTTCGTATCCGGAAGATCAGGTTAAAGGTGATGCCATTTTGTACTCATTGGAGTAATTTGATTTTATTTTCATGGCACACTTGATCGTGACTATTTTTGGGTACGTTAATGATTTGTGTCTTGCTTTGCAAAAAAGAGATCAAATATTGTTAATGTCATGACTCTCGTTTCATTAACTAAACACTTGTTGCAAAAATCAAGGGACTGCGGATGGAAAACTCTCTTGAACGATGTCACTTCATTCTGCACTAAATATGGCATTGTTGTTCTCGATATGGATGCTTATTATATCTTACGAGGAAAATCAAGACGTTTTGTTCAACAAGAGACGAACCTACAACATTTTCGGGTTAACATTTTCTTAGGGGTAATTAATTTACAACTCCATGAGCTCAATAACAGGTTTGATGAAGTTATTATGGAGTTTCTCACCTACATGACTTGCTTGTGTGCTCAAGATGGTTTTTCTTCTTATGATAAGGAGAAAATACTTAAACTTACCACATTTTGTCCATATGAGTTTTTCAGATATTGATTTGATGACTATTGCATTCCAACTTGATATATTCATTGAAGATATGCAAAGAGTAGATAAATTTAAATATTTGCTTGATCATGGTGCCCTTTCGATGAAGTTTGTACAAACAAAAAAGCATGTGACTTATTCGGCAATTTATTTGCTAATCAAGTTGGTGTTAATTTTTCCAGTTGCTATTGCAAGTGTGGAAAAAGTATTTTCAGGAATGACTTATGTCAAATATAGGTTGTGAAATAGCATGGGTGATATTCAATGATTGTTTGATCACTTACATTGAGAAAGACTTGTTTATACAAATTTCTGATGAAGATATCATAAATTACTTTCAAAAAATGAAAACTCGTCGGACTCAGTTGTAATTTTAGCTGTAATTTTATTTGCACTTTATGAAATTATCTATTGATCGTACCCCAAATTTTAAAATTCCTGGGTCTACCACTAGGATACAGTGCGAGTGGAGTTGAAGATTTCAGAAGAAATCTCTCTTAATTTTTATCCCTTCGCTCAATTTTCATCGCGATAAATATAGAGTTCTTATTTGGGAATATTAAAAATTTATAATAAAAAAAGAAAAAAATGTAGGATAAAGGGTGTTTTTATAAAGTTACAAAAAAAGTTACTCACTTCGTCCATCAAAAGTGTGCTCATTTCTTTTTTTGGGTTCACAAAAAATATGTTTATTCTATTTAAATAGTTCACTTTTGAATATTTTTTCTACTTTATTAACAAGATTGAGTATCTACCATATATATTATTTACTCATTATCTCAAATATATTATTTATAATTAAAAGATGGGCTAGTGTTGTGTGAAATATTGCATACATGCATACCATCCCAATTAGGCAAGTCAAAACCCTAAGCTCAAAAGTCAAATTAAGTCAATTTTAAAAAATTTGCAGGTCATAAGTCTGGATCCGGGTTGTTCAGAAAATTCGCGGGTTTCAAGCAAGCGGTTTACTACATGACCAAAATATTGTTACTACAAGACTAAAATATTACCACCACAAGGCAAAAAATTTAATACTACATGTCAAAACATTCTGACAAATTCACCAAAAAATTAAGTCTTCAGAATATTTTTGAACATGTAGTAATACACTTTTGACCTTGTAGTGATTAAATTTTGATCTTATAGTAACATTGTTTTAGTAATGTAGTAGCTGAATAAGTCAAAATTATTTTAGTAATTTTGTCCAAAAAAAATAAGTGTTCAGAATATTTTTGGACTTGCAGAGTTGCAGTAATACACTTTTGGCCTTGTAGTGATAAAATTTAGGTCTTGTAGTAACATAGTTTTGGTGATATAGTAAGATATTATTTTAGAGTGAAAATAAATATTTTAATTAAGGTTGACCCGCTTTGATCCGTGTTGACCTACGAATTTTGACTTAATTTACGTTAAATAGTCAATATTGCATGCAAAATATTGCATATAAGTTTTTGCCTTAAAATATTATATTTTTAAAAACATGTATAAAAGAAAATGGAGTATTTATTTTTCAAACACTCAAACTTATAATAAAAATGATTTGAAGTGCTTAATTTTAAAAACTACCCATTTTTAATTTTACTATAAAAATTAATTTTAATCACTTAAAAATAATTACTATTGGTTCTAAATTACACCATTTTATATACAGTATAGTATAATTTAATTTAATTATTTAGTTTTTTATTTTATACTCCGTAGCACGTTTAGGCCCGTAGAACTGTAGAACTGGGTCAGAGACAACCCGTCAAATATCTCTACACTCATCCCCAATTTGAATTCATACAAAATTCTTCAATTTTCATTTCTTCGATTACCTTTCCTCCATGCATATCCCAAGTTTTTAATTCTTTTTATTTTGTATAAAACTCTGTAATCTTGCTATGTCAAGTCGGTAATTAGCTCCGATTTTGTCACCCAGATGATTTATTTAAATTCTATCTACAAATCATTGCTGAATTTTTCTTCCAAACCCCAATTTCTGTACTCAGTTTCATCCAATTTCTATCACTCAACACATCTTCTTCATAAATTTCTTACATTGTCTCCGTTTCCGGCTTGAAATTTAATACCAGGTCAAACTCACTAATTCCCTGTTGAAATCCTCAAAAAATGGGGGATCGCCTTAAGTCAAGTTCAATGGATGACTTGCCGCTTCACTTAATTCTCGAAATTCTGACTTCTGGTAGATTGAGCGCCGTAGATTTAGTGTGTTTGGAGTTGACTTCCAAGATTTTTTGGGCCGCTGATGAATTATTTCCGCTAAAATTTCCATCTCTGGTGGATTTTGCTGCCTCTAGGCTTTGTGGGTCGCACCCAATTTACTATTCTCTTCAAGATAATGCTCGGAACGAGCTGTATAATAGGTGTAATGGAAATTGGAAGCGGGTCTTGAGGTACTTGCAGTCGGTGGAACAGTCTTCGAACATGGTTCAGACCTCTTCAGGCAATGTACTATTTCTTATTGTAACAATATAATCATTGTTATTCAGGAATCACGATTTGGTATCTTATTTATTTAGCTCAAGTCTTCTAATTCATATGATGTTTGAGATGAACAAGTTATTGACTGAAAGTCAGTAGTGTTCTTTTGTTTCTAATTATGTCTCTACTCAGTTCAATTTAGAGGTGAGCATGAGGTTTATAATAAGACCTATCGATATCTTTCTGGTTTAGCTTCTTGGGGAATAAAGACTTTTCTCATCTTCTGTATTCATATTAGCAAAACAACTTGTTAAAACTGCTAAAAAGAATTGCTCCAATTATGAAATTATTAAGTGCTTCATTTTGTTTTCAGTCACTTGTTTTATCAGAGTAGGAATCTTTTGATGAAAACATCAATCTCCTTGCAATTGTGATATCCCTGTTCTACCCCTTTATTCACTTCTACCCTCTGTAGACTCATCCCCCGTTCTAGTTGACGCATTGTACTGCTAGTCTTCAAGTTAAACAACACAGTACCATGCATGATAGAACTCACGCATACACATACACATGCGCATCATCAACAAAACCAGCCTAGAGTGATTGGCATCTCAGAGAGGAAGAAGGATCTAGAAGACACAATGAATGCCACATGTAGCACTAGCACTCAGATTTTAGATGTAGTACTTTGCTGGTAGCATATTTCGTTGTGTTGATTTTCTATTGGTTGTTAGGATATCGTAGAAGTTAGTATCTTTGTTTTTTTTTATTCCTCACACTACGAGAATCACCAAATATCCCAAAAATTGAGGGGGAATGAATCTACAATCACAGTGATTCCTCTTGTCATTCCCCTCTTTCAACCAAGCACCCTTAGTGCTGTAGCAATTACTATAGCATGGCTTCTTCATTCATTTCTGCTTTATTTTTGTTGTTGTCACTAATTCCAAGAAGTGTTCAGCAGATGCAAATAAAGAGTGGAAGATATCATACCTTGTTGATCAAGGATTTGGGAGTATACTCTTGTGGTTCCAGCTTATGTGGTGTCCTTGGACATGGCCCAGAAACAACACAATGTGTATCATTTACGCCCATCAGCTTTCCATGTCGAGCTGAAGTCATTCATGTCTCGGCCTCCCACAACCATGCAGCCTTTGTAACAAAGTCTGGAGAGGTTTGTCATGTCCTCTAGACTTCATCATTTTTCTGCATTTTATCCATGACTAGCTGATGTCTACCCTTTGATAACTACTCAAATGATTTGTAACTACACCATAGGCTGCTAGTTCTGCCCCTCCCACTGCTGTAAAAGGTATTTAAGTGCAGACTAGAGTGGGCTGGGTTTCACGGGGCTGTTTTGGAAAAAAAAAAGTGGAGGTGGTAAGGGTAGCGCTAGCCTAGGCAGGGATTATTATAACACCGTCCTCCTTTAAGTGGGAGCATAGTCACAGAATGTGTTCCGTATTAATTATCCATTTCATATCCTGCAACTGTGTCTTAAATGCCACCATGAGTGAACAATTAAAAGTGCAAAACTGGTGCTGATCCCTTTATCTTGTTGCTTGTGCAAGCAACAATTACTTTGTTATTCTATCTTTGAATCACATTTAATTATCTTCCTACATATTTATTTACAAATGGTAAATAAGCAAATGCTCTTTGTTGCTCATCAGCTTTTTATTTCCATTACAACAGTATGTTTTCATTTGCTAACGCACAGATCTTTTCCATTATTACATATCTGGACTTGGGTTGGTGATGCAGGTTTTTACATGTGGTGATAATTCATCATTTTGTTGTGGTCATGGAGATATGAGCCGGCCTATATTCAGGCCAAAGCTTGTTGAAGCGCTGAAGGGTATTCCTTGCAAACAGGTCAGCCACTCTAGTGACTCTACTGTGTTTCTCTAATTTGGTGGCGAACTAAAATTGTCTTTTTTTGTATCTTTTTTATTGTTTCTGGCACATCTTTCATGTATGACACAGTATTATGAAGTGATTGTCCTTGCAGTGTGTAGGTCTATTTGTTTAGAAAGGAATAAAATAATCTTTTCGGACTCGTTTATTACTCAGGATGTGATATGAATGGATATATTATACTAGGATTTGTTTAACAAAGAAAATGTATAAATCATCCGTTTACTACTCAATAAGTCAGCAAATGATAAAAATTAATTTTTCTAGGGTTAATTTGGTATTGTGTATTAACACACTTGATAACTATCTAACTGACATTATTACCCTTAATACTTTTGCTCTATTTTCTTTCCTTGTGCCGTTATCTCATTTTCCACAGAAATGTTAATTGGATCCAGCAGTCATTCTCTTCCATAAATCTGCCTTGAGATTGTCACCAAAAATCTACCTGATCAAATGCGAAATCAAACACTGTCTAAAACAAAAGTTTAGGGAAACCTTAAATTTTTTATTTGTCTGTTTCTTCCATTCGTTTTGCAAATTCAGAAGTTTAGGAATCCATACCAGAAAATCAATCATATTTTTTATATGAATAAAATCGGTCTGACGGACCGCTAAGAATTATAGAGGGTGGTGCATCAGATCAATGAAAGACCAGTCACAAAATGAGGTCTTCATTGTTTGGAATATCCATCATATTGAAGTCTATTGTGTTCACAGATTGCAAGCTAAGGAACTTCACAATACACATGGAAATCATGTAGTTTGGATTAAAAAAATTATATATATTGCTGGATAAAATTCGCTGAATTGCTTCCAACAAGACAAATTTTATGTGGGTTCAATCATTCTTGTTCAATAACGCACAGTGGTCATAACCAGAAATCGAATATTCAAACTTGGGTCCTCATCGGAAATTGAAGACACAGACTTGGTTGCTGCTGACATTCACGAGCGATACCGACTCACCTGCAAAAACCCACTTCCGTTTCCCCAATATCAAGGGTTTTCTGGAGAAGGGGAACACTTTTGTGCTGGAATTCGATAGAATGTGAGATGTACTGAAAAGTATATCTGAGGGTTAATTTTGTAAATTGAATTTCTGTGGTGTTTCCATGTTGGGATACCACCTTGGAGGTGATATCTCTTTTTACCCCCTCAAATGCATTCTGAATACCAAACTCTGGATGTTTTTTCCGGGCCAAAGAGATAACAAGTCATCCGAGGCAAACATGGAATTTTGGGGTAAACCCCCCATCTATCACTCTCTTTATCATAGTAACAAATGGGCTCTTAGGTTACTGAGGAGAGTTCATAGAAGGGGCTGTGGAATAGGGTTAATATTCAAGGATTTCCTAGTGTTTGATATGGACAATGGAGTGTGTTTTAGTTTGAATTGATAGCACTGTAATCTGTTTACATATTCCTTACCATTTTTTAATTAGCTTATCTTTTTTTAATGAGCCTGACCCATGTGCTTTGCTTTCCTAATGATTATTTATAACTAATTCATAGGGTTTCGTGAATGAGCATATATTGTCTTTGCACCGAAATTCCATTATGGTCCAATTCTGACTGGAAATATATACCATGACTTTGCAGTATTTGAAATTGCCCCAAGAATATACCAATAAGGGACAGTTTGGATAAAGTTTGGTAATCACTTATTAAGGACAATTACAAGTTCCTGACCTGTTTTGTGTAAGCTTATACGTCTGTTGTCTATTTAGGTAGCTGCAGGGCTGAGCTTCACGATGTTTCTTACAAGCGAAGGGTATGTATATAGTTGTGGAGTTAACACACATGGTCAACTTGGGCATGGAGATACACAGGATAGGCGAACCCCGCAGAAGGTGGAGGTCCTACAACGCGTTGTTGAGATTGGTGCGGGTCCCAGTTATAGTCTTGCGGTGGCAGATGGTGGAACACTTTTCTCGTTCGGGTCTGGCACAAATTTCTGCCTTGGGCATGGAGAGCAGCAGAATGAGCTTCAGCCTCGAGCAATTCTATCATTCAAGAGGAAGGGCATTCACATTATTCGGGTGTCAGCTGGTGATGAGCATGTGGTGGCTCTTGATTCTAATGGACATGTATGTATGCATGTTAAGAAAGAGATTAACATAACACCTTGAAGGAAGAACTATGTAGTAACTTTTATACAACTATATGTTTTGCCTACAGGTATATACTTGGGGCAAAGGTTATTGTGGTGCATTGGGCCATGGAGATGAGATTGATAAAACAACTCCACAACAACTTAGCAGCCTCCAGACCCACCTTGCTGTTCAGGTTTGCTCATATTTTTGAAAGAAGAATGCATTGTCATTTGTTAGGAAGGATTTTTATATTTTTCTCAGGGTTTTCTGTCATACACAGATAGATACCTTAGATAAGACTACGATCATGAATGGCACTTTGACCTGTATGTGATTGGGAGGGGGCAAAACTGCATTTGGATCGTGGTACATTGAAAGATGCTTTGGATTGTCTCTGTAAAAATGCATATATTAAAAATAATGTGTTCCTTAATACCATTATTGTATACTTTGAAAAGATACAACTCCTAACTACTAAATGCATGCATTACTGCATAAAATAATAATAGACCTCAGTGTGTTCGGATTAGAATTTAATAATTAATGCTTGAATGATATTTTCATATTTCAGTGGCTCGAGTGTATGAATGTAGAATGTTCTAAATATGACTTAATTCAATAAATAGTACTCCCTCTGTCCCAACTTGTTTACTCATTTGGTTCCGGCACTGGTTTTATGTGAGAGTTGTTTATTAGTATTAAAGGAGATAAAATTGAGGGTATGAATGTATTTTAAGTAATAAAGTAATGATGTGTGGTAAATAAAAGATGTTTGAAGGATGTGAGTTAATTTTATGATAATTTATGGTATGTGTAATCTAGTATGGAACGGACCATTATGGCAAATGAGTAATCTAGTATGAGACAGAGGGAGTATTACTAGCTGAGACCAACCTTAATCCCCATATACATACTTCCTAAGAGTATTCCACCATTTCTATTCATTCTTTATCTTTCACCTAAAAACCAATCTCTTGTGCCCTTCTTGTTCTCTTGCCATACCATCTCGATGCTAATAAATGCTGGAGTTTGATGTTTGTATTTATCTGCTAGAGTAATTTATTTTTATGTGTGTTTGTAGGTATGTGCTAGCAAGAGGAAAAGTTTTGTTCTGTTGGATGATGGATGTGTGTACGGGTTTGGTTGGATGGGTTTCGGAAGCCTTGGTTTTCGAGATAGGGGAGTCTCGGATAAAGTAGTGAGGCCTCGAGTCCTAGACAGCCTGAGAAGCCACCACATTGCTCAAGTTAGCACCGGCTTGTATCATACGGTTGTAGTCACAAAGGAGGGACAAGTTCTAGGATTCGGAGATAATGAAAGAGCACAGCTGGGGCATGACACCCTCAGGGCAACCCTTGAACCAACTCAAATCTTCATCCAAAGCTAACCAATAATTAAATATTTTATAAACAGCCGATGATATTTGTTTGTGATTGTGATTGTGATTGTGGCACACACTTTTATTTTATTATCATCATCATTTAGCAGTTGTGAATTGTCTTGAAAATCTTGTATTGTAATATTGTAGTAATATTCTTTTGTATTTTCAATTTTTTTTAGGGTTGTATTTTCAAATATTAAGCTTACGTTGCTATGCAGTTAAAATTTAATCTTTTTTATATTCAATTAGACTATCTTATTTTCTGGGGAAATAGTGTCCCTGCTGTTTACAGAAAAGACACCCGTCAAATAATACACTCTCGAATTTGGCATCTATTTAGGCCCGGGGGTTAAGGCCGGAATTTGAAGAAGACACGATCTCTCTTGCCTGTATACTTCTAAATCTCAAGTCAAACTCATCAGATTCAAATCTATTTATTTCAATCAAATATGTTACACTCCCGTCTCACAAGTGTTTGCACCATAAAATGAGCACATTTTTTAAGAAAAAAGTTTGATGAATGGAGTGTTTGAGTTAATTTTGTAAACTTATATGAATAAAGTAAAAATAATAGTTGAAATGAGTGTAAAGGTAACATTTTGCGTAAATTTTGTAAGGGTGATATTTATGAATAAATTTCATTTTTAAGGTGTTCAAACAAGGGATTATATTTTTTTTAGTCCATTAAGTTACCACAATTTTGAATTTAGTCCACCAGATTACCACTTTTTTAATTTTATCCATTAAGTTTCAATTTATTTTGATTTTGGTCCAGTTACCTGCTATAGCCTACAACAGGTTTAACATGTCATTTTTTAAAACACACCCCATTAAATGTTATACACACCTCAAATGTTAAACACACCACACTAAAATTTAAAAATTATTTTTTATTATTATACACAACCCCAACTCTTTCCTATTTAATAAATTGACAAAAATAATTAAATTAAAAAAAATAAGAATTCAAATTAATATGAAAAATATAAATAAAATCTATAAAAAAAAATATGTTATCTTCAAAAATTAAACAAAGCTAAAAAAAAATAATTAATTTAATTAGTTTTGAAGATTTAGTTGATTTTCTACTATTTTTAAATTTTATTTAGCCTTATTTTCGAAGTTTTTTTATAGAAGTTAAAACGCAAATAAAACATTAATAAAGCAATAGAGTTTTAATTTTTTTTCTTTTAAATATTTATTTTATATTACATGAACCTACTAACACCCCATAAATTTTATATACACTCCAAACGTTAAACATAAAAATTCAAAAATTAAATATAATTAAATAAAATCATAAACATATTTAATAAATTATCAAAAATAATTTAATTAAAAAAGTAAGAATTCAAATTAATATAAAAAATACATAAATATTCAAAATTTATATAAAGCTAAAAAATTAATTGATTTAATTAGTTTTAAATTTTTAGTTGATTTTTTAATACTTTTAAAGATTTTTTTATTTAATTTAATAATTTTTTCAAGTTGATTATTTTTTAAATTTATTAAAAATCTTCAAAAATAGTAAAAAAATCAACTAAATCTTCAAAACTAATTAATTTTTTTTAGCTTTGTTTAATTTTTGAAGTTTTTGGTATTTTTTATAGGTTTTATTTATATTTTTTATATTAATTTGAATTCTTAATTTTTTTAATTTAATTATTTTTACCAATTTATTAAATATATTTATGATTTTATTTAACTATATTTGATTTTTGAATTTTTGTGTTTAACGTTTGGAGTGTATAAAATTTATGGGGTGTTAGCAGGTTCATGTAATATAAAAGAAATACTTAAAAGAAAAATAAAATAAAAAATTTTAAAACTCCATTATTTTATTAATGTTTTATTTGTGTTCTAGCCTCTATAAAAAAAAGGTCATAAATAAAGCTAAATAAATTTTAAAAATAGTAGAAAATCAACTAAATCTTCAAAACTAATTAAATGAATTAATTTTTTTAGCTTTGATTAATTTTTGAAGATAACATATTTTTTATAGGTTTTATTTATATTTTTCATATTAATTTAAATTCTTTTTTTTTAATTTAATTATTTTTGGCAATTTATAAAAAGGAAAGAGTTGGGGGTGTGTATAATAATAAAAAATGGTTTTCAAATTTTAGTGTGGTGTGTTTAACATTTTATGGGGTGTGTTTTAAAAAATGACCTGTTAAACCTGCTGTAGCAGGTAACTGGACCAAAATCAAAATAAATCGAAACTTAATAGACTAAATTTAAAAAGTGGTAACCTGATGGACTATATTCAAAATTGTGGTAACTTAATGAACTAAAAAAAATATAATCCCTTCAAACAATTGTGGAACAGATAAATAAGAAAAGTGTATAAACAATTGTATATTATATGAAAGTAATATATATCTTGTATTACAGTATATGGCTATTGTCACATTCTGATTTTTCAAATATACTAGTCTAAATCAACATTTTCTTACAAATTTACAATAATAATAATTTCATACTCCCTCCATCCCATACTTAAAGGCACAAATGAATTGGACACGAGTTTTAATGAATGAATTGTTTATTAGTATTGTGTAAGATAAAGTGGGGGTAGTAAAGACTTTTCAACTTTATAAATAATAATAAAGTTACTTTTTAGTATAATAAAGGGTTAATTGCAAAAAAAATCACGAACTTTATAGTATTTATCAATTACAACATATTCTTTTTTTCTTTGCAATTCGATACACCACCTTTTTAAGTTTTGCAATTTGATGCATGTGTTTATTTTTCGGCAACACATGAATGATATATATACCGAAGCCGCATTAAGGTTCTACGTACACAAATGCCAACGTAAATGTCCTGATTGATCAATACAATATTTTTTATATATTTTTTTATTTTATTTATTGTATTTTAAAAACGTTTTTAAATAAAAATAATATAAAAAATATCACATTATTTTTGTGGACTATGATTTGGAGGACGCAATCTTATACTTTTGAGTTTTTTTTTTTTTTGGAGGGTTTGATAATAATTAAATTGGTTTATGATTTATTTTTAAAAATATTTAGTATTGTTTTTAGTTTTAAAATAATTTTTTTATTATTCTTTTTAGTTAAAAATGTTTTAAAAATTAAAAAAAAAATTATTTATCATTCGTGACATTTATGTGTGGCACCTCGACAGCTCTGACAATCAAATTATGATTTAATTGTTGTCAGAAAATTGACATATGCATTGAATTGTAAAAATTATAAAGATGGTGTATCAAATTGCAAAGAGAAAAAAGATATGTTGTAATTGATAAAAACGATAAAGGTCGTGATTTTTTTTACAATTAACCATATAATAAAATAGTGATATTTGTTGTAATATTGTGATGTTTTAAGGAGATTGTTTAAAAGTGTTTTTGCTATTTTAGGTAATGTGTCTTAAGTATGAGACACCTAAAATGGTAAAATGTGTCTTCTAGTATGGGACGGAGGGAGTAAAAGATTAAAACGTGCATAATATTTACAGAATTTACACATACGAATTTCTGAAAGAGGAAAGATTCAAATTTTGTTTCGTAGAGATTTGACTCAAAACAGAAATTTCGAATCCAAATGCAAATTAGAAATAACAGTATAATAATTGTTCTTAAATAAATTGCAGCCGCATCCACTACATTCCCTTAATATGTACTCCCTTGTTTCATACTCCTTCAGTTCCACAACTGTTTGCACACTTACCGTATTTGTCCGTTCCACAATTGTTTGTATACTCATAAATGAAATTTTTTTCATAAACCCCACCCTCACAATATTCACATATTTACACAAAGTGTCATTAGTTTTACACTCTTTTCAATCACCTTTTTACTTTATTCATATAATTTTACAAAATTACCCCTCAACACTCTACTTATTACACTTTTTTCTTAAATAGTGTACCTAAAAAGTGGTGCAAACACTTATGGGACGGAGGGAGTAAAATTTATTGCATTTGATCTTTATTTTTGTTTTAAAAAGTTTATCGTTTTTTCTATTTTTACCATTGATTTTTCTAAATTATTCTTATGTAATTATTAGAATATCACTTTTAATTAGAAACATATTAATGATTCATTTTATCTCACATTCTTTCAAAAGGTAAAAATGTCATATAAAAGAAAGGTCAAAAGAGAGAGAGAAAAATTAATGAGAGATAAAAGTGTAAAAAAATATGTTCTTTAATTCTATACAAAATGACAAATGCGACAAACTTTATAAAACAAAGGGAGTATATCCCATATATTACTAACTAGCTCTATACCCGCGTTTTACGCGGGGTGGATTTATTAAAATAATAATTTTAAATATTATATTAATTTTATATTTTTTCATTGTTAAGGTACGTGAATATATATTATTGTATTTATATTTTTATATATTATAATATTTTTTAATATATTAATAATATATGCATTAATAAAATTTTAATTTTTAAAATTAAGAAAATATTTTTAATAAGTAAGATCATTATAAAGGTCATTATAAAATAATTTCATTAATAAAAAATATAAAAATTATAAATTTCTAAAAACTTCACATTGTAGTATGTTGTCATTGTTTTCTGCAATGACAAAATATAATAAAATAGAAAAATGTTTTCTATAAAATTTAGGGAATGTTTGTTTTGAGATTATGAAATATGGAGTAGATTTTGAAATATTAATGACTTATATGTTTTATGTTTGTTTTGAAATTTAAGTAGGGCATGATTTAATTTCATAGTAATAGTATGAAATTTATATATGTTTTTATAGTTATCTATATAGAGTTTGTAAATATTTATATAATTGACTTTTGTAAGATTTATAGATATTTGTAGGGTAAGATTTTAAAATTATAAATCAAAATTCTAAAATAGAATATTGGTAGGGTTATAGGTATTTGTAGTCCTTAATTTTCACGTCAAGTTTTTTTCATCTTTAAATATAATAAATTAATATTATATAAACAATAATAAAATATAAATAAATTTATAAAAGATAAACAAATTATTAAAAACTATTATATTATAACAAATAATTGCATGATTATTAATTGTATCTCAATTAAATAAACATAATCTCTAATCCCAAATACAATGATATCTTTAAATATAATAAATTAATATTATATAAACAATAATAAAATATAAAAAAAATTTATAAAAAATAAATAAATTATTAAAAACAATTATATTATAACAAATAATTGCATAATTTTATCAAATTTCCCTTTTTAGGGATTATATCACTCTTCATATTTATTCACACTTCAATTAAGTAATCAAAGTTAGTTAAAAGATTTTAAATTTTTTTATTAACCATTACTAAAACTTTTCTAAATAAAGTTTCTTAAATTATTCTAAAATACAATCACTGTCTTGTTGTTTTTTTATTGACTATTACTAAAAATTCTCTAAAATCCTCCACAATACTTTATATATATCTTACAAAGTTTTTAAAATTATTTCATAATACAATACATTCACACTCTATATCTCATAAATCTTATCTTAATACTCTATATTTGTGAGAATATAATGGAACACGTGTCAATATTAGCCAAGACCGGTACAACAAGATTAACTGTCTTACCCGTAGCCATCAAACTATCCATCTTAAAAGTAGCAGGACGTATCATATTCATTTCACCATTAGGAAGGGTGAATATGCAAAGCCAACAAGCTAAATGAGCAGCAAGATATGTCTCTTCTTGTTGGGCCGATTCAATCTTGAGTGTTTTGAACAAAGTAACTTCTGCATCGGACCATGGCTTATGGACTCCAAGACTCCCAAGTGGATTATGAGTCGACTTAGGGAGACAACTTCTCTTTTTCTCACTTCGTGTGGGAGGTTGACAATACTTTCCAGTTTTTCTTGACCAAAATTCAATCCATCGATCAATCGATACGCCGCCCCTAGAAACGACCCCACGAAGCATGTGGTAAGCATGGAGTAAATATTTGCAACTCTTTGGAAGGCATAAGTCCCCAGTTTCGTCAAAAAGTTCGGGTGCGTCAGGTATCACCTCGTCATATAGATAGCCGTCTAGAGGAAGATCTGTTAGCTCATGCATGTCCCATAATGAGATGGACATCTCTCCAAAAGTAGTGAGCAACGTATTTGTAGATGGACACCATGCCTCACAGAAAGCTTTGATAATTTCAGAATTAAAGTCATAAGTAAAAAGGGAGGCAAAGACAGCGTAATAAATCCTGGCGTCCTTAAGGGTATGTCCACATCGGCTCAAAACGTCTTCAGTCCACTCCCAATATCCTTTGTGATAACCGAATTCTCCAGAAAACTCTATAGTTCCTCTCCAGTTGTCCTTGCCCAAAACTATACGCCTCCCCAAGGTTGGCAGATGGCTTACATCCTCTTCAATCTCGTTGCGATGGGAAGTGTTGTCAAGAACCCAAGCTTTCGTCGATTTGTTCAGAGATATCTTATGCGACCAATTGTCCAAGTGAAGTCCAGCATTTAATAAGGGCCAAGGTATTTAGGTAAAGTCTAGTATGCACTCGAGTGCATGTTATGCACCCTAGTCCATGTTGCACTTTTCAGTTCTACTGACTTACACTTTTTGGTAAATGGTGTTGCACTTTTCAATTATTACTAAAAATATTATTATACAGTTTAATAATTGAAAAGTGCAACACCATTTACCAAAAAGTGTAAGTCAGTAAAACTGAAAAGTGCAACATGGACTAGGGTGCACAACATGCACTCGAGTCCATAGCAGACCAACCCAGTATGCACTCGAGTGCATGTTATGCACCCTAGTCCATGTTGCACTTTTCAATTTTACTGACTTACACTTTTTGGTAAATGGTGTTGCACTTTTCAATTATTAAACTGTATAATAATATTAGAATTTCATGGGGGCATGCTAAATCACCGTTGGGGGCATGCTAAATCACCGTTGGTGGCACGCCAATTTGTAAACCAATAAATTTAAAACACCTGCAAATATGTATAAAAATAAAAGAAGGTGATAAAAATAAGGTAAACATATTTTTATTAAAAATGTGGGGTACAACTCTCGTTGATCTCTTGATTCCACTCTCTAAACATAATTTGATACCGGGGTCTCAGCGACTTGTTCCGAATTTAGAATTTAACCTACAATTTGGTAGTAGGGAGTTGATGGAGTCGTTTGTGACGTATTCCATCAAACTCGATTTAGGGAGTTGATGGAGTTGTTTGTGACTTATTCCACCCGCCTCCGTCCTTCTATTCTATTTTCACTCTCTTATTTATAAGAGAGGAACGACTTAGAGAGCAAGAAAGATATTCAAAAATCTAAGGAAAAAGATAATATCTCAAGTTTTGGAGATATTATTTTATATTCTTATCTCCAAAACTAGGATTTACAAAATATTTGACACTTTCAAATTTTAATAAAATTCCAGTGTCTACACAATACATTCACACTCTATATCTCATAAATCTTATCTTAATACTCTATATTTGTGAAAATATAATGGGACACGTGTTACAATTTCAACACTATATCACAATCTCTCTCCTCACCAAAATCGTTTATTTTAAAATCCCTGCATTCTCAGGCATTCTGATTTAAAAAATAATTTTTTCCTATTTTAATCTCAAAATAATAATATCAATAAATCTATATTATCTATTCTTCCTTTTTTTATCAAGTTATTATATTCTTAATACTACAATATTCAAAATTTCAAATTAATAAATCTTTATACTTTACTCTACTCTACTCTCTCTCTATTCCCCTTTTTTAATACCCCATACTTAACTCAATTTTTACTCAAATCCGATGGATAACCATAATTATCTCAACATTAAATCTCTAATCCTTTTTATATCCGATCACTCTCATGTCATTATTTTATCTTCAGCCACTCTCTCACCTCTCAGTATAAAAAAAAACTTCAAAGTTTCTTTCAGCAATTACATTATTTGTAATTGTAATTTGTATAGCGTATATTATTTGTGTTGTATTTGTATATTAATTTGGTGGTTTATTTTTTTAATATAAATTTTTCTATTTCCACTCAATTTCAATCGAAGAGGTTTCTGTTGCAATTTCTGTAAAAAAAATCATTTTCTTGCTTTCATTTTTTTTTCTCAATTTTTTCTCATTCTTTTTCTATTTAATAATTTTTTGCAGCGTTCTTTCATTCAATTTTTTTTGTTCCTCATTCTTTTTCTATTCCTATTTAATAATTTTTTACTTTCATTTTTTTTTTCAATTTTATCTCATAGGAATATGAAAGAGTAACATTTACTCATTTAATATATAGGTTGACAATCTTCCATTTCTTCATTGTTTCTATTGTGATTTCTTCATTGTTTTTTTTATGCAATTTTTTCTCATTCTTTTTCTATTTAATAATTTTTTGCTTTCAATTTTATTATGTTTTTAGTTTTACTTTCATTTTTTTCTGTAATTTTTCCTCATTCTTTTTCTATTTAATAGTTTTTTGCCTTTATGTTTTTATTTTCAATTTTATGTCACAGGAATAGAAAGGAGTAACATTCACTCATTCAAAAAAACATTTTTACTGTATTATATTTTACTGTATATATGATTTGAATTATAAATTATTTTATTTTATATTAAAACATAATAAATTTAATTATAATTTTTTTTATCAATTCACGCTTCTATCAAAGATAACGAAACCTTTAATTTTTATTTTATTTTATGATATATTTTATTTAATTATGTTACCAATATTGTGGCAGGAATATATATGAATTTCTATTTTATGAAATATTTTATTTAGTATATATGATTTGAATTATAAATTATTTTATTTTATATTAATGCGTAATAAATTTAATTATAATTTTTTTATCAATTCACGCTTCTATCAAAGATAACGAAGGTAGGGGATATATATGAATTTCTATTTTATGAAATATTTTATTTAGTTATGTTACCAATATTGTGGTAGGGGATATATATGAATTTCACCATGTGTGATATATATGAATTTCCATCATTTATATGTATAATATCTTTTAAATATATGAATTTCCATCTTTTATATTTGATTTTCAAGCCCTAAGTTAAAAACTATAATTATTTTAATTCTAGAAGAAAATGATTTTTATTTTTAATATTTCAAAATTTTTGAATCAATTTTTTTTTTAGTTTATTTTATAATCTAAACCCAAATGTAAAACTATGAAAAAAAAAAAAAAAAAGGAGAGTAGAGTAGAGTAAAGTATAAAGATTTATTAATTTGAAATTTTGAATAGAGTAGTATTAAGAATATAATAACTTGATAAAAAAAGGAAGAATAGATAATATAGATTTATTGATATTATTATTTTGAGACGACTTCGTTTTGCGCTTGTGTAATGGAGTGCTCAAACTACGGAGGGAGAAGAATGTGAAATGGGTGATCCATTAGATCAACGGGTCTGAATATGTTCGATTTCTGTTTTACGCCTCTTCTATTGCCCCCTCCATATTGCTTCTCCATTTCGCGTCTCCTCGCCGGTATCACCCCCTCCATGTCGCGTCTCCTCGCCGAACTTTCGTTGTTGGCCGGCCGCTGCATCAGAGCCGATTCTCTCCATTTTGCGTCTCCTCGCCAAACTTTCGCTATTGGCTGGCCGCTGCATCAGAGCCGATTCTCTCCATTTCGCGTCTCCTTGCCGGTATCACCCCCTCCATTTGTTCCAGATCCACGTCTCCATTTGGTGAGTTTTTCTTCAATCTTTTGTTTGATTTATGTTTTTATGTTGTGCAATTGATGTTTAAAGTTTGCTAATTTCTTCATTTTTTTTGGAGCGTCTGCAAAATCCTTCATAAAAAAATGTTATTGAAAGATTAAAACAATTTTCAAGTATAGCTTCTTGGAAAAAATTGGCCAGGCTATGTATGGTTGTTCCAGAAGAGTGCAATTTAAATCCTTTTTGATGTCAAATATTTTTTGGTGAATTGCGCAGTCAAATGGTTAAAAATCACGTCATAGCCTATTTTTATTGTTTCACCTTAAAACTATTTTTTGGTGAATTGCAGTCAAGTGGTTAAAAATCACGTCATAGCATATTTTTATTGTTTCACCTTAAAACTATTAACAATTCCAAAAATGAAATCTACTGCTGTGAAAATCACGGTTTTATGATGACCAAATGCCTTAAAATGATAATCTCTTTAGAAGATTGTCTATTTCTATTCTTAATTTGCCTCTTATTGAAAATTTTGTCAGTCCTTCCACTTTGTATTGTTGTTTAAACTTCTCCTGGACGTTCAGAATTTTGACAGTCTTACGTTGAACAAAAAGTTTCTTAACAAATGCTTTAATGATGATGCAGCCAACAACTATATGAGGATCATTGAGGATTAAATCTTGATAAGCTGTTTCTTAGAGCGATTACTACAAATGAAAGGAGAGGTTTTGTACATGCCTACATGGTATGTCCCAACTAATGTCTCATCGATTAGCAATATACTTTCTATTAACCATTCACCATAATATATATGATTGGCATGGTTGTTCCATCAGATTAAAAATCACAGCCTATGTATGGTTGTTCCAGAAGAGTGCAATATAGTTTCTTGGAAAAAATAAATCTAAATTAGTTTATCATTACCATGGCATTGATGATTGTCATGCATGTTTTCAACTTAAACCAATAAGGATGATGCAAAACAATTCTTTCTGATTACAAAATATATAAAGCTCGGTTGAGAATACCTATGAAAGGTAGTTTGATTTTTAATAAATTTGACGATTACATTCTTTCTTTCTGATTAATATTTGTTTTCATTGTTCTTTTCTTAGGTATTTAGCAATTTGCATAAAATGAAAGTTGTTCTAATTAATGTACTATACAAAAGTAAATAGTCTCCTTTACTAAATTAGTTCATTCTGGTTCTTCTGCATAGGTCTTTGAAAATAGCGAGGCCAAGAAGCGATATGCATCATTATATCCCTACGGGAGTGGGTGTAAAAAAATCTATGTTCGTTGAAGCCTGCTACAATAGTAAGTTACTGAATTCTGACTGGAGTGCCTATTTTTTCTTTGAATTTATTGAAAAAGGTTTAAACATTTAAAAAAGACCAAATGCCTTAAAAAATGATACTATTCTTAAGGGACCATGAATACATACATAAACACTGTACAGGAAAGAAGTGAAAATACACATTCACAAGTATATTGGTGCTCACAGTTCTTCCATCTCTCATGATTTGTGTCAATGACGTTCCTCGATCCACATTACTTGAATATCTAGCTGTTGCGTCGTTTTTTACCTTATGTATCTTTCTTTCCTCATTTATATTCTTTCAATTTGTATCATGAATATATCACTGGAGTTCAATTTATTTGTGAATAATTTTTTAGGGTATACGGTCCTACGGACTACACTTTCTTGAAAAATAGTGAAGAAAGTGGACCCGTATCGTGCTTTTAGACGTGGTTGTTATTGTTCTTGGAGTGTAGAGCTTCTGTATGATTAAAAATATAGTCTTCAGATGATTAGTGGTAACTATTTTATATGATGAACATCACACAAATTTTTAGTCTAATGAATTTAAATAAGTCATTGGCTTGTATTTTGCAACTGTAATCTATAATGATTTTTAAAGTTAATTCCCTATTTTTTTATTAGGAGTTGTTCTTGGCTTCTTGCATATGCGTCGCTCATACAATACTTTTGCTTATGTGTCGATTAAGGAATAACTTAATTACACATGTTAAATTTTGGTTTAATTATTCTCTTTAAAAATATCTGACATGTCACTTGAGTTTTGAAAGCCATGAAGTTTAATTTTTCACGACTTCACCTATCTCAAAATTTCTAAAACCCTATTCTCATCTTCGTCGTTGAATTCCTGCATTGAGTCTAGGGCTTGGCTATCTCAGATATATTGTGTCCCCGACGTCGCATGTGTCATCCCTGATCCAGAATCATCACATCAGCCGTCTTGTGCATATTGCATACTCAGCTGCCTCTACCCCGCAGGTCTGCCACCATCGCTGGTGCACTACTGCTGTTTCAGGTAACCATTAAATTAATAATATACTTTTTAAAAACATCTTTTCTTACGAAATAATTGTATACATTTTTTTTTTTTGGGGGGGGGGGGGGGGGGGGGGATTTTCATTTTCCTCTATGTTCCTCTGTTTTTTTTTTTTTTTGGCTTATAGTTGAGATTGACTATATTGAATATATACTCCTATAATGAATCGTGAAATTCTACACCAGACTCAATTATAAATTTGGAGTGCCTGATTTTCAATCCCCTTACCAGTTTCACCTTCCCATTTCTTCTAAGTTGCTTCACGATTAATCTATATGTGGAACTGGACTCGAGGTTAAATTTACTCAAATTAGCTTTTTCAGATATAAGGGTTTAGTGGTTCACCATTCATCTGAGACAATATTCTTGATTGTATATTCTACTCATTGTGATTTTGGTCTTTGTAAAACCATAAAATTTATGCTCTCTAGGATGAGATGGTCTGGCCTAAGTTTATTGAATTTCAGAAGAGGTGACTGTGCAGTTGTTTTGGTCCCGACGTTTGTTAATTTTTACACGTGTCTGTTAATGTGGCAGACTGAGTTTTACACCTTTGATCTTATTTGTTTCTTTAAGTGTATGGTAATAGATATGTGATTATCATGACAAGAACATTTGTCTTGCTTTATAGAGGTTACTAAAGGCAATGGGAAATAAATTCTTGATGTAGTCAGAAGATGGGTTGAACTATATGAGAGGAATCGAGAAAGTCCACAATGGTTGAACTTGATTTAAACTTTTTGCGACTGTTTTTTTTTTCTTTTTCTAATCATGTTTCCGTATTTCGAGTCCATTCATTTGTACTGCTATTTTATTGTATTGTCACGTGCAGGTTTGTGGGGCAAAATATTGCATTGTAGAAGGGTTTTGTAGATGAAACTGATGATGTTGGTGGCTGCTTTGGACTTAAAAACTTAACTTTAGAATTTAGATTAATTTAGATTAAAAAAAACTTGATTATAAATGTAAATGCTATTGTAAAATTAACTACTACATGGTTTTGTGTTCAATTCTACTCTTGACATGATATTGCTACTATTTGATTCAGTAATAAATAATTACTTTATTAGAATTAGCGTGATATTGATGTCTATTTGTGAGTTCTTATAATTTAAATTACAATTTTTATTGTTAGGCTTATTTTATTTTCTTAATACAAACATGAAATAATATCTCTTGAAGATCTATGCACTCACGGTTCCCATCCTTAGTTTTGCTGGTTCCTCTCAAATTCAGCTTCCAACTATGGAAACTTCTCTATGAAAAATTATGTCAAGTTTTAATTTTATGGGTTGATTTAGTTCGTCAATCTTTTTAGTGTGACCATTGACTACTTGACATTGGATTGGAGGATCTATCCTAACTTTACTTAGTACTATTTTTCAGTGGGTAACTACTATTCTTTTGCTTAAATACTTTCATTTTATCTTCAGAATCATATATATATATATAAGTGTGCGAATGTAGATCTCAAAGGGGGAATACAATAAAAAAATATGATGTGTCATCGAGACTTGAATTTTTCAAAGCCACATATATTAGTGTTTATAGCAATGCAATGAATCATAGACATATGGTTGGTTCATTCATCCTCGCCATCTCAAATTCTAAAATTCTATTCTTATCAATTAACTATTTTATCTCAGTATTTTTTTATCGGTATTACTCACTCTCTATTTTCACCAGGCACCGTTGAATCCCTATTGTCCGTTTGTTCTATATCTGCAATTCTGACAACGCAACACACGATGTTGTATAATGTTAGGTTACTACAAAGAATGTTTTAGCTTGATGTCTTGAACCTATACTGTTTTTAGTACTCCCTTCGTCTGCCTATAAGCTTCTTATTTTACCATTTTGGTACGTCCGCCTATAAGCTTCCCATACCTTTTTTGGTAAGTACTTTTTCTTACACTTCACTTTATATCTTACTTTTTCTCTCTATCTCTCTCCTCTCTCAATCACATCACTTGTACTATATCTATTATTTAATCACTTTTCTTAATCTCTGTGCCAAAAAGTAACGTGAAATTTATAGGCGGACGGAGGGGGTAATATTTAAGATGATAATAAAATTTCTAGGGGATTTCACATATTAGGTCTTTCCACCTGATGTTTTTTTAAATAAGGAACTGATTTAAAATAGTTTCAAATTAAGGTCAAAATCCAACTTAAATGTACCATTTTACCCTCAATATTCAAAATTACGTTTTAATATAATATTAAGTCAACCAATTTTCCATTTTGAATGCAAATCGCCATTAATTACTAAGTCTTCCCCAATTTTAGGACTTTTCCAAATCTCTGATATTCAAATCTTCCCCAAATCACCGCCTCAATTTTAGGAATTTTTCCAAAGCTCTGATATTCAACTCTTTCCCAAATATTTCCTCAAATCTTTGATATTCAAGTCTTCCCCAAATTTCTGATATTCAATTGCATTTTCCCCAAAGCTCTGATATTAAATTTAATTTTCAGACTTGAAGATCCGCAGAAAAATCGTCAAATCAAATTAGATATGTTTTTCAGATAAATCTCTGACTTGATTATGCAGAAAGATCTGCAGAAAAATCGGTGACTGTAATGCAGAAAAAAAATACTAAAGTTGCATGAGCATATAAATAATGCAGAATTAAAGTTGCATCAAGAAATAAATAATGCAGAAGTGTGCGTTAATTATGTGCATATACAAATATCATTATGCAGAAAAATGAATTTAATGCAAATTAGATCTTATCTTGAATCATCGCTTCACCATTAACACCAGCCTTCTCGAGTAAATAAGAGAAAAAGCACGAAAACTCTTCACCCTTAAAAATCACATTGTTCCTTCTATTCCATTGAATTATCCTTTTCACCATTAACATTAGTCTTCTCAAATTCATCAAACATTGATTCTGTATTATTCGAATTGGGAATTGAAAAGGGAAAGTCAAGCGAATTAAATCAATTACCACGATCTTTTGCATAAATTGAAAACTAACTATATATTAAATAGGCCTAACCTGGATTCCTTCGAATCCACATGTTGATCGCATTTTTTCATCACAGAAAACTCTTTCCAGCGACAAATTCCAGAAATAAGCGCTGCCTTGGTCCAGATCGAACAAGACAAGGACCAGAAATACTAACCTGGAATTTTTCAGCAGCGTGAAAAACCTCCCAGATCACAACGGAAGGGATGAAGATAATCGTTTCTGACTATATATTAAATAGGCGTGTGTTAAGGAATGTATTATATCTTAAATTAATTAAATAATTATATTAAAAAAATAAGGGCATAATGGGTTATTAACATGTGTTTTTGTCCTTTTTTAAAAAGATTTTATTAGTTGTCCTTTATTAAGAAGGTAGGTGTATGAATGGCCTTTTTTATAAATATTCTCAAATTTCTAAAGATAGGACCTATTGGCAATTAGTGTTTCCTATAAACTTGAATTTGTGAGTTCGTGGATTAACTTTCTTGAGTAAAAGCTTTTATATAGTCCTTATATAATTTAGAGTTTGCAGTTATTTTACATTATACTCCTTCTGTCCCATAGGAATTTGCACACTTTCCATATATGGATGTCCCATTCCAATTTGCACACTCCATAAAAGGAAATATTGTCATAACCCCACCCTCAAAATATACACATATTTATCCATATGTCATTACTTTTTCACTCTCAACCTACTTTTTACTTTACATTATTCATAAAAGTTTACAAAACTACCCCTCAAAATATCACTCATTACACTTTTTTTTACACATTTATTAAAATGTGTGCCATCCCAGAGGTGCAAATTCCTCTGGGACGGAGGGAGTAATATACAATTTAAATTATAATTAATATAAATTTTTTTAATTACGCAAATAAACTTAGCAATATACTCCGTACAATAAAAACTCTTATAAAAGGTGTAATATTTAATTATAATATAATAATCTATCATACAAAATGTAAATATTAAAATATAAATGAATTAAATACATAAAAGGTGTAATATTAAATTATTTATTTAAAGTCCGTGTAATACGGGTTCTACACTAGTTATATTATATAAACAAACTACTACCTTAACCTTAGTTAAGACACAATAACAAGATTTAATACAACATACAAATAAAATGAATAACCACATATAATTATGTACTTCACAAAATGTCACATATGTACTTTTCATCATGCTTCTAATTAGTTAATACTTCCCCCGTTCCGGTGAAAGCTATTCGAAAGCTTTGGGCACAAAAGTTAAGAAATATGATAGAATAAATTGATGTATTAGAGGTAATGTGATGAAAGAGAAGAATATAATTAAATGTGAGAGTTGAGAAATAAGAATAACAAAAATAATGAGACTTAGTGATATAATCTTCTAAGCGTGAATACACACTTTTCTAGAAGCAATATTTCGTCCCTTATATGAGCGTAGGGTACCATGAAATTTGCCTTTGAGATACAAAGAAGATCGATACGATAATTCACGTTTTTCGAATTAACGTCTAATAGGAACAAGAGATGAATTTCTTTGTGGGGGAATTACTCATAGGTGCTTTTCAAAAGTGTGTAAAACATTTAAGTTCAAATTTTTTTAGAGTTACGGATTAGGTGCAAAATGACACACCTAAGATTACTTTTATACCCTTTTGATTAAATTTTGAATTTGAATTTTATTCCAAATAATACAAACAAAATTAAATCTCATAATTAAAGATAACCATTAAACATTCCAAAAACAAACACCAATCATCCTAAATAATTATTCTATTGTTGGGATATAATCATATGAATCCTAAGACAAGTTCTATTTGATGATGAGATGAGTTTTGATAAGCCAAAAAACAGACTTAAATATATTCTAAGTGTTAACTGATCTATTATGGAAGTCGTCTTGTATAAGACTAGATCAGATGAGATGATAATAAACTGAAATATGACTAAGTATGAAAAAAAAAGTTTATTTTACATAGGATTTCAAGATAAGCTTTAAATAGCCTTGACCGCAAGGCTGAATACAGAGACTTTAACAGCCATATTCGCCATGCCCATCTTTATACTCCCCTCGCCGCCTAGACCTAATGCACGGAGCGCCACAAACGGATTCCTGTCCCAATTCAACCTGCTATGCCGGCCTCAATCCAAGGGTACTCGTAAATCTTTCAGCATCTCCTCACGTTCTGTTAGCGAGTCAGCCTGTAATTTCGTTTGTACTCCGCTAGGCATACCCGATGTTAATCGTGGTGTAGACCGACAGTTAACCGTAGCAGCAATTAGCATCGTCCCTATTCTTGAATCAATTTCCTTGTTATAACCGATAGTGTGGCTACTGGGAGTTGGTAGTTTCAGCGGAGCTGTCGTGGTGGTAGATGGCCCCCTTCCGTTGGTATTCCAACTTTCGCTGGGAAAGGACCTGGGTTTGAGGACGACGGGATATTATAAAAGAACCGTCGAACACAGAAACAAAGTTGTAGGTGATCGAGGGTGCTATTTCGGCCCTGTGGGTTGGGTTCGACGACGAACACGCCGGTGGGATTGTGGCTGGCACCACTAGTGGTGGAGCAACCGGTGCTTCTTGAGTTTATGGTGTAAGGGTATCCAGTTTCGCCATGAGGGCAGCAAACATGGTATCATGACACTTTAGGGTCTGCCGAATCTCCATTATGGCATCCTCGACGTTGGTGTACCTGTCGGTTAACTCTGCAACGAAGATTTCAATCTTCTTCTCCATCGCAGCACACCTCTCCGTCTCCGTCATGATTGACGATCCGACAGGTCGAACCAATTGATAGAGTTAAGAAATTTGAATTGAACAAGAATCAAGAAAACCAAGAAATCAATCCTCAAAGAGGCCACGGTTTATAACCGCCACAACCGAAGTTGCAATTCCCAGAATCAAATCTAAATTCCAAAACAATATTTTCCATGAATCCAAACAATCAACCCCTACGCTATTTATAAGCACTAAAGCCCATATAAGAAGGCTCAACTATCCTAAAGCCCAAGAACATAAAAGAAATACTAACTAAATCCAATAAACCCAATATAGGCCCAATAGGTAAGTCTCTCGGCTGATATTTATTTGTAATTGATAGCAAGCATTAATCTAGTAGTTGATAGTAGGCCTTTTGGGCTTAATAGAGTAGTAGTTAATTTATTTTGGGATATAACAGAATGATAGTTAATTCTTAGTGGGCTGATGGGCCAAATAAGGCTTAACTAGATATCTATATAGTTAGTTTTTCTCTAAGATTGTAGATTCATTGAGGATTTTATTCGGGTCTGACTATTTACACCTCCATTTTCGTTGAGAACACACCCCCGATTGATGCACTCCCCAAAAAATTTGTCAGGATAGATGCACTCCTCCTCGAATTGTCTAAAATACCCTTTTGTCTAAAAAATGTATTTACTAAACCCACCCAAAAAACCCTAATTTCTCTTCTTCCTCCCTCTCTTCTTCTCCTTTCACCTGGGGTTGGCAATGGGACGGGTATAAACCCGGACCCGCATGAAATCGACCCGCACGGGACGGGTAAATACCCGGCCAAACGGGTCCCGGGTCGGGTAAATACCCGGTCAAACAATACCCGTCGGGTATGGGACGGGTAATGGTTTTATATATATCCGACCTGAACCCGACCCGCATATATATATATATATAGACTCCCCAAATTAATTAAATAAATATACTCCCCATTTTGTAATTAAAGATTACAGCTTACGAAACATGCAGATTACAAATTTTGTAATTAAATAGACTCCCCATTTATTTGTAGATTTTTTAGTATGTAATTGTTCAATAAACTTGCTATAGTTGGAGCCTTGAAAACCACTTACAATGCTTAACGTCTAATTAACTAATTTAGTTCTGAATATTATAGCACACTTATACTAATTTTCTTCTTCTATAATTATCTTTCTTAAATAGATGGGGAAATAATTTTATTTAAATACCAGATTTTTTTTAAAAAAAAATTGATGTCGGGGCGGGTTTATGCGGGTTTTGAGGCGGGGCGGGTCCTGGGACAGGCCATACCCGTCCCATACCCGCCCCGTTGCCAACCCTAGTTTCACCCTATTTCTTCTTCTCCTCTCACCCAACCGCCACTCCATTGCCCCACCCAAGCTCGCCGCCGCTAGCCACCACCACACTCAAGCTCGCCGCCGTCAACCACCGCCCTCCTCCGCCGCCGCCCTCTCTCTATCCTCCCTCTCTCTCTTTTTTTCTGTAATTTTTTTTCTGCAACTCTCCCAACCCTCCCCACGAACCCACCCCCAAAAAAATCCTCTGCACGTTGCCCCCTCCCCCAAATAAAAAAAGGACGCTGCTTCCCTACCCAAAAAAAATACTCCTCGGTCGCGCACACAACAGGTTCGCTCTCTCTTCTTTTTTTTTTTAATTTATTTTCGACCATTTGTGGTCAAACATATACACTATCATCGACAACAATTTATCCACGATAGTGTATATGGTCGACCACAAATGGTCGATTTTTTTTTTAAATACATTTTTTTTCGACCAACCAGGATCGATCGTATATACTCTCGTCGACAATCATTTGTCGACGAGAGTGTATATGGTCGACCCTGGTTGGTCGAAAATTAAAAAAAAAAAGAGTTTCTAAGTTTTTTTTTATGATATTGAATGTTGAAAGTGGTGACGACATCGGAAGAAGTGGTGGTGGTTGAAAATATTTTTTGAGTTACTTCTGTAGAAAGTTGGGAGAGTGGAGTGCGTTCAATCAGGAGGGTGCATTTAGTATGCATCATTTTACTATAAGGGCATTTTTGGTTTTTTACACTATTATTATATTATTAAACTAACAGGGGATGTGTTCTAAACCGAAATGGAGGTGTAAATAGTCAGACCCTTTTATTCAAGAGCAATATATTGTGATTGTGGCGGTTCATCTGTGGCTTCTTTTGAGAAATGGAATTCTTGTTTTGTTTTCTTGTTCAATTTGTTTCAATCTTCTTAACTCTATCAATTGGTCCGACTTTCCTCTTTGCACCATGACTGCTAAGGAGCGCTGCGATGCGATGGAGAAGACGATTGAGGCCTTCGTCGCCCATTCGATTGAGGATGCGGTTCAAGAAGTCCGCCAGTCCCTCAAGACCCATGATTCCATGTTTACAACAATTATGGCAAAACTGGATGCAATCTCCCCACCAACTGCCTTAGCACAACCTATTCCCCGACCGCCAGTGCCCACACCTCAACCCACCAACGCAAGTTCCTCCACACCCCTCGCCCCCGTTGACCCTCTATTTCCCCCTTTGGTTCCTTCGGGTACGCCGCTCATTTGTTCTGCCCACCGACCGAAGATAGACTTACCAATGTTCGAAGGAATAGATCTGTTCGCTTGACTCGTCCACGTCGAATAATTTTTTCTAGTTTATCGCACCCCAGTAGTGGAGAGCGTAAATCTTGTCCTCATCGCTATGTCCGGACGATCTATGTTTTGGGCACAGTGGGTATTGCGCTGTCAAACATCTATTTCTTGGGACCAATTCTCTCAAGAACTGATTGAAATATTCGGCGATAGTTCCGCCATCAACGTATACGAGGCTATGCACATAACTCGACAAACAGGATCCTAGGAGGACTATCTGCCCCTATTTGAGGAACACGTCGTTCAATTACCCAACCTACCACTTGATCAGTATCTAAGTATGTTTCTTGGCAGCCTGAACCAATCTATACGGGATCGAATTCCAGATTCGAAAATGACCGACGTCTTCACTGCAATATGTGCTGCTCGCCGTATCGACCGCTTGTTGTGGCCGTCTTCTTTCCCCAGTCGACCGACCTCAACCTTGAACCCCCCTCGTCAGCCCTTCTTCCTCCGGCTGAACCACGAGCAACCGGGACAACCACCCCCGACGTCCAATACGAGCACCCCATCTAGTTCCTCAGTACCAACTCCGCCGAGCACGGGCCAGCAACCCAACCGGAACATCTGTCATATGACCGTGGAGGAAGCACGCGAATATCGGGCCAAGGGGAAGTGCCATCGTTGCAGTCAGCCTTATAGTTCTGTGGAATCCTTATTGACGCTGACAGTGATGAGAATGACGACACACAACCAGATCAACTCATCGACACTGAGACATAGTCCTTTGGGGATAGCAAGGTTGGTTTGTGACGACCCTTCTTAATTCCGTGGCCGGTGTAATTGATAGCAAGCATTAATCTGGTAGTTGATAGTAAACATTTTGGGCTTAATAGAGTAGTGGTTAATTCCTTTTAGGATACAACAGAATGGCAATTATTTCTTAGTGGGTTGATGGGCCAAATAAGGCCCAGCTACTTGATGTCTATTGTGATTGTGGCGGTTCGTCCGTGGCTTCTTTTGAGAAGTGGAATTCTTGTTTTGTTTTCTTATTCTATTCGTTTCAATCTTCTTAACTCTATCATACACTTGATTTTAAGAATTGTTGACCAGAGTATATCAGAATATAAACTCATGTTTGCTAAACATAATTTATCACTCATAACATTAATGTTAACAAAATTGAAACCAAATGAAAAAGAAAATAAAAATCTCCATGGTGAATTGGTCATCTGTAATAATTATATCAAAAGAAATTGTTTGAGTTGTTTTAAGTTTCAGCTTCTCTCTTTTGTAGTACTAGTAGAATTATAAGAGCAGGTTAATTTTTTTCACTTTCACTTTCACTGATCCTGATAATTTAAATATCAAATATGTACTGCTTCATCAACTCGCTTTCTTCATAGACCTGAAACAAATGGATATGACTTGATATTAAAACTTTCAATGAAATGGCAAATTTGATACAAAAAATCATTTTACAACTACTAGGCTTTAACATAAAACTAAAAGTATATGTACATAAATCACATAATGCTCTACTTGATTTCATTCCAAATATTCATTTTCTTCTCTACAGACACAATTCATTTTATGTGAACTTTATGTACCATACACCACTAATATTATTGTTTTGTAATGAATTAGTGGTGTATTGTAAACAAAGTTCACATAATACCTTCTCTCTAATCCCATTGTCAAAATTTAGTTACCCAAAACAAAATTATAAGAATAATATTTATTAGAATGAAGGTGCAGTATGAAGTGGGCTTACCTTACCTTTGTTGCAACATTAAGTAGGCTTTGAAGGTTGTCTCACAAGTTGGATGATTCCCAGCTAGCATAAACAGCTTCAACTATTTTCCGATGTAAGTGAAGGCCCGAGCAAGCAATTATGCCACGATCGAGACCTTCTAGGTATACTCCTGTGGAAAAGTTTAGTGGGCATCCCCCAGCATCAGTGACCACTCCACCAGCTTCTTGCACAAGCAGAACACCAGCTGCATGATCCCATATTTTCTCCTTATATCCCGACCTTGCAAATCTCATGTAAATCTCGGCCTCTCCTCGAGCTATGGCTGCATATTTCACCATGCTATAAACACGCAATGGTAATTTTCTGCGTTTAAAATTAATTCTAATTAAGGACATTTACTCTGCAGTGAGAATGACATCTACTATTTCTCATACTCAACTAATAAATCAAAACCCAGAATAGACAGAGATATATGTATAAGTTACTTAATTCTAAATTAAACTCTCGAGTAGCAATTCATCACTTATCAGAATTCACTAATAAAGGACTTGTGTTTGCTAGACACTGATTAATTACTTGATCAAATTTTGTTATATTAAGCTCAAGAATATATGCATATAACTAACTATTTAATAGTCTAGTGAGTAGTTAATTGACCTCAGCCCAGCAGTGGTAGCGACGCCAGCAGTAAAAGAATGGTCTGAAGTAGTTTTTTCTACAGGTTCACAGAATGTTGCTAGAGCAGGATCATCAATGGAAGAAACCCGAATAAGTCTTTCAGAATTCGGCCACTCAAGCCTCTCATCGCGGTGAATTAAGGGTTGCATCCACGTCTTTCCACTGCCTTTCTTTGTGTACATGACACATCCCAATTCCCTTTTTATCAGATTTTTTTTTTTTTTTTCTTGGCTCAACTTTAAGCCATCATTCTTCACTGGATAATTAGGGCAGCCAAGGACTCCAATCACAACTTCTCCATCGTCTATCATGGCAAGTGCAACAGCATACTGATCTCCACGAACAAAACCGAGGGTCCCATCAACCGGATCAAGGACCCAATGCTGACCTGTGGGGCCCCCAACAGAGTTACATTCACTGATTGCATCTAGAACTTGTGAAGAGCTTAATTTTTTATCAGGGCCTTGGAGACCGAACCGTGCTGCCTCATCTAAGCATCCGTTTACAGCACTCACAACCATTGCTAACAGAGATGATGATCCTGAGTTGGATAGTGTTTGAATATCTTCTTCAGCAACAATCGAGATGTTTCCACTACCAAAAGATTTCGAGAGCATCCAGCTTACTGTTGCTTGCACACTCCAGTCTGTTAAAGATGAAGGATTCATAAATATATAGGAACTAATGTTTTGTACCTTTTAGTTTTGCATTCGAAGGTCAATCAAATATATTTGCCTACAAACATACTTTCCATTAAAAGATTCAACATATTCATGCGAACATATTGTGCCATTATGAAGCTAAATATCATCAAATCAAATGATCGAACAACATCTTGATGTGGATTTTTCTTTGTAACAACCATTGTTAATCATACTTTGTGTGTGAAGAAGCATTACATTTTCGTAGCAGCACAAGTTCTGTTTCAACCTATTGTTTTTAACACGAGCCTTTCATTAACTATCATCACCATAGAAAACTCTGGCTACTTTCTTCAAAGAGAATACATAAATAAAATATATAGACAGAAAATGCACAAAGAGACAGAGGCAAATTACAAAATGTGTACATACATTAAACACTGATTCATTGCACAAGTAGGCAACACAAAATGATTATATCACAGTGAGATTCAATTGGCCATTTATATGAATTATTGTATATTGCATTACAAAAAACAAGACGAAGAATCAAAACCTGAGTGGAGAATTCGTGAAAACCCCAAATCAAATTAAAAAAAAAAAAAAATACCTGCAACTGTAACAAGGGAATCATCATCCTTGGACTTAACTTGATGAGAATTAGTGGAAATCAATTCATTTTGCACCTTTTGGCATAGTGAACAAGCCATGTGAACCACCCGAACCGCCACATTCAATTCTTTCCAGTATTTTTCATCCTCCATTTTCGTCTAATTTTATTTTTCTGAAAGATGGTGAATGAGAGGCCCAACACGTGATTCTCAACTACAGTGCGTGAACTTGTACGAGAATAGGGATACATACATACATTTGTATTTTTTACATCTGTATTTCTTCTTCTGTGTAAACAAGACGACGTTTATATTTTTGTCACTCTTTTTTAAATTGTTCTTATATTTTTATTTACTCCTTTTAGCAAAACATCTAAAAAGTGTGGTGTCATGGTACCATTTCTACTAATTTGTAATATCATATTCTTTTATTATATAATATCATAACATTTTACATGTATAACATGTCAAACTCAAACTGTGTGATATTATTTTATTAGTGACTGTGTAATTGTATTATTTAATAAATACTTACACATTTTATGATATGTGTAATGACTAATGAGTGATGTTTTAAATGTAGTTTTGTAAATTTTTAAAAATAAACTTATGAAACATGTAGATTGAATGTGAAAAAAAAAATATGGATAAATATGTGTATTTTGAAAAAATAGAGCTTATGAAGTTTTTTTTAGTGTGCTTAGTATGGGACATCATAATAATCTAATATGACAAGTGTGCAAATTTATGTGGAACAGAAAAAATAATACTTACTTTATTCATTTTTATAATTCTCAATATTCTTTTTTATTTGTTCAATTTTATAATTTTCATTTTGTCTCAAACAAATACTATTCACATTACACATACGGTTTAATTTCTACTTTTGCCTTCATCCTTAAACTTCCACATATTAGTATTACATAAACCATCAATTTTACCAAAAACTCATAAAAACTCAAATGAAAATAAAAAATACTCCCTCTGTCCATCAAGAGTGTCCTCACTTTTTTTTTATATATGCTTTTAAAAAAATCATATTTTAATTATAAAGAATATATTTAATATAATGAGTAAAAAATATATTTGGTAGATACTCAATCTTGTTAGTAAAGTAGAAAAAATATTCAAAAGATAATTATTTAAATAGAATAAGAACGTTTTTTGTGGACCAAAAAAAAGAAATGAGCACACTCTTGGTGGACGGAGGGAGTAAATAAAAATGAATCGAGGGAATAATATACATGTGCATTCGAGAATTTATCTATAATTATTTTACAATAATTTCTAAATCCATCATGCGGGCCCACCAAAATATTGATTCTGGGCCAGAACATTGCTTATGGCAGAAAACGGATATTCGATTCATTATTATGAGCTACTAGTGTAAGACCCGCGTTTTACGCGGGGTTTAAATAAATTTATAATATATATTAATTTTAATTTATTAATTAATTAAAAATTCTTTAAAATATGTATAAATTTATGAGTTTACTATTCGTATTCAAATTTTAAAAAAAAAGTTTGTTACTCAATTAAAAAAATGAAATGTTGTAGCAATATAAATTAGTAAATACTTAGAAACCTTGAATGTTTAATGCTTGTAAGTTGTTTTTCTCTAGTGCAGTGTTAAAATTAGCATAAAAAAAATTGAAAATTTTAAAAATAATGAATCTTAATGGATATATATATTTTTTCTCTTTTTTTTCATATAAAAATAAAAGAGAAATTTAAAACAATCTATAAGTCATGACACAAAAGAGGTTGAATTACAATTCTGAAAATTGGAAGAAAATTGAATCACTTGAAAGTGTGGCAGGATCAGCAAACTGAACACAAAAATAAGAAAATAATTAGATGAAAAGATCGTGAAGAATACAATTTCGTAAAAAAAAACACGAAATTATTGAGCATGAAACTAAAAACTTAAAATAAGTACAGTAATATATATTGGTACGAATAAGCAACGTAGAGATGAAAAACTATTTCATACCTGTAAACTCAAGAGAAAGAAGTGATGAGCGGAAAAAATTATTTAAAAGGATAAACTCGAGGAGAACGTTTAATAATATTCGTATATTTATTTTTCTTAAACTATAATAATATGTATGTGTTTAGAGGATATGAAGTAAAAAAAAACGTTTTAATTGTCAATAATCATAAGTTTCTCCGGAATTAAATTATGGTTGAATTAAATATTTGCAATGGAGAGATTGTGTGGTGTACAATTAAACACTAATTAAAACTTAAGTCAATTATAACAATAAAATTTAAAATAGATAAATTTGAATATATATGGAAATTAATAAATATTTTATTAAAAACATATTTGTAAGCTTATAAAATATTTGCAAGGGAGAGATTCTGGATTGTAGAATTAATTACTATTACAAATTAGGTTAACTATAACATTAATCCCTATTAAATATTACTCCTATTTATTAAATTTTTAATAGGGCATTTCTATTAAATACTCCCTCCGTCCAATTTCATTATTCTCACTTTCATTTGATTGTCCAATTTTAGTATGCTCATACCTTTTTTTGAAAACAATACTATTCATAATACTTTATCTCCACCCTTCTACCATCACTTATTTACCCACTTTGTCATTCACTTTATTCGTAAACAATCATTTATTTATAAATGGACCCACAATACCCACAATAAACTAATCAATATTCATTAAAACTCGTGCCCAGAGAAGTGGGCATAATAAAATTGAACGGAGGGATCTGTAAAAGGACGAAAGATCTGTAAAATAAAAAGACGTAAAGTGAGATTGAAAGCAATTAAATTTTTGGTCGTGGTTCAATATTTGTTCTAAGAACTTTTAAAATAAAGCGTTTAGATACGATGAAATCAATTAAAACTACGAAAAATAGTTGACGAAATTATTTTATCATAAATCATAAGGGTAATTTTATCATTTTTTGACAGGAGAAAATGGATACTATACATCTTGAAGGTACAACACATGATTAATCATCTATTAAAAGCTTGAAGGTAAAAACAACACTTAGAGAAAAACTATGCCCAGTCAGAAAATTTTCACTTTCGTAAAGCCTCCAACTCCGATTGCAATCTGATAAGATTTGGTTTGTGGCTTGTCCTCCACCATTGAAATCAATGGAGCCCTCTCGGAGAAACACCATAAGGAAAAAACCTGTCACCAAAACTTCAACACCTCCACCATTTAAACTGATGGAGCCCTCTCGGAGAAACACCATAAGGATTCTGTCACCAAAACTTCAACACCTCCACCATTTAAACTGATGGAGCCCTCTCGGAGAAACACCATAAGGAAAAATTCTGCTTAGGATGAGGGTGAACTTCCAATTGACATTATTCTTAACACTTTTAACAAAGTTTGTGTCATTCACTACATACATAGGCTTGAGGAATGTTTGAGGAGAAGGAGTGAATTGTATAAAATGAAAGACATAAGCTCCTATTATATAGGAGATTGAATTAAGATCTAATGGTTAATATTAAACATTTAAATGAATGGTTAAGATTAAAGGAAAAAGATGAAATGAATGAGGGTGAAGGAATTTTGAAATGAGAGGATTTTAGAGGAGAGAGGTGGAGGTAGATGGGGTGAGAATGTGACATGTGTCACAACAAAGTTTGTAAATATATATATATAGATAGATAGATGAGTCTTATGACAAAAAAAGAAAAGAAAAAAGGCGCTATATACCCCTCTAGGTTCCAGCTTTGTTGAGCATACTCTCCCTTTTCATTTATTAGTTTAATGTTCGTATAAAATAATTAATATAATATTTTAGAAAAATATTTATTAGATAGATATATCCTTTAAAATTGAAAATTTAACTCTAATTTTTACGGTAGTAGCAACTATTCACGGCCGCTGCCGCCTCCGACACTCATCACCGCCGCCACCTCCAACGTCACCGTCGACGCCTCACCACCCAAACATTTCCAAAAACAAATCATAAATTAAAAAAAACTTAGTAATCTAAATAAAAAAAAGACATATTTTCGATAAACCAATGTCGATCTTTGTCGATAAAAAAGGTATATGGTCGACAATAATGTGTCGACAAAAAACACTCTCGTCGAAAGAAAAAAATTGAAATATTTCGACAAAGTATGTTAAAAAATAAACTCTATCGTCAAAAATAATTTGTCGACGATAGTGTTTATTTTCGAACACACTTTGTCAAAAAAAAAAAAACTACACATGTGCGTTTAGGGTTTAGACGGCGACGACTGGACGAGGGAGGGGCGCGGCCTTGGTATGGAAGGAGGCGTTAGCGCTTGGCAAGGGAGGGGTGCCGCCGCCGCCGATAGTTACAGAAATTTAAAAAAAAAAACAGAAAAGAGGGAGAAGGAGGCAGCAGCGCTTGGCGAGGGAGGGCCGCCACCGCCGATAGTTACAAAAATGAAAAAAATCGAAAAAGAGCTTGGGGCGGCGGGAGGCTTGGGTGAGGGAGTTTGGGGGTGGTCGACGCTGACGGCTGGGCGGTTTGGATGATAGAAGGAATAAGGGTTGGGAGGAGAAGTGGGAAGAAGAAGTGTAGGTCCCTAGTTGAGTTAGATAATATTGAGTAAGCTAGGAAAATGTCTAGTGGGGGGTTAATAGACTTTTCAAAATCTTTCAATATATCAGAATACACAATGCGGAATATCAGAATAACAATGAGCCCAATCAAATTTATACTCAACTAATTCGCGAACTTCTGTATGAACACTCTATTTGTCTTGTTCTTATATGCAATTCAATCAATTAAGCAGTTAATCAATCAAACACAAATAAAACAGTAAAGTAAATCAAACACGTTATAGTGGTTCGACAACTTGTCTACATCCACTCTCACAAACCCAGTTGTGAAATTCTTATTACTCTTCCAATCGAGTAGTGTGTTCTTGTGATTTTAAGTCCCAAGAAATAAGACTTTGATCTTCTCGATTATATCTCCAGATATATCTTCGATCTAACAACTAGTAGTTTTACAAGTAACTAGCAACTTGAACAAAACAATAATAGAAAAACTTCTCTAGCTCAGTAGTAGCCTTCTTCAATTTCTTCACTTGTCTTCTGGCTTGACTTTCTGAACTTTCAACTCTGAGAGTTTCTTTGCTTTGAATGCTTCGTAAATCTCTTAAATAATATGTAGAATATCAGTGCATCAGTAGTCTTTAATCGTTGAATACCTTGGGGTATTTATAGACTTCCAATATCAAGAACTTTCTGTTATGTAACCACCTTTTCTTGATAACTGAACTTCTTTTTATCCATCCACGCGTTTCTTCAGTTAATTAGTTATTCCATAACTAACTCTTCAATCTTTATCTTCATACGCGTTTATGACTTAAACAATTCTTCTTCTTTGCTTGCGCACCTGTCTTGTCTGGTTTCAAAACTTAGACAAATTCTGATTTCTTCATCACTTGACTTGTCTTGCGCATTCAGTCTTCAGTAGTAGACTAAGATATAGAACTAACACTAAACTAGTCCTATCATCTAATCTTAACAAGACTATTACATTACATTAAGTTTTATAAATCAGCTTAGTCAACTTAAGATCTATACAATGATATGCGAATACATACATGAGATATGAGCTTCTATACATCATTTAAATAACTCAGTATAAATCCTAACATATATACATAGTACTTATAAAACGTACTTGTCTTTCAATCATACTTAAACTTTTCTTTCATACTTTATCTTTTGTACTTTTCTTTTTTGTACTCTACTGATCTTCTCAAGACGACTTCCATAACTAGATCAGTCAACACTTAGAAATTATTCAAGTCTACTTTTGGCTTATCAAAACTCATCTCATCATCAATTAGGACTTGTATCAGGATTCATATCCCAACAATTTTCCCCTTATTGATGAAGCTAAAACTACTTGAATCATTTTAAGTCAGTAGACTAGTTAAGTAGTTATCATATATAATCATCAAAAGTGTTATCTTTTCATTAATTCAAATAAGATCAGTAGATTACACTTACATAATCAAAATAAAAAAGAACTAAGTATAATACTTACAACTTACTCACTGATGTTTCCGCCATCCAGATTAGGAACACAGAACGCGTCGAGAATCCTTCTGTGAATGTCAGAAATGTGATCTTCATTCTCTATCTTTTCCTTCTCGAGCAGCTCCTCTTCAAACTTATTGATCTTGTTGAAGTCGATCCTTTTTCCAGAGCCTAACATGGGAGTAACCCATTTCGGAAAATCAGGAACAAGTATGTTGTAACCTACAGCAGTTGCAATACGCATGACCAAGTTCCATAAATTCTGATCTTGAGCTTCCATGAACTTGTCAAATACTGCATATAACTCTTCTTTGTTGTCTAAGTCACCAAACTTCCTTATAATCCAGTGATCTAGCTCCCACTTCATCTTAACACTCAACCAAGCATCTCTATGCTCGTTGTCTATGAAGTTATCAATATGAGAATCTTCAATCACATCTGGATCAGCCTTCATCTTCTGCAATCTGTTGATGTGTTTACCTAACAACTTCTTGTTAGCATAACGATCATCTTCAACTTTTTGCTTCTTCATTATTTCCGACTCATCTAGATCAGCAATGATCTGACCTATTGACTCTTTCACTTTTGGTTCGGATAAAACCAACTTTCTCTTCACAACTCGTCTTGTCTGAACCTCTTCAGTAGCAATCGACTTGCCTCGAACTTGTCTTTTCTTCTCTTCTGCTTCTGCTTGCTCTAAATCAGCTTTCTTCACTAGCCTTCCTCTTCTCTTAGGTCTAGTCTCTTCTATCGCAGTTGCAGTTGCAGCAATCTCTGGTTCAGCACTTTTTACCAATCTTGTCTCTTCCCCCTTTTTGGCTTCATCACTAGCCTTAAGAGTGAATAGAGAGGTAAAATGAGTCATCTCTTCTTTCATTGCTTCCTTCATCAACTCAGCAGCTCTATCAATCTGGTTTTGATGTGATTTGTCTTGACTCAGCTTCTCAAGATGATCAGTTGTATGTTCCAACTTTCTAGAGCAGAAAGTGAACTCATCCTTGAAGTGAGTAGCAGTTAGCTTGAGCATCCTGTTCTCTTCAGTCATAGTTTGTAGAAGAGCTCTAGCTTGCACCAACTGATCTTGTGCCTCTCTTCTTTGCTCATCCGCTATCTCAATCTTCACTCTGTACAACCTTTCCATCTTCCTAGATTCCTCAGCCAAAGTTCTTGCAAAATCTACAGAACACTTCTCCGAATAGTTAATCTGTCTCTACAAGAAGTCTTCAAGTTTCGTATACATCTCTTGTCTTAAAGTCGAATCCATCTGATTGACCTCACCAACGATCAATTCCTTAGAATTATCCACAAGAGTTTGATTTTGCTCTGCAAGAACTTGCTTGACATCAGATTTCAGAAATTCATCGATAGACGACTGGACAACTTGCTTCAAATCCATGTTCAGCTCGTCTAAATAACCTTCTGGAAAGATATGCGTTGTTTGAACACTTGCTTCAGGAGTATCATCCTCAGCAACAACTTCAGCCATGATCTCATCTTCAATCAAAACATGAGTTTCAACTAACTTGTCTTCCACCGCAGTAGACAAGACCAAGTCTTCTACTGCTCCAACTTCCTCTGGAATCACACTTCCAGCAATAACTTTCAAGTTAATAGGAGGACAATATGTAACAATCGCCAATTTCGATTCCTTGAATCGTCTTTCAGCCTCATCCGAATCTTTCTTCACCATATCACCCAACTTCTTCACATAACTACATAACTCAGTTGGAAAATATTTTTCGGCATATCTGTTGATCTGTCCAACATCCGTTCTTGGACTGTTAGCATGTTCCACTTGAAACTTGAACACGATTCCTCTGAGTTGATCTGAGACATTCTCCAAATTGATACTAGGATCAATAGACTGCATCAACTCTACTGGTTCAACTTCAATCATCAACTCATCTCCAGATAGATCAATCTCTAAGACTTGAACACCAACATTCAACCTTTCTTCTGAAGAAAACACTTCATTTGGAATGTTAAGCATCCTTTTGACTAGAGACGTCAATGCGTGAGAAGAGAGTAACTCAGAATGGTCTTTCACACCACTGTTCTCTTGCTGCTCCATTTCCCAATCTTGAAAATTTGCAATACCACCCATTCCAAGAATCACCTCGAACATATCCTCGGTCGGACCTTTCTTTAATGCAACCCATGTGCATATCCTTATCACCTTCTCATACACCTCTGAAGTTGTATAAATCTCGACTGAAGGCAGCATCTTCTTCAAATTTCTAGTCATTTGTGCACGCAACCTCTTCTCGCGTAGACACATTGGGTAGTCGACTAGGGATTCAAATCTGTTTTTGGGAGGGGTCTGAGTAAGTGGAGTCCTTAACTCAGCTGTTGAAGTGTCAACAAGACTAGTTCCCGAAACTGATGGGTGTAGGGGTTCAACATTTTCTGTTGAGGGAGTAGGAATAGTTTGGACTGTGGTTTCTGGGGGCTCTGATGTGGCTTGGTTTGGTTTGACAACTGTCGAAGTATCAGTTGTAGCAAATATGGTAGTGTGTTGGGTAACATTGGTTCTCAGTGGTTGAACTGTCAACGGGGAGGTTTTGGGTACAAGTCTGGCACGAGATAGGAGTGAACTTGCCTTGGTTTTCACAGGAAGATTGAGCGGAATGGAAATAGTACGAGAAGAAGTACTAACCATTTCAGTCGTCTTGTTTGGCGAGGGACTCGACTCGACTCTCACCAGTCGATAAGTTTCCGCATCCTCTACTTCCTTCTCCAAATCTTTGTCCGATTGAGTTTCCTTCGAATCCTCAATTGGCTCGATCAAAGCTTCATCCGACACATACTGAACTAGTGCACCACTAGTTCCAGCCTCAACCACTTCTTCAGATTCTTCGTCCTCCGACTCGTCTTCCTCAGCACTAGACGAGTGCACAGCTTCTATCATCGCATCACATGGGTTAATCTGAATTTGCCCACGCTCTATCGCCCTTTGCTCAGCCTGTCTTGCGATAGCATCCTTCTTGAGATAATGCTTCAAGACATGGAACGACTTGCCTTTACTCCAACTCGACTTGTTAGGGAGTAAGATGGGTAGAAGAATACTTAGCTTGTTCCCAAAGCTAACAGCAGCAGACACTATCCATTCTCCAGAATCAATGTCCACTCGAACATTTCTTTCGAAATATATCAAGCGATCTAGAAATAACTTGTACCAGTTTCCTTCAGTGATGCCATCATAAATTGCAGCCATCACTCTTGCCTTCTGGAGTGTCACTGAATCGTAACTTCCTGTCACTCCTAGAAACATCTTGCTGACAATGTCAAGTAGAGTTCTATACTTGTCTAGAAGCTCCTTCTTCTTGACAGACGAGATATTTCCATCTCGATTCAACTTCAGCCTCTTACCACAAAATATGCTCAAATATCTTAACTCTTGCCCTGAACCGTAATTCTCCACATCGATTGTACCCGAAGGTAATTTCAATGCTTCGAACATTACTTATCGAGTGATTTCCACTCGGCTTTCACCAACAAAAGCTTCGATGGAGTCGCCTCTTCTAGCAGCAGTGGCGTAGAATTCTAACACCTCTTCCTCGAACACCACCTCTGGAAACGCCTCCAAGTATGGTCTCAAACCACACCTGAAACATTTAATCAAAATTTCCTTGTTGTCATCCGTGTGTCTTCCGTTGAAGAACACTGACCCTTCTACATGCACCTTGCCTTCGGAGGCATACTTTCCCAAATCAAATCTTGCCTGCATGTTAGTCCTAACATCGAACATAGAAACGATCGACATAGTAGTGATTTTGAGTGATAACAAGCAGTTAAGAAATTGCAAGAATTCTTGAGTGCTTGAGAGTAGGAGAGTAAGTAAACGTGAGGAGTGTTTTGAGGAGAGTGGAGTGGTTTTGTTACAACTTGAATTTTGAATCGACGGCCAAGATTAAGAGGTTTGATCCAACGGTTAAAACCTTTGAAATTCAGTTGCGTAATCGAGAATATTACGTGATTTGGTATTGTAAATTTTGGAATCCGCCCTTTCTATTGGTTAAGACAGGGGAGTGTACTCATCTGACCTAGCGTAGTAGAGTTTAAGCGCGAACTGGGTGTATACACCTCATTAAATGGAGTGTATAAATCCAATTCTAGGTTTTCCAAATTTTGCATTATCAAATTACAGTAATGTCCTTAATTCGCTCTTGTTAAACACTTAGAGTATATTAAATCACGAGAGAGCTTATCTTGTTTGTTCGAGTTCATCAGAACAGATCAGTAGACTTGTTAGCATCAGACGAGTTCCCCCATTGACTGTGCTTGTTTGTCTGAATGTCGAACATCAATGTGTACCTGTCTCATCTTATGCGACACATGAAAGTAGATACGAGTAGTAGAGTAGAATAATTAAGATGAATATCAATCTAATATAGTAGTCAAAGTTTCGATCAAGATGACTTTTAACAAACTTAAGAGTCAACATAAGGATATTTAAGAAATCATATATTCCCCCTTAAATGTTTATTCCCTTAGTATTACCCTCAGCTTTACTAGCTTCCTCATCGGGTTGTTTGGTCATCTTATCTGACCTTGTATACCTGTCTGTTGAGCGAGTAGATGAATGCTCTGTTTTTGTGGACTTGTCTCCTTATCTCTTTGTGATGTGCCTGTCTGGTTAGTACACAACTATATGCAAGTAGGATCTAGATCAATTAGTCCTAGACTAATGCATAATTCACGAAAACGAGCCTCAGGTAATGGTTTTGTGAAAATGTCAGCTCTTTGAAAATCAGTATGAATCTTTTCCATGCGAATATCCTTCTTTTCTACATGATCACGTATAAAATGATGTTTCACATCAACATGCTTACAACGTGTGTGCAAAACAGGATTTTGTGTAATGGCAATAGCACTGTTACTATCACAGAAAATAGGAACATTTGATTCATAGATATTGTAATCTCTAAGCTGTTGAATGAGCCAAAGTAATTAACTACAACAGCTACCAGCAGCCATGTACTCGGCTTCAGTAGTAGAGGTAGCCACACCAGTCTGCTTTTTCGAAAACCATGAAATGAGTTTTGTGCCTAAGAATTGACAAGAACCAGAAGTAGATTTCCTATCTATTCTACAGCCACCAAAGTCAGAATCAGAGTAGCCACTTAGAGATAGATCATCATTTGAAGGATACCATATACCACGATTGATGGTTCCTTTCAAATATTCAGTATCCGTTTAGTGGTTTCCATATGACTCTCTTTTGGATTAGCTTGGAATCGAGCACATACGTCAACAGAAAATGCAATATCAGGTCTACTAGCAGTCAAGTACAGTAATGAACCAATAAGACCACGATAATATGTTTGATCAGCACACTTACCATGTTCGTCTGGATCCATCCTGTATGTAGGTAGCATAGGTACTCCAGTAGACTTGCATGTTTTAATACCATACTTGTCTAGCATATTTCTAGTATACTTTGCTTGATTTATGAAAATCCCTTCAGGGGTCTGTTTTACTTGAAGACCAAGAAAGTAATTTATTTCACCCATCATTGACATCTCAAATTTACTTTGCATGAGTGTTGAAAAACTTTCACTCAGCTTTTTGTTAGGTGAACCAAAAATGATATCATCTACGTAAATTTGGACGAGTAAAATGTCTTTCCCTTCTTGTCTTCTGAACAAGGTTCTGTCGACCTTGCCCTTAGTAAAACCATTTTCTAATAGAAAGAGTGAGAGAGTATCATACCATGCTCTTGGAGCTTGCTTTAGTCCATATAAGGCTTTCTTCAGTCTGTACACTTGGTTGCCTTTCACTTCGAAATCTGGGGGTTGTTCAACATACACTTCTTCCGCAAGAATACCGTTAAGAAATGCACTTTTAACATCCATTTGATATACAGTAAACTTCATGTAAGCAACATATGCAAGGAACAATCGAATGGCTTCTAGTCTAGTAACAGGAGCATACGTTTCATCATAGTTTATGCCTTCAGCTTGTGAATAGCCTTGGGCTACTAGTAGGGGTGTTAAAAAATAAACCGAACCAGAAAAAAGACCGGAACCGGACCGACCGGTTAGATTCCGGTCCGAACCGGTTTGGACCGAAATATTTTTTTTTTTATATTTTTTTACTAATGCACTCTCAATTATTTTTCAAAATCAAGTAATTGGTGAAAATGTGTTGAGATCTTATTACATTTTTTACAAATATATAATTTAACAAACATATTTAATTTATTTTTAGGGTCAAAAGATCATTAATAACAATGTAAATAAAATTCACATTGACGTAATGAAGAGCAAACACTTTAATTTTCATACACAAATTCATCAATCTTGTTCTTGCTTCCATAAATTTAAAAAAAAAAAATTTAAAAAAAAAAACAAAAAACAATTTCGGTCCAACCGGTCCAAACCCGGATCGGACCGGATAGATTCCGGTCCGGTCTTCGGTCCGACCTTTTGGTAAGATTCCGGTCCCGGTCCAAACCGGTTCCGGTCCGGTTTTGGACTGGTGCACACCCCTAGCTACTAGTCTAGCCTTATTCCTAATGACTACATCATTCTCATCTTTCTTATTTTTGAAAATCCATCGAGTGCCAACTACATTATGATGTTCCGGCCTATCAACAAGTTCCCAGACGTTGTTTCAAACAAACTGGTTCAACTCGTCTTGCATAGCGATGATCCAATTACTATCAGCCATTGCCTCTTTAACGGTCTTAGGCTCGATAGAAGAGAGGAAACAACACCAACAAAACATCGTTGGACTAGGCTGTTCTTTCGACTCAAAGAGTTGTCGTCTAGTCTTCACACCAATAGTAGAGTCACCAATGATATTTTTTGTATCATGCGCAGATTTCCATGTTTTTCTAGACTTAACAGGCATACTATTATCATCTACCTCAGGTATAACATCATGCATTTCAACATCATTTGTATCAGTAGTTTTAATAGGAGTAGATGAGTCAACTAGAGCAGGCATGTCAACTGGTCTAGTAGACTTACCTTGAGCACTTACCTTCTCGTCGTCATCAGACTCGAGAGCTTTCATGAATGGATTGTAGGCTTGAACAGATTCGTACACTTCTATTTCCTCATCAGATTTGATCGATAGATCAGTTACTTCCTTACTGATCTGGTCGGCAGACGAGTCCTGTCGAGATTTATCGAAGACAACATGTGGTGTTTATTCCACACAAAGGGTTGAGTAGTTAAACACTCTAAATGATTTGCTAGTTGAGGAGTATCCTAAGAATATCCCCTCGTCTGCTTTAGCATCGAAAGCATTTAATTTACTTTTCCCATTGTTATGGATGAAGCACTTATTGATCGCGCTTCTGTTCTGGGAGTGGCATGCAGTATTGATCGCCTCTGCCCAAAACTTTTGAGGAGTGTTGTACTCGGCTAGCATGGTTCTACAGGCTTCCTTGAGTGTTCTATTCCTTCTCTCAGCTACACCATTTTGTTGTGGGGTCCTAGCTGCACTTAGTAAGGTGCTGGATACCACGTTCAGAACAGAAATCTTTGATATAACAATTTATGAACTCAGTTCCCTTGTCACTACGAATTTTAACAATGGACTAGTTCTTCTCAACTTGTAACTTCTTCAACAGATCAGGTAGGAGTGTCTGTGTATCACTCTTCTTGTGTAGGAAGACTACCCAAGTGAACTTAGAATAGTCGTCTACAACAACAAGTGTGTACCTTCTACCATTCAAGGTTGGAGGAGTTATAGGACCATGAAGATCCATATGTAGTAGTTCTAGAACTCTACTTGTTGAGAGAGTAGGAATTGATTTAAAGGAACCTTTTACATGTTTACCTTTCTGACAAGCATTGCATACATGTGATTTGTAATAGACTTCGTTGGGTAAACCTTCCACTAGGTAATCTCTTGCAATCTTATTAATCACCTTAAAGTTCATATGACAAAGGCGTCTATGCCAAAGCCAACTGATCTCTTTAGGGTTCTTACTAAGAAGATAAGTATCCCTTGGACAGCTATTCCAATTCACAATGTATACGCTGCATTGTCTTATGCCGACGAGTAGTACAGTATGAGTTCTCTTGTCTATGATCTCGCACTTTCGGCTTTTGAATTGTACCTTGTAACCACAATCACAAAATTGAGAAACAGATAATAAATTGTACTTCAAACCTTCTACGTAGGATACGTCCTGTATCTCTACATCTCCATTTCTGATGTAACCAAAGCCTTTCGTAACAGCAGTTGAGCTATCACCGAATATCACCTTGGGTCCTTCTTGCTCGTGGTAACTCGATAGAAGAGGCTTAGTACCTGTCATGTGGTGAGAACAACCACTGTCAATGTACCAAGTTTTTCTACTAAGCCACCCTTCTTATACAAGTCGAGTCGACCCTGCAATGAAGATATTCAATAATTTAGGTACCCTTTTGTTTATTGGGGTCCTGGGGGGGTTAGTTGAGTTCAAGGGAATCCAAATATACATCGGAGTCCTGAACAAGTTTGATCTCTTAAGCTTCCTACCATGTTTGTTACAAAATAAGACCCTGTTGTCCTTATCTGGCCTATCATTGGATTTTGGGTCTATTCGTTTAAGTTAGCCTTTCGACTTAATCTCTACTTGAGTAGGCACTGGTCTATGATAGTCAGAATAGGGCTTGTATGCATTGGGGCCATATGGTTTATAAACACATTTAGGTCTTTCCTCACTTATGATATCATATGACAAATGTGGAGGATATAGGACAGGTTGTGTACGATATTTTGGAGCAACCTTCCTAGGCCTAGACGAGTAGAGCTGAGATTGCCTTATAAAAGGAGGTCTAGGCTCTTGTCGTCTAGTCTGTACTTGTCTAGAACTCGTCTTCTCAGGATACCAATCCTTGTATCTGACCTGCACTACAGGAAATTTGAGAAATCGCGACGACAACAATTCGTCATAAAAACATCATTTTTCGTCACAGAATGTGTTTGACGACGATTTTTCTCCGTCGCAATGAAGGTCGCCGTAGGTGCGTCGCATTAGGTAAATGTGACTTTATTTGAATTTGTCATCAAAAGTCATCTTTTGGTGACGCTAAAGTTCATTGTCGCTATATTATTCCATCTATGGTGACGAATAAAGTGTCACATTTGACGCTGAATTTTGTCGCTAAATATGATATTTCGTCACTAAAAGTTTAACTTTAAATGACATTTTGATTTATTGTCACTAAAATATTAATTTTTGGCGACGATTACCCATTTCATATCAACCTTTTAAAATTGTAATGACGAAATTTTCGTCACAAATATATTAATTATTTCGTCGTAATTTATATAGTTCGTCACCAAATAGTTCAACCTTACATGACGATTTGATTTATCGTCACAGAATATTAATTTTAAGTGACAATTTTTTTTCCATTTTCTACCGCATTTGTCGAAATTTAGTGACAACATTATCGTCACAATTAAATGAATAATTTCGTCACCTTTTATATAGTTCGTCACCAAAGAATATCACATTAATGACAAAATTTTAATCGTTGTTATATATATGTATGTATAATGACGACACAGTGCGTCAGGAAAGGGTAATATTTAGTGACAAAATATTTTTGATCACTAAATAGCGTAGAAATGGTGATGAAACTATTCTGTCATAAGAAATATTATTCAGTGACGAATATGATAATTGTCACAATTTTTTTAGATATAATGACAACATATATTTTGTCACAAAAAATTTACATTATTATTACAATTTTTTATCGTCATCATATGTTTATATATAATGACAACACAATTCGTCATTAAATAGAAAAATTTTAGTGACAAAATAACAATCATCGTAAAAAAAATTAAATATAGTGACAACATATATCGTCATTACTAATTAGTATATGATGACATTGTCTTTTGTCATTAATTGAATTTTTATTGTTATAAATAAATTGTCATGAAATGACTTTTTATTGAGTTGTTGGTTGAATTGTATATACCTATATTAATTAAACATATTTATAATAAACGAAAAATACTGTCATGATGAACTAATTTAATTACTGAATTATAATAAATAAATATTTACATCTACCACTAAATTGAAGATATATGATAAATAAATTTATATTGCATGATAAAATAATAAATGCAATGAAACAAATTGTACTAAAAATCAAAAGTAACAAACATAAAATAAATATACAAAATATTCTACTAAATCTTAAAAGTTAATCTCTTTCTCAGCAAATAAATTCACAAGTATGTTCATGGTGTCTTTTATATCACTCACTTATGTCTGGAGTGCACCCTCGCGAATTTTAGATGCTTCCAACTTTTCTTGTCTCAATTAAGTACGTAGTTCCCTTTGCAGTTGGTAAGAAGCATCATCTGAAACATTGCATCTACTTGGAGGTTTTGGACCATAATCGAGCATAATCAATGCCATGACCTAAGACCTCAAAAACAATCCCAGTTGAACTTTTATCAATTCTTTGCTCAGCGTATTCTTCTTGCTTCTTTATCATTTTCTCCTATTTGATCATATTATGAAAAAAATAAAATTGCATTAACTTTAGTAATAAAATTAAATCTCAATAGTAGATGCCTGCATAACTAACCCAATCTTGTTTAACCTCAATGAACATTCAATTCATTTCTATCACACACTTCTCCATTAAATTCATGTTTAGACTGCAAAAAATCAACATATTTAACTAGCTAAAGGTATAGATCGTAAAATCAGTAATGTCTATGCAAGCATCAGATGCCATTGAAATAAAATATAGTTTAAAGTTCTTTAAATTTTTATACAAATTACATGAAAAGTGAATCCGTTAAAATCACTCCTAGGATAATTTAAAATGAGAATGATGGATTCTACATCTAATATAATTTAAATTAAGAGAGGTAAATTATACATCTAATTTAATTTAAAATAAGAGTGGTGTATTCTACATCTAATATAAAATGAACTCACCGAAACAACTATGGATGAATTTGACTTTCTCGCTTCCAAATCCATCTTCAAATCTTCAATCCAAAAGCAAACCTAAAGGCCCAAACCAAAATTTTAGCCACAATAATGTTGAATACCACCAGAAAACCTGCTCCCAAAATAAAATTACCTACAAAACGTTCTACTAAAAAAGAGTGTAATACTTCAATCTCTAGTGACATAGCAAAATAACCAAAATGTGAAGAACCAACGAGCACCTAAATAATGCAAATGAGAAGAACTAATGAGCATATAAGACCAATACCAATCAAATGAGATTATAATCACTTACTAGCCTCAACTATCCATGGCCACATGCAACATTTGAAACACAACAATAAGAAAAAAAAAACTAAAAAAAACACAGAGCAATCAATGACTAACAGCCAACTAAAATGACAGATGTCGGTAAAAACCAAAAATTTCAATCCTTTCCAAAAGTAAAACAAACAAAAAAAATGCATACTAAGGACGTAGCTTAGCAACAATTCATATATTCAAGACATCAATATATTCACAAGTCCAAACAATACAAATATTTAGAGGACATTTTCTTCAAACAGTCAGAGGGCATGAAAAATTGAACACCAATTGAATCAAGAAAACATGGCATACTGAGAATACAAAAAACGTGGCACACAGAGACAAGATAATTAAATCAAAACAAGCAGGAGAGAATTGGAAGAATATGATAATTGAAGCTATTAAATTCTCACTTGACTTGTAGTACCTTTCACGTGAAATTCTCCCCATTAGTGTTAAACCCCTTGTATAGAAAAAAAGAAAGAAATCATCAAACAAACAATAAAAAGGATAATTCAAGTTGTGCTGAAATCAATAAGAGGTTGATATGCAGTAAGTTTCTCTAGACGCTAGGCTGATAAAAGGATAATACAGGATATAATAAAAAGAAATCATCAAACAAACAATATCAGATGACAATTTCAGAAAGTGATTTGAAATGGAAGAAATAAAAAACAGTTACAAGAAAATCATCAAACAGACAATATCATAAGACAATTTCAGAAAGTGATTTGAAACAGTTACAAAAAAATTAGAAGGCGATTTGAAAAGAAAAGAGATAAGTTGATTTATATTACTTCTTTGCAGAATTTTAGGAAATGAAAAAAGCTTGGTATCACTCTCATGGTGGCATTGTTGTTTTTAATCTCTCATCTCATCAATATCACTATCTAAACTTTTGGTCCTATCCCACATATTCAAACAGTGATTTGTTTATATCATCTGGCAGAGCACTGCCGTGAAACACCAACTTTACAGCCGCTGGACAATTTGAAATCAAAACCAAGAAAAGGAACAGAATTAAAAAATGAATCAGAACAGTACAAAAATAATTCTAAAAAGACCCAAACCAAGAACATAATCGAATTTAATCAGAAACAAACCTAATCTTTTTTTTTTAAATCTCAGAAAAAAATACGTGCTAAGAACAATAAAGACCAAACTGTGGAGCATCCGTAGTAAACCATATAAACTAACAAGAATTGACCACGAAATAAGCTAATAGCCCTCGTACTCTCCAAGAACGAGATTTGAAAGCAGCCAAACATTACAAAGAATTAGTTGTTATAGTTCCCACTAGTTACAAGAGAAGAGTCATGACTGCATTAAAAGAGCATTCAGAAATTGAAAATCTACCAACAATTGTGAGAAAATGGTGCAAACACATTTTCCACTAAAAATTTAAGGCTGACTTACATTTTTCTGCATTTATAAACCCAAGAGGATCTCCATGTTCAAGGAATGGCATTGGGTGCACGCCCTTCTGAGGGGAATGAAAATTGACTCTCCTTAAAGAGTCCTCCTTGCGCTTGTCCATAGAAACGATGTCGTCCTTGTGGCGCTTCCGAACGTGAACACGAGCGGTGGTGCCGGTGTCGATGACGGCCTCTGCCATCAGGTGACCGCTGCGGTCGGGTGTACGGGAACGGGAGCGTTTGATGCGCTCACAGTCAGGATCGCAGTCAAGGTCACAGTCGTCTCGGTGTCTCTTCCAGTCACAGTCGGGGTCTCGATCTCTATCCCGGTCGTGGTCCCGGCGGTCGGGTGTGGAATAGTTTTAGGACAAGATTGACGAAATTAGAGCAGGGGAAAAAATAGGAGGGAATTTGTGAAATTTTTATTTTTAAAACGGACGCACAAATTTATCAAGTGTGAAAATTAAATATTCTAGGGCTCCCTCTTAGTGCTGGGTGGGAGAAATTGAGGGAATTTGAGGAAATGTTAATTTAGAAAAAGGATAAAGATCAGGCGCGGATTAGGAGCGGGAGTTAAATTCTTAATCCCTCCATTTAATTTTATTATTTTTAATTTTTTTTAGAAATACTACTATTATTCAAACTATTTTATTTAACTTTCCAATTATCACTTTGTTTTTCTTTATGGTTACAATACTGAATATTTTTGATACAACATGAAATTTTTGATAAATTCGACATTTTTCGATATATAAGCGTGATATATCGATAATTCGATATTTTCCCACATCCCTAACTAAAAGTACTTGAAAGTAGGCTTAATGAGACTCGGCTCGACTCGTTTACCTAAACGAGCCGTCTTGTTAGGCTCAATATCTATTTTTTTAGAAAATTTCATTAGGCTCGTTAAATTCGTTAGACTCGTTCACGAGTCGAGCCGAGTTCGATTTTTGACTCGTCGATGTTATCGAGCCAAGCTCGGCTTGATAAGAGCTCGAGTCGAGCTCGAACTTCAAATACTCAGCTCGAATAACCGCTCTACTTGAAAGTAAGAATTACGAGTTAATCTAACTTGAAAATTCACACGTAAGAAAAATAGAGAATCACCTCTTGCTATAGTTTATTATAAGTTTAAGGGTTTTTTTTTTCTTTTATAAAATTTAATACATTATAAAAATTAGTCGAGCATATTCGTGAGCTTTGTAAGAGCTCATTCATGAACTAATAAAAATATATATTGTGCTGTATTGAAATTTAAGTCGAATCGTGCTAAAACGCTAGCTTGATTGGGACTCAAAAGCATAATTGCTTAGTGAGTGAACCAAACCACCAATTTGGGTTGGTTGCTCCCTTGTGGCAAACCTCGCTGTCACATCAATCAATGTTGACCTAGCTAGCTCAAAATGAGTGTATCACGAGACAATCTCAGATCTCACTTGCTTTAGTTTAATAATAAGTCTCAGCTTTCGTGAGTAGGGGTATGATTATGTTTGTGTTTAAATATTTACTTCTTACTTACTTTCATCTCGCGACACGTGTGAACTCGATATAAAGTTGTAGGTGTTCACTAACCTAAAGAGTGTGGGACTCAAATAGGATTAGATGTCAACTTCAAAAGTATGTAAAGTACAACAATATTCCCGAGAGTAGTATAACAATATTAAATGCAGGACAAATCTGTCACAAAAAAGAATGAAAATTGATGCATAATTTACTTATATAATTATATACTCCCTCCGTCCAATTTTATTATGTCCACTTCTCTGGACACGGGTTTTAATGAATATTGATTAGTTTATTCATAAAGTAGATAAGTTGAGGATATGATAGGGTATTGTGGGGTCCATTTATAAATAAATGATTGTTTATGAATAAAGTGAATGGCAAAGTGAGTAAATAAGTAATGGTAGGAGGGTAGAGATAAAGTAGTATGAATAATATTGTTTCAAAAAAGGTATGTGCATAATAAAATTGGACAACCAAAAAAGAAAAGTGAAAATAATGAAATTGGACGGAGGGAGTATAATTTTAAATGAACAATTAAATGTTTGTTGTAATTAAAATAAATGAATTGACCGAATGCTCACCCTTTTATTAAAATTATGTCGGATAACTAATGTGTCACACTATTTTTTTAGACTTATAATATATACATTTGATGCTTATAATTTATATTTTTCTTCAGATATTCGAAGCTTAATTAAATTATGAATTTGTTTTATTTAATTATTTAAGGCTTATAATATATATTGTGTTGCATATGTAAATTAAATTAATAAAAACGGGGTTGTACAAAAAAAAAATTAGAAACCCGCACTAAAGAAAAATATGGAGGGAACCCAAAAAAAATCCTATTTTAGTGGGAAAATATGGAGGGAACCTAATACGTATATTGATCCTAATACATCTATTCCTATTCCTAATTCAAAATACCAAAACCTCTATTCTTAATTCCTAGTTCCTAATTATCAGCAGTTAACGCTATAACACAGCCTCTGCCGGTGCCTCTGGTTTGTGCGAAACCTATCCCAAAACAAGATTTCAGAGAGGCGCAGGTGCTCCTCCTCCTTGAGATTCAATCTATGTTCCCTCTCCTCTTAGGTATCTATTTTCTAATTTCCCTTTCCTCTCAAGTATCTAATTCATCTAATTTCGTGAACTATAGGTTTGTAATTAGAAATTCAATTGATGTTTCGATCGGCCGATTCAGCCAATTATTGGAAGTGATCGAGAATCAAATATTCTAATAAAACTCTTTTTCCTTTGTGAACCACAACTCTATTCTTTTATGGTATATTGTTTTTGTTTTCCAGATTTACCCTCTTTCTAGTAGGATAATTTGTGATGGAATTATAGGTGCTTGTGAATAGTTTTCTTTTATGACATCAGTTCTTCTTGGAACAATGTTGGTTGCAGCATTAGTTGTTTAAATATTCTATAGATCAGAATTAAATTTGATCAAATAAACTCCTTCTGAAATCAAATTCTAACTATTATTATACTTGTGCAAATATAGATTTTTTGTCTCAATGACATTGAGATACAGTATATATATATATATATTTTTTTTTTTTTCATTCTGGTGGACTTTAGGCGATATATATATATTAAGGATTTTGGGTGGAGGGATTGATGATGTACTAACTTCATTTTTTGTTGTATAAAGTTGAAGAATTAATGATTTTGTTTTACAAATTTGATGTTGTCTCGATTCCTCTCTGCTGATTAATTTGTGTATAGGAATTGAATAAATCTAGCTTGATCTGAGTCCAAGCTGAAAAATCAGGTGGATCCTGTTGAGCTTCTTGGAAAACAGAGTTCACCCCATTTAGGTCAATAGCGTCGATATACTGATTTGTATTTGTTTATGTTTTTTAACTACTAGTAATGTCCCGTCTGCAACCACTGAATCTGATTTCATTAAGAAAGTGTAGTTACTCTAATACAACTGATAAACTCTATTTTCCAGCTTGAAGAAACTTCAGTTCTCTTATTTAAATATTGAAGAGAAACCAATCACAAAATTACTGCTGCTTATGTATACTTAATACGGTAAATTGTTAACACTTGATCGTTTTTCCTTCACCAATTGCTTTGCCATCTGAATTGTAACATACGAGGATGAGGAGGAGAAGTTTTGTTTCTATGAATTTCAATTATAAAATATTGTTGGTTGTTTATAGAGTTTCAATTAAAAAATATTGTTTTCCTAATACAAATGGTAGATAAACACATAAATTGAGATTTCAAGGGGTTTCTTTTAATTGATTAAAATCTGGGATTTCGGTGGTCAAACTATCATATTACTGTAGTATTAATTAGTTGGAATTCTGATATAATTGGCCCAATATGCTTATTATCCCTTTTTCTTAACAACTTGATAACATATAGTTCATATATATGAAGTACATTATAGTGTATGTAGTTTTAATAGAAAGCAAAAGAGTGTTCCCCATATTTTCACACGTAAGGGCATTCACATTTTCTCCAAATCCTGTAAGTTGCTTCTCATTTCTGGTTCAAGATGTCTATTTACCAACCATCTAATCTTGATTTCGTAACCCATATTTTTAGAAAAATGCATATGCTTTTTTTTTCAAATTGTGGCTGTGTATCGTAAAATGCTAGTTTTACATTACTTGCATACTATAGGATTTAGATTTGTTATGACTTGAGAACTCTGCTAGGTTTGGTTTTACCTATTGCTACATTTGACACCTTGTATGGATAATTTACTTGCTCCCGACTGGTAAAATATTGTAGGGAGTCTTTGATAATTAATTTTTTTGTATATTTCATAACTTTCTTCTACAACCAACTTTCAGTGGATTATTTCAATGGGACATATATACTATCTCTTTAATTGATAAGAAGAAGGTTTTATTGGATTGATTGAATTTGAACACAGTTGATTGAATTTGAACCCTGCTTAGTTGATAATAATAGGATTTTGTTGGATTGATTGATTTGTACGTCATTCTATCGGCAGTGTTCTCCGGGGATCGGTTGTCGTTTACAGGTCTACATTTGAGTGGAGTTTTATTGGTGCATAAATATGTATTTTTATTTGGAATTCATTCCTCTTGATTGCTCATTTTATTTTTCTGCTATAAATATAATCTGTTCATAGTTTGAGTTGAAAAGGTTTCTTTATGTTGATGTCATCTTTGGTAGTTATATGTCATTTCTTATGCTTTATATCCTTTTATTCTGCACGATTTGTTTGCTTGTCTTTTATCCCTCACATTTGTGAGCATATTTTTATTAGTACTTCTAAGCAGCTAAGTTGGACTTTGATGCACATAGTCATGAGGGTTGCATTGTGGTACAGTTGGTGACAACATGCATCGAATCTTGCAAGTTACGAACAACAAGATGCACATTAATTTCTCATTTCAATGCTTGATGGCATTCATGAAAAGATGCAGAAGGACAGGCGCAAGCCACATAGTAACGGTAAAACCAAACATTCAATTTTATTTTTGAGCTGGTGGTGATGGATTGAATAAGAGAACAATGCATACAATATTTTGGTTTTCCTCACATTTTTAACTTGATGCATGCTCATAAGTATGTGTTCTGAACAATTTTTACTATTTCATTTATTAATATGTAGCCTTATTTTCATATCAAAATGCATGTTCACAAACTCAATAAAGATGTTCAATTGGAACGAGGTTTTTTTTTTGCCTGTGCAATTTGTAGTATCAACAATATTGTTAGTTTGAACTATTAATGTTCTGGCAGGACTTGGATTCAGTGTAGAATGCACAGGTTCTTATGGGAATAAAATTGTAAGTTGTTGAAGTTGTTAGTGCATCCACATTCGTATTATCTTCCACTCTTTTGGCTCTTGTTCTACACACTCTCCCTCACCCATGACCTCTCTCTATGTTCTAAATTAGCTTTGACTTTGCTTTATCTTCTGCCCTCAACTGTAGCTGTTATGAAGTGAATTTGAAGTATGTGAACTTGATTGGTATTGATGCTGAAATTTTTAGAGATTACGGTAGATGATTATTCTTGCTTATATGTATATAATGTGTAAGGTGTCTTTGAGAGGCAAATTTGGTGACTGAAATCAGGGTCAGTGATGACTAACAATCTACATCAAAGGCCTAGTGATTGATTAAAGCTCATGTGGCTTTCCTCATATGTGGGTTTTGAATAAATCAGGGTCAAGGATGGACTAATAATCTTGTATTCTCTTGTTATTCAAGAATTATGGCCTATAGTTCGAGCACCTATTCTTGTCATGAAAGTATTCTGAAAATGACATTTTTTTGCCTTAGAAACTGAGACATAGCAGAAACAATTTTAAAAAAATAATATGATTGTTTATAGTGGATGATTTTATGAAAAGTTGAGACTTGTGAACGTTAGTGACATTTGTATTATTCCAGACTAGTTGTTGCCTTGTCCACCTATTAGATTACATATCAATATTGTCAATTAGTTTCACATAAAAGTAATGAATCCTCTTCAGAAAGTCAAATACTCTTGGGTCCTGGCAAGAGCTTTCTTAAAATATGTTCTATCACCAGACTAGAAAAATAATATTGCACTCAAACTGTGGAAGGAACTCATATTGAGCAATCAATGTTCTCTGTCAGAGTGATTTTTTTTTATTCTTCTTTTTTGATCAGGTCATTAAACTAGCTTCCTTCTTCAATTCTTAGTTTACAAAATAACCAATTAATGGATACATCTATATTGCTTTGGTGTAGAAGAATGAATGAATATCTTTATATATAAATGAAGGATATGTCTTTCCAGCTTTCGCTACGTGTGTATTTGAGATTGCTTCTACTTTCACCACTTGTGCATTATTACAAGAATGGGGAGATGGGGTCTTGGGATAAAGTGAAGCGGACTTCCTAAATTCTCAAATAGGTATGGAGTTTTCGTGTTGCGTAACTTGGGCTAAAAACTGATTGAAATGAAATTTTGTAGTGAAAACCATTTTTTTATACATCATCACTTTATAAATAAATGAGCTGTTGTTCAAAATTATGTTGGTTGTACATTCATTTGGTTTGATTTTGACTAATTCATTGTAAATGAAGGAAAAGGAATTGGTTGAATTGTTAGTTGGGCTTATAAGTGTTGGTGGGGTTCCAGTTTTGTTGGGATTGTACTTTAAAGATGGCTTCTCTGTTTATGCATCTGATTAATAAATTTATTTAGTGCTTTCATTAGGTTAAATAAAGATCTTACTTTGGAAAGTGTAGAAAAAAATTGTCATGAAAATGTATCTTTTATGATGTCGAACTGTCGCCAACTATTGTCATCAATAATTATTAAAATCGTCACCAATTATTATAGCGACGAAAAAAATTTGTCACTAAATATTTTAAATAATCAATGACGAAAAATAGTATCGTCATGAAAATATATATTTTATAACGTTGAATACCGTCATCAATTATAATTAAAATTGCCACCAATTATTATAGTGACAATAAAAAGAATTCACTAAATATTTCAAATAATTAATGACAAAAAATAGCATCGTCATGAAAATACATATTTCTACGCATTGAATATCGTCATCAATTATATTTATTATTAAAATCATCATCAGTTATTTTTGGAACGAAAAAAGTTTGTCACTAAATATTTCAAATAATTATGATGAAAAATAGTATTGTCATGAATATAATATATATATATATATATATATGACGTTGAATATCGTCATCAATTATTATTAAAATCGTCGCTAATTATTTTTTTGACGAAATAATTTTATCACTAAATATTTCGAATAATTAATGATGAAAATTAATATCGTCATGAAAATATATTTTTCATGACGTCGAATGTTGTAACCGCTAGACCAAACGCTACCTTATTTTTCATGACGTCGAATGTCGTCATCAATTATTATGAAAATTGTCACCAATTATTAGTGTGACGGAAATATTTTGTCACTAAATATCTCGAATAACTAATGATGAAAAATAGTATTGTCATAAAAATATATTTTTCATGACGTCTAATATCGTCATCAATTATTATTAAAATCGTCACCAATTATTTTTGTGACGAAAACATTTTGCCACTGAATATTTCGAATAATTAATGATGAAAAATAATATTGTCATGAAAATATATTTTTCATGATGTCGAATATCGTCATCTATTACAATTAAAATCGTCACCAATTATTATTGTGACAAAAATATTTTGTCTCTAAATATTTTGAATAATTAATGACGAAAAATAGCATCGTCATGAAAATATACTTTTTATGACGTCGAATTTCATCATCTATTACAATTAAAATTGTCACCAATTATTATTGTGACGAAAATATTTTGTCTCGAAATAATTAAAAAAATTAATGACGAAAAATAGTATCGTCATGAAAATATACTTTTTATGACGTCAAATTTTATCATCAATTATTATTAAAATCGTCACCAATTATTATTGTGACAATAGTTTAGTATTATCAAGAAAAACTATTTTTCATGACATTGAATTTCGTCACCATTTATTATTAAAATCGTCACATAATATTATTGTGACATACTTCTTAACATCGTCACGAACTTTACAAATTTGTGACGAAATTTTTTGTAATTGGTGACGAATTAAAATTTTGTCACAATTCACTATGCCAAATAAGCTGATAGACAGCGGTTATAAACCGCTGTAAATTGGAATCAGTAACCGCTGTGATAATAAGGGCTGTAAAAAGGGAGCCCTGATAGACAGCGTTTATTAACCGCTGTCGTATCTATATACAACAACATTTATTAACCGTTGTTATTCCATCAAAACCGATGTGGTATGTGCTCGGTTTGAACCCCTTACAATATTTACGATAGCGGTTTTATTAGTTATGACAGCGGTTATGAACCGCTGTTGTTTGAATTTACTACAACAGTTTTTAACCGCTGTTGTTTGGAATTACTACAACGGTTTTTAGACGCTGTTGTTTTGAATTTCTACAGCGGTTTTTAACCGCTGTTATTTATTAACAACCGTTGTTGTACTTTCTCTATAACAACAATTGTATTAGCTATAACAACGGTTATTAGCCGCTGTTGTATATACCCAATATTTAAAAAAAATAATGAAATTTTCATTTGCTAAATTAATAAAAATAAAATACAAAAGCTAAAAACATTTATGTATATATATAAATTCAACTAGACTATTACAATAAATTCGTTAATTAGCAATCCCTCTCAACGCACGTATGCACGTATGGTTGCACGCATGTAGCCCACTCCAACTGTAGTTCGTCAATTTGAGCTTTCAGATCAACCCGTTAAACTGTCCATCTTTATTCTTATTTCTTATGTCCTTCAAGCCAATTTCGTGGCTATATCAACGTCGTTATCTCTACTAATAAAGAGATCATTAATCATTAAAAATGATGAGTGTAATTAGCTATAATAAAAATGATGGTTGTAATTACTTACATTCTCCGCCGCACGCTTTGCTACTCAGCTCCTAAAGTAAAACAAAATGAAAGTAGATACTAAGATACATGAGTGATGTTAATTATAAATATTATTCTTATGTACAATACAAGAATCTTACCTTGAATTTAGTAGACAGTCAAATTATGACAAAGTCTCTCCAATCAAGTTCATTAATTCGTATGCCAACTTTTGATTGTTTATGTGGTGTCGACTCTCTTGTACACAAAATCTCTCGTGAGATAATTTTTGAAGTTCCTCCACTTGGATCCCTTGACATCAAACACCCTTTCTTCTTTTTATGGTCAACATTTATGTTAATGTACTTACAAGCACAGCGTTCCATACATGAATCTTGTGTTCCTTTGGAAGAAGGTGCCAAGGGAACAACTGTGCGGCTGGAGTATATGGAATGTGCGCAAGCGAGAATGTTCTTCCATGGACGACGCTGAAATTTAGATTTTAAATGTACTGTTTAGATTTTAATTAACCGCACACTCTCACTTAACATATACAGGGGTGGTGGGACGGTTATATATAATATAATATCTACTCGATAACATTGATTAAATAACTAATTAAATTTATGATATATATAATATATATAACGTATTAGATACAAATCTTAAAAGACCAATAAACTTTATATTTACATGAGAATAATAAAATCTAGAAATTATTTTAAATAAATATCAAATTTATTTTATAAGCATATAATAATTAAATATGATTTATTTTAAAACTTATTCGGGATTAAATAAATTTTAGGATTTAATCTTTTTTTTTAATTCAACTTGATTTCTACTTCCATCTTTCAGTCTTTTTTAAAGCAAAAATACGTAAAAAAAAAAAATGTTTGATATTTTTAATTGATTTATAAATATTTATTTTAAATAAAATTCTTTATTTTATATTTATTAATTAATCATATATATTTTTATTTTATTTTTTCACTTTTTTATAAATATTTATCTCAAATAATTTTTTTTTATTAATTTGATCAAAATAATTTCTTTTTATGGTATGGTGAATTAAGGATATAGTTTGAAAGTCTTGTGCTTCCCAAGAGAGTCAACCTTTTTTTTCTAAGATATATATTTCAACCATCAAATGGAGCAAATATACTATATATGATCGAGGCATAATAATAGGCGTTAGAGAAAGAGAATGATTAGGGGAGTTTTCATACATCTTCATTTTTTATTTGTTAATGAACTGCGTGATTTTCTTTCTAGATTTTTCCTAATTCTTTAATTTGTTTCTTATATTTTTCTCAAACATTTTAGAACTACTCGTTGATTTCATAAAATCTAACAATAAATTTCTACACCAACATAAAAAAAAGCAATGAATGATCAATTTATTTCTCCTTACTGTGCGACGACGGACAAAGGTGGGTGCAATGCATGTGAAAAATGTGTCTATGACGGCGACCCCTCTCTCACAGAAAGAGGGGCGCTTGGGAGAAATAAGAAAAAATATTAGATTTTCTTAATTTGTTTAATAATAATATAATAAATAGGACCTGATATTTTATAGATTTTCTTGATTTTTTTATTAATAATATAGTAATATATAGGCACAAATATTTTTAAACTTATATCTTTGTTTAATCAAAATTGTATATTGTGTTAATCATTATATATTTCTTAATTGATAAAACTTAAAAAATAATAAAATTAAGAATAAAATTCTATATAAATCAATAAAATCTTAAAAATATGAAATAATCAAATACAATTTTGAAGATTAATTACAAGATTTATTTTTTTAATTGATTTTTTTAATATATTTATTTTTTAGAATTTAATTGTGTTTCATAAAAAAATTCAGTAATTTAAAAAAAATTATCATATTTTTTTTATTTAATTATTTTTAAAGATTAATTTGATTATATTTTATAAGAGAAGCTATTACAGCGCATAACTAAAACATATCACAGCGGTTACGAAAAACCGCTGTCTATCAGCGCACAAATTGAACCTATGACAGCGGTTTTGAAAAAAAATGCATATGACAGCGGTTTTTGAAGCTTTAACAGCGGTTTTAAAAATAACCGCTGTTATTCAACTGCTGTAAAAAGCATAATTTGGCATAGTGATTTCTAGTACTTTAATGACGAAAAATAAAATTCGTCACGTTTAAGTGAGAAATTGTGACGAATTTCGTGTCGTCGAAAAAAAATTCGTCGCGAAATGTGTGATTTCCTGTAGTGCTGGTTGGGTCGTCCACGATTAGTGGTCCTTTGTAGACTAGTTCTAAATGGAATAGGCTTGTTGTTAACATTCTTTTTACCTCCTTTGGTAATCGGAGTGTTAACTTGAGTCTGCTTATGTACAATACCTTTGGATGACGTTCCAATATCGTATACCATTGGTCCTTTTCCTTTATCATTAGTCAAAGAACTTGAAACAAAAGTAGTAGGGTTCTTAAGGACATGAGTATACGAGCTAGGTGAATCAGCACCCAACCCTGTCTTGTCAGCTGGAGCCCTATACCTATCTGACAGTTAAATGTTAACCTTTGAAGAGTTAATTAGGTCAGTAAGTTTAAGGTCTAGAGTGACAACCTCAGTCTCTAAGAACTTATTACGTTCTTCAAGCTTTTTGCACTTGCTTTTTAAAACATTGAACTCATAGTCTCAGTAGCATGTGTCTTAAGTAGGTCTTGATATAACCTGTTTGTCAATGCACACTTGTCTTTGAGTTGTCTCAACTCTTCTGTCAAGCGTTCATTTAGGACTGTTCTCGTCGCTGACTTCAATGAATGCCTTATTAGCAAGTAGGAGGTCTTCTTCAGTCACACCAGTAGAGTGATGAAGACTACTCCCTACTTCACTATCGGCAGTATCACTTTCAACAGAATCCGATTCATCACATGATTGAAATGAAGTAGCAGATGATACCTCTTGATCGATTTTAGCCATGCAGCATAGGCTATCATCTACTATGAAAGCTTCGTCATGACCGCGATCAGATGGGTAGCTTGAAGAAGACGATGGTAACTCGTCTGAATCTGACTCAGAGTCATCATTGGCCATCATTGCCTTCTTACCCCAATTGTATCTTCGTTCCCTTCTTGCTTTGCGTTCTTCTCTATCATCAGTGCTCAGGTCCGGACATTCGTAAATGTAGTGACCTGGTTTCTCACAGTTATAGCATAATAGATCATTAGTAGACTTTTTAATAGGAGAAATATCCCTTCGCTTATCACGTCTATCAGAACGCTTAATCTTCCTATCATCTGACTCTCTATCTCGTCTGTTACCTTTCGAGACTTCGTCTCTTCTTTCGGACGAGTTTCAGTCTCGTCTGGTCTCAGACGAGTCCTTAGAAGCAGACCCTCTATAATCTTTATAGAACTTCTTGTATCTACCGTAACGCTTGTTGAGCCTATCAAACTTTCTAACCATGAGATTCACCTGATCTTTCAGACTTAGATCAGTCATATCTAACTCGTCTTTCACAGAAGCAGACTTAGTCTTAGACTTAGACTTGCCTACTCTAGAGCTCTTAGACGAACTAGATTTAAAGGCTATATTCTTCGATACGACATTCTCTCTATCACTACTGGCAATGGGATCATCTTCATCTAGATCAAACTCATGAGCCTTCAGAGTTTGAAACATCGTTTCTGCAGACCACTCGTTTATATCCTGAGTATTCTTAACTAGCATTTTTACCATTTTCCATCTAGCATCTAGACTCTTAAGAATTCTCAAATTAATTTCACGAGCAGTATAAGATTTGCCAAGAACTTCCAGGTCATTCATAATTTTTGTAAAGCGAGTATCCAACTGGTCAATTGTTTCACCAGTTTTCATCTTGAATGATTCGAATCTCTGAACAGCAGTAGAAAGCTTGCTTTCTTTGATCAGACGGTCCCACATTTCCTTGGCTGTCTTACATTTAAAACTTTCCCAAGATACTCATTAGGAAGGGGGGTATGTAAAATGTAGTTTTTAGCCAAGCTGTCCAGGTTATTCTGCCTCATCTCTTCAGATGTTAATTCTGACCTGGGTTTGCGAACAAGAACTCCAACAGGTTTGTCCTTGTCCAAAGCAGGAGTGTTAGGGATCATCGTCACGATCGGTCCTTCTGTGACAACTGAAATCATCAAGTCATGAGTGGAGCTGAAAATCGCCTCCATCCTCAACTTCCAGTAGTCGTAATCTTGTACCTGGAACTTAGGTAGTTTATTAGCACTAATTTCAAGAGACATGATTTCAAGAAGATTAGTAATGAGCAGTTTGGGATCAAAGAAACAGATATATCAAGAACAGCGATAAGAACACGTATGAGCAAGTACGCTTAAGAACCAAGACTTCACTCAAGTCTTTAGTAGGTTATCAAGAAACAGTAGTTCGTAAACTACTGCTCTGATACCACTTGTAGGTCCCTAGTTGAGTTAGATAATATTGAGTAAGCTAGGAAAACGTCTAGTGGGGGTGAATAGACTTTTCAAAATCTTTCAATATATCAGAATACATAATGCGGAATATCAGAATAAAAATGAGCCCAATCAAATTTATACTCAACTAATTCGCGAACTTCTGTATGAACACTCGACTTGTCTTGTTCTTATATGCAATTCAATCAATTAAGCAGTTAATCAATCAAACACAAATAAAACAGTAAAGTAAATCAAACACGAGATTTATAGTGGTTCGACAACTTGTCTACATCCACTCTCACAAACCTAGTTGTGAAATTCTTATTACTCTTCCAATCGAGTAGTGTGTTCTTGTGATTTTAAGTCCCAAGAAATAAGACTTTGATCTTCTCGATTATATCTCCAGATATATCTTCGATCTAACAACTACTAGTTTTACAAGTAACTAGCAACTTGAACAAAACAATAATAGAAAAACTTCTCTAGCTCAGTAGTAGCCTTCTTCAATTTCTTCACTTGTCTTCTGGCTTGACTTTCTGAACTTTCAACTCTGAGAGTTTCTTTGCTTTGAATGCTTCGTAAATCTCTTAAATAATATGTAGAATATCAGTGCATCAGTAGTCTTTAATCGTTGAATACCTTGGGGTATTTATAGACTTCCAATATCAAGAACTTTCTGTTATGTAACCACCTTTTCTTGATAACTGAACTTCTTTTTATCCATCCACGCGTTTCTTCAGTTAATTAGTTATTCCATAACTAACTCTTCAATCTTTATCTTCATACGCGTTTATGACTTAAACAATTCTTCTTCTTTGCTTGCGCACCTGTCTTGTCTGGTTTCAACACTTAGACAAATTTTGATTTCTTCATCACTTGACTTGTCTTGCGCATTCAGTCTTCAGTAGTAGACTAAGATTTAGAACTAACACTAAACTAGTCCTATCATCTAATCTTAACAAGACTATTACATTACGTTAAGCTTTATAAATCAGCTTAGTCAACTTAAGATCTATACAATGATATGCGAATACATACATGAGATATGAGCTTCTATACATCATTTAAATAGCTCGGTATAAATCCTAACATATATACATAGTACTTATAAAACGTACTTGTCTTTCAATCATACTTAAACTTTTCTTTCATACCTTATCTTTTGTACTTTTCTTTTTTGTACTCTACTGATCTTCTCAAGACGACTTCCATAACTAGACCAGTCAACACTTAGAAATTATTCAAGTCTACTTTTGGCTTATCAAAACTCATCTCATCATCAATTAGGACTTGTATCAGGATTCATATCCCAACAAGAAGAAGTGGTGGAAAAGTAGGGTTTAGGTATTTAATTGGGGGAGTGTATGTATAATTTGATTCAAATGTATAAAATAACATATTAGGTATTTTAGGGGGAGTATATATAACATAATCTATTTTGAAGGGGGATGCATGTATCGGTGGGGTATATTTAACAAGTATGGAGGTGGAGGGTATATAGCCTGCGCCAAAAAAAAACATAGATTCAAGTTTCACACGTGGGTTTTCAAATTCATCAATTTTATGTACGTTTTTAAATTCATCAAAACATGTGAATGCAATATATACTACTAAACCCCAAAAATTGGTCTAGTGATTTAGAATTGAGACTTGAAAATGTGCTCTTCTTTAGGTCTCAGATTCGAAATCACTAAGTGCAAACAATTCTTAAGAGACCAGTCCATACAAAGCGTAAAATTCTGATTTTAAACGAGACTCCCACAAATGGACAGTGAAATTGGTATTAGTAGATCCCTAGACCGCATACCGAGACATAAAAAATGAGCATGTTGTTGATCCTCATAGTCGGATCTTGTTGATCCTTAGTTGCATGGTCCTCCTCTCCCAAGTGGGCCTCCCCTTCCAAGTGGTCCTCCAGAGGCGGGGTAGTGGTAACTAGAGCGGAAGTGGGGTCAATGGTGCCTGTGGGGGAGAGAGAGTCCTGGCGGCGGCGAGACCGAGTACGACGGCAACCTCTCCTCCTCTAGTGACCCTGTCCCTTACCCCATCGATTTCCTGTAGATAGCTAGAGAGTGTCCAATAATGTGGCAATGTGTGCAAAACTCTGGGAGCTTCTCATAGAAGACCGCCGCAAACGAGCAATGGCCTGCACACTAGTACATAATACGATCCTGAGTGGCCTTATGCATATCAATCTCAGTCAGCAGATGAGCATAGTGCCCCATGGCACTCTTCAGAGTTCTATCGTCGATCTTGATCAAGGTTCCCAAAGATGAGGCCAATTCCTCCAAAGCAATCGGATCCCAATATTCCATAGGAAGGTCAGCAAGCCTAACCCAAACTTGAGCCATGCCAGAACGTATGTTGTTCGAGTTTAAGTCTGGTACCCATCTCTGAAGGTGAATAACCCCTGGGTTCAGCTGCCACAAGCGTCATCTGAAAATACACTCCCTATTCATTTTAGAGCTAATACTGATGTTGAAGTAACCTTTACTCAATGAAACCACATTGAGGCCTGGACTGAAGACGCACGTGATCAAACGGTATGTCCCCAAACTGAATAGTAACCCGACCAATAAGAGAGTGAGCACAAGCAACAACCCCCCTCTGATAGACATCCTCATCAATATTAACCACATAAAATCCCCATTACGGACCAGTTTCATCGATTCAGGGATGCCAGATCTAGCAGTTGGAGTCGTAGTGGAGTCAGCAACTGAGGCAAAAGTGGGCCCAGCTTGCTGGAATGGAACTTGTGGAATAGGGGAAGCAACAGTAATATGTTCCGGTAAAGGAGGGAAATCGGAATTAGAATATAGAGACGTACCCTGTGGGCCGGATAGACAGGGATTGCCTAAGCCGGTTGTAGAAGTGCCAAGATGTCGAGTAGCGACAACAATAGGGGGAGCCTCGTGCGATAGTGGTCTTGAGACAAGGCCGGGGCTGCTTGAGTAGTGGGTGGGTGTATCAATGTAAATTGTGGGTGCGCTTTGAAGTTTCTCTAGGTTTTTTTTTTTATTACAAGTTAAATACCCATCCCTTTTCCCCTCCCCATGACTCGAACCCAGGACCTATTCCCCTAGGTAGTGGTGCTCTAACCACTTGAGCTATCCCACTTTGTCTGAAGTTTCTCTAGGTTGCTTATTTAGTGGAGGCTATCTTTTGAAATTCAATTTTTTTTTTTTTGTGGCGGCATTCACTAGTGAGTTAAACTGAGGATATGCATTGGAGGCTGAGATTGCAGCCTATCTTTTGGCAATTAAATTCGCGTACTCTCAAGGTTGGTACAATATTTGAATAGAGTTTGGTTGTCCTTTAGCAGTGCCATCTTTGGGAGGTCGGACTTCACTCATACCGCATCTACTTTAGGGATTGTGGAGCGCTAGAGCTAGCAATTTGGGCCGTCGACCTAGCCCAGTCCAACGGGCCAAGCGATGTTCGTGGGCTAGGCTGGACCCGCCCATGAACTGATCGACCCTACAAAATTGGAGCCCAGCCTAGCCCATCCTAGGCTAGTGGGTCAACCCAGCCCATTACATCATTTAAAAAATAAACTTGCAAAAATTATATACTAACTAGTAACTACGCATTTTTTATAAATCACCATAACCATTATAGCATTATTGTACACGACAAGTCCCACCCCATGAGATAATTTAAAAAAATATATATTTATAGCAAAAATTATATATATAAACTTTATTATGTATTGGTCACATACTCACATATATTTTTTATTTGTATAAATAATTATAACTAAAAATATACATTACTAATATATTAACTTTACACATAATTCATAAACGGTATAATATTACACTATATAGCAAGTTCAAATAGAATTATAAATAATTAATAAGATCAAAATTTAAAGTCAAAATAAAATTAAAAATACAATAATATTTAAGTACATACTAATTTTAATTGTTTATTTGCCTAAAAAAAATTGATCGGGCCAAATGGGCCGCCCATGGCCCGTCAGGCCAAAATCAGCCTAGCCCATTAGGCCTGTCGAGTTCTATATGGACCTATAATTTTAAAGCCCAACGCATATTGGACTTCGGGTTGACCGGACCGGGCCCAAAAATTGTCGACTCTATGGAGCGCTACTCAGACGATGATCAACATGATGTTCATTCAATACATATATATTTAGAGAGGCGAATCAGGCAACAAATGCACTTGCCAAATTTAGACATCCCAACATTTGGAAGGTGCCGTGCCCAAATTTCATTACTCCTTTCCTTTTTAATGATATAAATAAAAAATATTTCAAATTTACTTATTTGCACTCTTAGAGGGGTGTACCTTTTTTCATGTCCCAAAGAAAGGTTTTGACTAGGGGTGGGTAAATATACCGAAATTTCGGTATACCGAGCTTTTCATACCGAAAAAATATCGAAATTTTCGGTATACCGAAATTTTTGGTACGGTATGATATCGTATCGAAATTTTCAATACGGTAACGGTATGGAAAATGATCATACCGCGGTATTTCGGTATACCGAAAATTTTTCGGTATTCGGTATGATACGGTATATCGATATACCGAAACACCGAAATCTTAATAAAATAATAATTTTATATTATTTTTAAATTAAAATAACTTTAATTATTAAAACTTAAACAAAATAAACCTTAAATAATTAATTTTGGTATAAAATAATACTTATATATTTTCGGTATGAATTGGTATACCGGTATTTCGATATGAAATGATGGTTCAAGTTCAATATTTTCAATATGGTACGGTATGACGATATACCGTACCGAAAATTTGGTATACCGAAATTACGGTACGGTATCAGTATGAATTCTTACATACCGAAAATTTTGGTATACCGAGATTACGATATATCGAAATTTCGGTACAGTAACGATATAAATTTTTTCAATATCAAAATTTTCGGTATGATAAGGGTATGGTTCGGTATGGTCGGTATATCATACCGAACCACCCCTAGTTTTGACGAACAAAATCTATAAATATATAATACACCTACAATTACCTTTTTTGGTTTCGGCGGGAAACATTTTGGACCATTGATCAAATCTTCTATACTTGATCTTAACCGTTCAATTTTATTTTTGCTAATAATGGTAGATTTGACAACTCTAATTGTCATTAAATTCATCATTTTATCCTACTTCATATTGACCGTCCATCTTTGTTGATGAATTATGGACCTTTGGATTAATTGCTTAATTGTAGGGTCTCAACTCTTTTCTAATCTATTTATACCCTTCATTTCATGGTTCATTTTCATCTCACATCTCCATTCATGTTCAATTATTTTGGAGAACAGTGATTATTTTGTAAATTTTCAATGTATTATTCTTTAAATAGGATTATGTAGATATGCATTGTAGTCGATTTTGTAAATGTATATTAATTTTCGTATATATATGAAGTTTAGTTGTAGATTTTTCTTTTTATCCACCAAGATTTGAAGACCCGTTGAAGATTTCCAATCCATTCATCGGATATTTGAAGATTTATTGATCGAAGATTCGAGTTATCATCAGAAGTTTAAAGAGTTTGTTAAAAGTTTTTTTTTTTAATATTTCAAGATTCTTTTGTAGATATCTATAAATGATCTTTTGTTAATTTTATTAACTTTTTTCTATTCTCTTTTGTGTAATACTGTAATATTTGGTGTGTCTATATTTTCTCTTTATCTCTAGCACTCTGCTATTTATTTATTTTTTTCATATTTGCTCGGCCTATTGAATTTAGGAAGCTTTAGATCTCTAAAATTATTTTTTATATCAATTTAGTTTATGTTTCAATTCGAATTTGTTCATATTTGTAATACATTATAATCTATTATGTCAATTAGATATATTTTATCAACTAATTATTTGTATCAATTTATATTATTCCATCTCTTTAATCAAGTTTTGCAAGGTGTGGATTATTGAATTTTTTTTATCTGAATGTAAATTGTATGTTGTTCATTATGCCATTTTTACTAATGGGTCAAGACTACAATTAAAAAATTTAAAATATTATTTAATTTCATCATTTTATTTGACATTTAAAATAATTATATAATAATATACACTTTTATTATTTTGAAAATATGTAATTTAAAATTGTAGTCAAATGTTAGTTTTTTTCCAATTCAATCATTTTAAAACTGATTCCTAAAATATGGCTAATTGTAGCACTAAATATTCCCGCATCTATATTAACAATATCAACAATTATTGATGAACTTTAATTAATTTTTGATAAGATCAATTTAACAAAATTTTATTTATAACTTCAAATTTAAGTAAATATATATACTTATCAATTAATTCTATTCTGATCTAAATTCTTAATTATTCATTTTTGTTACTTTTATTTTTTATATAATTTTATCTATTGTATGTTTAAGATCGGTCGTGGAATTTAAATTTGTTGAATTATAATTCTAACCATTTTTATTGATTTAAAGATATGTGAATTTATTTCATTTTTAAAAAGTACTAAAGTAATTTTTATCATCTTAGTTAAACTATTTTAACCATCTTAGATAAAGTTAAAAATTTTAGTCAATATCTTAGTTAATTTTAACCATCTTAGTAATAATTTTAAATTTTAATCAATGTTAGTTATTTTTCAATTCAATCAATTTGAAATCGGTTCCTTAAATATTGCTAATCGTACCACAAAATACTCTTGCATTTACTATTTTAAATTCGCAATTATTGATGAGATTTAATTAATTGTTTAACAAGATCAATTTAACCAAAAATTAATTATAGTTTTAAATTAATATTTATATTTATCAATTAATTATATTCTTATCTAAATCCTTAATTATTCGATTTTGTTATTCAATATAATTTTTTTTCTAATGTTGTTTATTGTATGTTTATGATTTGGTGTGGAATTCAAGTTTGTTGGATTATAATTTTAACCAAATTTTATTAACTTGAAGATATATGAATTTATTTCATTTTTAAAAAACAGTCAAGTAATTTTATCATCTTAGTTAAACTATTATAACAATCTTAGTAATAATTTAAAATTTTAGTCAATGTAAGTTTTTTTGTTTTTCCAATATCTTAATTAATTATTGTTAATTTTAACCACGTAATAATTTAAAATTTTAGTCAATGTTTATTTTTTTTCTATTCAATTAATTTTGTAACCGATTTCTTAAATATTGTTAATTGTACCACTAAATACTCTTGCATTTACTAATGATATCCACAATTATTTATGAGATTTAATTAATAGTTTATAAAATAAATTTAACAAAATTTTAATTGTAATATTAAATGTAAATCAATAGTTATATTTATCAATTAATTATAATTTTATCTTCGAGTTTTTAAATGGGTTGCAGTCTTAATTTTAGAAGCATAATTTCATATTTATGTTATCATACTTATTTTAGTATACGGGCCTTCTATTTTCACATTATTGAATTAATACTTTTATTTATTTAATTCTATTCAATTGTATTTTTAATGCATTTAAAAAAAATAATTTTATTATTCAATGTATTTTTTTATTGATGATTTATTTTTTCTTTAAATATAATAATATTAATAAAATTGTAAGATTAATCTTTAAATTTTATTATTATTGATTTAGATTATTCAAGATTAAATTGGATGCAACGACTTTGTCTATGATTAAGGATATTAATTAAAAATAAACTTTGTTGACTTTAAAATTATGTTATATACATGTTTATGAGACTCCAGCATATGGAATAAAAACATTGTTAAAAAATCTTTAGTGTGTTTACTATGAGTCTATTTTTTTTTTGATTACAAGTTAAATACCCCATCCCTTTTTTTCCCTCCCCATGACTCGAACTCAGGACCTGTGGCCTAGGTAGTGGTGCTCTAACCACTTGAGCTATCCCACTTTGTCGTTTACTATGAGTCTATGATTTTGAAGTAGTCACCTAATTTCATTATACTAATTATATTTATTATTTAATTTTCGTCTTTCCTTCAATGTCAATTATATAATAATTAAAATAAAATTCTTTTATTTTTGTTACTCTCTACAGTATGAAAACGTTGCATCAGATGGCTTATATGTTAAACGCAATATATTTGTTACTGTTATTTTAAGACTACTTTAAACAACATGAAGCTACAATTCATTTCCAACACACAAGTATCAAAGTTTTCTTATGATGATTGTTCTAGGGATATGTTTGTTTTAAATCACACTTCAGTCTTATTAAATGAATGTTTAGTCAATTAATTGATAATCTTTAATTTGTCTTATAAATATAATCTATCTATTTAAATTTATTATAACTTTTATGGATATTTTTAATTTTATTGTTTTACATGATTTTAATTAATTTTTGCTCAAAAAATTACAAATGTTATTGGAAGAATTTATGAAATTGTTGAGATTCAAGACTAAGATATTAATATGAAGCCTACCAATCTATTGAAAGTTTATGTTGAAGATGTTCAATATATTAATTTTTTTCACTCTTAATTAATTTATTATCAATTAGACTATAATCATAGTTTTTTTTAAACCTATTTGGCTATATGTATATCATGTAACCCTTAAGAGTGATTTCATTAAAAAAACTAATAAAATGTTCGATCATCATGTTGTAATGATCGTCCGATTTTAATCTTTCAAATATTTTGTGTCAAATTTTATAATGGTGTTTATTTTTTTGTTGATAACTAATTATTTTAATATTTGAATTCAATTACTATGTATCTTATATTTTCTTTCGAACATTAGTTAATTTTACAAATAGTTATTTAAATTGTTTATGTTGTAGGGATATTTATATATAAATTTTGAAGTTTTTAATTTCTTATAATTTTTCTTGCTTACCAATGTGATATTCAATTTTTCTATTATTTTTTAATAGGTGAGTATTCAATTTTAAACTCTTTCACCACATCTGAAATTGTATACGGAGATGGTGTTCAAGTGATACTTGAATTAAAAATAATGAATAATTTTTTATTAAAATATTTTATGTTTACAGTTTATTGTTATTCTTAATTTTAAATTATTTTGTATAACATTTTTTAATTTTAGATTTGAGTTTGTTTTTTTTTAAAATTAATGGGTTATTTTCTTGGTCACCGTTGTTTGGGAATGGAGGAATCATTGGTATTTGAGAGCTTTGAAGTTCCATCTATTTAATCAATTCTTCATAATCGAAAGATTATTTTTGTAATTGAATTTTAATTTATTTATTATCTACAAATATATTAATAATTTCAATTAAAAATATTACTCTTCTAATCTTATTTAATGATTAATGTTTAGGTTGGTATGTATTGGACCGTGCAAATTTTTTTGACCTTGTGTCATATAATAATTGATAGTATCGTTCATGCTCGAAATGCTTTCGAAAGTTACTAAGGATAATGATGAAGTTTATTGTACTAATTGCGGGAAGGATAATATTATATGGTTATTAAGTAAAAAAAAATATTTTTTATATTAAAATCGAATATGTATAAATTTACTGATTAATTTATTTATGTTTAACATTATTTATAAGTATTATTTCAATTATTCAATTTATTTTTAGGTATGGAAGGAACTAATAATATTACCTTAAACCTCTAGAATAATATATACAATGATTTGGGTCATAAAAATATTTAAATTATTATAGAATGATAGAGAATGTATGTTAAATTGTTTTTATATTTAAAAATAAAATATTACTGTATTTTTTGAATTATTTTTATTATTTTGAAATTTATTTAAAAAAATGTGTTATTAATTTTGTATTTTTTTTATATAATTATGCCCTCATTATATTATTATGTTTTTAAATATGTTTAATTTTGTATAATTATTAAGTTTAATTATAATGTTTGCTTAAAAAAAATCATTTAGTAATATTTTTGATATAATTATTTAATTAAATCCTATAAGATATTTTTATGGTATGTATTTTAACATTTTTTGTGATTAAATATTTTTTTAAGATCTGAGTTATTTTTAACTATACTTTTTATGATATATAATTATATTTTATGTTCACCTTTTATTTGTTATGTTTACTTATAAAAAAATTGAAAACATTTTAATAGAATAGTGACGATACATAATTATTATTTAAATAATTTTGATTGTAGAATGGATGTGGGTTGCTCCATTTTAAATTCAAGATTTACTTGAGTGTGGCACATTGTTTAAGATTCAAGTTAAACCACGTTAGATGAACAACAAGTATTTATTTTTCTACGAATATTTTTTCTATATGAATTTTATGAGTGTTTTATTTATTTTCAAGATGCAATTACAATTTTTAGATGGGTCGATTATCCTCAATTATTTATAACCTTCACATGTAATAAAAAATGACTCGAGATTGTATGTTTTTTAAAACAGAAAAGACTTAATCCTAAAGACCATCCATCCACATATAATATGTCGAATATTTAAGATTAAACTTGATTGAGTATTAAATGATATTCGAAAGTAAAAAAATATTTGGGAATGTAAAAGTAGTTAATTATTTAAATTTATTTATTTTTTTGTTTAAAATAATAATTTTATTGTCATATAATAACATGTATTTACTACATTTTATTTTTTTTGATCAATTTTATTTGTAGTTCTTTATACGATTGAATTTCAAAAGCGCGGTCTTCCTCATGCACATATATTGGTGTTTCTTGAAAATTACAATGATGTTTGTATATATTTGAGCTTGCTACATGATATTTTTATTATAATTAATTATTTTTTATCTCATATTTTTTTTTTTAATTGTTACAATTTTCATCTGGAAATGATATTGATCGCATTATTTATGTTGAGTTACCTGATAAGAAAAATGATCGAGAGTATTTTAATGTTGTTTGTGATTTAATGATCCATGGTCCCTATGGTGCTGCAAATCCACGTTCTCCTTGCATGACTGATGAAGGGTTCATGTACAAAACATTTTCCTAAAAGATTTGTTTAAGAGTTTTCTATTGATGAAGATGATTATCATATTTATAGGCGAATGGATGATGGAAGGACTTTGAACATGAAATGTTCTGTTTTGGATAACCGACACGTTATTCCTCATAATCATTATCTTCTTTTGAAGTATGGTGCACACATCAATGTTGAATGGTGTAATGAATCAAGATCTATAAAATACACGTTCAAGTATGTCAACAAAGTACATGACTGTGTTACTGTTGAAACTAAGGAACATTCTGGTGGGAAAGCAGATTTAGATGAAGTAAAAATGTATTATGATTGTAGGTATATATCTCCAACCTGCTTGGAGAATTTTCGGGTTTGAGATTAATTATATAAATCCACCAGTTCAATGTTTGAGATTTCATCTTCCTGATAAGCAGATTGTTTTATTTGGTGATGGTGCAAGTTTGAAATCTATCTTGAAAAGACCATCGGTAAAGTAAAGCAAGTTCTTAGCTTGGTTTGAACTCAACAAGAATTCTTCTAAAGCAAACAATTTGACTAATGCTGAAATATCTCAATTCTTCGTATGGAAGCAAAATACTAGAGAGTGAGTTAAAAGGAAGAGAGGTTTTTCAATCGGACGCATTTGTTACGTTCCTCCTGGTTCTGGTGAGGCACATTACTCGAGTATACTCTTGAATGTAATTCGTGGACATACATCTTATGATGATTTGAAGAAATTCAATGGAGTAATTCATCCACCATTTCGGGAAGCTTACTTTGATCTGGTTTGTTGGACAATGATAGAGAGTATGTTGATGGTATGGAGTAGTTTAGCCGTTGGGCTTCAGCATCTTCAATGAAGTCTTTATTTGTTACGCTACTAACATCAGGTTCATTGGGCCGACCTTATGTAGTTTGGGAAAAGTGTTGCACACATCCACCTGATAACGTTCTTTATAACAGAAGAAGAATTAAGCATTTTCTAGGTATATTTAATTATTTTTGTGTCGTAATTTAATTTCATTATAATTATTCAACTTCACCAATATGTAAGTCATTTTAATTTAGTTGGTCAATTAATTACTTTATATTATTGGCGATTTATTGAGAACTTTGATTGCTTGAATTATTTCACATAATTCAATATTACCTTAAAAATCAAAATTTTAGGGATACAACAATTTTTTTTAATTGTATTTAATTGACTTTTTTCTTTATAGTTTTGATTTTAAGAATAGAAAAAAATAGATAATCTTTTTATTTATTTTATCAATATTATCTAAGAAAAGGATTGGTCTTATATAGAATCAATTTCTTATAAGAAATTGAGTTGAATCGGTCAATCTTAAACTCTAAATATTCAAAAATATTGTGAATAAATTTTTTGACTTGGTCAATTTTTTTTTTAATTTTTTTTTAAAAAAAATTTTTTGTAATTTTTTTTCTAAAATGTGTGTGTTGAAAAGTGTATGTCAATATTACTAAAAAGTGTAATACAATATTACTAAAAAGTGTAACACATTTTTTTATTAAAAAGTGTAAGTCACTATAATTAAAAAGTGCAACACAACTTTTAATGAAAAATGTAAGTCATTATAACTAGAAAATGCAAGTTAGTATAACTAGAAAGTGCAATACAATATTATTAAAAAATGCGTGTCAATATACTTGAAAAGTGCAACACAATATGTTAATGAAAAGTGTAAGTTATTATAACTGAAAAGTGCAACAAAATACGAATAAAATGTGTAACATAACATTACTAAAAAGTGTAAGTCACTATAAATGAACATATTGTTGGAAATTGTAAGTCACTACAACTGAAAAGTGCAACAAAATATGACTACAAGGTGTAGCATAACATTACTAAAAAGTGTAAGTTAATGTATGTCATTATAAGTGAAATTATTATTACAAACATTGCAAAATAACATGTTAAAAATTGTAAAATGCATGTTACACTTTTCCTTATTTTCAACATACTATTCCCAACCGTTTGAACTACATCAATTAACATCAATTAACCTTCTGATCCGAGATTACCTTTCAAGTTTCAACGTAGACAATTTTTGTTGATTGTGTCATATGATATGACTATTAATAAAAGTCAAAGACAATCATTTTTTCATGTAGATTTTTTTTTTGAAAAAGTCTATATTTAGTCATGTCAATTATATGTAGTTGTATCTATAATAACAAACCGTCTTGGTTTGAAGATCCTATATGTCATGATAACAATTATGATTGTAATATCACAAAGAACATAGTGTTTTATAAAAAAAATTAGAAATGCATAAATTTATAATAATTTAATTTTAAGCTTTATAATTATTTCTTAATTTATTTTGTATTAAATTACTATTGATATTAGGTTATTTCAATTGAATGTAATTTACATTATCAAAATTACTGTAATATTCTTCAACACTTTATAGTAATTTAATCATTTTGTCATATCATAAATGTACATATTATATATATATATGTGTTAACTTTAAATTTATATAGTATAACACATTGATTTAATTAAATTTCAAGATTAATAATTTAATCTAAAAAAGATATTAAAAACATTTTAAAATTTTCGTTCTTTATTATTTTTTAAAATTCAATATAGTATAATAAATACTACAGTATTAGTTAACAATAATAAATTTTATACTTGTGATAATATATATATATATATATAAATATATTTTAATGTAAGTTAGTGATATTTTAAAATGAATACACGGTGATACAATAAAAAATTTTAAAATTTAAAATCTTTCGACATATTTTAATATATTTGGCCGTGCGTCAGCACGGATGCCTTACTAGTTTTAATTACACACACTCTTCTAACACTTATGCACTTACAACCTTTTTTTTTTTTACTTAATATAATTATTATTCACAAAAACTTATATGAAATGATATAGGAGTATATAATTAAGGTAGATTTAAGGTAAAAATTCGTGAGTCAAATTCGGGTCAATGCAAGTTAACATGGTTCAAATTTAATTAAAATATATTTTTTTATTTTCAAGTATGATCAAATCTATGTTTCTACATTATCAAAATGGCCAAAAGTGTATTACTACAAATTCAAAAATATTTTGAACAATTAATCTTTTTGTGCGTATTCAATATTTTTGACATGAACGTAGTAATACATTTGTTCGTATAATAACAATATATTGATTATGTACTAATCACTGTGACCGCAAATTTTCTAGACCACCTGAATACATACTTTTAAGCTGCGAATTTTATAAAAATATTTTAGTTTCACACTGCCGATGATTATTAGCCATATTCTCAATTAAAAAAATAGTTTACGTGTATTGGTAGCATCGACATGGAATTGATCACGTTGCAGATCTGTCTGTGTGACAAAATTTGTGATTAAAAAATACGTACAATCAATCAATCTATTCTACTCTCCGATTAAAAAAGTTTGTCGCATTTGGATTTTAAATTTGTTTAAAAAAATTTGTCGTTTTTCCTAATTTTACCAATGATCTCCCTAAATTGCCCCTATTCTTTTGAAAATATATTAATTACGATTTTTTTTTTGGAAAGGTAAAAAAAAATGGTGGAAAAGGAAGGTAGAAAAATAAAAGAAAAAAAGAAGAAAGGGAGAGAAAATAACAAGGGGTAAATTTGTCAAAAAAATATGTTTCTTAATTCTATACAAAATGAGAAATGCCACAAAATTTATGAAATGGAGGAAGTATTGTTTATCTTTTCACCTAACAGTCAGTCATCAACTACTTCAATAAATAGCTACCCATTGTTTCCTCTGCTCTATTTCTTCTGTAAACCAATCCAATTTTTTCTACATCAAACTTACACTAGTCGAATAATCATCTCCCTTTGCATTCGAAAGTCATTCAATTATTGCCATTACAGTGTAAACTAGTTGAATTATTTTCGTGTAAACACTCAAAAAAGCAGTACCATCTCCGATCAAGGTTTACGAAAGGCAGCTCTGTAAGTCTCTTCGCCTTTTATCTTAATTTTTTCTTTCTGATATATTGTTTGATGGATGGATGGATGAATCGATGCGAATTCTGTTGCTAACTCAACAGATAAACACCAGGCTTGGGAAATTTAAGATCGAGCAACTTTTTTGTTTTTATTTTTTTCTAGGGTTAATTATACTCTCAATTATGTTTACTGCTCTGTGTATTATAGGCCATTTAATCTTTTCTCTTTAGGCTCAGTTGACTTGATATGTTAAGACTATCTTAATCGGTTCGGCGGATCAAATCGTATTTTGGTCATGTGATATGCACACAAGTGTGCCTTAGTTCAGCTTGTTAGGAATCAATATACAAGAATTAATTCCCCACCTCTCTACAAGTTCGGACTTTTAGATGAGACGGAATTCTTTCATGGTATCAGAGCAAACCGGGCAAAACGACCTGGGTTCGATTCCTGTTGAAAGCACTCCACCCATTTAAATTGTCCACTCGATGGGCCTCCTCCCCAAAAAGGGTAAGAGATGTTAATCGGCCCACGAGTGAGGGGGAGTGTTAGGAATCAATATACAAGAATTAATTCCCCACCTCTCTACAAGTTCGGACTTTTAGATGAGACAGAATTCTTTCACAGCTAATCAACCTATTTGAGGATATTACTAAGTGCAAATCAAGATACTGAATGTATGCAATTGGACATTTAAGCCATAGATAAGTGTAGTAAGTATAGTGGGTTAATGATAAAGTAGTTGAGTAACATTCTATTATTATACAATGTTAATGCAGCATGTCGTTGTGTTAAAATTAATGTCATTGATGGTTGTTACATGAGGGGAGGAGGAATGCAAATTAATGATCCAAATGGATTCAACTGATTTATATGCTATTCGTATCTAAAAACAATTTTATCTGCTTTCTCCTTTTGGACATATCAGATACTGGTAAGAATATTTCTTGAATTCACTGTAAGCAAGATTGTACATATACAGGGGTTGTGAAGTACAACAACAAACCTAAATGGTGATTATATTATTGGATGTTAAATCTCAGTTTACAGATTTGTTACGTCTAATGATTTACTGATTTTGTAACTTGACGACATTTATTTATACTGATCATTTTTTGCACTTGTTAATTGCTGTCATCTAGACGTTCACTATGGATCGCGGGCAATTTACACTGATGGGATCAACGGTATGTGTCATGCTGTGTTTGCACTTCTCGATACAGCTCGTTTCCCAACACTACATGTCGTGGAAGAAGCCCAAGGAACAAAAGGCAATAGTTATTATCGTCCTCATGGCTCCCTTATATGCTGTTGACTCTTACATCGGTCTGCTAGACATACGAGGGAGCACAACATTTTTCACTTTCTTGGATTCTATAAAAGAATGCTACGAGGCTCTGGTGAGTTTTCTGATCATCGAGATTCCATTGTCCTAACAACTTCAGGAAATTAACAGTCATTTTATGGTAGGTGATGGCAAAATTTCTGAGTTTGATGTATACTTACTTGAACATATCCATCAGCAAGAACATAGTACCTGATGAAATTAAAGGAAGAGAAATTCATCACTCATTTCCAATGACTCTTTTCCAGGTATGATCATTTATTTCTAATTCTTCCTAATAGATAGGGAAACGTGTCTTATACACTCAGAATTATTCTGTTTATGAAAATTCCTAATTCTACATAAAACTACAGTTGCTAATGTAGCAGACTATGAGTACCGTGATAGTTAATCAACTAACTTTAGGAATGTCTACATTAAGCTGATCCGCTTGAGATTGCTATTCGTCTGCTTTAAGTCATTTTGGGATATACATTACATCTCATGATTCATGTTACAAGTATGCACATAACTTTAAGGTTAATTGCACGAAACTCCCTCATGATTTGGAAATGTTGCATGAAATCCCCATGTGGTTTTGAAAATTGCACGAAATCCCAATTTAGTTAATTAAATAAAGCTAACTCTGCTTTTTTTTTTTCATAAAGAATTAACAGTTTCATAAACCAGGACGGGGTTCCGTGCAATTAATCCCGTAATTTTATGTTGTTTTCTCACTGCTCATTTATGATGATGTTTCTGATTATTTCATGTACAGCCTCACACAGTTCGACTGGACCACAAAAATCTTAAACTTATCAAGGATTGGACATTGCAATTTGTTGTGATACGCCCTGTTTGCTCCGTCTTGATGATAGCATTCCAACTTCTTGATATATATCCAAGCTGGCTTAGCTGGACATTTACAATGATCTTGAACGTTTCAGTTTCACTGGCATTGTATTCTCTTGTCATTTTCTACCATGTTTTCGCCAAGGAGTTGGCACCACACAAGCCTCTCGCCAAGTTCTTGTGTGTCAAGGGCATTGTCTTCTTCTGTTTCTGGCAGGTATATATCTCATATATTTTCATAATAAACCAGTTTAGGATAAAGAGAAAAGTGAATCATGAAGGAGTAGTTAACATTCCATATGATTCCAATCTCCCACACTGATTTGGATTACAACTTGAATATTGTGAAATTATATTAGTATAAGAATACGTAGATATTAAAAGAATAAGAAGTGTTATGATTTTTTGCAATTGATTATGATAAAAATACATTTAACAAATCATTATCTTAATTTGAAAGGAAAAAAAGTAGTGATAATATATTTCTTATTATGGATTGGATTTTAATTTTGCAAATGAGTAATAAAGAGATTTTAAAAAATTGTATTTATTCAGCAGATGCATATTTAATTTGTTCAGAGTGAGATGACAAAGATGCATAGTTTCATAAAACACTTGCTAATATTAGATGGCTAGTGTAAACGCCATATATTTGGACGGTTTTAGAGTATAATAGATAAAGGTAAAATAATTGTGTGAACAACAACGACATGCATAGTTTATATGGTAAAGTATTGATAAATATTATGCATTTCGAGACGGGGTGTTACATTTCGTTATTGTAGAAGTTGCTTGTGTTTAGTGTGAGACTAAAACTAAATTAATGTTGTTAGTTAAGAGTAATGTAAAGATATAATTTTTTGGGCAAATTTGCAGGGAATTATGCTCGACATTCTTGTAGCAATAGGGGTAGTAAAATCGAACCATTTCTGGCTAGACGTGGAGCATCTGCAGGACGCTCTTCAGAATATGTTAGTGATTGTGGAGATGGTTTTCTTCTCACTCCTCATGCAATATGCATATACTGCAGAACCTTATCGCACTGGATCATCAGTTTCAGAAAAGAAGAAAGAATGAAGATAATTCAGCAGATTCTCTGCTCTGCATCGGCTTTCTTTTGTGTATTTTATTGTATCGTATTGTATGTTCAATAATATCATGGCATCTTTTTGGCCTTTACTTCATGGTCAAAAGATGGATGGACTGGCCAATTATATCTACTTCTAGGAATTTTCTACCTAAACCCTTTCGTTGCTCTTTTGGAATTTTGGTTTCAAAGTTAGTACTCATGAGCCTTAATCTACCATGGGAGGCCTTAATTTATAGGGTAAATACATTTTTCCCCATAATAACTTTTATATGTCGGTGGAGTCACATATTAAAATAAAATAAAAATAACAATGAGTAGAGTTTGAGTGGTAATTTTGTAAATACTTATGTATAAAATAAATAATTAGTTGATTGGGTGTATGTGTGGGTTAAAAGTAATGATATCTTGTGTAAATTTGTTCGGTAACTTAGGCTTGATTCAAATAATATTCTTTTAAGTTTTCATTTTTTTAATTTGTATCAAGGGGTGTTCAATTTACGTTTTTTTTCAATTTACATCATTTTTGTAGAAAAATTAAAAATTCGGTCAAATAATACAATTTATATCCTTTAAAAATTAAGAATTGCATATATATATATATATATATATATATATATATATATATATATATATATATTTGTGCAGTACCCGCGTACTACGCCGGATAAAAAAATACACTTTATTTAAATGATTAATTCAAATTAATTATAGTAATTTTTTTAATTGATTTTATGATTTATATGTATAATAACAATAACGTATTATCAACATTAATTATAACTTATTTAAAATAATAATCTAAAAGAAAAATTAAGAAGGTAATTAATAAAAAATTAATATTCGGAGTAATTTGTGATATTTAGATTAATTAAATTAATTTGAGCAATGTACTTTTAAATAATCTTTTATTAAAATACTCTTCAACTTTCTTTAATTTTTTATGAACTTATTATAATGTAAATCTCAACAATCATAAAAAAATTCAATAGGACAACCTACACTACAAAAAATTTTGCTTTTAAAGACACATAAAAATGTTATAACAAAATATCTATAATCACATTAATTTTATGTGTGGTAGACTAATAAGATATTATCACACTTTAAAATGAGAGGATAAATTAGTTGTTATCACACTCTAAAATATACATTTGTATACTAATTAAAAATAAAATATAAAAAATAACACACACCAAATTCGCCTTGCCCAGAACTCGATCCCTGGATCTCTAAGAGTTAAGGTGATCACTTAACCATTATGCTACAACTTATTTATTGTTATAAAAGTACACAAACATATATCTATATAAAATCAAATACAGTACAAATATTTTTTTTAAAAGTACGTAAAAAAAAATGAGAACTCTTATATTTTAATGAGACTATATATTTTTTAATATGAAACGAAAAAAAATATTGATTTGTATAAAAATAATTTTATTTATTCATAAAATTTTTTTAAGGAACCAATTTAAATTAATTTTATTTATTCTTAAAATTTTAATTTACGAAAATAAAAATCATCTAAATAAAATAAAAAAATTACATTTTTTTATCAGTCAAAATAAAAAATCAATATTAATTTTGAATTATAATTCTAACACAATAGTGTGGCATTAGAGTTAATATTAACACATCTTTTTTTTATTAGTGTGTAAATAACATACTTATTAACACACTTAAAATATAATGTATTTAAAAGGTACTTATAAACACATCTATTTTTAGTGTGTTAAAAGGGGTGTGACAATAGATAATGTTTATTATCGTGTGTGGTAATTGAGTATATATTCACACACTTATTATTCAATGTCTTTATAAAAACACATATTAACACACTAAAAAATTTAATGTGACTAAATAATACTTTTTAAAACATTTATTTTATACTGTGATAAAAAACATGTGACAAAAGACCTTTTTTCTTGTAGTGCTAGTCTTTTCTTCTCCATGTTGATAATTCAATACCCTTGATTTCATTAGTCAATAAAACTTTTTGACATCTGAGTTGTAAAAAAAATGTGGAAGCTACGAATAATAACAATTAAACTAGGAAAAAAAAAGTTGTTGTTAGTAAAGAAATGTAAAGCTACAAATAATAACAATTTTAAACCAATAAAATTGTTACGACTCACAACCTCTAACCGAGATATTTATATAGTAAAACAGAAACTCTATCTATGTACATAGGCTTGAGCCCAAGTATATATTTTACCATATTTATGATATACCAAATATATCATCTTATTAAATAAATCTAATTTAATTAAATAAATTATAATTCTATCCAATAGAATTATTCTATATTTCTCCATAAATTAAATATCTTGATCAAATCAAATAATTAATTCATCCAACTTTAATTCGTAAATTAAGACTACTTGTTGTGTGACCCATAGGCCCTCACATATCAAGCGATTAGTCAAACTAACGGTCTTAGCAGAACCCTAGACAATGAACTAGACAATCTCAATATGTGAGGTACGTTGCGAGAAAATAGCAACAACCTGTAATGTGAAGCTCACAATGATATGATCCTTTCATTCACGAATACTCCGATTAAATCTAGAACATGATGATGTGTCTATTTCAAAAATTTAATCACGTTATCTCATTCTACTAATTGATCACAGTGTCGCATTTGAAAACCATTCCAAATGTGACGTGCATTGGCCAATGACTAACGATCCAATTAGCTATGAGAAGACGAGTATTCTCTCTAAATCTATTTGAGGAATGAATCTTATTCTTGGCTCAACTACCGCACACATGTACTTTATGGTGTGCCCAACACATGCCTAATCTACCCCGTTAGGAGTGCAAGCGTCGGTCATGGTCAAAGCCCATCACGCCATACATGTCGCGTGTATTGACCTCAAGTCGAAGGACATTACATTGCTCCACAAATCGATATTCCCGTAGACACGTAAATAGAATACACCAAACGGTTTCTCGATTGGGCAAGCCAATACTCTCAAAGTATCCGTGCATCCATCATGAGATACCTAGTATCTCGTAGTTGTGAGAACCACTACATCCTCTAAGGATATGATGCAGATTGCACACCAATCTCAATCGCATCATCGGTATCCCAATCTCGATAATCCTTGATTGAGTCTACTTTAAGAACCATGATATAGTCAGTCGAGATCTCACATATCAATGACATCATTGGTTCATGAGAACACATATAAGAATAAATGCAAACAATCAAACATAACATTCTATAAGTGTATCACCGAATATTATTGCTAACGTCAATAATACTTAAATAACTGAATATGATCAAGTACAATGTCCTTATAATGATTGTCTCTAGGACATCTATACTAACAATCTCCCACTTGGACTAGAGTCAATCACCCACATGTCTAACTTCAAGACTGTTAAAGTCTTTCGTGTTTACATGAACACCAAGTGTTTGGTGAAACATCTTCCAATTTATTTTCGGTGGGAATTCGTTCAAATTCTATTTCTCATCTTGTCATGATCTCTTAGATCAAATACTAACGCTTAGGTACATGCTTGTTTCTGTTATTGGATCTTGGTTCCTTTGCATGTGCAACCGCACCAGTTTTGTCACAATACAACTTTATTGGATGACTGACACTCGGAACTACCCCTAGTTCTTTCAAGAACTCTAAAACCCAGACAGCCCATTTCGTGGCTTCTGATACAGCAATGTACTCAGCTTCAATTGTTGAATATGCAGAGGTTTCTTGCTTGGAACTATTCCAGCTCACCATTCCGCTATTGAGTGTAAATGCATTACTTGACTGTGACCTGTAGTCATCTCAGTCCGACTGGAAACTAGCGTCAGTGAATCCAGTCACTACTAGTTGTGGTTGTCCACCATAGACTAGGAAACATTCTTTAGTTCGTCTAAGATACTTAAGGATGTTCTTAACAACAATCCAGTGAGTTCACCTGAATTCTGCTAGTATCTACCAGTAATGCTAATAACGTTGGCCACATCGAGCCTCGTGCAATTCATGACATACATGATTGACCCATTAGCCGATGCATATGAGACACTCTTCATGCACTCGATTTCAACTTTCTCAGAAGGACAATCCTTTCTTGAAAGTTTAATCCCATGAATCACAAGCAGGGAACCTCTCTTAGAGTTCTCCATAGAAAAACGCCTTAGCACCTCATCTATGTAGGTGGATTTTGAGAGCCCCAATATCTTGCTAGATTTATCTCTATAAATCTTTATGCCAAGGATGTAGCAGGCTTCACCCAGATCCTTCATCATGAAGATCTTGGACAACCAATCTTTTACGGATTGCATTAACAGGATCTTCCTTATTTCTGACAAAGTCAAATGATTTGACAATTTCATCAAAACGGATATTCCAACTCCTAGAGGCTTGCCTCAGTCCGGCTCTCTGAATTGAAATCTAATATCGTTTCAGAATAAGTCGTAGGATCATCTTTGTCCGGGATTCCCACGTCATCATGCTCCTCCAAGAGGAAACTAAATCTGACGGGTAGACGACGATTCCTAGTAGACTTACGGAGTTACCTTTGTGCAGGCTGTACATTCTGATCGTGAGGAGGTTCTTCAACGATGATCTAATCAACGCTTGGAGAATTCTCAGGAGCTACGCTTTCTAGCGTCTCCTGAGCAGGAGATTGAACGATGTCTAAATCGTTCTCATTCAGCCTATTCGAGATTTCTTGCGTATGCGAGATATCCCTAATTACGCTCCCACTGGCTGGAAGACGATCACCTAGTGATAGGCTCCCACCATGAGAGTCACTGAATGCTCCCACTGATTTCTTGTCGTGGTTCTCCGACAGGTACTCAGCCTCAGTATTATTTTGTGGTTCTTGAATTTCTTCAAGTTCTATCTTTTTACGACCTTTGTTCCTTAAAGACATAGTCACTTTCAAGGAACGTCGCTTGTCTCGAAACAATAACCTTATGTTTCTCAGGGAGATAGATATAATATACTCTCGTTTTTTTAGGATATTCCACAAATAACACATTTCACCTTTTGATTCCAATTTATCAGTGATCATCTTCCTCACATACGCAGGGCAACCCCACATATTTCTATGTGAGAATGATGGCTTCTTGCCATACCACAACTCGTATGGTGTCTGATCAACCGACTTAGATTGAATCATATTCATAATGTAGATTGAAGTTTGGAGTGCGTGACTCCAAAGAAATGTTGGAAGAGAGGAGAAACTTATCATGGACCTCACCATGTCTAACAGGGTTCGGTTCTTCCTTTCAGACACACCAATCATCTATTGTGTTCCGAGAGGTGTCCATTGTGATTGAACTACATGTAACTTTAAATAATCCAGGAAGGTTTATTGGTCATCTTTCCTTTGAGACAAGATTCGCAATTACCGTATGACTCCAAGTCAAACGGGGTTAAGTAGTCCAACTTTCTTAACCTTGCAATTCTATTCTCATTTGCATGACTAAGTCTACAATGCCACAAGAAAGTAGTGTTTTCCTGATTAGTAAGTCTAAGTCTCTTATTTTGTATATTAAAAATATCATGTCCACAATTCAACAAATATAAACCATTCACAAGAGAAGCGTTTCCACAAGTAACACCATTTAACGTAAAATAGCAACTATTATTAAAAAAATGGAATGAAAAACCTTCAATGTCTAACATCGGAATGGAAATAATGTTTCTAGTAATAGACGGAACGAAATAACAATTATTAAGTTCTAGTATAAAATCACTAGATAAGTCTATACTATATATCCCTACGCGCTTAGCAGCAACTCGTGCTCCATTTCCCACGCATAGGACGACCTCACCCGGTCTAACCGCTCTGCTTTCCTTAAGACCCTGCACATTCGTACAAATGTGTGAGTCACATCCGGTATCTAATACCCAGCAGTTAGAATTGTTAGTGGACATGTTTATTTCAATAACAAACATACCTGTTCCACTGCCAGAAGCACCTTGTGCATTCTTCTCGGCAGCCAGAACCTTGCAATCCTTCTTCCAGTGCCCCTTCTCCTTACATTAGAGGCACACATCCTTATCTACCCCTTTCTCTTTCTTTTGAACACCACCTTTAGGTTTCAAGGAATTGGACTTGGCGTTTTTCTTTGCCTTGTTCAATTGCTTCTTCTTCCCCTTAGGGCCAGATCTAGCAGATGAGCTCACCATGAGCACATTCCTTTCCTTAGAAATAGTTACTTCAAAAGTCTTGAGCATGTTGTGCAGCTCAGGCATCGTAGCTTCCGTCTGATTCATATTATAGTTCACTATGAAGCTAGAAAAAGAATCCGGAAGTGATTGAAGAATGTCATAAATGGAGACATCGTCCCCTAGACTAATGCCTAGGGTTCCTAGTTTCTCAATTAGCCCTATCATCTTCAAAACATGAGGTGAGACCTTCCCTCCATCAGACATTCTACACCTGAACAGATCTCTCATGACCTCATATTTCTCAGAACGAGATTCAGAGTCAAATAGATCTTTCAGATGTTTGAGCATCTCAAAGGGACCCATGTTCTCATGTTGCCTCTGAAGTTCAGGGGTCATGCCTAGCAACGTCACACATTGTGCCTGTCCTGCATCATCTTGATGCTTCTTCTGAGAAGCAGCGTGTCAAACGTAGCAAGCTCAGCAGAACCAGGTGCTGGGTTTTTGGGATTGACGTGTCCAACACGTATTCAATCTTTTCTTGCCTTAGCACCAAATGCATATTTCGGTGCCAATCCAGAAAATTTGGCCCAACCAATTTGTTAGATTCCAGTACGAATCTCAAAGACAAATTATTCATTTCAACCAACCTAGAGAAATAATAGAACGGGAATTAAAACACATAATTCCTATGATCAATATTCAACAATCAAAATAAACACGACTTTTATATTTATTTTGTCTCCATTATTTTCACATACTCAACGACCTCATCGGAAGAGTACGAATTTATATCAAATATAAAACATAATGGACCAGGATCCACATTCCTACTATTACAACAACTGTTTGGGCTGAATACTGTAATGGCAGAACTGGTAGGTCTCAATACCAATTGCACTTTCTGCAATTCCTAGTTGATTGAACCTAGTTCAATCGATGTCCCCTCGCTGTTCCCTTGCTTGGGCTAGTGAAACAACTCGGTTGGTTTACAACCATCACACGTCGACATTGCATGTCCCTATAAAAGTTCAGTTAGACGTAACTCCGAGCAAAAGACTTGGGTCTTAAATACTCATTGGAATGAAATCTTCGGTCTCCTTTTAATTATGATGGAAGACATCTTTCATTCTAAATGAAAACCATATTTTATTGAGGAACATTTCAAAGCGGGGTATTTAATTGCTTAAACAAGATCCAATTATACATGCTCAAACAGATAAGAGCAAATATTGGGCGCCGCCTACCCAAATATAAAATACACGGTCCGACAAATACTGGGCGCCGCCAGCCCAGATAATAAATGCGGTCCGACAAATACTGGGCGCTGCCTACCCATACAATAAACGTGGACTCTAACTAATGATGTAAATTCAATTTACATAAACAGTTAGACAAATAAGAGCAACTATCAAGTTCTCATGCTTTATTATAAAATTCTAAATATTATAAATAAAGCACATAATAGGATTTAGCACATAAATCAAATAAATGTGCAAGTAATAAATATTCGTAAGTAAAATATTTCTAGAATTAGAAATAATAACAAACTCCAAGCTTTTAGTTAATTCTAAAATTATTCTCAAAATTATTTTGCCCAAAAAAATATTTTATTTGAAAAATCAGAATTTTGGTCCAACCAAACAGTCCCTAATTAGTTTCAGATTTTAGTCAGCCAAACAAGCCCTTAACTAATTTCTGGAATTATATTAAATTTTAAATGAAGGGACTAATGTGTAAATTTCTAAAATTCACATAATTGCACACAGGCCCCTGGAGAGAATCAAATTATCCAACCAGGGGCCTGGGCCAAAGGCTGCTCTTGCAGCGTTTAATTCCAGCGTGACCGGCAATGACGGCCAACACCAATGTCGTGAAAAATTGATACCAATTTGCGTGTTTTCTCAAAATTACAGAAATTAATTTTCAATCTAATTGAATAGAAGATACATATGGCAATTTGTGTATTATCAAATTATCTTTTCCGAGTTATTGATTTATAAGTTTTGAATTAAAACTGATGCTCTACCAATTTTAAATTCCAAACATGTATATACACATATTCCAATATAATATAAGCATTGAGAAAACTAATTTGACCTATGCGTACAAGGAAACAGTTATAATAAATCCATAAGGTTATAATTTATAAAACTTAAATCTTATTATATTAAAACTCGTGAGTGATCCGTATTTCGGCCAAATTAGTGGATTGAAATAAACGCATAATTAACAAACAAATAATACATACAATTTATGTATACAATCATTAATCAGCCTAAAGCTCTGATACCACTGTTGGGTTTTTGAGGTACGAACACCATGCTCGTAGCAGCGGAAGTTTAAAATTTTGTTCACCAACATAGATTTCTGATATGACTGTTGTTGGGAATAAAATGATTTTGATCTAGATACCAAAACCCCTGAATGATGATGTACAAATTAGTTGAGATATGCTCAAGTTAGTGTTCAGGCAAGTTGTCCCAGAACAGTTGAGTATGTAGAATGCTTAAGTTAAAAATCTCAGAAATGTTGTGAGATTTTAGAGTTCAGGATAGTTGTCCAAAGCTACATGTTAGAAAGCTTGATAGGTATTAAGTCTTAAGGCCAAAGTTGTTGAAGCATCAGGACAACTGAACAAGTGGACAACCAGGCTGAAGAGATCAAGAACACTGAAGCTGTGCTCTTAAATGCAAAAGATCTAGACAGTTGAAGTGCAAATGATCAAGAGAATTAACTGTCAAAAGCTTACAGAAGACACATTCAATGAAGCATTTATTGCCAATCATGCCTGAACCAAGCATTGAAGACTTAGAGCATTAAAGAGTGAAGCATTGAATGAATGTTGGAACATTCTAAAACTGCAGCAAGAATGTTCAGGGAGCTTGTCCCATCTGACCGTTGGTTGAGTGTAGATTCTGCCACAAATCAACCTTGGAAAGTGTGCTTATTTGGAAACTGTCACAAGTCATCTCAGCCGCATTTTTCAGAAGTCAACACATTCATTCAAGCAACCATTGAAGAGCCCTTTTACAAAGTGGATGTAGGAGCTTGAGTCTCTGAACCACTATAAACTTGTGTGTCTTTTACTTACTGCACTCTTTATTGCATTCATATTCAAACATATTTCAAAGAGTAAAACTTGTAAGTTTAAGGAAAAATTGTTTTGGACAAAGTCCCTAATAACTGTATCTTTTCAGAAATTTACTTGGAGTATTTCCTTAAGTCAAAGGCCAACCACATTCCGCACTTAGCAACTCTTTTAGATATTTAGCCAACTGATCACTCTATAGTAATCAGTAGGACAAGTTTCTATCAAAGTTCACTCAGGCCAGTTGTGAGACAACCTGCCTGACAAGACCAGATTTGTCAAATAGAAAAGAATTTGCATACACAAGTGCATTCCCCCCCCCCCATACACTTGTGTTATACTCCACCTAGGACCAACAAGTGGTATCAGAGCAGGGGTTCAAAGACCACTGCTTCTGAAAATCCAACTGATTTTTAAAAAAATCACATTGTCTGTGGTCACTGAACTGATCCAAATTTCTGAAAAACCTTTTTGTGTTCATCCTATATTACATCTGTTGAAATGGCTAACAATGCAGTTCCAGGAGATGCTGTCAACAACATCAACAATATGGGTCCAAACCAAGTCAACCATATTTCTCATCACAAACTGCCAATGTTCTCAATTGAGAACTATGATTTCTGGAAAATCAGGATGAGAGCACATCTTGCATGCCAGCATGATGAGATGCTTAAAGTCATCACTAGAGGGCCATTCACATTTACTAAAGCAAATCCCAAGCTCACTGATGCTCAAATAGCTGATCCAAGGGAGTTGCTGCCAAAGGATGAAGATGACTTTACAGCTGAAGAAAGAAAAAGGCACAACCTGAACTACATTGCAATGAACACATTGTACCAGACAATTCCAGATGCAGTGATGGGAAGAGTGTACCACTGCACATCAGCTAAAGAGATTTGGGACACCCTAGCACTTATGTGTGAAGGTACCCAAAAGATCAAGGAGAACAAGCTTCAAGTGGCTATCCAAAAATATGAACAATTCTCTATGGAAGCCAATGAAACCATTGATCATCTTGATGGCAGGTTCACTGACATCATGAATGAAATAAACTCTCTTGGGAAGTTCTATGCCAAAAGAGAAGTTGCCTTGAAGATCTTGAGAAGTCTCACATCCAAGTGGGATATATATTCTGTCATGATGCAAAACACTAGCAATCTTGACAACATGCCAATGCAGCAAGTATTTTCTGAACTCAAGGCATATGAGTTTGATCTCAACAGAAAGAAGGTGCATGAAGAGCCATCCTCCTCAACCAAAGGTGTTGCCTTCAAAGCTGCTGAAACAGAAAAGAAGAATACTCAAAGGTCCTCTCAATCTGTTTCAAAATCTGAAATAAAGGAGGAGCTGGCACTCATGGCTAGAAGATTTGAGAAGCTCAACTCTAGATTTGGTAGATACAAGAAGTTCTACCAAGACAACAGAACCAGAAGGAGATTCAACTCTCCTGACACCAAATCAGAGGACAAAGTCTCTGATGAAAAGAAAGAGGACAAGTATGCTGATAGAAAGAGATACAGCAAAGGTGAACCATCATCATCAAGGAGGAAGGAGTCCTCAAACAAGAAGAATGATGATGAAGATGTGTGTTACAACTGCCAGAAAAAGGGTCACTTTCAGTATGACTGTCCTGACCTCAGTGCAAAAGAAAGGAAAGAAAGGCAGACCAAAAGAGACAAGAGGCTGAACAGCAGGAAGGCTATGGTGGCTGGAGATTCAGCTAGTGAAGAAAGTGTCTACTCTTCTGATGATGGACTATTCTCCAACAGTGACAGTGATGATGACTGTCAAATGGCATTTGAAAATGATGAGGTATGTTCATCTTCTAGCTCTTCCAGTTCTTCAAATAACACACATGAGTCCAGTGAAATCCCCTTAAAACTCAACTTTGTAAAGTTATTTGAGGATTTCACCAGACTAAGAGAAGTATGCAATATAGCACTTAGAGAAAATGAGCTACTGAATTCAAAAGCTCAAACTCCCAACCTTCCTGAACCTGAGCTTGACATTAAATCAACTGAGTTGTATCAGCAGATTGTGAAAGAACTTGAGGAAGTGTCTCTCAAAGTCTCTGAACAACAAAAGTTGATTGATGATCAAGAACTGGCCTTGAGGAAAAAGGATTTTGATCTCAGAATTCTTCAAGCAAAATTTGACAATCTCTCAAGTGAATTTGATACTCTAAAATTGAGTGAGGGGAGCTTAAAAATGAAAATGTTTGCCTTGAACAAATCTGCTAAGGCAATAGAGGAGATTCAAGGGTTTCAAAGACAATTTGCTCAAAAGGGTGGATTAGGCTATAATCCATGTGAACCCTCACCTGGTCTTAGCATTGCTTCATCAAGCAATTCTAAGATGACTTTTGTAAGATCAGTGGCACAGTAAAATGAAATTGAAGTAAATCAACCACTGATCAAGGATAAGGGTAAAGGAATTTTTATACCAACTCAGGTAATCAATGCACCTAAACCCACACCTTTGGAAAAGGTTAAAGGCATTGCTTACAGGAGGAATGAGGTTCAGAAAGGTAGAACCAATGGAAGGCCAACCTATCTGAATCATCATCAGAGGAGTTGTCCAAAACCTATTCAGAAAAGGCCAACTCAAATGAGGAAACCTCAACTGAATGGATTAAGGCCAATCCCCTCTGATAGGTATAAAACATTCAGGAAGCCTGGACCTTACTTGCCAAATGGAAAAGGCCATCCAAAAACCTATCCTCAAAAGTCTTATCCAGCTGCACCTAAGCTTAGTAACTTCAGGAGAAATGTCCCAAAGAAATTTACCAACTCTCCTGAACCTTACAAAGCTAACACTTATACACAGAGATCACCCAAGGCATTTAAGGGTCAAACTGTGTATGTAGATGTAAATGGAAACCAAGTCAGTCACTTTGAATCAATCAGAGTAATCAGGCAGATTTGGGTTCCAAAAGGTACAGCTAACCCTATAGGACCCAACACTCAAAGGGTACCTAAATTTTGACTTTGCAGGGCTGCAAGGACCACAAGAAGAAGAGAAGCATCAACAAGAAAACAGCATGGTACTTGGATAGTGGATGTTCAAGACACATGACTGGAAATAAAGAGCTTCTCTCAGAGTTCATAGAAAAGGAGGGTCCTTCAGTAACCTTTGGAGACAGCTCACAAGGGATCACAAGAGGTTATGGTACATTAAACATTGGTAGTGTTAAAATTACTGATGTCTCATATGTCCTAGGCCTAAAATATAACTTGCTGTCTATAAGTCAAATCTGTGATAAAGGTTTTTGTGTTGAATTTGCTCCTAATGAATGTACTATCAAGAACAAATCAACACAACAGGTGCTACTAACAGGGGTGAGAAAGGGAAATGTCTATTTTGCAGATTGGAGCAAAACCCCTGAACCAGTTTGTCTTGTTGCCAAAAGCACAAAAGAGCAAAGCTGGCTGTGGCACAAGAGGCTGAATCACCTGAACTTCAAAACCATCAACAAGATTGCAAGAAACTCTCTATTTAAAGGGCTGCCAAATCAAGTGTTCACCAAAGAACACATATGCCAGCCATGTCAGGAAGGAAAGCAGATCAAAGCTTCATTCAAAGGAAAGACTGTCATCTCAACTGAGAGAGTTCTTCAACTACTGCATATGGATTTATTTGGGCCAATTATCCCAGTAAGTATAAATGGAAGAAAATATGCTTTAGTTGTTGTTGATGATTTTTCCAGGTACACTTGGGTAGTATTCTTACTCAACAAGAAGGAGACTCAAGTCAAGTTACCTGAATTGATGATGAGACTAAGCAATGAAAAAGGCCTTAATATTGTCAAGATCAGATCAGACAAAGGCACTGAATTCATAAACTCATACATCAAAGAGTACTGCAGCAAGAATGGCATCACTCATGAAACCTCAGCAGCAAGAACACCTCAACAAAATGGGGTAGCTGAGAGAAGGAACAGGACCTTGAAAGAGGCAGCAAGAACCTTGATTGCTGAATCCAAACTGCCTAAAAGGTTCTGGGCTGAAGCCATTAGCACTGCATGCCACACACAAAACAGGTCCTTAATCACCAAAGGACAAGGTAAAACCCCATATCAAATATGGAAAGGTAGATTGCCCACTGTTGCTTATTTTCACATATTTGGTTGTAAGTGTTTCATTCATAATAATGGGAAAGAGCAATTGAAAGCTTTTGACAGCAAAGCTGATGAAGGAATATTTGTTGGATATTCACAAATCAGCAAAGCTTACAGAGTTTACAATTGCAAAACCCTTATTGTGGAAGAAACACCTCATGTTGTGTTTGATGAATCTATTAATGAGTTCAGGGATAGAAACCTGAATATTAATGAGATAACACAAAGAACAACCAGATTAAGGCTTCAAAGCAAGGAGACAGTGTTTGTAGATGTTGCCCAGCCTGAATTTTATGATTGTCAAAAACTGGACAACCTACCTGATGGCAATCAACCAGGAGTCAACCAACCTGAAGGTGATATTGAACTGATTGATCCAATCCCAGTTCAAAACCAGGTAACAACTACCAATGAAGAAGCAGGCAATGCTGAGGTAGTTAATGGATCCAATATTCAAGGGGGAACCAATGAAAATGTCAACTCATCTGACAATGAGGACAACACCCCTGAATATGATCCTGAGCTTGATCCTTCAATTAATTTTCCTGAATTTAATGAGTCTAGTGATCCAACCTCAGATGAGGACAATCCTCCTGAAGAGATCAGGTCTAGAAGGACTTGGTTGCAAGACCACCCAACTAGCCTGATACTTGGTAATCCAAGTGAAGGGATCAAAACTAGAAGGTTTCATGGAGAAAGTGCCTTGTTTTGTTGTTTTCTTTCAGAAATAGAACCAGGAGATATTGAAGAAGCATTACAAGACACCAACTGGATCATAGCCATGCAAGAAGAGCTGAACCAGTTCACCAGAAATGAAGTATGGGAGCTGGTGGATAGGCCAACTCATCAAGATGTCATTGGAACCAAATGGGTGTTCAAAAATAAGAAAAATGAAAATGACATCATTGTGAGGAACAAAGCAAGACTGGTGGCCAAGGGATATTGTCAATCTGAAGGGATTGATTATGATGAGACATTTGCTCCAGTGGCCAGACTTGAGGCAATCAGACTTTTCTTAGCATATGCAGCTCACATGAGATTCAAGGTGTATCAAATGGATGTGAAGAGTGCTTTTCTAAATGGGGTGCTCAAGGAAGAAGTGTATGTTGAACAACCCCCAGGCTTTGAAGAAGGAGACAAGGTGTACAGATTGAAGAAAGCCCTCTATGGCTTAAAACAAGCTCCAAGAGCTTGGTATGACACCTTATCACAGTTTCTTCTAGATCATGGTTTTGTCAAAGGCACTGTTGACAGAACTCTGTTCAGAATCTGTGAAGGAGATGATATCTTGTTAGTCCAAATCTATGTGGATGACATTATATTTGGATCTCCAAATGAGAAGATGTGTGAAAAGTTCTCCAAACTCATGCAAAGCAAATTTGAGATGTCCATGATGGGATTGATGAATTTCTTCTTAGGACTTCAGGTCACTCAATCAAAGAAGGGGATATTCATCAATCAGGCCAAGTACACAAGGGACATGATCAAAAAATTCGGATGTGCAACAAGCAAGCCAGTCAGAATTCCTATGAATACTAACTGGAAGATGGATCCTGATGAAGGTGGAGAGTCAACCAACTCCACTAACTACAGAGGAATCATAGGATCATTGCTATATCTCACTGCAAGTAGGCCTGATATCACATTTGCAGTTGGAGTATGTACAAGATTTCAGGCAAATCCAAAGAAGAGCCATCTTGATGCTGCCAAGAGAATCCTAAGATATCTCAAGGGATCTGAGAATCTTGGATTGTGGTATCCAGCTGATGACAACATTGAGCTCACTGGATATTCAGATGCTGATTATGGAGGATGCAGAATTGACAGAAAGTCCACCTCTGGAACATGTCAATTCTTGGGCAGCAAGCTTATCTCATGGTTCTCCAAGAAACAGAATACAGTTGCAACTTCAACAACTGAAGCAGAATATGTTGCAGCTGGAAGTTGTTGTGCTCAGATACTTTGGCTCAGGCAACAACTCAGAGACTACAAAGTCCTCACAAATGAAGTGCCAATATTCTGTGACAACAATAGTGCAATTGCCATCTCACAGAATCCAGTGCTCCACACCAGATGCAAGCATGTGGACATCAAACATCATTTCATAAGGGATCATGTGGAGAAGAAAGATATCAAGCTTGTCAAAATCCACACTGATAAGCAAAAAGCTGATATTTTGACAAAGCCTCTAGCTGAAGCAAGGTTCTTAGAGTTGTCAGCTGAATTGGGGTTACTTGATCCAGGCAAGATGGAAAAATGAGGAAAGAAAACTCATATGAAGGGGGAAGTTCATCAAAGTTGAACTTCAGCAAAATTGACCAACCTCACTGAAGTTGTAAGCCAAAGGGGGAAACTCAGCAAGGTTGTCCCTATGATGCTCAGCAATGTTGGTCAGGGGATCTGTCCAAGTGGGACCCAGTCAGCAACCTTGGGACCCACTCAGGCAAGCTCATCAGGCAGTTTGACCTTCACAGAAACCAAAGCACATCTCAGGATGTTTGTCCGAGTTAATTAGATAATCATTGCTATTTTTAGCATTGATTAGACATTTAAGAGGTTTCTTGGTCTAAGAGTAGGCCATTTTAGGATGGAGTGTGCTATAAAGATTTTTACCACCAAAAAGGCAAATCAGCATTTAATGCAGAAATCTTAATTGGGATTTCATGAATTCTTGAGCCTTCATCAAAACCATTAATTTGCATTAAACCTCCATCAAACCGCCTCAATCCCACTACCACATATTATCCAATTGGTCAGACTTATTACCCACGGTTAGATTCCATTAACCAACGGTTAATAAACTCCCCACATATATAAACTCCTCAATTTTCACTACCATCTTTACGCACTCAAAATTTCAAAAACCCTTAAGTCTTTCTTCATACTCTCAAACCTGCAATTCCTCCCCAAACACCTACCAAATATCTCATATTATCCATGGCACCTAAGATTAAGAGAGAAGAGCTTGTAGACTTCAATGATTCCTCTTTGGACATTGATTTCTCCTATCTTAGCAACCCAAACTCCTTATGGTTTGAAAAACTGGTTGCCTTTGACAGTCCGGACAAGGAGGTTGAACCAGTACTCCATTGGCTTAGGGAAGCAGGCTTGGAAAAGTTTCTTGGGACCAAGCCTGATTCATGCCTAAATCCATTTATGGCAGAATTCTTTGCCCATCTAAGATGGAAGGGCAAGAAAGGAGATGTGTGCACAAAGCTCACATATGCTGAGGAAGATGAAGAAGCAGAAAGCCAACACTCCATCACCTTCACTGCAGAGGATATAGATGCTAGCTTTGGGCTACCTTCTGAAGGCCAAAATCCAGAGACTTACAAGGAAGGAGAAGATCAGGAGTTCTACTTCCCATGGCTGCTTACACCCAAAAAGCTTGTAAGTGCTCAAAACAAGAATACTCTAAAACCTTTGTTTAGACACTTGTTTGACTGTGTGGTGAAGAGTTTGTTAAGTCACTCTGGGAGTGTTGAACAACTTAGTATGCCTAAGTTGAGAGTAATGGCTGCTGTGATTGACTCTGCTGAGAAGAGAGTCAAATTTGATTGGAAAAGCTTCATTTTGGACAAAATGATGAATGAGAAATTCAAGTTTAAAGAGGTGAAACACCACAAGGTGGTGGTTGAGGGAATACTCCAGTTCTGCACAAGAGCCAGCCTGCTCTTGGAAAGATTTGCTCATTATACCCACCTTCAAGCCAAGCCAAAGCCTTTTCCAGCACAGAAGGTGCTGTTCAGAAAACTGTCTTCAAGGACAGAAAAGAGAAAGCAGGAGGCTGCCTCCAAGAAAACTGCTGCAACTGTTCCAGCAACAAGAGTCTCTCCAAGGAAAAGGAAAGCACAACCACCCAAAATCCAGCCAAAGATGAAGAAGATGAAGGAGATTCTAAGTGAATCTTTCCCTGAAAGCCAGTCAAGAAGTGGAGGAGCCACTTCTGAAGAAATTGAGAAAGTAGCTGAGGAAGGAGTCAACCCTCCTGAAGAAGGTGAAGTAGTCAGAGAGATTGTCCCACTGCACCCTGAGGCAATCACAGAATTCAGAGACCTTGACCAGCCTACAAGGTATGAAAGGAGAAGGAGAATCATCAAGACCTCTGAGAAGCAGAGATTGATGGAAGAGAAAAAGAAGAAGAAAGAGTTCTTCAAGGAGATTAGACAGGCAAGCAAGTCTAACTCCAAGTCAAAGTCAAGGACCAACAGCCCTGAAACCAACTCCCCTGATATTCAGTCTAGAAGAATATCTCCAAGGCAAGAAGAAGAGGAGTGCAAGACTCCTGAAGATGCCCCAATCTTGACCAAGAAAGTTTACTCCCCTGAAGGTGCACCTGAGAGAGCAGGTATTGATGTGTTGGCAGATTTGGTCAATCTTGAAGATAGACCCTTTTCTCCCCTTGATCCAAGACTTCTCTCTTATACCAAACTTCTTGAAAATGCTATTCAAGAAGGTGATCAAGTTGATTTCCCACCCATTCCAGCCATCCCAATTACCTATTCAGGCACAATGCTCTCAAAAGCACCTGAATCCCAACTTGTTTTGACCTCTCCTGAACCCATTCCTTCTGAATCCAACCCACCTGAATCCCAGCCAAGCCTACTTGAATCCCAAGCTAACTCATCTGGAGATGATAGTGGTGAAGAGTTCACCTATGAGGGAATGTTGAGGCAGATTGCTAGAGCCAATGTGGATGAATTATATCCAGGTTTGAAAGCTTATCCCAGGCTGCAACAACAGTTCTATGATCTCAGAGCACTTGTTGAGATCAAAGATAGAACTATTGTGGAAATAGCTCAGGCTATTCAGGATAAGGGTGCCAACTGGTGGCAGGTTGAGGAAAATAGGCTGCTACATTTTGCAAATGTAAAGAAGACCAGTGTTCTAACCACTGAGGCCCTATTTTGCACCATTGTTCATGAGAAGGTGCTTGCTGAAAGAGAGAGGATATCACAAGGAATCAAGCATCCTGACAGCCCATCTGATGATGATGATGATGATGATCACACCAATCCCAATCCCCCTGGTACCAACTCAGCTCAGGTACATTACTTGACTTTTCATTCTGAGAAGGACTCTGATCTTTCAGAGGAGTTGACCAAAGATGGTAACTCAGTCCAAGATGCATTGGCCAAGGATGGTTCTTCTGAGCCTGAGGCACAGCTTGACAATGCTGAGACTTCCATAGGAGAAGCTGGTTTGGCTAAAGCCTCATCAATGTCAGGCAAGTTGGACATTGACCAGCCTTTAGTCATTCAGGATGACTCAGTGGCCTTGGGATGCCCAAGTACTGTGATCTCCCAACAACTGCCCTCTGTGGATCCTGTTGAGGATATAGAGGTGTCAGGAATTGAAGGAGTTGAAAAGGCTATTAGTGCTGAAAAATCAGAGGGAGATGATGGTGAGGATTGTGTGATCACTGGTTCCTTGAGTGCACCACAAATAGAGGGTGAGGAAGTAGAAATATTGGGTGCAGCCCAATATGAGAGTCAGGCTATTCTTCAAGTCAAATATGAACTTGATGAATCCCTTGGTGAAAGGAGGCCTGATTCTCCAGTAAATGTGAGTACATCTTTTGAAAATGAAGAAGAAAAGAATAGAGTTGAAAATGAGAGAGAAGGTGCTGATGTATCAGACCTTATGGGAGAAAAAGAAATTGAGGGTGATGAGGGAATTTTTACTAACACTACTAGTTTTGCAGATTCAGTTGCTGTCACTCTTGAGCAAATTTTTGCAGATGCTTCCTTGACAGATATACCAATTGATGCTGACACTGATCTTGAGGCAGTTTCAGCAAATGTGTCCACACTTAACCAAATCTTCTTTGAGCAAGCCAACACCTCTGAGGCTCACTTTCAGATTGCTACTCAGACTGCATCCATCATTGAAGAGCAGTCAGAGAAGTTGGACACACTGGTCAGGGAAGTTGGGAAGGCCCATGCAACAACTGCTGATACCTTAGATGGCCAAGGCAAGACTCTAGCCTCTGTGGAGATGAGGCTCACAGGGTCAGAAGAAGTAATCTTGCCTACTCTTGATGCAAGGATAAGTGGAGTTGAAACTGGACTGCAAACAGTTTCAACTGAAGTGACAAAGGCCAAAGATGTTATGGGTAAATTCACAAGATCTGTGAAGAAAGAGCAGCAGGGTCTCAAATCCTTGTACAAGCATAATGTGAAAGCATTGAGAAAGACAATCAAGGATGCTTTGAGGCAGAGGACAGCAGCCCAGAGAAAGAAGGCAGAAGAGTTGAAAGCTGCAATGGTGAAGGAAGCAGCTGAGAAGTTCACTGTTGAACTCATGGCCAAGGTGTCTGATCAAGTTGTGGCCAACCTCACTGATCAACTTCAGGCCAAACTTGATCAATCACTGAAAGCCACATTGGATGCCATAGTTTCCCAAAAGATGAAGCCTGTTCACACCTTCTTGAGCATGGCAGATGATAAAATGCAAAACATTCATGATGAGAATGTTTATCTACTGCAAGAATTGAAGTCCCTCACTCAGGCCCACTCACACCTCTCAGTCTCAATGAGTGAACTGAAGCCCCAGTGTTTTGATAATGCCAACAAGGGGGAAAGAGAGAGAGCAAGGGCAAAGGGAACCTTGGTGATTGGTGAATCCAAGGGAAAGGAGAAAGTCCCTGAGATTGAGGAGGAAGCAGTAGAAGACATTGGGAAAGGCAAAGGCCCAATGAATATTGAAAATTTGACTGAGGAAGAGCAGATTCAAATAGCTGTCAAGGAGTCCATGGTATCAGCTATGGAAAGTCAGGCAAGGAAGCTTCAAAGGCCAGGTGGTGAGTCTACAGGACTTGAACCTAAGGAGAAGGCTGCTGAAGTAAGGGGGAAGGTGACAAGGTCATCTGAAAGAAAGAGGAAGGAGCTGCAAGCCTTCAATGATTTCCCAACCAGCTTGACCTTGCCTTCAGAATTTCAATCTGATGAATCTACACCAGCAAGGCAATCAAAGAGATTAAAGAAAACAACCAGGATGCCTGCAATTGAAGAAGAAGAAGCTGAAGAAGAAGTCCAGGACAGAATGCCTGAAGTTGGTGTGCCCAAACTTGCTGATGATCCCTCTAAATTATTTGAAGAAGGTTTTGGAAAAGATCCAGAAACCCAAGAAAAGCTAGCTCTTCAGAGAGCTAAAGAGAGGATGGAGCAATTGGTTGAGGCCAACAAGGCAAGGGATGAAAGAAGGGCAAATTTCAGAGCCCCAAGAAGGAGAGCTTCATACAGAAGGCTCAAACCTCAAATGCTGCAAAGATGGGACACTCAGTACCCTCACCATGATAAGTGGGTTCCAATCTCACTGAATGATGAATGGGAGGAGGCCAAGAGAAGTTTTGTATATGACTTCTATGTCATTGGGAAGTGGCTTGGAGAGAGTGTAGATGAAGTCTTTGTTCAATTCATGTTTGAGAACCACAGGGACCTCTACCAGAAGCTGTTTGCAGCAGCTGATATGACAAGAGTTGAGTTCAAGGCCCCTGGTCCAATTCTGTACATGCCTCCTAAGTTCAATGGGAACTTGATTGATGAGGGAAAGATTCTGGAGGAGTTCATCAACATCATGAAGATGGAGAAGATGAAAATAGGCCCTAGAGGCTCCAACAAGGATGTTTGGGAGCTGAAGAAAAGGGTCTGGGCTCAATATGGCATTGCTCCCCAAGATGATGGAACTCTCTGATGGATAAGTTTATCTCTTCCCTATCCTTGTTTTTGTTTGATGTTAATTGTTGTTATTCTGTTTACTTGTATCAGTTAGTGTGTCCTTCTGAATCTTTTGATCTGTAATGCTCCATGATATATAAAAGGACCAATGATTTTCTATCAAGAGATAACAACTCATTATCTCAACTAACTTGATATTACATATACTTGATTTATTGTGCTAACAGTGTCTTTCAGGAAAGTTGACCAGTTCATTGATCCTGAAGGTAAAGTATAGTATAAGTCAAGGTCCCTTTGTAATAGGTTTTGGCATCATCAAAAAGGGGGAAATTGTTGGGAATAAAATGATTTTGATCTAGATACCAAAATCCCTGAATGATGATGTACAAATTAGTTGAGATATGCTCAAGTTAGTGTTCAGGCAAGTTGTCCCAGAACACTTGAGTATGTAGAATGCTTAAGTTAAAAATCTCAGAAATGTTGTGAGATTTTAGAGTTCAGGATAGTTGTCCAAAGCTACATGTTAGAAAGCTTGATAGGTATTAAGTCTTAAGGCCAAAGTTGCTGAAGCATCAGGACAACTGAACAAGTGGACAACCAGGCTGAAGAGATCAAGAACACTGAAGCTGTGCTCTTAAATGCAAAAGATCTAGACAGTTGAAGTGCAAATGATCAAGAGAATTAACTGTCAAAAGCTTACAGAAGACACATTCAATGAAGCATTTATTGCCAATCATTCCTGAACCAAGCATTGAAGACTTAGAGCATTAAAGAGTGAAGCATTGAATGAATGTTGGAACATTCTAAAACTGCAGCAAGAATGTTCAGGGAGCTTGTCCCATCTGACCGTTGGTTGAGTGTAGATTCTGCCACAAATCAACCTTGGAAAGTGTGCTTATTTGGAAACTGTCACAAGTCATCTCAGCCGCATTTTTCAGAAGTCAACACATTCATTCAAGCAACCATTGAAGAGCCCTTTTACAAAGTGGATGTAGGAGCTTGAGTCTCTGAACCACTATAAACTTGTGTGTCTTTTACTTACTGCACTCTTTATTGCATTCATATTCAAACATATTTCAAAGAGTAAAACTTGTAAGTTTAAGGAAAAATTGTTTTGGACAAAGTCCCTGATAACTGTATCTTTTCAGAAATTTACTTGGAGTATTTCCTTAAGTCAAACGCCAACCACATTCCGCACTTAGCAACTCTTTTAGATATTTAGCCAACTGATCACTCTATAGTAATCAGTAGGACAAGTTTCTATCAAAGTTCACTCAGGCCAGTTGTGAGACAACCTGCCTGACAAGACCAGATTTGTCAAATAGAAAAGAATTTGCATACACAAGTGCATTCCCCCCCCCCCCCCCATACACTTGTGTTATACTCCACCTAGGACCAACAACTGTATAACATAATTGAAGGATGATTAAAGCGTTAAATAATCCTAACAGTGATTCGTATGTGAGATTCTCTACTACGGTATCCACGTAATCCTCGTCTACGAACTTGTGATCCACATTAGAATTCTCTAAAAGAATTCTATAGAGAGAACCGGAGAAATATTATGAGTGATAAAATTGTTACGACTCAGAACCTCTAACCCTAGAGATATTTATATAGTAAAACAGAAACTCTATATGTGTACATGTGCTTGAGCCCAAGTATATATTTTACCATATTTATGATGTACCTAATATATCATTATATATTTTACCATATTTATGATATACCTAATATATCATCTTATTAATTAAATCTAATTTAATTAAATAAATTATAATTCTATCCAATAGAATTATTCTATATTTCTTCATAAATTAAATATCTTGATCAAATCAAATAATTAATTCATCCAACTTTAATTCGTAAATTAAGACTACTTGTTGTGTGACCCATAGGCCCTCACATATCAAGCGATTAGTCAAACTAACGGTCTTAGCAGAACCCTAGACAATGAACTAGACAATCTCAATATGTGAGGTACGTTGCGAGGAAATAGCAACAACCTGTAATGTGAAGCTCACAATGATATGATCCTTTCATTCACGAATACTCCGATTAAATCTAGAACATGATGATGTGTCTATTTCAAAAATTTAATCACGTTATCTCATTCTACTAATTGATCACAGTGTCGCATTTGAAAACCATTCCAAATGTGACGTGCATTGGCCAATGACTAACGATCCAATTAGCTATGAGAAGACGAGTATTCTCTCTAAATCTATTTGAGGAATGAATCTTATTCTTGGCTCAACTACCGCACACATGTACTTTATGGTGTGCCCAACACATGCCTAATCTACCCCGTTAGGAGTGCAAGCGTCGGTCATGGTCAAAGCCCATCACGCCATACATGTCGCGTGTATTGACCTCAAGTCGAAGGACATTACATTGCTCCACAAATCGATATTCCCGTAGACACGTAAATAGAATACACCAAACGGTTTCTCGATTGGGCAAGCCAATACTCTTAAAGTATCCGTGCATCCATCATGAGATACCTAGTATCTCGTAGTTGTGAGAACCACTACATCCTCTAAGGATATGATGCAGATCGCACACCAATCTCAATCGCATCATCGGTATCCCAATTTCGATAATCCTTGATTGGGGCTACTTTAAGAACCATGATATAGTCAGTCGAGATCTCACATATCAATGACATCATTGGTTCATGGGAACACATATAAGAATAAATGCAAACAATCAAACATAACATTCTATAAGTGTATCACCGAATATTATTGCTAACGTCAATAATACTTAAATAACTGAATATGATCAAGTACAATGTCCTTATAATGATTGTCTCTAGGACATTTATACTAACACTTTGTTCGAGTTTAAATGATTTTCGCCTGATCCCGACGGTAAGTGATCGATTCACATACGTATAAAACAACCTGTCGAAATTTTTTATACCAATTAAAGACTGAATTTTTAGTCTCCAATTAAAATTCAAAATCAGAATTTTAATTTCGATTTAGAGACTGATATTCGGTGGCTAAGTGGTCTGAAGAACATAATATTAAAGACCGAACTGAAAACAATCTCTAAACGAGCGGTCAAAATTGCTAGTCAATTAAAATTTTGGGATTCAATTTTTTTTATACCAATTAAAGATTGAATTGTCGGTCTCTAAATAAAATTCAAAATCAAAATTTGAATTTCGGTTTAGAGACCGAAATTCGGTCTCTGAGCGGTCTGAAAATATAATATTAAAGATCGAACTGAAAACAGTCTTAAAACTTGATTTTTTTTCGGATCAGTCTTAAATCAGTCTATATTTAAGACTGATTTATGTCAGTCTCAAAACTTTGGTCTCTAATTGAGGCATTTTTTGTAGTGATTGTCTCTGAATCCTCGACATCAATTTTATGACTAACAACAGCTCGGTGTGGAGTGAAAGCAATTGTAGTTGTCCATAGAAAAGAAACAACACATAAAAAAAACAAGTGTTGTATAGCCTTGGACCTAACAAAAGTATCATTTAGAAGGATCCCCACACATAACACATTCTTTAGATGGAAAATATATTTTCAATAGTCTTGAGAAGGTGGCAGAAAGCATCAACCTGTCACAAATAAATACATACCCAATGATATTGTAACAACTCTATGTTTCTTATTTATTTACATTCTTCATTATAATTTAAGTATAATAAATAAATGTTTCATGAACTTCACTTGTTATGATAGTAATGCATTTAATTGGCAATGATCATAGTCATATAGCAAGGATTGACTTTAATAATGGATCACGTGCAAACTTGAGATCAGAATCTAACATCGACAAATATTATTGATATTATCAACTTATATTTGTTCATATGAACTAATATGATTGCTTGTGTGAACTAATAATAGTGTTAATATATATATATTTTTTTAAGGTTTACAAGATCATAATCAAATACATAGATAATTTTCAAAGCACCAGATCTTCAAATCAAGACGAATCAGATATGTGTCTCTACCCGCTCCAATCGTGAGAAGTGGGGATACGAGTGTACTTGAAAGTGTGCGTGGGGTTGTATCTAGTGTTTAAGTAAAAAATAGAACAATGTTACATTGAATGCTGTGACAATTAGTGTAGCATTAACTCTAACAGAATACATAAAGTAAACACAGTACACAGCGAAAGTCTAAAACACTAAAACACAATAAGAACACAATGAAATAATTTTTAACATAGATTTTATTAATAACAAAACCTATGCTAAGCCTTACGGCGAAAACAATAACTAAGTTCCTAAGTTACGAAAATGTCGTGTGAAATGTCTCAGCAATTACTTCAACATTCCACAAACGGAAACTACGATCGAGGCAGGTGCCTGAATCCGCAAATAGACTTAAGTGTAAGAACACTGTCTAAAGAACTAATCTGATCTATGATTCACTCTCACTCGATACAAGACTAGAACTAAATACACGGGAAGGTATGGTATCCCTCGGTGTACATTACATGATGCAACTACTGACCCTAACTCATAACCAGGGATGAACGCTCAGAATATGTGTTGCTCGAGTAGTGCATACTTTGAAATGAAAGACTCCAGCGGTATTTATAGAGAAATAGCCAAGTTCTAGACCTTCCATTTGAGATCCTATTTTTTAGGATCTTAACTTCCATGATCTTTCTAGATCCTTCTTCCATCTTCCAGGTCGTTCTAAACTGCTCCAAGGCCTTCTAACACGTTCTCCAACATTTTAGAATCTTCCAGGTTCCAGACTCTTGTAGAAGCTTCTAGAATCGTAACTGAATGTGAGAGCATTTAGTACAACATTTAATGTAACATTTCAGAAAGGACTTAGAATAAATCAAGGAAGGTCAAATTAAGATGTTGTTGATAATGTTAAAGCATTTAAGAGTTAACAACATCTACATTCTCCCCAAATTTGACCTTTCGACTACAACACACCTGATGCACATATATTTCTATACATACTCAGTATTATGTATTTAGGTGAGGTTGACATCAAGTCTAAATACTAGTCAAGACAATACCTGTTGTAATCGTTGGATCAAATCAAAAAGAGATCAAGAATAATTTTACTAGGATCCGTGCCATAAGATCAAAGTAATTTTATTCAAAACCAAAATAAGTATAAACATTATACTTATTTACAAACACATATAACTTTAGAAAAATCAAAAGTTAAATCAGAGCGTCATATATGAATATGTACTAGATCAGCCTAAGACTTATGTAAGACTCAAAATAAATCAGAGCAATAACGAAGAAAATAAAAACAAACAGAGCAAAGACTAAAAATAAAAAAACAGAGCAGAAAAAAGTGAAAAACAATATCTAACAAAAACTTAAACAATAAGCAGTAAGCAAGTGAGAATTAAGGAGAAGTGTACTTCTAAATTATATTATCATCAAAGCAAACAATTTAAGCACTAAGCAGTAAGCACATGATAATTAAAGAGAGGTGTACTTCTATATTACCCTCAAAGCAAACAATTTAAGCAGATTGAATAATAAGGCGAGTTAGAAAGACAAAACAAACAACAACTAACAGAGACCTAAAATCAGCAAACAGTAAGAAAATAAGAATAATTCTTTAAGGCAAACAGTTTACGCATACTCGAAGCAGTAAGCAAATAAGAATAATTCTTAAGCAAACAGTTTAAGCAAACTGAAAATAGAGCAAGGTTAGGGAAAAAACAAATACAATAAACAACTAACATATACAACATGTAGTAAGAAAATAATGATAAGTAAGAAAACAATTTAAGCATAAAAGCAGTAATCTATTATCATAAATGCAAACAAATTAAGCAAGTTGAATAAAAGACAACCTATCAACTAGGAAGTAAAAACAGAATCTGTAAATCAACTTAAACACAGTAACAACAATGCATAAGATCAAGGGAAGTATAAAAGGCACAAATACTTAAGAAACTAAACAAGTGATATATATTGTTGTATCAACAGCTGCAGCATCATATTCCTGCACATAATCACTTATAATGTTCAGCCCTCCCTCTGTCTTGTATCAACTTGTTCAGTTGTTACCATAACCTGTTTAGATGTCATAAAGAACATCTATACGTTCATCAGCATCAGCAAATTAATCCTCCTCCTCTTCAACAACAGTGCACGTTGTAGCAAAATGATCTACAACATCTGGTTCAACAGTCTCTTCATGAATAGCATCAGGTACACAATCAGCTTCTGGTACATCTTCATGGAGCTCTTCACTTCGAACCCCAGAAGTTGATGGTGTTTCTCCCCCTGTGGTAGTAGAAAGCGTCTATAACCACTGACTTTAAGGAACTGAAGGCCATCAATAGAGTCCTATAAACGTTTCAGTTGAAGTATAATAAAAGATCTGGAAACAGAAAAAGTTTGACCAATGTGACCATCAATGCGTTTCACATTTGGTGTAACATTTCTCTGTTCAGTTCTTGCTGGAGCTGGTCGAGCTGGAATAAGAGCATCTCTGTGATCAGAACCATCTAAATTTTATACGGGCAAATCAACAATCCTTTCACCAAGTAACCGATCAGGTGAGATAGTCATTAAGGGTACCTTGCCTCAAATAACCTCAGTTTCCTTAGGTTTAAAAATTCATGCCTCTTGAGGTATGAACATATCAACAATGGTAATGTAAATTCCCTTTATAATAAATATCACTATAAGCTGCATGTGGTGAAAATAGTTAAATCCAAATTGAAATTCTTCAACACAAAAATCATCTTATACAACAATGTGGCTTGATCCTTAATCACCTTAGTGAAATTTGTATAGGGTATTCAATTGTAGACAATCAATATATGGAGTACAGAGTATAGAGATGTGAGATCTTTGGCAAGCATAAAAATATGTCACCTAGTTAATCTACCCCCAGTTATAGAAGTAGCAACCAAGTTCAAATTAGGTTCATCTTCATCAATCACAGGCTCTATCTCTAAGAGATCATTAATCAATTCTATAGTAAATGGAACTGATGTCCCCCTAAATTGTACATTCCCATATCATTTAGAGCTACGTCTATCCATACTCTTCCTAAGTCAAGCATAAAGTACATATACCCAATCAAACACAAAAGTATCACTCAAAGTTACAGTTTTCAACAATTTCATTTAAAAAATTATATGAACCCTTCACTTCTCAAAATCAGCAATGTTAATTCTCTTTTCCATTAACAACTTTCGTCAAGATAGCTTAGTGATTTTAACAACTAACCTATCAGTCTAAAAATTATTATCAGGATCAGAATTACCTCATTTTGAATTTGTTTCCTCAACTGATTCAGAGTCCTTATTACTGCTCTTCTCAGAATCAGTACTCCTACTGTCATCAGGGTCTGGTGTTACGGCACTTGCTTCAGCATTTGATGCAACATTCTTCCTCAAAAACTTCTTAATCTCACGCACAGTGGGATTATCCTCTGGATCATAATTTTCAATTCCTTTGGGCAAGTCTCGTTCAGCAGCAACAATCTTTCCCTTTGAATCATACTTTCCTTTGACTCATTTCTCAGAAACCACGTTTTCTTCCTCCGATTAAGAAAATAACTTGAATCGGTTCATCAGCAACACTACTTTCTTTGTTCTGTCTCCTCAGTGAGTTAGAGTAATAAACTCTTGTGAACACAAAACCGGATCTCCTTCGTTGAACATGGGCTAATCTTTTCTCTTTTCTTTCTTAACGATCTTCCTAAATGCAATCTATTCAGATTCATCAGTATTAAAAAGAGAAAAGTTAGTTTCACCTGAGTTAGCATTCGCGTCGGCCTCCTTCATTTGAGCGTCCTCTGAATCGAATATCTCAGCATTTGCAGACTCGTTCTGCTCAGCAACAGGAAAACCATCAATTTCCTTTTCACTCTCCCCCAGAGAGGAAGCTATCGAGGCGTTTACCTCTGTTTCAGTATTAGGACTTGGAAATTGGGGCTTTTATGAGGTGAACGAACCAAGTGTAGTGGTGAGTTTTTGGGTTTTCAGTAATGAGAAATGTCAATGGTCATATTTCCAATCAGTAGAAATAGATTCTCAAAATTCACATTCGATTGAGACATATTCTCAACAGTTTGGTTCAGCTCGTTAAGGGTCGAATCGAGTGGAATGTGAGCAATTGTTGGAATGGATGTAACTGGAATAGTTTGGGTAAGTGTTTCAGCTTTTCTTGTAGCAGTTGGTGAGTTTTGGTGTGAGCGGCCATGAAAGCGAAACTATGAAGATTGGAGAGAGATGGAGATGACAGTTTCGTGGGAGTTTGAGTGTGGTGAGGTAGTTTCCTATCATTTAAGCACCAAGAAATCGAAAAGATAATCACAATAACCGAGACAAACAAGACTTTAGCAAATCTTAAAATGCAATACTCAAATCACGCGAAAAAATGCAATGCTTAGTATATCATGTTATGAGAATTATATAGGAGAGAATGCATAGTTGGAAGTAATACGTGTAAAAATTAAAAACTAACTAAGGAAGTTTCTAGAAGAAATTCGATAATACTCCATAAACTTAGCCATAAAAATAGATCATGGTTAAGTAGTGGGTAAGATCATAATTAAATAATTAATTAAATTAAGAACATTCTAGAATATTTAACATTTAAATGTGTATAATCTGAAATAAAATAAGGATGTGGGTTAGTATAATCAAAATAAATAAAATAAATTTCTACAAATAATTAAATAATTACTGCTTATAAAAATATAATCGAATCATCTAATGTTATGCTCAAAACTGTTACATACACCTCAACACGGTTTTTACATGAATTTACTTCATTTGTGTTGCACCATATTTTTTTCTTTTTGTGTTATAGCATCTAATTTGTATTGATCCATTCTTCCTATAGAGTACATCGTAGTAGCGAACTTCGTGTCCCATACTTACCTAATGGATTACAAACCTCTTGATGTTTTTACCAAATATCACCTTTTGAAAAGAAGGCATCGTAGTAGCGAACTCCGTGCTCCATAGTTACTCAGTGATTCGGTACATCTTTTAGTATGCTAATAACATTCTATTTTTTATGCATTTGAGAGGTGTAAGACATGTTTATTTTTGCACAACAAATTTTAGATTCAAGAATATTTTACAAAGGAATTATTCAACGAAAATAGGAAATAAATTAAATCTATAACAACTATACAACCTTATGATGTTGTCCCAAATGTTACGACATTTGTGACACCATCCATCTAAGATTATTCAGATACTACACATACCAAGAGATTTTCTCAAAGATAAGAATGTCTCAAGGTCAAAACCTTAGTAAATAAATCAGCATTGTGATTTTCAGAAGGTACGTATTCCAACTTTACTATGTTCTTCTCCACGATACCATGTAGAGATGTAAACACACACTCATCTAATAATTGTAAAGAAGGAAATACAAAACAAAAGGTATTTCATATATGGAGTGTTACAATGTTTACAACAATATGCATAAGAAATACAAAAGACCTAATCTATATTTATAGACTAAGTAGTTACTAACTAACCACTAAAGTAGTTACAAAAGGAAGCAATACATGTTTATTGTGTTTAGTATAAACACACTACTTTATATTACCCTTTACACCCCCTCAAAATGAGAGTGGATGTCAATCAACCTCATTTTGACAATGTAAGTGATGAAATCAGCATGAGAAGAAAATATGATTGTAGAGAAATGGTCCAAGGACCCCAAAAGCATGAATTCATAAACAATAATTCGAGTAGCCGAGCCTCCAAAGTTGAGAACAATTCAGAGCGCAACAAACTGAACACCATCACTTGATGCCACTCATAAAATAATTTCTAATGCAAATATGTTTAGTGAGTGAGTGTTGTACTGAATTTTTAGAAATGTTTATGCACTCATATTATCACAGAAAATTGTAAGGATATCAATTTCAATTTCATAGGCATGAAACATCTTACTTAACCACATGATTGTTTCCCATGTAGAAACATCCTCTACTCTTACTTTTTATGTCATCCATATCTCATGCTCAATGCAAATCATTGTATCCAATCAAAGTGTTGTTGGTGTCCTTAGTGTACCATATCCCAAGTTCACTTGTACCTGCAATATACTTGATAATTCTTTTCATTGCATTCAGGTGAGAGTCCTTTGGATTAGTTTGTTACCTAGAACAAACAAAAACACTATGCATAATATCTGGTCTACTAGAGGTTAGATAAAGTAAACTTCCTATCATGGATCTATACAATGTTGGATCAACATCCTTACCAACATTGCCTTTGCAAAGTTTCAAAGTATATCTCATAGAAGTTTTCATTACTTTTTAACTTTCAAAAGCAAACCTTTTAACCAAGTTCTTAGCATACTTACCTTGAGAGAAGAATATACCATCCTTACATTGCTTGATTTGAAGTCCTAAAAAACAATTCAAGTCTCCAACCATACTCATCTCAAATGTTGCAGTCATTATTTTAACAAATTGGTTAACATTTTATCACAAGTTAAAACAAACACAATGTCATCAACATATATTTGAGCAATAAGTAAATCTTCTCCAGTGTGCTTAATGAACAAAGTTATATCAGTTTCTCCTCTAACAAAACGATCAGGGTATTGTGGATCTTCAAATCCTTTAAATTGTTCAACATATGCTTCTTCAATCAAAATGTCATTTAGAAATGCAGCTTATACATCCATTTGATAAAGTTTTAATGTCAATAAAATATGCAATTGCTAGCAATTATCTAATATATTCTATCCTAGCAACAAGTGCAAAAGTTTCATCAAAATCAATAACCTCAACTTGGGTGTAACCTTGTGCAGCTAATCTAGTCTCATTCCTAAAAAAAATGTTATCAAACTCATCAGTTTTATTCTTAAAAATCAACTTTGTTCCAATGACATTAGTATGACTAGGTCTTGAAACAAGTGTTCATACTTCAAATCTTTTAAACTGACCAATTTCTTCATGCATAGCATTTATCCAATTTTCATCAATTAATGCCTCATTAACATTTTTAGGTTCAATTTCAGAATAGTAACAAACACTCCGCATTAACAACATTCCAAATAGAAGACATGCATATTGTTCTTACCACATCTACCTTATTCGATCTTACTCTTCCTCTTGTTTGCACTCCAACTGTAGCATCACCTATGATCTGGTCAGAAGGATGACTTTTGCCTATTCTTAAAGAAGGATTCCTTTTGGGAACATACTGATCATTCTGTGAACTTACAACTGACTGTTCTGTAGATGTTGCTCCAAATGTGTTAACATTCGGTGCAACATTTTCAGACTTTAGTGTATTCTCAGAATTGTCAGTGCCGTGTGATACATCTTCTTCATCTTTGTCATCTGTAAGACCTTAATCATCATCAAACACAACATTAACAGATTCTTGAACAGTGTTAGTCCTAAGGTTATAAACTCTATAAGCTTTACTATTTCTAGAATAGCCTAAAAAGAAACCTTACACTTTTATAATCAAACTTATGAAGTTGATCCATATCATTCACAATATAACACACACAACCAAATACATGAAAATATTTCACATTTGATTTTCTAATGTTCAAAATCACATAAGGTGTTTGAATAGAACCAGATCGAATATAAACTCTATAATAATATGACATGATGTATTCAATGCTACAACCCAAAATCTCTTAGCAAGACTTTTAGAAGTGAGCATGACTCTTATCATTTCCTGTAGAATTATATTCTTTCTTTCAGCAAAGACATTCCGTTGTGGAGTTTTAGGAGATGAATATTCCTGAAAAATACCATTTTTAATCATAAAAATCATTAAACATGCTATTTTCGAATTCCCTACCATGCATGATCAGTTCTAATACGGCCAACTTTCAAGTTAAACACATTTTTTAACCTTTTATAGAGAACTTTAAAAGCAGCAAATTAATGTTTCAGATATATCTCTTAAAAACTAAATCCAGGTAAATCTAGAAAAATCATCTACCACAACAAGTGAATATTGTCTCCAATGCTTCCAGTTTTCATAGGACTAATTAAATCCATGTGCAAAACAATTCGAAACATTGATATGTAGAACAATGTGACAGCATCTTATGCAACACTCTTACCTGCTTACCTTTCTGGCATGGTCCACATACAATAGTACTCTGAAACTTCAGTTTTGGTAATCCTTTTCACTGCATCGGCTTTGATTAGTCTCTTCACTGATGTATAATGTGCATGTCCCAATTTTTGATGCAATAAGACATTTTCATCATTCTTTGACAAATTACACACATTTGTTCCAATAAGATAACAATTATCTACTGCCCTAGACAATATTCATATTCATTCAGAACATAACATGAATCTTTGTCAAATTTTACATGCAAATTATCATCACAAAGTTGACTAATACTAAGCAAATCAGCAAGCAAGCCATCAAAATGTAAAACATTTTTAAGCTCAGGAAAACCTTCAACATTCAAAGTTCCTTTTCCTATAATTTGTCCTTTCGAACAACCACCATATGTAACATTACCATCATTTAAGGTCACATAATCAGATAAGTAGTCAATTTATCCTGTCATATGTCTAGAACAACCACTATCAAAATTCCATTGACCAAGTAAACATGCTTTCAAGGAAGTGTGAACAACATTACAAGTTACATTAGATTTTCATGCAGATTTCAGAAAATGTTTCATAGGATGTGACATCATTTTAGGTAACATTTTCTCATATCTCAGATAATCAAACATTTACATGCATTAAGGACAAATATGATCAATTTTCAAAAAATAATGACATACAAACTTCTTTTCAATGTTTTTGACTTTGTGAGAATCTGTTTGTGCAGATGTTACAACAGATGTTTTAACATTTGCCTTCACAAACTTCACAGTATATTCATAATTCTTAGAAATAGAATCAGTTTCACTATCATAACGTATACCACAATTATCAGATTAACCAATAGCTATAACATATATCAGAAGCACTCATAGAAAATTTTATGAAACTTAAAGTAGAGGTGATCAATCTCTCCTTCAGTTTGTAAACTTCAAAAATCTCTTCTGGAATGTATGACTTCTAGCTTAGTAATTGTTCCTTTCAGATTCTCATTCTCTTTGTTCAAAGAATTAAGAATGAGTTTCTGAGAGTTACAATCATCCAACAACTTTTGGTACTTATGATCATCAATCCTTATGCCTGCATCATCAACAAACCCATTAAAACAATTCAAATTTGGGTGACTTTGTTTTGATGTTACCAAAAATGTTATGACATTAGGTGCAACATCAGAATCTGTATCATCCAGATCATCATCTAAAGAATCATCATAATCAATCTTGGTATGAAAAGCGAATTCAACATCTTTTGATTCATCAAATTCATCATCTGATTCATCATTTAAGGTAATACTAAAATTCAGTTTTTGCTTAAGTCTAATATTGACACATTAATTTTCATAATGACCATATTCAAAACATGCATTGAACTGATTAGCTATATTAAAGATCATACCTTGGTTTACCTTCACTTTTTGATAACCTTGGTTGAAATTGACTTTTCCTTCTTTCTGGTGGGAGAGTTGATGTGTTGATTTGGATCTTTGGTACATCATAACCTGTAAGTACAGTCCTCCAAGCACGTTCATCAATCGACTTTATATACATGCACAACTTAGGCTTAAAATATGGATAATATGTTCGGGTGCCTAAGTGTAGTGGATATGTGATGTGTTTCCATTGCTAACATAAACTAAAACACACTTTAAGCAAGGATCTAAACCTAGTGTCGTCAGGTATCGGCTCTGATACCAACTGAAAGTGTGTGTGGGGTTGTATCAAGTGTTTAAGTAAAAAACAGAACAATGTTACACTGAATGTTGTGACAATTAGTGTAGCATTAACTCTAACAGAATACATAAAGTAAACACAGTACACAGCGGAAGTCTAAAACACTAAAACACAATAAGAACACAATGGAATAATTTTTAACATAGATTTTATTAATAACAAAACCTATGCTAAGCCTTACGGCGAAAACAATAACTTAGTTCCTAAGTTACGAAAATGTCGTGTGAAATGTCTCAGCAATTACTTCAACATTCCACAAACGGAAACTACAATCGAGGCAGGTACCTGAATCCGCAAATAGACTTAAGTGTAAGAACACTGTCTAAAGAACTAATCTGATCTATGATTCACTCTCCCTCGATACAAGACTAGAACTAAATACACGGGAAGGTATGGTATCCCTCGGTGTACATTAAATGATGCAACTACTGACCCTAACTCCTAACCAGGGATGAACGCTTAGAATATGTGTTGCTCGAGTAGTGCATACTTTGAAATGAAAGACTCCAGCGGTATTTATAGAGAAATATCCAAGTTCTAGATCCTTCCATTTGAGATCCTATTTTTTAGGATATTAACTTCCATGATCTTTCTAGATCCTTCTTCCATCTTCCAGGTCGTTCTAAACTGCTCCAAGGCCTTCTAGCAAGTTCTCCAACATTCTGGAATCTTCTAGGTTCCAGACTCTTGTAGAAGCTTGTAGAATCGTACCTGAATGTGAGAGCATTTAGTACAACATTTAATGTAACATTTCAGAAAGGACTTAGAATAAATCAAGGAAGGTCAAATTAAGATGTTGTTGATAATGTTAAAGCATTTAAGAATAAAGGAGCTCAACGGGCTGCGGTGCGACGACACTAGACAAGATGCGACGGCGCTATAGGCGGTGCGGCGGCGATACAGGCGGTGTGGCGGTGCTATAGGCGGTGCAGCTGATTTCTTTAATTTATTTTGGAGAAGAGGGATGCGTTGGATATACAGAAAGTGGGCGACGGATTGTAGAAGATGGTTTTGGTTGCAGCGGTGGTTGAATAAGCTTACAAAGGAAGCTAAGTAATTAAGAGAGAGAAGCTCTCAAATTGTATAATAGTGTTAATATCAACTAATACTATACAATATGTGAACTAATATTATACTATATTTGAATTAATATCGTACATATAAAAAGAGATCTAATTATAAAGTATGTGAATTACTACTTAAACACTATTTAAATTAATAATATAATTAAAAAAAAATATTTGGTGGTATGTAAATTAATATTGTGAACTAAATATTTTACTATATTTAAACTAAAAGTATACTTAACAAAAAAAATTATAATAATCGAAGTCACCCTATGGCCTTCATAATCAAAAAAAGATATAATAAAATGTATACTTCTTGATCAAAATGTCCAATAAGAGTAGCCCAATATGCTAATGCACACAAGAGAAGCTTAATTTCACAATTACAGTTCAGCGACATGCTCCTCAGTAACAATGTTACTAAATATCAAGGTTGTAGAAATCGGAAATACCTGATCGGGCGGAAGAGAGCTGCCTAGCGACTAGGCGACGCCTAGGCGACAATCCTTTTTTTAATTTATTTATTATTTTTCCTTTACGTTTAGTTCACATCATAGGCAGTAGGCACACTCTTCCCCAAGTTTTCAGTCTTCACAAGTTCCACCACAGTGCCGGCAAGTTAAATAATACTCCCTACGTCCACAAAAAATAGTCTCATTTGCCTTATATTCTTTGTCCACCAAATGTAGTCTCGTACACTTTATGGAAACTATCACCCTTCAATCCTCACTTAATTACTCAATTTGTCATCAACTTTATTCACAAACAATCATTTTATTCACAATGGACCCCACAATACCCTTACTTTATCTACTTTATCTACTTTTTTCTTAAAACTTGTGCCCCTCCTCCATGGGACTACTTTTGGTGGATGAAGGGAGTAAAATAATATTAAATTAGATACATTTTAAAAAAATCAACACAGGAAATTAGTACAATTCAAACGCATGCCACATATCTTTTCAGACTCATCTTCCTCCTCCATTACTCTTCTACACACACAAACTCTGGTTGCATCTCTCTTCAGATTTTCAAGTTTCAACACATAATATTACACTCACGAAGAAGGCAAAGATGGAATGGAGGATATAAGACTCACGAAGTCACGATAGTAATTTAGAGACACAATAAAAGGAGCTCAAGCAGGGCTTACCGTTGGCTGTCACGTCGGCGAAGGCTGAAGTCAGCGATTGAAGAGTCTCCAAGGCACGATTGTTTTTTTAATTTTTTTGTTCTGCACTCGACGGCTGCTACTAAATTAACCCTACTTTTTTTTATTTACGCCTAAAACAGCGTCGTTTTGATGCAAAATAAGTAAAAAAAATCAAATCGGCGCCCAGCGACTCGGCCGATTAGGCACCGCCGAGGCTACTCGCGATTTTCCTGGACGATATGCTCCAAATCGCGGCGTGAAGCTGTCGACTAGCGCCTAGGCGCCGCCTAGTCGGGCCTAGGTGTCGATTTCTGCAACCATGCTAAATATTGAACAAGACGAGTCGCATCTTGTGCATGTACACGCACAAGTATATTAGCTAATAAGTGTTAATATACGTTGAAAAATGTATAATATTAGTCTATATACAATATATGTTGGTCCTGAAAAGAGTTTGATACAAGTGTACGTATGAAAGGGGAGAATTCACTTGTGTATGCAAAAAATTTTCTTTTTAAAGCAGTTCAGGGTTCAGGAGAGTTGTCTTGTCAAACTCCCTGAGTATGTATAACTTTGTTTAGATAACCAACTGAGAATTATGAACTAATCAGTTGGATAACTATCTAAGTAAGTTATATGTGCGGAATAGTGATTGACCCTTATATTTAAACTCCTTTAAAATCTGAAAACTTGTTTAACACAGAATTTGTTTTCAGGGGACTTGTCCCAAAACAATTTTGCACAACTTTAAATGATTATCTTTTTAGATCAAGTTTGTGTGCAGTGTATGAATGTGTTATAATGATAGTGTGCTGTTATTAGATAACACAAAGAGTTATTGTAGTTCGAACACTCAACCTCCTACGTCCACTTTCCCTGATTGAACATGATAATTCATTCTCTCTTGGAATTAACTTGTTTTATAGTGCCAAGATGCACTGATTAACCACACTGCTCCTTAGTGCCTTGATCCTTAGGAATTTTGAGTTCTAGTACTCAACTCTACTGAGCTAAACTGTTCTTTCGCTTGACAGTTCTAGCTCTACACTTCTATAACAACTCTTCTCTCCTTCTTTCACTAGAAAGTTTAAAAGGTTGAGGTTGGTTCCAACTATGTTTGAGATATCCTTTACAATGAAGTACTGTAGAAGGATAGAATATCTCTCTAATTTTGGGATGTTTACAATTGGTTCAGCTTAGATGGGAACTGAAGTGTTAGGAAACTAAGAATGATATGTGCTTGAAAGATTGAAGGCTTGTAAGCTTAGAATGCTTGTAATTTTCGTGCCTTGTGTAGTTTCCAAACTCCAGTATTTATAGAGCAAATTGGAACTTGACTTGCATATTCTATTGATTCTAAGTTCCTCCTCAACTAATGCATCCTAACATCTGTAAGTTGTCTAACATGTCAGGTATTCAACTAACCTGATCTATATGTTTCAACATCCCTAAAATATACTTAATCAATTTTACTCAGCTACTGTGGTATATCATCAGGGGTTTTGGTATTTTAATCAAAATCTTATTCCCAACAATAGTATTAGATCACATGTAATATAATATTAATTCAAATACATTATATTATTTTAATTTTATCACATGTTTTTATTTTATTTTAATTTTATCACATGTTTTTTTTATTTTGGTATTTTAACCAAAAGGTACCCTTTTTATTTTATTTTAATTTTATCACATGTTTTTTTTATTTTCGCACCGGTGCAAGACTAATAACCAAAAGGTGTATAATAATCATAAAAGTGCAAGATTAAATAATGAAATGTGTGAAATTAATAACAATTTTTTTAAAAAAATTAGGAACAATTTATCTAGATTATAAAAGTGCAAGACTAATAACCAAAAGGTGTATCATTGATAGTCATAAAAGTGCAAGTTTAAATAATAAAATGTGTCAAATTAATAAAAATGTTTTTCAAAAAATTAGGAACAGTTTATATAGATTATAAACGTGCAAGTACTAATAACCAAAAGGTGTATTTTAATTGTCATAAAAGTGCAAGAATAAAGAAAAAAATGTGTGAAATTAATAACATTTAAAAAAAAAATTAGGAACAGTTTATTTAGATTATAAACGTGCAAGTACTTATAACCAAAACGTGTACCTTTAATAGTCATAAAAGTGTAAGCTTAAATAATTAAATGTGTGAAATTAATATCATTAAAAATTTAGCATCAATTTATCTAAATTATAAAAGTGCAAGCACTAATAACCAAAACGTATATGATAATATACATAAAAGTGCAAGATTTTAAATAATAAATTGTGTAAAGTTAATAACTATTTAAAAAAAAAAAGCAACAATTTATATTGATTATAAAAGTGCAAGAACTAATAACCAAAAGATGTATCATTATAGTCCAAAATTGCAAGTTGAACTAAAAAAAAAAAAAATGACAAAGTGGGATAGCTCAAGTGGTTAGAGCACCACTACCTAGGCCTTAGGGCCTAGATCCTGGGTTCGAGTCATGGGGAGAAGAAAAGGGATGGGTATTTAATGTAATTAAAAAAAAAACTAATAAAAAAAATGTGTTTGTTATATAAGGTAAAAGTGTATCTTATACAATTTATAGCAGTGGCCTAGATTATACATGTTTAAGTTATTTTTAGCATTATTTAAATTATATTTTGTTATTTACTATATTACCCTTCATTTTAAATTTTATTTATATTCTACGTGCACCCACTAATTTAATGAGTGCATCCCCCTAATCATATTTTTACTACAATTATCTGCACCCGCTAATTTAATGAATTCACCCCCTAATCATATTTTTACAACAATTATCCGCACCCGCTCATTTAATGAGTTCACCTCCAAATCATTTCTTTTTTACAACAGTTATCTACACCCGCTCATTCTATGAGTTCACCCCAAATTATTTTTTACCACAATTATCTGCACTCTCTCATTTTATGAGTTCACCCCCAAATTATTGTTTTATCACGGTTATCTGCACTCGCACATTTTATGAGTGCACCACAAAATATTTTTTAAAAAATAATCACATTTAAAAGACTATATTATCCTTTTATTATTTTACACAAAATATAATAAAATAAACTCTAAAAAATCAATTCACCACCAAATCACACATATTTAAAAAAAAAAAGCGTAAAAATATAATTAATAAAAAACTATCGAAATTAGCCACAAATCTCAATTTTTTTCTTTTTAATTTTTCTTCCCCCTCCTCTTTTACTTTTTTCTTCCCATTTTCAATTTTTTTTTTCAAATTTTTTATTTCCTTGTTTTTTTTTTCTTTTCCTTTTTAAATTTTCCTGTCTTTCTTTTCCATTTTTTGTATGTGTATTTTTAAAATTTTAATACAAAATAATATTATAGATATAATTTTATTAAAGTCGATCGGCGGTGCACCTAAATTTTAATTTTAATTTGATGAGTAAAGGACCTGCCGGAAATCCATGCATGTCGGCGGGTGACAAAGCCACCACCATGCCCGACCACCCCCTCGACGGCGATGACGGCGCTTCGGTCTCGGCCGCTGAAGCCCGAGACCCCTCCTCGAATCGCAATCGCGATTCTTCACTTCTATAACAATCGACATAATCTTCCATCTCGGCCACGATCCATGGCGGCCGAAATCCTCTCCTTATTTCGACCACCGACGCGACTGCTTCGATCAATCTCCCTTGCGTTCGCGATCCAGGAGCTTCTCCTACATCAACGACGCTCGCCTGCAACACTCGGATCGACGCTGCCTCTCTCTCGTCGTTCATCTCTGTCCAAATCAAAGCTACATTGCTTCATCCGTCTTCTTCACCCTGCTCCTGCGCAGCCTCTTCCTCCGGCTGACGACGGTCCGACGAAGGACTGTGAGTATGTTGCTGATGAATCTCTGACCGGACGACACTCGGAGTCGGTGACCTTGCTGATGAAATCCCAAGCGACGACTACTGACCTAGGGTGCCCTCCCATTGGGCTAGGGTTTCCTTCAATTGGGCTTGGTAATGTGCACCCTCTATTTTCTTTAGTACACCCCGATCTGCACTCTCTCCACTTTTTTTTATGGTATTATTGTTATTGGTATTATTGATACTGATATTACTAGTTATTGATTGCGGTATTACTATTAATACACTATTGAATTAATATTAATGATTATTGATTATTAATTGTGGTATTACTGATTATGTGAAATTATTTATTACTGATTATTATTATTTTTATGGTATTACATATTATTGTTTATGGTATTACTGATAATTGTTTTTGGTATTATTGAATATAATTAGATTTGTGGAATTATTTGTTATTGTATGAGATATTACTATTCAATGTTCATGGTATTACTACTTACTGTTCATGGTATTACTGATAATTATTTTTTGTATTATTGAATATAATTAGATGTGTGAAATTATTTGTTATTGTATAAAATTTTACTGATTAATATTAATGGTATTACTGATTAATGTTCGTGGTATTACTAATTATTGTTAATGGTATTACTGATTACTGTTTATGGTATTACTGGTTATTACTTGTTGTATTACCGACTACTCCCTCCTTCCTATTGAAAGCTACCCAACTTTCCTTATTCGTTTGTCCCAATAAAAGTTACTCATTCCTTTTTTGCCAAACTATTCTCTCTCACATTTCAATATATTCTTCTCTCTCTCAATCACATCACCTCTCATACATCCACTTATTATATCATATTTTTTAACCTCTGTGTCTGAAGCTCATGAGGAGCTTTCACTGGGACGGAGGGATTATAATAAAATCATACCTATAATATTATTTTGTATTAAAACTAAAAAATATACTAATGAAAAAAAAGTAGGAAACAAAAAAAAACGAAGAAATAAAAAGTTTGGAATAAAAATTGAAAATGGGAAGAAAAATTAAAAAGAAAAAAAATTGAAATTTGTGCCTAATCTCGATAGTTTTTTTTAATTATGTTTTTACGATTTTTTTTCTAAAAATATGAGTGATTTGGTGGTGAATCGACGGTAACTCGGCAATGACTCGGTTGTAGATTGTAAATGTATAAATTAGGGTTGATTTTGTGTTAATTAATAAAAAAATAATATAGTCTTTTAAATGTAATTATTTTAAAAAAAATATTTTGGGGTGAACTCATAAAATGAGCGGGTGCAGATAATTGTGGTATACAAATAATTTGGGGGTGAACTCATAAAATGAGCGGGTGCAGATAACTTTGGTAAAAATATAAGGGGGTGAACTCATAAAATGAGCGGGTGTAGATAACCGTTGTAAAAAAGAAATGATTTGGGGGTGAACTCATAAAATGAATGGGTGTAGATAACTATGGTAAAAAATGATTTGGGTGAACTCATAAAATGAATGGGTGCAGATAACTATGGTAAAAAATGATTTGGGGTGAACTCATAAAATTAGCGGGTGTAGATAATTGTTGTAATAAATTATTTTATTGTATAAGGATAAAAATGTAAATTTACAATAATATATTTTAATTAATTTAATTTAATAGAAAATACAAATTTATGACACATTACGACACATTACGACAATACATATCGTAAAATTTACAAAAGGTAACAGGTCATCAAATCTAAACCTTTAGATTAGATTTTTAATGGCTTAGATTAACTGACTACGGTAATCATTACGACACGTTATGACACCCTAACTACATATAGAAGGTCCCTTGTAAGAAATGCACTAAAAGTTAATTTTTTCCAATGTGAAGAAAGAACCTACCCAAAACAAGATCTATACAAAAAAATGAGTCCACAATTCTCCACACACGAATCTAAGTAGTTCAAATCCAAAATTCTTTTTTTTTTTTTTGAGGGAGGTGCGGGGAAGTAAACACTTGACATCATTCATGTGAATCTAATCCCACACTTCGTCAAGCTGCTCCATTTCAATTGCAAGAAATGGTAGAGTGAACTGCCTTCTGAGCTAGTTGATGTGCTCTTACGTTCCTGGACCGTGGAAGAAACTTGAATCTGCACACTACAAATTCTTTTGAAAGATGAATAATTCTTTCTATCATTTTGCTCTCCGGTCCAATCCCATGTTTTCTTCCTGTGCATAAAGCAATCGCCTGCGTAGAGTCTGTTCGAATTTCAATCCGTTCATAGCGATGCCCTTTTGCTTCCTTCAATCCTGCCTCGATTGCTGCTAGTTCCGCTCCAAGCGGTCCTCGTTGCGGGGATATCTTTGTGAAGAAACTGACTAGGATTCCTCCCACATCATTACATAGTATCCCGCCAATCCCATATTTCCGTGCATCCGAGTTAAAAGCTCCATCTACCTCAATAGTGATAAAATTGCTTTGAAAATCTGCTTCCGCATTATTCTCTAAGATTTTATTTGAATTCATTCCATTCTTCTCTCGGGCCTTAACATTCTGACATGTTGCTAAGTAATGAAGAGCTTTGTCCCCCACATTACTATTGATATAGTGTCTACGTCGTCTAATATCATGGACAATTGAGCATCTCTTTCTCCATACACCCCATGCCACCATCACTATTTCATTGAGTAGCAACTCCTTTGATGTGTGTTGTAGATAGGACAGAAAATCAAGTGTAGATAAATTTCGTCCTTCCTTTAATTGATGCCCCATTCCGTACTTTTTCCAAATCTGTCTAACTCCTGGGCATAAGAAAATTGCATGCATCGTGTTTGGATTGGTCGCTCCACACACACCACATGATGGATCCATAGGCACATGCCTCCTTGCTAAATTTCCTTATGTTGCGATGAAGTCCATGCACATTTTCCATCCAAAAATTTTCACCTTTGGGGGTAGTTGTAACCCCCACATTTTTTTCCACCATTGACTGCTCATGTCGGTGTTGGATGTCGATCCTTCCTTTATGACACGTTTCTCTTCTTCCAAAATGTCCATGTAGCCACTCCTAACTGTGTATTTACCGAGCGTATCTTTTGCCCAAAACCGCTTATAGTGTATCTTCGGCATCTCCCACCGCCGTTCTCAATATGGCTTCAGCTTCAAAAGGCAAGAAAGCCATCCTGATCAGCTCCTCATTCCACTCTCTTTCTTCTGTAAGAAAAAAGGTTAGATTGTTTGCAGCTGCAATTCTCGAGGTAATTCTCCCACTCACCAAGCCCTGCACCCAAGCATGTTTATACAATTTAATTGTGTTTCCGTTCCCCAGCATCCATCGTAGTCCCCGGTTTAGTACATCCTTACTTGAACACAATGATCTCCAGATAAAGGACGGGTTGTTACCAATCTCTGCCTCCATTATGTCTGAATGTTTGAAGCACCTTGATTTAAATACTCGACCGATAAGTGAGTTTGGGGCGTCAATCATTCTCCATACCTGTTTTGCTAGAAGTGCTTGATTGAACTGTATCATCCGTCTGAAGCCCATTCCTCCCTCCTCTTTTGGTTTACATAACGCTGCCCAACTCTGCCAATGAATTTTGTTATGTCCTTCCTTCCTTCCTTCCCCACCAAAAATTAGCCAAAAGAGATTCCATCTGGTTACAAATTTGCACTGGAATCTTAAAACATTGCATAGCATATGTAGGAATCGCCTGCAATACTGATTTAATCAGAACCTCTCTGCCTCCGTTAGAGAATTCCTTATTCTTCCAGTCGTCAATCTTGTTTCTCATTCTATCCACCAAATAAGAGAATTGGACCCTCTTAGCTCTAAGTGAGAAAGTTGGTAACCCTAGATAAATCTGATGACCTTGTGACATTTTAACCTTCAGACTGTTCTTCACTTCAAGCTTCCCTCGACTATCTGCATTTGGGCTGAAAACAATTGTCGATTTCTCATAGTTGATCATTTGTCCCGATGCTTGTTCATACTCCCGTAAAATGCGTCGTAGCTCCTGGCCATTCTTCTTCGTTGCTTTAAAAAAGACCACACTGTCATCATCAAATAACAAATGTGAAATCATTGGGGCTCCTCTTGCCACCTTATTGCCCTCCAAATCCCCTCTCCTCACCCCTTCTGATATACTGGTCGAAAGACCTTGTGCACAAAGCACAAACAAAAAATGGAGATAAAGGGTCTCCCTGTCTCAGTCCTCTTGTTGGTATCACATTTCCTACCACTGTATTATTGACAAGAAAAGCATAGCTCACCGTTGTGATACAACGTAGTATTAGACTGATGACTTTGTGAGAGAATCCCAATCTAAGCATCTGTTGTTGAAGGAATTTCCACTCAATCCGATCATAAGCTTTGCTCATGTCAAGTTTGAGTGCAGCAAAGCCAGTCCGACTTTTGTTGTGTCGTAACCAGTGCATGCACTCGTAGCTGATTAGAACATTATCTGTGATATGTCGTCCCTGAACGAAGGCACTTTGATTTTCATCCACCACTTGCGGCATTATATCCTTAAGGCGATTTGCAATAACCTTGGCCACTATTCTATAGTTGACATTACTCAAGCTTATAGGACAATAGTCCTTGAGATGAGAGGGCTGATTAATCTTTGGAATGAGAGTAATCCAAGTTCGATTCCAATCATTGACCTCGTTTCCGTCGTTCAAAACTTTAAGTACTCCTTCTGTGACTTTCTCTCCCATGACGTGCCACATTTCTTGATAGAACCGTGCGTTGAAACCATCCGACCCTGGAGCTTTATTTGGGTGTAAATCAAACACTGCTTTCTTAACTTCTTCAGCTGTGTACTCCAACTCTAACACACTGTTCATGTTCGTGCTAACAATGGGTTTCGTAAACTTAGTAATCTGCTCAATTTGGTCATCACTTGGATTAGTAGTAGCAAACAGATCCCCATAAAAGTCTGAGAGTAAGCTACTAATATCCTCCCGTGTAGTAAACCTTCGTCCCTCATCGTCTTTTAGTTCCAATATTGCATTTCTTGTTCGTCTTTCTGTTGCTCTCCTATGAAAATATGTTGTGTTCCTGTCTCCACTAGTGATCCAGTGTATTCGTGATCTCTGTTGCCAAAATTCTTCTTGCTGGGAATATAGCTTTTCCAGCTCCTTCTCTAGTTCAGAAATCTCAGTCACATTGTCATCAAGACACTGTTTCATCTCCTCCTCATAGATTTTGTTACTGACCTGTTTTATTCTCCTGTCAATATTGCCAATATTCATCTTAGCCCACTTGCTTAGTCTAGCCCCACAGTGTTGTAGACGGGTTGGTAGTGTAATGTTAGCATCATCTAATGCCCAAGCCCTCTTCACTTCGTCATTGAGTGTTGGCTCCTGTAACCAAGCATCTTCGAACTTAAATTCCTCCCTTGAAGTGTGTTTCCATTCAAATTGAGAGTATGTAAGTCGCAAACAAATAACTCTATGATCAGATCCAAACCATTGTGAGTTTTTAACCGTAAAGTGTTCGAAAGTGTCCTTCCATCTCGTATTAGCAACAAACCTGTCTAGTCGTTCTCTAATGAGATTTGACCGTCTTCTTTTATTAGTCCACATATAAATAGGACCTGAACAACCCAGATCATGTAAATCCAAGTTATTCAAAATCTCTCTAAACCTCTACATACGATTTTTTGTAGTACTATTGATGTTGCCTCCCAATTTTTCATCGCTTGTAAGGATTTCATTGAAATCCCCACCTACAACCCAAGCTTGATTAGGAACATGAGTTTTTTCGATTTTTTTAAGAAGTTCCCAAGATAGATGACGTTGGTTCACATTTGGGTGTCCTTGAAAGCCCGTAAAATAGCAGTTTAAACCCTTATATGTCAATGTAGCATCAATGTGTCCAAGAGAGTAAGAGCCCAAAGAAACTTGAACATCTTCATTAGCAAATAAAATCAAACCACCACTTGTACCAATTGCATCAACAACGAAGCAGTAAGTGAAATGAAGCATAGATTTCCAACCTTGTACTATCCTAGCAGAAACTTTGGATTCCATCACAAACAAAACAGAGGGTTTATGTACTGCGATCACTCGTTTCAGCTTATGTAATGCATTCAGGCCCTTCAAACCCAGTAATGAGATGAATTGAGACTAGTTTCATTTAATCAAGTTTCCCGTGTCTTGAGTAACAGAGAGAGCATCTACACAGGCAAAGATCACTTGGAGAAGAGAGATCCTAGGGCAAAAGCAGTCATGAATTTCCACAAACTCGGATGGAACACGAGCCAGTAGAGCGGAAGCTTAAAACAAACACACAACGGAGAAGAAACAGTCACTGTATTAGCCCTTCGTCATCACATCACCGCACTGCTTGACTCGATTCCGACAGTAGTAGAAAGATCTTGACAAGTAGAACGAAAGCCCTCATGTAATTTAAATATCGGACTCCGATGGAACTGCTAATTTTCCGGTGGAAGTGAAAGTTGCACCATACTTTATCTCGCTAAAGGAGAGAGGAAAAGATAGAATTACTATGTGAAAATCGCACCTACTCACTATATTAATTCGCACCTACAAGAAGGTGGAATCGCCCACACTAAATCACATGCTCACCTGACTGTCGTTGTTCAAATCCTAAATTCAAGAAAACTATTTTTAGACTTTCAAAATACTATCAATTTAAAAAAAAATAAAAAAAAAATAGAGAAGGTTTCCGGATACCCATTTCACAAGGAAAGTAGGGACATTTATATACATTGCGGCTCATAGACGGTGGGGGAACAGAAAGAACAACACAATTGATCACTGAATCAGGCTGAAAATAGATTAAGGTTTGGCCTATACACGCAGTTACGGATCTACGTTGGGTCTAGAGGGGACAGTGGACCCCTCATGTAATTTTGGAAATTTACTAGGGGTATTTTGGTAATTTCACACACACACATATATATATATATAATTCAATGATTTCAAAATCCGACGAAAATCATTTTACAAACTTGACCGGAAAAAAACTGGTCTTTACTCCTTATTCGACGTGGATGAAAATTTTATACGGAGTATATTTGTTTGCTTCCTCTCATATTTCTTTTACTTTTTATTAGATGTGGGACATAAATCTCATATATTTGTTTTTCTTACTAATATTGTTGCTTTTGTATTGTTTTCCTCTTATATTTTTCTACTCTTTATTCGATGTGGGACAAAAATCTCATGTTTGTTTGTCATTCTTTTTTCTAACATGTTATAACTTCTTTGCATTTAGATTAAGAATATTAATAATGAATTATGTTATTTCAAATAATAAAAAACTATTATTTCAACAATATTCTAACAGAAAAAAAAAATTATAAATGCCTAAAAAAATTGTTCACCCCTTTTACTAGAGATATTTTAATTTAATATTTGTTATTTTAATATACTCCAATTTTTATAAATGCATATTTTTTTAATGTAACAAATAATATTAAACAAAAATACATATAAAATTATTTACCGGTTGAACTGCCGATCCAACCGTTTAGACCGTGAATCGGTGCATAATCTAGTTTGGTCCCCGATTCAATTATGAAAATACTGATATAATTAATATTTTGTCTCATAATTACTTTCACACTTTTCTTATAAACGTCTCAAAATTACTTAGAGACTTCTAATATGAAAATAATTCACAAAATTAATACCCACAACTTCATCATATTTTTAAATTTGTCACTCATTTGGACCCACATTTACACATCTCACTAAATTCACTTTACACCTCATTAAATTTCATTTACATATCACCAAATCACTCCAAAACCCTTCATTTATTTGATCTCACACACTTCTCTTAAAAAGTGGGTCGGTCATGAACTTCTACCAAAACATTAAGTCAACTAGTTGGATCAATTTAATTTAATAGAATGAAATGTGTTGACAATTTTCTCAAGAGAAATTTTAATAAGTATAATTAATACTACCCCCGTCCAATACTATTCATACTACTTTATCTTATGCTCATTCTCTTTTTGTAAACAATATTATTCATACTAGTTTATCTCCACCCTCTAACCACCACCTATTTACCCACATTGTCATTCACTTTATTTATAAACAATTACTTTATTTACAAATGAACCCCACAATACCTCATCATACCCTCAACATATCTACTTTATGAATAAATTAATTAATATTCGTTAAAATTCATGTCCGAAGAACATTATTTTATTTTTACAATAATGGTAATCGGACCCCCTACTGAATATTTCTGGCTCCGTCACTGTATATACATAGAGATCATTAGCCAAGCAGCAAACAACGAGAAAAAATATCCAAAAACATTTCGTTTATAGAAACTAAATCTACAAAACTATTCAACTTATATATTAAGAATAGGTTAAACATTGTTGCACCAATTTAACAGTAGAAATTAAACCAAGAAATAAAAAAAATGAAGGATTCACCAAATTATAAACTCCTCTTCATTAAACAATGTTAATTAAAACGGTGGCCTCGCAAAACTCCCAACCCGAACAAATCCGCCGCAAACAGATGATTCTCTGGTGGCGGCGTATTCCAGTACCTGAATTAAAAAGAGAACCACTCATGCTGTTACCTCCCACCTCACTCACATGATTAATTCCCTCTGCCAACGGAGACACCACCTTCTTTCTTCTTCACCACGCTTTCTCCTGCCCTCCTGGACCCTGGCGGCAACACCGTCCCTGTCAACGAGAGCACCTCAAACCGGCCGTGCAGCGTCACCAAGCTGCTGAGAGTCACGGAGAATAATAGCAAAATCGATTTGTGTATGAAGAGGAAAAAAACCGCTCAGAGAGGTGGAGTAGAGAAAATCTCCATCGAGATGTTACGAATGTAACGCTGCATAGTAAGAAAGGGGAAAGACAAAAATAAAATAATAACCCATTTATGAAATTGGATATGTGGTTAACTGATACATAAGAGTATTTGTTTAAAATTAAATATTATATAAAATAGGTAAAATAAATTTTTTTTTTTAAAAAAAATCTACTATTCTTAAAATTTGAAATTATGTAAATTAAGAATTCTAAAAATCTAATTAAAAATATGAAAAATCTCTCTCTTTTTTTAAAATCTATATATTAAAAACTAAAATTTATAAAATGTGTAAAAATAAAAAATCCAAAATTCTAAAAATTCTACAATTCTGAAAATTTGAAAATGTGTAAGTAGTATTTTTTTTTAGAAATTTCATTAGAATGAATTTGAGACTATTTCACTATCAATCAAGGCATGTAGCTTCCACTCAATCTCGGCGGTGAATCTGAAAACCTCATGGGATCAAAAACTTTTAGGGCATGTTTGTTTTGGGATGGGAAATTCGGATTTGGAATTTCGAAACTCCACCCCCGTTACACTTTGGGATTTTGATTTAGGATTTCAAAATCTCACCTTATAACAGTATAAAAGTCAACTCTATAAATACCTATAAACCCTATATAAATACCTATAAAACCTATAATCATATACTATAAAGTTAATCGTACCCTACATAAATCCCAAAACAAACACAAAACATAAAAAACATTATGATTTTGAAATCCACTAGATTTTGAAATCCGGATTTCAAAATCCTCAAAATCCCAAAACAAACATGCCCTTAGGAGGTTGTTGGTCCCGTTTTCAGAAGAGTTTTAATTAGGAGAAAGTGTTTTTTTTTTTATGAACTGTTGTGAAAGGTTTAGCTGGATACAAGATCTGTTGATAACAAGTATGAGTTGCTATCAACCGCGTGTGAGGTAAGCTAAATAAGATAACTAGTCGACTGACTTACTAGGGGCCTAATACCAGTTTGTCAGCTGATGGCTATCAAACATAGCTAAGCGCAGAAATGTGATTGCCCATAATTATACTCGTCTTATAGAAAAAAAAACCTTTTATGATCATTTTATGTTTGATCAGCTGCATGACTTCGTGTCAGCTGATACAAATGAGTGCGAAACAACACAACTCTCGACTTACAGTATTAAAATTTATACTTTTCTGGAATTAGATGATTTGGTATCAGCCGATACAAAAAAAGTGTCTTTAAAACGTGCAATGAAAGCTTATGCATGAACATGGCGGTTTTTATCAAAACAATAAAGAACACATAGATTTATAGTAGTTCGGCCTCCAAACCTACATTCACTCTCACAAAACATGCTTAGCATACAATCAAATAATAATGAAATCGAGACAGAGATTGAGATAAACTGTTAATCGATTAATTAAAAAGACATAACTATATTAAGATTTCACATCCTCGAACTAGAATATAAAAATTAACTACTCATAAAAGAATGAAATAACAAAAATAATTAAAGGATTCATCATCTCTACAATACTTATCCAGGAAAAGAAAAGAGATAGAATCAAAATCCAAAACAATGGTTTTCCTTGGCCTCAATCATGCACGCGCACAAGCTGCCATCCAAACCTCTTTTACACGGTTGTAGTTGAATTAGGTTCAGTTCAGCGAGTGGTTGAGTTTCTACTTAACTCGACACGGAATCCTCCAGTCTTGGCCCAATTTTTTATCAAATGAGTTCGTCTATTTATTTTCAAAATGCTCCAATTTTACCTGAATTAAATAAAAAAAATAAAATATCAAGATAATTGAAAAACAAAAACTGATAAGTCGAAACAATGCAATAAAATATCAATTTACTTCTCATATAATCTCCCATTAAATTTTAAAAAATATGTAATAATTTCAACTTATCAATAATCTACCCTTTTTTTGAGTAAATCTTTTAGTCACATTCTTTGTATCTGACATTATTAAGTTCATTCTTTCTTAACCTTAAACAACCACTTGCAGTCAACAACATAACAATTAACAGTTTTAAACACAAGAATCTAAGTGTGATTAACATACAAAGACTTCATTTCTTCGTCCATAACATTAATCCACTTTTTAGAATGATCAGATTTTAAAGCTTCCTTGTCGGTTTTAGGCTCATTATCATTTAACTCAAAAACATGAAATGTATGAGTATCCAAATATTAATAATCTAATCTAAGTGGCCTCCTAACAGTCCTTCTAGGCCTCTCATTATCATCATGAACATCATCACTTTCAAGTTTAGGCATATCATGCTCCACCTCGCTTGAAGTATTATTAAAATCATGTAAAGACAATGAGACATGCAAACAAGGAAAATCATGCTCATTAAAAGTAACATCTCGACTTATAATAATTTTGTAACCATGCTCATCCGTAGACCACAGTCTATAACCTTTCACAACATCAGGATAACCAAGAAAAATACGCTTTTTAGTACGAGGTTCAAGTTTATCAAATTTTTAATGAACAAAAACAGCCACTACAAGAAACAGGGGGAATAGCAACGAAAATTTTGCGACAAATCTAAATTTCATCGCTAAAATCATTTTTTAGCAACGAAAAAGAAATTTTCGTTGCTAAATTCATAGATTTAATATTTGCAACAAAATTTATATATTTCATCGCTATAATAGCAACAAATTGCTTCATTTTGTTGTTAATAATCAGAACAACAATAAAAATTATATTTCGTTGTTAATATTTTGCGATGAAATAGAAATTTCCGTGACTAATTTCTTGAAATTAATTTTTTGCAATGAAATTAAAATATTTCATCGCTAAACTAGCAACAAATTATTTTATTTTATTATTAATAATCAGAACAACAATGAAAATTATATTTCGTCGCTAACATTTTGCTATGAAAAAGGAAATTTTTGTGGCTAATTTTGTGGATTTCATTTTTGCGACGAAATTATAAGGCAAAAACTTGTGTGAGACCGTCTCACAGATCTTTTTCTGTGAGACGGATCCTTTTAACCCATATTTCAAAAATTTGGGTAGGATAACCCATATTTTTTTCCAGATTTTGGTTTGTAAAAAAAGTGATAATATTTAAGTAAAAAGTGATAATATTTTTAACAAAAGTGACTATCACTTTTTACATAAACACTATCACTTTTTGCTCAAACATTATCACTTTTTATTTATAAGGGCCGTCTCACGGATCTCATTCCGTGAGACGGTCTCACCCAAGACTAGCCCAATTATAATATTTCATCGCTACACTACCGACAAAATTTTTTATTTTGTTGTTAATAATCAGAACAACAATGAAAATTATATTTCGTCGCTAATATTTTGCCATGAAGAAAGAATTTTTCATGGCTAATTTAATTTGTGGATTTAATTTTTGCAACGAAATTAAAATATTTCATCGCTACACTAGCAGCAAAAAATTTTATATTTATTTATTTAAATTGTACTCCATAATGTTTATTTAATTTTTTTAGAATCAATAATTATTTATTTATTTATTTGAAATCCATGAGTTCTCACTTCTCAGTCCTCCACACGCGATTTCACTACCTCCCACACTTAGAAAAAAATTGGCGATTTCAAACCTATACCATAGCCGCCGTCGCTCGCCGCCAACCGTCGCTCGCCGCCAACCGTCGCCGCCTCTTCTTTCACCGTTGTTCACTGCTACACCTCGCCATATTTCGCCAAAAAGGAAACAGAGAACGCACACCGCTGTACACCCCTGCCACGAACACACCGTTGTTCACCGCTGTACACCCCTGCCTCGCGCCATCATATTCTCATCGCTGTGTACGTCTTGCGTTGGCCTCCTTCAATTAAATTTATTTTCTAAGCCCTAATTTGACCAATCCTAATTTCAGCCCTAAATTTCAGTTTTCGTGTGATTTAATTCAAAATTTAGTTTATTCTTTTGTTGCACGTTTAGATCGTTGTATAGAATTCTCAAATATGAATAGTCGCATATCTGCAGAATATATAAATGGTTTGAATTTCTTGTAGTGGGATTTAATTCAAAAATTGTTTTTTTCATTTTCTGCAGGATTAGTTATCTTGAAATTTGATTGTTTAATATTGCATTATGCTTTCACAGGATATTGGCAAGTTTGTATTCAGGGATGGTTTGCATCTGGAATTATAAGACTCAGGTATGCAGAACTGGATACAATCATTTTTCACCATGGAGTACACTAAGCCGATCACTTCCATGATACTTGATTTGATGATTGGTATTAATTTGTATGATGTCTTTGTAACTCTGTAGACTAGGTCTCTTAGAATAGATTGATGTTTCAGATTATAAAAGTAGTCAGAGTAGTCAAATTGCATGACCATTTCATCCAATAGATTGCATATATCTTTTGCAAATGGGGTTCGTTTCCAGTGTTAAGAAGATCCAGATTCTGTTTATCATCTGCTCTTTTAATTAAATATTTAAAGACCCCAATTCCCCAAGTATGATCTGCATCATGTGGTTCTCTGATGTGCAACTTATTGAAAAGAACGAGTAGCGTAGATCTTGCTCCCCTGACTCACCATAACTTATCTTTTTAATGACCACAAGCTGATAGTCAGTTTTAGTATTTTTTGAAAACCTTACACCAGCCTGCTGTCTCCTTGTGTGAGTGCGGATAGATCGTTATGATACATTTTACCAGAACCTTACATTATGATCAATATTTATAATTAATATTGAGAGGCTAGTTTTCCTAAAGACCATGAAGTTGCTTAAAATAATTTGTATTCAACTTTAGAGTGTTCAAAGTACCTAGATTGTACCTAAAACAATATGATTACTCTGTACAATGACGACAAAGGTGTGTTTCACAATTAAAAAACTATTTGAGAAGCGCTGTGAAGTTTCTCTACAATTTCTTTTTAACTAGATATCCCATTATCCTGTTCTTGTTTTTTCACTGAACTAATAACTTGATTTCTGCTGATGCAGACAATGGTTAAATCTTTTGAGGTTACAGATTTTACTTTTACAGATTACAGGTTTTTTTGTTTATGGTTGCTATTTTACTTTTTTTAATTTTTTACTGATTATTGTTGCTGTTATGTGTTTGTTGGTTGTTGTCATCTGTATATATTAACGGTAAATTTACGTTATTGTTGTCTTGAGACAGTTTGCTGCTGTCCATTGAAGAACTGATGTTATCTGGAGATTTTTGGAGTTGTTTCCTGTTGGTTTCGGCTTCCCGTTGAAGAAAACTGTTTTTTTGGTGAGTTTTGTTGCTCATTTATGCTATCGGTTCTTTTTTTATACCGAATGCAGTTATCTTATTTACCATCTTGTCTCTTTTTTATTTCTTTTTCTTTTTTCATGTAGTTGACATTTTTGGATGTATTTGATGGATGCTCTTTTATTTAAATTTCGTAGCTATTGTTTGTGATGCTATACAATATTTAATTACTAATTTTCCTATTAAATTTGTATGCTGATTAAATACATTTGTGATGAATGATTTACTTTCGTTGTTAAAACAGCTAATGGAAAATATATTTACATCGTTATTATTTTGTGATGAAAACATATATTTTTGTCGCTAACATTTACAATGAAATTTATATTTTTATCGCTAAATATTAGCCACGATGTAAGGAGCTACTGTTTTAGACACGAAAAAAATTTGTCGCTAATTATAGTATTTTCGTCGCTAATGCGAGTTAGCGATGAAATAATTTCGTTGCGGGATTTGTTGCTATACACCCGTCGCTAACGTGTTTGCGACAAATGTTTGATTTTCCTCGCAAACATTTTGTGATGAAACTCATATTTTTGTCGCTAATTTTTGCGATGAAACTCATATTTTCATCGCAAACGTTTGCGACAAAATTAAAATATTTGTCGCAAACACGTTAGCGACGGGTGTATAGCAACAAACACTGCGACAAAATTATTTCATCGCTAATTCACGTTAGCGACGAAAATATTAGAATAAGCAACAAATTTTTTCGCGGCTAAATTGCAGTTTTCTTGTAGTGAGCACAACCAAACACTCTTAAGTTAGAATAATCAATTTTGTTACCATAGAAGACTTGCTCTAGAAATTTACCATTTAAAGACAGAAATGGAGATCTATTAATTAAATATGAAGTAATACAAACAACTTCACCCCAAAACTTTTTAGAAAGACCAGAAGTAGCAAGCATGCTTCTAACTCTCTCAATTAAAGTACGATTCATCCTTTCCACAACACCATTTTTCTTGGGATTATAAGGAAAAATCTTATGCATTTTAATACCGAATTTTGTACAAAAACTAGAGACGGCAATTTGGGCCCGACCCGATGGGCCGGCCCGGCCAACCCGGCCAACCCGAAACCTAGTATGGACTGGACTCTAAAATTAGAGGCCCATATAAAACTGGGCCTATTTGGCCCGACCCGATGGGCCCGACGGGCCTAATGGGCTAGGCTGAATTTGGCCCGCCGGCCCATGGGCAGCCCATTTGGCCCGATTAATTTTTTTCTTTAGAAAAATAAATAATTAAAATGAGTAAAGTACATTATTTTTAAATATTATTGTATTTTTTATTTTATTTTGACTTTAAAATTTGAACTTATGAATTATTTATATAGTGTAATGTTATACTTTATGAGCGTTTATGAATTATGTATAATTAATACATTAGTAATATATATTTTTAATTATAATTTTTATTAAAAATATTTCATGGGCTGGGCCGGCCCGCTAGCCCAGCGGGCTAGGGTGGGCTAGGTTGGGTTTAAATTTTATAGGCCCGACTAATTCATGGGCCGGCCCGACCCAGCCCACGAACATCGATTGGCCCGATGGGCTAGGCTGGGCTGGGCCGGGCGGCCCGGTTTGCCAGCTCTAACAAAAACCATTCATTTAAGCATTACAAAATTCCAAGCCATTATCAATCCTGAGCACTTTGATTTTCTTACGGACTTGGTTTTCAATAAGAGATTTCCATTCACTGAATTTAGAAAACACATTAGATTTTTTTTTCATAAAAAATACCTAGAATTTTATTGAGAAATCTTCGATAATGGACAAAAAATACATGTTACCACTTTAAGTGGGCTCACTAGCAGTCCCCCGTACATCAGCATGTAAATATTCAAGCACATATTTGCAAGTGGAATTACTGGGGAAGGGAGAAACATGGAATTTCACTTTATGTTGTTTGCCAAGTACACATGCATCAAAAAAAGGAATACTAGAATTTTTATCAGCACTAAAAGAACCATCTTTTTGCAAAATTTTTATACATGTGTTGCTCATGTGTCTCAACCATTTATGCCATATATCAGTTTTGTCACCCTTGAACACATTCACATCATTTAATAACCTAGATTGAGCACAACAAACATAAAATTATTTCTTTTCTCAACTTTGAAAATGACCAAAGTTCCTTTTAGAATTTTTATAAAACCCTTACCCCATTTACCTTCCAACTCATCATCTTCCAATGCAGCACAAGACATACAATTATTGCAAAGAGCAAACATATATCTAATTTCAAAGTATAAGTAACACCAAAGGAAAAACTCAAAGCCACATTACCAATACCCATCATATGACATTTCTTGTCATTCACCATGGAAACAAAACTATTCTGGACTTTATTAAAACTGGTAAACAATTCCTTAAACGGAGACATGGGATAAGTACAACCAGAATTAATGAGCCATGCATGTTTGCTCATATCAAGAGAATGTGTTGGGATATTCACCCACCCCAAGGGTATTGATGTAATTTATGTAATAGTTTTGATGGCCAAAACACTTAATACTTTATTTAGTGATTTATGTTATCTGATAGGATAAACTGAGTTGTATAGAACAACTTATAGTTCTTAGTTTAGTCATTGTGAGACTAGTTGTATGTATATCAGCTGAGATCACATCTTGGATTGACATGCGCTCACTCAAGATTTAAAGAGTAGAAGACTAAGAAGACCTTGAAGATGAGAAGAAGACCATGTTTAAAAGATCAGATGAGAAGGCCCTTGTATGCCTTATCAGCTGATATGTGCTTCTGAAGATGTCTACTGATTAAAACCTCAAGACTTAAGAAGAGACCAAGACAAGAAGAGGAAGCTAAAACAAGAATAAGATGAGTTGGACTCATATGTATCAAAATCATATCAGAAGGCACATTCATGCTCTAAGGCTGCTGTATCGACCAAATTAGATGACTGGAAGATAGCCGACTAGAAGCACACATGAATAATCCTAAGTGTGGAAATCTCGATCAACACATTCCATATCCAAGAAGAAAACTTTCAGATTTGGTGGAATCAGGATCAATTAAGGATTAAATCAAGAGATCACGCTTAAATCAAGGATGATTTACAACGGCTAGTCACTCCAACGACTAGTTAATTGATAATTATGTTGATAAATACAGGACAATCATCATTTGTGAAGATCACTGAAACTATACGCAAGAACTCACCCAGGTCACTAAATCACAAACATTCGAAGCAATCATAGAGAGTTCTCAAGAGCCTGCATATATTCTATATCATTTCTAGCTCTTAGAGTTTCCTACCAACATAAAAATTGAACCCAGTTTTATATTATACACATCGTTTGGTTTAGCAAAGTGTTTAAGCAATTTGTTGCTTGAAACACTAGTTGGAGATAGATCAAAACAACCTAAACCCCTACACTCTAACCAGTATAAGGTCTAAGTAGTTATCATTGTAACGAGTACAAGTTCACATAAAAACTTGTGGAGACCGTAGCACTTTGAAAGTTGCTCAGAGCTCAAAGTCCTTCACTTGAGACAATAAAGGACAAGACCCTTTATTTGGTGATTTAAAGGATTAATATCACGAGAGAACCGTGAGAGTGGACGTAGCATTTACTCTTCTACACTTTCAATTCTGTCATTTTACTTATCATTATTCATATTGCATAAACTATGATTTTGTGATTTCGAAAAGAGGCCATTAAAGGATTTGGAACCAACAGAATCAAGTCAGTTGAATAGTTTTAATTTGGCTTAAGTAAGTTTTTCATTAAAGGAACCAGTCTAAATAAAAGGGCCTACACTATTCCGCAAATCTACTTAGCTAAGTACCTAGTAAGTTGGATCAGTAGACTTGCCAATCCAGTATACTAAGTATATAACTAAGTGACCCATCTGATATAAAAAGTTTTAAAGTCTATTCACCGCTCTCTTTTAGACTTTAACCATTCACTACTCGTTCAGGGACCAACAAGTGGTATCAGAGCGGTGGTTCTGACGGACTGCTGTCTCTTGATTATCATTAGACTTTGAGGGAAAGTCTTGGTAGTCCTCTTGAACAGATCTTTCGAAAACCTTTTCACAAAATCATACAACGTGAAAGCTAATATGCGTAAAATGCTTAATTTTTTAGTTGAAGAGTATGACTATTGGAAGATTTGGATGAAGAAGAACTTTAGTTCAATTCATGATCTAATGTGGCCAGTCATCACAGAAGGCCCCATTGCCATCATGGCACCAAACACAACCACAGGCGTTCCGAATGTAGTAGTTGGTGATCTTGTCCCTAAACCCAGAAAAGATCTCACTCCAGATGAGATGAAGCAAAACAATTTTGATAATATTGCACCTAATCTAATTATAATTACTTTACCTAATGAATATATAGGTAAGGTGCTAAAGTGTGAAACAACAAAAGAGATGTGGGACACCCTTGCAGTTCTATGTGAAGGGACGGAGTTAATCAAAGTTATCAAGAAGTTTGAGAACTTCAAGATGCAGCCGGGTGAAAACATAGACTAGCTGGATAACAGATTCACTAAGATCATCAAAAAGATTGAGTCTCTTGGTAAGAATTACACAAATCGTGAGGTAAATCTAAAGGTACATAAACACTCTACCTAAAGTATGGAAAATAAAGAAGACTATTATTAAAGATACCCAAGATAACAAAACATAGAACATTCTAACTTTATTTCAAAACTTGAAAGCTCATGAATATGATCTTGTAAGAGAAGGTGATCTAGATGATGAAGAATATGTCCATTCAACACCCTGTACTAAAGTTGTAGCCTTTGAGGCATCAACTGACGTAAGGAAGTTGCCACTCATCTAGTAAGACTTCTAAAGTGAGAGAGGAGGTTGAGGGATCTGATCTAAGCCTAAAAGAGAAGATGGCACTCATGATCAAGAGATGTGATCGAATGAATGTAAAAAATAGTAAGTACCACAAGTTCTATAGAGATTATAGAGGAAAGACTAAAAATGCAGGTACATCATCTAGAGGGGCAAGAGAGAAAACCCCTGAAAGAAAGAGATATGAATCAAAAGGTTTATCCAGAAGAGAAGTTGAGTCTTTTGAGTCCAAAAGGAGTAAGAGAAGTGATGATACTCCTCCCCTTAGAAAGTCTACTTCGAGCAAAACAATGGTACGTGTTTCAATTGTGATAAACCTGGTCATTATGTATATGAATGTCCAGATCTAAGCATGGGAGACAAGAAGGAAAGAAAGTCAAGATGAGACAGAAGGTATTCAGAAAGAAGACTTATGGTAGCTGGTGAGTCTTCTGACTATGAAGATGAGGAATTTCCATCTTCAGCTTCATCTGAATTCCTTGCTGATAGTGACTCAGATGACCTAGCTATGAGGGCCAAGGAAGAAGTAGAGGTAAACTCCCCCACTCTAACTTTATGTTTATATTCTCCTTCTTCTTCACTATTAAATGAGTGTTGCTCTTCTAATGAAGACTATGGAAGTAATCACTATGATACCATAGAAGAAGTTAAAAAGGATCTAGAGATTGCTACCAAAGCCTTCTTAGAAGTGGAGGAAGAGAATGTAGCTCTAAGGAAGAAATTAACTAGGTTGACTAGGGTTAAGTCCCAAGCTGATCCTGAATTGGTGAAAATGAATGAGCATTTAACAAAAGAGCTTGAATTTCTCAATGAAAAGAACACATCTGTTACTAACCTATATGAGGGAATGGTTAAAACTCAAGCCCTAGAGACCATAGAATTTCAGAACTTAGAAGTTAAATTCAATGATCTACTCCAAAAGCATACACTCTTAGAACAAGAGAAGAACGGCCTGGAACTAAAAATATTAAAATTCAATATAACTTCGGCTACTATTGAACACATTTATGAATATTATAGGTCCAATATTGATAAGATGGGTCATGGCTTCAAGCCTGATTAATCACATTCTTCTCCAGCTGTAACGACCGTAATAGTTCTAATTATATTTTATTATTTAAAATAATTTTATTGATTTAAACTATATAAAATTATTTTGCCTCTCAATCCCTAAGAATTTGCCCCAAACCTATACCTAATTTAAAACCTCAATCAAATTGAATTCTAGCCTAAACCTTGACCAAATTCATTCAATCAATATTCATGGAAAATAAAATCTTACCTTGGGGGAGAGATAGCCCAAAGGCCAACAATAGGAATGATTCACTCTCACAGAACCAAATTATACGTCCCTCTCCCTCATTCCCACTCACAGAAAAATCAGTTTCTCTCTCTCACTTTGCTCACCTTCTCTCATAAATAAATCAAGTTCGCGTGGTCGTCGATCTCCTCCCTAGCCCCTCTCATCAATTCGTCACAAGTTTTGATTAAGAGGTAACCCTTTCTTCTCTACCTCTCACATTGATGCCCAACGCACTCTCTCTCGATACATATAAACACATTTGCAAGAGAATTAATTGTTTCGTATACATAAATATATATATATATATACACTTTCGACACCATCTATGATTTGATATACTCTTTAAAAGGTTTTAGTGCCATCATGACTTTAGTTTATTGGGTTACTTTAGTATTGTTAAATATTTTATTTATTATACTAATTAATCTGTCGTAATTAGAAAAGTAGTCCATGTTCTAATTGGAACTTATCCATGATGATGAAGAGAATCCACCACAGATTAAATATATTAAAGTGGTGGCCTTTATTATTTCAATTATTATGATTTTAATTATTTTAATTAACTACAATATCTTATTTTATATTAATATTAGGTTCTTTCTTGAGATTTAATGTATGGGCGTGAATCCTATTATTGAACTTATATATTAAATTTGATTACTTCTTCTAGAATGTAAATGTACGCAAATATTATTGTTAGGCGAGGATAATTACGAGGGGTAGCTTGTACGAGGTCCTGCCCTACCACTTATCACATCCTTTTTAAGGTGGGGTTTAATCGCTTTAATTTCTACAATGGTTAGTAGTGATTTAATGTGTAGTTATTGTTGATTAAATTCTTTAAGTAACTTATCGAGGTGCATGTTGTGTAAAAATGATTGATTCAATATTTAATGGATAGAGTTCTCATAGCCAGGGGCCCTAATGGGGTCCGGGATCGACGGATCTTCGGGTTCTACCCGCCGTGCTCAAAGGCGAAGTTAAATTCTATGTGTGGGAATACCTAAGTTGTTAAACTCGGCTACTGGGAAGGTCCACAAACTCTAGGTGTGGGAATACCTCAGTTCTTAAAACAGACTTTGGGAAGGTCCACAACATTCATGGCAAGTGTTACAGGCAATGTTGGCAAAGTATTTCATTGAAATTAACAAAGTAAATATGTATGAGTTTCATTTACTAAGCATCATCTCGATTACTTATCTCTAGCATTAAATTGTGAATGACTTGACCCCACTGAGTGTGCTTGCATACTCACCCCACTCTTTTACAAAATTTCAGGTTGAGAAGCTGGGCGGCGAGAGGTGGCATTGGATGACGACTTCTATTTTTATAAACTTAAAACTTTTAAATAAAGGATGAAATATTTATTTTCTTTCTGTCAAGAGGGATATTGTCTTATGAGTCTCGTTATTGGCGTCTTGGAGGTCGTTTTATAGTACTTTTTTTTTTGGGAATATAAATTTATACTCTTTTCATTTCGTTGTGAGTTCATAAATGGATACTTTTGGTGCGTTAAATTTAGTGATTTCCATTACTTTTGCAAAGTTTATTGTTTTGATATTTAGGGCGTCACAGTGTGGTATATACATTTGAGTCATTTAAAGCGTTTTACTTTCTTTTTTTTTTAATTCAAAGTCGTCCGTCCCCGCCTCACTGCTCCAACTTCTCCAGGTATATGTTTTACATTACGAATATCATGCAAAGTAACTATGCCATTGTGTCGTTAGAATTTGTATCCTACACACTTCAATGGACAATATACGTTATACATTCATGGATATTCATGTTTGCTCTTATTAGTGTGAAATTGTACTCATAAAAATAAGACTACGTGCATACACGAAGTACTCAACCCAACCTACAATCTGAATTGGTAGATGCGTACACGTCGTACAACTTGGAAAAGAGTATCAAGCCCATACGATCAAGAGACCCTCCAGTTTCTCCGTTACAAGTATAATGGACAAGATGATTTGGAGACTCGCTTGGCAAGAAAGCGACGTATGTGGATGAGAGTGAGGAATCGAAAACCGAAAAAGGACCAAGTGAACATGGTGAATGATGAACACTTTGATGTTGTGGTTTCTGAAGTGAACATGGAACCCACGTGAATGGTGGATTAATACGGGTGCTACCCGTCATATTTGTTCATCTAAGGAGTTATTTAAAGTCCTTGACGAAAATGTGAATGAAGAAAATCTCTTCATGGGAAATTCAGCCATTTCCGATGTCAATGGCAAAGGAAAAGTGGTGTTGAAATTCACTTTCGGAAAAGAAGTTACTCTAAACAATGTGTTGTATGTACCGGATATTCGTAAAAATCTAGTGTCCGGATCTTTATTGAATAAGCATGGCTTTCGCATTGTAATAGGGTCGGATAAAATTATATTGTCCAAAAATGGAGTGTTTGTTGGTAAGGGCTATGAGAGTGATGGGCTATTCAAACTCAATGTAATGACCATCAAGAATAATTGAGAATGTTGCTCAATATAATGACAGTCAAGAATAAATGAGAATGTTGCTCAATGTAATGACTGTCAAGAATATGATGAATAAGAATGCTTCTACTTCTGATTATTTTCTTGAGTCATCTATTACTTGGCATGATCAATTAGGACATGTCAATTTTAATTCATTAAAGAAAAATTGATGAATTTAAATAGCATACCAAAACTCCATATTAATACAAATCTCAAATGTGAAATTTGTATGGAAGCGAAAATGGCTCGGTCATCTTTCCAAACTATTGAAAAAAAATAGTGAACCACTTGATTTAATTCATACAAATGTGTGTGATTTAAAAATCATTCAAAATCGTGGTGGAAATAAATATTCTACCACGTTTGTAGATGATAACACAATATTTTATTTTGTGTATCTTCTAAGTAAAGGAATGGAATAAAAAACCTTAGAGAATATGAGTTAAGACGAGGGAAAACCTTACCTAAATGACTGGAAATCTCAAGAACTAGGTTCAAAAGGACAACTTAATTGTCTAACTCGTAAATCACTGTCATGTGGGAGATAGTTGAAACCCTAAAAGTCCATTGCCTAAACATGATATCAATGATATATTATGAGGATTAACCAAATGACTATTAATGATTCAATAAGAGTTTGAGGGAAAATCTTGCAAGGATCACCAACGTAAGAGAGAAGTGGGGCCGCTTTGAAGTGAATATTGTAAGTCATATTCCTAAACACTCTTGCAGAACCAGGCGGATGTTCATGGCCAAAACGAACATGACCATGAGAACTGAGAGTTGTTAGAAAGAACTTGAGTGGAGTGCATTATCATTTACACAAAATAGTTGACAGTTCAAAGACATCGCGTCTACTGCCTAACTAGTAAAGTAAGTGTGCTTTCACACAAGGGAAGGTTCAAAGGGTGGCACCTACCTATCTTATGCAAGTCTCTAACGTCGATTTATATCACCAAAATCTTTTGGTGTTTGTATCAATTTCCATTCATGTGGGGGACTGTTGGAAAATGTGCTTCGAAGTGAGCTTCGACTCGATATCTCATTCACCCATTTTGGAATAGGAATGAATGCGAAATGATTTTTCAAATAATTGTTGTAACCAAAATTTGAGTAGGAAAAAACGAAGTGGTTTTTGTTCGATATTGGAAAATATTGAATGAGGAAGTGTGTATAATGAACCCATTAGTAGCTTGTAAATATTATATGAATGTCGCACCAGTTTGATAGCGGACGAACAAGCTACTTTTGCCTCAGATTTTCCATTTGTAACCGCCGAAATAAAATAAATTTCGGGCAGTTTAAATTTGAATTTTGGTTAATGGCTGAAGGTTACACGCATGTGCATGCATTGAATTCAGTAGGTTACTCTTGTGCGTGAATTAAAATGCATGAAGGTTGCGCATGTGTTTTGAAAAATTCATAAAAGTTGTCATTTAATTCAAATGGCAGTTTTGGTCCATTTTTCAGTTTTGGTCCAATTTTATTACAATATTTATTGCGACAACATTTGAGTTGGCTATAAATAGTTGCATTCCATAAGTTCCAAAAACACACGAAAATTTGGAGAGATCAAACCAATTTCGGCATTTGCCTTATTCTTCATGCTTCTTGTATTTGCTAAAATTCCCTTGGCACTCCGGTGATATTTTTCGGGCAATTTCTCGGTTCGTCGTAAGCAAAATACTTGTGCTAGTAATTTTACAATTTAATTGTTGTATCCTGGGAAACAACCGTCCTAATAGTCACTAGCACCGAGAGTGAAGGACGAATATTGTTTTAAGGAAATTGTGTTCACACAAGCCTCGATTATTAATCATTTTCTAAAAAGTGATTTTAGCCATCTACGATGCTCAATATTTCTAAGAGTTTTTTCTAATTTTGTTTTAGTATTAAAGAACGTTTTATACGTACCGAGTTTTCGAAATAATTTAATTTTAGTTTCGAAGTTATTTTTGGATGGATGTTTAGTTTTTTTTAATGACAATGTTGTTATTATGAGAAATTACTCTTTAATCTGTTTTGGCACTTTGGAAAACAATATTTATACTATTACTTGTGCACATCATACTATGACTGAAGCTCATTCATCGTCATCATCAAATAAGAGGAAATAACCTTTTAAGTTGAATCAAACATACATTTGGCATCTAAGATTGGGTCATGTCAACCTGAGAAGGATTCAAAAACCGGTAAGTAGTGGATTTTTGGAGTCTCTCCAAGTGGAACCATTCTCAATCTGCGAATCATGTTTGGAAGGCAAAGATGACCTCGGGGCCTTTTAAAGACTAGGGGAATAAGGCTAATGATGTGTTGGAATTGATCCACTCTGATTTGTGTGGGCCTATGCTTGTTCAAGCTAGAGGTGGTTTTGAGTACTTCGTCACTTTTATTGACGATTGCTCAAGATATGGATACATCTACCTGATGCGCCATAAGTCCGAATGCTTTGGCAAGTTCAAAGAATTTAAGGCAGAAGTGGAGAACCATCATGGTAAGAGTATCAAGTCACTACGATCTGATCGTGGTGGCGAATACTTTAACAATGAATTTAAGCAGTATATACTTATTAGAGAACAGGATTAGATCCCAGCTCTCCGCACTTGGTACTCCACAATAGAATGGCGTGGCTGAGAGAAGGAACATGACTCTATTAATGGTGAGATTGATGATGAGTTATACTTCATTATCTACCTCTTTTTTTGGATATGCCTTGAAAACAGCAGCGTACTGTACCTTATAAATTATGTACCTTCTAAAGCGGTTCCAAAACTCTGATTGAATTGTTTTTTGATTACAAGTTAAATACCCATCCCTTATCCCCTCCCCATGACTCGAACCCAGGACCTAAGGCCTAGGTAGTGGTGCTCTAACCACTTGAGCTATCCTACTTTGTCGCTCTGATTGAATTGTGGTCTGAGAGAAAGCCTAGTCTAAACCACACTCGAATTTGGGGTTGTCCAACACATGTGCTGAATAAAGAAGCTGATAAGTTGGCACCTAGGACTGAAGTACGGTTGTTTGTAGGATACCCTAAGGGAACGAGAGGTGCTTATTTTTATAGTCATAATGATTAGAGGGTGATGGTGAGTACCAATGCCCGATTTTTAGAAGAAGACTATATAAATGAGCATAAGTCCAATAAAGAGATAATTATAAATGAGTTGAGGGGAGGCAATGGCACTTCGAGTGTGCAAGAGGAAATACCACAAATGATTGCACAACGTGGTTACTTATGCTTCAGCTATAGGAAGCCTTATATATGCGATGTTGTGTACGAGGCCTAATATTTGCTATGCAGTCGGCATGGTAGCAAGATATCAGTTTAACCCTGGTCAAGGACATTGGACTGTTGTTAAGCATATTCTCATATATTTGAAAAGGACTCGAGATTATATGTTGGTATACCAGTCAAACAGTTTGATTCCTTTAGGTTATACTGATTCAGATTTCAAAGCTGATCGAGATGAACGGAAGTCAACCTCGGGTTATGTGTTTATGCTGGGAGAAGGAGCCATATCTTGGAGAAGTGTGAAGCAGAAATGCATCGGGGGCTCCACTATGGAAGCTAAGTACGTAGCTGCCTCAGAGGCTTCCAAAGAGGTTGTCTGGCTACGTGATTTCTTTCTGAATTAGGGGTGTCTCAGTGTATGTCGATGTGTATCACTATTTATTGTGATAACGCAGGTGTAGTGGCAAACTCAAAAGAACCTAAAGCCCACAAAGTAAATAAACACATAGAGCGGAAGTATCGCATTATACGAGACATCGTAAATCGAGGAGACGTGGTTATAACTAAGATTGCGTCGTTGGATAACTTGGTTGATCCTTTCACAAAGACTCTAGTTATAAAAGTCTTTGAGAAACATGTAGAGGGTCTTGGTTTACGATGTATTACAGCTAAACTTTGAGTATACTTGGGAGAAGTGTTAATGATTTTATGTGTATACTAAAAGTTTAACTTTAGTATAAGTGGGAAACTTGTTGGTGTATACTGTAAAGCAAACTTTTAATGGGCTTTTGTAGATGTATATTCAATTTCCTTATTATCTGAAAGGGTAAATTCTTAATAAGGTCATTTCACTAAGACTTTTATCTAATAGGGAATAGGTTTTTAATTTTTATCCAATAGAGTCAAATTGACACTTAAGAAGACAAAGTTGCCCTTTTCCCATTTAAATAATTTCAAATTAATTAATATTTGACAAATTAGCATCAAATCAATTTTATAAATGCATAGTCTTGAAAAACGCGAAAATCTCTCACTTTCCTTAATTCAAATATTCCTAAAAATAAGGCAATTCGAATTAATTAGCTGACTTTTATGATCTTAATAATTCTGCATTTTATGATCCAGAATTAAATTACACAAGACTCATAACACAATTAAATCACAAAAAGACCAAATAAGTGTGTCATAGTGGATGCAGTTCCCGGTTATTTGAATATGCATACATATATGAAAATAGATTATGTAGTTTAATATGAACATTGAAATGCATTTTGGTATGTAGAAATTGGTCATAATAAAATTATGAGTTTATAAGCTTAGAAAAAGGTTCATACATGGATATACATATTAATATGCACGGAAAATGGGGTACATACATTTTACATATGTGCATATGTGAAATGCACTATACGATATGCATGTATACATGCATACGGTAATGTGCATATCTAATGTTCACCTCCAGGTCAAGCTGCTGTATCCATGAAACTTCTATTTTTTTCACCTAATCCCCTAGTACTAAGTTGCACCCTAAAGACATAATAATTAGGGCGATTCTTGCTTAGAAAAATACTAACCGGTAATTCCAGCAGATCTGAATTCTTCCAAGCGAAGATTAACATTTCCAGCAGTGGACTCTAGAAGCTCCAGTTTTAATGGCATGAACAGTTCACCAATGGACTCTAGAAACTCCATTTTTAATGGCATGAACAGTGGCCGATTTCGCACCAATCGCATCAACAATGACAGATTTCGAACAAAGCTCATCAACAATGGCAGATTTCGAAAAAGCTCATCAACAATGGCAGAAATTAGGACTAACCGTTTGTGATTTTTCCCAAATCGCATCAATGGCAGCATAAATTGAATCGTTTCTGTAGCCCAGCAACACAATGGTGAATTCTCCTTCGTTCCTCCCAAAATATATCGATGTGTTCTTCCTAATTGCAGCAATTTTGGGAAAGTCAAGTTTTTTTTGAATATGCGCTATAATTGGGGAATTGATGTTCTGCAATTATGATTTGAATTTAAAATTCGAATTAATGGGTAAAATATATTAATTAAGGAGTTATATGAATATTAAGGGCATTTAAGGTTTTTTGACATTAATTTGACCCTATTAGCGAATTTTAAAAGTTGTAGGTTTTACTTGCTTAAGAGTCTATAGAAATGACTCTATTAGGGAATAATCTCTATCTGAAATAAATGGGTTTTCACATTATTGCATTCTTAGTGATTGCTTGTATGTTTGTTTATCTTACATTGAAGAAGATGTGGAGGGTTTGTAGTCACACAGAAGATCACGTCGTTAGTTCCTTGTAAGATATAAGCAGTATTCACAACTGAGATAGTTTTGGACACAACTATTGGTTTAAATTCTAGTATAAATTGGTTGGTGGCTTGTCTTGGCCATTAGTTTATACTAGTGCGCCATGACGTATTGAATGGATCACAGATAAGATGTGTTCTTTTGTTCTGACTGTAATGAAGAACTAGAGGTCTTGGTGAGTTTTATAATTCTTAAACCTAAGTGTAATATTTAGATGTGTGGGGTGTTTGTTCACTACTTTGATCCATAGGTGAGAATCTTGGTAGATTCTTCACACTCCGTATTTTGGGTACTGACATCTCTTGCATGATGTATATTTACTGGCATTAGGGCACCGTGTCCTGGACATTTAGGCTGATGACGTCCCCTCAAGGAAACTCATAAATGATTGTCGTATTAAACCATGCAGGTGGATTTAATCCGTACGAGAACGAGGTTGAGTGGTAATACTCAAAGAATTATATACATTGATTATTTAAAGTAGTCAAAAGTTTTAATAATTAATGGACGTGCGATATTTTCAACACGGTGAATTATAAAGTCTAATAATAGCCCTGATTCGGTTCGGGATAGGATGGGAGTGCAACATTAATTCTCTAGTGGGATGTATTAATATTTTTGGGCCAAATTATATGTTTTAGGCTGAACATAAGAGTATTTGTGCCTATAAGAAGCCCAAATCCTATACCTTCTAATGGATCCCTAGTCTGGCCCATGAAACTTATGGAGAGTATATAAAAAAAGCCTTGAGTTAGCCTGAAACCCTAGCACACACGATATTGCAGAAAACGTTTAGGGTTTCAAGGAGACAGAATTGAGGACTTTTTCTCCACGTTTGATAGTGTGTCGTCCACTCAGTGTTCAAATGAGGTTGGGAGACACACTAGAAGATTCGCAATGGAATCAACACCTCGATCTTCAAGAGCAACGAATCTAAACTTTTGTTTAGACGCATGTTTTGGTTTTATTTATACTAGTTTTTACCCGTGCATCGCACGGGTTAGTTGTAAAACTCCCAGTCTTTAGAGGTTTCATGCAAACCTCCGTGTTAGAACCGCAAATGTTTCAATAAAGTTTATATATATGTTCAATATCTCTATTTATGATAAACACTCAATCTGATACACAATCCAACGTTTTACTTGTGAAAAAAAAAAGTTGCATTCATACCCTAATGAACAAACAATTCTGGAAATCAGGAAAGCAAATGTCACAATTTTGCAAAGTACGTAAATATTGTTAACATCACTCCTATTCAACCTTCTTTAACATTAAGCTCTCCCCTTTCAACCCTATCACCTATCTCATTAAATAATTTTATAGATTTTTCCCAACAAATCATGTTAAATACGATAAAACTAAACCAGATAGTTTGAAGTTTCAAATTCTAAATTGATATGTAGGTCAATACAATGTAAATTGAGTGAAATATATAATTTAAGAACAATAAGAACTCAGACCATAAAATATTGAGATCGAACCACGATTAGTAACCTCCAGAGTACAAACTGCACACATAGCAGAAAAAATTCACCATCCCATAAGCAAAAAACTTAGCAATGAGGAGTACAAAAAATTTTGAAGTCAATTAATTTTTCTTGCCTTTAAATGTACCTTCATTTAGGTAAAAAATATTTTTTTTAAATGGTTACACCAAGTTCCAGTAGAATATCATCACGGGATCTTTATGTATATTACATCCTTTCAAGTATTAGTTTTTTTTTTTTTTTTTTTTTTATCTCCACCTCTATCTAGATTTAAGGCCACAAAGTGTTGAATAATACTACTTTGATGCAACTAAGTTGTAACAATGTAATTAATTAAAGATTGACTACCTTATATTTTTATTACCATACCACAAACTCAAAATAATTAAAGAAAATTAAAAACATTTCATTAAGTTATTAACTATATTTTTCACAATGATATCGACATTTTTCACGCTGCTCACATACTCCAAGAACTCATATTGTCACGCCCCAAATCTGAAAATATTGACCTTTCAAAAAGTAGTTAAAATAACTAATTTTAACGTGCCAAAAATTGAATCTTAAATTTATAACGTTAAAATAAAGGGACGCAATGGCTATAAAAATTACTTTAAGTATTGCAGCGGAAACAATTATAATAAAATCAAGAAGTTCACGACTAACTTGTTAACAAAACATCCATAATAAAAACCATAACTTAATTTTAATAGACATGTGTGCAAATAGTCTTTTATTGTTAAATAGATCATCGTCTCCCATCACCACTCCTCGCCATCCAACTCTTCAACCTGAAATTGTAAATTGTTGGGGGTGAGCATGCAAGCACACTCAGTGGGATTAAGTCATGGGATTAAGTCATTCAATAGTTAATGCTAAAAATAAATAATCAAGTAATTGCAACTTAGCAAATAACATTCACATTGCCCCATATACATTGCCATTGATACTTTGTCATTGTAACTTCATCGCATGTTTGTGGACCAAATTAATGACTAAGGTATTCCCACGGCGGGTCGCGCCCGAAGACCCGTCGGTCCCAATAATTTTGCCAATAGAATGATAACTTTGCCAATAGAATGATAACTTTGTCAATAGAATAACAATAGAAATGAAATCACATAGTAGACAGTTAAATTAAACATTTATCTAAAACATTAAATAGAGAATAACACTGCAATAGAGCTCTACCAAGCACTGTAGAGATTAAAGCAATTAAAACCCACCTTGATAGACGATAGTAGCTACAAATGATACGTGAAAGCCTCGAATGAATTATTTCTCATTGTTATCGTCGTCTAGCCATGCGATACATAAAATAACAAAAGGATCTAATTTTCTTTCGAACAATTTTTTAACCTACGCTAATGCCTTTGCATGATATATCTAATATATATATATATATATATATATAATATTGGTGGTATCTTGATAAATATATAAACGTTTCATTGCCCCATTAAAGAAGGGGTTACATAAATTAATATAAGAATGAAGTTACAAAAATTAATATATAAATAAATTATGGTTAATAAGAGTTTTAAATATAGAAAAGCATAATTTTGCATGTGAATAATTAAGTTCGTAAGTTAGAAACATTACAAATAATCATATATATTACTTTAATTATCATAACAAAAAAAAAAAAAAAAAACGCATGAGAAGAAAAATTGGTGGCCAAGAAAATGAAACGTCTACTATAAATTATTGTATGCTCATGTATTTATACATTATATATAAATTAATTATTTATTTTCTATTTTTATTATTATAAAATTCTTGGGTATTACACATATCTCTTGTATTTTGTAAACACCTATCACAACAACACCCCAAAGACTGAAAATGAATTCATGTGGAGTCAAACAGAATCCAAATTTAAATTCTGATAATAAAAAAACAACGAATGCGTTTTACCTCCCATAATTGTTGCACTCAAGACTTTCTTGAGTACGTTACATCATTTAATTAACGGAGTGAAAAAAGAAACATAGTTCTTTAATTCTTTTTTCTGATTTAAAAAAATATGTATTGAAATTATTGAAGTAAAGAAAACCAAAAACAATACTAAGAGCAACGATAAGAACTTGATTTTGCAATATTATCTTTACCAATATACCAATTTCCGATCCCAACACTTCGAACTGTTTGGCAAATTGAATGACAACTTCAAGTGTGGGTGACCGAATGCAGGTAAAAAATGCACATTGGTGGACTTTGGAGGAGTGACTGTGGCTCTTCTAATTCTGCATTTAATTGATGTCTCTTATATTTTTGTTCTCACATGAGAAAATCAAATGTCATTAATATATTTCAAATCGAATATGAATAACTTGTAAATCAATAATTAAGTGCAGAATCCACGACATTGGTGTAGTAAAAGATTCTAAAGTCGAAATTTGTATCAATTGAACGACAAAAGAATGAGAAATAAAACTGAAAAAGTCAAACTGATAAAATGGACGGGTCAGATTCAACTTGAATGGCACCGAATAAGAATTCAAACAATGTACTTCTGCATTCTGAGACAAACAAAATATGCAACAACTTTAAAATTTCTAATATATGTATTAAAATGTAACAACCCATTTCAACCAAAAAGATATTCCCCTTGGCATAAACAAATGAAACATTATCTCAAGTGACTTTTAAGCCCACTTATGCACATGAATGTATATTGGCACAATTGGTTGAAAGTAAAATTTTGTTGTATTATTTCATAAACTGCAGGGAATTTCTTAAGCCATTTTAACACATCAAGGCATTGTTCCTCTTCCCCTAGTGAGTTCTCAGTCGCATTTGCAATCCTCTTCATCGACTCAAATGGCTCTCAAAGTACAAACTGAAAGAAAAAATATAGAAATTTTCCAGCAGCAACAACAAAGAAAACAAACTCGCATCATTTCTAAAGCTAAATTTAAACGCACAGTAAAACGTACCGATGAAAATCAATCACTTTCACAAACCTGTCACTCCCAGCAATCTGCATTTCAGGAAAAATGACTAAATTTTGCACGATTTATTTGTTTTATCCATTATGTTTCAGAAAAAAATTTTGAAACTTACAATGCATGCCTTCGATGGTAACTTGCATGGAATTTTGTATTCTGATTAAGGCTGGAGACATTACATTTAAGCTTGACTATCTTATGAGAATTGCTTTGGAGATGTAGAGACATGTATTGTGTATTAATGGACTGACGGTTTCTGCATTGAATAGAGAAACAAAAGGTACAGTCTTTCTGCATTCTCATTAATTTGAGTCTTTGAATTGAACTTTGCCTCAAACTGCCACATGGCCTCAAATTGACATGTGTGAAACATGAAAGACGATGTGGCATCTTTTTGGCATGAAAGTGACACGTATAACGACACATGGCGAAATTCTAGTATGAACAAAATGACACATGTCGCACACAGGATAGTCGCATCCTCCTTTTATATATATAGATTTTGTACGTTTGGTATCCCATAACGATCCTATGACGGACCACCTTCACCAGTATTCTAGCAAATTACGCATAAATTTTTAGGTATCAACAATTGTGCCTATTATCAACAATTATGTCAATTATCGGGATGATTAGATAATATTTTTAGGAATCAGCAATTGGATATATACCTATTATCTAGAAAACAATTAATGAGTAATCACGATAATTTAGAAAACAATATTTCAAATTCCTTAATTATTGGTCTCTCTATATATAAAAAAAACTATATATAAATGATAAACCATAATTATGAAAGATAAAGATACGCTACTCTTTCGTAAATTCTGCTAATTATGTATTAATTTCCTATTATTTAAACCATTATAACAAATGTATAAAATATTGAAGATAAAAAAAGAATCTCTTATTTAAATATTGGAATGTAAATATGATAATTTTGAATGATATAATATGTACTACCCAAAATCATCCAAAATCATGGATTTAGTTGTAGAATTTTTTTCAAAATTGATCAAGTGGAATTAAAAAAAAAACACAAATTGAGGAAATAGTTAATTAATTTGTTTTGACCAAATCAATGTTCAATTAATAACTTTGACTAGTTTAAAAATAATATATATTAAAGTCGGTTTATTAAAATTATTAAATAATATTAAAATATGTATGTAACACAAATTTCGTGAATTAAATATAAAAACACAAAATGCAATACAATTCATTTCTTTTCTTTTCGAGAAAAGTTACAAGGGTAATTCTTACGGTAGTCACATTTTACAAAGTGACTACATAGTCACTTTGTCGAATTGCGCCATGTGACGTCGTAACGACCTGCTACCTGTTATACAGGTTTAAGTTATTTTTATTATTATTTAAATTGTATTTTGTTATTTACTATATTACCCTTCTTTTATTTAAATTATTTATAAGAAAGTTTAATTTATAAAAAATAATAAAATTACTATCCTACCCTTTTAATACAAATATTAATAAAATTACTATCCTACCCTTTTAATACAAATATTATAATTTTAAATTTAAAAAATAAAATAAAATAAACAAATTCCAGAATATTACATTATTGTCTTCTCCACAGCCACATCGGGTTTTATGTTTCTAAGACTTAATGATTTTAATTCCTTTAAGTTATAATTTGATTTGTTTTTTATTAATTAATTGATTTGATTTATTCTTTTGTTATTAATAACATAAGGGTAAATATGTAATTTTAACATTACATATTTTAATTACATTAACAAAAATATAATAAATTATTTTATTGTATAAGGATAAAAATGTAATTTTACAATAATATATTTTAATTAATTTAATTTAATAGAAAATACAAATTTATGACACATTACGACACATTATGACGATACATACCGTAAAATTTACAAAAGGTAACAGGTCATCAAATTTAAACCTTTAGATTAGATTTTTAATGGCTTAGATTAATTGACTAAGATAGTCATTACGACACGTTACGACACCATGACTAAATGTAGAAGGTCCCAAGTTATAAATGTAGAAGGTCCCACGTTACGAAACCAATGTCGTACGTTGTTGAAGATCATTGAAGATTCACGAAGAACTTTCTCGAAGAAACGCCGAATTGAGGGGTTTTTGGCTGTTTTGCATGAAGAACGTCTTTCAAGCTACTCCAAATGCTTATGATTTTTTTGGTATTCCGAAGAACTTAGGGTTTTTATGGGGTCAAATCTGATGGGCCGGAGATATTTGTGTTTATCCAGAAAGACTTATTTTTTGTTCTTATCCACAACTTGACTTAATGGGCCAGATTACTTGATGGGCTCTAAATATCAGATTTTCGTCCAATTTGATTTATTGGACTTTAGAGACTCGTCTTCATTTATTGGACTCTAGGGATCCATCTTGATTTATTGGACTTTAGAAGCCCGTCTTGATTTGTTGGACTTTAGAGACTCGTCTTGATTTGTCGGATTTTAGAGGTTCAAATTGAATTTAACTTGCTTCATTGGGCTTTGGAGGCCCAAATTAATTGAAGGGACCAATTAAACAATTCATTACATTATTTATATATTTACTTTAAAAATTAAATTTATTTAAATTCCTTCAAATAAATAATAAATTTAATTAATATTTAACTCGTAATTTCCACGCATCTAAGTTTAATTTGCAATTGATTTTTTCTCGTCTACAATGTAGTGCAAAGAAATCGTGAAATTTAGTTTGTTAATTTTTATCGAATTATTATTAAATATTGTAAAATAAAAAAATCTACTATGTTGGAGAGTAAATAAGACTATTTTTAATTTGTGGTAAGATATATTTAACTAATAAATTTAACTAATTTAAAAAAAAATATGGAAATAATTATGACACGTGCTTATAATTTTTTTGAAAGACTATTTTCATTAAAATTTAAATCTATTAAATTGTAAAATAAAGATTACGTTCTTAGGGAACACAGTAACAAAAAACCTCTATTAATTGTGACATTATGAAGAATTTTATACACAATTAAATATTTGGTAAAATTGATGTGCGTAAGTAATATTCTCTATGTTTCACTATTTAATATTATACTCCCTCCGTCCGTCTATAAGTTTCACGTTATTTTTTAGCACATAAATTAAGAAAAGTGATTAAATAATAGATGTGGTACAAGTGATGTGATTGAGAGAGAAGAGAGATAGAGAGAAAAAGTAAGATATAGTGAAGTGTAAGAAAAAAATACTTACCAAAAAAGGTATGAGAAGCTTATAGACGGACGAACCAAAATGGTAAAATGAGAAGCTTATAGGCGGATGGATGGAGTATTATATTAAAATTTTAATGAATTTTAACCAAATGTTATTTTTCATTTTTATTACAGCGGTGTCCCTATAGTGCTTCTTACTAACATTGATCTGAAATTCAGTTTGAGCAATGGAACTAATTTGATTGTTACAAGACTTGAAAATCGCATCATCGAATGACAAATTCTTTCTAGAAGTAATGCTAATACTCCCTATGTCCCATAAAGATAGCTACATTTGACTTTACACACAGATTAAAAAAAAATCAATAAATGTAGTCAATTTTAACTAATGTGTCAATTTTACCCTTGAAATCTCAAATTTCAAAATATGCTAAGCCTTAATTACTCTTATTAATTAGGGGTAAAATTGACAATAAAGCATTTAATACTAAAGTAAAAGAGGAAATGTAGCTATAATTTGTGACATTCAAAAAAGGAATATGTAGCTATCCTTTTGGAACGGAGGGAGTAATAAAGTTTTTATCCCAAGAATGACATTGAGTGTTTCAGATGACACGACTCCCACAAAGTTTCAAAGGATTCAATTTATTATTGGAAAAGTCTCGAATAAATCATACACACCAAATAGGTTTGGTGCACATGTTTTTTTTATAACCGTTTTTTCTCCTCCTTTCTTTCTTTCTTTCTTCTCTGTTTCTCTCTTCCCTTCTTCGAATCCGCGTTTCAACGAAAGTACGCAGTCCATTCCCACCATTTTTCCCTCTTAAACCCCGCATAACTCATTGAAATTTCAGTAATTTTTCTTGAATAATTGTAATTGAGAATTTCTGGCCTTTTATTCGCTTCTATTTTACCGATAACAACTGTTGGAATTAATTAATTGAGAAATAAGAATTCGAATTACCAACCTGTAATTCTCAATGCAGCGGAAGATTCTAGAACTCGGTTAAATTCCACATACGTACTGTGATCCTCTTAGTCAGAACACGATCACATGAATTTCACGAATCGCTTCTTATATCCACAATCTAAGTGCCTTTACAAGTATATGTGTATGATGCGTATTGTACAAAATATAGAAATCCCTGTTTTGTATTCTGTCTTTGGAGTGGGTGAGAACAGAATACCATATTCAGTTGTTATGGAAAATCCCGTTGGATTTTCTTATATAAGGAGTTATCCAAATAACTTCCTTCCTTATAATTATCCACTCATGTGTGGAATAAATAAATAATAATTAATATTAATTAATTATCTATATATTAGTTTACATCTCCCACTCACACATGAAGTTTGAGTCTTAAGCTCATTTACTTCATATGTGTGTACCATCACATAACACATTTTCATACAGGCAAATAAATCGTGTGACCCTCGAGAATATGAGTTTTCATGCTATACACTTGTTAAGGATATATAGCAACTCAACCAGTTTTATATGAAGATTTCAAAACTCGTTATACCCTAGAACTCTTTCAATTTAACATTAGTTGACATCTCTCTTTCAATCCCTTGAACATAAAAGCATATTCAACCTTTTATCAAATCTATGTATTCATAATCAAGTTCCGAACTTGATTGACCGGTCAATGAATCACAATAGAACATGTTAATAAAGACGTCCTTCATATTACACTAATATCTCCAGACTCCCACTATAGCTGCTTTCCTAGACATGCACCGCATTGCCATATAACTTATAGATATTGGTAACATGCTAAAGTAGCAACACTAGAGTGAAGACTTAAGAATAAAGTAAAAAGTCTTAAGGGTACTTATTAGAGGATTTCTTAACCCTCAAGGCCTCATACAATGAGAAAATAGGGATATCTTTCTCATTTCCTTATGGCCATCTTAGCACATGTGGTATGAAACACATGTCACGATATTTTAACTTCCCAAAATGGAAGCGTATGTCATTCTTTTATTTGACATCGTGTAAATCACAGTTCAAGTGTATCCTCGACACTTAACTTGAATTCCTCCCACTATAGTCCAGAAAATCCGTTGATTTAGCTTCGTAACAAGTTAAATAGATTTGTGGTAAAATCTATTACGATTATTCCCAAATAATCTCATCTCTGCACATGCCTCGATGTCAGAGGTGATTGCTCGTATGAGAGAGTCAATCTTTACTTGTCGACATACTAGTATATGAAACATCATATAATTCACAATACATAAATGTTCAACAACATTAACAACTACAACACACTATGTTCAAATCCACACAAACCTAAAACCTTATATGTCTAAAACATCTCTCAGGAATATGTTTGACACGAGGATCTGCAAACATCAAGTGAGTAGTCATGCATTTAAGAATCACCTTTTCTTCTTTTAAAGTTTCCACAAAGTCAAAATTTTGTATCTTATTTGTTAGGTTTTTCATGTAAACTTTGATTACTACGATGAATCACTACAACTCCCACTGAAGTGTTTGATTCTGTAGTAAATCACCATAGCTCCCACTGGAGTGTGAATCATTACAACTCCCAAGGTAGTGTAAATAGTTACAACTCTCTCACTAAAGTGTTTGATTCCACAGTGAATCGTTACAGCTTCCACTAGAGTGTTTAATTCAACAATAAATCGATATAACTCCCACTAGAGTGTTTGATTTCACAATGAATTGCTACAGCTCCCACTAGAGCGTTTAATTCAACAATGAATCGTTACAACTTCCAAGGTATTGTAAATCGTTACAACTCTCCCACTAGAGTGTTTGATTCCACAGTGAATCGGTACAACTCCCACTAGAGTGTTTGATTCCACAATGAATTGCTACAACTCTCACTAGAGTGTTTGATTCTACAATGAATTGCTACAACTCTCACTAGAGCGTTTAATTCAACAATGAAATGTTACAATGCCCACTGGAGTGTTTAATTCCATAGTGAATCGCCACAACTCTTACTAGAGTATTTGATTTCATGATGAATCGTTACAACTCCTAATGGACTTTTTACTTTTTAAAAAGTTTCAATAAATTTCTTACCCAAACTATTTCTCGTACTTACAGATGCACTTGCCACAAGCCCTGCTTGCACACTGGATAGTACATGTCTATATACTATTCAGGTTCAAATTAATCTGTAGTACATTTCTGATATCTTACAATCCCTTACACTATCACCAGTGTCTATTCTGAATTGAATTGATATCTACTAACCAAACCAACAGCTCATCATACATCTGGATGTGCACTCATCTTAGCATACACCAGACTTTCAATTACATTCACATATAGTACTACTAACATTCCATCTTTAAGTCTTCGGACACTCATTACAATTCAATGACTTGTCTTTTACAACATGAGTATCTATAGGCTTTCACACATCCATTCTGAATCTGTTCTAAAAGTCTCTTTACGTATGTCTCCTGAGACAACCCAAGTAACTTCTCTGAACTATCTATATGAATATTTTCACCAAAATATACTCATTATTGTTTTCCAGCTAACAGCGTATCAAGATACATATGGTAGAATTACAAAACTGCTTAGGATCTGTTGGTCCTTGATGGAGTATGACACAAGTGTATGGGGGGGGGGGGGAATGCACTTGTGTATGCAAATTCTTTCTTTTTCAAAACAGTTTGATCTAATCAGGGAGGTTGTCTGACAACTAGCCTGAGTGAACTTCAATAGATACTTGTTCTACTTAAAACTATTAAGTGATCAGTTGGATAAATATCTAAAAGAGTTGCTAAGTGCGGAATGTGGTTGGTCTTTTTCTTGAAAGAATACTCCAAGATAAATTCTGAATACACAGTTGATCAGGGACTTTGTCCAAAACAATTTTTCTTAACTTACTGAAATCAACTTCTTTAAGAATGATTGATTGGAAGTAATGTAATAATGAAATGAGTGCAGTAAGTAAATGACACACAATTTATAGTGGTTCAGAGTCTCAAGCTCCTACATCCACTTTCCCTGATTGAACAGGATAATTCCTTAACACCTGGAATTAGCTTGTTTTATAGTGCCTAGGTGCACTGATCAACAACACTATTTTAGTGCTTTGATCCCTAGGATAATCTGAGTCGTAGTGCTCAATCTCTCTGAGTTAAGACTGTATTTTCACTTAACAGTCCTTAACTCCTCACTTCTACAACAAACTCTACTTCACTTAATGAGGTAAGGGTTTGAGGTTTTGGTTCCAACTAATAGAGATATCCTTTACAATAAGAGCAATGTAAAGGCTTAGGATATCTCAAGACTAAGCTTTGGATATTACAAGAAAGGCTTAGCTTTGGAAGTGATCAGGAAACTTGGGATAATAAAGAACAACTTTAGTTTCCTTTGATTGCTTGAGAGTAGTTTGGTAGCAGATAGTTGGATGCATGAATCCTTGGATCACTTCTGAATTTATAGAGCAATTTGATCAACTATCCGTTGGAGAGATAACAATTCAAATTGTCTATTTGCAGCTCCATTGAAACGGCTATGAACCTTCACCTTCTATTATCCACTGTGTAAAAGGCTCTTCAATGGTTGCTTGAATGAATGTGTTGACTTCTGAAAAATGCGGCTGAGATGACTTGTGTCAGTTTCCAAATTTGCACATTTCCCAAGGTTGATTGTGGCAGACTTTGTACTCAACCAACAGTCAGATGGGACAACTGTCCTGAACATTCCTGCTGCAAAATGGAATGTTCCAACATTCATTCAATTCTTCAGTCTTTAATGCTTCTAAGTCTTCAATGCATGTGTTTAGACTTGATTGAATTAAATGCTTCATTTAATTTGTCTTCTATGTGCATCATTCAATGCTCTTGATCTTCAAGCCTAGAAACTGGTCTGACATTGCACTTATCAGTACTTACAGTTTCTTTGCATCTGATAATCAGTTAAGTTGTCCTCTTTAGCAAGCTTATCTCTGAGGTATCAGCAGACTTGTCCTAAATATACTAAAGATACTTAAAGCTGCCTAACATTCCAGCTTTGGACAACTACCCTGATCTACAAACCTCACAACATTTCTGAGATTTAGACTTATGCATTTTACTGTCTCAACTATCCTGAGACAACTAGACTGATGCATACTTGAATCTATCTCAACTAATCTGATCATCATCAATCAGGGGTTTTGGTATCTTAATCAAAATCAATTTATTTCCCAACAATTTCCCCCTTTTTGATGATGTCAAAACCTATTACAAAGGGAACTTGACTTATACTAAAATTTTGTCTTCAGGTTGTAAGATCTTATCAATTCTCCTGAAACAAACTATTAGCACCATAATAAATCAAGTATATAGGTTATGTCAGGTTAGTTGAGATAATGAGTTGTTATCTCTGATGAAAATAGTGATCCTTTAATATATATCATGGGCAATACAATGCTGGAAAATCAAAAAGGACTCACTATGCTAAAACAAGACAACCAATAAGAATAACAACACATTAAAGACATAGATAAAGGGAAAGAGGACTTATTCTTCAGAAAGAACCATCATCTTGAGGAGCTATCCCATACTGAGCCCATACTCTCTTCTTCAGCTCCCAAATCTCCTGATTTGTGCCTTTGGGACCCAGCTTCATCTTTTCCATCTTCATGATGGAAATGAACTCCTCCAAGATCTTCCCTTCATCAATTATGTTCCCATTGAACTTGGGAGGCATGTACAATATGGGACCAGGGGCTTTGAACTCAATCCTTGCAATGTCAGCTGCTGCAAACAGCTTCTGGTACAAGTCCCAGTGATTCTCAAACATGAACTGGACAAATACTTCATCAACATTTTCACCTAGCCACTTGCCTATGACATAGAAGTCATAAACAAAACTCCTTTTGGCCTCCTCCCATGCATCATTCAGTTGGATTGGCACCCACTTGTCATGGTGAGGGTATTGAGTGTCCCATCTTTGAAGCATTTGAGGCTTCAGTCTTTTGTAAGAAGCTCTTCTCCTTGGAGCTTTGAAATTGGCACTCCTTTCATCCCTTGCTTTGTTGGCCTCAACCAACTGATCCATTCTTTCCTTGGCTCTCTAAAGAGCCAGATTTTCTTGAGTTTCTGGATCTTTTCCAAATCCATCCTCAAACAGCTTTGAGGGATCATCAGCAAGTTTGGGCATTCTCACATCAGGCTCCTTGACCAGTTCAGCTTCTTCAGTTTCTTCTTCCAGAATTTCAGGTAACTTGGCTGTTTTCCTCAGCCTCTTTGACTTTCTCAGTTGAGTTGCCTCTTCAGCTTGAAATTCAGATGGTAAGGTTAGGCTTGTTGGGAAGTCAGTGAAGGTTTGTTCCTTTCTTTTTCTTTCAGAGGCTCTAGTGACCTTCCCCCTTACTTCGATCACCTTCTCTTTGGGGTCAAGGCCTGCAGATTCACCTCCAGGTCTCTGTTGCCATCTAGCCTGATCTTCAATTACAGAGGCCATATACTTCTTCATAGCAATTTGGATCTGCTCCTCTTCAGTTAAGTCCTCAACATTCATAGGCCCCTTGCCTTTTCCAATGTCTTCCTCTTCCTCCTCTTCAATCTCAGGCTCCTTGTCCTTTCCCTTAGGCTCTCCAATCTTCAAGGTTCCCTTTCCCCTTGCTCTCTCTCTTTCCCCCTTTTTGGCATTATCAAAACACTGGGGCTTCAAATCACTCATTGTGACAGAGAGAAGGGAATGAACATGAGTGAGAGACTTCAATTCTTGCAGCAGATAGGCATTTTCATCATGGATATTCTGCATCCTATCATCTGCCATGCTGAGAAAGACATGAACTGGCTTCATCTTTTGGGCAACAATTTCATCAAGGGTGGCTTTCAAGGATTGATCAAGCTTGGCTTACAACTGGTCAGTGAGGTTGGCCACAACTTGATAAGAAACCTTGGCCATGAGTTCGACTGTGAACTTCTCAGCAACCTCCTTCACCATTGCAGCTTTAAGCTCTTCAGCTTTCTTCCTTTGGGCTGCAGTCCTTTGCCTCAAGGCATCCTTGATTGTCTTTCTTAGGGCTGTGACATTGTGCTTGTAACTCTCCCTTAGGCCCTTCTGCTCTTTTTGCATAGTCTTGGTGAACTTGGCCATTGCATTCTTGGCTTTTGTCACTTCAGTTGAGACTGTTTGCAGACCAGTCTCAACACCACTGATTCTTGCATCCAAGGTTGGCAATACCACTTCTTCAGAACCTGTGAGCCTCATTTCAACAGAGGCTAGAGTCTTTCCTTGGCCATCAAGAGTGTCTGTTGTTTCTGCATGAGCCTTCCCAACTTCCCTGACCAAGATGTCCAACTTCTCTGACTGTGATTAGTGTGAAAATTGTTCGAAATTCGTGTGTTTAATTTGCATAATTTTATAGAGTTTCGTTGCATTTTTACACTAAATTGACTAATTGCACTTGATTTGGAGAAAGTGTGTGGTTTGTTATTTTTATAGGAAAAATGAGAATTTTTAGAGCAAACACGCATCGATTATATTGTGAAGTCAATTGAAGGGAAACATCGAAAAAGAAGTTGAAACGAGAAAATGTTGAAGGTGAAAATTATTTGGGCCAACAATTTAATTGATGGCCCATTTAATTAATTGTTGGGGTATTGAGTAATTGAGCTCATTTAATTAATTGGGCCCAAGAATCAACCAATCTAGCCGTGATCATATATAGAAGGGAGGCCCATCATATTTACAAGCAGCAGGCCCATTTGAAAAGTTGGCGTTTTGGGGTGGGAAGAGAAACACACGCTGGAGGAAATACGCAGACGCAAAAACAGAGGGGCATTTTTCAATTGGGGGAAACCCTCCTCCCATTCACACTTCCACTCAATAGCTAAGTTTAATTTCATATTTTTAGATAGATTTAAATTGAGTATTTAAGTTTGTGTAAGCATTGGAGGATTACAAGACCATTTGAGGTGATATTTTTCCTTAATTCTATGTTTTATTATTTATCTTTCTTAAGCTTGTTTTCATTTGTTGATTTAATTATTGAGTAGGTTTGTTGGTGTTTGGGTGTTTTGATTTGTGATGGAATTTGTGTTATTAGCTTAATTTTAATTGTGTAATTCATTGGAGGGAATATTGGTTAGGTTTATGGGTTTTGATAGATCATTTGCTAGAACTCAATTATTAGGTTGTATTAGAAGCTCGATAAATGCAACGAGAGTTGGTTAATCACGTAGATAGTATAATCGAGGGTTGAGAATCGAGTGAATGAATTAATATTGGTTTATCGCAACGAGAGTTGGGTAAATTTCATTAGAACCCCATTTATCTACATTAATTGCTTGAATTAACATTTGAGTGATTAGTGAGAAGGCCATAAGAGCTTGGTTGTTAGTATTCAAGTGGAAAAACATGATTAGGGATTAGTTTAGTTAATTAGATAGAGTAGAATCCCCTAGTTGTGTGATTACCCGGGTAAGAACGCCTTTATTCATCCTCTCAATCCTAGGTGATTTAGTAGACAAATGCACTCGTGATTGCTTCTATCAAGTTCCACCTAATGAATTGCACATAAAAGTCGACTTTTAACTCAATTTTCCACACAATGACGAACACCCAAACACTACTTCTCTCCATTTGATCTTGATCATCATTTTACTTATTTTTCCTAGTTAGTTTTTATCTTGTTGATTTTTGCATTTAGTATTTAGTCGTTCACCCCCATGCTCTTTCACTATAATTATATGACACACACAACACTAAGGCTACGCAAGCAAACTAGTCCCGTGGTTCGATAATTTAACCGGGCACTTACTTCTCTGACTGCTACTCAATGGAAGTTGCAGTTTGGGAAGCAATTTGCAGACCAGCTTCTGTGGCATTTGCTTGTTCAAAATAAACCTTGTTTAGTGTGGACATGTTGGCTGAGATTGCTTCAAGGTCAACATCAGTGTCAACTGGAATATCAGTAAGGGAAGCATCTGCAAAAATTTGTTCAATAGTGACAGCTACAGAATCTGTAAAACTCAAAGGGTTAGATAAATCACCCTCATCACCCTCTTTCTTTTCTTCTCCCAAAAGGTCTGATACATCAGCACCTTTGCTCTCATTTTCAACTAATTTCTTTTCTTCATTTTTAAAAGATGTACTCACAATCATTGGAGAATCAGGCCTCCTTTCACCAAGGGATTCATCAAGTTCAGATTTGACTTGAAGAATAACCTGACTCTCATGTTGGGCTTCACCCAACATTTCACTCTCCTCACCCTCTTTTGGTGGTGCACTCTTACTACCAGTAATCACACAATTACCTTCATCCCCCTCTGATTTTTCATCACTACTCTCCTTTTCAACTCCTTCATTTCCTAAACCTGACACCTCCATATCCTCAACAGGATCCACAAAGGGCAGTTGATGGGAGATCACAGTGCTTGGGTATCCCAAGTCCACTGAGTCATCCTGAATGACTAAAGGCTGGTCAGTGTCCAACTTCTCTGACACTGATGAGGCTTTAGTCAAACCAGCTTCTCCTATGGAAGTCTCAACATTGTCAAGCTGTGCCTCAGGTTTAGAGGAACCATCCTTGGCCAATGTATCTTGGACTGAGTCACCACTCTTGGTCAACTCCTCTGATTTCTCAGAGTCCTGAATTGAAGGATAAGTCAAGTAGTGTACCTTGGCAAGGTTAGGTCCAGGAGGGTTGGGATTTGTGTCGTCATCATCATCATCTGCATCATCTGAGGTGCTATCAGGATGCTTGACTCCTTGAGCAATCCTTTCTTTCTCAACTAGCACCTTCTCATGGACAATTGTGCAGAACAGGGCCTCAGTGGTCAATACACTGGATTTCTTGACATTGGCAAAGTGCAATAGCCTGTTCTCCTCAACCTGCCACCAGCTTGCACCTTTATCCTTGATAGCCTGAGCTATCTCCACCATGGTTCTATCTTTGATCTCAACAAGAGCTCTGAGATCATAGAACTGTTGTTGTAGCCTTGGATACTCCTTCAACCCTGGGTACAGCTGATCAACATTGACTTTGGCTATTTGCCTTAGCATCCCCTCATAAGTATACTCTTCTCCACTTTCATCTTCATCAGAAGATTTGGCTTGTGATTCAGAAGGGTTGGCTTGGGCTTCAGGAAGGTTGAGATGAGGTTCAGATGGGTTGGGTTCAGAGAATTTGGGAATGATTTGGGTCTCAGGTGCTGTAGAGAGCAATGTTCCTGAGGAGGTTATTGGAATGGCTTGAATGGATCGTAAAGTAAATTGATCACCTTCTTGAAGAGCAGTTTCAAGAAGTTTGGTATAGGAAAGAAGTCTGGGATCAAGGGGGGAGAATTGCCTATCTTCTATATCAGCTAGATCAGCCAAAACATCAATTCCTGTCCTGTCAAGAGCACCTTCAGGGGAGTAGGTCTTCTTGGCTACAATTGGAGCATCCTCAGGAGTCTTGCACTCCTCTTCTTCAGGCTTTGGCTCATCATGAGTTGGTGATATTCTCTGGGATTGAATATCAGGGGAGTTGGCTCCTGGGCTCTTGGACTTGGACCTTGACTTGGAGTTAGACCTACTGGCTTGTCTAATCTCCTTGAAAAACTCCTTTCTTTGTTTTTCCTCCTCCATCAACTTCTGCTTCTCAGAAGTTTTGATGATCCTCCTTCTTCTTTCAGCCCTTGTTGGCTTCTCAAGGTCCCTGTACTCAGTGAACACATCAGGCTGCAGGGGAACAATTTCCCTGAACTCCTCTCCTTCTTCAGGGGGGTTGACCCCTTCTTGTTCAACCTTGTCAATTTCCTCTGAAGTGGCACCTCCACTCTTGGACTGACTGTCTGGTGAAGATTCACTAAGAATCTGCTTCATTTTCTTCATCTTAGGCTGAGTTTTCTCTGTCTGAGCCTTTCTTTTTCTTGGAGAAGATCTGGTAACACGTGCAACAGTTAGGGCTTGCTTTGCTGCTGCCCCTTGCTTCCTCTTTTCTGTCTTTGAAGACAGCTTCCTGTACATCACTTTCTGGGCTGGAAATGGCTTGGGTTTGGCTTGAAGGTGAGTGTAGTGGGCAAATCTTTCCAAGAGCAGGCTTGCTCTTGTGCAAAACAGCAGTTTCCCATCCACCACAACCATGTGGTGCTTCACCTCCTTGAACTTGTACTTTTCATTCATCATCTTTCCCAGAATGAAAGTCTTCCAATAAAACTTGACTCCTTTTTCAACAGAGTCAATCACAGCCGCCATTACTCTTAATTTTGGCAAACTTATTTGCTCAACACTCCCAGAATGGCTCAACAAGCTTTTCACAACAATATCAAATAAGTGCTCATATTTTGGTTTCAAGGTTTTCTTGTTTTGAGCACCTACCAGTTTCTTAGGAACTTTCATCCAAGGATCTGAGAACTCCTGCTCCTCTCCTTCTCTATAAACTTTAGGATTCAGGCCTTCTGATGGTAATCCAAAACTTGCATCCAAGTCCTCTGAAGAGAAGATGATGGTGTGTTGGGATTCCCCCTCTTCTCCTTCTTCTGCATAAGTAAGTTTGGTGCAGACATCACCTTTCTTACCCTTCCACCTAAGATATGCAAAGAATTCAGCCATGAAGGGGTTGAGGCATGAATCAGGCTTGGTGCCTAAGAATTGTTCTAGCCCAGCATCATTTAGCCATTGGAGAACTGGATGAACTTCCTCATCTGGGCTCTCAAAAGCCACAAGCTTTTCGAACCATAATGAGTTTGTGTTACTCAGATAAGTAAACTCAATATCCAAGGACGGATCATTGAAGTCTACAAGCTCCTCTCTTTTGATTTTAGGTGCCATGGATATTTGAGAGTGGGAAGGTGTTGAAGGTTTTGAGGGTTTGAGAGAAATTCAAAAATTTTGCTTAAGGGTTTGAAAGTATGGGTGCGTGGGAAATGAAGTTAAAAACTGAGTGTTTTTATATCCAGTGGTTTTATTAACCATTGGATAATAGTAAATGTGGGTGGACAAATCCTAAGACAAAGTGGATATAGTGGGGTAGTGGCTTAGGGACGGTTAGATGTAGGTTAGAAAGTAATCAATGGCTTTGATCAATAACACAGTAATTAATGCAATCTTAAAAGTGATTTTGCATTAAATGCAGATTTGCCATTTGGGGGCTAAATCCTTAATAGCACACGCCATCCTAAAAATAGACTACTCTTAGCCCAAGAATTCTTTTAAATGTCCAATCAATGCTAAAAATAGCCCTTATCACCTTATCAACTTGGACATCCGTCCTGATAGGTGTTTTGACTTCTATTTTGGTCAACAATTCTGACCAAAATTCCTGAGTGGGTCCCAATGTTGCTGACTGGGTCCCACATGGTCAACCATCCTGACAAACATTGCTGAAAGCTATATGGACAACTCCACTGAGTTTCTCTTATAGGCAGTCAGTTTCAGTGAGGTTGGTCAACTTTGCTGAAGTTCAATTTAATGAACTTCCCCCTTCATTTGAGCTTCCTTCTTCATTTCTCTGTCTTCCCTAGATCAAGTAAGCCCAACTCAGTTGAGAGCTCCAGAAATCTTGCTTCAGCTAATGGCTTTGTCAAGATATCAGCCTTTTGCTTATCAGTATGAATTTTGACAAGCTTGATATCTTTCTTCTCCACATGATCCCTTATGAAATGATGTTTGATATCAACATGTTTGCATCTAGTGTGGAGCACTGGATTCTGTGAGATAGCAATTGCACTATTGTTGTCACAGAATATGGGAACTTCATTGGTGATGACTTTGTAATCTCTGAGTTGCTGTCTGAGCCAAAGTATCTGAGCACAGCAACTTCCAGCTGCTACATATTTTGCTTCAGTTGTTGATGTTGCAACTTTATTTTGCTTCTTTGAGAACCATGAGATTAGCTTACTGCCCAAAAATTGACATGTTCCAGAGGTGGATTTTCTGTCAATTCTACATCCTCCATAATCTGCATCTGAATATCTAGTGAGCTCAATGTTGTCATCAGCTGGATACCATAATCCAAGATTCTCTGTTCCCTTGAGATATCTTAGAATTCTCTTTGCAGCTTCAAGATGACTCTTCTTTGGATTTGCTTGAAATCTGGCACACACTCCAACTGCAAATGTGATATCAGGCCTACTTGCAGTGAGATACAGCAGGGATCCTATGATGCCCCTGTAATTAGTGGAATTGGTTGATTCTCCACTTTCATCAGGATCCATCTTCCAGTTTGTATTCATAGGAATTCTGACTGGTTTGCTTGTAGCACATCCAAATTTCTTGATCATGTCCCTTGTATATTTGGCCTGATTGATGAATATTCCTTTCTTTGATTGAGTGACTTGAAGTCCTAGAAAGAAATTCATCAATCCCATCATGGAGATCCAAATATAATGTCATCCACATAGATTTGGACTAACAAAATGTTGGTCCTGAAAGGAGTATTTAACAAGTGTATGGGGGGGGGGGGGGAATACACTTGTATGCAAATTCTTTTTAACTTTGATCAAACCAGAGATTAGCAAGGTTGTCTTGGACAACTCTACTGAAGATGATTAACTCTTCTAAGATAATCAGACTACTAAGTACTATTGAGTACTTAGTTGAATAACTGTCTAGGGGAGTTATATGTGCGGAATAGTGGTTGGCCCTTCTAGTTTAGACTCCTTTAGTTTCTGAAATCACTTAGTCAATGCAATAAAGTCCAGTTTCAGGGAACTTGTCCAAATCAGTTTTGCGTAGTCTTTGAATGTTTATCCTTTGAAAGATCAGTTTTGTGTGCAGTGTTGAATGTATGAAAGTACTTGAAATCAAATCAACACAAGATTTTATAGTGGTTCAAAGACTCAAGCTCCTACATCCACTTTCCCTGATTGAACAGGATAATTCCTTCACTCTCGGAATTAACTTGTTTTATAGTGCCAAGGTGCACTTGATCAAGAACACCACTCCTTGGTGAATTGATCCCTAGGATGTCTAGAGTCCTAGTACCCTCTTCTCAACTCAGAACTGAACTGTTCTTCTCTCAACAGTCAGCTCCTACCACTTCTACTACTACAACCTTCTCACTGTCACTCTTGAAAGGTGTAAGGGTTGAAGTAAGGTTCCAACTAATGAGATATCCTTTATAATGAAGATCAGTGTATAAGGATAGGATATCTCTCTAAGCTTGTGTATGGATATACAATGTAGTTCAGCTTAGATGAAGTGTTTGAAGACTAAGATAGTCTTTGAAAGCTTTGAAAGCACTCTAGCTTGTAAGAACTTGAGGTTAGAGGTGCTTGGTTGAGGTTGAAGTTGGATGCTTTCAAATGGTCTTCACACTTCTGTATTTATAGACAAATGAAGGATTTGCCCGTTGGAGAGGCAGCCTCAAATGTCCATAAATGTATTCTTTCAGTTCTTCAACTTAGAAGACAGAATCTTGATAGTGACATGTCCTCATTTGGGAAATAAACGGCTGTTAAGACTTTGTCTTCATTCTGTAGCACTCTTCCCAATGTCTGACTTTCAGGTTCTCTTGTTAGGACTTGGACATGAATTCTGAAGGTTGTTCCAATGATAGGACAACATTCCTCATCATTTGGACAACTCTCCTTATCACTATCAGTAGTCTTGCTTATCAGCAAGGTTGGCTTGCTCTTCTTCAGATGACTTGGCTCAACCCTTTGCTTCACTTCTTGGTGATCTTAGCATGTTGAATTGTAGTTCTTTAGGGTGTGGTTGTCTCTAGTTCTTCAGCATAGTTGACCTCAGGCTTTCAGAGCACTTGATCTTGATTATGATCTTGATTAATTGTGCTGAGACAACTCTTCTGGACAACTCTCCTGATCAGCATAGTTGGTCTTCAAAAGACTTAGTGTTGAATCCAGAGTTTGAGCCTTGAGGGGACTTGTTCTTGATAGACTTCAAAGTATGTGTTCCCCTCAAATTGTGCATCTAATCATCTAAGAACTGCCTAAACTATTAGCTCCTCATCTAGCCTTTATGTTATATGTTCTAACATTTCTAGAACACATTCAACTTGACTTAGGCATGTCTCAGGGGGTTTTGGTATTAAATCAAAACATATCTCATTTTATTTTATTCCCAACACAAAATATCATCTCCTTCACAGATTCTGAACAAGGTTCTATCAACAGTGCCTTTGACAAAACCATGATCTAGAAGAAACTGTGATAAGGTGTCATACCAAGCTCTTGGAGCTTGCTTCAATCCATAGAGAGCTTTCTTTAATCTGTACACATTGTCTCCTTCTTCAAAGCTTGGGGGTTGTTCAACATACACCTCTTCTTTCAGTACACCATTGAGAAATGCACTCTTCACATCCATTTGGTATACTTTGAATCTTTTATGAGCTGCATATGCTAAGAAGAGTCTGATTGCCTCAAGTCTGGCCACTGGAGCAAAGGTCTCATCATAATCAATCCCTTTAGATTGACAGTACCCTTTGGCTACCAGTCTTGCTTTGTTCCTCACTATGATGTCATTCTCATTCCTTTTATTTTTGAATACCCACTTGGTTCCAATGACATCTTGATGAGTTGGCCTATCTACCAGCTCCCATACTTCATTTCTGGTGAACTGGTTAAGCTCTTCTTGATGGCTATGATCCAGTTGGTGTCTTGAAGTGCTTCCTCTATGTCTTTTGGTTCCTGTTCTGAAAGGAAACAACAAAACAAAGCACTTTCTACATGAAATCTTCTAGTTTTGATCCCCTCTCTTGGATTACCAAGTATCAGGCTAGTTGGGTGGTCTTGCAACCAAGTCCTTCTAGACTTGATTCCTTCAGGAGGATTGTCCTCTTCTGAAGTTGGATCACTAGACTCATTAAATTCAGGAAAGTTAATTGAAGGATCAAGTTCAGGATCATATTCAGGGGTGTTGTCCTCATTGTCAGATGTGTTGACATTTTCATTGGTTCCCCCTTGAATATTGGATCCATTTACTACCTCAGCATTTCCTGCTTCTTCATTGGTAGTTGTTACCTAATTTTGAACTGGGATGGGGTCAGTCAGTTCAGTTTCTCCTTCAGGTTGGTTGGCTTCTGGTTGACTGCCATCAGGTAGGTTGTCCAGTTTTTTATTGTCATCAAGTTCAGGCTGGGCAACATCTACAAACACTGTTTCCTTGCTTTGAAGCCTTAGTCTGGTTGTTCTTTGTGTTATCTCATCAATATTCAGGTTTCTATCCCTGAACTCATTAATAGATTCATCAAACACAACATGTGGTGTTTCTTCCACAACAAGGGTTTGCAATTGTAGACTCTGTAAGCTTTGCTGACTTGTGAATATCCAACAAATATTCCCTCATCGGCTTTGCTGTCAAAAGCTTTCAATTGCTCTTTCCCATTATTGTGAATGAAACACTTGCAACCAAATATGTGAAAGTAAGCAATAGTGGGCAATCTACCTCTCCATAGTTCATATGGAGTTTTACCTTGACCCTTGGTGATTAGGGATCTGTTCTGTGTGTGGCATGCAGTGCTAATGGCTTCAGCCCAGAACCTTTTTGGCAATTTGGATTCAGCAATTAGTGTTCTTGCTGCCTCTTTCAAGGTTCTGTTCCTTCTTTCAGCAATACCATTTTGTTGAGTTGTTTTTGCTGCTGAAGTCTCATGAGTGATGCCATTCTTGCTGCAGTACTCATTGATGTATGAGTTTATGAATTCTGTGCCTTTGTCTGATCTGATTTTTGACAATACTTAGGCCTTTTTCTATGCAAAAGTGACTTGACTACACCTATTACATTTATCTTCAGAGGACATGACTAAGGTCAATCATCCTGAAAAGCAATGTGTTAGTGTACTCACCATTCATATTGCACATAGGTTTCATAGATAGGCATAGAGAGATGAGTGTTTCTTGATTCAAAATAAGTTCAACTATCATTCATTTGAAAATCATTACAAGCATGTTGATAGTTGAAGTTAACATATCAGAGCATGAATCATTAACACTAAATACATCTGAGCATTTCACTATAACAATTCAAAGCATTTACAGAGTTTTAGTATCAGAGCAAACACTAACACTCTTAGCAGTATTCGGATCAGAGCAAAACATCAGATATCAGAGAATCATGCTTATATCAGAGCAATCCAGAGCAAACAGATTATCATAGCACACCACATCAGCAATCTTGACCATATTTCAGCATAGTTGATCAATCAAGATAGGTCAGAAGACTTAGCCATTTCAAAGGCCATCTTCAGGAGGTGGCACCATCCCATATTGTGCCCACACTCTTCTTTTCAAAGCCATGGCTTCTTGGTTTGTTCCCTTAGGTCCAAGAACCATCTTGTTTAGCTTGAGGATCTCAGTGAATTCTCTCAGGATTCTTGCTTGATCAATCCATCCTTCAAGCTTTGGAGGCATGTATATGATTGGCTTGGGGGCTGTGAGTTCAAATCTTGCAATGTCGGCAGCTGCAAGCAATTGTTGATAGAGTTCTCTGTAGTATTCTATCATGAACTCAGCAAAAGTGGAGTTGGCATCTCTTCCATTCCATCTGTCAATGACATTGATCATAGACAAACTCCCTTTTGGCTTCCTCCCATGAGTCATTCAGCTGAATTGGCACCCATTTATCCAAGTGAGGATATTTGGTGTCCATTGGGATCAATAGTTGTGGCTTCATCTTGTTATAGGTTGCTCTCTTCCTTCTTGGCTTCTGGAAGTCTGCTCTTCTCTTATCTCTTGCTCTTTGTGCTTCATCTATCAAATCCATCTTTTCTTGGGCCCTCATCATGGCCAGTTTCTGTTGGGTTTCAGGGTCTTTGCCAAACCCTTCATGGAATAGCTTTGATGGATCATCAGCTAGGACAGTTGTCCTCTTCTTGGGTTCAGGTCCAAATCCTTCAGCAAATAGTTCTTCAATATCTTCAGTGGTCTTGGGACCTTCAGCATCTTTGGCAGATTCAGAAAACTTGTCCTTTTCAGCATTCTTGGGCTCTTCAGCAGTTTTGGCCTTCTTTGAGACAGGCTCATCATCATCAACTCTGAATTCAGGTGGAAGATCAAGGTTGTTGGGAAAGTCAGTGAATGTCTCAACTTATCTTTTCTTTCCTTTTGCCCTCTTGATCTTTCCTCTAGTTTGGACACCTTCAGCAGCTTTGTCCAAACCAGACACCTCACCACCTGGCCTTTGCTGTAACCTCACTCTTTCCTCTTGAGCTGAGGCCATTGAATTTTTTAAAGCAAGTGCTAACTGCTCCTCTTCATCCAATTCTTCCAAGTTTAGCACTGCTGGCTCCTTTCCCTTTCCTTCAGGAGCTCTGTCTTTACCCTTTCCCCCTTTGACTGGGCTTCCAATCACTAAGGCACCCTTTGCCCTTGCTCTTTCCCTTTCCCCCTTTTTGGCAGCATCAAAAAATTCAAGCTTTAGTTCACTCATAGTAGATGCCAATAAGGACTGGGCTTGGGTCAGAGACTTCATCTCCTCCAACAGATATACATTCTCATCATGTATATTTTGCATCCTATCACTGCTCAAGCTAAGAAAGGCTATAACAGGCTTCATTTTCTGTTGAACAACCTCCTCCATGGTTGCTTTTAGAGATGCATCCAGTTGGGCTTTAAGAAGCTCAGTGAGGTTGGCCACTGCACCTTCAGCAATGTTGGCCAATACCTCTTGGGAAAAAATTTCAGAGGCTGCTTTCACCATAGCTAGCCTTTGCTCTTCAGCTCTTTTCTTCTGCAATGATGTCTTCTTGCCAAGAGCTTGCTTGATGGTCAATCTGATAGCTTAAACATTTTCATTATGGTTATCTCTTAGCATCTTTTGATCCTTCTTGACTTCTTTGGAGATATTTTCCATACTGACTTTGGCCTTGTGAACTTCAGTGGAAATGGTTTGAAGACCAGATTCCACTCCTTCAATTCTTGCTTCCAATGTGGGTAACACCACATCTTCAGAGCCAGTTAGTCTCATTTCAACAGAGGCTAGAGTTCTTCCATGCTCATCTAATGCTCCAGAAGTTTCTGCATGAGCAGTTTGAACTTGTTGAGCTAGGAAGTCCAACTTCTCTGATTGCATCCCAAGCAAGGCTTGTGCTGATCCACTATCAACTTGGATGGGAGCATCTGTCAAGAGTTCATCTGCAAATATTTGTTCAAAGCTTATTCCTGCAATATCAGACAAATCAAAAGAGTCAGTAAACACACACTTATCTCCCTCAATTTCTTTTTCATAAGACTCTGATACATCAGCAGTCTTCTCCTCATTTTCAACTATTTCTTTTCTCCCTTCATTGATAATGTCCTCACTTAAAGGTACAGGCCTCCTCTCCTCAAGGGATTCTTGAAGTTCAGATTTGACTTCAAGAATAACCTGTCCTTCCTCACTTATATCACCCTCATTTGGTGGTACACTCACTATTCTAGTGATCACCACCTCTCTATCATCCTCTACTCCCTCTGATTTTTCCACTAGATTTTCCTTTTCAACTCCAACACCTAAACCTGCAGCATCTCCACCTTCAACAAGGTTCAGAGATGGCAGTTGTTGGGAGATCACAGTGCTTATATCAGCAGCCACTGAGTCATCCTGAATGATTAAGGGCTGATCAGTGTCCAACTCTCCTGACACTGAATAGGCCTTAACCAAACCAGCCTCTAAAACAGGAACCTCCACATCTCTAGGCTGTGCCTTGGGTTCAGAAGAACCTTCATTGGCAGATGTGTCTTTGGTTGTGTTACCACCCTTGGTCAACACCTCTGAAGATACAGAGCCTTTCCTATTATAGGTTCTAGGAGGATTGGAGAGTCTTTCTGATACAGAAGACTTAGGAAGGTTGGCTTGAGGGGTTTCAGGAGGGTTGTGGTTTGAGGGGTTTGAGGGATCATCAGGAGAATCATCATCATTAGAGCTACTCTCAGGGTGTTTGATGCCCTTAGCTTTTCTCTCCTTTTCCTCATTAATCTTATCTGCTACCAACTTTGCAAAAACTTCCTCATCAATGAGAAATCTTGTCTTTGAAACTCCAGCAAAGTGCAGCAATCTGTTTTCCTCTACTTGCCACCAATTTGCACCCTTATCTTGGATGACTTGTGATATGTCCATCATAGACTTGTCTTTTACATCAACAAGCATCCTTTGATCATGAAATGTCTTCTGAATTCTTGGAAATTCAGCAAGTTGTGGATACAAACTGTCCACAGTAGCCATGGCTCCTCCTCTGAGCATACTCTCATAAGTATACTCCTCCTCATCTCCACTTGAATGGGGACTTTGGGTTATAGGGGAGTTGGCTCTGGGTTCTCCTAATGTGGCTTCAGGAAGGTTGAGTTCAGGGATATTGGCTTCAGAAGGGTTGGTTGCAATGGAAGGTACTTCAGTTGTTTTTGAGAGCAATGGTTCTGAAGGGGCTTTACTCAGGGGGGTTGGCTCAAAGAGTGCAGCTTCTAAGAGCTTTGAATAATTGAGCATAGATGAGTCAAGGGGAGAATGTAATCTTGTCTCATCTACTGCTATATCTGCTAGCACATCTATCCCACTTCTTTGCAGACTCCCTTCTGGAGAATATCTCTTGGTAAGATTGATGGGGGTGATAAGTTGATTGGTTGGGGTTATGTGGGTTTCAGGGGAGTTGGGCTCAGGATTTTGAATTTCAGGGATGTTGGCCTCTATTGGTTGACCTTCAGGGACCTTGGATTCTGGAGTTCCAGAACCAGATGAGTTGGTCCTTGACCTGGATTTGGTCATGCTTTCAGCTCTGCTCTCTCTAAGAGCAAGTTGGAGAGACCTTTCCTCCTGAAGCTCCAACACTTTGTTAGTAGGCTTGACTCTTCTCTTACTAGTCCTACTGCTCCCACTTCCTTCACCATCCTTCTCAGGGACAACCTCCCTGATCCTCTTGTCACCTCTAGACTTTTGTCTAGTCTCATTGTACTTCTGCCTCAACTCTTCTGAATGATCAGAAGGCACTTGCACACCTTCAGCAACTTCTTCAATTTCAGTTGAAGCATCTGATTTCTCCTCTGAGGGGATTTGAGACATTTTCCTTGTCTTCACCATTCTGGCCTTTGTCCTCTTTTTCAACTTTGGCTTCTCCTCCACCTTCTCTTCAGCAGGTTTGGCCATAAGCATCCTCCTCTGCTCAGTTTTCTTGCTGAGCTTTCGAAATAGAATCTTCTGGGCTGGGAGGGGCTTTGCAAAGGTTTGCATTTGAGAATAATGGGAAAACCTTTCAATCAACAAGCTTGCCCTGGTGCAATACTTGAGTTTCCCTTCTAGCACAACCTTATTGTGAGTTTTCACCTTGAACTTGGCCTTTTCCTTCATCATCTCAGACATGATGAAGGTCCTCCAATCAAACTTGATGCCTTTATCACTAGCATCAATAACTGCGGCCATAATTCTGATTCTTGGATGGCTGACTTGCTCCAAGCTTCCAGTGTTGCTCATAAGACTCTTAGTGATTACCTCAAACAGATTGAGAAATTCTGGCTTGAGAGTCTTCTTGTTTTGTGTTGAAGAGAGAGGACCTGGAACTAATAGCCACTCTTGAGCTATTTCATCTTCATGTCCAGTACCATAAACTTATGGATTCCTTCCCTCAGAAGGCAATCCAAAGGCTCCTTCAAGATCTTCTGAAGAGAATTTCACTCTATGAAATCTTTCTTCCTCCTCTCCTTCTGCCACATATGACAGTCTGGTGGAAACTTCACCATCTTCAGTCTTACCTCTCCATTTGAGAAAGGCAAAGAACTCAGCCATGTAATTTTCCAAGCAAGAACTTGGTCTTCCCTCCATGAACTTCTGCAATCCAGCTCTTCTCAACCATCTCAAGGTTGGAGTGATCTCAGGATCTTCACTCTCAAAGGATACTATAGGCTCAAAATGAAGGCTATTTTTGTTGCTTAAGTATCCAAAATCAAGGTCTAGAGCCTTGTTGGAGAAATCAATAATCATTTCTGGTCTTACTTTGGGAGCCATTGAAGGTTTTCAGAAATGAAATTGAGAGTGTTTTGAGAGAGTTTGAAGAAGATAAAGACTAGGGTTTCGAATACTTGGGAAGAAGTGTTTGTGGGGAGTTCTTAAGACTTGAGAATATTCTAAAAAGAATGTTTGTCAATGAGTTGGTGAGTTTTGTGTATTTTCAACTGTTGTCAAAAATGGAAAACACACTTGGACGTCCAGGATGAATTTCAGGGGAGTTGGCCAATTTTGATCCAATGGTTAAAAACCAATGTAACAGTGAGTTATTGGTTTTATTCAAAACGTGGAAGGTATTTAATATTAGTTAATGGTTGGGGAGTTTTCGAGATAGATCATGGCTTGAAAAGTGTAATGCAAACAAGAGTTAAATTTTGGCATTTAATGCATGGAAAGCGACCTTTTGGGTGGGGGACAAATTAAATCCCACAGAGATGATATCTGTAATTGGGATGGATATCAAGGAAGACAATGATTACCCAAAATAGGTGCTTTATCAAACCAAGAAAATAGTTTGATAGCCAAGATAACTTATCTGACCCCACTTGGACAAGTGTCCTGAAGAGATCTGTGTGGACTCCAATGAGTTTTACTTGTCAAACCTCCCTGGATCAAGTAAACCCAACTCTGCTGATAGCTCCAGAAACCTTGCCTCTGCAAGTGGCTTTGTTAGGATATCAGCTTTTTGATGATCTGTGTGGATCTTGACCAACTTGATGTCCTTCTTCTCCACATGGTCTCTAATGAAGTGATGCTTGATGTCCACATGTTTGCATCTTGTGTGCAATACATGATTTTGTGATATTGCAATTGCACTATTGTTATCACAAAATATTGGCACTTCAGTAGAGTTGACTTTGTAGTCTCAATGTTGTCATCAGCAGGGTACCAAAGGCCTAGATTTTCAGTGCCTTTGAGATACCTCAAAATCCTCTTTGCAGCCTCAAGATGGCTTTTCTTAGGATTTGCTTGAAACCTTGCACAAACACCTACTGCAAAGGTGATGTCAGGTCTGCTGGCAGTGAGATAGAGGAGTGATCCAATGATTCCTCTATACTCAGTAGAGTTGGTTGGAACACCACTCTCATCAGGATCCATCTTCCAATTTGTGTTCATGGGGATCCTTACTGGCTTGCTAGTAGTACACCCAAACTTCTTGATCATTTCTATGGTGTACTTAGCTTGGTTGATGAAGATTCCTTCTTTTGATTGCTTGACTTGAAGACCCAAAAAGAAGTTCATCAACCCCAGCATGGACATTTCAAACTTACTTTGCATAAGCTTGGATAACTTCTCACACAGCTTTTCATTGGGTGATCCAAATATTATGTCATCCACATAAATTTGGACAAGCAAGATGTCCTCTCCTTCAGAGATTCTGAAGAGAGTTCTGTCCACAGTTCCCTTGGTGAATCCATGATCCAAGAGGAATTGTGACAGTGTATCATACCAAGCCCTTGGGGCTTGCTTAAGTCCATACAGAGCCTTCTTCAGTCTGTAAACTTGATTTCCAACCTCAAAACCTGGTGGTTGCTCCACATAGACTTCTTCTTTTAAGACTCCATTCAGAAAGGCACTCATGACATCCATCTGGTATACTTTGAACCTCTTGTGGGCTGCATAGGCTAGAAAGAGCCTTATTGCTTCTAGCCTTGCCACAGGTGCAAATGTCTCATCATAGTCAATGCCTTCATGTTGGCAATAGCCTTTTTCCACAAGTCTTGCTTTGTTTCTGACAATCACATCATTTTCATTCTTTTTGTTCTTGAACACCCACTTTGTTCCAATAACATCTTGATGTGAAGGTCTATCCACCAGCTCCCATACTTCATTTCTGGTGAATTGATTCAGTTCTTCCTGCATGGCTGTGATCCAATTGGCATCTTGAAGTGCTTCCTCAATATCACTTGGTTCTTGCTCTGACAAGAAACAACAGAAAAGAGCACTTTCACCATGAAATCTCCTTGTTTTGACTCCTATACTTGGGTCACCAAGTATTAGATCAGTAGGATGGTCAGACAACCAAGTCCTTCTTTTTCTGATCTCTTCAGTAGAGTTGTCCTCTACTGAAGTTGAGTCATTTTGATCATAAAATTCAGGGTAATTAAATGCAGGATCTAATTCAGGATCATAATCAGGGGTGTTGTCCTCAATGTCAGGGACATTGGCATTTTCAACATTTTGAGTTCCCCCTTGATTATTTGACCCATTAACTACCTCAGCAGGGACTGCTTCTTCATTGGTAGTTGTTACCTGGATGTGAACTGGGATTGGATCATTCAGTTCACCATTCCTTTCAGTGGGATTTGCCTCAGGAGGATTGCCTTCAGGATTGTTGTCCAAAGTGAAGTTTTCAGGTATGTTGGCTTGGACAACTTTTATGAATTCAGTGTCTTTGTCTTTTAGGCTCAGTCTGGTTGTTCTCTGTGTGATTTCTTCTGATTCCAAGTTCTCATTCCTGAACTCATGAATAGATTCATCAAACACAACATGAGGTGTTTCCTCCACAATAAGGGTTTTCTTGTTGTAGACCCTGAAAGCTTTACTGATTTGAGAGTATCCAAGGAATACTCCTTTATCAGCTTTGCTATCAAAGGCTTTCAGCTGATCTTTCCCATTATTGTGAATATAACACTTGCAACCAAAAATGTGAAAGTATGACACTTTAGGCAATCTTCCTTTCCAGAGTTCATAGGGGGTCTTGCCTTGCCCCTTAGTGATCAAACATCTATTTTGAGTATGACATGCAGTGTTTATAGCTTCAGCCCAAAACCTCTTAGGCAAATTTGAATCAGCAATTAAAGTTCTAGCAGCTTCTTTTAAAGTTCTATTTCTTCTCTCTGCAACTCCATTTTGTTGGGGAGTTCTAGCTGCTGAGGATTCATGAGCTATTCAATTAGATGTGCAATACTCATTGATGTATGAATTAATGAACTCAGTGCCTTTATCAGATCTTATCTTGATAATGCTAAGGCTTTTCTCATTTGACAATCTCTTTAGTAGTTCAGGCAGTTTGACTTGAGTTTCCTTCTTATTAAGGAGAAATACTACCCATGTGAACCTAGAGAAGTCATCTACTACCACCAATGTGTATTTTCTACCATTTATGCTGGCTGGGGTGATTGGTCCAAATAGGTCCATGTGTAGAAGTTCAAGCACCCTTTCAGTAGAGATGACTGGTTTTCCCTTAAATGAGGCTTTAATCTGTTTTCCTTCTTGGCACGGTTTGCAAACATGCTCCTTAATGAAAACCTCATTAGGTAGTCCTTTAACTAATGCATTTCTAGCAATTTTGTTCATTGTTTTGAAGTTCAAGTGGTTTAATCTTTTATGCCATAACCAACTTTGTTAACTAGAACTTTTAGCAATGAAGCATGCAGCATCAGTAGACTTGTCCCAGTCTGCAAAATACACATTTCCTTTCCTAGTTCCAGTCAATAGAATTTGTTGAGTTTTATCTTTGATTAAACATTTTCCACTTGAAAACTCAACATTAAAATCTTTATCACATAATTGACTGATACTTAGGAGATTATACTTGAGACCAGCCACATAAGACACATTGGATACTTTGATGTTACCAATCATCAAAGTACCATAACCTTTTGTTGTTGCTTGTGAGCTGTCTCCAAATGTGACATTTGGGCCTTCTTTTTCAATAAAATCAGTGAGGAGTTCCTTGTTTCCAGTCATGTGTCTTGAACATCCACTGTCAAGGTACCATGCTAACTTTTTGCTCATGCTCCTCTTCTTGTGGCCCATAGGTACCTGCAATTAGATAGGTTTAGGTACCCTTTGAGTTTTGGGTCCTGAGAGGTTAGCTGTACCTTTAGGAACCCAAACTTGCCTAATAACCCTGATTGATTCAAGGTGGCTAAGTTGTCTTCCTCTAGCATCTACATACACTGTCTTTCCCTTAAATGCCTTTGGGAAAGTGTGTGTGAATGTGTTAACTCTGTAAGTTTCAGGAGAGTTGTCAAGTCTCCTGAACTTTTGAGTTCTTTGTGCTACTTGAGGGAATCTTTGAGGAAAGACTTTCTTATGACCATTACCCTTTGGTATGAAGGGTTTTGGTTGTCTCATTTTATTTTGCCTTTGAGGATAGTTATCCTTAGGTCTATTCAGCTGAGGCTTTCTCAGAAGAGTTGGCCTAGGCTGATTATACCTTGGATAATTCCTCTGAACATTGTTCAGTAGAGTTGCCCTTCCAATGGGTCTACTCTGCTGACCAACATTCCTCTTATGTTCAGGAACTTTGGCCATTTCCTTAGGTTTAGGCCTATTCTCCTGAAGCATTTGAGTAGGTAGATCATCCATTTTGCCTTTTCCTTTGTTCAGTGGCTGAATCACTTCATTTTCAATTTGTGCCACTGACTTAACAAAGATTCTCTTAGTGTTACTTACAGAAGCAACACTAAGACAAGGTGAAGATTCAAATGGATCAAAACCTAATCCACTTCTTTGAGCCATAGGTCTTTGGTAACTCTGAATTTCCTCTATTGCTCTAGAGGATTTCTTCAGAGCAGACATCTTTAATTTTAGGCTCTCTTCACTTGATTTAAGAATGTCATATTCATGTGAGAGGTTTTAAAACTTGGCATTTAGAATTTTAAGTTCAAAATCTTTTCTCTTCTGAGAGAGAAGTTGATCATCAATCTCCTTTTGTTGGTCAACTATCCTGAGATTTGCTTCCTCAAGCTCTCTCAAGACTTGTTGATACAACTCAGTAGACTTGACATCAACAACTGCCTCAGAGTTTTTTGCAAGTTCAATAGCCAATCTTTCATTTTCTCTCACACAATTATCATGAAATTCTTGTAGCATAGTGAAATCTTCCATCAACTTTCCAAGGGAAAGCTTCAAGTTGATCTCACTATTGTTTTGTGAGATGAATCAATTCCCTTATATCTGCTCTTTGAGCCTCAGTGACTCTGGGATTGACAAAGGTGAACACAAAAGGACCTCTTGTGATCACTCTCAACATATCAGTATGTAGAGATGCAAGATGAGCCCTCATCCTGATTTTCCAGAAATCATAGTTGTCTATTGAGAACATGGGCAATTTGTGATGAGAAATGTGGTTGACTGGATTTGTGGCCATGTTGTCCAATCCTTGGACAGCAGGAGGTGGAACAGCAGCATTGTTGTTGGCCATTTCTCAAGAACACACAGTTAGTCAACAATTGATAGGATTTCAGATAGATCAGTTCAGTGACAACACCAAATATGTGATTTTGAAAACCAAGATGGCTTTTCAGAAGCAGTGGTCTATGAACCCCTGCTCTGATACCACTTGTTGGTCCTGAAAGGAGTATTTAACAAGTGTATGGGGGGGGGGAATACACTTGTATGCAAATTCTTTTTAACTTTGATCAAACCAGAGATCAGCAAGGTTGTCTTGGACAACTCTGCTGAAGATGATTAACTCTTCTAAGATAATCAGACTACTAAGTACTATTGAGTACTTAGTTGAATAACTATCTAGGGGAGTTATATGTGCGGAATAGTGGTTGGCCCTTCTAGTTTAGACTCCTTTAATTTCTGAAATCACTTAGTCAATGCAATACAGTCCAGTTTCAGGGAACTTGTCCAAATCAGTTTTGCACAGTCTTTGAATGTTTATCCTTTGAAAGATCAGTTTTGTGTGCAGTGTTGAATGTATGAAAGTACTTGAAATCAAATCAACACAAGAGTTTATAGTGGTTCAGAGACTCAAGCTCCTACATCCACTTTCCCTGATTGAACAGGATAATTCCTTCACTCTTGGAATTAACTTGTTTTATAGTGCCAAGGTGCACTTGATCAAGAACACCACTCCTTGGTGAATTGATCCCTAGGATGTCTAGAGTCCTAGTACCCTCTTCTCAACTCAGAACTGAACTGTTTTTCTCTCAACAGTCAGCTCCTACCACTTCTACTACTACAACCTTCTCACTTTCACTCTTGAAAGGTGTAAGGGTTGAAGTAAGGTTCCAACTAATGAGATATCCTTTACAATGAAGATCAGTGTATAAGGATAGGATATCTCTCTAAGCTTGTGTATGGATATACAATGTAGTTCAGCTTAGATGAAGTTTTTGAAGACTAAGATAGTCTTTGAAAGCTTTGAAAGCACTCTAGCTTGTAAGAACTTGAGGTTAGAGGTGCTTGGTTGAGGTTGAAGTTGGATGCTTTCAAATGGTGTTCACACTTCTGTATTTATAGACAAATGAAGGATTTGCCCGTTGGAGAGGCAGCCTCAAATGTCCATAAATGTCTTCTTTCAGTTCTTCAACTTAGAAGACAGAATCTTGATAGTGACATGTCCTCATTTGGGAAATAAACGGCTGTTAAGACTTTGTCTTCATTCTGCAGCACTCTTCCCAATGTCTGACTTTCAGATTCTCTTGTTAGGACTTGGACATGACTTCTAAAGGTTGTTCCAATGATAAGACAACATTCCTCATCATTTGGACAACTCTCCTTATCACTATCAGTAGTCTTGCTTATCAGCAAGGTTGGCTTGCTCTTCTTCAGATGACTTGGCTCAACCCTTTGCTTCACTTCTTGGTGATCTTAGCATGTTGAATTGTAGTTCTTTAGGGTGTGGTTGTCTCTAGTTCTTCAGCATAGTTGACCTCAGGCTTTCAGAGCACTTGATCTTGATTAATTGTGCTGAGACAACTCTTATGGACAACTCTCCTGATCAGCATAGTTGGTCTTCAAAAGACTTAGTGTTGAATCCAGAGTTTGAGCCTTGAGGGGACTTGTTCTTGATAGACTTCAAAGCATGTGTTCCCCCTCAAATTGTGCATCTAATCAACTAAGAGCTGCCTAACATGTTAGCTCCTCATCTAGCCTTATTCTATATGTTCTAACATTCTTAGAACATACTCATTTTTGACTTAGGCATGTCTCAGGGGGTTTTGGTATTAAATCAAAATATATCTCATTTTATTTTATTCCCAACACAAAATATCATCTCTTTCACAGATTCTGAACAAGGTTCTGTCAACAGTGCCTTTGACAAAACCATGATCTAGAAGAAACTGTGATAAGGTGTCATACCAAGCTCTTGGAGCTTGCTTTAATCCATAGAGAGCTTTCTTTAATCTGTACACCTTGTCTCCTTCTTCAAAGCTTGGGGGTTATTCAACATACACCTCTTCTTTCAGTACACCATTGAGAAATGCACTCTTCACATCCATTTGGTATACTTTGAATCTTTTATGAGCTGCCTATGCTAAGAAGAGTCTGATTGCCTCAAGTCTGGCCACTTGAGCAAAGGTCTCATCATAATCAATCCCTTTAGATTGACAGTACCCTTTGGCTACCAGTCTTGCTTTGTTCCTCACTATGATGTCATTCTCATTCCTTTTATTTTTGAATACCCACTTTGTTCCAATGACATCTTGATGAGTTGGCCTATCTACCAGCTCCCATACTTCATTTCTGGTGAACTGGTTCAGCTCTTCTTGCATGGCAATGATCCAGTTGGTGTCTTGAAGTGCTTCCTCTATGTCTTTTGGTTCCTGTTCTGAAAGGAAACAACAAAACAAAGCACTTTCTACATGAAATCTTCTAGTTTTGATCCCCTCACTTGGATTACCAAGTATCAGGCTAGTTGGGTGGTCTTGCAACCAAGTCCTTCTAGACTTGATTCCTTCAGGAGGATTGTCCTCTTCTGAAGTTGGATCACTAGACTCATTAAATTCAGGAAAGTTAATTGAAGGATCAAGTTCAGGATCATATTCAGGGGTGTTGTCCTCATTGTCAGATGTGTTGACATTTTCATTGGTTCCCCCTTGAATATTGGATCCATTTACTACCTCAGCATTGCCTGCTTCTTCATTGGTAGTTGTTACCTAATTTTGAACTGGGATGGGGTCAGTCAGTTCAGTTTCTCCTTCAGGTTGGTTGGCTTCTGGTTGACTGCCATCAGGTAGGTTGTCCAGTTTTTTATTGTCATCAAGTTCAGGCTGGGCAACATCTACAAACACTGTTTCCTTGCTTTGAAGCCTTAGTCTGGTTGTTCTTTGTGTTATCTCATCAATATTCAGGTTTCTATCCCTGAACTCATTAATAGATTCATCAAACACAACATGTGGTGTTTCTTCCACAACAAGGGTTTGCAATTGTAGACTCTGTAAGCTTTGCTGACTTGTGAATATCCAACAAATATTCCCTCATCGGCTTTGCTGTCAAAAGCTTTCAATTGCTCTTTCCCATTATTATGAATGAAACACTTGAAACCAAATATGTGAAAGTAAGCAATAGTGGGCAATCTACCTTTCCATAGTTCATATGGAGTTTTACCTTGACCCTTGGTGATTAGGGATCTGTTCTGTGTGTGGCATGCAGTGCTAACGGCTTCAGCCCAGAACCTTTTTGGCAATTTGGATTCAGCAATTAGTGTTCTTGCTGCCTCTTTCAAGGTTCTGTTCCTTCTTTCAGCAATACCATTTTGTTGAGTTGTTCTTGCTGCTGAAGTCTCATGAGTGATGCCATTCTTGCTGCAGTACTCATTGATGTATGAGTTTATGAATTTTGTGCCTTTGTCTGATCTGATTTTGACAATACTTAGGCCTTTTTCTTTACTCAATCTCATCATCAATTCAGGTAGCTTGACTTGGGTCTCCTTTTTGTTCAGCAGAAATACTACCCAAGTGTACCTGGAAAAATCGTCAACAACTACTACAGCATACTTTCTTCCATTTAAGCTTACAGGGATAATTGGGCCAAATAAGTCCATATGCAGTAGTTGGAGAACTCTTTCAGTAGAAATGACAGGCTTTCCTTTGAATGAAGCTTTGATTTGCTTTCCTTCCTGACATGGCTGACATACATGTTCCTTGGTGAACACTTGGTTTGGCAGCCCTTTCACTAGAGAGTTCCTTGCAAGCTTGTTGATGGTTTTGAAGTTCAGGTGGTTCAGTCTCCTGTGCTATAGCCAGCTTTGCTCACTTGTGCTTTTGGCAACAAGACAAACTGCTTCAGGTGTTGTTTTCCAATCTGCAAAATAAACATTTCCCTTTCTCACCCCTGTTAGTAGCACCTGTTGTGTTGATTTGTTTTTGATAAGGCATTCATTTGGTGCAAATTCAACACTATATCCTTTGTCACATATTTGACTTATAGATAGCAAATTATATTTTAGGCCTAGAACATATGAAACATCAGTAATTTTGACACTACCAATGTTTAATGTACCATAACCTCTTGTGATCCCTTGAGAGCTATCTCCAAAGGTTACTGAAGGACCATCTTTTTCAATGAATTTTGAGAGAAGCTCCTTGTTTCCAGTCATATGTCTTGAATATCCACTGTCCAAGTACCATGCTGTTTTCTTGTTTATGCTTCTCTTCTTCTTGTGGTCCTTGCAGTCTTGCAATGTCAAACTTTAGGTACCATTTGAATGTTGGGTCCTAGAGGGTTAGCTGTACCTTTTGGAACCCAAATCTGCCTGATTACTCTGATTGACTCAAAGTGACTGACTTGGTTTCTCTTTACATCTACATACACAGTCCTACCCTTAAATTCCTTGGGTGGTTTCTGTGCATAAGTGTTAGCCTTGTAAGGTTCAGGAGAGTTAGTGAATTTCTTTGGGACATGTCTCCTGAAGATACTAGACTTAGGTGCAGCTTGGTAAGACCTTTGAGGATAGGGGCTTGGATGGCCTTTTCCCTTTGGCATGAAAGGTCTAGGCTCCCTGAAGTTGGTATACCTATCAGTGGAGTTGGGCCTTAATCTGTCCAGTTGAGGTTGCCTCATTTGAGTTGGCCTTCTCTGAACAGATTTTGGATAACTCCACTAATGAGTGTTCAGATGGTTTGGCCTTCCATTGGTTGTCCCCTTCTGAACCTCATTCCTCTTGTATACAATGTTCTTAACCTTTTCCTTGGGTTTAGGTTTAGAGGCATTGTTTACTTGAGTAGGTATAAGATTTTCTTTTCCCTTACCCTTGACCAGTGGCTGGTTCACTTCCATTTCATTCTGTTTTGCTGAGCCACTGACCTTACAAAAGTCATCTTAGAGTTTCTTGTTGAAGCAAAGCTAAGACCAGGTGAGGGTTCAAATGGATTATAGCCTAATCCACTTCTTTGAGCCATTGGTCTTTGAAACCCTTGAATTTCTTCTATTGCTTTATAGGATTTGTTCAAGGCAGACATCTTCATTGTTAAGCTCCCCTCACTTAATTTAAGAGTATCAAATTCATTTGAGAGATTATCAAATTTAGCTTGAAGGATTCTAAAATCAAAATCCTTTTTCTTCAGAGCCAGATTTTGTTCATCAATCAACTTTTGTTGTTCAGTGACTTTGAGAGACATTTCATCATGTTCTCTCACAGTCTGCTGATACAACTCAACTGATTTAAAGTCAAACTCTGGTTCAGGAAGGTTGGGAGTTTGGACTTTAGAATTCAACAGTTCATTTTCTCTCAATGCCATATTGCATACTTCTTGTAGTCTGGTGAAATCCTCAAGTAACTTCCCAAAGTTGAGTTTCAAGTGGATTTCACTTGACTCATGTGTGTTATTTGAAGAATTGGAAGATGAACATACCTCTTCATTCTCAAAAGCCATTTGACAGTCATCATCACTGTCATTGTTGGAGAATAACCCATCATCAGATGAGTATACACTTTCTTCACTAGCTGATTCCCCAACTACCATGGCCTTCCTGTTGTTCAATCTCTTATCTCTTTTATTCTGCCTATCTTTTCTCTCCTTTGAACTTAGGTCAGGACAATCATACTGAAAATGACCCTTTTTCTGGCAGTTATAACACACATCTTCATCATCATTATTCTTGCTTGAGGACTCCTTCCTCCTTGATGATGATGGTTCAGCTTTGCTGTACTTCATTCTGTCAGCATATTTGTCTTCTTTCTTCTCATCAAAGAGTTTGTCCTCTGATTTATTGTCAGGAGAGTTGAATCTTCTCCTGGTTCTGTTGTCTTAGTAGAACTTTTTGTATCTACCAAATCTGGAGTTGAGCTTCTAAAATCTCCTGGCCATGAGTGTCAGCTCCTCCTTCATCTCAGTCTTAGAGACAGTTTGAGATGATCTTTGTGCACTCTTCTTTTCTGTCTCAGCAGCTTTGAATGCAACACCTTTGCTTGAGGAGGATGGCTCTTCATGCACCTTCTTTCTGTTCAAATCAAACTCATATGCTTTGAGTTCAGAGAACACTTGCTGCATGGGCATGTTGTCAAGATTGCTGGTGTTCTGCATCATGACAGAGTATATGTCCCACTTGGATGTGAGACTTCTCAGAATTTTCAGTGCAACTTCTCTTTTGGCATAGAACTTGCCAAGAGAGTTTATCTCATTCATGATGTCAGTGAATCTGCCATCAAGATGATCAATGGTTTCATTTGGCTCCATAGTGAATTGTTCATATTTTTGGATAGCCACTTGAAGTTTGTTTTCTTTGATCTTTTGAGTACCTTCACACATAAGTGCTAAGGTATCCCAAATCTCTTTTGTTGTGGTGCAGTGGTACCCTCTTCCCATCACTACATCTAGAATTATCTGGTACAATGTGTTCATGGCAATGTAGTTCAGGTTGTGCCTTTTTCCTTTCTTCTGCAGTGAGTTCATCCTCATCCTTTGGTAGCAACTCCCTTGGGTCTGCTTTCTGGGCATCAGTGACTTTGGGATTTACTTTGGTGAATGTGAAAGGCCCTATGGTGATGACTTTGAGCATTTCATCATGCTGGCAGGCAAGATGTGCTCTCATCCTGATCTTCCAAAAATCATAGTTCTCTATTGAGAACATTGGCAGTTTGTGATGAGAAATGTGATTTACTTGGTTTGGACCCATGTTGTTAAGGGTGTTGAGAGCATCTCCTGGAACTGCATTGTTAGCCATTTCTATAGAATTTGGTTAGATAAACACAAATAAGTTATTCAGAAATTTGGATCAGTTCAGTGACCACAGAAATATTGTGATTTGAAAACCAGTTGGATTTTCAGAAGCAGTGGTCTTTGAACCCCTACTCTGATACCATTTGTTGGTCGTTGATGGAGTATGACACAAGTGTATGGGGGGGAATGCACTTGTGTATGCAAATTCTTTCTTTTTCAAAACAGTTTGATCTAATCAGGGAGGTGGTCTGACAACTAGCCTGAGTGAACTTCAATATATACTTGTTCTACTGAAAACTATTAAGTGATCAGTTTGATAAATATCTAAAAGAGTTGTTAAGTGCGGAATGTGGTTGGCCTTTTTCTTGAAAGAATACTCCAAGATAAATTCTGAAAACACAGTTGATCAGGGACTTTGTCCAAAACAATTTTTCTTAACTTACTGAAATCAACTTCTTTAAGAATGATTGATTGGAAGTAATGTAATAATGAAATAAGTGCAGTAAGTAAATGACACACAATTTATAGTGGTTCAGAGTCTCAAGCTCCTACATCCACTTTCCCTGATTGAACAGGATAATTCCTTAACACCTGGAATTAGCTTGTTTTATAGTGCCAAGGTGCACTGATCAACAACACTATTTTAGTGCTTTGATCCCTAGGATAATCTGAGTCCTAGTGCTCAATCTCTCTGAGTTAAGACTGTATTTTCACTTAACAGTCCTTAACTCCTCACTTCTACAACAAACTCTACTTCACTCAATGAGGTAAGGGTTTGAGGTTTTGGTTCCAACTAATAGAGATATCCTATACAATAAGAGCAGTGTAAAGGCTTAGGATATCTCAAGACTAAGCTTTGGATATTACAAGAATGGCTTAGCTTTTGAAGTGATCAGGAAACTTGGTTTCCTTTGATTGCTTGATAGTAGTTTGGTAGCAGATAGTTGGATGTATGAATCCTTGGATCACTTCTGAATTTATAGAGCAATTTGATCAACTATCCGTTGGAGAGATAGCAATTCAAATTGTCTATTTGCAGCTCCATTGAAACGGCTATGAACCTTCACCTTCTATTATCCACTGTGTAAAAGGCTCTTCAATGGTTGCTTGAATGAATGTGTTGACTTCTGAAAAATGCGGCTGAGATGACTTATGTCAGTTTCCAAATTTGCACATTTCTCAAGGTTGATTGTGGCAGACTTTGTACTCAACCAACAGTCAGATGGGACAACTGTCCTGAACATTCCTGCTACAAAATGGAATGTTCCAACATTCATTCAATTCTTCAGTCTTTAATGCTTCTACGTCTTCAATGCATGTGTTCAGGCTTGATTGAATTAAATGCTTCATTTAATTTGTCTTCTATGTACATCATTCAATGCTCTTGATCTTCAAGCCTTGAAACTGATCTAACATTGCACTTACCAGTACTTACAGTTTCTTTGCATCTGATAATCAGTTAAGTTGTCCTCTTTAGCAAGCTTATCTCTGAGGTATCAGCAGACTTGTCCTAAATATACTAAAGATACTTAAAGCTGCCTAACATTACAGCTTTGGACAACTACCCTGATCTACAAACCTCACAACATTTCTGAGATTTAGACTTATGCATTTTACTGTCTCAACTATCCTGAGACAACTAGACTGATACATACTTGAATGTATCTCAACTAATCTGATCATCATCAATCAGGGGTTTTGGTATCTTAATCAAAATCAATTTATTTCCCAACAGGATCGTTTAACGTAAGCACAATGGTCTTTGTCTATCATCATAAAGTTACATGAGACAATCATTCAATGAAATCTCAAGTACCACTATCTTGAGGATTGTTTAAGTTCGTAAATCGATGTCATCAATTCACAAACATTATCCCCTTCTTTGAAGAATAAATCCCACATTTTTCAACATGTGGATTTTCCTATCAATTCTCCACTGAGAAAACATAGTTTAAACGTCCATTCTAATATAATTCTAAATCTAGCCAGAAGTAGATGAATCAAGGTAAATTTCACAACAGACGGAAAAAGATTATATACCCACACCTAAGTATAATTATTTTCTACCATGTGAACTTTTCTACCTCACTATAGACCCATAAGTCTCTTTAATAATCTGAGAATCCATTTATTCTCAATTTCTTTGTGTCTCGATGAAAGATCGACAAGTTTCCAAACTTGATTTGACCTTATCGACTCTGTCGTTTCTTCAATTGCTTTCTTTCATTAGTCTCTTGTAGAACGAGCTAGAACCTCTGAAACGTTTGTAGGTTCTTCCTCATTCACTAAAACTTATCTTATTTTCTGAAGATACATAGAAGGCATGTCCTTCAATATCATGATGTCTCTTAGACACACGTTTCCTACAAGTTTCAAATTGAAACTCTGTGACATCTTCTCTAGATAATTACTCTCATCAAGATCCATCTGATCTTTAATGGGTAAACTTCTATCAAATATCACATTAAGTAAATCACTCCCACTTGGATCTGATAGAGAGTGATTAAATCACTCACAAAAATGGTTTAGCATACCAAATGCTTTCAATACTAGGAAATTCTCAGAAAATGGTATTATGTGATTCTATCTCATGTCACACTCCAAACTCCTCGATCTTCGATTAACATGTATCGTTTAGATTTAACACAATATCCTTATGAAGATACGTTTCTAAACCCTCAAACTCAACTTTTCGTACTGACTCAAAGAATCAAGTATATAAGTTGCGGATTTTTAGATACAAAAAATTACTCAAGAACAGGTATTTCACTCGTTCAGAGTTCTAATGGAGTTGAAGTAAATATCTATGAATTACTTTATTCACAAAAAACGCTGGCAATTATTAACAACTCATCTCCAAAAGATGATAGTTAAAGTTTTACCATCATGGATCTCATCATATCCAACAACGTGTACTCCTTCTTACAGTCACATCCTTTTGTAACAGTATTAGGTTTTGATAATTGCCGGATTATGTCGTTTTCATTACACAGTTCCTTGAACTGTTAGATAAACATTCACGCTCTATAGGTTCTTAAAACCTTTAAGATTGTGCCTTTTATTCTCAACCTCTATTAGGTAATGTCTAAAACAATCCAAATGCTTAGACTTTGAGAAATTGTATGGACAAGTCCAACACGTGAAAAATTATCGACGTAAGAAGTGAAAACAACCAGCTCCATGTTATTTGACATTTACAAAATCACATTTATCATAACGAAATATGCAATGAAGAATTAACAATAATCAAATGGTTTTTCAGTCACTTATGAGCAAGACAATATCAACGTGTTAAAAACTCAACTTATAAAGACGAACACTGTAGTCCTTCTTTCACAAGTCAGTTCTCCTAATCTTGCACAACATGACCTAATCTAGCATACCGAATTTTATCAATAACTCAAGCATTGCCAGAGGAACAAACCTTTAGTAACTATGAACTTGCTTCATAAAACTAGTTGTTGTTCTCATACAAACCATAGTCATATAAATGTTTAGTACCATAATCTACATTGTTTATACTATTCACAACCATCTCTAAAGGAAATAATAAATCACATCTCAATCATAGAAGAACAGGTCTGGAGGTGAGATCCTGAGTGATCTTTATAGCAAACTAGACATCATGCATTATAAAACATTGACCTTTGTCAATCTCAAGTTTTACGAGTCTTTAAACTGTAACTCGAGCTCGGTTTCCTACACAATTCAATCTCGTCTTTCTTGGAGTAGACAGAGATCTACAAATGCTCATATGTCTTTAGTCAATGGCCTGTCATTCCTGTGTCTATAATCCTCAATCATAAGATTTAGACGGAAATACAGTACTAAAGACATTTATGCCACAACCAAAAATCAAATTAAACTACCTTGTCCATCATGGACTTAGGATATTCACAAGTATAATGATCACGCTTGTTACATCTGTAGCATGTCATCTCACTCTTATCCATTTTCAATTTAACATATTTTTATTCTTATTCTTCTTAGCATTAATATTGATATCTATATTTCTAGCAGTGTGCCCAATCTTAGGCTACTAGTTATGTCCCTTCTCTCTGATCAACATTTATGTTTAGAACTGGATTCAGAAATGAGAACATAAGATGTAGACTTAATCAACTTCAAGTCACTCATCATATAACTCAATATTTTAAATTGTCTAAGTGAAAGTCTCAATACTTTCATCAAATAATGTAATGAACCTCAAGTGATCCCAATTTTCACGAAGTGACGGATTCGATCCCAAATTTTATGTTTCTCAGAAAATGAAGTATCACCATACTTGTCCTTCAGATATTCCCAAATATCATAGGCACTACGGTGTTGTTCACAATTATAGATCATGTCATCAATGACTGAGTTTACCAGTATTTCAAAAGGTATGCGAATACCTTTCCATTGTGGTAAGTCTCTTGACCCTTAATAATCTAAGTCTCCATCCTAACTTCAGGATCATCCATAATATGGTTGATAGTATCTAATGAATCATGTTCTTCCAAGAGCATTAAAAAAAATTAATTGTGACACCATGTGTCATTATTATCGCCTTTGAGTTTTTTTTTTTTTAATAAACTCAGCGATCATTGCGTTTGTTTGGTTTTTAATCGAAGTGATTCAACAAGTTAATGTTCATTTATGTATCCATATTTCAATGTTAAGCCAACTGACATCTGAAAAATTCGATACAAAATTGGATATCGAAAAATAACTTAAAGCTATTAATCATCAATCTCACTAAGTATCCTCATTTAACAGATTCAGCTCCAAAACATGAACAATATTAGTTCTAGCATTTAATCCAAAAAAAAATAGCTAAAACTTCCACTCAACAACATGAATCTGCATGCTTAAACATTTATCAACATAAACATAATAAAGCACAATCATGTCATAAGTTAAAATAACCCAAAGTAGATCAGGTAATCAAAAAACTACTGAAAGTCTAATAAACCAACTACAATGGTTATTTCAGAAAGATCTCGTTTCAGCTACACCATCAGATAGTTAACTTGAAGATTTCAGTTAACCTTCAATGTATTTTATGCACTCTTGTAGTTATACTTTAGTACCAATATTATGAAAAAATAATGGGAAAAATCACAGATCAGGGTTCTCCATCTGAATGTTGCTCCAACTTCTCAAACTAAGAACGTCGGATCCCCGAAATCATTTTTCAACACGTAAACAAGTCGTTCCAACGACTAGTTCACTAGTATATTTTTACCCAATCATGTCAACAATTTTCATAAAATTATCACTTTCCAATCTAAACATAATTCATCTCAGAAAACTACAATAAGTTCTCTTGAAATTGCCAATAAAAAGGTATGGAATATAAAAGAAAAAAGAAAAACCTAAAACCATAAACTCACAAGTCGAGCCAGAGGCCGGAGTGCCGTTAAAACCTTACCTGGGAAAACCCTCCTTAGGGACAAAACCCAGGTGAAGGAAAAAGGTAAACTCCTCTAAGTATCAATGTCTGTAAAAGACAGTATACAAATCTTTATGCAAGAAAGTGAGTAAGAAATCTGGAGGGTATCCCCTCCAAATGCAGTTGATCTTCGTCTTGGACACTGCGTCAGCCGCCTGGTTGGCCTCTCTAAAAGTGTGAGAATACCGAATGTGCATGTCTGTGGTAAGAGGATGAACCTGACTCCAGAGACCCTGCAGACGCCAAGGAACAGAAGGAGTAGAGCTCATCAAAGTGCTAACTGTCAGACTGGAGTCCGACTCGATCCATAAGAACCGCCACCCTTGGGAATGTGCATACTGAATAGCAATGAGTGCCGCTGCTAACTCCGCGTCAAAAGGAGTACCCCAACCAACCTCTTGGGCAATAGCCGCAACAAAGAACCCCCTGAAGTTCCTAAACACCGCCCCTGCATGCAAACTACCTGGAGAGGATGTTGCACTGCCGTCTGTGTTGATCTTGTACCAATCCGGATCCGGAGGGATCCATCTAACAGACGAACCCTGACGAGTCGGCTTGTGCCTGCCTAATACACCAAGAGACCTGGCAATCAAGAGATCCTGAACTGAACCGTCAGAGTAACCCCGAGAGATGTTATTGGCTTCCCTAATACCAGCAATGATTTGCGCCATGCATCGTCTGACTGAAGGAGAGACCTCATCAAAGACCACCCTGTTCCGTAGAACCCAAATAGCCCAAACTGTAGTGACAAAAGCCGCTCTCCATAACTCCAAGGACTGCGGACCCAAGCGAACTCTGGTAGCCTGGAGGAAGATATCAAGAAAGCTGATCCCCGTGTGGATCGTAACTCCAAAAAGTTGAGTCAGATGCTGAAGAATCTCCAGAGTGAATGGACAGTGAGCTAACAAGTGGTCTAAAGACTCAGAGTCTCTACGACAGAGCATACACATCGAAGGACCGTGAATCCCAAATGAGACCAGCCAATCAGAAGTAGGGAGCTTGCCCCATATCGCCCTCCAAATAACCGTAGAGCGACACATCGGAATGAAGGAACTCCAAATCCACGACGACCAGCCAAGACGAGGGAGAGGAGATCTGAGCATGTCATAGGCTACTAAAGAGGTTAGCTCCCCTGAGGTAGTACCTTCCCAAATACGTTTGTCAGGGCCATGAAGGACCCGAATCTGAAGGATATCTCTGACGATATCTGTGAAGTCCGTGACGAAGCACTCCTCAAAGTGCCAACAATCGTCATAGAAGAAGTCCCCAACCGTGCTCTTCAGGGTAGCCGCAGACCAATCCGTTCTCTTGAAATTGTCTTAGCTCGAATTTTAACTTCAATTAAATCATGAGTTATTCAATCGGAATATCCGTACGTGATAACAAAAGAGTGATAACTATAAATCTCCATTAAGCTACGTAAAGTTCCAATAAAAATTAGCTCTTAACCATGTAATTCTTAAAATTATGGAGTTTAACTCCATTATCTCGAATTTATTGAACATTAAATATTCTAATTATTTTCGAGTCATACCCATAAAACGAGCAACCATTAAAACTTATTTAATGTTTACAAACTCGAACACATGAATTTCAAACCCATAATTACGCAAAGAAATTTAATTCAATGCGTATAGCTAATTTACAAGTGAAATAAGTCTCAAGGTTCTCATTTCTATAGGTAAATAAGTACTTAAACTTTTCATTATTCAAATACCTTCATACTATAAAAATTAAGAATATACACGAAAAACGGAGTTCATAGCAATTTTCATAATTAAAAATGGAGTTATAACGAGCCTAAACGAGCCGAAACAAGTTTAAAAAGAGCGCACAACTACTAATTGCAGAATGGTCCTTAGAGAATATCTAATTCTCATTCAGCCAACCACAAAGTTTCTGAACCTTTTCAGAATTACCCAAAAAATGTGAATTTTTCAAAAATTCATATCTCACTTGTTTCTTGACCAAAATTAACAAACTTTATATCGACGGAATCCTCATTCAACGTAATTTAACTCAGTATGAAGAAATAATCACGATTCATTATATACTGTTCGTAATATCCAGTCAAAGTTTCTGTAAATTTCCAAAGACCAATTTATTTCTCCCAAACGGTAAGGCCGAAAATTCTGAAAATTTTCAGATATCATCTACACTATACTATGAATGTACAGTAAAAAAATCAGCCCCTAATTCCACCGTTTGAAAAAAATCAAAATTCTGAAATTTTTACCGATTCTTCATTTATGCCCGCATAATCAACTATAATTACAGACATGCATTTAAACACGAGAAATTCACATTGTTACGTACGATAATCCAACTCATTGGCTCTGATACCAATGTTGAAATTAATTAATTGAGAAATAAGAATTCGAATTACCAACCTGTAATTCTCAATGCAGCGGAAGATTCTAGAACTCGGTTGAATTCCACATACGTACTGTGATCCTCGTAGTCAGAACACGATCACATGAATTTCACGAATCGCTTTATCCACAATCTTAGTGCCCTTACAAGTATATGTGTATGATGTGTATTGTACCGAATATAGAAATCTTTGTTTTGTATTCTGTCTTTGAAGCGGGTGAGAACAGAATTCCATATTCAGTTGTTATGGAAAATCCCGTTGGATTTTCTTATATAAGGAGTTATCAAATAACTTATTTTCTTATAATTATCCACTCATGTATGAAATAAATAAATAATAATTAATATTAATTAATTATCTATATATTAGTTTACAACAACCCTCTTGATTCCTCTTCACTCTCTGAATTTTGCTTCAAAACATACATAGAGTGAGGGTTTAAAATGTAAACAGCATTCACAAAACACCCAGAGAGTGAATGCATGGTATACCTGATTTGGAATGGTGGGACTTCCATTCATAAAGATTTGTATTGTATTGGGTTTGTTGAAAGAGAATGAGCCATCTCAACAGTTAATGCCTAGCGTTGACTGTAATTCAATCTTCTGAAAACTAGTTTTCACCACGGTTTTGAACCTGTGATTTTGTGCCTGCATATTAGACTGTTGTAAGCCTAAGAGGTTACTTTGTTAAAGATTTTTAGTTTGAGTAATACATGTGGGTTGACTTATGCATTAGTGTGCACGGTGCACATTATATATGCACAGGAGACCAACTCTTTAATATTTTATTGTCTTTTGCAATGACTCTAAATAGAAGCAAGGTGAAAACCCTTTCCATGGTAGGTGCATACCTTCTTAAATCTATGTTCATGCGCAGACAGTTGTATGTTGCAGCATCATCTAAAGTTAAAAGCAAAGGTGAATTGAACATTATTTGCCTAGATCCAAATGAAAAAAATATGTAAACATACCACAAAGGTTATCTACAAAGAAGATTTCTGCAATTTGTAGTTTTGTATATTAATTTTTTTTATAAATAAAATTATAGGAGTAATTCTTTATTCTATCTATATTGTTAAACATTTTATTTTTTATCTTTTAATAAAAAAAATTATAAAAAAAAATTAATTAATAAATTAAAATATATTATAAATTTATTTTAACTCTGCGTAAAATGCGGGTCTTACACTAATTATGTATAAAAGAAAGTTAATACTCCCTTTGTCTCATAAGGTACTGTTTGGTTAGGGATGGTGGTGGATGAGATGGGGATGGAGATTGGAAAAATATGGATGGGGGTAATCTATGAATAGTAATTGAATAAAAATTGTGTTTGGATTGAGATTGAAAAATAGGTGTGGATGGAGAACTTTATGTCAAATCAAGTAGGAGATGGGATAAATGTGTGGAAGAAAGTAGGAGAGAGAATAAATGTGTGGAAGAAAAGTAGGAGAGAGAATGAGTGATTAAAAGAAAAAAAGAGTGATGTGATTGTATAAAAATAGGTATATAGATGTATTATAGGAGTGGATGAGTATTTGAATGGGTATTTGGATGGAGAGAGATGGAGAGGGATAGGATGGGGGATGGCCCATCCAAATCCGGATGGGCCAATCCCAAACCAAAAAAATGGGCATATAAATTAAGGAAAATGTGTAATGAGTAGAGTGTTGAGGGTTAATTTTCTAAAATTTATAAATGAAGTAAAATAAATAATTGAATTGAATGTAAAAGTAATAATATTTTGAATATATGAATATTGTGATAATGTAATTTATGAAAGAGTGCAAATTATTGTGAAATAAATTAATATAAAAAAAGTGCTTTTTTTTTTTTGAAAAGAAAACATGGTACTTTGTATTAACGTATAAGGCAAGGGTTCGGAAACCCGAATACAACTATGATCTCGACTACATTTTATATAAAACTGTTTTAATATGGACTACCCAGGGATGCACATCCAAGATTCCCTTTCCCAATCAATAAAGGTTGAGTTGATGATTTTATGAGCCTTCAGCCATTTCCAAGAACTATACTTGATGCTCTCAATCGTTTCTTCCGTTGATGATGATTTATCGTTGAAGATTAAATTGTTCCTATTTCTCCAAATTTTCCAAATGGCCAATAAAAAGGTATGGAATATAAAAGAAAAAGAAAGAGAGAACCTAAAACCATAAGCTCACAAGTTGAGCCAGAGGTCGGAGTGCCGTTAAAACCTTGCCTGGGAAAACCCTACTTAGGGACAAAACCCGAGGTCAAGGGAAAAGGTACACCCCTCTAAATGACAAAGTCTAAAGTATAATTATGAAAGTATGACAAATATAAGTGTTCCTTGAAACACCCTCAATCCGTGTCATCCAACATATCCGACCAACGATCGTGAAGGGACACCTGCGCTGACTCTGAAGTGCTAGAGTCAGCTGAACCATCCGGCGGCTGCTGAGGCGGACCCTTCCCCGACCAAAGCCTGGTGTGTTGGCTAACACCTGCTAGCTCTGTTAGACTAGAGTTGTCCACCATAAATGACGCATTGGCTGTATACCTAAGAGAGTCATAATCTGGAGCACTTCGTCCTTTGTTCAGCTCATCTAGGTGAGCAACCTTAGAATTTGTGATGTCCTGAGTGGCTCGTTCCCGGAGTTGTGTGAGAGGGTCACTAGTCTTCTTAATAGTACGCTTCGGCTGGAAAAGCACCCTAGTGGTGGTGGAACCCTTCACTCTATTGGTGGCCTTCCGAGCTGCCGCGACCAAAGATGGAGCATTCTCTGTGAGAGGCTGATATGTGGAGGTCGATGCTCTAGGAGGGTTCGGGTGACCCCCTTCCTTCAGTAAAGCATCCTCCAGCACCGCCGCGTCTAAGTTCTCCTCTGAGAGCGGCCCAAAAGCGTTGTCCAACGAAACTGAGTAGGTGTTCCCCGTAGCCGGATCCTGTTGATCCTCTGTTGCAAGGTCCTCCTCGCCCAAGTGGGCCTCCCCTTCCAAGTAGGCCTCCGGAGGCGGGGTAGTGGTAACTAGAGCTGAAGTGGGGTCAGTAGTGCCTGTAGGGGAAATAGGGCCCTGGCGGCGGCGAGACCGAGTACGACGACGACCTCTCGTCCTCTGGTCCTGAGGATCTTGGGATCGAGTACGACGACGACTTCTCCTCCTCCGCTGGTTCTGACGATCTTGATCCTTCTGGTCCTGGTGACCCTGTCCCTCACGGTCCTGACGACCCTGTCCCTCTCTCATCGATTTCCTGCAAACAGCCAGAGAGTGTCCAATGATGTGGCAATGTGTGCAAAACTCTGGAAGCTTCTCGTAAAAGATCGCAGCAAACGAGCTATGACCTGCACGCTGGTACATAAGACTGTCTTGAATGGCCTTGTGCATATCAATCTCAATAAGTAGGCGGGCATAATGCCCCATGTCACGCTTCAGAGTTCTGTCATCGATCTTGATCAAGGTACCCAAAGATGACGCCAATGCCTCCAAAGCAATCGGATCCCAGTATTCCATAGGAAGGTCAGCGAGCCTAACCCAAACTTGAGCCATACTGGAACGTATGTTGTTCGGGTTGAAGTCTGGTACCCATCTCTGTAGGTGAATAACCCCTGGGTTCAGCTGCCACGAGCGTCGTTTGAAAATACGGTCCCTATCCATTTCAGAGTTAATACTGATGTTAAAGTAGCCTTTACTCAATGAAACCACATTGAGGCCTGAAGACAGACCCCATAAACTGCCCAATGTGGACTGATCCAAATGGTGCACTGCCATATGAGGCCTAAAATTTTCCTGTAGTTGGCCTTAAACCCTCCTTTGTAAAAATCTTCCCAATGTTCCTTCAATGTATTAGCGTAGATCACACTGCCATCAATCCATTTAATTACTTCCTCCTCATTAAAGGGTGCCGTGAGGCACTCGTTACCTGCTCGCCCAATTTTCTTAGTCATCAGATGTTTTAATTGAGGCCTGCTTGCTGCTTGTTTAGAAAATTGGGATCTAAAGTGATCAAAAATGGCTTTTTTGACTTTAGATACATCGTTACTCCATGTATTATCGATCATCAACCCCTCGATTTTGTTGCCAGCTCTCCTAGAGTTGATGAATTTGTGGAAGTAAGCAGAATTAGCATCGCCCTCTCGAATCCACTGGACTCTTGATTTCTGATATGTATCCCTGTCCTTATCTTTTTTTATTTTCCAAATCTTGGTTCTGGTCAATTTCAGGCGTTCCAATTCCCCTTCTGTCAAGTCTCTTGTTTCTTGAGTTCTATCCAATTTATCCATCTCGAATCTGGCTTCCTTGAGTTTTGATTCTGTTTTGTTAATGTTCTGATTACCCCAATCTTTGAGATCGAATTTCAGCTTCTTTAGTTTTTCTTTGAACTTGAATCCCTCTGTTCCGCTAACCTCGTATCCGGACCACTTTTCATTGACAAAGTCGACTAAATCAGCGTTATCAAGCCAACTATTGAAGAACCGAAACGGTTTAGGCCCCCAATTCTGAGTGCTTCTGTGAAGGAAGATAGGACAGTGGTCGGAACTATTCTTATCCAAGCCTTGCAGAATGATTTCTCCCCACTCGCCCACCCAATCGTCTGATACGAATGCTCTGTCTATCCGACTACATCATTTTCCATCGAGTCTAGACCATGTAAATTTTCTTCCTGTCAGTTGAGCTTCATTGAGTCCAGCCTCGTTGATGAATTCGTCGAATCTCCTGCTATTGGCGTTTGTAGTGTATATCGCTCTACCTTTCCTCTCGGCCGTGCTTCTGACCTCATTGAAATCCCCAATTAAGCACCAGCAAGAGCAGTTACTGGTACTAATTTTCTCCTGTAAGGCTTCCCATAAGATGATTTTACCTCCGCTGTCGCATGGGCTGTAGACATTAACCACCACAAATTCTCTACCATTGTCTACCCGTTTCCCCTTTATGCCGATTGCCCCTTCGATTGACCATTCCCGACTTACTTCAATTTTATCCTTATCCCATGTACTGATGATCCCTCCTGATCTTCCATATGCATTTTTTGCAAACCAACCGATGTCTCCTTCTCCCCATACTGCTCCTGTATTAAGAGTTGAATGATCTGTATACTTTGTCTCTTGTATACAAATCAGCTCTGGGTTGAATTTTGCAACCAGTTCTCTGACCTCCTGTTTCTTGAGTCTTCCCCCTAACCCTCTGATGTTGTAGGATAGAATCTTCATTAATCACTATTGGGTTTGGTGTTGCTCTTCTCATCTATTTCTTTTTGTTGCATAACTTTCAGTTTTTCTAAGATTTCTAACTCATTTTTTTCGTTAATAGCCCCGAGTTGTTTCCCCAGTTCCCAGATCTCTTTTGGGCCAAACGTGTTGTTCTGGTGTGAAACTGTTTGATCTTCTTGAGCCTTCTGACTATCTGTTTCTCTCTTTTTTGACTTAGATGTTGATCCATTCATTCCACATGCGAAGGCCGTCCACTGACTTTTTTTTTTCTTCTCTTTTGCGTTGAATCTTCCTCATTCTCTTCCTCCTGGCCTTTTTACTTTTGTTTGTGCGGGTAGTGTAGCTCTCTTCTCCGCTTTTGTCTTCTGACTCGCTTTCCAGTGTGTTATGCCTTTCAGCTCCTTCTCCCGATATGTGTGTCGCGGTTGGTTGTAGCATCGCTCCTCTGTGAGTTTCTGGATCTTCTTCGATTCTGCCCGAAGGGCTATTAAATCTCATTTGTAGTTTCTGAGCTTTTATTATAGCTATCTTATTGTTCTCCTGCCTTAGTTTTGTGTCCTCTCCATTGATGTCCTCCGCATCCGGGGGGAGGGGATTGAGACGAATTCCGATCGGGGAGTAACTGATTTACTCCAAATTAATATGGGTAAGGGTCTTGGGGCATGTGCTGGTTATGCTATGGTCGCCGCCTCTAAACTTGCCGCTGTTAGGGTGGCTTGGGTCGATATGGTGATCTTCAGTGACCTGTTGTTCGATATAGCCTGGGATAACGTCGATTGAAAAATTATCCTCTAAGAGATTTAGGGCAGGGGTGAGGCCCATGTGTTGGATAGAGTTGGTAATGTCATTTTCCGTGTCTTGCATATCTTGTGAACTGGCCCCTTCAGTTACGTTTTGCGCGTCGTTCCTCGATATTGGAGCTTCATTGCTGCTCTTAGGAGTCCAATGTTGGGACCTGGTACTTCTAACGGTCGATGGGAGACAAATTCTTTTAATAGACTTTAATGACTTGGGTATGCCACAAACTCTCTTGGATTCACGCGAATTGCAATTTTCCATATTGACGTCGTGGACTCCGAGACTCCCCTGGACCTCTGGTATTCCGTCAGACTCTTTGTCGTCGGTGGGTGCTATCTGATCTATTGACCCTTGCGTTTCCGAGTCCGGCACCGATGATACTTGGGAGTCTGTATCGTCCTCGATCGTCTCGCACATCCTGCCGCTGCCTATATTGATAAGCCCGACTAGGATGGAAGATTTACTTGGGTCAGGCCAACCAGACGCGTATGGAGGTTCCTCTTGAATGTGAATGTCGAAAACATTGTCCCCCATCCTAAAGGAAACCTGTCGCCAAATAGTTTTAAATGATTCTGTCCTAATCTTAACCCTGGCCGCGTCCAATATGACTCGATAATCTGTGACGGGATCGATTTCGGTGATTATTCCAACATCCTCAAGTAACCATTGGAACAGGGGTTTATTCCAGCATATAATGGGAACCCCTCTAACCTGTATCCAGGTTTCTCTGTCTTCGATGCCATCCTTAAGAATCATTGGTCTCCAGTCCGTGAAGAATTCCTTGATCCACTCTTTTTCTTCTACCAGAAATTTACTCATCACCTCTTTATCTCTGCCGAAAACTGCCCATTTGTTTCCATTGAGTGCACTAATAGTGATATCCATTTGACCTCCGGTCCTTAGCGCCGCTACCGCCTTCCCCAACTCTTGTGTGTTTCGGGGATAGCCGACAATAGCCCCGTTTCCCATGAGCAGTCCTTTTCTGATAGGTGGAATTGGTTACCCATGGATTGCACATTAACCTTTTTGAGAGTCCACTCTTTATCTGCTACCTCTGTTGAACATTGCCTCTCCCTTTCAGAGGCAGTAGAAGACTTCGGGCCCGTTTGTGCCTCTCCTTTCTCATTCGCTTTGACTATATCCGCAAAACTCGTATCGGGAGTTTCCGCGCTGCCTTAGCTATCTCCTTACCCAGTTGGTCTGCGTACTTTGAAATATTGACCCGCAGCTTGTAGCTTCCGATCCAGATACTGTCCAACTCTTTTTCTAGTTCTACAAAATTCTTCCCATTTTCGAATCTGGCGTATGCGAATCTCCATCCTCTGCCGTTAATCTTGTCCGGTGCTATACCTAGTCAAAGAAGTCAATCTTTGACAAGTCAATCCTAGTCATCAGCTTACGTGGCGAGGACCAGTCAACAAAGTCTTGCGACGACTAGTCAACAAGACCAAGAAAATGTAATAGAATAGATGTATTTAATATATTTAAGTGCTCGCTCAAAGATGTGGGCGAGCACATGTTTTAGTTAGCTGCTCGCCCAAATGTGTGGCGAGCACGTATCTATCTTAGCTAGAATAGTCTAAGTACTGAAGCCTTGGGAGACAGCATGGAGCGTGGCGACCACACTCCTCGAAATGGTCCTCCGGCGACCACCGTAGCTCAGCTCCTCGGCATTCCGGCGAGGACGAGCACCAAAGGCGGTTTAGCATTAAATGTGCCATCAAATCACCTTTTCGGGCAGAAGACAGGTCCAATAAGGGCGTGCCACGTGTAAAGGGCGGGCAGCCCCTAGAAACCACTATATAATGCCTAAAGAAGGCTCATTTGTACACAAGTGACAGATTCCACCAAATCACCCAACCCAAAGCTATACACTCTCCCAAAGCTCTCAAGCTTTTAGCTTCTCAAAAAAGCTACTTCTTGTGTTCTTGCTTGTTCTTCATTAGATCATCAAGATCATCACTTAAATACTCCCTAAACACGTAATAAACCCCCGATCATTATACATGTTTGTCTCGTGCTAACAAATAGTCCACATACGAATCAACCATCAAAAGTACGTACAACATTTGGCGCTAGAAGGAGGGGTCCTTTTACGTGTTCATCACTCTCAGTTTCGACCGATCATCGAGCGATCGGTTTGCAAACTCCGTTTTCAGGTTTTTAATCGGTAGTTCCACCTTTTAAAGCTTTGTTTACGTATTTCCGTGTTCTTCGTGTTCTTGAATATTTGCAATATTCAAGACATATTTTGGAGTTTGATCTCCGTGTAATCTTGTTTTTAAGCTTCAGTTGTTGTTACTTTGCTAATAAGTAGTTGTAATAGCACGTTCTTCTGCGTAAGAACTTTAATCTTTCGTTTTTAAGCGTCGAAAGCTTAAGAACAGTCAAATCTTTGTAATAATCTCCAGGAGACACTCTTTAAACGATGTCTCATAATTCTCATCAAGACGGAATCTTACCACCCGGAGGGAACGAACCCCTTCCGGCGCTGGTGAATCCGTTTGCAAACTTGAACGTGGGGGACATTCTGAAAGATCCCCAGCACTTGAAAGACTTTTCTGACTTCCTCATGGAGAAGAGGAGGCAGAATGAGAAGGAAGAGCTTGAGAAGGCCAAAGATCAGGCCTTCGACAAAGCCCAGAAAGAAAAGTTGAGGGCTAGAGGAAATGATGGGTACGACGACCGTTCCTACCACTCCAACTCTATTCGCCCCCGGGATAAAGGAAAGAATAAAGCTGAAGAGCACTCCCACAATAGCCACACGGGAGAGTCGCGGCACCGAAATTCGGTTTTCAACCGGATGGACGACAAAGACAGAAGGGCTCCTCGCCCAGTGCCTTTCAAAGTGGATGGCCGACCAGACAGAGCCGACCACCACCGAGATCACGCTGATAAGAGAGATCAGGGCGACAGAATCTCAGCTCTTGACAGAGTGGGACCAGGGAAGGGTTCGCGAGCTCCTGCAAAGAGTTATCGCAGCCGCCAGTCTGATAGACATTCCCCCAGGCGATCACGTCATGATGATCGCCCGGCCGCATCCCATGGGAGCCGACGCGACGAGGACGTCGTCCCCAAACCACAAACTGCCGAGGAGGGGCAAATCGCCCAGTTCCTCGAGACCCAAAAATTAATGAAGCTAGAGATGGACGCTCTGCGAGCAGAGGTGGTCGCCTCGAAGCTAGGGACCACCCCACCAATCACTCTGCCCGCACCTCCACTAAGTGTGGCAATCCTTACCGCCCCCATTCAAAGAAAGATTCAAATGCCCTCCATGCCGGCATACGATGGTGCATCCGACCCTAGAGTACATCTGTCCAAGTACTCCAACTATATGGCCTCAATCGGGGCAACGGACGCCACCCAATGCAGAAATTTCTCCCTAACTTTGGGAGACCGGGCTCATCGATGGTACACAACGCTGAGTCCCGGATCGGTCACCTCATTCCTTGAGCTGGGACAACTCTTTCTGACCTACTACGGGTCTATTGCTGCTCGCCCAGCCTCAAAGCAACGTTTGGCAAACGTTCGCCAATCTGTAAATGAGTCAGGCAAGGACTTCATCGAGCGCTTCGATAGGCTGGTGATCGATGGGGAGGCCGTGAACGATGAGACGAAGCTGATCTCAGCTGTTTCCGGTCTAAGGATAGGTACCAAGCTTTGGGAATCTATCCATCTTACTTTTCCCAGTTCTTATGCGGACTTCCGCACGAGGGCTGGGAACTTCATTCAAATGGAGGAAATAATGGACGCCGCCAAGGCTAACGAGCAGTCGGAGGCGTCCAAGAGGGTCTGGCCCAAGAAGAATACAAACACAGGGGAGTCATCCCAGCCCAAGAAGGCGACCACTCAAGCTGGCAGTGCTCGCCCAGCCAACTTCAGGCCTTTCGAGGAGTCTCCTGAGATCATCCAGTTCAGGGAATCTCTCTCTGTGGATCCCAGGGGCATTTTCAATGCAGTTAGGGGAAAGAATATGCTCCCCCAGGCCAAGCCAATGCATACAAATGATGAAAAACTGGATGGTAGCAAATTCTGCGACTACCACAACTCCGTTGGCCACCACACCAATGGGTGCCGAGACTTGGTGAGAAACCTTTTCAAGCTATACAATGAGGGAAAGCTCGCCCAGTTCATCAAGCCTCTCGGAAATGGCGACAACAGGGGGAAGAAACGTCGCGACGACGGCGACGACCTGCGCCAACAACTGAATCGTCTCAAGCTGACTCCTCCCATGCCACAACATGCTGGCGGCGACATTGATAATGTGGGAGGATCTTGTATGGTGATAGAAGGCCCTTTAGGGGGAACTCAGTCTGGGAAAGAACTATCTGTTCGCCGGGCTCAGAGTGAGCAGCGAGCACTGAACAATGTCCATCAGGTGTGCGTCGCTCCGACTGCCGAGAAGCCTCTATCTCACCAAATCCTTTTCTCGGACGACGACCTGAACGGCGTGGTGCACCCAAACAATGATGCTTTGGTCATCACGGGGAAGATCATGGGAACCAACGTCCATCGCATGATGGTCGACACTGGGGCATACACCAACATCCTCTTCAAGCATACTCTGGATGCTCTCGGTGATTATGCAGCATACATCGAGCCTTGCGATGATATAATCGTAGGTTTTGGGGATACGCGCAACCTTCCCATTGGGAAAATCAGACTATCCTTGGAGTTGGCATCGTCGAAAGAGCCAGAAATGCACCCTGCTAGGTAGCTCGACTTCTTGATCATCGACATGCCATCGTCCTACAACGTTTTCCTCGGCCGACCTTTCTTCAACGAGTTCAAGGCGGCCGTTTCTACTTATTACTACTGTGTAAAATTTCCATCCCCGGCGGGAGTTATAACCGTCAAGGGCGATCAGACGCGGGCGAGGGAGTGTCTCGTCCGTTTTGCAAAGCGTCATTCTAAGGAAAGTACTATGATTGGCCAGTATATTGAGTGTCAAACACAAACAGAGCAAGTGAACTACTTGGAGGGTCTTCCTAGCAAGTACCGAAAGATTGAAATTGGGGAGTGCAGTCATAGTTTCGACGACCACCAAGTGGAGGCGAAAGAGCCGCCTCCATGGAAGTGGACGACCACACCCCAATGGATATCGACGAGGAGACAGTCTCGGGCGACCAGCTCCCCGACGACCAGTTGCCAGAAAACTTTCCAGATCTGGAACCTAGGTTAGGCTTTGAGCCGGAGTTCGGAATTGAGGATCCTCGTTGGAAGGAGCCTAAAGAGCGGGCGACTTCGGCGGAGGACCTCGAAACCATTCACTTAAACGAGGCTCGTCCGGAACTCGAGGTATTCATTGGTTCGAATTTACCAGAACATTTGCGATCGGACATGATCGCATTTTTGAAAGAAAACATCAGTGCATTTGCCTGGTCGCACGAAGATATGGTGGGCATTCCCACAAATCATGCCTGCCACAGACTGAATATTGATCCAGCAAGGAGACCTATCACCCAAAAACGAAGGAAATTTGGGCCTGATAAATATGCGGCTTTGGCAGTCGAAGTCAAGAAATTGATCGACAATAAATTAATCGAGAAAACTGGAACTGATCCCGAGTGGCTGGCCAATCCAGTGCTCGTCAAAAAAACGACCGGGTCGTGGAGGTTGTGTATAGACTTCACAGATCTAAACGACGCCTGTCTGAAAGATCACTTTCCGATGCCCCACATTGATCACCTAGTAGACAATACAGCGGGGCACGAGATGTTAACTTTCATGGATGCTTTCGCAGGCTACCATCAGATCGCGATGCATCCCGACGACCAGCGGCATACGGCCTTCATGACGGCCACCGAAATGTACAGCTGGAAGAGAATGCCTTTCGGTTTGAAAAACGCGGGGGCAACATACCAAAGACTGGTAAACAAGATGTTTGAGAAACACATCGGCGAGATGGTGGAGGTCTATATCGACGACATCGTTGTCAAAAGCTTGCGAAAAGAGGATCACCTACACCACCTTGCCATGACATTCGATATACTGAAGGAGTACAACATGAAGTTAAATCCGAAGAAGTGCAGCTTTGGAGTTAGCTCAGGAAAATTTCTGGGGCACTTGGTTAGCCAGCGGGGCATCGAGGCGAATCCGAGTAAAATTCAAGCAGTCATTAACATGCAAAGCCCAAGGAACGTGAAAGAAGTACAGAGGTTGACAGGGTGCCTTGCATCGCTGAACAGATTTATTGCACGAACGGGCGATCGTTGCAAACCTTTTTTCGATGCTCTGAAAAAAGGGAGGTTCGAATGGACCGATGAGTGTGAGAAAGCTTTCGAGAAATTAAAGGAATATCTATCGGATCCGAAGATCCTGTCTAAGCCAGTCCCCGACGAAATTTTATATCTATACTTGGCGGCCACTGACTGTGCGATCAGTTCAGTGCTCGTCCGAGCTGAGGGGAGCACACATCTGCCTATCTACTACGTAAGTCAAACACTGAGAGATGCGGAGTTGAGATACACTCCAATGGAAAAATTGGCGTACGCACTAGTCATGAGCGTCAGAAAATTAAGGCAGTACCTGTTCGACCACGAGGTGGTCGTCCTCACCACCTTTCCACTCCGACGAGCACTGCATCGTCCGGATACCACTGGAAGACTTTTGAAATGGTCGGTGGAAATAGGGCAATTTGGGCTCACCTATGCACCTAGAACGACAATCAAGGGACAAGTGCTGGCTGAATTCATTGTAGAGCTCACTTTCCCGGAGAAAGTGGACGAGGGAATCGAGCTTCCTTGGACACTGTTCATCGATGGTTCTTCGACGAGCACCAAAGCAGGGGCAGGAATCGTCCTCACCAGCCCAACCGGACAGACGTTTGCTTCGGCGATCGAGTTCGAGTATCGGGCGACCAACAACGAAGCAGAGTACGAGGCTCTGGTTGCAGGAATCAAGATGGCTATGGCCGTGGGCGCCAGAAAACTGAAAATTTTTTCTGACTCTCAGTTGGTTGTATATCAAATTACGGGCGACTACGAGGCTCGCGGTGATCAAATGATAAAGTATCAAGAGTTAGTGAAAGGATTACTCGAGCAATTTGATCAATTCCACATCGAGCAAATCCCTAGGGAGGACAATACGCAAGCAGATGCGTTAGCTCGACTGGCCACTTCAGAGGGGGAGGCAATATTTTCAGAAGCGACCATCACTAAAATTTCTTCCCCATCGGTGAACAGAGGTCAGATTTTGCAGGTTGAAGCGACCAGCGACGAGGAATGGAGATCGCCGATCATCAAGTACATCAAGACCGGCGAGCTCCCGGGGGACAAAGTGAAAGCAACCAGATTGCAGCTCAGGTCCGCAAGGTACACTGTTGTTGGCGACCAGCTGTACAAACGGGGTTTTTCAATGCCTTTATTGAAATGCCTCGGAGAAGACGAGGCGAAGATCGTCATGTACGAAATCCACGAAGGATCATGTGGAAATCATACAGGGGGGCAAGCGTTCGCTTTAAAGATCATGAGGCAAGACTACTTTTGGCCAACACTGAAGAAGGATGCAATTCATTACGCTCAGGCGTGCAAGAGATGTCAAGCTTTTGCACCAGCTATTCACTCACCTCCAGACGAGCTCATCTCCGTCTACAGCTCTTGGCCCTTCGCGAAGTGGGGCATCGACATCATCGGACCTTTCCCGCCTAGCGTCGGGGGAGTAACTTTCGTAGTCGTAGCAGTCGATTACTTCACCAAGTGGACCGAAGCGAAGGCATTGAAGACCATCACAACGGCCCAGATGACAAGCTTCATTTGGAAAAACATAATTTGCAGGTTCGGCCTACCACGAGCAATAGTGACCGACAACGGGCGTCAATTCACAAGTCGAGATATGCTGGATTTCTGCTCAGATTTGAACATCAAGAAAAAAATTTCAACACCCTATCATCCACAATCAAATGGTCAAGTAGAGGCGATCAACAAAATCATCAAACACACCTTGAAAGCTAAGCTAGATGGATTGAAGGGCAAATGGGCGGACGAGCTGCACATGGTTCTGTGGGCATATCGGACGACCACTAGGAATTCTACTGGTGAAACTCCGATCGCGCTCGCGTTCGGAACCGAAGCTGTCATACCAGCAGAGGGGCAGGTCCCAACTTTTCGAGTAGCAAATTATGACGAGCAGTTGAATAACGACGCACAACTCTCCGATTTGGACTTCCTAGAAGAGCGAAGGCTAACAGCGGACGAGAAGAACGTGGTGTACAAGCAAAGATCAGAGCGCTATTACAACACCAAAGTACGTGCTCGCCAATTCACTATCGGCCAGCTCGTACTTCGGAGGGCGACGGAGCAGTCCATTGGCATACTTGGCCCGACTTGGGAGGGTCCGTACCGAATAACGCGCACACTCTTGAACGGATCGTACGAGCTAGAAGATCTAGAGGGCAAGCCGAGCAAATACCCGTGGAACGCGGTCAAGCTGAAGAAGTATTACCAGTAAGTTTTTAATTTTTTCATATTTATATAATTTGTATCTAGTCATCATTTCAATACAAGTACAAGTTTTAAATTTCCATCAAGTGTTAGATAAGTTTGAATTTTTAGACAAGGCTCTGCGTAGCCATCTAGGAAACAAAGACGAGCACTCTTTTTTAACGATGCTCGCAAGGTAGTGGCGACGACGATCACTACCTACCAAACAAAAAAGAGTTCAACCGACGATTGGTTAACTCTAAAAGACGAGCACTCTTTCTTAAAGATGCTCGCAAAGATAAAAGACGAGCACTCTTTCTTAAAGATGCTCGCAAAGATTAAAGACGAGCACTCTTTCTTAAAGATGCTCGCAAAGATAAAAGACGAGCACTCTTTCTTAAAGATGCTCGCAAAGATAAAAGACGAGCACTCTTTCTTAAAGGTGATCGCAAAGACAAAAGACGAAGCACTCTTCCGCAAAGATGCTCGCAATAAAAGGAGTTTTCAAAAAGACAAGTACTTATCAAAAAATGCTTACAAAAAATTAATCATAACATAAGTTGGAAAGCAGTAACGAGAACGATCACTCAAAATAACCAAACATCGTATAGGCAAAAAGTTCCATTCATTGAAAAGCCTTAAAAGGCTGAAATTACAAAAAGGCCTTAATGGCCGAGCAGTCCTAAAAACAGAAATAAAATACAAGTAAACTAAGCTACTGGAGCATTCTCCTTGGCTTCCTCTTCATTCACAACCTCCTCGGCAGGAGCATCCTGTTCGCCCTGTTGAGGTGGGGAGTCTTGTGGAGGGTTCGAGAAGAGGACCGGAACACCCAACAGTCGAGGGAACAGGAGTCCCAACTCCATCAAAGGAAGCAGAGGGAGTTCTGTTTCCGGCTGAGGATTCTCCTTCATAAGGAGGTCGTCCAAAAACCCGCCGAGTGGAGTCACATCCACTCCTGGATGAACTTCTAACAACCGATGAATGAGCCCGTGGGCAGTAAGCGCCACCGATAACATGGCCACGCCCCCAGCGAGCTCATTGGTCTCATCTCGCTCCTCCGTCAGGTCGACCAGCTGTTGCCGAAGAGTGGCCAACTCTTCCTCGTCAGTTGCGGATTTATTTTGAAGAGTTCTTACCTCGTCCTCGGCAGTCTTGAGGCGAGCACGGAGACGTTCGATCTCTTGGAGATCTTCCTGATCCTTCTTTCGAATCGTCTCAAGTTGGGCCTCAGAATCGGCCAACTTTGCCTCGACATCGGCCAACTTGGTCTCAAGGTCGACCACCTTCCTCTCGACAACAGCTTTAGCCTTGGCCATTTGGGCGAGCTTCGCACTCCTGTCCTCGCTGACTTTGCGGCTTTCGGCAATCTGGCTGGCGAGCTTCTCCATCGTATAAGACGCCCGGCGACCAATCTCGCATTCTATGGCGACCAATCCGATCGCCCTGAGACCTGCTCGCAGTCTATGGCGACCAATCTCGTATTCTCCAGCGAGTTATGGTTGTCCACCTCGTCGACCAGTGTGGTCGTCAGCGATCGAGGCAGATTCTTCACAGCCCTTAGTGCGATCGGATTCAGGGGCTCTCTGTCGACCGGATCCCGCGACCGGTAGAAGCCGAGGAGGTTCGGGTTGAAAGGTTCGACGATCCGGCAGTCGGCAACACTATTAGAGAAGGAAAAAATTTAGGAAAAGGTACTTGAAAATATTATAAAAATCTCATTGATAAATAAACTTACTTGGCAACCCTTGCGGCATCCCAGCCGAGAAGGGTGTTGTCTCCCTGAGCCCTCTCCCCGGCCGACGAGCTCGCGGCGATCTCTCGCGACCGAGTATTACGGGGAGGAGGGGATACGACTTGTGTGGGGGGAGGCGAGGGAGATCTCCTCGGCGAGATCCTCTGCTCGGTAGCAGGTGGGCGAGAAGAGCCCCCTCGGGTTGGTTTAGCGATCTTCTTGGGTGGAGCCCCCGAGGTCTCCGCTCCTTTCCTTTTCTTGCCGGAGCCGTCAACTACCTTGCGCTCGCGCAGCATTCTCGCTTGTTGCATCATCCTGCTCGACAGTATGCGATCAACTTCGATGGATGGAGGAAGGTAAGTGACAACTCTCTCTGGGACCACTACTAAGAAAGGCGAGGAGTCAGTGTTTACGAAGAGCAAATTCACAAAAAACTTAGAAATATGTTGATACCTGGAGGGAACTCTCGAGTGAAGTGATGAGGAGGTACTCTGAGACCTGCTCGCTCACGCATACACTCCCTGTTCAGAAAGCGACAGGACCTCTCCAGGTAGCGACGGTTGAGTACGCAGCAAATATGGTATTGGAAGAGGGGCGTGAGACGGTGCTCGGCGGTCTTCTTGCGAACAATTTCACCTACAAAAACGAGGAGTTAGTCAGTATAGACAAGAACGAGCAGAGATAAAAAAAACTTACCACGAATTCTTTGATATTCAGTGTCAAGGGGAATGCGATTCGAGGAGCCATCCGGCCTCACTGGACTTTTCCAGTCCCCGGCTACCCACCACCAGTTGGTTTTCCAATCTCTAATTTTGTTGGGAACCCCTTCAACCAACTTGAAATTATCACGGCCCCTCACGTAATAGTATCCGTGGCCGACCTTCTCTCCGGCCTCGGCCGCCTGAAGGAGATAGTTAATCTCTTTAGGGCTTAGCCATGTGTTCCGACATCCGTTCTCGGCCGCCACCAGGCCGAACAGTGTAAGAATGCCGATCAGGTTCGACCAACCGTTCGGCAAAATTTGAGAAGGGGCCACTTTTAAGAAATGTAAAAAATTTGAGATACTGGGGTGCAGGGGGAACCTAAGCCCTGCCTCCATCATGCCGATGTTGACGGCGACCATCCCTTCTGGCGGCTGGTCGGCCCTCTCATCCGGGCGAGGAACAAAGAAACAAACGTCGGCCGGCATCTGATATTTCTTCCTGGAATTTTCTAGCTGTGCCGAGGAGACCTTGCTCGCATATTTGCTCGCTTCATACTCAGTTTGGAAAGCTTCTCGGTGCGGGCGAGGAACCTCTCGAGGAGGGTATTCGCAGAAATATTTATAATAGGCCTCCCTCGAGACCTCGTCGCCATCCAAATTCTCCCTTCCACTCAAAATGTCCTTTATGCTCTCTGCATACTGAACAACTTCCTCGAAGTCCTCGCGGAGACTCCTCGTCAAGGTCTCCTCGACTTGGGCAGTTTCTATCTGTTCGCCCACCCCTCGATTCAAATTCGGATCACGCAGATCTGAGTCGGTCTCCTCGTCAGTCTCCTCGGCATCATTGCCGGCATCCTCCCTATCGGACTCGTCGACATCGACGACCACTGCCTTTCCAAGATTTCGGACTCCAACATTTATAGGTTCGGGGGAGTGGATCCTAGAGTCCGAAGAGGATGCCCTCTCCATTAAAGCCAAGGCCAAATGGTCCACGCCGCCGGAATTCTCAAAACCACCAACCAACGGCGGCGGACCACCGTCGGAACCACCACCGGAGCCACCACCAACTTCCATTTTTTCTATAGAAACGGGGGAGAAAGAAGTTTTAAAGAAGAAAATGCAAGTTGTTTACCTTATTGACGATCGAAAACCACCCAAACACGCCGGAAAAGCTTGAAGTAGAAAGTTTAGAAGAAATCTCGAGAAAGGTTCGAAAGTTGCAGAAAAGCGAAAGTGTTCTTATGGAGATGAAGGGCCTATTTATAGGCAAATTTGTGCAGGGACCTATGTGCAAAAAACGGGGTCAAAAACGCAATTTTCCCAAAAATTTGGGTCTTTTCCGAATTCAAGTTCGGCGAGTGGGCCACACGCGCGACCTTTGAGGTCGGCACGCGCCCCACGCGCTAAATTCAAATTTCGGGCGCCGACCACGCGCCTGACACGTGTCAGATCCGTCATCATGAAAAGTTGTTTCGATAATCGTGCTCGGCGCTGGAGACGAGGCGACCGCCTCTTTCTCACGTCATCAAGATCTCAAATTTGATTTTGTTTTATCAAACAATCTCACCTTCCAAGACGACCATACTGCTCGCCTTACCATTCTGCGAATACGAAGAAAGGCGACCAGGGGGCAAATGTTATACCTAGTCAAAGAAGTCAATCTTTGACAAGTCAATCCTAGTCATCAGCTTACGTGGCGAGGACCAGTCAACAAAGTCTTGCGACGACTAGTCAACAAGACCAAGAAAATGTAATAGAATAGATGTATTTAATATATTTAAGTGCTCGCTCAAAGATGTGGGCGAGCACATGTTTTAGTTAGCTGCTCGCCCAAATGTGTGGCGAGCACGTATCTATCTTAGCTAGAATAGTCTAAGTACTGAAGCCTTGGGAGACAGCATGGAGCGTGGCGACCACACTCCTCGAAATGGTCCTCCGGCGACCACCATAGCTCAGCTCCTCGGCATTCCGGCGAGGACGAGCACCAAAGGCGGTTTAGCATTAAATGCGCCATCAAATCACCTTTTCGGGCAGAAGACAGGTCCAATAAGGGCGTGCCACGTGTAAACGGCGGGCAGCCCCTAGAAACCACTATATAATGCCTAAAGAAGGCTCATTTGTACACAAGTGACAGATTCCACCAAATCACCCAACCCAAAGCTATACACTCTCCCAAAGCTCTCAAGCTTTTAGCTTCTCAAAGAAGCTACTTCTTGTGTTCTTGCTTGTTCTTCATTAGATCATCAAGATCATCACTTAAATACTCCCTAAACACGTAATAAACCCCCGATCATTATACATGTTTGTCTCGTGCTAACAAATAGTCCACATACGAATCAACCATAAAAAACACGTACAACATCCGGTATTAAGGTATCCACAACCTTCCCGTATCTAGCCAATATCTCCATGAGATCCTTCGACTTCCACTAGTTGGGGAAGTTAGTGATGTAGAAGGTGCAGATGTTGTTCTCCCACTGTTTCGTCTGTTCTCCTGGGGTGGTTTTAGTGACCTTCCATGCTGCTTGACGGCTAGGGTTCCCGTTGCGTACTGGCCTCTCCACTCTCTCCCCTCTCTCCATTTCTTCGTTGCTTCAGTTCCGTTTCGTGTTATAAAAAAAGTGCTTACAATTGTGAAACAGATATTATTCAGGTGACACGAAGTAGTTGTCATAAAATTGGAAGAGAGTAGTCAAAATGTAAAGAGATAGAGATGGGGGCTTAGGGACGCCACGTGTCTTCAGAATTTACCGTTAAGCCCATCAATTAATACCAAATTCCTCCCTGACCCTGAGCTATATAAAGAAGAGCAACCTCTACTAATTCTTCTCATTATCACTCATCTCCCTCACTCACTCACTTACGTGTTTGTGTGTCTATTTATTAATTCCATTAAAATGTGGATGAATATTTACGAGACATCAAGCGGCAAGATGTTAAAAGTCGTGTTGATATCCTCCAGCGTTTTATCAGCGGCTATTACGCTCACCCTCCTCACTGATTACGTACCTTGTATGTACAACGGCGCCGTTTCATGGCTGAAGCCTCCGTATCTGTACGTCGTCGTCAACTGCATCATCATGACCATCGTTGCTTTCTCCAAGCTCCACGATGATGACGTGTCCCCTACGTTGGATTTTGTACCGCCTCCGCCTGTTGAAAGTACCAATTTTCCGACGCCGGTACCGGAATACTTTAAAAGTGAAGACGCGACGAGCAATAAGGAAAATGAGTTTGTGATGCCTAAATCTCCAAACAGCGATTTTCCTTCGGTTTCGGCGAGGTTCAGTCACCGGAGAAATGCTAAAGCCACTCCTCAAGGTATACAAATATTTTCTTCCACCTTTTTTATTTTCCCTTTTAATTTTTAGTTTGATGATTTTTTGACATTATATATATATATATTGTAAAAAATAAAATGAAAAACAAAAAATACTGTAGCAAAGACATTTTTTTATACTCGGCGGCGCGTGGAGAGTTAGGAAGTAGCTGGCAAAATGTTACCGTTAGAGTGGCTCTGCGACCCTAGCTGTCTTTAAATAATTTATTAATTAGTATAAAGCAGTAAATACATTTGATTTTAAACACATTCCACTTTATGATTATAATCCTTATCCATTCGCCGACCGTTGTGTACCATTAATATTCATATACTCACTTCTTTATCCTATAATTTTTTTTATTATAAAAATATAATAAAATAATAAATATATGTGAGAAAAAATAATATGAGATTAAGTATCATAAAATAGGGTTGGTCTGCTATGGACTCGAGTGCATGTTGTGCACCCTAGTCCATGTTGCACTTTTCAGTTACTGACTTACACTTTTTGGTAAATGGTGTTGCACTTTTCAATTATTAAACTGTATAAGTAATAATTGAAAAGTGTAACACCATTTACCAAAAAGTGTAAGTCAGTAAACTGAAAAGTGCACATGAACTAGGGTGCACAGCATGCACTCGAGTGCATACTAGACTTTACCCATAAAATAATAGATTCAATTAAGAGAAATAAATTAATAATATGTTAAAAAGGAGTATAATTTTATTAATATATAAACAGTAATTTGAGTTGTTTTAGACTTTTAGTATATATTTGATGTACGTAATTTTAACTAGTCATATTATTTATAATTTAAATGTGTTTTGCATTTTGTGATATTTATTGATCATGTCTTTTTCTAGAATTACCCTCGTAAAATTGATTAAGGGTGATGTAGGAAGTATATGTGTGGCCAATTAAATAAAAATCATTTACACAATAATAATAATAATAATAATAATAATAATAATAATTGAAAGGCATTATAAGTGGTGGGGTGATTGACAAGAGAAAGAGGACAAAAAAAGGCCTGAGGTGGGGCCACCTCAATTTGAAATGATAAGCCTTAGCCCTCTTCCCACCGTTATTCTTCCACGTTTACTTTAAAGAAGTGAGACATGTATTTGTTATATTTTGTCCGTACCTTTATAAGTTTTTTATTATTTTTAGTACGTAGATTAAGAAAAAATATTAAATAAAATAATGTAATTGAAAAAAAAGTTTAAAAAATATTTAATAAAATAAATATAAAAAACTTATAGACGTATTATAAAAATAGTAAAATTAGAGATTTTATAAGCGGATTAAAATAGATATAAGTACAACTAGTGCTCCCTGTGATTAGGAATTTAGGATCCGCTAAATGTTAATTTAGATTCAAAATGTCAATTTTGATTGATTAAACATATACTCCACTTGATTTTTTCTATTCATGTATAGGGTAAATGTTACATTTCTAGCTAGTATAACTTTCACCTTTTAGTTCGTTTTTATTACTAAACTTTGAACGTCATTTCTTTTGTCCCTTAAATTTATCGATTTTTTTTCTCTTAAACTGTTAAAAGGATAAATAAATTTAATTTTGTTAACCTGTTTTAATTCTTAAAATGAAGGAAATTCTGAATTTCATAAATTTATCATTTATGTAACTATTTTTAAAGTTGAAATGGTCAACGGACTAAAATTAGAATTTGGTGAATTAAAAGAGAAAAAATAACCCTTTTAGTGTATATACTCCCTTAGTTTCTTAATAAATGACTTTTTAAATAGTACTAAATTTTGTTTAAAATTGTTTGTCTTTTTACTTATTTTTTCACCTACTTTCTTTTTCGATTTTCTTATTTTAACTTTTAAAAAAATGTCATTATGAATAAATTGAGTGAGAAGATTGAAGAGATTCAATGGATGATAAATTGTTTACATTTTAATATTTTTTTTATTGATGTCAGTAATATTAAATTAAATCATACATTTAGTTTGTTTGTCATTTAATCTAAAATTTTAGATAATTCGATCTCTTTCATAAGTTGTTTTAATGTAGCTATAAGTTTTTGTGTATTAAGAAAGAATGATGTTGATGAAATTAATATATACATGACAGGTGGTAGAACAGTGTTGGGAGTGTCGAAAGCAAAGAAGCAGGACACATTGGAGAACACATGGAAAACAATAACAGAGGGACGGGCAGTCCCAATATCCCGACATTTGAAGAAATCCGAGACTTGCAGGGAGCAGCCTTCGACCAAACACAAGACGATGAACAAATCACAAACTTTCAACGATACCAATTCGGCGGGAAAATTAAGCAAGGAAGCGTCGCTGAGTCAGGACGAGTTGAACAGGAGAGTGGAGGCATTCATCAACAAGTTCAACCATGAGATGAGGCTGCAACGCCAAAACTCCCTAAACCAGTACGCCCAAATGATCAACCCTCCTCGCTAGCCACTCGCTACATCTCTCACTTTATTATTAGTATAATACACATATCATCAGATTTTACAGTAATAAAATTAATAGTATAGACGTCTATTTATTTTCTTTCAGTAAATTTCTCTTTTTACTGTATAATTGAGGAAAATTTTGGAAAGTTTTTCCGACCTGTACCTTGGAAAGAAATAATTATTAAGTTGGGTTTTTCTTAGTGTAGTCAAATAGTACAAAGTGACTATATAGTCAGCGCGTCGAAATGCGCCACGTGGCGTCGTATGCTTCGTATGAACCGGCTACCTGTTATACAGGTTTTAATTAATTAAATCATTTTTTTAATTGTATTTTGTTATTTCCTATATTACCCTTTTGATTATTAAAATATTTTTAAAAAATATATATATATATATATATATATATATATTTTTAAGTACTGAGTAGTATGTCTTCCCCAATTTCATCGCGTGTTCTACCCTTCTTCCCCAATTTCATCGCGTGTTCTACCCTTCTTCCCCAATTTCTTCGCGTGTTAGGAATCTACCCTTCTTCCCCAATTTCATCGTGTGTTAGGGTTCTTTGTTAACCAATACAAAAAATAAATCTACCCTTCTTCCCCAATTTCATCGAAGGCGTGTTAGGGTTCTTTGTTAACCAATACAAAAATTAAATATACCCTTCTTCCCCAATTCCATCGAAGGCGTGTTAGGGTTCTTTGTTAACCAATACAAAAATTAAATCTATCTTTCTTCCCCAATTCCATCGAAGACATGTTAGGGTTCTTTGTTAACAACTGAATGAAGGTCTTTTTAATTCTTATGAAGGAAAAACGAAAGCAAGAAGGTTTGTAGAGATGTAAACACACACTCATCTAATAATTGTAAAGAAGGAAATACATGTTTATTGTGTTTAGTATAAGCACACTACTTTATATTACCCTTTACACCCCCCCTCAAAATGAGAGTGGATGTCAATCAACCTCATTTTGACAATGTGAGTGATGATCAATCTCCAAACGTCGAGAATCGACCGAAAACAACACAAAAATCCACCAGCCACATATGCTTCATTCTTGAGCACTCGTTGATGAAGGTACTTTGCACAAAATTTGGCAACTACCTTACCTCCATGTCCATCATAGACACCAATAATCGAATTCATCCAATCCGTGGTGAGAATTCCACAAATATTCCAAAAAAAAAATGGAATCGTGATAAACACGAAAAAATCAATTTCGAATTAACATGAAATCAAATATAAAACTCACGAGGATATAACTCGCAAAGAAATGAGTATTAAACTCAAGAAACACAAAAAAGAATTCGAATCAAGATAAAATCGAATCCAAAAATTCACGAGCATAGAACCCGCAAAGAAATTGAGTATAAAACTCAAAGAAATGAGCATAGAACTCTAAAAATTCGAATCAAGATGAAATCGAATTTAAAATTCACGAGCATAAAACCCGTAAAGAAGAAATCTCGAAAAGAGAAAAAAAAATTCAAATCCATCAAAGATTTGGCAGAAATGAGTATAAAACTCAAGAAATTCGGAAATTTATTCATACCGAATTACGGAAACGTACCTAGATCGACGAACATATTTAATCGATCATAAATTAATCCATACATAGCTCCGATACCATGTGAAATCTCATAACAAGAAGAAATTGTATAGAGTGCATATTGAGAGAATTTAGGAATATAGAAGAATTACATTGGAATTACATGATCAAAATGATTATCATCCCTCATCTTATATAGAGGGGAATTTACAATATGGAAGTTACAACTACTAAAATAGAAGTTATAACTAAAACAACTACTCTAACTAATATTATCATTTGTTGTATTTGGTGTTATTCTTCACACCCTCCCACAAGATGGAAATGGATGGTAAGAAATTTCATCTTGAACTTGTTCTTAAAAAAAAACTTCAAACCATTACAAGTAGCGTGGGTGCAATGTTATCAACAATGAAGAGGTAGCCTTCGAGAATAGAATCCAACACCAAATTGAACATTTGAACGTTGATGTAGAGAGTAGACAAATGATGCAACCCATGCATCTAATCAATGGTGAGATTTCCACCAATATTCCAAAAAAAATGTAAAGATAGAATCGTGATAGACACGAAGAGAAAAGATATATTTACAAGGTTCCTTGTCCAAATGATAAGATATGGAAATTTTCAAAGATGGAATTTTTTTAATAATGGAATAGAGATTAAGGAGAAATTTTTAAAGATGGAAATAATATGGAAAATTATAAGATATGGAAATTTTTAAAGATGGAATTTTTTTAAAAATGGAATAGAGATTAAGAAGAAATTTTTAAAGATGGAAATTTTAATTTTGTTGATAAACATATGATGTAACAATAAAATATCATAAATAATTTATATACGTAGTATATAATTATTTGAAAAAATAAATATAATTTCGAAAATTTTGATTTTGCATGGTCCAACAACCATGCACGGTTGCACGGTCGATACTCAGTTATCCGGGTAAATAGAAACATGTACAGGAAGAATTCTCAGTTGCACGGTCCAACAACCGTGCATAGATGCACGGTCTATACTTAATCACCCGGGTAAATAGAAACATGTACTACAAATTCTCAGTTGCACGGTCCATAGACCGTGCACAGATGCACGGTCTATACTTATTCACCCGGGTAAATAGAAACATGTACTGGAAGAATTCTGAGTTGCACGGTCCAAAAACCGTGCACAGTTGCACGGTCGATACTCAGTCACCCGGGTAAATAGAAATATGTACTGCAAGAATTCTCAATTGCACGGTCCAACAGCTGCTCGTCGGCGGTAGAATGGCAGCTGCTCGTCGGGCGGCGGAAGGGCGGAAGGACTGAAGCAGAGTGCTGTGTTAAATAAAACCTACGCATTATGTTATACATTATAACTACTTTTATTTAATTTGATTTGGTTTTTTTATTAGTTTTAATAATAATATAAGGGTAAATAAGTAGTTTTACCATTATATATTTTAATTAAATTAATTAATATTGTAATATCCATAATTTTTTTATGTGAATATATATGAGCATATATTTAATTATCAATTTGTAATATCCTAGAATATTAATTTTTATAAACAGCATAAGATTTTATTTTTAAGAAATAAATTATGAAATATATATATATATATATATAGATACTATTTGAGATATAATTCACTTTAAAGATGCTAGTTTAAATATATATTTGCATAGGTAGATACAATAAAGAACGAAAACAAAATATGTGTTTATATAAACATTAGTAGATGTATTCTTATCCGAAAAGTTGATCACCTAAATATCACAAGTTTGTTTGGAATGCATCCATTAATCATTCGAAATTAGAAACCCACTACTTAAATGGGACTTCACCTGACTTTACACAAATATCTCAACTGTTTTCACATCTTTTATCTCTATAAACACGTTTATTATACGTAGTATCAGAAAGTTCCTCTCATACAGAAAATTAATTATCTTCCTCTTCATCAAAGCGACATAATTATTTTGGAATAATTCGTGGAATTATACTTTCGGGCTACGTTATGTCTCATTCTATTTTTCTCAATTCCTTCATTCCTAGATTCAAATCCTTCGACTTTGGTCCTGTTTTATTGATCAACCCGAATGTGTGAAACTGAGATTTTATGTCTCATTCTATTTTTCTCAATTCCTTCATTCCTAGATTCAAATCCTTCGACTTTGGTCCTGTTTTATTGATCAACCCGAATGTGTGAAACTGAGATTTTATATAGATATAGGTTCAACTGTTTTATTCACGAATATTTTTCATTGACTCAAGTTAGATTAATATAATTTCAGGTCATTTAATTAGATTTTAATTCGTGTGTTGTTTATTTAAATGGTTACTTTCAAATTTATACATTATTATTATAACTTAGAGTTTGAATTAGTATTATTGCACAGGTATGATATATTTGAATAGGTAACTTTTAGTCAGAATCTTTCATATATTTCATATATAAATCACATGATTAAGAGTTAATTAGTTATATTGAATTGGTTAAATACAGGTTAGAAATATATATATATATATATATATATATATATATATGATATGTGAGTTTCGGTTCTTTTAACGCAAGAATCTTATTTATTCAGTTAATAATAATAAAAGTAATCACTATTAGTGATAGTTCTTAACTTCGATGTTATGAGTTACGTGATGCATTGGTCATATGGGAGTACATCTAAATAGGAAGTAATTTATTAAGTTACATGAGATTATTTTCTAAATACGTACACTCAATAATTTATTATTTTAGGTGATGAGGGTTAAAGTCATTTTCTTCGCATCTATTTGTATCCAAGACATTAATTTCAGGTGGGGTTTATATCTACAGTGGTTGGTAGAGACGAATTTGTTATTCTTTATTAAATGCTTTAAATAAATTGTTTGAGTGATTGATACATGAATTTAATATGTGTATGTTATTCGATTAACAAAGTTAATGTGTACATGCGATTTGATTGGCAAAGTTAATGTGCGCATGCAATTCGATTGACAAAGTTTCTAATAGCCAGGGATCCTGACGAGGGTCCAGGATCGATGGGTCCTCGGGTTCAACCCGCTGTGCTCAATGGCAAAGTATATATGGGCAAAGTATATGTGGGCAAAATATATGTGTTTACTTTAATGTTGGCAAAGTATATGTGAGCAAAGTATACGTGTTTACTTCAAGGTTGGCAAAGTATATGTGTTTACTTTAATGTTGGCAAAGTATATATTGGCAAAGTATATGTGTTTACTTTAATGTTGGCAATGTATATATGTGCAGAGTATATGTGTTTACTGTAATGTTGGCAAAGTATATGTGTTCAATGGCAAAGTATATTTTTAATTTAAGGTTGACAAAGTGTATATGCAAATGATATTTGTTCTACGTTGATGACATGACTGTTTATTTTCATTATTTAGTTTGGAATAACTTGACTCCACTGAGTGTGCTTGCATACTCACCCCAATATTTAACATTTCAGGATAATGAGTTGACGGCGAGGAGGAGTGATGGATGACGAATTAGTGTTATTTATCAGTTAGTAAAAGAATTTTGATTAATTCATTTATTTATTAAGTTTTTCATGAGATATTCAAACTTGATGCAGTTGAAATTTTAGATTCCTTTTGAGACAACTATTTATTCCTCGAGTCTTCCGCTGTTTTTCAAGTAATTTTATTATTAAACATATCTGAAATTTTCGTTCCATAGGTTAAAAATTTCAGTTCATGCCCTTTTACTTTGAAATTGCTTGTCATTTTTGCAAAACCTACTTTTATGAAAATTGGAGTGTGACAAATATAATAAATCTTTTTATTAAATTAAGGGTGAAACTGTAAATTCAAAATTATATATTTTAATTAATTATAAATATGACACCATACGACACATACGTTGAATATTTTCAACACAAAGTACAAAAGGTAACAGATCATCAGATTTAAGCCTTTAGATTATATTTTTAATGGTTCAGATTAAATTGATTTGGTCCCCAATTCTTGTGGTCCCCAACTCCTTTGTGGGAATATTATGGGACCACATTCCCCATCTCCTTTGTGGGGAATTATTGGCACTTGTGGGTTATGGACCGTCACGCTAGGGATCCTTTGAGACTCCCTTTAAAATTACCAAGATCTATTTGAAACGTCTTTTTGAGACTCCCAAGAATCTTTTGAGATGCCCTAGGGATCTTTCGAGACTCCCGGGAATCCTTTAAAATTACCAGGATCTATTTGAGACGTAATTTAAATATGAATTATCATAAATCTAATTTTATAATTTAAACAAATTAAATCAACTAATTCATGTAATGAATGTACGGTAAATAATTAAATCCCTAAACATGCGGAACTAAGGGATTACGTGTTTACCTTTGAATCGGAGAGATACCGTTGAGAAGAATAACAACTTCAACCCAATTGCCTTCTCGAGTATTCCCTAAGTCCTAGCCCGTTGATCCGGTGGGAGATCTCACGAACTAATAACTCTCAAGGAAGAATTAATTTTCTCTTGTTGCACACACTGTAATTTTGAAAATTACAGATCTCTCTTTTCCGTATTTTATGGAGAAGACCGATTTTTTTCTCAACTCTTAAAACTAAGAGTGGCGGTTTTTACTCTATTTATAAGAGAGAATAGCAAATTTATTTATTAGAAAATATTGGAGATCTAGAAATATTTTATTCTCCGAGAGATATTATATTATTTCCATATCTTTCTCCATAATATTCTCTCCCCAAAATAAGCGCTACTTTCCTCTCTTTCTTGCAACAAGATTAATTCTTATCTTTTTAATTACCTTAGTTAATGGACTTTTATTGGGCTACTTGAGGGGCCTTTAGGAGAATTAGGATTGGACCTCCCAATGGGCCCAGAAATCAATATTGAGCCACAATATTTTTCCAGCTCATTAATATTAATTCATTCCACTATAGAATTAATATTGCACTATCCATCCTAACCCATATTACGAAATATGGCTCCCGGTTATTATTTCCCGTGTTTAAGATTCAATGTCCATCAATTAATTTAAGCTACTGAATGCTTTAATTAATTAATATCTTTTATTCCTTAGAGTAAGGACAGCTCAACATTATTATCATACCGGAAATAAATTCCACTGATCAGATTTGATATGATAAACCTTCTGAGCCCACCAAGGGGACATAATCAACTTGACACTCCAAGACACGATTCTCTGTATTAATTTTGGCAATCTGTCCTATAATTAATAATATTGCCCAAAATATAAAGTATTGAATCACATTGATTCTTTACCCATAATAAATCAAAGCAATACTTCTTAACTACAGACAATTCCATTTAAGTGACAGAGATTAAGAAATCAACAACCACTGAGGTCTAATTCTTCATTCCTTAAGCCAGTCTAGAAGAATTACCTCTCTGTAGGTCCTATTCAGCACATCAAAATGCACTAGTGTAATCTCTTGGTCAAGACAAACCAATCTGAGCCTTACACCTCAACTTCTACCAATGGATTGTTCAATTCCATCTAAGTTGTGAATCAATTGTACTTATATACAAGGAACTGACAATGTGATCTTCTGTGATCTTCTACACACCACATTGTCTACAATGTAAAGTACATCTGAACGTTTATGCAATAAATAATTACCATTCATTATATTTAAAGCAACCAGTGACAAAAATTTATTCTCATTAATAAGTGCAAAAATCAGTTTGTATACATAAGTAGCACTAAAAGCATACTTGCCAGTATAACCCTAACAATCTCCCACTTATACTCAAAGTCTGCTTTTAAGTATACTACAGCACGTCCATGTTCTACATGTCCTAATAAATTCTCCCACTTATACTCAAAGCAGCTTGGCAACGCACTTTGACCCCCATTCCTTCCACATGTCTCTCGAATGTACTCTGAGGCAGACCCTTTGTGAAGGGATCAGCTAGGTTGTCTTCCGATGCGATCTTTGCCACCACTATATCTCCTCTCTTAACGATTTCTCGTATAAGATGGTATTTCCTTTCAATGTGTTTGCTTGCCTTGTGAGCTCTTGGTTCCCTTGAATTTGCAACTGCTCCAGCATTATCGCAATAAATAGTGATAGTGCTGGGCAAATTCGGAATCACATCCAAGTCCACTAAGAAGTTCTTAAGCCAAACCGCTTCTTTCGCTGCTTCACAAGCAGCTACATATTCGGCTTCCATGGTAGAATCAGCGATGCATTTCTGCTTCACACTTCTCCATGTCATGGCTCCACCCCCCAAACAAAACACACTACCCGAGGTAGATTTTCTAGAATCCATGTCTGATTGGAAATCTGAGTCCGTATAACCCACAGGGAATAGACTATCTGACTGATAAACCAACATTCTATCTCGAGTTCTTTTTTAGATACTTGAGAATGTTTTTAACTGCAGTCCAATGTTCTTTCCCTGGGTTACTTTGATATCTTGCTACCATGCCTACAGCAAAACAAATATCCGGTCTCGTGCACAGCATTGCATACATGAGGCTTCCAACTGCCGATGCATATGGAATGTTTCTCATCTCATCCATCTCCTTTTGTGTCTTAGGACACATCTCTTTAGATAGATGAATTCCATGTCTGAAAGGAACAAATCCTTTCTTGGAATTTTGCATGCTGAATCGTTTCAAAATAGTGTCTATGTATGAGGTTTGGGATAAGCATATCATCCTTTTCTGGCGATCTCGAGTAATCTTAATCCCAAGGATGTGACCAGCTTCTCCTAAATCCTTCATATCAAACTGTTTTGACAACCATACCCTCACGTCTGTCAACACCTTTTTATTGTTTCCAATAAGCAGAATGTCGTCTACGTATAATACTAAGAATACCAAGGCAGTTCCGATACACTTCTTATAGACACAACTCTCAAACTCATTTTGATCAAATCCATAGGATTGTATCACCTGATCAAAACACTGATTCCAAGCTCGCGATGCTTGCTTAAGTCCATATATTGACCTTTTAAGCTTGCATACAAGATTCTCTTGGCCTTTTTCAATGAAGCCTTCGGGTTGGCGCATGTAGATTTCTTGTTCAAGACTTCCATTTAGGAAAGCTGTCTTGACATCCATTTGCCAGATCTCAAAGTCTAGGTGAGCTGCAATCGACAAGAGAATACGGATAGACTTAAGCATAGCTACAGGCGAAAAGGTCTCCTCATAATCGATTCCTTCTTTTTGAGTATATCCTTTTGCCACTAGTCTAGCTTTGAAGGTTTCAACCTTCCCATCTGATCCTCTTTTTCTCTTGTAGACCCACTTGCATCCAATAGGTTTTACACCTTTGGGTGGTTCCACAAGCTCCCACACTTTGTTATGATCCATAGACCCCATTTCTGCTTCCATTGCAGTTTGCCAAGAATCTGCATCCTTGTCTTGGATTGCCTCATCGTACGTCCAGGGGTCAGATTCATCCTCTCCGGGGACCAAGTCCGAAGACTCTCCCACGAACATGAATCGCTCAGGTTGTCTCACAACCCTCCCACTACGACGAGGTTCCGGTTGTGTTTGTGTATCGCTTGGTACATCTACTTGTACACTTGGTATAGGAGTTGGCCCTCTTAGTTCATTTAAGGTAATCTCACTCTTGGGCTTTCTATTACTCATATAGTTTTCTTCCATAAATCTAGAATGTGTGCTTATCACAATTCGCTGATCCTTTGGACTATAGAATAAACCCCCTTTCGTTCCTCTAGGATATCCTACAAACAACCTTAATTCTGAACGAGGATCTAACTTTCCAGCTTCCTTGTCCAACACGTATGCAGGACACCCCCAAATTCTTATGTGTCTTAGACTAGGCTTTCGCCCGCTCCACAATTCTGTAGGGGTTTTAGGAACTGATTTGGAAGGTACCAAATTCAGAATGTAAGTCGCTGTTTCCAAGGCATGACCCCAAAACGACTTAGGTAAATCTGAATAACTCATCATAGATCTGACCATCTCTAAAAGAGTTCGATTTCTTCGCTCTGCAACCCCATTTTGTTGAGGGGTTCCGGGTGCAGTTAATTGGGATACAATCCCTTCGCCTGATAAGTAGCCCAAAAATTCATTGCTGAGGTATTCGCCTCCACGATCTGATCGTAGAAACTTGATACTCTTTTCCCTATGCTTTTCCGCTTCAGCCTTAAACTCTTTGAATTTATCAAAGGTCTCAGACTTATGCCGCATTAGATAGATGTATCCATATCTTGAGTAATCATCGATAAAAGTAACGAAATACTCAAAACCTCCCTTTGCTTGAATTGACATTGCTCCACATACATCAGTATGAACGAGTTCTAACACTTCACTAGCTCTATTCCCCTTTGCCCCAAAGGCTCTTTTGGTCATTTTACCCTCTAAACATGATTCACATGTTGGAAACGGCTCAACCTGGAGTGATTCCAACAAGCCGTCGTTCACCAACCTTTGAATCCTTCTTAGATTAATATGACCAAGTCTAAGATGCCACAGAAGTGTTTCGTTCATGTATGAAGAATGCTTTCTTTTCTTAGAAATAGTCGATGTGTTATGCGATTCATTTTGTGTGGAATGTGCACAATTAATAGTATAAAGATTATTCACCAATGCTCCCGAACAGATAATCTCGTCATCACGACAAATAACGACATTCTTATTAAAAGAAACTGAATATCCATCCAAAATTAGTTTAGAAACTGAAATCAAATTCTTTCTAAAACTCGGAACATAAAGAACGTCTTTTAAAACTAAAATTCTATCACTAAAAGATAGTTGCACATCTCCCACTGCAACAGCCGCCACTTTCGTAGCATTGCCCATGGTGATGATGATCTCACTCCCACTAAGTTGTCGGGTTAGCTTGAACCCCTGAAAATCGAAACAAATATGATCAGTGGCTCCCGTATCCACCACCCACGAATGGGAAGAATACACCGCTAAACAAGTTTCAATTACTAGTGCGTGAGAATTACCTTGCTTACCAGCCTTCTTAGGCTTGGTACAGGCTGACTTCCAATGTCCTTTCAGACCGCAACTAAAGCACTTTCCCTTAGTGGTCTTTTTCTTGACACCTCCCTCAATTGGTATCTTTTCCTTGTTATTAGCTTGTTTCTGGCCATTTGCCTTCTTCTTCTTTCCACCTTTCGGTGCAGAATTAGAAGATGGACCGTTTGCCAACATAGCCGTATGCTCGTTCCTTGGTCCCATTAACATCTCAGCCGAAACCAAAGCTTGCAAGAGCTGAGCCAACGTATACTCTTGATTATTCATCGTATAGTTCAGTTGGAACTGCTCAAAACTTTTCGGTAGAGAATGGAGTACGAAATCGATCTGCGTTTCCGCATCGAATTCAGCACCAAGAATCTCAAGTTTGTTAAGAAAACCCATCATCTTAAGAACGTGATCCCTCACGGGCGTTCCCTCGACCATTTTCTGTGATAACATATCTCGCATGGTCATTTGTCTAGCCGTACGATTCTGATGAGCAAAAAGTTCATTAAGGTTCATCATAATAGCTGAAGCGGATTCCATGTTCTGGTGTTGGTGTTGCAACACATCTGACATTGAAGCCAAGATGGTACACCTAGCCATTTCATCGGATCTCATCCACTCCTTATGATATTCCTTATCTTCTTGGTTCGTCTCATCCGTAGGGGCAGGGGGTTTAGGTTCATCAAGTACCCACTTATGCTGTTGTGCAGTCAAGACTATAAATAAATGTCTTTTCCAATCCACATAATTCTCTCCTTCCAATTTATTTTCTTTAAGTATACTAAACAGTGGGTTAAAAGGAGACGACATGCTGAACTGAGAATAAAATATACAATTTGTATTAATATCCTATTAACACAAAAATTATCACATAATTTGATCACATGTACTATATCAAAAACCTCAAAAAATCGATATAAACATGCATCAGCCAACATCTTAAAACCAATTTAAGTAAGTCACGATGAGTGTGATCGTTTACTCAAATACATTTAAGCAGGTTACAAACAAAGCAGTTACAAACCTTTAATTCAAAATTAATAGTTGGCTTCAACCTGGCCATATAAAATTGACAGGGACTCCGATGGGGAGTTAATATATCAATTTTATACCTAAGTAATAACCATAATTAAATACAGGACTATTATTTCGTTTTGAATAAGCCACTCGATGGGAGGGTCATACCGCCACTAGTAATAATCCACAATCATCCTTAAAGGAATTTATTCATGTGAACTTATCTTTTGACCTATCCGATAGGGAGAGAGGCGCTTGCCAATGCGTAGCCAAAAGACTTCACAAATAAATAAATTATGGAGGCCATTTAATCAATTTATTATCTTAAATAAATTTAATTAATAAAAAAAACATACTTAGTAATTTTTTAAACTAGAGGTTTTTCACGAATTCTCATGCAGAATTAACAAATAATCATAGCATAATAACAAAACAAAAATTAAACACAAATTAGGCAAACACGTCCAATTATCATGGTTTAATTTTCTCGTTTTGAAGGAACGAGAATTCGTACACCCACGACCGCAAAAAAATCACGCCACGCCTACAAGCGACTCGTGTGGCTTGGTCGTCCGGGTGCCTCCGATTCTTTAATCCGTCTAACGGTCTTCGTCTTTGACCCGTTACAATTTATTTACAAAAAATAAATCTAACATCTAGACTAGTTTATTACAAATTAAATAATCTAATCTACCCGTGGATTTTCTCACGGGAAAAACAAATCTGACCGAATCAGATTAAAAACCACATTCAAACAACATAAATTAAAACATACATTAAAACCATGATAATTGGATACCTGCAAAAAAGATCTAACAATTCTACCATCCAAATATCAATTTAATGTAAATAGATTTAAATTCTAATTTAAATTACAGAGCCCAAAACCTTGGCTCTGATACCATCTGTTGGGAATTATCCCAATACCCAATAGTAGTCCCCCAACAATGTGGTCCCCAATTCTTGTGGTCCCCAACTCCTTTGTGGGAATATTATGGGACCACATTCCCCATCTCCTTTGTGGGGAATTATTGGCACTTGTGGGTTATGGACCGTCACGCTAGGGATCCTTTGAGACTCCCTTTAAAATTACCAAGATCTATTTGAAACGTCTTTTTGAGACTCCCAAGAATCTTTTGAGATGACCTAGGGATCTTTCGAGACTCCCGGGAATCCTTTAAAATTACCAGGATCTATTTGAGACGTAATTTAAATATGAATTATCATAAATCTAATTTTATAATTTAAACAAATTAAATCAACTAATTCATGTAATGAATGTACGGTAAATAATTAAATCCCTAAACATGCGGAACTAAGGGATTACGTGTTTACCTTTGAATCGGAGAGATACCGTTGAGAAGAATAACAACTTCAACCCAATTGCCTTCTCGAGTATTCCCTAAGTCCTAGCCCGTTGATCCGGTGGGAGATCTCACGAACTAATAACTCTCAAGGAAGAATTAATTTTCTCTTGTTGCACACACTGTAATTTTGAAAATTACAGATCTCTCTTTTCCGTATTTTATGGAGAAGACCGATTTTTTTCTCAACTCTTAAAACTAAGAGTGGCGGTTTTTACTCTATTTATAAGAGAGAATAGCAAATTTATTTATTAGAAAATATTGGAGATCTAGAAATATTTTATTCTCCAAGAGATATTATATTATTTCCATATCTTTCTCCATAATATTCTCTCCCCAAAATAAGCGCTACTTTCCTCTCTTTCTTGCAACAAGATTAATTCTTATCTTTTTAATTACCTTAGTTAATGGACTTTTATTGGGCTACTTGAGTGGCCTTTAGGAGAATTAGGATTGGACCTCCCAATGGGCCCAGAAATCAATATTGAGCCACAATATTTTTCCAGCTCATTAATATTAATTCATTCCACTATAGAATTAATATTGCACTATCCATCCTAACCCATATTACGAAATATGGCTCCCGGTTATTATTTCCCGTGTTTAAGATTCAATGTCCATCAATTAATTTAAGCTACTGAATGCTTTAATTAATTAATATCTTTTATTCCTTAGAGTAAGGACAGCTCAACATTATTATCATACCGGAAATAAATTCCACTGATCAGATTTGATATGATAAACCTTCTGAGCCCACCAAGGGGACATAATCAACTTGACACTCCAAGACACGATTCTCTGTATTAATTTTGGCAATCTGTCCTATAATTAATAATATTGCCCAAAATATAAAGTATTGAATCACATTGATTCTTTACCCATAATAAATCAAAGCAATACTTCTTAACTACAGACAATTCCATTTAAGTGACAGAGATTAAGAAATCAACAACCACTGAGGTCTAATTCTTCATTCCTTAAGCCAGTCTAGAAGAATTACCTCTCTGTAGGTCCTATTCAGCACATCAAAATGCACTAGTGTAATCTCTTGGTCAAGACAAACCAATCTGAGCCTTACACCTCAACTTCTACCAATGGATTGTTCAATTCCATCTAAGTTGTGAATCAATTGTACTTATATACAAGGAACTGACAATGTGATCTTCTGTGATCTTCTACACACCACATTGTCTACAATGTAAAGTACATCTGAACGTTTATGCAATAAATAATTACCATTCATTATATTTAAAGCAACCAGTGACAAAAATTTATTCTCATTAATAAGTGCAAAAATCAGTTTGTATACATAAGTAGCACTAAAAGCATACTTGCCAGTATAACCCTAACAAGTCATACGACACCATACGACACTCTGACTACATGTAAAAGGTCCCTATTAAGTTTTGGAGTCTGTGGCGCGTTACTTTACTTATTTTTCTTTTATTCTAACTTTTTTATTTATCTAAAATACTCATATTTCATGATTGTTGGGAATAACCATTACCGTGAGAAATGATGTTTGAGTCGGACAATTTAACAAACCTCTCCACTAGGACTGAAAATCACACATATAACTGACTCGGGCCAAGCCTTTTCTCTAACCTTAAACCATTAAACCAAATATGAGAAAATTTGAGACAATAAAATCTAACCCACCTTTTTCAACAAGGCCACGGGTTAAACAACCCCCATATTTTATGTTTTCACCCTCTAGGTGATTTCAGCCCTCAAATATGAGTTAATCCCCCCACCCCCAACAACAACCCCAAATACCACAATTAACCTTCCCACTTTCCCACTCCCTCATAACCAAATACCATCGTGTCGCCCGTCGTTGACCCACACTCCGCCTGTGGCTCTGCTGTCACCTGTCATACTCCCAGTGGACAAAGTTAAGTTTAGTTTAATTTTAGTTTTTTATTTAAATGTTTAAGCTTGAGTGTTTAGTTTTTAGGTTTGATATATGTTATATGTATGTTAGTTTATGTATTCTTGATGTGGTATTATTTTTTAAGAAGTTAGGTTAAGATTATAATTTTTTTTTCAAGTTTCTACATTTCAAATTTTGATTTTGAAATGTATGTTAGTTTTTGTTGTTTATTTAAATGATTTTGGCCGAATATCGTTGAAAAAATTGGATTTTTTCACAAAATGAGAAGGAAACTTGGAAGCACAAAAATCACAAAACTGGGGTTGGCACGAAACTCGACCTTGGTTGACCAAGTTTTGTGACAAAACTCGGAACTTTTGGTTGAGTTCTGTAACTCGGCCAAAATTTTCGAGTTTCTTAAAAAATTCAAATTTTGCTACTGTTTGAAACTTTTTTTCGAAAATATGCACGTGGAATTTTTTTTCGAAATTATACACATTCTTTGGAACTTTTTTTTCGAAAATATACAGAAGGAATTTTTCGGTTCGCTCCCTCTATGTGGTCGGCCTTCTTACTAGTCTGCCTCATTTCTCTCGTGGAACCTTTTTAAAAAAAATATATACACAATTCGTGGAAAAAAAAATTCGAAAATGTACACTAGGTTAGTATTATCTTTTTAACTATTACTTCAAAAAAAAAAAAAAAATTGGCGTGGGGTGAAGACATAAAAGGTTCTGTGGCCTTCCAACAAACCAAACGAGCCCTAAGGAGTTTAACGAGAGGGAGGAGAGAGTACCGTATGGCGTGGGGTATATACCCCTCCAGCTTTATTTAATGCACTCCCCCTCCATTTTTTTTAATTAAATATTTATGCAAAATACCTATTTTGCACTTCAACTAAAATACAATAAAATACAAAGATAGATACACTCCCCTAGCATTCTAAACTCTAACCCTAATTTTTTTCATTTTCTTCTTCCTCACTTCATTTTTTCTCCCATTTGTTTTCCACTATTCTTCCTCCTCAATTCATGGCCGCCGTCATCTTCTGCCTCGACGCCGCTCGACGCTGCTCGATTCCCCAGCTGCCGTCCGCCACCACCTCCCGCCGCCCCATCCGCACGCCCGCTCGATGCCCAGCCGCAGACGCCTCCCGCTCGCCGCCTTCTTCCCCCCCCCCCCCGTTTTTTTTCATTTTCTACACTCCCCCTCGCCGTCGCACTCGCACCGCCTGTGCTAAGGCCTCTGTCCCTTCGTCCTCCTCCCTCGCCGCTGCGCCCAAGCCCTTTTTTTTTTTAATTTCTGTAACAAACCCTCGTTTCTGTCCCTTCGCCGTCCTCTTCCTTTTTTTTCACAGAAAGGACGCTTCTTTTCTTATCTCTCTCCCTCTTTTTTTTTTGACAAGAAATGTCGACCAAAAACATTATGGTCGATAAATTGTTGTCGACCATAATGTTTTTGGTCGACATTTCTTGTCGAAAATTAATTTTTTATTTTCTTTCGGTATAATATTGTCGACCAGGGTGTTTTACGTCGATAAATTATAGTCGATGATACATTCTACGGTCGACACTGGTTTGTCGAAAAAATCTGTTTTTTTTTTCTTTTAAGTTTTTTTTATTTTTTTATTTTCTAAGTATATTTTGGAGGAGGCTGCCGGAGGTGATGGTGTCGGCGGCGGCGGCAGCCGGTTGTCGGAGGGGCGGCGGCTGCTGCAAATTAGGGTTAGAGTTTTGTGTAAAATAAGGATTACGGTTATAGGGGTGTGTATGTATCTATAATATTTTACTAAAGGGGCAAATATGGTATTTCATATATATATTTAATTAATAAATGGAAGGGGGAGTGCATTAAACAAAGCTGGAGGGTATATACCCCATGCCGTACCGTATACCAAGGGGTCCAAAATATAAGAATGGCCTAATTGAGACATGGGCTGGAAAGTCAACATGAATAAATCTTGGGCTGGACACACATGCAGCTAAAAATATTCCACGGGTTTGACTATTTACACCTCCATTTCGGAGAGATACACTCCCCCGATTAATGCACCCCACCAAAAATAGATGACACCCTCCTCGAAATGTCTTAAATACCCCTTTCTCTATAATATTCCTGAAAGTGTGTGTGCGTGCGAAATCAGAGATGTTTTCTATTGTGTTGGCACAATCTAGACAACACTATGCAGCGGAAATTAAATTGCACGTACTGAAAATAGAAGTATTCAAAATTTGCATAGATTATAAAATAATCTATGCTGTTCACTATATAAAAATATGTGAAACGAGTACAACCTCTTTGAGGTGTATAATTACACTACGAAAGTGTATAATGATTTACTAAGTTCTATGAAACTATCTCCCTCATAGATCTAATCACACAACCTAGTAAATAAGACTATGTCCTAACACACTACTATTCGGGTTTATAATAATGTGAAGAACTACAAGAAGAAACAAAGGTTTTCCTAACTAGAAGCGTATATAGCGTTCAATAGAGTAGTAATCGTTTTTAGCTTTCCTTCTTGTGTATCTTGTGTTGAGGGCATCTTCTGTATTTATAGGCTTCATTCACGAACTGCCATCAACTCCCATGATCGCCTCAACCTTGAGATCATGCGGTTATAGAACTTCTCTTCACCACTCCTAGAATTTAGGGACTTGTTATACCACGGCCTAATAACTTCTCACTCCCACGCAGTGGCATGACTTGGTGTTGCCCACGTCTTCTAACTGCTCTGGGGACATCATTAGACAACAAGCGTAAGATAAGAGTTAGTGAGAAAAGGAAGGGCAAATTCTGATGTTGTCATGAGTGTTGGGAACATTAAACACAACACTCGGCTGTTAGTGTTGGATCATTAAACATAACACTCATCTCAACATCAACAATCTCCCCCAATTTGACCTTTCTACATCAACACAACTGAAGTTCACACAACAGAGATATTGATTAAGAAGTTTACACAATTGATATTCAAAAAAAATTGAAGTAACAATCTGTATAAGATCAAATTAAAGTAAACAACATCTAAACCAAAAAACTTGTTTAGATTTAAATAACTAAAGCAAAAATAAATCCTAAATAATTACAGAATGTACTAAAAACAGAGTTTGAGAAAAATAAAAACATAAGTACAAGGCTTTTACAACAAGGAAAGAACTGAAATTAACACAAGGGAAAGGATTGGGCTGAAATGTATCAGCTGCATCTCCATAATCTGCATTTACTCCCCCATTGTGTAAGCTCTCCCCCTGTCTTCAAGCTCATCATTTATCCAGATCACCATAGAGATCCTGGATATCCTGTGCATCTCCCTCTGTCATTTCAGTGTCCACAGCAGGTTCATCAGCTCAGCCAGGAACTGAATTCCTGTTGTTCATCTACAGTAGGAGCAACAATGTCAACAATGTTAGTGGACTGATTGTGTGAACTGTCAGCTACTCCCCCTGTTGAAGTGGAAAGAAGATCCATCCAAAATTTCTTTTGGACTAAAAGATCCTCCACAGAATGCTGCTAGTTAAGAATAGAACCCTGCAAAATATCAATCTGCCTCATAATATAGTGTGAAGACAAATAGATTGAGGAGGCAGCTCCTTCTTGAGGCAGTGTGGTATTATGGAAGGGATCATTTGCTGGAACACTACTGGGGTCTACTTCATCATCATTCCTTCTCAAAGGAAGATCAACCAGTTCACCTTGGATGAGGAACTGATTTGAGATGCTAAAACTTGGGACATATGTACTTATGACCTCATCTTCAAATCTCTCAAAAGCTTTGTCCAACATGTATGTGTACACAAGGCATGGGTAGGGTAGGATACCTCTCCCAGTCATGTCAGATTTAAAGGTCATCATGTTGGTGAAAATAACCTGTCCTAGGTTAAATCTTTTCAAGTGACCAATCTTGTACATCAGTACAGCCTGTTCTAAGGTGAGAGTGGTGTTGTTTGTAGTAGGCAGCCAATTAAAACACACCAACTTATGTAAAACAAAATATAGACTTGTGAGTTTAGAGGCCAAAATTCTTCTTCTCCATTTAGTGATTACTCCCCCAGTCAAGATGCTTATCATCACATCATGATCAGTAACAACAGGATCCTCCATAATCTTAGTTTTAAGTAAAATATTGATCCTTCTAGGGGTAATCATATGCCTATTTCCTCTAAACCAAAAAGTACCATATCTTGTAGAGTTGGGATCACCAGCAAATTGAGGGATGTTTGCATAAAATTCATATACCCAATCAACAATATAGGGACAAGCAAATTGCAAAGCATGCAGTAAAGATCTTTCTTTAAACCAATCAAGCAGATTTATATCCTCAAAATCAGAAGTTTTAATCAATCTTTCACTTATAATCTGCCTAGTTCTTATGGTTCTATACTGTATGCTTGACTTATCATTGTAATCTTCATCAGAATCACTATTCCTATCATCAGAAGAGAAAAGTACCTCATGTTCATCCTCATCTGACGAATTTGATGACTGATCAGGTTCTGATTGATCTGGTGTTGCCATCGGAGAGGCAACACTTTCGGGCTCTCGTAGCCTTTTCGATCGTCGAACTGGTGGAGTTGGTTCACTTTCCTCCTCCATTTCCTCAGCAACTTCGTCCACATCCTCTTCATTAACAACCACTTCTTCTTCCATTGAAGGTGCAGGTTGTTCAGCCTCTGTTTCTGGTTCTGATTCAGAATCAGATACAGCAATTGGCTCAGAGGCATTCCCATCCGTTCTGGGCTTTTTCCCTTTTCCAGAGTAATCAACAATCTTGCCCAAATTCCTTTGGGACTTTCTCTTACCACCAGGCCATTTTCGTGCAGGTGGAACAGTAGCAGCTTTCTTTTTGCCCTTTTTGTTCCGATGAATTCTTTCGAACTTTGCGGCCAGGACTTCCTCATCCGAGGACTCCATCTGAGTTTGCATGTCCATATCCCCTTTGAACATGGCATTATCCAGCGTTTCTCCCTCAAGCACTAAAACAGGGTGATTTGTTTTCAGGCTTAGGGTTTCAAAAGCTTCTTTCAAAGTGTTGAACGGGGTGCCCAGAGGGAAGTGTAAGGTGACTGGGGTGTTTTCTGGTACGGGAGTTTCAGATGAGGGCTCATCTGGTGGGTTGGAGGTTGGAATTTCTGCATTGGCATTTGCGTTCGCGATTTCAGTGCGAATATCGTATGGATTGTAAGGTACGATATCAAGAGGGGTTGTTTGAGTGGGTTCTTCTTCAGAAGCGAAGGGAACCACTATGGTTCCGACGGTGAACGACGGTGAGTTTGTTGAGTTTGATGACGCCATATCAGCAAGGAGATTGAGAGGGTCTGGAGAAATTTTGTTGCTTGAATTCGGGTTTGAGTGTGCAACAGTGATCGAAGGAGTGGACATATTGGAACCTGTTCACACAAAACAAGACAACAAAAATTAATTTTGAGACCTTTCGAATTCTATATACACAATGTAAGTTAGAATTCAAACAGTGTGAGTCCAAGGGAACTGGATATACTTGAGTGCTACAAATATAATTAATATCTGTAATTACCAAGCTTAATTGTGTTAACAAGGCTTTTCAAGTATTTTCCAACACTGTAATGGAGATTCATCTTATATGGAGAGTTGAGATGAAAAAGTTACACGATTTTTGGGAATGAGGGAAGTGAAGTAGTGGAAGTAACTTCCCCACTAATTGATCGTGGATAGAAAGGAGAATAAAAAATCTGGAAAAACAAAATTAAATAAATGCGAAATATAATAACTGAAATAATAAAAACAAGCCAAGATTAAGTCAAATTAAATATTTCAGAGAATAATATTTAATAATTATCAAAAATAACTAATTCCATGAAAATTGGGATAAGAATCTGAATTAACGAGTGTTTTGACTATTGTTGGCATTCTATACACCTCAACACAGTTTTTTCATGATTTTTCATCATATGTGTTGCTCTAATTTCTTTTTATCACACTTCACATTGATCCATCTTTTGAAAAGAGTGCATCGTAGTAGCGAACTCCGTGCCCCATAGTTACTCAATGGATTTGTGAATATATTGATGCAATTTATATCACCTTTTGAAAAGAGATCATCGTAGTAGCGAGCTCCGTGTCCCATAGTTACTCAGTGATTTATAAAGCATCTAATATGTGATTTCTCTTTTGTAGCATTTGAGAGGTGTATAGGCTTTTTAGTATTTTTCACAAGTCATTCAGAATTCAAATATCAATCACAAGGAATTTCATTAATTCAATAATTACGAAAATTAAAGCAAGGAAACACATAAGTGACTTATCTTAGTGTTGTCTCAAATGCTGCCACATTTGATACAACACCCTTGATCATATTTTCAGATATTACATAAGCCAAGAGATTTTCGTAGAGAAGAAAACCTCTTATCATCAAGAGCTTTAGTGAATATATCAGCTAATTGTTTTTCAGTAGAGATGTACTCCATCTTAACAACTTCCTTTTCAACAAGATCTCTTATAAAGTGATGTCTAATACTTATGTGCTTTGTTAATGAGTGTTGCACTGGATTTTTTGAGATATTTATAGCACTAGTATTATCACAGTACACAGTTAGAACATCACTAGGTAAGCCATAATCATGAAACATTTTTTGCAACCAAAGTAATTGAGTACAGCAACTCCCTGCTGCAATGTATTCTGATTCAGCTGTTGATTTAGACACACAGTTCTGTTTTCTGCTGTGCCAAGAGATTAAATTGTTCCTCATATAGAAGCAGCCACCACTTGTGCTTTTCCTATCATCACAGTCTCCTGCCCAGTCTGCATCACTGTAACCTATTAAGGTGCAGTTTGTGTCTTTGTTGTACCAAATACCTAAATCACATGTACCTGCAACATACTTAATGATTCTTTTAACAGCATTAATATGTGATTCTTTAGGATTAGCTTGGTATCTAGCACATAAGCAAACACTGAACATAATATCAGGTCTGCTGGAACTCAAATATAACAGACTGCCAATCATAGATCTGTATAGTGTTGAGTCAACACTTTGGCCAACACTGTCCTTACTCAGTTTCTGAGTAGATCCCATAGGTGTTTTCATATGTTTAGCACTCTCTAAACCAAACCTTTTTACTAGACTCTTAGCATACTCACTTTGTGAGATAAAAATCCCATCTTTTTGCTGTTTGATTTGCAGTCCTAGAAAGTAATTTAAATCACCAACCATGGACATTTCAAAGGTAGATGTCATCTCATTCACAAAGTGTTTAAGCATATTGTCACAAGTAGAACCAAATACTATATCATCAACATAGATTTGAGCAATCATAATATCATTTTTATCATATTTGATGAATAGTGTTCTATCAGCTTCTCCTCTTACAAAACCAAACTCAATTAGGAAATCTGTCAACCTTTCATACCATGCTCTAGGTGCTTGTTTCAAGCCATATAGAGCCTTTTTCAATTTATAGACATGATCAGGAAAGTCAGGATTTTCAAAGCCTTTAGGTTGTTCAACATAAGCTTCTTCATTTAGAATACCATTTAAAAAATCAGCTTTAACATCCATTTGGTGCAGTTTTATATCAATATAACATGCAATGGCAAGTAAGAGCCTAATGGATTCTATTCTAGCAACAGGAGCAAATGTTTCATCAAAGTCTACACCTTCTACCTGAGTATATCCTTGAGCAACCAACCTAGCTTTGTTTCTAATAATATTTCCCATTTCATTAGTCTTGTTTTTGAAAATCCATTTAGTTCCTATAACATTAATATGTTCTGGTCTAGGAACTAATGTCCACACATCATTCCTAACAAATTGATTAAGTTCTTCATGCATAGCTTCTATTCAATTCTCATCATCTAATGCTTCTTTAACAGATTTGGGTTCAATCTCAGAGTGATAGCATTCATGATTTACCTTACTACACATGCATGACATACATATTGATCTTACCACATCCTTTGAATTCATCCCCATTCTTCTTCTGGTTTGAACACCTGTAGACTGCTCACCAATAATTTGGTCTTGTGGATGATATTTCTGAATCCTTATGGAAGGAGTTTTCTGGAGATTATACAGATTTTCAGGATCTGTATTATCAGATGTTTCCTCTGGTATGTCATCATTCTTCTCAACATTCTGAACCTGTTCAACATTTTCAGTAATGATTGGTACATTAATCAAGTCTGAAATGTCTTCATCTTCAATGCTTTTACCTGTAATGCTTGTATCATCATCAAAAACAACATTTACAGATTCTTGTACAGTATCAGTCCTAAAGTTATAAATCCTATAGGCTTTGCTGTTTCTTGAGTAACCAAGAAAGAAGCCTTTATCACTCTTTGAGTCAAACTTATGTAACTGATCCCTTTCATTCAAGATATAGCATACACAGCCAAAAACATGGAAATATTTTAGATTTGGCTTTCTATTGTTCAGAATTTCATATGGAGTTCTAGTAGAATCTGTTCTAATATAAACTCTATTAGCAATATGACAAGCAGTATTAAGAGCTTCAGCCCAAAATCTTTTAGATAAGTTCTTAGAACATAGCATGACTCTAGCCATTTCTTGAAGTGTTCTATTCTTTCTTTCTGCTATGCCATTTTGTTGAGGAGTTTTGGGAGAAGAAAACTCTTGAATTATACCTTTTGATTCACAAAACTCAGTAAAGGAACTGTTTTCAAATTCTCTTCCATGATATGACCTAATTCTGCATACTTTAGAATTGAAAACATTCTTAAATCTTTTATACAGAATTTTGAAAATGGAAAAAGTTTCAGATTTATCTTTTAAGAATTCAATCCATGTGAATCTAGAGTAATCATCAACCACAACTAAAGAATACCTTTTACCTCCAATACTTTCTGTTTCCATAGGACCCATAAGATCCATGTGCAGTAATTCGAAGCAATGTTTAGTTGAGCAATGTCCCATCATTTTGTGAGACACCTTGATCTGTTTTCCTTTTTAACAAGGTCCACATACCTTGTTATCTGAGAATTTCAGATCTGGTAAACCTGTAACAACTTTTAATCTAACAAGTTTATCAAGTTGTCTATAGTTAGCATGTCCAAGTTTATGGTGCCACAAAATACTGTCATCAACTTTAGCCTTATTGCAGATAAGTTCAGATTCAATAAGATAACAATTATCAGCAGATCTGTTTCCCATCATGATACATTTAGAGTTTTTGTCTAGCACATAACATGAGTTCTTATCAAACTTAACATGCAAATCATCATCACATAAATGACTAATACTTATAAGATTGGCCAGTAATCCATCAACATTCAAAACATTGGATAACTTAGGAAAACCAGGAACATTCAATGTCCCTTTACCAATAATTTTCCCTTTTGATCCACCACCATAAGTGACATTACCACCATTGTAAACAGTATAATCAGTAAGATAATCAATTTGACCTGTCATGTGTTTAGAACAGCCACTATCAAAGTACCATAATCCAGGTATACATGCTTTCAGAGACATATGAACAACATTACAAGATGTATTTTCTTTTGGAGTCCATGCAGAATTACTATGTGATCTTGAATGTTGAGTCATTCCAGGCAATACAGTCTGTTTCAAATCATTTTTCTTTTTCAAACATTGAGGACTTTTATGACCCTTTTTGAAACAGTAATGGCATATAACATCTTTTGCAATAATCTGAGTCTTAGTAGAAACACTAGGATTGTAATTCACTTCAGCTTTTACAAAAACAGTAGGTTTCTTAGATTCAGACTTCTTTGAGTTCTTACCTTGGTAGCCAATACCTGTTCTTCTTGAATTGTTGGTCATAAGAGAGTCTTCCAGTTTGTTCTTTCCATCAGAAAATCTTTTGAAGCTTAGAGAGGCTTCCTTCAATCTCTCTTCAAGTTTAGATATCTCCACATCTTTTCTTGTTAGAATGCCTTCAAGCTTAGTAACAGATTCTCTTAAATCAGAATTTTCAAAGTTCAGAGACTTAATGATGTGATTAAGTTTCTCAGTTTCAGAAGATATTTTGGAAACTTTCTCATTAGTTAAAGGTTTTTCATAGGAATATTTCTTAAAATCAAGAACAGACACATCTAGCCTTTCTTTGAGTTTAGAAATTTCCTTATCCTTCTTTGTTAAAAGACTTTCCAGTTTGAAAACAGTATTAGACAAGTCTTGAATGTCAGCATCTCTTCTGGATAAACCCGCTTTATTTGATGTACCCGTCTCATTAACAGAACTTGTGAAACAGTTAAATTCTATTACATTATTATTTAGTGATTTCTCCAATGATGGCTCATTTGTCCTCACATCATAATAATCGTCCAGATCATCATCAAAAGTATCATCATACAGAATTCTAGCAGAGAAAGCTTTTTCAATATCTTTTTCAGGATCATGATCAACATCAGACTCATCACTTAAAGTAGCACTGAAATTAAGTTTCTTTTTGAGAATGGTGTTAGCACATTCATTAGCATAATGACCATATCTATAACATGCATCACATTTAACATTCTTCCTATACTCTTGGTCAGATCTAAACCTGTTACCTCTTTCTAATTGTCTAGAAGGATTAAAATTGTTCTTCCTAATAGGCAATTGTTGAGTATTATTAATCTGAACCTTAGGTTGAATGTTGTCCTTAATCCTATTATTCTTGTTTTTCATAAATGTCTTAAACTGTTTAGTAATAAAAGCCATATAATCAGGATTATTTAGGTATTCCTCAATATCATCTTCATCAGAATCAATTTCAGTAACATAAGGAGACTTTTCAGAACCTGATGATACAGATGATGAGGCATCACCTTTAAAAACAAGCACTTTCTTTTCATTATCAGTCTTTTCAGAAATGTTCATCTCATAAGTTTTCAAAATACCAACCAATTCATTTTGACTTATCACATCAGTATCCTTAGCTTCTTCTATAGCACATATTTTAGGTTCAAAACGTTTAGGAACAGATCTAAGAATTTTATGTACTAACCTTTGATTTGATATTAGATCACCAAGAGAATGAGCTTCATTTGAAATCTCAGTCAGTTTTTCGTTGTAAGATGAGATAGTTTCATCTTCTTTCATCCTCAGGTTTTCAAACTTAGTTCCAAGCATACGTAGTCTGGTCCTTCGTACACTATCCGATCCTTCACAATGTTCTTGCAGTCTATCCCATGCATCCTTCGAAGAAATGCAGTTTGATATGATTTTGAACATTGAGGCATCTGTTGAGGTGAAGATTGCATTCAATGCCTTTGAATTGTAACTCACCGTTGTGATTTCTTCAGCCGTCCAATCGAGCTCTCTCTTGATTCGAGCTCAATTATCTTCATCCGCAGCAGTTCTTGGTTGAGTCCAACCAGCAAGAACACTCCTCCAGGCTCGTTCATCAATGGATTTGATGTACATCCTCATCTTTGGTTTCCAGAAAGCATAATTCGTGTCATCTAGAATAGGAGGCTTTAGTGCGGGTGAAAGTGGATACTCCATTTCAGATTTTACACACACTAAGCAGAATCTCTACTTAGTGTATCAAGTAGTTGGCTCTGATACCAACTGAAAGTGTGTGTGCGTGCGAAATCAAATATGTTGTCTATTGTGTTGGCACAATCTAGACAACACTATGCAGCGGAAATTAAATTGCACGTACTGAAAATAGAAGTATTCAAAATTTGCATAGATTATAAAATAATCTATGCTGTTCACTATATAAAAATATGTGAAACGAGTACAACCTCTTTGAGGTGTATAATTACACTACGAAAGTGTATAATGATTTACTAAGTTCTATGAAACTATCTCCCTCATAGATCTAATCAAACAACCTAGTAAATAAGACTATGTCCTAACACACTACTATTCAGGTTTATAATAATGTGAAGAACTACAAGAAGAAACAAAGGTTTTCCTAACTAGAAGCGTATATAGCGTTCAATAGAGTAGTAATCGTTTTTAGCTTTCCTTCTTGTGTATCTTGTGTTGAGGGCAGCTTCTGTATTTATAGGCTTCATTCACGAACTGCCATCAACTCCCATGATCGCCTCAACCTTGAGATCATGCGGTTATAGAACTTCTCTTCACCACTCCTAGAATTTAGGGACTTGTTATACCACGGCCTAATAACTTCTCACTCCCACGCAGTGGCATGACTTGGTGTTGCCCACGTCTTCTAACTGCTCTGGGGACATCATTAGACAACAAGCGTAAGATAAGAGTTAGTGAGAAAAGGAAGGGCAAATTCGGATGTTGTCATGAGTGTTGGGAACATTAAACACAACACTCGGCTGTTAGTGTTGGATCATTAAACATAACACTCATCTCAACATCAACAATTCCTACTACTAACTACACCCTCCCATCAGACCCTAATTTCTCACATTTCATCTCCCCCCCTTCACACCTTCATCTTTCTCCTAGCCGTCGGCGCCACCGATCCATCCACCGCCACCGCCCCCGCCGCTGCGGCCCCAACCCCGCTGCCCCCTTGCCTCCCTCTCCCTCGGCCGCGAAGGCCTCCCCCTCCCCCTCCCTCAGCCGCGACGGCCTATTCTCTCTCTCTCCGATTTTCTGGTTTTCCCCCCACCCTCTGTGTTGGGAATAAAATGATTTTGATTTAGATACCAAAACCCCTGATTGATGATGTACAGATTAGTTGAGATATGCTCAAGTTATTGTTCAGGCAAGTTGTCCCAGAACACTTGAGTATGTAGAATGCTTAAGTTAAAAATCTCAGAAATGTTGTGAGATTTTAGAGTTCAGGATAGTTGTCCAATGCTGAATGTTAGACAGCTTGATAGGTATTAAGTCTTGAGGCCTAAGTTGCTGAAGCATCATGACAGCTGACCAAGTGGACAACTGAACTGAAGAGATCAAGAACACTAAAGCTTTGCTCATAAATGCAAAAGATCAAGACAGTTGAAGTACAAATGATCAAGAGAATTGAATGATAAAAGCTTACAGAAGACACATTCAATGAAGCATTTATTGCCAATCATGCCTGAACCAAACATTGAAGACTTAGAGCATTAAAGAGTGAAGCATTGAATGAATGTTGGAACATTCTAAAACAGCAGCAAGAATGTTCAGGGAGCTTGTCCCATCTGACCGTTGGTTGAGTGTAGATTCTGCTACAAATCAACCTTGGGAAGTGTGCTTATTTGGAAACTGTCACAAGTCATCTCAGCCGCATTTTTCAGAAGTCAACACATTCATTCAAGCAACCATTGAAGAGCCATTTTACACAGTGGATAAAAGGAAGTCAAGCTTCTTAGCCGTTTCAATGGTGCTGCAAATAGACATGTTTGAATTGCTATCTCTCCAACGGATAGTTGTTCAAATATGCCTATATATACAGAAGTGATCAAAGGGATTCATGATCCAACTATAAGCTATCAAACTATTATCAAGCTTTCAAAGGAAACCAAGCTATTCACAAGAATCTCAAGTTTCCTGAATCACTTCAAATTAGCTAAGCCATTCTTTGTAAACATCCTAGCTTAGCATTGAGATATCCTAAGCCTTTACATCTGTTCTCATTGTAAAGGATATCTCTACTAGTTGGAACCAAACCTCAAACCTTATCTCATTTAGTGAAGAGAGTGTTTGTTGTAGAAGTGAGGAGTTAAAGACTGATTAGAGTGAAACAAAGTCTTAACTCAGTGAGATTGAGCACTAGGACTCAGTTTATCCTAGGGATCAAAACACTAAGAGAGTGTTGTTGATCAGTGCACCTTGGCACTATAAAACAAGCTAATTCCATTGTGAAGGAATTATCCTGTTCAATCAGGGAAAGTGGATGTAGGAGCTTGAGTCTCTGAACCACTATAAACTTGTGTGTCTCTTACTTACTGCATTCTTTATTGCATTCATATTCAAACAATTTTCAAAGAACAAACTCTAGTAAGTGAGAAAATTTGTTTTGGACAAAGTCCCTGATAACTGTCATTTCAGAAATTAACTTGGAGTATTTCTTTAAGTCAAAGGCCAACCACATTCCGCACTTAGCAACTCTTTTAGATATCTAGCCAACTGATCACTCAATAGTAATCAGTAGGACAAGTATCTATCAAAGTTCACACTCAGGCCAGTTGTGAGACAACCTGCCTGATAAGACCAGTTTTGTTAAAAAGAAAAAGAATTTGCATACACAAGTGCATTCCCCCCCCCCATACACTTGTGTTATACTCCACCAAGGACCAACAAGTGGTATCAGAGCAGGGGTTCATAGACCACTGCTTCTGAAAATCCAACTGATTTTCAAAATCAAATTTTCTATGGTCACTGAACTGATCCAAATTTCTGAAAATTTTATCTGTGTTCATCCTATATTACATCTGTTGAAATGGCTAACAATGCAGTTCCAGGAGATGCTGTCAACACCATCAACAATATGGGTCCAAACCAAGTCAACCATATTTCTCATCACAAACTGCCAATGTTCTCAATTGAGAACTATGATTTCTGGAAGATCAGGATGAGAGCACATCTTGCTTGTCAGCATGATGAGATGCTTAAAGTCATCACCAGAGGGCCCTTCACATTCACCAAAGCAAATCCCAAGCTCACTGATGCTCAGAAAGCAGATCCTTGGGAGTTGCTGCCAAAGGATGAAGATGACCTTACAGCTGAAGAAAGAAAAAGGCACAACCTGAACTACATTGCCATGAACACATTATACCAGACAATTCCAGATGCAGTGATGGGGAGAGTATACCACTGCACAACAGCTAAAGAGATTTGGGACACCTTAGCACTCATGTGTGAAGGTACCCAAAAGATTAAGGAGAACAAACTTCAAGTGGCTATCCAAAAATATGAACAATTCTCTATGGAAGCCAATGAAACTATTGATCATCTTGATGGCAGATTCACTGACATCATGAATGAAATAAACTCTCTTGGCAAGTTCTATGCCAAAAGAGAAGTTGCCCTAAAGATCTTGAGAAGTCTCACATCCAAGTGGGACATATATTCTGTCATGATGCAAAACACTAGCAATCTTGACAACATGCCTATGCAACAAGTATTTTCTGAACTCAAAGCATATGAGTTTGATTTAAATAGAAAGAAAGTGCATGAAGAGCCATCCTCCTCAAGCAAAGGTGTTGCTTTCAAAGCTGCTGAAACAGAAAAGAAAAGTATCCAAAGATCCTCTCAATCTGTTTCAAAATCAGAAATGAAGGAGGAGCTGGCACTCATGGCAAGAAGATTTGAGAAGCTCAATTCCAGATTTGGTAGATACAAGAAGTTCTACCAAGACAACAGAACCAGAAGGAGATTCAGTTCTCCTGACACCAAATCAGAGGACAAAGTCTCTGATGAAAAGAAAGAAGACAAATATGCTGACAGAAAGAGATACAGCAAAGGCGAACCATCATCTTCAAGGAGGAAGGAGTCCTCAAGCAAGAAAAATGATGATGAAGATGTGTGTTACAACTGCCAGAAAAAGGGTCATTTTCAGTATGACTGTCCTGACCTCAGTTCAAAAGAAAGGAAGGAAAGGCAGAACAAAAGAGACAAGAGGCTGAACAACAGGAAGGCTATGGTAGCTGGAGATTCAGCAAGTGAAGAGAGTGTCTACTCTTCTGATGATGGACTATTTTCCAACAGTGACAGTGATGATGACTGTCAAATGGCATTTGAAAATGAAGAGGTATGTTCATCTTCCAACTCTTCAATTAACACACATGAATCTAGTGAAATCCACTTGAAACTCAACTTTGGGAAGTTACTTGAGGATTTCACCAGACTACAAGAAGTATGCAATATGGCACTTAGAGAAAATGAGCTACTGAATTCTAAAGCTCAAACTCCCAACCTTCCTGAACCAGAGTTTGACTTTAAATCAACTGAGTTGTATCAGCAGATTATGAGAGAACATGAGGAAATGTCTCTCAAAGTCTCTGAACAACAAAAGTTGATTGATGATCAAGAACTGGCCTTGAGGAAAAAGGATTTTGATCTTAGAATTCTACAAGCAAAATTTGACAATCTCTCAAGTGAATTTGATACTCTAAAATTGAGTGAGGGGAGCTTAAAAATGAAAATGTCTGCCTTGAACAAATCTGCTAAGGCAATAGAGGAGATTCAAGGGTTTCAAAGACCATTTGCTCAAAAGGGTGGATTAGGCTATAATCCATGTGAACCTTCACCTGGTATTAGCATTGCTTCATCAAGCAATTCTAAGATGACTTTTGTAAGATCAGTGGCACAACAAAATGAAATAGAAGTAAATCAACCACTGATCAAGGATAAAGGTAAAGGAAGTTTTATACCAACTCAAGTAAACAATGTACCTAAACCCATACCAAAGGAAAAGGTTAAAGGCATTGCTTACAGGAGGAATGAGGTTCAGAAAGGTAGAACCAATGGAAGGCCAACCTATCTGAATCATCATCAGAGGAGTTGTCCAAAACCTGTTCAGAAGAGGCCAACTCAAATCAGGCAACCTCAACTGAATGGATTAAGGCCAATCCCCTCTGACAGGTATAAAACATTCAGGATGCCTGGACCTTACTTGCCAAATGGAAGAGGCCATCCAAAATCCTATCCTCAAAAGTCTTATCAAGCTGCACCTAAGCCTAGTAACTTCAGGAGAAATGTCCCAAAGAAATTTACCAACTCTCCTGAACCTTACAAAGCTAACACTTATACACAGAGATCACCCAAGGCATTTAAGGGTCAAACTGTGTATGTAGATGTAAATGGAAACCAAGTCAGTCACTTTGAGTCAATCAGAGTAATCAGGCAGATTTGGATTCCAAAAGGTACAGCTAAGCCTCTAGGACCCAACACTCAAAGGGTACCTAAATTTTGACTTTGCAGGGCTGCAAGGACCACAAGAAGAAGAGAAGCATCAACAAGAAAACAGCATGGTACTTGGACAGTGGATGTTCAAGGCACATGACTGGGAATAAAGAGCTTCTCTCAGATTTCATAGAAAAGGAGGGTCCTTCAGTAACCTTTGGAGACAGCTCTCAAGGCATCACAAGAGGTTATGGTACATTAAATATTGGTAGTGTCAAAATTACTGATGTCTCATATGTCCTAGGCCTAAAATATAACTTGCTGTCTATAAGTCAAATTTGTGATAAAGGATTTTGTGTTGAATTTACACCAAATGAATGTACTATAAAAAACAAATCAACACAACAGGTGCTACTAACAGGGGTGAGAAAGGGAAATGTCTATTTTGCAGATTGGAGCAAAACCCCTGAAGCAGTTTGTCTTGTTGCCAAAAGCACAAGTGAGCAAAGCTGGCTGTGGCACAAGAGGCTAAACCACCTGAACTTCAAAACCATCAACAAGATTGCAAGAAACTCTCTAGTTAAAGGACTGCCAAATCAAGTGTTCTCAAAAGAACATATATGCCAGCCATGTCAGGAAGGAAAGCAGATCAAAGCTTCATTTAAAGGGAAGCCTGTCATCTCAACTGAGAGAGTTCTTCAACTACTTCATATGGATTTATTTGGGCCAATAATCCCAGTAAGTATAAATGGAAGAAAATATGCTTTAGTTGTTGTTGATGATTTTTCCAGGTACACTTGGGTAGTATTCTTGCTCAACAAAAAGGAGACCCAAGTCAAGCTACCTGAATTAATGATGAGATTGAGCAATGAAAAGGGCCTAAGTATTGTCAAGATCAGATCTGACAAAGGCACTGAGTTCATAAACTCATACATCAATGAGTACTGCAGCAAGAATGGCATCACACATGAAACCTCAACAGCAAGAACACCTCAACAAAATGGGGTTGCTGAAAGAAGGAACAGGACCTTGAAAGAGGCGGCAAGAACATTGATTGCTGAATCCAAACTGCCTAAAAGGTTCTGGGCTGAAGCCATTAGCACTGTATGTCACACCCAAAACAGGTCCTTAATCACCAAAGGACAAGGTAAAACTCCATATCAAATATGGAAAGGTAGATTGCCAACTGTTGCTTACTTTCATATATTTGGTTGTAAGTGTTTCATTCATAATAATGGGAAGGAGCAATTGAAAGCTTTTGACAGCAAAGCTGATGAAGGAATATTTGTTGGATATTCACAAATCAGCAAAGCTTACAGAGTCTACAATTGCAAAATCCTTATTGTGGAAGAAACACCTCATGTTGTGTTTGATGAGTCTATTAATGAGTTCAGGGATAGAAACTTGAATCTTGATGAAATAACACAAAGAACAACCAGACTAAGGCTTCAAAGCAAGGAGACAGTATTTGTAGATGTTGCCCAGCCTGAATTACATGATAATAAAAAACTGGACAACCTACCTGATGGCAATCAACCAGGAGCCAACCAACCTGAAGGTGATGTTGAACTGATTGACCCAATCCCAGTTCAAAACCAGGTAACAACTACCAATGAAGAAGCAGGCAATGCTGAGGTAGTAAATGGATCCAATATTCAAGGGGGAACCAATGAAAGTGTCAACTCATCTGACAATGAGGACAATACCCCTGAATATGATCCAGAGCTTGATCCTTCAATTAATTTTCCTGAATTTAATGAGTCTAGTGATCCAACCTCAGATAAGGACAATCCTCCTGAAGGGATCAGGTCTAGAAGGACTTGGTTGCAGGACCATCCATCTAGCCTGATACTTGGTAATCCAAGTGAAGGGATCAAAACTAGAAGATTTCATGGAGAAAGTGCTTTGTTTTGTTGTTTTCTTTCAGAAAAGGAACCAGAAGATATGGAGGAAGCACTACAAGACACCAACTGGATCATAGCCATGCAAGAAGAGCTAAACCAGTTCACCAGAAATGAAGTATGGGAGCTGGTAGATAGGCCAACTCATCAAGATGTCATTGGAACCAAATGGGTGTTCAAAAACAAGAAAAATGAAAATGACATCATTGTAAGGAACAAAGCAAGACTGGTGGCCAAGGGATATTGTCAATCTGAAGGGATTGATTATGATGAGACATTTGCTCCAGTGGCCAGACTTGAGGCAATCAGACTCTTCTTAGCATATGCAGCTCACATGAGATTCAAAGTGTATCAAATGGATGTGAAGAGTGCATTTCTAAATGGGGTGCTCAAAGAAGAAGTGTATGTTGAACAGCCCCCAGGCTTTGAGGAAGGAGACAAGGTGTACAGATTAAAGAAAGCCCTCTATGGCTTAAAGCAAGCTCCAAGAGCTTGGTATGACACCTTATCACAGTTTCTTCTAGATCATGGTTTTGTCAAAGGCACTGTTGACAGAACTCTGTTCAGAATCTGTGAAGGAGATGATATCTTGTTAGTCCAAATCTATGTGGATGACATTATATTTGGATCTCCAAATGAGAAGATGTGTGAAAAGTTCTCCAAACTCATGCAAAGCAAATTTGAGATGTCCATGATGGGATTGATGAATTTCTTCTTAGGACTTCAGGTCACTCAATCAAAGAAGGGAATATTCATCAATCAGGCCAAGTACACAAGGGACAAGATCAAAAAATTTGGATGTGCTACAAGCAAGCCAGTCAGAATTCCTATGAATACTAACTGGAAGATGGATCCTGATGAAGGTGGTGAGTCAACAAACTCCACTAACTACAGGGGAATCATAGGATCCTTGCTGTATCTCACTGCAAGCAGGCCTGACATCACATTTGCAGTTGGAGTGTGTGCAAGATTCCAAGCCAATCCCAAGAAGAGCCATCTTGATGCTGCCAAGAGAATCCTAAGATATCTCAAGGGATCTGAGAATCTTGGATTGTGGTATCCAGCTGATGACAACATTGAGCTCACTGGATATTCAGATGCTGATTATGGAGGATGTAGAATTGACAGAAAATCCACCTCTGGAACATGTCAATTCTTGGGCAGCAAGCTTATCTCATGGTTCTCCAAGAAGCAGAATACAGTTGCAACTTCTACAACTGAAGCAGAATATGTTGCAGCTGGAAGTTGTTGTGCTCAGATACTTTGGCTCAGACAACAACTTAGAGACTACAAAGTCATCACAAATGAAGTGCCAATATTCTGTGACAACAATAGTGCAATTGCCATCTCATAGAATCCAGTACTCCACACCAGATGCAAGCATGTGGACATCAAGCATCATTTCATAAAGGATCATGTGGAGAAGAAAGATATCAAGCTTGTCAAAATCCACACTGATAAGCAAAAAGCTGATATTTTGACCAAGCCTCTAGCTGAAGCAAGGTTCTTGGAATTGTCAGCTGAATTAGGGTTACTTGATCCAGGCCAAATGGAAAAATGAGGAAAGAAAGCTCACATGAAGGGGGAAGTTCATCAAGTTGAACTTCAGCAAAGTTGACCAACCTCACTGAAGCTGTCAGCCAAAGAGGGAAACTCAGCAAAGTTGTCCCTATGCTGTTCAGCAATGTTGGTCAGGGGAGTTGTCCAAGTGGGACCCAGTCAGCAACTTTGGGACCCACTCAGGCAAGTTCATCAGGCGGTTTGACCCTCACAGAAACCAAAGCACATCTCAGGATGTTTGTCCGAGTTAATTGGATAATCATTGCTATTTTTAGCATTGATTAGACATTTAAGAGGTTTCTTGGTCTAAGAGTAGGCCATTTTAGGATGGAGTATGCTATAAAGATTTTTACCCCCAAAAAGGCAAATCAGCATTTAATGCAAAAATCTTAATTAGGATTTCATGAATTCTTGAGCCATCATCAAGACCATTGATTTGCATTAAACTTCCATCAAACCGTCTCAATCCCACTACCCTACTTTACTCAATTGGTTCTTTCAATTACCCACTGCCATTATCTATTAACCAACGGTTAATAAACTCCCCACATATATAAACTCCTCAATTTTTACTTCCATCTTTACGCACTCATAATTCCATACTCTCGAGCTTTTGAAAACCCTCAAAACCTGCAACTTATCTCCAAACTTTTCTATCCTTCAAAATTATCCATGGCTCCTAAGATCAAGAGAGAAGAGCTTGTAGACTTCAATGATTCCTCCTTGGACATTGATTTCTCTTATCTTAGCAACCAAAATTCCCTTTGGTTTGAAAAGTTGGTAGCTTTTGATAGCACAGATACAGAAGTTCAACAAGTCCTCCAATGGCTGAGGGAGGCAGGGCTAGAGAAGTTCCTTGGTACCAAGCCTGATTCCTGCCTGAATCCATTCATGGCAGAATTCTTTGCCCATCTCAGATGGAAAGGGAAGAAGGGAGATGTGTGCACCAAGCTCACATATGCTGAAGAAGATGAAGATGAAGAAAGCCAACACACCATCATCTTCACTGCAGAGGATTTAGATGCTAGCTTTGGGCTACCATCAGAAGGCCAGAATCCAGAAATGTACAAGGAAGGAGATGATCAGGAGTTCTACTACTCTTGGATGATAGAACCAAAGAAACTTGTAAGTGCTCAGAACAAGAACACTTTAAAGCCTTCTTACAGACACTTGTTTGATTGTGTTGTAAAAAGCTTGTTGAGCCACTCAGGGAGTGTTGAACAAATCAGTATGCCTAAGTTGAGAGTGATGGCTGCTGTGATTGACTCTGCTGAGAAGAGAGTCAAGTTCAACTGGAAAAATTTCATTCTTGACAAGATGATGAATGAAAAATTTAAGTTTAAGGAGATGAAGCACCACAAGGTGGTGGTTGAAGGAAGACTTCAATTTTGCACAAGAGCCAGCCTGCTCTTGGAAAGATTTGCTCACTACTCTCATCTTCAAGCAAAGCCAAAGCCTTTTCCTGCACAAAAGGTGATGTTCAGAAAGCTGTCTTCAAAGACAGAAAAGAGAAAGCAGGAGGCTGCCTCCAAGAAAGTTGTTGCAACTGTTGCAACTGTTCCAACAACCAGAGCCTCTCCAAGGAAAAGGAAAGCACAATCACCCAGAATCCAGCCAAAGATGAAGAAGATGAAGCAGATTCTAAGTGAATCTTCCCCTGAAAGCCTGTCAAGAAGTGGAGGAGCCACTTCAGAGGAGATTGAGAAGGTGGCTGATGAAGGAGTCAACCCTCCTGAAGAGGGTGAAGTATTCAGAGAGATTGTCCCACTGCAACCTGAGACAATCACAGAATTCAGAGACCTTGACCAGCCAACAAGGTATGAAAGGAGAAGAAGAATCATCAAGACTTCTGAGAAGCAGAGGTTGATGGAAGAGGAAAAGAAAAAGAAAGAGTTCCTCAAGGAGATTAGACAGGCTAGTAGGTCTAACTCCAAGTCCAAGTCAAAACCCAACAGCCCTGAGGCCAACTCCCCTGATATTCAATCTAGAAGAATATCTCCAAGGCAAGAAGAAGAGGAGTGCAAGACTCCTGAAGATGCCCCCATTATTGCGAAGAAGGTTTATTCCCCAGAAGGTGCACCTGATAGAGCAGGTATTGATGTGCTGGCAGATTTGGTCAATCTTGAGGATAGACTTTTTTCCCCCCTTGATCCAAGACTTCTTTCTTATACCAAACTTCTTGAAACTGCTATTCAAGAAGGTGATCAAGTTGTTTTCCCACCCATTCCAGCCATTCCAATTATCTCTTCAGGCACATTGCTCTCAAAAGCACCTGAATCCCAACTTGCTTTGATCTCTCCTGACCCCAACCCTTCTGAGCCCAACCTACCTGAATTCCAATCCAACCTACCTGAATCCCAATCCAACTCTCTTGAATCCCAAGCCAACTCATCTGGAGATGATAGTGGTAAAGAATACACCTATGAGGGGATGTTGAGGCAGATTGCAAGAGCCAATGTGGATGAATTATATCCAGGATTGAAGGCATATCCCAGGCTGCAACAACAGTTCTATGATCTCAGAGCACTTGTTGAGATCAAGGATAGAACAATTGTGGAAATAGCTCAGGCTATTCAGGATAAGGGTGCCAACTGGTGGCAGGTTGAGGAAAATAGGCTGTTACATTTTGCAAATGTAAAGAAGATCAGTGTATTAACCACTGAGGCCCTATTTTGCACCATTGTTCATGAGAAGGTGTTTGCTGAAAGAGAAAGAATAGCACAAGGAATCAAGCATCCTGACAGTACATCTAATGATGATGATGATGATGATGATCACACCAATCCCAAGATGCATTGGCCAAGGATGGTTCTTCTGAACCTGAGGCACAGCTTGACAATGCTGAGACTTCCATGGGAGAAGCTAGTTTGGCTAAAGCCTCATCAATGTCAGGCAAGTTGGACATTGACCAGCCTTTAGTCATTCAGGATGACTCAGTGGTCTTGGGATGCCCAAGCACTGTGATCTCCCAACAACTGCCCTCTGTGGATCCTATTGAGGATATGGAGGTGTCAGGTTTAGGAATTGAAGGAGTTGAAAAGGCTGATAGTGCAGAAAATTCAGAGGGAGATGATGGTGAGGATTGTGTAATCACAGGTTCCTTGAGTGCACCACAAATAGAGGGTGAGGAAGTAGAAATATTGGGTGCAACCCAATATGAGAGTCAGGCTATTCTTCAAGTCAAATCTGAACTTGATGAATCCCTTGGTGAAAGGAGGCCTGATTCTCCAGTGAATGTGAGTCTATCTTTTGAGAATGAAGAAGAAAAGAATATAGTTGAAAATGAGAGAGAAGGTGCTGATGTATCAGACCTTATGGGAGAAAAAGAAATAGAGGGTGTTGAGGGAATTTTTACTAACACTGTTAGTTTTGCAGATTCTGTTGCTGTCACTCTTGAGCAAATTTTTGCAGATGCCTCCCTGACAGATATACCAGTTGCTGCTGACACTGATCTTGAAGCAGTATCAGCAAATGTGTCCACACTTAACCAAATCTACTTTGAACAAGCCAATACCTCTGAGGCTCACTTTCAGATTGCTACTCTGACTGCATCCATCATTGAAGAGCAGTCAGAAAAGTTGGACACACTGGTCAGGGAAGTTGAGAAGGCTCATGCAACAACTGTTGATACCTTAGATGGCCAAGGCAAGACTCTAGCCTCTGTAGAGATGAGGCTAACAGGGTCAGAAGAAGTGATATTGCCCACTCTTGATGCAAGAATATGTGGAGTTGAAACTGGACTGCAAACAGTTTCAACTGAAGTGACAAAAGCCAAGGATGCTATGGGAAAATTCACAAGATCTGTGAAGAAAGAACAGCAGGGTCTCAAAGATTTGTACAAGCATAATGTGAAAGCCTTGAGAAAGACAATCAAAGATGCTTTAAGGCAGAGGACAGCAGCCCAAAGGAAGAAGGCAGAGGAATTGAAAGCTGCTATGGTGAAGGAGGCTGCTGAGAAGTTCACTGTTGAACTTATGGCCAAAGTGTCTGATCAAGTTGTGGCCAATCTCACTGATCAACTTCAAGCCAAACTTGATCAATCACTGAAAGCCACATTGGATGCCATTGTTTCCCAAAAGATGAAGCCTGTTCACACTTTCTTGAGCATGGCAGATGATAAAATGCAAAACATTCATGATGAGAATGTTTATCTACTGCAGGAATTGAAGTCCCTCACTCAGGCCCACTCACAACTCTCAGTCTCTATGAGTGAACTAAAGCCCCAGTGTTTTGATAATGCCAAAAAGGGGGAAAGAGAGAGAGCAAGGGCAAAGGGAACCTTGGTGATTGGTGAACCTAAGGGAAAGGAGAAGGTCCCTGAGATTGAGGAGGAGTCAGTAGAAGACATTGGGAAAGGCAAAGGCCCAATGAATATTGAAAATTTGACTGAGGAAGAGCAGATTCAAATAGCTGTCAAGGAGTCCATGATGTCAGCTATGGAAAGTCAGGCAAGAAAACTTCAAAGGCCAGGTGGTGAGTCAGCAGGACTTGAACCTAAAGAGAAGGCTGCTGAAGTAAGGGGGAAGGTGACAAGGTCATCTGAAAGAAAGAGGAAGGAGCTGCAAGCCTTCAATGATTTCCCAACCAGCCTGACTTTGCCATCAGAATTTCAGTCTGATGAATCTACTCCAGTAAGGCAATCAAAAAGATTGAAGAAAGCAGCCAAACTGCCTGCCATTGAAGAAGAAGAGGTTGTAGAAGAAGTACAGGACAGGATGCCTGAAGTTGGTGTGCCCAACCTTGCTGATGATCCCTCTAAATTGTTTGAAGAAGGTTTTGGAAAAGATCCAGAAACTCAGGAGAAGCTAGCTCTTCAGAGAGCTAAAGAGAGGATGGAGCAATTGGTTGAGGCCAACAAGGCAAGGGATGAAAGAAGGGCAAATTTCAAAGCCCCAAGAAGGAGAGCTTCATACAGAAGACTCAAACCTCAAATGCTGCAAAGATGGGACACTCAGTACCCTCACCATGATAAGTGGGTTACAATCTCACTGAATGATGCATGGGAGGAGGCCAAGAGAAGTTTTGTATATGACTTTTATGTCATTGGGAAGTGGCTTGGAGAGAGTGTGGATGAAGTCTTTGTCCAGTTTATGTTTGAGAACCACAGGGACCTCTACCAAAAGCTGTTTGCAGCAGCTGATATGGCAAGAGTGGAGTTCAAGGCCCCTGGTCCAATTCTGTACATACCTCCTAAGTTCAATGGGAACTTGATTGATGAGGGAAAGATTCTGGAGGAGTTCATCAACATCATGAAGATGGAGAAGATGAAGATAGGCCCTAGAGGCTCCAACAAGGATGTTTGGGAGCTGAAGAAAAGGGTCTGGGCTCAATATGGCATTGCTCCTCAGGATGATGGAACTCTCTGAATGGATAAGTTCATCTCTTCCCTATCTGAATTTTATGTTTGATTATGATGTTGTGATTTTGTTTTCTCTGTATCAGTTATGTTGTCCTTGATTTTCTGATCTGTAATGCTTGATGATATATAAAAGGACCACTGATTTTCTATCAAGAGATGACAACTCATTATCTCAACTAACCTGACATTACATATATACTTGATTTATTGTGCTAACAGTTTCTTTCAGGAAAGTTGACCAGTTCACTCATCCTGAAGATAAAATATAGTATAAGTCAAGTTCCCTTTGTAATAGGTTTTGGCATCATCAAAAAGGGGGAAATTGTTGGGAATAAAATGATTTTGATTTAGATACCAAAACCCCTGATTGATGATGTACAGATTAGTTGAGATATGCTCAAGTTATTGTTCAGGCAAGTTGTCCCAGAACACTTGAGTATGTAGAATGCTTAAGTTAAAAATCTCAGAAATGTTGTGAGATTTTAGAGTTCAGGATAGTTGTCCAATGCTGAATGTTAGACAGCTTGATAGGTATTAAGTCTTGAGGCCTAAGTTGCTGAAGCATCATGACAGCTGACCAAGTGGACAACTGAACTGAAGAGATCAAGAACACTAAAGCTTTGCTCATAAATGCAAAAGATCAAGACAGTTGAAGTACAAATGATCAAGAGAATTGAATGACAAAAGCTTACAGAAGACACATTCAATGAAACATTTATTGCCAATCATGCCTGAACCAAACATTGAAGACTTAGAGCATTAAAGAGTGAAGCATTGAATGAATGTTGGAACATTCTAAAACAGCAGCAAGAATGTTCAGGGAGCTTGTCCCATCTGACCGTTGGTTGAGTGTAGATTCTGCTACAAATCAACCTTGGGAAGTGTGCTTATTTGGAAACTGTCACAAGTCATCTCAGCCGCATTTTTCAGAAGTCAACACATTCATTCAAGCAACCATTGAAGAGCCCTTTTACACAGTGGATAAAAGGAAGTCAAGCTTCTTAGCCGTTTCAATAGTGCTGCAAATAGACATGTTTGAATTGCTATCTCTCCAACGGATAGTTGTTCAAATATGCCTATATATACAGAAGTGATCAAAGGGATTCATGATCCAACTACAAGCTATCAAACTATTATCAAGCTTTCAAAGGAAACCAAGCTATTCACAAGAATCCCAAGTTTCCTGAATCACTTCAAATTAGCTAAGCCATTCTTTGTAAACATCCTAGCTTAGCATTGAGATATCCTAAGCCTTTACATCTGTTCTCATTGTAAAGGATATCTCTACTAGTTGGAACCAAACCTCAAACCTTATCTCATTTAGTGAAGAGAGTGTTTGTTGTAGAAGTGAGGAGTTAAGGACTGATTAGAGTGAAACACAGTCTTAACTCAGTGAGATTGAGCACTAGGACTCAGTTTATCCTAGGGATCAAAACACTAAGAGAGTGTTGTTGATCAGTGCACCTTGGCACTATAAAACAAGCTAATTCCATTGTGAAGGAATTATCCTGTTCAATCAGGGAAAGTGGATGTAGGAGCTTGAGTCTCTGAACCACTATAAACTTGTGTGTCTCTTACTTACTGCATTCTTTATTGCATTCATATTCAAACAATTTTCAAAGAACAAACTCTAGTAAGTGAGAAAATTTGTTTTGGACAAAGTCCCTGATAACTGTCTTTTCAGAAATTAACTTGGAGTATTTCTTTAAGTCAAAGGCCAACCACATTCCGCACTTAGCAACTCTTTTAGATATCTAGCCAACTGATCACTCAATAGTAATCAGTAGGACAAGTATCTATCAAAGTTCACACTCAGGCCAGTTGTGAGACAACCTGCCTGATAAAACCAGTTTTGTTAAAAAGAAAAAGAATTTGCATACACAAGTGCATTCCCCCCCCCCCATACACTTGTGTTATACTCCACCAAGGACCAACACTCTGCTAGAGCGCCGCCGCCCCACCACCCCTATTCTGTAAAAAAAAAAAAAATTGCAACTGCGGCCGCCCCCTACCTCTCTCTTCTCTCTCCTCCACCCCCTGCCATGGCGCCCTCGCCCCACCACCCTTAAAAAAAAAAAGTTCTAGAGTAGCTGCGCAGCCGCCCCCGTCCATCGGCTGTTACGGCCGCCCCCTCTCTCTCTCTCCCGATTCGTCGCCGACGGCCCCAGTCCACACCCCAGGTTTGTCCGCCCCTTTTGGGCGTTTGTTAGGGTTTTCTGCATTTGCAGAAACCCTTTTTTTTTTTTAATTTTCGACACTGTAATGTCGAACATGTATCTTCCCATTGACAAAATGTTGTCGACGAAAGAGTATATGTTCGACATTACAGTGTCGATCGACCTTTGTTGGCCGACCATATATCCTCCCGTCGACAAAATGTTGTCGACGGGGGAGGATATATGGTTGGCACTGGTTTGACGATTTTTTTAAAAAAATTGTTAGTTTTTCTAAGTTTTTTTAGGCCGAAAAAAAGAGGTTTGATAATGGTGTTTTTTATTCACGTATTATGCAACACTAGAATACACGACCGCAAGTATATATCGTCTATCGTAGCGTGATAAGTACGAGGTCGATCCCACGAGAAGGTATAGCGTAAAAGTGTATTTTGTTAACGGAATTCTATTTAGACGCAATCGATTAAGGTGAATGTGGTGAATTACCCTAAGATTGCCTACCAAATTGTCACAAATAAGCAATAAAGAGTAATGTAAAATCGATCAACTAACATGCAAATCAAGAAAACGAAAGTAAAACGAATGAAAACTCAAATATGAGAGGGTGGGTTCTAAGGCATTTGCAACACTTAGATATCCGTTTATGAATTGTACTCGTTCAAATGGCCATTAAGGTTGTCTTCATATAGGGTTGATCACAAAAGAAGAATTAGTTAATCTCTCGATCTAACTAATCCAAAGGAGCATGCGACATAAGTTTGTATCTCTACCTTGCAAACATCACACCACCTAAAATAGCCCCAAAGATCATTCAATTCCCTCTCTGATAACTAATCCTCTCTCGAGCTCATAATAATATCGGGTTGCATGCTTGCATACGATTAATGGAATAAATCTCTCGATCTTACCCCAATTAACAATGAATTAAGCAAATCATCATGGCCAATAACAACATGCTTCCAAATAAGAATTAAGCATACAGATAAGAGACAAACACCATTTAAAGCAAGAAATTAGTTCATAAACTTCAATTCAAATATTTACAAAGCCTTAGAACCACAAAATGTTTAGCCAAGAACTAACATAATCAAATTACAAAATCAAATGAAATAACTAACTAAAAAGAGAGAGAAAGAGAAAGCTTAGTCTAAAATGTGGTAGAGAATGGAATTCTCAAGCTATTGCATCCTTCCTTGCTTGATTTGATGAAGAATTGAGGAAGATATGGCCAAAACACCTCCAAGTATGTGCTACTATGTGTGGAATTTTAGTGTGTGTTTGGTTTGGGATTGGCCCATTCGGATTTGGATGGGCCATCCCTCATCCCATCCCTCTCCATCCAAATACCCATTCAAATACTCATCCACTCTTATAATACATCTATATACCTATTTTTATACAATCACATCACTCTTTTTTTCTTTTAATCACTCATTCTCTCTCCTACTTTTCTTCCACACATTTATTCTCTCTCCTACTTTCTTCCACACATTTATTCTCTCTCCTACTTGATTTGACATAAAGTTCTTCATCCACACCTATTTTTCAATCTCAATCCAAACACAATTTTTATTTAATTACTATTCATGGATTACCCCCATCCATATTTTTCCAATCTTCCTCCCCATCCCATCCACCACCATCCCTAACCAAACAGCACCTTAGGAATTGGGGGAGAATGTCTTGAATTTCAAGAAAGAGGGCTTATATAGTGTTGGGGTAGGGTTTGGATGCCAAAATTGCAAGTTGGTCCCTAAAAAATGGCCAAAATAGGCAAAAGGCACCGAAAATGGGGGTAGCACGGCCGTGCACGGAGCACGGCCGTGCAAAATGGACATTGGCTTGGACAGGTGCTCGGCCGAGAAGGGTGCTCGGCCGTGCCCATCATGCCCCCAAAAATTTCTGTTTCGACCATGGCCTCCTCGAGCACAGTGCACGGTCGTGGCCTTGTTTTGGCTTGGAAATTGGCTCGGCCAAGCCATGCGCTCGGCCGTGCTCTTGCTCGACTTCATCCTTTCTCGTTTCGTGCATATCTTTCGCCTCGGGTGTCCGATTGACTCGATTCTTTTGGCTATTCCACTCCGTTTTTCGAGACGAATCCAACAGTGCCCTCCTCTTCTTGATCCAGTGAAGTATGGTTGGTGTTTTGCTCCAAATTCCATCGTATTTCCTACAAAATCGACAAAACACAACCTTTCTCTCATTTTGGCTCAAATCATCATAATCAATGCATAAATCAATGAAATCCACATCAAAATATGCTTCACATGTGCCTCTAAAACGTGTAAATTCCACCCGAATCAAACCCCCCCCCCCCAAACTTAAAATGTTGTTTGTCCTCAAACAACTAAGCACTTAAAGCAATGAGGGTGGAATGATCACAATGGAATATTCAATGCAAATCACACATGCAAAGTATGGTGTAGTGATATCTCTTTCTCAAAGTGCATTTCTCAATGAAGGTTATATGCTCATTATTGCAATTCACACTCATGGATCAAAGAATGCACAAACACACAACACATTGTGAATGGGAAACATAATCCAAATGCTCAAGTCCTCTACTCACATGATATAGTGTTTCTCTCAAACACACAAACAAATTGAGGATATTAATGCACTCATCAACCAAGTTATGCTATGCAATCACTATATGCTTGCCTAAATTCTACTTTCTATAACACTCAAATGTTCAACAATGTGATAAATAGGACTTAATCAAGGATGTAACACTGGCTCTTTGGACAAGGTGGGATGAATTTTGGGAATTTGTGACTCTTCTAGTGGAGGACAAAGCTTGTTATTTTACAATTGTGTGCTTTCACTTTCAAAGCTTATAAACTCCATCCTCACTTTTCCTTTTCTTTTCTTTTTCAAGTATTCATCACCTCATCTTTTTGAACCATTTTTCTTTTCAAGCTTTTGAGGCTCTTTGTCCCTCTTTTCTTTTCCATTGATTTTCTTTTCATCTTTTCTCTTTTTCTTTCAACTCTTCCAATTTCTCCTTTCACCAAATATATTCAAGCACATGTTTTTCCACTTTGTCTTTTATCCCCCACTAGATATAGGTATCAAAGGCTCAAAAAGGTTAAGTGGTTAACATTGTAGTTTGCCAAGAAAATGAGAAATTAAGCTCAAAGGGGCTAACTACGGAAAATTACTTCGGTTTTAGGAAATTTTGGCTAAGTGACTTGTAGATGTTGTTACTCTTAAATGTCTTAACATTCATAACAACATCTTAATTCGACCTTTCTTATTTTGTCTAAGTCTAAATTCTGTTTTCTAGTTTATGCTGCTTTGGATGTTGTAACATCGCAGGTTGAAGATCTAGAACATTCTACACAGTTCCAGACTGGAAGGATCTGGAAGCTTGCAGAAGTATGTAGATCATGCGGTTGCCTTTGAAAATGTCCAGAATAGGCTGGAAGGTGCTAGAATTCATTGGAATGAAGAGTGGGCTAAAAAGAAGGGATGAGATCCTAAAAAATAGGATATGGATTATGAAGCTTCTAGAATTCGTTTTTTCCACTATAAATACACAAGGAAGTCTTCAATATTCAGCATGGAGAATTAAGAGTAATCACATAATGTCTATGTGAAGTGTTCGTCCTACTTAGACATTATCGTGATTATTATTTCTTCTTCATCAGATTCTCGTACAGCATGAAGATATACAAATCAGATCCGAGAGTCACATATTTCACGAAGTGCTATTCTTTAAGTCCTAAACTAGTGTTCATCCTGTTAGGAATTAATTGTCATTAGCATGTTCATGTCGTTGTGCCGAAGAGTCCAAACTTCTTGTACAACATAGACTTTTCTATACTTCTTTGATAGATAGATCATAGAGTTAGATTAGTTTTTGGTAGTGTAATTTTTACACTTAAGCCGTCTTTAGACTCGGTAGATTATCAAGTCTTATTTCCGTTGTGAATATTTTTTCACACAAAATTTGTATTCACTCATTGATTAGTGAAAGTTTAGCCATGAGGCTCACGCATAGATTTTAAATTAAAATCTATGTAAAAATTATTTCCATTGTGTTCTTTTTATTTTTAGTGTTTTAGTCTTCCGCTGTGTATTGTGTTTAATTTTTGTATTATGTTAGAGTTAATGCTACACTAATTGTCACAACATTCAGTGTAACATTGTTCTGTTTTTCACTTAAACACTAGTAATACCATACACACTTTCAGTTGGTATTAGAGCCAATACCTGACGACATTAGGTTAGATCCTTGTTTAAAGTGTGTTTTGAGTTTATGTTAGCAATGAAAACACATCACATATCCACTACACTTAGGCACACGAACATATTTTCCATATTTTAAGCCTAAGTTGTGCATGTATATAGAGTCGATTGTTGAACGTGCTTGGAGGACTGTACTTACAGGTTATGATGTACCAAAGATCCAAATAAACACATCAACACCCCACCAGAAAGAAGGAAAAGTCAATTTCAACCAAGGTTATCAAAAAGGTGAAGGTAAACCAAGGTATGATCTTTAATATAGAAAATCAGTTCAATGTATGTTTTGAATATTGTCTTTATGAAAATTAATGTACCAATACAGAACTAAAGCAAAAACTGAATTTTAGAACTACCTTTAATGTTTAATCAGATGATGAATTTGATGAATCAAAAGATGTTGAATTCGCTTTTCATACCAAGATTGATTATGATGATTCTTTTAAATGATAATCTGGATGAAACAGATTCTGATGTTGCACCTAATATCATAACATTTATGGTAACATCAAAACAGAGTCACCCAGATTTGAACTGTTTTAATGGGTTTGTTGATGATGCAGGTATAAGGATTGATGATTCTAAATACCAAAAGTTGTTAGATAATTGTAACTCTCAGAAACTCACTCTTAATTCTTTGAATAAAGAGAATGAGAATCTGAAAGGAACAATTACCAAGCTAGAAGTCATACATTCCAGAAGAGATTTTGAAGTTTGTAAACTGAAGGAGAAATTGATCACCTCTACTTTAAGTTTCATAAAATTTCCTATGAGTGCTTCTGATATATGTTATAGCTATTGGTAAATCTGATAATTGTGGTATACGTTATAATGGTTAAACTGCTTCTATTTCTAAGAATTTTGAAAATGCTGTGAAATTTGTGAAGGCAAATGTTAAAACATCTGTTGTAACATCTGCACAAACAGATTCTCACAAATTCAAAAACATTGAAAAGTAGTTTGTATGTCATTATTTTTCGAAAATTGATCATATTTGTCCTTACTGCATAAAAATGTTTGATGATCTGAGATTGAGAAAATGTTACCTAAAAAGATGTAACATCCTATGAAACATTTTCTGAAATCTGTATGGAAATCTGATGTTACTTGTAATGTTGTTCACACTTCCTTGAAAGCATGTTTACTTGGTTTATGGTATTTTGATAGTTGTTGTTCTAGATATATGACAGGACAAATTGACTACTTATCTGATTATGTGACCTTGAATGATGGTAATCTTACATATGGTGGTTGTTCGAAAGGACAGATTATAGAAACTTTGAATGTTGAAGGTTTTCCTGAGCTTAAAAAATGCTTTACATTTTGATGGCTTGCTTGCTGATTTGATTAGTATTAGTCAACTTTGTGATGATAATTTGCATGTAAGATTTGACAAAGAATCATGTGTATGTTCTTAATGAATATGAAAATTGTCTAGGGCAGTAGATAATTGTTATCTCATTGGAACAAATGTGTGTAATTTGTCAAAGAATGATGAAAATGTCTTATTGCATCAAAAATTGGGACATGCACATTATACATCAGTGAAGAGACTAATCAAAGTCGATGTAGTGAAAAGGATTACCAAAACAGAAGTTTCAGAATACCACTGTATGTGGACCATGCCAAAAAGGTAAGCAGGTAAGAGTGTCACATAAAATGTTGTCACATTGTTCTACACATCAATGTTTCGAATTGTTGCACATGGATTTAATTGGTCTTATGTCTTCGTTGTAAGAAATAATATAACTCTACAAGAAATGGCAAGAGTCATGCTTACATCTAAAAGTCTTGATAAGAGATTTTGGGTTGAAGCATTGAATACTGCATGCCATATCATTAATAGAGTTTATATTCGATCTGGTTCTATTCAAACACCTTATGAGATTTTGAACAATTGAAAACCAAATGAGAAGTATTTTCATGTATTTGGTTGTGTGTGTTATAATCTGAATGATAGGGATCAACTTCATAAGTTTGATTCTAAAAGTGTAAGGTTTCTTTTTAGGCTATTCTAGAAATAGTAAAGCTTATAGAGTTTATAACCTTAGGACTAACACTGTTCAAAAATCTATTAATGTTGTGTTTGATGATGATAAAGGTCTTACAGATGACAAAGATGAAGAAGATGTATCACAAGTGACTGACAATTCTGAGAATTCACTGAAGTCTGAAAACGTTGCACCTAATGTTACAACATCTGGAGCAACATTTACAGAACAATCAGTTAGAATTTCACATAACAGTTAGTATGTTCCCAAAAGGAATTCTTCTTCAAGAATTGATAAAATTCATCCATCTGACCAGATTATAGGTGATGCTACAATTGGAGTGCAAACAAGAGAAAAAGTACAAGTGAACTTGAGATTTGGTATACTAAGGACACCAACAACACTTTGATTGGATACAGTGATGCGGATTGAGCATGAGATATAGATGACATAAAGAGTAAGAGTAGAGGATGTTTCAACATGGGAAACAATCTTGTTAAACAAGATATTTCATGACTATGAAATTGAAATTGATATCCTTACAATTTTCATGATAATACGAGTGCATAAACATTTCTAAAAATTCAGTACAACACTCACTCACTAAACACATTTGCATTAGGAATTATTTTATGAGAGATTTAGTGGAGAAGAACATAGTGAAGTTGGAATACGTACCTACTGAAAATCATAATGAATATATATGTACTAAGGTTTTGACCTTGAGACATTCTTATCTTTGAGAAAATCTCTTGGTATGTGTAGTATCTGAATAATCCTAGATGGATAGTGTTACAAATGTTGTAGCATTTGGGACAACATCATAAGGTTGTATAGTTGTTATAGATTTAATTTATTTCCTATTTTCGTTGAATAATTCCTTTGTAAAATATTCTTGAATCTAAAATTTGTTGTGCAAAAATAAACATGTCTTACACCTCTCAAATGCATATAAATAGAATGTTGTTAGCATACTAAAAGATGTAGTTAATCACTGAGTAACTATGGAGCACGGAGTTCACTACTACGATACCTTCTTTTCAAAAGGTGATTAACAAATACATCAATAGGTTCATAATCCATTGAGTAATTATGGGGCACGGAGTTCGGTACTACGATGCACTCTTCTAGAAAAATGGATCAATATGAACTAGGTGCTACAACACGAAAAGAAAAGAAAAAATGGTGCAACACAAATGAAGTAAATTCATGCAAAAACCGTGTTGAGGTGTATGTAACAGTTTTGAGCATAGCATTAGATGATTCGATTATATTTTTATAAGTAGTAATTATTTGATTATTTGTGGAAATTTATTTTATTTATTCCTGATTATACTAACCCACACCCTTGTTTTATTTCAGATTATACACATTTAAATGTTAAATATTCTAGATTGTTCTTAATTTAATTAATTATTTAATTATGATTTTACCCACTACTTATCCATGATCTATTTTTGTGGCTAAGTTTATGGAGTATTATCGAATTTCTTCTAGAATTAATCTTCCTTAGTTAGTTCTTATTTTTTATACGTATTACTTCCAACTATGTATTCTCTCCTATATTCTTCTCATAACATGATATACTAAGCATTGCATTTTTTTCGAGTGATTTGAGTATTGTTTTTTAAGATTTGCTAAAGCCTTGTGTGTCTCGATTATTGTGATTATCTTTTCGATTTCTTGGTGCTTAAATGACAGGAAACTACCTCACCACAATCAAACTCCCACGAAACAGTCATCTCCATCTCTCTCCAATCTTAATAGTTTCGCTTTCATGGTCGCTTTACACCAAAACTCACCAATTGCTACAAGAAAAGCTGAAACACTTACCCACACAACTCCAGTTACACCCATTCCTACAACTGTTCACATTCAACTCGATTCCACCCTTAACGAGCTGAACCAAACTATTGAGAATATGTCTCGATCGAATGTGAATTATGAGAATCTATTCTTACTGTTGGAAATATGTCCATTGACATTTCTCATTACTGAAAACCCAAAAACTCACCACTACACTTGGTTCGTTCACCTCATAAAAGCCCCAATTTCCAAGTCATAATACTGAAACAGAGGCAGATGCCCTGATTGCTTCCTCTCTAGGGGAGATTGAAAAGGAAATTGATGATTTTCCTGTTGCTGAGCAGAATGTGTTTATAAATGCTGAGACATCCGATTTTGAGAACGCTCAAATGAAGGAGACTGACGCAAATGCTAACTCAGGTGAAACTAACTCTTATCTTTTTAATACTGATGAATCTGAATAGATTGCTTTTTGGAGGAATTTTGAGAAAGAAAAGAGAAAGAGGATCCCTGTTCAATGAAGGAAATTCGGCTGTGTGTGTACGAGTTGATTACTCTAACTCACTGAGGAGAAAGAAGAAACAAAGTAGCGTTGCTGATGAACCGATTTAAGTTCTTTTGTTAATCGGAGGAAGAAAATGTAGTTACTGAGAAACGAGTCAAAAGGAAGTATGATCCAAAGGGAAAGAAGGTTGCTGTTGAACGAGACTTGACCAAAAGAATTGAATCTGATCCAGAGGATAATCTCACTGTGCTTGAGATTAAGAAGACTCTGAGGAAGAATGCTGCATCAAATGCTGAAGCAAGTGCCGCAACACCAGACCCTGATGACAGTAAAAGTGATGATTCTGAGAAGAGCAGTAGTAAAGACTCTAAATCAGCTGAGGAAACAAATTCTAAAGGAGGTATTTCTGATCTTGATAATAATTTTTAGACTGATAGGTTAGTTGCTAAAATAACTAAACTGTCCAGATGAAAGTTGTTAATAGAAAAGAGAATTAACATTGCTGATTTTGAGAGTAAAGGTTTGATACAATTTCTGATTAAAAGGAAATTGTTGAAAACTGTAACTTTGAGTGATACTTTTGTGTTTGATTGGGTATATATACTTTATGTTTGTCTTATGAAGAGTACGGGTAGACGTAGATCTAAATGATATGGGAATATACAATTTAGGGGGAGATCAGTTTCATTTAATCCGAAATTGATTGATGACTTCTTAGAGATAGAGCCTGTGATTGATTAATATGCATTTGATTTGAAACTCGGTTGCTACTTCTATAACTGGGGGTAGATTAACTAGGTGGAAAAATGTTATGCTTGTTAAAGATCTCACATCTCTATACTCTGTACTCCATATATTGATTGTCTACAATTGGATACCCTCTACAAATTCCACTACGGTGATTAAGGATTAAGCTATATTGTTGTATAGGATTTTTGTGTTGAAGAATTTAATCTGAATTTAACTATTTTCACCATATACAGTTTATAGTGATATTTATTATAAAGGGATTTTACCTTACCATTTGCTGATATGTTCATACTTCAAGAGGCATGAATTTTTAAACCTAAGGAAACTGATCGAGGTTCTTAGAGGCAAGGTACCCTTGATAACTATCTCACCTGCTCTGTTACTTGGTAAAAGGATTGTTGATTTGATCTGTTACACAATTCAGATGATTCTGATCACATAGATGCTCTTATTCCAGTTCGACCAGCTCCAGCAAGACTTGAACAGAGAAATGCTACATCGAATGTGAAACACATTGGTGGTCACATTGGTCAAATTTTTTTCTGTTTCTTGATCTTTTATTTTACTTCAACTAAAACGTTTACATGACTCTATTGATGGCCTTTAGTTCCTTAAAGTCCAGTGGTTATAGATGCTTTCTACTACCACAGGGGGAGAAACACCATCAACTTCTGGGGTTCGAAGTGAAGATCTCCATGAAGATGTACCAGAAGCTGATTGTGTACTTGATGCAATTCATGAAGATACTGTTGAACCAGATGTTGTAGTTCACTTTGCTACAACGTGCACTGTTGTTGAAGAGGAGAAGGATTAATTTGTTGATGCTGATGAACGTATGGATGTTCTTTATGACATCTGAACAGGTTATGGTAACAACTGAACAGGTTGATACAAGACAGGGGGAGGGCTGAACATTATAAGTGATTATGTGCAGGAACATGATGCTGCAGCTGTTGATACAGCAATATATGTCACTTGTTTAGTTTCTCAAGTATTTGTGCCTTTTTTATACTTCCCTTGATCTTATTCATTTATTTTGTGTTTAAGTTGATTTACAAATTCTGTTTTTCCTTCCTAGTTGATAGGTTGTTCTTTATTCAATGTGCTTAAATTGTTTGCATTGATGATAATAGTTTACTGCTTTATGCTTAAATTGTTTTCATACTTATTATCATTTGCTTACTGCATGTTGTATATGTTTATATTTATGTTAGTTGTTGTCTGTTTTTGTTTTTCTAACTTGCCTTATTATTCAATTTGCTTAAATTGTTTGCTTTGAGGATAATATAGAAATACACCTCTCTTTAATTATCATGTGCTTACTACTTAAATTGTTTGCTTTGATAATAATATAATTTAGAAGTACACTTCTTTTAAATTCTCAGTTGCTTACTGCTTATTGTTTAAGTCTTTGTTAGATATTGTTGTTTTTCACATGTTTTGCTCTGTTTTTTATTTTTAGTCTTTGCTCTGTTTATTTTTCTTTTCTTCATTATTGCTCTGATTTTATTTTATTAAGTCATACATAAGTCTTAGGTTGATCTAGTACATATTCATATATGCTCTGATTTAACTTATGATTTTTGTAAAGTTTATATGTTGTTCAGATAAGTATATTGTTTATACTTATTATTGTTTTGAGTGAGATCACATTGCTCTTATAGCACGGACTATGTGATATCATTCTTGGTCTTTCTTACTTTGATCCGGAAGCTACAACAGGTGTTGACTTGACTAGTACATGGATATGATGGTAATACTCTAGCATGTACATAATACTGAGTATATATTGAAATATATGTGCATCAGGTGTGTTGTAGTCGAAAGGTCAAATTGGGGGAGATTGTAGATGTTGTTACTCTTAAATGTCTTAACATTCATAACAACATCTTAATTCGACCTTTCTTATTTTGTCTAAGTCTAAATTCTGTTTTCTAGTTGATGCTGCTTTGGATGTTGTAACATCGCAGGTTGAAGATCTAGAACATTCTACACAGTTCCAGACTGGAAGGATTTGGAAGCTTGCAGAAGTATGTAGATCATGCGGTTGCCTTTGAAAACGTCCAGAATAGGCTGGAAGGTGCTAGAATTCATTGGAATGAAGAGTGGGCTAAAAAGAAGGGATGAGATCCTAAAAAATAGGATATGGATTATGAAGCTTCTAGAATTCGTTTTTTCCACTATAAATACACAAGGAAGTCTTCATTATTCAGCATGGAGAATTAAGAGTAATCACATAATGTCTATGTGAAGTGTTCGTCCTACTTAGACATTATCGTGATTATTATTTCTTCTTCATCAGATTCTCGTGCAGCATGAAGATATACAAATCAGATCCGAGAGTCACATATTTCACGAAGTGCTATTCTTTAAGTCCTAAACTAGTGTTCATCCTGTTAGGAATTAATTGTCATTAGCATGTTCATGTCGTTGTGCCGAAGAGTCCAAACTTCCTGTACAACATAGACTTTTCTATACTTCTTTGATAGATAGATCATAGAGTTAGATTAGTTTTTGGTAGTGTAATTTTTACACTTAAGGCGTCTTTAGACTCGGTAGATTATCAAGTCTTATTTCCGTTGTGAATATTTTTTCACACAAAATTTGTATTCACTCATTGATTAGTGAAAGTTTAGCCATGAGGCTCACGCATAGATTTTAAATTAAAATCTATGTAAAAATTATTTCCATTGTGTTCTTTTTATTTTTAGTGTTTTAGTCTTCCGCTGTGTACTGTGTTTAATTTTTGTATTCTGTTAGAGTTAATGCTACACTAATTGTCACAACATTCAGTGTAACATTGTTCTGTTTTTCACTTAAACACTAGTAATACCATACACACTTTCATGACTCTTTTAGAACAAGATGGCCTATATCACATCACATCATCTCACACAATCATGCTTTCAAACAAGAACTTAGGCAAGTTCTAGGATCACTAGCAATAACCTAGTCCACTCTCAAATGAACTAAACCGGATTACATGCTCAATTTAAGGCTCAATTCTCACCGGTTTATTCAATGGGACTCTCACATTCATCAAATGTTCCCAAACAACAACACATCATGCATCCATGCTATCAAAGATCACGAATATGAACACAACATGATACTATTCTCCAACACCAATCATGCATACATTCAAAGCAAATAGACATCACCACAACTACTTAACTATGGATTCCAATGATTATTCATGCTCACATTTCACCAAAGATCCACTACCCAACATATGATCAAAACCAACTTAAACAATATAAGCATGTGAAAGCCAATTGTGCGTCGGTGTAAAATGTGACACAAGTAAAATGACGAACCGGTGCAAGGGTAACAACTAGTAGAAAAATAAAAGAAAAATAACTCCCAAAAACTTAGAATTTTACTATGTATAAATTCTAAGTTTGGGGTTACAAGTTGTTACCTCTCTCCTTGCACATCCAATGCTCTTCAAAGATCACCATTGCACACTTTCTTCCCCTCTCCAAAGTTGGTTTTGCTTCCTTCTCCATTCTTCAAGATGTGATGTCCATAGTGCTCTTCATCCATACCTACAAAATAAACCAAGCTATCAAACCTACTAACGCAATAAAAACATGAAAGCAATAAAATCTTGGGTTGCCTCCCAAGAAGCGCTATTTTTAACGTCCTATGCCGGACGGTCCTTCCTTGAGATGATTATCAAGTCACCCCCTTGTCATCCTTGTTCTTGAACTTCTTTCCCCATGCAACTTTCTTAAGTCCATCAAAACATCCACTAGCTAGCCCATTCGGCTCTTCAATCATGTCATAAGAAGTTGATGCCTCATTCACCCCCAAGCTTGTATAAGTAACTTTTCTTGATTTGGGGGAGTTTTTGAAAGTTTTCTTCAAAAACTCCCCCAAACTTGGTCTTCTTGTCTATCTTCAAATCTTTGTCTTCCACCTTAGGGTTCTCTTTCACAATATTGATCTTGGGCTCTTCCTCCACCTTCTCTTTCATGGGCATTGGAAAATGATATTCCTTGGAATACCCATACTCTCCATCCTCATCATCCCGGACTTTGATAGCTCTATAGATATTGAACACGACTTTCTCATTGTTCACTTGAAGTTCTAGCTCTCCTTTACTCACATCAATGATAGCCCCTCCGGTTGCCAAGAATGACCTTCCCAATATCAATGGAATGTATTTATCTTCCTCCATATCCAACACCACAAAGTCCACCGGGAATATAAACTTATCAACTTTGACCAACACATCCTCCACTATACCCAAAGGGTACGTCATGGATCTATCCGCCAATTGAAGGCTCATTGTGGTTGGTGTAAGCTTTCCCAAACCAAGATATTTGCATATAGACAAAGGCATAAGATTTATACTAGCTCCCAAATCACACAAAGCTCGAAATGTACCTCCATCCCCGATGACACATGGTAAGGTGAAAGATCCGGGATCCCTAAGTTTTTGAGGTAACTTAGCTTGAATAATCGAGCTACACTCCTCGGTCAAATGCACCGTTTCATACTCCACTATCTTCCTCTTATTTGACATGATCTCCTTCAAGAATTTGGAGTAGTGGGGCATTTGCTCAAGTGCTTCGGCAAAGGGAATGTTAATATGAATCTTCTTGAACATTTCCACGAACTTGGCAAACTTGTGGTCCAAACCCTTCTTCTTCAATCTTTGAGGGTATGGAAGAGGTATCTCATTTTTGCCTTTGTCTTGAGGAGGTATTGCCTTCCTACTCTTCTTCTCCCCTTCTTTCTCTTCTTGCTTCTCTTTCACTTGGCCATTTCCTTTGTCAACACCCTCGGGTGCCATTACCACTTCCTCCTCTAATGCCATTACCACTGACTACCCTTTAGGTCCAGATGATGGTAATACCATTTCCTTCCCCTATTGTGGCCCTCTGGGCTCACATCTCTTTTATTTCTAATGTCTCTATTTTCTTGTCGCATCTATGAGTTGGTTATCTCAAATCTCCCGAGATGCTACCCCTCTCTCCATTGTGAACAAACCAGTTGCTCTAGAAAGTTCTCAAAAGGCTCCTCTTCCTCCTTCTCCGATGAAACCTTCGGTAGGGTCTGTTGCTAAACGGACCAGGTCGTCTGTTGGCAAAGCTGCCTTCTCCTCAGGACTCCCCGCTTCAGGGGCTTCTAAGAAGAAGAAAACCAAGGGTCAGTCTTCCGCTTTTCCATCGGAGACCATCGATCTAGAAGCCACTGGGGGGATCAATATCGAACAGTTCACTGCTTTCGTGGAACGCCATATTCCCATGCCCGTTGTCAAGGCTTTCAATACTCTGACTTTGGAGGAGTGGATGGTGCATACAGCTCATAGTTTTTCCCAGGTAAGTTTTTACTGCATATCTTCGCTATATGGTCTGTAGAGAGTGAAGTAAACTTCCTGACTTCTTTTATGGTTTTACACAGTTTGGTCTTCTCTATTCGGACGTGTTCGATCAAGCCCTTCAATCTCTTCGCCTCCACGAAGACCTCCACAGTCAGATAGAGCGGGAGAAAGTGAAAAAGGAGATGGTCGAGGCAGAGCTCCGGGAAGCTACCCTAGGTAGAAAGGCAGCCATGGCTGAAAAGATTCAGGTTTTGACCGAAAAACAGACTTGTCCGAGTGGTAGGCGCCCCTCACTAGGTGCTCATACGGGTCCTTGGTACCATCATATTCAAAATTTAAAGATTTGAAATTAGAAGGTAATTCATCTTGCAAGATACTGGAAGAAAATTGATAACCAGTAACGTAAGAAGATTTACTTACATTATCAATCATATGTTTTTGCATATCCTTCATTTCCTTCCGAAAGGCTTGTATCTGATCGCTAACTCCCCCCTGGTAAGTGTCATCTGTACTTTCTCCTGTTTCTGTGTCCAGAGTGATCCTCCCTGGGGTCATCTCCGTGTTCCTCCTGGGAAGTCGGTTGAGGATGCTCCTTTCGGCTTGAGAGGGCACTTTTTCTTCTTGATCTCGAGGGCCCCCCTCATTTCTGGAAGGGACCAGAGAAGAATCAATGACATGTTCCAGAGGATTCTGCTTCGTGCCCTCATTTACTGGTGGAACGGGACCGGAAGCGTGAATTCCACGGGAGGTAATTATCTTTTCAACTGCTTCTGCAATCATCACGTCTAGTTGATCTTGAGAGATAGTAAGGAGCTCTGGTTGTGTATTGGGAAGAGGGGTATCTTTGTTAATCCCGCTTCCAGAGGCTCCCGAAGTACCCGTCGCGTTCCCCTCGGGTGCGAGAGGGTTATCTTCCACTGTAGTGTTTATGGGTTGTTTCCCTAGATTTCTGTTGGGAGGAAAACCCGGTGGAGGTGGAGGTGAGGGGAAAGGAGAAGAAGTAAGATCTCCTTTCTCTTTAGTCTGCTTTGTAAGATCTTGTTCTCCACCCATTTCGTACGAAACTTTCTCACTCCTTAGCTCAAAAGTTTCCCACAGACGGCGCCAATGGTTGCGTCAAAAAATAACGCCTAAGGATACTGAATATTCCCATTCCCGTGAAGATAGTGAGAATTACGGGCCTAAATCGCCTGCTTCCCACCAGTTCTCTCACGAACGATCCTCCTATAAGCTCCCGTATGACCTGCAAAAACACGCCGGAGGGGATTCCGCCGCGGAATCTCCGCCGCTCAAGTCAGAAACCTTCTCAGGAGAATCAAAGAGGAATTTCCCTATAAATCAAGGGAAATTCTCGCACGGATCGTGAGTTTTGATATGTTTCAGTGTGTTCTTCGTCTCCTTTTTTTGGTGAAAGTAGTGTAAAAGTGTTTGTAATGTAAAAAACGTAACTCATAAACTAAAACAAACCTGCTTATATACCTTTCCTCATTTCGTGGGTGAGAGGGGGACTCCTTCTCCCTCTTTCTCCTCAACCGTCCCATGAGACTCGGTCCTCCCAGTGGACTCCCCCCCACTTCCTTGCTTTGACTCCTTCTCGGGCCTCATCTATCAAGAACAGCTTCTAGATCCTTCCTTCATGGGCTGGACCTATCTGGCCCAAGAACAATCGGGCCCTAGATATGGGCCAAAGGCCCAATTACACTTGTTTCTCTCTTTGGGCTTAGGGGTGTATTAATCCTGTCCCTCGGATAATTACTCTTACCAAGACCGATTTAATTCATCTTATTTCCACGTGTCGTTATCTCCATAGACGACATATTTTGGCCGCATCAGAAACAAATATAAAATGGGGGACTATTTTCGACAAATCAGTGTCAACAGTCTGCATTACGCTCAATAGTTATGTAAACAGTCGACACGTGCTAGCCGAAAGGATTTTCGACACATGTTTGCCGAAAATATTATTGACAAAGGTGTATCGAAAACTCCATTTACTGTCGATACAAGTTTGTCGAAAATGTTGTTTACTACGTACATGTTTGTCGAAAATTTTGTTTATTGTCAACCAAAGTTTGTCAGAATGTGACTTTTAACCGTTTATTTGATGCTTTTTTTTTCCCAATGTGTGTACAAGGAAAGAACTAGCTAGGTCAACTGTCTCTAATAGAAATAAAAATGTTGAGCTACATGCACAACAAAACTCTCCTCCTACGTCTCCTCCACCTCAAGGATAATCCGCACCTCCTCCACCCCAAAGAGAATCCGCACCTCCTCCACCCCTAGAAGAACCCGAAGAACTACTACTTCCATTGGTACAACATACCCCTAATGTTGATGTGGGAGTATCTGGAGGTGAAGAAAATGTAGGTCAAGACTCGAGCGATGAGGAAAGCATAGAAGAGGAGGTGGGTGATGATCAGGAAGAAAATATAGATGAAATTGATGAATACGAGGAGGCGTTGATGAGGAATAAGAAGTTGAGGTGGTAAAAGATTTGCCCGGTGACAATGTTGCTCCAGAATTTGCACTATCCAATCCTCCACTGTTAAGCTCTTTTCAAACTCATGTGTCAAATTATATTTGAAGGGGGGAGCGTGATGTGATCAAATGCCACAACCACATTAGAAAGTTTTTGTAAACTTGTGAGGGACGGAGAGAGTAATAGTTTATGAAACTCAATACAAATACAAACAACACAAATTATTATTTATATTTTGGATGTAATATTCCCCGTTTTTACACAAAAATATTAAATGTCTCATGTTGGATTGTAAACTAAATAAATAAATTTGACCGATTTGTATTCGAAAATTTATGATTCAACCATGACCTAGTGATGCCTCCCTCAACGGAGTAGGTCGGCAAGTAATCCTTTCGAATGCAACTGTTGGCCGGCGCTGAGTTGGACTTCTTCTAAACTGCTATCTGAGTTTCTATTCATTTCTGTACTAATTTCTAAGATTTTGTATGGTTTAATCACATAGAAGAAAAAAAATATAGTGTGTAAATTGTTGCTTAAAAAATTTCAAGTCGTATGGGATAATTTTGAATCAATTTAATATCCGAATATCAATCAAATATGAATACAAATAACTTCATCAATACGAATTGAATATAATAATATTCGCCTAAATTCAATTCATTTACAACCTTAGCCTCATGTTAAAACTTTAACATATGCACAAATTTTACAACCTTAGCCTCATTTTAAAACTTTAGCATATGCACAAATGAAAAGGGGTTGTTTTTGAATTGTAACAGTGTTAAAACTTAAAAATAATCTAATACTAGAAGAAAACATTGGAAGAAGCATAAATCCTGAATTTATATATATAGGCAGTAGACAATCTCTAACCTACTCAGTTTTGACTTGGACGTTCAGGCAAAAAAAAAAAAAAAAGAGCCAAACACCTTCTAGACAGGCTAGACGGCCACCTAGGCAGACCTACGCAGCCGAATAGTGACCCAGATTATTTATTTATTTTTTTGCAAAGATGTCGAATTTAAACGATCGTGCACACTTTTTTGTCGTTTAAGAGGTGAAAACTACATTTAAAATAAAAAAAATACTAAGCAGCTGAAACTCACCCAACTGCCAATTTCCGACTTCAACCTTGATATATATATAAATGTTACCCAGAATCACGTAGCATCCATATTCTTCTATCAGATTTGACCTGTACTTGGTCAACTGAAGAAATTGTAATTGAATTTAACTACAAATCTACCATACCAGTAAACAGCAAGAAATATAGTACTATTAAACAACAATATTCCTAGCACAGGATCTAATCATAAAGAGTTTTAGCAAATTTCGTTCTCAACGTCTTGCTTTCAGCTTTTGATAATTTCATCAATTGCTTTTCACTTCCTGATATTGCTTTATCAATAGCATTAGCCTTCCGGACGTTCTTTGTTCTCTTCATCGGCCTTCCTTTTTTCACCTTCCTGCAACAATAATAACTCTGAAACTGTTAAAATAAACTATCTTCCTGCAACAACAATAACTCTAATGTGTTCGAGTGAACACTCGTGTTGGAGAATTTGCCTCACGCAAGAAATTGTCTTATACAATTTCAAGAAGCAAACATCATAAATGAAAGTTCACGTAAAAGGAAAATCTGAATTTACTTTTTTTCTTCTATATACATGAATACGAGGCATTTTGTCAACTAGAATTATTAGACAGCATAGGGATGTGGGCAATACCAGAGAGTGACACTAAAAAGTGATAATGGCATTTTATAAGACAATTAGAAATATTTCTCACTAATTTACCTTTAATACACCTAGTAAATACATTTATAATGGGCCCTTTCCCACAAACCACTATTGCCAAAAACATTAATTAGGGTTTGTATTTTTAATTTATTCTTTAACATGCATAAAATAGCAAGTGTTACTTCATCATTCTTGGTGCTCAAAGATTGGCTTAAATGCCTGGTCTTCCATCAATAAAAGCAGCTGAAGCAAGCTTCCAGCACCACTAACTGAGAGAGATTAGCTCAATTATGTATTTAAATGCACCAATATCACAGAAAATAGTTCAAAATAATCAACCTGTGTTGATTATACGAGTAGGTTATTGAACTCATGGTTATTACAGGTGTGCCTAGGACAGTGCCCTCAGCAGGCAAGAGGTGATCGATGTATTGAAGAGCACATTTTTAAAAGCTCTCAAATCTCTGCCCCTCAAAAACATGTTTCTAAGAGTTGTTCCCAACATAACATAAAAAATAAAACCCCAAAACGTATGTCTGAATTTGGGATTAGACATTGAAGATTCACTCATTGAGAAACAAAAATTTCAATTGGAGAAAGAAGCTTTTGAATATATTTAATTTAAAAAGAGAGAATATGTCTTGCATATCAGGTGCCAGCAGTCTCTGTGCACCTTGAACGTCTGTCTAATAACTGTGGTCGAACACTCAATAATACCAAACAATAAGCCATGCTTATCTTTTATTAAATCAAATACCCCTAAATCACAACAGTTATCCAAAAAATACAATTATTAAGTTAATGTGAGAGCAATGCATAATTTTTTAGTTAATCTAATATATCATTGTTCGGTCAATTAAAATCATTGATTAATCAAATTGAAAAAATACAATAAATTTTTGGCTAATTCAAGTATGTTATTTAATTCTATATACATTGGCATAATTTCATATTTAATTCATTAAGCTGAGAAAAATACAATAGCTTCTAATTGATTTATATACTGAATAATACTGTCATTGTTTATAATAGGAAATCAGATTCAATATTTGTTATTATCTCTTTAAACTAATAAAATAATAATTCGCTATCTAATTTATTATTTTAATTATTTACATTTGTAATTTTATTAATCATGATGAATATATTTTAGGTTTTTTGTGTTTTCATATATGAATTTTGAAAATAAAATCGCTAAAAATATTTAACTTTTTTTATTTTATTTCAAGTATCAAATCCAACGCATGCATTCAATTTCAATAAAAATGCACTTCAAACTACAAAAAAAATGAATACAAAGTTTGGTTTTATGTATGCAATATTGATGTCAAACAACCTACACGCATACGGTTGATTTTATTTGCAACTTTATATATATGAAACTGTATTTGGGCAAGAGCTACAGTCTCCTTATTTGGTTGCATACTAGAGGTTTTGCTGCTATATATATATGTTTAAATGATATATATATATATATATGTTTAAATGATCGGATGTTATTACCCTACAGAGGTCCTATTGTACATTCTTAAATATAATTATAAGAAGGTGTTAAATACAACATTTATACATGATATACATAAGAGATGAATTAACCAAATCACAAAACCAGAAAGATACTACGGACAGTGACAGTGGTGACAGTGGTGAGTGGTGACAATAATGTTAAACAATTCATTCTTGCCCTTAATGAAAGGAAATGCTATTGAAAAAAATAATAGGAAAAGAAAAATCAGAAAAGATATATTGACAATGGTTAATATATCTAACGAAAATCATATACTTACATTGGCACAAAAGTCTAATGTAATCATCCCCAGTACAAATAAATTGCAACCAAAATCTGGTAATAAGCTAAACAGCAGAGTTTAACAAGGCCTAGAGAAGAAAGAAATTTTGCATGACCCTAACGTATCTTCATCAAACAACAATAGCACATTACCAAATTAGCATATATACACTATGATAATTTATGTTTTCAAAGTACATATTCAATCTTCATACATGTTTTCCCCACAAGTATATCTACTTCATTTACAAATAGCAATAATTGTACACATCAATCACAGCTCGTTTACTACACACGAATTACTCGAAAAAGGTTAGGACAGAGCCACAAAGTATAGCTAAAACAACAACTAGAAACAAAACCTTGAGCTTACCTGAGGGTTCCGCCAACAGGAGCGCTGGCAGCTACAGTCACAGATGTGTCCATGGCTGAATTTTTTTAGATTCAAAAAGTCGAGTAAGCATCGATTTGTTTTAATACAAACAAAAGTGACGAATCGAAAAAAAAAAAAACAAATTCAATTTGAGAATTACCACCTTGAACTTCTCCCTGAGGACGATCAGCGGTCGAATCAATAGCCATTTCAGTCGATCTACCTTTGTTCTTGTTTCTATTCTTCGCCATTGCTGTATTTCGAGGAATTCTCAGAATTTGGTTAATTGGTTGATCGAGAAAAACCCTAGGCGATGAAATTGGTGTTGTTAATTGAAAATTATGGGCCTTTATTTTTCATCTGTTGAGCTTAGCCATAAGAAAGTATTCGGGCTTTAGGTGCTGCTACTTGAGTCCATTAAATTGACAGCGTTAAAAGTTAAAACGAATAAACGATTAGGGCCACGCTATATACCCCTCCATACTTGTTAAATATGGGTCTGACTATTTACACCTCCATTTCGGTTTAGAACACTCCCCCTTTCAATTTAATAATATAATAATAATGTAAAAAATAAAAAAACATTTGTATTCTGAGGTACACTCCTCATTTTGTACCTCTGGTACTCTGATTATAAATAAATGCATTTTTTCCTTTAAAAAAAAAAAAATACCCTTTAAATCATATTACACCACTAAATGCACCCCTATTACTAACTGCAACCCTACTTCACCTTAACTATAAACCTAATTTTTACTAGCCACCACCGCCGCTGTCGCTGCCGCCGCCGTCCCCACCACCAAACAACAAACCACAAAATTTCACCACAAACAACAAACAAAAAAAATTCAGAAACTTAGAAAATTTTCAAATTGTTTTTTTAAATTTTCGACAAACCAGAGTCGACCATATTCACTCTCGTCGACAACAGGGTGTCGACGAGAGTGAATATGGTCGACACTGGTTTGTCAAAAAAAATATAAATTTTTTTTTGAAATAATTCGATAACTTTAGGTCGACAAAAATACACTTTCGTCGGTGGGTGTCGACGAGGGACGAGAGTGTATTTTGGTCGACCTAAAGTGGTCGAAATTAAAAAAAAAAAGAAAAAAAAATCAAACCTGGGAGGCCGTTGGCGGCGAGGGGGTGGCGTATTGAGTGGGTGGCCGTCGACGGCGAGGGGTTGGTGGGGGGATCTAAATCATAAGAAGCTAATTAAAACTAAGAGCAGGTGCCCAGAAATTGAGAGGAGATGATCGAGGGGGGGAGTAAAAAGAGAAAAAAAAAAGAACGAAAAAAAAACAGAATGGAGGGAGAGGGGTGGCCGCGGCCGGGGGGGGGGGGAAGCGGCCCCTGACGGTCGCCGGCAACAGATGGGGAAGGGGGAAGGTGAATGAAGTTTTTTTTCCCTTTTCTGCGTGATTTTTCCCAGGGGAGGTAGAGGAGAAGGGTTGGATGACGGCGGCGGCATCAGGTGGATGGGGGAGGGGGCGGCCGGACGGCAGATCGGGGCGGTGGCTAGCGAGGTTGTGGAAGGTGGAAGGTTGAAGGAGAATGGAAGAAAGTAGGGTTTTGAGGGGGGTGTGTGTTTAGTAAATAGGGTTTTGAGGAGAAAGGGTATTTAGGACAATTCATGGGAGGGTGCATCCATCCTGACATATTTTAGGGGGTGTGCATTAATCGGGGGAGTGTTCTAAACCGAAATGGAGGTGTAAATAGTCAGACCCCTTAAATATACCTCCCCGATTAATGCACCCCCTCAAAATGAAAATGAACTACATATATACTCCTCTCAAATTACCTATTATACCCTTTCTTCCTTAAAATTGATTTGATACATATAACCCCCCAACCCTAATTTTTTCTTTCATTTTCTCCCACCTCCTTCTTCCTCACCACTCCGCCGCCCAACGTCGCTGCCAGCTTCCGCCGCTTCGTCGCCCCATTCTTCTTCTTTTTTCTTTTCTTCCCCCACAAGTCTGCCCTACGCGTCTCCTCCCTTCTCCTTCATCCAAAGTCGTCGCCGCCTTCTTCCCCAACACAGATCTGTCGTCGCCCATTGTTTTTTTTTTCTTCTGCCTCCAGGTCTCCCACTCCGCACTCAGATCCGCCTAGTCGCTCCCTCCCTCGCTTTATTTTTTTCGTTTCTGTTTCTGTTAACAAGCGGCGGCGCCGCCCCTCTCTCTCCCTGCACACCGCCGCCTCCTCCCTCCCACAACCACCGTCGCCGCCCCCTCCTCCCTCACTTCCACACATGTAGGTCTTTTTTTCGTCTATTCTCTGTTTTTTTTTTATTTCGACAAACCAGGGTCGATTATATATCCTCTCGTCGATAAATTGTTGTCGACGAGAGTGTATATGGGCGAGCCTAGTGTGTTGAAAAAAATCAATTTTTTTAAAAAAATTTGACACAATTGGGTTGACCATATATACTCTCGTGAACAACAATTTGTTGACGAGAGGGTATATAATTGACTCTGGTGTGTCAAAAATTATAAATATGAGATTTCTGAGTTTTTTACTTTTCTTTTTTTAATTTCTGAGTTTTTTTTAAAAAAAATTTGAAGTATACACCCTGGTGAGGTTTTTTTTGGCATTGTTTGGGGGTGGTGTCGGCCAGCGGCGGCGACGGCTGTGTCATTAGAGTTAAAGTTAGGGTTTAAAAGTTGGGGGAATTGTATCTAACATGTGTATTTTATTAGAAGGACAAATTGGATCATTTACATGAATATTAAATTAATAAATGAGTTGGGGGAGTATATTTAACAAGTATGGAGGGGAAAACTGTAGGGACTGATTATCCTTCAATCTCAAGGTCATTTACACAATAAATTAATCAAGACGAGTTAAATATACAATTATTTAAATTATTTGACATATTATTGACATCATGCACAATACAGGAAAATTGTAGGGACTGACAATAAAAGGTAGATAATATAAAAGAAAAGAATCTTAGGACCATAAGTTCACATGTCGAGCTACAGGCCGAAACGCCATTAAAATCTTGCTTGGGAAAACCCTCCTTAAGGACAAAACTCAGGTCAAGGAAAAAGGTATGCTCCTCTAAAGATCGATGTCTATAAAAAATAAAGTACAAATCATTGTGCAGGAACGGGAGTAAAAAGTCCGGGGGGTAACCCCTCCAGACACAGTCAATGCCTGTCTTGGCAATAGGGCCCGCCACCTGATTGGCCTCTCTGAAAACATTTGAGTATCTGATGTGCATGTCTTGCGTAAGAGGGTGGATCTGGCTCCAAAAACCTTGCAGACGCCAAGGAATGGAAGGCCTGAAACTCTTAAAAGCGTCAATCGTGAGGACCGAGTCCGATTTAATCCAAAGGAAGTACCATCCCTGGTCATGTGTATACTTGATGGCCATAAGAGCAGCAGCCAGCTCAGCTTCAAGGGGAAGGCACCAGCCCACCTTAGTGGAAATTGTAGCCACGAAGAATCCCCTCAAAGTTCTAAAGATCGCCCCTGCATGAAGATTACCCAGGGAAGAAGAAGCAATGTCGTCCGTGTTAACCTTATACCAACCTAGATCAGATGGAAATTGTTGATGTTGAAATAAGTGTTTTGTATAATGATCCAACACATAGGACAATATTGATCCAGTGTTGTAATTAATGTTCCCCAACACTTATGAAAACATCAGAATTTGTCATTTCTTTTCTCAATAACTCTATTTTACACTTGTTGTTCATAATGCCCCTAGTGCAGTTTGAAGACTCATCATCCAAATCATGCGATTGCACAGGAGTGGGAAGTTATGAGCATGATATAACAAGTTCCTAAATTCAAGGAGTTGAGGAAAAAAGTTATGCCCGTGATCAAGGCATCTCTGATCAAGGGAGTTGAGAGCAGTTCGAATCATGAAGTCTATAAATAGAGTGGCTACCTCAATACAAGATACACAAGAAGAAAAGTTAAATTAGACTACTACACTATTGAATGCATTTTCGCTTCTAGATAGGAAAAACCTTGTTTCTTCTTGTAGATTGATACGCTATTGTAACCCAAACAATTGATGTGTCTATCGTGTCTTATTTTTTAGGATATATGTATAGATTTATGAGGGAGGTAGTTTCATAGGATCTAGTGAATTTTGCAAACTCATTCGAGTTGTAGTTTTTCAAACCTCTAAGAGGTTGTAGTCAAGTTTCACATATATTTAATATAACCGTGTAGATTATTTATAACCTACGCAAATTTTGAATATCTCCATTTGCAAAGTGCTTTTTATTTTCCGCTGCTTAATGTTGTCTGGATAGTGCTAACACACTTTCAGACAACACCTCTGATTTCGCACGCACACACATTTTCAGTTGGTATCAGAGACAACTACTTAATACACTAAGTAGAGATTCTGTAGTGTGTGATCTAAAATGGAATATCCACTTTCACCCGCAATTAAACCTCATATTCTAGATGGCACTAACTAGGCTTTTTGGAAGCCTAAAATGTGTATGTACATCAAATCCGTTGATGAACGAGCCTGGATGAGTGTTCTTGCTGGTTGGACTCAACCACGGACTATGGCGGATGATGATAATGAGTCACGAGTCAAGAGAGAACTCGATTGGACCAATGATGAAATCAGAGCTGCAAGTTATAATTCAAAGGCGTTGAATGCACTCTTCACCTCAACTGATACCTCAATGTTCAAAATCATCTCAAACTGCATATCCTCGATGGAAGCTTGGGATTGATTTCAAAAGTATTGTGAAGGATCAAACAGTGTACGAAGGACTAAACTTCGTATGCTTGGAACAAAATTTGAAAATTTGAGGATGAAAGAAGATGAAACCATCTCTGCCTACAATGAAAGATTGACTGAAATTGCAAACGAAGTTCACTCACTTGGTGATCCAATATCCAATACAAGGTTAGTACATAAAATTCTTAGAAATGTTCATAAACGTTTTGATTCTAAGATATGTGCTATAGAAGAAGCTAAATATACATGTCTCAACAATCCTGACAACATGGCTTTAATCACTAAACAGTTTAAGTCTTTTCTGAAAAATAGAAACAACAGGTTTAAAGATAATATTCAACCTAAAGTTCAGATCAATAATACTCAACAATTGCCTATTAGAAAGAATACTTTTTCTTCTCCTAGACAATTGGGTAGAGGTAACAAATTTATGTCTGATCAAGATTATAGAAAGAATGTTAAATGTGATGCATGTTGTGGATATGGTCATTATGCTAACGAATTTGCCAACACCTTACTAAAAAAAAACTTAATTTCAGTGCTACTCTAAGTGATGTCTAATGTTGAGAATGATCCTAAAAAAGAAATTGAAAAAGCTTTCTATGCAAGGATATAATATGATGATACTTTTGATGATGATCTGGATGATTATTATGATGTGAGACCAAATCAGCCATCATTTGAAAAATCACTGACTAATAATGATTCGAAATTTAATTGTTTTACAAGTTTTATCTCAGAAACATGTACATCAATTAAAACAGGACTTTCCAGAAGTGATGTTGACATCAAAGACTTATCCAAAACTATTTATAAACTAAAAAGTCTTTTAACAAAAAAAGGATCAAGAAATTTCTAAACTAAAAGACAAATTAAATGTTTCTGTTCTTGATTTTAAGAAATATTCCTATGAAAATCCTTTAACCAATGAAAAAGTCTTCAAAATATCTTCTGAAACTAAGAAACTTGATAAAGTAATTAAGTCTCTGACTTTTGAAAGTTCCGACTTAAGAGAACCTCTTACTAAGCTTGAAAGCACCTTGACAAGAAAGGATATTGAAATCTCTAAACTAGAAGACATGTTGAAAGAAACTTCACTAAGTTTTAAAAAGTTTTCTGAAGGAAAGATGAAGTTGGAGGAGTCTCTACTGACTAACAACTCAAGGAAAACATGTATTGGTTATCAAGGTAAAAATTCTAGATTTTTTGAGAGTAGGAAACTACTATGTTTATTAAAGCTAAAGTTAGAAATAATGCTAGTATTTCTGCAAAAACACAAATCAATGAAAAGATATGATTTACCATTACTGTTTTAAAAGGGTCACATAAGTCCTTACTTTTTAAAAAGGAGAAAACATATGAACTCTTCTGGATTGCCTAAAATGACACAACATTCAAAGTATCATACACAAAAATCTGCATGGGTTTATAAAGAAACAATATGTAATGTTGTCAATATGTCTTTGAAAGCATGTGTTCCTGGATTATGGTACTTTGACAGTGGGTGCTCTAAACACATGACAAGTCAAATTGATTATATATCTGATTGTAAAGCTTATAGTGGTAGTAATGTTACCTATGGTGGTGGTTCCAAAGGAAAAATTATTGGTAAATGGACTTTAAATGTCTATGGTTTTCCTAAATTATCAAATGTTCTACATGTTGATGGATTACTTTTCAATCTTAAAAGCATTAGCCGATTATGTGATGATTATCTACATGTTAAATTTGATAAGAATTCTTGTTATGTGTTATATGGCATCATAAACTTGGACATGCTAATTACAAACAAATTGGTAAATTGATTAGATTGAAAGTTGTTACAGGTTTACCAAATTTGAGATTAGCAGACAAAAAGGTATGTGGACCTTGTCAAAAAGGCAAACAGGTAAAAGTGTCTCACAAAATGTTGGGACATTGTTAAATTAAACACTGTATTGAATTGCTTCACATGGATCTTATGGGTCCTATGGAAACTGAAAGCATTTGAGGTAAAAGGTACTCCTTAGTGGTAGTTGATGACTACTCTAGATTCACTTGAGTTGAATTTTTAAAAGATAAATCTGAAACTTTCTCTATTTTCAAAATTCTGTACAAAAGATTCAAAAATGTATTTAATTCTAAAGTCTGTAGAATTAGGCCAGATCATGGAAGAGAATTTGAAAACAGTGCTTTTACTGAATTATGTGAGTTTAAAGGGATTTTACAAGAGTTTCATCACCTAAAACCCCACAACAAAATGGCATAGCTGAAAGGAAAAACAGAACTCTTCAAGAAATGGCTAGAGTAATGTTGTGTTCTAAGAATCTATCAAAAAGGTTTTGGGTTGAGGCTTTAAACACTTCTTGTCATATTTCAAAAAGAGTCTTCATTAGAATAGATTCCATTAAAACTCCTTATGAAATATTGAACAATAAAAAGCCTAATCTTAAATACTTTCATGTGTTTGGCTTTGTTTGTTACATCTTAAATGATAGGGATCAGCTACACAAGTTTGATTCAAACAGTGACAAATGATTTTTCCTTGGTTACTCTAGGAACAACAAAGCCTACAAAATCTACAACTTTAGGACTGATACTGTTCAAGAATCAATAAATGTTGTATTTAATGATGATAAAAGCATTACACGGAAGAGCATTGAAGAAGAAGATATTTCAAACTTGATTAATGTTCTAATCAACACTGAAAAGGATGAACAAACTCAGAATATTGGTCAAAATGATAACACACCGGAAGAATCATCTGAGAACAAAGATCTTGAAAATCCGTATAATCTCCAGAAAACTCCCTCCATAAGAGTTCAGAAGAATCATCCACAAGATCAAATTAGTGGTGAACAATCCACTAGTTTCCAAACCAGAAGAAGAATGGGTATGAATTCAAAGGATGTGCTAAGATCCATTTGTATGTCTTCTATGTGCAACAAGGTAACACGTGAATGTTATCACTCTATGATTGAACCTAAAATTGTTAAAGAAGCCTTAAATGATGAAAATTGGGTTGAAGTTATGCATGAAGAATTAAATCAATTTGTTAGAAATGATGTTTGGACTTTAGTTCCTAGACCAGATCATATAAATGTTATAGGAACTAAATGAATCTTTAAAAACAAAACTGATGAGATAGGGAACATTATTAGAAACAAAGCTAGGCTGGTAGCTAAAGGTTATACTTAAGTTGAAGGAGTAGACTTTGATGAAACATTTGCTCCTCTTGCTAGAATTGAATTTATTAGACTTTTACTTGTCATTGCATGCTACATTGATATAAAGTTACATCAAATGGATGTTAAATCTGCCTTTTTAAATGGTATACTCATGGAAGAAGCTTATGTTGAGCAACCAAAAGGTTTTGAAAAGCCTGAATTTCCTGACCATGTGTTTAAATTAAAAAAAGGGTTTGTATGGCTTTAAACAAGCACCTAGAGCATGGTATGAAAGACTCACCGACTTCTTAATTGAATATGAATTTGTTAGAGATGAGGCTGATAGAACACTGTTCATTAAACATGACAAAAAGGATATTATGATTGCTCAAATCTATGTTGATGATATAGTATTTGGATCTACACGTGATAATATGTTTAAACAATTTGTGAATGAAATGACATCTAAGGCTGGCAAGGAAGGTGCTAGTCTTTGTGAGTTTCTCATGTCCCCATTTGTTGATCTGGCAACAAGTGTTTTGAAGAAACCAATGTTGAAGGAGAGATACAGGGATCTCTTCGGCATTGTGTGCAAACCATTGATGGGACATTATTCATATTTGGATGGGATAACATTTCCAAAGATCAGAGTGATGATGGCAATTCTTGATAAGGTGAAGATCAACTGGCCTAAGTACTTTCTTCTAAGGTACGCCCAAGAAGCTGCAAAAATTAGACAAAATGATGAAGGCATCTTCTGGCCAGAATCGAAGTTGAACTACGTAACCAAGATCAGCTGCATCCCATTACATCTTCTTCCGGGCAAGAAGAATTGGGCCCCTAGCAAGGTTTTCCATGCTACAAAATGAATGTTGACTGCTGAAAAAGACAACAAAGTTGAGGCTGCTAAGAGGAAGAAGGGAGAAGATGTCTCCACAGCTGAAGCTCATAAGAAGAAGCCCAAGCTGAAATCTAAGGTGGTGAAGCCCCCACCAACTGCTGTTCCTTCAAAGTCCACATTTTCTAAATCTACGGAATCAGAAGATGAACTCCAAGCAGTTGAAGTTCACTCTTCTGAACTGGCTCCTGAATCTGCACCGACTCCACCTAAGCCAACCAAACCCAAGTCTAAGGTAAATCGAAAACTTGCCTTGGATTCTTCTTCTCACCCTCTTGAAGCCCAACCTATTTCAGCCCAACCTTCACAACAAAACCCTTCACCAAAATCTAACCTTAAACCAGCCCAACCCTGAACCAGTTCTGACTTTAGCTGATACATCAACAGTTGAGGAAAAGGACTTAGCCAATTTAGCCATTGTTCTAGTTAAACCATCTAATCTACCCTCAGAACCTACTCTAGGCTCTGAAACCCAACAATCAGTAGACCTCACGTCTGCTGATCCTCAAATTGATCCCTTAGAGCTTGCTACAAAAGTTGCTGAAACTTATGCTCAAGTTTCTACTTCTCCCTCTCCTACCCAACTTGAAACCACTACTGATGTTGCTCGATCATATCCAACAGACATATCAACCCCTTCATTTCAACTCCCTAAGCCTTATAACCTAAACCTTTCCACCTAACTCAATCAGACCGATAGAGAAGTTCCATCGAATGCAGATTGAGGCAGACCTAGAAGAGAGGTTCCCTGAGCTGATAAAGCACAAAGCTCTCTTTGAGCAAATCCTGCGAATCTGGTCGTGGAGAGAGATTCGAGGCTCGAGTGTTCATTAATTCACTCAAGCTATAGAGGAAAAAGGAGGCCTAGACATTTTCTATGACTGGGAGTTAGAGCAGTTAGAGTCTGCTGAAATTGAATGTGCCTATGATCTTGCTTCTGATGATACACTTTCAGAGCTTGTCACTAGAAAGCTTGGACAACTTTCGAAATTACAAGTTCCCGAAACTGTTAAGGAACAAAAAGATCACAGCGACGATGGACCTGAGTCCGGAGCTAATATGGGTACGACCAACAACGAAGATCTTTCAAAAGATCAAGTTGGAGGGAACGTTGATTGAGGATCAACTGACCCCGCAACTGATTTAGGTGGGAGTTCACCTAAACAGTCTGGCAATGATGCTGAGAAATCAATAGAGCTAGAGACTAATGCTATGCAAATAACTGAAGTCCATGCCTAAGATGAGCCCTTAGGCTCGGAGGCATTAGTGCTGAAATCTATTTTTGACTTGGTGATTGAAACAATCAATACAGAAAAAGCACCGTCCAATGTTCATCCAGATCAATCACAAGAAATTGTGATAGCTGAATCTTCACAGCCCCCGGTCTCAGAGATTCAGGGATCCAAGAGTGATGAACAACCAACTTTTAAAAGCACCCTCCAATGTTCCTGAGATTGCTGCTGAAGCAATGACAGAAGCATTGAAGGAAGAGATGACTCGCTTTACTTCTCTTTTCACTCTTAAGGCAAGTGATGAAGCCAAAAAGGGGGAAGAGACAAGTAGAGTTGAAGCGAGACAAGTAGAGTTGAAGCGAGACAAGAGAAGTCTAGTGCTGAACCAGAAATGAAAGCTGCTGCTACTGCTATAGAAGAGTTGAGAAGGCCAAAGAGAAGAAGGCTAGTTAAGAAAGCTGATCTTGAGCAAGCAGAAGCAGAAGAGCAGAAGAGACATGTTAAGGGCAAGGGTATTGCTCCTCCTGAGGTTCAGACAAGACAAGTGGTCAAAAGGAAATTGATTATCGAAGAGCCTAAAATCAAAGAGTCAATAGGATAGATCATTGCTGATCTGGATGAGACTAAGATTTTGAAGAAGTAAAAGATAGAAGATGCGCATTATGCTAGCAGGAAGAAAGTTGGCAAGCATATTCGCAGACTGCAAAAGTTGAAGGCTAATCCAGATGAAATCGAAGATGCTTACATTGACAACTTCATTGACAATGAACATCGAGATGCATGGTTCAAAGTCAAGTTGCAATGGGAGTTGGATCACTGGATCATTAGGAAATTTGGAGATGCAGACAGCAAGGAAGAGTTATATGCCGTATTTGATAAGTTCATGGAAGTTCAAGATCAGAAGCTATGGAACTTGATCATGCGGATTGCGACTGTTGTGAATTTTAACATTCTAGTTCCTATCTTTCCTAAGTGGGAAACTCCGATGCTGAGTTCTGGTAAGAGAATTGATTTCAATGTTATCAAGAAGTTCGAGGAAGAGCTGCTAGACAAGGAGAAGATCGAGAATGAAGATCACATTGCTGATATTTATAGAAGACTCCTCGATGCGTTCTGTGTTCCTAATCTAGAAGGAGGTAACATTACTGATTAATTGTAATTTCTTTACTTAGTTCTTTTTGTTTTTGATTAAGTATGTGTAATCTACTGATCTTATGTGAATGAATGAAAATATAACACTTTTGATGATTAAGACAAGATAACTACTTAACTAGTCTACTATTTAGAAATAATTCAAGTAGTTTTGGCTTCATCAAAAAGGGGGAAACTGTTGGGATATAAATCCTAAGACAAGTCCTAAATGATGAAAAGATAAGATGAGTTTTGATAAGCCAAAAGTAGACTTGAATAATTTCTAAGTGTTGACTGATCTAGTCTAGTTATGAAGTCGTCTTGAGCAGATCAGTAGAGTTCACAAGACAAGTAAAAGTTTCAAAAGATAAGTATTAAAGAAAAGTTTAATTGTTGAAAGACAAGTACGTTTTATAAGTACTTTGTGTATATTTGTTTAGGTTTTATACTGAGCTATATTAATTGATGTATAGAAGCTCATATTTCATATGTATTCGCGTATATTCATTGTATAGATCTTAAGTTGACTAAGCTGTTTTATAAAGTTTAATGTAATGTAATAGTCTTGTTAAGATTAGATGATAGGACTAGATTAGTTCTATTTAGAAGTCTATAGAGGAAGACCTGCGCAAGACAAGTCAAGTGGAGACAAGACAGGTGCGCAACAAGACAAGACAAGAAGGAATAAGTTAGTTACAAAAACGCGTGTGAAGATAAAGATTGAAGAGTTAGTTATGGAATAACTAATTAACTGAAGAAACGCGTGGATGGATAAGAAGAAGAAGTTAGAAGTCAGTTTTCAAGAAAAGTTAGTTACATAACTGAAAGTTCTTGGAATTAGAAGCCTATAAATACCCCAAGGTATTTGACGGTTATGACTATTGATTCTAAGAGATTTACTGAAGCAAATTAACGAATTATTCAAAGTGAAGAACTCTCAGAGTTTTTGAGATTCAGAAAGAAGCCAGAAGACAAGTGAAGACTCAAGAAGGCTACTACTGAAGACAGAGAAGTTTTTCTTTATTGTTTCAAGTTGCTTGTTAAATAGCTAGTTAGATCGAAGATATATCTGAAGATATAATCGAGAAGATCTAAGTCTTATTTCTTGGGACTTAAAACTACAAGAACACATTACTCGATCGGAAGAGTTAATAAGAATTTCACGATTGGAGTTGTGAGAGTGGATGTAGACAAGTTGTCGAACCACTATAAATCTCGTGTTTGATTTACTTTACTGTTTTATTTGTGTTTGATTGATTAACTGCTTAATTGATTTAAATACTTAAGAACAAGACTAGTAGAGTGTTCATACAGTGTTCGCGAATTAGTTGAGTATAAATTTGATTGGGCTCATTGTTATTCTGATTATTCTGCATTCGTATTCTGATATAGTGAAAGATTTTTGAAAAGTCTATTCGCCCCCCCTCTAGACGTTTTCACTAGCTTACTCAATATTATTAACTCAACTAGGGACCTACAAGTGGTATCAGAGCAGTAGTTTACGAACTGCTGTTTCTTGATAGCCTACTTAAGACTTGGGTGAAGTCTTGGTTCTCGATCGTATTTGCTCTTACGTGTTCTTGATTGCTATTCTTGATCACTATTCTGAATATATCTGTTTCTTGATCCTAAACTGCTAATTACTACTCTTCTTGAAATCATGTCTCTCGAAATTAGTGCTAACAAACTACCGAATTTCCAGGTACAAGATTACGACTACTGGAAGTTGCGAATGGAGGCGATTTTCATCTCCACTCACGACTTGATGATTTCCGTCGTCACCGAAGGACCAATCGTGACGATGATCCCTAACACTGCTGCTTTGGACAAGGACAAACCTGTTGGAGTTCTTGTTCGCAAACCCAGGTCAGAATTAACATCTGAAGAAATGAGGCAGAATAACTTGGACAACTTGGCCAAGAATTACATTTTACATATCCTTCCTAATGAGTATCTTGGGAAAGTATTAAAATGTAAGACATCCAAAGAAATGTGGGACCGTCTTGCTATTATTTGTGAAGGGACTTCCCTAATCAAAAAAAGTAAGCTGTCTACTGCTGTTCAGAGATTCGAATCATTCAAGATGAAAACTGGTGAAACAATTGACTAGTTGGATACTCGCTTTACAAAAATTATGAATGACTTGGAAGTTCTTGGCAAATCTTATACTGCTCGTGAAATTAATTTGAGAATTCTTAAGAGTCTTGATGCTAGATGGAAAATGGTGAAAATGCTAGTTAAGAATACTCAGGATATAAACGAGTGGTCTGCAGAGACGATGTTTCAAACTCTAAAGGCTCATGAGTTTGATCTAGATGAAGAAGATCCCATTGCAAGTAGTGATAGAGAGAATGGCGTGTCGAAGAATGTTGCTTTTAAGTCTAGTTCGTCTAAGTGCTCTAGAGTAGGCAAGTCTAAGTCTAAGACTAAGTCTGCTTCTGTCAAAGACGAGTCAGATGGAACTGATCTAAGTCTGAAAGATCAGGTGAACCTTATGGTTAGAAAGTTTGACAAGTTAAACAAGCGCTTCAGAAGATATAAGAAGTTCTACAGAGACCATAGAGGGTCTGCTTCTAAGGACTCGTCTGAGACCAGACGAGATCGAAACTCGTCCGAAAGGAGAGATGAAGTCTCGAAAGGAAATAAACGAGATAGAGAGTCTGATGATAGGAAGATTAAGCGTTCCGATAGACGAGATAAGCGAATGGATAACTCTCCTATTAAAAAGTCTACTAACGATCTTTTATGCTATAACTGTGAGAAACCAGGTCACTACATTTACGAATGTCCGGACCTGAGCACTGACGATCGTGAAGAACGCAAAGCACGAAGGGAACGAAGATACAACCGGGGCAAGAAGGCAATGATGGCCAATGATGACTCTGAGTCGGATTCAGACGAGTTGCCATCGTCTTCATCTAGCTACCCGTCTGATCGAGATCACGATGAAGCGTTCATAGTAGATGATGGCCTATGCTGCATGGCTAAAATTTACCAAGAGGTATCATCTGCAACTTCATTTCAATCATGTGATGAATCGGATTCTGATGAAAGTGATACTGCCAGTAGTGAAGTAGGGAGTAGTCTTCATCACTCTGCTAGTGTGAATGAAGAAGACCTCCTACTTGCCAACCAGGCATTCATTGAAGCCAGCGACGAGAACATCGCATTAAAACAAGAAATCATTGACCTTAAGGAAGCTCAGTCTAAAGTAGATCCTAATGTAACAGTCCTAAATGAACGCTTGACTGAAGAGTTAAGACAACTCAAAGACAAGTGTGCATTGACAGACAGGTTATATCAAGACATACTTAATACACATGCAACTGAGAGAAATGAGTTCAATGTTTTAAAGAGCAAATGCAAAAAGCTTGAAGAACGTAATAAGTTCTTAGAGATTGAGGTTGTCACTCTAGACCTTAAACTTACTGACCTGGTTAACTCTACAAAGATTACCCTTGAACTGTCAGATAGGTATAGGGCTCCAGCTGACAAGACAGGTATTGGTGCAGATTCACCTAGCTCGTCTACTCATGTCCTTAAGAACCCTACTACTTTCTGTTGGGAATAAAATGAGATATGTTTTGATCTAATACCAAAACCCCCTGAGACATGCCTAAGTCAAGTTGAGTATGTTCTAGAGATGTTAGAACATATAGTATAAAGGCTAGTTAAGGAGCTAATATGTTAGGCAGCTCTTAGTTGATTAGATGCACAATTTGAGGGGGAACACATGCTTTGAAGTCCATCAAGAACAAGTCCCCTCAAGGCTCAAACTCTGGAAACAACACTAAGTCTTTTGAAGACCAACTATGCTGATCAGGAGAGTTGTCCAGAGGAGTTGTCTCAACACAATTACTCAAGATCAAGTGCTCTGAAAGCCTGAGGTCAACTATGCTGAAGAGATAGAGACAATCACACCCTAAAGAACTACAATTCAACATGCTAAGATCACCTTGAAGTGAAGCAAAGGGTATGAGCCAAGTCATCTGAAGAAGAGCAAGCCAACCTTGCTGATAAGCAAGACTGCTGATAGTGATAAGGAGAGTTGTCCAAATGATGAGGAATGTTGTTCTATCATTAGAACAGCCTTCAGAAGCCATGTCCAAGTCCTAACAAGAGAATCTGAAAGTCAGACATTGGGTAGAGTGCTGCAGAAAGAAGACAAAGTCTTAACAACCGTTTATTTCCCAAATGAGGACATGTCACTATCAAGAATCTGTCTTCAAAGTTGAAGAACTAAAAGAAGACATTTATGGACACTTGAGGCTGCCTCTCCAACGGGCAAATCCTTCATTTGTCTATAAATACAGAAGTGTGAAGACCATTTGAAAGCACCTCAACAGAATCCAACTACACAAGAATTCTGAAGCTCATAGAATTTCCATAGCTTTCAAAGACTATCTTAGTCTTCAAACACTTCATCTAAGCTGAACTCATTGTATATCCATACACAAGCTTAGAGAGATATCCTATCCTTATACACTGATCTTCATTGTAAAGGATATCTCATTAGTTGGAACCTTACTTCAACCCTTACCCCTTTCAAGAGTGAAAGTGAGAAGGTTGTAGTAGTAGAAGTGGTAGGAGCTGACTGTTGAGAGAAGAACAGTTTAGTTCTGAGTTGAGAAGAGGGTACTAGGACTCTAGACATCCTAGGGATCAATTCACCAAGGAGTGGTGTTATTGATCAAGTTCACCTTGGCACTATAAAACAAGTTAATTCCAAGAGTGAAGGAATTATCCTGTTCAATCAGGGAAAGTGGATGTAGGAGCTTAAGTCTCTGAACCACTATAAATTCTTGTGTTGATTTGATTTCAAGTACTTTCATACATTCAACACTGCACACAAAACTGATCTTTCGAAGGATAAACATTCAAAGACTGTGCAAAACCTATTTGGACAAGTTCCCTGAAACTGGACTGTATTGCATTGACTAAGTGATTTCAGAAACTAAAGGAGTCTAAACTAAAAGGGCCAACCACTATTCCGCACATATAACTCCCCTAGATAGTTATTCAACTAAGTACTCAATAGTACTTAGTAGTTTGATTATCTTAGAAAAGTTAATCATCTTCAGCAGAGTTGTCCAAGACAACCTTGCTGAGCTCTGGTTTGATCATAGTAAAAAAGAATTTGCATACAAGTGTATCCCCCCCCCATACACTTGTTATATACTCCTTTCAGGACCAACAAGTGGTATCAGAGCCAGGGGTTCAAAGACCACTACTTCTGAAAAGCCATCTTGGTTTTCAAAATCACATATTTAGTGTGGTCACTGAACTGATCTATCTGAAATCCTTTGTATCCATTGTCTAACCCTTTCTTGAAGAAATGGCAAGAGGAAACAACAACAACAACCAGAACCAGCAACAAAATCCTGATCAGAACATTAATGCTGCAGTTCCACCTCCTGCTGTTCAAGGACTAGACAACATGGCAACAAATCCAGTCAATCACATATCTCATCACAAATTGCCCATGTTCTCAATTGATAACTATGACTTCTGGAAAATCAGAATGAGGGCTCATCTTGCATCTCTTCACACTGACATGCTGAGAGTAATCACAAGAGGTCCTTTTGTGTTCACTTTTGTCAATCCCAGAGTCACTGAGACTCAAAGGGCAGATACAAGAGATGTGCTCCCCAAAGATGAAGATGACTTCACTGCTGATGAAAAGAGGAAGGATAATTTGAATTATCTTGCAATGAATACCCTCTATCAAACAATTCCAGATGCAATCATGGGAAGGGTCTACCACTGCACAACTGCCAAGGAGATATGGGATACTCTTGCAGAAATGTGTGAGGGCACTGAGAAAATTAAGGAGAATAAGCTCCAAGTGGCAGTGAAGAAGTTTGAACAGTTCACAATGGAGTCAATTGATAAATTTGCTGGTAGATTCACTGATGTGGTGAATGAAATCAACTCCTTGGGCAAGGTCTACACTAAGAGAGAAGTTGGATTGAAGATCTTGAGAAGTCTCACTCAAAAGTGGGATGTCTATGCTGTAATGATGCAAAATACCAAAGATCTCTCCACCATGCCCATGCAACAAATCTTCTCTGAACTCAAAGCTTATGAGTTCGACCTCAATAGAAGAAAGCCTGTTGAGGAACCTTCAAATCCTACTAAGGGAGTGGCATTCAAAGCCAAAACTGCTGAACCAGAAATGCAGTCCACTCCAAGATCATCAAAGTCAGTCTCCAAGACTGAAATGAAGGAGGAACTAGCCTTGATGGCTAGGAGATTTGAAAAGCTAAATTCAAGGTTTGGTAGATACAAGAAATTCTACCAGGACAACAAATTCAGGAGAAGATACAACTCTCCTGAAGCTCAGGCTGAGGTCAAAAAGCCTGAAGAGAAAAGATCAGAGGACAAGTACTCTGATAGGAGAAGGTCCAGTAGAGCTGAACATTCATCATCAAAAAGAAGAGAAGAATCAAAGAAAGATGATGATGAAGACCTGTGCTATAATTGCAAGAAGAAAGGGCACTTCCAGTATGACTGCCCTGAACTGAGCTCTAAGGAGAGAAGAGAAAGGCAAGCTAAAAGAGACAGAAAGTTCACCAATAGAAAGGCCATGATGGCTGGTGAAGAATCTGATAGTGATGAAAGCTTCAACTCTTCTGATGGACTGTTCTCCAACAGTGATGATGATGATGATGTCTGCAACATGGCTCATGAGGATGATGAGGTATCCTCTACTTCTAGTTCACCATCATTCATCTCACAAAACAATAGTGAGGTCAACCTGAAACTCTCCCTTGGAAAGTTGATGGAAGATTTCACTATGTTACAAGAATTTCATGATAACTGTGTGAGAGAAAATGAAAGATTGGCTATTGAGCTTGCCAAAACTTCTGAGGTAGTTGTTGATGTCAAATCTACTGAGTTGTATCAACAAGCCTTGAGAGAGCTTGAGGAAGCAAATCTCAGGGTAGTTGACCAACAAAAGGATATTGATGATCAACTACTCTCTCAGAAGAGAAAAGATTTTGAACTAAAAATTCTAAATGCTAAATTTGAAAACCTCTCACATGAATATGATATTCTTAAATCAAGTGAAGAGAGCCTAAAATTAAAGATGTCTGCTCTGAAGAAATCCTCTAGAGCAATAGAGGAAATTCAGAGTTATCAAAGACCTATGGCTCAAAGAAGTGGATTAGGTTTTGATCCATTTGAATCTTCACCTTGTCTTAGTGTTGCTTCTGTAAGTAACACTAAGAGAATCTTTGTTAAGTCAGTGGCACAAACTGAAAATGAAGTAATTCAGCCACTGAACAAAGGAAAGGGCAAAATAGATGATCTACCTACTCAAGTGCTTCAGGAGACTAGGCCAAAACCTAAGGAAATGGCCAAAGCTCCTGAACATAAGAGGAATGTTGGTCAGCAGAGTAGACCCAATGGAAGGGCAACTCTCCTGAACAATGTTCAGAGGAATTATCCAAGGTATAATCAGCCTATGCCAACTCTTTTGAGAAAGCCTCAGTTGACTAGACCTAAGGACAACTATCCTCAAAGGCAAAATAAAATGAGACAACCAAAACCCTTCATGCCAAAGGGTAATGGTCATAAGAAAGCCTTTCCTCAAAGATTCCCTCAAGTAGCACAAAGAACTCATAAGTTCAGGAGATTTGACAACTCTCCTGAAACTTACAGAGTTAACACATTCACACATACTTTCCCAAAGGCATTTAAGGGAAATACAGTGTATGTAGATGCTAGAGGAAGACAACTTAGCCACCTTGAATCAATCAGGGTTATTAGGCAAGTTTGGGTTCCTAAAGGTACAGCTAACCTCTCAGGACCCAAAAATCAAAGGGTACCTAAACCTATCTAATTGCAGGTACCAATGGGCCACAAGAAGAGGAGCATGAACAAAAAGTCAGCATGGTACCTTGACAGTGGATGTTCAAGGCACATGACTGGAAACAAGGAACTCCTCACTGATTTTATTGAAAAAGAAGGCCCAAATGTCACATTTGTTGACAGCTCACAAGCAACAACAAAAGGTTATGGTACTTTGATGATTGGTAACATCAAAGTATCCAATGTGTCTTATGTGGCTGGTCTCAAATATAATCTTCTAAGTATCAGTCAATTTTGTGATAAAGATTTTAATGTTGAGTTTTCAAGTGGAAAATGTTTAATCAAAGATAAAACTCAACAAATTCTATTGACTGGAACTAGAAAAGGAAATGTGTATTTTGCAGACTGGGACAAGTCTACTGATGCTGCATGCTTTATTGCTAAGAGTTCTAGTGAACAAAGCTGGTTATGGCATAAGAGATTAAACCACTTGAACTTCAAAACAATGAACAAGATTGCTAGAAATGCATTAGTTAAAGGACTACCTAATGAGTTTTTCATTAAGGAGCATGTTTGCAAACCATGCCAAGAGGGAAAACAGATTAAAGCCTCATTTAAAGGAAAACCAGTCATCTCTACTGAAAGGGTACTTGAACTTCTACATATGGACTTATTTGGACCAATTACCCCTGCAAGCATAAATGGTAGAAAATACACATTGGTTGTAGTAGATGATTTCTCTAGGTTCACATGGGTAGTATTTCTCCTCAATAAGAAGGAAACACAAGTCAAACTACCTGAACTTTTAAAGAGAGTGTCAAATGAGAAAAACCTTAGCATTATCAAGATAAGATCTGATAAAGGCACTGAGTTCATAAATCCATACATCAATGAGTATTGCACATCTAATGGAATAGCTCATGAAACCTCAGCAGCTAGAACTCCTCAACAAAATGGAGTTGCAGAGAGAAGAAATAGAACCTTAAAAGAAGCTGCTAGAACCTTAATTGCTGATTCAAACTTACTTAAGAGGTTTTGGGCTGAAGCTATAAACACTGCATGCCATACTCAAAATAGATGTTTGATCACTAAGGGGCAAGGCAAAACCCCCTATGAACTCTGGAAAGGAAGAATGCCTAAAGTGTCATACTTTCACATCTTTGGTTGTAAGTGTTTCATACACAATAATGGGAAAGAACAGCTGAAAGCCTTTGATAGCAAAGCTGATGAAGGAGTATTCCTTGGATATTCTCAAATCAATAGAGCTTTCAGAGTCTACAACAAGAAAACCCTTATTGTGGAGGAAACACCTCACGTTGTGTTTGATGAATCTATTCATGAGTTCAGGAATGAGAACTTGGAATCAGAAGAAATCACACAAAGGACAACCAGACTGAGCCTAAAAGACAAAGACACTGAATTCATAGAAGTTCTCCAAGCCAACTTACCTGAAAAACTCCCATTGGACAACAATCCTGAAGGCAATCCTCCTGAGGCAAATCCCACTGAAAGGAATGGTGAACTGAATGATCCAATCCCAGTTCACATCCAGGTAACAACTACCAATGAAGAAGCAGTTCCTGCTGAGGTAGTTAATGGATCAAATAATCAAGGGGGAACTCAAAATGTTGAAAATGCCAATGTCCCTGACATTGAGGACAACACCCCTGATTATGATCCTGAATTAGATCCTGCATTCAATTATCCTGAATTTTATGATCTAAATGACTCAACTTCAGTAGAGGACAACTCTACTGAAGAGATCAGAAAAAGAAGGACTTGGTTGTCTGACCATCCCACTGATCTAATACTTGGTGATCCAAGTATAGGAGTCAAAACAAGGAGATTTCATGGTGAAAGTGCTTTTTTTTGTTGTTTCTTGTCAGAGCAAGAACCAAGTGACATTGAGGAAGCACTTCAAGATGCCAATTGGATCACAGCCATGCAGGAAGAACTGAATCAATTCACCAGAAATGAAGTATGGGAGCTGGTGGATAGACCTTCACATCAAGATGTTATTGGAACAAAGTGGGTGTTCAAGAACAAAAAGAATGAGAATGATGTGATTGTCAGAAACAAAGCAAGACTAGTGGCAAAGGGTTATTGCCAACATGAAGGCATTGACTATGATGAGACTTTTGCACCTGTGGCAAGGCTAGAAGCAATAAGGCTCTTTCTAGCCAATGCAGCCCACAAGAGGTTCAAAGTGTACCAGATGGATGTCAAGAGTGCCTTTCTGAATGGAGTCTTGAAAGAAGAAGTCTATGTGGAGCAACCACCAGGTTTTGAGGTTGGAAACCAAGTTTACAGACTAAAGAAAGCTCTATATGGACTCAAGCAAGCCCCTAGGGCTTGGTATGATACACTGTCACAATTTTTCTTGGATCATGGATTCACCAAGGGAACTGTGGACAGGACACTCTTCAGAATCTCTGAAGGAGAAGACATCTTGCTTGTCCAAATTTATGTGGATGACATAATATTTGGATCCCCCAATGAAAAGCTGTGTGAGAAGTTTTCCAAGCTAATGCAAAGCAAGTTTGAGATGTCCATGATGGGGTTGATGAACTTCTTTTTGGGTCTTCAAGTCAAGCAATCAAAAGAAGGAATCTTCATCAACCAAGCTAAGTACACCAGAGAAATGATCAAGAAATTTAGGTGTGCTACTAGCAAGCCAGTAAGGATCCCAATGAACACAAATTGGAAGATGGATCCTGATGAGAGTGGTGTTCCAACCAACTCCACTGAGTATAGAGGAATCATTGGATCACTCTTCTATCTCACTGCCAGCAGACCTGACATCACCTTTGCAGTAGGTGTTTGTGCAAGGTTTCAAGCAAATCCTAAGAAAAGCCATCTTGAGGCTGCAAAGAGGATTTTGAGGTATCTCAAAGGCACTGAAAATCTAGGCCTTTGGTATCCTGCTGATGACAACATTGAGTTAACTGGCTACTCAGATGCTGACTATGGAGGTTGCAGAATTGATAGAAAGTCCACTTCAGGGACTTGTCAATTCTTAGGCAACAAGCTTATATCTTGGTTCTCCAAGAAGCAGAACAAAGTGGCAACTTCCACCACTGAAGCTGAATATGTTGCAGCTGGAAGTTGTTGTGCTCAAATCCTTTGGTTGAGACAACAACTCAGAGACTACAAAGTCAACTCTACTGAAGTGCCAATATTTTGTGATAACAATAGTGCAATTGCAATATCACAAAATCCTGTATTGCACACAATATGCAAACATGTGGACATCAAGCATCACTTCATTAGAGACCATGTGGAGAAGAAGGACATAAAGTTGGTCAAGATCCACACAGATCATCAAAAAGCTGATATTCTAACAAAGCCACTTTCAGAGGCAAGGTTTCTGGAGCTATCAGCAGAGTTGGGATTACTTGATCCAGGGAAGTTGGACAAGTAAAACTCATTGAAGTTAATAGGAGTAAAAGAACTGAATTGGTCTTCAGCAGACTTGGACAAGTCTACTGAAGTGCAGAAGAGATGATCACAATTATTCAGGACACTTGTCCATTGAATCTCAGGACACTTGTCCACATCTCTTCAGGACACTTGTCCTAGTAGGGTCAGATAAGTTGTCTTGGCTATCAAACTATTTTCTTGGTTTGATAAGCACCTATTTTGGGTAATCATTGTCTACCTTGATATCTATCCCAGTTACAGATATCACCACTGAGGGATTTAATTTGTCCCCCACCCAAAAGGTCACTTTCCATGCATTAAATGCCAAGATTTAACTCTTGTTTGCATTACACTTTTCAAGCCATGATCTATCTCGAAAACTCCCCATCCATTAACTAATATTAAATAACTTCCACGTTTTGAATAAAACCAATAACTCACTGTTACATTGGTTTTTGACCATTGGATCAAAACTGGCCAACTTCCCTGAAATTCATCCTGGCCGTCCAAGTGTGTTTTTCCATTTTTGACAACCGTTGAAAATACACAAAACTCACCAACTCATTGACAAACACTCTTTTTAGAATATCCCCAAGTCTTAAGATCCCCCACAAACACTTCTTCCCCAAGTATTCGAAACCCTAGCTCATTTTCTTCAAACTCTCTCAAAACTCTCTCAAATTCATTTCTGTAACTCTCAAATGGCTCCCAAAGTTAGACCAGAAATGATCATTGATTTCTCCAACAAGGCTCTTGACCTTGATTTTGGATATTTGAGCAACAAAAATAGCCTTCACTTTGAACCCATCATATCATTTGCAAGTGAAGATCCTGAAATTACACCAACCCTGAGATGGTTGAGAAGAGCTGGCCTTCAGAAGTTCATGGAAGAGAAGCCAAGCTCTTGTCTGGAAAGCTACATGGCTGAGTTCTTTGCCTTTCTCAAGTGGAGAGGTAAACCTGAAGATGGTGAAGTTTCCACCAGACTTTCATATGTAGCAGAGAAAGAGGAGGAAGAGAGATTTCATAGAGTGAAATTCTCTTCAGAAGATCTTGAAGGAGCTTTTGGATTGCCTTCAGAAGGAAGGAATCCAGAATTTTATGGTGCTGATCATGAAGAGGAGATAGCACAAGAATGGCTTTTGGTTCCTGGTCCCATCTCTTCAACACAAAATAAGAAGACTCTCAAGCCAAAATTTCTCAACCTTTTTGAGGTAGTTGCAAAGAGTCTACTGAGTAATACTGGAAGCTTGGAGCAAGTCAGCCATCCTAGAATCAGAATTATGGCTACAGTAATTGATGCTAGTGACAAAGGCATCAAGTTTGATTGGAGGACCTTCATCATGTCTGAAATGATGAAGGAAAAGGCCAAGTTTAAGGTGAAAGCCCACAACAAGGTTGTGCTAGAAGGGAAACTCAAGTATTGCACCAGGGCAAGCTTGTTGATTGAGAGATTTTTCCATTATTCACAAATGCAAACCTTTGCAAAGCCCCTCCCAGCCCAAAAGATTTTGTTCAGAAAGCTCAGCAAGAAAACTGAGCAAAGGAGGATGCTTATGGCCAAACCTGCTGAAGAGAAGGAGGAGGAAAAGCCAAAATTGAAAAAGAGGACAAAGGCCAGAGTGGTGAAGACAAGGAAAATGTCTCAAATCATTTCAGAAGAGAATTCAGGAGCCTCAACTGAGATTGAAGAAGTTGCTGAAGAGGGAGTAAGTGTGCCCTCTGATCATTCAGAAGAATTGAGACAGGAGTACAATGAAACTAGACAGAAGTCTAGAGGTGATAAAAGGATCAGGGAAGTTGTCCCTGAGAAGGATGGTGAAGGTAGTGGAAGCAGTAGGGCTAGCAAGAGAAGGGCCAAGCCTACTGACAAAGTGTTGGAGCTTCAGGAGGAAAGGTCTCTACAACTTGCTCTAAGAGAGAGCAGAGCTGAAAGCAGGACCAAGTCCAAGTCAAGGACCAACTCATCTGGCTCTGGTACTCCAGAATCCAAGGTCCCTGAAAGTCAACCAATAGAGGCCAACATCCCTGAAATTCAAAATCCTGAGCCCAACTCCCCTGAAACCCATATAACCCCAACCAATCAACCTATCACCCCCATCAATCTTACAAAGAGATATTCTCCAGAAGGGAGTGTGCAAAGAAGTGGGATAGATGTGCTAGCAGATATAGCAGTAGATGAGACAAGATTACATTCTCCCCTTAACTCATCTATGCTCAATTATTCAAAGCTTTTAGAAGCTGCACTTTTTGAGCCAACCCCCCTGAGTAAAGCCCCTTCAGATACATTGCTCTCTAAAGCAACTGAAGCACCTTCAATTGCAATCAATCCTTCTGAAGCCAATATCCCTGAACTCAACCTTCCTGAAGCCACATTAGGAGAACCCAGAGCCAACTCCCCTATAACCCAAAGTCCCCATTCAAGTGGAGATGAGGAGGAGTATACTTATGAAAGTATGCTCAGAGGAGGAGCCATGGCTACTGTGGACAGTTTGTAAAAGACAAGTCTATGATGGAGATATCACAAGTCATCCAAGATAAGGGTGCAAACTGGTGGCAAGTAGAGGAGAACAGATTGCTACACTTTGCTGGAGTCTCAAAGACAAGATTTCTCATTGATGAGGAAGTTTTTGCAAAGTTGGTAGTTGATAAGATTAATGAGGAGAAGGAGAGGAAAGCTAAGGGAATCAAACACCCTGAAAGTAGCTCTAATGATGATGATTCCCCTGATGATCCCTCAAACCCATCAAAACCCAACCCTCTTGAAACTCCTCAAGCCAACCTCCCTAAGCCTTCTGTATCAGAAAGACTCTCCAACCCTCCTAGAACCTATCATAGGAAAGGCTCTGTATCTTTAGAGGTGTTGACCAAGGGTGGTAACACAACCAAAGACACATCTGCCAATGAAGGTTCTTCTGAACCCAAGGCACAGCCTAAAGATGTGGAGGTTCCTGTTTTAGAGGCTGGTTTGGTTAAGGCCTATTCAGTGTCAGGAGAGTTGGACACTGATCAGCCCTTAATCATTCAGGATGACTCAGGGGCTGCTGATATAAGCACTGTGATCTCCCCACAACTGCCATCTTTGAACCTTGTTGAAGGTGGAGATGCTGCAGGATTAGGTGTTGAAGTTGAAAAGGAGATGTTAGTGGAAAAACCAGAGGGAGTAGTAGATGAGAGAGATGTGGTGATCACTAGAATAGTGAGTGTACCACCAAATGAGGGTGATATAAGTGAGGAAGGGCAGGCTATTCTTGAAGTCAAATCTGAACTTCAGGAATCCCTTGAGGAGAGGAGGCCTGTACCTTTAAGTGAGGACATTATCAATGAAGGGAGAAAAGAAATAGTTGAAAATGAGGAGAAGACTGCTAATGTATCAGAGTCTTATGAAAAAGAAATTGAGGGAGATAAGTGTGTGTTTACTGGCTCTTTTGATTTGTCTGACATTGCAGGAATAAGCTTTGAACAAATATTTGCAGATGACCTCTTGACAGATGCTCCCATCCAAGTTGACACTGGATCAGCACAAGCTTTGCTTGGGATGCAATCAGAGAAGTTGGATTCCTTGGCCCAACAAGTTCAAACTGCTCATGCAGAAACTTCTGGAGCATTAGATGAGCATGGAAGAACTTTAGCTTCTGTTGAAATGAGATTAACTGGCTCTGAAGATGTGGTGTTACCCACATTGGAAGCAAGAATTGAAGGAGTGGAATCTGGTCTTCAAACCATTTCCACTGAAGTTCACAAAGCCAAAGTCAGTATGGAAAACATATCCAAGGAGGTCAAGAAGGATCAAAAGATGCTGAGAGACAACCATAATGCAAATGTTCAAGCTATCAGATTGACCATCAAGCAAGCTCTTGGCAAGAAGACAACCTTGCAGAGGAAAAGAGCTGAAGAGCAAAGGCTAGCTATGGTGAAAGCAGCCTCTGAAAAGTTTTCCCAAGAGGTATTGGCCAACATTGCTGAAGGTGCAGGGGCCAACCTCACTGAGCTCCTTAGAACCCAACTGGATGCATCTCTAAAGGCAACCATGGAGGAGGTTGTTCAACAGAAAATGAAGCCTGTTCTAGCCTTCCTTAGCTTGAGCAGTGATAGGATGCAAAATATACATGATGAGAATGTATATCTGTTGGAGGAGATGAAGTCTCTAACCCAAGCCCAGTCCTTATTGGCATCTACTATGAGTGAACTGAAGCCTGAATGTTTTGATGCTGCCAAAAAGGGGGAAAGGGAAAGAGCAAGGGCAAAAGGTGCCTTAGTGATTGGAAGCCCAGTGAAAGGGAAAGACAAAATTGCTGAAGGAAGGGAAAGGAGCCAGCAGTGCTAAACTTGGAAGAACTGGATGAAGAGGAGCAGTTAGCACTTGCTTTGAAGAATTCAATGGCCTCAGCTCAAGAGGAAAGAGTGAGGTTACAGCAAAGACCAGGTGGTGAAGTATCTGGTTTGGACAAAGATGCTGAAGGTGTCCAAACTAGAGGAAAGATCAAGAGGGCAAAAGGAAAGAAAAGACAAGCTGAGACATTTACTGATTTTCCTAACAGTCTTGATCTTCCACCTGAATTCAGAGTTGATGATGATGAACCTATCTCAAAGAAGGCCAAAGCTGCTGAAGAGCCCAAGAATGCTGAAAAGGACAAGTCTTCTGAATCTGCCAGAAATGCTGAAGGTACCAAGTCCACTGAAGATGTTGAAGAGCTATTTGCTGAAGGATTTGGGCCTGAACCTAAGAAGAAGACAACTGTCCTAGCTGATGATCCATCAAAGCTGTTTCATGAAGGGTTTGGCAAAGACCCTGAAACCCAACAGAAACTGGCCATGGTGAGGGCCCAATAAAAGATGGATTTGATGGATGAAGCACAAAGAGCAAGAGATAAGAGAAGAGCAGACTTCCAGAAGCCAAGAAGGAAGAGAGCAACTTATAACAAGATGAAGCCACAGCTACTAATCCCAATGGATACCAAATATCCTCACTTGGATAAATGGGTGCCAATTCAGCTGAATGACTCATGGGAGGAAGCAAAAAGGGAGTTTGTCTATGATTACTATGTCATTGACAGATGGAATGGAAAGGATGCCAACTCCACTTTTGCTGAGTTCATGGTAGAGTATCACAGAGAACTTTATCAACAACTACTTGCAGCTGCTGATATTGCAAGATTTGAACTCACTGCCCCCAAGCCAATCATATATATGCCTCCAAAGCTTGATGGATGGATTGACCAGTCAAAAATTCTGAAAGAGTTTCTGGAAATCCTCAAGCTAAACAAGATGGTTCTTGGACCCAAGGGAACAAACCAAGAAGCCATGGCCTTGAAAAGAAGAGTGTGAGCACAATATGGGATGGTGCCACCTCCTGAGGATGATCTTTGAAATGGCTAAGTCTTCTGACCTTTCTTGATTGATCAACTATGCTGAAATATGGTCAAGACTGTTGATGTGGTGTGCTATGATAATCTGTTTGCTCTGATATGCTCTGGATTGCTCTGATATAAGCATTATGCTTTGATACTAAAAATCATGTATATGCTTTGAATTGTGATAGTGAAATGCTCTGATGTATTTAGTGTTAATGATTCATGCTCTGATATGTTAATTTCAACTATCAACATGCTTGTAATGATTTTCAAATGAATGATAGTTGAAATTATTTTGAATCAAGAAACACTCATCTCTCCATGCCTATCTATGAAACCTATGTGCAACATGAATTGTGAGTACACTAACACATTGCTTTTCAGGATAATTGACCTTAGTCATGTCTTCTGAAGATAAATGTAATAGGTGTAGTCAAGTCACTTTTGCATAGAAGTATAGGTTTTGGCATCATCAAAAAGGGGGAAATTGTTGGGAATAAAATGAGATATGTTTTGATCTAATACCAAAACCCCCTGAGATATGCCTAAGTCAAGTTGAGTATGTTCTAGAGATGTTAGAACATATAGTATAAAGGCTAGATAAGGAGCTAATATGTTAGGCAGCTCTTAGTTGATTAGATGCACAATTTGAGGGGGAACACATGCTTTGAAGTCCATCAAGAACAAGTCCCCTCAAGGCTCAAACTCTGGAAACAATACTAAGTCTTTTGAAGACCAACTATGCTGATCAGGAGAGTTGTCCAGAGGAGTTGTCTCAGCATAATTACTCAAGATCAAGTGCTCTGAAAGCCTGAGGTCAACTATGCTGAAGAGCTAGAGACAATCACACCCTAAAGAACTACAATTCAACATGCTAAGATCACCTTGAAGTGAAGCAAAGGGTATGAGCCAAGTCATCTGAAGAAGAGCAAGCCAACCTTGCTGATAAGCAAGACTGCTGATAGTGATAAGGAGAGTTGTCCAAATGATGAGGAATGTTGTCCTATCATTAGAACAACCTTCAGAAGCCATGTCCAAGTCCTAACAAGAGAATCAGAAAGTCAGACGTTGGGTAGAGTGCTGCAGAAAGAAGACAAAGTCTTAACATCCGTTTATTTCCCAAATGAGGACATGTCACTATCAAGAATCTGTCTTCAAAGTTGAAGAACTAAAATAAGACATTTATGGACACTTGAGGCTGCCTCTCCAACGGGCAAATCCTTCATTTGTCTATAAATACAGAAGTGTGAAGACCATTTGAAAGCACCTCAACATAATCCAACTACACAAGAATTCTGAAGCTCATAGAATTTCCATAGCTTTCAAAGACTATCTTAGTCTTCAAACACTTCATCTAAGCTGAACTCATTGTATATCCATACACAAGCTTAGAGAGATATCCTATCCTTATACACTGATCTTCATTGTAAAGGATATCTCATTAGTTGGAACCTTACTTCAACCCTTACCCCTTTCAAGAGTGAAAGTGAGAAGGTTGTAGTAGTAGAAGTGGTAGGAGCTGACTGTTGAGAGAAGAACAGTTCAGTTCTGAGTTGAGAAGAGGGTACTAGGACTCTAGACATCCTAGGGATCAATTCACCAAGGAGTGGTGTTATTGATCAAGTGCACCTTGGCACTATAAAACAAGTTAATTCCAAGAGTGGAGGAATTATCCTGTTCAATCAGGGAAAGTGGATGTAGGAGCTTGAGTCTCTGAACCACTATAAATTCTTGTGTTGATTTAATTTCAAGTACTTTCATACATTCAACACTGCACACAAAACTGATCTTTCAAAGGATAAACATTCAAAGACTGTGCAAAACCTATTTGGACAAGTTCCCTTAAACTGGACTGTATTGCATTGACTAAGTGATTTCAGAAACTAAAGGAGTCTAAACTAAAAGGGCCAACCACTATTCCGCACATATAACTCCCCTAGATAGTTATTCAACTAAGTACTCAATAGTAATTAGTAGTTTGATTATCTTAGAAGAGTTAATCATCTTCAGCAGAGTTGTCCAAGACAACCTTGCTGAGCTCTGGTTTGATCATAGTAAAAAAGAATTTGCATACAAGTGTATCCCCCCCATACACTTGTTATATACTCCTTTCAGGACCAACACTTTCATCTCAAGTTCTTTGACTAATGATAAAGGAAAAGGACCAATGATATACGATATTGGAACACCATCTGAAAGTACTGTACCTAAGCAGACTCGAGTTAACACTCCGATTATCAAGGGAGGTAAAAAGAATGTTAACAACAAGCCTGTTCCGTTTAAAACTAGTCTACAAAGGACCACTAGTCGTGGACGACCCAACCAGGTCAGATACGAGGATTGGTATCCTGAGAAGATGAGTACTAGACAAGTACAGACTAGACGACAAGAGCCTAGACCTCCTTTCATAAGGCAGTCTCAGCTCTACTCGTCTAGGCCTAGGAAGGTTGCTCCGAAATATCGTATACAACCTGTCCTATATCCTCCACCTTTATCATATGATATCATAAGTGAGGATAGACTTAAACGTGTCTATAAACCGTATGGCCCCAATGCATACAAGCCCTATTCTGACTATTATAAACCAGTACCTACTCAAGTAGAGATCAAGTCGAAAGGCTATCTCAGACGAGTAGACCCGAAATCGAATGATAGGCCAGATAAGGACAACAAGGTCTTATTTTGTAACAAGTATGGCAGGAAGCTTAAGAGATCAAACTTGTTCAGGACTCCGATGTATATTTGGATTCCTTTGAACTTGACTAACCCCCCAGGACCCCAATAAACAAAGAGGGTACCTAAATTATTGAATATCTTCATTGCAGGGTCGACTCGACTTATATAAGAAGGGTGGCTCAGTAGGAGAAACTTGGTACATTGATAGTGGTTGTTCGCACCACATGACAGTTACTAAGGATCTTCTATCGAGTTACCACGAGCAAGAAGGACCCAAGGTGATATTTGGTGATAGCTCTACTGCTGTTACGAAAGGCTTTGGTTACATCAGAAATGGAGATGTAGAGATACAGGACGTATCATACGTAGAAGGTTTGAAATACAATTTACTATCTGTTTCTCAATTCTGTGACCGTGGTTATAAAGTGCAGTTTAAAAGCCAAAAGTGCGAGATCATAGATAAGAGGACTCATACTGTACTACTCATCGGCATAAGACAAGGCAGTGTATACATTGTGAATTGGAATAGCTGTCCAAGGGATACTTGTCTTCTTAGTAAGAACCCTAAAGAGCTCGGTTGGCTTTGGCATAGACGCCTCTGTCACATGAACTTTAAGGTAATTAATAAGATTGCAAGAGATTACCTAGTGGAAGGTTTACCCAACGAAGTTTATTACAAATCACATATATGCAATGTTTGTCAGAAAGGTAAACAGGTAAAAGGTCCATTTAAATCAATTCCTACTCTCTCAACAAGTAGAGTCTTAGAACTACTACATATGGATCTTCATGGTCCGATAACTCCTCCAACCTTGAATGGTAGAAGGTACACACTTGTTGTTGTAGACGACTATTCTAAGTTTACTTGGGTAGTCTTCCTACACAAGAAGAGTGATACACAGACTCTTCTACCTGATCTGTTGAAGAAGTTACAAGTTGAGAAAAACCAGTCTATTGTCAAGATTCGTAGTGACAAGGGTACTGAGTTCATTAATTGCTATATCCAAGATTTTTGTGCTAAACGTGGTATCCAACACCTTACTAGTGCAGCCAGGACACCACAGCAGAACGGTGTAGCAGAAAGAAGGAATCGAACTCTCAAAGAAGCTTGTAGAACCATGCTAGCCGAATACAAAACTCCTCAAAAGTTTTGGGCTGAAGCAATCAATACTGCATGCCATTCTCAGAACAGAAGTGCGATCAACAAAGTATTAGGTAAGACACCTTACGAGGTTTGGAAAGGTAGAAAACCCAGAATTTCATATTTTCATATATTTAGTTGTAAGTGTTTCATCCATAACAATGGGAAAAGCAAGTTGAATGCATTCGATGCTAAAGCAGACGAGGGGATATTCTTAGGATACTCCTCGACTAGCAAAGCATTTAGGGTATTCAACTACTCGACTCTTTGTGTGGAAGAATCACCACATGTGGTTTTCGATGAATCTCGACAGGACTCGTCTGCCGACAAGATCAGTGAGAAAGTGACTGATCTATCGATCGAATCTGACAAAGAATCAGAAGTTTACGAATCTGTTCAAGCCTACAATCCATTCATGAAAGCTCTCGAGTCTGATGACAACGAGAAGGTAAGTGCTCAAGGTAAGTCTACTAGACCAGTTGACATGCCTGCTCTAGTTGACTCGTCTACTCCTATTAAATCTGCTGATACAAATGATGTTGAAATGCATGATGCTATACCTGAAGTAGATGATGATAGTATTCCTGTTAAGAATAGAAAAACATGGAAATCTGCGCATGATACTGAGAATATCATTGGTGATTCTACTATTGGTGTGAAGACTAGACGACAACTCTTTGAGTCGTAAGAACAGCCTAGTCCAACTATGTTTTGCTGGTGTTGTTTCCTCTCTTCTATCGAGCCTACCACTGTTAAAGAGGCATTGGCCGATAGTAATTGGATCATCGCTATGCAAGACGAGTTGAACCAGTTTGTTCGAAACGACGTCTGGGAACTTGTCGATAGGCCAAAACATCACAATGTAGTTGGCACTCGATGGATTTTCAAAAATAAGAAAGATGAGAATGATGTAGTCGTTAGAAATAAGGCTAGACTAGTAGCCCAAGGCTATTCACAAGTTGAAGGCATATATTATGATGAAACTTATGCTCCTGTTGCTAGACTAGAAGCCATTCAATTGTTCCTTGCATATGCTGCATATATGAAGTTTACTGTATATCAAATGGATGTTAAAAGTGCATTTCTTAACGGTATTCTTGCAGAAGAAGTGTATGTTGAACAACCCCCAGGTATCGAAGTCAAAGGCAACTAGGTGTACATATTGAAGAAAGCCTTATATGGACTAAAGCAAGCTCCAAGAGCATGGTATGACACTCTTTCTCTATTTATATTAGAAAACGGTTTTACTAAGGGCAAGGTCGATAGAACCTTGTTCAGAAGACAAGAAGGGAAAGACATTTTACTCGTCCAAATTTACGTAGATGATATCATTTTTGGTTCACCTAACAAAAAGCTGAGTGAAAGTTTTTCAACACTCATGCAAAGTAAATTTGAGATGTCCATGATGGGTGAAATGAATTACTTTCTTGGTCTTCAAGTAAAACAGACCCCAGAAGGGATTTTCATAAATCAAGCAAAGTATACTAGAAATCTACTAGACAAGTATGGTATTAAGACATGCAAGTCTACTGGAGTACCTATGCTACCTACATACAGGATGGATCCAGACGAACATGGTAAGTGTGCTGATCAAACATATTATCGTGGTCTTATTGGTTCATTACTGTACTTGACTGCTAGTAGACCTGATATTGCATTTTCTGTTGGCGTATGTGCTCGTTTTCAAGCTAATCCAAAAGAGAGTCATATGGAAACCACTAAAAGGATACTGAAATATTTGAAAGGAACCATCAATCGTGGTATATGGTATCCTTCAAATGATGATTTATCTCTAAGTGGCTACTCAGATTCTGATTTTGGTGGCTGTGGAATAGATAGGAAATCTACATCTGGTTCTTGTCAATTCTTAGGCACAAAACTCATTTCATGGTTTTCGAAAAAACAAACTAGTGTGGCTACCTCTACTACCGAAGCCGAATACATGGCTGCTGGTAGCTGCTGTAGTCAACTACTTTGGCTCATGCAACAGTTTAGAGATTACAACATATATGAATCAAATGTTCCTATTTTCTGTGATAGTAATAGTGCCATTGCCATTACACAAAATCCTGTTTTGCACACACGTTGTAAGCATGTTGACGTGAAACATCATTTCATACGTGATCATGTTGAAAAGAAGGATATTCGCATGGAAAAGATTCATACTGATTTTCAAAGAGCTGATATTTTCACAAAACCATTACCTGAGGCTCGTTTTCATGAATTATGCATTAGTCTAGGACTAATTGATCTAGACCCTACTTGTCTATAGTTATGAACTAACTAGACAGGTACATCACAAGAAATAAGGAGACAAGATCACCAAAACAGAGCACTCGTCTACTCGCTCAACAGACAGGTATACAAGGTCAGACTAGATGACCAAACAAACCGATGAGGAAGCTGGTAAAGCTGAGGGTAATACTAAGGGAATAAACATTTAAGGGGGAATCTTTGATTTCTTAAATATCCTTATGTTGACTCTTAAGTTTGTTAAAAGTCATCTTGTTCGGAACCTTGACCATTGCTTTATATTGATATTCATCTTAATTATTCTACTCTACTTGTACCTACTCTCATGCGTCGCACAAGATGAGACAGGTACATGAAGTCGTTCGACATTTAGACAGACAAGCACAGTCGAAGGGGGAACTCGTCTGGTGTACATTAGTCTACTCGTCTGTTCTGAATAGACTCGAACAGACAAGATAAGTGCTTTCATAATTCAATATACTCTAAGTATTTAACAAAGGCGAATTAAGGATATAAATGTAATTTGATAATGCGAAATTTGGAAAACCCTAGAATTGGATTTATACACTCCATTTAATGAGGTGTATACACCCAGTTTGCGCCTAAACTCTACTACACTAGGTCAGATGAGTACACTCCTCTGCCTTAACCAATAGAAAGGGCGGATTCCAAAATTTACAATATCAAATCACGTAATATTCTCGATTACGCAACTGAATTTTAAAAGCCACAACCGTTGGATCAAATTCATTTAATCTTGGCCATTGTTTCAAACTTCTAGTTTTATCAAAACCCCAAACAGTTCCACTCTTCTCTCCTCACGTTTTCATAACTCTTCTACTCTCAAACACTCAAGTTTCTCTCTTAATCTCTTGACTGTTTGATCTCTAAAAACCTACTACTATGTCGATCGTTTCTATGTTCGATATCTGCACTAACATGCAGGCAAGATTCGACTTGGGAAAGTATGCCTCTGAAGGCAAGGTGCATGTGGAAGGTTCTGTGTTTTTCAAAGGAAATCACACTGATGACAACAAAGAAATCTTGGTAAAGTGTTGTAGGTGTGGTTTGAGACCATACTTGGAGGCTTTTCTAGAAGTGGTGCTAGAAGAGGAAGTGCTGGAATTCTATGCAACTGCCACCAGACGAGGTGATTCGATTGAGGCATTTATTGGCAGGAGTCGAGTGGAAATCACTCGAGAAGTGATGTTGGAGAATTTCAAGTTACCCTATGGTTCGATAAATGTGGACATGTATGTCCAGGGGCAAGAGCTGAGGCATTTGAGTATCTTCTGTGGAAGGAAATTGAAGTTGAATCGAGATGGAAAGATCCCATCTGTAAAAAAGAAGGACTTGTTAGACAAGTATAAGACTCTTCTTGACATTGCATCCAAAATGTTGCTTGGAGTGATCGGAAGTTACGATTCCGCAACGCTTCAAAAGGCGAGAGTGATGGCCGCAATCTATGACGGCATCACGGAAGGAAACTGGTATGGACTCTTCTTGGACAGATTGATGTATTTCGAGAAGAATGTTCGAGTTGACACTGATTCAGCTGAATGGATCGTGTCCGCGGCTGTAAGTTTTGGCAATAAATTAAGCATCCTACTACCCGTCTTGTTTCCGAACAAGACGAGTTGGAGTAAAGGCAAGCCGTTCCATGCGTTGAAGCATTATTTGAAGAAGGAAGCCCTTGCTAAGCAAGCAGAAGGAAGGGCACTTGGGCGGAAGCAAATTCAGATTGATCCTAGAGACGATATGATTGAAGCCGTCTCGTCTAGTGTTGAGGAAGACGAGTCGGATGATGATGAAGAATCTGAAGATGTTGCTGAGGCTGGAACTAGTGGAAGACTAGTTCAGTATGTGCCAGAGGAGGCAATGTTTGAGCCGATTGATGATTCCGAGGCAACTCAATCAGACAAGGAGACTGAGAAAGAGGTCGAGGCTGCTGAAACTTATCGACTGGTGAGAGTCGAGTCGAGTCCCTCACCAGACAAGTCGACTGAGAAGGTTGGTACTTCTTCCCGTACTCTTTCAATTCCTCTCTCTCTCCCCGTCAAAACCAAGGCAAGATCACTCCGATCTCGTGCCAAGCCTGTACCCAAATCCTCTGTGTTGGCAGTGCAACCACTTAGAGCCAACATTACCCAAGACACTACTATATTCGATACAACTGATACTCCTATAGTTGTTGAACCAAACCTAGCCACATCACAACCCCCAGAAACCACCATCCAAATTCCCTCAACCTCAACAGAATATGTTGAACCCTCACAACCATCTATTTCGGGAACCCCTCTAGTTGCCACTGCAACAACTGAGACAAGGACCCCACTTGTTCAGACCCCTCCCGAAAATAGATTTGAATCCGTAGTCTATTATCCAATGTGTCTTCGTGAGAAGAGGCTGCGTGCGAAAGTTACCAAAAATCTGAAGAAAATGCTCCCAACAGTCGAGATCGACACGTCTTCAGAAGCGTTCGAAAAATTGCTGAGAATTTGCACCTGGGTTGCTTTGAAGAAGGCCCCGACTGAAGACTTGTTTGAAGTCATTATTGGAATGGGTGGCATTTCAAACTTTCAAGACTGGGAGATGGAGCAGCAAGAGAATAGTGGAGTCAAAGACTACTTAGAACTTCTCCCAGCACATGCTTTAACAGTTTTAGTAAAGAGGTTGTTGAACATATCTGATGATGTGTTGTCTTCTCAAGACAAGTTTGATATTGGAGTTCAAACTGACCTGTTAGAAGATGAGTTGACTGCTGAAACAGTTGACATTGGAATTCAAACTTCTGAGCCATTGATTGAGTTGGAGAAAGTCTCAGATCAGCTGGAAGACATTGCTGGAAGTGCTGAAGTTAAAGACGACTTGGTCTTATCTGCTGAAGAAGACAAGTTGGTTGAAGCTCACGTATTTGATGAAGATGAGCTCGTTGTTGAAGATGATGATGATTTTGCTGATACTCATGCTACTCACGTCTTTCCAGATGGTTTCTTAGACGAATTAAAGATGGACCTGAAGGAAGTTGTTCAGTCTTCTATAGATGAGTTCTTAAAATCTGACTTGAAGGAAGTTCTTGTGGAACAGAATCAATCTCTTGTAGAAAGTTCGAAAGAGTTAATTGTTGGAGAAGTCAATCGGATGGATTCGACGTTCAGACAGGAGATGTATGCTAAGATAGAAGACTTCTTAAAGAGACAAGTTGATTACTCAGAGAAGCGTTCTATTAACTTCGCAAGATAGTTGGCTGAAGAATCAAGCAAGATGGAACGACTCTATCGTGTAAAGATTGAGATAGCGGATGAGTAAAGAAGAGAAGCACAAGATCAGTTAGTGCGTTCAAGAGCTGTTCTAACAGAATTGACTGAACAAAACAGATTGCTCAGACAGACTGCTACTCATTTCAAGGATGAGCTAATTTCAAGTTCAAGGAAGTTAGAGCTTACTGCTGATCGTCTTGACAAGATGAGTCATGAGAAGACGCATCAAAGGCAGATTGAGATTACTGCTAAAGCAATGAAAGAAGCATTGAAGGAAGTGATGACTCGCTTTACTTCTCTTTTCATTCTTAAGGCAAGTGATGAAGCCAAAAAGGGGGAAGAGACAAGTAGAGTTGAAGCGAGACAAGAGAAGTCTAGTGCTGAACCAGAAATGAAAGTTGTTGCTACTGCTATAGAAGAGTTGAGAAGGCCAAAGAGAAGAAGGCTAGTCAAGAAAGCTGATCTTGAGCAAGCAGAAGAGCAGAAGAGACAGGTTAAGGGCAAGGGTATTGCTCCTCCTGAGGTTCAGACAAGACAAGTGGTCAAAAGGAAATTGATTATCGAAGAGCCTAAAATCAAAGAGTCAATAGGACAGATCATTGCTGATCTGGATGAGACTGAGATTTTGAAGAAGCAAAAGATATAAGATGCGCATTATGCTAGCAGGAAGAAAGTTGGCAAGCATATTCGCAGACTGCAAAAGTTGAAGGCTAATCCAAATGAAATCGAAGATGCTTACATTGACAACTTCATTAACAATGAACATCGAGATGCATGGTTCAAAGTCAAGTTGCAATGGGAGTTGGATCACTGGATCATTAGGAAATTTGGAAATGCAGACAGCAAGGAAGAGTTATATGTCGTATTTGACAAGTTCATGGAAGTTCAAGATCAGAAGCTATGGAACTTGATCATGCGGATTGCGACTGCTGTGAATTTTAACATTCTAGTTCCTATCTTTCCTAAGTGGGAAACTCCGATGCTGAGTTCTGGTAAGAGAATTGATTTCAATGTTATCAAGAAGTTCGAGGAAGAGCTGCTAGACAAGGAGAAGATCGGGAATGAAGATCACATTGCTGATATTCATAGAAGACTCCTCGATGCGTTCTGTGTTCCTAATCTAGAAGGAGGTAACATTACTGATTAATTGTAATTTCTTTACTTAGTTCTTTTTGTTTTTGATTAAGTATGTGTAATCTACTGATCTTATGTGAATGAATGAAAAGATAACACTTTTGATGATTAAGACAAGATAACTACTTAACTAGTCTACTATTGAGAAATAATTCAAGTAGTTTTGGCTTCATCAAAAAGGGGGAAATTGTTGGGATATGAATCCTAAGACAAGTCCTAAATGATGAAAAGATAAGATGAGTTTTGATAAGCCAAAAGTAGACTTGAAAAATTTCTAAGTGTTGACTGATATAGTCTAGTTATGAAGCCGTCTTGAGCAGATCAGTAGAGTTCACAAGACAAGTAAAAGTTTCAAAAGAAAAGTTTAATTGGTTGAAAGATAAGTACGTTTTATAAGTACTTTGTGTATATTTGTTTAGGTTTTATACTGAGCTATATTAATTGATGTATAGAAGCTCATATTTCGTATGTATTCGCGCATATTCATTGTATAGATCTTAAGTTGACTAAGCTGTTTTATAAAGCTTAATGTAATGTAATAGTCTTGTTAAGATTAGATGATAGGACTAGATTAGTTCTATTTAGAAGTCTATAGAAGAAGACCTGCGCAAGACAAGTCAAGTGGAGACAAGACAGGTGCGCAACAAGACAAGACAAGAAGGAAGAAGTTAGTTACAAAAACGCGTGTGAAGATAAAGATTGAAGAGTTAGTTATGGAATAACTAATTAACGGAAGAAACGCGTGGATGGATAAGAAGAAGAAGTTAGAAGTCAGTTTTCAAGAAAAGTTAGTTACATAACTGAAAGTTCTTGGAATTAGAAGCCTATAAATACACCAAGGTATTTGACGGTTATGACTACTGATTCTAGGAGATTTACTGAAGCAAATTAACGAATTATTCAAAGTGAAGAACTCTCAGAGTTTTCGAGATTCAGAAAGAAGCCAGAAGACAAGTGAAGACTCAAGAAGGCTACTACTGAAGACAGAGAAGTTTTTCTTTATTGTTTCAAGTTGCTTGTTAAATAGCTAGTTAGATCGAAGATATATCTGGAGATATAATCGAGAAGATTTAAGTCTTATTTCTTGGGACTTAAAACTACAAGAACACATTACTCGATTGGAAGAGTTAATAAGAATTTCACGACTGGAGTTGTGAGAGTGGATGTAGACAAGTTGTCGAACCACTATAAATCTCGTGTTTGATTTACTTTACTGTTTTATTTGTGTTTGATTGATTAACTGCTTAATTGATTTAAATACTTAAGAACAAGACTAGTAGAGTGTTCATACAGAGTTCGCGAATTAGTTGAGTATAAATTTGATTGGGTTCATTGTTATTCCGATTATTCCGCATTCGTATTCTGATATATTGAAAGATTTTTGAAAAGTCTATTCACCCCCCCTCTAGACGTTTTCACTAGCTTACTCAATATTATTAACTCAACTAGGGACCTACACTGAATATGATATTCCGTCACTAAAAGTTTAACTTTAAATGACGTTTTTATTTATTGTCACTAAAATATTAATTTTTAACGACGATTGTCCATTTCATATCAACCTTTTAAGATTGTAGTGACGAAATTTTCGTCACAAATAAATTAATTATTTCGTCGTAATTTATATAGTTCGTCACCAAATAGTTCAACTTTACATGACGTTTTGATTTATTGTCACTAAAATAATAATTTTAAGTGACGATTTTTTCCATTTTCTACCGTATTTGTCAACTTTTAGTGACAATATTATCGTCACAATTAAATGAATAATTTCGTCACCTTTTATATAGTTCGTCACCAAAGAATAACACTTTAGTGATAAAATTTTAATCGTTGTTATATATATGTATTTATAATGACGACACAATGCGTCACGAAAGGGTAATATTCAACGATAAAATATTTTTGATCACTAAATAGCGTAGAAATGGTGACGGAACACTTTTGTCATAAGAAATATTATTTAGTGATGAATATGATAATTGTCAGTAAATTTCTAGATATAATGACAACATATATTTCGTCTTTAGTTAATTATTTCATCACAATAGAATTACGCTATTGTTACAAATTTTTTTATTGTCATCATATGTGCATATATATAATGACAACACAATTTGACATTAAATAGTAATATTTTATTGAATATATATAGTGACAACATTTATCGTCATTATTAATTAGTGTACAACGACAAATTTTTTGTTATTAAAAATTGCATTTTTAATGGACTAATTTAATTAATAATTTATAATAAATAAATATTTAGATTGACCACTAAATTAAAGATGGTAAATGAATTTAAATTGTATGATAAGATAAAAGAAAATACAATGAACTTAATTGTTTTAAAAGTCAAAAGCAACAATCATAAGAATAAATATAAATATAAGGAAGGTTCTCCGAAATCTTAAAGACTTATCCCTCTTTTGACCAATAAATTCATAAGGCAGTGTTTGTTTTGGGATTGACCAATCCGGATTTGGATTGGCCCAATCCCAATCCAATTTCTCTTAATCCATCTCAATCCAAATACAAATCCAAATATCAATCCACCCCTATAACACACCTATATACATATTTTTATACAATTAAATCACTCATTCTCTTTCCTACCTTCCTCCCTCTCCTACTTTTCTTTCACACACTCATTCTCTCTCTTACTTTTCTTTCACTATTAACAACAATAAAATATTATAACATCACTTTTGATGTGACATAAAGTTAAATCTATCCGTACTTATCAATCCTTAACCAAACACAACTTACACACAATTACTATTCATGGATTATCCAAATCTCAATCCAATCCACCACAATCCAAATCAAATCAAAATCAATCCCAAACCAAACACCACCTAAGTTTGTTCATGGTGCCTTTATATCACTCACTTCTTTCTGGAGTGCACCTACGCGAGTTTCAGACGCTTTCTTTTGTCTCAACTAACTCCCTTTCCAATTGGTTAGAAGCATCATCTGAAACACTATGTCTACTCGAAGGCTTTGGACCATAACCAAACCCTTTTATATAACCAGTCCCATGGCCTAGGACCTCAAGAACAAGTTCAGCTGAACTTTTATCAATTCCTTGCTCAGCATGTTCTTCTCGTGTCTTTACCATTTTCTCCTATGTGGTCATTAATTATGACAAAAAAATTAATTAGCATCAATTTTAGTAATAAAATGAAATCTCATTTGTACATGCCTACATGACTTACCCAATTTTCTTTAGCCTCGTCGGATTTCCAACCATTTTTCTCTGAAGAATGCGTACGGACATACAATTCAATCCTATCCCACTCTTCACCATTCAACTCGTGTTTGGACTGCAAAAAATTAATCGTAAAATTAACATATTTAGCTAGCTCAAATGAATTGATCGTAAAATCAATAACACCACAAAAAAAATAAAAAAATAGTTTAAAGTCAACTAATTAAACAAAATCCAACCATTAACCAACAATTAAACATTACTAAGCATGAGAAAGAAATTACTCACAATTTCATGGAGCTTAACTACAAAAGCCTTTCTTCCCGAAATATGCTTGCATTTCAACTTACCCCTGTTTTCTTTATTCACTTGACACACAGGCTAGAAAAACAATACAACTTTAATATATAAAATTATACTAATAAATTTATCATAACATTTAAACATAAATTTTTATAAAGAATTATTACCTTGTAATTATCTGATGAAAAAATCTCACAAAATTTAGAGCTATAATTCTAAAAAATTAATTTACTCAGAGCTTCATATCCATAATACAAAGAGTATGTTTTCTTAATGCCTTACTTGAGAAACACATACATATATATAAACACTTGCACTCACATAGCAAACAAATATATATTTATACACACAATAGACACATATTACTCACATATATAAATTACCACACAGAACTCACTCAACAAACACATATAGGTATATATACCCCACACAGCACACCCATATAATATAATCTCTTTTGTGCACTATGGATTACGCACCAAAAGACCATTCTTATTAATCATAGCATCATAGAACTAGGTTATCTCATTTTTCTACGCATCTTTTTTTTCTCTTTCGGTGTGCATTAGTTGAATGATTTGTTCATTGACTTTCATAGACTTCTTGTCCATGATCCAAATGAGCGCCTAGGAACAAGCATTAGAGGGTAACACTTATCTAATTATCTACAGATAGCACACCTATATAGATATATATACACAAAGCACACATATATATACGCACACACGTCATACATATATATTACTCACACAGTGCACACACATATTTATTTATTACTCACACAACAAAAAAAAAAATATATATATATATAGTTATATTTATATATTGCTTACTCAACAACACATATACGTATATATACACACTACACAAGTCATACACATATAACTATATATACATATATATATGCACAGCGCACACACATATATATAAATATATATGTCATACAATATTTTATGAAATATGTATATCTCTAAGAAATAAATTCGGCTGCTATATGATTTTTTTTTTTAAATAAAAAATGCAAGAGTCCAGTCGCACACAACACACGCATATATACTCACGCACAGATTTAAATCATTGCAGCGCTCAATCTCATTTTTTTTTTAGTATTTTTAGGATTTATTAATTGTTTAAATAAATCTAATTAAAATATAAATTACTATAATATATATTTAGTTTCAATTCTTCATATTCAAAAACAGTATTTCCCTCCGTCCCACAATAACTTTCACACTTTCCTTTTTTGGACGTCCCACAATAACTTTCACACCCTTAAAATGGAAAATTCTTTATAAACTCCACCCTCACAATATTCTCAATTTTACACAAATGCCATTACTTTTTCTCTACACATACACAAAAGTCAACTCATTTCTTTACTTTATACATAAAGGTTTACAAAATTACCCCTCAAAACTCCACTCATTATTACACTTTCTTAATATTTGTGCCCATCTACCTATGCAAATTAATATGGGACGGAGGGAGTATATATTTGGTGAGACAACTAGGGCTGGGCATATATTTTTTCAGATTTAGTAATAAAATAATTTTTTAGGTTTTAGTATATATTCTTATATTTTTATATTTTGTGTATTTTTAATTAATAAATTATTTTTTATGATTTGTTAATATAAGTTTTATACTTTTTAAATTTATTTAGTTTTTAAATTGAACCGTATGAGGGAGGTGAACAGCCTGACACCAGCCTACACTAAACGGGGTTTGACGGGCCCAACATTTTTACTATATGCTGACGATATTCTTATTTTCAGCCGGCCAAACAAGAATTCAACAAAGGCAATAAGGGACGCTCTTGCAATATATGGGGTTTTGTCAGGGCAAATCTTCAACCCACAGAAATCCAATGCTTACTTTGGGGCACACGTTGCACAACAAAACAAGAATTATGTAAGGCATAAGCTGGGGATGAAGCAAGGGCACCTACCTTTCACATACCTGGGCGCACCTATATTCAAAGGGGCCCCAAAATCTACCCACCTCAAGCATCTACAGGACCGAATTCTGGGCAGATTCGCTACATGGAAGGGCACATCGCTTTCTATGGCAGGAAGGGTGTGCCTTGTAAACCATGTGATAACCTCCTCAATGGTGCACACGATGATGATATATAAATGGCCAGCCGCAAGCCTCAAAAAGATTGAGCAATCAATGAGAAATTTCATCTGGACAGGAAGCGTGGATAAAAGAGGTCTGGGTACGGTGTCATGGGAACACACAATTGCAAAAAAGCAGAAGGAGGCCTCCGCGTGCGGTCGATCAAATGCGCAAATGAAGCATACCTTAGAAAACTTGCTTGGAGCATAACCACAGCAAATGATGCACCTTTGAAATTCCTACAGCAGCGCTTCATGACAGAGGGCAAGATACGCACAACCACCATATATTCCTCAATATGGAGGGGATTACGCCAACACATGCTGGAAATTCAATTGCAGGCCCGATGGATTGCAGGGTCGCCTTCAAAAGTCAATTTTTGGCTGGATAACTGGTTATGCTACAAGATTGCGGACAAAACAAACATGCCCGATGAAATCAGAAACAGTTTCACCTACACTATTGCAGAATATTTGAGAAATGAAGTATGGCATTTAGATGGAACATGCATACGACGCTACCCAGAAATAGTACAAGATATAAGAGACTACAATTGCACAATCGGTCTAGATGTTCGAATATGGCCTCTTACCACCAACGGTTACATTACGGCTAAATCTGCTTATGAGGAAATAAGACCACACCACCCAGAACCAGCCTGGGCAAAATGGATATGGGATAATTGTATTCCTCCTCGCAGATCAACAACAATGTGGCGTGCAATTAAGGGGAAACTGCTAACATGGGACAGATTGAAACGTTTCGGCATGTCGGGTCCAAGCAGGTGCAGCCTTTGTTTAGCAACGGAAGAGACGCACGATCACCTATTCGCCGATTGCAAACACTTCAAGCATTCGTTCGTCAAAATCACGGACCTATTCCAAGTTAATATAAAGCTGGAAAATGGCTTCTTAGGATGGCTTACACAAGTGATCTCTGTGAACTTCAGTCCGCAAATCAACACTATCTAGAGGCTCACACTTGTTACACTAGTGTGGCAAATATGGAATGCGAGAAACACGACCATCTTCGAGAATTTTGTGCACACGCCAGAATCAATCTGCACCACTATCTGGGCTCACATACACGAGGCTAGAAACTATCGCATGGGCCACATGCACAACAGCCAATCTGACCTACAGATAATAAAGGAATTCGGAATCCAATGCTCTCCCAACAAGGCACCGAAAGTAATCTCAGTCCGTTGGGAAAGGCCAAGGCCAGATGAGATCAAAATCAACACAGACGGGTCGTCAGCCGGTGCGCCAGGTATATCATCGGGTGCTGGCGTATACAGAGATGAGAATGGCACATTCTTGGGAGGCTTTGCAATTAGGCTGGACATCGCCTTTGCATTTGAGGCAGAACTGATAGCGGCACTTCAGGCAATCAAACTTGCAAGCCAGAGGAAAAGGATGAAGATCTGGCTAGAAAGCGACTCCACATACGTAGTTCACATGCTTAACAACAACCCAGCAACACAGTCGATACCATGGAAGGCCATCGCACTATGGCAGCAAGTTCGAAAGCTGAGACGAAACATGCTCATCAGAGTGTCACACATATTCAGAGAAGGGAACGCGGTCGCGGACAGATTGGCAAGCAACGTCACAGAATCATATAGATGGTGGGACACGCCACCAGCAACAATTTTGCCACTGTTAGCCATAGATAGAATTTCGGAACATTATCGTTTCACTTAATCCCCTATAGAGGAGCATCCCTTTTCCTTGATCGAGGTTTATCCCTAAGGAGGGTTTACTCGACAAGGTTTTTAATGGGGCTCCGGCCTCTTGAATGGCTTGTATTCATATGGCTCTAGGTTTTCTTCCGCAATATAAGATCATATTTCTCTCTTTTAAAATAGTTTAATGATGTTTTTAAAAAATATGTAAAATAAAAAATCTTGATAAAATGGGGAGACTATTAATTAGAAAAAAAAAAACTAACCTTTGGAAGAATTTATACGAACTGCGATGTGCACAACGAATGAGGCAGACCATCAAAAAACATCTGACGGCCTTGGGTGTGACAGACAGCGAAAAATGCCTAAATTGACATAAAGTGAATGACGAGAATTAAGGTTACGGTTAAACTGTCGTTTTTTCAATTATGTTGATGGTTTAAATTTTATGTGGTATAAAAATATATTAATTTAAATTTTATGTAGTCTAAATATTAAAAATAAGTGAAAACGAACAAAAAATGAGCAAAAACGGAACGAGAAAAAGTAAATAGTTTGCTTAAATCGAAACCGTCGATTTTTAACTTTCTTGCTCGTTTTCTCTTCTTCACATTTTTTCATGGTCGATAAACAATAACTTTAACATAGACGACAACAACACCTTGCACTACAAGTATGGTTGTAAATGAGTCGAGCCGAACGCGATGTAGTTCAAGTTTGTTTGAAATATTATCGAGTTTTGAAATTATTGTTTGAGCTTGTTTGGTAATTAAACGAGCCGAGATCGAACGAGCTTTATTCGAGCCGAACACGAGCCGAGCTCGAGTAGTTTGACATTTTTACACTAAATTTTCATTCTTTACTTATCGAGCTCGAGCCGAGCTTTAGACTGTACCGAACATAAATATATGTTCCACCTTATTTGATATCTATGTCGAATCGAGCTCAAATGAGCTTTTACCGAATGATCTTGAATCGAGTATCGAATAACTTGGTTTGATTTTCAACCCTAACCACAAGCGGCGAGAAGAAATAAAGGAAGGGTGAAAAAATCAATTCTACACTACAAACACTAATATATATAATATTACACATATCAAGATCAATACAATCGTTTCTTTTAGTTGCTTCCACTTTCTTGCTCACTTTCCCTTTTTCACGTTTTTTTCATAGCAGATTCTTCTTGTTCAATGACTCTTTACTTTGTTAAATTTACGTTTCAAACTAGTGGGTCACGGTTTAATAGATCTTTTGACATTCTCGCATATTTTTTACTGATTTCGTTTATAAAGTTACACATTTCTCAATAAAGTAACACAATTAGATCCGATATATTTTTTTTTTTTTTTGGAATTTCTTTTTGGAGTATGTTTTCAAGTCTTTGAGTTTAGGATTTTTTTTTTTTTTTGAATTTTAACTAATTTTACTCTAAATTAAATTATGTAAATAATTAATTGTGAAAATAAGTAACTTGGTTATAGCTTGTTTAGCTATTCAAATTAATATTATTTGTATATAATATTTGACAAAATCCACTTCCACGAATTAGTTTGGATTGCCCTGAAAATAAAATCTTTTAATTGGAAGCTTTACTAATTGAAAGGTATTTTATAGTTTTTTCCTTTTAACAAATAAATAAGGAATTAAAAGACGGCAAACTCCTCGATTTCCCACATATTACCGCCAATTTCCAAGGATTTTTTTACGCCAATGTTTTGTATATGATATTTGACCAGATAAAATCCACTTCCACGATAAAGGATTTTTTTAAGCCAATTTTTTTTCATTTAACTAATAAATAGGTTTAATAAAAGATTCTCAAAGATTCTATCATATATATATATATATTTGATAACAAATCTGATGCACAAAGGTTCTATATATATATATATATTATTATTATTATTATTTGAGATTTATAATATATTTTTTAAAAGTATGGCTAATATTTAAATTTTGCTTTATTTAATTATTTGGCGTTTATATATTATTTAGTAGGCTTCAAATAAAATACTCATGATTTGAGAAAGGCGCGGGTAAATTAATTATTTTTCTTTGGGAGAGGCGGGTAAGTTTGGAAGGAACTTAAATCCCAAATTCTAAATCCCTAAATTTGGGCAACAATTATCAGCCTCAATCTACACATAAAAACTCACCTTTTCAACTTCTGCGAAAGAATTACCGCATAACTCGTAAATCCTAATTCACAGCCGCTACCAGTGGCGGATTCAGAATTCCGAATTTGGGGTTACGAAAAATATTAAGCAAAATACTATTTAATAATAAAAGTCACACGATACGAAAAAATTGAAAAAAAAAATTACATAAAGTTCAAATCAAATTACAATTACAACTGAGACCGACGAAGCCTCATGTTTTGAAAACGGTCTATGATATCATCATCATAAATCTGTAGAAACACGTATTTCTCAACAAAAGTAATCAAACTATCATTTAGTAATTGATCACCCATACTATTTCGCAACTTATTTTTTACATAAGTCATTCCAGAAAATACTCTTTCCACACTTGCAGTTGCTACTGGGAGAATCAACATCAACTTGATGAGCAAATAAATTGCTGGATAGTTCATATGCTTCTTTGTCCCGACAAGCTTCATCGAGAGAGCACCAAGATCATGCAAACCCCGAAACCTAACATCTCTTCGCATATCTTCAATGAATATGTCAAGTTGACATTCAAGAGCCATCAACATCAATATTTGTAAACTCGGAGGGATAAAATGTGGCATGCTTGAGTATTTTCTTCTTATCAAAAGAAGAGAAATCATCTTTAGGACTTAAACATGACATGCATATAAGTAACTCTGTATTCATCTCATCAAACCGATCATTGAGTTCTCTAAGATGTAAATCAATCAATTCCATGAAAATTTCAACTCGAAAATGTTGAAGGTTCGTACCTTGTTTAACAAAACGCCTTGATCTTCCTCGTGGAATGTAAGGAGCATCCATATCGGGAACAACAATGTCATACTTAGTGTAGAATGAAGTAACCTTATCCAAGAGAGGTTCCCATCCATTGTCTCTTGTTTTTTGCAACATAACCTTTGTTAACGAAACAAGAGACATAGCATTGACAATATCTTGATCTCTTCTTTGTAAAGCATTACACAAATTATTAGAGTAACCAAAGACAAGTTCTGTCAAGTGTGCCATAAAAATAAAGTCAAATGACTCAAATGAGTACAAAATTGATTGAGCTTTTATCCTATCCTCTGAACTTGAAGCGGTCTTCCCAATCATCTCAAGCACCTCAACAATTGTAGAAAAAAAATCAATAGTATTCACAAGAGTCTTATAATGAGATCCCTAACGAGTGTCACCGGGCCTTCTCAAACCAAGTTCTTGATTCAAACCTGATCCACTCTCAATTTCTCCCATTTTCAAGGCTTCAACAACTTTTTTAGCTTGACTTTCCCGAATCATTTCTCTTCTCTTACAAGAAATTCCAATCACATTTAACAAGTTTGCAAGTGTATGGGGGGGGGGGGGATGCACTTGTGTATTAAAATTCTTTCTTTTTAAACAGTTTGATCTTATCAGGGAGGTTGTCTCACAACTAGCCCGAGTGTGAACTTCAATAGATACTTTTCCTACTGAAAACTATTGAGTGATCAGTTGGATAAATATCTAAGAGAGTTGCTAAGTGCGGAATGTGGTTGTCCTTTTTTTTTTTGAAAGAATACTCCAAGTTAATTTCTGAAAACACAGTTGATCAGGGACTTTGTCCAAAACAGTTTGTTGGTCCTGAAAGGAGTATATAACAAGTGTATGGGGGGGGGGGAGAATACACTTGTATGCAAATTCTTTTCTAATTTGATCTAACCAGAGCTCTGCAAGGTTGTCTTGGACAACTCTGCTGAAGATGATTAACTCTACTAAGATAATCAGACTACTAAGTACTATTGAGTACTTAGTTGAATAACTATCTAGGGGAGTTATATGTGCGGAATAGTGGTTGGCCCTTTTAGTTTAGACTCCTTTAGTTTCTGAAATCACTTGGTCAATTCAATACAGTCCAGTTTCAGGGAACTTGTCCAAATCAGTTTTGCACAGTCTTTGAATGTTTATCCTTTGAAAGATCAGTTTTGTGTGCAGTGTTGAGTGTATGAAAGTACTTGAAAGTAAATCAACACAAGAGTTTATAGTGGTTCAGAGACTCAAGCTCCTACATCCACTTTCCCTGATTTAACAGGATAATTCCTTCTCTTTGGAATTAACTTGTTTTATAGTGCCAATGTGCATTTGATCAAGAACACCACTCCTTGGTGAATTGATCCCTAGGATGTCTAGAGTCCTAGTACCCTCTTCTCAACTCAGAACTGAACTGTTCTTCTCTCAACAGTCAGCTCCTACCACTTCTACTACTACAATCTTCTCACTTTCACTCTTGAAAGATATGAGGATTGAAGTAAGGTTCCAACTAATGAGATATCCTTTACAATGAAGATCAGTGTATAAGGATAGGATATCTCTCTAAGCTTGTGTATGGATATACAGTGTAGTACAGCTTAGAAGAAGTGTATGAAGACTAAGATAGTCTTTGAAAGCTTTGAAAGCACTCTAGCTTGTAAGAACTTGAGGTTAGATGTGCATGGTTGAGGTTGAAGTTGGATGCTTTCAAATGGTCTTCACACTTCTGTATTTATAGACAAATGAAGGATTTGCCCGTTGGAGAGGCAGCCCCAAATGTCCATAAATGTCTTCTTTCAGTTCTTTAACTTAGAAGACAGAATCTTGATAGTGACATGTCCTCATTTGGGAAATAAACGGCTGTAAGAGCTTTGTCTTCATTCTGCAGCACTCTTCCCAATGTCTGACTTTCAGATTCTCTTGTTAAGACTTGGACATTGCATCTGAAGGTTGTTCCATTGATAGGACAACATACCTCATCATTTGGACAACTCTTCTTATCACTATCAGCAATCTTGCTTATCAGCAAGGTTGGCTTGCTCTTCTTCAGATGACTTGGCTCATACCCTTGTTTCACTTCAGTGTGATCTTATCATGTTGATTTGTAGTTCTTTAGGGTGTGGTTGTCTGTATATCTTCAGCATAGTTGACCTCAAGCTTTTAGAGCACTTGATCTTGATTACTTGTACTGAGACAACTCCTCTGGACAACTCTCCTGATCAGTATAGTTGGTCTTCAAAAGACTTAGTGTTGAATCCAGAGTTTGAGCCTTGAGGGGACTTGATCTTGATGGGCTTCTAAGTATATTTTCCCCCTCAAATTGTGCATCTAATCATCTAAGAGCTACCTAACATATTAGCTCCTCATCTAGCCTTTATACTATATGTTCTAACATTTCTAGAACATATTCAATTTGACTTTGGCATATCTCAGGGGGTTTTGGTATTCAATCAAAACATATCTCATTTTATTCCCAACAATTTCCCCCTTTTTGATGATGCCAAAACCTATACAACTTATGCAAAAGTGACTTAGCTACACCTATTACATTAATCTTCAGAAGACATGACTTAGGTCAATTATCCTGAAAAGCAATGTGTTAGTGTATTCACCATTCATGTTGCAGATAGGTTTCATAGATAGGCATAGAGAGATGAGTGTTTCTTGATTCAAAGTAAATTCAACTATCATTAATTAGAAAATCATTACAAGCATGTTGATAGTTGAAATAAACATATCAGAGCATGAATCATTAACACTAAATACATCAGAGCATTTCACTATACAAAGTTTTTTAGTATCAGAGCAGAAACACTAAAACACTTAGTAGTGATTGGATCAGAGCAAATCATCAGATATCAGAAAATCATGCTTATATCAGAGCAATCCAAAGCATATCAGAGCAAACAGATTTTCACAACACACCACATCAGCACTCTTGACCATATTCCAGCATAGTTGATCAATTAAGATAGGTCAGAAGACTTAGCCATTTCAAAGATCATCCTCAGGAGGTGGCAACATCCCATATTGTGCCCACACTCTTCTTTTCAAGGCCATGGCTTCTTGGTTTGTTCCCTTAGGACCAAGAACCATCTTGTTCAGCTTGAGGATCTCAGTGAATTCTCTCAGAATCCTTGCTTGGTCAATCCATCCTTCAAGCTTTGGAGGCATGTAAATGATTGGCTTGGGAGCAGTGAGTTCAAATCTTGCAATGTCAGCAGCTGCAAGCAATTGTTGATAGAGCTCTCTGTAGTATTCTATCATGAACTCTGCAAAAGTGGAGTTGGCATCTCTTCCATTCCATCTGTCAATGACATAGTAGTCATAGACAAACTCCCTTTTTGCTTCCTCCCATGAGTCATTCAGCTGTTTTGGTACCCATTTATCCAAGTGAGGATATTTGGTATCCATTGGAATCAGTAGCTGTGGCTTCATCTTGTTGTAGGTTGCTCTCTTTCTTCTTGGCTTCTGGAAGTCTGCTCTTCTCTTGACTCTCGCTCTTTGTGCTTCATCCATCAAGTCCATCTTTTCTTGGGCCCTCATCATGGCCAATTTCTGTTGTGTTTCAGGGTCTTTGCCATACCCTTCATGAAACAGCTTTGATGGATCATTTAGCACTACTACTTTCTTTTTCTTAGGTCCAGGTCCAAAGCCTTCTTCATACAGCTCCTCTACATCTTCAGAAGCTTTGACACTTTCAGTGGACTTGGTCTCAGTAGACTTGTCTTCTTCAGCATTCTTGGATATCTCAGCATTCTTGGGCTTTTCAGCAGTTTTGGCCTTCTTTGAGATAGGCTCATCATCAACAACTCTGAATTCAGGTGGAAGGTCAAGGCTGTTGGGAAAGTCAGTGAATGTTTCAGCTTGTCTTTTCTTTCTTTTTGCCCTCTTGATCTTTCCTCTAGTTTGGACACCTTCAGCATCTTTGTCCAAACCAGATACTTCACCACCTGGTCTTTGCTGTAGCCTTACTCTTTCCTCTTGAGCTGAGGCCATAGAGTTTTTCAAGGCAAGTGCTAATTGCTCCTCTTCATCTAAATCATCCAAATTCAGTACTGCTGGCTCTTTTCCCTTTCCTTCAGGGGCTTTGTCTTTACCATTTCCTCCTTTGACTGGGCTTCCAATTACTAAGGCACCTTTTGCCCTTGCTCTTTCCCTTTCCCCCTTTTTGGCAGCATCAAAACATTCTGGCTTCAGTTCACTCATAGTAGATGCCAATAAGGACTGGGCTTGGGTTAGGGACTTCATTTCCTCCAACAGATATACATTCTCATCATGTATATTTTGCATCCTATCACTGCTCAAGCTAAGGAAAGCTAGAACAGGCTTCATTTTCAGTTGGACAACCTCCTCCATAGTTGCCTTAAGAGATGCATCCAGTTGGGCTTTAAGAAGCTTAGTGAGGTTGGCCACTGCACCTTCAGCAATGTTGGCCAATACCTCTTGGGAAAATTTTTCTGAGGCTGCTTTCACCATAGCTAGCCTTTGCTCTTCAGCTCTTTGTCTTTGCAGGGCAGTCTTTCTTCCAAGAGCTTTCTTCACCACTGACCTCAAAGTCTTCACATTCCTGTTGTGATTGATTCTTAGCAAATATTGCTCTTTCTTCACATCCTTTGAAACTGATCTCATGGTGTTTTTAGCTTTGATAACTTCATTGGAGATGGTTTGCAGACCAGTCTCAACTCCACTGATCCTTGCCTCCAAGGTAGGTAACACCACATCCTCTGAGCCAGTTAGCCTCATTTCTACAGATGCCAAAGTTCTTCCATGCTCATCCAAGGCTCCAGAAGTTTCTGCATGAGCTGATTGGACTTGGTGAGCCAAGGAGTCCAACTTCTCTGATTGCATCCCAAGCAAGGCTTGTGCTGATCCACTATCAACTTGGATGGGTGCATCTGTTAGGAGTTCATCTGCAAAAATTTGGTCAAAGGTTATACCTGCAATATCAGACAAATCAAACGAGTCAGTAAAAACACACTTGTCTCCCTCCAATTCTTTTTCATAAGACTCTGATACATCAGCAGTCTTCTTCTCATTTTCAACTAATTCTTTTCTCCCTTCATTAATGATTTCCTCACTTAAAGGTACAGGCCTCCTCTCATCAAGGGATTCCTAAAGTTCATATTTGACTTCAAGAATAGCCTGTCCTTCCTCACTTATAACACCCTCATTTGGTGGTACACTTACTATCCTAGTGATCACCACATCTCTTTCATCTACTACTCCCTCTGGTTTTTCAGCTATCATCTCCTTTTCAACTCCTTCATCTAGACCTGCAGCATCTCCACCTTCAACAAGGTTCAAAGATGGCAGTTGTGGGGAGAACACAGTGCTTATATCAACAGCCACTGAGTCATCCTGAATGATTAAGGGCTGATCAGTGTCCAACTCATCTGACACTGAATAGGCCTTAACCAAACCAGCCTCTAAAATAGGAACCTCCACATCTTTAGGCTGTGCCTTGGGTTCAGAAGAACCTTCATTGGCAGATGTGTCTTTGGTTGTGTTACCACCCTTGGTCAACACCTCTGAAGATACAGAGCCTTTCCTATGATAGGTTTTAGGAGGGTTGGATAATCTTTCACATACAGAAGGCTTGGGGAGATTGGCTTGAGGGGTTTCAGGAGGGTTGGGTTTTGAGGGGTTTGAGGGATCATAAGGGGAATCATCATCATTGGAGCTACTTTCAGGGTGTCTGATGCCCTTAGCTTTTCTTTCCCTCTCCTCATTAATCTTATCAGCTACCAGCTTTGCAAATACTTCCTCATCAATGAGAAATCTTGTCTTTGAAACTCCAGCAAAATGTAGCAATCTGTTCTCCTCCACTTGCCACCAGTTTGCACCCTTATCTTGGATGACTTGTGATATCTCCATCATAGACTTGTCTTTTACATCAACAAGCATCCTTAGATCATGAAATGTCTTCTGAATTCTTGGAAATTCAGCAAGCTGTGGGTACAGACTGTCCACAGTAGCCATGGCTCCTCCTCTGAGCATACTTTCATAAGTATACTCCTCCTCATCTCCACTTGAATGGGGACTTTGGGTTATAGGGGAGTTGGCTCTGGGTTCTCCTAAAGTGGCTTCAGGAAGGTTTAGTTCAGGAATGTTGGCTTCAGAAGGGTTGGGTGCAATAGAAGGTGCTTCAGTTGCTTTTGAGAGCAATGGATCTGAAGGGGCTTTACTCAGGGGGGTTGGCTCAAAGAGAGCAGCTTCTAAAAGCTTTGAATAATTGAGCATAGATGAGTCAAGGGGAGAATGTAATCTAGTCTCATCTACTGCTATATCTGCTAGCACATCTATCCCACTTCTTTGCACACTCCCTTCAGGAGAGTATCTCTTTGTAAGATTGATGGGGGTGATAGGTTGATTGGTTGGGGTTATATGGGTTTCAGGGGAGTTGGGCTCAGGATTCTGAATTTCAGGGATGTTGGCCTCTATTGGTTGATCTTCAGGGACCTTGGATTCTGGAGTTCCAGAACCAGATGAGTTGGTCCTTGACTTGGATTTGGTCCTGCTTTCAGCTCTGCTCTCTCTTAAAGCAATTTGTAGAGACCTTTCCTCTTGAAGCTCCAACACTTTGTCAGTAGGCTTGGCCCTTCTCTTGCTAGCCCTACTGCTCCCACTTCCTTCACCATCCTTCTCAGGGACAACCTCCCTGATTCTCTTATCACCCCTAGACTTCTGTCTAGTCTCATTGTATTTCTGTCTCAGCTCTTCTGAATGATCAGAAGGCACTTGCACACCTTCTTCAGCAATTTCTTCAATCTCAGTTGAAGCATCTGAGGATTCTTCTGAAATGATTTGAGACATTTTCCTTGTCTTTACCACTCTGGCTTTTGTCCTTTTCTTCATTTTAGGCTTCTCCTCCACCTTTTCTTCAGCAGGTTTGGCCAATATCATCCTCCTTTGCTCAGTTTTCTTGCTGAGCTTTCTGAACAAAATCTTTTGGGCTGGGAGGGGCTTGGCAAAGGTTTGCATTTGGGAATAATGGGAAAATCTCTCAATCAACAAGCTTGCCCTGGTGCAATACTTGAGTTTCCCTTCTAGCACAACCTTGTTATGAGCTCTCACTTTAAACTTGGCCTTTTCCTTCATCATCTCAGAAATAATGAAGGTCCTCCAATCAAATTTGATACCCTTGTCACTGGCATCAATGACTGCAGCCATAATTCTGATTCTAGGATGGCTGACCTGCTCCAAGCTCCCAGTGTTGCTCATGAGACTCTTAGTGATTACCTCAAATAAATTGAGAAATTTAGGCTTGAGAGTCTTCTTGTTTTGTGTTGAAGATAGAGGGCCTGGCACTAATAGCCATTCTTGTGCTATGTCATCTTCATGGCCAGCACCATAAGATTCTGGATTCCTTCCTTCTGAAGGCAATCTAAAGGCTCCTTCAAGATCTTCTGAAGAGAATTTCACTCTATGAAATCTCTCTTCTTCATCTTCTTCAGCAACATAGGACAATCTGGTGGAAATCTCACCATCTTCTGGTTTGCCTCTCCATTTGAGAAAGGCAAAGAACTCAGCCATGTAGTTGTCCAAACAAGAGCTTGGCCTTTCCTCCATGAACTTTTGAAGGCCTGCTCTTCTCAACCATCTCAGGGTTGGAGTGATTTCAGGATCTTCACTTGTAAATGATACTATTGGCTCAAAGTGAAGGTTGTTCTTATTGCTCAAATACCCAAAATCAAGGTCTAGAGCCTTGTTGGAAAAATCTATGATCATCTCTGGTCTAACTTTGGGAGCCATTGAAAATTACAGAGATAAAATTGAGGGAGTTTTGAGAGAGTTTGAAGAAAATGAGCTAGGGTTTCGAATACTTGGGGAAGAAGAGTGTGTGGGGAGTTCTTAAGACTTGAGAATATTCTAAAAAGAATGTTTGTCAATGAGTTGGTGAGGTTTGTGTATTTTCAACGGTTGTCAAATATGGAAAAATACACTTGGACGGCCAGGATGAATTTCAGGGGAGTTGGCCAGTTTTGATCCAATGGTTAAAAACCAATGTAACAGTGACTTGTTGGTTTTATTCAAAACGTGGAAGGTATTTAATATTAGTTAATGGTTGGGGAGTTTTCGAGATAGATCATGGCTTGAAAAGTGTAATGCAAACAAGAGTTAAATCTTGGCATTTAATGCATGGAAAGCGACCTTTTGGGTGGGGGACAAATTAAATCCCACAGAGATGATATCTGTATTTGGGACAGGTATCAAGGTAGACAATGATTACCCAAAATAGGTGCTTATCAAACCAAGAAAATAGTTTGATAGCCAGGATAACTTATCTGACCCTACAAGGACAAGTGTCCTAAAGAGATGTGGACAAGAGTCCTGAGTTTCAATGGACAAGTGTCCTGAGTGATAGTGATCATCTCTTCTGTACTTCAGTAGACTTGTCCAAGTCTGCTGAAGATCAATTCAGCTCTTTTACTCCCACTAATTTCAATGAGTTTTACTTGTCCAACTTCCCTGGATCAAGTAAACCCAACTCTGCTGATAGCTCCAGAAACCTTGCCTCTGCAAGTGGCTTAGTTAGAATATCAGCTTTTTGATGATCTGTGTGGATCTTGACCAACTTTATATCCTTCTTCTCCACATGATCTCTAATGAAGTGATGCTTGATGTCCACATGTTTGCATCTTGTATTCAAGACAGGATTTTGTGATATAGCAATGACACTATTGTTATCACAAAATATGGGCACTTCAGTAGAGTTGACTCTGTAGTCTCTTAGTTGTTGTCTTAACCATAGGATCTGAGCACAGCAACTTCCAGCTGCAACATACTCAGCTTCAGTGGTGGAAGTAGCCACTGTGTTCTGCTTCTTGGAAAACCAAGATATGAGCTTGTTGCCTAAGAATTGACACGTCCCTGAAGTGGACTTCCTATCAATTCTGCAACCTCCATAATCAGCATCTGAGTAGCCAGTTAACTCAATGTTGTCATCAGCAGGGTACCAAAGGCCTAGGTTCTCAGTGCCTTTGAGATACCTCAAGATCCTCTTTGCAGCCTCAAGATGGCTTTTCTTAGGATTTGCTTGAAATATTGCACAAACACCAACTGCAAAGGTGATGTCAGGCCTGCTGGCAGTGAGATAGAGGAGTGAACCAATTATTCCTCTATATTCAGTAGAGTTGGTAGGGACACCATTCTCATCAGGATCCATCTTCCAATTTGTGTTCATAGGGACCCTTACTGGCTTGCTAGTAGCACACCTAAACTTCTTGATCATTTCTCTGGTGTACTTAGCTTGGTTGATGAAGATTCCTTCTTTTGATTGCTTGACTTGTAGACCCAAAAAGAAGTTCATCAACCCCATCATGGACATCTCAAACTTGCTTTGCATTAGCTTGGAGAACTTCTCACACAGCTTCTCATTAGGTGATCCAAATATTATGTCATCCACATATATTTGGACAAGCAAGATGTCCTCTCCTTCAGAGATTCTGAAGAGAGTTCTGTCCACAGTTCCCTTGGTGAATCCATGATTCAAGAGAAATTGTGACAGTGTATCATACCAAGCCCTAGGGGCTTGTTTGAGTCCATATAGAGCTTTCTTCAGTCTGTAGACTTGATTTCCAATCTCAAATCCTGGTGGTTGCTCCACATAGACTTCTTCTTTCAAGACTCCATTCAGAAAGGCACTCTTGACATCCATTTGATATACTTTGAACCTCTTGTGGGCTGCATAGGCTAGAAAGAGCCTTATTGCTTCTAGCCTTGCCACAGGTGCAAATGTCTCATCATAGTCAATGCCTTCATGTTGGCAATAGCCTTTTGCCACAAGTCTTGCTTTGTTTCTGACAATCACATCATTTTCATTCTTCTTGTTCTTGAACACCCACTTTGTTCCAATAACATCTTGATGTGAAGGCCTATCCACCAGCTCCCATACTTCATTTCTGGTGAATTGATTCAGTTCTTCCTGCATGGCTGTTATCCAATTGGCATCTTGAAGTGCTTCCTCAATATCACTTGGTTCTAGCTCTGACAAGAAACAACAGAAAAGAGCACTTTCACCATGGAATCTCCTTGTTTTGACTCCAATACTTGGGTCACCAAGTATGAGATCAGTAGGATGGTCAGACAACCAAGTCCTTCTTTTTCTGATCTCTTCAGTAGAGTTGTCCTCTACTAAAGTTGAGTCATTTTGATCATAAAATTCAGGATAATTGAATGCAGGATCTAATTCAGGATCATAATCAGGGGTGTTGTCCTCAATGTCAGGGTCATTGGCATTTTCAACATTTTGAGTTCCCCCTTGATTATTTAATCCATAAACTACCTCAGCAGGAACTGCTTCTTCATTGGTAGTTGTTACCTGGATGTGAACTGGGATTGGATCATTCAGTTCACCATTCCTTTCAGTGGGATTTGCCTCAGGAGGGTTGCCTTCAGGATTGTTGTCCAATGGGAGTTTTTCAGGTAGGTTGGCTTGGACAACTTCTATGAATTCAGTGTCTTTGTCTTTTAAGCTCAGTCTGGTTGTCCTCTGTGTGATTTCTTCAGATTCCAAGTTCTCATTTCTGAACTCATGAAAAGATTCATCAAACACAACATGAGGTGTTTCTTCTACAATAAGGGTTTTCTTGTTGTAGACTCTGAAAGCTCTACTGATTTGAGAGTATCCAAGGAATACTCCTTCATCAGCTTTGCTATCAAAGGCTTTCAGCTGATCTTTCCCATTATTGTGAATAAAACACTTGCAACCAAAAATGTGAAAGTATGACACTTTAGGCAATCTTCCTTTCCAGAGTTCATAGGGGGTTTTGCCTTGCCCCTTAGTTATCAAACATCTATTCTGAGTATGGCATGCAGTGTTTATAGCTTCAGCCCAAAACCTCTTAGGTAAATTAGAATCAGCAATTAAAGTTCTAGCAGCTTCTTTTAAAGTTCTATTCCTTCTCTCTGCAACTCCATTTTGTTGAGGGGTTCTAACTGCTGAGGTTTCATGAGCTATTCCATTAGATGAGCAGTACTCATTGATGTATGAATTAATGAACTCAGTGTCTTTATCAGATCTTATCTTGATAATGCTAAGGCTTTTCTCATTTGACAATCTCTTTAACAGTTCAGGCAGTTTGATTTGAGTTTCCTTCTTACTAAGGAGAAATACTACCCATGTGAACCTAGAGAAGTCATCTACTACAACCAATGTGTATTTTCTACCATTTATGCTTGCAGGGGTAATTGGTCCAAATAGGTCCATATGTAAAAGTTCAAGTACCCTTTCAGTAGAGATGACTGGTTTTCCCTTAAATGAGGCTTTAATCTGTTTTCCTTCTTGGCATGGTTTGCAAACATGCTCCTTAATGAAAACCTCATTAGGTAGTCCTTTAACTAATGCATTTCTAGCAATTTTGTTCATTATTTTGAAGTTCAAGTGGTTTAATCTTTTATGCCATAACCAACTTTGTTCACTAGAACTCTTAGCAATGAAGCATGCAGCATCAGTAGACTTGTCCCAGTCTGCAAAATACACATTTCATTTTCTAGTTCCAGTGAATAGAGTTTGTTGAGCCTTATCTTTGATTAAGCATTTTCCACTAGAAAACTCAACTTTGAAATCTTTATCACAGAATTGACTGATACTTAGGAGATTGTATTTGAGACCAGCCACATAAGATACATTGGATACTTTGATGTTACCAATCATCAAAGTACCATAACCTTTTATAGTTGCTTGTGAGCTGTCTCCAAATGTGACATTTGGGCCTTCTTTTTCAATAAAATCAGTGAGGAGTTCCTTGTTTCCAGTCATGTGCCTTGAACATCCACTATCAAGGTACCATGCTGACTTTTTGCTCATGCTCCTCTTCTTGTGGCCCATTGGTACCTGCAATTAGATTGGTTTAGGTACCCTTTGAGTTTTGGGTCCTGAGAGGTTAGCTGTACCTTTAGGAACCCAAACTTGCCTAATAACCCTGATTGATTCAAGGTGGCTAAGTTGTCTTCCGCTAGCATCTAAATACACTGTCTTTCCCTTAAATGCCTTTGGGAAAGTGTGTGTGAATGTGTTAACTCTATAAGTTTCAGGAAAGTTGTCAAGTCTCCCGAACTTTTGAGTTCTTTGTGTAACTTGAGGGAATCTTTGAGGAAAGGCTTTCTTATGACCATTACCCTTTGGCATGAAGGGTTTTGGTTGTCTCATTTTATTCTGCCTTTGAGGATAGTTGTCCTTAGGTCTATTCAGCAGAGGCTTTCTCAGAAGAGTTGGTCTAGGCTGATTATACCTTGGACACTTCCTCTGAACATTGTTCAGTAGAGTTGCCCTACCATTGGGTCTACTCTGCTGACCAGCATTCATCTTATGTTCAGGAGCTTTGGCCATTTCCTTAGGTTTAGGCCTATTCTCCTGAAGCATTTGAGTAGGCAGATCATCCATTTTGCCCTTTCCTTTGTTCAGTGGCTTAATTATTTGATTTTCAGTTTGTGCCACTGATTTAACAAAGATTCTCTTAGTGTTACTTGTGGAAGCAACACTAAGACAAGGTGAAGATTCAAATGGATCAAAACCTAATCCACTTCTTTGAGCCATAGGTCTTTGATAACTCTGAATTTCCTCTATTGCTCTAGAGGATTTCTTCAGAGCAGACATCTTTAATTTCAGGCTCTCTTCACTTGATTTAAGAATGTCATATTCATGTGAGAGGTTTTCAAACTTGGCATTTAGAATTTTAAGTTCAAAATCTTTTCTCTTTTGAGAGAGAAGTTGATCATCAATCTCCTTTTGTTGGTCAACTATCCTGAGATTTGCTTCCTCAAGCTCTCTCAAGACTTGCTGATACAACTCAGTAGACTTGACATCAACAACTGCCTCAGAGTTTTTGGCAAGTTCAATAGCCAATCTTTCATTCTCTCTCACACAATTATCATGAAATTCTTGCAGCATAGTGAAATCTTCCATCAACTTTCCAAGGGAAAGCTTCAAGTTGACCTCACTATTGCTTTGTGAGATGAATGATGGTGAACTAGAAGTAGAGGATACCTCATCATCCTCAAGAGCCATGTTGTAGACATCATCATCATCTTCACTGTTGGAGAATAGTCCATCTGAAGAGTTGAAGCTTTCAGCACTATCAGATTCTTCACCAGCCATCATGGCCTTTCTATTGGTGAACTTTCTGTCCCTTTTGGCTTGCCTCTCTCTTCTCTCCTTAGAGCTTAATTCAGGGCAATCATACTGAAAGTGCCCTTTCTTTTTGCAGTTATAGCACAGATCTTCATCATCTTCTTTCTTTGATTCTTCTCTTCTTTTTGATGATGAAGGTTCAGCTCTACTGGACCTTCTCCTATCAGAGTACTTGTCCTCTGATCTCTTTTCTTCAGGTTTTTTTTTGGCTTCAGCCTGATCTTCAGGAGAGTTGTACCTTCTCCTGAATTTGTTATCCTGGTAGAATTTCTTGTATCTACCAAACCTTGAATTTAGCTTTTCAAACCTTCTAGCCATCAAGGCTAGTTCCTCCTTCATTTCAGTCTTTGAGACTGACTTTGATGATCTTGGAGTAGACTGCATTTCTGGTTCAGCAGCTTTGGCTTTGAATTCCATTCCCTTAGTAGGATTTGAAGGTTCCTCAACAGGCTTTCTTCTATTGAGGTCGAACTCATAAGCCTTGAGTTCTGAGAAGATTTGTTGCATGGGCATGGTGGAGAGATCTTTGGTATTTTGCATCATTACAACATATACATCCCACTTTTGAGTGAGACTTCTCAAGATCTTCAACCCAACTTCTCTCTTGGTGTAGACCTTGCCCAATGAGTTGATTTCATTCATCACATCAGTGAATCTACCAGTAAACTTATCAATGGACTCCTCAGACTCCATTGCAAACTGTCCAAATCTCTGCACAGCAACTTGGAGCTTATTCTCCTTGATCTTTTCAGTACCCTCACACATTTCAGCAAGAGTATCCCAAATTTCTTTGGCAGTTGTGCAGTGGTAGACCCTTCCCATGACTGCATCTGGAATTGTTTGATAGAGAGTGTTCATTGCTAGATAATTCAGATTATCCTTCCTCTTTTCATCAGCAGTGAAGTCATCTTCATCTTTAGGAAGTACATCTCTTGTATCTGCCCTTTGAGCCTCTGTGATCCTGGGATTAACAAATGTGAACACAAAAGGACCTCTTGTGATCACTCTCAACATATCAGTATGAAGAGATGCAAGATGAGCTCTCATTCTGATTTTCCAGAAATCATAATTATCAATTGAGAACATGGGCAATTTGTGATGAGATATGTGATTGACTGGATTAGTTGCCATATTGTCCAATCCTTGAACAGCAGGAGGTGGAACTGCAGCATTTATGTTTTGATCAGGATTTTGTTGTTGCTGGTTCTGGTTGTTGTTATTTCCTCTTGCCATTTCTGTAAGAGAAGGTTAGACAATAGATACAAAGGACTTCAGATAGATCAGTTCAGTGACCACACCAAATATGTGATTTTTTTTTTTGAAAACCAAGATGACTTTTCAGAAGCAGTGGTATTTGAACCCGTGCTCTGATACCACTTGTTGGTCCTGAAAGGAGTATATAACAAGTGTATGGGGGGGGGGGGGAATACACTTGTATGCAAATTCTTTTCTAATTTGATCTAACCAGAGCTCAGCAAGGTTGTCTTGGACAACTCTGCTGAAGATGATTAACTCTACTAAGATAATCAGACTACTAAGTACTATTGAGTACTTAGTTGAATAACTATCTAGGGGAGTTATATGTGCGGAATAGTGGTTGGCCCTTTTAGTTTAGACTCCTTTAGTTTCTGAAATCACTTGGTCAATTCAATACAATCCAGTTTCAGGGAACTTGTCCAAATCAGTTTTGCACAGTCTTTGAATGTTTATCCTTTGAAAGATCAGTTTTGTGTGCAGTGTTGGGTGTATGAAAGTACTTGAAAGTAAATCAACACAAGAGTTTATAGTGGTTCAGAGACTCAAGCTCCTACATCCACTTTCCCTGATTTAACAGGATAATTCCTTCTCTTTGGAATTAACTTGTTTTATAGTGCCAAGGTGCACTTGATCAAGAACACCACTCCTTGGTGAATTGATCCCTAGGATGTCTAGAGTCCTAGTACCCTCTTCTCAACTCAGAACTGGACTGTTCTTCTCTCAACAGTCAGCTCCTACCACTTCTACAACTACAATCTTCTCACTTTCACTCTTGAAAGATATGAGGATTGAAGTAAGTTTCCAACTAATGAGATATCCTTTACAATGAAGATCAGTGTATAAGGATAGGATATCTCTCTAAGCTTGTGTATGGATATACAGTGTAGTACAGCTTAGAAGAAGTGTATGAAGACTAAGATAGTCTTTGAAAGCTTTGAAAGCACTCTAGCTTGTAAGAACTTGAGGTTAGATGTGCTTGGTTGAGGTTGAAGTTGGATGCTTTCAAATGGTCTTCACACTTCTGTATTTATAGACAAATGAAGGATTTGCCCGTTGGAGAGGCAGCCCCAAATGTCCATAAATGTCTTCTTTCAGTTCTTCAACTTAGAAGACAGAATCTTGATAGTGACATGTCCTCATTTGGGAAATAAACGGCTGTAAGAGCTTTGTCTTCATTCTGCAGCACTCTTCCCAATGTCTGACTTTCAGATTCTCTTGTTAAGACTTGGACATTGCATCTGAAGGTTGTTCCATTGATAGGACAACATACCTCATCATTTGGACAACTCTTCTTATCACTATCAGCAGTCTTGCTTATCAGCAAGGTTGGCTTGCTCTTCTTCAGATGACTTGGCTCATACCCTTGTTTCACTTTAGTGTGATCTTAGCATGTTGATTTGTAGTTCTTTAGGGTGTGGTTGTCTGTATATCTTCAGCATAGTTGACCTCAAGCTTTCAGAGCACTTGATCTTGATTACTTGTACTGAGACAACTCCTCTGGACAACTCTCCTGATCAGTATAGTTGGTCTTCAAAAGACTTAGTGTTGAATCCAGAGTTTGAGCCTTGAGGGGACTTGATCTTGATGGACTTCTAAGTATATTTTCCCCCTCAAATTGTGCATCTAATCATCTAAGAGCTACCTAACATATTAGCTCCTCATCTAGCATTTATACTATATGTTCTAACATTTCTAGAACATATTCAATTTGACTTTGGCATATCTCAGGGGGTTTTGGTATTCAATCAAAACATATCTCATTTTATTCCCAACACAGTTTTTCTTTCACTTACTAAAATTAACTCTTTAAGAATGATTGATTGCAAGTAATGTAATGGGTGCAGTAAGTAAATGACACACAATTTATAGTGGTTCAGAGACTCAAGCTCCTACATCCACTTTCCCTGATTGAACAGGATAATTCCTTAACAAATGGAATTAGCTTGTTTTATAGTGCCAAGGTGCACTGATCAACAACACTCTCTTAGTGCTTTGATCCCTAGGATAATTTGAGTCCTAGTGCTCAATCTCTCTGAGTCAAGACTGTGTTTCTCAATAACAGTCCTTAACTCCTCACTTCTACAACAAACACTACTTCACTCAATGAAGTAAGGGTTTGAGGTTTTGGTTCCAACTAATAGAGATATCCTTTACAATAAGAACAGTGTAAAGGCTTAGGATATCTCAATGCTAAGCTTGAGATATTACAAGAAATGGCTTAGCTATTTGAAGTGATTAGGAAACTTGGGGTTCTTAAGAACAACTTTGGTTTCCTTTGATTGCTTGATGATATTTTGATAGAAAGTAGTTGGATACTTGAATCACTCGATCACTTCTGAATTTATAGACTAATTTGATCAACTATCCGTTGGAGAGATAGCAATTCAAACTTGTCTATTTGCAGCTCCATTGAAACGGCTATGAAGCTTGACCTTCTATTATCCACTATGTAAAGAGGCTCTTCAATGGTTGTTTGAATGAATGTGTTGACTTCTGAAAAATGCGGCTGAGGTGACTTGAGTCAGCTTCCAAATTTGCACATTTCCCAAGGTTGATTGTGGCAGACTTTACACCCAACCAACGGTCAGATGGGACAACTGTCCTGAACATTCCTGTTGCTAACTAGAATGTTCTAACATTCATTCAATTCCTCAGTCTTTAATGCTTCTAAGTCTTCAATGCTTGTTCAGGCTTGATTGCAATGAATGCTTCAATAAATTTGTTTTCTGTGAATAAAACATTCAATGCTCTTGATCATTAAGGCTTCAACTGATCTGATACAGCTCTTTATCAATGCATGTGTCTTTGCCTTATCATTCTTGATCATTCAGCCATATTGTCCTCTTCAGCAAGCTTGTCTTGTATAATCATCAAACTTGTCCTAAAGCACTAACACTTAGCAAGCTGCCTAACATTCCAGCTTTGGACAACTATCCTGAACTATAAATCTCACAACATTTCTGAGATTTAGACTTAAGCATTCTTACTGTCTCAACTACCCTAAGACATCTAGACTGATCTAGACTTGATTGTATCTCAACTAATCTGATCATCATCATTCAGGGGTTTTGGTATCTTTAATCAAAATCATTTTATTTCCCAACAATTTCCCCCTTTTTGATGATGCCAAAACCTATTACAAAGGGAACTTGACTTACACTAAGCTTTGTCTTCAGGATGAATGACCTGGTCAATTTTCCTGAAACAAACTGTTAGCACAATAATAAATCAGGTATATAGGTTATGTCAGGTTAGTTGAGATAATGAGTTGTTATCTCTGATAAAAAGTAGTGATCCTTTAATATACATCATAAGGCATTACAATGCAGAAAATCAAAAGGACTCACTAAGCTGATACAAGACAAATTAATATAACAACAAAAGGAAATCATAGATAGAAGGGAAAGAGGGGACTTATGCTTCAGAGAGTCCATACTCTTTTCTTCAATTCCCAGATATCCTGATTGGTTCCTTTGGGACCCAGCTTCATCTTTTCCATCTTCATGATGGAAATGAACTCCTCCAAGATCTTCCCTTCATCAATTATGTTCCCATTGAACTTGGGAGGCATGTACAATATGGGACCAGGGGCTTTGAACTCAATCCTTGCAATGTCAGTTGCTGCAAACAGCTTCTGATACAAGTCCATGTGGTTCTCAAACATGAACTGAACAAACACTTCATCAACATTCTCACCTAGCCACTTGCCTATGACATAGAAGTCATACACAAAACTCCTTTTGGCCTCCTCCCATGCATCATTCAGTTGGATAGGTACCCACTTGTCATGGTGAGGGTATTGAGTGTCCCATCTTTGAAGCATTTGGGGCTTCAATCTCCTGTAAGAAGCCCTTAGCTCTCTCTCTTTCCCCCTTTTTGGCATTATCAAAACACTGGGGCTTTAACTCACTCATTGTGATAGGGAGATGAAAATGAGCATGAGTGAGGGACTTCAGCTTTTGCAGTAGATAGACATTTTCATCATGGAATTTTGCATCCTATCATCTGCCATACTAAGAAAGGCATGGACTGGCTTCATCTTCTGGGCAACAATTTCATCAAGTGTGGTCTTGAGAGATTGATCAAGTTTGGCCTGCAGCTGGTCAGTGAGGTTGGTCACAACTTGATCAGAGACCTTGGCCATAAGTTCCACTGTGAACTTCTCAGCAACCTCCTTTACCATTGTAGCTTTAAGCTCCTCAGCTTTCTTTCTCTGAGCTGCTGTCCTTTGCCTTAAAGCATCCTTGATTGTCTTTCTCAGGGCTGTGACATTGTTCTTGTAACTCTCTCTTAGGCCCTTTTGCTCTTTTTGCACAGTCTTGGTGAATTTGGACATTGCATCCTTGGCTTTTGTAACTTCAGTTGAAACTGTTTGAAGACCAGTTTCAACACCACTTATTCTTGCATCCAAGGTTGGCAAAACCACTTCTTCAGATCCAGTGAGCCTCATCTCCACAGAGGCTAGAGTCTTTCCTTGGACATCAAGAGTGTCTGTTGTTTCTGCATGAGCCTTCCCAACCTCTCTGACCAGAATGTCCAACTTCTCTGACTGCTCCTCAATGGAAGATGCAGTCTGTGTAGCAATTTGCAAACCAGCCTCTGTTGCATTTGCTTGCTCAAAGTATATTTTGTTCAAAGTGGACATGTGGGCTGAGATTGCTTCAAGATCAACATCAGCATCAACTGGAATGTCAGTAAGGGAAGCATCTGCAAAAATTTGTTCAATTGTAACAGCTACAGAATCTGCAAAACTCAAAGGGTTAGGTAATTCTCCCTCAACACCCTCTTTCTTTTCATCTCCCAAAAGGTCTGATACTTCAGCACCTTGACTCTCATTTTTAACTACATTTTTTCTTCATTTAAATTTGATGGACTCACATACACCGGAGAATCAGGCCTCCTTTCACCAAGGGATTCATCAAGTTCAGATTTAACTTGAAGAATAGCCTGACTCTCATGTTGGGCTGCACCCAACATTTCAACTTCATCACCCTCTTTTTGTGGTGCACTCATACCAGTTATCACACAATCACCTTCATCACCCTCTGATTCTTCATCACTACTTTCCTTTTCAACTCCTTCATTTCCTAAACATAACACCTCCATATCCTCAACAGGATCCATAGAGGGCAGTTGTTGGGAGATCAGAGTGCTTGGGCATCCCAAGTCCACTGAGTCATCCTGAATGACTAAAGGCTGGTCAATGTCTAACTTCTCTGACATTGATGAGGCTTTAGTCAAACCAGCTTCTCCTATGGAAGGCTCAACATTGTCAAGCTTTGCCTCAGGCTCAGAAGAACCATCCTTGGCCAATGTATCTTGGACTGAGTCACCACTCTTGGTCAACTCCTCTGATTTATCATAGTCCTGAATTGAAGGATAAGTCAAGTAATGTACCTGAGCAGAATTTAGTCCAGGGGGATTGGGGTTGGTGTTATCATCATCATCATCATCATCTGCATCATCTGAGATGCTGTCAGGATGCTTGACTCCTTGAGCAATCCTTTCTCTCTCAGCCAGCACTTTCTCATGTACAATTATACAGAACAAGGCCTCAGTGGTCAATACACTGGACTTCTTACCATTTGCAAAATGCAACAGCCTGTTCTCTTCAACCTGCCACCAGCTAGCACCTTTATCCTTGATAGCCTGAGCTATCTCCACCATGGTTCTATCTTTGATCTCAACAAGAGCTCTGAGATCATAGAACTGTTGTTGCAGCCTTAGATACTCCTTCAATCCTGGGTATAGCTGATCAACATTGGCTTTGGCAATCTACCTTAGCATCCCCTCATAAGTGTACTCTTCTCCACTTTCATCTTCATCAGAAGAGTTGGCTTGTGATTCAGAAGGGTTGGCTTGGGATTCAGGGAGGTTGGGCTGGGGCTCAGATGGGTTGGGTTCAGAGGAACTGAGAATGATTTGGGTCTCAGGTGCTGTAGAGAGCAATGTTCCTGAGGAGGTTATTGGAATGGCTTGAATGGGTGGTAAAGAAAATTGATCACCTTCCTGAAGAGTAGTTTCAAGAAGTTTGGTATATGAAAGAAGTCTGGGATCAAGGGGGGAGAATGACCTATCTTCTATATCAGCTAGATCAGCCAATACATCAATACCTGTCCTGTCAGGGGCACCTTCAGGAGAATAGGTCTTCTTGGCCACAATTGGAGCATCCTCATGAGTCTTGTACTCCTCTTCTTCAGGCTTGGATTCATCATCATGTGATGGGGATATTCTTTGGGACTGAATATCAGGGGAGTTGGCTTCAGGGCTCTTGGACTTGGACCTTGACTTGGAATTAGACCTACTTGCTTGTCTAATCTCCTTGAAAAATTCCTTTCTTTGTTTATCCTCCTCCATCATCTTCTGCTTCTCAGAAGTCTTGATTATCCTTCTTCTCCTTTCAGACCTTGTTGGCTTCTCAAGGTCCCTGTACTCAGTTACAGTCTCAGGTTGAAGAGGGACAATCTCCCTGAACTCTTCTCCCTCTTCAGGAGGGTTGACTCCTTCTTCCTCAACTCTATCAATCTCCTCAGAAGCGGCACCTCCACTTCTTGACTGGCTTTCTGGAGAAGATTCACTGAGGATCTGCTTCATCTTCTTCATTTTGGGCTGAGTTTTTACTTTCTGAGCTTTCCTCTTTCTTGGAGAAGATCTGGTAACACGTGCAACACTTAGGGCTTGTTTGGTAGCTGCTCCTTGCTTCCTCTTTTCTGTCTTAGAGGACATTTTCCTGAACATCACCTTCTGGACTGGAAATGGCTTTGGTTTGGCTTGTAGGTGTGTGTAGTGGGCAAATCTTTCCAAGAGCAGGCTAGCTCTTGTGCAAAACAGAAGCCTTCCATCTACCACAACTTTATGAAGCTTTACCTCCTTAAATTTGAACTTTTCATTCATCATCTTCCCTAGAATGAAATTCTTCCAATCAAACTTGACTCTCTTTTCAGCAGAGTCAATCACAGCAGCCATTACCCTTAACTTTGGCAAACTAATTTGCTCAACACTTCCAGAATGGCTTAGCAAACTTTTGACCATAATATCAAATAAGTGCTCATAAGTTGGTTTCAATGTTTTCTTGTTTTGTGCACCTACCAGTTTCTTGGGGACCTTCATCCATGGATCAGAGAACTCCTGTTCCTCTCCTTCTCTGTATAATTCAAGATTAAGGCCTTCTGAGGGTAGCCCAAAGCTGGCATCCACCAAGTCTTCTGAAGAGAAGATGATGGTGTGTTGGGTCTCCTCCTCTTCATCCTCCTCTGCATATGTCAGCTTGGTGCACACATCACCTTTCTTGCCCTTCCATCTTAGATGGGCAAAGAATTCAGCCATGAATGGATTGAGGCATGAGTCAGGCTTGGTGCCTAAGAACTTTTCGAGCCCAGCATCCTTTAGCCATTGAAGGACTGGACGAACTTCCTCATCAAGGCTGTCAAAAGCCACAAGTTTTTCGAACCATAACGAATTTGGGTTACTCAGATATGTAAAATCAATATCCAAAGATGGATCATTGAAGTCTACAAGTTCCTCTCTTTTGATCTTGGGGGCCATGGATGTTTTCTGAAGGAAATGAATGGGGGAGTTTGAAGGTTTTGAAAGATTCAAAATTTTGCTTAAGGGTTTGAAAGTATGGGTGTGTGAGAAATGAGGGTAAAAACTGAATGTTTTTATATGTAAGATTTTTATTAACTGTTGGACAAGAGTTTTTGAGGGTGGACAAATCATAAAACCAAATGGATAAAGTGGGGTAGTGGGCTGTGAAACGGTTAGATGAAGGTTTAAGATTAATCAATGGCTTTGATGGTAGCACAGTAATTAATGCAATCTTAAAAGAGATTTTGCATTAAATGCAGATTTGCCATTTGGGGGCTAAAACCTTAATAGTACACGCCATCCTAACAATAGACTACTCTTAGCCCAAGAATTCTTTTAAATGTCCAATCAATGCTAAAAATAGCAATTATCACCTTATCAACTTGGACAAACATCCTGAAAGGTGTTTTGACTTCTGTTTTGGTCAAAATAACTAACCAACATGCCTGAGTGGGTCCTAAAGTTGCTGACTGGGTCCCACATGGTCAAACATCCTGACCAACATTGCTGAAGGCTATATGGACAACTCCACTGAGTTTCCTTTTTAGATAGACATTTTCAGTGAGGTTGGTCAACCTTGCTAAAGTTCATCTTAATGAACTTCCCCCTTGTTTTGAGCTTCCTTCTTCATTTCTCCATCTTCCCTGGATCAATCAAGCCCAATTCAGCTGAAAGTTCCAGAAACCTTGCTTCAGCTAATGGCTTAGTTAAGATATCAGCCTTTTGCTTATCAGTGTGGATTTTGACAAGCTTGATATCTTTCTTCTCCACATGATCCCTTATGAAATGATGCTTGATATCAACATGTTTGCATCTGGTGTGGAGTACTGGATTCTGTGAAATAGCAATTGCACTATTGTTGTCACAGAATATTGGAACTTCATTAGTGATGACTTTGTAATTTGTTGTCTGAGCCAAAGTATCTGAACACAGCAACTTCCAGCTGCTACATATTCTGCTTCAGTTGTTGATGTTGCAACTGTATTTTGCTTCTTTGAGAACCATGAGATTAGCTTGCTGCCCAAGAATTGACATGTTCCAGAGGTGGATTTTCTGTCAATTCTACAACCTCCATAGTCTGCATCTGAATATCCAGTGAGCTCTATATTGTCATCAGCTGGATACCATAATCCAAGATTCTCAGTTCCCTTGAGATATCTTAGAATTCTCTTGGCAGCATCAAGGTGGCTTCTTTGGATTTGCTTGAAATCTTGCACAAACTCCAACTACAAATGTGATATCAGTAGTGAGATACAGCAAGGACCCTATGATGCCTCTGTAATTAGTGGAATTGGTTGATTCTCCACTTTCATCAGGGTCCATCTTCCAGTTTGTATTCATGGGGATTCTGACTGGCTTGCTTGTAGCACATCCAAATTTCTTGATCATGTCCCTTGTATATTTGGCCTGATTGATGAATATTCCTTCTTTGATTGAGTGACTTGAAGTCCTAGAAAGAAATTCATCAATCCCATCATGGACATCTCAAATTTGCTTTGCATGAGTTTAGAAAATTTCTCACACAGTTTCTCATTTGGAGATCCAAATATAATGTCATCCACATAGATTTGAACTAACAAAATATCATCTCCTTCACAGATTCTGAACAAGGTTCTGTCAACAGTGCCTTTGACAAAACCATGATCTAGAAGGAACTGTGATAAGGTGTCATACCAAGCTCTTGGAGCTTGCTTTAAGCCATAAAGGGCTTTCTTTAATCTGTACACCTTGTCTCCTTTTTCAAAGCCTGGGGGCTGCTCAACATACACCTCTTCTTTCAGTACACCATTGAGAAATACACTCTTTACATCCATTTGATACACCTTGAATCTCATGTGAGCTGCATATGCTAAGAAGAGTCTGATTGCCTCAAGTCTGGCCACTGGAGCAAATGTCTCATCATAATCAATCCCCTCAGATTGACAGTAACCTTTGGCTACCAGTCTTGCTTTGTTTCTCACAATGATGTCATTTTCATTTTTCTTATTTTTGAACACCCATTTGGTTCCAATGACATCTTGATGAGTTGGCCTTTCCACCAATTCTCATACTTCATTTCTGGTGAACTGGTTTAGCTCTTCTTGCATGGCAATGATCCAGTTGGTGTCTTGAAGTGCTTCCTCAATATCTTTTGGTTCCTGTTCTGAAAGAAAACAACAAAACAAAGCACTTTCTCCATGAAACCTTCTAGTTTTGATCCCTTCACTTGGATTACCAAGTATCAGGCTAGTTGGATGGTCATGCAACCAAGTTCTTCTAGACCTGATCCCTTCAGGAGAATTGTCCTCTTCTGAAGTTGGATCACTAGATTCATTAAATTCTGGAAAGTTAATTGAAGGATCAAGTTCAGGATCATATTCAGGGGTGTTGTCCTCATTGTCAGATGAGTTGACATTTTCATTGGTTCCCCCTTGAATATTGGATCTATTTACTACCTCAGCATTGCCTGCTTCTTCATTGGAAGTTGTTACCTGGTTTTGAACTGGGATGGGGTCAGTCAGTTCAATTTCTCCTTCAGATTGATTGACTTCTGGTTGATTGCCATCAGGTAGGTTGTCCAGTTTTTTATTGTCATTAAGTTCAGGCTGGACAACATCTACAAACACTGTTTCTTTGCTTTGAAGCCTTAGTCTGGTTGTTCTCTGTGTTATCTCATCAATATTCAGGTTTCTATCCCTGAACTCATTAATAGATTCATCAAATACAACATGAGGTGTTTCTTCAACAACAAGGGTTTTGCAATTGTAGACTTTGTAAGCTTTACTGATTTGTGAATATCCAACAAATATTCCTTCATCAGCTTTGCTGTCAAAAGCTTTCAATTGCTCTTTCCCATTATTGTGAATGAAACACTTGCAACCAAATATGTGAAAATAGGCAACAGTGGGCAATCTACCTTTCCATAGTTCATATGGAGTTTTACCTTGACCTTTAGTGATTAAGGACCTGTTTTGAGTATGGCATGCAGTGCTAATGGCTTCAACCCAGAACCTTTTTGGCAATTTGGATTCAGCAATTAGAGTTCTTGATGCCTCTTTCAAGGTTATGTTCCTTCTTTCAGCAACACCATTTTGTTGAGGTGTTCTTGCTGCATAAGTCTCATGGGTGATGCCATTTTTACTGCAGTACTCATTGATGTATGAGTTTATGAATTCTGTGCCTTTGTCTGATCTGATCTTGACATTACTTAGGCCCTTTTCATTGCTCAGTCTCATCATCAATTCAGGTAACTTGACTTGAGTCTCCTTTTTGTTCAGCAAGAATACTACCCAAGTGTACCTGGAAAAATCATCAACAACTACTCAAGCATATTTTCTTCCATTTATACTTACTGGGATAATTGGACCAAATAAATCCATATGCAGTAGTTGAAGAACTCTCTCAATAGAATGAAGCTTTGATTTGCTTTCCTTCCTGGCATGGCTGACATACATGTTCCTTGGTGAACACTTGGTTAGGCAGCCCTTTTACTAGAGAGTTTATTGCTATCTTGTTGATGGTTTTGAAGTTTAGGTGGTTCAGTCTCTTGTGCCATAGCCAGCTTTGCTCACTTGTGCTTTTAGCAACAAGACATACTGCTTCAGGGGTTTTGCTCCAATCTGCAAAATAAACATTTCCCTTTCTCACCCCTGTTAGTAGCACCTGTTGTGTTGATTTATCTTTGATAATGCATTCATTAGGTGCAAATTCAACACTGTATCCTTTATCACAGATTTGACTAATAGACAACAAATTATATTTTAGGCCTAGAACATATGAAACATCAGTAATTTTGAAACTACCAATGTTTAATGTACCTTAACCTCTTGTGATCCCTTGAGAGCTGTCTCCAAAGGTTACTGAAGGACCATCTTTTTCAATGAACTCTGAGAGAAGCTCCTTGTTCCCAGTCATATGTCTTGAGCATCCACTGTCCAAGTACCATGCTGTTTTCTTGTTTATGCTTCTCTTCTTCTTGTGGTCCTTGCAGTCCTGCAAAGTCAAACTTTAGGTACCCTTTGAATGTTGGGTCCTAGAGGGTTAGCTGTACCTTTTGGAACCTAAATCTGCCTGATTACTCTGATTGACTCAAAGTGACTGACTTGGTTTCCATTTACATCTGCATACACAGTCCTACCCTTAAATGCCTTGGGTGGTTTCTGTGCATAAGTGTTAGTCTTGTAGGGTTCAAGAGGGTTGTTGACTTTCTTTGGGACATGTCTCCTGAAGTTACTAGACTTAGGTGCAGCTTGGTAAGATATTTGAGGATATGGGCTTGGATGGCCTTTTCCCTTTGGCATGAAAGGTCCAGGTTTCCTGAAGCTGTTATGTCTTTCAGTGGGGTTGGGCCTCCATCTGTCCAGTTGAGGTTGCCTCATCTGAGTTGGCCTTTTCTGAGCAGATTTTGGACAACTCCACTGATGAGTGTTTAGATGGTTTGGCCTTCCATTGGTTCTTCCCTTCTGAACCTCATTCCTCTTGTATACAATATTCTTAACCTTTTCCTTACGTTTGGGTTTAGAAGTATTGTTTACTTGAGTAGGCATAAGTGTTTCTTTGCCCTTACCCTTGATCAGTGGTTGATTCACTTCTATTTCCTTTTCTTTTTGTTGAGCCACTGACCTAACAAAGATCATCTTAGAATTGCTTGTTGCAGCAACACTAAGACCAGGTGAGGGTTCAAATGGATTATAGCCTAATCCACTTCTTTGAGCCAATGGTCTTTGAAACCCTTGAATTTCCTCTTTTGCTTTAGCGGATTTGTTCAAGGCAGACATCTTCATTTTTAAGCTTCCCTCACTTAATTTAAGAGTATCAAATTCATTTGAGAGATTATCAAATTTAGCTTGAAGGATTCTAAGGTCAAAATCCTTTTTCTTCAAAGCCAGATTTTGTTCATCAATCAGCTTTTGTTGTTCAGTGACTTTGAGAGACATTTCATCATGTTCTCTCACAGTCTGTTGATACAACTCAGTTGATTTAAAGTCAAACTCTGGTTCAGGAAGGTTGGGAGTTTGAACTTTAGAATTCAACAGTTCATTTTCTCTTAATGCCATATTGCATACTTCTTGAAGTCTGGTGAAGTCCTCAAGTAACTTTCCAAAGTCAAGTTTCAAGTGGATTTCACTAGACTCATGTGTGTTATTTGAAGAGTTAGAAGATGAACATACCTCTTCATTCTCAAAAGCCATTTGACAGTCATCATCACTGTCACTGTTGGAGAATAGCCCATCATCAGATGAGTACATACTCTCTTCACTTGCTGATTCCCCAGCTACCATGGCCTTCATGTTGTTCAACCTCTTATCTCTTTTGTTCTGCCTTTCTTTTCTCTCTTTTGAACTTAGGTCAGGGCAATCATACTGAAAGTAACCCTTTTTCTGGCAGTTATAACACACATCTTCATCATCATTCTTCTTGCTGGAGGACTCCTTCCTCCTTGATGATGATGGTTCAGCTTTGCTGTACTTCTTTCTGTCAGCATATGTATCTTCTTTCTTCTCATCAGAGGCTTTGTCCTCTGATTTGTTGTCAGGAGAGCTGAATCTTCTCCTGGTCCTATTGTCTTGGTAGAACTTTTTGTATCTACCAAATCTGGAGTTGAGCTTCTCAAATCTCCTGGCCATGGGTGCCAGCTCCTCCTTCATCTCAGTCTTGGAGACAGATTGAGATGATCTTTGTGCACTCTTCTTTTCTGTCTTAGCAGCTTTGAATGCAACACCTTTGCTTGAGGAAGATGACTCTTCATGCACCTTCTTTCTGTTCAAATCAAACTCATATGCTTTGAGTTCAGAGAACACTTGCTGCATGGGCATGTTGTCAAGATTGCTGGTGTTTTGCATCATGACAGAGTATATGTCCCACTTGGATGTGAGACTTCTCAGAATTTTCAGAGCAACTTCTCTTTTGGCATAGAACTTGCCAAGAGAATTTATCTCATTCATGATGTCAGTGAATCTTCCATCAAGATGATCAATAGTTTCATTTGGCTCCATAGTAAATTGTTCATATTTTTGGATAGCCACTTGAAGTTTGTTCTCTTTAATCTTTTGGGTGCCTTCACACATAAGTGCTAAGGTATCCAAAATTTCTTTTGTTGTAGTGCAGTGGAACACTCTTCCCATCACTGCATCAGGAATGGTCTGGTACAATGTGTTCATTGCAATGTAGTTCAAGTTGTGCCTTTTCCTTTCTTCTGTAGTAAGTTCATCCTCATCCTTTGGTAGCAATTCCCTTGGATCTGCTTTCTGCTCATCAGTGACTTTGGGATTGATTTTGGTGAATGTGAAAGGCCCTCTTGTGATGACCTTGAGCATTTCATCATGCTGGCAAGCAAGATGTGCTCTCATTATAATCTTCCAAAAGTCATAGTTCTCTATTGAGAACATTGGCAGTTTGTGATGAGAAATGTGGTTAACTTTATTTGGACCCATGTTGTTGATGGTGTTGACAGCATCTCCTGGAACTGCATTGTTAGCCATTTCTATAGAGATTGGTTAGATAAACACAAATAGGTTTTTCAGAAATTTGGATCAGTTCAGTGACCACAGAAATATTGTGATTTAAAAACCAGTTGGATTTTCAGAAGCAGTGGTCTTTGAACCCCTACTCTGATACCACTTGTTAGTCCTTGATGGAGTATGACACAAGTGTATGGGGGGGGGATGCACTTGTGTACTAAAATTCTTTCTTTTTAAACAGTTTGATCTTATCAGGGAGGTTGTCTCACAACTAGCCTGAGTGTGAACTTCAATAGATACTTGTCCTACTGAAAACTATTGAGTGATCAGTTGGATAAATATCTAAGAGAGTTGCTAAGTGCGGAATGTGGTTGGCCTTTTTTTTTTTTTTTTGAAAGAATACTCCAAGTTAATTTCTGAAAACACAGTTGATCAGGGACTTTGTCCAAAACAGTTTTTCTTTCACTTACTGAAATTAGCTCTTTAAGAATGATTGATTGCAAGTAATGTAATGGGTGCAGTAAGTAAATGACACACAATTTATAGTGGTTCAGAGACTCAAGCTCCTACATCCACTTTCCCTGATTGAACAAGATAATTCCTTAACAAATGGAATTAGCTTGTTTTATAGTGCCAAGGTGCACTGATCAACAACACTCTCTTAGTGCTTTATCCCTAGGATAATCTGAGTCCTAGTGCTCAATCTCTCTGAGTCAAGACTGTGTTTCTCAATAACAGTCCTTAACTCCTCACTTCTACAACAAACACTACTTCACTCAATGAGGTAAGGGTTTGAGGTTTTGGTTCCAACTAATAGAGATATCCTTTACAATAAGAACAGTGTAAAGGCTTAGGATATCTCAATGCTAAGCTTGGGATATTACAAGAAATGGCTTAGCTATTTGAAGTGATCAGGAAGCTTGGGATTCTTAAGAACAACCTTGGTTTCCTTTGATTGCTTGATGATAGTTTGATAGCAAGTAGTTGGATACTTGAATCACTTGATCACTTCTGAATTTATAGACCAATTTGATCAACTATCCGTTGGAGAGATAGCAATTCAAACTTGTCTATTTGCAGCTCCATTGAAACGGCTATGAAGCTTGACCTTCTATTATCCACTGTGTAAAAAGGCTCTTCAATGGTTGCTTGAATGAATGTGTTGACTTCTGAAAAATGCGGCTGAGATGACTTAAGTCAGCTTCCAAATTTGCACATTTCCCAAGGTTGATTGTGGCAGACTTTACACTCAACCAACGGTCAGATGGGACAACTGTCCTGAACATTCCTGCTGCTAACTAGAATGTTCCAACATTCATTCAATTCCTCGGTCTTTAATGCTTCTAAGTCTTCAATGCTTGTTCAGGCTTGATTGCAATGAATGCTTCAATAAATTTATCTTCTGTGAATAAAACATTCAATGCTCTTGATCATTAAGGCTTCAACTGATCTGATACAGCTCTTTATCAATGCATGTGTCTTTGCCTTATCATTCTTGATCATTCAGCCATATTGTCCTCTTCAGCAAGCTTGTCTTGTATAATCAGCAAACTTGTCCTAAAGCACTAACACTTAGCAAGCTGCCTAACATTCCAGCTTTGGACAACTATCCTGAACTATAAATCTCACAACATTTATGAGATTTAGACTTAAGAATTCTTACTGTCTAAACTACCCTGAGACATCTAGACTAATCTAGACTTGATTGTATCTCAACTAATCTGATCATCATCATTCAGGGGTTTTGGTATCTTTAATCAAAATCATTTTATTTCCCAACAGTAAGCACATGGAGTATCCTTCATAATCAAAGTTTTAAGACCATTTATTTCACCTTTCATGTTGCTATCCCCATCATACCCTTGCCCTCGAATTCTAGATGGACTCAATGAATGTTCCACAAGCAAAGACATAATTACACATTTAAGTGACAAAGCAGTGGTATAACCAACATGTACAAGTCCAAGAAATCGCTCCACTACCATTCCCCTTTTACTATCAACAAAACGCAAATAAATGGCTAATTGTTCCTTTTGAGATACATCACTTGACTCATCAGCCAATATAGCAAAATAATCATCACCAAGCTCTTCATTAATAATGTGCTTAGTTGTTTCTTTAGCACAACAATTAATGATATCTTTTTTAATCATGGGAGATGTCATTTGGCTATTTCCTGGAGCATTTTCAAAAACAACTTTTTTAACATCCTCCTTATGTTCTGCAAGCCATTTCAAAAGTTCAAGAAAATTTCCCCTATTAATTGATTCTCCACTTTCATCATGTCCACGGCATGCCAACCCTTGACGTAAAAGAAGTCTCAAACAAGAAAGTGAAGCTTTCAAACGAGATTTATATTCCCTTCGAATCACTTCACTTGCACTATAAAAAACGTGCACAATATAATATTTTTTTGAATCTCTTAAATTTCTATATTTCTCATAAGCAAGATTGTGAGAACTTTTAACACCACCAACATGCTTGTCAAATCTAATTGGTTTATTCCATGACCTAAACCCTTCATTAACAAAAGCATCTCCCCCGACACTAATTTCAACTTCATTCTTAAATAAGTAACAAACAAAACAAAATGCCGCATCTTTCTCAATACTATATTCAAGCCAATCATATTTTTTGAACCAAACGACACTAAATCGACGCATACCTCCAAGGTCTCTTTGAGGGAAGTCATGAGCTTTGGGTTGACATGGCCCTTTAAGAATATATGCTATTCTCACCGCATTTCGTTGATTTAGAGGATAATCCATTATGCTCATTCTTTTTCCGGGATCATTGGGAAGAAGTTCAACATCATATAACAATTCTTCCTCCTCCAATTGTGCACTTGAACCACTTAAACTCCTTTTATTTTCTTGAATTTGAGGTGAATTAAATGATGAGGTTGAAGAAGACTCCATATCAATTGGAGAAGACTCATCTCTTTGGGAAGTGCAAGGAGCTTCTTGAGATTTCATTCTCTTGAACATAAATTCACGAAGATCGGGTTGTTTTTTCGTTGTCTTGAGTTTCTTTGACATAAATTTATCTTTCATCATTTCCTAATTGAAGTAAATAGTAAATTAGCAATTATAATATAACAAATTAGCAAATATAATTTCACAATAAAAAAACAACTCAAATTATTGTCTATTTCAAGTTTTAAACTAAATTAATTTAGAAAATATAACAAACTAACAATTATAATACAAACCCTAAATCACTAATTCATATTTTATATACCCAAATAAATTCATTCATAAATTAAACAATAGTCAAAATAAATAGGAGTAATAAGTACTCATATAATAAATATATTTAACAAAATATTAATTAAACTTAAAAAAATTACTTACGTTAGTTGTCGGTGTAGTCAACAGGGGAAATGACTGAGTGCGCGCTTACAGCAGAACGGTGGATGAGGAACAGAGGAAGGAGACCAATTATAACAAAGTATAAAGGCATTATTAAATATTAACTAAAGGCCTTATGCCTATATTGGGCTTTTAAATGAATTAACTGCCTTTTTTTTTTTAAATGTATAGGCCCATTGGGCTAGACTTTAAATTTGTAATGTGTATTGGGGATGCAGCCCGTATAAAATATGGCTGGCCTCCCTTATAATTTTTTTTTAATTTTCTACTTTAAATAAAAAAAAAATCAATTTGGGGATACAGCTGTACCCCCAATTTGTATTCTCCCTCCGCCACTGGCCGCTACCCCAACTCTTTTTCTACCTCTGTCGAAATCGATTTATGCTGCTACCACCCAACGTTGTTGCTATCTTAGGTAAATCCTCTCTTACTTGATCACTTTTGTCGACTCTAAATGGTTGAGTAAATTGAATGTTGTTGCTGATTAAAATTTTAAATCTTGTTGTATTTATGTTTACAGAAATATAGTAATTCAGATTTATGAATTATTATAAATTAATGAGAGAATCATATTGTTTCAGCGTAATTCTTGTATTGATACAAAGAGGTGTATATATATTATCTACTGTGTATTTGCTAGAAATCCTAACAGAACCTTTAATATCTTGACATAATATGTTTGAGCCCATAATTAAATATGGAATCTGACTTAATGAACAAACTATGTTATGATAAAATATCATCATCCAATAATAAGAATCTAGTTAAATTAGAATCATGAAACCTCCATGTCTTGGACACTCAAACCCGGTGAAAGAGATTGCTTCAATTTGTTATGATAAAATATCATCATCCAATAATAAGAATCTAGTTAAATTAGAATCATTAAAATTCTTTCTTTTTAAACAGTTTGATCTTATTAAGGAGGTTGTCTCACAACTAGCCTGAGTGTGAACTTCAATAGATACTTGTCCTACTGAAAACTATTGAGTGATCAGTTGGATAAATATCTAAGAGAGTTGCTAAGTGCGGAATGTGGTTGGCCTTTTTTTTTTTTTTAAAAATACTCCAAGTTAATTTCTGAAAACACAGTTGATCAGGGACTTTGTCCAAAACTGTTTTTCTTTCACTTACTGAAATTAACTCTTTAAGAATGATTGATTGCAAGTAATGTAATGGGTGCAGTAAGTAAATGACACACAATTTATAGTGGTTCAGAGACTCAAGCTCCTACATCCACTTTCCCTGATTGAACAAGATAATTCCTTAACAAATGGAATTAGCTTGTTTTATAGTGCCAAGGTGCACTGATCAACAACACTCTCTTAGTGCTTTGCTCCCTAAGATAATCTGAGTCCTAGTGCTCAATCTCTCTGAGTCAAGACTGTGTTTCTCAATAACAGTCCTTAACTCCTCACTTCTACAACAAACACTACTTCACTCAATGAGGTAAGGGTTTGAGGTTTTGGTTCCAACTAATAGAGATATCCTTTACAATAAGAACAGTGTAAAGGCTTAGGATATCTCAATGCTAAGCTTGGGATATTACAAGAAATGGCTTAGCTATTTGAAGTGATCAGGAAACTTGGGATTCTTAAGAACAACCTTGGTTTCCTTTGATTGCTTGATGATAGTTTGATAGCAAGTAGTTGGATACTTGAATCACTTGATCACTTCTGAATTTATAGACCAATTTGATCAACTATCCGTTGGAGAGATAGCAATTCAAACTTGTCTATTTGCAGCTCCATTGAAACGGCTATGAAGCTTGACCTTCTATTATCCACTGTGTAAAAAGGCTCTTCAATGGTTGCTTGAATGAATGTGTTGACTTCTGAAAAATGCGGCTGAGATGACTTGAGTCAGCTTCCAAATTTGCACATTTCCCAAGGTTGATTGTGGCAGACTTTACACTCAACCAACGGTCAGATGGGACAACTGTCCTGAACATTCCCGCTGCTAACTAGAATGTTCCAACATTCATTCAATTCCTCGGTCTTTAATGCTTCTAAGTCTTCAATGCTTGTTCAGGCTTGATTGCAATGAATGCTTCAATAAATTTGTCTTCTGTGAATAAAACATTCAATGCTCTTGATCATTAAGGCTTCAACTGATCTGATACAGCTCTTTATCAATGCATGTGTCTTTGCCTTATCATTCTTGATCATTCAGCCATATTGTCCTCTTCAGCAAGCTTGTCTTGTATAATCAGCAAACTTGTCCTAAAGCACTAACACTTAGCAAGCTGCCTAACATTCCAGCTTTGGACAACTATCCTGAACTATAAATCTCACAACATTTATGAGATTTAGACTTAAGAATTCTTACTGTCTCAACTACCCTGAGACATCTAGACTAATCTAGACTTGATTGTATCTCAACTAATCTGATCATCATCATTCAGGGGTTTTGGTATCTTTAATCAAAATCATTTTATTTCCCAACAGTAAGCACATGGAGTATCCTTCATAATCAAAGTTTTAAGACCATTTATTTCACCTTTCATGTTGCTATCCCCATCATACCCTTGCCCTCGAATTCTAGATGGACTCAATGAATGTTCCACAAGCAAAGACATAATTACACATTTAAGTGACAAAGCAGTGGTATCACCAACATGTACAAGTCCAAGAAATCGCTCCACTACCATTCCCCTTTTACTATCAACAAAACGCAAATAAATGGCTAATTGTTCCTTTTGAGATACATCACTTGACTCATCAGCCAATATAGCAAAATAATCATCACCAAGCTCTTCATTAATAATGTGCTTAGTTGTTTCTTTAGCACAACAATTAATGATATCTTTTTTAATCATGGGAGATGTCATTTGGCTATTTCCTGGAGCATTTTCAAAAACAACTTTTTTAACATCCTCCTTATGTTCTGCAAGCCTTCAAAAGTTCAAGAAAATTTCCCTTATTAATTGATTCTCCACTTTCATCATGTCCACGGCATGCCAACCCTTGACGTAAAAGAAGTCTCAAACAAGAAAGTGAAGCTTTCAAACGAGATTTATATTCCCTTCGAATCACTTCACTTGCACTATCAAAAACGTGCACAATATAATATTTTTTTGAATCTCTTAAATTTCTATATTTCTCATAAGCAAGATTGTGAGAACTTTTAACACCACCAACATGCTTGTCAAATCTAATTGGTTTATTCCATGACCTAAACCCTTCATTAACAAAAACATCTCCCCCAACACTAATTTCAACTTCATTCTTAAATAAGTAACAAACAAAACAAAATGCCGCATCTTTCTCAATACTATATTCAAGCCAATCATATTTTTTGAACCAAACGACACTAAATCGACGCATACCTCCAAGGTCTCTTTGAGGGAAGTCATGAGCTTTGGGTTGACATGGCCCTTTAAGAATATATGCTCTTCTCACCGCATTTCGTTGATTTAGAGGATAATCCATTATGCTCATTCTTTTTCCGGGATCATTGGGAAGAAGTTCAACATCATATAACAATTCTTCCTCCTCCAATTGTGCACTTGAACCACTTATACTCCTTTTATTTTCTTGAATTTGAGGTGAATTAAATGATGAGGTTGAAGAAGACTCCATATCAATTGGAGAAGACTCATCTCTTTGGGAAGTGCAAGGAGCTTCTTGAGATTTCATTCTCTTGAACATAAATTCACGAAGATCGGGTTGTTTTTTCGTTGTCTTGAGTTTCTTTGACATAAATTTATCTTTCATCATTTCCTAATCTATATATATAAAAGGAGATGACGACTCTCCTGCTTGCGACATGTGGCATCCCTACAAGTGACACCTGGCAGAATGGAAAGCTGACGTTTCATTTCTTCAGGTTCTGGTCTAATTATCTGCCTTTCTTCAACGTCCCTTCATATTCACTTTCTCTAATTGAATTGAAAGGCCAGTGGATAACGAAGAGGCAAGGGAGTAACAACATTATCGTGCGCGTTACACGCAGCGCCTGAGTTTTGTGAGTCAGGCGAGAGAACGTCTCTAAAGTCTGGGATACATAACGACGCCGTGCCCCCTAGGGTTCTGCTGCAACGTCTAGAGTCGACGGCGGTTGAACACGATGATGAATATCAGATCTCGTGCGATCTCGATAAAAAAATTCTAAAATGTGGGACGCATGACGACGCCTCTGTGTGCCCTAGGTGTCTGGTACAACGCCTGGAGTCGACAGAAGATTGAGGAAATAGTGAAATTCGGTGGTTCCCGAAATCTGCGATTGGATTCCTGGTTTGTTTGACATCATCTAGCTAGCTACTGCCAGGATTCACGTACATATTTATAATTCACATCATCTTGATACTATTTTCTGGTTATGCTATACTATGAGGTTCCTGAAGCTACCCGAGGGTTTTAGTGTATAATCTTGTGATTGATTTTTCATTATTAAGTTTTGTATTTTTTACGAGTTTGCAGGATGGAAGGCTTGGGGGTTGCTCATAAAAATGGTAATTAGCCTGATATTGGGATTACATATCTTATCATTTTCATTAGTTTTGGTATTCAAAAAATTCATTTGGATTTAACGACTACAGAAACAATTTCCTTTGGATTTCATTTATTGACGGTTAATGTATTTCATCAAAGTGTGATAAATTGCTTCCACTTAGCTTTCAAATTAATGTGATGTTCTAGAGAGATAATGCAATTCTGATTGATTTTAGTTTTTAAGATGTCCAAAGAGAGTCCACATCCAGATGATATGACGAGAAATCAGTTGAGCGGAGAGTTGAATTTACATCCGGCAAATTAAATTTTTGTTTCACAACAGAAGGATTCAGATGAAGGTTTTTCAATTTTTTCCCCTTTTGACATTTATTGCAAAAATCTAACATGTTGTAAACTTGATTTTGTCGGAATTTACGAGTTTTTTAGGCACAACATGAAAGAGGAGATCATTGTGCACCAAGATTAGAAAACATAGCAATTGGAGAGGCCCTAAAGAATGTGATATGTCCTTCTTGTGGAAGCTCTCCGTTCCCTGAAAATTCTTGCTTCGACGAGCAAAACCTGTAAATAGAGAATGCTCATTTGAAAGAAGAGGTATTTGTTCAATCTTGATTAATTGTGATTTCATTTCACTAATTATAAAAAATGGATTGATTGCAGCTTCATAATGTTTCTAGCATTGCTACAAAATACATAGGAAAACCTATTTCACATATATATTATTTCAAAATTTGTATGTTGCTTTATTAGTGACAACTGTTTACAATAACTAGAATGGTACAGGCCATGGATTCAAGCCACGTTTCATTGGTGGCGCTGCTGCTCGGATCGGAGGGCTTCGAGCACTATTGTTGCGACCACAACATCTTCATGGGGATAAATCTAAATAACATGGCCAAAATGCTCAAGTGCTCCGTAAATGAGGACATCATCACCCTCAAGGCTGACGATGGCAGCGACACTGTAACCTTCATGTTTGAGAGTCCCGGTATGTTTCTCATTAAAATTATCTTATTTTTGCCTATGTTTAGTCTACCTTCAACCTTGGTATTTGTTTAGGCGTTTACAGTTTTTTCCAAATATTTTTCCGTCTTGAATTAGATGCTCTAAAATATTATCTTAGTTATTATAGTTGTCATTTGTCCTAAACATAAATTATGGATTCAGATGCTTAATTGGTTAATATAGTTGTCATTTGATTTTGACTCCACAAGCAATACCGTCTTGTATATCTTTCATATGCAGCTTATTCTAGGATTTCTTGTGATTATATCATGTTGAATTTGATGCTTCAGCTAATTGCTTATTAGTTACTACTACTTATTAAGGAACCAATCATACCATTATGTTCCTTTTATCCTTGACGGTTATGTTGACACGGCGCAGTACGTTGTTCGTATCCGGCAACTGGAGAAAAAGGGAGAAGCTGAGTGCTACAAAATCCAAGAGCTCAAGAACAAAACCGTCGAATCAAAAGGCCAACCGGTCTCCTCTAATTCGGCTCCAACACCTCCAAGGTATACATACGGTCATCGTTCACTGCTATTGTAATGATGACTGGAATCTATAAAAAAAAATTATATTGATGTAATGAATCAAATAAGTATAAACATCAAATGCAATACTCTTGCGTACATTCATGTTTAGTCGTATTGTCCGCATAGAGTTTTCTAAAACTGGCTTGATAATCTGTGTTTGAATTGATGAAGGCATAAATCAATCGAATTATGGACTCATACTAATTGTGGAAAACTCCTTATTTGTAATGGATATGTAAGGTTGAATCAATATGATAATTTCAGTCCTTGAAGAATATATAATTGTAAATTGTATTCTTAATTTTTATGAATAAATTAATTTGACAGAAAAAAGATAAAATGCCAAATTTGAGAAAATCAAAGGCAAGCGAAAAACAATTTAATTGAACTGTACATGGAAAAAACTCAAACAATTGTTACGCTACACTACGTGAGGACACTTTCATCTATAAGCTCAAACAATTGCTACACTACTATTTGTGTGCACATTTTCTACTTAAAAAAACACAAATTAAAAAAAGAACCGTTAAAAGGGAAAGGGAACAACAGGTGCACGGGCAAAAAACTAGTTGAAGTAAATAGTAAATTAGCAATTATAATATAACAAATTAGCAAATATAATTTCACAATAAAAAAACAACTCAAATTATTGTCTATTTCAAGTTTTAAACTAAATTAATTTAGCAAATATAACAAACTAACAATTATAATACAAACTCTAAATCACTAATTCATATTTTATATACCCAAATAAATTCATTCATAAATTAAACAATAGTCAAAATAAATAGGAGTAATAAGTACTCATATAATAAATATATTTAACAAAATATTAATTAAACTTAAAAAAACTACTTACCTTAGTTGTCGGTGCAGTCAACAGGGGAAATGACTGAGTGCGCGCCTACAGCAGAACGGTGGATGAGGAACAGAGGAAGGAGACCAATTATAACAAAGTATAAAGGCGTTATTAAATATTATCTAAATGCCTTATGCCTGTATTGGGCTTTTAAATGAATTAACTGCCTTTTTTTTTTTTTAAATGTATAGGCCCATTGGGCTAGACTTTAAATTTGTAATGTGTATTGGGGATGCAGCCCGTATAAAATATGGCTGGCCTCCCTTATAATTTTTTTTTTAATTTTCTACTTTAAATAAAAAAAAAATCAATTTGGGGATACAGCTGTACCCCCAATTTGTATTCTCCCTCCGCCACTGGCCGCTACCCCAACTCTTTTTCTACCTCTGTCGAAATCGATTTATGCTGCCACCACCCAACGTTGTTGCTATCTTAGGTAAATCCTCTCTTACTTGATCACTTTTGTCGACTCTAAATGGTTGAGTAAATTGAATGTTGTTGCTGATTAAAATTTTAAATCTTGTTGTATTTATGTTTACAGAAATAGAGTAATTCAGATTTATGAATTATTATAAATTAATGAGAGAATCATATTGTTTCAGCGTAATTCTTGTATTGATACAAAGAGGTGTATATATATTATCTACTGTGTATTTGCTAGAAATCCTAACAGAACCTTTAATATCTTGACATAATATGTTTGAGCCCATAATTAAATATGGAATCTGACTTAATGAACAAACTATGTTATGATAAAATATCATCATCCAATAATAAGAATCTAGTTAAATTAGAATCATGAAACCTCCATGTCTTGGACACTCAAACCCGGTGAAAGAGATTGCTTCAATTTGTCAGCCTTCTCAAGATCAAAGACACAGAGGGTGTGAGGGAAAATAAGAATCTAGTTAAAAGCATACCACGGTTCTTGAGTGTGGTAGGGTTTCTTTTTTATTCTTTCTTTTATAAATTATAATTGGCGATACTGGTTTTGCTTAGAGTAACAGTGATCTAGGTTTTATAAGTGCCATTATTTATTGGAAAAGCATGTTATGCAGTGTGAGGTTTTGGATATGGAATTTTTTTGTTAGGGCTAGTCTTGGGTGAGACCGTCTCACAGAAAGAGATCCGTCAGACGGGCCTCATATATAAAATGTGATAATGTTTGAGTGAAAAGTGATAGTGTTTAAGTAAAAAGTGACAGTCACTCACACAAGTTTTTGCCTTTTTGTTATGCTGTTCATTTGAAGTGTCCTTTCTTTAAAAACTAAGTTAGGTCCAATTACGAGAAAGGTGATCGATTTTGAGTTCTATTTATAACACTTATAATGGCTGCCATTAGTATACTGCTGATGTCTATGATTATAGAGATCATTTGCAATTGACAGCTACACTTGTAAATGACCGAGGTACTGTGATTAAGGGAATAGTTGGGAATGTATAATAGCTTCCAATTAATGTTAGAAAAAAAATTGTATGACAGATTCTGATATTAGTGAACTCCGTTGATCCTACCCAATTTTAAAAAATGGATCCTATACACAACGTTTTGTTAGACCCATTTTGTAAATGGGTCAAAAATAGTATGAAGTTTACATGAACCAAGTACACAACTGTTATTCTTAATGTTAATACTGTATGTTATAGGTATCAACATCATTAGAATATGGTCAAACATGTTATGTGCGTGGTCCCTTCTTGTCGATAATTAGATGACACCATAGTCGATAATTGTAGCAGTGAAGAGGATTCCAAGAATTCAGTAATTTGATGAAAAAATATACATGTATGTGTGTGGTCCCTTCTTGTCTTGATGATATTGTAATAAACTGAGTATATTGAAACCATTTGACTACATTATAGTTTTCAGACAATTCAGTAATTAGATGAAAAAATATACATGTATGTGTGCGGTCCCTTCTTGTCTTGATGATATTGTAATAAACTGAGTAAATTAAAACCATTGGACTACATTAGAGTTTTCAGAATATTATGTGTGAAATCTTTTAAAGTTTGCTAATAAATTTAGTTTTTTCTGGGTTTCTGAATAGTGGACTTCATAATTTATTTTTTGTGTAGTCGTGGCTTTTTGTATACTAGTAAGTCATTTTTTTTACAAAAAGGGATGACCATGGAGCGGGTTCAAACCTAGACCCGCATTGAACCCGACTCGTATGGATCAGGTATGGACCCGATTAAGCGTGTATGAGACGAGTCATGATTTTTGCCAAACCCGGTCCACCTATGTACCCGTATATATATATATATATATATATGTTTGTATGTATGCTTGTAAAATATTTTTTATTTAATTTTTTTAGTATAATATTAATAGGAAATGTTATTTTAAACAATTATATATTTAATTTGAATTATGTAATATCAAAAAAAATATATTGTATACATTAAAATTAATTAAAAAAAATTAAACAAATTATGTGGGATAGGATGGGTAAAACCCGACAAGTTTTCAAGCGGGGCGGGTCCGAGTATGAGAATTTTTTGGCGGGGCGGGTTATGGAACAAGGCATACCCGTCCCAGACCCACCCCATTGTCATCCCTATTTAAGAACTTGTATTCGAAATTAGAGACCATGAATATGTCTTTTATGACGTCAAATAGCATTGTCATGAAAATATATTTTTTATGACATCGAATAGTTGCCAACTATTGTCACCAATTATTATTGCGACGAAAAAAATTTATCACTAAATATTTTAAATAATTAATGATGAAAAGTAGTATTGTTATGAAAATATATATTTTATGACGTGGAATATTGTCATCAATTATTATTAAAATTGTCACCAACTATTATAGTCATGACAATAAAAATTTGTCACTAAATATTTCAAATAATTAACGATGAAAAATAGCATTGTCATGAAAATATATACTCCCTCCGTCCCACAAAGATAGCCACGAAATCCTTTTTTGGATTTTCCAAATTATAGCCCCATTTCCTCTTTTACTTAAGTATTAAATGCTTTATTGTCAAGTTTACCCCTAATTAATAAGAGTAATTAATGCTTAACAGATTTTGGAGTATGAGATTCTAAGGGCAAAATTGACACATTAGCTAAATTTTACTACATTTATTGATTTTTCTTAATCTGTGTGTAAAGTCAAATGTGGTAATCTTTGTCGAGACGAAAAAAGTTTGTCACTAAATATTTCAAATAATTATGACGAAAAATAGTATTATCATGAAAATATATTTTTTTGGACATTAAATATCGTCATCAATTATTATTAAAAGCGTCACTAATTATTTTTGTGACGAAATAATTTTATCACTCAATATTTCGAATAATTAATGATGAAAAATAATATCGTCATGAAAATATATTTTTCATGATGTAGAATGTCGTCATCAATTATTATGAAAATCGTCACAAATTATTAGTGTGACAAAATATTTTGTCACTAAATATATTGAATAATTAATGACGGAAAATAGTATTGTAATGAAAATATATTTTTTATGACGTCAAATATTGTCATCAATTATTATTAAAATCGTCACCAATTATTTTTGTGACGAAAATATTTTGCCACTAAATATTTCGAATAATTAATGATGAAAAATAATATTGTCATGAAAATATATTTTTCATGACGTCGAATATCATCATCTATTACAATCAAAATCGTCACCAATTATTATTGTGATGAAAATATTTTGTCTCTAAATATTTCAAATAATTAATGACGAAAAATAGAGTTCGTCATGAAAAAATACTTTTTATGACGTGGAATATCATCATCAATTATTATTAAAATCGTCACCAATTATTATAGTGGTGATAGTTTAGCACTGTCAAGAAAAACTAGTTTTCATGACGTCGAATTTCGTCATCATTTATTATTAAAATCGTCACATAGTATTATTGTGACATACTTATTAACATCGTCACAAAATATTCAAATTTGTGACGAAAAAATTTGTAATTGGTGACAAATTTAAATTTTGTCACAATTTCTAGTACTTTAATGACGAAAAATAAAATTCCTCACGTTTAAGTAACAAATTGCGACGAATTTTGTGTCATCGAAAAAAAATTCGTCACGAAATGTGTGATTTCCTGTAGTGATACTGAACGACTGGAGAAGACAGCAAATGTCGTTCTGAATAATGCAAACTTTGCCAATGAAGACCAATTCAAGAGACTTACTCATGCGCTTACTTCCCACATTGATAAAGCCAAAAAGGGGGAAGAAGAGGCCAGAGCTAAGTTATCCCTTTAAGTATCCGAAGAATTGAAGAAATTAGTGGAGGCTCAATCTGATTTGGCTAGGAGATTAGCAGGTGTAGAAGAGAAACTTCAGAAGTAGGCAGAACGGATGAAGAAATTCACTTCTCAAGGGGGAATTTCAGCAATTCCTGCCTCATCTACTCATCATCTATTTGATCCTGCCTTGGCAATTGTAGTTGATGTTGTGATTGCAAGGAATGAAGAAATTCAGATGTAGAAGCAACCAACAACACTTGTTTTACCTCCTGCTCAAACAGAAGAAGACGAAGACAATGTTCCAATAGCTCTAAGAAAAGGGAATCGACGCCCTGCTCCAACAGATGAGGAACGTCGTTTGACTGAATTAAAGAGGAAGCAATCTGCACCTTTTGATGCAGATTACAAGAGAAGGAAGACTCTACAAAAGAAGAAGAGACTAGCTGAAGAGCCAATTCTTGAGGGCATCGAAGACGATGTAGAAGATCAAGAAGAACTTCCAGAGCAATCAGATCAGCAGATTGATGATTTCCTTGAACCAGTTCATAATCTAAGATGGCTGAATCTGAAATGGCAATGGCAGATAATTTATTATCTTGTGCATCGATGGGGAGACCGTGATCAGGAGACGACATTCAGATGTTTCGAAGCATTTCTCATTGATGAAGGTGAAGAATTTCTAGGCATTGTGATCAAAGAAGCAGCTGATAAGAATATCAATATTCTTCTACCTGAATTTCCCTACTGGAAGGCACCTGAAACTGCGAATGGCAAGCCTGATATGAGGGAAGCAGATCTACTTTCAATGAACATTACCTTGAAAGAAAATGTTAGAGACAAATAGATTGCTCGAGAAATTAAAAAGAGAGTCTACCAAGCATACGACATCTACTGAAGACATCCTTTCAAGCTGTTAAGTAATATTCTCTGTATTTGTAAGATCATTTCATCATGTTCTGAATTAATATAAGAAGTTACTTTTTCATCTTCAGACAACTTCTCATTGTCTTCTTTAGAAGCTATATGTTCTATCTATTATTATTACTAACCTTTGATGAATTTCAAATTATTAACTAACTGATCTTATAACTTAGCTTAGTTAGTTTTAGCTTCATCAAAAAGGGGGAAATTGTTGGGATATTCATCCAGCCCCTAATCTGATTGTAATTCTTATATTTAGTTTCGATGGCCAAAACTAGATTAGTAGAGTAAAGGTTTAGTATAATAATTTGTAATCTAGTATAAGATACCAAAACCCCTAATGATATGTCAAGATAGATAAGTCAAATTTACTAAGTATGTTTCAGGACTGCTGGAACATATAGATCAGGCTAGTTGAACAGCTGACATGTTAGGCAGCATATAGATGATAAGATACATAAGTTGAGGGGGAACACAAGCTTAGAAGATCAATTAGATCATGTTCCCTTAGGCTTAGAATCAGAAGACTTCAACCCTGCTGATAAGACAAGATCAGAAGAGCTTAACACTACTAATAGCTAAATCAGAAGAGTAAATCAGAAGAGTCAACCTATCTGATATACCAATGTTCAGTAAGATCATATCCTTTAGATCAAGTCTACTGATAAGAACTCCATCAAGATCAGAAGAGATGATCAGCAGACTAAACCAGAAGAGTTCAAATTCAGTATAAGGCAAGAGACAACTATGTTGATAGAGTCAACTTCACTGATATGAAGATGTGCATCAAAGCTTAAGTCATGATTGACTCAGTGAAGATGAGAAGCTAGCCAACTTAACTGAAGAAGCTAAGCCAACACTGCTGATAAGCCAAGTCAGCTGAAGAGAGAAAGATGAGCACATATCTGTTCTGATGATAAGGAGTGTTGTCCTTAATCATGTTTCAAAGTTCAGAAAAAATGTCTTCCAAGTTGACTGCTGAAGATGCAACTCAGACATTGGGAAAAGTGCAAACAAATCAAGACAAAGAAGCTCTAGCCGTTTACTTCCCAATATGAAGACATGTCACTATCACAGAATCTGTCCTCAAGATGCAAAGCCCAAAGAAGATGGAAATAGACAATTTGAGGCTGTCTTTCCAACGGACATATCCTCACTTTGCTCTATAAATACTGGAGCTTGGAAACCATTCAAGGTGTGGAAACTACAAGCATTCTAAGCACACAAGCCTTCAAGCATTCAAAGAATATTTCATTCTTAAGTTTTCTACAACTTTCAGTTCCAATATAAGTTGAACTTCATTGTATATCAATCAAAGCTTAGAGAGATATCCTACCCTTATACAATACTTCATTGTAAAGGATATCTCACCCTAGTTGGAACCAACCTCAACCCTTAAACCTTTCAAGGAAAGTTAGAAGTGTTGTTGTAGAAGTGTGAGAACTAGAACTGTCAAGTGAAGAACAGTTTAGTTCGAGTTGAGTGAGTACTAGGACTCATAATTCCTAGGGATTAAGGCACTAAGGAGTAGTGTAGTTGATCAGTGCACCTTGGCACTATAAAACAAGTTAATTCCAAGTGAAGGAATTATCCTGTTAAATCAGGGAAATGGATGTACGAGCTTGAGTCTCTGAACCACTATAAACCCGTGTGTTATTTACTCACTGTCATTTCATACAAGTAACACATACATACACTGCACACAAACTGATCTTAAAAAGATACATCTTACAAACTGTGCAAAACAGATTTGGGACAAGTCCCCTGAAAACTGTTAAGTGTTAAGAAAGTTTCTCAGAATTAAAAGGAGTTTAAATTCAAAGGTCCAACCATAATTCCGCACATATAACTTACTTAGATAGTCCTTCAACTGATTACTTCATAGTTCTCAGTAGCTTGATTATCTAATCAAAGTTATACATAATCAGAGAAGTTGACTAGACAACTCTCCTGATAGCCTGATTGTTTGAAAAGAGAAAGAATTTGCATACACAAGTGCATTCCCCCCCATACACTTGTGTCATACTCCTTTCAAGACCAACAAGTAGTATCAAAGCAGGGGTTTAAAGATCACTGCTTCTGAAAATCCATTTTGATTTTCAAAACCAAATTTAGTGTGGTCACTCAACTGATCTTTCTGAAAAACTCATTCATTCATACTCTGTGCTTAATTGTATAAATTTGCAAGTATGGTTCCTAACAATGCAGTACCTGGAGATGCTGTGGAGACCATAAACAACATGGCTCCCAACCCAGTCAACCATATATCTCATCACAAGCTACCAATGTTCTCAATTGAGAATTATGACTTTTGGAAGATCAGGATGAGAGCTCATCTTGCCTGTCTTCATGATGAGATGCTGAGAGTCATTACTAAGGGACAATTCACCTTCACAAAGCCAAATTCTAAGGTCACTGCTGCACAAAAAGCTGATCCAAGATAGGAATTCCCTAAAGATGAAGATAACTTCATTGCTGAAGAGAGAAGGAGACATAATCTCAACAATTTGGCCATGAATACTCTCTATAGACCATTCCAGATGATGTAATGGGAAGAGTCTACAACTTCCCAACAACCAAAGAAATTTTGGATACTCTTGCAGTCATGTGTGAGGGTACAAACAAAATCAAGGAGAACAAACTCCAAGTTGTTGTGCAGAAATATGAACAATTCACAATGGAAGCAAATGAGTCCATTGATACATTTGCTGGTAGATTCACAGACATAATGAATGAGATAAACTCATTGGGCAAGGTATACTCCAAGAGAGAGGTGACACTCAAAATTCTAAGAAGTCTCACTCCAAAGTGGGATGTATACTCTGTAATGATGCAGAACACCAAGGATCTCTCTACCATGCCCATGCAACAAGTCTTCTCAGAACTCAAAGCTTATGAGTTTGATCTCAACAGAAGAAAGCCATGTGAGGAACCTTCAAAGCTAAAACTGTTGATCCAGAAGTGCAGACCACTCCAAGATCATCAAAGTCAGTTTCTAAAACTGAAAATGAAGGAAGAGCTAGCCTTCATGGCTAGAATATTTGAAAAACTCAACTCCAGATTTGGTAGATACAAAAAGTTCTACCAAGACAACAAGGTTAGGAGAAGGTACAACTCTCCTGAAGCCAAGGCTAAGGACAAAAAGCCTGAATAAAGGAGATCAGAGGACAAGTACTATGATAGGAGAAAGTTCAGCAGAGATGAACCTTCATCATCCAGAAGGAAAGAAGAAACCAAGAAAGATGATGATGAAGACTTGTGCTACAATTTCCAAAAGAAAGGGCCCTTTCAGTATGACTGCCCTGAATTCAGCTCAAAGAAGAGGAAAGAGAGGCAAGCTAAAAGAGATAGGAGACTCAACAACAGAAAAGCCATGGTGGTTGGTGATGAGTCTCAAAGTGATGAAAGCTTCAACTCCTCTGATGATGGACTGTTCTCTAACAGTGATGAAGATGATGTGTGCAACATGGCAATAGAAGATGATGAGGTATGCTAGTGATATCAACCTGAAACTATCATTTGGAAAGTTGATGGAAGACTTCACTAGATTACAAGAACTTCATGATAATTGTGTGAGAGAGAATGAGGTATTGTATTATGAAGTTACAAAGCTCTCTCAAACTGAATATGTAGTTGACATCAAGTCTACTGAGTTGTATCAACAAGTCTTGAGAGGACTTGATGAAGCTTCTCTCGGGATGGTTGACCAACAAAAGCAGAGTGATGAGCAATTGCTTATTCAGAAGAGAAAAAATTTTGAGCTTAAGATCTTACAAGCTAAATTTGAAAATCTCTCTCAAGAATATGATGTTCTTAAATTAAGTGAAGAGAGCCTGAAAAATAATATTTCTGCAATGAATAAATCCTCTAAGGCAATAGAGAAAATTCAAAGCCTTCAAAGACCTATGGCTCAAAAGAGTGGACTTGGTTATGATCCATTCGAATCTTCACCTTGTCTTATTTTTACCTCAACAAGTAAAACTAAGAAAATCTTTGTTAAATCAGTGGCACAACAAGCTGAAGATGCCACTGTTGAACAGTTCACTAGGGCTGTGGAAGAAGTGACCAATACACTGCGATCCACTGGTCATCTTCCCGTAATGACTTTTGGAGATATCACTGTGGATAACTCAAGCTATTTGGCCGAACAAACAGCCCAAATAGCTTCTGCTTCAAAAAGCCCCAAATCACCTGAACCTGCTGATCACGGTTCTAAAGCCGGAAATGTTGAGGTCGCTGCTGAAGAAGAAGCTGCTGCTACTTCCGACCATGAAGATGCTGAAATGGAGGACGCATATATCTCTGAAAATGGTACAAGCTCCTCACACTCTGTTTCTGATGAGTCTGCACCTATTTCTTTCAAAAAGAATGTGCAGAAAGGCAAACGACAAAGACGCCCTGTGCAAAGACGAAGGAGATCAAACCGTGTGTTCACTAGAGTGGATTATTCTGAATCCATGAGGAAGAAGAAGAAAGTCGGAGCTGCTGCTGATGAACCTATTCAGGTGTTTACTGATTCTGAAGAAGAGGTTGAAGTTGCTCCTTGTAGGTCCCCAAAGTTGAGTTAATAACGAGTAAGCTAGTGAAAATGTCTAGAGGGGGGTGAATAGACTTTTCAAAATTCTATCGAAATATCAGAATACAATATGCGGAATACGAAATTAACAATGAGCCCAATTCAAGTTTATACTCAACTTCTATATTCGAGAACTCTGTTCTATACTCAACTTGTTTAGTTTAGTAGTAGTTAAAACAGTTAAGCAATTAAACAATTAAAACAGTAAAGTAAACAACACACAAAGATTTATAGTGGTTCGACAACTTGTCTACATCCACTCTCACAAACCCAGTTGTGATGTTTCCACTAAACTCTTCCAATCGAGTACAAGTGTATAATTCCTGTCTTTTAAGTCCCAAGAAGAAGACTTAGATCTTCAACAGACTATACCTCTAGATATGTCTACGATCTAACTAGAAATTTAACAAGTATCTAGCAACTTGATAAAAACAACAAAAACTAAAAACTTCTCTGATCTTCAGTAGCAGTCTTCTGGATTTCTTCACTTCACTTCTGACTTGCTTTCTGAACTTTTAATGAACTCTGAAAGTAATCTTCAATATATCTTCAGTATACGTAGTTGCAGTAGTCTTCAAATGATCATCATCATGAAGTATTTATAAACATCAAGAACTTAGTTAGTTGTAACCAACTTTTCTTGATAACTACCTTCAACTGAATCTTCTTATCAATCCACGCGTTTCTGTTACGAATTAGTTATTCCATAACTAACTTCTAACTTTATCTTTATACGCGCTTCACTTCGATTTAAACTTTGACTTTAAGTAACTCTCGTTGACTTGTCTTGAGTAGACTTGTATGCACTTGTCTTGTCTTGTAGTCCTCCTTATCTTGAGTAGTAGACTTCAATCTTCTTGACTTGTCTTCCTTCTTCAAACGATAGACTATACTAAACTTATCAAGACTATTACATTACTTTAAGCTTTCATAATACAAGCTTAGTCAACTTATAAACTATACAATCAATCTAATCTATTACATATAAAATCATGAGCTTCTATACACCTTTCAAATAGCTCAGTAACAAACTTAAACAAATATGAAGTACTTATAAAAACGTACTTATCTTTTAATATGAACTTATGTGAACTCATGTGAACTCTACTGGTCTTTGCACAAGATGACTCAACTCAACTAGACTAGATCAGTCAGTACTTAGAAAATATTCAATCCACTTTTGGCTTATCAAAACTTCATCTTATCTTTCATCACTTAGGACTTGTCTAGGATTCATATCCCAACAATTTCCCCCTTTTTGATGAAGCCAAAACTACTTGAATCTTTTCTCATAAGTAGACTAGTTAAGTAGTTATCTTGTCTTTTAATCATCAAATATTTCTTATCTTTTATTCATTCAAAATAGATCAGTAGATATTACACATACTTCGAAAAAAAACTAAGTATCAGAGCAAAAAAACTTCAAAAAAAACAAAATCAACTAGTCTGAAAGATTACCTCCTTCTGGGTTTGGAACATGAAACGCATCGAGGATCCTTCTATGAATCAGACTAATATGACCATCATCTACGATCTTCTCTTTGTCTAATAGATCTTCTTCAAACTTCTTTATACGACTCATATCAATCCTTTTACCTGAACTTGTCATGGGACATTTCCAGTCAGGAAATTCAGGAACAAGGATATTGAAGTTAGCTCCAGCCGATATCCTTAGAATAAGATGCCATAACTTCCTGTGTTGACCTTCCATGAACCTGTCAAACAGTTGATAAAGTTCATCTTGATTTTCAGCATCACCAAACTTCCTAATTATCCAATGATCAAGTTCCCATTGATTCTTCACTTCAATCCATTCAGCTCTATGCTCATTATCTATGAAGTGATCAATGAACTTGTCTTCCATCTGATCTTCATCAGCTTTCAATTTCTGCAGTCTTTCAATATGCTTGACAATCTTCTTCTTGCTAGCATAATGAATTTCATCATCATTAATCCTTTGTTTCTTTTCAACAATTGTAGTAGCAGTAGCTTCTTCAACATTCAGTTTTCTTTTAGTTCGTCTGGTCTGAATTTCAGCTTCTGGAGACGCAGCTTCTTCTTTGCCTTTGATCAATTTCTGCTCTTCTGATCTCAGCTTCTCTAAATCAGCAGTCTTGACCAGCTTACCTCTCTTAGGTCTTTTGAGCTCTTGAATAGTTTCAGCTGCCTCCTTAGCTTCCGGTTCAGCTGACTTCTCTACAATACTTGAATCTTCCCCCTTTTTGGCTTCATCTGCCTTAAGAGTGAAAAGACTAGTAAAGCGAGTCATTTCTTCCTTAACAGCTTCCTTCATGGCTTCAGCAGCTAACTCAATCTGCCTCTGATGCGTCTTCTCATGACTCAGCTTGTCAAGACGATCAGTAGCCAATTCCAACTTCCTTGTACATGAAACCAGTTCATTTTCCAAATGAGTAGCCGTCTGTCGAAGAAGAGTGTTCTGAGAAGTTAACTCGGTAAGAATAGCTTGAGAACGCACCAACTGATCTTGTGCTTCTCTTCTTTGATCATCAGCAATGGCAACCTTAACACTGTAGAGTCTCTCCATTTTGCTTGATTCTTCAGCCAAAGCTCTAGCAAACTCAATCGATCTCTTTTCTGAAATATCAACTTGTTTCATCAGAAAATTTTCAACTTCAGCACTCATCTTCTCTCGAAAAGTTGAGTCCAACTTGCTGACTTCACCAACCATCAAATCTCTGGTATTGTCAACAATGAACTGATTCTGGTCAACTAACACATCCTTCATCTTCGAGTGTAGAAACTCGTCTATGGCAGTTTGAACAGTACCTTTCAGATCGATCTTCAATTCATCCAAAAATCTTTCTGAAACAACTTGAATAGATGACTGAGTCTCTTGCACTTTCTCAACAAGCTCATCTTCATTAAACATCTCGGCATCCATAAAGTCATCATCCTCTTTACCAAACTGAAAAGAGTTTGAACTTTCAGAACATTCAGCTTCATCTTCTGAACCATCCTCTATTTCCAAGATAGGTTCTGAAGTCTGTACTTTCAACTCGGCTTCTTCAGGCTTGATCTCGTCTTCCACCAGATCAGTCTGGGTTCCGACATCAAACGAGAATTCATCTTCAAGAACACCATCAGGAATGTTCAGTAGCTTCTTGACTAAGTTAACCAGGGCCTTGCGGGGAAATAGTTCGGAATGATCCTTAACTCCACTATTCTCTTTCTGTTCCATCTCCCAATCCATGAAATTGGAGATGCCGCCTTTGCCTTGAATAACTTCAAACAGATCATCCGTAGACGACTTCTTCAAAGCGAACCACGTGCAGACTCTTACAAGCTTCTCAAACTGTTCAGAAGCCGTGTCGATGTCAAGAGTCGAGAGCTGCTTTTTCAGATTTCTTGAAACTCTGGCATGGACCCTCTTCTCTCGAAGACACATAGGATAGTATACAAGGGATTCAAATCTAATTTCAGACGGGTCCTGAGTAGATGAGGTCTCTAACTCAGTTGTTGCAGTGGCAACTGGTGATTTGTCTGAAGTAGATGGGATAGAGGGTGCACCATATTCTGGTGAGGGAGAGGGAGTGAAAGCCATGGTTTCAAGGGGCTTTGATGTGGTTTGGTCAAGTGTGACAACTGTCTGAGTATCAGTTGTGTCCTTTTTTGGAGTGATTTGGGGTAGGCTTGCCCTCAGCGGATATGTTGGCAATGCCTGAGAGGTTAAGGGTAAAGGACGAGGCCTAGATCGGTGTGATCTAGCCTTGGTGTGAACAGAGGGGAGAGAGAGAGAGGGAATTGACAAAGATTTAAATGAAGAACCAACCTGGTAAGTCATCTCTTCTGGTGGAGGTGGAGTACCAATCCTTACAAGACGAAGAACTTGGGTCTCCTTCTCTTCATCATCCTTCTTCATAACATCAGCTTCCTTGTCTGAGTGAGTCTGTTCAGAATCATCTCCACTCGACTCAGCTTTTGCAGGAGCCTTCGTCTCTTCATCCTCGGACTCATCTTCTGAAGAACTAGATTAGTTGCCATAAGGCAAGACGTCAGAGTCCTCAATCTGGACACGTCTAGGGGCAGCTGGCCTTGTAGCAGCCTGCTTCCTTACAGCCTCTTTCTTCAAATAAAATTTCAGCGGATGGAATGGTTTTCCTTTACTCCAACTCGACTTGTTCGGCAGTAGACGAGGAAGTAGAATACTGAGCATGTTACCATATCCAACAGCCGTAGACACCACCCAATTGCGAGTGTGGTCATCTACTCGAACGCTCTTCTCGAAATACATGATTCGATCTGCAATTAACCTGAACCAATCTCCTTCAGTTATACCATCATAAATTGCAGCCATAACCCTTGCTTTGGCAAAAGTCACCGAGTCATGCGAACCAGTGGAGCTGAGTAGAATTTTGCTGGCAATATCCAACAGTGTGCGATACTTGTCTAGAAGATCACCCTTCTTGACTGCAGCATATTTTCCATCTTGCTTTGGTTTCAGCCTCCTTCCGCAAAAGATACTCAAATAACGAACTTCTTGCCCTAGAGCATAATTCTCTATATCAATCGATCTAGTGGGCAGCTTCAGATATTTGAACAACGCCTCTCGAGTGATTTGCACACGATCTTCTCCAATAAACGATTCGAGAATGTCACCTCGTCTGGTGACATTGGCATAGAACTCAAGCACTTCTTCCTCCAAAACAACTTGAGGGAAGGTTTCTAAGTAGGGCTTCAGACCACATCTTGTGCATTTGGTCAGAATCTCTTCATTATCAGCTGTGTGTTGCCCTTTAAAGAACACAGAAGGTTCTACATTCACCTTGTTGTCGGCAATGTACCGGCCTAGGTCAAATGTGACCTGCATGTTTGTTCTAATATCAAAAATCGAACGAGTAGACATTGTATATTACGAGAAGTTGCAGTTATCTTGAAGAATAGCACGAAATCAAATGCTTCAAAGTAGAAGAGTTAAGAACAAAGAGGGGTAAGTCGAGTGAGAGTAATGAAACAGTAAAGCTATTGAGTGTGGAAGATGGGTTTTGTTAAAACTGTAAGTTGATCCAACGGCCACGATTGAAGGATTAGATCCAACGGTCGAGACCTTTGGGATTCAGTTACGGAATCGAGAATATAATGTGATTTGATATTGTAAAATTTGAAATCCGGCTCTACTTACTTAGGACAGGGGAGTGAACTCATCTGACCTAAAGTAGTCGTGTTCGAACTGGGTGTATACACCTCATTAAATGGGAGTGTATAAATCCAATTCTAGGGTTTTCAAATTCTAGCATTATCTAATTACAAAAATGCCCTTGATTCAATTTGTCAAAACACTTAACATATATCAATCACTAGAAACACTTAGCTTGTCTGTTCGAGTCTATCCAGAACAGACGAGTAGCCTTTAAGCTTCACAAGACGAGTAGCCTTAAGAACACCAGTCGAGTTCCCCCTTCGACTGTGCTTGTCTATCTCAATCGTCGAACGTCTTCATGTACCTATCTTTATCATTTGCAATGCATAATCGTAGGTACAGGTAAAATAACATAAATAAGATGAATATCAATCGAGAGCAATGATCAAGGTTTCGAACAAGATGACTGTATAACACACATAAGAGTCAACGTAAGGATATTTAAGGAATCACAGATTCCTCCTTAAACGTTTTATTCCCTTAGTATTACCCTCAGCTTTACCAGCTTCCTCATCGGGTTGTTTGGTCATCTAGTCTAGCCTTGTATACCTGTCTATTGCGTGAGTAGTCGAGTGCTCTGGTCTAGTGATCTTGTCTCCTCTTATTGATGTACCTGTCTTGTTAGTACATAGCTATAGGCAAGTAGGGTCTAAATCAATTAGTCCTAGACTAATGCATAACTCACGAAATCGTGCCTCAGCTAATGGTTTTGTAAAAATGTCAGCTTTTTGAAAATCAGTATGAATCTTTTCCATGCGAATATCCTTCTTTTCTACATGATCACGTATGAAATGATGCTTCACATCAACATGCTTACATCGTGTGTGCAGAACAGGATTTTGTGTAATGGCAATTGCACTATTATTATCACAGAAAATAGGAACATTTGATTCATGTATATTGTAATCACGAAGCTGTTGCATGAGCCAGAGTAGTTGACTACAACAGCTACCAGCAACCATGTACTCGGCTTCGGTAGTTGAAGTTGCTACACTAGTCTGCTTTTTAGAAAACCAAGATATGAGTTTTGTGCCTAGAAATTGACAAGAACCAGAAGTAGATTTCCTATCTATTCTACAGCCTCCAAAGTCTGAGTCTGAATACCCACTTAAGGATAGATCATCATTTGAAGGATACCATATACCACGATTGATGGTCCCTTTCAAATATTTCAAGATCCTTTTGGTAGTTTCCATGTGACTTTCTTTTGGATTGGCTTAGAATCGAGCACAAACACCAACAGAGAATGCAATGTCAGGTCTACTAGCAGTTAGATACAGTAAAGAACCAATTAAGCCACGATAATAAGATTGGTCAGCACATTTACCGTTCTCATCTGGATCCATTCTGTAAGTTGGTTGCATTGGTACACCAGTGGACTTACATGTTTTGATCCCATATTTGTCTAAAAGATTTCTAGTGTACTTCGCCTGATTTATGAAAATACCTTCCGGAGTTTGTTTTACTTGAAGTCCAAGAAAGTAGTTCATTTCACCCATCATAGACATCTCAAATTTACTTTGCATGAGTGTTGAAAAACTTTCACTCAGCTTTTTGTTAGGTGACCCAAAAATGATGTCATCTACGTAAATTTGGACAAGTAAAATGTCCTTCCCTTCTTGTCTTCTGAACAAGGTTCGATCGACCTTGCCCTTAGTAAAACCATTTTCCAATAGAAAAAGAGAGAGAGTATCATACCATGCTCTTGGAGCTTGCTTTAGTCCGTATAAGGCCTTCTTTAGTCTGTACACCTGGTTGCCTTTGACTTCGAAACCTGGAGGTTGTTCAACATACACTTCTTCCGCAAGAATACCGTTAAGAAATGCACTTTTAACATCCATTTGATATACAGTAAACTTCATGTGAGCAGCATATGCAAGGAACAATCGAATGGCTTCTAGTCTAGCAACAGGAGCATAAGTTTCATCATAGTCTATGCCTTCAGCTTTTGAGTAGCCTTGGGCGACTAATCTAGCCTTATTTCTAACGACTAAATCATTCTCATCTTTCTTATTCTTGAAGATCCATCGAGTGCCAACTACATTATGATGTTTCGGCCTATCGACAAGTTCCCAGACGTCGTTTCGAACAAACTGGTTCAACTCGTCTTGCATAGCGATGATCCAATTACTATCAGCCAATGCCTCTTTAACAGTGGTAGGCTCAATAGCAGAGAGGAAACAACACCAGCAAAACATAGTTGGACTTGGCTGTTCTTGCGACTCAAAGAGTTGTCGTCTAGTCTTTACACCAATAGTAGAGTCACCAATGATATTTTCAGTGTCATGCGCGGATTTCCATGTTTTCCTATTCTTAACAGGAATACTATCATCATCTATATCATGTACAGCATCATGCATGTCAACATCATTTGTATCATCAACAGATTTACCAGGAGTAGTAGAGTCAACTAGAGCAGGCATGTCTACTGGTCTAGAAGACTTACCTTGAGCACTTACCTTCTCCTTATCATCAGAGTCGAGAGCTTTTAGGAATGGGTTGTAGGCTTGAACTGATTCATATATCTCTGAATCTTTGTCAGATTCGATCGATAGATCAGTTACCTTCTTACTGATCTTGTCGGCAGACGAGTCCTGTTGAGATTCATCGAAAACCACATGTGGTGTTTCTTCCACACAAAGAGTTGAGTAGTTGAATACCCTAAATGCTTTGCTAGTCGAGGAGTATCCTAAAAATATCCCCTCGTCTGCTTTAGCATCGAAAGCATTCAACTTGCTCTTTCCATTGTTGTGAATGAAACACTTACAGCCAAATATATGGAAATATGAAACTCTGGGTTTTCTACCTTTCCAAACCTCATAAGGTGTCTTGCCTAGAGCTTTATTGATCGCGCTTCTGTTTTGTGAGTGGCATGCAGTGTTGATAGCTTCAGCCCAAAACTTTTGAGGTGTGTTGAACTCAGCTAACATGGTCCTACAGGCTTCTTTAAGAGTTCGATTCCTTCTTTCTGCTACACCGTTCTGTTGTGGTGTCCTAGCTGCACTAGTAAGGTGCTGGATACCACGTTTAGTACAAAATTCTTTGATATAGCAATTAATGAACTTAGTTCCTTTGTCACTTCGAATTTTGACAATAGACTGGTTCTTCTCAACTTGTAACTTCTTCAACAGTTCAGGCAGAAGTGTTTGTGTATCACTCTTCTTGTGTAGAAAGACTACCCAAGTGAACTTAGAATAGTCGTCTACTACAACAAGTGTGTACCTTCTACCATTCAAGGTTGGAGGAGTTATTGGACCATGAAGATCCATATATAGGAGTTCTAGGACTCTACTAGTTGAGAGAGTAGGAATTGACTTAAAAGAACCTTTAACCTGTTTACCCTGTTGACAGGCCGTGCATACATGTGACTTGTAGTAAACTTCATTGGGAATACCTTCTACAAGGTAATCTCTGGCTATCTTGTTAAGTACCTTAAAGTTTAGATGACAGAGGCGTCTATGCCAGAGCCAGCCAAGTTCTTTAGGATTCTTAGTAAGTAGGCAGGTGTCCCTCGGACAACTGTTCCAGTTCACTATGTACACACTTCCTTGTCTTACGCCGACTAGTAGGACTGTGTGCGTCCTTTTGTCAATGATTTCGCATTTGCGGCTCTTGAACTGCACTTTGTATCCACGATCACAAAACTGTGAAACAGAGAGTAAGTTATATTTCAAACCTTCAACATATGAGACATCTTGGATCTCAACGTCTCCATTCCGGATGTAACCAAATCCTTTAGTGACAGCAGTGGAGCTATCACCAAATATTACTTTTGGTCCTTCTTGCTCATGGTAGCTAGACAAGAGAGCTTTGGTACCAGTCATGTGGTGCGAACAACCACTGTCTATGTACCAGGTTTCTCCTACTGAGCCACCCTTCTTATACAAGTCAAGTCGACCCTGCAATTGATGATATTCAATAATTTAGGTACCCATTTGTTTATTGGGGTCCTTGGGGGTTAGTCATGTTCAGAGGAATCCAGATATACATTGGAGTCTTGAACAAGTTCGATCTTTTAAGCTTTCGCCCATATTTGTTGCAAAATAAGACCTTGTTGTCCTTCTCTGGCCTATCAGTCGAGTTCGGGTCTACTCTTTGGAGATAGCCTTTCGACTTAATCTCTACTTGAGCAGGCGCTTGTCTAAGATAGTTAGAGTAGGGTTTGAAAGCATTAGGTCCATACGGTTTATAGACGCGTTTGGGTCTTTCCTCACTTACAATATCGTATGATAGAGGTGGAGGATATAGGACAGCTTGTGTACGATATTTTGGAGCTACCTGTCTAGGTCTAGACGAGTAGAGTTGAGACTGCCTTATAAATGGAGGTCTAGACTCTTGTCGTCTAGTCTGTACCTGTCTAGTACTCGTCTCCTCAGGATACCAGTCCTCGTATCTGACCTGGTTGGGTCGTCCACGATTAGTGGTCCTTTGAAGATTAGTTCTAGATGGGACAGGCTTGCTGTTACCATTCTTTTTACCTCCCTTGGTAATCGGAATGTTAACTCGAGCTTGTTTAGGTATAGTACCATTAGAAGGAGTTCCGATATCGTATAACATTGGTCCTTTTCCTTTATCATTTGACAAAAGTCTTGCTTTAATAGTAGTAGGGTTCTTAATGACTCGAGTAGACGAGCTAGATGACTCAGCACCTATACCAGTCTTGTCACCTGGATCTCTATACCTATCTGACAGTTCAAGGTTAATCTTTGAGGAGTTAACCAGGTCAGTAAGTTTGAGATCAAGTGTAACTACCTCGGTCTCTAAGAACTTATTACGTTCTTCAAGTCTGTTGCACTTGTTCTTTAAAACATTGAATTCATTTCTCTCAGTTGCATGTATCTTAAGTAGGTCTTGATATAACCTGTCTGTCAACACACACTTTTCTTTGAGTTTACTCAACTCTTCAGTCAAGCGTTTATTTAGGACTGTTATATTGGGATCTACTTTTGACTGATCTTCCTTAAGATCAATGATTTCTTGCTTTAATGCAATGTTTTCATCACTGACTTCAATGAATGCTTGGTTAGCAAGTAGAAGGTCGTCTTCGACTGCACTAGACGAGTGCTGAAGACTACTTCCTACTTCACTACTAGCAGTGTCACTTTCATCAGTTTCTGAATCATTACAAGATTGAAAAGATGTAGCAGATGATACCTCTTGGTCGATTTTAGCCATGCAGCATAGGCCATCATCTACTATGAATGCTTCGTCGTGATCTTGATCAGTTGAGTGGCTAGATACGGACGATGGCAACTCGTCTGAATCCGAATCAGAGTCATCATTGGCCATCATAGCCTTTTTGCCACGGTTATATCTTCTTTCTCTTCGAGCTTTACGTTCTTCTCGATCGTCAGTGCTCAGGTCTGGACATTCATAAATGTAATGACCTGGCTTTTCACAATTATAGCACAAGAGATCATTAGTAGCCTTTTTAATAGGAGATTTGTCCCTACGTTTATCACGTCTATCAGAACGTTGAATCTTCCTATCGTCAGACTCTCTATCTCGTCTATTACCTTTCGAGACTTCGTCTCTCCTTTCGGACGAGTTTCGGTCTTGACTGGTCTCAGACGAGTTCTTAGAAGTAGATGCTCTATGATCCCTATAGAACTTCTTGTATCTTCCGAAGCGTTTGTTGAGCCTATCAAACTTTCTAACCATGAGACTCATCTGATCCTTCAGACTAAGATCAGTATCTAACTCATCTTTCACAGAGGCAGACTTAGTTCTAGACTTGGACCTGTCTACCTTAGAAGACTTAGAAGAGCTAGACTTAAAGGCAACGTTCTTAGATACAGCATGTTCTCTATCACTACTGGCTAGTGGTTCATCTTCGCCTAAATCAAACTCATGGGCTTTAAGGGTTTGAAACATGGTTTCAGCAGTCCACGTATCAATGTCTTGAGTGTTCTTAACAAGCATTTTTACCATTTTCCAACGACTATCAAGACTCTTCAAAATCCTAAGATTGATCTCACGAGCAGTATAAGATTTACCAAGTACTTCCAAATCATTCATGATCTTAGTAAAACGAGTATCCAGCTGGTCGATAGTTTCGCCAGCTTTCATCTGAAATGATTCAAATCTTTGGACAGCTGTGGAGAGTTTGCTCTCTTTGATTAGGGAAGTCCCTTCACAAAGAATAGCTAGTCTGTCCCACATCTCTTTGGCAGTCTTACATTTTAACACTTTTCCCAGATACTCGTTAGGGAGGGTGTGTAAAATGTAATTATTTGCCAAACTATCCAAATTATTTTGACGCATTTCTTCTGAGGTTAGATCTGACCTGGGTTTCTTGACGAGAGTACCAATTGGTTTGCTTGGGTCAAGAACAGCAGTATTAGGAACCATAGTAACAATAGGTCCTTCTGTGATAACAGAGATCATTAGGTCGTGCGTGGAACTGAAAATGGCTTCCATTCGCAGCTTCCAGTAGTCATAGTCCTGAACCTGGAACTTGGGTAACTTGTTAGCACTAATTTCCAATGACATGATTTTGTAAGCAGATCAGCGCTAAAGAAAATTATGATCAAGGAGCAAATAGGTCAAGAACAGGGAGCACGAAACAGATATAACAAAAATCTTTGATCAAGAACACGTAAGCAACTACAATCAAGGAACAAGACTTCACCCTAAGTCTAAGTCGGTTATCAAGAAACAGCAGTTCGTAAACCACTGCTCTGATACCACTTGTAGGTCCCCAAAGTTGAGTTAATAACGAGTAAGCTAGTGAAAATGTCTAGAGGGGGGTGAATAGACTTTTCAAAATTCTATCGAAATATCAGAATACAATATGCGGAATACGAAATTAACAATGAGCCCAATTCAAGTTTATACTCAACTTCTATATTCGAGAACTCTGTTCTATACTCAACTTATTTAGTTTAGTAGTAGTTAAAACAGTTAAGCAATTAAACAATTAAAACAGTAAAGTAAACAACACACAAAGATTTATAGTGGTTCGACAACTTGTCTACATCCACTCTCACAAACCCAGTTGTGATGTTTCCACTAAACTCTTCCAATCGAGTACAAGTGTATAATTCCTGTCTTTTAAGTCCCAAGAAGAAGACTTAGATCTTCAACAGACTATACCTCCAGATATGTCTACGATCTAACTAGAAATTTAACAAGTATCTAGCAACTTGATAAAAACAACAAAAACTAAAAACTTCTCTGATCTTCAGTAGCAGTCTTCTGGATTTCTTCACTTCACTTCTGACTTGCTTTCTGAACTTTTAATGAACTCTGAAAGTAATCTTCAATATATCTTCAGTATGTAGCTTCAGTATACGTAGTTGCAGTAGTCTTCAAATGATCATCATCATGAAGTATTTATAAACATCAAGAACTTAGTTAGTTGTAACCAACTTTTCTTGATAACTACCTTCAACTGAATCTTCTTATCAATCCACGCGTTTCTGTTACGAATTAGTTATTCCATAACTAACTTCTAACTTTATCTTTATACGCGCTTCACTTCGATTTAAACTTTGACTTTAAGTAACTCTCGTTGACTTGTCTTGAGTAGACTTGTATGCACTTGTCTTGTCTTGTAGTCCTCCTTATCTTGAGTAGTAGACTTCAATCTTCTTGACTTGTCTTCCTTCTTCAAACGATAGACTATACTAAACTTATCAAGACTATTACATTACTTTAAGCTTTCATAATACAAGCTTAGTCAACTTATAAACTATACAATCAATCTAATCTATTACATATAAAATCATGAGCTTCTATACACCTTTCAAATAGCTCAGTAACAAACTTAAACAAATATGAAGTACTTATAAAAACGTACTTATCTTTTAATATGAACTTATGTGAACTCATGTGAACTCTACTGGTCTTTGCACAAGATGACTCAACTCAACTAGACTAGATTAGTCAGTACTTAGAAAATATTCAATCCACTTTTGGCTTATCAAAACTTCATCTTATCTTTCATCACTTAGGACTTGTCTAGGATTCATATCCCAACACTCTTGTTGTTGCTGAGAAACCCAAGAAAGTTGCTGCTGAGAAACCAAAGAAGAAGAAAGTTGTTGCTGAAGTGAAAGGAAAAGGAAAGATTGTTGCTGAACCAAAAGGCAAAGAGAAGATGATCATTGAAGATGAACCTGCAAAATCAGATTCCAACTCTGATTCTGATGTGTGCTTAAGAGATATTCTGAACTCTCTTAAGAAAAATGCTGAGCAGTTTGCTGCTGCAAAGGATGCTGCACCAGAACCTGAAGATGGTGGCAGTGGTGATAGCTCTTCCAGTGCAGAAAGCAGCTCTGAGAAAAGCTCCACTAAAGGTTCCACATCAAGCTCTGCACATGATGATGACCTTGCTACAGATGATGAAGGTATTACTGACTCTTATGGGACTCTAGAGAATAGGTTGGCCATTTATTCTAAGAGAAAATTGCTGATAGAGAAGAGGATTAATATACCTGACTTTGAAAGTAAAGGCATGATTAGTTTCTTAGAGGAAAGGAATTTGATGCATGCTGTGAATTTTGGTGAATCTTTCTTGACAAACTGGGCTTATGAATTTTATGCTTTCATGAAGAAAAGTACTGGTAGGAGATCATCTAGGTGGTATGGAGTTGTTAGTTTTAGGGGGAGGGATGTACCTTTTACTCCTGAGTTGAAAAATGAGTTTCTAGAAATTCCCAATGTTGAGGTGGATGAAGAACCTGACATGGATGTGGTAATTTCTGCAATAACTGGTGGTAGGGTAGTTAAGTGGACTAGACAGATGCTAGCCAAAGACCTCACTTCCCTACACTCTGTGTTATATAAACTTATTATCTACAATTCGATTCCAACCACAAACGCTACCAAGATCACAAAGGATCAAGCTGTTCTTATGTATAGGATATCTGTGCTTAAGAAATTCAATCTAGGCCTTACAATCTTCCAACACATGATGAGATTTACTAGAAAAGTTTATGAGAAAGGTAACCTACCCTATTCTGTTTTGATTTCCAATTACTTGAGGCATCATGGTTTTGTTGCCAAGAACACTGATGTGTTAAGGGGGAGAGTTCTATTACTGGCCATTGCTCCTGCCTTACTCACTGGGGATAGAGTAATTGATCTACCTTTGACTGCTCCTGGTACTGAACATCAGCACAGACCTTCAACTTCTGATCAACCAGGACCTTCCAGTTCAAGACAGAGGAATACACCCCTAAATGTTGAGAACATTCATATCAACATTTCTGGGAATGTTTGTATGTCACAAGACTTTATCAAGCTTCAATTACAGCACTTGCAGGACACCATTGAAGAGCTCCAGTTCTTGAAGAACAGATGGACTAGTATGCTTTCACCTACAACAGGGGGAGTACCACCACCAACCAACTCCAGTGTGGTGATTGAAGAGATGATTGATGGAGTTCCAGCTGCTGCTGATGGTGGAGGACCTGATGTAGGAGAAGATGTTGCTGCAGTGACTGATGTGGTTGCACAACTTGCATCTACATACTTTGTTGATGAAGCTGATGATGATGATGCTGCTAACATGGACACCTTGTATGGTGACCTCCATTGATGAACAGGGAAGAAGTTACAAGACAGGGGGAGATCTGAATGCTTAATGGCTATTGTGCAGGAAGTTGATGCTGCAGCTATTACCACAACAATTTATGCCATTTTTAAGATTCAATCTCTGTACTTTATGTTTAAGTAAATTCTGATACAATTGTTACTTATTTCTATATGTTAGGATGTTTTATTTTCCACTTATGCTTGATATACAACTTGCTTAATTATGTTTAATCTGTTTACTGCTATTTGCTTAAATATGTTTACAGGTTATTGATTGTTTATTTGCAGGTTGTTAATCATACTTAGGTCAGTCTAGAGTGTTAGTAATTTGTTTTTTTTTTTTTTTTTCTGTCTTTTGCTCTGATTTGTTATTTTGTTGTTTCTGTTATATTTTTTTTTTTGTTTTTCTTGCTCTGATTGTTTTTGTTTAGAGTCTTACTTTAATCTTAAGTTAATTCTTCCAGTTCAACTTAGGATTTCAGTAAAGTTACTTATGTTGTGAATAAGTGTACTGTTTATACTTATTTTGTTTTTGGGTAAAATTATTTTGATCTTATGGCATGGATTATTGTCAGATTATCCTTGATCTTCATTCGATTTGATCCAACGATTACAACAGGTATTGACTTGACTGGTGCTTAGCAATGATGTTCACCTCAACTAAGTACATAAAACTGAGTATGTATAGAAATATATGTGCATCAGGTGTGTTGTAGTCGAAAGGTCAAATTGGGGGAGATTGTAGATGTTGTTAACTCTTGAATGCCTTAACATTATCAACAAAATCTTAATTTGACCTTCCGAGATTTTTTCTAAGTCTTTTCTGAAATGCTACATTAAATTTTGATCTAAATGTTGTCGCATTTCTGGCAGGATCTAGAAGCTTCTACAAGGATCTGGAACCTGGAAGATTCCAGAACATTGCAGAACGTGCTAGACCACCTTGGAACCTTGTAGATCGACCTGGAGCATTGTGGAAAGATCTAGAAAGATCATGGAAGTTGAGGTCCTAAAAAATAGGATCTCAAATATGGAAGCCTCTAGAATTCGCATATCACTCTATAAATACCGAAGGATGGCTCCATTATTTAGTGTATTCTATTCGATCAATATCCTAGACTAGTGTTCATCCTGTTAGGAAATTGTGGCCCCAATAGTTATACCTTTTAGTTCATACGAAGTATCCCACCCGTATGACTGTGCGCTTTTCTTTATCTATCGAGAGTGTAATCATAGATAGGACTAGCATTTCGGCAGTGTATAATTCATACACTTAGATCGTTTTTAGAACAGGGCACCTGCCTCGTTTGTAGTTTCTGTTGTGAAGGTTATTGCTGCAATATTTCACACAACATTTATACTTTAAGATAAGTATTGATATTTCGCCGTAAGGCTCACATAGATTTTTATTTATAAAATCTATGTGAAAAGTATTTTCACTGTGTCTCATTATTTTTAGTGTTTCAAGTCTTCCGCTGTCTACTTATTTCTGATATTCTGTTAGAGTCAGTGTTGTACTATTTGTCTCAACATTTAGTACAACATTAATCTGTTTTTACTTAAACATTTTATACACTATACCACAGCACACTTTCAATGCCCATCCTCAAAGATTTCATCAAGTTGCACAAAGACCTAATAAGGTCAGGAGAAATGTCGAATCTTCTGATACTTACAGGGTTAACACTTTCACACATTCTTTCCCAAAGGCATTTAAGGAAAAACTGTGTATGTTGATGAAAGAGGAAAACAACTTAGCCACCTTGAATCAATCAGGGTTATTAGGCAAGTTTGGGTTCCTAAAGGTACAGCTAACCTCTCAGGACCCAAAATTCAAAGGGTATCTAAAGCTTGATATTTGCAGGTACCAAAGGACCACAAGAAGATGAAGAGCCTGAACAAAAAGACAACATGGTACTTGGACAGTGGATGTTCAAGACATATGACTAGAAACAAATCACTCCTCACTGATCTTATTGAACAAGAAGGTCCTAATGTTACTTTTGGAGACATCTCAGAAGCCACTACTAAAGGTTATGGTACCTTAATCATTGGTAAGGTTAAGGTAACCAATGTATCATATGTGGCTAGCCTCAAATACAACTTATTAAGCATAAGTCAGTTCTGTGATAAAGGTTACAGTGTTGAGTTCTCAAGTGATAAATGTTTAATAAAAAATAAAACAACTCAACAAACTCTACTGACTGGCATAATAAAAGAAAATGTATATTTTGCTGACTGGAACCTATCTACTGATGCTACATGTTTCATTGTTAAAACCTCAAATGAGCAGATTTGGTTATGGCACAAGAGACTAAACCACCTGAACTTTAAATCCATGAATAAATTAGCAAGAAATGCATTAGTAAAAGGACTGCCTAATGAAGTTTTCATAAAAGAACATGTGTGCAAACCATGTCAGGAAGGAAAACACATAAAAACTTCATTTAAAGGCAAACCAATCATCTCTACTGGCAGGGTGCTTCAACTCTTACATATGGACCTTTTTGGACCAATTACCCCTGCTAGTATAAATGGAAGAAAATATACATTGGTTGTAGTAGATAACTTCTCTAGATTTACTTGGGTAGTATTTCTCCTTAATAAGAAGGAAACACAAGTCAAACTTCCTGAGCTAATGAAGAGACTGTCAAATGAGAAAACCTTAATATCATCTAGATTAGATCTGATAAAGGCACTGAGTTCACAAATTCCTATATTAATGAGTATTGCATTGAAAATGGTATAGCCCATGATACCTCAGCTGCTAGAACACCTCAACAGAATGGAGTAGCTGAAAGAAGAAATAGAACTCTTAAAGAGGCTGCTAGAACCTTAATTGCTAAATCTAAATTGCCTAAGAGATTTTGGGCTGATGCTATAAACATTGCATGCTATACTCAGAATAGATGCCTAATCACTAAAGGTTAAGGAAAGACCCCATATGAACTTTGGAAAGGAAGATTGCCTAAAGTATATTACTTTCACATTTTTTGTTGTAAGTGTTTCATTCACAACAATGGGAAAGAACAATTGAAAGCTTTTGATAGCAAAGTTGATGAGGGGATATTCCTTGGATATTCTCAAATCAGTAGAGCTTTTAGAGTCTACAATTGTAAATCCCATCTTATGGAAGAAACGCCTCATGTTGTGTTTGATGAAGCCACTTTTGAGAACAGGGATAAATCCTTGGATTTAGAAGACATCACAGAAAGAACAATCAGACTGAGCTTAAAGGATAAAGATACCTCATTCACTGAAGTTTTCCAACCAAATCTTGCTGAAATCATCTCAGTGGACAACCCCTCTGAAGGCAATCTACCTGAAGCAAACCCCATTGTAGGAAAGATGAACTGACTGATCCAATCCCAGTTCATAACCAGGTATCAACTACCAATGAAGAAGCAGGCTCTACTGAGGTAGTTAATGGATCCAATATTCTAGTGGGAACTAATAATGTTGAAAATGCAAATTTCCCTGACATTGAAGACAACTCCCCTGAATATGATCTTGAACTTGATCCTTAATTAAACTTTCCTGAATTTTATGAACCCAGTGACTCAACCTCAGTAGAGGACAACTCTACTGAAGGGATCATGCAAAGAAGGAGGTGGTTATCTGATCACCCAACTAGCCTGATACTTGGAAATCCAAGTGTTGGAGTCAAAACTAGAAGGTTTCATGGTGAAAGTGCTTTGTTTTGTTGTTTCTTATCAGAACAGGAACCCCAAAACATTGAAGAAGCACTTCAAGATACAAACTGGATCACAACCATGCAAGAAGAGCTGAACCTGTTTACATGAAATGATTTTTGGGAGCTGGTTGACAGACCATCACATCAAGATGTTATTGGAACCAAGTGGGTGTTCAAGAACAAGAAGAATGAGAATGATGTGATTGTCAGAAACAAAGCCAGATTGGTGGCCAAAGGATACTATCAATCAGAAGGCATAAACTATGATGAGACTTTTGCACCTGTGGCAAGACTTGAGGCTATAAGGATATTTCTAGCATTTGCTGCTCACAAGAGGTTCAAAGTCTATCAAATGGATGTCAATAGTGCTTTTCTGAATGAAGTACTCAAAGAAGAAGTCTATGTAAAGTAACCCACAGGGTTTGAAGAAGGACATAAGGTGTACAGACTGAAGAAAGCCCTTTATGGACTTAAGCAAGCTCCAAGAGCTTGGTAAGACACCTTGTCACATTTTTTGTTAGATCATGGTTTTATGAAAGGGACAGTAGACAAAACTTTGTTCAGAATTTGTGAAGTGATTCAGGTGGAATTTACACATTTTAGATGCACATGTGAAGCTCATTTTGATTGTGATTTCATTGATTTATGGATTGATTATGAGTGTTTTTGTTAAAATAAGAGAAATGTGGTGTTTTGTCGATTTTGTAGGAAAAATGAAGGATTTTGGGAGCAAAACACATACCACAATTCACTGGACCAAAAAGAGGAGTGCACCATTGGATCTGGCTCGAAAAAATGGAGTGGAATATCAAAAATAATCGAGTCGATTGGAGGTTGAAAGGAAAAGTTACACACAAAACAAGTTCGAAGTGCAAACTTAGACATCTAGGAACTCGGCCGAGCGGAAGAAAAAATTCGTTTTTTAACCGAGTTGCACAGATCCAGCCGAGCACAAGTGAAGACTTGCAACTAGGAGAACCAGCAACTCGGCCGAGCTAGACAACTCGACCGAGCGGAAGAAAAATTTGTTTTTTGCCGAGTTGCACAGAATCGGCCGAGTTCAACCATAACACTCTGGCCCGACTCGGCCGAGTCACCCAACTCGGCCGAGCTACTCCTACTCTCGGTGGTTTTTATGAAATTTCTCCATTTTTGAGGGACTTAGTTGCAATTCTTACACTCAAACCCTACCCCAACACTATAAATACCCCCATTCTTGAATTTAAACAACATTACCCCCTTCCACAAGAATTTTTCACATATAAACACACACTTGGAGGTAATCATCATCCATTTCTTCAATTCTCCATCAAATCAAGCAAGGAGGACATCAATAGCTTGGGAATTTCATTCCCCATCATCCATTAGACTAATATCTATCTTTCTAATACTTTTTATTTGCTTATTTCATTAGTTTGTGTTAGTTTGATTATGTGTATTGTTGGCTAGAACACTTTTGGTTCTAGGGCCATATAAATACTCTTGATGAAGTTTATGAATTAGTATTTTTCTTAATTGGTGTTTGTGTGGCTTAATTCTATTTGAATGCTTGATTTCCATTGCAAAACATGTCATTAGTGTACAATAGTGATGTGTTGATCTTAGTTAATTGAAATTAGATTAAGAAATCTCTTTTGATTAATTGATTGCAAGTGTTCGACCTAATTTTATTGAGAGATCGAGAGATGATCAATGATTAGGAGGATGTGTGATGATCTTAGGGGCTTAATTGAGTTTTATGATGCAATTGAGGTAGAGATACAAGATTGGATTATATTTCTCTTGGGTTATTTGGATCGAGAGAACTTTTAACTAATTATTTTGTGATCAATCTTATAGAAAAAGCACAACATCAATTGAGTAGATTGTTAATCATAGATGGGTTCATTAATATTGCATGTGTCTTGGAACCTATTTTCTCTTATTTGAACTTCACTCGTATTTTCTTCATTTTTGTGATTTGCATGAGCACATTTGTTCGATTCTCTTATTACTCTTTTAATTGTTTACTTGTGACAAATTGGTAGATAATTAGGTGTAATTACATCATTCAAACTTATCGATCACGTCTATTTAGAACTCAATCAACAAAATACGATTTTACACTACACCTCCCTATGGGATCGACCTTGTACTTATCACGCTACAATATACGCCATACACTTGCGGTTGTGTATTTTGGTGTTAGATAATACATGAATCAAGTTTATGGCGTCGCTGTCAGGGAGGTTTTGTAGTTCTAGAGTGTATGTTGATAGAGTTTTAGTCTAGACACTTTATTTGCTTTTTTTATCTTCAAAAATTCCAAAAAAATATTTATTTTTGCTATTTCTATTTTGCTTTTGATTTTCACTCTCTTTTGAACATTTGATAGACATAGCTTATGATCACGTGATCTAGGAGGAACCATCAAGAGTTGTTGCCTCTAGACCCAGAGATTGAAGCTAATTGTCGAAGAAGAAACGCTGAGAGAAGAAGAGTGGAGTTAGAAGAAATGAATCGAAGGGAAAATCCGATTGTAGAAGAGGTCGAGGAGGAAGTAAGAAACCAAGATGTTGACGGATTTGTGGAGCCTAATGGAAATGGGGGGAGTGGTCCACAAAGGGTACTAAGAGATCATTTTTGTCCGATACCGAGGCCGTACGGAGGAGCGGGTTGGGAACCCGAGGACGCTCACAATTTCGAGCTCAAGCTGGCCTTGATTGTAATGGTGCAAAACAACCAAGTTGGTGGATTATACAAGGAGGATCCTAACCTCCACTTATCTCAATTCCTCGAGATAAGTGGGACGGTTAAGATCAATCGAGTTCCTCAAGATTACATCCAGTTGCAACTATTCCCCCCCTCTTTTCGAGACCGAGCTAAGCAATGGTAACTCTCCCTTGATTTGAGGACCATCGAAAATTGGAACGACTTGGTTGATGCATTCTTAATGAAGTATTTTCCTCCGAGCAAGACCATCCAAATCCGAGGGGAAATATCTTTCTTTAGGCAAGATGATGATGAGTCCCTAGCCGAAGCATGGGAGCGCTTTAAGGATTTGATTAGAAGTTGCCCATAACATGGTCTCTCACGAGACCAACTCATTTGCTACTTCTACAACGGAATGGACCACCGGACAAGAGGAATGGTGGATGCTTCGGCGGGTGGAGGATCTTTATTGAGAAAGACGACGGAGGAAGGGTATGTTCTCTTGGAAGAGATGACCAAAAACGGAAATCAATGGCCATCCGAACGAAGACAAAACTGAAGGGTGGCTTCAACTCAAGAGTCAGAATAAAATGCCAATTTATCTAACAAAGTGGATAAGTTGATCTCTCCAATGATGGCCAAAGCAGTAGTGGGGCCAAGTGATGATCAATACGAAGAGGCCCACTATATGAACAACCAAAGAGATCGAAATTTTAGAGAGAGAGGTTGGAATGAAAGGCAAAGTTGTGAGAATCCTCCTAATCCGAACCAATATCACCCCGGTTTGAGGCATCATGAGAACTTTTCCTATGTCAACTCGAGGAATGCTATTCAACTGCCATCGAATTTCAACGTGAAAGATGGGATGATCGTTGAACCTTCATCAAAGCCATCATTGGAAGATATGTCTGGGTCATTCATGGGGGAAACTAAGATTTACTTGGCAAAGACTTGATGAACAAGGGGAAATGATCAAGAATGTGGCTAACAATGTGAAAGCCATTGAGAAACAAGTGGGCCAACTCGCCAATATCGTTGGAAGTCAACACACTCCGGGGCAATTCCCCTCTAACACAGAGCTCAACCCCAAGGAGCAATGCAAAGCTATAAATCTAAGGAGTGGGACAAGCTATAAAGGGCCCAAGATGCCACAAGAGGAGGAAGTGGTAATGGCACCTGAGAGTGTTGACAAAAGAGATAGCCAAGAGAAATAAAAGCAAGAAGAGCTAGTGAGGGAAGAAAAAGAGGCAAGAGGGGAAGAAGAGAAAGAAGGGGAGAAGAAAAATGAAGAAATCACTCCTCCACAAGACAAAGGCAAGAATGTAGTGCCTCTTCCTTATCCTCAGAGGTTGAAGAAGAAGGCATTGGACAACAAATTTGCCAAGTTTGTGGAGATGTTTTAGAAGATACACATCAATATCCCCTTTGCCGAAGCTCTTGAACAAATGCCTCGTTACTCCAAGTTCTTGAAAGAAATTATGTCAAATAAGAGGAAAATGGTGGAGTATGAGACGGTGCACTTAACCGAAGAATGTAGCTCCATAATCCAAGCTAAACTACCTCCAAAGGTTAGGGACCCCGGATCTTTCACTTTGCCATGCATCATTGGAAATGGAGGTACGTTTAGGCCTTTGTATGATTTGGGAATTAGTATAAACCTCATGCCTCTATCCATCTTCAAGACTCTTGGCTTGGGAGAACTAACACCCACTACAATGAGCCTCCAATTAACGGATCGAACAATGACGTACCCCTTGGGTATAGTAGAGGATGTATTGGTAGAGCCGGAAATTTAGGCCCAACCCGAAACCTAGTATGGACTGGGCTCTAAAATTAGAGGCCCTTATAGAACTGGGCCTATTTGGCCCGACCCGATGGGCCTAATGGGCTAGGCTGAATTTAGCCCACGGCCCATGGGCAGCCCATTTGGCCCGATCAATATTTTTTTTAGGCAAATAGATAATTAAAATAAGTAAAGTATCTTATATTTAAATATTATTTTGTTTTTATTTTATTTTATTTTGACTTCGAAATTTGAACTTATGAATTATTTATAATTTTATTTGAAGTTGTTATATAGTGTAATTTTATACTGGTTATGACCATTTATGAATTATGTAAAGTTAATACATTAGTATTGCATTTTTTTTTTATTATAATTATTTGTATAAATAAAAATTATATGTGAGTATGTGACCAATGCATAACAAGGTTTATATATATAATTTTTGCTAAAACTATATTTTTAAAAAAATTATTTCATTAGTTGGGCTTGCCCACTAGCCCAGTGGGCTAGGATGGGCTCACATTTTATAGGCCCGACTAATTCATGGGCCGGCCCGACCTAGCCCACGAACATTGTTTGGCCCGAAGGGCTAGGCTGGGCCGGGCGGCCCGATTTGCCAGCTCTATGTATTGGTCAAAGTCGACAAGTTTATCTTTCTGGTAGACTTTGTGGTTTTAGATATGGAGGAGGACAAGTACATCCCATTGATATTGGGAAGACCGTTTTTGGCAATCGGAGGGACTATCATTGATGTAAGGAAAGGAGAGTTGGAGCTTCAAGTGAACAATGAGAAAGTCTTGTTCAACATTTATAGAGCCATCAAATTCCATGATGATGAGGATGAAGAATATGGGAACCCCAAGAGAGATCACTATCCAATGCCCATGAAAGAGAAGGTGGAAGAAGATCCCAAGATCAATTTTGTGAAAGAGAACCCTAAGGTGGAAGACAAAGATTTGAAGATAGGTAAGAAGGCCAAGTTTGGGGGAGTTTTCGAAGAAAACTCCCCCAATTCAAGAAAGACACTATCCAATGCCCATGAAAGAGAAGGTGGAAGAAGATCCCAAGATCAATTTTGTGAAAGAGAACCCTAAGGTGGAAGACAAAGATTTGAAGATAGGTAAGAAGGCCAAGTTTGGGGGAGTTTTCTTCAAAAACTCCCCCAATTCAAGAAAGGCCACTTGTGCAAGCTTGAGGTTGAATAAGGCATCAACTTCCTATGATATAATTGAAGAGCCGGATGGGCTAGCTAGTGGATGCTTCAATGGATTTAAGAAAGTTGGATAGGGAAAGAAGTTCAAGATCAAGGATGATGATGGGGTGACTTGACAAATCATTTCAAGAAAACCGTCCGATATAGGACGTTAAAAATAGTGCTTCTTGGGAGGCAACCCAAGGTTTTATTTCTTTAATGTTTTTCTTATTTTAGTAGTTTTGATAGCTTAGTCTCTTTTGTAGATATGGATGAGGAACATCATGGATATACCTTCTTGGAGAATGAAAAAGAAAGCAAAGCCAACTTTAGAAAGAGGGAGTAAGTGGTGCAATGGTGATCTTTGAAGAGTTTGAGATGTGCAAGGAGGGAGGTAACAACTTGTAGCCCCAAACTTAGAATTTTTACATAGTAAAATTCTAAGTTTGGGGGAGTTATTTTTCTTTTTATTATTTCACTATATTTGTTACCCCTTGCACCGTTTTGTCATTTCGTTTGTGTTACATTTTGCACCGGTGCACACTTAGCTTTCATATGCTTATATTGTTTAAGTTGGTTTTGATCATGTGTTGAGTAGTGGACTTATGGTGAAATGTGAGCATTGGTAATCATTGAAATCCATAGTTGAGTAGTGTTGTAATTTCTATTTGCTTTGAATGTATGCATGATTGATGTATTGAGTGCATGATGTGTTGTTGTTTGAGGACATTTGATGAATGTGAAAGTTCTATTGAATAAACCGGTGAGAATTGAGCCCTAAATCGAACTTTAATCCGGTTTAGTTCATTTGAGAGTGTTGGTCCTGAAAGGAGTATATAACAAGTGTATTTGGGGAGGGGGGGGGGGAATACACTTGTATGCAAATCTTTTCAAACTTTAACCAAACTGGTTTCAGCAAGGTTGTCCTGGACAACTCTTCTGATATGATTAACTCTTAAAAGATAATCAATCTACTAAGTACTATTGAGTACTTAGTTGAATAACTATCCAAGTGAGTTATATGTGCGGAATAGTGGTTGGCCCTTTAGTTTAAACTCCTTTTAAATTACTGAAATCTTCTTAACACTTAGTCTGTTTTTCAAGGAACTTGTCCAAAACAGTTTTTGCACAGTTTTAAGTACATGTCTTTGAAAGGTCAGTTTGTGTGCTATGTATGTATGTGTTGTTTGAATGAAAGTACTTTGAAAGTAAATCAACACAAGAGTTATAGTGGTTCAGAGACTCAAGCTCCTACATCCACTTTCCCTGATTGAACAGGATAATTCCTTCACTCTTGGAATTACTTGTTTTATAGTGCCAAGGTGCACTTGATCAACCACACCACTCCTTGGTGCCTTGATCCCTAGGATATCAGAGTCTTAGTGCTCTCTCTCAACTCAGAATTGAACTGTTCTTCTCTCAACAGTCAATTCCTACACTTCTACTACAACAACCTTCTATCTCTCTTTTGGAAAGGTATAAGGGTTGATGTTTGGTTCCAACTAGGTTGAGATGTCCTTTACAATGAGCTTAGTGTAAAAGGATAGGATATCTCCCTAAACTTTGTGTGGATATACAATGAAGTTCAGCTTAGGTTGAAGTGTTTTGGAAGACTAAGAATGTCTCTTGAAAGGCTTATGAGCTTGTAGCTTCAGAATTGTTGATCACTAGTTGGTTGCCTTCAATGGTCTCCACACTTCTGTATTTATAGAACAATTTGAGGATTTGCCCGTTGGAAAGACAGCCTCAATTGTCTATATTTGTCTTCCTTGAACTCTGCAACTGGAAGACAGTTTCTTGATAGTGACATGTCCTTAATTTGGGAAGTAAACGGTTGTGAGCACTTTGTCTTGACTTTGAAGCACTCTTCCTAATGTCTGACTTTAAGATTCACTTGATCAAACATGGACATCACTTCTGATGGTTGGTCCTATGATAGGGTCAACTTCCCTTATCACTTGGACAATTCTGCTTATCAGAATCAGCAGAGTTTGCTTATCAGCAATGTTGGCTTTGCTCTTCAGATGACTTGGCTCTTTCTCTTTCCATGCATATATCTTGATGGTTTTTGAGCATTCATGGCTTTAGATCAGTAGCCTTGACCTTATCAGCACAGTTGGGCTTGTCTTGAAACTATTCTGGTTCAAGTGTGCTGAGACATTTCTGCTGGTCAATCCTTCTGAGCTTTGACATATACATCAGTAGACTTGGTCTTGATGATGCATTCAATCCAATTGATCTTCAGATAGGTTGCTACATTACTGAGCTGACTTGATCAACATAGTTGTCCAATAACCACTTTCAGCAGACTTAAGGTCATATTGATTCTGAGCCTTGAGGGGACTTGATTCTTGTGATCTTCTAGGCATGTGTTCCCCCTCAACTTGTGCATCTAAATCACTAAGAGCTGCCTAACCGTTCAGCTTCTCAACTAGCCTTAAGCTACATGTTCCAACATTCCTGGAGCATGTTCATTTCATTTTGACTTATCTAAATGGCATGTCTTAAAGGGGTTTTGGTATAATAATCAAAACTTCTCATTTTATTCCCAACAATTTCCCCCTTTTTGATGATGCCAAAACCTATACATTCTATGCAAAGGTGACTTGACTACACTTATTACATATATCTTCAGTGGAAGTGACTTAGATAAAATTGCCTGAAAGAAATATGTTAGTGTATTCACTGTTTAAGTGCATATAGGTTTAAGTCGGGCTGGTTGAGACAATGAGATGTTATCTCTTGATTCACATAAATACTCAACTATCATTCATATAATCATTGGCATTACAAGCATGATGATAGTCAAATAAACTTATCAGAGCATGAATCGGAGCAGTTACATAACATTTGATCAGAGCAAAAATAACTAAGAAAACATATGATCAGAGCAAATGGGAAAACATGTGATCAGAGTAGAACATGTATCAGCAGACTTGAACAGATTTCAGCACAGTTAACCATCTCAGCAGCCATGAGCAAATATTTATCCAGTTCAGCACTTTTAAGGCAGATAAGGGACAAGAGAACTTAGCAAATTCAGAGGCTATCATCAGCAGGTGGCACCATCCCATATTGTGCCCAAGCCCTCTTCTTTAGTTCCATTGCCTCTTGATTGGTTCCCCTGGGCCCAAGTACCATCCTATTCAACTTCAGAATCTGGATGAACTCTTGAAATATCTGAGATTGGTCAAAGAAGCCATCTTTCTTTGGGGGAATGTAAATAATTGGCTTTGGGGCTTTGAACTCAATCCTTGCCATATCTGCAGCAGCATGAAGTTGTTAATAGAGTTCCCTGTGATAATCAATCATAAACTGAGTGAAAGTGGAGTTGGGATCTTCTTCCATCCATCTGCCTATGACATAGTAATCATAGACAAACTTCCTTTTGGCTTCCTCCCAAGTGTCATTCAGCTGTATTGGGACCCATTTATCCATGTGTGGATATTTGGTATCCATCTGTATCAACAGCTGGGGCTTCAGTTTGTTGTAGGTTGCTCTCTTCCTCCTAGGCTTCTGAAAGTCTTCTCTCCTTTTGTCTCTTGCCCTGTTAGCTTCCATTAGGAGATCCATTTTCTCTTGAGCTCTCATCATAGCCAGTTTTTGCTGAGTTTCTGCATCTTTCCCATAGCCTTCCACAAAATTCTTGGATGGATCATTTGCCAGCACTGAAACTTTCTTCTTTGGTTCAAGTCCAAAACCTTCTTCAAAAAGTATCTCCACATCTTCTTGAGCTTCAGTAGCTTTGACACCTTCAGCTGTTTCAGTTTCAGTGGACTTCTCAATTTCAGCAGATTTGACTTCTTCAGCAGTCTTGTCCTTTTCAGCAACCTTGGTCTTTTCAGCAGCTTTAGCCTTCTTAGAAATAGGTGTTGTGAATTATCCCAATACCCAATAATAGTCCCCCAACAATGTGGTCCCCAACTCCTTTGTGAGAAATTATTATGGGACCACAGTCCCCATCTCCTTTGTGGGGAATTATTGGCACTTTTGGGATATGGACCATCACGCTATGAATCCTTTGAGACTCCCAGGAATCTTTTGCGATGCCCTAGGGATCTTTCGAGACTCTCTGGAATCCTTTGAGACTCTTTTAAAATTACCCGGATCTATTTGGGACGTAATTAAAATATGAATTATCATAAATCTAATTTCATAATTTAAACAAATTAAATCAACTAATTCATGTAATGAATGTACGGTAAATAATTAAATCCCTAAACATGCGGAACTAAGGGATTACATGTTTACCTTTGAATCAGAGAGATACCGTTGAGAAGAATAACAACTTCAACCCAATTGCCTTCCCAAGTATTCCCTAAGTCCTAGCCCGTTGATCCGGTGGGAGATCTCACAAACTATTAACTCTCAAGGAAGAATTAATTTTCTCTTATTGCACACACTGTAATTTCGAAAATTACAGATCTCTCTTTTGTAGAGAAGACCGATTTTTTTTTTACAACTCTTAAAAATAAGAGTGGCGGTTTTTCCTCTATTTATAAGAGAGAGAATAGTCAATTTATTTATTAGAAAATATTGGAGATCTAGAAATATTTTATTCTCCAAGAGATATTATATTATTTCCATATCTTTCTCCATAATATTCTCTCCCCAAAATAAGCGCTACTTTCCTCTCTTTCTTGCAATAGATTAATTCTTATCTTTTTAATTACCTTAGTTAATGGACTTTTATTGGGCTACTTGAGGGGCCTTTAGGAGAATTAGGATTGGACCTCCCAATGGGCCCAGAAATCAATATTGAGCCACAATATTTTTCCAACCCATTAATATTAATTCATTCCACTATAGAATTAATATTGCACTATCCATCCTAACCCATATTATGAAATATGGCCCCCGGTTATTATTTCCCATGTTTAAGATTCAATGTCCATCAATTAATTTAAGCTACTGAATGCTTTAATTAATTAATATTTTTAGGGGATTTCACATAAAAGGTCTTTCCACCTAGTGTTTTTTTAAATAAGGATCTGGTTTAAAATAGTTTCAAATTAAGGACAAAATGTAACATAAATGTACCATCATGCCCTTACTATTTAATTTTCGGAATTTATATAGAGAAAGTCAATAAATGTTTGATATTTAAATCAATGTCTATCAACTCCGTGAATTACGCTAATGAATTAACACCTTCCAAAATTACTCTCAACAGCTCCGGTCAATGATTTGCAGAATTTTGGGGAAGAAATCTTTGTATGATTATTCTACATCCCCAATTTTAGGACTTTCCCAAAGATATGGTATTCAATTCTTCCCTAAATCTCTAATATTGAAGTCTTTTACAAATATCGCATTTTTCCAAAGCTCTGATATTCAATTTCATTGTTAGACTTGAAGATCTGCACAAAAATCGTCAAATCAAATTAGATATTTTCTCCAGAAAAATCTCTGACTTGATTATGCAGAAATATCTGCAGGAAAATCGTACAATGTAGAAGAAAAAAACTAAAATTGCATGAGCATATAAATAATGCAGAATTAAAGTTGCATCAACATATCAATAATACAGAAGTATGCAGTACATTATGTGCATATACAAATATCATTATGCAGAAAAATGAATTTAATGCTAATTAGATATTTTCTTGAATCATCCGCTTCACCAAGGAAAGCCCACAAGCAAAATTCCGTGTGGTGAAAACATAGTCTTGAATAAGTCCATTGAACAAATCATGAGTGTACAAGTAAAGAAGAGAAAAAGCACGAGCAAAAAAAAAAATATAAAGTTGCATAAGAATATTAATAATGCAGAAGTGTTCAGTAAATTATGTGCATATGCAAATATCATTATGCAGAAAATCCTATAATAATAACAAAAATTGAACCAGTCACTTGCACCGTGTCTGTATTGTCACGTCGCCACGAATGAGATTGGGTGGGGGGTTCGATCGTGAACGACGCCGGCAAGGAAGATCTGTCATGTAGAAACGATTAAAAATCAGTCTCCATCAGTGAGATTCGCAAATATATGCCGATATAATTAGAAAATTTTTAGGGCAAAAATCTTCATCTCACCGGATTAAGACGCCTTTTCGGCAGAGAAGAGCGCGAGAACCTCCGCAATTGGAAACGACGATCTGATGAGGTGAAACCACCGCCGCGACGGCGGTGGATCCGACGAATTTGCACTCTGGAGATACCATCTCGCATCAGCATTTGGCGGCGGCGCTACTTGACCACTCTGTGTTATCCTGATCCATTTTTAAGAAACTTTTACGCATTATATGCTCCCACGAAGAATCGGCGCCGTTTTCCACTTCGTTTTTCACGATTTCGTGCATTCGATCTTTGCATCTAGATGCAACCTGCAATAGATCGCCAAAATCAATAAGAAAAAATATCAAAATACTACTACTAATTTAATGGTGAGGTGCTTACATGAGAGCAGCCATGGCCGTCGAAAACTCCGAAGTAGTCAGAAAAATTAGAAAAAGAAGGGTGAATCGCAATCTCGTCTTCCATATCTTTTCTCAATCCACAAACAGTCGTTATCTCGAACTTCGGGCCTTGCTGAGAAGTTTCCGGCGCCGTCGAAGGCTTTATTTCCGGCGATTTTTCAGAATTATGGAATTGACTGAATCTGAGAATAATTGTGATTGGTTTAATTGCATACGAATAAGGAAGGTCAGATTATTATTTACATAGCTGCCATATTAAACAGAAGGATTCTTTATTGAGTGGAATGTGGTTGAATATATGGCGACAAATAAGAAAGATGACGACTTGTTATTTAATTAATAAATTAATTTTCATATTTAAATATAAGGGCATATTGGGTTATTAACATGCGTTTTTGTTCTTTTTTAAAAAGATTATATTAATTGTCCTTTATTAAGAAGGTAGGTGTATGAATGGCCTTTTTTATAAATATTCTCTATTTTTTATTCCTCGGAGTAAGGACAGCTCAACATTATTATCACACCGGAAATAAATTCCACTGATCAGATTTGATATGATAAACCTTCTGAGCCCACCAAGGGGACATAATCAACTTGACACTCCAAAACACGATTCTCTGTATTAATTTTGGCAATCTGTCCTATAATTAATAATATTGCCCAAAATACAAAGTATTGAATCTCATTGATTCTTTACCCATAATAAATTAAAGCAATACTTCTCAACTACAGACAATTCCATTTAAGTGATAGAGATTAAGAAATCAACAACCACTGAGGTCTATTTCTTCATTCCTTAAGTCAGTCTATAAGAATTACCTCTCTGTAGGTCCTATTCAGCACATCATAATGCACTAGTGTAATCTCTTGGTCAAGACAAACCAATCCGAGCCTTACACCTCAACTTCTACCAATGGATTGTTCAATTCCATCTAAGTTGTGAATCAATTGTACTTATATACAAGGAACTGACAATGCGATCTTCTGTGATCTTCTACACACCACATTGTCTACAATGTAAAGTACATCTGAATGTTTATGCAATAAATAATTACCATTCATTATATTTAAAGCAACCGGTGACAAAAATTTATTCTCATTAATAAGTGTAAAAATCAGTTCGTATACATAAGTAGCACTAAAAGCATACTTGCCAGTATAACCCTAACAGTAGGCACTTTTTCTACTATAGAATTAATATTGCACTATCCATCCTAACCCATATTACGAAATATGGCTCCCGGTTATTATTTCCCGTGTTTAAGATTCAATGTCCATCAATTAATTTAAGCTACTGAATGCTTTAATTAATTAATATTTTTTATTCCTCGGAGTAAGGACAGCTCAACATTATTATTATACCGGAAATAAATTTCATTGATCAGATTTGATATGATAAACCTTCTGAGCCCACCAAGGGGACATAATCAACTTGACACTCCAAGACACGATTCTCTGTATTAATTTTGGCAATCTGTCCTATAATTAATAATATTGCCCAAAATACAAAGTATTGAATCACATTGATTCTTTACCCATAATAAATCAAAGTAATACTTCTCAACTACAGACAATTCCATTTAAGTGACAGAGATTAAGAAATCAACAACCACTGAGGTCTAATTCTTCATTCCTTAAGTCAGTATATAAGAATTACCTCTCTGTAGGTCCTATTCAGCACATCATAATGCACTAGTGTAATCTCTTGGTCAAGACAAACCAATCTGAGCCTTACACCTCAACTTCTACCAATGGATTGTTCAATTCCATCTAAGTTGTGAATAAATTGTACTTATATACAAGGAACTGACAATGCGATCTTCTGTGATTTTCTACACACCACATTGTCTACAATGTAAAGTACATTTGAACGTTTATGCAATAAATAATTACCATTCATTATATTTAAAGCAACCAGTGACAAAAATTTATTCTCATTAATAAGTGCAAAAATCAGTTCGTATACATAAGTAGCACTAAAAGCATACTTGCCAGTATAACCCTAACAATATCCCACTTATACTCAAAGTCTGCTTTTAAATATACTACAGCACGTCCATATTCTACATGTCCTAATAAATTCTCCCACTTATACTCAAAGCAGCTTGGCAACGCACTTGACCCCCATTCCTTCCACATGTCTCTCGAATGTACTCTAAGGCAGACCCTTTGTGAAGGGATCAGCTAGGTTGTCTTCCGATGCGATCTTTGCCACCAGTATATCTCCTCTCTTAACGATTTCTCGTATAAGATGGTATTTCCTTTCGATGTGTTTGCTTGCCTTGTGAGCTCTTGGTTCCCTTCAATTTGCAACTGCTCCAGCATTATCGCAATAAATAGTGATAGTGTTGGGCAAATTCGGAATCACATCCAAGTCCACTAAGAAGTTCTTTAGCCAAACCGCTTCTTTCGCTGCTTCACAAGCAGCTACATATTCGGCTTCCATGGTAGAATCAGCGATGCATTTCTGTTTCACACTTCTCCATGTCATGGCTCTACCCCCCAAACAAAACACACTACCCGAGGTAGATTTTCTAGAATCCATGTCTGATTGAAAATCTCAGTCCGTATAACCCACAGGGAATAGACTGTCTGACTGATAAACCAACATTCTATCTCGAGTTCTTTTTAGATACTTGAGAATGTTTTTAACTGCAGTCCAATGTTCTTTCCCTAAGTTACTTTGATATCTTGCTACCATGCTTACATCAAAGCAAATATTCGGTCTCGTGCACAGCATTGCATACATGAGGCTTTCAACTGCCGACGCATATGGAATGTTTCTCATCTCATCCATCTCCTTTTGTGTCTTAGGACACATCTCTTTAGATAGATGAATTCCATGTCTGATAGGAACAAATCCTTTCTTGGAATTTTGCATGCTGAATCGTTTCAAAATAGTGTCTATGTATGAGGTTTGAGATAAGCATATCATCATTTTCTGGCGATCTCGAGTAATCTTAATCCCAAGGATGTGACCAGCTTCTCCTAAATCCTTGATATCAAACTGTTTTGACAACCATACCCTCACGTCTGTCAACACCTTTTTATTGTTTCCAATAAGCAGAATGTCATCTACGTATAATACTAAGAATACCAATGCAGTTCTGATACACTTCTTATAGACACAACTCTCAAACTCATTTTGATCAAATCCATAGGATTGTATCACCTGATCAAAATATTGATTCCAAGCTCGCGATGCTTGCTTAAGTCCATATATTGACCTTTTAAGCTAGCATACAAGATTCTCTTGGCCTTTTTCAATGAAGCCTTCAGGTTGGCGCATGTAGATTTCTTGTTCAAAACTTCCATTTAGGAAAGCTGTCTTGACATCCATTTGCCAGATCTCAAAGTCTAGGTGAGCTGCAATCGACAAGAGAATACGGATAGACTTAATAATCGATTCCCTCTTTTTGAGTATATCCTTTTGCCACTAGTCTAGCTTTGAAGGTTTCAACCTTCCCATCTGATCCTCTTTTTCTCTTGTAGACCCACTTGCATCCAATAGGCTTTATGCCTTTGGGTGGTTCCACAAGCTCCCACACTTTGTTATGATCCATAGACCCCATTTCTGCTTCCATTACAGTTTGCCAAGAATCTGCATCCTTGTCTTGGATTGCCTCATCGTACGTCCAGGGGTCAGATTCATCCTCTCCGGGGACCAAGTCCGAAGACTCTCCCATGAACATGAATCGCTCAGGTTGTCTCACAACCCTCCCACAACGACGAGGTTCCGGTTGTGTTTATGTATCGCTTGGTACATCTACTTGTACACTTGGTATAGGAGTTGGCCCTCTTAATTCATTTAAGGTAATCTCACTCTTGGGCTTTCTATTACTCATATAGTTTTCTTCCAAGAATCTAGAATGTGTGCTTATCACAATTCGCTGATCCTTTGGACTATAGAATAAACCCCCTTTCGTTCTTCTAGGATATCCTACAAACAACCTTAATTCTGAACGAGGGTCTAACTTTCCAGCTTCCTTGTCCAACACGTATGCATGACACCCCCAAATTCTTATGTGTCTTAGACTAGGCTTTCGCTCGGTCCACAATTCTGTAGGGGTTTTAGGAACTGATTTGGAAGTTACCAAATTCAAAATGTAAGTCGCTGTTTCCAAGGCATGACCCCAAAACGACTTAGGTAAAAGAGTTCGATTTCTTCGCTCTGCAACTCCATTTTGTTGAGGGGTTCCAAGTGCAGTTAATTGGGATACAATCCCTTCGCCTGATAAGTAGCCCAAAAATTCATTGCTGAGGTATTCGCCTCCACGATCTGATCGTAGAAACTTGATACTCTTTTTCCTATGCTTTTCTGCTCCAGCCTTAAACTCTTTGAATTTATCAAAGGTCTCAGACTTATGCAGCATTAGATAGATGTATCCATATCTTGAGTAATCATCGATGAAAGTAACGAAATACTCAAAACCTCATTTTGCTTGAATTGACATTGGTCCATATACATCAGTATGAACGAGTTCTAACACTTCACTAGCTCTATTCCCCTTTGCCCCAAAGGCTCTTTTGGTCATTTTACCCTCTAAACATGATTCACATGTTGGAAACGGCTCAACCTGGAGTGATTCCAACGAACCGTCGTTCACCAACCTTTGAATCCTTCTTAGATTAATATGACCAAGTCTAAGATGCCACAGAAGTGTTTCATTCATGTCTGAAGAATGCTTTCTTTTCTTAGAAATAGTCTATGTGTTATGCGATTCATTTTGTGTGGAATGTGCACAATTAATAGTATAAAGATTATTCACCAATGCTCCCGAACAGATAATCTCGTCATTACGACAAATAACGACATTCTTATTAAAAGAAACTGAATATCCATCCAAAATTAGTTTAGAAACTGAAATCAAATTCTTTCTAAAACTCGGAACATAAATAACGTCTTTTAAAACTAAAATTTTATCACTAAAAGATAGTTGCACATCTCCCACTGCAACAGCCGCCACTTTCGTAGCATTGCCCATGGTGATGATGATCTCACTCCCACTAAGTTTTCGGGTTAGCTTGAACCCTTGAAAATTGAAATAAACATGATCAGTGGCTCCCGTATCCACCACCCACGAATGGGAAGAATACACCGCTAAACAAGTTTCAATTACTAGTGCGTGAGAATTACCTTGCTTACCAGCCTTCTTAGGCTTGGTACAGGCTGACTTCCAATGTCCTTTCAGACTGCAACTAAAGCACTTTCCCTTAGTGGTCTTTTTCTTGACACCTCCCTCAATTGATATCTTTTCCTTGTTATTAGCTTATTTATGGCCATTTGCCTTCTTCTTCTTCTTTCCACCTTTCGGTGTAGAATTAGAAGATGGACCGTTTGCCAACATAGCCGTATGCTCGTTCCTTGGTCCCATTAACATCTCAGCCGAAACCAAAGCTTGCAAGAGCTGAGCCAACGTATACTCTTGATTATTCATCGTATAGTTCAGTTGGAACTGCTCAAAACTTTTCGGTAGAGAATGGAGTATGAAATCGATCTGCGTTTCCGCATTGAATTCAGCACCAAGAATCTCAAGTTTGTTAAGGAAACCCATCATCTTAAGAACGTGATCCCTCACGGGCGTTCCCTCGACCATTTTCTGTGATAACATATCTCGCATGGTCATTTGTCTAGCCGTACGATTCTGATGAGCAAAAAGTTCCTTAAGGTTCATCATAATAGCTGAAGCGGATTCCATGTTCTGGTGTTGGTGTTGCAACACATCTGACATTGAAGCCAAGATGGTACACCTAGCCATTTCATCGGATCTCATCCACTCCTTATGATATTCCTTATCTTCTTGGTTCATCTCATCCGTAGGGGCAGGGGGTTTAGGTTCATCAAGGACCCACTTATGCTGTTGTGCAGTCAAGACTATAAATAAATGTCTTTTCCAATCCACATAATTTTCTCCTTCCAATTTATTTTCTTTAAGTATGCTAAACAGTGGGTTAAAAGGAGACGACATGCTGAATTGAGAATAAAATATACAATTTGTATTAATACCATATTAACACAAAAATTATCACATAATTTGATCACATGTACTATATCAAAAACCTCAAAAAAATGATATAAACATGCATCAGCCAACATCTTAAAACCAATTTAAGTAAGTCACGATGAGTGTGAACGTTTACTCAAATACATTTAAGCAGGTTACAAACAAAGCAGTTACAAACCTTTAATTCAAAATTAATAGTTGGCTTCAACCTGGCCATATAAAATTGACAGGGACTCCGATGGGGAGTTAATATATCAATTTTATACCTAAGTAATAACCATAATTAAATGCATGACTATTATTTCGTTTTGAATAAGCCACTCGATGGGAGGGTCATACAGCCACTAGTAATAATCCACAACCATCCTTAAAGGAATTTATTCATGTGAACTTATCTTTTGGCCTATCCGATAGGGAGAGAGGAGCTTGCCAATGCGTAGCCAAAAGACTTCACAAATAAATAAATTATGGAGGCCATTTAATCAATTTATTATCTTAAATAAATTTAATAAAAAAACATACTTAGTAATTTTTTAAACTAGAGGTTTTTCACGAATTCTCATTCAAAATTAACAAATAATCATAGCATAATAACAAAACAAAAATTAAACACAAATTAGGCAAACATGTCCAATTATCATGGTTTAATTTTCTCGTTTTGAAGAAACGGGAATTCGCACTCCCACGGCCGCAACAAAAAAAAAATCACGCCACGCCCACAACCGGCCCGTGTGGCTTGATTGTCCGGGTGCGCCTCCGATTCTTTAATCCGTCTAACGGTCTTCGTCTTTGAACCGTTACAATTTATTTACAAAAAATAAATCTAACATTTAGACTAGTCTATTACAAATTAAATAATCTAATCTACCCATGGATTTTCTCACGGGAAAAACAAATCTGACCGAATCAGATTAAAAACCACATTCAAACAACATAAATTAAAACATACATTAAAACCATGATAATTGGATACCTGCAAAAAAGATCTAACAATTCTACCATCCAAATATCAATTTAATGTAAATAGATTTAAATTCTAATTTAAATTACAGAGCCCAAAACCTTGGCTCTGATACCATCTGTTGGGAATTATCCCAATAATAGTCCCCCAACAATGTGGTCCCCAACTCTTGTAGTCCCCAACTCCTTTGTGGGAAATTATTATGGGACCACATTCCCCATCTCCTTTGTGGGGAATTATTGGCACTTGTGGGTTTTTGACCATCACGCTAGGGATCCTTTGAGACTCCCGTAAATCTTTTGAGATGCCCTAGGGATCTTTCGAGATTCTCGGGAATCCTTTGAGACTCTTTTAAAATTACATGGATCTATTTGTGACGTAATTTAAATATGAATTATCATAAATCTAATTTCATAATTTAAACAAATTAAATCAACTAATTCATGTAATGAATGTATGGTAAATAATTAAATCCCTAAACATGCGGAACTAAGGGATTACGTGTTTACCTTTGAATCAGAGAGATACCGTTGAGAAGAATAACAACTTTAACCCAATTGCCTTCCCAAGTATTCCCTAAGTCCTAGCCCGTTGATCCGGTGGGAGATCTCACGAACTATTAACTCTCAAGGAAGAATTAATTTTCTCTTGTTGCACACACTGTAATTTCGAAAATTACAGATCTCTCTTTTGTAGAGAGGACCGATTTTTTTTTACAACTCTTAAAAATAAGAGTGGCGGTTTTTCCTCTATTTATAAGAGAGAGAATAGTCAATTTATTTATTAAAAAATATTGGAGATCTAGAAATATTTTATTCTCCAAGAGATATTATATTATTTCCATATCTTTCTCCATAATATTCTCTCCCCAAAATAAGAGCGCTACTTTCCTCTCTTTCTTGCAACAAGATTAATTCTTATCTTTTTAATTACCTTAGTTAATGGACTTTTATTTGGCTACTTGAGGGCCTTTAGGAGAATTAGGATTGGACCTCCCAATTCGCCCAGAAATCAATATTGAGCCACAATATTTTTCCAGCCCATTAATATTAATTCATTCCACTATAGAATTAATATTGCACTATCCATCCTAACCCATATTACGAAATATGGCTCCCGGTTATTATTTCCCGTGTTTAAGATTCAATGTCAATCAATTAATTTAAGCTACTAAATGCTTTAATTAATTAATATTTTTTATTCCTCGGAGTAAGGACAGCTCAACATTATTATCATACCGGAAATAAATTCCACTGATCAGATTTGATATGATAAACCTTCTGAGCCCACCAAGGGGACATAATCAACTTGACACTCTAAGACACGATTCTCTGTATTAATTTTGGCAATCTGTCCTATAATTAATAATATTGCCCAAAACACAAAGTATTGAATCACATTGATTCTTTACCCATAATAAATCAAAGTAATACTTCTCAACTACAGACAATTCCATTTAAGTGACAGAGATTAAGAAATCAACAACCACGGAGGTCTAATTCTTCATTCCTTAACTCAGTCTATAAGAATTACCTCTCTGTAGGTCCTATTCAGCACATCATAATGCACTAGTGTAATCTCTTGGTCAAGACAAACCAATCTGAGCCTTACACCTCAACTTCTACCAATGGATTGTTCAATTCCATCTAAGTTGTGAATCAATTGTACTTATATACAAGGAACTGACAATGCGATCTTCTGTGATCTTCTACACACCACATTGTCTACAATGTAAAGTACATCTGAATGTTTATGCAATAAATAATTACCATTCATTATATTTAAAGCAACCAGTGACAAAAATTTATTCTCATTAATAAGTGTAAAAATCAGTTCGTATACATAAGTAGCACTAAAAGCATACTTGCCAGTATAACCCTAACAGTAGGCACTTCTTCTACTCTGAACTCAGCAGGTAGATCCAAGGTGTTAGGAAAGTCAGTGAATGTATCAGCTTCTCTCTTCTTTCCCTTAGCCTTCTTGATTTGCCCTCTAGTCTGGACACATTCAGTGGACTTGTCCAGTCCTGATACTTCTCCTTCGGGCCTTTGCTGAAGTCTTGCACCTTCTTCCTGAGCAAATGCCATTGAGTTCTTTAGAGCTATTGCTAGTTGCTCTTCTTCATCTAAATCTTCCAAATTCAGGACTGTCTTTTCTTTTCCCTTGGATTCTGGCACCTTTTCCTTACCCTTGCTTCCTTCTCCAATAGTCAAGACACCTTTTGCCCTTGCTCTCTCTCTCTCTTTCCCCCTTTTTGGCTTCATCAAAGCACTGGGGCTTGAGCTCACTCATAGTGGATGCCATCAGGGACTGTGCCAGGTTCTGTGATTTCATCTCCTCAAGCAGATATACATTCTCATCACGTATGTTCTGCATTTTATCACTGCTCAAGCTTAGAAAAGCAAGAACATGCTTAATTTTCTGCTCCACAACCTGCTCCATGGTTCTTTTGAGGGATGCATCAAGGCTTGCCTTTAGGAAATCAGTGAGGTTGGCCACTACAGATTCAGCAATCTTGGCCATCACCTCCTGAGTAAACTTCTCTGAGGCTGCTTTCACCATTGCTAGCCTCATTTCCTCTTCTCTCTTCTTCTAAAGGGCACTCTTCTTGCCCAATGCTTGCTTGACAACCAGCTTCAAGGCCTTTACATTTTTGTTGTGATTGTCCATCAGCAGCTTTTGATCTATTCTGACCTCCTTGGTGAAAGACTCCATGCCTTCCTTAGCTTTCTGAACTTCAGTGGAGATGGTTTGCAAACCAGATTCTACTCCACTAATCCTAGCTTCAATGGTGGGTAACACCACTTCTTCAGAGCCAGTCAGCCTCATCTCTACTGATGCCAAGGTTCTACCTTGCTCATTCAAGGCCTCTGAAGTCTCAGCATGGGCAGTTTCCACTTGATGGACCAGAGTGTCCAACTTTACTGATTGCTCTTCAAGGATGGCCTGAGCTGAACTTAAGTCAATTTGGACAGGGGCATCTGTAAGAAGTTCATCAGCAAAAATTTGATCAAAAGTAACACCTGCAAGGTCAGAAAAATCAAACTTGTCAGCAAAAATACTCTCATCTCCCTCAATTTCTTTTGCATAAGACTCTGATACATCAGTAGTCTTCTTCTCATTTTCAACTGATTCTTTTCTTCCTTCATTAATAATTTCCTCATAATCACGGCCAGGCCTCCTCTCCTCAAGGGTTTCTTGAAGTTCAGATTTGACTTCAAGAATAACCTGCCCCTCCTCACCTATATCACCCTCATTTTGTGGTACACTCACTATCCTAGTGATGATCACATCTCTCTCATCCTCTACTCCCTCTGATTTTTTGACTACATCATCCTTTTGAACTCCACCACTTAAACCTGCAGCTTCTTCACCCTCAATAGGGTTCAAAGAAGGCAGTTGTTGGGAGATCACAGTGCTTGGTTCTAAAGCCACTCAGTCATCCTGAATGGTTAAGAGATGGTCAGTGTCCAACTCTGCTGACACTGATGAGGTCTTAACCAAACCAGCTTCTAAGTGGGCAGCCTCAACATCATTAAGTTGTGCCTTGGGTTCAGAAGAACCTTCATTGGCTGATGCATCTTTGGCTGTGTTACCATCTTTGGTCAACACCTCTGAAGATACAGAGCCCTTCCTATGATAGGTAAGATAGTTAATTGTGGGTTGTTTGGGACCAGGGGGGTTGGGATTTGTGGGATCATCATGAGAATCATCATCATTAGAACTGCTATCAGGGTGCTTGATCCCTTTGGCAATTCTATCCTCGTCTCTTTAATAATCTGAGAATCCATTTATTCTCAATTTCTCTGTGTCTCGATGAAAGATCGACAAGTTTCCAAACTTGATTTGACCTTATCGACACTGTCGTTTCTTCCATTGCTTTCTTTCATTAGTCTCTTGTAGAACGAGCTAGAACCTCTGAAACGTTTGTAGGTTCTTCCTCATTCACTAAAACTTATCTTATTTTCTGAAGATACATAGAAGACATGTCCTTCAATATCATGATGTCCCTTAGACACACATTTCCTAAAAGTTTCAGATTGAAACTCTATGACATCTTCTCTAGATAATTACTGTCATCAAGATCCATCTGATCTTTAATGGGTAAACTTCTATCAAATATCACATTAAGTAAATCACTCCCACTTGGATCTGATAGAGAGTGATTATTTCAATCACAAAAATGGTTTAGCATACCAAATGCTTCCAATACTAGGAAATTTTCAGAAAAATGGATTATATGATTCTATCTCATTTCACACTCACAACTCCTCGATCTTCGATCAACATGTACCGTTTAGATTTAGCACAATATCCTTATGAAGATACGTTTCTAAACCCTCAAACCCAACTTTTCATACTAACTCGTAGAATCAAGTATATAAATTGTGGATATTCAAATATAAAAAATTACTCAAGAACAGGTATTCCACTCGTTCAGAGTTCTAATGGAGTTGAAGTAAATATCTACGAATAACTTTATTCATAAAACGTTGACAATTATTAACAACTCATCTCCCAAAGATGATAGTTAAAGTTTTGCCATCATGGATCTTATTATATCCAACAACGTGTACTCCTTCTTACAGTCACATCCTGGTGTAACAGTATTAGGTTTTGATAATTGTCGGATTATGTCGTTTTCATTACACAATTCCTTGAACTGTTGGATAAACATTCACGCTTTATAGGTTCTTAAAACCTTTAAAATTATGTCTAAAGCAATCCAAATGCCTAGACTTTGAGAAATTGTATGGACAAATCCAACACGAAAATTATCGACGTAAGAAGTGAAAACAACCAGCTCCATGTTATTTGACATTTACAAAATCACATTTATCGTAACGAAATATATGCAATGAAGAATTAACAATAATCAAATGATTTTTCAGTCACTTATGAGCAAGACAATATCAATGTGTTAAAAACTCAACTTATAAAGACGAACACTGTAGTCCTTCTTTCACAAGTCAGTTCTCCTAATCTTGCACAACATGACCTAATCTAGCATACCGAATTTTATCAATAACTCAAGCATTGCCAGAGGAACAAACATTTAGTAACTATGAACTCGCTTCATAAAACTAGTTGTTGTTCTCATACAAACCATAGTCATATAAATGTTTAGTACCATAATCTACATTGTTTATACTATTCACAACCATCTCTAAAGGAAATAATAAATCACATCTCAATCATAGAAGAACAGGTCTGGAGGTGAGATCCTGAGTGATCTTTACAGCAAACTAGAAATCATGCATTATGAAACATTGACCTTTGTCAATCTCAAGTTTTACGAGTCTTTAAAATTTAACTCGAGCTCGGTTTCCTACACAATTCAATCTCGTCTTTCTTGGAATAGACAGAGATTTACAAATGCTCATATGTCTTTAGTCAATGGCCTGTCATTCCTATGTCTATAATCCTCAATCATAAGATTTAGACGGAAATACAGTACTAAAGACATTTATGCCACAACCAAAAATCAGAATGAACTACCTTGTCCATCATGGACTTAGGATATTCACGAGTATAATGATCACGCTTGTTACATCTGTAGCATGTCATCTCACTCTTATCCATTTTCATTTTAGCATATTTTTATCCTTATTCTTCTTAGCATTAAGATTGATATCTATATTTCTAGTAGTGTGCCCAATCTTAGGCTACTAGCTATATCCCTTCTCTCCAATATCTCTTATGTTTAGAACTGGATTCAGAAATGAGAACATAAGATGTAGACTTAATAAACATCAAGTCACTCATCATATAACTTAATGTTTTGAGTTGTCTAAGTAAAAGTCTCAACACTTTCATCAAATAACGTAATGAACCTCTAGTGTTCCCAATATTCACGAAGTGACGGATTCTATCCCAAATTTTATGTTTCTCAGAAAATGAAGTATCACCATACTTGTCCTTCATATATTCCCAAATATCATAGGCAGTACGGTGTTGTTCACAATTATAGATCATGTCGTCAATGACTGAGTTTACCAGTATTTCACAAGCTATGCGAATACCTTTCAATTGTGGTAAGTCTCTTGACCCTTAATAATTTGAGTCTCCATCCTAACTTCATGATCATCCATAATATAGTTGATTCCAAGAACATTAAAAAAATTAATTATGACACCATGTGTCATTATTATCGCCTTTGAGTTTTTTTTTAATTAACTCAGCGATCATTGCGTTTGTCTGGTTTTTAATCGAAGTGATTCAACAAGTTAATATTCATTTATATATCACTATGTTCAATCTTAAGCTAACTGACATCTGAAAAATTCGATACAAAATTTGATATAAAAAAACAACTTAAAGCTATTAATCATCAATCTCACTAAGTATCATCATTTAACAGATTCAACTCCAAAACATGAACAATATTAGTTCTAGCATTTAATCCAAAAAAATAGCTAAAACTCCCACTCAACAACATGAATCTGCATGCTTAAACACTTATCAACATAAACACAATAAAGCACAATCATGTCATAAGTTAAAACAACCCAAAGTAGATCAGGTAATCAAAAAACTACTGAAAGTCTAATAAACCAACCTTCAATGTATTTTATGCACTCTTTTAGTACTACTTTAGTATCAATATTATGAAAAAATAATGGAAAAAATCACAGATCAGGGTTCTCCATCCGAATGTTGCTCCAACCTCTCAAGCTAAGAACGTCGGATCCCCGAAATCATTTTTATCACGTAAACAAGTCATTCCAACGACTAGTTTACTAGTATCTTTTTACCCAATCATGTCAATTAATTTTGATAAAATGATCACTTTCCAATCGACACATTTCATCTCAGAAAACTACAATAAGTTCTCTTGAGATTATCTTAGCTCAAGTTTCAACTCCAATTAAATCATGAGCTATTCAATTGGAATATTCTTATGTGATAATATAAGAGCGATAAACAATAAATCTCCATCAAGTAACGTAAAGTTCCAAAAAAAAAAAACTCTAGCTCTTAATCATGTAATTCTTAAAATTATGGAGCTTAACTCCATTATCTCGAATTTATTGAACATTAAATGTTCTAATTATTTTCGAGTCATACCCATAAAACGAGCAACCATTAAAATTTATTTAATATTTACAAACTCGAACACATGAATTTCAAGTCCATAATTACGCAAAAAAATTTAATTCAACGCGTATAGCCAATTCACAAGTGAAATAAGTTCAACCAAGGTTCTCATTCTTATAGATAAATAAGTACTTAAACTTTTCTTTGTTCAAATACATCCATACTATGAAAACTAAGAATCTACACGAAAAACGGAGTTCACATAAATTTTCAAAACTAAAACCGGAGTTATAACGAGCCTAAACGAGCCGAAACAAGTTTTAAAGAGCGTACAACTTCATCTTTCGCCGAAAAACAGCCCCACGCGCCGCGTGTGTAATGCACAGGCCGTTCAGTTTTTTTTTTTTTTCGAATTGACCGGGTCAACTCAGTTTCAGAGTGAGTAAACTCGCTGGGTTGACCAGGTTTTGACTCAGCATTTAAAAAAAAATTCAGAATGGCACCTTGAGAACATCTAATTCTCTTAAAGCAACCCACAAAATTTCTGAACATTTTCAAAATAGCCCCTAAAAAGTGAATTTTTCAAAAATTCATATCTCACTCGTTTCTTGACCAAAATTAACAAACTTTATATCAATAAAATCCTCATTTAACTTACTTTAACCCAGTATGAAGAACTAATCACGATTCATTATATACAGTTCGTAATATCCAGTCAAAGTTTCTGTAAATTTCCAAAGATCGATTTTTTTCTCCCAAACGGTAAGGCCTAAAAATCTGAAACTTTCCAGATATCATCTACACTACACTATGCATGTACAGTAAAAAATTCAGCCACTAATTCCACCGTTTGAAAAATTGAAAAATCTTAAAAAATACAGATTTTCCATAATTGCAGTGCATAATAAACAAATATATTATGGACATGCTTACATACGAATAATTAAGGCATACGTACGAGAATCCAACACATTGGCTCTGATACCAATGTTGGAATTAATTAATTGAGAAATAAGAATTACGAACTTGTAATTCTCAATGCAGCGGAAGATATCGAACCCGGTTGAATTCCACGTACTTACTGTGATCCTCTAGTCTGAAAGCCAATCACGTGAATCCTACGAATTGCTTCCTGTATCCACAATCAAAATGCCCTTACGAGTATAAGTGTGTATGATGCGTATTGTATAGAATACAGAAATCTCTATTTCTACATTCTGTCTTTTGGAGCGGGAGAGAACAGAACAAAATTCCCTCTGAGTATTTCGTTATTGGGAAATCCAGTTGGATTTCTTTATGTAGGAGGTTATCTAAAATAACCGCTCCTCTAATTATCGACTTCCATGTGTGGATTAAATAAATAAATAATTAATATTACTTATTTGCTTTCATTGCCTCAGGTGAGATTAAATCTCCATCGTCTGTTTGTTAAGTTTTATTTTGAGTGAGGCCAAAGTGAAATGAGGATTCAGTTTGGAGTGTAACGCACCGAGGTTGTAATGAAAGCAAAGTGACAAAATAAGTAGTCCTTTCGAATTCGTTGTGCAGCAGTGCCTAATAAAATAAGAGAAATCTGTGCAACAATATGCTTGTTTGTCAAAACTTGATTTGATAAAAAAATATTTTTTGTGTTATGAGATTTGATGCAGGTATGGCCTTTATGGGTTGCATAGGGGTATATTTGTTTGGTGATATGATATATATGCATGTAATAATTGAAGTTTAGTTAGGCTGGTATTATTGTTGGACTAAAGAACAAAAGCTGGGAAATTGCATGGAAACTGTGTTGTTCGACTTATTTGAGAATATGACCAGTTTGAAATATCGTATATGATGAGGTTGTTTGGGCTTAATCTGTCTCATCATTTTGATCGACAATACAAGATAACATTCTTGGTAGATCGATGCTATCCAGATATATTCGAATTAATATGACTTTTACTCTATTTTGATTGAATAAACTAAGTATATATAGACCCACAACTAATTACTCCCCACGATTTTTTTTGAAACAGTAGAATTAGTGGTTGAATTTTTTACTGTACATGCGTGTATAGTGTAGATGATATCTGAAAAATGTCATATTTTTTTACCTCCATTTTGAAGAAAAAAAAACCGGTCATTGAATATTTATAAAAAAATTGACTGAAAATTACGAACGTTGTATAAGGAAAAATACGAGTGTACACAGATTAAATGGACGCGGTCTCGACTATTGGAAAGAAAAGATTATTTATGAGTTTTGAAGCGGGCTTCTTACATGACAGTTGAACATTGATGGAGGATTTTGAGATGTGCGAAATCGTTCACATTCAGCGAATTCAAAATAAAATAGCCCACTGATTAGCGACGTTTGTGTATCAATCGATGTCTTCTCGTCATTGGTGTTGTGATGAAATTCTTGAGTGGGTAAGTGGTTAAAATGTTATTACCACTACCTTCCCTCTAAAATAAAACTTAATATTCCATCATAGTCCAAACGTATATATTCTATACATAAACTAATTACCAATATTTATTAAAATTCGTACTCGAATGAATGAATATAATTACTTTAAACAAATGAAGTAATACTTAAATACTCACAATTTGGAGCTCTCAATTGCACAATGCAATTGAACCGTAATTTTAATTTGTTATAATATGAAGGGTAAATAATTTAATTAAACAATTAAAAATTTATCTAAATTATTTAAAATAATTGTATGAGTTGCATACAAATTAAAAAAAAAAAAAGTTGAGACAAATTCTAAAAATATTCCAACAAAAAAGAAAAGGTAAATTAAATAGGAAAAGGAGAATGCAGATAAAACCAAAGATGTGTAAAAATAGACATATAACTGCAAGGGTGTTTTCGTAATTGAGGGATTCCGATATCTGCAATTATATGCTGCTGCTTCTTCTTCTTCTTCTTCATCTAAACATTAATACATAATTCCCCCAACAAATTAAAGTACCATGTCGAATCTCGGCCACAACTACTGCAATGACACTGATTCTTCCTCCCCCGACCTCTCGTCATCGGAGGAAGAAGAATCAGAGAGCATCGGCGGAGTCGGAGGGCTCCACCGGAAGCGGCGGTTCTGGGGGAAAGTGTTGGACCCTAGGGCAACTTGGGTACAGGAATGGAACAGAATATTCCTGCTGGTATGCGCGGTGGGGCTCTTCGTGGACCCCCTATTCTTCTACGCGCTGTCGATAAGTGAGAGCTGCATGTGCCTCTTCGTCGACGGTTGGTTCGCCGTCACCGTCACCGTCCTCCGGTGCATGACCGACGCCCTGCACCTCTGGAACGTCTGCCTCCAGTTTAAGATAAACGGATCCTATTTTAAGTCGAAGAGGGGTTTCTTTTTTGATCTCTTCGTCATACTGCCGTTGCCTCAGGTGAGATTAAATCTCCATCGTCTATTTGTTTAAGTTTTATTTTGAGTGAGGCCAAAGTGAAATGAGGATTCAGTTTGGAGTGTAACGCACCGAGGTTGTAATGAAAGCAAAGTGACAAAATAAGAAGTAGTCCTTTTGAATTCGTTGTGCAGCAGTGCCTAATATTCCAGATACATCTTACCAAGTGCATGTGACAATTTGTGTCTTTTTTAATGTGAATTTACTTATGAATCCAACATCAAATTCATTTTTTTCACAATCTATATATCTTGTTATTACATTTAATTTCGATTCTCCCTATCCAATTTGACGAAAACAACTTTCTCTCATTCTCATTTCCTTCCTCTTCTCCACGGGGTTATGTTTTTTCTGATCAATTTTAAAAAAATACTATATATTATCTTACCTTCCCCTTCTCCATCGATTCACGTTTTCTAATTCTATTTTTTTTTATTCATTCTGTATCTTTTATTTTAATTATTTTCTCTTTAGGATTATTCTCTTATTTTCTTCTCGAGTAAAATACATAAAATTCCTTATATGTACATTTAATAAGAATTATATCATTGAAAAAATTTGACTTTTAGTTGACAAATTTTTTGTTAGGATAGTTTTTTTTAGCTAAAAGTTTTTAATGACATAAATTGATTTTTAGTGACACACATGTCATTAATTCTCAATTTTGATTACCTGTAGTGTATGAAATCTTGTTAAATAATATTTACCCATGTTTTTAACTAGTGTATGAATGTTAAATATATTTGAAAATGGTAGTGTTTGGTGTAGATAGTATTATGGGTTGGAATACCGAAGATGCTGGAGAAAGGATCAACAACGATGGTGATGACGGTGTTGCTCATAATGTTTGTGTTTCAATACCTTCCCAAAATCTACCACTCCGTCTGCCTTCTCCGGCGTATGCAGAACCTCTCCGGCTACATTTTCGGCACCGTTTGGTGGGGCATTGCACTCAACATGATTGCCTATTTTGTCGCCTCCCATGTAAGTTTTTTCTTTCTTTTTTTTTTGAATTTTCACTTTACTCCCACAACTTACCAATTTTCATCGAAAAAGTAGAAACGACGTCGTCTGGCCTCGTCAATTCCCCCCAAATTCTCTAATCACCGTGAGAACCTACAATGTCGTTTCTGATTTTTTCTGCAAAAATAGAACCAAAATCTAGTCCTAAATTGGTAAGTTATACCTTATTCGTTTTCGCCGTAAACTTTTCACTTACCTATTTTCTTAAATGACAAAATTAATTATCTATTCATATATTTTCTTATTTCTGCATATGCCTCTCTAACTTTTTTCATTCTTACTTTTCTTCTCTTCTCCTCACTTCAACTATTCACTATAAAAAAAATTAACTTTTTTTAACTTTCCTGTGAAAAAGTCCAAAATTATGGGTGAAATTGAATTTTAACTTATTTGCTAATTAATTAATGTCCCATTTTGCGGCTGAAAATCAATGTCCACTACCTACCAAATCATCTGATCTCACGGTCAGGCATCAACATCCAACACCTACTATTCATATTAAGAATGAAAACAAATTAAAAACCACCTCAACAATTTTTATACTGAATTTGCTCCGATTTATATCGTACGTTTTGGATTTTAGTTTTTGTTGCAAATTGATTATCATTTACTCTTATAATTCAATTTTTATTTAGTATTTAATTCTTGATTAGATGGTGTGTAGGTTATTATCATCTGCTATTATTTTATAATTTTTGTTAAAACATTTCAAAATGACACCACCTATTATTAGAATAGGAGGCCAGAGTATAATAGGGTCGTCAGAGTATATAATACAGCCTTATTTGATAACTTAAATTAAAATTTAAATTATTTTAATTTTAATTTTACAATTTATTTGATAATTTATATTAAAGGTAGATTATGCTTTAAATTAAAATTTTAAAAATTTAGATATTATTTTAATTCAGTCTAATTAGTCTTTGCTATGAACTTAAATATTTTTTTGTTGATGTACAAGGCATCCTCAGACTGTAAACATAATAAATTTTTACTGCTCCGTCAATAAAAGAATCATATATACATCATATATTTTTTTACAAATTGAAATGGTACCGTACTAGTTTAATTGGTGAGCTTAAAGGTTAGTTTGGTATTTGGGTTGGGTAATTGACATATATAAGAGCCAGTTATCTGGTGGAGATGGTGTAATTAGAAATTGGGTAAATACGTTTTTTTTCCTTACATTTTTTACTTTCGTTTCATTATTATTTAAACATTTTTTACATTATTAATTGAATGTTCTCTTATTTGAAAAAAAAAAAAAAAAAAAAACTTCTTACTTTTTTAAAAAACTCACATGTCATTTCTTTTTACATAATAAAAAAAAAATATTATCTCTAAAAATAAAGCATGAATTAATCATTATATCACTTTTAAAAAATCATTTTATCCATTTAATGTCAATAAACAATTCTTACATTGCAAATAATGAATGTTCTCAATTAATAACTGGACAGAGGAAGTACCAATTTAGTTTTTTTCTTCTAAATTTTTCGTCTTTGAAATTAGTCTTTTATGTATATAAAATTCAGTGTTTTTGTCCATTAACGAGTAAAAGACTCTAGTATCCATCAAATCTAGAAATGGGAATGATGATACGTTAGACAATTATGATAATTTTGATAATATAAAAGACTATAATATCCATAATAACCCGATAAAATTGTCTTTAATTTGACCAAAAAAAAAAAAAATCATGTTTATCGGTAAAATGACTAATTAAAACATTGAGTTTTGTAACATAGAAGACTAATTTTAAAATCGCACAAAAATTAAGATTGGTACAACAAGAAAAAATGTATTTACCTTTAGAAATGCACCAAAACATACCATAGGATGGCCAGGGTGAGCTAAGGGTGAGATGATTACAACTTCAGACTATTTGTAAGACAGACAACGCAACCTTTTTCACACCTCCTATGTAAGAAGGCACAAACTTTAATAGAGAAGATCCCATATAATTAAAGAGTAGCTAGATATCTTGCAAATTGTCGTTCACCCGTCGACTAAACACTAAACAATGATACTTGAAAGAAGAAAAAAATCACGCGATGCTAGATTTTTTTGCCTATAACTAATAGGGCCCTCAGATCTGTCCCCATTTAAACTTTACATAAGCTCTATATTTCATTTTTTGTCAAGCATACATCATCAATTGTTCTTATTTTTACAATTATTTTTTACTTTTACATAAAATTACATCAATTGTCATCCACTTTTTCCCTTTCTCTCAACCTTTTTACATTTTTTACCCTTTTCACTGATAACTTTACATAAAAAAAAAAAAAAACTACACCATTTTTTAAAACTCATGTCGTCCCTCAAATGTAAAACTGAAAGGGGATGAAGTTAAATATATAAAATTGATGTTGGTAGGCTGTGGGAGCGTGCTGGTATTTGCTAGGCATCCAAAGGGCAGCAAGATGCTTGAAGGTGGAATGCGTCAACACGAAGGGGTGCAACGAGAGAATGATGGGGTGCCAAGAATCGATATATTATGGGACGACACAACTTGTTAGAGATGGAGCAAGACTTGTATGGGGTGAGAACAAACATGCAAGGTCTACCTGCCTTGAAAATTATGACAATTTTGACTATGGAGCTTATAAATGGACTGTTCAGCTTGTCACTAATCCCAATCGTTTGGAGAAGATACTCTTTCCTATTTTTTGGGGCCTCATGACTCTAAGGTATCCCCCTCTATTTCATATGCAATATTAGTATAAATTAGAAGAGAGGCAAAAAGATTCTCAGGTCAAAAGTCGGTCAAACTGATGTTTTCAAATAAATCGGGCAAGACAAACAAAAAAATTTGCTTATAAGGTTTGTATTACTGTAAGACAAATGTGTTATTGTAGGGGCAAATATGTGTTACTGTAAGAACAAGTAACATATACTTGCTCTTATAATAAAACACATTTTCTTTTATAGTAACACAGATCTGAGAGCGAGTTTTCTATATGTTTTTTAGCAATTTTTGTGAGAACATTCATTTGATCCGATTTTGATCCTCGAAGTTTTTTGTCCCTTAAATAGAAATATTTCATCCACAATATTGCACATAGGTTCTTCTCATGTATCTATGAATTGTATTTAATAATTTTATTTATTTATTTACTATATTACATTTAAATTCATGAGAACCTCTCTCTCTCTCTATATATAGAGGGCCTCAACAACACTACATTAAATTAAATTGTGTGATTGCATGAAACAGTACTTTTGGGAACTTGGAGAGCACAACAGATTGGCTAGAAGTGGTTTTTATTATTATTGTTCTCACCACTGGACTCCTGCTCGTCACAATGTTAATCGGTAACATCAAGGTATGAGTTGATAATATTATTAGTTGAAGGTAGAATTGAATTGGTTGTAATTAACTTGTACGTAATATACTACCCTGGGTTGTTTTAATGTGTTGTGTACCATGCACACAGCGCATTAAAGCACAACAGAGCAGTGTCGTGCAAAGTAACATAGAATATATATATATACCATGTGTGTGTTGTTGAGAAGATAGAGAACATGTAGGTGTTCTTGCACGCGACAACTTCAAAGAAACAAGCAATGCAGTTGAAGATGAGGAATATAGAGTGGTGGATGAGAAAAAGACGTCTGCCCCTCGCATTCAGGCAGAGAGTGCGCAATTACGAGAGACAACGGTGGGCGGCCATGCGCGGTGTTGACGAATGCGAGATGACACGAAATCTCCCTGAAGGCCTCCGTAGGGATATCAAATATCACCTCTGTTTAGACTTGGTCAGACAGGCAAGTATATGCCCATAATCACATTCCTTAATTTGAAGACAAAATTAACAACACCATTTTTTATTTTCCGGTGATTTTAGTCCAAAATTAGACAATTATATATTTTAATATGAGAACTTTTTTTTTTTTATGTTTCAGGTACCTCTATTTCAGCACATGGATAACCTGGTCCTGGAAAACATATGTGACCGTGTAAAGTCCCTCATATTTACTAAGGGAGAAACGGTGAGTACATAAAATTATTTGTGGATTTATTTATATATATAACTTGATGGAGTGTATATATGAAATAAATAATTATTTAATTTGCAGATAACAAGAGAAGGCGATCCAGTCCAAAGAATGTTGTTCATAGTACGAGGACATCTCCAAAGCAGCCAAGTCCTGCGGGACGGGGTGAAGAGTTGTTGCATGTTAGGTCCCGGAAATTTCAGTGGAGACGAGCTTCTGTCGTGGTGCCTCAGAAGGCCCTTCGTCGAGAGGCTTCCCCCATCTTCATCCACACTCGTAACTCTTGAAACCACTGAGGCTTTTGGCCTTGAAGCAGACGACGTCAAGTACGTAACTCAGCATTTCCGTTACACATTCGTTAACGAAAAAGTGAAGAGAAGCGCACGCTACTACTCTCCTGGATGGCGTACTTGGGCTGCAGTCGCCATCCAGCTTGCCTGGACAAGGTATAAGCATCGGTTGACGCTTACTTCCTTGTCCTTTATTAGGCCCCGAAGACCACTCTCTAGATGCTCTTCACTTGGAGAAGACAGGCTCAGACTTTATACTGCCCTCTTAACTTCCCCAAAGCCTAATCACGATGATTTTGATTTTTGATCTCATCTCATCTCATCAGACGAGGCTCATGTGGTTGTGAACAATATGGTGGAACACATCTTCAAGTTATCACTTTAATTCATATCTTTGTTGTTTATTTTTTAATAAATGCCAAAAACCATGTCCCACCTAGTTGAAAAAACAATATATTATACTTCATATTGTTGCTAGTCAGAATTTATGATGACTTGACGTGGGTTGGGTTTGATTAGCAAACAAGTAATTATGAGGATGGAAGAAGTTAGTGTTCATGGTAAAAGTTCTTAAGAGCAATAGAGAGTTTAAGAGAAAGTTGGATTTCAAATTATGTATTAATTAAGTAAAACGACCCTTTAAATAGTGCATTCAAGCATGAACTGTCTTTGTTACATTGTTTGCACCTTTAGAGAAGGACACAAACACATATGTGACACCTAATCTCTTAAGACTTAGTGACTAAGTATTCTACGCTCGGTGGACGAACTGATTGTGCTTACCCTATTAACATGTAGGTTGGGTTTGGTTGGTTTAGGTGAAACTACGTCCTTGCCGAGGTGGTTGTTCATCCTGGATAGACAACCATGTGGGAAGAGCTCACCAACTTGGACTAATAGGATGGTCATTCAGATGTTGACCTCTGAGGTGGCCGAACAAAGTTGTCGAGATTACTTTGATGAGCGTCGAGGTCGAGTTGACGAACGATCCTTAAACCGTTGACGATTGACCAGTCTTTGTTAACTTTGAGGTGTGACCTATCTATTTGTCGATCGCCCATGTGACTATAACGAGTCCAAAGACTTGAACTTTGTGCACTAAGACTAAGTATAACAATAGTCCTCCGAATCCCTCTTAACTTCCCTAAAGTTTAATCACAATGATTCTAATTTTTTAGCTCATCTATAATTTTTGTTGTTTTACATATTTAATTATGGGATTAATGTGTACTATTAATTTGTTCATTCTGGTACATTATACAGTATGTACGTTGAATGGTTTTGTAGGATGATGTTTGGTGTTTCCACATAGAGGTTTCCTTTGAAGAGACTCAGGCAGTGAAAATGATGGTGCACCTCTTCTAGTTATCACTTTAATTCATATCTTTGTCGTTTATTTTAGAATAAATGCCAAAAAGATGTCCCAAGTTGAAAAATCAATATATATATATATATATAGATCATATATTCCTTATATCCACATGAAATATTCATTTTTTTTTTTTGCACAAGTTTTAAAAAATATTATTTGTTTATATATTGTTATGAAAAATATTGTTTGTTTATATATTGTTATGAAGTAATGCAAATTGAATATTGTGTTAGCTGATTATAATGCATGATGTTGGCCCTGATAGGAGTATATAATGTATGGGGGGGAGGGAATACACTTGTATGCAAATCTTTTTCAAACTAACAAAGTATGACTTCAGCAAGATTGTCCTGGACAACTCAGCTGAGATGTATAACTCCTTTAAAGATAACCAAGCTACTAAGTACTATTAAGTACTTAGTTGGATGACTATCTAAATGAGTTATAAGTGCGGAATTAGTGGTTGGCCCTTTAGTTTAAACTCCTTTAAGTTCTGAAATCTCTTTAAGCAATTAGTCCAGTATCAGGGAACTTGTCCAAATAAGTTTGCACAGTCTCAAGTATATGTTCTTTGAAAGGTCAGTTTTGTGTGCAGTGTTGAATGAATGTAAGTACTTGAAAGTAAATCAACACAAGAGTTTATAGTGGTTCAGAGACTCAAACTCCTACATCCACTTTCCCTGATTTAACAGGATAATTCCTTCACTCTTGGAATTAACTTGTTTTATAGTGCCAAGGTGCACTTGATCAAGAACACCACTCCTTGGTGCTTTGATCCCTAAGATGTCTAGAGTCCTAGTACCCTCTTCTCAACTCAGAATCAACTGTTCTTCTCTCAACAGTTAACTCTTTACACTTCTACTACTACAACCTTCTAACTTTCTCTCTTTGAAAGGTATAAGGGTTGAAGTAAGGTTCCAACTAATGAGATATCCTTTACAATGAGGTTCAGTGTATAGGATTGGATATCTCTCTAAGCTTTGTATTGATATACAATGGGGTTCAGCTTAGATGAAGTGTTTGAAGACTAAGATAGTCTCTTTGAAAGCTTGAAAGCACTTGTGATCTTGTAGGATAGTTGGATATGTTGAGGTGCTTTCAAATGGTCTTCACACTTCTGTATTTATAGACAAAATTTGAGGATTTGCCCGTTGGAGAGACAACCTCAATTGTCTATAAATGTATTCCTTGAACTCTGCAACTGGAAGACAGTTTCTTGATAGTGACATGTCCTTTGATTGGGAAATAAACGGCTGTAACCACTTTGTCTTGACTTTGCAGCACTCTTCCCAATGTCTGACTTCAAGATTTACTTGATCAAACATGGACATTGCTTCTGATGATTGGTCCTATGATAAGGACAACATTCTTATCACTTGGACAACTCTACTTATCACTATCAGGAGACTTTGCTTATCAGCAAGGTTGGCTAAGCTCTTCAGATTACTTGGCTCTTTCCCTCTTCATGCTTTCTTAGAATAGATCTTGTGTATTCATGACATTGAATAGGTGTCCTTGACCTTATCAGCATAGTTGGGATGATCTTGATTGGTTCAGGTACAAGTGTGCTGAGACAACTTTCCTGGACAAACCTTCTGAGCAAGAATGCTTTAGTAGGTTATGTATAGATGATGCATTTAACATGCTTGATCTTCAAATAGATTGTTCCACACTCCATTCAATCTTGATCAGCATACTTGTCTATTCAGCATACTTGGGACACATTCATCTTGAGCCTTGAGGGGACTTGATCTTGATAGACTTCAAAGCATGTGTTCCCCCTCAACTTGTGCATCTATTTATCTAAGAGCTGCCTAACATTCCAGCTTCTCAACTAGCCTTATGCTATATGTTCTAACATTCTTAGAACATGATCATTCTTGACTTACGCATGTCTCAGGGGGTTTTAGTATTAAATCAAAACACTTCTCATTTTATTCCCAATAATTTCCCCCTTTTTGATGATGCCAAAATCTATACATTTTATGCAAAAGTGATTTGACTACATCTATTTCAGTTATCTTCAGAAGACATGACTAAAGTCAATTTTCCTGAAAAAGAATGTGTTAGTGTAATCACCATTCTGATTGGAAATAGGTTTCAAAGATAGGCATGTAGAGATTGTAACATGTTGTTTCTTGACTCACAAAAGGATTCAACTATCATTCAATGAATTTTGACATTACAAGCATGTTGACAGTTGAATTAACTTATCAGAGCATGAATCGAAACAACATTACATCAGAGCATAAACTAACAAAATACAATATCAGAGCTTAGATCATGTGTGTTGGGATATAAATTCACCCAAAGCCCCACTTGATGTTAGAATAGTTTTGATGGCCAAAACACTTAGAGTTTATAAATGTAATAGGATCAGCTGACTTTGTATAGAACAGCTTAGACTAGTCTTGTGTGATCAACTGTATTGATATCAGCTGATTAGCACAACCCTGACTTACATGCACAACCTCAAGATGAGAAGAGTAGAAGGCATGAAGACTAGGAGATCCTTGAAGACCAGTTAAGTAAGGTGCTTGTATACCTACTTATCTGATGGAGTCCAAGATTGAAGATGGCCTAAAGCAGCACAAAGAATTGCCAGATCAGAAGAGTATTACTCGACTGATATCAGAATACATAAGACATAAGGCCAGACGAGTAGTCAGAAGACTAGAAGTAAAGATCAGAAGACTAGGTGCTCGTCCAGGACTCGGCTGATTCCCAAAAGTCATCTTGCAATTCAAATGAAGACTTACCTTACTTAGAAGATTGACATGATCCCAGGATTGAAGCAATCAAGCGGCTGGAATCAAGGAATCAAGCCAATATGGAAAGATTGCCCTAACGGCTAGTCAACTCCAACGGCTAGTTGCTGCAATCACCACTATAAATACAAGAGGATGAGAAATCATAAGACACGAAGTCACAACGTGAGAATTCAACAAGCTAAACAAGCAAGCAAGCAAAAAGCCATAGTGTATTAAGAGTTCTCGAAGAGCCCAGAAACCATTAGAACATCTCTAGCTCTTAAGTGATTTCTATCCAACCAAAGAACCTGAATCTTATTCATATTGTATATCCATTGATTTAGGCATAGTGGTTAAGCAATTTATAAGCTTGAACCATTAGTTGGATACATTCAAAAACCCCAAAACCCCCACCATAAGGTTAAGTTTTTGAACCCCTACAAAGTGAAAGTGCTTCCAATCACTTGTGGAGACCGTAGCAGTTAGGACTGCTCAGATCTCAAAGTCCTACCCTTGGGACTATAAAGGACAAGCCCTTGTAATTTTTGGTAAATTAAAGGGATTAAACATCACGTTAGGACGTGAGAGTGGACGTAGGAACGTATATCCGAACCACTATAAACCTGGTGTCTTTTACATTCTGCACTTTACTTTATTTCTTATTCATTTATCTTTATAGTGCATATTGTGTTTTCAACTGTCTTCAAATCAGGCCATAATCTTCAAACCAGCATCAGCTAAGGTTTTCATTAAATAAACAAGTTGGTGTTTTCAAAAGAAACTAAAGAACGAGTCTAAACAAGGCCTACCAAACTTCCGCATATAATCTCTTCATCAGATCACTATAGTCATCTGGACCAGCAGACTTGTAGTCCAGTTGACATAGAAATCAGAAGAGGTTCCCAACTCTCTTGAAAAAGTTTTAAAGTCTATTCACCCCTCCCCTCTAGACTTTAATCCCATTCACTACTCGTTCAGGGACCAACAAGTGGTATCAGAGCAGTGGTTCTAACGGACTACTGTCTCTAGATTATCAGAAGACTTGAGGGAGTCTTTCTGTTGTCCTCTTAAACAGATTTATTCTTTTGAAAAAACTTGTTTTTGAAAACTCATACAGCATGAGTGCTAACATGCGTAAGTTGCCTAAGTTTTCAGTGGAGGATTATGATTACTGGAAGATAAGGATGAGGAAGAATCTCACATCAGTTCACTACAAGATGTGGCCAGTGATCACAGAAGGCCCAATCACAATCATGACAATCAACACTGCAAATGGTGATCCAGAAGTTCCAGTTGGAGAACTTGTCCCCAAGCCAATGAAGGACCTCACACCTGAAGAGATGAAGCAATCAAATCTTGACAGCATTGCTCAAGATTATATCATGCAAACTCTTCCTAATGAGTACATTGCAAAAGTACTTCAATGTGAGACAGCTAAAGACATGTGGGATGCATTGGCAGTCCTCTGTGAAGGGACTGAGCTGGTCAAGGAAAGCAAGCTGTCAACAACCGTCAAGAAGTTTGAACACTTCAAGATGCAACCAGAATAGTCTATTGACCAACTAGACAATAGATTTACCAAGATCATAAATGAGATTGAATCTCTAGGCAAGAAATACACAAATAGAGAGAAAAACTTGAAGATCTTAGACTCTCTAACGAAGAAATGGAAACTCAAGAAGACCATCATCAAGGATACTCAGGATATCAAGAAGTGGTCTGCTCAAACTCTATTTCAAAACCTAAAAGCTCATGAATATGATCTTGAGAGAGAAGAAAACTCAGAAAGTGATGAGTCTACTGCAACCCCATCCACCACCAAGACTGTAGGTTTCAAGGCAGCAAATACAAAAGCTGCAAGCACCTCATCTGGCAAGACCTCTCTGAAAACAGAAGACTTTGAAGGATCAGATATGAGTCTAAAAGAGCAAATGGCTCTTATGATCAAGAGATTTGAAAGGATGAACACTCTAAACAGCAAATATAGAAAATTCTATAGGAACTACAAAGATAGGAGAGCTGGTTCATCCTCCAGAGGATCAAGAGAAAGAACACCAGAAAGGTATCCTATGAAGGATGTGGAGTCATCTGACAGCCGAGGTTCTAGAAGAAGAGATGCCACTCCTCCAAGAAAAGGCAATTCAAATCAAAAGCCTGGATCATGCTTCAATTGTCACAAACCAGGACATTATGTCTATGAATGTCCAGAGCTAAATTTGGATGATAAAGAAGAAAGAAAGCCAAGAAGAGACAGAAGAAATTCAGACAAACAAGCAATGGTGACTGAAGAGTCTGAATATCAAAGTGATGACCTTCCTACATCACCAGACTGTCAAATCTTCTCAAATGATTCAGATGATCTAGTTATGATTCAGCTAAATTTGGAAAAGGTTAAGTTTGATAACACCCCTGAGTTGGTAACAATGAATGAAAGATTGACCAAAGAAGTGGAACTTCTTAAAGAAGAAAATACCACAATAACTCAGTTGTATGAGGGGATGTTAGAAACTCAAGCCTTGGAAACTAAGGAATTTCGTTCACTACAATCTAAGTTCGATGATCTCTTCCAAGCACACAAGCTCTTAGAAAAGGAGAAGGAATGCCTAAATCAAAAGATATCAGAGTTCAATAAAGCATCTGCTACTATTGAAAGTATCTCTGAATATTATAGATCGAATGGCAATAAGATATGTTTTGGTTATGAATTTAATCCATCAACATCCTCTCCAGCTGAGGGTAGTACACCTAACAAGTGCACTACTCAGTCACATGAAAAAGGTGAGTGTTCTAAATATAATGAACCTAATATGAACCAAAAGGCATCTATACCAGCTAAGGCTAACTATCCCAACACCAAAAATGGTAAGAGACAAGTTAACCCCAAGCCTGTACAGAGGAACAACAAACAGCCTAGACCATCTCGATTGAGTCAGTCTCAGCTGTATGCTGCTCCAGCCAAGAAGAAGAAGTCTTCTTCACGCAAATCTATTCTCTTTGCACCCCCTATCTCTTATGATATTGTGAGAACAGAGGAGTATGGTCCATATAATCGTGTGCATCGTCCAACTAATGCACCCAGGCCGAATGTAACTAGTCAAAAGATAATTCACATACACTCCTATAAGAGGAAACCATTTGACTATTACTTAGCTGACACAAGTAACAAATCAGACCAGTCCAAGGTGTCAACTGGTAAGATTTGGTTTTGTGATGCCCATTGGAGACAACTCAAATGCTCAAGGTTATTCAAAAGACCAATGTATATGTGGGTCCCCAAGGGTAGTACTAACACCCAAGGACCCAAGACAAAATGGGTACCTAAGACTTAACCTTTCTTGCAGGAAAGGAGGGACCTATACAGAAGAGGAGGCCTAGCAGGAGAAACTTGGTATATAGATAGTGGATGCTCAACTCATATGATTGGAACCAAAGCCCTGCTGACCAACTATACTGAAAAGAAAGGTCCAAAAGTCTTCTTTGGTGATAACGCGCACGGTAACACAAAAGGATATGACACCCTTAAAAATGGTGACATTGAGGTACATGATGTATCATATGTAGAAGGTTTAAAGTTTAATTTATTATCTGTTTCTCATTTTTGTGACACTGGTTACTCAGTAAAATTCTCTAAAGATGAGTGTCTCATACGTGATAAAAGAACAAAACAAAACCTTCTAACAGGATCTAGAAAAGGAAGTATGTATCTTGCAAATTGGAACAGCTGTCCTAAGGATACATGTCTGCTTGTGAAAAGCCCTAAAGATGTCAGCTGGCTATGGCACAAACGTCTTAGTCATCTGAACTTTAAGAGTATGAAAAAGTTAGCAAGGGAATCCTTAGTTGATGGACTGCCTAATGAACTCTACTGTAAAGATCAGGTATGTGATGCATGTCAACAAGGAAAGCAAACAAAGGTCTCTTTCAAGACCAAGAAGACAGCATCAACCAGCAGAGTTCTTGAACTGCTTCACATGGATCTCTTTGGGCCAATCACTCCAACCACACTTACAGGGAGGAAGTACACTCTTATTGTTGTAGATGACTACTCCAAGTTTACTCGGGTTATCTTCTTATACAAGAAGAATGAAACTCAACAGAAGCTTCCTGAACTATTGAAGAGAATCCAAGTAGAGAAAGGAGAACCAATTGTGAAAATTAGAAGTGACAAATGCACTGAATTTATTAACTCTTATATTATTGCCTATTGTACTTCTAATGGTATTGAGCATGAGACAAGTGCAGCAAGAACACCACAACAGAATGGTGTAGCTGAAAGAAGAGTCAGAACACTCAAAGAAGCTGCAAGAACACTCCTTGCTGAATTCTCTACTCCTAAGAAGCTATGGGCAGAAGCCATCAACACAGCCTGTCACACTCAAAATAGGACAGGTATTCACAAAATTCATGGGAAAACCCCATATGAACTGTGGAAAGGAAGGAAACCTAGAGTATCTTACTTTCATATATTTGGTTGTAAGTGTTTCATTCACAACAATGGGAAGAGTAAGTTGAATGCTTTTGATGCCAAAGCAGATGAGGGGATATTCTTGGGATACTCCTCTACTAGAAAAGCATTTAGAGTACTCAACAAACGAACCCTTCTTGTGGAAGAAACACCTCATGTTGTTTTTTATGAATCTTGTGAAAAGAGTGCAGTAGAAACAGACTTATCTGCAGATAAGATGAGGAAACTAGTGATCAAGTCCAGACCAGATGAGTTTATTGAAGTCAATGAACCATTCCCTGAAGAACCAGAGGAGGATAAACCACATAGACCTGTCACTAGATCTCAAACTCAAGTTGAGCGAGCTGACCAGAATCAAGATGTAACAATCCCAAATGCAAGGGGGAATGATCTCTTTGACACACAAGATATAGATGATGATCGACCAAATCAAGTCAACCCTCTTGATGGCACTAGAACAGATGAGAATCCAAGCTCATCTAATGCAGACACACCTGTGAGGCATACATGGAGAAACAACCATCCATCAAACCTCATCTTAGGAGGAGCAGACTCAGGTGTCAAGACCAGAAGACAACTGAATCAGAACCCCCAATCATCTATGTTCTGCTGGTGTGCTTTCTTATCCAATATTGAACCAGCTGACTGATAGCAATTGGATCACTTTTATGCAAGAAGAACTAAACCAATTCGAAAGAAATGAAGTATGGGAATTGGTAGATCGTCCTGAAAACCACAATGTAGTAGGAACAAAGTGGGTATTCAAGAATAAAAAGGACGAAAATGATGTAATAACTAGAAATAAAGCAAGGCTAGTTGCAAAAGGATACTCACAATCTGAAGGGATTGACTATGATGAAACCTTTGCTCCAGTAGCCAAATTAGAAGCCATTCGGCTGTTTCTAGCTTATGCATCATATATGGGCTTCAAAGTATATCAAATGGATGTCAAGAGTGCTTTTCTATATGGTATTCTTGTAGAAGAAGTGTATGTAGAGCAGCCTCCAGGATTTGAAAAAGGAGATCAAGTATATCGTATGAAGAAGGCTCTCTATGGTCTAAAGCAAGCCCCTAGAGCTTGGTATGACACATTGTCACAATACCTACATGACAATGGTTACACAAAAGGCAAAGTTGATAGAACACTTTTCAGAATACAAGAAGGAGAAGACATTCTAATGGTGCAAATATATGTAGATGACATTATATTTGGATCACCCAATCAAGACATGTGCAAGAAGTTCTCTGAACTAATGCAAGGAAAATTCGAAATGAGCATGATGGGTGAGATGAATTACTTCATAGGACTCCAAGTCAAGCAGAGTCCAGAAGGGATCTTCATCAATCAGTCCAAGTATACCAAGAGCCTATTAGAAAGATTCAAAGCTCTACAAAGCAAGACTGCAAGAATTCCAATGATGACATCTTTCAAAATGGAACCAGATGAGTCTGGAAAGGCAGTTGATCAAGCTGAATATAGAGCACTGATTGGATCTCTACTATACCTTACAGCCAGCAGACCAGACATAACATTTGTTGTAGGAGTATGTGCTAGGTTTCAAGCAAACCCAAAGCAAAGTCATCTAGAAGCAGCAAGGAAAATTCTCAAGTACCTAAAAGGAACAGTCAACTTAGGACTATGGTACCCTGCTGATGACAATCTAGAATTGAGTGGATACTCTGACTCTAACTATGGTGGATGTAGAATAGATAGGAAGTCCACATCTGGAACCTGTCAATTCCTAGGCAACAAGTTGATATCATGGTTCTCAAAGAAGCAAACTTCAATTGCAACCTCCACCACTGAGGCAGAATATATGGCAGCTGGAAGTTGTTGTAGTCAGCTGCTCTGGCTAGTTCAACAACTGAAAGATTACAATTTAGAGGCAAGAGAAGTCCATATCTATTGTGATAGCAGCAGTGCCATTGCCATCACTCAAAATCCAGTCCTCCACACAAGTTGCAAGCATGTCGACATTCGACACCACTTTATAAGAGACCACCTTGAAAAGAAGGACATCAAGATGGAGATAATTCACACAGATATCCAAAGAGCAGACATCTTGACTAAGCCCCTAGCTGAAGAAAGATTCAAGACTCTATGCTACAGCCTAGGACTTCTTGATCCAAGCATATGAAGAGCAAAGATCAGCTGAAGACCTCAGCTGATACAATTTCAGCAGACTAGGAGAATCAGATGAGGTGAATAGACACCCTCATCTTCAGGTAAGTACTTTCCCAATGAAGACAAATAAAGCTGAGGGAAAACATAGAGCTATTTAATCAAGGGGGAATCGATGATACCTTAAGAATCCTTGACAAAATACTCTACAATCTGCATTGCATAATATATATATATATATATATATATATATATTCAGAAGAATTGAACAAAGTTTCTTGGTATCTGTATTTAAGCAATGTATACATATGTATAATAATAAACTATTCTTCATAAAATACTTTATCATTATACATGCATACGGTATACTATTGAGTTATACTTGGTTGGATTAATACACCATCCTCACCGACTCAACAGTATGCATGCACAGTACGGATTTCAAATAACTCTTGCTCAAAATCTATAATTTATGCATTCCACAAGATAAAGACTGAATCTCTTTAAATGTGAACCCTTAGATCAATAATCTCATTGTTGATCTTAAGAAGTAGCTTTTCAGAAATTCAGACCTATCAACTCTATAATTTTGTCATCTTTCACTCCACCACCTCATTTCTACCCCTATAAAAGGAGTCAGTTATGGGAACACCTAAGAACACAAATCACTAACTATTATTCTTGTTTCAGGTATGGAGAAAATCGAAAGAAGAGATGGCATGGAGATCATCCCTCAACCAAGGTCTTGGGTGAAGGAGATGAAGATTTGTCGAGAAGATGGAGATGATGCAGATCAGCATACTTGGCTTACCCAACATAAGTATGCTTTTGAAAAGTAAAGGAAGGAGAGACGTTCTTGTTGAAAAATAAAGGAAGGAGAGATGCAGAGGACAAAGTAGCAGACAAGCAAAGCTTCTTCTCCAGGGGGAAGTTCTACATGGAGAGCTTGTTACCAAAGGCCACTTTGTCAAACCATATCAGGAAGACCAAGTTCCTGCCTTTCTCTTCACACTCCATTGAAGCACCTTCCAATCTTCTCCCTCCTACAATAGAGGCGAAGAAATTCAACAAGGACACATTAGATGCTACAACCCATCTAATGATGAGGAACATCCGATGGTGAGGGCAACCTGAACCACTGGGATACCATCTAGGCTGATCATCTACATATTGATTTGATGGTCCCACATGGTTAAGGGAAAGAGCTGAAAGATCCATCAAACCAGGTTGGATCATCACACACAGAAGATTTACTCAGCAACTTCAAACTTCTACTCAGCTGATCAGAAGACAAACTCAGCTGACCAGAAGACCTCTAAGAAAATCAGCAGACTTTTTGAAGACAATCAGAAGACTTCACCCTGTTGATCAGATCACTTTATTTCAGAGCATAATGACCATCTTTGATCATGTAATTCATTCTAGATTTGTTTCTGAATGTAATTAAGGAAATCGGCCTATATAAGGAATGCAATTTACTTATAGAAAACGGCCTTGAATGATCAATTCTTGCCAAAATTTAGTCACAACGGCTATTTTTGGTAATGATGTCATTAGTACTTGATTACCTTTTTGCCAGCGAATCATATTATGACACATGGCATTATTAGCCGGCAAAATTAAAGGAAAGGGCTGAAATCGAAGAGGGAAATCTTGGGTATTACTCCACATTAAATCAAATCTGACCGTTGGATCATACACACTTCAAGATTTGCTGGAGTATATAAGGAACCCTTGAATATGAGTTTACACATTTAATCTTTATAAGGAACCCTTAAACCATTCCTCAAACCTTTTCGCTCACAAAACTCAATTGCTCTCAATCACTATCGTTCTAAATATTTTCTTAAGCATTCTAAACCTAACTCTTAACACTCAGAATGGGAATCATTGAAATCTTTGATGAGAAGACCAAGATCACCGGCACTCTAGATGCAGCGAAGTGGTCTAAGGAAGGAAAGATATTCACTAAGAATGCTCTGTTTTTCAAGGGCAAACATATACCAGAGAACAAGGAAATTCTCTTTCGGTGCATCAATCTCAAGCTCCGTGAATTTCTGGAAGCATCACCAACCAACGTTTATGAACAAGATGTGCTGGCTTTCTACTCGAACGCAGTGATGAAAGGATCTCATGTTGAAAGTGTCATGGGTGGACACAAAGTCAAAGTCACAAGAGAGATTCTTCAGGAACTGTTCGATTTACCAAGAGGGGAGGTAAACATCTCTACCTACATTATGGGGAGAGAAAAAGAATACATGGAGATGTTTACTAGTGGAAGAATCAAGGCTATTGATGCCTCTGGAGTCAAGAAATCTCAACTTGACCCTAAGTTTCAAACCTTGATGGACATAGTATGCAAGATGCTGCTAGGTAACACATTTAGTCATGATGCTGTTACTACTCTAAAGGTTAGAGTTATGGCTGCAATCTGGGATCAGATTGATGGAGATTGGCAAGGGCTATTCTTGGATAGAATTGCTCTTGAGGCCAAGAAGGTTACCTTGGACCTTCAATCGAGAGAATGGAAGGTGACATCCACAGTCAGCTTTGTCAACAAGTTGAGCATCATCCTTCCAGAGATACTCCCAAAGAAGTACAAGATGGGTCCTCATAAGAACTTTCACACCTCCAAGTACTATTTGAGAAAGGAAGCTCTTATCGAGGCAGCAAGGCTGAAAGAAGAAAAGAGGAAGTTGTTGGCTGAAGCATCTTCCAAAGATGTTGTTGAGAAGGCAGAAGAGTCTGTTCATGACTCTACTGAAGAGGAAGAGGAGCCTTCCAAAGATGTTGTTGAGAAGGCAGAAGAGTCTGTTCATGACTCTGCTGAAGAGGAAGAGGAGCCTTCCAAAGAAGAGGGTCAACAGAAGACTGCTGAGGATGATGATGATGACAATCAGACCTTAGCACAAAGAAGAATTCTGATCAGATCTGGGCTCATCTCCCCATCTGATTCAGATGCCACTCCATCAGCTTCTCCTTTGAAGAAGGCAGGTATTTCTAATCCCTCCCTCACTATTACTCCTTCTAAACTATCCAAGGGTCAGAAGAGAAAGAAGAATACTTCTTCTTTCACTAAGAAGTCCAAGAAATCCAGGCTCCCCACTCCTATGAGTATAGCCCCAATTTCATCCTTTAACCCTACTGAAGAAGCCAACCCATCTGAACCTTAAAACACTGATACCCAAATCCCTGTTGATACTCACACAGCAGAGGATCAAACCCATACTCAAACAACATCTGAGCTAAACTTGCCTACCTTACAAAACCCTGCTGATGAACAAACATAAGATGACCAATCTCAGAAACCCTCTACACCCCCTGCTGATGATCAAACTCCAATCACTTCTCCATCCCCTGCTGAAACTCACACAGCAGATGACCAAGATCATCAAGCCCAACCATCTACTGATCTTCAAGTAGAAAAAGAACCAGACCAGCAGACTCAAAACCCTGCTGATGCACTACCCACTGAAGGTCAATCTCAACCTCCTACCCAACACGAAGATATCACTTCCCAAATCCCTGCTGATACTCACACAGCAGAGGAAAATGTCCCATCCACTCAATCTCCTATCCTCACTGCCCCTTCTGCACAAGAAGACTCGACACCAACAGACCTGGCACAAGCAGGCCCTTCTCATTCTCAGCCTCAATTCAGCATGGTGCACTATCCTATGTGCACAAGGGAGAAAATAATGAGACTTAAGATAGCCAACCTGCTCAAGTCTACTATACCTGGTATTGATGAGGAGTCGACCCAGTTTGAACAAGTACTAAGGATTTGTACTTGGATTGAGCTCCGAAGAGATGATGTGGATGACCTTCTTAAAGTCATGGAAGGAATGGGAGGAAAGGCTAACTTCCTCGACTGGGAATTGGAGCAAAAAGAAGTTGCTCAAGTCCAATCATTCACTCAGTTGCTGCCAGCAGAGGCCCTGACCGAAGTATGCAACAGGACTCTACGAATCCCCACTGATGATACCTCTGTCCCAGAAGGCTCATCAGATAAGCAAATAGTTAACAAAGCCTTGGCAGATGACTCAGCTGCACCGGCATTGGCAGATGACTCAGCTGCAACAGCCCTGGCAGAAGACTCAGTTAAACCAGCTGACAAAGTGGAGATTGAAAAAGAAGTAGTCAAAGTACCAGCACACTTCAAGCCTTCAGATAATCTGGCTCACTTTATTGATCAATCAGATGATAAAGGAAGAAGGATCATGACCCATCTGGTTGAGGCCACTAACTGCTTCCTCAATGAAGACTATCTATCAGCTGAAGAAAGAGGCAAAGCATTAATAGTTCATCCCAAACCTCAAGGTACTGCCTCCACCTCTACCCCATCTGTTGATTATACATCAGACATCTGCTCCCAGGTCAAAACTGCAATAAACTTGCACTTTGAGAAAGGCTTAGGCCTGCAGCTTGGAAGATATGTTGAGAAAGCTGTTAAGGAGCAGAGGACTCGTCTTCACGACCAGATTATTGACATTGAAGACAAGTTTGGTGAGGCACTTCATCACCAGATAGGAGAGTACTTGAGCACCATTCAGAAGAAGGCATCTGACTCCTCCAACATGTTTGCTGATCTCTATACTAATGAGATTACCCGCATGGAGACCACTTACAAGACAAGGATTGAGGATGCTGAAGCAAGAGCCACTGAAGGTCAAGCTCTTCTTAAATCAGTTGCAGAGGAGAATGAGAAACTACAGACTCAGCTGAAGGAGACAGCAGCAAAATTGGAAGCACTTACCGCTAAGCTCGAAGCTGCCTCCTCCTCCAACTCTCATGCTCAAGTCCTAGAGCACAGCATCACTCATCTGACTCAAGTTGGCAAGGTCAATGCCATGGCCCTAAAGCAGACTCTGAAAGTGGAAAATATGAATGCCATGAAGCCTTTTGCGGCTGCACTTGCTGAAGCCAAAAAGGGGGAAGATGTATTGATAAAGGCTTTGGAGAAGTCTACTGCTCAACAAGCTGAATTGGTAGTAGCACAAGATGACCTGAATGAAACCTTGGGAGGCTTGAAAAGTAAAATCAAGAACAGACAAGGCAAAGAAGCTGTTCAAGAAGAAACCCAAGCTCCTGCCAAGAGTCTACAGATCACTGCCTCTGTAGAACAAGTTCCTGAAAAGAGGATGACGAGGAAGAGGAAGGCAGATGAACAATCAAAGGCAGGTGAGTCGTCAGCTCCAGCAGAGCCCACTGCAGAAGAGAAAAAGGCTTTAGAGCTGAAGAAAAGAAAGTTGCTTGAAGCTCAAGAGCTTAAGCAAAAGAAGCTCAATGATGCGAAGGCAGTCAAAGCCAAATTTAAAAGGAAAGTAGCCAAGCTCAGGAAAGCACTTAAGGACAAAGAGAAGGAAGAAAGTGCCCTGGTGACTGATAGCACATATGTGGATTATTTAGCTCTTCAAGATGAGCTGCCAAGATGGTATCCCCTGAAGAAGAAGTGGCAAATCCAACACCACATAGTGAGGAAATTTGGCCCTCTCCCTACTTATGAAGATGAATTCCTTCAGTTCAGTCAGTTCATGAACATTGAAAATCAAGTGTTCTGGACAGAAGTAGTCAAGACAACAAAGGAACTCGACTGCAGAATCCTAACCCCTGAAGAACCTAAGTGGGATGCACCTACTCTAGGATCTAGAAGAATAGACAAGATAGAAGTAAAGAGGATTCTGGAAAAGATCTACAAAGAGGAGAATGTTACAGACTTGCAACATATGGAAGATGTTCGAGTTCGTCTGTACCTTGCCTTCCGCATCTGAAGAAAAGAAGACCTGATGAAGACTATTTTAGAAGTTCAAAGAAACTAACACTTGTAATCTGTAAAAGCTTCACATATATTCAAGTATTAGTTCTTTTTGCTCACAAGACAAACTCTCATTGTCTTCATCAGATGCTTCAACTTTAAGCAATTTTATAAACTCTTATCTTATTCATTAAGAGCATTTATCAAGTAGAGTTTTGGCTTCATCAAAAAGGGGGAAATTGTTGGGATATAAATTCACCCTAAGCCCCACTTGATGTTAGAATAGTTTTGATGGCCAAAACACTTAGAGTTTATAAATGTAATAGGATCAGCTGAATTTGTATAGAACAGCTTAGACAAGTCTTGTGTGATCAACTGTATTGATATCAGCTGATTAGCACAACCCTGACTTACATGCACAACCTCAAGATGAGAAGAGTAGAAGGCATGAAGACTAGGAGATCCTTGAAGACCAGTTAAGTAAGGTGCTTGTATACCTACTTATCTGATGGAGTCCAAGATTGAAGATGGCCTAAAGCAGCACAAAGAATTGCCAGATCAGAAGAGTATTACTCGACTGATATCAGAAGACAGAAGACATAAGGCCAGACGAGTATTCAGAAGACTAGAAGTAAAGATCAGAAGACTAGGTGCTCGTCCAGGACTCGGCTGATTCTCAAAAGTCATCTTGTAATTCAAATGAAGACTTACCTTACTTAGAAGATTGACATGATCCCAGGATTGAAGCAATCAAGCGGCTGGAATCAAGGAATCAAGCCAATATGGAAAGATTGCCCCAACGGCTAGTTGCAGCAATCACCACTATAAATACAAGAGGATGAGAAATCACAAGACACGAAGTCACAACGTGAGAATTCAACAAGCTAAACAAGCAAGCAAGCAAAAAGCCATAGTGTATTAAGAGTTCTCGAAGAGCCCAGAAACCATTAGAACATATCTAGCTCTTAAGTGATTTCTATCCATCCAAAGAACCTGAATCTTATTCATATTGTATATCCATTGATTTAGGCATAGTGGTTAAGCAATTTATAAGCTTGAACCATTAGTTGGATACATTTAAAAACCCCAAAACCCCCACCATAAGGTTAAGTTTTTGAACCCCTGCAAAGTGCAAGTGCTTCCAATCACATGTGGAGACCGTAGCAGTTAGGACTGCTCAGATCTCAAAGTCCTACCCTTGGGACTATAAAGGACAAGCCCTTGTAATTTTTGGTAAATTAAAGGGATTAAACATCACGTTAGGACGTGAGAGTGGACGTAGGAACGTATATCTGAACCACTATAAATCTGGTATCTTTTACATTCTGCACTTTACTTTATTGCTTATTCATTTATCTTTTATAGTGCATATTGTGTTTTCAACTGTCTTCAAATCAGGCCATAATCTTCAAACCAACATCAGCTGAGGTTTTCATTAAATAAACAAGTTGGTGTTTTCAAAAGAAACTAAAGAACGAGTCTAAACAAGGCCTACCAAACTTCCGCATATAATCTCTTCATCAGATCACTATAGTCATCTGGACCAGCAGACTTGTAGTCCGGTTGACATAGAAATCAGAAGAGGTTCCCAACTCTCTTGAAAAAGTTTTAAAGTCTATTCACCCCTCCCCTCTAGACTTTAATCCCATTCACTACTCGTTCAGGGACCAACAATGTGTATCAGAGCAATTAACAACATGTCAGCAGTCTTGATTAACTTTCAGCATAGATGACCAAATCAATCAAATCAGCAACCAAGATAAGTTTTTATCCATTTCAGCACACAAGAGTCAGAAAAACATAGCCATTCAGAGATCATCTTCAGGAGGTTGCACCATCCCATATTGTGCCCACACTCTTTTCTTTAACTCCATGGCCTCTTGATTGGTTCCCTTGGGTCCAAGTACCATTCTGTTTAACTTGAGAATCTCAAGGAACTCTTGGAGGATCTTGGATTGGTCAATCCATCCATTCAGCTTGGGAGGCATGTATATGATTGGCTTAGGGGCATTGAATTCAATTCTTGCCAGATCTGCAGCTGCAAGAAGTTGCTGATATAGCTCCCTATATATAATACTCAATCATGAAGTTGGTAAAAGTGGAGTTCACATCCTCATTATTCCATCTGCCTATGACATAGAAATCATAGACAAACTCCCTTTTTGCCTCTTCCCATGAGTCATTCAGCTGAATTGGAACCCATTTATCCAAATGAGGATATTTGGTATCCATTGGAATCAGCAGCTGTGGCTTCATCTTGTTGTAGGTTGCTCTTTTTCTCCTGGGCTTCTGGAAATCAGCCCTTCTCTTATCCCTTGCTCTATTTGCTTCTTCAATTAAGTCCATCTTCTCTTTGGCTTTCATCATGGCCAATTTCTGTTGAGTTTCAGGATCCTTTCCATATCCTTCCTCAAACAGCTTTGATGGATCATGGGCTAGGATAGTTGTCTTCTTCTTAGGTTCAGGTCCAAAGCCTTTAGTAAACAACACTTCAACATCTTCAGTAGCTTTAGAACCTTCAGCAACTTTGATAATCTCAGAAGACTTGACAACTTCAGCAATTTTGACTTGTTCAGTAGACTTGGCCTGTTCAGCAATCTTGGCCTTTTCAGTAGCTTTGGCCTTTTTGGAGGAAGGCTCTTCTTCTTCAATCCTAAATTCAAGAGGTAAGTCAAGGTTGCTAGGAAAATCTGTAAAAGTTTCAGTTTACCTCTTGCTTCCTTTAGCCTTCTTGAGTTGGCCTCTTGTCTGGATTCCTTCAGTGGACTTGTCTAGTCCTGAGACTTCTCCTCCAGGCCTCTGCTGAAGCCTTGCTCTTTCTTCTTGAGCAGATGCCATTGAATTTTTCAATGCTATGACCAACTGCTCTTCTTCATCAAACTCTTCCAAGTTTAGCACTGTTTGCTTCTTTCCCTTGTCTTCAGCAACCTTGTCCTTTCCCTTGTCTGATCCACCAATTATCAAGGCACCTTTTGCCCTTGCTCTTTCTCTTTCCCCCTTTTTGGCAGCATCAAAACACTGAGGTTTGAGCTAACTCATGGTAGATGCCATCAGGGATTGAGCTTGGTTCAGGGACTTCATCTCCTCAAGCAAATAGACATTCTCATCATGAATGTTTTGCATCCTGTCACTGCTGAGGCTTAAGAAAGCCAAGACAGGCTTCATCTTTTGCTGCACAACCTCTTCCATGGTTGTCTTGAGTGATGCATCAAGGTTGGCCTTCAAGAAGTCAGTAAGGTTGGCCACTGCACTCTCAGCAATTTTGGCCATCACTTCTTGGGAGAATTTTTCAGAGGCAGCCTTCACCATTGCTAGTCTCATTTCTTCAGCTCTCTTTTTCTGCAAGGCAGTCTTCTTTCCAAGAGCTTGCTTAACCATCAATCTCAATGCTTTCACATTCTTGTTGTGATTACTCCTTAGCAATGTTTGCTCCTTCTTGACTTCTTTGGAAATTGAGTCCATGTTGGTTTTTGCTTTTTGAAACTCAGTGGAGATGGTTTGCAACCCAGATTCAACTCCACTGATCCTTGCCTCAATTGTGGGAAGCACCACATCCTCTGAGCCAGTGAGTCTTATTTCAACAGATACCAAAGTCCTACTTTGCTCATCCAGGGCTCCTGAGGTTTCAGCATAAGCAGTTTGAACTTGATGAGCTATGGAATCCAACTTTGCTGACTGCTCTCCAAGAATGGCTTGAGCAGAGCTGAAATCCACGTGGATAGGTGCATCTGTGAGAAGATCATCTGCAAAGATTTGATCAAAAGAAATTCTGCAATATCAGACAGATCAAAGGGGTTAGAAAACAAACACTCATCACCCTCAGTATTTTTTGCATAAGACTCTGATACATCAGCAATCTTCTCCTCATTTTCAACTACTTTTTGACTTCCTTCAATAATAATGTCCTCACACAAAGGATCAGGCCTCCTCTCATCAAGGGTTTCCTGAAGTTCAGATTTGACTTCAAGAATAACCTGTCCTTCCTCACTTATTCCACCCTCATTTGGTGGTACACTCACTATCTTAGTGATGATAACATCTCTCTCATCTCCTTTTCCCTCTGGTTTTTCAACTATATTCTCCTTTTCAACACCTTCTCCTAAACCTGCAACATCTCCACCTTCAACAAGGTTCAAAGATGGCAGTTGTTGGGAGATCACAGTGCTTTTATCAGCAGCCACTGAGTCATCCTGAATGATTATGGGCTGGTCAGTGTCCAACTCTCATGACATTGATGAGGCCTTAATCAAACCAGCTTCTAAAATAGGAGCCTCAACATCTTTAAGTTGTGCCTTAGGTTCAGAAGAACCTTCATTGGCAGATGCATCTTTGGCTGTGTCACCAGCTTTGGTCAACACTTCTGAAGATACAGAACCTTTCCTATGATAGGTTAAGTAATGAACTGTAGGCTTTATGGGACCAGGAGGGTTGGGATTTGTGGGATCTGAGGGACTATCATGAGAATCATCATCATATGAGCTGCTATCAGGGTGTCTGATTCCCTTAGCAAGCCTCTCTTTCTCTTCAGCAATATTTTATGCCACCAACTTTGCAAATACATCCTCATCAGTGAGGAATCTTGTCTTGCTTACTCCAGCAAAGTGCAGCAATCTGCTTTCCTCTACTTGCCACCAATTTGCACCCTTGTCTTGGATGACTTGAGCAATTTCCATGATTGATTTGTCCTTAACCTCTACTAGCATTCTCAATTTATGGAACAACTTCTGAAGTCTTGAAAATTCAGCAAGTTGTGGGTACAAACTGTCCACAGTAGCTCTAGCTCCACCTCTGAGCATACTTTCATAAGTATACTCCTCCTCATCTCCACTTGAATGGGGACTTTGGGTTATAGGGGAGTTGGCTCTGGTTTCAGGTAAAGTGGCTTCTGGAAGGTTGAATTCAAGAGGATTGGCTTCAGAAGGGTTGGGTGCTACAAAGGTTGCTTCAGTTGCTTTTAGGAGCAATGGATCTGATGGGGCTTTGCTCAGGGGGGATGGCTCTAATAATGTAGCTTCTAAGAATTTTGAGTAATTGAGCATTGATGAGTCTAGAGGAGAATGAAGCCTTGACTCATCTACTGCAATATCAGCTAACACATCCATAGGTCCTCTTAGTGCACACCCTTCTGGAGAATATCTCTTGGTAAGATTAAGAGGGGTAATAAGTTGGTTTTCAGGAGTTTTGTGAGTTTCAGGGGAGTTGGGCTCTTGGTGATGAGTTTCAGGAGTTTGGGATTTGGAAGATCCAGAACCAAAAGAGTTGGTTCTAGATTTGGATTTGGTTCTACTCTCTGCCCTACTCTCCTTCAAGGCAACTTGGAGAGTCCTTTCCTCCTGAAGCTCCAAAATATTTTCAGTAGGTTTGACCCTTCTCTTGCTGGCTCTATTACTCCCACTTCCTTCCTCCTCAGGGACAACTTCCTTGGCCCTTTTATCACCCTTCTTCTTCTGCCTCTTCTCATTGTACTTATTGGGATATGAATCCTAAGACAAGTCCTAAATGATGAAAAGATAAGATGAAGTTTTGATAAGCCAAAAGTAGACTTGAATATTTTCTAAGTGTTGACTGATCTAGTCTAGTTAAAGAAGTCATCTTGAGCAGATCAGTAGAGTTCACATGAGAAGTACAAGACAAGTAGTAGGTTACAAGATAAGTATTGTTTCGAAAAGGAAAGTTTAAGTGTTTCAAAAGACAAGTACGTTTTATAAGTACTTTGTTATATTTGTTTAGGATGTTTACTGAGCTATTAAAGATTGTATAGAAGCTCATGTTTTTCGTATATAATCAATATAATCATTGTATAGATTCTTAAGTTGACTAAGCTATGTAATAAAGCTTAAAGTAATGTAATAGTCTTGTTAGGATTAGATTAGTTATAGTCTACTGAAGAAGACTGCGCAAGACAAGGAGAGTAAGAAGAAGACTCAGAATTTGTCTAAGTGTTGAAACAAGACAGGTAGACTTCAAGACAAGACAAGTCAAATTGAAGAAGGAAGAAGTTAGTTACAAAACGCGTATGAAGATAAAGATTGAAGAGTTGGTTAGAAATAAATAATTAACAACAGAAATGCGTGGATGGATAAAGATTAACTGTTATGAGTTAGTTTTCAAGAAAAGTTGGTTACAACTGAAAGTTCTTGAAGTTGGATGTCTATAAATACCATGGCGTATTGAACGATTAAAGACTACTAACTAACATATTTCTAAAGCATTACTGAAGCATTCAAAGAAGCAAATTACTCTCAGAGTTTGAAGATTCAGAAAGAAGCCAGAAGACAAATTGAAGAAATCCAGAAGGCTACTACTGAAGATCAGAGAAGTTTTATTTTTACTGTTTCAAGTTGCTAGATACTTGTAAATCACTAGTAAGATCGAAGAAACACTTGGTAGTGTTATCGAGAAGATCTAAGTCTTATTTCTTGGGACTTAAAGCTACAAGAACACATATTACTCGATTGGAAGAGTTAATAAGAATATCACAACTGGGTTTGTGAGAGTGGATGTAGACAAGTTGTCGAACCACTATAAATCTCGTGTTTAATTTACTTTACTGTTTTATCTGTGTTTGATAGATTAAACTGCTTAATTGATTGAATTTCATATAAGAACAAGACTAGTAGAGTGTTTATAACAGAGTTCTCGAACTAAGTTGAGTATAATTTGAATTGGGCTCATTGTTTAATTTCGTTATTCCGTATATTGTATTCTGATATATTGAAAGATTTTTGAAAAGTCTATTCACCCCCCTCTAGACATTTTCACTAGCTTACTCAATATTAACAACTCAACTTGGGACCTACAAGTGGTATCAGAGCAGTAGTTTATGTTGGGATATGAATATCCTTAGTTTAGTTTTGATAAACCAAATCAATCATGTAATAGGATAAGTTGTATTGTATAGACAACTTTATTATACATCTTGTAATAGATAGGACTCTGGTTAGAAGAGAAGACATGTCAATGCTCAAGAAGAGAAGAGAAGACCAAGACCAGAAGTCATCTTACATCAGCTGAGTAGAAGTCGTCTTACATCAGCTGAGTAGAAGTCATCTTACAACCAGCTGAGTAAAGACAGCAGAGTAAAGACAGCATCTGAGAAGAAACAGCAGCTGTGTAAAGCCAGCTGAGTAAAGACAGCAGCTGAGAAGAAACAGCAGCTGTGTAAAGCCAGCTGAGTAAAGACAGCAGAGTAAAGACAGCAGCTGAGAAGAAACAGCAGCTGTGTAAAGTCAGCTGAGTAAAAACAGCAGAGTGAAGTCTTCTTACCAGCAGAGTGAAGTCTTCTTATCAGCAGAGTAGAAGTCTTCTTACCAGCAGAGTGAAGTCTTCTTACCAGCAGAGTAGAAGTCTTCTTACTCAATTAAAGGAAGGCCAATCAGAGTTGAAGTCAAGGATTGACAAGATACGCATAAGAAAGGAAAGTCAAAGATATGATTGAAATTACATGACAATGGTAATATTCAATCATATCAAATCAAGAGATTGGCAATTCCCGAATTAGTGGAGATTTGAATTGCTATCATCCAACGGTAACATTCAAACATCAACACTATATAAATGAGTCCATACATCATTGGGAATGTGAGAAGAGGTGTGAGATGCAAAGGTCGAGCAAAGGTCATAAACTCCAGAAATAAGAAGAGCTCAAGAAGATCATTAAAGAAGATTCAACATGCATCACCTCATCCCCAGTGAGTGAACTCATACCATCTAAGCCAGTGCAACCACTCATATATATCCATAGCTTAGAGAGAATTTCCCAATCCTAGCATGAGGCTAAAACAGATTGTAAGGGAAATTCTCACCTAGTTCATATACACAAAACCCACCTTCTACCATAAAACCTTAGAAGTCAAGTTGAGTGTTTATCACTGTAAAGAGTCCAAGTGCTCTATAAATCACTTGTGGAGTTCAAGTGAAAGTGCTTACAATCACTTGTGGGGAAGTGCAAGTGCTTACAATCACTTGTGGAGACCGTAGCTGTTAGGACGGCTCAGATCTCAAAGTCCTACCCTTGGGACTATAAAGGTCAAGGCCCTTGTAATTTGTGGAAATTAAAGGGATTAAACATCACGTGTGGACGTGAGAGTGGACGTAGGAACGTATATCCGAACCACTATAAATCAATGTGTTATTTACATTTCTGCACTTTACATTTCAAGTCTTTTCATACATATTTGTGCATAAACTGTTTTACACACTGTATTTATTAAATAGACGAGTATAATATTTATGGGCACACTACAATTCCGCACTTAACTCCGATAAGTAATTAATCAGTCGACTAACTAGTCCTAGGCCCCTAGTGAAATCAGCGGACTAGTTACTTTGAAGAGTTAGTTTATTTTCCACACAATCAGCAGACATCAAGTCAGCTGATCATAAACTCGTCTCAGGGACCAACAGTTTACGAACAGCTGTTTCTTGATAACCAACTTAAGACTTGGGTGAAAGTCTTGGTTCTTACTGTTCGTGCTCTTACGTGTTCTTGATCGCTGTTCTTGAATATATCTGTTTCTTGATACTTAACTGCTGAATACTTATCTTCTTGGAATCATGTCTCTAGAGATCAGTGCTAACAAGTTACCTAAGTTTCAGGTACAAGACTATGACTATTGGAAGTTGAGGATGGAAGCCATCTTCAGCTCCACTCACGAAGTTTGTCGTCACCGAAGGTCCGATCGTGACGATGATTCCCAATACTGCTGCCCTTGACAAGGACAAACCCGTGGGTACTCTCGTTCGAAAACCCAGGTCAGAGCTAACCTCAGACGAAATGAGGCAGAATAATTTGGACAACTTGGCCAAGAATTACATCTTACACACTCTTCCTAACGAGTATCTAGGAAAAGTGTTAAAATGTAAAACTGCCAAAGAGATGTGGGACCGTCTCGCTATCATTTGTGAAGGGATATCCCTGATCAAAGAAAGCAAGCTTTCCACTGCTGTTCAAAGATTCGAATCATTTAAAATGAAAACTGGTGAAACTATTGACCAGTTGGATACTTGCTTTACTAAGATCATGAATGATTTGGAAGTCCTTGGTAAATCGTATACTCCTCGTGAAATCAATCTTAGAATTCTTAAAAGCCTTGATATTAGATGGAAGATGGTGAAAATGCTTGTTAAGAATACTCAAGACATAGACGTATGGACAACAGAGACCATGTTTCAGACTCTAAAGGCTCATGAGTTTGATTTAGACGAAGAAGATCCAATCGCAGGTAGTGATAGAGGCAATGATGTATCTAAGAACGTTGCCTTCAAATCTAGTTCGTCCAAGAGTTTTAGAATTAGCAAGTCTAAATCTAAAACTAAGTCTACTTCTGTGAAAGACGAGTTAGATACTGATCTTAGCCTGAAGGATCAGGTGAACCTTATGGTTAGGAAGTTTGATAGGCTGAATAAGCGTTTCGGTAGATATAAGAAGTTCTATATAGATCATAGAGGGTCTGCTTCTAAGAATTCGTCTGAGACCAGACGAGACCGAAACTCGTCCGAAAGGAGAGACGAAGTCTCGAAAGGTAATAAACGAGATAGAGAGTCTGATGATAGGAAGATTACGCGTTCTGATAGACGTGATAAGCAAAGGGATAATTCTCCTATTAAAAAGGCTACTAATGATCTCTTGTGCTATAACTGTGAGAAACCAGGTCACTACATTTATGAATGTCCATACCTGGGCACTGATGATCGTGAAGAACGCAAAGCACGAAGGGAAAGAAGCTACAACCGTGGCAAGAAGGCAATGATGGCCAATGATGACTCTGATTCGGATTCAGACGAGTTGCCATCGTCCTCATCTAGCTACCCGTCTGATCGAGATCACGATGAAGCTTTCATAGTAGATGATGGCCTATGCTGCATGGCTAAAATCGACCAAGAGGTATCATCTGCTACTTCTTTTCAATCTTGTGATGAATCGGATTCTGATGAAAGTGATACTGCCAGTAGTGAAGTAGGGAGTAGTCTTCATCAGTCTGCTAGTGTGAATGAAGAAGACCTCCTACTAGCTAACCAGGCATTCATTGAAGTCAGTGACGAGAACATCGCCTTAAAACAAGAAATCATTGATCTTAAAGAAGCTCAGTCTAAAGTAGATCCTAATATAACAGTCCTAAATGAACGCTTGACTAAAGAGTTAAGACAACTCAAAGAAAAGTGTGCATTGATAGACAGGTTATATCAAGACCTACTTAAGACACATGCAACTGAGAGAAATGAGTTAAATGTTTTAAAGAGCAAGTGCAAAAAGCTTGAAGAACATAATAAGTTCTTAGAGACCGAGGTTGTCACTCTAGACCTTAAACTTACTGACCTGGTTAACTCTTCTAAGATTAACCTTGAATTGTCAGATAGGTATAGGGCTCCTGCTGACAAGACAGGTATAGGTGCTGAATCACCTAGCTCGTCTACTTGAGTCCTTAAGAACCCTACCGCTTTCGTCTCAAGTTCTTTGACTAATGATAAAGGAAAAGGACCAATGATATACGATATTGGAACGCCATTTGAAGGCACTGTACCTAAGCAGACTCGAGTTAACAATCCGATTACCAAGGGAGGTAAGAAGAATGTTAACAACAAGCATGTTTCGTTTAGAACTAGTCAACAAAGGACCACTAATCGTGGACGACCTAATCAGGTCAGATACGAGGATTGGTATCCTGAGGAGACGAGTACTAGATAAGTACAGACTAGACGACAAGAGCCTAGACCTCCTTTCATAAGGCAGTCTCAGCTCTACTCGTCTAGGCCCAGATAGGTTGCTCCAAAATATCGTACACAACCTGTCCTATATCCTCCACCTTTATCATATGATATTATAAATGTGGAAAGACCCAAACACGTCTATAACCCGTATGGACCTAATGCTTACAAGCCCTATTCTGACTATCATAGACCAGCGCCTGCTCAAGTAGAGATTAAGTCGAAAGGCTATCTCAAACGAGTAGACCCAAAATCTAATGATAGGCCAGATAAGGACAACAAGGTCTTATTTTGTAACAAGTATGGCAGGAAGCTTAAGAGATCAAACTTGTTCAAGACTCCAATGTATATTTGGATTCCTTTGAACTCGACTAACCCCCCAGGACCCCAATAAACTAGTGGGTACCTAAATTATTGAATATCTTCATTGCAGGGTCGACTCGACTTGTATAAGAAGGGTGGCTCAGTAGGAGAAACTTGGTACATTGATAGTGGTTGTTCGCACCACATGACTGGTACTAAGGGTCTTCTATCGAGTTACCACGAGCAAGAAGGACCCAAGGTGATATTCGGTGATAGCTCCACTGCTATAACGAAAGGCTTTGGTTACATTAGGAATGGAGACGTAGAGATACAGGACGTATCCTACGTAGAAGGTTTGAAATATAATTTACTATCTGTTTCTCAATTCTGTGACCGTGGTTACAAAGTGCAGTTTAAAAGCCGCAAGTGCGAGATCATAGACAAGAGGACTCACACTATCCTACTCGTCGGCATAAGACAAGGCAGCGTGTACATTGTGAATTGGAATAGCTGTCCAAGGGATACCTGTCTTCTTACTAAGAACCCTAAAGAGCTCGGTTGGCTTTGGCATAGACGCCTCTATCACATGAACTTTAAGGTAATTAATAAGATTGCAAGAGATTACCTAGTGGAAGGTTTACCCAATGAAGTTTATTACAAGTCACATGTATGCAATGCTTGTTAAAAAGGTAAACAGGTAAACGGTTCTTTTAAGTCAATTCCTACTCTCTCAACAAGTAGAGTCCTAGAACTACTACATATGGATCTTCATGGTCCGATAACTCCTCCAACCTTGAATGGTAGAAGGTACACACTTGTTGTCGTAGACGACTATTCTAAGCTTACTTGGGTAGTCTTCCTACACAAGAAGAGTGATACACAAACTCTTCTACCTGATCTGTTGAAGAAGTTACAAGTTGAGAAGAACCAGTCTATTGCCAAGATTCGTAGTGACAAGGGAACTGAGTTCATTAATTGCTATATCAAAGACTTTTGTGCTAAACGTGATATCCAGCACCTTACTAGTGCAGCTAGGACACCACAACAGAATGGTGTAGCAAAAAGAAGGAATCGAACTCTCAAAGAAGCCTGTAGAACCATGCTAGCCGAGTACAACAAACCTCAAAAGTTTTGGGCTGAAGCTATCAATACTGCATGCCACTCTCAGAACAGAAGTGCGATCAATAAGGCGTTAGGCAAGACACCATATGAGGTTTGGAAAGGTAGAAAACCCAGAATTTCATATTTCCATATATTTGGTTGTAAGTGTTTCATCCATAACAATGGGAAAACCAAGTTGAATGCTTTCGATGTTAAAGCAGACGAGGGGATATTCTTAGGATAATCCTCGACGAGCAAAGCATTTAGGGTATTCAACTACTCAACTCTTTGTGTGGAAGAAACACCACATGTGGTTTTCGATGAATCTCGACAGGACTCATCTACCGACAAGATCAGTGAGAAAGTGACTGATCTATCGATCGAATCTGACAAAGAATCAGAGGTATATGAATCCGTTCAAGCCTACTATCCATTCATTAAAGCTCTCGAGTCTGATGACAAAGAGAAGGTAAGTGCTCAAGGTAAGTCTACTAGACCAGTTGACATGACTGCTCTAGTTGACTCGACTACTCCTGCTAAATCTGTTGATACGAATGATGTTGAAATGCATGATGCAATACCTTATGTAGATGATGATAGTATTCCTAATAAGACTAGAAAGACATGGAAATCTGCGCATGATACTGAAAATATTATTAGTGACTCTACTGTGAAGACTAGACGACAACTCTTTGAGTCGCAAGAACAGCCTAGTCCATCTATGTTTTGCTGGTGTTGTTTCCTCTCTTCTATCGAGCCTACCACTGTTAAAGAGGCATTGGCTGATAGTAATTGGATCATCGCTATGCAAGACGAGTTAAACCAGTTTGTTCGAAACGACGTCTGAGAACTTGTCGATAGTCCGGAACATCATAATGTAGTTGGTACTCGATGGATTTTCAAAAACAAGAAAGATGAGAATGATGTAGTCGTTAGGAATAAGGCTAGACTACTAGCCCAAGGCTATTCACAAGCTGAAGGCATAGACTATGATGAAACTTATGCTCTTGTTGTTAGACTAGAAGCCATTCGATCTTTCCTTGCATATGCTGCTTATATGAAGTTTACTGTATATCAAATGGATGTTAAAAGTGCATTTCTTAACGGTATTATTGCGGAAGAAGTGTATGTTGAACAACCCCCAGGTTTCGAAGTCAAAGGCAACCAGGTGTACAGATTGAAGAAAGCCTTATATGGACTAAATCAAGCTCCAAGAGCATGGTATGATACTCTCTCTCTCTCTTTCTATTAGAAAATGGTTTTACTAAGGGCAAGGTCGATAGAACCTTGTTCAGAAGACAAGAAGGGAAAGACATTTTACTCGTCCAAATTTACGTATATGATATCATTTTTGGTTCACCTAACAAAAAGCTGAGTGAAAGTTTCTCAACACTCATGCAAAGTAAATTTGAGATGTCCATGATGGGTGAAATGAATTACTTTCTTGGTCTTCAAGTAAAACAGACCCCTGAAGGGATTTTCATAAATCAAGCAAAGTATACTAGAAATCTACTAGACAAGTATGGTATTAAGACATGCAAGTCTACTGGCGTACCTATGCTACCTACCTACAGGATGGATCCAGACGAACATGGTAAGTGTGCTGATCAAACATATTATCGTGGTCTTATTGGTTCATTACTATACTTGACTGCTAGTAGACCTGATATTGCAATCTCTGTTGGCGTATGTGCTCGTTTTCAAGCCAATCCAAAAGAGAGTCATATGGAAACCACTAAACGGATATTGAAATATTTGAAAGGAACCATCAATCGTGGTATATGGTATCCTTAAAATGATGATTTATCTCTAAGTGGCTACTCAGATTCTGATTTTGGTGGCTGTAGAATAGATAGGAAATCTACATCTGGTTCTTGTCAATTCTTAGGCACAAAACTCATTTCATGGTTTTCGAAAAAGCAGACTAGTGTGGCTACTTCTACTACCGAAGACGAGTACATGGCTGCTGGTAGCTGCTGTAGTCAACTACTTTGGCTCATGCAACAACTTAGAGATTACAACATATATGAATCAAATGTTCCTATTTTCTGTGATAGTAATAGTGCCATTGCCATTACACAAAATCCTGTTTTGCACACACGATGTAAGCATGTTGATGTGAAACATCATTTCATACGTGATCATGTAGAAAAGAAGGATATTCGTATGGAAAAGATTCATACTGATTTTCAAAGAGCTGATATTTTCACAAAACCATTACCTGAGGCTCGTTTTCGTGAATTATGCATTAGTCTAGGACTAATTGATCTAGACCCTACTTGCCTATAGCTATGTACTAACCAGACAGGTACATCAAAGAAATAAGGAGACAAGATCACTAGAACAGAGCACTCGTCTACTCGCCAAACAAACAGGAATACAAGGTCAGACAAGATGACCAAACAACCCGATGAGGAAGCTGGTAAAGCTGAGGGTAATACTAAGGGAATAAACATTTAAGGGGGAATATTTGATTTCTTAAATATCCTTATGTTGACTCTTAAGTTTGTTAAAAGTCATCTTGTTCGAAACCTTGACTATTGCTTTAGATTGATATTCATCTTAATTATTCTACTCTACTTGTAGATACACTCATACGTCGCACAAGATAAGATAGGTACATGAAGTCGTTCGACGTTCAGAATAGACAAGCACAGTCGAAGGGGGAACTCGTCTAGTGCGCATTAGTCTACTCGTCTGTTCTGAATAGACTCGAATAGACAAGATAATTGTTCTTTTAATTCAAAATACTTTAAGTGTTTTATCAGTACGAATTAAGGGTATTATTGTAATTTGACAATGTGAAATTTGTAAAATCTAGAATTGGATTTATACACTCCCATTTAATGAGGTGTATACACCCAGTTCGCGCCATACCCTATTATTCTAGGTCAGATGAGTACACCCTTCTGTCCTAACCAATAGAAGAAGCGGATTTCAAAATTTACAATATCAAATCACGTAATATTCTCAATTCCGTAACTAAATCTCAAAAGCCACAACCGTTAGATCAAAGCATTCAATCTTGGCCATTGATTCTCAAAATCAGTTTTATCAAAAACCCCAACAGTTCCACTCTTCTCTCCTTACGCTTTCTTAACCTTTCTACCCTAAGAACTCGAATCCTTTGCATAATCCTTACTGTTTATCCTCATTTAATCCTACTACAATGTCAATTATTTCTCTATTCGATGTTAGAACTAACATGCAGGCTAGGTTTGACCTAGGCAAGTATGCATCAGAGGGCAAGGTGCATGTGGAAGGTTCAGTATTCTTTAAAGGCAATCACACCGACGACAACAAGGAGGTTCTTATGAAATGCTGTCGTTGCGGGCTGAGACCTTACTTGGAGTCGTTTCCAGAGGTCGTCTTGGAGGAGGAGGTGTTGGAATTCTATGCCAACGCCACCAGAAGAGGAGACTTCATTGAGTCATTTATTGGTGGAAGCCGAGTAGAACTTACTCGAGATAATGTGTTTAAAAATTTGAAGCTACCTATTGGATCGATTGATATTGAGAATAATGCTATTGGGCAGGAGCTGAGATACCTAAGCGTCTTTTGAGGAAGGAAATTGAAGTTAGGTCGTGATGGAAAGATCCCAGCTGTCAAGAAGAAGGAGCTTCTAGACAAGTACAGAACTCTTCTCGACATTGCAAGCAAAATGTTGCTGTGTGTCACTGGAAGCTACGACTCAGTCACATTGCAAAAGGCGAGAGTGATGACCGCGATCTATGACGACATCACTGAAGGAAACTAGTACAAATTGTTCGCGGATCGATTAATGTACTTCGAAAGGAATGTAAGAGTCGACACCGATTCAGCTGAGTGGATGGTGTCTACCGCAGTTGGGTTTGGAAACAAGTTGAGTATCCTCTTACCAATCTTGTTGCCAAACAAGACGACTTGGAGCAAGTGGAAGTCGTTCCATGCTCTCAAGCATTATCTTAAGAAAGAGGCTTTGGCAAAGCAAGCTGCTGCGAGAACTGCCGCTCCCAGACAAGTTCAGATAAATCCTCTAGATGCCATGATTGAGGCCGCCTCGTCTAGTTCAGAGGAAGACGAGTCGGATGGTGAAGATTCTGTTGATAAGGCTGAAGCTGGAACTAGTGGAAGACTGGTTCAGTATGTGGCGGAGGAGGCTATGTTCGAGGCTGCAGAAGACTCAGAGGAGACTCAATCCGATAAGGAGTCTGAGAAAGAGGAGGAGGCAAGTCCAGAAGTTGCTGAAACCTATCGACTGGTGAGACTCGAGTCGAGTCCCTCGCCAGACAAGTCGACTGCTGAAAAGGTTGGTTCTTCTTCTAGATCTCTTTCAATTCCTCACTCTCTCCCCGTGAAAACTAAGGCAAGATCACTTCGATCTCGTGCCAGACCTGCACCCAAATCCTCGTCAGTGTTGGTAGTAAAACCACTAAGGACCAACATTACCCAAGACACTACAATATATGATACAACTAATACTCCTAGAGTTGTCACACCAAACCAAGCCACATCAACGCCCCCAGAAACCACAGTCCAAATTCCCTTACCATCAACAGAAAATGTTGAACCTTCTAACCCATCTATTTCAGAAACTCTACTAGTTGCCACTGCAACAACTGAGACAAGGACCCCACTTGCTCAGACCCCTTCTGAAACTAGATTCGAATCCATAGTCTACTATCCGATGTGTTTAAGGGAGAAGAGGATTCGTTCAAGAGTCTCCAACAATCTAAGGAAGATGCTACCGTCAGTAGAGATCGACACATCTTCAGAGCAATATGAGAAACTTCTAAGGATATGCACTTAGGTTGCATTGAAGAAGGCCCCGACGGAAGATCTGTTTGAAGTCATCACCGGAATGGGCGGAATCTCCAATTTTCAGGATTGGGAGATGGAACAGAAGGAGAATAGTGGAGTTCAAGACCACTCAGACTTGATCCCAGCTCATGCCTTAACTGCTCTGGTGAAAAAGATGCTCAATGTTTCTGATGATGTTTTGACTTCTCAAGCTAAGTTTGAAATCGGAGTTCAAACTGATCTTGTGGAAGAAGAGTTCAAAGCTGAGTTGATTGATGCTGCCATTCAAATATCTGAACCTTTGTTGGAGTTAGAAGTTGTTCCAGAACATCATGAAGAAATTGCTGAAAGTGCTGAAGAAGAAGACAACTCGATCATATTTGCTAAGGAAGATGATGAGTTCATTGAGGCATTTATTTTTGATGAGGATGAGATCAATATCAAAGATGATGATGAGTTTCTTGGAACCCAGTCTACTACTCAAGTATTTCCAGAAGGTTTTCTAGATGAGTTGAAGACTGACTTGAAAGGTGTTGTTCAGTCTGCCATAGATGAGTTCTTAAACTCAAAAGTGAAAGAAGTCTTGGTGAAACAGAATCAATCGCTTGTTGACAGTTCAAGAGAATTAATAGTTGGTGAAGTCAACAAGATGGACTCTGCTTTCAGAGAAGAGATGTATGCTCAAATTGAAGACTTCCTGAAGAGACAAGTTGATTACTCGGAGAAGAGATCAATTAACTTTGCAAGATCATTAGCTGAAGAGTCAAGTAAGATGGAGAGACTCTACAGAGTTAAGATATAGATAGCTGATGAGCAGAGAAGAGAAGCACAAGACCAGTTGGTGCGTTCTCAAACTGTTCTTACTGAGTTGACAGAACAGAACAGACTGCTTAGGCAGACAGCTACGCATTTCAAAGATGAACTAATCTCAAGTTCAAGGAAGCTAGAATTGGCTACTGATCATCTTGACAAGATGAGTCACGACAAGATGCATCAGAGGCAGATTGAGTTAGCTGCAGAAGTTATGAAGGAAGCTGTTAAAGAAGAGATGACTCGCTTTACTTCTCTTTTCACTCTCAAGAGGAATGATGAAGCCAAAAAGGGGGAAGAGACGAGTAGAGTCGAAGTTAAAAAATCTAAGTCTAGTGCTAAACGAGAGATGAAAGAAGCTGCAATAGTTATGCAAGATCTGAAGAGGCCCAAGAGAGGCAAGTTAGTCAAGAAGGTAGATTTTGAGCAAGCTAGAGCAGAAGAATTGAAGAGAAAGGAGAAAAGCAAGAGTATTGCGCAACTCCTGAAGGTGAGGTTATGACAAGACAAGCAAAGAGAAAGTTAGTTATTGAAGAGCCTGAAGAAACTGCAATCATAAAGAAGCAAAAGAAAGCTGATGATGAATCTCGCTATGCAAGCCAAAAGAAAGTTGGAAAGCATATCAGAAGGTTGCAGAAGTTGAAAGAGAATCCAGATCAAGTTGAAGATGCATTCATTGACAACTTTATTGACAAAGAACATCGTGAAGATTGGTTCAATGTCAAGTTGCAATGGGAGTTGGATCACTGGATCATTCGCAAGTTTGGTGATGTTGATAGTTTTGATGAACTTTATGCTGTTTTTTATAAGTATATGGAAGGTCAGAACCAGATGTTGTGGAATCTTATCATGAGGATAGCTACTGCTGTTAATTTCAACATTTTGGTGTCGATCTATCCAAAGTGGAATACTGCTTTGCTTAGCTCAGGAAAGAGGATCGACTTCAACCACATTAAGAAGTTTGAAGAAGAGCTGCTGGACAAGGAGAAGATTGATGATGAAGAGCATATCAGAGTTATACACAGAAGGCTACTCGATGCATTTTGTGTTACAAATCTTGAAGGAGGTAACATTACAGATTAGTTGTATTTCTTTACTTATGTTATTTTTGGTATGTGTAATATCTACTGATCTTATTTGAAATGAATGAAAAAGATAAGTACTATTTTGATGTTAAAGACAAGATAAATACTTAACTAGTCTACTATTAAGAAAAGATTCAAGTAGTTTTGGCTTCATCAAAAAGGGGGAAATTGTTGGGATATGAATCCTAAGACAAGTCCTAAATGATGAAAAGATAAGATGAAGTTTTGATAAGCCAAAAGTAGACTTGAATATTTTCTAAGTGTTAACTGATCTAGTCTAGTTAAAGAAGTCGTCTTGAGCAGATCAGTAGAGTTCACATGAGAAGTACAAGACAAGTACTAGGTCACAAGACAAGTATTGTTTCGAAAAGGAAAGTTTAAGTGTTTCAAAAGACAAGTACGTTTTATAAGTACTTTGTTATATTTGTTTAGGATGTTTACTGAGCTATTAAAGATTGTATAGAAGCTCATGTTTTTTGTATATAATCAATATAATCAATGTATAGATTCTTAAGTTGACTAAGCTATGTTATAAAGCTTAAAGTAATGTAATAGTCTTGTTAGGATTAGATTAGTTATAGTCTACTGAAGAAGACTGCGCAAGACAAGGAGAGTACGAAGAAGACTCAGAATTTGTGTAAGTGTTGAAACAAGACAGGTGGACTTCAAGACAAGACAAGTCAACGTGAAGAAGGAAGAAGTTAGTTACAAAATGCGTATGAAGATAAAGATTGAAGAGTTGGTTAGAAATAAATAATTAACAACAGAAACGCGTGGATGGATAAAGATTAACTGTTATAAGTTAGTTTTCAAGAAAAGTTGGTTACAACTGAAAGTTCTTGGAGTTGGATGTCTATAAATACCATGGCGTATTCAACGATTAAAGACTACTGACTAACATATTACTGAAGCATTACTAAAGCATTCAAAGAAGCAAATTACTCTCAGAGTTTGAAGATTCAGAAAGAAGCCAGAAGACAAATTGAAGAAATCCAGAAGGCTACTACTGAAGATCAGAGAAGTTTTATTTTTATTGTTTCAAGTTGCTAGATACTTGTAAATCACTAGTAAGATCGAAGAAACACTTGGTAATGTTATCGAGAAGGTCTAAGTCTTATTTCTTGGGACTTAAAGCTACAAGAACACATATTACTCGATTGGAAGAGTTAATAAGAATATCACAACTGGGTTTGTGAGAGTGGATGTAGACAAGTTGTCGAACCACTATAAATCTCGTGTTTGATTTACTTTACTATTTTATCTGTGTTTGATTGATTAAACTGCTTAATTGATTTAATTGCATATAAGAACTAGACTAGTAGAGTGTTCATAACAGAGCTCTCGAAATAAGTTGAGTATAATTTGAATTGGGCTCATTGTTTAATTTCGTTATTCCGCATATTGTATTATGATATATTGAATGATTTTTGAAAAGTCTATTCACCCCCCTCTAGACATTTTCACTAGCTTACTCAATATTAACAACTCAACTTGGGACCTACAGTACTTTTGCCTCAACTCTTTTGAATGATCAGAAGGGACTTGAAAACGTTCCTTTGCAACCTCATCAACTTCAGTTGATGCTCCTGAGGTCTCTTCTGATGGAAGTTGAGACAACTTCTTTGTCTTGACAGCCCTTGCCTTAGTTCTCCTCTTCAACTTAGGTTTCTCCTCCACCTTCTCCTCAGCAGGTTTGGCCAGAAGCATTCTCCTTTGTTCAGTCTTCTTGCTCAGCTTCCTGAACATGATTTTCTGGGCTGGGAGAGGTTTTGCAAATGTTTTCATCTCTGAATAATGGGAGAACCTCTCAATCAGCAGGCTTTCCCTGGTGCAATACTTCAAATTCCCTTCCAACACAACCTTGTTGTGAGCTTTCACCTTGAACTTGGCCTTCTCTTTCATCATCTCATTCAATATGAACTCCCTCCAGTTGAACTTGATGCCCTTATCACTGGCATCAATCACTGCAGCCATGATTCTTATCCTTGGAGCACTCACTTGCTCTAGGCTGCCAGTGTTGCTCAACAAACTCTTTGTAATTACCTCAAAAAGATTGAGGAATTTTGACTTTAGAGTCCTCTTGTGTTGTGTTGAGGAGATGGGACATGGAACCAATAACCATTCTTGAGCTATTTCCTCTTCATATCCATTCTCATAAAATTCTGGATTCCTTCCCTCATAAGGCAATCCAAAGGCTCCTTCAAGATCTTCTTCAGAAAATTTCACCCCATGAAATCTTTCTTCTTCATCACCCTCTGCAACATAGGAGAATCTTGTTGCTACCTCACCATCTTCAGGCTTTCCTCTCCACTTTAGAAAAATAAAGAATTCTGCCATGTACCCTTCAAGGCAGGAGCTTGGTTTTTCCTCCATGAACTTCTTGAGTCCAGCTCTTCTTAGCCATCTTAGAGTGGGAGCAACCTCTGCATCCTCACTTTCAAAAGAAACAATGGGTTCAAAGATGAGGTTGTTCTTGTTGCTGAGATACTCAAAATCAAGGTCAAGAGCCTTGTTTGAGAAGTCAAGAACCATCTCATGTCTGGCTTTTGGTGCCATTGATGAAACAGTAAGAACTTTGAGAGTGTTTTGAGAAGATTAAAGCTAGGGTTTCAAGAGAATTGAGTGCGTGGGGAAGAAGTGAGCTTTGTGGGCTTCTTTAAGACTTATGGATATGCTAAAAGGAATGTATATCAATGAGTAGGTGAATCTTGGGCAATTCAACGGTTTACAAATAAGGAAATCAAGTTTGAACGACCAAGATTGATTTCAGGGGAGTTGGCCAAACTTGATCCAACGGTTAATAACCAATGAAACAGTAGAAAACTGTTTTTATTCAAAACGTGGGAAGAAGTTATGTTTGATAAATGGTTGGGGGGGTTTTCGAGATTGATAATGTCTTGAAATGTTTATTGCAAACAAGAGTTAAATCTTGGCATTTAATGCATTGAAAGTGACTTTTTGGGTGGGGGACAAAATAAGTCCTAGAAAGGTGATGGCTTTAAGAGGAATAGGACAACCACCAACATAGACAATGATTACCCAAAATAGGTGCTTATCAGACCAAGATTTGGTTTGATAGCCAAAACAACTTATCTAACCCCACATGGACAAGTGTCCTGAAATGACATGGACAAGTGTCCTGAATTTCAATGGACAAGTGTCCTGCTCAATTGAGGTCATTTCTTCTGAGTTTCAGTAGACTTGACCAAGTCTGCTGATCATCACTCTCAGTTTCCCCTTGACTCATTAACTCCTTTTGATTTACTTGTCAAACTTCCCTGGATCAAGTAATCCCAATTCTGCTGATAGTTCCAAGAATCTTGCCTCAGCAAGTGGCTTTGTCAAAATATCAGCTTTTTGACGATTTGTGTGGATTTTCACTAGCTTAATGTCCTTCTTTTCCACATGATCTCTGATGAAGTGATGCTTGATATCCACATGCTTGCATCTTGTGTGCAATACTGGATTCTGTGATATTGCAATGGCACTGTTGTTGTCACAAAATATTGGCACTTCAGCAGAGTTGACATTGTAGTCCCTTAGTTGTTGTCTCAACCAAAGAATTTGAGCACAACAACTTCCAGCTGCAACATACTAAGCTTTAGTGGTGGAAGTAGCCACTGTGTTCTGCTTCTTTGAGAACCAAGATATGAGCTTGTTCCCCAAGAATTGACAAGTCCCTGAAGTGGACTTTCTATCAATTCTGCAGCCTCCATAGTCAGCATCTGAGTAGCCAGTAAGCTCAATGTTGTCATCAGCAGGGTACCAAAGGCCTAAATTTTCAGTGCCTTTGAGATACCTCAAGATCCTCTTAGCAGCCTCTAGGTGGCTCTTTTTGGGATTTGCTTGAAACCTTGCACAAACACCTACTGCAAAGGTGATGTCAGGTCTGCTGGCAGTGAGATAGAGGAGTGAACCAATGATTCCTCTATACTCAGTAGAGTTGGTTGGAACACCACTCTCATCAGGATCCATCTTCCAATTTGTGTTCATAGGGATCCTTACTGGCTTGCTAGTAGTACACCCAAATTTCTTGATCATCTCTCTGGTGTACTTAGCTTGGTTGATGAAGATTCCTTCTTTTGATTGCTTGACTTGAAGTCCCAAGAAGAAGTTCATCATCCCCATCATGGACATCTCAAACTTGCTTTGCATGAGCTTTGAATTTTTTTCACAAAGCTTCTCATTTGGGGATCCAAATATGATGTCATCAACATATATTCAGACAAGCAAGATGTCTTCTCCTTCAGTGATTCTGAAGAGAGTTCTGTCCACAGTTCCTTTTATAAATCCACGGTCCAAGAGGAACTGTGACATTGTATCATACCAGGCTTTTAGAGCTTGCTTGACTCCATATAGAGCTTTCTCCAGTGTGTAAACTTGGTTTCCAACCTCAAAACCAGGTGGTTGCTCTACATAGACTTCTTCCTTCAAGTCTCCATTCAGAAAGACACTTTTGACATCCATCTGGTACACTTTGAACCTCTTTTGGGCTGCATAGGCTAGAAAAAGTCTTATTGCTTCTAGCCTTGCCACAGGTGCAAATGTTTCATTATAGTCAATGCCTTCTGATTGACAATAGCCCTTTGCCACCAGTCTTGCTTTGTTTCTGACAATCACATCATTCTCATTCTTCTTGTTCTTGAACACCCACTTGGTTCCAATAACATCTTGATGTGAAGGTCTATCCACCAGCTCCCATACATCATTTCTGGTGAATTGATTCAGCTCTTCCTGCATTGCTGTGATCCAATTTGCATCTTGAAGTGCTTCTTCAATGTCAATTGGTTCTTGTTCTGAAAAGAAACAACAAAATAGAGCACTTTCACCATGAAATCTTCTAGTTTTGACTCCTGTACTTTGGTCACCAAGTATCAGATCAGTAGGATGGTCAGACAACCAAGTCCTTCCTTTTCTGATCCCTTCAGTAGAGTTGTCCTCTACTGAGGTTGAGTCATTATGATCATAAAATTCAGGGAAATTCAATGCAGGATCTAACTCAGGATCATAATCAGGGATGTTGTCCTCAATGTCAGGGACATTGGCATTATCAACATTATTGTTTCCCCCTAGATTATTTGATCCATTAACTACCTCAGGAGGAACTGCTTCTTCATTGGTAGTTGTTACCTGAGTGTGAACTGGGATTGGATCATTCAGTTCACCATTTTCTTCAGTGAGGTTTTCCTCAGGTAAGTTGCCTTCAGGATTGTAGTCCAGTCTTATGACTTCAGGGAGGTTGGCTTGGACAACATTTATGAAGATATTATCTTTGTCCTTTAGGCCCAGTCTGGTTGTCCTTTGTGTGATTTCCTCTGTGTCCAAGTTCTTGTTCCTGAACTCATGAGTAGATTCATCAAACACAACATGGGGTCTTTCCTGCACAATAAGGGTTTTACAGTTGTAGACTCTAAAAGCTCTACTGATTTGGGAATCCAAGAAATACTCCCTCATCAGCTTTGCTATCAAAGGTTTTCAACTGTTCTTTCCCATTGTTGTGAATGAAACGCTTACAACCAAAGATATGGAAATAAGATACTTTAGGCAACCTTCCTTTCCAGAGCTCATAGGGGGTTTTGCCTTGCCCCTTAGTTATCAATCATCTATTCTGAGTATAACATGCAGTGTTTATAGCTTCAACCCAAAACCTCTTAGGTAAGTTTGAATCAACAATTAAAGTTCTAGCAGCCTCTTTTAAGGTTCTATTTCTTCTTTCTGCAACCCCATTCTGCTGAGGGGTTCTAGCTGCTGAAGTTTCATGGGCTATACCATTTTGTGTGCAATATTCATTGATGTATGAATTTATGAACTCAGTGCCTTTGTCAGATCTTATCTTGATTATGTTAAGGTTTTTCTCATTTGACAATCTCTTTAGAAGTTCAGGGAGTTTGACTTGTGTTTCCTTCTTATTAAGGAGAAATACTACCCATGTGAACCTAGAGAAGTCATCTACTACCACTAATGTGTATTTTCTACAATTTATGCTTGTAGGGGTAATTGGTCCAAATAAGTCCATGTGCAGAAGTTCAAGTACCCTTTCAGTAGAGATGACTGGTTTTCCCTTGAATGAGGCTTTGATTTGTTTTCCTTCTTGACATGGTTTGCAAACATTCTCTTTAATAAAAACCTCATTAGGTAGTCCTTTTACTAATGCATTTCTAGCAAGTTTGTTCATTGACTTAAAGTTCAGGTGGTTTAGTATTTTATGCCATAACCAACTTTGTTCATTAGAGCTCTTAGCAACGAAACATGCAGCATCAATAGACTTGTCCCAGTCAGCAAAATACACATTTCCTTTCCTAGTTCCAGTCAGTAGAGGTTGTTAAGTTTTATCTTTGATTAAGCATTTTCCACTTGAGAACTCAACAATAAAATCTTTATCACAGAACTGACTTATACTTAGGAGATTATATTTGAGACCAGCCACATAAGACACATTGGATACCTTGATATTACCAATTATCAAGGTAGCATAACCTTTTGTTGTAGCTTGTGAACTGTCTCCAAATGTGACATTTGGGCCTTCTTTCTCAAAGAAATCAGTGAGGAGGTTCTTGTTTCCAGTCATGTGCCTTGAGCATCCACTGTCAAGGTACCATGCTGAATTTTTGCTCATACTCCTCATCTTCTTGTGGCCCATTGGTACCTCATCATCCTCAATGGCCATGTTGCACACATCATAATCATCTTCACTGTTTTAGAACAGTCCATCAGAAGAGTTGAAGCTTTCAGCACTATCAGATTCTTCACCAGCCAACATGGCTTTTCTGTTGGTGAATTTCCTATCTCTTTTAGCTTGTCTTTCTCTTCTTTCCTTAGAGCTGAGTTCAGGGCAGTCATATTGAAAGTGCCCTTTCTTCTTGCAATTATAACACAGGTCTTCATCATCATCTTTCTTTGGCTCATCTCTCCTTCTAGATGATGAAGGTTCAGCTATGCTGGACCTTCTCCTATCAGAGTACTTGTCCTCTGATCTTCTTTCGTCAGGCCTTTTGTCCTCAGCCTTGGCTTCAGGAGAGTTGTATTTTCTCCTAACCTTGTTGTCTTGGTAGAATTTGTTGTATCTACCAAACCTTGAATTCAACTTGTCAAACCTTCTAGCCATCAAGGCTAGTTCTTCCTTCATTTCAGCCTTGGAGACTGACTTTGATGATGTAGGAGTGGACTGCATTTCAGGTTCAGCAACTTTGGCTTTGAATGCCACTCCTTTGGTAGGTAATGAAGGTTCCTCAACAGGCTTTCTTCTATTGAGATCAAACTCATAAGCTTTTAGTTCAGAAAAGATTTGTTGCAAGGGCATGGTGGAGAGATCCTTGGTGTTCTGCATCATCACAGCATACACATCCTACTTTTGAGTGAGATTTCTCAAGATCTTTAGACCAACTTCTCTCTTGGAGTACACCTTGCCCAAGGAGTTGATTTCATTGATCACATTTGTGAATCTACCAGCAAACTTGTCAATGGACTCTGCTGAATCCATTGTAAACTGTTCAAACTTTTGCACTGCCACTTGGAGCTTGTTCTCCTTGATCTTTTCTGTACCCTGTACCCTCACACATTTGTGCAAGAGTATCCCAAATTTCCTTGGCAGTTGTGCAGTGGTAGACTCTTCCCATGATTGCATCTGGAATAGTTTGGTAGAGAGTATTCATGGCTAGATAATTTAGATTATCTTTCCTTTTCTCTTCAGAGGTGAAGTCATCTTCATCCTTGGGGATCATCTCCCTTGTGTCAGCTCTTTGAGCATCAGTGATCCTAGGATTAACTTGAGTGACCACAAAGGGTCCTCTTGTGATTACTCTCAGCATATCAGTGTGAAGAGATGCAAGATGAGCCATATATGGTTGACTGGATTGGTAGCCATATTGTCCAGCCCTTGAACAGCATTAGGAGGAACAACAACATTGTTGTTCTGATTCTGATTTTGATTCTGCTGCTGGTTCTGGTTGTTGTTGTTGTTTCCTCTTGCCATATCTCAAGATAAGGGTTAGACAAACAGATATACAAGATTTCAGAAAGATCAGTTTAGTGACCACACCAAATATGTAATTTTGAAAATCAAGATGGATTTTCAGAAGCAGTGGTCTTTGAACCCCTGCTCTGATACCACTTGTTGGGCCTGAAAGGAGTATATAACAAGTGTATGGGGGGGGGGGGATACACTTGTATGCAAATCTTTTTCAAACTAACCAAGTATGACTTCAGCAAGATTGTCCTGCACACTCTGCTGAGATGTATAACTCCTTTAAAGATAACCAAGCTACTAAGTACTATTAAGTACTTAGTTGGATGACTATCTAAATGAGTTATAAGTGCGGAATTAGTGGTTGGCCCTTTAGTTTAAACTCCTTTAAGTTCTGAAATCTCTTTAAGCAATTAGTCCAGTATTAGGGAACTTGTCCAAATAAGTTTGCACAGTCTCAAGTATATGTTCTTTGAAAGGTCAGTTTTGTGTGCAGTGTTGAATGAATGTAAGTACTTGAAAGTAAATCAACACAAGAGTTTATAGTGGTTCAGAGACTCAAACTCCTACATCCACTTTCCCTGATTTAACAGGATAATTCCTTCACTCTTGGAATTAACTTGTTTTATAGTGCCAAGGTGCACTTGATCAAGAACACCACTCCTTGGTTCTTTGATCCCTAGGATGTCTAGAGTCCTAGTACCCTCTTCTCAACTCAGAATCAACTGTTCTTCTCTCAACAGTTAACTCTTTACACTTCTACTACTACAACCTTCTAACTTTCTCTCTTTGAAAGGTATATGGGTTGTAGTAAGGTTCCAACAAATGAGATATCCTTTACAATGAGGTTTAGTGTATAGGATTGGATATCTCTCTAAGCTTTTTATTGATATACAATGGGGTTCAGCTTAGATGAAGTGTTTGAAGACTAAGATAGTCTCTTTGAAAGCTTGAAAGCACTTGTGATCTTGTAGGATAGTTGGATATGTTGAGGTACTTTCAAATGTTCTTCACACTTCTGTATTTATAGACAAAATTTGAGGATTTGCCCGTTGGAGAGACAACCTCAATTGTCTATAAATGTCTTCCTTGAACTCTGCAACTGGAAGACAGTTTCTTGATAGTGACATGTCCTTTGATTGGGAAATAAACGGCTGTAACCACTTTGTCTTGACTTTGCAACACTCTTCCCAATGTCTGACTTCAAGATTCACTTGATCAAACATGGACATTGCTTCTGATGATTGGTCCTATGATAAGGACAACATTCCTTATCACTTGGACAACTCTACTTATCACTAACAGGAGACTTTGCTTATAAGCAAGGTTGGCTTAAGCTCTTCAGATGACTTGGCTCTTTCCCTCTTCATGCTTTCTTAGAGTAGATCTTGTGTATTCATGACATTGAATAGGTGTCCTTGACCTTATCAGCATAGTTGGGATGATCTTGATTGGTTCTGGTACAAGTGTGCTGAGACAACTTTCCTGGACAAACCTTCTGAGCAAGAATGCTTTAGTAGGTTATGTATAGATGATGCATTTAACATGCTTGATATTCAAATAGATTGTTCCACACTCCATTCAATCTTGATCAACATACTTATATATTCAGCATACTTGGGACACATTCATCTTGAGCCTTGAGGGGACTTGATCTTGATAGACTTCAAAGCATGTGTTCCCCCTCAACTTGTGCATCTATTTATCTAAGAGCTGCCTAACATTCCAGCTTCTCAACTAGCCTTATGCTATATGTTCTAACATTCTTAGAACATGATCATTCTTGACTTAGGCATGTCTCAGGGGGTTTTGGTATTAAATCAAAACACTTCTCATTTTATTCCCAACATATGATTAGAAGAAGAGCCGAGTTAGTCATTTGATTGGATCATATCAGTTGAAGAAGATTGGTCAACTCAGCTGATAGACTTAGTCATCTGATCTGGAGTCATCTCATCTAACAGAGTAAGGACAACTTATGAGTCCATGTCTTCTGTTCTTATCAACAGTGTTGAGGTCCAAGTCATCTGAGCCATGTCAGCTGATACCCATATCAGTTGAGTCAAGTCTGCTGATTCTGTTAGTTTTAGAGTTAGTTTATATTCGGTTATTTAGTTCATGACAGTTATAAAATTAGTTAGTAGAAGTTCATTTGAGCATTGTTTGTCTATATATACCCTTAGTTTGTATAGATTAAGTTGGATCGAATACTTGAGTGAGTTAGCAAATTATTGAGAGTTCATACTTGTAATCTGTAACTATCATTCGAAGTTAGTGAAGAAGAAAGCATATATCCTCCGTGAACGTAGATAACATTGATCGAACCATGTAAATCTGTGTTTTGTTCTTTTACTTTGTTTCATTTGCATTTTTTGTTTGTTGTTTGAGATTATCATTTGAATTTGATTTTTATTGAGACAAAACATAACAATTGGCGCAGTCTGTGGGAAGCGAAGATAAAGCTCAAGAACCAAGGATGAGTTCGGTGAAGATGGAAATTGAGAAATTCACAGGGAAGAATGATTTTATCTTGTGGAAGGAAAAAATGAAGGCTCTCTTATCACACCATGGGCTGAAGGATGACCTTGTCCCTTCTGACCCTACTGCATCGGAGTTGATGGAAAAAACTCACAACATTGTAGTTTTGAGCTTAGGAGACAAAGTTTTGAGAGAGGTGATAAAGGTGAAAGATGTAGCAACCGTTTGGACGAAATTGGACAACCTCTATTTGATACAATCTATGTCTAATATGATGTTCATGAAGAGGAAACTCACAAATTATAGAATATCAGATGATAAGACTCTTGCAGAGCATCTAGATGAATTCAACCAAACTGTTGATGACCGTGAGAACATTGGAGTAACCTTAGATGATCTAGAAAAGACTTTCCTACTCCTAGACTCCTTACCCCCATCATATGAGATCTTTAAAGATACCTTGCTGATTGCAAAGTAAGGTGATGTCAAATATGATGAGGTATTATCAATTCTCAAAACCAAGAGTTTGCATGTGGAAAATTCAAGAAAGAAGGCCAAAGCTTTGGGTTATGAGTTTAAAACAGAAGAGGGTCTTTTGCTAATGACCAAAGCTAATAGAGTGGTGATGCAAGGCAGCAAAGGAAATGAGTTATATTCTTTAATTGGAAAGAATATCACAAGGTTGGCTGATATTGCCATGAGTGCTGAAGATGTTATGCTCTGACACAAAAGACTCGCACATGTTGGTGAGAAGGGCCTAATGGAGCTATCCAAGAAGGGGGTCATCATTATGAGGCATTCTTGTCTATATACTCATCAGCAAAATGGCTTAGTTGAGAGAAAACATCAACACATAACTGAAATTGGTCTTTCACTTCTTACTAAAGCCTCCATAGTCGTGTCTTTTTGGTGGGATGCATTACATACTAATGTATTCTTAATCAATCAATTGCCCTCCCTTACTCTTCACAACATCTCACCCTTTCAAAAACTCTTCAACAGATCTTCTGATTATACATTCTTGAAAGTTTTTGGCTTTGTTTGCTATCCTTTTCTTAGACCCTATGCAACTTCTAAACTTCAATCATGGTCCTCTAAATGTACTTCCATTGGGTACAACTCTTCACACAAAGGATACAAATGTCTTGATCCTTCTGGGAAGATATACATTTCCATCACTGTCTCATTTAATGAAACTGATTTTCCCTTCTCATCACTTTCCACTGTCTCTTCAAACCCCTCCTCCTCATCATTATCTATCATTCCTCCTCACACTACATATATTCCTTCCTTCCTTCATGTTGGGATATAAATTCACCCTAAGCCCCACTTGATGTTAGAATAGTTTTGATGGCCAAAACACTTAGAGTTTATAATGTAATAGGATCAGCTGACTTGTATAGAATAGCTTAGACTAGTCTTGTGTGATCAACTGTATTGATATCAGCTGATCAGCACAGCCCTGACTTACATGCCTATCCTCAAGATGAGAAGAGTAGAAGACATGAAGACTAGAAGATCCTTGAAGACCAGATAAGTTAAGGTGCTTGTATACCTACTTAACTGATGGAGTCCAAGATTGAAGATGGCCTAAATCAGCACAAAGAATTGCCAGATCAGAAGAGTATTCCTCGACTGATATCAGAAGACAGAAGACCTAAGGCCAGAAGAGTAGTCAGAAGACTAGTTGTACAGATCAGAAGACTATGTACTCTTCCAGGACTCGGCTGATTCAAAGTCATCTTGCAATTCAAACGAAGACCTACCTTATTTAGAAGATTGACATGATCCCAGGAGTGAAGCAATCAAGCGGCTGGAATCAAGGAATCAAGCCATTATGGAAAGATTGCCCCAACGGCTAGTCAACTCCAACGGCTAGTTGCAAGCAATCACCACTATAAATACAAGAGGATGAGAAATCACAAACACGAAGTCACAACGAGAGAATTCAACAAGCTAAACAAGCAATCAAGCAAAACCATACTGTTTTAAGAATTCTCCAAGAGCCCAGAAAGCCTTAGAATATTTGTAGCTCTTACGTGATTTCTATCCAACCCATAAGAACCTGAAACCTGTTCATACTGTATATCCATTGTTTTAGGCATAGTGGTTAAGCAATTTATAAGCTTGAACCATTAGTTGGATACTCTTCAAAAACCCCAAACCCTCACCGAAAGATTAAAGTTTTTGAACCCCTCAAAGTGCAAGTGCTTACAATCACTTGTGGAGACCGTAGCTGTTAGGACGGCTCAGATGTCAAAGTCATATCGTTGGGACTATAAAGGACAAGCCCCTTGTAATTTTTGGTAAATTAAAGGGATTAAACATCACGTTAGGATGTGAGAGAGGACGTAGGAACGTATATCCGAACCACTATAAACCTGGTGTTATTTACCTTTCTGCACTTAACATTACTGTCTTTCCATATATTTTTATATAGTGCATACTGTGTTTTAACTATCTTTGAATCAAGGCCATAACCTTCAAACCAGCATCAGCTGAGGCTTTCATTAAATAAACAAGTATTGGTGTTTTCAAAAGAAACTAAAGAACGAGTCTAAACAAGGCCTACCATAATTCCGCATATAACCTCTTCATTCAGATCACTATAGTCATCTGGATCAGCAGACTTGTAGTCCAGTTGATATAGCAATCAGAAGAGGTTCCCAACTCTCTTGAAAAAGTTTTAAAGTCTATTCACCCCTCCCCTCTAGACTTTAATCCCATTCACTACTCGTTCAGGGACCAACAAGTGGTATCAGAGTAGTGGTTCTAACGGACTACTGTCTCTAGTTTATCAGAAGACTTGAGGGAGTCTTTCTGTAGTCCTCTTGAACAAATCTATTCTTTTGAAAACCTTGTTTTTGAAAACTCATACAGCATGAGTGCTAATATGCGAAAGTTGCCTAAGTTTTCAGTTGAGGATTATGATTACTGGAAGATCAGGATGAGGAAGAATCTCACATCAGTCCACTACAAGATGTGGTCAGTGATCACAGAAGGCCCAATCACCATTATGACAGTCAACACTGCAAATGGTGATCCAGAAGTTCCAGTTGGAGAACTTGTTCCCAAGCCCATGAAGGACCTCACACCAGAAGAGATGACGCAGTCAAATCTTGACAGCATTGCTCAAGATTACATCATGCAAACTCTTCCAAATGAGTACATTGCAAAAGTAATCCACTGTGAGTCAGCAAGAGATATGTGGGATGCATTGGCACTTTTCTGTGAAGGAACTGAGCTGATCAAGGAGAGTAAATTATCAACAGCAGTCAAGAAGTTCGAACACTTCAAGATGCAACCAGAAGAGTCTATTGATCAGCTAGACAATAGATTTACCAAGATCATCAATGAGATAGAATCTCTAGGCAAGAAATATACAAATAGAGAGAAAAATCTAAAGATCCTAGACTTTCTAACCAAGAAATGGAGACTCAAGAAGACCATCATCAAAGATACTCAAGATATCAAGAAGTGGTCTGCACAAACTCTATTTCAGAACCTAAAAGCCCATGAGTATGATCTTGAAAGAGAAGAAAACTCAGAAAGTGATGAGCCAACTGCAACCCCATCTACCTCCAAGACTGTAGCCTTCAAGGCAGCCAATACAATAGTTGCAAGTACCTCATCTGGCAAGACCTCACTGAAAACAGAAGACTTTGAAGGATCAAACATGAGTCTGGAAGATCAAATGGCTCTTATGATCAAGAGATTAGAAAGGATGAACACTCTCAACAGCAAATATAGAAAATTCTATAGGAACTACAAAGATAGGAGAGCCAGTTCACCCTCCAGAGGTTCCAGAGAAAGAACACCAGAAAGACATCCTAGAAAGGATGTGGAGTCATCTAACAGCCGAGGATCTAGAAGAAGAGATGCCACTCCTCCAAGGAAAGGCAACTCAAATCAGAAATCTGGATCATGCTTCAATTGTGGCAAACCATGACATTATGTCTATGAATGCCCTGAGCTGGATTTGGATGACAAAGAAGAAAGAAGGCCAAGAAAAGACAGAAGAAATTCAGATAAGCAAGCAATGGTGACTGAAGAATCTGAATATCATAGTGATGAACTTCCTACATCACCAGACTGTCAAATCTTCTCAGACGATTCAGATGATCTAGCTATGATGGCCATAGGTGAAAATGAGGTAAATTCCTATACTACTACTTTCCATTCACCTATTTTTTCACAAACAGATGAGATAAACTCATCTGAAGGCGAATCAGAAGACACCTATTATCAATCTTTAAGAAAGGTAAAAGGTGATCTGGATATTGCCACTAGAGCTTTTATAGATGTGGAAGAGGAGAACAAGGATCTAAGGAAAGAAATTGCTAAGTTGAAAAAGACTAAGTTTGATAACACCCCTGAGTTGGTCACAATGAATGAAAGATTGACCACAGAAGTGGAACTTCTTAAGGAAGAAAATACCACAATAACTCAGTTGTATGAGGGGATGTTAGAAACTCAAGTTTTAGAAACTAAGGAATTTCGTTCACTACAATCCAAGTTCGATGATCTCTTCCAAGCACACAAGCTCTTAGAAAAGGAGAAGGAATGCCTAAATCAAAAGATATCAGAGTTCAATAAAGCCTCTACCACTATTGAAAGTATCTCTGAATATTATAGATCAAATGGCAATAAGATGGGTTTTGGCTATGAACTTAATCCATCTACATCCTCTCCAGCTGGGGGTAGCACACATAACAAGTGCACTACTCAGACACATGAAAAGGGTGAGTGTTCTAAACACAATGAACCTAATATGAACCAAAAGGCATCTGTACCAGCTAAGGCTAACTATCCCAACACCAAAAATGGTAAAAGACAAGTTAACCCCAAGCCTGTACAGAGGAACAACAAACAGCCTAGACCATCTCGTTTGAGACAGTCTCAGCTGTACGCTGCTCCAGCCAAGAAGAAGAAGAAGTCTTCTTCAAACAAATCTGTTCTCTTTGCACCCCCTATCTCTTATGATATTGTGAGAACAGAAGAGTATGGTCCATATAATCGTGTGCATCGTCCAGCTAATGCACCTAGGCCGAATGTAACTAGTCAAAAGATAATGTATGTACACTCCTATAAAGGGAAACCATTTGACTATTACTTAGCTGACACAAGTAACAAATTAGATCAGTCCAAGGTGCTAACTGGTAAGATTTGGTTCTGTGATGCCCGAGGGAAACAACTCAAGTGCTCAAGGTTGTTCAAACGACCAATGTATATGTGGGTTCCCAAGGGTAGTACTAACACCCAAGGACCCAAGACAAAATGGGTACCTAAGACTTAACCTTTCTTGCAGGAAAGTAGGGACCTATACAGAAGAGGAGGTCTAGCAGGAGAAACATGGTACATAGATAGTGGATGCTCAACTCACATGACAGGAACCAAAGCCCTTCCAAAAGTCTTCTTTGGTGATAACGCGCACGGTAACACAAAAGGATATGGCACCCTTAAAAATGGTGACATTGAGGTACATGATGTATCATATGTAGAAGGTTTAAAGTTTAATTTATTATCTGTTTCTCATTTTTGTGACACTGGTTACTCAGTAAAATTCTCAAAAGATGAGTGTCTCATAAGTGATAAAAGAACAAAACAAAACCTCCTAACAGGATCTAGAAAGGGAAGTATGTATCTTGCAAATTGGAACAACTGTCCTAAGGATACATGTCTGCTTGTGAAAAGCCCTAAAGATGTCAGCTGGCTATGGCACAAACGTCTTAGTCATCTGAACTTTAAGACTATGAACAAGCTAGCAAGGGAATCCTTAGTTGATGGTCTGCCTAATGAACTCTACTGTAAAGATCAGGTATGTGATGCATGTCAACAAGGAAAGCAAACAAAGGTCTCCTTCAAGACCAAGAAGACAGCATCAACCAGCAGAGTTCTTGAATTGCTTCACATGGATCTCTTTGGACCAATCACTCCAACCACATTACCAGGGAGAAAGTACACTCTCATAGTTGTAGATGACTACTCCAAGTTTACTTGGGTTGTCTTCTTATACAAAAAGAGTGAGACTCAGCAGAAGCTCCCCGAACTATTGAAGAAGATCCAAGTAGAAAAAGGAGAACCAATTGTGAAAATTAGAAGTGACAAAGGCACTAAATTTATTAACTCTTATATTATTGCATATTGTACTTCTAATGGTATTCAACATGAGACAAGTGCAGCAAGAACACCACAACAGAATGGTGTAGCTGAAAGAAGAGTCAGAACACTCAAAGAAGCTGCAAGAACACTCCTTGCTGAATTCTCCATACCTAAGAAGCTATGGGCAGAAGCTATCAACACAGCTTGTCACACTCAAAACAGGTCAGGTATTCACAAAATTCATGAGAAAACCCCATATGAACTGTGGAAAGGAAGAAAACCTAGAGTATCTTACTCTCATATATTTGGTTGTAAGTGTTTCATTCACAACAGTGGGAAGAGTAAGTTGAATGCTTTTGATGCCAAAGCAGATGAGGGGATATTCTTAGGATACTCCTCTACTAGCAAAGCATTTAGAGTACTCAACAAACGAACCCTTCTTGTGGAAGAAACACCTCATGTTGTTTTTGATGAATCTTGTGAAAAGAGTGCAGTAGAAACAAACTCAGCTGCAGAACAGATGAGACAGCTAGTGATCAAGTCCAGACCAGATGTGTTCATTGAAGTCAATGAACCTTTCCCTGAAGAACCAGAGGAGGATAAGCCTCATAGACCTGTCACTAGATCTCAAACTCAAGCAGGACAAGCTGACCAGAATCAAGATGCACCAATCCCAAATGCAAGGGGGAATGATCTCTTTGACACATAAGATACAAATGATGATCGACCAAATCAAGTCAACTCCCCTGATGGCACAAGAACAGATGAGAATACAAGCTCATCTAATGCAGACACACCTGTGAGGCATACATGGAGAAATAATCACCCATCAAACCTCATCTTAGGAGGAGCAGACTCAGGTGTCAAGACCAGAAGACAACTGAATCAGAACCCCCAATCATCTATGTTCTGCTGGTGTGCTTTCTTGTCCAACATTGAACCAGCTGACATAGAAGAAGCAATGACTGATAGCAATTGGATCACTACTATGCAAGAAGAACTAAACCAATTCGAAAGAAATGAAGTTTGGGAATTGGTAGATCGTCCTGAAAACCACAATGTAGTAGGAACAAAGTGGGTATTCAAGAACAAAAAGGATGAAAATGATGTGATAACTAGAAATAAAGCAAGGCTAGTTGCAAAAGGATATTCACAATCTGAAGGGATTGACTATGATGAAACCTTTGCTCCAGTAGCCAGATTAGAAGCCATTCGACTGTTTCTAGCTTATACATCATATATGGGCTTCAAAGTATACCAAATGGATGTCAAAAGTGCCTTCCTAAATGGTATTCTGGTAGAAGAAGTATATATAGTGCAGCCTCCAGGATTTGAAAAAGGAGATCAAGTATATCGTCTGAAGAAGGCTCTCTATGGTCTAAAGCAAGCCCCTAGAGCTTGGTATGACACATTGTCACAATTCCTAATTGACAATGGATATACAAAAGGCAAAGTTGATAGAACACTTTTCAGAATACAAGAAGGAGAAGACATTCTAATGGTGCAAATTTATGTAGATGATATTATATTTGGATCACCCAATCAAGAAATGTGCAAGAAGTTCTCAGAACTTATGCAAGGAAAGTTTGAAATTAGCATGCTGGGTGAGATGAATTACTTCCTAGGACTTCAAGTCAAGCAGAGTCCAGAAGGGATCTTCATCAACCAGTCCAAGTATACCAAGAGCCTATTAGAAAGATTCAAAGCTCTACAAAGCAAGACTGCAAGAATTCCAATGATGACTTCCTTCAAAATGGAACCAGATGTGTCTGGAAAGGCAGTTGATCAAGCTGAATATAGAGCACTTATTGGATCTCTACTATACCTTACAGCCAGCAGACCAGACATAACATTTGCTGTAGGAGTATGTGCTAGGTTTCAAGCAAACCCAAAACAAAGTCATCTAGAAGCAGCAAGAAAGATTCTCAAGTTCCTAAAAGGAACAATCAACTTAGGACTATGGTACCCTGGTAATGACAACTTAGAATTGAGTGGTTATTCTGACTCTGACTATGGTGGATGCAGAATTGATAGGAAATCCACATCTGGAACCTGTCAATTCCTAGGCAACAAGTTGATATCATGGTTCTCAAAGAAGCAAACTTCAGTTGCAACTTCCACCACTGAAGCAGAATATATGGCAGCTGGAAGTTGTTGTAGTCAGCTGCTCTGGCTAGTTCAACAACTCAAGGATTACAATGTAGAGGCAAGAGAAGTCCCTATCTATTGTGACAGCAGCAGTGCCATTGCCATAACTCAAAATCCAGTCCTCCACACAAGGTGCAAGCATGTCGACATTCGACACCATTTCATAAGAGACCACCTTGAAAAGAAGGACATTAAGATGGAGAAAATTCACACAGATATCCAAAGAGCAGACATCTTGACTAAGCCCCTAGCTGAAGAAAGATTCAAGACCCTATGGTACAGCTTAGGACTCCTGGATCCAAGCACTTGAAGAGCAAAGATCAGCTGAAGACCTCAACTGATACAAGTGCAGCAGACTAGGAGGATCAGATGAGGTGAATATACACCCTCATCTTCAGGTAAGTACTTTCCCAATGAAGACAAATAAAGCTGAGGAAAAACATAGAGTCATCTAATCAAGGGGGAATCAATGATACCTTAAGAATCCTTGATGAAATACTCTAAAATCTGCATTGCACAAATATATATATACTTACATTCAGAAGACATGAACAAAGTTAATTGGTTTCTATACTTAAGCAATGTATGCATATGTATAATTATAAACTATTCTTCATAAAATACTTTATTTATATACATACATACAGTATATTATTGAGTTATACTTGGTTGGATTAATACACCATCCTCACCGACTCAACAGTATACATGCACTGTACGGATTCCAAATAACACTTGTTCAAAATTTATAATTTCTACATTCCATAAGATAAAGTCTGAATATCTTTAAATGTGAACCCTTAGATCAAGAATCTCATTGTTGATCTTAAGAAGTAACTTTTCAAAAATTCAGACCTATCAACTCTATAGTTTTTGTCATTTTTCACTCCACTACCTCATTTCTACCCCTATAAAAGGAGGAAGTTATGAGAACACCTAAGAACACAAACCACTAACTATTATTCTTGTTTCAGGTATGGAGAAAATCGAAAGAAGAGATGGAATGGAGATCATCCCTCAGCCAAGGTCTTGGGTGAAGGAGATGAAGATTTGTCCTGAAGATGAAGATGATGCAGATCAGCATACTTGGTTCAATCAACATAAGTATGCCTATGAAAACTAGAGGAAGGAGAGACGTTCTTGTTGAAAACTAGAGGAAGGAGAGATGCAGAGGATAAAGTAGCAAGCAAGCAGAGCTTCTTCTCCAGGGGGAAGTTTTACATGGAGAGCTTGTTATCCAAGGCTACTATGTCAAAACAAATCAAGAAGACCAAGTTCATGGCTCTCTCTTCATACTCCATTGAAGCCTCTTCCAATCTTCCTTCCCTTTCAAGAGAAGCGAAGAAATTCAACAAGGACACATCAGATGCTACAACCCATCTGATGATGAGGAACGTCACATGGTGAGGGCAACCCGAACCAGTGGGATATCATCCAGGCTGATCATCAACAAATTGATTTGATGGTCCTACATGGTTCAGAGATAGAGCTGGAAGATCCATCAAACCAGGTTGGATCATCACTCACAACAAAGCTGAAAGATCCATCAACCAGGTTGGATCATCACAGCAAACCTCAATCCTCTACTCAGTTGATCAGAAGACCAACTCAGTTGACCAGAAGACTTTCAAGAAAAATCAGCAGACTTTTCAAGAAATCAGAAGACTTCACTCTGCTGATCAGATCACTTTATTTTAGAGTACAATGACTATCTTTGATCATGTAATTCATTCTAGATTTATTCCTGAATGTAATTAAAGAAATTGGCCTATATAAGGAATGAAAGTCACTTATAGAAAACGGCCTTGATGATCAATTCTTGCCACAAAATTAGTCACAACGACTATTTTTGGTAATGATGTCATTAATACTTGATTACCATATCGCCAGCAAATCAACAATTGCCACATGGCAAATTCAGCCGGCAAATTTAAAGAAAGGCCTGAAATCAAAGAAGGAAATCTTGTGTACTACTCCACATTAAAATCATATTTGACCGTTAGATCAAGAATTGTTGGAGTATATATACAAACCCTTAAACCTCTCCCAAACCCTTTCGCTCACAATACTCAATTGCTCTCAAACTCTCTCGTTCTGCAAATTTCTTTCAAGCCTTCAACTCCTTACACTCAAATACTCAGAATGGCAATCATTGAGATTTACGACGAGAAGACCAAGAGCACCGGCACTCTAGATGCAACAAAGTGGTCTAGGGAAGGGAAGATTTTCACAGAGAATGCTCTGTGTTTCAAGGGCAAACATACAACTGCAAACAAGGAGATCCTTCTTCGCTGCATCAACCTCAACCTCCGTGATTTTCTGGAAGCAGCACCAACAAACGTCTATGAACAAGATGTGATGGCTTTCTACTCAAACGCAGTGATGAAGGGAGCTCATGTTGAAAGTGTCATGGGTGGACACAGAGTTAAGATCTCAAGAGAGATCCTTCACGAATTGTTTGGCTTATCAAGGGGGGAGATAAACATCTCTACATACATTATGGGAAGAGAAAAAAAGTATATGGAGATGTTTACTGATGGGAGAATCAAGGCTATTGATGCCTCTGGACTTAAGAAATCCCAACTTGAACCGAAATTTCAAACCCTGATGGAAATTGCAGGCAAGATGTTGCTTGGTAACACTTTTAGCCATGATGCTGTTACCACTTTGAAGGTTAGAGTTATGGCTGCAATCTGGGATCAGATTGATGGAGACTGGCAAGGGCTATTTTTGGATAGGATTGCCCTTGAGGCAAAGAAAGTTACTTTGGACTTACAGTCAAGAGAATGGAAGGTAACAGCTACAGTCAGCTTTGTCAACAAGCTGAGCATCATCCTTCCAGATATTCTCCCAAAGAAGTACAAGATGGGACCTCATAAGACCTTCCACATCTCCAAGTATTATTTGAGAAAGGAAGCTCTTGCTGAGGCAGCAAGGTTGAAAGAAGAGAAGAGGAAGTTGTTGGCTGAAGCATCTTCCAAAGATGTTCTGGAGAAAGCAGAAGAGTCGGCTCACGACTCTACTGAAGAAAAAGAAGAGGAGCTCTCCAAAGAAGAGGCTCAAAAGAAGGCTGCTGAGGATGATGATGATGACAATCAGACCTTGGCACAAAGAAGAATTCTAATCAGATCAGGGTCATCTCCCCATCTGATTCAGATGCCACTCCCACTGCCTCTCCTTTGAAAAAGGCATGTACTTCTAATCCCTCTCTCACTATCACACCTTCTAAACTGTCAAAGGGTCAGAAGAGAAAGAAGAACAATTCTTCTTTCACCAAGAAAACCAAGAAATCCAGGCTCCCTACTCCCATGAGCATAGCCCCTATTACATCCTTCAACCCTTCTGATGATTCCAACCCATCTGAACCTTCAAACACTGATACCCAAATCCCTGCTGATACTCACACAGTAGAGGAACAAGCCCAGCCTCAAACAACTCCCGAGCCACAACTGCCTACCCATGCTGATGTACAAACAGCAGATAACCAAACATCCTCATCCCCTGTTGACATTCAAACAGCAGATGTCCAAGATCATCAAGCCCAACCATCTACTGATCTTCAAGTAGAAATAGAACCAGACCAGCAGACTCAAAACCCTGCTGATGAACAACCCACTGAAGATCAATCTCAACTTCCTACCCAACAAGAAGATATCACTTCCCAAATCCCTGCTGATACTCACACAGCAGAGGAAAATGTCCCAGCTACCCAATCTCCTACCCTCACTATCCCATCTGCTCCAGAAGACTTGGCACCAGCAAACCTGGATCAAGCAGGCCCTTCTCAGCCTCAGTACAGCATGGTGCACTATCCTATGTGCACAAAGGAGAAGATAATGAGGATGAAGATAGCCAACCTGCTCAAGTCTACAACTCCTGGTGTTGATGAGGAATTAATCCAATTCGAACAAGTTCTTAGGATATGTACTTGGATTGAGCTCAGAAGAGATGATGTGGATGACCTTCTTGAGGTCATGGAAGGAATGGGAGGAAAGGAAAATTTCCTCGATTGGGAAATGGAGCAAAAGGAAGTTGCTCAGGTTCAAACTTTTGCTCAGCTGCTATCAGCAGAGGCCCTGACTGCAGTTTGCAACAGGATTCTAGGAATCCACACTGATGATATCTCTGTCCTAGAAGGCTCTTCAGTTCAGCAGACAGTTGAAAAAGCAAAGGTGGATGACTCAGCTGCACCAGCCTTGGTTGAAGAGTCAGTTGCAACAGCCCCTACAAAAGACTCAGCTGAACCAGTTGACAGAGTAGAGATTGAAAGAGAAATAGTCAGAGTACCAGCTCACTTCATGCCTTCAGATAACCTGACTCACTTCATTGATAAAGGAGAAAAGATTATGACCCGTCTGGTTTAGGCCACTACCTCATTCCTCAATGAAGAGTATCTTTCACCTGAAGAGAGAGGCAAAGCTCTGATAGTTCATCCAAAGCCTCAAGGTACTACCTCACCTTCTACTTCATCTGTTGACTATACAGCAGACATCTGCTCACAGGTCAAAGCTGCAATAAACTTGCACTTTGAGAAAGGTTTAGGCCTACAGCTTGGAAGATATGTTGAAAAAGCTATTAGGGAGCAGAAGACTCGTCTTCTTGACCAGATTATTGACATTGAAGACAAGTTTGGAGAGTCACTTCACCATCAGATAGGTGAATACTTAAGCACCATCCAGAAGAGGGCAGGTGATGTCTCCAAAATGTTTGCTGATGAGATTTCCCAATCGGAGACAGCCTACGAGTCTAAAATTAAAGATGTTGAAGCAAGAGCCACTGAAGGTCAAGCTCTTCTTAAGGCAGCTGCAGAGGAGAATGAAAAACTGCAGACTCAGCTGAAGGAGACAACAGCCAAGTTGGAAGCACTTACAACTAGATTTGAAGCTGTCTTCTCCTCCAATTCTCATGCTGAAGTTCTAGAGCACAGCATCACTCATCTGACCCAAGTTGCCAAAGTCAATGCCATGTCCCTGAAGCAGACTCTGAAAGTGGAGATTCTGAATGCCATGAAGCCTTTTGCGGCTGCACTTGCTGAAGCCAAAAATGGGGAAGATGTGTTGATAAAGGCTCTAGAGAAGTCTACTGCCCAACAAGCTGAACTGGTAGTAGCACAAGATGACTTGACTGAAACCTTGGGTGGTTTAAAAAGCAAGATCAAGAGCAGGCAAGGCAAAGGCAAAGAAATTGCTCAAGAAGACACCCAAGCTCCTGCCAAAACTCTACAGATCACTGCTCCTGTAGAACAAGTTCCTGAGAAGAGAATGACAAGGAAAAGGAAGGCAGATGAACAAGCTCAGTCAGCTCAGTCCAGTAAGAAGTCAACTCCAGCAGAGCCTACTGCAGAAGAGAAAGAGGCTCTAGAGTTGAAGAAAAGAAAGTTGCTTGAAGCTCAAGAGCTTAAGCAAAAGAAGCTAAATGATGCGAAGGCAGTCAAAGTCAAATTTGAAAGGAAAATAGCCAAACTCAGGAAAACACTCAAGGACAAAGCAAAAGAAGAAAGTGTCCTGGTGTTTGATAGCAATTATGTGGATTATTTAGCCCTTCAAGATGAGCTACCAAGATGGTATCCCCTGAAGAAGAATTGGCAAATTCAACACCACATAGTAAGGAAATTTGGCCCTCTCCCTACTTATGAAGAAGAATTTCTTCAATTCTCCCAGTTCATGAACATTGAAGATCCAGAGTTCTGGGACGAAATTGTCAAGACAGCCAAAGATCTTGACAATTGCAGAATCCTAACACCTGAAGAACCCAAATGGGATGCACCCATTCTGGACTCAGGTAGAGTCAACTTGATTGAAGTCAAAAGGATTCTGTGTAAGATCTACGAAGAGGAGAATGTTACAGACTTGCAGCACATGGAAGAAATTCGAGTTCGTCTGAACCTTGCTTTCCGCATTTGAAGAAATCAGAAGACCTGATGAAGACTACTTTAGAAGTTTAAAGAAACTATTACTTGTAATCTGTAAAAGCTCTATATATATTCAAGGTCTAGTTCTTTTTACTTACAAGACAAACTCTCATTGTCTTCATCAGATACTTCAGTTTTAAAAATATTATAAACTCTTATCGTATTTCATTAAGAGCATTTATCAAGTATAGTTTTGGCTTCATCAAAAAGGGGGAAATTGTTGGGATATAAATTCACCCTAAGCCCCACTTGATGTTAGAATAGTTTTGATGGCCAAAACACTTAGAGTTTATAATGTAATAGGATCAGCTGACTTGTATAGAACAGCTTAGACTAGTCTTGTGTGATCAACTGTATTGATATCAGCTGATCAGCACAGCCCTGGCTTACATGCCTATCCTCAAGATGAGAAGAGTAGAAGACATGAAGACTAGAAGATCCTTGAAGACCAGATAAGTTAAGGTGCTTGTATACCTACTTAACTGATGGAGTCCAAGATTGAAGATGGCCTAAATCAGCACAAAGAATTGCCAGATCAGAAGAGTATTCCTCGACTGATATCAGAAGACAGAAGACCTAAGGCCAGAAGAGTAGTCAGAAGACTAGTTGTACAGATCAGAAGACTATGTACTCTTCCAGGACTCGGCTGATTCCAAAGTCATCTTGCAATTCAAACGAAGATCTACCTTATTTAGAAGATTGACATGATCCCAGGATTGAAGCAATCAAGCGGCTGGAATCAAGGAATCAAGCCATTATGGAAAGATTGCCCCAACGGCTAGTCAACTCCAACGGCTAGTTGCAAGCAATCACCACTATAAATACAAGAGGATGAGAAATCACAAACACGAAGTCACAACGAGAGAATTCAACAAGTTAAGCAAGCAATCAAGCAAAAGCCATACTGTTTTAAGAATTCTCCGAGAGCCCAGAAAGCCTTAGAATATTTGTAGCTCTTAAGTGATTTCTATCCAACCCATAAGAACCTGAAACCTGTTCATACTGTATATCCATTGTTTTAGGCATAGTGGTTAAGCAATTTATAAGCTTGAACCATTAGTTGGATACTCTTCAAAAACCCCAAACCCTCACCGAAAGGTTAAAGTTTTTGAACCCCTCAAAGTGCAAGTGCTTACAATCACTTGTGGAGACCGTAGCTGTTAGGACGGCTCAGATTTCAAAGTCCTATCCTTGGGACTATAAAGGACAAGCCCCTTGTAATTTTTGGTAAATTAAAGGGATTAAACATCACGTTAGGACGTGAGAGTGGACGTAGGAACGTATATCCGAACCACTATAAACCTGGTGTTATTTACCTTTCTGCACTTTACATTACTGTCTTTCCATATATTTTTATATAGTTCATACTGTGTTTTAACTATCTTTGAATCAAGGCCATAACCTTCAAACCAGCATCAGCTGAGGCTTTCATTAAATAAACAAGTATTGGTGTTTTCAAAAGAAACTAAAGAACGAGTCTAAACAAGGCCTACCATAATTCCGCATATAACCTCTTCATTCAGATCACTATAGTCATCTGGACCAGCAGACTTGTAGTCCAGTTGACATAGCAATCAGAAGAGGTTCCCAACTCTCTTGAAAAAGTTTTAAAGTCTATTCACCCCTCCCCTCTAGACTTTAATCCCATTCACTACTCGTTCAGGGACTAACACTTCACTCCCTCTCCTCTTTCTGTTATCTTGCCAAATCAATCACCCTCTCATTCAACTTCAAAAATTCAGATTTCATCTCTTACTCAATCTTCCACTCTTTCTACACCAGTACACATTCCTTCTCCTCCTCTATCTTCCACTTCCACTCCCTCTCTTGTCCCTCTACCCACTCATTCCATGATTACTAGATCCAAGGATGGTATATTCAAGCCTCATTCAAAGGTTCTTATCTAGGAAATTCAAGTTTTGATTGAGACTGACTCAGCTGCTCAAGCTTTTGATGTCCTAGAATGGAAGCAAGCAATAACTGATGAATATGTGGCTTTAATGAAGAATCACACATGGGATTTGGTACCCTGGAGTGCTGATATGAATTTTATCACTACTAGGTGGGCGTTCAGAATCAAGAAACATAAGGATGGTTCTGTTGAAAGGTTTAAGGCAAGGTTAATCGCAAGAGGTATTCAACAAACAACTGGTGTTGACTTCTTTCATACCTTTAGTCCAGTACTGAAGCCAATTACATTAAGAATTATGTTTAGTTTGGCAGTCACAAAGGGATGGAGTATTCAACAAATGGACATTAACAATGTTTTTTTACATGACACTCTCAAGGAAATTGTCTATATTATGCAGCCTCGAGGCTTTATTGATGCATCAAAGTCTACTCATGTCTGTAAACTGGTTAAGGCACTATATGGCCTCAAGCAAGCCCCAGAAGCCTGGTTTGACACATTCATGGGGTTTCTGGTTTGACACAAACTAACTCTGATCATTGCTTACTATTCAAACACTACTATGGCAAAATACTAATGATCCTTGTATATGTGGATGATATACTCATCACATGAGATGATTCTGCTGCAATCCATCTTTTTATTCAAGCTTTGCACTCAAGATTCTCACTTAAGAACTTGGGTGAGGTTAACTATTTTCTGGGAATTGAAGCCAATGTTGCTCTTGACAAGATCATCCCCACTCAATCCAAGTATGCAAAGGAAATTCTTCTCAAAGTTAATATGCAAAACTGCTCTCCCACTCCATCTTCTTCTTGTCCCAACTAATTAAAACTCTCAAAATCAGACTCCACTGCTTTTCATAACCCTGCCCTTTAGCGTTCTATTGTTGGTTCTCTTCAGTACCTTACTCTTACAAGGCCTGATCATGCTTACTCTGTTAATAAGCTAAGACAATTTTTGCACACACCTACCACTAAACACTGGAAAGCTTGTAAGAGGGTTCTAAGGTACATCAAGGGTACCCTTTCTAATGGTCTTGTTTTTAGCTCTATTTCTGATTTCAGGTTGATTGCTTTTGCAGATTCTGATTTTGCTGCAAGCATAAATGATAGACGTAGCACAAGTGGATTCTGTTTAAAGCTTTGGTCCAATCTTCTTGTATGGAGCTCTTGGAAGCAGTCAGTTGTGGCATGGACTAGCACTGAAGCTGAATACATGTCCTTTGCCTTGGCTACGACTGTTCTCCTTTGGGTTGCATCCTTATTTAAAGAACTTGGTCTTACACTTGCCACTCCTTCCATTCTTTGGTGTGATAATGAGGGGGCCATTAAGCTTGCATTCAGTCCTGTTTTCCACACTCGGACCAAACATATTAAAGTCGATGTGCATTTTATTCGGGAGAAGGTCTTTGCTAAGTTCTTGTAAGTTCAATATGTTCCCACTTGGGATCAACAGGCTGACATCTTCACCAAGTCCTTTGCTCCCTCTCATTTTCAGTTCCTGTGTCATGGTCTCAATCTTCATCTTCCAGGGAATTCAAAGCAAACGGGAGCATGTTAAACATAGTTTGTAGATACACCACCATGCCATGCAAATGGTGTGAAATAGGGAACACACACAAAATTAGTAGACACACCACCATATCATGCACAACACGTGATAAGTTGTGCGCACACCCAAATGTTGAGTACACCCCCGTGTCATGCATTTTTCACATGCACTCAGCTATACTTAGCTAGCTTGTTACTCAAGATTATGTAGTCTAGAAACCACCTTAAAACCGTTTCTAGATTCTTCCAAACACTTGTATATAAGACATGAGCTGACACTCTTTTAATTATCAATGAAAACACAATTTAAATTTACTTAGTTTCTTAATATAAGAGACAATATAATTCGGCGTTGGAAGCGACACCTTTTGAGACTTGACACATTTGGTAGCGTTCAACAAAATGACCCACATCCTGGTAGACTGATGGCCAGTAGTACGATTGTGACACGAGGTATATCGTTTGATCCCGTCCAACATGTCCCGTCTTGTGTAATTCCTGGACGAGCTTTAGGCAGAGGCTGCTATCGGGAGTGCATAGCTTATTCTCATAAAATAAGAAACCATCAGTAACGTGATAATGGACATTCAAAGAATTATTATGAGTAAGAGATTGAATGATGAGGCCAAATGATGAATCTGTAGCTTATAACTCGCGCGTGGACTCGAAACCCACGACATGAGTCTGCATGTCCTATAGCAGCGAGGAGAGGCGACTCAATATGTCGGCGACGCGGTTGAGATGGCCCACTTGGTGTTTAATAATGAACGTAAATGCAAATAAGTAGCCTAACTTACGTGCCTTGCAGAGACAAAATCTTGGGTGTGTAAATGCTTTAGGGCCTCATGATTCGTATAGAGTACAAATACCTGATGAAATAGGTAGTGGCGCCAGTGGCGGACGACCCGAACTACGACATAAATTTCAACGTCATAGGTGTTGTAACGAGAGAGCGGCCTTGTCAATTTTCACTAAAATCTATGATCGGTCTTGATGCTTAACTAAGGATTGTGTTAATGCCTACTTTTGATGCATCACAATGTAATGCGAAAGGCAAAGTAAAATCTGGAAGGACTAAGAGAGGGGTTGTCGTTAAATTTTGTTGGGAATAAAATGAGAAGTGTTTTGATTTAATACCAAAACCCCCTGAGGCATGTGTTGGTCCCTGAACGAGTAGTGAATGGGATTAGAGTCTAGAGGGGAGGGGTGAATAGACTTTAAAACTTTTTCAAGAGAGTTGGGAACCTCTTCAGATTACTAAGTCAACTGGACTACAAGTCTGCTGGTCCAGATGACTATAGTGATCTTGATGAAGAGATTATATGCGGAAGTTTAGTAGGCCTTGTTTAGACTCGTTCTTTTGTTTCTTTTGAAAGTGCCAACTTGCTTAATTAATGAAAACCTCAGCTGATGCTGGTTTGAAAGTTATGGCCTTGATTTGAATATAGTTAAAAACACAGTATGCACTATATAAGATATATGAAATGACAGAAATGTAAAGTGCATAAAGTAAATAACACCAGGTTTATAGTGGTTCGGATATACGTTCCTACGTCCACTCTCACGTCCTAACATGATGTTTAATCCCTTTAATTTACCAAAAATTACAAGGGCTTGTCCTTTATAGTCCTAAGGGTAGGACTTTGAGACCTGAGCAGTCCTAACTGCTACGGTCTCCACAAGTGATTGTAAGCACTTGCACTTTGCAGGGGTTCAAAAACTTTAACCTTTCGGTGAGGGTTTGGGGTTTTTGAATGTTTCCAACTAATGGTTCAAGCTTATAATTTGCTTAACCACTATGCCTAAATCAATGGATATACAATATGAATAGGATTCAGGTTCTTGGGTTGGATAGAAATCACTTAAGAGTTAGGGATGTTCTTATGGATTCTGGCTCTAGGAGAACTCTTAAAACAGTATGGCTTTTTGCTTGATTGCTTGCTTAGCTTGTTGAATTCTCTCGTTGTGACTTCTTATTTGTGATTTCTCATCCTCTTGTATTTATAATGGTGATTGCTTGCAACTAGCCGTTGGAGTTGACTAGCCGTTGGGGCAATCTTTCCATAATAGCTTGATTCCTTGATTCCAGTCGAGTAATACTCTTCTAATCTGGCAATTCTTTGTGCTGCTTTAGGCCATCTTCAATCTTGGACTCCATCAGATAAGTAGGTATACAAGCACCTTACTTAACTGATCTTCAAGGATCTTCTAGTCTTCATGTCTTCTACTCTTCTCATCTTGAGGATAGGCATGTAAGCCAGGGCTGTGCTGATCAGCTGATATCAATTTCAGTTGATCACACAAGACTAGTCTAAGCTGTTCTATACAAAGTCAGCTGATCCTATTACATTTATAAACTCTAAGTGTTTTGGCCATCAAAACTATTCTAACATCAAGTGGGGCTTAGGGTGAATTTATATCCCAACAATTTTCCCCTTTTTGATGAAGCCAAAACTATACTTGATAAATGCTCTTAATGAAACAAGATAAGAGTTTATAAAATTCTTAAAACTGAAGTATCTGATGAAGACAATGAGAGTTTGTCTTGTAAGCAAAAAGAACTAGGACTTGAATATATATGGAGCTTTTACAGATTACAAGAAATAGTATCTTTAAACTTCTAAAGTAGTCTTCATCAGGTCTTCTGATCTTCGGATGCGGAAAGCAAGGTTCAGACGAACTCGAACATCTTCCATGTGTTGCAAGTCTGTAACATTCTCCTCTTCGTAGATCTTCTCCAGAATCCTTTTCACTTCAATTAAGTTTGTTCTTCCAGAGTCCAGAATGGGTGCATCCCATTTGGGTTCTTCAGGTGTTAGGATTCTGCAGTTGTCAAGTTCTTTGGCTGTCTTGACAATTTCTTTCCAGAACTCTGGATCTTCAATGGTCATGAACTGGTTGAACTGGAAGAATTCATCTTCATAAGTAGGGAGAGGGCCAAATTTCCTTACTATGTGGTGTTGAATTTGCCACTTCTTCTTCAGGAGATACCATCTTGGTAGCTCATCTTGAAGGGCTAAATAATCCACATAATTGCTATCAAACACCAGGACATTGTCTTCTTTTGCTTTGTCCTTGAGTGCTTTCCTGAGTTTGGCTATTTTCCTATCAAATTTGGCTTTGATTGCCTTCGCATCATTTAGCTTCTTTTGCTTAAGCTCTTGAGCTTCAAGCAACTTTCTCTTTTTCAGCTCTAAAACCTCTTTCTCTTCTGCAGTAGGCTCTGCTGAAGCTGACTTCTTGCTTGACTGAGCTTGCTCATCTGCCTTTCTTTTCCTTGTCATCCTCTTCTCAGGAACTTGTTCTACAGAGGCAGTGATCTGTAGACTCTTGGCAGGAGCTTGAGTGGGAGCTTGGGTGTCTTCTTGAGCAGTTTCTTTGTCTTTGCCTTGTCTGTTCTTGATTTTGTTTTTTAAACCACCCAAGGTTTCATTCAACTCATCTTGAGATACTACCATTACAGCTTGCTGTGCAGTAGACTTCTCAAGAGCCTTTATCAATACATCTTCCCCCTTTTTGGCTTCAGCAAGTGCAGCCGCAAAAGGCTTCATGGCATTCAGAATTTCCACTTTCAGAGTCTGCTTCAGGGCCATGGCATTGACCTTGCCAACTTGGGTCAGATGAGTGATGCTGTGCTCTAAGACTTGAGCATGAGAATTGGTGGAGGAGGCAGCTTGTAGCTTAGCTGTAAGTGCTTCCAATTTGGCTGCTGTCTCCTTCAGCTGAGTCTGCAGTTTCTCATTCTCCTCTGCAGCTGACTTAAGAAGAGCTTGTCCTTCAGTGGCTCTTGCTTCAGCATCCTCAATTCTTGTTTTGCAGGTGGTCTCCATGCGGGTAATCTCATTAGTGTAGAGATCAGCAAACATATTGGAGGTGTCACCTGCTCTCTTCTGAATGGTGCTTACGTATTCACCTATCTGGTGGTGAAGTGACTCTCCAAACTTGTCTTCAATGTCAATAATCTAGTCATGAAGACGAGTCCTCTGCTCCTTAACAACTTTTTCAACATATCTTCCAAGCTGTAGGCCTAAACCTTTCTCAAAGTGCAAGTCTATTGCAGCTTTGACTTGTGAGCAGATGTCTGCTGTATAATCAAAAGATGGGGTAGGAGTTGAAGTAGAACCTTGAGGCTTCGGATGAACCATCAGTGCTCTGCCTCTTTCTTCAGCTGATATGTAATCTTCATTGAGGAAGCAGGTAGTGGCCTTAGTCAGATGGGTCATGATCCTTCTGCCTGCATCCTCTGGTTGATCAATGAAGTGAGTCAGATTTTCTGAAGGCTTGAAGTGAGCTGGAACTCTAACTACTTCTCTTTCAATCTCTACTTTGTCAGCTGGTTCAGCTGAGTCTTTTGCAGGGGCTGTTGCAACTGAGTCTTCCACCAAGGCTGGTACAGCTGAGTCTTCTGCCAAGGTTGGTGCAGCTGAGTCATCCACCTTTGCTTTGTCAGCTGTCTGCTGATCTGATGAGTCTTCTGGGACAGAGGTATCATCAGTGGGGATTCCTAGAATCCTGTTGCAAACTGCAGTCAGGGCCTCTGCTGATAGTAGCTGAGCAAAAGATTGAACCTGAGCAACTTCCTTTTGCTCCATTTCCCAGTCGAGGAAATTTTCCTTTCCTCCCATTCCTTCCATGACCTCAAGAAGGTCATCCACATCATCTCTTCTGAGCTCAATCCAAGTACATATCCTGAGAAGGGCCAGCTGGAGCCAGGTCTGCTGGTGCCAAGCCTTCTTGTTCAGATGGGGCAGTGAGGATAGGGGATTGAGTGGATGGGACATTTTCCTCTGCTGTGTGAGTATCAGCAGGAATTTGGGAAGTGATATCTTCAGGTTGGGTAGGAGGTTGAGATTGATCTTTAGTGGGTTGTGCATCAGCAGGGTTTTGAGTCTGCTGGTCTGGTTCTATTTCTACTTGAAGACCAGTAGATGGTTGGGTTTGATGATTATGGTCATCTGCTGTGTGAGTATTAGCAGGGGATGGAGAAGAGATTTGAGTTTGATCATCAGCAGGGGGTGTAGAGGTGGTCTGAGTTTGGTCATCTGCTGTTTGGACATCAGCAGGGGTAGGCAGTTGAGGCTCAAGAGTTGGTTGAGGCTGGTTTTGTTCCTCTGCTCTGTGAGTATCAGCAGGGATTTGGCTATTAGTGTTTGAGGGTTCAGATGGGTTGGAATCCTCAGAAGGATTGAAGGATGAAATAGGGGCTATGCTCATGGGAGTAGGGAGCCTGGATTTCTTTGTCTTTTTGTTGAAAGAAGAAGTGTTCTTCTTTCTCTTCTGACCCTTTGACAACTTAGAAGGAGTAATAGTGAGAGAGGGATTAGAAGTACCTTCCTTCTTCAAAGGAGAGGCAGTGGGAGTGGCATCTGAATCAGATGGGGAGATGAGCCCTCATCTGATTAGAATTCTTCTTTGTGCTAAGGTTTGATTGTCATCATCATCGTCCTCAGCAGCCTTCTTTTGAGCCTCTTCTTTGGAGGGCTCCTCTTCTTCTTCAGCAGAGTCATGAACAGACTCTTCTGCCTCCTCAACAACATCCTTAGAGGATGCTTCAGCCAACATCTTCCTCTTCTCTTCTTTCAGCCTTGCTGCCTGAATAAGAGCTTCCTTTCTCAAGTAATACTTGGAGGTGTGGAAAGTCTTATGAGGACCCATCTTGTACTTCCTTGGGAGCACTTCTGGAAGGATAATACTCAGCTTGTTGACAAAGCTGACAATTGATGTTACCTTCCATTCTCTTGATTGGAGGTCCAATGTAACCTTCTTGGCCTCAAGAGCAATCCTATCCAAGAATAGCCCTTGCCAATCTCCATCAATCTGATCCCAGATTGCAGCCATAACTCTAACCTTCAAAGTGGTAACAGCATCATGACTAAAAGTGTTACCAAGCAACATCTTGCCTGCAATGTCCATCAAGGTTTGAAACTTGGGATCAAGTTGTGATTTCTTAAGTCCAGAGGCATTCTCAGCCTTGACTCTTCCACTAGTAAACATCTCCATATACTCCTTTTCTCTTCCCATAATGTAGGTAGAGATGTTTATCTCCCCCCTAGATAAGTCGAACAATTCCTGAAGGATCTCTCTTGAGATCTTAACTCTGTGTCCACCTATGATACTTTCAACATGAGCTCCCTTCATCACTGCGTTCGAGTAAAAGGTCAGCACATCTTGTTCATAAACGTTTGTTGGTGCTGCTTCCAGAAAATCACGAGGGTTGAGGTTGATGCAGCGAAGAAGGATCTCCTTGTTCGCAGGTGTATGTTTGCCCTTGAAAAACAGAGCATTCTCAGTGAAAATCTTTCCTTCCCTAGACCACTTTGTTGCATCTAGAGTTCCGGTGCTCTTGGTCTTCTCGTCGTAAATCTCAATGATTGCCATTCTGAGTGTTAGGTTTCGAAAGCTTGAAAGAAATTTAAAGAACGAGAGAGTTTGAGAGCAATTGAGTATTGTGAGCGAAAGGGTTTGGGAGAGGTTTAAGGGTTTGTATATATGTACTCCAGCAAAACTTGAGATTTGTACAATCCAACGGTTAGATTTGATTCAATTTTGGAGTAAAGCCCAAGATTTCCTTCTTTGATTTCGCACCGTTCCTTTAATTTTGCCGGCTGAATTTGCCGCGTGTCAATTGGTGATTCGTTGGTAAAATAGTAATTGAGTACTAATGACATCATTACCAAAAATAGCCGTTGTGACTAAATTTTAGCAAGAATTGATCATCAAGGCCGTTTCTCTATAAGTGAATTTCATTCCTTATATAGGCCAATTTCCTTAATTACATTCAGGAATAAATCTAGAATGAATTACATGATCAAAGATTGTCATTATGCTCTGAAATAAAGTGATCTGATCAGCAGAGTGAAGTCTTCTGATTTCTTGAAAAGACTACTGATTTTTCTTGAAAGTCTTCTGGTCAGCTGAGTTGGTCTTCTGATCAGCTGAGTAGAGGATTGAGGTTTGCTGAGTAAATCTTCTGTGCGTGATGATCCAACCTGGTTTGATGGATCCTTTAATTCGCCTGTGATGATCCAACCTGGTTTGATGGATCTTTCTGCTCTACCTCTGAGCCATGTGGGACCATCAAATCAATTTGTAGATGGTTTGGCCTAGATGGTATCCCACTGGTTCAGGTTGCCCTCACCATCGGATGATCCTCACCATCAGATGGGTTGTAGCATCTAATGTGTCCTTATTGAATTTCTTCGCTTCTCTTGAAAGAAAAGGAAGATTGGAAGGGGCTTCAATGGAGTGTGAAGAGAAGGGCAGGAACTTGGTCTTCTTGATTTGTTTTGACATAGTAGCCTTTGGTAACAAGTTCTCCATGTAGAACTTCCCCCTGGAGAAGAAGCTCTGCTTGCTTGCTACTTTGTCCTCTGCATCTCTCCTTCCTCTAGTTTTCAACAAGAACGTCTCTCCTTCCTTTAGTTTTCATAGGCATACTTATGTTGGATAAACCAAGTATGCTGATCTGCATCATCTTCATCTTCTGGACAGATCTTCATCTTCTTTCGATTGTCTCCATACCTGAAACAAGAATAATAGTTAGTGATTTGTGTTCTTAGGTGTTCCCATAACTTCCTCCTTTTATAGGGGTAGAAATGAGGTAGTGGAGAGAAAGATGACAAAACTATAGAGTTGATAGGTCTGAATTTCTGAAAAGCTATTTCTTAAGATCAACAATGAGATTCTTGATCTAAGGGTTCACATTTAAAGAGATTCACTCTATCTTATGGAATGTAGAAATTATAAATTCTTGGACAAGAGTTATTTGAAATCCGTACAGTGCATGTATACTGTTGAGTCGGTGAGGATGGTGTATTAATCCAACCAAGTATGACTCACTAGTATACTGTATGCTTGTATAGTGATAAAGTATTTTATGAAGAATAGTTTATTACTATACATAGATATACATTGCTTTGTGTACAGATATCTAGTAACTTTGTTCAAGTCTTCTGAATATGTATATATATATATATTTTTGCAATGCAGATTGTAGAGTATTTCATCAAGGATTCTTAAGGTATCATTGATTACCCCTTGATTAGATGACTCTATGTTTTCCCTCAGCTTTATTCGTCTTCATTGGGAAAGAACTTACCTGAAGATGAGGGTGTCTATTCACCTCATCTGATCCTCCTAGTCTGCTGCAATTGTATCAGCTGAGGTCTTCAGCTGATCTTTGCTCTTCATGTGCTTGGATCCAGGAGTCCTAAGCTGTAGCATAAGGTCTTGAATCTTTCTTCAGCTAGGGGCTTAGTCAAGATGTCTGCTCTTTGGATATCTGTGTGAATTTTCTCCATCTTGATGTCCTTCTTTTCAAGGTGGTCTCTTATGAAATGGTGTCGAATGTCGACATGCTTGCACCTTGTGTAGAGGACTGGATTTTGAGTGATGGCAATGGCACTGCTGCTATCACAATAGATAGGGACTTCTCTTGCCTCTACATTGTAATCCTTGAGTTGTTGAACTAGCCAGAGCAGCTGACTACAACAACTTCCAGCTGCCATATATTCTGCTTCAGTGGTGGAGGTTGCAACTGAAGTTTGCTTCTTTGAGAACCATGATATCAACTTGTTGCCTAGTAATTGACAGGTTCCAGATGTGGATTTCCTATCAATTCTACCTCCTCCATAGTCTGAGTCAGAATAACCACTCAATTCTAAATTGTCATCAGCAGCGTACCATAGTCCTAGATTGACTGTTCCTTTTAGGTACTTGTGAATCTTCCTTGCTGCTTCTAGATGACTTTGCTTTGGGTTTGCTTGAAACCTAGCACATACTCCTACAACAAATGTTATGTCTGGTCTGCTGGCTGTAAGGTATAGTAGGGATCCAATAAGTGCTCTATATTCAGCTTGATCAACTGCCTTTCCAGACTCATCTGGTTACATTTTGAAAGATGTCATCATTGGAATTCTTGCAGTCTTGCTTTGTAGAGCTTTGAATCTTTCTAATAGGCTATTGGTATACTTGGACTGGTTGATGAAGCTCCCTTCTGGACTCTGCTTGACTTGAAGTCCTAGGAAGTAATTCATCTCACCCATCATGCTCATTTCAAACTTTCCTTGCATAAGTTCAGAGAACTTCTTGCACATGTCTTGATTGGGTGATCCAAATATAATGTCATCTACATATATTTGTACCATTAGAATGTCTTCTCCTTCTTGTATTCTGAAAAGAGTTCTATCCACTTTGCTTTTTGTGTAACCATTGACAAGTAGGAATTGTGACAATGTGTCATACCAAGCTCGAGGGGCTTGCTTTAGACCATAGAGAGCCTTCTTCAGACGATATACTTGATATCCTTTTTCAAATCCTGGAGGCTGCTTTACATACACTTCTTCTACCAGAATACCATTTAGAAAAGCACTTTTGACATCCATTTGGTATACTTTGAAGCCCATGTATGATGCATAAGCTAGAAACAGTCGAATGGCTTCTAATCTGGCTACTGGAGCAAAGGTTTCATCATAGTCAATCCCTTCAGATTGAGAGTATCCTTTTGCAACTAGCCTTACTTTATTTCTAGTTATTACATCATTTTCGTCCTTCTTATTCTTGAATACCCACTTTGTTCCTACTACATTGTGGTTTTCAGGACGATCTACCAATTCCCATACTTCATTTCTTTCGAATTGGTTTTGTTCCTCTTGCATAGCAGTGATCCATTTGCTATCAGTCATTGCTTCTTCTATGTCTGCTGGCTCAATGTTGGACAAGAAAGCACACCAGCAGAACATAAAGGATTGGAGGTTCTTATTCAGTTGTCTTCTGGTCTTGACACCTGAGTCTGCTCCTCCTAAGATGAGGTTTGATGGATGATTATTTCTCCATGTATGCCTCACAGGTGTGTCTACATTAGATGAGCTTGGATTCTCATCTGTTCTTGTGCCATCAGGAGGGTTGACTTGGTTTGGTCTATCATCATCTGTATCTTGTGTGTCAAAGAGATCATTCCCCCTTGCATTTTGGATTGTTGCATCTTGATTCTAGTCAGCTTGCTCAGCTTGAGTTTGAGATCTAGTGACTGGTCTGTGCGGTTTATCCTCCTCTGGTTCTTCAGGGAATGGTTCATTGACTTCAATAAACTCATCTGGTCTGGACTTGATCACTAGTTGCCTCATCTATTCAGCAGCTGAGTCTATTTGTACTGCACTCTTTTCACAAGATTCATAAAAAACAACATGAGGTGTTTCTTCCACAAGAAGGGTTCATTTGTTGAGTACTCTAAATGCTTTGCTAGTAGAGGAGTATCCCAAGAATATCCCCTCATCTCCTTTGGCATCAAAAGCATTCAACTTACTCTTCCCATTGTTGTGAATGAAACACTTACAACCAAATATATGAAAGTAAGATACTCTAGGTTTCCTTCCTTTCCACAGTTCATATGGGGTTTTCTCATGAATTTTGTGAATACCTGACCTATTTTGAGTGTGACAAGCTGTGTTGATGGCTTCTGCCCATAGCTTCATAGGAGTTGAGAATTCAGCAAGGAGTGTTCTTGCAACTTCTTTGAGTGTTCTGACTCTTCTTTCAGCTACACCATTCTGTTGTGGTGTTCTTGCTGCACTTGTCTCATGCTGAATACCATTAGAAGTACAATAGGCAATAATATAAGAGTTAATGAATGCAGTGCCTTTGTCACTTCTAATTTTCACAATTGGTTCTCCTTTCTCTACTTGGATCCTCTTCAATAGTTCTGGGAGCTTCTGCTGAGTTTCACTCTTCTTTGTATAAGAAGATAACCCAAGTAAACTTGGAGTAGTCATCTACAACAATAAGAGTGCACTTCCTCCCTGTTAGTGTGGTTGGAGTGATTGGTCCAAAGAGATCCATGTGAAGCAATTCAAGAACTCTGCTGGTTGATGCTGTCTTCTTGGTCTTGAAGGAGACCTTTGTTTGCTTTCCTTGTTGACATGCATCACATACCTGATCTTTACAGTAGAGTTCATTAGGCAGACCATCAACTAAGGATTCCCTTGCTAGCTTGTTCATAGTCTTAAAGTTCAGATGACTGAGGCGTTCGTGCCATAGCCAGCTGACATCTTTAGGGCTCTTCACAAGCAAACATGTATCCTTAGGACAGTTGTTCCAATTTGCAAGATACATACTTCCCTTTCTAGATCATGTTAGAAGGTTTTGTTTTGTTCTTTTATCACTTATGAGACTCTCATCTTTAGAGAATTTTACAGAGTAACCAGTGTCACAAAAATGAGAAACGGATAATAAATTAAACTTTAAACCTTCTACATATGATACATCATGTACCTTAATGTCACCATTTTTAAGGGTGCCATATCCTTTTGTGTTACCGTGCGCGTTATCACCAAAGAAGACTTTAGGACCTTTCTTTTCTGTGTAGTTGGTCAGCAGGGCTTTGGTTCCAGTCATATGGGTTGAGCATCCACTATCTATGTACCATTTTCTCCTGCTAGACCTCCTCTTCTGTATAGGTCCCTCCTTTCCTGCAAGAAAGGTTAAGTCTTAGGTACCCATTTTGTCTTGGGTCCTTGGGTGTTAGTACTACCCTTGGGAACCCACATATACATTGGTCGTTTGAACAACCTTGAGCACTTGAGTTGTTTCCCTCGGGCATCACATAACCAAATCTTACCAGTTAACACCTTGGACTGGTCTGATTTGTTACTGGTGTCAGCTAAGTAATAGTCAAATGGTTTCCCTTTATAGGAGTGTACATACATTATCTTTTGACTAGTTACATTCGGCCTGGGTGCATTAGCTGGATGATGCACACGATTATATGGACCATACTCCTCTGTTCTCACAATATCATAAGAGATAGAGGGTGCAAAGAGAATAGATTTGTTTGAAGAAGACTTCTTCTTCTTGGCTGGAGCAGTATACAGCTGAGACTGTCTCAACCGAGATGGTCTAGGCTGTTTGATGTTCCTCTGTACAGGTTTGGGGTTAACTTGTCTTTTACCATTTTTGGTGTTGGGATAGTTAGCCTTAGCTGGTACAGATGCCTTTTGGTTCATATTAGGTTCATTGTGTTTAGAACACTCACCCTTTTCATGTGTCTGAGTAGTGCACTTGTTAGGTGTACTACCCCCAGCTGAAGAGGATGTTGATGGATTAAGTTCATAGCCAAAACCCATCTTATTGCCATTTGATCTATAATATTAAGAGATACTTTCAATAGTAGTAGATGCTTTATTGAACTCTGATATCTTTTGATTTAGGCATTCCTTCTCCTTTTCTAAGAGTTTGTGTGCTTGGAAGAGGTCATCGAACTTAGATTGTAGTGAACGAAATTCCTTGGTTTCTAAGGCTTGAGTTTCTAACATCCCCTCATACAACTGAGTTATTGTGGTATTTTCTTCTTTAAGAAGTTCCACTTCTTTAGTCAATCTTTCATTCATTGTGACCAACTCAGGGGTGTTGTCAAACTTAGCCTTTTTCAACCTAGCAATTTCTTTCCTTAAATCCTTGTTCTCCTCTTCCACTTCTATAAAAGCTCTAGTGGCAATATCCAGATCACCTTTTACCTTTCTTAAAGATTGATAATAGGTGTCTTCTGATTCGCCTTCAGATGAGTTGATCTCATATGTTTGTGAAAAAATAGGAGACTGGAAAGTTGTAGTGTAGGAATTTACCTCATTTTCACCTATGGCCATCATAGCTAGATCATCTGAATCATCTGAGAAGATTTGTCAATCTGGTGATGTAGGAAGTTCATCACTTTGATATTCAGATTCTTCAGTCACCATTGCTTGCTTGTCTGAATTTCTTCTGTCTCTTCTTGGCCTTCTTTCTTATTTGTCATCCAAGTTCAGCTCTGGACATTCATAGACATAATGTCCTGGTTTGTGACAATTGAAGCATGATACAGATCTCTGATTTGAGTTGCCTTTCCTTGGAGGAGTGGCATCTCTTCTTCTAGATCCTCGCAGTCAGATGACTCCACATCCTTTCTAGGATATCTTTCTGGTGTTCTTTCTCTAGTTCCTCTTGAGGGTGAACTAGCTCTCCTGTAGAATTTTCTTGATTTGCTGTTGAGAGTGTTCATCCTTTCGAATCTCTTGATCATAAGAGCCATTTGCTCTTTCAGACTCATGTCTGATCCTTCAAAGTCTTCTGTTTTCAGTGAGGTCTTGCCAGATGAGGTACTTGCAGCTTTTGTATTGGCTGCCTTGAAGGCTACAGTCTTGGAGGTAGATGGGGTTGCAGTTGGCTCATCACTTCCTGAGTTTTCTTCTCTTTCAAGATCATATTCATGAGCTTTTAGGTTCTGAAATAGAGTTTGTGCAGACCACTTCTTGATATCTTGAGTATCTTTGATGATGGTCTTCTTGAGTCTCCATTTCTTGGTTAGAGAGTCTAAGATCTTTAGATTTTTCTCTCTATTTGTATATTTCTTGCCCAGAGATTCTATCTCATTGATGATCTTGGTAAATCTATTGTCTAGCTGATCAATAGACTCTTCTGGTTGCATCTTGAAGTGTTCAAACTTCTTGACTGCTGTTGACAATTTGCTCTCCTTGATCAGCTCAGTTCCTTCACAGAGAAGTGCCAAAGCATCCCACATATCTCTTGCTGACTCACAGTGGATTACTTTTGCAATGTACTCATTTGGAAGAGTTTGCATGATGTAATCTTGAGCAATGCTATCAAGATTTGATTGCTTCATCTCTTCAGGTGTGAGGTCCTTCATTGGATTGGGAACAAGTTCTCCAACTGGAACTTCTGGATAACCATTTGCAGTGTTGACTGTCATGATGGTGATTGGGCCTTCTGTGATTACTGACCACATCTTGTAGTGGACTGATGTGAGGTTCTTCCTCATCCTGATCTTCCAGTAATCATAATCCTCCACTGAAAACTTAGGCAACTTACGCATGTTAGCACTCATGTTGTATGAGTTTTCAAAAATAAGTTTTTCAAAAGAATAGATCTGTTCAAGAGGACTACAGAAAGACTCCCTCAAGTCTTCTGATAATCTAGAGACAGTAGTTCGTTAGAACCACTGCTCTGATACCACTTGTTGGTCCCTGAACGAGTAGTGAATGGGATTAAAGTCTAGAGGGGAGGGGTGAATAGACTTTAAAACTTTTTCAAGAGAGTTGGGAACATCTTCTGATTACTAAGTCAACTGGACTACAAGTCTGCTGGTCCAGATGACTATAGTGATCTTGATGAAGAGATTATATGCGGAAGTTTAGTAGACCTTGTTTAGACTCGTTCTTTTGTTTCTTTTGAAAGTGCCAACTTGCTTAATTAATGAAAACCTCAGCTGATGTTGGTTTGAAAGTTATGGCCTTGATTTGAATACAGTTAAAAACACAGTATGCACTATATAAGATATATGAAATGACAGAAATGTAAAGTGCAGAAAGTAAATAACACCAGGTTTATAGTGGTTCGGATATACGTTCCTATGTCCACTCTCACGTCCTAACGTGATGTTTAATCCCTTTAATTTACCAAAAATTACAAGGGCTTGTCCTTTATAGTCCCAAGGGTAGGACTTTGAGATCTGAGCAGTCCTAACTGCTACGGTCTCCACAAGTGATTGTAAGCACTTGCACTTTGCAGGGGTTCAAAAACTTTAACCTTTCGGTGAGGGTTTGGGGTTTTTGAATGTTTCCAACTAATGGTTCAAGCTTATAATTTGCTTAACCACTATGCCTAAATCAATGGATATACAATATGAATAGGATTCAGGTTCTTGGGTTGGATAGAAATCACTTAAGAGCTAGGGATGTTCTTATGGATTCTGGCTCTTGGAGAACTCTTAAAACAGTATGGCTTTTTGCTTGATTTCTTGCTTAGCTTGTTGAATTCTCTCGTTGTGACTTCTTATTTATGATTTCTCATCCTCTTGTATTTATAATGGTGATTGCTTGCAACTAGCCGTTGGAGTTGACTAGCCGTTGGGGCAATCTTTCCATAATAGCTTGATTCCTTGATTCCAGCCGCTTGATTGCTTCAATCCTGGGATCATGTCAATCTTCTAAATAAGGTAGGTCTTCATTTGAATTGCTAGATGACTTTGGAATCAGCTGAGTCCTGGAAGAGTACATAGTCTTCTGATCTGTACTACTAGTCTTCTGATTACTCTTCTGGCCTTATGTCTTTTGTCTTCTGATATCAGTCGAGTAATAGTCTTCTGATCTGTCAATTCTTTGTGCTGCTTTAGGCCATCTTCAATCTTGGACTCCATCAGATAAGTAGGTATACAAGCACCTTACTTAACTGGTCTTCAAGGATCTTCTAGTCTTCATGTCTTCTACTCTTCTCATCTTGAGGATAGGCATGTAAGCCAGGGCTGTGCTGATCAGCTGATATCAATTTCAGTTGATCACACAAGACTAGTCTAAGCTGTTCTATACAAAGTCAGCTGATCCTATTACATTTATAAACTCTAAGTGTTTTGGCCATCAAAACTATTCTAACATCAAGTGGGGCTTAGGGTGAATTTATATCCCAACAGCATGCCTAAGTCAAGGATGATCATGTTCTAAGAATGTTAGAACATATAACTTAAGGCTAGTTGAGAAGCTGAAATGTTAGGCAGCTCTTAGACATACAGATGCACTAGTTTAGGGAACCTCTTCTGATTGCTATGTCAACTGGACTACAAGTCTGCTGGTCCAGATGACTATAGTGATCTGACTGAAGAGGTTATATGCGGAATTATGGTAGGCCTTATTTAGACTCGTTCTTTTAGTTCTTATGAAAGTGTTAACTTGTTTTGCTTAATGAAAATGCTCAGCTGATGCTGGTTTGAAAGTTATGGCCTTGTTTTGAAGACAGTTGAAAATACAGTATTCACTATATAAAGATAAATGAAATGGCAGAAATATAAAGTGCAGTAAGTAAATAACACCAGGTTTATAGTGGTTCGGATATACGTTCCTACGTCCACTCTCACGTCTCAACGTGATGTTTAATCCCTTTAATTTCCCAAAAATTACAAGGGTCTTGTCCTTTATAGTCCCAAGGTTAGGACTTTGAAATCTGAGCCGTCTTAACAGCTACGGTCTCCACAAGTGATTGTAAGCACTTGCACTTTGATGGGTTCAAAAACTTTAACCTTTCGGTGAGGGTTTGGGGTTTTTGAAGGATATCCAACTAATGGTTCAAGCTTATAAATCGCTTAACCACTATGCCTAAACAATGAATATACAATATGAACAGGTTTCAGGTTCTTAGGGGTTGGATAGAAATCACTTAAGAGCTATAGATAATCTAATGGTTTCTGGCTCTTTTGAGAACTCTTAGAACAGTATGGCTTTAGCTTGCTTAGCTTGTTGAATTCTCTCTTGTTGTGACTTCTTGTTTGTGATTTCTCATCCTCTTGTATTTGTAATGGAGATTGCTTGCAACTAGCCGTTGGAGTTGACTAGACGTTGAGGCAATCTTTCCATAATGGCTTGATTCCTTGATTCCAGCCGCTTGATTGCTTCAATCCTGGGATCATATCAATCTTCTAAATAAGGTAGGTCTTCGTTTAAATTGTAAGATGACTTTGGAATCAGCCGAGTCCTGGAAGAGCACATAGTCTTCTGATCTGTGCTACTAGTCTTCTGACTACTCTTCTGGCCTTAGGTCTTCTGTCTTCTGATATCAGCAGAGTAACAATCTTCTGATCTGGTAATTCTTTGTACTGCTTTAGACCATCTTCAATCTGGGACTCCATCAGATAAGTAGGTATACAAGCACCTTAACTTATCTGGTCTTCAAGGATCTTCTAGTCTTCATGTCTTCTACTCTTCTCATCTTGAGGATAGGCATGTAAGCCAGGACTGTGCTGATCAGCTGATATCAATACAGTTGATCACACAAGACTAGTCTAAGTTGTTCTATACAAGTCAGCTGATCCTATTACATTTATAAACTCTAAGTGTTTTGGCCATCAAAACTATTCTAACTTCAAGTGGGGCTTAGGGTGAATTTATATCACAACAGAAAGGGCAAAATGCATGAATTGCCCACTCAAGTACTTCAGGAAACTAGGCCCATACCTAAGGAAAAGGCCAAAGTCTCTGAGTACAAGAGGAATGTTGGTCAGCAGAGTAGACCCAATGGTAGGGCAACTCTCCCGAACAATATTCAGAGGAGTTATCCAAGGTATGGTTAGCCTAAGCCAACTCTTTAGAGGAAGCCTCAGCTGAACAGACCTAAGAACAACTATCCTCAAAGGCAGAATAAAATGAATCAACCAAAACCATTCATGCCAAAGGGTAATGGTCATAAGAATGCCTTTCCTCAAAGATTCCCTCAAGTAGGACAAAGAACTCATAAGTTCAGGAGATTTGACAACTCTCCTGAAACTTACAGAGTCAACACTTTCACACATACTTTCCCAAAGGCATTTAAGGGAAAGACAGTGTATGTTGATGCTAGAGGAAAACAACTTAGCCACCTTGAATCAATCAGGGTCATTAGGCAAGTTTAGGTTCCTAAAGGTACAGCTAACCTCTCAGGACCCAAAACTCAAAGGGTACCTAAACCTATCTAATTGCAGGTACCTATGGGCCACAAGAAGAGGAGTATGAGCAAAAAGTCAGCATGGTACCTTGACAGTGGATGCTCAAGGCACATGACTGGAAACAAGAATCTCCTCACTGAATTCATTGAAAAAGAAGGCCCAAATGTCACATTTGGAGACAGTTCACAAGCTACAACAAAAGGTTATGGTACCTTGATAATTGGTAATATCAAGGTATCCAATGTGTCTTATGTGGCTGGTCTCAAGTATAATCTCCTAAGTATAAGTCAGTTTTGTGGTAAAGGTTTTAATGTTGAGTTTTCAAGTGGAAAATGTTTAATCAAAGATAAAACTCAACAAATTCTACTGACTGGCACTAGGAAAGGAAATGTGTATTTTGCAGACTGGGACAAGTCTACTGATGTTGCATGTTTCATTCCTAAGAGCTCTAGTAAACAAAGTTGGTTATGGCATAAAAGGCTAAACCACCTTAACTTTAAGTCAATGAACAAACTTGCCAGAAATGCATTAGTAAAAGGACCACCTAATGAGGTTTTCATTAAAAAACATGTGTGCAAACCATGTTGTTGGTCCCTAAACACGTAGTGAATGGGATTAAAGTCTAGAGGGGAGGGGTGAATAGACTTTAAAACTTTTTCAAGAGAGTTGGGAACCTCTTCTGACTTCTATGTCAACTGGACTACAAGTCTGCTGGTCCAGATGACTATAGTGATCTGATGAAGAGATTATATGCGGAAGTTTGGTAGGCCTTGTTTAGACTCGTTCTTTAGTTTCTTTTGAAAACACCAACTTGTTTATTTAATGAAAACACTCAGCTGATGCTGGTTTGAAAGTTATGGCCTGATTTGAAGATAGTTGAAAACACAATATGCACTATATAAAGTATAAGGAAAGACAATAAAGTAAAGTAAAAGACACCAGATTTATAGTGGTTCGGATATACGTTCCTATGTCCACTCTCACGTCCTAATGTGATGTTTAATCCCTTTAATTTACCAAAAATTACAAGGGTTTGTCCTTTATAGTCCCAAGGGTAGGACTTTGAGATCTGAGCAGTCCTAACTGATACGGTCTCCACAAGTGATTGTAAGCACTTGCACTTTGCAGGGGTTCAAAAAATTAACCTTATGGTGGGGGTTTTGGGGTTTTTGAATTTATCCAACTAATGGTTCAAGCTTATAAATTGCTTAACCACTATGCCTAAATCAATGGATATACAATATGAATAGGATTCAGGTTCTTTTGGTTGGATAGAAATCACTTAAGAGCTAGAGATGTTCTAATGGTTTTTGGGCTCTTGGAGAACTCTCAATACAATATGGCTTTTTGCTTGCTTGCTTTTTTAGCTTGTTGAATTCTCACGTTGTGACTTTTGTGTCTTGTGATTTCTCATCCTCTTGTATTTATAGTGGTAATTGCTGCAACTAGCCGTTGGAGTTGACTAGCCGTTGGGACAATCTTTCCATATTGGCCTGATTCCTTGATTCCAGCCGCTTGATTGCTTCAATCCTGGGATCATGTCGATCTTCTAAGTAAGGTAAGTCTTCATTTGAATTGCAAGATGACTTTGGGAATCAGCTGAGTCCTGGACGAGCACCTAGTCTTCTGATCTTTACTTCTAGTCTTCTGACTACTCGTCTGGCCTTATGTCTTCTGTCTTCTGATATCAGTCGAGTAATACTCTTCTGATCTGGCAATTCTTTGTGCTGCTTTTAGGCCATCTTCAATCTTGGACTCCATCAGATAAGTAGGTATACAAGCACCTTACTTAACTGGTCTTCAAGGATCTCCTAGTCTTTATGTGTTCTACTCTTCTCATCTTGAGGTTGTGCATGTAAGTCAGGGTTGTGTTAATCAGCTGATATCAATACAGTTGATCACATAAGACTAGTCTAAGCTGTTCTATACAAAGTCAGCTGATCCTATTACATTTATAAACTCTAAGTGTTTTGGCCATCAAAACTATTCTAACATCAAGTGGGGCTTAGGGTGAATTTATATCCCAACAATTTGATGAAGCCAAAACTCTACTTGATAAATGCTCTTAATGAATAAGATAAGAGTTTATAAAATTACTTAAAGTTGAAGCATCTGATGAAGACAATGAGAGTTTGTCTTGTGAGCAAAAAGAACTAATACTTGAATATATGTGAAGCTTTTACAGATTACAAGTGTTAGTTTCTTTGAACTTCTAAAATAGTCTTCATCAGGTCTTCTTTTCTTCAGATACGGAAGGCAAGGTACAGACGAACTCGAACATATTCCATTTGTTGCAAGTCTGTAACATTCTCCTCTTTGTAGATCTTTTCCAGAATCCTCTTTACTTCTATCTTGTTTGTTCTTCCAGATCCTAGAGTAGGTGCATCCCACTTAGGTTCTTCAGGGGTTAGGATTCTGCAGTCGAGTTCCTTTGTTGTCTTGACTACTTCTGTCCAGAACACTTGATCTTCAATGTTCATGAACTGACTGAACTGAAGGAATTCATCTTCATAAGTAGGGAGAGGGCCAAATTTCCTCACTATGTTGTTGGATTTGCCACTTCTTCTTCAGGGGATACCATCTTGGTAGCTCATCTTGAAGGGCTAAATAATCCACATATGTGCTGTCAGTCACCAGGGCACTTTCTTCCTTCTCTTTATCCTTAAGTGCTTTCCTGAGTTTGGCCACTTTCCTTTCAAACTTGGCCTTGACTGCCTTCGCATCATTGAGCTTCTTTTGCTTGAGTTCTTGAGCTTCAAGAAACTTTCTTTTCTTCAGCTCTAAAGCCTCTTTCTCTTCTGCAGTAGACTCTGCTGGAGCTGACTTCTCACTTGATTGTGCTTGCTCATCTGCCTTCCTTTTCCTTGTCATCCTCTTTTCAGGAACTTGTTCTACAGGGGCAGTGATCTGTAGACTCTTGGCAGGAGCTTGGGTTTCTTCTTGGACAGCTTCTTTGCCTTGTCTGTTCTTGATTTTACTTTTCAAGCCTCCCAAGGTTTCATTCAAGTCATCTTGTGCTACTACTAGTTCAGCTTGCTGAGCAATAGACTTCTCCAGAGCTTTTATCAATACATCTTCTCCCTTTTTGGCTTCAGCAAGTGCAGCCGCAAAAAGCTTTATGGCATTCAGAATTTCCACTTTCAGAGTCTGCTTCAGGGCCATGGCATTGACCTTGCCAACTTGAGTCAGATGAGTGATGCTGTGCTCTAGGACTTGAGCATGAGAGTTGGAGAAGGAGGCAGCTTCGAGCTTAGCTGTAAGTGCTTCCAATTTTGCTGCTGTCTCCTTCAGCTGAGTCTGCAGTTTCTCATTCTCCTCTGCAGCTGATTTAAGAAGAGCTTGACCTTCAGTGGCTCATGCTTCAGCATCCTCATTCCTTGTCCTGTAGGTGGTCTCCATGCGGGTTATCGCATTAGCATAGAGATCAGCAAACATGTTGGAGGTGTCAGATGCCTTCTTCTGAATGGTGCTCAAGTACTCTCCTATCTGGTGATGAAGTGCCTCACCAAACTTGTCTTCAATGTCAATAATCTGGTCGTGAAGACGAGTCCTCTGCTCCTTAACAGCTTTCTCAACATATCTTCAAAGCTGCAGGCCTAAGCCTTTCTCAAAGTGCAAGTCTATTGCAGTTTTGACCTGGGAGCAGATATCTGCTGTATAATCAACAGATGGGGTAGAGGTGGAGGCAGTACCTTGAGGTTTGGGATGAACTATTAATGCTTTGCCTCTTTCTTCAGCTGATAGATAGTCTTCATTGAGGAAGCAGGTAGTGGCCTCAACCAGATGGGTCATGATCCTTCTTCCTTTATCATCTAATTGATCAATGAAGTGAGCCAGATTATCTGAAGGCTTGAAGTGTGCTGGTACTTTGACTACTTCTTTTTCAATCTCCACTTTGTCAGCTGGTTCAGCTGAGTCTTCTGCCAGGGCTGTTGCAGCTGAGTCATCTGCCAAAGCTGGTGCAGCTGAGTCATCTACCAAGGCTTTGTTAACTGTTTGCTGATCTGATGAGCCTTCTGGGACAGAGGTATCATCAGTGGGGATTCCTAGAATCCTGTTGCATACTTCGGTCAGGGCCTCTGCTGGCAGCAGCTGAGTGAATGATTGGACTTGAGCAACTTCTTTTTGCTCCAATTCCCAGTCGAGGAAATTAGTCTTTCCTCCCATTCCTTCCATGACTTCAAGAAGGTCATCCACATCATCTCTTCGGAGCTCAATCCAAGTACAAATCCTTAGTACTTGTTCAAATTGAGTTGACTCCTCATCAATACCAGGTATAGTAGACTTGAGCAGGTTGGCTATCTTCAGTCTCATTATTTTCTCCCTTGTGCACATAGGATAGTGCACCATACTGTATTGAGGCTGAGAAGGGCCTGCTTGTGCCAGGTCTGCTGGTGCCATGTCTTCTTGTGCAGATGGGGCAGTGAGGATAGGAGATTGAGTGGATGGGACATTTTCCTCTGCTGTGTGAGTATCTGCAAGGATTTGGGAAGTGATATCTTCGTGTTGGGTAGGAGGTTGAGATTGACCTTCAGTGGGTTGTGCATCAGCAGGGTTTTGAGTCTGCTGGTCTGGTTCTTTTTTTACTTGAAGATCAGTAGATGGTTGGGCTTGATGATCTTGGTCATTTGCTGTGTGAGTATCAGCAGGGGATGGACAAGTGATTTGAGTTTGATCATCAGTAGGGGGCCGGTGTAGAGGGATTTTGGGATTGGTCATCTGCTGTTTGTTCATCGGCAGGGTTTTGTGAGGTAGGCAATTTTGGCTCAGATGTTGTTTGAGTCTGGGCTTAATCCTCTGCTGTGTGAATATCAGCAGGGGTTTGGGTATCAGTGTTTGAAGGTTCAGATGGGTTGGCTTCTTCAGTAGGGTTAAAGGATGAAATTGGGGCTATACTCATAGGAGTGGGGAGCCTGGATTTCTTGGACTTCTTAGTGAAAGAAGAAGTATTCTTCTTTCTCTTCTGACCCTTGGATAGTTTAGAAGGAGTAATAGTGAGGGAGGGATTAGAAATACCTGCCTTCTTCAAAGGAGAGGCTGATGGAGTGGCATCTGAATCAGATGGGGAGATGAGCCCAGATCTGATCAGAATTCTTCTTTGTGCTAAGGTGTGATTGTCATCATCATCATCCTCAGCAGTCTTCTGTTGAGCCTCTTCTTTGGAAGGCTCCTCTTCCTCTTCAGCAGAGTCATGAACAGACTCTTCTGCCTTCTCAACAACATATTGGGAAGATGCTTCGGCCAACAACTTCCTCTTTTCTTCTTTCAGCCTTGCTGCCTCGATAAAAGCTTCCTTTCTCAAATAGTACTTGGAGGTCTGAAGGCGAATCTGAAGACACCTATTATCAATCTTCTAGCTATGATGGCCATAGGTGAAAATGAGGTAAATTCCTATACAACAACTTTCCATTCACCTATTTTTTCACAAACAGATGAGATAAACTCATCTGAAGGCGAATCTGAAGACACCTATTATCAATCTTTAAGAAAGGTAAAAGGTGATTTGGATATTGCCACTAGAGCTTTTATAGAAGTGGAAGAGGAGAACAAGGATTTAAGGAAAGAAATTGCTAGGTTGAAAAAGGTTAAGTTTGATAACACCCCTGAGTTGGTAACAATGAATGAAAGATTGACCAAAGAAGTGGAACTTCTTAAAGAAGAAAATACCACAATAACTCAGTTGTATGAGGGGATGTTAGAAACTCAAGCCTTGGAAACTAAGGAATTTCGTTCACTACAATCTAAGTTCGATGACCTCTTCCAAGCACACAATCTCTTAGAAAAGGAGAAGGAATGCCTAAATCAAAAGATATCAGAGTTCAATAAAGCATTTGCTACTATTGAAAGTATCTCTGAATATTATAGATCTAATGGCAATAAGATGGGTTTTGGTTATGAATTTAATCCATCAACATCCTCTCCAGCTGGGGGTAGTACACCTAACAAGTGCACTACTCAGTCACATGAAAAAGGTGAGTGTTCTAAACACAATGAACCTAATATGAACCAAAAGGCATCTGTACCAGCTAAGGCTAACTATCCCAACACCAAAAATGGTAAGAGACAAGTTAACCCCAAGCCTGTACAGAGGGCCGTACACATCATAAATAGATTGCCATCGCCCGTCATTGATAATAAGACGCCTTTTGAAATTATCTTCGGAAAACAGCCCTCATACGAGCACTTTCGGGTATTTGGGTGCTTGGTCTATGCGCATGAAAATCGACATAAAGACAAATTTGGCGATAGGGGGAGCGCATGCATCTTCATTGGTTACCCAAGCGGACAAAAGGCCTATAGGGTGTTTGATTTGGAAACCCACAAAACATACAGCTCTCGTGATGTAACTTTCTTCGAAGATTTTTTCCCTTTCAAAGGTCTCCCAAATTCTGATTTTAGAACTGCCATTGACTTGGCACTTGCACGAATTCGTCGTTCGCAGGCAGAAGTTAGCAGCGCTGCTGCCCCCTCCCGCCCGTTCATCCGAACGACTGTGCCCATTAAATCCACAACTTCGACGGATGATTTGGTGCACCTTGATGCGTCGCCAAGTGGGCTCGATACAGCTGCTGCCCCCGTGCAAGACCCTGAAATTCTAGCCCCAACACTTGAGCCCCAAGCTGATACTCGGATCGGTCACAGGACTCGGCGACGTCCCAAATACTTGGACATTTATGAAACAGACTTACCTCCTTCTGTGGACCATTCCAGCAGCTTGGCTAATTCCGTGCAATCAACAGCACATCCCCTCTCAAGATTTGTCACATATGATAAGTTTTCCAAATCACACAAGGCATTCCTCACGGCAATCACTTCCCAAGATGAGCCAAAACACTTCCATCAAGCTGTTAAGGATCCCCGTTGGCGCAAGGCCATGCAAAAGGAAATTAAGGCGTTAGAGGATAATAGAACTTGGGTTCTGGCACCACTCCCGCCGGGAAAGAAGGCTGTCGGCTCTAAGTGGGTCTACAAAATAAAATACAAACCTAATGGGGAGATTGAACGATTTAAAGCACGTTTGGTCGCCAAAGGCTTTACACAAATTGAAGGAGTTGATTTCCATGAGACATTCGCTCCGGTGGCAAAATTGGTCACCGTGCGCTGTTTGTTGAGCATTGCTGCAAAGAGGAAATGGGAGGTTCATCAATTAGACGTGAATAACGCATTTCTTCATGGGGATCTACACGAGAATGTTTACATGCACATACCGCAAGGCTTTGCAAGAGAAGGTGATAATCGAGTTTGCAAACTTCAACGATCTTTATATGGGCTTCGTCAGGCTTCTCGGAATTGGTATGAGAAGTTTACTTCCGCACTTCTACAAATTGGGTTTATTCAGTCGAAAGCTGATCATTCATTGTTCACATTCCGCAATGGCATCACTCACGTTTCGGCGCTTATATATGTTGATGATGTGATTTTAGCCGGCAACGACCCTACCCACATCTCCTATGTTAAGCGCTACTTGGACGAAAAGTTTAGTATCAAGGACTTGGGCGCATTGAAGTATTTTTGGGAATTGAAGTCGCCCGTTCGCCGGATGGTTTTGTCCTTAGTCAACGTAAGTATACGTTGGACATTTTGGAGGAAAGTGGTTTACAGGGTTGCCGACCAAGTGGTTTTCCGATGGAACAAAATCTGAAACTGTGTCCCGATGATGCGAGCTCCTTGGTCGATGCGACCCAATATCGACGACTTGTTGGCCGTCTGCTTTATCTTACAGTCACTAGACCCGACATCGTATTCGCCGTGAGTCAGCTGAGCCAATTCTTGAGCCAACCTCGTCAATCCCATCTTGATGTCGTGCATAGAGTCCTGCGATACCTAAAGCAAACACCTGGCCAAGGAATATTCCTTACATCTCGCGGCAACTTTGGTCTACAAGGGCATTGTGATACAGATTGGGGCGGCTGCCCATTCACGCGGTGTTCATCGACGGGTTACTTCATCACACTTGGCGATTCACCGGTCTCGTGGAGGACGAAGAAACAGTCGGTTGTGTCCCGATCGTCCGCGGAAGCCGAGTATAGAGCCATGGCAACTACTGTTTGTGAACTTGTGTGGCTGCATTGGCTACTCAAGGATTTTGGCCTTTCGCAACATGGCCCCACACCCCTTTATTGTGACAACCAAGCGGCTCGCCACATTGCTGTCAATCCCGTATTTCATGAACGTACCAAACATGTTGAGATGGATTGTTATTTCGTTCGTGAACGAGTTGCTAGCGGAGAAATACAACCATGCAAAGTTACCACTACGGACCAAGTCGCCGACATGTTCACTAAAGCACTTGGAACTGATCGTTTCTGTTATCTTCGTAGCAAGTTGGGCATTTGTGATCTTCACGCTCCAACTTGAGGGGGAGTATTGAGAGTATTTTGGTCATTTCATATATTGAGAGTATTTTGGTCATTTCATACTTTGGTTATTTTATTCTATCTCTTTAGTTATTTGGCCCACCAGATTAGGGCTCCATTGTAATTAGTATATATACACCTTCCCGTCTGTATACATAAATCCATCTGTTATGAATATTGAGCTTTGATTGCGCAGTTCACTTTCATGCCTTTTACATATATCGATTTTATCAACGAAGGGGAAATAAATGGTGGAGAGAGAAGATCCACTAAAGATTGGGGAATTGGGCCATCAGAGTGGATGATCTGGTAGATCAAGCAGAACTCGTCGATGCAGAGTTGGAGTACGGCAACAGGGTTCCACTGCTGTCCGGCGACGAAGTTAGGGCGCCACTCGACGTCGAGACCGACGATGACGTCCGGCAAACGAGAAAAATGCATTTTTGGTCCCACCATCCACGGGCACTCATGTTTTTGGTCCCAACAATCTGAATTTTGGTCCCGAATGGAAAAAACTTAATACATTTGGTCCCAAAAGAAAAATATTTGATACATTTGGTCCCAATTCCGTTAATTGTTGACGGAAAGAGTTAAATGACCGTTAGTTATTTATTTTTCTATTAAAAAATAGTAAAAAAATTATTAAAAAAAAATTAAAAAATGTGTAAAATTAAAATATTTAAAAAATAAAAATTATAAAATGTGTAAATGAAAAAAAAATTGAATTTTATAATTATAAATAAAATTCTAAAAATTCATTAAAAAGGTAGTATAAAAATCGATTAAAAATTAAAATTTCTAAAAAATTAAAATCTCTAAAAAATTAAAATCTCGTTTGAATTAAAAAATAAATCTACCAAAACTAACAGCTTAAAAAAACTCATTAAAAAAATATACCCCGTACCTTTATAAATTAAAAAAATTTAAGAATAAAAATTCTAAAATGAGTAAATTCAAAAAATATAAAAATGTACTACAAATTATAAATAAATAAATTCTAAAAATAAAATTTTTAAACTTTCTAAAAATTAAAAATTTCATTAAAAATAAAAATATTTTTTTCCGCCAATACTAGTATACGCATTAAAAAAATCTGAATTGTATAAATTATACTATCTCTCTAAAATGAATGTTACCCAACTTTAATTTTTCTGTGAGTCTCAATAAAAGTTACTAATTCCATTTTTAGCAAACTATTTCTCTCACATTTAATTATATTCTTCCCTCTCTCTCTCTCTCATTCATATCACCTCTAATAAATCTACTTATTATTTCATATTTCTTAACCTTTGTGACCAAAGTTCTCGAGTATCTTTTACTGAGAAATAAAATTCTAAAAATTAATTAAAAATTAAAATCTTCTAAGAATTAAAAAAAATATATTTCTGCCAAAATTAACGGATTAAAAATTTTAAAAAAACTTATTAAATAATATACTTTATAAAATATAAAAAAAATTAAAAAAACTCTAAACTGAGTAAATTAAAATTTAAAAAAAATCTAAAACTGTACAAATTATAATAAAAATAAATAATTATATTCATGCTCCAATCTTCACTTTATTCATAAACAATAATTTTATTTATAAATGAACCCCACAATAGTTCATACTTTGCAAAAAAAACTAAATTAATATTCATTAAAACTCGAGCAAAAAAAAGGATATTATAAAATTTGTCAAAAAATAAAATTTTAAAAACTCAAAAAAATATAAAAAATATAAAAATCTCATTAAAATTACGGGAATGGATTGACTAATTTTTTTTATCTAGTCATTTTCTGATATCTCATTAAAATTTCTCTCTCTCTCTCTCTCTCTCTCTCTCTCTCTCTCTCTCTCTCTCTCTCTCTCTCTCTCTCTCTCTCTCTCTCTCTCTCTCTCTCTCTCTCTCTCTCTCTTGAAATAATTATTTTTTTTAAATTTAATCCATATTTTTTGAAAAATATCCTTCCTTATACACAATATTTGTTGTACGATCACATGTTTTTCCATTTAAATTGAGACAAATAGTTTTCAATCTTCTCTGGCACTTAACTCTAAAGACTACAACATACAATTGTTTCATATAGTAGAAATGGACTAACCTTAACTTTTACTTATCATCATTGTTAAACACAATAGAGTAAAAAATTGTCTCATTTGAAACTTTACAAAAGTTATGTCATCTGAAACACTAAATGTCATTATAGAGGGATACATATATTTTTCTACCAATAGTCATTCCAGAAATTATTTGTCTTTCGATGTGGTTTCTAAGTCTCGTAACGATCAGTTCCACTACGCACACAAATCAGACTTCAGATCAATGTTCCTAAAAATCATTATAGGGACACCTACCTTCAGAACCAATCGATGATCTGGTAGACTAAAATACTTAAAAGATTTCATAAAATCAAAGAAATACAATTATTCCATACCACCAAGTCTATACTCTGATGGACAAACACTATTTGAACTCAAATATTCTCTTGTGTCTCTAGATATCATCGTCAACACTGTCTCATTTGAAAAATTTCCTTCCTTATACACAATATTTGTTGTACGATCACATGTTTTTCCATTTAAATTGAGACAAATAGTTTTCAATCTTCTCTGGCACTTAACTCTAAAGACTACAACATACAATTGTTTCATATAGTAGAAATGGACTAACCTTAACTTTTACTTATCATCATTGTTAAACACAATAGAGTAAAAAATTGTCTCATTTGAAACTTTACAAAAGTTATGTCATCTGAAACACTAAATGTCATTATAGAGGGATACATATATTTTTCTACCAATAGTCATTCCAGAAATTATTTGTCTTTCGATGTGGTTTCTAAGTCTCGTAACGATCAGTTCCACTACGCACACAAATCAGACTTCAGATCAATGTTCCTAAAAATCATTATAGGGACACCTACCTTCAGAACCAATCGATGATCTGGTAGACTAAAATACTTAAAAGATTTCATAAAATCAAAGAAATACAATTATTCCATACCACCAAGTCTATACTCTGATGGACAAACACTATTTGAACTCAAATATTCTCTTGTGTCTCTAGATATCATCGTCAACACTGTCTCATTAGTACTTTCAACTTCTTTATGTGTTGGAGCAAGTATCAATATATCTTCAAAATATTTATCTATATCAAAGTTATCAAAGACAAAAGGATAAATGTCGTCAACTATAGAAACTATTGAATCACACACGTCTAAAATCAAATTGTCTTCATAAATATCTATATTTGCAAAACCTCGTCACTATCTTCAAGTTCCGGAGTATCTTGCAATGTTATTACAAATATGATAAATAAATGGTAAAGTGGACTATAACTTCTCTATAACCCTTCGAAATAACATGAAAATTTTGTTAGAAATCAAATAAATATTACAAAATATTTAAATAAAAAAAATTATTAAAAATATAAAACATTAAGATAATCAATTAAATTGAAAAAAATTAGTTAAATCTAAAATTAAATCATAAAAAAATACATGAAATCAAATTTAAAAATAATTAAATTAAAAACATCAGAATTCAAAATTTTAAAATATTAAATAAAAGAAAAAAATGTAAGAAAAATCATCTCAATCTGAAAAAATTATTAAATTAAAAAAACCAATAAAAACAAAAATCTTTAAAAATAAATTAAGGAGGGTGTATTCAATTGAGATTCTATTGGATTTTTTTGGACTTTAAAAAGTACGTGGATTTATGAAATCTATAGAGTCCATACATAGTTTGATTGACTTTTTTAATTGATTTATATGGATTTTCATAGACTTGACAGGATTGTGGAATATTTTGTTTTATTGATTTACATAGATTTTCATAAACTCCGATATTGATGCAAAGAGTTAATTTTTTTTTTTAAAATTAATATTATATATATTATATAAAATATTTTACCAATAAATATATATATATATATAATATAAATTATTTTACCAATAATATATATATAAAACGTATTTTACCAATAATATATATATATATATATATATATATATATATATAATTTATATATTAATTCGGGGCGGGGCGGATACCCGCGGGTCGGGCATAAGACTCAAACCCGACTCATACTCAATACGGGGTGAATCTGACTTAACCCAAAGCTCGCGGGTGGGGGTACCCGCTGGTCGGGTCAATATTGTCATTCCTACCTCTAATCTTTTAGTCTTCAGAGTTCTCTAAGAGAATCCGTTGAAATCTCTTGTTTTTAGAAGAGATTTTGGATAGTGCAATTTATTTATATTTTTTTAGGAGAATCCAACAAAATCTATAGAGTATTAAAATCCATAAACTTTTGAATACCTAAATATTTTTAAAGACTTTTTAAAATCCGTATTGAATACCTCAGAATTTTTAAAGACTTTTTAAAATTCGAATTGAATACCCCCAGACTTTGAACGTCCAAAAAAAATCCTACAGAATCCCCAACCAATACACCCCCCTAAATGTAAATAAAATTTAAAAATATTAAAAAGTTAACTAAATCTTCAAAACAAATTAAATTTATTAATTTTTTAACTATATTTAATTTTTGAAGATTTAGGTGATTTTTTTATAGCTTTTATTCATATTTTTTATATTAATTTGGATTCTTATCTTTTTAATTTAATTATTTTTGACAATTTATTATTTTAAATTTTAGTGTGGTGTGTTTAACATTTTGGATGTGTATAATATTTTATGGGGTATGTGGTGTGTTTTAAAAAATGACCCGTTAAATATATTTTTTATGATTTAATTTAGATTTAACTAATTTTTTCAATTTAATTGATTTTCTTAATTTTTTTATTTAAATATTTTGTAATATATATTTGATTTTTTAAAATATGTTTAAACTCTTATTTAAAATATCTTTGGGTGTGTATAACATTTTATAAGGTGTGTTTTAAAAAATAACCTGTTAAACCTGTTGTAGCACGTAATTGGATCAAAATCAAAATAAATTGAAACATATGGACTAAATTCAATGTAGCAGGTAACTGGATCAAAATCAAAATAAATTGAAACATATTGGATTAAATTCAAAATATGATAATTATGTGGACTAAATTTAAAATTGTGGTAACTTAATGAACTAAATAAACTATAATCCCCGATAATCATGACCATGATTCTATGAAAGTTCTCATATAAAAGAATAAGTGTAGTAAATACAAATATTAGTCTTAATTTTATTAAATCAATTAATTGCCTAAATTAAGGAATTGTAGTTGACTAACTAATACCTTTAAGAGTTTATTGACACCTAGAGACAAAATCCAGGAGACAAAAACAAAATGGAACAAAAATTTATAACAAAACAATTAAGGCCAAAATTAGTTATAAAATTCCTAATATGCCCTACATTAATGTGTAATTCGAACAATACAAATTTAAGATAATACATATTTAAAATAATTCAATTTAAATTTGAATAGGTTTTCCATAATTGTAGCCGAATTTTCATTTCTCAGTTGAAATGAATCATTCAATTTCTTGGTTTGATTGAATCATTCAACATTAATTATGTAATTAAATAATATTTAAAACCTCTTAACTACCCTTTTGAATAAATTAATTATAAATTCTCTTTAAAATTGATAAATGTGTTTTGAATATTTTATTTATTATTATTTAATTAATTAAAATTTTAAAGCTCTTAACAACAATTATACGCATTTTAAAATAAATTTAATATCTATAAAATATTAAACAAATACACGTGTATATGTATTATATGTAATAATTTTTGTCATATAACTTAATATATCAATTTTTAAAACAGTCAAATAATACTTATTATAGTATCTAGATTATTATTGTATATATTTTCAAATAATAATAATATTTAATGTATTAAATTAAGGGATATATATATGCGATCTTGTAGGTATTATAGTTATGCATATTATATGGTATATGTATTATTCTATGCATATGTGTTATTATATGTATTATGGTTATGCATATTTGTTTTATAGTAATTATATTCACAAATAGTAGTACTTATACGTTTTGTAGGTAACTTTTTGTGTTTCTAATTAATTTTAATTAAATGAAATATATATACAAATAAATCCAAACTTTTTCAATTAAACACAACCAAAACAGATTCTGAAGCTACATTTTTTACAAACTAGATATGAATTTCAATCTGCATAATTTTTTTTTGTATTTATGCATAATATATTTTATACGTATTATTTCAATGCATATAATATGCTATATATATTAATGTATGCATATACTATATTATATGTATTATAAATATGCATATGATTTGGTATAATATGAATTTATACATGTGTATTCTAACAAATCACTCTAAAATCAACTGCATGCAAAATCAATGATAAAACAAGTCAAAATATCCAGTTTTACAAAAATTAACAGGAATAAATTAAATAAATGGATTCAAAGGAATTCATAGATGTTATGCCTATATACATTAAATATTATTTCACCGTACAAGAAATGAGAAATAATAATCTCTCTCCCAAACTAACGTTCCACCTTTTCCTCCGCTTCTTCATCCTCTCGCCTTCTGCAGATTTATGCTTTTTCTTCATCCTATTTTATTGTTTCATTGATTTTATATACTTGAATCCATTCTACCTGGTATATTTGTCGTCCTATCTGTCATCGTCCTAGATCTGAGACGTGGTAAGTTATTATAGCACCCACTTGTCGAGATCTGACCGAACAACAATGGTGGTGAACGGGAGAAAAGAGAGAATGGTCAAAATTTGTGAATTGATTATGCAGAAATTAATTATTTGTGAACAATTAGGAAAGTTTTTTGAATTAAAATCTGGTGCAATAATTGAGAAATAAAATATTCCAGCTTTTTCAAATTTATTTGGTTGACTTTGTATATTTAAGATTAATGGAATTAAATATTTTAAAATTCGAAATTAATTGTAACTTAAGGGTATAATGGTACATCTAAATGATATTTTGTTCTTAATTGAAACTCTAATAAAAATTGTCTTTAATATTAAAGACTAAGGGTGGATTGTCCTATAGTGTAACTTCCCCTACATTTAATAGCAGAAATCAGTATATATTAAAGTATGAGTTGAGTAAAATTAATTATCTAACAATTATTCATTATTTTGACTAAATTAGTGGATTACTTTGAGTAAAATTTGACACTTAGTAAATATAAAATAAAAGTTTTAAATCCAAATTCACGATTAATATAATACAGTATATTTCCAAAATTAATGCTCGTCATTCATTTCTTAAAATAATAATATATGTTGACTTATTAAATTGATGCAAACATTAAATATATTAAAGATGACAATTAATTGAAATATTTTTCCTAGAATAATGCTTGTCATTCCTTTTTTATATATATTATTGAATAAATTAATAGTTTCATATTTTATTACATCCATAAGAAATTTAAATACTAAACAATAGTTATTGAGTAAAACGTTACTTAATAAATTAAATTCATAACAAACAAACATGTAACGTTACTACATATTATTCCTTAAATTATATTGAATAATTATTCAAACTGAATTAATTTTATGCATAAATTATAGAGTACTTAATTTTGATAGAAAATAACGTACATAGTTCGAATTACCATATATATAGTTGATCTTAAACAAAAATATAACCAAAATTATTAACTATAGTTAGAAGAATTCGAAATTTTAATGCAATATTTATTTTTATACATATATATTTTTTAAGTAAATGTTTCAAAATTATATATAATGTTATACAATTAATATTAAAAAAATACCATAAAACTAAAATAAAAGATACATTAATTACGCATTTACTCAAATTAGCTTTCTCTTATATTAATTGATGAAATTAAATTATTTTAATTGACTTTAAATATGTATCCGATTTTAATGGCAACATATATATTAACTTTACCAAAAATAATTATCAAACCATTCTTAAATTACTATTCCTAATATACAGTATCTTACATTAATTCGTGAGAATATGAAAGTTAGAAATTATACATAGGGGGTGTTTTAAAATTCTAGTGAGAACTTAGAAGAACTTTTTTTAGAAGTAGCCTTCTCACAGATTTTGATTATGAGAAGTGATTGTCACTATTCTACCGTGATTGCAAACACACCCATAAAATACTTTCCACAAAATTCGAAACTTAAAAAGAAACATGATTTGTGTTTATTGGCTGAATTATTACTGTCGGTAATAGATAAATTTAAGATCTAATATTTCGATTATACATTTAAAATTAAAAATAAAGATAAGAATATATAGAAATATACAATGACATTATACATGTAAAACTAAAAATACATTGCAAATATAATTCATTTTTATACATTAAATATGAATAAATTCAATAGATCCCATAATGATAGACTACATTGAAAATTCAGTAAATAAATGTAAATTACTACGGAGTAATGAATATATAGTCAGAATAATCCATAGAATAATTACAATAACATATATTATAACTGCATTGACATTCCATAACTTTGGTAAATTGATACAAAATAGTATTATGGTAAAATTTGAGTAATTCTGGCAACATTACATGTATAGAAAAATTCTAAATTACAAAGTTACAATATAAATTAAACAATGCGCGGTTGATATTCTTCGTTCAAAATTTGAGAAACTCTATTTTTTATTGATCATCTATCATTCTTCATCTGATCTAGCAAAATCAGATAATGCAAAATAAGAACCTGCAAATTAAAACACAAAAAATAAAACAATATATTAGATATATCAAAAAATAAAAAAATATACTCCCTCCGTCCCAAGAATTTTACACACTTTGACCGGCACGGAAATTAAGAAAATGGAATAAAGTGATGTGTAAAGTAAAATAAAGGAGGGGTATTATTGGTAATTCATTGATTAAAGTGGAGTGATTTGACTAAAGGGAAGGAAAAGTAAAATAAAAGAGGGGTATTATTGGTAAAAAATTATGTAAGTTGTTTCCTTTTTTGGAGTGTGTAAAAAATGTTGGGACGCCTATTAAGGAAAGTGTGTAAAAAATCTTGGGACGGAGGGAGTATTAGATATATCAAAAAATAAAACAATATATTAGATATATAAAAAAATAAATGATTGTATGAAACAATTTTTTATACTAAAATGAGAAAGAAGAAGACTGAAAGAGTAGTAGATCCGTAGAGACAAAAGTAGACGAAAAGATGAAACATTTTTTTTTCATGGACGAAAAAATGAAAAGACGGAAAAAAATGCTAGAAATGAGAAGAGGATAAATAGGGCAAATGTTGAGAATGAAATAATGACTAATGAGGTTGAGATTTATATAAGACTAAAGTAAGAATGTAGGGTTGAGATTAAAAGTTAAATTGAAGAGTTGAGATTAAAAGTTGAAGCAAGATGTAAGGATATTGCAAGGAATCTGAAATGAAGAGATTTGAAGCAAGAAGGAGTTGAGATAGATGTGTAGATTTGTGGCATGTGGCATACATAGGTTTGCAAATATATAATATTAAGATTTTAAAACGAATGTTGTTTTCGTTATTTTGTATCAAATTAATAAACATAATGTTGCGTCAAAAAATGACGGGATGTGATAATGAATCCAACAGGTTGGATTATAACCTTCGAGCTTGGATTGCAATTCTTGGGCGATGCTCATATGGATAAATCCTTCCAAAGCTCCCATAGACCTGCAAAAATACATCGAAGGGGATTCCGGTGTGGAATCTCCGACGCTCAAGTCAAATATCACTCTCGGGAGAATCAAGGTGGAGCTATCCAAATCAAGGGAAAGCTCTCGCAGAAATAATGTAATCTCAATAATATTTTGTGTTCTCAAATGTGTTGGTGTGTAGAATTGTAGTTGTGTGTTAATGTATTTCGTAAGATGATAATCATAAGGCTTCTAAAATCATACCTTGGGGAAAAAGATTGTCTTTTCCCCTTTATCCTCAACTGCCTAGCCCTGGTCCAAGGCCCATCCTCTCCTTCCACGTCTTCAGCCCTAGATTCATGGAATTTGTTCCGCCTCTCCAGTCCCCACTTCTCTCAGAATTCGGGGCTGACCTCCATTTGACCCAGCTTCAGCTCACGTAACCCTGGGCTGGGCTGATGATATGGGTCGAGGGTTATGCCCATCTTTTCCATCTATTATTTCTCAAGAACCTGGGCCCACTCTTCTTACTATTGTTAAGTTGGGCCACTTTGTGGACCTATCTTCATTACAATTGGGCTCCTAAGAGGCCCATGGGGTTATTCACAAAACATATGATCAATGATGTATTAATCATCTTGTGAAATGAATATAAATACTTGGTGAGTATAACTCATCGTTTATCCATGTGTCACCTTATAGGGCGACATATTTTGACCGCATCAACCACTCCCCCCTACTTTCGTAAATTATATCAAACTTATGAGAGTAGGAATGAATAGATGAGTTAGCCTTAGCACCTCCGTGCACAAATCATCAATCATATTTCTTTTCAAACTTTTCTTAGCTATAAAAATTGTTGGAATCAGACCCTGGGGAGGGCTTCATATCACTCCAGAATAGTATCATCAATCGTATCTTCTTAAGGCTTTTCCTAGCCTTCGAAAATAAAAATCATTAAAATCAGACTTTGAAAAGCACAGCATATCGCCCCAAAAAAATTATATTCCTTAGAAATCTCGAGCCCTGGGGAGCCTAGGACCCCTCGACCTTCAGAGACAAATCGGTGGTTCCACTCTCTGAAACTTCTAGCAGTATCTCTCTCATAATTACCTCTAGGCGACGCCTCGTATTTTGTACGCAGCGTTGCCTTACGCGCTTGTAGGCTGTCCCATTTACTGCAGGTTCCCTACAACTCGCACCCTAAAAATATTCAAGTACTCTAGCTCGATGTCTTCATCGTTGATGTCCACTGTACGTTTGTTTCACGATTATTTTGACTAAAATTTGGACCCTAAAAACTTCGTTTTATTTCGTGACTCAGAATGTAAATTTTAAAATCCAATAAATTCTACTCTTATCATCGATCACCACTGCACGCACATTTTCCTTTTTCTCAAACCACTTACATATACTCCGTATCATTTATCTTTTTATTCTTTTAATGCAATCACATGTCTATCTCTTTATTCTTTCACCTTTTTAAATTAAAGCGTCCCAAATTAGATGAATTTTTTTAATTTACATCTCATAACTTCCATAATTAGTTAATTTACGTCCAATTTTTTGCGTTATTTAAAGTCACCAAAAAGTGACACGTACATCGATCTCATGTGACCATCAAATTAAAATTGGGGGAATTCGGCGACATTAAGGACATAAAGCTTATGTGGAATAAATGATTGAAAAAAAAAAACTTAAATATGACACGTGAAATGCACATGAAACTCAAATGAAATTAAGTCGAATTACTCAAAGTGATGTAAAAAATTTTAAAAACTTAAATATGACATGTGAAAATTGAAATGCACGTGCACAAGAGATTTACTCAAACAGTTATGAAAGAAATAGAAAAAGTGAGCCATGATTCTTTAAAAGACAAAACCACGAAGCAATAATCGTGGCTAAAAATGCATCATTGTGCATTTCTAAAAAAATGTTCAGAAGAGAAATCAGAATATAAATTGTAAAAAAAACACTACCCCAATTAGCATTTTCCTAGAAAATCTACCGTCGGGCTGCAATCAACACTTTCTTCATCGAGGGTAGACGAAGGCGAGCTCCGATTCGACACAGGTGTCAGAGGATGCTCAAGAGAGGCCCGAGCTGAATCACTCGACTCAATATTCACTGCACGAATTATTTAAAATGATTATTAAAATTAAAACTATTGATAATATGAAAGTCAGTTCATTAATGTCTCATATATCTCAACTCCCAAACTCTCAACCGTGTATATAAATCATTTTTTGAAATTCTTGTATTTATATTTATTGTATGTATAATATACTAGTAAATACTTATTTTTGTTATTGAAGAAGAAAATGAAAGAATGGTTAAAAAATAAAAATAGAAAATAATTAAAATAGAAATATAAAATGTAAAATTGATTAGTTACTAAAATTTGGAGAAGCCATCTGATGAGATTTAGAAATAGTTATATGGGAAGATTTTCATTAGGATTATCGTCTGACAACTATCTTTTGAAAATCATAAAAATATGTAGAGGAATTCAAAGAAAACACCGAGATTCAAAGAAAACTAATTGTTGTATATATATCAACACAAGACTCAGACCTAAAAGGCCCGTGCTACTTTTAATGTTTCATTATCTGATTTGTTGACGCGCATGTGTCATTTTAAAAAAATAATCTCATAATAATAATGTGGGATGACACGTGTTAGATATTCAATAAAGTGGAACACCGAGTAAAAAATGAAAGAGTGGAATAGATAAAGTACCTTGGTGCATGTATTCCACTAGGTACCTTCCTATCTCCCAGCTCAAATAAGCATTGATATTGATACACGCAGACAACACTTTCTCTTCCGAAAGCTCAGGGCAATGCCAATTGCCATTGTCCTGCACATTCGGCCTCTCAATATAATCATCATAATATATATTCTTTCTCCAAATCGCTAATCCGTGCGTTTCTCAACTCCTCCCTCCTAAAACGAGCCGCCGCCAGGGCTCCCAAATCTTCGCACGTTGCGTTTCCTCCAACGCCGTAGTTGTTTTGCAACAAATCCATCTTGGATCTTGCTCCAATTCCGACAAAAGTATTTCTCGGGTCTGCAAAGAAGCTGTTTAGCGAGGGTGGAAGATGAGGCAGCGGTTCGGTGGAGGGTGGCGACGCTTCCTCCGCCAGCTTGCAGGATATCAAAGCCGATAAGGAGGCGGTCGGCGGGCAGTGAATTGGTTTTGCAGATCCACTCATTGACGGTTTCGGGGAACATAGTTACGGTGGTTGATAGGACATAATGATGTCCTATCATTCATAACTGATTTCTCTCATTTCTGACCTCTAAAGGGGGTTCAGATTTTCAGAAGAGAAAATATTAAGATCTGATTCAGACCTGATCTATCCCTTTTAGTAATTGATCTATGAAAATTCAGTTCTGAAGGTCTTCTCATGTGTTTATGGTCACAGCTCTAGAAACAATATGAATAGTAAGCTCTTTCGAAGCTGTTCTTCACCTCTGATAGCTCATTCTAGTGGTCCCCTCGTACTGATGTACCTTCTCTGCAAAATATTCAAATATCCCCTGAGAAAATCATATTCCTTTCACTCAAAATAACAGAATGTCAGTGAAGGACGATGAGGTGGCATGGTCCCCTCTAAGTAAAACCCTAATTTCTGCAATTACGACATTGCCCTTGAGTCTTGAAGGTATAAATAGTGTCATCTTCATCATTGTAAAGGTTAACTCACTTTTTTCCTAAAAACTCTCTCTCTCTCTCTCTCTCTCTCTATAATTTTGCATATAATCCATTCATTCAATATCCACTGACTTGAGCGTCGGAGGGCCGTCGCTGGAACCCTCTCCGACCCGGTTTTGTTGCAGGTCCACCCTTTCCAGACCTTCATTTGATCACTCCAGCAACATCAACGGATTTCCAAAGGATCAAACTAGGTATTGTCATATCTTATTCATTTTAAAGGTAGTTCATATCTGAACTCCTCTTTGTTTCATCAAATGGCGCCGTCTGTGGGAAACCGAGCTGAGGCGTGAGGTTTCTCTATATATCTATCTTCCCAAAAAGAAAAATGAAGTTCTCCTAAGGAACTCGTATGATGTGAATATATCTAGTTTGAATGTTTGGTTGTTTTCTTCTTATCAAACTAGTCATGGACGGTCAAGTGTCTAAGAATCTGAATGAGGCATTTGAAGGCGTGGCCATCGCTGTTGATAAGGGTGTAGTAGAAGAGGCCCTGGCACCAGAGGGGGCACCCACAATCCCATCCTCTTCCATGGGCCCTATCATCACGATGACAGTCGAAAGTTTGAGAGAGTTAATCAACTCGGAGGTGGCACGAGCTTTGGCTAGCAGAGAAGTTCCTACCATGGGTACTCCTATCACTCCAGGAACTATTAATATCGCGGAAGAGCCTCTCAATCCAAAGAAAGTTGTTCCTACTCCAGGTCTGAAAAATGTCTCTCCTGGAGAAGAATCAACGGAGGTGGTATCTGTTCCACCTCCTGGAGCTCCGAGCCCAAGAAAGAGGAAGGAGAGACCAACACCTCCTGTGGCGAGAGAGGAGGAGGTTCAGTCTTCAGCTCAAGACACTGTGAACACTGAGATCATTTCTCTGAGAAAGGAGAAGGAAGAGATGAGAAAGATGTGTGGTAAAGCCGTTACTTCGGGTGGTAGAAGAGTCAGTTCGCCTTTCTCACCAGAGATTCTTTCAGATCCCTTGCCAAGGAACTTCAAGACCTTATCATACGAGTATGATGGCACCTCTGACCCTCAAGAACATCTCCTACGGTTCCAGAACGGTGCCATACTCCATCAATACACTGATGGGGTCATGTGTCGTGTCTTTCTGACGACTCTGACTAAAGCAGCCCAACAGTGGTTCGCCCAGCTACTACCTAATTCCATTCGTTCGTTTGAAGAGATGAGTTCGTTGTTCCTGCATCAGTTCGCAAGTGCTCGCAGACAAGTGAAAACTTCATTGTCTTTGATGAGTCTGAAGCAGAGGACAGGCGAAGGATTAAGGACTTATCTGAGTAGATTCAACAAAGCAGCTCTGGAGGTTCCCAATGCCACAGGAGAGGTGAAAATCAATGCCCTTACTCAAGGATTGATAGAAGGAGACTTGTTCAAATCATTGGCCAAGCGTCCGCCACTGACGTTTGACGAACTATTAGCCAGAGCTGAAAAATATATCAACTTGGAAGAGATTCAGAATACTAAGAGAGGAGAGGATAAATCCTCTGGTATGAGGAGAGATGTCGGAGGAGCTGGAGGAGAGAAGAGAAGAAGGTATGAAGAGAAGGGATTCAGATCTGAATCTAGATCCTTCAGTCACTACACTCCTCTGACTAAACCACATTCACAGCTGTTGGAGGTAGTCCAGAACCAGCCCGGGTTCAAATTTCCTTACTCCGCCAAGGGAGGGCCAAAGAATCCCAGATCTGATACATTCTGTAAATATCATAACGATTATGGTCATGATACAGATAAATGCCGTCATTTGAGAGATGCTATTGAGAGGATGATTAGAGAAGGGCAGTTGGCTGAGTACGTGAGGGCGGAAAGAGACAAGCAATATGGGAGAAGGGATGATAGAGGAAAGGGCAAGGAGCCAGTTGGTCCAGCTCCAAAAGATGTTCCTCCTCCCAAGAGAGGTAACATAACAATGATTACTGGTGGTCCGGCTAATGGAGATTCTAACAGAGCTCGAAAAGCTTTTGTTAGAGAAGCAAGCACTTGGGGAGCAGAAGTGCACAAAGTAACGGAAGTGAGTGGGATGCCAGAAATTCATTTCGAACCTGAAGATATGGGGAATATTATGCAGCCCCATAGTGATGCCCTTGTGATCACAGCGGAAATCGGAGGGTATGATGTGGCTCGTGTTTTCATCGACACAGGAAGTTCATGTGATATAATATTCAAAGAGTGCTTTGAAAAAATGGATCTGAACGTCAAGGTGGTCCCAGTCAAGACGGCCTTGTATGGATTTGTGGGGGGGGGGGGGCGATCCAGCCTCTGGGGTTACTCTGCAGTTGAGAATTGGAGAATATCCAGTGCAGAAAGTTAGAATGGTGGATTTTCTGATCGTGGACGTTCCTTCATCATATAATGTTATCATGGGAAGACCTGCACTCAATTCGTTGCAAGCAGTAGTATCTACATATCATATGAAGATGAAATTCCCTGTAGGAGAGGATGTAGGAGAGGTTTCTGGAGATCAAACCAGCTCCAGGAGGTGTTATGTAGATACTATCATCAAAGCAGATAGAGTATTCAAAGGAGATCAAGGTCGGGGAGATGATCCCAGTGGAAAAAGGATGAAGGCTGAGGAGATGATGGAGGAGGACCCACACATGCAGATCCGACCAGAAGAGGAGACCATAGTAGTGGAACTCCTTCCACATAAGATTGGATGTTCCACAAAAATTGGAACCCAAATGAACCATGAGACATCACAGAGCTTGATCCAGTGTTTGAGAAGCAATGCCGATATCTTTGCATTTCACTCGGCAGATCTTACGGGAATTGATACTGCGTTGGCTATGCATAGCCTCAACGTAAATCCAGAGTAGAAACCCATAAAACAAAAATTGAGGAGGTTCGGAGCTGAGAAGGACAAGATTATAATGGAGGAAGTGGAGAAGTTGTTAATGGCTAAACATATTGTGGAGATCCAGTTCCCGGAGTGGCTATCCAATGCAGTTATGGTCTCTAAAGGAGCTGGAAAATGGAGGATGTGTATCGATTTTCGAGACCTTAACAAGGCTTGTCCTAAAGATCACTACCCTCTTCCCCGAATTGATCAGCTAGTCGATTCCACATCAGGATGTGAACTACTCTCTATGATGGACGCGTATCAAGGGTACCATCAGATACGCATGGATCCAAAAGACGTGCCCAAAACAAGCTTTGTGGTGTGCTGTGGCACATACGGATATGTGGATATGCCTTTTGGGCTAAAGAATGCTGGAGCTACTTATCAGAGGATGGTGGATCTAGTTTTCAAAGAGCAAATTGGTAAGAGTATGGAGGTATACATGGATGATATGCTGGTCAAAACGTTGAAAGAAACTGATCACATTCGAGACCTGGAGGAGATTTTTCAGGTAATACGAAAGAGTGGAATGAAACTTAATCCAACGAAATGTACCTTTGGAGTGCAGTCGGGCAAGTTTTTGGGTTACATGGTAACTCCTCGGGGGATTGAAGTAAACAAAGAGAAAGTGAGAGCAGTTCTCGAGATGCAAGAACCTCGAAACATAAGAGAAATTCAGAGGTTAAATGGTCGGGTTGCAGCACTGAGTCGTTTTATCTCTCGATCAGCGGAAAGGAGCCTCCCCTTCTTCAAAATTTTGAGGAAGGGAGCTCAATTTAAATGGACTGAGGAATGTGGAAAGGCTTTTGAGGAGCTAAAGATCCATCTTTCCACCTTGCCTCTATTGACCAAACCTGTCAGAGGAGAAAATTTGTTCTTGTATTTCTCTGTAGGCGAACAGTCGTTGAGCTCTGTTCTCCTCAGAGAAGAAGGAGGTCATCAAAGGCCTATATATTATGTGAGCAAAATGTTACAAGGACCAGAGGAGAGATACTCAGAACTGGAGAAATCAGCACTAGCAGTGATAGTAACAGCTAGGAGGCTTAGGCCTTACTTCTTAGCACACAAGGTGGTGGTGAGAACCAATCTCCCATTGAGGCAAACGATGGGGCGACCGGATCTTTCGGGAAGAATGGTGAAATGGGCTGTGGAGATAGGAGAATATGATATAGAATTCGAGCCCAGAACTGCTATTAAGGCACAAGCCTTAGTAGATTTCATCCAAGAAACTACTCGACCCTTGGAAGTGAAGGAGTGGAGAGCATATGTAGATGGTTCATCTACTGTATCAGGGAGTGGTGCAGGGATTGTAATTATCTCTCCAGCAGAAGAGGAATTACAGTTTGCTGTCAGGTTAGGTTTCAAAGCCTCTAATAACGAATCAGAATACGAAGCCTTAGCTAGAGGAATGAAGATGCTAGCTGATTTGGGAGCCCAAAAGGTGAGGATCTTCTCCGATTCTCAGTTGGTAACTCAACAAGTTGCTGGATCATATGAAGTGAAGGATGAGAAAATGGTCAAATATGCCAGAGTAATAGAAAGCATGAAATCCAAGTTTATTGAGTTCATCTTGGAACAGATCCCCAGAACTGAAAATATGAAAGCTGACTACTTGGCTAAGTTGGCCAGTTCTACAGAAGAAGGAGTCAAGGGGTCAATCACTCTGTTAGCGTCAGAGGACAGAATGACAGACCTGGAGGTTCTCTCTATTATGCAAACAATGGAGAAAGAAGATTGGAGAGCCCCCATCGAGCATTACTTGAAAACAGGGGAGAGGCTAGAAGGACCAGGAGTGCCTAAAAGAGCCATATATGCAAGATACTGCCTAATCGGAGGAGATCTATACAAGATATCATTTTCACACCCGTATCTGAAATGTATTTCAGACGAGGAGGGAGACTATGTTATCCGAGAAATACATGAGGGATGTGGAGGGAGTCATACAGGATTCCGAGATGTGGTGCGACGCATTCTCAGAGCTGGATACTATTGGCCAAAAATGTTGAGGGATGCTAAGGAATTGATTCGGAAATGTGATAAGTGTCAAAAACATGGACCACTTATCCATGTTCCAGGAGAAGAGTTGGGGGTTATGTACTCTCCTTGCCCTTTTGATAAATGGGGGGTGGACATTGTTGGGAAATTCCCAGGAGCATCAGGAAAGAGAGCATTCCTGATTGTGGCTATCGATTACTTTAGTAAATGGGTTGAGGCTAAGGCATTGGCTAAAATAGATGAAAGTAACATCCAAAAATTTCTATGGAAGAACATTTGCTGCAGATTCGGAGTACCTCGAGTGTTGGTCTCCGACAATGGTACTCAATTTTGTGGAAAACAAATCCGAGAATGGTGTTCAAAGATGAAGATAGAGCAAAGGTTTACGTCCGTGGCTCATCCTCAAGCCAATGGACAAGTAGAGGTCACGAATCGAACTATTGTGGAGGGAATTAGAACAAGGTTGGAAAAGAAAAAAGGAGCATGGCCAGAGGAGTTGGATTCAGTCTTATGGTCCTATCGAACTAGTCCCATAACTGCAACGGGAGAAACACCATTCAATCTAGTATATGGGGCAGCAGCTGTGATCCCAGTAGAGATTGGATCTGAATCTCATCGTATCCAGAACTATGATGAAGTGCAAAACTCAGTTCCGATGAAGGAGAATCTTGATCTGTTAGAAGAAGAGAGGGAGATAGCTCGCCTCAGATCTGAAATTTATAAGAGTCAAGTGCGAGCTGGATATAACAAACGAGTCAAGGCTAGAAAGTTCGAAGTGGGGAATATGGTCTTAAGGAGAGCAGATGCTCTGAAACCCACTAGAAAGCTAGATCCGAACTGGGAAGGACCATATATAGTAAGTAAAGTACTGAAGGGAGGAGCATACAAACTCATGAATGAAGAAGGAAAGGAAGTGGCTCGTCCGTGGAACATCAGCAACCTGAAGAAATACTACTGTTAAAAGAAAGAAGAAGAGCAGAACTGAGAATTTTCTTTGCTTTACCTAAATGAGATTCAGTCAAATCATGTAATAGTTTACATTTTGAAATATTTCAATGAAACAGAGAACTGGTGAGATGCAGTTCTCTTCTGCGAGCACATCTACACAATCCAAACTCTTCGGAGTATAAATAACTCTTCGGAGTATAAATAACTCTTCGAAGTATAAATAACTCTCCGGAGTATAAAAAACGTAGAAGATAAACTCTTAGGAGTATAAATAACTCTCCGGAGTATAAAAAACGTAGAAGATAAACTCTTAGGAGTATAAATAACTCTCCGGAGTATAAAAAACGTAGAAGATAAACTCTTAGGAGTATAAATAACTCTCCGGAGTATAAAATTTCAACATCTACATTTCTGTAGAGCAGAAACAAACCTGAAGTTAAATCTGGACACGAGTTGAGAGAAGACTCTCAACTCGGATATGAAGATATGTCTTGAAATAATTTTCCTTAGAAATTTTTTTCAAGGGGATGAATACGAGTTAAGAGAAGACTCTCAACTCAGATCTGAAGATTAAATCTTGAAATAACTTTCCTTAGAAAATTTTTTCAAGGGAATGGATACGAGTTGAGAGAAGACTCTCAACTCAGATCTGAAGATATGTCTTGAAATAATTTTCCTTAGAATTTTTTTTCAAGGGGATGGATACGAGTTGAGAGAAGACTCTCAACTCAGATCTGAAGATATGTCTTGAAATAATTTTCCTTAGAATTTTTTTTCAAGGGGATAAATACGAGTTGAGAGAAGACTCTCAACTCAGATCTGAAGATTAAATCTTGAAATAATTTTCCTTAGAAATTTTTTTCAAGGGGATGGATACGAGTTGAGAGAAGACTCTCAACTCAGATCTGAAGATATGTCTTGAAAAAATTTTCCTTAGAAATTTTTTTCAAGGGGATGAATACGAGTTGACAGAAGACTCTCAACTCAGATCTGAAGATTAAATCTTGAAATAATTTTCCTTAGAATTTTTTTTCAAGGGGATGAATACGAGTTGAGAGAAGACTCTCAACTCAGATCTGAAGATATGTCTTGAAATAATTTTCCATAGAAAATTTTTTCAAGGGGATGAATACGAGTTGAGAGAAGACTCTCAACTCAGATCTGAAGATATGTCTTGAAATAATTTTCCTTAGAAATTTTTTTCAAGGGGATGAATACGAGTTGAGAGAAGACTCTCAACTCAGATCTGAAGATTGAATCTTGAAGTAATTTTCCTTAGAAAATTTTTTCAAAGAGAGGAATACGAGTTGAGAGAAGACTCTCAACTCAGATCTGAAGATATGTCTTGAAATAATTTTCCTTAGAAATTTTTTTCAAGGGGATGAATACGAGTTGAGAGAAGACTCTCAACTCAGATTTGAAGATATGTGTTGAAATAATTTTCCTTAGAAATTTTTTTCAAAAATAAAAAGAGACACTTAGATTAGATATAATATGATATCTGAGAACTATTCCTAGACATGGAAGTAACACGATTCTACAATTTAGAAATATCGACAAAGATTCAAGAGATAGTAAGAAAAACCACGAAACATCTTCATTAAGCAAGTGTTTAGAATTGACAAAAGTTACAATACCATTCATTCAAAAAGGTGCAGAAACAAAACAAAGTACAATAAAATGAAATAGAACATCCCTAAACTAGGGAGGAGTAATGCCAGCATCTTCAGAACCATGAACAGCAGTGCTGGCCAAATCTTCAATTGGATCAGTAGTAGAAGGGATAGCAGCCGTTGAAGGAGCAACTACGGGAGCAGAGGAAGCTGAAGATGTAGTAGGAAGAGACAAAGCTGGAGACCTTGTAGAAAACAAGTTGTAGATAGGATTTTCAGCAATAGGCAGATTCAAATCAAAAGAACTGTCGGAGCAGAGTTCATGAACAACCTTCTCCATAATTGGTAACCACCAAGGATGATTATAACCAAGTTTTTCATCCCCCTTAAAAGCAGGTGAAACCTTCAAGTTCTTCTTAACCAAAGGCCTGTTGAAAGGACCAATACATCCCATATCTTGAGCTTGGGTCACAACAGTATTGAAACCATGGTGGAGATAATGAAGGATGTGCGGACCCATATCACGAACAGAGGCAGGACTAAGAAGATAAGCTTTAACCATCCCCTGATGAAGATCACGAAGGAACTTCTGACCAGCAGGAGTACTGAATAATTTTTTACGACAAGAGTCAACACCGGCTCTGAAACCCTTCACCTGACTCTCTTCTACCTCTTTGGCAAGACGGGTTTCCACTTCAGTTTCCCTTTTCTTCGCTTCAACCAGGTTATCACTTAGACCTTGCATCTGTCTTTTCAGATCCTCCACTTCTGCAGTCAGAAGACTTACATTCAGAACAGATTTCTGAAGCTCTGCATCTTTCTAAGTAAGATCTTCTTTCAGTTGATCCAAATTAGAAAATTCTTGAAACTTCTTCACTAAAATACCATGTTTGGATATCAACTGGAATTCAAAAAGAAAAAAGAATTTAGAAAAAAGAAGAGAAGAAGAAAAGGGAGGAAGGGGAATGTACATACCTGAGTTAAGGATTCAGACATATCAGTATGAAGCTGAGGAATAGAAACTTCTTGGTGAAGAAACACGTCGTCAGTAGTGGGAATAGAGGTGATAAAAGATAGACTAGCAGAACCTTTGAGTTCAGAGACCGCTTTAGGCAATTCCAAAGTGAACAAGTCTTTGGAAGACTTACGAACCTGAGTTTTGGGATTTTCATCATCTCGAGAGAAGGTCTTGCGAGATTTTGACTTCTTTTTAGGAGGGTCTGGAGAAAGGTCAACAACAACACGTTTACCTTTGTCCTTGGTAGATACCGCGGTATCAGAAGTGAGGGGAATAGCTTCTGGAATTGGTGACCCTGGAGGAGAGGATTCATCTTCATCAGCTGCCACAGCTAAAGTAACATCCTCTTCATCGCTGCTAGAAAGAGGCCTGGATAGGATAGATTTATGAAGACGAAGATAGTCAGGAATTTGACCTTTCCACCCTGTAGGAAAAGGCCAGCCTCCTTTCTTGGGAGTGACCCAGAAATATTTGGGTTTCCACTTCCCGTCTACAGACTTAGGCTTGTTTAAGAATTTAGCTGGACCTCCTGGACGAGAGCTGAAGTAAAAGAATCCGTCTTTTAGCTTCACTTCGTAGCATGCTACGAATTTCTCCGCAGAAGTTGCATAACCATAATGTTTCATCAGAATAAAAAAGGCCAAAGCAGTTCTGATGGAAGAAGGAGTAATCTGGTTCACAGAGATTTTATAATGTGCACAGACCTGAGCCAGAAAGGGGCAGATAGGGAAACGAATACCTGCGTCTATGTGAGCCTTACAAAATGCCAGAGAGGGGTGTTTTGCGAAATTGGGACGTTAATTAGAATTGGCCAGATCAATAAGCAGATCTGGAGGGTTATGAAGTTTTTTCTTAATGACTTTCAACTCTGAAGAGGTTAAAGTACTCTCTCTACAAACTGCATTCCATTCAGAATTAAGTAAATCTTTCGATGAAGCCACTCGAACAGGACGGGAGAGTAAATCGGAAACAGGAGTGGAAGAAGGTCTCGAAGAAGTGGGACGAATCATGGACGTGTAACTGGAATCTAAGTAAGAAGGAGAGAGTTAATGGGTTAAAGGATCTGTAAATCCAGATCTGAGGAGTTCTTCAGGTGTTTGGCTTCTTGGTTGACTAGAGAGATGTGTTCCAGAACTGGATCGTCTCCCAGAACCGGATAATGCGGAAGAAGATGTCGGACCTAAGTCGGACATACTCCAGAAAAGAAATAAAAGAGAAGAGGGATGAGAATTACCTCGTCGTGAAGATACCAGACTTAATGGAGATAGATCGGAGAAGCTAGTCGGAAACAAGGTCGGAGATTTAGAGAGAGAAATATATGCGGCGGAGCAAAGGAGGAGATTCTTCACTCAAATGTTTGAAATGGTAAAAGTGAATGAATCCCTTTTCCCCTTTTTATACTCCGTAAAAAAGGGGGCGGTTGAAATTCTTAAAGGACACGCGTCCGGCTGGGATCTAAGAAGAGGAAAAAGCAGTAAACAAATAAAGGGCCTGGATCAAAAGTAAAGATTTCGCAAATTCAAAAAAAATAATGAAAAGAAAGAAGCGGGAAAGGACCCTACTTTAGAGTTATCAGATCTGAAGTAATGATAACTCTAAAATAGAGGGGGGAGTAGATGATAGGACATAATGATGTCCTATCATTCATAAGTGATTTCTCTCATTTCTGACCTCTAAAGGGGGTTCAGATTTTCAGAAGAGAAAATATTAAGATCTGATTCAGACCTGATCTATCCCTTTTAGTAATTGATCTATGAAAATTCAGTTCTGAAGGTCTTCTCATGTGTTTATGGTCACAACTCTAGAAACAATATGAATAGTAAGCTCTTTAGAAGCTGTTCTTCACCTCTGACAGCTCATTCTAGTGGTCCCCTCATACTGATGTACCTTCTCTGCAAAATATTTAAATATCCCCTGAGAAAATCATATTCCTTTCACTCAAAATAACAGAATATCAGTGAAGGACGATGAGGTGGCATGGTCCCCTCTAAGTAAAACCCTAATTTCTGCAATTACGACATTGCCCTTGAGTCTTGAAGGTATAAATAGTGTCATCTTCATCATTGTAAAGGTTAACTCACTTTTTTCCTAAAAACTCTCTCTCTCTCTATAATTTTGCATATAATCCATTCATTCAATATCCACTGACTTGAGCGTCGGAGGGCCGTCGCCGGAACCCTCTCCGGTCCGGTTTTGTCGCAGGTCCACCCTTTTCAGACCTTCATTTATTCACTCCAGCAACATCAACGGATTTCCAAAGGATCAAACTAGGTATTGCCATATCTTATTCATTTTAAAGGTAGTTCATATCTGAACTCCTCTTTGTTTCATCAGTGGTGATGATGGCATTGTTCATGATGATAACGTCGTAGAGACGCTTGGAAGCGCTCGAGTTTATTTTGCAGAAAAAAATTCTGGTTGAAGTGAGGGGTACTGTAAACATTAATTAATGTTGAGTTTCTGGTGGTGTGTAAAATCAGGTAATTGAAGAGAGGGGCAACGGTTTCTGCAGGTTAACTGCATGCATACTTATAATGAATCAGGTTAATGATCGATATTCAGTAGGTTAAGAGATAAATTGAATAAATATATACATAAAATGTTTTGCTTACAATTAATAATTTTATAAAAATAAACGTTCACTACACAAAAAAAAAAAAAAAAAAAAAGGTCAAACTGACAAAGTCAATTCAATTCAGTCCGAGTTTGGAGTCTGAAAGGCTGTGCTGGTTTCTGAGTTGGGTCTTGATTCGCTTGGTAGAAGTAAGAGCACTTGGTTAAGTAATGAAGATTTCCAAATCTAGCTAGAGATCTTCTTGACTAATTTTCCTGCAGATTAATAGAATTATCAATTAGTTAAATAATTAATTCTACCTCAAACAGCAAACTCCACTGCCATTTACCATAATTAATATAATCCAGCACCCAACTCACTAACTTTAGACTCTACATTAAAAAGGCTAATGAGATACAATTAATGAGTGGTCTTTAAATCGGTGCTTAGTTACATAATTTGAGTTATATATATACAATGAGACCAAGGAAGTAAAAACACACCAAAGCTTCAACATTTACCTAGGGTTGCTAATCCAATCTTGGAAGGAAGTTAAAGGAAATTGGACAATTGACAATATATAAAAATCACTTAAAATCCAACTGCATACAATAATTTATCCCCCTATTTCACAGCAATTATGCCTGTTTTTCTACATATTTCCGTAAAAAATCATCTTCTTTCTTCAATTTCACATATATCATTGCGTTTCTAGGTTAGTGGGATTTGGAGGTAAGATTGATGATCTATTGGTTTTGATAGAATTCTCTTTGATTTTAGTTTCTAGAAAATGACTAATTCTGATTTTTTTTTTTTTAAATAGAGTGTTGTTTTTTCCAAATAATGTTTTGTAATATAATTAGGGTTTTTGTGATTTTTATTTTTATTTTAGGTTCATTTAATTAGGTTTGTTACTGTTTTTATTAGATTGACATGTATCCTAGTTAGCTCTACACCAGAAAGTTAACCCCCAAATCTAACGCTCACATGCTAAGTGCATAACTGAAAACGACTGACATTTCGTAGATATCAATGAGTTTTGGACGAAATTATACAATTCACGAAAAGTTAGGACATACATTTAACTTTCTCTATAAAAAGTGAAAAGTTATAACCATGTTCTCTTTATCCTCTATACTTAAAATACCTTTGGAATAGATTTCTATTATATATATATCAACATTTAAAAAAAACACTACCCGTAAGATTCATGGTAGCTAGAAATCCAACAAAAACTAATTAGGACCTGCTGGGAGCAAGCGCTTTTCGATTTCGTAAGAGGCGACAACATCGATACAAGCGTCCTGCACTTGCTCGTCGGAGAGGAAAGTGTTATAGCAATCATATTCCACGCCCGGTGGCCTCTCCAACTTTGCCCCAAACAATTCCACTGTCAATGTGTCGACCTGCCTGGCGTTTTTCAGATCCGGCCTTTCAAGTACTGTATTCGCCGCATTTATACCCAAATCTATGACTTTCAGTGGCCCTCCATATTCAAAGTACAATGATTCTTTTAACATCCCCATCTTCCGTTTTATGTCGACGCCAACGAAAGTATTGTTATCTCGTACGAGGAAATGTTCAAGCTTGGGAAGGTATTTGCCGTTCATCTTGGCGAAATGGATAACGAGGCAACGGGTATCGACGCAGAACTGGACGGTAGCGATCTTGGGTTCGTTTTTGTAAGTGTAGAGCTGAAGGTCGAAGCCGACGTAGTTATAGAGATGGCGATCGCGAATGACGTCGGCAATCCAATTTTCAACGGCTATGAGGCGCTTAGTGACGGTGGTAATGATGGTTTTGTCAAATATTTTAACCTCGTGGACCTGCTCGATCGCCTCCTCTACATCGTTCTTTATAAATACAACCATTTCTGGTGAGTAACCCCAATTAACTGCGGTTTGGAAAGTTACAGAAATACCTCAATACTCTGATAATTTAATGTAGCAATTACATACAATATACAATGTATATACCCCCTCTCATTTATGAGTCAAATTATCGTCATTACCCTTTAGGATAAGGCCAACGAGAATATGAGGGCATGAAGCTAATTAAGGCTCTGATGCATGAATAAATTCTATTTCATCAAAGAGTTCGAATTTAGGTATATTAATATCTAATACTGTATATTTTTTTTATTCATGAAGCCAATTTAGTCCCATAATTTTCTACATTAGTCTCGTAAAAGTTAAATGTATCAATTTAGTCACATTTTTGTTGCAATTTGTTCGGTTTGGTCCTAAAAAGTTAAATATATCGGGTGCGCGCATTTAAACCATTCACAAGAACTAAATAGATACATTTAACTTGGTGCAATTTAACTTCTTTTTGAGACCAAAACAGAATAAATTAAAAAAGAAATGAGACTAAATAGATACATATAACTTTTTTGGGTGGGGCTAAATTGACTTATATCCAAGAAGTATAGTATCTCCATGCAAGAATTTCAAGAAATTGATATCCTGAATTACCTCTCCACATTAAGTTTCCAAGTTTTTGAGACACATAAGCACCGATACTTGCATATTCTATTTGGTTAACTGAGAGGTCCTCAAAATCCCAACGTCTATCGGGCTGCGGCCGCACGATGTCGATGTTTTCAAGAACAGTCGTTGCCAATAATCCCAGGTCTGTATCTTTTTTGTGAATATAACGCTCCGCAAAGGAAACCAAGCATCTGTAGCGTATATAATTATGAAATCCAGCTTCGTCTTGCAGTCTACGGAGCTGCAGAATGCGTATGCCGAAGCCTACAAACACACATTTACGATATAAGAGGAATTTTGTTAGGGAGAGTGGGAAGGAGTCCTCCCCGGACATATGGTAGATGAGGCAGTTGGTGTCGTAACAGAGGTGGATAGTTGCGACTGGTCCATCTACAATTTCGCCGCCAAAGCCCACTATCAATGGATTTTTTTTCGTCTTTTTGAATTCGTGAATGAGACGGATCAGCGGCTGGAGCCACCGGTTAACGAATTGGTGGGATTTAGTGACTGTGGTGTTGATGGTTTTGTCGAAAAACTGGAATTGGTGGCTGTAGGTGTGCACATCATTGGGTTGTTGTGGGAGAGAAAAACATCTTCCTGCCTCATTTCTACACATTTTCTTGTTTCTTGAATGGGGTGGAAAATCAGAGAGAAACTAACTCGGGGAAATATTTATTGGGGGTATTTGGAGTTTGTGAAACTTTTATATATATATATATATATATATATATATATATATATATATAGCTGCTTGTTAAACATTATATATTTGGAGGGTTCATGTTTTGTTTGGAAAGACTCGAAAGAGGTTACTAAGAAGACGGGATCCTCTCTCCCCTTTTCTTTCCCTTTATTGTGGTAGAATGCTTGAGTTTGATGGTGAATAAGGCCATCTCTATTGGAGCCTTTATACCAGCTTATGTCAGGAAATTAAATAATCATTGTTTCACATTTGCAATTCCCGGATGATACTATATATCCCTCCAGCTATATATTACCCATGGTTTTTGGGCACACAGATATTAAAGATTATGATAAAATAATAAATGTAGTATAAGTGATGTGATAGAGAAAAAATAAATACTCCCTCCGTCCATGAAAAGTAGTCCCATTTGTCTTATATTTTTTGTCCACAAAATGTAGTCTTATACCCTTTTTGGAAATATCACCATTCAATCATCATTTAATTACTCAAATTGTCATCAACTTTATTCACAAAGAATCACTTTATTCACAATGGACCCTACAATACCCTTACTTTATCTATTTTTTTCTTAAAACATGTGCCTCACTTCAATGGGACTACATTTCATGGATGGAGAGAGTAATATATAGGGTATAATAAAATTATAGAAAAAGTGTTTATCAAAAGTAGAATGAGTACTCCCTCCGTCCCATAAGTGTTTGCACCACAAAGTGGGCACACTTTTTAAGAAAAAAGTGTAATGAGTGGAATGTTGAAGGGTAATTTTGTAAAGTTATATTAATAAAGTAAAAAGGTGATTGGAAAGAGGGAAAAAGTAATGGCATTTTGTGTAAATATGTGAATATTGTGAGGGTGGAGTTTATGAGAGAGTTTCCTTTTATAGGTGTGCAAACAATTGTGGGACGGACAAATAAGGTAAGTGTGCAAACAGTTGTGGGACGGAGGGAGTAATATATAGTGGGACATAAAAAAATGGACAATATATAGTGGGACAGAGGGAGTATACTCTTGAGAGAGGCGTCAAACAGAAACATACAGATTCTCAAAAGGCGTCTTGTGTATCTTTGAACTGTGGTCAGGTTTGAGAATCAAATTTTTTTAGCAACAAAAAGGAGTTTATTTAACGAGTACCAGAGATACTCAACGAAATTACCGAGAATACAGATCGAGACATAATATAGGATTATAACACCAATCCTCAAACGAATATGAATTTTCATCATAGTAAAATATGGAAAAAAGGCTACATATTTTAGCTCGAATCTCCTCAAATGTCTTTCTGAGGTCAATGTCGATGGGGAGGATTTGAATTTGTGGTGCCCGATCTTTGAACTGCAAGAAGTATATCAACGCAAGATTCATGTATCCATGATCTATGATCTAACCATTGTAGAAATCCAACAAGAAACACTTAATAACGAAGATCAAGAGCTATTCGAAATTAAGGAATGTCTAATCACGTACATGGTGGATGTTTAATGAACGTATGTATTTTTAGAGACAGTGATTTTCATTTGAGCGAGACTATCGAGCTTATTATATGTTTGCATTTTACATGTTGTAATTGGCTCATGAACCATCTCGTTTACTTAGAGGTTAATGTTTTGATTATGTTGGAGATGTCAAATAATTTTACACATCGGATAAACATTGAAAGATCATGAAATATATAAAGATGAACTATAGTATGTCCATTAATTTGATGCTTTTAGGGAAAATCCAAAAATAAAATTCATAAGGACTTGGCCCTAAATGGGCAACAGAATGTAGAGGACTCTTCTAATACATACACCCCACTGAGTAACCACACCCACTCTTCTAGTAAATACACCCCACCGAGTAACCACGCCCACTCTTTTAGTAAATACACCACCTCAGCCCATTCGACAGTTTGGCATACCCCCTCCATCCCTTGGATCTTGGACTCCGGGGCGTCTCATCATATCACGGCTGATCTTCAAAACCTATTCCACCACTCTCTGTATTTTGGGTCGGACACCGTCGTTATTCGTGATGGAAACGGTTTAAAAATTTCTCATATCGGCTCTTTATCGTTTCAAGATCTTGGTATGTTGAAATTTTCAAATGTTTTAGTTGTTCCTCAAATGGCGAAGAATCTCATTTTCATTTCAACTTTATGTCGCGATAATAACGTTGGTATTATTTTTTGTCCTTCATTTCTGGTGCGAGAATGTCGTACAAGGAGCGTTCTCCTCGTGTGGAGTCGCATAGATAATCTCTATGTATGGCCTTGCTTATTTTCTTGTTTATGTTGATGATCTTATCCTCACAGGAAATAGCACTCCCTTCCTTACTCGAGTTGCTAAGGACCTTGGTAAATTTTCAGTAAAGGATTTGGGCCCTCTTTCATACTTCTTAGGTGTGGAAGTACTTCGTACCAAGAACATGTGTTTTCTGTCCCAACGTAAGTATGTGGTTGATCTCCTCACTCGCTACAATATGTTGACCTCCAAACCGGTGCAAACACCACTAGCCACTACAACTAGTCTTTCCCTTCCAAATAGGACCCCTCCGGCTGATGCAACCTTTTACAGACAAGTCCTTGTAAGCCTTCAATACTTGCAACTCACTAGGCCAGATGGTCTCAGTTTATGCATGCCCCTAACACCGCTCATTAGGGTGCAGTCAAACATCTAATGCGCTACTTGAACGGGTCTCAAGATGTTTGTGTTACCTTAAAAGCCAATACTTCCTCATCCCTCCACTATTTCACAAATGGTGACTGGGTTGGCAATCCTGATGACCGTACCTCCACGAGTGCGCGCATACATAGTTTTTCTTGGGGTTAACCCTATCTCCTGGTCTTCCAAAAAGTAAAAATTTGTTGCCCGTTTGTCTATTGAAGTTAAGTATCGTGCAATAGCCTCTGCTGCTTCTGAAGTCCAATGGCTGAAATCTATGTTCCGTGAAATGTGTTTCTCCCCCAACCTTCCAGTTGTGTATTGTGACAATATTGGGGCCACCTATCTGTGCTCCAATCCCGTCTTTCACTCCCGTATGAAACACATTGTCATTGACTTTTACTTTGTTCGAGACCTGGTCAAGACTTCCTAAATTAGAGTATCACATGTTTCGTCTGCGGACTAGGTTGCGGATGCTCTCACAAAGCCGCTTCCTCACTCCCGATTGCAACTTCTTATGAACAAGATTGGAGTCCCCTATGGCGCTCCATCTTGAGGGGGCGTATTAGAAATATAATATTATTATTCATATCTTTCCTAGCTATTTAATATATGTTTGACCTAGTCTTGATTTGTATCTTATTAGATACACTTATAGATATGCGTCGTGTATCTATAAATATCCATTGTAAACACTTTTACATTCATTCAATGAAATTAAAATTTCATAGTCTCTATAGAAGAGTCTCTGATGTCGAACAATAAAACAGACGATGAACGACAAGAAATCCGTGAAGGCTCGGCCTAAAGCAGAGAATATCATATCAATGTGAATACCGAGATCCTTACAGGACCCAACAATTAATTATTTGTATAATCGATAGAAGTGCCCCTTTACTCAATTCTTATAAAATTTTATTTTGCTAATAAGAAAAAATCAAAATACAAAACATATATTTTCGCCGTTTCATTATTATTTGTACACTCGCCTATAAATTTTAACTCTACCAAGTCCAGATTTAGGATTTCAAATTATCCATTTTATTCTAATTTTGAATTTGAATTTGCAAATCCAAAGTTCCATCTAATACACATTTAATTAAGTTTATTATACACTTATATATACTACTTTTTTAATCGAAAAAATATTATCTTATTAACGAGTACCAGGGGTACTCGAGGGAACCTGACAAAGTTACATAAATACTGCTAAGTAGACAAGTCGAGTCACGACCAAGGCTGTCCCTTAGAACTTCTTACAACATAATCTGAGATTATAACTCAAATCCTGGAACGAATAAGGGCTCCCACCACTAAAAGATACGGAAAAAAGACTCCATACTTTAGCTCGAATCTCCTCAAAAGTCTTTTTCGGGCTGATATCGTCGCCTTTGATCAATTTTACTATTTCTGGATTTCGAAAGAAACCATATGGTACCGGACCATATGCATTCCAACACGTGATTTCTTCTCTTGCAACCCAATAATCCGATGTATTGTAGCAGGTGCGACGCTTGTGTGAGGTTGGAGGGCATGGGGCAGCCAAACCAAGCATAAAACTTTGACCAAACTCGATGACAAAACGTGCAATCAAAGAAAAGATGATGTTTCCTCGACTTGGTTGCACAATCCACGACTGACGTCATCGTTATTCACCAAGGACTTTTCTTCTTTTCAGGTTTGATCGAGTAGGGAGTCTGCCGCGGAGGATCTTCCATGTCATGCCTAACTACTTATATATTTTATAACCCCAAGGAGTTGGCCTAGTAGTGTAGGCTTGAGACTCAGGAATGTGCTCCTCTCTAGGTCTCAGGTTCGAAACCCCTAAGGTGCAAATAATTTCTATGGGGCCATATCCATACAGAGCGCAAAGCATTGGCTTTAAACGAGACCCCCGCAAGTGGACAATGAGATTGGTCCCCTCGGATTAATCGGTCCTCATACCGGATACGATGGCATAAAAAAAATATGCACAACTAATTCTTTCTTCTACTTTTTTTCACCTAATAATTACCTCACCTACCTAACAACAATACATAACATACTAATATATTAATACTTGATCCGTCTTTTATTAGATTGTGCATTTTTTCTATTTTAGTCCATCTTTTATTAAATTGTCTCTTCTCACCATAGAAATAAAGTTACTTTAAAATTGGGTGCCAAAACTTCCCGGTAAGAATTTATTTCCATTTCGGAGCAATTGTTTTGGTTTTCTACAAAATTTGTTGATATTTTTTGTAAGAAAACTACCCAGGACGTGACCTTCTTTCTTCAATTTCACTGCAATTGTGCATGTGTTTCTGGATATTTCATTCAAATGTCATCTTCTTTCTTCGATCTCACATATATCGTACATGCATTTCCAGAATATTTGTGGGATTTGGAGGTAAGATCCACGATCTATCGATCTTTGATTTTAATTTCTAGAAAATGACTAAGCCCGACTGTTTTTTATAGTTTTTTTTTTTTCAAATAAACTTTTGTAATTTAATTAGAATTTTTGTGAATTTTATTTTTATTTTAGGTTCATTTATTTAATTAGGTTTATTACTGCTTTTATTTGATTGATGGATATTTAACTTTATTAAAACCATTTGAGAAAAAGTGAAAAGTTGTAAAAGTAAAACTGAATTATATCCTAGCTTCTAACCATGTTCTCTTTAAACCATTCATTAAAATAAAGTACCCCCTTACTTTGAAATAAAATAAGCACCTTATGCGACTACTGCCCCTCAATCTTCATGCAACAACTTCATGAAAGCATTTTTATACTTTTATTCCCAAACTCTTATGTTGGGGTATCAAACAATGTTCCATATCTGATAAAGATTAGAGGATCATGGAATATATAAAGAGGGACTAATATATTCATTTGTATAAGTCATTTTGGATAAATTTAAAAATAAACTTGCGAGAACTTGGCCCAAAGCAGACGATACCATACCAATGTCGATACTAAGGTCCTTCCCGGTACCCCGAAAAATGGCTTATGTGGAAAACAAAGATCACCTTCAAACAAAGACCACTTAGCCTCTCCTCAAACAACCCGCTCTATCTAGGTCATCCCATCTAGTCCATAGAAGCATCGTCGTTTCACCACGATACATCTATCACTCTCCTTGCAGCTGACAACTTCATTATAGGTCTTTGGGATGTAAAATCCGGATTTGAAATTTCAAAATCTCACCCTATAAAATACTTATAAATCCTACAAAAGTCAATCCTATAAATACCTACAAACTCTATATAAACACCTATAAATCCTATAGTATAAAGTTAAATCTTACCCAACTTAAACTCTCAAAACAAACACAAAACATACAAATCATTAGAATTTCAAAATCCTAACTTTTGAAATTCAGATTTCAAAATTATTGAAAGTGTGTGTGGATGGTATTACTAGTGTTTAAGTGAAAAATAGAACAATATTACACTAGATGTTGAGACAAATGGTGTAACATTAATTCAAACAGAATATCAGAAAAGACAGACACAGCGGAAGACTAAAACACTAAAAAATAAACTGAACACAATGGAAATAATTTTTACATAGATTTTAATTTAAAATCTATGCGTGAGCCTCATGGCAAAACTTTCACTAATCAATGAGTGAATACAAATGTTGTGTGAACAAATATTCACAACGGAAACAAGACTTGATAAACTATCAAATCTAAAGATGGCTTAAGTGTAAAACACTGCCAAAAACTAATCTAACTCTATAATCTCTCTATTTATAGAAGTATAGAAAAGTCTATGTTGTACAGGAAGTTGGGATACTTCGGCACAACGACATGAACATGCTAATGACAATTAATTCCTAACAGGATGAACACTAGTTTAGGACTTAAAGAATAGCACTTCGTGAAATATGTGACTCTCGGATCTGATATGTATTTCTTCATGGCAAACGAGAATCTGATGAAGAAGTTATAATAACCAATATAACGTCTAAGTGGGTAGAACTCTCACATAGACATTATACGATTATTACTAATTCTCCATGCTGAATAATGAAGACTTCCTTGAGTATTTATAGAGGTAAAAACGAATTCTAGAAGCTTCATAATCCATATCCTATTTTTTAGGATCTCATCCCTTCTTTTTAGCCCACTCTTCATTCCAATGAATTCTAGCACCTTCCAGCCTATTCTAGACGTTTTCAAAGGCAACCGCATGATCTACATACTTCTGCAAGCTTCTAGATCCTTCCAGTCTGGAACTGTGTAGAATGTTCTAGATCTTCAACCTGCGATGTTACAACATCCAAAGCAGCATTAGCTAGAAAACAGAATTTGGACTTAGGAAAAATAAGAAAGGTCGAATTAAGATGTTGCTGTGAATGTTAAGACATTTAAGAGTAACAACATCTACAATCTCCCCCAATTTGACCTTTCGACTACAACACACCTGATGCACATATATTTCTATATATACTCAGTATTATGTACATGCTAGAGTATTACCATCATATCCATGTACTAATCGAGTCAACACCTGTTGTAGCTTCCGGATCAAAGTAAGAAAGACCAAGAATGATTTCACATAGTCCGTGCCATAAGAGCAATGTGATCTCACTCAAAACAACAATAAGTATAAACAATATACTTATCTGAACAACATATAAACTTACAAAAATCATAAGTTAAATTAGAGCATATATGAATATGTACTAGATCAACCTAAGACTTATGTATGACTCAAATAAAATAAAATCAGAGCAATAATGAAGAAAAGAAAAACAAACAGAGCAAAGACTAAAAATAAACAGAGCAAAACATGTGAAAAACAACAATATCTAACAAAGACTTAAACAATAAGCAGTAAGCAACTGAGAATTAAAAAGAAATGTACTTCTAAATTATATTATTATCAAATCAAACAATTTAAGCAGTAAGCACATGATAATTAAAGAGAGGTGTACTTCTATATTATCCTCAAAGCAAACAATTTAAGCAAATTGAATAATAAGGCAAGTTAGAAAAACAAAACAGACAACAACTTACATAAATATAAACATAAACATATACAACATGCAGTAAGCAAATGATAATAAGTATGAAAACAATTTAAGCATAAAGCAGTAAACTATTATCATCAATGCAAACAATTTAAGCACGTTGAATAAAGAACAACCTATCAACTAGGAAATAAAAACAGAATCTTTAAATCAACTTAAACACAATAACAACAATGAATAAGATCAAGGGAAGTATAAAATGCACAAATACTTAAGAAACTAAACATGTGACATATATTGATGTATCAACAGCTGCAGCATCATGTTCCTGCACATAATCACATATAATGTTCAGCCCTCCCCCTGTCTTGTATCAACCTGTTCAATTGTTATCATAACCTGTTTAGATGTCATAAAGAACATCCATATACGTTCATCAGCATCAACAAACTGAACCTCCTCCTCTTCAACAACAGTGCACGTTGTAGCAAAGTGAACTACAACATCTAGTTTAGCAATCTCTTCATCAATTGCATCAGGTACACAATCAGCTTCTGGTACATCTTCATGGAGCTCTTCACTTCGAATCTCAGAAGTTGATGGTGTTTCTCCCCCTGTGGTAGTAGAAAGCGTCTATAACCACTGGACTTTAAGGAACTGAAGGCCATCAATAGAGTCCTGTAAACGTTTTAGTTGAAGTAAAATAAAAGATTCAGAAACAGAAAATATTTGACCAATGTGACCACCAATGTGTTTCACATTCGGTGTAGCATTTCTCTGTTCAGGTCTTGCTGAAGCTGGTCGAGCTGGAATAAGAGCATCTCTGTGATCAGAACCATCTGAATTTTGTAACAAAGCAAATCAACAGTCCTTTCACCAAGTAACAGAGCAGGTGAGATAGTCATCAAGGGTACCTTGCCTCTAATAACCTCAGTTTCCTTAGGTTTAAAAATTCATGCCTCTTGAGGTATGAACATATCAACAAATGATAAGGTAAAATCCCTTTATAATAAATATCACAATAAACTGTATGTGGTGAAAATAATTAAATCCAGATTGAAATTCTTCAAGACAATCATCTTATACAACAATAGAGCTTAATCCTTATTCACCTTAGTGGAATTTGTATAGGGTAACCAATTGTAGACAATCAATTTATGGAGAACAAAGTATAGAGATGTGAGATCTTTAACAAGCATAACATTTTTCTACCTAGTTAATCTACCCCCAGTTATAGAAGTAGCAACCAAGTTTCAAATCAAGTGCATATTAATCAATCACAGACTCTATCTCTAAGAAGTCATCAATCAATTTCGGAGTAAATGAAAACTGATCTCCCCCTAAATTGTACATTCCCATATCATTTAGAGCTACGTCTACCCGTACTCTTCCTAAGTCAAGCATAAAGAACATATACCCAATGAAATATAAAAGTATCACTCAAAGTTACAGTTTTCAACAATTTCCTTTCAAAAATTATATGAACCCTTTACTTCTCAAAATGAGCAATGTTAATTTTCTTTCCATTAACAACTTTCATCTAGACAGTTTAGTTATTTTAGCAACTAACCTATCAGTCTAAAAATTATTATCAGGATCAAAATTACCTCCTTCAGAATTTGTTTCCTCAACTGATTTAGAGTCTTTACTACTGCTCTTCTCAGAATCATCACTTCTACTGTCATTAGGGTCTGGTGTTGCAGCACTTGCTTCAGCATTTGATGCAGCATTCTTCCTCAGAGTCTTCTTAATCTCATACACAATGGGATTATCTTCTGGATCAGAATTTTCAATTCCTTTGGGCAAGTCTCTTTCCGTAGCAACCATCTTTCCCTTTGGATCATACTTCCTTTTGACTCATTTCTCAGTAACAACCTGTTCTACCTCCGATTAAGAAACAACTTGAATCGTTTTATCAGTAACACTACCACATTTCTTCTTTCTCCTTAGTGAGTTAAAGTAATCAACTCATAAACACATAGCCGAATCTCCTTCGTTGAACATGGCTCATTTTTCTTTTTTCTTTTCCAACATTCTTCCCAAATGCAATCTATTAAGATTAATCAGTATTAGAAAGATAAGAGTTAGTTTTAACCTGAGTTAGCATAAGCATCGGCCTCCTTCATTTGAGCGTCCTCAAAATCAGATGTCTCAGCATTTGCTGACTCATTCTGCTCAGCAACAGGAAAATCATCAATTTCCTTTTCAATCTCCCCCATAGAGGAAGCAATCAGGGCAGCTGCCACTATTACAGTATTATGACTTGGAAATTGAGGCTTTTATGGGGTGAACGAACCAAGTGTAGTGGTGAGTTTCTTGGGTTTTTAGTAATGAGAAATGTCAATGGACATATTTCCAATGAGTAGAAATAGATTCTTAGAATTCACATTCGATTGAGACATATTCTCAACAGCTTGGTTCAGCTCGTTAAGGGTCGTATCGAGTGGAATGTGAACAGTTGTAGGAATGGGTGTAACTGGAGTTGTTTGGGTAAGTGTTTCAGCTTTTCTTGTAGCAGTTGGTGAGTTTTGGTGTAAAGCGACCATGAAAGCGAAACTATTAAGATTGGAGAGAGATGGAGATGATGGTTTCGTGGGAGTTTGTGTGTGGTGAGGTAGTTTCCTGTCATTTAAGCACCAAAAAATCGAAAAGATAATCACAATAACTGAGATAAACAAGGCTTTAGCAAATCATAAAACGCAATACTCAAATCACTCGAAAAAAATGTAATGCTTAGTATATCATGTTATGAGAAGAATATAGGAGAGAATACATAGTTGGAAGTAATACGTATAAAAATAAAACTAACTAAAGAAGATTCTAGAAGAAATTCGATAATACTCCATAAACTTAGCCACAAAAATAGATCATGGGTAAGTAGTGGGTAAAATCATAATTAAATAATTAATTAACTTAAGAACATTCTAGAATTTTTAACATTTAAATGTGTATAATCTGAAATAAAACAAGGATGTGGGTTAGTATAATCAAGAATAAATAAAATAAATTTCCACAAATAATCAAATAATTACTACTTATAAAAATATAATCGAATCATCTAATGCTATGCTCAAAACTGTTACATACACCTCAACACGGTTTTTACATGAATTTACTTCATTTGTGTTGCACCATATTTTCTTTTCTTTTCATGTTGTAGCACCTAGTTCATATTGATCCATTTTTCTAGAAGAGTGCATCGTAGTAGCGAACTCCGTGCCCCATAATTACCAATGGATTATGAACATGTTGATGTATTTTATTAATCACCTTTTGAAAAGAAGGCATCGTAGTAGTCAACTCCGTGCTACATAGTTACTCAGTGATTAACTACATCTTTTAGTATGCTAACAACATTCTATTTATATGCATTTGAGAGGTGTAAGACATGTTTATTTTTGCACAACAAATTTTAGATTCAAGAATATTTTACAAAGGAATTATTCAACGAAAATAGGAAATAAATTAAATCTATAACAACTATACAACCTTATGATGTTGTCCCAAATGCTACAACATTTGTAACACCATCCATCTAGGATTATTCAGATACTACACATACCAAGAGATTTTCTCAAAGATAAGAATGTCTCAAGGTCAAAACCTTAGTAAATATATCATCATTATGATTTTCAGTAGGTACATATTCCAACTTCACTATGTTCTTCTCCACTAAATCTCTCATAAAATAATTTCTAATGCAAATGTGTTTAGTGAGTGAGTGTTGTACTGAATTTTTAGAAATGTTCATGCACTCATATTATCACAGAAAATTGTAAGGATATCAATTTCAATTTCATAGGCATGAAACATCTTGCTAAACACAAGATTGTTTCCCATGTAGAAACATCCTCTACTCTTACTCTTTTTGTCGTCCATATCTCATGCTCAATCCGCATCACTGTATCCAATCAAAGTGTTGTTGGTGTCCTTAGTATACCAAATCCCAAGTTCACTTGTACCTGCATCATACTTGATAATTCTTTTCAAAACATTCAGGTGAGATTCATTTGGATAATATTGGTAACTATCACAAACAAAAACACTGTACATTATATCTGGTCTAATAGAGGTTAGATAAAGTAAAACTTCTTATCATAGATCTGTACAATGTTGGATCAACATCCTTTCCAACATTGTCTTTGCAAAGTTTCAAAGTAGATCTCATAGAAGTTTTCATTACTTTTTAACTTTCAAAATCAAACCTTTTAACCAAGTTTTCAGCATACTTACTTTGAGAGAAGAATATATCATCCTTACATTGCTTGATTTGAAGACCTAAAAAATAATTCAAGTCTCCAACCACACTCATCTCAAATGTTGCAGTCATTGTTTTAATAAATTGGTTAACATTTTATCACAAGTTAAACCAAACACAATGTCATCAACATATATTTGAGCAATAAGTAAAGCTTCTCCAGTGTGCTTAATGAACAAAGTTATATCAGTTTCTTCTCTAACAAAAATGATCAAGGTATTGCGGATCTTCAAATCCTTTAAATTGTTCAACACATGCTTCTTCATTCAAAATGCAATTTAGAAATGCAGCTTATACATCCATTTGATGAAGTTTAATGTCAATAAAACATGCAATTGCTAGCAATAATCTAATAGATTATATCCTAGCGACAAGTGCGAAAATTTCATCAAAATCAATAACCTCAACTTGAGTGTAGCCTTTGTGCAACTAAATTAGTTCATTCCTAAAAATAGTAACACTCGGCATTCACAACATTGGAAATAGAAGACATGCATATTGTTCGTACCACATCTACCTTATTCGATATTACTTTTCCTCTTGTTTGCACTCCAACTGTAGCATCACCTATGATCTGGTCAGATGGATGACTTTTATCAATTCTTGAAGAAGGATTCATTTTGGGAACATACTGACTGTTCTGTGAAATTCCAACTGACTGTTTTGTAAATGTTGCTCCAGATGTTGTAACATTAGTTGCAACATTTTCAGACTTCAGTGAATTCTCAAAACTGTCAGTCACTTCTGATACATCTTCTTCATCTTTATCATCTGTAAGACCTTTATCATCATCAAACACAACATTAACAGATTCTTGAACAATGTTAATCCTAAGGTTATAAACTCTATAAGCTTTACTATTTCTAGAATAGCCTAAAAAGAAACCTTACACTTTTAGAATCAAACTTATGAAGTTGATCTCTATCAATCAGAATATAACACACATAACCAAATACATGAAAATATTTCACATTTAGTTTTCTGCTGTTCAAAATCTCATAAGGTGTTTGATTAAAACCAGATCAAATATAAACTCAATTAATAATATGACATGATGTATTCAATGCTACAACCCAAAATCTCTTAGCAAGACTTTTAGAAGTAAGCATGACTCATATCATTTCTTGTAGAGTTATATTCTTTCTTTCAGCAAAGACATTCCGTTGTGGAGTTTCAGGAGATGAAATATTCTTGCAAGATACCTTTCTTATCAAATCATTAAACATGCTATTTTCAAATTCCCTACCATCATCAGTTCTAATATAGCCAACTTTCAAGTTAAACATATTTTTGAACCTTTTGTAATGAATTTTAAATGCAGCAAATTAATGTTTCAGATATATCTCTTAAAAACTCAATACAGGTATATCTAGAAAAAGCATCTACCACAACAAGTGAATATATTTTACCTCCAATGCTTTCAGTTTTCATAGGACTAATTAAATTCATGTGCAAAACAATTCGAAACATTGATGTGTTGAACAATGTGACATCATTTTATGTTGATTAGTCTCTTCACTGATGTATAATATATGCATGTCCCAATTTTTGATGCAATAAGATATTTTCATCATTCTTTGACAAATTACACACATTTGTTCCAATAAGATAACAATTATCTACTGCCCTAGACAATCTTCATCTTCATTCAAAACATAACATGAATCTTTGTCAAATTTTACATGCAAATTATCATCACAAAGTTGACTAATACTAATCAAATGAGCAAGCAATCCATCAAAATGTAAAACATTTTTAAGCTTAGGAAAACCTTCAACATTCAAAGTTCCTTTTCCTATAATCTGTTCTTTCGAACAACCACTATATGTAACATTACTATCATTCAAGGTCACATAATCAGATAAGTAGTCAATTTGTCCTGTCGTATGTCTATAACAACAACTATCAAAATTCCATTGACCAAGTAAACATGCTTTCAAGGAAGTGTGAACAACATTACAAGTAACATCAGATTTCCATGCAGATTTCAGAAAATGTTTCATAGGATGTGACATCATTTTAGATAACATTTTCTCATATCTCAGATCATCAACCAATTTCATGCAGTAAGGACAAATATGATCAATTTTCGAAAAATAATGACATACAAACTTCTTTTCAATGTTTTTGACTTTGTGAGAATCTGTTTGTGCAGATGTTACAACATATGTTTTAACATTTGCCTTCACAAACTTCACAACATATTCAAAATTCTTAGAAAATAGAAGCAGCTTCACTATCATAACGTATACCACAATTATCAGATTTACCAATAGCTATAACATATATCAGAAGCACTCATAGAAAATTTTATGAAACTTAAAGTAGAGGTGATCAATTTCTCCTTCAGTTTACAAACTTCAAAATCTCTTCTGGAATGTATGACTTCTAGCTTGGTAATTGTTCCTTTCAGATTCTCATTCTCTTTATTCAAAGAACTAAGAGTGAGTTTCTGGGAGTTACAATAATCTAACAACTTTTGGTACTTATGATCATCAATACTTATGCCTGCATCATCAACAAACCCATTAAAACAATTCAAATCTGGGTGACTCTGTTTTGATGTTACCATAAATGTTATGACATTAGGTGCAACATCAGAATCTGTATCATCCAGATTATCATAAAAAAAATCATAATAATCAATCTTGGTATGAAAAGTAAATTCAACATCTTTTGATTTATCATTTAAGGTAGGTCTCAGGTTCGAAACCCCTAAGGTGCAAACAATTTCTATGGGGCCATGTCCATACAGAGCGCAAAGCTCTGGCTTTAAACGGGACCCCCGCAAGTGGGCGGTGGGATTGGTCCCCTCGGATTAGTCGGTCTTTGACCGAATACCGTGGCATAAAAAAAAAAGTTCTAAAATTCAGTTTTTGCTTAAGTCTAGTATTGGCACATTAATTTTCATAAAGTCCATATTCAGAATATGCATTGAACTGATTTTCTATATTAAAGAGCATACCTTAGTTTACCTTCACTTTTTGATAACCTTGGTTGAAATTGACTTTTCCTTCTTTCTGGTGGATGTATTGATGTGTTGATTTGGATCTTTAGTACATAATAACATGTAAGTACACAGTCCTCCAAGCACATTCATCTTTTGACTTGATATACATGCACAACTTAGGCTTAAAATATGGATAATATGTTCTGGTGCCTAAGTGCAGTGAATATGTGATGTGTTTCCATTGCTAACATAAACTAAAACACACTTAAAACAAGGATCTAAACCTAGTGTCGTCAGGTATTGGCTCTGATACCAACTGAAAGTGTGTGTGGATGGTATTACTAGTGTTTAAGTGAAAAACAGAACAATGTTACACTGGATGTTGAGACAAATGGTGTAACATTAATTCAAACAGAATATCAGAAAAGACAGACACAGCGGAAGACTAAAACACTAAAAAATAAACTGAACACAATGGAAATAATTTTTACATAGATTTTAATTTAAAATCTATGCGTGAGCCTCATGGCAAAACTTTCACTAATCAATGAGTGAATACAAATGTTGTGTGAACAAATATTCACAACGGAAACAAGACTTGATAAACTATCAAATCTAAAGATGGCTTAAGTGTAAAACACTGCCAAAAACTAATCTAACTCTATGATCTCTCTATCTATAGAAGTATAGAAAAGTCTATGTTGTACAGGAAGTTGGGATACTTCGGCACAACGACATGAACATGCTAATGACAATTAATTCCTAACAGAATGAACACTAGTTTAGGACTTAAAGAATAGCACTTCGTGAAATATGTGACTCTCGGATCTGATATGTATTTCTTCATGGCAAACGAGAATCTAATGAAGAAGTTATAATAACCAATATAACGTCTAAGTAGGTAGAACTCTCACATAGACATTATACGATTATTACTAATTCTCCATGCTGAATAATGAAGACTTCCTTGAGTATTTATAGAGGTAAAAACGAATTCTAGAAGCTTCATAATCCATATCCTATTTTTTAGGATCTCATCCCTTCTTTTTAGCCCACTCTTCATTCCAATGAATTCTAGCACCTTCCAGCCTAATTTGGACGTTTTCAAAGGCAACCGCATGATCTACATACTTCTGCAAGCTTCCAGATCCTTCCAGTCTGAAACTGTGTAGAATGTTCTAGATCTTCAACCTACGATGTTACAACATCCAAAGCAGCATTAGCTAAAAAACAGAATTTGGACTTAGGAAAAATAAGAAATGTCGAATTAAGATGTTGTTGTGAATGTTAAGACATTTAAGAGTAACAACATCTACAATTATCAAAATCCCAAAAAAAACATATCCTTAAACAAATGAGTGGGACGTCCAAAATAAGTAAATGGAAAACTTATGTAGAGGAGATGAGGGGGAATTGGGCCACCTCATAAAATATTAAAATCAAAGCCCGAGTATTTAAAGGTGTGGGTGATTCACGTATTCTACAACACTAGAATAAACGACCGCAAGTATACGGTGTCTATAGTAGAGAAGTAAGTACGAGGTCGATCCCACGAGGAGGTATAGCGTAAAAGTGTATTTTGTTAACGAAATTCTATTTAGACGCGATCGATTAAGTGAAAGTGGATTACCCTAAGATTGCCTACCAAATTGTCACAAATAAGCAATAAAGAGTAATGAAGAATCGATCAAATATCATGTAAATCAAGAAAACGAAAGTAAAACGGATTAAAACTCAAGTATGAGAAGGTGGGTTCCAAGGCAATTGTAACACTTAGATATCCGTTTATGAATTGTAACTCGTTCAAATGGCCATTAAAGTTGTCTTCATATAGGGTTGATCACAAAAGAAGAATTAATAAATCTCTCGATCTAACTAATCCAAAGAAGCATGCGACATAAGTTCGTATCTCTACCTTACAAACATCACACCACCTAAAATAGCCCCAAAGATCATTCAATTCCCTCTCCGATAACTAATCCTCTCTCGAGCTCATAATAATACCGGGTTGCATGCTTGCATACGATTAATGGAATAAATCTCTCAATCTTACCCCAATTAACAATGAATTAAGCAAATCATCATGGCCAATAACAACATGCTTCCAAAGAAGAATTAAGCATACAAATAAGAGACAAACACCATTTAAAGCAAGAAATTAGTTCATAAACTTCAATCCAAATATTTACAATGCTTAGAACCACAAATGTTTAGCCAAGAGCTAACATAATCAAATTACAAAATCCAAATGAAATAGCTAACTAAAAAGAGAGAGAAAGAGAAAGCTTAGTCTAAAATGTGGTAGAGAATGGAATTTACAAGCTATTGCATCCTTCCTTGCTTGATTTGATGGAGAATTGAAGAAGATATGGCCCAATCACCTCCAATTGTGTGTAACTATGTGTGGAATTTGAGGAATTGGGGAAGAATGAGTTTGATTTGAAGAATGAGGACTTATATAGTGTTGGGGTAGGGTTTGGATGCCAAAATTGCAAGTTGGTCCCTCAAAAATGGAGAAAATGGTCAAAAACCCCCGAGGAGCATGTGACCCGGCTGGGTGGATTCTACCCGGGCATGCCACCCGGCCGAAATACGAAGCAAGAGTGAAATTTGGCTTGCCCGGGTGATTTTGACCCGGCCGGGTCGATTCTACCCGGGCAAAATACGAAGTTTTAGGCAAGGCCGGGCTAAAATGACCCGCCCGGGTCATTCCACCTGGGCATGTTTTTTCGTCTCTTCGTATCTCGAGCTTCCGACCTCCGATTGACTCGATTCTTTTTTTCATTCCACTCCGTTTTTTGAGCCGGATCCAATGGTGCACTCCTCTCTTTGGTACAGTGAATTGTGGTAGGTGTTTTGCTCCCAAATTCCATCGTATTTCCTACAAAATCGACAAAACACAACATTTCCCTCATTTTGGCTCAAATCATCATAATCAATGCATAAATCAATGAAATCTCATCAAAAACATGTTTCGCATATGCCTCTAAAATGTGTAAATTCCACCCGAATCAGTGGGTTATATACCTCTCCAAGTATGATAGATGCACTCCCTCGATATATGCACTCCCCTATAAAAAGGCGATTTATATATGCACTCCCTCACAATTATCTAAACTACCATTTTCTCTTTAAAAATACCCATAATAAATACATCCCTATCCAAATAAATCCTAACCCTGATTCATTCTCCTCCCTTCTCTCATTTTTCTTCCAACATTGCAGCCATCCCACCCGCTGCTCCCCCATCTCTCTTCTTCATCTTGTTTATTTTTTTCTGGTAAAAACATCGCCATCGCCAACGGCAGCCACGCTGCCCCTACCGGCTGAACCTCATGTTGTCGCGCGTCGTCCGTCGCTCCCACCCCAACTCTCTCTCCATATCTCTACTTCTTCTTCTTCTTTTTCTGGTAAAATAGGTAGCCACGTCGCCTCACGCCAGCCGACCCCACGTGTTTTTTATGTTCCATTTTATTGCTTTTTTTTAAAAAAAAAGGCAAATCAGAGTCGACCAAAACTACAAATTTCGAACATTTATTGTCGACTCAACACACAATTTTCGATTAATCTTTCTCAAAATATCTCTATTTTTTAAAAATATTTTGTTTGACACACTTGTGTCAAATTCAACACTCTTTGTCGAAAAATAGTGAATATTTCGACGAACTATTGTCGAAATTGCAAAAAAAAAAAATTAATCGACAAACCAATGTCGACAATAGTGTATATTTTTTACATTGCTTTTTTTTTTTTCAAAAAAAAAGTTACTGAATCGAAAATTAGATTAAAAGGCATGACTCATCGTTAGAGAGAAAAAATATAGAGGATATATATAAAAAATAAAAAAAAAAAAATTGGAATTTTGGTTTGGACGGTAAATTTTGGTTTTTACCCGAGATCCTAAAATATTGGGACTGAAAACTAACCGATCGATCTGGTTTCGATCTTTTTTTCGATATAATCATTTTTTACACTTGGGAGTGTATCTAACATACCTGGGGGTATATAACCCACCCACGCCGTGTTTAAATCTTAGTTAAGAAGCAAAACCAAGCCTAAACTTTCCACTAATACTACTACTGTGTCTTGTATATTTAAAAGCCCCCAACTAAGATTTTATTCACACCAGTCAACCTTACTTCTCAATCCCTACTGAAAAAGGTCAAAGCAATCCGCCGGAAATGCAGCAGCCATCTCCTGACTCCGACCTGCCATCACTCGCAGCTATCAAGGTTCGCGCCTCCTCCCCCCGCTTCCCTCCCCCAACCACCCCACTCTCCACCGAAACTCCCACCGCCAACGCACAGCGCAGGATCGGCATCGCCGTCGATCTCAGCGATGAATCTGCTTTCGCCGTCAAGTGGTCCGTCCATCACTACCTCCGCCCCGGTGACGCCGTCATTCTCGTCCATGTCCGCCCCACATCCGTTCTCTACGGCGCTGATTGGGGTTCCGTCGACCTATCCATCGTCGACACCGAAAACGAGGAGTCTCAGCGGAAGCTTGAAGACGAATTCGACACCTTCACCACTACTAAGTCGTCCGATCTGGCCCAGCCACTTGTCGAGGCGCAAATCCCCTTCAAAATCCACATAGTCAAGGACCACGATATGAAGGAGCGCCTCTGTTTAGAGGTTGAGAGGCTAGGACTGAGTGCTCTCATCATGGGGAGCAGGGGATTTGGGGCAGCGAAGAAAGGGAGAGATGAAAGGCTTGGAAGTGTTAGCGATTACTGCGTCAGGCATTGCGTTTGTCCTGTTGTTGTGGTGAGATATCCTGATGACAAGGATAGCGCTGGAGGCCCAGTGGTGTCGGTGGCGTCTGCTGCAGAGGATGAGGAGGACCAAGAGTATCACGATGCACCCGAAGATAAAAAAGGTTTGTGCCTTTTTTTTCAGTTTGTATTATTTAGTTGTTTTGTGCTGCATCCCGTTTTATCCTGTTACATATTTTTGTTGTTAATCATTATAAATTTGAGTGGTTGGGGAGCTATGAGTTTGATGAGTTGCCATTACCTCAGATTATTTGGAACTGTGTGAGCTGTGACCAATTAATTTGTACATCTAACAATAATTCTAGGTTGAGTGAGTAATGATGCAAGGATGGAAAAAAAGGCCCAGTTGGCACTTGAATTTATTGCAGCTCATTCGAGCCAAGGATGGACACTGAATTTTGCTCTTTACATTGTTAGTATTAATATGATGACAAAAGTTAATGTTGTTGCTTATTTGTCTTCATTTGTTTGTTTGCCTTGCAAGAATGTGTGCCCTAGTTCTTGTTAGGTATGAAGTGAAGTATTTCCATTTCTCACTGTGACTTTATTTTTAAATCTTAATTCCTAGCTTAGCCTTACCTTCACTCATGTTAAAATGATTATATGCTACATAAATATAGCTTTTACAGGGCCTTTTTTTGCTCAATTGTGAGACTAGCACAACCCAGTAAGATTTTGGGTATCAATCAATTTTCTTGAACTATATTTTTCAACTCTAACAATGTTATTATATTAAAGGTGAATGTTTCCAGTTTTGCATTGGTGTATTATGTATATACTGACTAGGATGCTCATTTCACCATGGTGTATATTTTTTATTTCCACATTAAGGTGAATATGTGCTAACTAGGATGCACATTCCAATTTGGTGTGGCACAATAACTAATGTTGAAGGTGCTTGATTGATGATCACCACCTTGTGAATGCCACGTTGCAACCTGGTAGACTAATACTCTTCATTTTTCTTACTTTATATATTAAATAATCATACGCAATAAAATCCAAGTTTGACTTGCGTAATTTACTGCAATAAAAGATGTTGCTTTTGAGTTAAATTAATTGTACGCGTCCTGTACTCTTGCATGACCTATTGGTACTGAGTCTCATTTGTTCGATGCTGAGAACCATTAACTATTGCTAGTCCATGTTGCAGAGAAAGTGGAAAGCTAATATCTAGATAGTATTATAGTAGCTCCGAAGATACTGTGTACAAATGCAAAATTAGATAATTGACTCTAGGTTTTTTTTTTTTTTGTCCTCCAGCTAATTTATATCATTGACATGTTTGTCATGGGGTCCTTAGAAACATGATGCTGATATAGTAAATCATATTTATGGAAAAACCATTAACTCGGTTATATTATGTTCCTAAAACATAGTTTCTGGATTTAGGATGAATCTTGTGATTGAGCATTGTCTTTTATGTTACTTCAACCTTAGGGCCGGACAAAATCATCAATACCAAATAATACTGATTGAAGATTGTGTTTGTTCTGTGGTGCATAGGGTATTGTTCTTGTTACACCTTTCACTTTGTTTTTTTGTTTTTCCTGCGAGGAACTAAATTATAGGATCCTTGTATCAATTCATTATTCATGGTATAATTAGAAGTACTCAAGTAGGCAATCTTTCTGTTCTTTTGAAACTTGAAAGCTCTTCCTATTGATCATTTTATCTTCCATCTCACTATATTTGAGAAATTCCTATATATAGCTATTGATCATTTTAACTTCCATCTCACTATATTTGAGGAATTCCTATATATAGGATATACTAATTTGAGTGTACTCTCTCAACAACGAAATTAATGCATATTGAGTTTTATTAAAGTTAAACATCTGTTTTTATATTCTCACTATAAGCTACATGCCCCTAAACAGATTCCTGATTTAATCCAGTTTCGAGGATTCTTGGCGTGAGTGCAGGTGTGTAATTTATTACGTTTTATTACCTGCCAGTATACCTCCTTCAATTACTGCCGCACTGTAAGATTGAGCCATATATGCATGCAGTCTCCTTTGAGTATGTTGCTTTTTTGTTGTCAACTTCTGATTATTACTTTATGCAAACTCTTGTTGCAGCATATAGAAGGCATGGCCCTACAAGGTTATGTGAACTGAGTTGATATGTGGAGTAATGCCATGCAAATGGACGTGTGTTGCTACTGTTTCATTTTTATCTGCTCTTTAATTCGATATGTAACGTTGTACTTGTATCTTAGGTTGTTCTCATGTAAATTGCTGCAGTCTCTGTACTTTAGCACCTAGTAAGACTGTTCTTGAATAAGTTTGGTTGGTTACTTATGTGTCTATTGTTTATGTGCTGAGAGGACAATGGGATGTTTTCCATCATGATTATTAACTGAAAGGATTTGATTTGATTCTGATTCCTTACCGATACATTAGTAGTGGGATACATTAACTTCATCTTAAATTACATGGGTAAAAACTTTTTCTATATCGGCTTTGATATGTATCTGAGTGATAGGTTCTTTATAGATCTTTGTTATAGATAGTGTAATGTAATTGTGACAGTATACAAGGAGTTTATGTAATGCTCAGCTTAATGAAGAATCCATCGTTAGATTGCACATTTAGGGGGTACATGAGTAATTAATTGTGACAGTTTTTATCAATTACAATATATCTTTTTTTTCTTTGCAATTCAATGCATCTATCAATTTTCTGACAACGTCTTTAAATTGAACACTTTAATAATAAATTTATGTGCATCAATCCACTTATATTATGAAAGTGTTGAAACGATTTTACATGGATAAAACAAATCCTTTAAGAACACATATGGTTGTCTGGGTCACTTAATGTAGCGAAAGATTCATTTCAACCTCACGAAGAAAATGAAGTACTGTTTGGTCAAGAAGTACCATATTTGAGTGCAATAGGTGCACTAATGTATCTTGCTAGCAACATTAGGCCGGCCTAATAATATATCATAATACTGTATATCATTTGCTATTAATTTATTAGCAATATATAATTCTTCACCAACTCGTAGGCATTGGAATGACGTTAAACATGTTTTTCGATATCTTAGAGGGAAAATGGATATGAATTTATATTTTTCAATCTCATTAGAACCTTGTTTAGTTAGTTATGCAGATGCAGTTTACTTATCAGATCCGCACAAATTTCGATCTCAAATAGGTTATTTGTTCACATATGGAGGTACAACTATTTCATGGCGTTCTATTAAACAAACTTTAGTTACTACTTCATCTAACCATGCAAACTTTAGTCACATATGGAGGCAAGTCGTGAATATGTTCGGGTGCGTTCTGTCACACAATATATTTGTGGACAGTGTGGATTAAACTCAGTGAAAGATGATCCAACTGTGATATATAGAGACAATGTTGCATGTGTTGCACAACTAACAGAAGGATTTATCAAAGGTGATAGGATAAAGCATATTGATTCTAAATTCTTCTTTACTCACGATCTTCAGCAAAGGGTGACATCAGTGTGCAACAAATTCGTTCAAGTGATAATTTGACAGATTTATTTATCAAGTCTTTACCTACTTCAACGTTTGAGAAATTGAGGTACAAAATTGGAGTGTGGCGTCTTAAGGATGTGAAGTGATGTAATCATCAAGGGGAGTTAATGTGTGTTTCTTCTCATTGAGTTTTTAACGAGGCATAATCTTATCTACATGGACATTCGGGAGGGAGTGTTATGAATAAATAATATTTGTATTGTGTGAATGTCCATTTACTTCCTCCTTAATATCCACTATGTGTCTTTTTTTTTTTTTTTAGAGAGAGAGAGTTTACAAGATCAATACAAGGTACGATACATTTCAAGTTCACACTCATGATCTTCAAATCGGTCAGATTCCTATGATATCGCTGCCCTTCCAATCGCGAGAAAGAGAAAATGAGTGTACCCTTTGTTTCGCAATGACCGCCGGATCTCTAATTTCAATACGACAACAACCCCCACACTAAGGTGTTCTCCTATCAAAAGAAAAAGACAAAAAAAAAAAATAGAGACAAAGCTCCACTAAATACCAATATCCCAAGGCCATTACTAAAAAAAAAAACTCAAGCACACAAAAGCTCCACCAAGGGATACGGGGCTCCACAACGGGACACAAAGCTCCACAACAGAGGGATACAAGGCTCAAAAGCCAAAAAAAAAAAAAAAAACAGAAGCATAATAAAAACTAACGGGAAAAATAGAAAACATGGAGAATACAAAAAAATAAAGCAAAGAAATAAAATGGGATCAACGAGACACTCACCCAAACGGTCACCGTATCTCCGTTGGGATAAACCGTCCATTGACCCCTACTAAATCCTAGAAAAATCTACATAAAACAGATCAAAGGACAAAGCATAAAATCAGAAGGGCGGCGACGAATCTAGAGAGCGGCAGATCTGAGCAGCTACGGTGGCGGCAGATATGGTCAGTAACCGGATATGCGACGGAACGACGACAGTAGACCTGTAAAAAGCCGAGAAGACAAATCCAAATGATTAATCGACATAGTAGTTTTGTTTAAATCATAGTAGTAAATCATTTTGCAGAGAAAAAAATAAAAAACTAATACAAATCCGCAAAAAATATAAATAAACTGGAAGAAATATCGAACACATATATAACGTGTGTGGTGTATGATACAAATAGGGAATCGAATTGTTAAACAATAGAGGAGAATAATAATCCTACCTTAAATGATTTTTTTTTTTTTTTTTGAAGGTAGTAGAATTACAGATAGGAAATAAGTTACATATCACTTGCCCTCACCTATCCAAACAGTAAATTCTACCAGAAGACCACATTTTCTAGACTCAATCGTGAGAGGGTGGAAGGATCAACCAGCATACCTTGAAACTCCGCGATCTAAGAAGATAGCAACGGCTGTGCTACAAACCTCCCAAACCACATAAGAACGGACCCAAGGGCTACCAGCTCCAACAGGCACAACAAAGTGCCACCATGGGAAAACCCGAAAACGGGAAGAAAACCCATCATAACAGGGAAGAAACCAAACCAGCAGGGAAAGAGAAAATACCGAAAGCAGAAAAAAAAAAAAAAACGGCATAGGAAGAAGAAATTAAAAAACGAACCTAAAAAACACCAGATCTAACTAAGAAACAGACTAAAGTAACATGCAGAAAAGAGAAAAAACGAAAAATAAAATGGGATCAAACGGATGACTCACCCGATCGGTCACCGTGGCTCCGACGGGGAGATTCACACATTGATCCCAACTAAATCCCTGAAAAAGACCCATTCGCCCTATGGAAAAGCGGTGCGGCGGCACTACAGGCGGCGCGACGGCGACTCTGCAGGCGGTGCGTTGAGCGGCGGGCGGCGGTGTTGCAAGCGGCGCGGCGGCGCAACGATTTACTTCTGTGCAGAAGGTGGGCGACGGATTATTTAGGCAGTGATTTTGTTGATTTTGTTTGGGGGTTGAAGATGGAGGAGTTATACGCAGGCGGTTGTGGGGTGTGAAGAGGTGGGCGGTGGTGGTTTTGGGATTTTAGAGAGAGAAGCTCTCGTATTTCTCTTTCTCTACCTTAAATGAAATTAAATAACACACATTCGTGAGAAATAAAGAATAACCTGGAAAAAAAATCATCCAACACATTGTTGAGAAAAGATAAAAAGTTGGATATAGTGGAAAAAATAAAAAAATATAAATCAGAATTCTGGTTTAATTTAGAGAACGTTGGAGCACCTTGGAAAGTTAGGACCATCTACATGTAATATTGTATGTTAAATAATATTTCTCAAAATTATTAAATGATTTTTTTTTTAAGCAGAATAAAGAATGAAAACTTCTGAATAAACCGTACATATGTGAATCCAATAGAAATTCTTAGAGGTCTCTTTAGTGTCCAAAGTGGCATCTCTAGCTCTGCTAGCTCTTTCAAAAATTTGATATTCTCAAATATGCTATATTTGGAGATCTAAGAACTAAAAGCAGAATATTATGCTTCAACACAATTTAAGAGCTCAAATTACAGATTAATTTAACCAAAACCAATATGAAAATCAGCAAGTGGCATAAACTTGCATTAAGAGAACAAGAGGAACCGCTCAAATCCACACACATTCCTCCATGCATCAACTCCTTCTGTTGTTCGCCTTCGATACTAAGGCTTATGCCTCATTTATTTTTCTTTTCTGATCTCAGGATCACCAAACTACACCAAGATTTGGTTAGCAATACTGCTACCAATTCTTCTCCTCAAGTTGTTGCATACACCCAAGAGGTTCGCTCTCTTCTGCAACAACTCATCAAGAACGAGACCACGTTCTTCCAAACCCAAGAAGATGAACCTTCCTCTTCTCCTCAAGTTGTTGCATACGCCCAAGATGTTCGCTCTCTTCTACAACAACTCATCAAGAACGAGACCACATTCTTCTAAATCCAAGAAGACAAATCTTCTTCTTCTACCCTAACAACGCTTATAAGGTGCAAATCTCACATAACCGCTTTGTTCGTTAGGCACCCTTTGTCTCGATTCTCACAATAGATCATATGTCGTTTGTCGATCCCGTCCTCGTCTTCAACCACTTGTGAACAAGATTGGAATCACCAATGGTGCTTCATCTTGAGGGGGAGTATTAGGGATATTGTGTATTAGAGATAAATTAAGGTTTATTGTTTCCTTGTATATCTTGACTCATATTGTTTAGTTAACCTAAAGCTCGTGTCTATAGTTAACCTAATAACCCATGATGTAATCTATATATACTCGTTCTCATTGTTAATAAAATAATTCATTCCATTCATCTCAACACAATACTCCTTTTATAAATAAATATTTTATTCATATTTATTGCAAGGTGTGTTTGTAAAATTATTCTTTTAGAGTGAGTTTTTTTTTTTTTTTTTACTACCTATAAAATTCGTATTATGTAATTTAACAGGTATTTTTTTAAAAATATTTTATGGTATGTTGATTTTGTATTAAATCTGTAAAATCTAATTAAAAAAAAGGTGTAATTTTCAATGTTTTCTTCGTAAATTGGTTGAACTATAATTTTCACTAAACCTACTCTTACACAATTTTCAATGTATTAAATCTGTAAACTCTTTTAATGAAGACGGAAAAAGCACAAAGTAATAGTCAATGTTAAAAAACTCTGAATTAGACATCAATGAAAATAGATTTAATAATGTGTTTATTCGTTCGAAATGTTACAAAAAGGTTATCAAAGTGTAGAGGGATTGGTATGAAAAATCGTGATGTTCGAATTATTTATTTCTCTATCATCACCTCTAATATATACAACAACCTTAATAGTTTAGATTAAATCTACACTAACTCCATCTCATCAAATAATTTGTTTGATAATTTAAATTAAGGATAGATTATGCTTTAAAATTTATAAAATTTTCATATCATCATAATCCAATTTAATTAGCCTTTATTATCAAACATGACCTCATCGTTTTCATAAGAATGAGTATACTTATAACAAGAATTTCCTTAAAATGCGGAGAATCAAAATAACATAGAGAACACCAATAAAAAGTATCGGAACAAGGAAAAGTTCAAGGATGTAAAATGCTTGTCTTGAAGTTTGAATGTGTGAAAAATTGTTGCTGTGATATTATGATGTTCTAATTATGGTTAATTTATTTGTTGTTCTTTTCAACAATTTACTTTGTGAAGAGATGTGAAGATTGTAATATTATATAGACTTTTGGTTTGTATGATGTGATTGAATTATAAGTTTAAGGTTGAATTAATAAAATTGTGTATATATTAATTAATATTTTATTGGAAGTAGTGAAAATGTATGTTTGTGTGATTTTTGTTTAATTAACATTAATTATGTTTACAAATATGAATAATTATAATTTTATATTTTTACAGACTACAAAAATAACTTAACATCAGGTCCACACAATGCACAAACAAAAAATAAGTACGTAGAATTAGAATAGGTGTTAGGAAATCAAATACCAAAGTAATATTTCCGGTGGAACAAACAAAACAAACTAATATTAAAAGAAAAGAGATTAAAAATGAAATCACCGGGCTCAGCGCCTAGATTCAAGTGGAACATCACACGATGCGGGGAACAACCTCAAGGCCTTCCTCTCTCACCGAATTCTCACTCTTGGTAGCTCTTTCTCTTTTCCCACTCATACAATATTAAGAACTGTATTGTAAACCACACTTTTCACCAAAGGACCAATGCCCTTTATATAGTGAAGACCACCCACGATTTCCGGCAATTAGCCATAATTCCCAATGAAGGGAAAGGAAAGTAAATCGTGGGATTGATACAAATACAATGAGAAAGAGAAAGTCTGCCTAAAGAAGGAGATTTGGAAGAGAAGGAAAGTTAGACTTTTACATATGGGCCAAAGCATATAATTAGGTCAAATGAGTTAGTTGGGCCAAGAAACCATATCCACTAAAATAGTGGGGCTAAACAAAAAGCCCAACATTTCTCTACCTCTTTGGTCCATCCCCCTTTATAGCATCATCATCCACTTATATTGAATCTAAGACTTATTCATCATCGTCCGTTAAACTTGCACAAGCAACAAACATGTTAGTAGTGTAAGTCCAGTCAAACCTGCACACACATTACACAAGTTAGTACAAGTTTAAAATTAAGCACTTTCAAACACATAATCGAGACTATAAGAAGTGCTAAGAAAATACAATCTCGATCCCCAAGTAAACACAAAACACCATGCTATCAATCAATAGAATCAAAATTCAAAAGTTTCATGCAAGTCTTGAATTTATCCAAATTTAAGCATTTAGTACCCATATCAGCAGGATTCTTTTCAGTAGCAATTTTTACCAACTCAATTATGCCTTTTTCAATGATATCACGTATGAAGTGAAATCTAACATCAATATGCTTAGTTCTATCATGAAAAACAGGATTTTTACACAATTGAATAGCAGACTGACAATGAGAAAATAAAACTACCTTTCCCTTAAGTAAACCAATTTCAGTGACAAGTCCTTTTAGCCAAATAGCCTCTTTTACAGCTTCAGCGATAGCAACATATTCAGACTCAGTTGTGGATTGAGCAACGACATGATGTAATTGAGATTTCCAACTAATACAAGAACTACACAAGGTAAAAACATAAGAAGTAATAGATTTCCTATTATCTTTATCATTTGCATAATTAGAATCCACATAGCCAACCAACTTTACCTCATTAGAAGATCTGGGTTCATATAAGCCTAGCTTTAAATCTAACATTATTAAGCTCATTCTTAACCTTAAACAACCATTTACAGTCTACAATAGAACAATTAGCAGGTTTAGGAACAAGCACCCATGTTTGGTTCACATGCAAAGATTTAATCTCATCTTTCATCGCAATTAACCATTTATCATAATTTTCAGATTTTAAAGCTTCTTTATAAGTCTTAGGGTCATTTTCATTTACATCAAAAACAGTGAAAGCTTCCTCGTCAATATAATAATCATCAAATTTGAGAGGTCTTCTAACAGTCCTCTTAGTTCTATCAGAGACTTCACCTTGCACATTATCATCATGCATGTTTTCAGAATTATCAGAATCTTCTATAGGCACATTAACATCATCTACATTCTCAATATCATTATTCAAAGAATCATCATGCTCAAGTTTGGACAAATCACTCTCCACCTCACTAGGTGCAGTGGTCATACCATGTAAAGGCACAAAAGCAGGTACACAAGGAAAATCATACTCATTGAAAGTAACATTCCTACTAACAATTATTTTATAACCCGGTTCATTCATAGACCACATACGATAACCCTTAGTACCATCGGAATAGCCCAAAAATACACATTTCTTTGCTCGAGGATCAAGTTTGTCAAGCTTTTGATGAACATAAGCAGCACAACCAAACACTTTCAAATAAGAGAAATCAATCTTTTTACCAGAAAAAACATGCTCGGGACATTTCCCTTTTAACGACACAGAAGAAGAACGATTAATCAAATACACAGCAGTAAACACAGCCTCACCCCAAAACTTTTTAGAGAGACCAGAGGTAGCAAGCATGCTCCTTACCCTCTCCATCAAAGTTCGGTTCATCCTTTCAACCACACCATTCTGTTGTGGGGTATAAGGAGTGGTGAGGTGTCTTTTAATACCAAACTTAACACACAAATCATTCATCAAAGAATTACAAAATTCTAGTCCGTTATCACTTCTAAGCACCTTAATTTTCTTACCTGTTTGGTTTTCAACAAGAGTTTTCCATTCACTGAATTTAGAAAAAACATCAGACTTATTTTTCATCAACAATACCCAAACTTTCCTCGAAAAATCATCAACAATAGACATGAAGTACACATTTCCACTTTGAGTGGGCTCACTAGATGGGCCCCATACATCAGCATGTAAATATTCAAGAATTTCTTTAGAAAAGGGGGAATTTGGGGAGGGGGTAATAGGAAAAGATACTTTATGTTGCTTACCCATCACACAAGATTCACAAAAAGGCATGCTAGACAATTTATCATTACCAAAATAACCATCTTTATGCAAAATTTATAGACCCTTACTACTCATGTGACCAAGACGTCTATGCCAAAGTTCAGTTCTATCTTCATTGACAGTGTTCACATAATTGGCATGCAAGACAGGTTGAGCAGTGCAAACATACAAGTTATGCATTTTCATAGCTGTAAAGACAACCAAAGAACCCTTCATAATTTTCATGCAACCCTTCCCCCACTTTCCCTCCATACCATCTTCTTCCAAAGCAGCACAGGAAATAAGATTGTTGCATAAATCAGGCACATAACGAACATTTTTCAACGTATAAGTCATGCCAGAATCAACTTTCAAGCACACATTGCCCACGCCAAGCACATCACATTTTTTTATCATTTGCCATAGACACATAACCATGCTGAATATCTTTAAAAGTACAAAATAACTCCTTGAAAGGAGACATATGATATGTGCAACCAGAATCAATTAGCCAATCATTTTTAGTCATGCTAGATGAATGCATAGAGTTCACAAAATGCTCAGTAATCATATAAACATCACCATGGTCAATAGCAGTATTAGCATGTTCATTATTGTCTTGCTTGTTTTGATTCCTTTTAGGGCAATTTTTAATCATATGACCAAGTTCTTTACACTTAAAGCATCTTCGGATCTTAGTTCGAGACTTAGATCGAGCTTTATCATTATTTTCATCTTGATAATTGTTCTTCTTGTTGTGCTTCCTTGTTTTACTCCTACCTCTCACATTCATCACTTCACCTTTCACATTACCATGTTGTTTTAGATCCATCTCCTTACTTTTTAAACCATTTACAACTATATCAAGAGTCACAGTGTCTCTACCATATTTAATAGCAGACTTGACATCATTATAGGAATCAGGAATGGCATTCAAAAGCACGATAGGAGTATAGTCATCAATATGTTTATCACCTGTTTTCTTAATATCCTGAATTAATTTAGTAAACACATCTAAATTCTCATCTATATCTTTGTTCAAGTCTAGCTTGAATCTGAAAAAAAATTCGAGCAAGAAAAGTTTACTAGGCAAGGAGGTTTCAATATAAAGCTCATTCAATTTTTCTCATAATTTACTAGCGTTAGTCATTACACCAACCTTCCTTAACACACAATCAGACAGATTCAGGATAATAGCACTTAAGGCAAGCTCATTCATTTCAGCTTTTTTATCAGCAGATTCATCTTTATATGAGAGATCAATAGCCTTAAAGACCCGATTCTATATCAGAATGCATTTCATCTTTTGTTGCCACATACTAAAGTCGGACTTCCCATTGAAGGGAGCCAACGTGATAATCGTTGATGATGATGTCATTCTAATATAGAGGAGTAACAAAAAATACGACACAAAGAGGCAAACAATAAACAGAAAATTAAACAAGATGTAGAGATATCAAATTGCAAACAAGAATCCTAAAATTCTACAGCAAATAAATCCCAATCATATCCGCGGCAAGCGGTCTAATTTACTGAAAATTAAATAGATGATCAAGCCAATATACCTGAGTGGATCCCTACTGAATAATGGATCCAATATTTGTCTTGGGTGAAATAATAATAAATTAAAATTCTCCCACAAAAAACACTCAATCAAGGTCAACAAGAGGATTTATAATTTTAAGAATATTACTTTCTGCAGAACACAGGTTAGTCGACCCCAACAGAAATTAATAAACCTTAAAATAATAAAATAATATATATATATATAATAACTATGATGACAACAGCTGTATATAATAAATATACTTTGTATATAAATGTATAATCAACTGAAGAGTATGTTATATATATATGCAGCAGCGGAATTGATTAGAAACAAGAGGGAAAAGTCAAACCTTTTAACCCCTTACCTATATTGACACCGATAATACCCCGACCAAGACTATCGCGTGCAGATTAACGGTGACGGCAGAAGCTTCCTTCCCCAACAGGCTGCAGCAGATCGACACTTTCTCAGTGGCGGCGGTTCACAGCGGCGGCAACTCGTGGCGGCGACAGATTTTCCGGCGACTGGCCCTCCGTCCCTAATTCAGAGAAGGCTCTGGTACCACTGTTAGGAAATCAAATACCAAAGTAATATTTTTGGTGGAACAAACAAAACAAACTAATATTAAAAGAAAAGAGATTAAAAACGAAATCACCGGGCTCAGCGCTTAGATTCAAGTGGAACGTCACACGATGCGGGGGAACAACCTCAAAGCCTTCCTCTCTCACCGAATTCTCACTTTTGGTAGCTCTTTCTCTTTTCTCACTCATACAATATTAAGAACTGTATTGTAAACCACACTTTTCACCAAAGGACCAATGCCCTTTATATAGTGAAGACCACCCACGATTTCTGGCAATTAGCCATAATTCCCAATGAAGGGAAAGGAAAGTAAATCGTGGGATTGATACAAATACAATGAGAAAGAGAAAGTCTGCCTAAAGAAGGAGATTTGGAAGAAAAGGAAAGTTAGAATTTTACATATGGGCCAAAGCATATAATTAGGTCAATTGAGTTAGTTGGGCCAAGAAACCATATCCACTAAAATAGTGGGGCTAAACAAAAAGCCCAACAATAGGCTACAATGCACCAATTTTCATAACACATTTCTACCTTACTTGGAAATGTTTAACATGTTGGTCACGCCCTAATTTTTTTTAAATAATAATTTTAACAAAAATAGTTGACCATATAACATTTTTCAATGTCAATTAAATATGTTTCTTTCCAATTTATCCTTAAACTCATTAATAATTTTTTAGATAAAAATAGTTTTCAAAATCATATAAAGCATTCCAAAGTAATTAATTAATAGTATAGTAGGAAGTCAATGTTTTTCTTAATATGTGTGCATAGATCTAAAACGACACATATTGTGAATATGAGAAAGTAAATATTCTTGAGTTTCTGCGGAAGACATAAACTGAGGGGTGAGTATGTAAGTACACTCACTGAAAATATATTTGTCAAAACAAAATATCATATGCAATTTAAATTTTGATCACACATTGATATGCAAATATTAACATCACCTCGTTTATAAAGATTATAAGATCTATCCTCATTTATAAAGGTTATAAGATCTATCCTCATTTATAAAGGCCAAAAGACATATCATTGAGGCCAAAAGACATATCATCGTTTATAAATTAAGGTTAGATGACCTATCTTCATTTACAAAATGCCAAAAGACATATCCTCGTTTATAAATGTCGGAAAATCTATTCTCGTACATACTTCATATGAATGTCAATTAAAAAAATCATCACATTTTATAATGACAAACATAATAAGATAGAATTTTTCACCTCGATTTTATATGGTGGATGCAATAAAAATAACTTTAATCCTCGTTGTCGCCATGGTGCCCTTAAGTTATACGTTTTCAATGATGGACATCCCATGAAATTATATAGAGATTATATACAACGAGGTACGCGTTTTGAAAGTGTATAGTCGTTTAGGTAATACCTTTTGTAAAATTGCAATTAAGGTCATTTGAGACCATTTTATCTCCATTTTCATTTCTTGCCATATCCCACGCGCCTCTCTTTCTCCCCCACCCGCAGTCACTTCCTACATGATATCATGGTATATTATCACCTTTCAAATCATATGGTGAGAGACACCCTTCGTTTTGCCATTATCAAAAGCTCCATTCAAATTTCAAATTTGCTTTCATCACTAAACCTAATGGAGCACTACGTCACTGTGTGTGTAAAATTTAACAGCCAGTGCAATCTCGTTTCCATATGTTCCGGCACATCATTTGTTGATTTCATGATAAAAATTCAACAAGCTTGGTCCCAAATTCAAGGTATTTTCGAAAACTTGGAGTTTAGTTGGTCAGCCGGAAATATAGTTAATTGTTTGTTGGGATGCGACGATGATTTAAAAAATATGATTTCATATGCTTTGTCGAACACCTTGAATTTTTTTACTGTTTGTTCTTCAAATTTAGGTTGTCCTTCTCTATCTCATAGCAATGATGTTCCTAATTTTAATTTTCAAAATAGCCAATGTCTAGTAGAATCAAATATTCCTACTAATATACCTTGCTCATCCTCTGTTCCGAAAATATTGTCCAATAATGGTAGAATAGTATTTCGATCTATTAAGAATTTTAGTTCCAAATTTGCCTCCCAAGAAAATCAAAATACGGATTCCGATCTTTCGATCTTCCGTCATATGATATATGTCTCATAACCATAAGGAAACCTTTACTTTCGGATTCATGGGCTGACAAGTTTAATGGTTTATGTGTTGGTTCAGTTTTCGGAGGTGGTGTTGAGTTCAGGAAAGAGTTAATTAAGTATGCAAGTGTGGCTGAATTTGTTTATAAATATATTAGGAATGATCCAAAGTATATTCGAGTTGAATGTAATCACCGAGGTGTTCATGATTGTAATTGGTTTATTAAGGGAATTGCTACGACTTCGTCTGGTATTTTACGTATTACGGATGGGGATTTTATCCATAGTTGTATTGTTAATTCATCGAACAAGGTCCTGAAACGTCTGAGTCCAAAGTTGATGTCTGATTTCGTTGTTCAAAAGGTTAGGACTACTCCGAATGCCTCTGATAAAGATGTTATTCATTTATTAGGTGATGAGTATGGTTTGGACATTCCATATTATAAGGTGTAGCGCACTGTAGAGCATGCTAGGGATCAGATTTTTGGCTCTTATGAAGACTCATACAATCAGCTGAAATGGTATTGTGATGTTGTTCAACGTACGAACCCTGGAAGTGTTGTTTTCCTAGAAACACATGAATCGTCCAATCGGTTTGAGCGTCTATTTGTCTCATTCAAAGCATGTCTTGATGGATTTAAATCTTGTCGACCGATGCTCTTTATAGATGGTACGTTCATGAAAGGACGCTCTAAGGGTATTCTCTTATCTGCAACTGCCAAAGACGGAAACAATGGTGCGATTTTGCCTATGATAATTCTTTATTATTTGGACGTGGTATTATTAATTTGATATCAGTGTCTATCTGTTTTTAATTTTTGTTTTTTAAACTGTGGTTTATGTATTACAGTCATGATATTCATCCCATCCCTGAAACAAAAAAATATGAAGGTCAACCTCTATTGATTGATGATCACGTATTACCTCCAGTGCTGAAACGTCAACCAGGTCGTCCTAAGAAGAGAAGAATTTTGTCGTATGTTGAACTAGGGAAGAAAACCAAGCGGTTTTGTTATATTTGTTGCTAGTACGGCAATCATGATACTCTATCATGTCTAATGTCCCAGCGAGATGAAAAATAAATGTACTATACTATGATTAATGTGCTGACTTGTTTCTGGTATTTGTGAATCCATATTTTATGTATCACATGTTTTGTATCTATATTTTCCATTACACAGGTTCTGCGTTTCTCTTCAAATGTTATTAACACCCAATTATACATCTGCTTCCTTAACTGTTCTTACACATATCAAATTGGACATGTCATTGTCTTGTACTTACTACAATTATATGTCATTTTGCCTTACCTCTTGTTTTAAACATACATAATTCCCTTTATAACATTTCCATTATCTTGTTCCAATGAAATTACATCATGGATATTGGGTGCTTTACCCTCTGAAAACCCATCATGAGTTTGTTTGTCGCAAATGTCTTCTTGCTCGTTTTTTGCAATACAAATATCGACTGTGAATTTATTATCTTGAACACTTGTTATACACATTTGAACATTATACAATAACAGATTGAATAAACTACTTTCTGTTCTGAATTTAATATATAGCCGTTGTAGTCTACATTATTATGAATTTGGTCGTTTATGACCGTTGCTATATGCCTATAAATGTCACATACTCACTAAATATCATTCTACACATCCATTTATTCATCAACAAATGTCTGATAGCACTTCTTCTCCTCCAAATGACTTATTGACCCCGTTTGGTGTGTCCTCCTGTCGGAACTGTGGTGCACCAGCCCATGTAAGGAGGTCCAAGTCCGATGCCAACCCTGGGAGGTTCTATTACAGATGCCGCACTCATGGTTTTTCGCATTGGTGTTCTCCGATTTCTGGAATTCAAGATGGGGTCTGTCATCCACATGCTGCTCTTGCTGGGGGTGTTTCCCACATTGAGGAATCCACTTCTCTTTCTCAGCCTCTACGTGAAACTTTCATTCCAGCATTCAATGCGTTTCCAGAACAAGTTCGTCTTCTTGGTTGTGGCTATGAAGTTCAGAACATCCTTGTCTGCATCCTCTTAATTGTGTCATTTGTCCTGATGATATGCTTGTTTATTGCATTCAAGATAATGTAATAAAACTGACCTTGAAGTTGAATCCATATTCCCTATTTCCTATACTATGAATTGTCTAATATGCAGTCTAGTTGTGTAGTTTTTGTTAGGTATATCAATGGGGCTAATGCTTTTCCTTATTTTGGTACATCACTAACCAGCTCCCTTCTGTAGATTTTGTACTTTATTCATCTATGTATGTTGATTATTACTATAACAATCCTACTTTTGAATTAGCATTTGATATTTAAATTCGTTTATTCTCAGTAAACATTAACAATTCGTAGTTATACTAATGCAATTTAGCAAGCAACAAACCACAACTGCACACACAATGTGAAGACAAATTGGCATGGCATCGTTACATTCGACCCATCACCTAAATTATACCAGATTACAGACTTCAAAACAAGCATCAATTAGGACAACACGCATAAACGTATGACATTCATTTGAAATGCAAACTTACAGAATTCCCTATTTTTTGTAAATATCAAAAAAACTGTGCAATCAATGCTAGTAGTTTTGAGGATATATTATACTTTTCCAGATGTTTAGCAATTTTCCATCTCCATGGTGTACAAGATCGTTTTGATCCAACACGTCTTGACACTCCCCTGTGACTAAATCGTATTTGAACAATGTGCCAATTGGATCTCTTCTAAACATGATCTTCGAGTTCTCTGGCTTTATCAAGAACAGTGGTTGTGGTGTGAATTCATGTGGCAAAAAATCAATAGGGTTAAAAATGATTTTAAAAACCTTCCACCCATCATTACCTCCACGTCCTTGTAATATGTAGAATTTGAATTCGTAGTTATTGGAATCCATCGTTTCCATAGGTGCAACAACCAACGTATCTTCATCCAATGCCTCCATTTCCCATGTTCCTTGCCACATTAAGTATCCCCAACTATTCAATGTTTTCTCCATGGGCAGCTCCAAATTTCCCCAACAGCCAGTATTCAAATCGAATGTCGAGATCTGCGACTTTATTGGACGTGACTTGTAAGTCTTGAAGTGAAGAAGATTCCTTACCCACACTGAATAACCACAACCTAAACCATTATTTGGTACATTAGTCATTTCCATCCATCTATTTGTATGTGTTGAGTAAACACTTACTTTTGATATATTACTGTGACTTCTATACTGCACAACCCTTACAACAACATATGCTTCCACGACAGAATCGTATGCCAGAGAGAAGTGTGCAGATGCCCATTCGACCTCGTTATCCCACACAATTTGATTGTTCATTACCTCTTCCTTTTCCCCAGAACCAGGGTTTATGAGGAATAGTCGATGACTTGAAGGTTCTAAACAAATCAGTCCCCTACACGCTGCAACTATCACTCCTTTTTCACCTTCTTCAAAAAGCACCCTCCTATACTCTTTGTTCTCGTCCCCTGTTGTCTCGTACACCAGGTTTACGGCTAGGTTCGCATGCACAAACTTTGGCCAAAATCTGTTTTGATTTCTCATATGGCCATAGTTCACGTCTCCAAACCGTTTCGATGATATGGTTTCATACCACAATTTTGACACGACTTTGAAACGTTCGGCAGAGGCCGGTGGTAGCCTACCCATCATTTCTTCTTCCATGTCAATAATAAGACAAGATACCGACGTCGACATCCTCCCCCTGTTATTTCGACACAGAATCGATTTCAATTTTTTTTCCTTTGAACAATTTTAGTGAATATCTATGAGGAAACTGAACAAGATGAAGAATGCGTACTATGCCATTGATGTTGAGCTTTTACTTTTTATTAATTGCTCTGCTTAATTATTATCTCAAATGACGTGCGGATTGATTGATTTGCCACTTTGCTTCTTTGAAGTATTTTTTAATCAGAATACCAAACGTCTTTTTCTTTGTTTCGTTTTATGCTGCAACATTGTTTACACTAAGTGTATAACTCGTATATCCAACTAATGTGTCGTTGTGTTCATTTTCCTAATAACTTTTTAGTTTTATTAAAAATCTTTCGAATTAAACATGAAATCCAAATAAATATTTAAGATATCTCTAATACAAACCATTCATTGGGACTCAGTCATTTGCCAATTGTTCTACTCAATTGAATCTTAAGTGATCAATGCTTAGTCTCATTAAAATGTTTGTAAATTGTGTATGTAACACAATTTTGGTCGACTCATTAGTCTAGAATCATATACATCTTGGTCTTTTTTTTATTTTCATAGTACAGAGTATTTATTTATTTTCTCTTATTTATTTTAATTTTTTTCCCGACTTTAGTAATTAATTTTTAAGGTTTAGGGATGGTTGTGTCTGATTTAATGTTTAGTTAAATCGAAGGCCGCAAAAATGAAATACTCAAATTGGACATGATAGATGAAGCAATGGGGCTAGAGGATCAAGAAATTGCAAAACGGAATGAGGAAAGAGCATACCTGTTTGCTGACCATAAGGCGAAAGCAAGTTTATTGCAACAAAAAGCGAGGAGTAAATGGCTACGGGAGGGCGATGCGAATACAGGGTACTTCCACAAGTGTATCAACAGCCGCCGGAAGCACAATGAAGTAACGGGAATAAAGGTGAATGGGGTCTGGACAGAGGAGGTTAATGAGGTGAACAAGGGCACCTTCAAATATTTCAAAGAGCATTTTAAAAAAGATCACAGTGTTAATGCAAGTCTGTGCCCCAACTTCACAAGCAAAACAGTGGCAGAAGAGGACAACAAATTTCTGGTGGCTGAATTCTCAGAAGCCGAGGTAAAAGAGGCAATTGAAGCGTGTGAAAGCTCGAAAAGCCCAGGTCCCGATGGATTCAATTTTGGATTTTTTAAAGATTTCTGGGAGGTTTATAAGGGGGATCTAATGCGACTAATGGAGGAGTTCCACCAACATGGGAAATTGGTTAGAGGATTGAATCCATCATTCATAGTGTTAATACCCAAAAAAGAAACAGCTGAGGAGCTTAATGAGTTCAGACCTATATCCCTCATTGGCGGGATTTATAAAACTATTGCAAAAATACTCTCGAGAAGATTAAGCCGTATCCTGGGTTCGATCATTTCAGAGCAACAATCTGCCTTCATTGGGGGAAGGCAAATTTTGGACAGTGTGGTAGTGTTAAATGAGGTGATCGAAGATGTAAAGAAGAGGAAGGAGCAATGCATGATATACAAGATCGATTTCGCCAAGGCATATGACTCTATCGACTGGGGGTATCTGAAAGCAATCATGGAAAGGTTCAATTTCAATCACAAATGGATAACATGGATAATGGAATGCGTGACGTCCGCACACGCATCGGTACTTGTGAACGACAGCCCATCAGACGAATTCAAACTGGAACGAGGACTCCGCCAAGGTGATCCACTATCACCATTCCTATTTCTAATTGCAGCGGAAGGAATGAGCATCATGCTATCAAAGGCCATTGATCACGGCGCTTACGACCCTATCGAAATTGGTAAAGAGAAGGTGAGAATCTCGCATCTCCAATTCGCGGACGACACAGTTTTTGTGGGTAAAGCAAACACAAAGAACGTATGCTGCTTACGCGGATTTCTCACCAATCTGGAATCGGTGTCGGGTCTAAGGATTAATAAAGGGAAATGCTGCTTGTACGGGCTTAATATTGAGGAACCGAGGCTGGAATGTTTTGGGAATGTACTGGGGTGCAGCACGGGGAGGCTCCCATTTCAATATCTTGGGGTCAAAATTGGTTGCTTGCACAGAAAAGTGTCAGACTGGGACTATGTCACCCAGAAGGTACAAAAAAGACTAAAAAAATGGGAAGGCAGGAATATCTCCATTGGGGGGAGGGCCATCTTGGTAAACGTGGTGCTCTCATCTATTCCAACCTATCTAATGTCCATTTTTCGGGTGCCAAAAAAGGTCTTGTGTGATATTACTAGCCTTCAGAGAAAATTCTTTTGGGGTGGGAGTGAGAACAACAACAAGATCCCATGGATAAAATGGGACACTATGTGTCATACTAAAGAAAAAGGGGGCTTGGGGGTAAAAAACTTAGAGGGGTTTAATAAGGCGTTGTTAGGAAAGTGGGCTTGGAGATATTATACCGAAAGGGACAACTTATGGTGCAAAGTGATTAAGTCCAGGTGGGGGGGTGTGAGAGGGATTGAGGAGGGTGGCAGCTGGAAGGGTGGGGGAATTAAATGTAGTGGCTGGTGGGGTGAAATTAGTAGGCTAATGGAGGGTGAACTGGGGGAGGGTGGCTGGTTCTGGGGGAGTATGGAGAAGAGTATAGGGGAGGGGAAAGAAACGTGGTTTTGGGAAGAAAGATGGGTGGGGGAGAGGTGCCTCAAAGAGAGTTTTCCTAGGCTTTATAGACTATGTAACAACAAATACTCCAAAGTGGGAGACAGGGGAGAGTGGAGAAATGGGGCATGGGAGTGGAAATGGAGTTGGAGACGGAATCTGTTTGATAGAGAGATTAACATGCTTAACGATTTAACTTCTACGATTAACAGGAACAACATTAGACAGGGAATCAAAGAATCATGGAGGTGGAGTCGAACGGCAGCTGGAAGATATACCACAAAAGAATCGTATGACTGGCTCCGCCAACAGCAAGCTGGGGGGAACGCCACGGAGAAGGAGGAATTCAAGCTGATATGGAATAGCTATGCGCCGTCAAAGGTACAGATTAATGCATGGAGAATCATTTGGGGGCGGCTTCCAACAATGGAGAACCTGAAGAAAAAGAAAATCATAGCGGAAGATGCTAGGTCGACGTGCGTACTCTGCGACGGGCCGGAAGAAACGATGCAGCACTTACTGTTTGAGTGCTCGTTCGCGCATCAGGCCTGGATGAGGTGCCTCAATTGGCTGGGAACCACGACGGCACTCACGGTGAATCCTAAATCCAATCTACTGCAGTTCAGCAGTACTCTCGGGGGTAAGAAGGGCAGAAAAATCGCGGTGAGTATCTGGGAGTGTTTAGTGTGGCTCATATGGAAGGCTAGAAACAAGAAGACATTCGAAAACGAGACAACGAACTTGGATCATTTGACAGAAGAACTCACATCCAGGCTGTGGAGTTGGGGAAGAAGTAGAGGCTACCTCAAAGCACGAACATACAATGAATGGGTTACTCAGCCTAGAGGGATGTTGATTGTTTAGTTTTGACTTACAAATACTGTTTCTCTCTCGTTTGCGATCATATGTAATTGTTATTAAAGGGTACACCTTGTACCCTGTTATTGAGATTGCAATAAGATTCTATTTCACTGATCAAAAAAAAAAAAAATTTATTCACTCATGCTAATAATCAATTTTCTACTCCCACATCCCACCTAATCTTCGCAATCTACATTTGCATGTGAGTCAATTAACAAAATTTGATGATCAGTTTTTAATAATTGTTCAGACATATATGTAATAATTTGAGTGCCGACTTATTAATGTGTAAATTAATACGAATAGAGTAAAAATATGATTCGAAATAGGGTAAAATTATTTTTTATGAACATTAAATTTGTGGGATTTAGGGTTTAGTGCTTAGTGCTTAGGGTTTAGGGTTTATGGTACAACCTTCTTGTCACATATCACATGCAACACAATGAGTTAAGATATATTTGTGCATAGTAAGCATACAAATGAAAATATATTAACAATATTCAGCAACAATTATTCTACAATTATTTAACACGATTTAAATGAATTCCTGTTACTGTAATATTTTTTAGAGACGAATACGTGTTAAATAAATATTTTTGATAAATTATGTAACATGATGCACTGATATGAGCCCTAATGACCATTGACACTAAAATCATATATCATTGTATTTTTTTTTTTTGGGTTTCAATGTTCCGAATTCATCGTCAATGTTAACTGTCTATTGGAGTATAATCTTTTCTATCTATTAACATTACATTATTAACACAAAAATACTGTCTACATAATGTAACATGATGCAACGGATATGAGCACTAATGACCTTTGACTCTAAAATCATATATCATTGTATATATTTATTTTTTTGGGTTTCAAATTTCAATGTTCCGAATTCATCGTCAATTTTAAATGCCTATTAGATTATAATCTCTTCTATCTACTAACATTAAATTTTTAACACAAAAAAACTGTTTAAATCTAATCCCCGTTCCTTTTAATATTTAAAGGAAATAAATATGTTGTTTACAACATCACCATCATTAAATGTATGTTTATTATGAAATAATAATTCTTGTATCATAAAAACTTATATACAATATTGCATACATGCATTTCAGTCATTCACACACATATTCTTTATAAATACACCCACAAGCTTAATTCACACACATTTTTTATAAATACACCCACAAGCTTAATTCACACACATTTTTTATAAATACACCCACTGACAGCTCAATTCACACCCATATTTTTTATAAATGCACCCACTCACAGAAATTGAACATGGTCGTCTTCTCCGAGCAGTTTTCGATCACCTCAGGCCGCGGTCGGACGCTGCAATTTACGATGACCTTAATCCTTAAATATTTTATATTTCTTTAAATATTCTTTAATACTAATCATTATGGGTCAATGTTATTTTGTATTACTTGCAATAATATATCTTACTACATGCAATAATATATGTTACTCCCTCCGTCCCACAGGAATTTGCACACTTTCCATATTTGGACGCCCCACACGAATTTTCACACTCCAAAAAAGGAATTTTTCTCATAACTTCTAACCTCTCAATATACACATGAGAAAATTTATAAAAAAGGCCATTTAGGCACCTAGCTTCTTAAATAAAGACAACTTTTATAATCTTTTTAAAAAAGGACAAAAACATATGTAAATAACCATTTATGCCCTTACATTTAAATTTGAAGAATAACTATTTAATTTATATAATAATGGAACAAGTCATACATTCCATATATTTCCCCAGCATTCTGTTTAATATCACGCATATGGAAATAAGAATCTCACCTTCCTTATTTCGTTTGCAATCTGCACGATTCATACGAATTTTCAATTAAAGCAATCCTAATTTCCCAAAAACCGCCTTAATTCAGAATTCCTCGTCCCTCAGAATCTGTTTATCGTGTTCTGCATTTTTTCTAGTTTATTGCATCGCCTTCTTTTCTAGTTTATCGTCCCTCAGAATCTGTTTAAATCATACACATTTTTATCAGGATTTCAAAACTCAAAATTTTAAAAATCAAATATCAAACTGTCGAAAGCCCGAATCTAATTTAGAAAAAGTATAGCCTTTAATCACGCGATCAAGACATTGGACTTTTTCTCTTATTTCCATTCCCGGTTTCTTTCATGGTGCCGGGCCGGCCATTATCAGAAAATATCATAAATTAAACCCCTAACTTTGAAATATCATAAATCCCCATGATCGCAAATCTCGATTAGGTTTCATCAATTGATGAAACGCATCTCGTTCGTCTCCTAACTCGCCGATGGATTTCACCGAATTGGAAGCAATCGAGGGTTTGCGTTGGTCGTGGCATTCATGGCCCACTTCCTGGCCCGAAGTTCACCGACTGCACATAATCAAGAGACTTTTCACGCGATCGTTTCTTTATATTCCTAGGGGATTCAAACTTCACCGATTTCTTCATTATGGATGACGGACGCGAAGCCGCCGGAGATATAGTAGAAACTTTTAATTCCAAGGGTCAGATGAAGAGTTTTGTCAAGGGTATGATTTTTAATTCCACACGTACACACATAATTTGCAAAGAATTTAGGATTTTTTGAGATGATTTTAATTTAGGTTCAATTTGCTCCGTTTTCGTGTAATTGTGATGATTTACGTGCGCGTTGCTGAAATGTAGTTCATGATTATTTGTTATTGGTTTGGTCAAGGGATAATGCAGATCTTATTTTGCATATGTATACGTATTTCTGCATAAGCACATTCTAATATGAAGACACCGTACTATTTTTTCTGCATTATTCATTTTATTATGCAGTTTTAGATTTCATTGTTCTGCATTATTCATTTTATTATGCAGTTTTAGATTTCATTGTTCTGCATCATTCATTTTATTATGCAGATTTAGCTTTTATATTACTTTTCCAACCATGGTCTAGGGAGCAAAATGTTCTTCTCACTTCTCACTTCGTCTTCTTCCGTACTTCACGGTTTCCTTTCTTCACAAATTGGAAAACCCCAAAATTCTGCACAAAATTAAGCTCTTCTGACCGGTGTTAATTAATTTTAGGAAGGTTTTAATTAATTGCGTAATTATTGGAATTAATGAGCTGATAGAGTCAGCTTTAAATTTCAAACATAAGGTTTTAATTAATTGCGTAATTCTTGGAATTAATGAGCTGATAGAGTCAGCTTTAAATTTCAAACATTTAAAGAATTTCTCCATATTAATTCCGAATTTTATGTATTAAGGGTATGATGGTACATTTATGTGTCATTTTGTCCTTATTCTGAAACTATTTTGAATCATGTCTTTATTTAAAAAAACACTAGGTGAAATGACCTTTTATGTGAAATCCCCTATACACATATTTACTCATATGCCATTACTTTATTAATATAATATAACAATATTTCTACTAAATTAACAACCCTTAAACCCACTTAATAAATTAATTGGGCCCATTTAACACTAATCTAAATCCAAAACAAAAGTGTTCAGCCATTACCATCGCCCCATTTACCAACCCTAATCATCAGAAAGAATTCATCTCCCTCCTCTCTCTCTCTCGAAACTTCACCTTCCCCCTCTATCTCTCTCTTTCTTTCGATCTGAAAATGGTTACTCACACATTTACACACACTCTCTATCTATTTGAAGAATCAAGAATCTATTCTCTCAGATATCTAAAATCGTCTTTTAATAACCCTAAATCAAAATTGCTTCAATGTCTTCTTCGTTCTTGATTCTAGATCGACTGATGGGTCGGATTCTATGTCTTCGTCTCTCGATTCAGAGGCTGGGTCGACGTTTTTAGTGACTACTTTTGTTAAACTTTGTCGCCGTCGCTCGATTTTGGGGATCGGTCGACTTTTGAGTCCGATCCCCTTTAGACTCTCGATTTTCCGACTGTTGGGTCAAATCCCCTTTGCATGACGATTCGCTTCATACCAGATTCAGAAAGATACCAGATTCAGAAAGATTAATTTCCTGACGAAACTCTAATGGGGGAAATTAAAAAAGGTATTGAGTTTGTGGTTTTAGATTGGTTCAATTCTCCCGAGAAATGTGTATTCTACTTGAAAGTGCTTGCGATTTGTTGTTTTGGAAGTTGTTTAAGTTACACTGTAATCTTCATTTTTAAGTCATTTTTTATGATTATGATGAGGTTAATTGTTCAAGTTCTGTTTCTGGGCTGGGATTGAATGATCGATGATAATGTTGTTCATCCGAATTATTCAATTTTGTTGTGATTTGTGAATGTTTACTCTATTAAGCATTGTTTAGTCTCTCACTTGAATGGACATGTATACCCATCTGAAAAGTCAACAAAAAGGAAGAAAGTACACTTTTCTTAATATGAGTGCAGTCCCAGAGGTGCAAGTTACTCTATATATTATAATGTGGGTTACTTAATTAATAAAAAAATATAAAAATATAAAAGAATCAATATTACTATATAAAATTGTGTTATTACTACATGTAATAATTTGTTTTACTACATAAAAAATTATATGTTATTACATACTACAGTTTGAATTACTACATTGAATAAACGTTTGTTACTATATGTAACTTTATCAAATGATCTAATATTTTTCGCATCATCCTACAATAAAACATTTTGTATTACAACATGATTATTGTGTTTACTACATTCGATAATATATGTTACTACGTATTATAATGTGAGTTACTACTTCAATAAAAACACTAGAAAAAACGTGTTAGTAACTAAAAGAATTTGTATTATTATATAAATAGTTTGTGTTATTACTACATAAAATAATGTGTATTACTACATATTAAAATTTGAATTACTACATTTAATATCCCGCGTTCGACAATAAAATAAAAGATAAAAAATCACAGAAACGAGTAAAATAAACGGATTAAAAATTTCGAATTAAGCTGTCAGTGGGTGTATTTATAAAAAATGTGTGTGTGAATTAAGTTTGTTGGTGTATTTATAAAAAATGTGTGTGTGAATTAAGCTTGTGGGTGTATTTATAAAGAACATGTGTGTGAATGACTGAAATGCATATATGCAATATTTCATACAAGACTAGCCCTTCTTGAATTTGATACTTCATTCTTATATTTGCCCAGAAAAAATACTTGAATTGTTCATTTTATTTGTCCATTTTCGAGGTTATTTACGTGTAATCCCATTTATTATAATTGAATATTGCAGATTTCAATTGTACATGAATCAATGTGTCAATTTTTTTCCAACTATACAAGATCTGCCAAAATCTAATCTTTCAACTTTAACATGCTTCTATAGCTGTAAACTTCTTACACCCTACCCAAATAATCGATTAGACATACCATAGTCGCATCATTACTTTTGCTTACAAAACCCCTTCTACACTCATCAGCTGTAGTAATCCATTAATAGTTAAATTCGAAAGTAGAGCACTCAAACTTCAGGATCTAAAAATGGAAGAAATTCACCAGAACGACGTAGCTCATGATCAAACAATCGTTGATGAACAACACCAGGAGGCTGAGGTTGATGTTTTTAGTGATCTACCCGCTGAATTGTGGGTGGATATCGCCTCAAGACTAACATGCAAGGAGGCAGTAAGGGTGAGGGCGGTCAGTCCCCGGTTGAACTCCATACTCTCTGAACCTTATCTTGCCAGATGTGTGTACAAGAAAATGAGGGTGGAGAATCGTTATTCAACGATATTTGAGAGTAATATTGTTTCCTCTCCGCTGGCGTATGAGTCGGTGTTTCCTGGTTCGTTTATTTACCGGCGTGTAATCAGACAGGACGCTTGCGAACTACGAGATATTGGCCGACTGTAAAGGTCTGGCATGCGTTACTTCAGCCACAGACAATTTCTACCTCATTAACCCTTTGACAAGGGTTAGAGCTGAAATCTTGGCGCCACTGATAGATTGGGATGTCAAGTTGGACTGGGCAAACGTATACTTTCTCATGGCTCATGACACCAACAGATATGCTTACATCATAATGCGTGTTGTTATCTTTCAGGGAGCAAAATCATCATCGGAGGTTTGACTCTTCTCCACACATACTCAGACCTGGAGGATGTTACCACCGTTTCCCTTGGGTAATCCTATTTGTAAGTTTTCAACTTGGGTTAGGAATGGAATTCATTTTCCCGTGTATAAAGCTGATAACATTGAGAAACAGAGAGGTATCTCTGATATTAGGTCTGAAATTTGGAGGGCCATTGACTCGCCTGTTGTAACTTATGATACTTGGGGCACGATATTGGGAATAAAATGAGATATGTTTTGATCTAATACCAAAACCCCCTGAGACATGCCTAAGTCAAGATGACTATGTTCTAATAATGTTAGAACATATAGAATAAGGCTAGAAGAGAAGCTGATATGTTAGGAAGCTCCTAGTTGAATAGATGCACAATTTGAGGGGGAACATATGCTTTGAAGACTATCAAGAACAAGTCCCCTCAAGGCTCAAATTCTGGAACAACCACTAAGTCTATTGAAGACCAAGTATACTGATCAGGAGAGTTGTCCAGAAGAGTTGTCTTAGCACAGTTAATCAAGAAGAAGTGTTCTAAAAGTTTGAGGACAACCATGATGAAAAGTTAGAGACAACTATACCCTAAAGATCCTCAATGAATCATGCTAAGATCACTTTCAAGAAAAGCAAAGGGTAAGAACCAAGTCATCTGATATGAGCAAGCCAACCTTGCTGATAAGCAAGACTGCTGATAGTGATAAGGAGAGTTGTCCATTTGATAAGGAATGTTGTCCTATCATTGGAACAACCCTCAGAAGCCATGTCCAAGTCTTAACAAAGGAATCTTGAAGTCAGACATTGGGAAGAGTGCTGCAGAATGAAGACAAAGTCTATACAGCCGTTTATTTCCCAAATGAGGACATGTCACTATCAAGAATCTGTCTTCTAAGAAGAAGAAGACATTTATGGACATTTGAGGCTGCCTCTCCAACGGGCAAATTCTCATTTGTCTATAAATACAGAAGTGTGGAGGCCCTTTGAAAGTACCTCAGCTAAGCACCTCAACACAATCCAACTTGACAACTATCCTACAAGCAAGATTGCTTTCAAAGCTTTCAAAGACTATCTTAGTCTTCAAACACTTCTTCTAAGCTGAACTTCATTATATATCCATACAAAGCTTAGAGAGATATCCTATCCTTATACACTGAACTTAATTGTAAATGATATCTCATTAGTTGGAACCTTACTTCAACCCTTACCCCTTTCAAGTGAGAAAGTGAGAAGGTTGTAGTAGTAGAAGTGGTAGGAGCTGACTGTTGAGAGAAGAACAATTCAGTTCTGAGTTGAGAAGAGGGTACTAGGACTCTAGACATCCTAGGGATCAATTCACCAAGGAGTGGTGTTCTTGATCAAGTGCACCTTGGCACTATAAAACAAGTTAATTCCAAGAGTGAAGGAATTATCCTGTTAAATCAGGGAAAGTGGATGTAGGAGCTTGAGTCTCTGAACCACTATAACTTCTTGTGTTGATTTACTTACAAAGTACTTTCATACATTCAACACTGCACACAAAACTGATCTTTCAAAGGATATATATTCAAAGACTGTGCAAAAGACATTTGGACAAGTTCCCTGAAAACTGAACTGTATTGACTAAGTGATTTCAGAACTTAAAAGGAGTTTAAACTAAAGGGCCAACCACTAATTCCGCACATATAACTCTCCTAGATAGTTATCCAACTAAGTACTCAATAGTGCTTAGTAGTTTGATTATCCTTAAAGAGTTAATCATCTTCAGCAGAGTTGTCCAAGACAACCTTGCTGATCTCTGGTTTGATCAAAGTTTGAAAAGAATTGCATACAAGTGTATTCCCCCCCATATACTTGTTATATACTCCTTTCAGGACCAACAAGTGGTATCAGAGCAGGGGTTCAAAGACCACTGCTTCTGAAAAGCCATCTTGGTTTTCAAAATCACATATTTGATGTGGTCACTGAACTGATCTATCTGAAATCCTATCAATTGTTGACTAACTGTTTGTTCTTGAGATATGGCCAACAACAATGCTGCTGTTCCACCTCCTGCTGTTCAAGGATTGGACAGCATGGCCACAAATCCAGTCAACCACATCTCACATCATAAATTGCCCATGTTCTTTATATAACTATGATTTCTGGAAAATTAGAATGAGGGCTCATCTTGCATCTCTACACACTGATATGTTGAGAGTGATCACAATAGGTCCTTTTGTGTTCACCTTTGTCAATCCCAGAGTCACTGAGGCTCAAAAGGCAGACACAAGAGAGGTGCTCCCCAAAGATGAAGATGACTTCACTGCTGATGAAAAGAGGAAAGATAATTTGAATTATCTTGCCATGAACACCCTCTACCAAAAAATTCCAGATGCAATCATGGGAAGAGTCTACCACTGCACAACTGCCAAAGAAATTTGGGATACTCTTGCAGAAATGTGTGAGGGTACTGAAAAGATAAAGGAGAACAAGCTCCAAGTGGCAGTGCAGAAATTTGAACAATTCACAATGGAGTCTGAGGAGTCCATTGACAAATTTGCTGGTAGATTCACTGATGTGATGAATGAGATCAACTCATTGGGCAAGGTGTACTCCAAGAGAGAAGTTGGTTTAAAGATCTTGAGAAGTCTCACTCAAAAGTGGGATGTCTATGCTGTCATGATGCAAAATACCAAAGATCTCTCCACCATGCCCATGCAACAAATCTTCTCTGAACTCAAGGCTTATGAGTTCGACCTCAATAGAAGAAAGCCTGTTGAGGAACCTTCAAATCCTACAAAGGGAGTGGCATTCAAAGCCAAAACTGCTGAACCAGAAATAAAGTCCACTCCTAGATCATCAAAGTCAGTCTCCAAGACTGAAATGAAGAAGGAACTAGCCTTGATGGCTAGAAGGTTCGAAAAGTTAAATTCAAGGTTTGGTAGATACAAGAAATTCTACCAGGACAACAAATTCAGGAGAAGGTACAACTCTCCTGAAGCTCAGGCTGAGGTCAAGAAGCCTGAAGAGAAAAGATCAGAGGACAAGTACTCTGATAGGAGAAGGTCTAGTAGAGCTGAACCTTCATCATCAAAAAGAAGAGATGAATCCAAGAAGGATGATGATGAAGACCTGAAGACCTGTGCTATAACTGCAAGAAGAAAGGGCACTTCCAGTATGACTGCCCTGAATTGAGCTCTAAAGAAAGAAGAGAAAGGCAAGCAAAAAGAGACAGAAAGTTCATCAATAGAAAGGCCATGATGGCTGGTGAAGAATCTGATAGTGCTGAAAGCTTCAACTCTTCAGATGGACTGTTCTCCAACAGTGAAGATGATGATGATGTTTGCAACATGGCTATAGAGGATGATGAGGTATCCTCTACTTCTAGTTCACCATCATTCATCTCACAAAACACTAGTGAAGTCAACTTGAAACTTTCTCTTGGAAAGTTGATGGAAGATTTCACTATGTTACAAGAATTTCATGATAATTGTGTGAGAGAAAATGAAAGATTGGCAATTGAGCTTGCCAAAAACTCTGAGGTAGTTGTTGATATCAAATCTACTGAGTTGTATCAACAAGTCTTGAGAAAGCTTGAGGAAGCAAATCTCAGGGTAGTTGACCAACAAAAGGAGATTGATGATCAACTTCTATCTCAGAAAAGAAAAGATTTTGAACTAAAAATTCTAAATGCCAAGTTTGAAAACCTCTCACATGAGTATGATATTCTTAAATCAAGTGAAGAGAGCCTGAAACTAAAGATGTCTGCTCTGAAGAAATCCTCTAGGGCAATAGAGGAAATTCAGAGTTATCAAAGACCTATGGCTCAAAGAAGTGGATTGGGATTTGATCCATTTGAATCTTCACCTTGTCTTAATGTTGCTTCTACAAGTAATACTAAGAGAATCTTTGTTAAATCAGTGGCACAAACTGAAAATGAAAATATTCAGCCACTGAACAAAGGAAAGGGCAAAATAGATGACTTGCCTATTCAAGTGCTTCAGGAGACTAGGCCAAAACATAAGGAAATGACCAAAGCTCCTGAACACAAGAGGAATGTTGGTCAGCAGAGTAGACCCAATGGAAGGGCAACTCTCCTGAACAATGTTCAGAGGAGTTATCCAAGGTATAATCAGCCTAGGCTAACTCTACTGAGAAAGCCTCAGCTGACTAGACCTAAGGACAACTATCCTCAAAGGCAAAATAAAATGAGACAACCAAAACCCTTCATGCCAAAGGGTAATGGTCATAAGAAAGCCTTTCCTCAAAGATTCCCTCAAGTAGCACAAAGAACTCATAAGTTCAGGAGATTTGACAACTCTCCTGAAACTTACAGAGTTAACACTTTCACACATACTTTCCCAAAGGCATTTAAGGGAAAGACAGTGTATGTTGATGCTAGAGGAAAACAACTTAGTCACCTTGAATCAATCAGGGTCATTAGGCAAGTTTGGGTTCCTAAAGGTACAGCTAACCTCTCAGGACCCAAAACTCAAAGGGTACCTAAACTTGTCTAATTGCAGGTACCAGTGGGCCACAAGAAGAGGAGCATGAGTAAAAAGTCTGCATGGTATCTTGACAGTGGATGTTCAAGACACATGACTGGAAACAAGGAACTCCTCACTGATTTTATTGAAAAAGAAGGCCCAAATGTCACATTTGGAGACAGCTCACAAGCAACAACAAAAGGTTATGGTACTTCGATGATTGGTAACATCAAAGTATCCAATGTATCTTATGTGGCTGGTCTCAAATATAATCTCCTAAGTATGAGTCAATTCTGTGATAAAGAGTTTAATGTTGAGTTTTCAAGTGGAAAATGCTTAATCAAAGATAAGACTCAACAAATTCTATTGACTGGAACTAGGAAAGGAAATGTGTATTTTGCAGACTGGGACAAGTCTACTGATGCTGCATGTTTCATTGCTAAGAGTTCTAGTGAACAAAGTTGGTTATGGCATAAAAGATTAAACCACTTGAACTTCAAAACAATGAACAAGATTGCTAGGAATGCATTAGTTAAAGGACTACCTAATGAGGTTTTCATTAAGGAGCATGTTTGCAAACCATGCCAAGAAGGAAAACAGATTAAAGCCTCATTCAAAGGAAAACCAGTCATCTCTACTAAAAGGGTACTTGAGCTTTTACACATGGACTTATTTGGACCAATTACCCCTGCAAGCATAAATGGTAGAAAATACACATTGGTGGTAGTAGATGACTTCTCTAGGTTCACATGGGTAGTATTTCTCCTTAATAAGAAGGAAACTCAAGTCAAACTACCTGAACTTCTAAAGAGATTCTCTAATGAGAAAAACATTAACATTATCAAGATAAGATCTGATAAAGGCACTGAGTTCATAAATTCATACATCAATGAGTATTGCACATCTAATGGAATAGCTCATGAAACCTCAGCAGCTAGAACTCCTCAACAAAATGGAGTTGCAGAAAGAAGGAATAGGACTTTAAAAGAAGCTGCTAGAACCTTAATTGTTGATTCAAACTTACCTAAGAGGTTTTGGGCTGAAGCCATAGACACTGCATGCCATACTCAAAATAGATGTTTGATTACTAAGGGGCAAGGCAAAACCCCCTATGAACTCTGGAAAGGAAGATTGCCTAAAGTGTCATACTTTCACATCTTTGGTTGTAAGTGTTTCATTCACAATAATGGGAAAGAACAGTTGAAAGCCTTTGATAACAAAGCTGATGAGGGAGTATTCCTTGGATATTCTCAAATCAGTAGAGCTTTCAGAGTCTACAACAAGAAAACCCTTATTGTGGAGGAAACACCTCATGTTGTGTTTGATGAATCTATTCATGAGTTCAGGAATGAGAACTTAGAACCAGAAGAAATCACACAGAGGACAACCAGGCTGAGCCTAAAAGACAAAGACACTGAATTCATAGATGTTGTCCAAGCCAATCTCCCTGAAAAATCTACACTGGACAACAATCCTGAAGGCAACCTTCCTGAGGCAAACCCCACTGAAGGAAATGGTGAACTGAATGAACCAATCCCAGTTCACATCCAGGTAACAACTACCAATGAAGAAGCAGTTCCTGCTGAGGTAGTAAATGGGTCAAATAATCAAGGGGGAACTCAAAATGTTGAAAATGCCAATGTCCCTGACATTGAGGACAACACCCCTGATTATGATCCTGAATTAGATCCTGCATTCAATTACCCTGAATTTTATGATCAAAATGATTCAACTTCAGTAGAGGACAACTCTACTGAAGAGATTAGAAAAAGAAGGACTTGGTTGTCTGACCATCCTACTGATCTAATACTTGGTGACCCAAGTATAGGAGTCAAAACAAGGAGATTTCATGGTGAAAGTGCTCTATTCTGTTGTTTCTTGTCAGAACAAGAACCAAGTGACATTGAGGAAGCACTTCAAGATGCCAACTGGATAACAGCCATGCAGGAAGAACTAAACCAATTCACCAGAAATGAAGTATGGGAGCTGGTGGATAGACCTTCACATCAAGATGTTATTGGAACCAAGTGGGTGTTCAAGAATAAGAAGAATGAGAATGATGTGATTGTCAGAAACAAAGCAAGACTAGTGGCAAATGGCTATTGCCAACATGAAGGCATTGCCTATGATGAGACATTTGCACCTGTGGCAAGGCTAGAAGCAATAAGGCTCTTTCTAGCCTATGCAGCCCACAAGAGGTTCAAAGTGTACCAAATGGATGTCAAGAGTGCCTTTCTGAATGGAGTCTTGAAAGAAGAAGTCTATGTGGAGCAACCACCTGGTTTTGAGGTTGGAAATCAAGTTTACAGACTGAAGAAGGCTCTATATGGACTCAAGCAAGCCCCTAGGGCTTGGTATGATACTCTGTCACAATTCCTCTTGGATCATGGATTCATCAAGGGAATTGTGGACAGAACACTCTTCAGGATCACTGAAGGAGAGGACATCTTGCTTGTCCAAATTTATGTAGATGACATAATATTTGGATCCCCCAATGAGAAGTTGTGTGAGAAGTTCTCAAAGCTAATGCAAAGCAAGTTTGAGATGTCCATGATGGGGTTGATGATCTTCTTTTTGGGACTTCAAGTCAAACAATCAAAAGAAGGGATCTTCATCAACCAAGCTAAGTACACCAGAGAAATGTTCAAAGAGTTTGGGTGTGCAACTAGCAAGCCAGTAAGGATCCCAATGAACACTAATTGGAAGATGGATCCTGATGAGAGTGGGGTTCCAACCAACTCCACTGAGTATAGAGGAATCATTGGCTCACTCCTCTATCTCACTGCCAGCAGACCTGACATCACCTTTGCAGTAGGTGTTTGTGCAAGGTTTCAAGAAAATCCTAAGAAAAGCCATCTTGAGGCTGCAAAGAGGATCTTGAGGTATCTCAAAGGCACTGAAAATCTAGGCCTTTGGTACCCTGCTGATGACAACATTGAGTTAACTGGCTACTCAGATGCTGATTATGGAGGATCAAAATTGGCCAACTCCCCTGAAATCAATCCTGGCCGTCCAATTTTGTTTTCCATTTTTGACAACCGTTGAAAACTCTCAAAACTCACCAACTCATTGACAAACATTCTTTTTAGAATATTCTCAAGCCTTAAGATCCCCACAAACACTTCTTCCCCAAGTATTCGAAACCCTAGCTCTTATTTTTCAAACTCTCTCAAAACTCTCTAATTCCTTCTGAAACCTTCAATGGCTCCCAAAATCAGACCAGAAAAGATCATTGATTTCTCCAACAAGGCTCTAGACCTTGTGTAACACCCCTAAAATTCTCAAAGTTAGTTACTTTCAAAACACACTTAAATTTTCATTTAATAAAAGATTTCACGTAATTTTAAAAACTTTATAGATTATTATTGGGGAAAATATCAATTTTGGTCACCCAGTTTTACCTCTTTTCATATTTGGTCACCCACATTTAGTCACTATCAAAATTGGTCACCCAGTTATTATTTTCTATCAAAATTGATCACTCTGTTGGTCAATCTGTCATTGACTAACGGAGAAAGAGTATTGAGCCGTTAAATTTCTCAAAACCTATTAAAAAATTCTCATGCATCTTCCACAATTTCAGAAGCAATAATGAAACATGTGCAAAAATATTTATAATAGGTCAGAAGGAATTCTGATGCATCTTCTAGTAGCAAAAATATTTATAATAGGTCAGAAGTAATTCTGATGCATCTTCTAGTGGTTTACTTTTTATTTTATAGATAATTAGGAAATGAGAAACTAAGGAGATAGAAATTTATTTCAATTAATTTCAAATGCCCAATTGTTTAACATTTTCAAGAAATCTGCAATAATGATCTTAATAGAAAAATATTTAGAACGAAAAATAAGTTTATGAAATTTTCTTGAATGAATAATTTTAGAAAACTCTTTACAATTAATCTTCACCACAAATTATGCTCCAATAATTATAAATTGAGAAATGAATTGAAATAAATTTATATCTCCAATTATTATACAAATTGAATATGAAACCAAGAATTGAAAAACAGAGTACAATTGTTAAAAAAAAAAAAAAAAAACCAGAGTACAAAGTTTCATTCTATCTCTTGAGTTTCTCATTTCCTGTAAAATAAAAAGTAAACCAACAACAAATGAATTCATAATTGAGTTAAATAATTATTAAAAATTTACTGAAATTTTTTGACTACCCAGCAAATTGATTGAATTATGTTCCATAAGATGCATAAGAATTCTTTCTGATCAACGATAAATATAATGAAAATTCCTTCTAAAAAGATGCATGAAAAATTCCTTTTGACCTATTGGATAAATATAATGAGAATTCCTTCTGATTTATAATAGTAGGTTCCACATGTTTCATTCTTGCTACTGCGTTTGTTTCATTAGTTTCTGGAAGATGCATCAAAAGTTTTTAACGTTTTGAAAATTTTGAGCTCAAAACTCTTTCTCCGTTAGTCAATGACAGATTGACTAACGGAATAATCAATTTTGATAGAATATAATAAGTGAGTGACCAATTTTGATAGTGACTAAATGTGGGTGACCAAATATGAAAAGAAGTAAAACTGGGTGACCAAAATTGATATTTTTCCATTATTATTATTGTATATAATAATATTATTTGAGATATTATTTTCGAAACCAGCCGCGTACCAATATTGATTCTAGATCCTAATTTTCTTACTGACTAATTATTATTATTATTATTATATTTTAAGTTTCTTTATTGAAATATTTTAGAAAATAAGATTCCATACGAGATATTTATAAATTCCCATAAAAATCTATAAGGAATATTTTAAAGTAAATCAAATCTTATTTTTATGGTATATTCAAATCATAATATTTTCACACAAAACCCTAGATTTATTTATTCTACTCGCGGTTCATGAAAGTCGACTCCAAAAGGATTAAGGTTATTTTGATTGCATCAATTGCATCCACAACATTTATTTCAGGTGTGGTTTCTTTGTCTTTATTAACTGCGTCATATGAATAGACTGTTTATGTGCATTATGAGATGACTTAAATGTGTGTGAATATTTTAATGTAAAAGACTATGAAAGGCCAGGGGCTTAAAAGAGGTCCGGGACTGAAGAGAGGTCCTCGGTGAACCCAAGATTGAAGAGAGATCTCTGGGGAATCCGCCGTGCACAAGAAAAGAACTCGGGACTGAAAAGAGGTCTTTGAGGGGGATCCAGTGGGATTTAAAAGAGATCCTTGGGATAACCGTGAAAATTAATTAGTAATTAATTAAAAGTACGATGAAAAATGCTTATGTGAGATGAAAGGTGCTCATGTGACTTTTTTGTGAAGTACGTGATTTTATGTGGCTATGCATTTTATTTGTATGTCGTATTTAATATTGTCAAGGTGACTTCACTGAGCTAGTGGTTTTGCTCATACCATACATTTAACATTTCAGATTCAGATTGACGAGTTGATGGTGAGGAGACGCGGTGGATGAAAAAACAATTATGATTTTGTAAAATCAATTTTAATTAGTTTATATATTTATTAAGCTAATTCATGAGATAGTAGAGATTTGTTTCGATTAGTAATTTAAATTAAAGATTCTTTTGAGTCTTCCACTGCTTGTCATTTAATATTATTAGTATGTAAGTTTGTAAAACTCATTTATTTAGTCAAAACTTCAAATTCATGCTCTTTCTTTTTAATTGTGTAAGTATTTTTTTGTAAAATTAACATTTATGAAAATTGGAGCGTGACATAGTGGTATCAGAGCAGGTCTATGTTCTTGTAAACTTGTTAAAATAAAAATATTTGAGTAAAAATTATTTAAAGAATTTTGTTTAATGAAAATATTTTTAAAAGTAAAGGTCGTCCATCACCGCCTCCCGCTTCAATTCTACAAGGTAGGTACATTATATATTTCATTCCATGTCATGAGGCAAGCTATGTTATGATTATGTTTCATGTGCATACATATTTTATTAAGCAAATTTTAATTTTCGAGGACGAAAATTTTTAAGGGGGAAAGGATGTAACACCCCTAAAATTCTCAAAGTTAGTTACTTTCAAAACACACTTAAATTTTCATTTAATAAAAGATTTCACGTAATTTTAAAAACTTTATAAAAACTTTATAGATTATTATTATTGTATATAATAATATTATTTGACATATTATTTTCGAAACCAGTCGCGTACCAATATTGATTCTAGATCCTAATTTTCTTACTGACTAATTATTATTATTATTATTATATTTTAAGTTTCTTTATTGAAACATTTTAGAAAATAAGATTCCATACGAGATATTTATAAATTCCCATAAAAATCTATAAGGAATATTTTAAAGTAAATCAAATCTTATTTTTATGGTATATTCAAATCATAATATTTTCACACAAAACCCTAGATTTATTTATTCTACTCGCGGTTCATGAAAGTCGACTCCAAAAGGATTAAGGTTATTTTGATTGCATCAATTGCATCCACAACATTTATTTCAGGTGTGGTTTCTTTGTCTTTATTAACTGCGTCATATGAATAGACTGTTTATGTGCATTATGAGATGACTTAAATGTGTGTGAATATTTTAATGTAAAAGACTATGAAAGGCCAGGGGCTTAAAAGAGGCCCGGGACTGAAGAGAGGTCCTCGGTGAACCCAAGATTGAAGAGAGATCTCTGGGGAATCCGCCGTGCACAAGAAAAGAACTCGGGACTGAAAAGAGGTCTTTGAGGGGGACCCAGTGGGATTTAAAAGAGATCCTTGGGATAACCGTGAAAATTAATTAGTAATTAATTAAAAGTACGATGAAAAATGCTTATGTGAGATGAAAGGTGCTCATGTGACTTTTTTGTGAAGTACGTGATTTTATGTGGCTATGCATTTTATTTGTATGTCGTATTTAATATTGTCAAGGTGACTTCACTGAGCTAGTGGTTTTGCTCATACCATACATTTAACATTTCAGATTCAGATTGACGAGTTGATGGTGAGGAGACGCGGTGGATGAAAAAACAATTATGATTTTGTAAAATCAATTTTAATTAGTTTATATATTTATTAAGCTAATTCATGAGATAGTAGAGATTTGTTACGATTAGTAATTTAAATTAAAGATTCTTTTGAGTCTTCCACTGCTTGTCATTTAATATTATTAGTATGTAAGTTTGTAAAACTCATTTATTTAGTCAAAAATTCAAATTCATTATTTTTAATTGTGTAAGTATTTTTTTGTAAAATTAACATTTATGAAAATTGGGGCGTGACAGAGTGGTATCAGAGCAGGTCTATGTTCTTGTAGACTTGTTAAAATAAAAATATTTGAGTAAAAATTATTTAAAGAATTTTGTTTAATGAAAATATTTTTAAAAGTAAAGGTCGTCCATCACCGCCTCCCGCTTACATATTTTATTAAGCAAATTTTAATTTTCGAGGACGAAAATTTTTAAGGGGGAAAGGATGTAACACCCCTAAAATTCTCAAAGTTAGTTACTTTCAAAACACACTTAAATTTTCATTTAATAAAAGATTTCACGTAATTTTAAAAACTTTATAAAAACTTTAAAGATTATTATTATTGTATATAATAATATTATTTGAGATATTATTTTCGAAACCAGCCGCGTACCAATATTGATTCTAGATCCTAATTTTCTTACTGACTAATTATTATTATTATTATTATATTTTAAGTTTCTTTATTGAAATATTTTAGAAAATAAGATTCCATACGAGATATTTATAAATTCCCATAAAAATCTATAAGGAATATTTTAAAGTAAATCAAATCTTATTTTTATGGTATATTCAAATCATAATATTTTCACACAAAACCCTAGATTTATTTATTCTACTCGCGGTTCATGAAAGTCGACTCCAAAAGGATTAAGGTTATTTTGATTGCATCAATTGCATCCACAACATTTATTTCAGGTGTGGTTTCTTTGTCTTTATTAACTGCGTCATATGAATAGACTGTTTATGTGCATTATGAGATGACTTAAATGTGTGTGAATATTTTAATGTAAAAGACTATGAAAGGCCAGGGGCTTAAAAGAGGCCCGGGACTGAAGAGAGGTCCTCGGTGAACCCAAGATTGAAGAGAGATCTCTGGGGAATCCGCCGTGCACAAGAAAAGAACTCGGGACTAAAAAGAGGTCTTTGAGGGGGACCCAGTGGGATTTAAAAGAGATCCTTGGGATAACCGTGAAAATTAATTAGTAATTAATTAAAAGTACGATGAAAAATTCTTATGTGAGATGAAAGGTGCTCATGTGACTTTTTTGTGAAGTACGTGATTTTATGTGGCTATGCATTTTATTTGTATGTCGTATTTAATATTGTCAAGGTGACTTCACTGAGCTAGTGGTTTTGCTCATACCATACATTTAACATTTCAGATTCAGATTGACGAGTTGATGGTGAGGAGACGCGGTGGATGAAAAAACAATTATGATTTTGTAAAATCAATTTTAATTAGTTTATATATTTATTAAGCTAATTCATGAGATAGTAGAGATTTGTTACGATTAGTAATTTAAATTAAAGATTCTTTTGAGTCTTCCACTGCTTGTCATTTAATATTATTAGTATGTAAGTTTGTAAAACTCATTTATTTAGTCAAAAATTCAAATTCATGCTCTTTATTTTTAATTGTGTAAGTATTTTTTTGTAAAATTAACATTTATGAAAATTGGGGCGTGACACCTTGACTTTGGATATTTGAGCAACAAGAACAGCCTTCACTTTGAGCCCATAGTATCATTTGAAAGTGAAGACCCTGAAATTACTCCAACTCTTAGATGGCTGAGAAGAGCTGGATTGAAGAAGTTCATGGAAGAGAGGCCAAGCTCTTGTCTGGAGAGCTACATGGCAGAGTTTGCTTTCCTCAAATGGAGAGGTAAGCCAGAAGATGGTGAAGTTGCTACAAGACTTTCCTATGTAGCAGAGGGTGATGAGGAAGAGAGATTTCACAGGGTGAAATTCTCTTCAGAAGATCTTGAAGGAGCCTTTGGATTGCCTTCTGAGGGAAGGAATCCAGAATTTTATGGTGCTGATCATGAAGAGGAGATAGCACAAGAATGGCTTTTAGTTCCAGGTCCCATCTTGTAATATCCATAATTTTTTTAATATAAATATTTAATTATTCATTTGAGATAAATATTCAAAGCCCATTTAAATTTAGCTTTTAAAATTTTAAACCCTAGTTTTCAGCCCAAGCCCAACCCCAATTTTAATATACATATATATAATAGATTTTACCCTAGTTTTACATAATGTCATATTTCAAACCAGAATTTATCTTCAAGAAACACACGGTATTTCTTCCTTTCTCCTATTCTTAGAACTTTTCTATTCTCAGAACTTTTCCATGGCTACTTATATATGTATATTATATTATTAAATCCGTGTTTTAAATAAATTCTGAATTTACAAACTCGATCTAGTTTCTTTAGATCTTCCAGCCGAATCAATTTTAGTTCAAATTCTAGTATTATTTTATTGTGCTAATTACCTCGTAGTTAGGTTTCTATGCCTAACCAATATCCTTTTCATGGAAAATCTGATTTTATTCATCATACGTTGATTCAGTATATATTTGTATTGGAGTATTAATATTTAAAAATCATTAATAAAATATCTATTAATAATATTCTAAATATTTATTAATTTATTTAGACATTTTAGTAAATTTAGTTAAGTGATGTGATTTAGTTTTTAAATAGATTTAATTTAAGGTTGCGGCGACGACGACGATCGTGAGAAGTAGGTCATTGCACTATTGCATTTGTTGCTTTTACGACATTAGTCACAGGTGTGGTTTCTTTGCTTTTATTAGCTGCTTCATATGAATGAAATGTTTATATGCATTGTGATGTTATTTGAATGTGAGTAAATATTTGAATGTAAAAGATTATGAAAGGCCAGGGGCTTAAAAGAGGCCCGGGACTGAAGAGAGGTCCTCGGTGAACCCAAGATTGAAGAGAGATCTCTGGGGAATCTGCCGTGCACAAGAAAAGAACTCGGGACTGAAAAGAGGTCTTTGAGGGGGACCCAGTGGGATTTAGAAGAGATCCTTGGGATAACCGTGAAATGTAATTAATAATTAATCAAAAGTACGATGAAAAAATGCTTATGTGAGATGAAAGGTGCTTATGTGACTTTTTGTGAATTACGTGATTTTATGTGCTACACATTTTATTCGTATGTCGTATTTAATATTGTCAAAGTGACTTCACTGAGCTAGTGGTTTGCTCATACCATACATTTAACATTTTCAGATTCAGGTTGATGAGTTGATGGCGAGGAGAGGTGGTGGATGTCGTATTATAAAAACTTTATAAATTTTCAAGCGTTTCACTATCGTGACTTTTAGTAGATATTCCAGTTTATTTAATCGAGTCTTCCGCTGTTATTTAAATAATTTTATTATTAAATCAATTATGGGTTCACTTTCTTGTATTTAAATTTGAGTTCATGCTCCTTTACTTCGTTTTTTACAAAAACTACATTTATGAAAATTGGGGCGTGACACATCTCTTCAACACAAAACAAGAAGACTCTCAAGCCAAAATTTCTCAACCTTTTTGAGGTAGTTGCCAAAAGTCTTTTGAGCAACACTGGAAGCTTGGAGCAGGTCAACCATCCAAGAATAAGGATAATGGCTGCAGTTATTGATGCTAGTGACAAGGGCATCAAGTTTGATTGGAGGACCTTCATCCTGCCTGAGATGATGAAGGAAAAGGCCAAGTTTAAGGTGAAAGTTCACAACAAGGTTGTATTGGAGGGAAAACTCAAGTATTGCACCAGGGCAAGCTTGTTAATTGAGAGATTTTCCCACTATTCACAAATGCAAACCTTTGCAAAGCCCCTCCCTGCCCAGAAGATCATGTTTAGAAAGCTCAGCAAGAAAACTGAGCAAAGGAGGATGCTACTGGCCAAACCTGCTGAAGAGAAGGTGGAAGAGAAGCCCAAGTTGAAAAAGAGGACTAAGGCCAGAGTGGTGAAGACAAGGAAAGTGTCTCAAATCCCCTCAGAGGAGACTTCAGGAGCTTCAACTGAGATTGAAGAAGTTGCAGAAGAGGGAGTAAGTGTGCCTTCTGATCATTCAGAAGAGTTGAGACAAAAGTACAATGAGACTAGACAAAAGTCTGAGGGTGATAAGAGGCCCAGGGAAGTTGTCCCTGAGAAGGATGGAGAAGGAAGTGGGAGCAGTAGGGCCAGCAAGAGAAGGGCCAAGCCTACTGATTAAGTGTTGGAGCTTCAGGAGGAAAGGTCTCTCCAACTAGCTCTAAGAGAGAGCAGAGCTGAGAGCAGGACCAAGTCTAAGTCAAGGACCAACTCATCTGGTTCTGGAACTCCAGAATCCAAGGTCCCTGAAGGTCAACCAATAGAGGCCAACCTCCCTGAAATTCAGAATTCAGAGCCCAACTCCCCTGAAACCCACATAACCCCAACCAACCAACCAATCACCCCCATCAATCTCACCAAGAGATATTCTCCAGAAGGGAGTGTTGCAAAGAAGTGGGATAGATGTGCTAGCAGATTTAGCAGTAGATGAGACAAGATTACAGTCTCCCCTTGACTCATCTATGCTCAATTACTCAAAGTTCCTAGAAGCAGCACTTCATGAGCCAACCCCCATGAGCAAAGCCCCTTCAGATCCATTGCTCTCAAAAGCAACTGAAGTACCTTCAAATCTGAACTTCAAGAATCCCTTGATGAAAGGAGGCCTGATTCCTTGTGTGAGGACATTATTAATGAAGGGAGAAAAGAAAAAGTTGAAAATGAGAAGAAGACTGCTGATGTATCAGAGTCTTATGAAAAAGAAACTGAGGGTGATGAGTGTGCTTTCACTAACCCCTTTGATTTGTCTGACATTGCAGGTATATCTCTTGACCAAATATTTGCAGATGATTTCTTGACAGATGCTCCCATCCATGTTGACTCTGGATCAACACAAGCCTTACTTGGCTTGCAATCAACAAAATTGGACTCCCTGGCTCAACAAGTTCAATCAGCTCATGCAGAAACTTTTGGAGCTTTGGATGAGCATGGAAGAACTTTGGCATCTGTAGAAATGAGATTAACTGGCTCTGAAGATGTGGTGCTACCCACATTAGAAGCAAGAATAGAAGGAGTGGAATCTGGTCTTCAAACCATTTCCACTGAAGTTCACAAAGCCAAAGTCAGTATGGAGAAAATCTCAAAGGAGGTCAAGAAGGATCAGAAGCTGCTAAGAGATAATCACAATGCCAATGTTCAAGCTATTAGGCTAACCATCAAGCAAGCTCTTGGCAAGAAGACATCATTGCAAAAGAAAATAGCAGAGGCACAAAGGCTTGCCATGGTAAAAGCAGCTTCAGAAAAGTTTTCCCAAGAGGTGATGGCCAACATTGCTGAAGGTGCAGTGGCCAACCTCACTGAGCTTCTTAAGGCCCAACTAGATGCATCTCTGAAAGCAACCTTGGAGGAGGTTGTCCAACAAAAGATGAAGCCTGTTCTATCTTTTCTTAGCTTGAGCAGTGACAGAATGCAAAATATTCATGATGAAAATGTATACTTGCTGGAGGAGATGAAGTCTCTAACCCAAGCCCAGTCCTTGATGGCATCAACTATGAGTGAACTCAAGCCTGAATGTTTTGATGCTGCCAAAAAGGGGGAAAGGGAAAGAGCAAGGGCAAAAGGTGCCTTGGTCATTGGAAGCCCAGTCAAGGGAAAGGACAAAGTTGCTGAAACAAAAGGAAAAGAGCCAGCAGTACTGAATTTGGAGGATTTGGATGAAGAGGAGCAGTTAGCACTAGCCTTGAAGAACTCAATGGCCTCAGCTCAAGAGGAAAGAGTTAGGCTACAGCAAAGACCAGGAGGAGAGGTGTCTGGTATGGACAAGAAAGCTGAAGGTGTCCAAACTAGAGGAAAGATCAAGAAGGCCAAAGGAAAGAAAAGAACAGCTGAGACATTTACTGACTTTCCTAACAGTCTTGATTTGCCTCCTGAGTTCAGAATTGATGATGATGAAGTGTCCAAAGTTGCTGAAAAGGACAAGTCTTCTAAGAAAGAAAAGTCTGCTGAGACTAAGTCCACTGATGGTGCCAAAGCTTCTGAAGATGTAGAGGAGCTGTATGAAGAAGGCTTTGGACCAGGACCTAAGAAGAAGAAAGTTGTGTTGCTAAATGATCCATCAAAGCTGTTTCATGAAGGGTATGGCAAAGACCCTGAAACTCAACAGAAACTGGCCATGATGAGGGCCCAAGAGAAGATGGACTTGATGGATGAAGCACAAAGAGCAAGAGACAAAAGAAGAGCAGATTTCCAAAAGCCTAGAAGAAAGAGAGCAACTTACAACAAGATGAAGCCACAACTTTTGATCCCCATGGACACCAAATATCCTCACTTGGATAAATGGGTGCCAATTCAGCTGAATGACTTATGGGAGGAAGCCAAAAGGGAATTTGTCTATGACTTCTATGTCATTGACAGATGGAATGGAAAAGATGTCAACTCCACTTTTGCAGAGTTCATGATAGAGTATCACAGAGAGCTTTATCAACAACTACTTGCAGCTGCTGATATTGCAAGATTTGAACTCACAGCTCCCAAGCCAATCATATACATGCCTCCAAAGCTTGATGGATGGATTGACCAGGCAAAGATCCTGAAGGAATTCACAGAAATCCTCAAGCTGAACAAAATGGTTCTTGGACCCAAGGGAACAAACCAAGAAGCCATGGATTTGAAAAGAAGAGTGTGGGCACAATATGGGATGGTGCCACCTCCTGAGGATGATCTCTGAAATGGCTAAGTCTTCTGACCTTTTTATGGATGAAAACTTATCTTACATGAAGATATGTTTTATTTGGTCATCTATGCTGAAGTTTGGTCAAGTATGCTGATGTGGTGTGCACTGATAATCTGTTTGCTCTGATATGATTTGGATGCTCTAATATAAGCCTTGTGCTCTGATGCCTAAAGATCTAGATACTATTAAGTGTTTAGTTTTTGCTCTGATACACTAGATCTTATGATTAGTTATGCTCTGAATCTTTGTAATGAAATGATCAATTGTAATAGTGTCTTGAATTCATGCTCTGATATGTTAACTTCAACTATCAACATGCTTGTAATGATTTCTAAATGAATGATAGTTGAACTTACTTTGAATCAAGAAACATTATTGCAGAAATCTCTCTATGCCTATCCTTGAAACCTATTTGCAACTTGAACAGTGACTACACTTACACATTATTTTTCAGGAATATTGACCTTAGTCATGTCTTCTGAAGATAAATGTAATAGATGTAGTCAAGTCACTTTTGCATAAACTGTATATGTTTTGGCATCATCAAAAAGGGGGAAATTGTTGGGAATAAAACGAGATATGTTTTGATCTAATACCAAAACCCCTGAGACATGCCTAAGTCAAGATGACTATGTTCTAATAATGTTAGAACATATAGAATAAGGCTAGAAGAGAAGCTGATATGTTAGGCAACTCCTAGTTGAATAGATGCACAATTTGAGGGGGAACATATGCTTTGAAGACTATCAAGAACAAGTCCCCTCAAGGCTCAAATTCTGGAACAACCACTAAGTCTATTGAAGACCAAGTATACTGATCAGTAGAGTTGTCCAGAAGAGTTGTCTCAGCACAGTTAATCAAGAAGAAGTGTTCTGAAAATTTGAGGACAACCATGCTGAAGAGTTAGAGACAACTATACCCTAAAGATCCTCAATGAATCATGCTAAGACCGCTTTCAAGAAAAGCAAAGGGTAAGAGCCAAGTCATCTGATATGAGCAAGCCAACCTTGCTGATAAGCAAGACTGCTGATAGTGATAAGGAGAGTTGTCCATTTGATAAGGAATGTTGTCATATCATTGGAACAACCCTCAGAAGCCATGTCCAAGTCTTAACAAAGGAATCTTGAAGTCAGACATTGGGAAGAGTGCTGCAGAATGAAGACAAAGTCTATACAGCCGTTTATTTCCCAAATGAGGACATGTCACTATCAAGAATCTGTCTTCTAAGAAGAAGAAGACATTTATGGACATTTGAGGCTGCCTCTCCAACGGGAAAATTCTCATTTGTCTATAAATACAGAAGTGTGGAGGCCGTTTGAAAGTACCTCAGCTAAGCACCTCAACACAATCCAACTTGACAACTATCCTACAAGCAAGAGTGCTTTCAAAGCTTTCAAAGACTATCTTAGTCTTCAAACACGTCTTCTAAGCTGAACTTCATTGTATATCCATACAAAGCTTAGAGAGATATCCTATCCTTATACACTGAACTTAATTGTAAAGGATATCTCATTAGTTGGAACCTTACTTCAACCCTTACCCCTTTCAAGTGAGAAAATGAGAAGGTTGTAGTAGTAGAAGTGGTAGGAGCTGACTGTTGAGAGAAGAACAGTTCAGTTCTGAGTTGAGAAGAGGGTACTAGGACTCTAGACATCCTAGGGATCAATTCACCAAGGAGTGGTGTTCTTGATCAAGTGCACCTTGGCACTATAAAACAAGTTAATTCCAAGAGTGAAGGAATTATCCTGTTAAATCAGGGAAAGTGGATGTAGGAGCTTGAGTCTCTGAACCACTATAACTTCTTGTGTTGATTTACTTACAAAGTACTTTCATACATTCAACACTGCACACAGAACTGATCTTTCAAAGGATATATATTCAAAGACTGTGCAAAAGACATTTGGACAAGTTCCCTGAAAACTGAACTGTATTGACTAAGTGATTTCAGAACTTAAAAGGAGTTTAAACTAAAGGGCCAACCACTAATTCCGCACATATAACTCTCCTAGATAGTTATCCAACTAAGTACTCAATAGTGCTTAGTAGTTTGATTATCCTTAAAGAGTTAATCATCTTCAGCAGAGTTGTCCAAGACAACCTTGCTGATCTCTGGTTTGATCAAAGTTTGAAAAGAATTGCATACAAGTGTATTCCCCCCCCATACACTTGTTATATACTCCTTTCAGGACCAACACACGACAACTGCAACAGGGATATTTGACATATGGGTTTTTAATGATGATTCCTTTGTTGTATGCCTCTTCAAGCATGTCACTGGTGAGAACAAGGAGTGGGATTTCCATATTCTCACCGGTTATGGTGAGAATGAGTCGTGGACTAAATACACCATGAGGTTTAATGATCTGCAACCCATTGTGCATCCCTTCATTCCACAGTCTCTGTTCTTTTTAATGCCGGGAGAGCGCCAGATCCTTGTTAGAAATGGTCCAGTTAGCACGTTTGATTGCTTCGATCTGGACACTGGTTTGTGGTGGGAATCGCTCGTTCCTGATGACATATTTGTGGTTGGTTACTGCAGGCTTGTTAGTGTTGTTCAAAGTTTTATTGATCCTAGGCACTACTTGTAGGTAGCTGGATTCGTGGTATGTTTACTTGGTTTCTGATATTGATGGTATGATTTTTGGTATGTCGTATCTATTTTTGTTTTTTATGTTGTTGTCGGATGTGTGTTTAGTAGGAATGTTGATGTATTCGTTGGATCTTGTGCTCGTAACATGGTTGTATGGATTGAAAGATTATGTAATTTTTTGATGGTATGATGTGGTCGTATGAACAAGTATTGTATATATTGTTTTTATGATTATGGTTGGTTATCTTCTGTATAATTCACTCTTGATTATGGCCAAAAAACTATTTGTTCCTTATCCCGAGTTCTTTGTTTATTTTGTACAACCACATACATATCAAAGTTATCTTGTATAATTACCCAATTAAGACGAAACAGAACATAACAGCATACTTACGCATGTTTTGGTTAGCCAAATCAACTCATTGTTATCCATATTTTATTGCCCACTATTATGACAAGACTTGGTATTATGATATCTATTGACGTACGCCAATTGACTTAAGTGGACACGGGATCAAAGCAGCAAGTTTCGCATACTTGTAGATTTTGTAAGCATATATATTTTACTCTTCTACATAACTACAACAATCTACTTACATTATGAACATGTCAAAGTAGTCACAAATAACCTCGTTCTAACACACAAGCTTAAATACTTTAGAGGTCGTTTAAGTAACCTCCAACAATCCTTTACAAAAGGTTACTTTCTAATAGACTCCATTTGGTTGACAAACAGATTCCACTATTTTAATCACTGTGCAGAGCCTTTCCATAATCTCTTCACCCTGTACGTTTTCCACAATGTCTTCAATTAGATCATAGCAGCAAAAATCACCAACGGGTTCCTTTCTAAACATCACCTTCTTCTCAAGAGGTTTCAAAATCCACAACGGTTGGAGGTGAAGGACTCTTATGTCGTTTGTGATGGGATTGTTTTTTATGGTAAACTTCTGCCACGTCTCAGCCGAATGACACCCACGTAACAGCCAAAATGTATATTCATTAACATACACGTGGGGGAAAAGAACCAACTTATTGTCATCCAATCTATCAACCTGAAAAAATTTATCGGCTTCTCTTGGTACATTTGTAAAACCCCACGTCTCATCCTTAAGATTAAAATATACCAAGGCTGAGTCATCCCACTGGGTAGAAGTCTCCTAATAAAGCCTCCCTCTCACGAATGTTCCAGGCTTTTTGAATGGATATTTCACTAGAAATTCACCCACTTTCTTCCATAACTTATGTCCTACATGGAACACTTTAACTTCAGTTTTGAGGTCTTCGGAATAGTCAAATATTGATATCCTCATCAGGTTGTACTTGTCTAACCCATAATTGAAGCCCAGCCCAAAAAACGAGTATGCCCAAAATGTTCCCTCCGGGAAAACAATTTTTTCAGGCGGAACTTCGAAAAAGTTTTCGGTAGTTAGATTAACGAGCATCAACTTGTCGTCAATGGTTGATATACATACCAGTCCATCGCACGTTGCCAATGCTGGACATCCCCTTTAAGCAACCTCATCTATGTCCCACTTGTTGGAAGTCATGGATGGTGGGCTGTATTCATATACTCAATGTGGTGGCGTTTCATCGAGATCTAAGAATTTCTTATTTCGACTCTGCTTCTTCATTTCAGCCAGGTGTTTGAACGCAAACAATTTTGATGACATGTAATCGTTCCATTGTTGTTGTACGAGTCTAAACTGTCCAACGACCTTGCTTGGTAGCGTTGTTAATATGTCCTCCATAATTTCATCAGGTATTTGGGTTTCGCCCGTTTGGTTCTACCGAATGACTCGATCCGCCATTGCTAATTTTTTAATGGAGTTTTGATAACTTTTTCTGTGATACTACGAGAATGGACAGCTGAATTTTAACCAAAACCAATTGATTTTTGAATGTGTTTGTAATGAATGTGAAAAAAGGATATAAATCTATTCCACAGTTGTGAGTTTTCAGATCTCATGTGGAAATGCTACAATTTTGCAACCGTTGGAATTTTATTTTTTTTCTTTTTTTTTATTTTTTTCCCTCCACGATGAAGATTCGCGTCCCTTAAACTGAACAGAAAACTATGGGACATAATTCAAATTTTGTTGTCAAACGCATCTAGATATTCATCAACCTATTAGGGTTTAGTTTATTTTTGGGATTTTTTTTTTATGGTTTAGGGTTTACGCTTTAAAATCTTTACTTTATATGAAATGGACTTAGTTATTGTAGCTGAACATTTATTGATTATTTTTTAACATATGTTGATTCTTATGAATATGGTTACTTATTCATGAATATATTAAAAAACATAACATGTTTTATTGTACAGGTTTGGATGAAAATTGTGTTTTAGGGTCAATGAAAACGTATAGTATTGTTGAACATACATTTTTTAATATTGAACATTCGATTAATCATTTGAATATGTATTACAAATTTACTTATTTAATGAAACAGCTATTGTCCTATTGTGAGTTTATGTTGCCTTTCCGAAACAATTGTTCGTTTGCCATAACGGTGTTTCTATATATGAAGGTGATATTACATTTAATCTTCTAAAAATAATAAGCAACTATTTCATTTGATAGTGGTTTCGGGTTTATGGTGTAGGGTTCAGGGTTTATGGTCTACCCTTCACAATCGTGTCTCTCTATATAATGGAATAATTGAACATTTATTAAGTAAGTATGAACATTTTGTTATTTAATTGAATATGGTTATATATTATTGAATATGTTATGAAACATACAATGATGTACTGTACATGTTGGGATGATATTCATGGTCTAGTGTCAAGAGAAAACTTATAGTGTTGTTGAACATATATCTTTTAATATTGAGCATTTTATGATTCATTTGAACATGTAGTACAATTTTGCTTATTTTATGAAACAGATCTTGTCCTATTGTGAGTTTATGTTGCCTTTCTGCAACAAATGTGCGTTTGTCATAAAGGTGTTTCTATAAATGCAGGTGATATTATATTTCATATTCTAAAAATAATAAGCAACTATTTCATTACATAGTGGTTTTGGATTGGTTTTAAGGTATCGGGTGTATGGTCTAGGTTTTAGGGTTAAGGGATATGGGTTTAGGGTGTATGTTAGGATTTAGGGTTTAGGGTTTTAAACAAGGTCTGAAACTACGAAATTTGTTTACGGACTGGACAGTCACGAGACATTCTTTTAGTATATTTAATTATTTATCTAATCAAACGACGGATTTTATTTATTGTTTAGTATCACTCTGAAAGTCTTGTTGCATTAATGTGTTTTCTTTACATATACAACTATGCATCCAACGTGGTGCCATATATGAAATTGATATAACATTTAATATTGTAAAAACAATAAAGATGTTCAACTATCTTAGGGTTTAGTGTCTACCCACCAAATATATGCTCATGGAGGATGGTTACATGTTTTAAGAAAAATGTAGATAAAGTAGATAAAGTAAGGGTATTATAGTGTATTGTGGTTTATGTGAATATGGAGGATGTACGGAGTGAGTATTCACTAATTATAATTGAACATTTATTGTCTGTTTATGAACATATATTAGTTTATGTGAATATGATTACATATTCATGAATTTATTAAAAACCCTATCAACGACTAGTTTTGTTTCATAGCTAAACCGTCCATCAAGGTTCTGGGGGTTTAAATTGATTAGGGCACATTTAATTTTAAAGTACACAAACAACGGATTTGGTTTATTGGTCAGCATCAATTTGAAGGTATTGTTTCATTAAGGTCTCTTCTTTGGGGAATCAGTACATAAATATGAAGTTACCATATATGAAGTTGATATAACATTTAATATTGTAAAAACCATAAATATGTTCAACTATATTTGGTAGTGGGTTTGTGTTGGCTTTAGTGTTTATGGTCTACCCTTTACAATCGTGTTTTTCTATAGAATGAAATAATTGAACATTTATTAGGTAAGTATGAACATTTTTTTATTTAATTGAATATGGTTATATATTCTTGAATATGTTATGAAACATACAATGATGTACTGTACGTGTTCTGATGAAATTCATGGTCTAGTGTCAAAAGAAAACGTATAGTGTTGTTGAACATACATCTTTTAATATTGAGCATTTGATGATTCACTTGAACATGTAGTACAAATTTGCTTATTTTATGAAACAACTCTTGTCCTATTGTGAGTTTATGTTGCATTTCCGCAACAACATCGCGTTTGTCATGAAAAATTGTCCTACAATGCATACATATGTAAATCAATGGTTGCAAATAAAGTTTGCAATAAATAAAATTCTCACTTAAAACAACTAATTGTTTACACGGTTATGCTATTAATTGTTCAATCATGCCACACATTCTCATGCATTTCTTCTTTCCTCCGTAGATGCTTGTACGAAACTTTCGATCATTTTTTTCCGGTACAGATCTGCAGTTTTCTCATCGAAAGTACCGTTCTCTACGGGCTTTCCCAACATTGTGTTTTCCATATGATAGCAGACAATTACACCACAATCCAAAGTTCCTGGTACCTGCTGCAAACTGTTCTCCGACACGGGCATTCGAGTTCCCTTTTTCACTATTGGGTGACCGGGGTTAACCATTTTCAGGATTTCAACCAACTTTCCTCCGACATATTCTGCCTAAACATCCCAACAACCAATGGTAAGTTAGTGTATGAGCTGACATCTCATTAAATTGTGAATTATGCATATCAATCTTATTACCACAGTGATAACGTCCTGTAGATGCTCATCTTTGCTGTCTTGTCTTACTGCAGATTGAATTGAAGAAACGCCATACTCCGGTATTCACGTCAAGTCTTAACATTGTCCAGTGGTTACCTACTTCATTCACCCCCTTCCCAGCAGTTCCATTAATTGGGAACATCAAATAGTCAGCTTTCAGGGACAACGCCAGTCGGTCATCAATCAACCTTTTTAGGTTACTCTTCTTATGCACATTCGGACCTCGTCCTGTAATCAGCCTCTGTTAATATACCTCAATTAGGGGTTTTAGCTTGTGGATTTATTATTCAAGCTTCAAACAACAAACAAAAGCCAAAATAATATATAATTTATGAATTCATGTAAATTAATACCAAACATGTCGTTGTGAAGACAACTGTTTTCTTTGCCATGTTAATGTCTCCAAATATGTAATTCTGAAGCAGGTCCGCCCACGAGTGTATTACCTGTTATTTTATTTTTCGCAGAACATATATTGTGTTAAATGAACATTCAAGTTTTCATTCTGAACACGTAATTATTTACCTGAATATCTGTTATTTTTTACAACAAAACATATAATCTGTTTTCACTAGAATATCTCTGTACCTTGTCAGACAAACCTTTTCTATTCATTACTTCCACCAATTCAGCTACCGTAATTGCTGAATATAACTCTTCCCCACACCAAACAACACACCTGTAAAATGGAACAAGTATTCTATCAATAAAAAAAAGAAATTAAAAAAAAAGGGCCAACAACTGCATTATTTTACATTGTGTCATAAATGTTAGCTACTACATTTAGACATTACCTCTGTCCCTTACAATCCAACAAATCAATAAGGTACTGCTTCACGTTGTCGTTCATGTTCTTGAATACGGCGGACCTCTTATTAATTCTAAGTTTCTTTCCATTTTGCTCCTCCAACTCATTTTCATCTGCAGAATTGTCATCTTTATCATCATCCTCAATTAAAATCTCTTTTATTGTGGGCTCTGGAGTGATTTTCTTTGCCTTCCTCCCATCTTTTTTGGTTCTACGCTTAACAGCTCGGGTGATTGTGCTTTGATTGGGGTGATTGACTCCCCTTTTCAATTTTTCAGCTGGTGTGTCAACATAATTCACCAACTCCTTACAGGAATTCACTGCAGGTATCACTTCGTTTGATCCATCGACATTTGTTTCAACTGGACTATATATTCTCCACTCCTACTGGATCAATGTCATTGGAAATAATATCTTCTTCCTTCCTGGCATCTTCATCATGGAATTCCTGCGTTTGTGCCCGTAGATGAGAATTCAAATTGGCTTCCTGTTTCAATTTACTCACTGCCAACTCCAGCTTAGCTATTTTTTTTATCTTTGATTTTCAAGTCACTCTCCATAGCTTTCAACTTTAACTTAATAGCCTGTTCTTTTGAATGCACCTCTTCATAAAACCTAGCTGCATAAAAAATATTTTTCTCTTCAAGACAACTATCAATTTGTATGTTACTAGAAGCCTTAATGTTATTACAATTTCCACTTTCAACCCTTTCCCCAATATCTGTATCCTCTCTAACCTCTCCATCATATCCACCATCTTTATCTATACTGGACTGCAATTCCATCATAACACGAGCAATCTGGTCTGAAGCTAACTTGGCTGGTGTATTCTCTTCAGTCATTCCAAAGTTGTAGGACGGTGCATTATCATCCCCCTTAACAGCCTTTGAACCAGTTGAACCTTCTCTCCCATTATTGTTCAGCTCCTTGATCCCATCATCTTCAAAGTCTTTAAACATCCAATCTTCAGAACAAACACCTTTTGCATGAACGCCGTCACTTTTGAAAACAATATTCTTACCATTTTGGTTACCTTCCTCGACGCCAATATGCGTACTAACCTCATCCTCCCTGGCTCTGATTGTTTGTCTAAATATTTCCTTCTCTTGAGACGTAGCTTTCAATGTTGTCTTTCTAATCTGTAGTATAATACATGGACAAACAATAAGAATCTTATGGACAAACAATGAAATAATATCTAATACGTAAAACATGTAGATTGAAAAACAGAACCTCAACTTTCTTTGCCCACTTCGGTTCTTGAATCGGCTTACTTAATTTGGACAAATCCTATTTTCGATACCTAGGTATCTGAACACTTCTGTCTGCCTTCAACAGTGCTACATGCTCGAACAGCCAGAACTTTTATGCAATATAACATATAAAAAAAGGTATAATATATAATGTATAAGGTCATATAATCTCCCAGTAAGCAATATGCATAATAAGAATAATTTTTATTTTTTTAAACAAACCATACCGGAAGCATAACAGCGCAATCTCCAATCCTCAAATTTTTGCTTGTTTTTAATTGCTTCTTCAACATCTCAACAATCAGTTTAAACTAGGCATATTCACAAATTTTGTTGAAATTTTCTAGGTAACAAGTAATGTGAAGAGAAACAGAACAATTTTTGTTAGTAAAAAACATTATTGCCATCATAAAACAAATTAACAGCCTTGCAACATCCTTTGCTCTATGTACAGATTCTGCATCCTTTAAAACAGCTTCAATTTTGCAAAGTATAAGCTTCTTGTACATAACTAGCTTAGGACCAGCAACATTCTTTCCGACTACAACCAATTCATCTTTAAAACACCGCTTAACCCATTCTGGCAAATCGAGACCGTATCCTTTAATGGTATTTTCTCTCTTCCACAAATTATACCAAAACTCAGCTGGGCGTCTCTACTTGCTATTTCTAACATTTCACCGCCTATCAAAAACGTATTTGTTTCATAGTCAAAACTTTTTATGATCTTCATTATATCTCTTTCCTTTTTTTTTTTTTTGTTCTTTTGTGTAAGTCCTTATCCAGTGTTCCATAAATGCTATCAAAGAATATCCAAAACAACGTCCTCTTCATACAGTCGACTATGCTATCATCTAATTTTAGACCATTAATTTCCTTAATTAAAGTCCTAAGATTATAACGATAACATGTTTCATTCTGCCCAACCCCAACCCCAACACCAATCATACCTGCAAATCGTACACTTCATGACTTAATTTTACTGTAGAACAACAGATGGCATAATATGTTACAAATTCGGATACTAACCAAAGCAGTTTCTTGGTCTTTTAGAAATTATCTTTTTAACTATTTCATCCCCGCTACTTTCATCCGACGTGGAATCTCTCATAACATTTTCAGCATTAGTCGATTCACCATCAGATTCTAAACGCAATTTGCATAAATCAGTAAATTCAACAGATGCCGAAATTAGAATACTAATGAGCTAATCTATTTATTGTCACATAAACTAACCTTCCGAACTTTCAGAAGAAGTAGAATCTTCGACTTTCCTTTTCTTTTTTCCCCTCTGGTTTAGTTCTACTGTTTCAAAAATTACTACCCAATTAAAACCAAAATAAGTACAGAATTTTTCAAAATCACAAAAATAACTCATCTACCTCAGTTTCAAATAAAATAACTAAATAATTTCAGAGTTGAACCTGGGTTTGCTTCTGTTGAAGTAGACTCCGAATCAACGAGCTTCCTTTTAGCTACAAAAAAAAAAAGATAATTAATACAGTTTAGCCCTAAATCACATAAATGTTTTATCCTTTTCTCTGTAAGTGGTATTCGACTTACCCGATTTCTTCTTCGACTCCTTTTTTTCAACATCCTTTGACACGCGAACATTTTTGGCAACTTTTATTGAAACCATCTTCGGTCGGAAGAAAAATTGAATGGTTTGCTAAAAAATCCAATTTGAAAACTCTCCCTCTGTCAAACGAACTTCAGGAATTGGAGTAATGGCGTGTGCTGCGAATTTTGATGGAGTAATTGCGTAGATGAAAGCGGAAGTTTTGGACAAGACAATGTACAGTAATGTTCTTTATGCAGCGCGTGATTCGACATTTGGCCAGAGATTAGGATTGCCCATCGCGCGTGAGGGAGGAAAGGGTAAAATAGGAAGTTACCCTATTTTTGTGTACCCAGATGCATTAATTTAAAAATTTTGTCTAGGTTGCTATACAAAGTGAAATGGTGACCTTGGTTGTAAATCACCCAATTATATATATATATATATATATAGTTGTATGTTTGGGCATGAGCTTAGGCTTGAATTTGATTATTGGTAAGATTTAATTAATATATATAAATATAGAGAGTGGGAGAGAATCGTCTCAACTACGCTGCTACTCCACCCAACGATGCCACCACCTCTTCCCTTCTTTTTTTTCTTTCTACAACAGGCGACACCCCCTCCCCCCTTCCCTGCCAGCGACACCGCCACCCCCTTCCACTCTGCCCCGTCTTCCCCATCTAAGTCGGTCACCCTGCCTTCTCCCGAAAGCGAGAAGGTTTTTTTTTTTTTTTAGGTTTTTAAGATATTTTTGGCATTATTTGGGAGACGGCATCGGCGGTTGCTGAGGTGACGACAGTGGCAATTGCAATTAGAGTTAGATTAGAGTTTGAATGTTGAAGAGAAAATATATTTACTAGGCCTATTTTTAGGGGTGGGAATGGGTCAGGCTACCCGACAGGGGCCTACGGCTCGGCCTATTAAAGCTCGGCTCGGCTCGTTTAATAAACAGAACAATTTTTGTTAGTAAAAAACATTATTGCCATCATAAAACAAATTAACAGCCTTGCAACATCCTTTGTTCTATGTACAGATTCTGCATCCTTTAAAACAGCTTCAATCTTGCAAAGTATAAGCTTCTTGTACATAACTAGCTTAGGACCAGCAACATTCTTTTCGACTACAACCAATTCATCTTTAAAACGCAGCTTAACCCATTCTGGCAAATCGAGACCGTATCCTTTAATGGTATTTTCTCTCTTCCACAAATTATACCAAAACTCAACTGGGCATCTCTACTTGCTATTTCTAACATTTCACCGCCTATAAAAAACGTATTTGTTTCATAGTCAAAACTTTTTATGATCTTCATTATATCTCTTTCCTTTTTTTTTTTTTGTTCTTTTGAGTAAGTCCTTATCCAGTGTTCCATAAATGCTATCAAAGAATATCCAAAACAGCGTCCTCTTCATACAATCGACTATGCTATCATCTAATTTTAGACCATTAATTTCCTTAATTAAAGTCCTAAGATTAGAACGATAACATGTTTCATTCTGCCCAACACCAATCATACCTGCAAATCGTACACTTCATGACTTAATTTTACTGCAGAACAACAAATGGCATAATATGTTACAAATTCGGATACTAACCAAAGTAGTTTCTTGGTCTTTTAGGAATTATCTTTTTAACTATTTCATCCCCGCTACTTTCATCCGACGTGGAATCTCTCATAACATTTTCAGCATCAGTCGATTCACCATCAGATTCTAAACGCAATTTGCATAAATCAGTAAATTCAACAGATGCCGAAATTAGAATACTAATGAGCTAATCTATTTATTGTCACATAAACTAACCTTCCGAACTTTCAAAAGAAGTAGAATCTTCGACTTTTCTTTTCTTTTTTCCCCTCTGGTTTAGTTCAACTGTTTCAAAAATTACTACCCAATTAAAACCAAAATAAGTACACAATTTTTCAAAATCACAAAAATAACTCATCTGCCTCAGTTTCAAATAAAATAACTAAATAATTTCAGAGTTGAACCTGGGTTTGCTTCTGTTGAAGTAGACTCCGAATCAACGAGCTTCTTTTTAGCTACAAAAAAAAAACGATAATTAATACAGTTTAGCCCTAAATCACAGAAATGTTTTATCCTTTTCTCTGTAAGTGGTATTCGACTTACCCGATTTGTTCTTCGACTCCTTTTTTTCAACATCCTTTGACACGCGAACATTTTTGGCAACTTTTTTTGAAACCACCTTCGGTCGGAAGAAAAATTGAATGGTTTGCTAAAAAACCCAATTTGAAAACTCTCCCTCTGTCAAACGAACTTCAGGAATTGGAGTAATGGCGTGTGCTGCGAATTTTGATGGAGTAATTGCGTAGATGAAAGCGGAAGTTTTGGACAAGACAGTGTACAGTAATGTTCTTTATGCAGCGCGTGATTCGAAATTTGGCCAGAGATTAGGATTGCCCATCGCGCGTGAGGGAGGAAAGGGTAAAATAGGAAGTTACCCTATTTTTGTGTACCCAGATGCATTAATTTAAATTTTTTGTCTAGGTTGCTATACAAAATGAAATGGAGACCTTGGTTATAAATCACCCAATTATAGTTGTATGTTTGGGCATGAGCTTAGGCTTGAATTTGATTATTGGTAAGATTTAATTAATATATATAAATATAGAGAGTGGGAGAGAATCGTCTCAACTACGCTGCTACTCCACCCAACGATGCCACCACCTCTTCCCTTCTTTTTTTTCTTTCTACAACAAGCGGCACCCCCTCCCCCCTTCCCCTGCCAGCGACACCGCCACCCCCTTCCACTCTGCCCCGTCTTCCCCATCTAAGTCGGTCACCCTTCCTTCTCACGAAAGCGAGAAGGTTTTTTTTTTTTTTTTTTTTTTTAGATTTTTAAGATATTTTTGGCTTATTTGGGAGACGGCATCGGCGGTTGCTGAGGTGACGATAGTGGCAATTGCAATTAGAGTTAGATTAGCGTTTGAATGTTGAAGAGAAAATGTATTTACTAGGCCCATTTTTAGGGGTGGGAATGGGCCAGGCTACCCGACAGGGGCCTACGGCTTGGCCTATTAAAGCTCGGCTCGGCTCGTTTAATAAACAAGCCGGGCTCAAGCTTTTTTAGAAGCCTATTTAACTAAATAGGCATGGCTCAAGCTTTTTGTAAGCCTTTTAAGCCCAACAGGCCGGCCTATATAACTTCACACACACACACACACATATATATATATATATATATTATAAGTATATACTTATATTGGTAATAAAATGAGAAATGTTTTGATTTAATACCAAAACCCCTTAAGACATGCCTTAGTCAAATATGATCATGTTCTAAGAATGTTAGAACATATAGCATAAGGCTAATTGAGAAGCTGAAATGTTAGGCAGCTCTTAGATATATAGATGCACAAATTGAGGGGGAACATATGCCTTGAAGTCTATCAAGATCAAGTCCCCTCAAGGCTCAAATTCTGGATTGACTGCCAAGTCTGCTGAAGGACAAGTATGCTGATCAAAGTTAGATCAAAGTGGAACAACCTATCTGAAGAATCATCTAAATAGAATGGATCTGAAAGATCAAGTCTAATGCAATGAATGACTAGTTCAGAAGAGTTGTCCAGCAGTGTTGTCTCAGCACACTTGTACCAGAACCATGTCAAGGTGATCCCAACCTTGCTGATATAGTCAAAGACAACTACTCTATGTCATGAATGAACAAGATCCAATTGAAAGAAGCTTAGAGACATTCAAGGAAAGAGAAAGAGCCAAAGTCATCTGAAGAGCATGCCAACCTTGCTGATAAGCAAAGTCTACTGATAGTGATAAGCAGATTTGTCCAAGAGATAAGGAATGTTGTCCTTATCATAGGACTAATCATCAGAAGCCATGTCCATGTTTAAACAAGTGAATCTTAAAGTCAAACATTGGGAAGAGTGCTACAGAATGAAGACAAAGTAGTTACAGCCGTTTATTTCCCAAATGAAGGACATGTCACTATCAAGAATATGTCTTATAGTTTGAAGAGCTCAAGGAAGACATTTATGGACATTTGGGACTGCCTCTCCAACGGGCAAATTCTCAAATTTGTCTATAAATACAGAAGTGTGAAGGCCATTTGAAAGCATCCAACTACATCAACTATTCTGAAGCTCAAATCTCATAGAACCTTTCAAGCTTTCAAAGAGACTATCTTAGTCTTCATACACTTCATCTAAGCTGAACCTCATTGTATATCCATACAAAGCTTAGAGAGATATCCTATCCTTATACACTGATCTTCATTGTAAAGGATATTTCATTAGTTGGAACCTTACTTCAACCCTTATACCTTTCAAGTGAGAAAGTGAGAAGGTTGTAGTAGTAGAAGTGTGAGGAACTGACTGTTGAGAGAAGAACAGTTCAGTTCTGAGTTGAGAAAGGGTACTAGGACTCTAGACATCCTAGGGATCAATTCACCAAGGAGTGGTGTTATTGATCAAGTGCACATTGGCACTATAAAACAAGTTAATTCCAAGAGTGAAGGAATTATCCTGTTAAATCAGGGAAAGTTGATGTAGGAGCTTGAGTCTCTAAACCACTATAAACTCTTGTGTTGATTTACTTTCAATTACTTACATACATTCAACACTGCACACAAAACTGATCTTTCAAAGGACATATACTTAAGACTGTGCAAACCTGATTTGGACAAGTTCCCTGAAAACTGGATATTTGACAAAGTGATTTCAGAACTTAAAGGAGTTTAAACTAAAGGGCCAACCACTAAATCCGCACTTATAACTCACTTAGATAGTCATTCAACTAAGTACTCAATAGTACTTAGTAGGTTGGTTATCTTTAAGAAGTTATACATCTCATCAGAGTTGTCCAGGACAACCTTGCTAGAGTCTTACTTGGTTAAGTTTGAAAAAGATTTGCATACAAGTGTATTCCCCCTCCCCCCCCGCCCCCCCCCCCCCCCCCCCCGCATACACTTGTTATATACTCCTTTCAGGACCAACAAGTGGTATCGGAGCAGGGGTTCAAAGACCACTGCTTCTGAAAATCCATTTTGATTTTCAAAATCACATATTTGGTGTGGTCACTGAACTGATCTATCTGAAATCTTATTGATTGTTGACTAACTGTTTCTTTCTGAGATATGGCCAACAACAACAATGCTGTTCCTCATGATGTTGTTCAAGGAATCAACAATATGGCCACAAATCCAGTTAATCACATCTCACATTACAAGTTGCCCATGTTCTCAATTGAGAACTATGATTTCTGGAAGATTAGAATGAGGGCTCATCTTGCATCTCTCCACACTGATATGCTAAGAGTGATCACAAGAGGACCTTTTTTTATCACTCAAATCAATCCCAGGATCACTGATGCTCAAAGAGCTGACACAAGGGATGTGATCCCCAAAGATGAAGATGACTTCACCTCAGAGGAGAAAAGGAAAGATAATCTAAATTATCTTGCAATGAATACCCTCTATCAAACTATTCCAGATGCAATCATGGGAAGAGTCTACCACTGCACCACTGCCAAAGAAATTTGGGATACTCTTGCAGAGATGTGTGAGGGTACGGAAAAGATAAAGGAGAACAAGCTCCAAGTGGCAGTTCAAAAGTTTGAACAATTCACAATGGATTCAGAAGAATCCATTGACAAGTTTGCTGGTAGATTCACAGATGTGATGAATGAAATCAACTCCTTGGGCAAGGTGTACACCAAGACAGAAGTTGGTCTGAAGATATTGAGAAGTCTCACTCAAAAGTGGGATGTTTATGCTGTGATGATGCAGAACACCAAGGATCTCTCCACCATGCCCATGCAACAAATATTCTCAGAACTCAAAGCCTATAAGTTTGACCTCAATAGAAGGAAGCCTGTTGAGGAATCTTCCCTACCAACCAAAGGAGTGGCATTCAAAACCAAGGCTGCTGAACCTAAAATGCAGTCCACTCCTAGATCATCAAAGTCAGTCTCCAAGACTGAAATGAAGGAAGAACTAGCCTTGATGTCTAGAAGGTTTGACAAGCTAAATTCAAGGTTTGGTAGATACAATAAATTCTACCAAGATAACAAATTCTGGAGAAGGTACAACTCTCCTGAAGCACAGGTTGAGGTCAAAAAGCCTGAAGAGAAAATATCAGAGGACAAGTACTGTGATAGGAGAAGTGTTGGGAATAAAATGAGACATGTTTTGATTCAATACCAAAATCCCCTGAGACATGCCTAAGTCAAGATGATTATGTTCTAAGAATGTTAGAACATATAGAATAAGGCTAGATGAGAAGCTGATATGTTAGGCAGCTCTTAGTTAGTTAGATGCACAATTTGAGGGGGAACACATGCTTTGAAGCCTATCAAGAACAAGTCCCCTCAAGGCTCAAATTCTGGAATTATGATCAAGTCCACTGAAGGACAAGTATGCTGATCAGATGAGTTGTCCAGAGGAGTTGTCTCAGCACAGTCAATTCAGAAGAAGTGTACTGAAAGCTTAAGTCCAACCATGCTGAAGAGACAACTACATCCTAGATCCTTAATGAATCATGCTAAGATCACCTTCAAGAGAAGCAAAGGACAAGAGCCAAATCATCTGAAGAAGAGCTAGCCAACCTTGCTGATAAGGAAGATTATTGATAGTGATAAGGAGAGTTGTCCATTTGATAAGGAATGTTGTCCCATCATTGGAACAACCTTCAGAAGCCATGTCCATGTCCTAACAAGAGAATCTGAAAGTCAGACATTGGGAAGAGAGCTGCAGAATGAAGACAAAGCTTATACAGCCGTTTATTTCCCAAATGAGGACATGTCACTATCAAGAATCTGTCTTCAAAGTTGAAGAACTAAAAGAAGACATTTATGGACTTTTGAGGCTGCCTCTCCAACGGGCAAATCCTTCAATTGTCTATAAATACAGAAGTGTGAAGACCTTTTGAAAGCACCCTCAACATTTGACAAGAACATCCAAATATCTTACAAGCAAGAGTGCTTTCTAGATTTCAAAGACTATCTTAGTCTTCAAACACTTCATCTAAGCTGAACTACATTGTATATCCATACACAAGCTTAGAGAGATATCCTATCCTTATACACTGATCTTCATTGTAAAGGATATCTCATTAGTTGGAACCTTGCATCAATCCTTACCCCTTTCAAGAGTGAAAGTGAGAAGGTTGTTGTAGTAGTAGAAGTGGTAGGAGCTGACTGTTGAGAGAAGAACAGTTCAGTTCTGAGTTGAGAAGAGGGTACTAGGACTCTAGACATCCTAGGGATCAATTCACCAAGGAGTGGTGTTATTGATCAAGTGCACCTTGGCACTATAAAATAAGTTAATTCCAAGAGTGAAGGAATTATCCTGTTCAATCAGGGAAAGTGGATGTAGGAGCTTGAGTCTCTGAACCACTATAAATTCTTGTGTTGATTTACTTTCAAGTACTTTCATACATTCAACACTGCACACAAAACTGATCTTTCAAAGGATAAACATTTAAACACTGTGCACAAACTGATTTGGACAAGTTCCCTGAAAACTGAAATGTATTGAATTGACAAAGTGATTTCAGAACTTTAAAGGAGTCTAAACTAAAAGGGCCAACCACTATTCCGCACATATAACTCCCCTAGATAGTTATTCAACTAAGTACTCAATAATACTTAGTAGTCTGATTATCTTAGAAGAGTTAATCATCTTCAGCAGAGTTGTCCAAGACAACCTTGCTGAGCTCTGGTTTGATCTAAAGTTGAAAAGAATTGCATACAAGTGTATTTCCCCCCCCCCCCCATACACTAGTTATATACTCCTTTCAGGACCAACAAGTGGTATCAGAGCAGGGGTTCAAAGACCACTGCTTCTGAAAAGCCATCTTGATTTTCAAAATGACATATTTGGTGTGGTCACTGAACTGATCTATCTGAAATCCTATCAATTGTTGACTAACTGTGTGTTCTTGAGATATGGCCAACAACAATGCTGCTGTTCCACCTCCTGCTGTCCAAGGATTGGACAACATGGCCACAAATCCAGTCAATCACATCTCTCATCACAAATTGCCCATGTTCTCAATAAACAATTATGATTTCTGGAAAATCAGAATGAGGGCTCATCTTGCATCTTTGCACACTGATATGTTGAGAGTGATCACAAGAGGTCCTTTTGTGTTCACTCAAGTAAATCCCAGAGCCACTGAAGCTCAAAGAGCAGATATAAGGGAATTGATTCCCAAAGATGAGGATGACTTCACTACTGATGAGAAGAGGAAAGATAATTTGAATTATCTTGCAATGAATACCCTCTATCAAACAATTCCAGATGCAATCATGGGAAGGGTCTACCACTGCACAACTGCCAAGGAGATATGGGATACTCTTGCAGAAATGTGTGAGGGCACTGACAAGATCAAGGAGAACAAGCTCCAAGTGGCAGTGCAAAAGTTTGAACAATTTACAATGGAGTCTGAGGAATCCATTGACAAATTTGCTGGTAGATTCACTGATGTGATGAATGAGATCAACTCATTGGGCAATGTGTACTCCAAAAGAGAAGTTGGATTAAAGATCTTGAGAAGTCTCACTCAAAAGTGGGATGTCTATGTTGTCATGATGCAAAATACCAAAGATCTTTCCACCATGCCAATGCAACAAATCTTCTCTGAACTCAAAGCTTATGAGTTCGACCTCAATAGAAGAAAGCCTGTTGAGGAGCCTTCAAATCCTACAAAGGGAGTGGCATTCAAAGCCAAAACTGCTGAACCAGAAATGCAGTCCACTCCAAGATCATCAAAGTCAGTCTCCAAGACTGAAATGAAGGAGGAACTAGCCTTGATGGCTAGAAGGTTTGACAAGCTAAATTCAAGGTTTGGTAGATACAAGAAATTCTACCAAGACAACAAATTCAGGAGAAGGTACAACTCTCCTGAAGCTCAGGCTGAGGTCAAAAAGCCTGAAGAGAAAAGATCAGAGGACAAGTACTCTGATAGGAGAAGGTCCAGTAGAGCTGAACCTTCATCATCAAAAAGAAGAGAAGAACCAAAGAAAGATGATGATGAAGACTTGTGCTATAATTACAAGAAGAAAGGGCACTTCCAGTATGACTGCCCTGAATTGAGCTCTAAGGAGAGAAGAGAAAGGCAAGCCAAAAGAGACAGAAAATTCACCAATAGAAAGGCCATGATGGCTGGTGAAGAATCTGATAGTGCTGAAAGCTTCAACTCTTCTGATGGACTGTTCTCCAACAGTGATGATGATGATGATGTCTGCAACATGGCTCTTGAAGATGATGAGGTATCCTCTACTTCTAGTTCACCATCATTCATCTCACAAAACACTAGTGAGGCCAACCTGAAGCTTTCCCTTGGAAAGTTGATGGAAGATTTCACTATGTTACAAGAATTTCATGATAACTGTGTGAGAGAAAATGAAAGATTGGCAATTGAGCTTGCTAAAAACTCTGAGGCAGTTGTTGATGTCAAGTCTACTGAGTTGTATCAACAAGTCTTGAGAGAGCTTGAGAAAGCCAATCTCAGGATAGTTGACCAACAAAAGGAGATTGATGATCAACTCCTCTCTCAGAAGAGAAAAGATTTTGAACTAAAAATTCTAAATGCCAAATTTGAAAACCTCTCACATGAATATGACATTCTTAAAACAAGTGAAGAGAGCCTGAAACTAAAGATGTCTGCTCTGAAGAAATCCTCTAGAGCAATAGAGGAAATTCAGAGTTATCAAAGACCTATGGCTCAAAGAAGTGGATTAGGTTTTGATCCATTTGAATCTTCACCTTGTCTTAGTGTTGCTTCTACAAGTAACACTAAGAGAATCTTTGTTAAGTCAGTGGCACCAACTGAAAATGAAAACAAACAGCCACGGAACAAAGGAAAGGGCAAAATGGATGACTTGCCTACTCAAGTGCTTCAGGAGACTAGGCTTAAACCTAAGGAAATGGCCAAAGCTCCTTAACACAAGAGGAATGTTGGTCAGCAGAGTAGACCCAATGGAAGGGCAACTCTCCTGAACAATGTTCAGAGAAGTTATCCAAGGTATAATCAGCCTAGGCCAACTCTACTGAGAAAGCCTCAGCTGACTAGACCTAAGGACAACTATCCTCAAAGGCAAAATAAAATGAGACAACCAAAACCCTATATATCAAAGGGTAATGGTCATAAGAAAGCCTTTCCTCAAAGATTCCCTCAAATAGCACAAAGAACTCATAAGTTCAGGAGATTTGACAACTCTCCTGAAACTTACAGAGTTAACACTTTCACACATACATTCCCAAAGGCATTTAAGGGAAAGACAGTGTATGTTGATGCTAGAGGAAAACAACTTAGCCACCTTGAATCAATCAGGGTTATTAGGCAAGTTTGGGTTCCTAAAGGTACAACTAACCTCTCAGGACCCAAAACTCAAAGGGTACCTAAACCTATCTAATTGCAGGTACCAATGGGCCACAAGAAGAGGAGCATGAGTAAAAAGTCAGCATGGTACCTTGACAGTGGATGTTCAAGGCACATGACTGATAATAAGGAACTCCTCACTGATTTTATTGAAAAAGAAGGCCCAAATGTCACATTTGGAGACAGCTCACAAGCTACAACAAAAGGTTATGGTACTTTGATGATTGGTAACATCAAAGTATCCAATGTGCCTTATGTGGCTGGTCTCAAATATAATCTCCTAAGTATTAGTCAATTCTGTGATAAAGATTTTAATGTTGAGTTTTCTAGTGGAAAATCCTTAATCAAAGATAAGACTCAAAAAATTCTATTGACTGGAACTAGTAAAGGAAATATGTATTTTGCAGACTGGGACAAGTCTACTGATGCTGCATGTTTCATTGCTAAGAGTACTAGTGAACAAAGTTGGTTATGGCATAAGAGATTAAACCACTTGAACTTCAAAACAATGAACAAGATTGCTAGAAATGCATTAGTTAAAGGGCTACCTAATGAGGTTTTCATTAAGGAGCATGTTTGCAAACCATGCCAAGAGAGAAAACAGATTAAAGCCTCATTCAAAGGAAAACCAGTCATCTCTACTGAAAGGGTACTTGAACTTCTACATATGGACTTATTTGGACCAATTACCCCTGCAAGCATAAATGGTAGAAAATACACATTGGTTGTAGTAGATGGCTTCTCTAGGTTCACATGGGTAGTATTTCTCCTTAATAAGAAGGAAACTCAAGTCAAGCTGCGTGAACTTTTAAAGAGACTGTCAAATGAGAAAAGCCTTAGCATTATCAAGATAAGATCTGATAAAGGCACTGAGTTCATAAATTCATACATCAATGAGTATTGCACATCTAATGGGATAGCTCATGAAACCTCAGCATCTAGAACTCCTCAACAAAATGGAGTTGCAGTAAGAAGAAATAGAACCGTAAAAGAAGCTGCTAGAACCTTAATTGCTGATTCAAATTTACCAAAGTTGTTTTGGGCTGAAGCTATAAACACTGCATGCCATACTCAGAATAGATGTTTGATTACTAAGGGGCAAGGCAAAACCCCCTATGAACTCTGGAAAGGAAGAATGCCTAAAGTGTCATACTTTCATATCTTTGGTTGTAAGTGTTTCATACACAATAATGGGAAAGAACAGTTGAAAGCCTTTGATAGCAAAGCTGATGAGGGGATATTCCTTGGATATTCTCAAATCAGTAGAGCTTTCAGAGTCTACAACAAGAAAACCCTTATTGTGGAGGAAACACCTCATGTTGTGTTTGATGAATCTATTCATGAGTTCAGAAATGAAAACTTGGAATCAGAAGAAATCACACAAAGGACAACCAGACTGAGCCTAAAGGACAAAGACACTGGATTCATAGAAGTTGTCCAAGCCAACTTGCCTGAAAAACTCCCATTGGACAACAATCCTGAAGGCAACCTTCCTGAGGCAAATCCCACTGAAGGAAATGGTGAACTGGATGATCCAATCCCAGTTCACATCCAGGTAACAACTACCAATGAAGAAGCAGTCCCTGCTGAGGTAGTTAATGGGTCAAATAATCAAGGGGGAACTCAAAATGTTGAAAATACCAATGTCCCTGACATTGAGGACAACACCCCTGATTATGATCCTGAATTAGATCCTGCATTCAATTATCCTGAATTTTATGATCAAAATGACTCAACTTCAGTAGAGGACAACTCTACTGAAGAGATCAGAAAAAGAAGGACTTGGTTGTCTGACCATCCTACTGATCTAATACTTGTTGACCCATGTATAGGAGTCAAAACAAGGAGATTTCATGGTGAAAGTGCTCTTTTTTGCTGTTACTTGTCAGAACAAGAACCAAGTGATATTGAAGAAGCACTTCAAGATACAAATTGGATCACAGCCATGCAGGAAGAACTGAATCAATTCACCAGAAATGAAGTTTGGGAGCTAGTGGATAGACCTTCACATCAAGATGTTATTGGAACAAAATGGGTGTTCAAGAACAAGAAGAATGAGAATGATGTGATTGTCAGAAACAAAGCAAGACTAGTGGCAAAAGGTTACTGCCAGCATGAAGGCATTGACTATGATGAGACATTTGCACCTGTGGCAAGGCTAGAAGCAATAAGGCTCTTTCTAGCCTATGCAGCCCACAAGAGGTTCAAAGTGTACCAAATGGACGTCAAGAGTGCCTTTCTGAATGGTGTCTTGAAAGAAGAAGTCTATGTGGAGCAACCCCCTGGTTTTGAGGTTGGAAACCAAGTTTACAGCCTGAAGAAAGCTCTATATGGACTCAAGCAAGCCCCTAGGGCTTGGTATGATACACTGTCACAATTTCTCTTGGATCATGGATTCACCAAGGGAACTATGGATAGAACTCTCTTTAGAATCTCTGAAGGAGAGGACATCTTGCTTGTCCAAATTTATGTGGATGACATAATATTTGGGTCCCCCAATGAAAATCCGTGTGAGAAGTTCTCCAAGCTTATGCAAAGCAAGTTTGAGATGTCCATGATGGGGTTGATGAACTTCTTTTTGGGACTTCAAGTTAAGCAATCAAAAGAAGGGATCTTCATCAACCAAGCTAAGTACACCAGAGAAATGATCAAGAAGTTTGGGTGTGCTACTAGCAAGCCAGTAAGGATCCCAATGAACACAAATTGGAAGATGGATTCTGATGAGAGTGGTGTTTCAACCAACTCCACTGAGTATAGAGGAATAATTGGATCACTCCTCTATCTCACTGCCAGCAGACCTGACATCACCTTTGCAGTAGTTGTTTGTGCAAGGTTTCAAGCAAATCCTAAGAAAAGCCATCTTGAGGCTGCAAAGAGGATTTTAAGGTATCTCAAAGGCACTGAGAATCTAGGCCTTTGGTACCCTGCTGATGACAACATTGAGCTAACTGGCTACTCAGATGCTGATTATGGAGGTTGCAGAATTGATAGAAAGTCCACTTCAGGGACTTGTCAATTCTTAGGCAACAAGTTCATATCTTGGTTTTCCAAGAAGCAGAATACAATGGCTACTTCCACCACTGAAGCTGAATATGTTGCAGCTGGAAGTTGTTGTGCTCAGATCCTTTGGTTGAGACAACAACTAAGAAACTACAAAGTCAACTCTACTGAAGTGCCAATATTTTGTGATAACAATAGTGCAATTGCAATATCACAAAATCTTGTATTGCACACAAGATGCAAACATGTGGACATCAAGCATCACTTCATTAGAGACCATGTGGAGAAGAAAGACATAAAGTTGGTCAAGATCCACACAGATCATCAAAAAGCTGATATTCTAACAAAGCCACTTGCAGAGGCAAGGTTTCTGGAGCTATCAGCAGAATTGGGATTACTTGATCCAGGGAAGTTGGACAAGTAAAACCCATTGAAGTTAATGGGAGTAAAGTAACTGAATTGGTCTTCAGCAGACTTGGTCAAGTCTACTGAAATTCAGAAAAGATGATCACAATTACTCAGGACACTTGTCCATTGAACCTCAGGACACTTGTCCACATCTTTTCAGGACACTTGTCCTAGTGGGGTCAGATAAGTTGTCTTGGCTATCAAACTACTTTCTTGGTTTGATAATTGATAAGCACCTATTTTGGGTAATCATTGTCTACCTTGATACCTGTCCCATTTACAGATATCACCACTGTGGGATTTAATTTGTCCCCCACCCAAAAGGTCACTATCCATGCATTAAATGCCAAGATTTAACTCTTGTTTGCGTTACACTTTTCAAGCCATGATCTATCTCGAAAACTCCCCAACCATTAACTAATATTAAATAACTTCCATTTTTGACAACAGTTGAAAACTCACAAAACTCACCAACTCATTGACAAACATTCTTTTTAGAATATTCTCAAGCCTTAAGTCCCCTCCACAAACACTTCTTCCCAAGCATTCGAAACCCTAGCTCTTATCTTCTTCAAAACTCTCTCAAACTCATTTCTGTAAATCTTCAATGGCTCCCAAAGTTAGACCAGAAATGATCATTGATTTCTCCAACAAGGCTCTAGACTTTGATTTTGGATACTTGAGCAACAAAAACAGCCTTCACTTTGAGCCAATAGTATCTTTTGAAAGTGAAGATCCTGAGATTACACCAACCTTGAGATGGTTGAGAAGAGCTGGATTGCAGAAGTTCATGGAAGGGAGACCAAGTTCTTGCTTAGAAAGCTACATGGCTGAGTTCTTTGCCTTTCTCAAGTGGAGAGGTAAACCTGAAGATGGTGAAGCTTCTACAAGGCTTTTCATATGTGGCAGAAGGAGAAGAGGAAGAGAGATTTCATAGAGTGAAATTCTCTTCAGAAGACCTTGAAGGAGCCTTTGGATTGCCTTCTGAAGGAAGGAATCCAGATTTTATGGTGCTGATCATGAAGAGGAGATAGCACAAGAATGGCTCTTGGTTCCAGGTCCCATCTCTTCAACACAAAACAAGAAGACTCTCAAGCCAAAATTTCTCAATCTTTTTGAGGTAGTTGCAAAGAGTCTACTGAGCAATACTGGAAGCTTGGAGCAGGTCAGCCATCCAAGAATCAGAATTATGGCTGCAGTCATTGATGCTAGTGACAAAGGCATCAAGTTTGATTGGAGGACCTTCATCATATCTGAGATGATGAAGGAAAACGTCAAGTTTAAGGTGAAATCTCACAATAAGGTTGTGCTAGAAGGGAAACTCAAGTATTGCACCAGGGCAAGCTTGTTGATTGAGAGATTTTCCCATTATTCTCAAATGCAAACCTTTGCAAAGCCCCTCCCAGCCCAGAAAGTTATGTTCAGAAAGATCAGCAAGAAAACTGAGCAAAGAAGGATGCTACTGGCCAAATCTACTGAAGAAAAGGTGGAGGAGAAGCCAAAGATGAAAAAGAGAACATAGGCCAGAGTAGTAAAGACAAGAAAAATGTCTCAAATCCCCTCAGAAGAGAATTCAGGAGCTTCAACTGAGATTGAAGAAGTTGTTGAAAAGGGAGTAAGTGTGCCTTCTGATCACTCAGAAGAGTTGAGGCAGAAGTATAATGAAACTAGACAGAAGTCTAGAGGTGATAAGAGGATCAGGGAAGTTGTCCCTGAGAAGGATGGAGAAGGTAGTGGAAGCAGTAGGGCCAGCAAGAGAAGGGCCAAGCCTACTGATAAGGTGTTGGAGCTTCAGGAGGAAAGGTCTCTCCAACTTGCTCTAAGAGAAAGCAGAGCTGAAAGCAGGACCAAATCTAAGTCAAGGACCAACTCATCTGGTTCTGGAACTCCAGAATCCAAGGTCCCTGAAGGTCAACAAATAGAGGCCAACATCCCTGAAATACAGAATCCTGAGCCCAACTCCCCTGAAACCCACATAACCCCAACCAATCAACCTATCACCCCCATTAACCTTACAAAGAGATATTCTCCAGAAGGGAGTATGCAAAGAAGTGGGATAGATGTGTTAGCAGATTTAGCAGTAGATGAGACAAGGCTGCAATCACCCCTTGACTCATCTATGCTTAATTACTCAAAGTTGCTAGAAGCTGCACTTCAAGAGCCAACCCCTGCTAGTAAAGCCCCTTCAGATCCATTGCTCTCTAAAGCAACTGAAGTACCTTCAATTGCAACCAACCCTTCTGAAGCCAATATCCCTGAACTCAACCTTCCTGAAGCCACTTTAGGAGAACCCAGAGCCAACTCCCCTATAACCCAAAGTCCCCATTCAAGTGGAGATGAGGATGAGTATACTTATGAGAGTATGCTCAGAGGAGGAGCCAATGCTACTGTGGACAGTTTGTATCCACAACTTGCTGAATTTCCAAGAATTCAGAAGATGTTTCATGATTTGAGGATGCTTGTTGATGTGAAAGACAAGACCATTATGGAGATATCACAAGTCATCCAAGATAAGGGTGCAAACTGGTGGCAAGTGGAGGAGAGCAGATTGCTACACTTTGCTGGTGTGTTGAAAACAAGATTCCTTACTGATGAGGAAGTTTTTGCAAAGTTGGTAGATGATAAGATCATTGAGGAGAAGGAGAGGAAAGCTAAGGGCATCAAATACCCTGATAGTAGCTCCAATGATGATGATTCCCCTGATGATCCCTCAAATCCTTCAAAACCCAACCCTCCCGAAACCCCTCAAGCCAACCTCTCTGAATCTACTCAACCCAAGTCTTCTGTATCAGCCAGACTTTCAAACCCCCCTAGAACCTATCATAGGAAAGGCTTTGTATCTTCAGAGGTGTTTACCAAGGGTGGTAACACAACCAAAGACACATCTGCCAATGAAGGTTCTTCTGAACCCAAGACACAGCCTAAAGATGTTGAGGTTCCCATGATAGAGGCTGGTTTGGTTAAGGCCTATTCAGTGTCAGATGAGTTGGACAATGATCAGCCCTTAATCATTCAGGATGACTCAGTGGCTGTTGAAATAAGCACTGTGATCTCCCCACAACTGCCATCTTTGAACCTTGTTGAAGGTAGAGATGATGCAGGTTTAGGTGATGGAGTTGAAAAGGAGAATTTAGTGGAAAAACCAGAGGGAGTAGTAGATGAGAGAGATGTGGTGATCACTAGGATAGTGAGTGTACCACCAAATGAGGGTGATATAAGTGAGGAAGGGCAGGCTATTCTTGAAGTCAAATCTGAACTTCAGGAATCCCTTGATGAGAGGAGGCTTGTTCCTTTAAGTGAGGAAATTAATATTGAAGGAAGAAAAGAAGTAGTTGAAAATGAGAAGAAGACTGCTGATGTATCAGAGTCTTATGAAAAAGAAATTGAGGGTGATGAGTGTATTTTCACTAACCCTTTGGATTTGTCTGACATTGCAGGTATAAGTCTTGATCAAATCTTTGCAGATGATTTCTTGACAGATGCTCCAATCCATGTTGATTCTGGATCAGCACAAGCCCTTCTTGGCTTGCAATCAACAAAGTTGGATTCCTTGGCTCAACAAGTTCAAACAGCTCATGCAGAAACTTCTGGAGCTTTAGATGAGCATGGAAGAACTTTGGCATCTGTGGAAATGAGGCTGACAGGCTCTGAGGATGTGGTTTTACCTACATTAGAAGCAAGAATTGAAGGAGTGGAATCTGGTCTTCAAACCATTTCCACTCAAGTTCACAAAGCCAAAGTCAGTATGGAGAACATTTCAAAGGAGGTCAAGAAGGATCAAAAACTGCTTAGAGATAACCACAATGCAAATGTTCAAGCTATCAGATTGACCATTAAGCAAGCTCTTGGCAAGAAGACAGCCTTACAGAAGAAAAGAGCAGAGGAACAAAGGCTTGCTATGGTGAAAGCAGCTTCAGAGAAATTTTCCCAAGAGGTGATGGCCAACATTGCTGAAGGTGCAGTGGCCAACCTCACTGAGCTCCTTAAAACCCAATTGGATGCATCTCTTAAAGCAACCTTGGAGGAGGTTGTCCAACAAAAGATGAAGCCTGTTCTAGCTTTCCTTAGCTTGAGCAGTGATAGAATGCAAAATATACATGATGAAAATGTATATTTGTTGGAGGAGATGAAGTCTCTAACCCAAGCCCAGTCCTTGATGGCATCAACTATGAGTGAATTGAAGCCTGAATGTTTTGATGCTGCCAAAAAGGGGGAAAGGGAAAGAGCAAGGGCAAAAGGTGCCTTTGTGATTGGAAGCCATGTGAAAGGGAAAGACAAAATTGCTGAAGGAAAAGGGAAAGAGCCAGCAGTGTTGAACTTAGAAGATTTAGATGAAGAAGAGCAGTTAGCACTAGCTTTGAAGAACTCAATGGCCTCAGCTCATGAGGAAAGAGTGAGGTTACAGCAGAGGCCAGGTGGTGAAGTGTTTGGTTTGGACAAAGTTGCTGAAGGTGTCCAAACTAGAGGAAAGATCAAGAGGGCAAAAGGAAAGAAAAGACAAGCTGAGACATTTACTGATTTTCCCAACAGTCTTGATCTGCCACCTGAGTTCAGAATTGATAATGATGAGCCTATTTCCAAAAAGGCAAAGTATGCTGAGAAGGACAAAACTGCTGAAGTGTCCAAGACTGCTGAAGAAGACAAATCTTCTGAAACTGACAAGAATGTTGAAGGTCCCAAGTCCACTGAAGATGTTGAAGAATTGTTTGCTGAAGGATTTGGACCTGAGCCCAAAAAGAAGACAATTGTCCTAGCTCATGATCCATCTAAGCTGTTTCATGAAGGGTATGGCAAAGACCCTGAAACTCAACAGAAACTGGCCATGATGAGGGCCCAAGAGAAGATGGACTTGATGGATGAAGCTAATAGAGCAAGAGACAAAAGAAGAGCAGACTTCCAAAAGCCTAGAAGGAAGAGAGCAACTTACAACAAGATGAAGCCACAGCTGTTGATCCCAATGGACACCAAATATCCTCACTTGGATAAATGGGTGCCAATTCAGCTGAATGACTCATGGGAGGAAGCAAAGAGGGAGTTTGTCTATGATCAATATGTCATTGACAGATGGAATGGAAGAGATGCCAACTCCACTTTTGCTGAGTTCATGATAGAGTATCACAGAGAGCTCTATCAACAACTACTTGCAGCTGATGATATTGCAAGATTTGAACTCACTGCTCCCAAGCCAATCATATACATGCCTCCAAAGCTGGATGGATAGATTGATTAGTCAAAAATCCTGAAAGAATTTACAGAAATCCTCAAGTTGAACAAGATGGTTTTTGGACCCAAGGGAACAAACCAAGAAGCCATGGAGCTGAAGAGAAGAGTGTGGGCACAATATGGGATGGTGCCACCTCCTGAGGATGATCTCTGAAATGGCTAAGTTTTCTGACCTTCTTTTAAAACTTATCTTACCTGAAGATATGTTTTTAATTGGTCATATATGCTGAAGTTTTGGTCAAATTTGCTGAAGTGATGTGCTCTGATAAGTTATTTGCTCTGATAAAGGCTAATGCTCTGATATTGAAAGATCTAGATTCTACTAAGTGTTTAGTGTGTTGCTCTGATACCCTAGATCTTATATTCAGTATATGCTCTGAAACTCTTGTAATGAAATGATCAATTGTAATAGTGTCTTGAATTCATGCTCTGATATGTTAACTTCAACTATCAACATGCTTGTAATGAATTTCATATGAATGATAGTTGAACTTACTTTGAATCAAGAAACATTTTTACAAAATTCTCTCTATGCCTATCCTTGAAACCTATTTGCAATTTGAACAGTGAGTACACTAACACATTGTTTTTCAGGAATATTGACCTCAGTCATGTCTTCTGAAGATAAATGTAATAGGTGTAGTCAAGTCACTTTTGCATAGAATGTATAGGTTTTGGCATCATCAAAAAGGGGGAAATTGTTGGGAATAAAATGAGACATGTTTTGATTCAATACCAAAATCCCCTGAGACATGCCTAAATCAATATGATTATGTTCTAAGAATGTTAGAACATATAGAATAAGGCTAGATGAGAAGCTGATATGTTAGGCAGCTCTTAGTTAGTTAGATGCACAATTTGAGGGGGAACACATGCTTTGAAGCCTATCAAGAACAAGTCCCCTCAAGGCTCAAATTCTGGAATTATGATCAAGTCCACTGAAGGACAAGTATGCTGATCAGATGAGTTGTCCAGAGGAGTTGTCTCAGCACAATCAATTCAGAAGAAGTGTACTGAAAGCTTAAGGCCAACCATGCGGAAGAGACAACTACATCCTAGATCCTTAATGAATCATGCTAAGATCACCTTCAAGAGAAGCAAAGGACAAGAGCCAAGTCAACTAAAGAAGAGCTAGCCAACCTTGCTGATAAGCAAGATTGTTGATAGTGATAAGGAGAGTTGTCCATTTGATAAGGAATGTTGTCCCATCATTGGAACAACCTTCAGAAGCCATGTCCATGTCCTAACAAGAGAATCTGAAAGTCAGACATTGGGAAGAGAGCTGCAGAATGAAGACAAAGCTTATATAGCCGTTTATTTCCCAAATGAGGACATGTCACTATCAAGAATCTGTCTTCAAAGTTGAAGAACTAAAAGAAGACATTTATGGACTTTTGAGGCTGCCTCTCCAACGGGAAAATCCTTCAATTGTCTATAAATACAGAAGTGTGAAGACCTTTTGAAAGCACCCTCAACATTTGAAAAGAACATCCAACTATCTTACAAGCAAGAGTGCTTTCTAGATTTCAAAGACTATCTTAGTCTTCAAACACTTCATCTAAGCTGAACTATATTGTATATATACACAAGCTTAGAGAGATATCCTATCCTTATACACTGATCTTCATTGTAAAGGATATCACATTAGTTGGAACCTTACATCAATCCTTACCCCTTTCAAGAGTGAAAGTGAGAAGGTTGTTGTAGTAGTAGAAGTGGTAGGAGCTGACTGTTGAGAGAAGAACAGTTCAGTTCTGAGTTGAGAAGAGGGTACTAGGACTCTAGATATCCTAGGGATCAATTCACCAAGGAGTGGTGTTATTGATCAAGTGCACCTTGGCACTATAAAATAAGTTAATTCCAAGAGTGAAGGAATTATCCTGTTCAATCAGGGAAAGTGGATGTAGGAGCTTGAGTCTCTGAACCACTATAAATTCTTGTGTTGATTTACTTTCAAGTACTTTCATACATTCAACACTGCACACAAAACTGATATTTCAAAGGATAAACATTCAAAGACTGTGCACAAACTGATTTGGACAAGTTCCCTGAAAACTGAATTGTATTGAATAGACAAAGTGATTTCAGAACTTTAAAGGAGTCTAAACTAAAAGGGCCAACCACTATTCCGCACATATAACTCCCCTAGATAGTTATTCAACTAAGTACTCAATAGTACTTAGTAGTCTGATTATCTTAGAAGAGTTAATCATCTTCAGCAGAGTTGTCCAAGACAACCTTGCTGAGCTCTGGTTTGATCTAAAGTTGAAAAGAATTGCATATAAGTGTATTTCCCCCCCCCATACACTTGTTATATACTCCTTTCAGGACCAACAAGAAGGTCCAACAGAGCTGAGCCTTCATCATCTAGAAGAAGAGATGAGCCAAAGAAAGATGATGATGAAGACCTATGCTACAACTGAAAGAAGAAAGGGCACTTCCAGTATGACTGCCCTGAACTCAACTGTTGGTCCCTGAACGAGTAGTGAATGGGATTAAAGTCTAGAGGGGAGGGGTGAATAGACTTTAAAACTTTTTCAAACAGAGTTGAGAACCTCTTCTGATTGCTATGTCAACTGGACTGCAAGTCTGCTGGTCCAGATGACTATAGTGATCTGACTGAGGAGGTTATATGCGGAATTATGGTGGCCCTGGTTTAGACTCGTTCTTGTAATTCTTATGAAAGTGTTCAACTTGTTTTGCTTAATGAAAATACTCAGCTGATGCTGGTTTGAAAGTTATGGCCTTGTTTTGAAGAATGTTGAAATCACAATATGCACTATATAATAATGTATGTAAAGACAGAAATGTAAAGTGCAGAAAGTAAATGACACCGGATTTATAGTGGTTCGGATATACGTTCCTACGTCCACTCTCACGTCCACACGTGATGTTTAATCCCTTTAATTTACCACAAATTACAAGGGTCTTGACCTTTATAGTCCCAAGGTTAGGACTTTGAGATCTGAGCCGTCCTAACAGATACGGTCTCCACAAGTGATTGTAAGCACTTGCACTTTAAGGGGTTCAAAAACTTTAACCTTTCGGTGAGGGTTTGGGGTTTTTGAGGTGTATCCAACTAATGGTTCAAGCTTATAATTTGCTTAACCACTATGCCTAAAACAATTGATATACAATATGAACAGGTTTCAGGTTCTTAGGAGTTGGATAGAAATCACTTAAGAGCTATAGATAATCTAATGGTTTCTGGCTCTTTTGAGAATTCTTAGAATAGTATGGCTTTAGCTTTGATTGCTTGCTTGGCTTGTTGAATTCTCTCTTGTGACTTCTTTTTGTGATTTCTCATCCTCTTGTATTTATAATGGAGATTGGTTGCAACTAGCCGTTGGAGTTGACTAGCCGTTTGAGCAATCTTTCCATAATAGCTTGATTCCTTGATTCCAGCTGCTTGATTGCTTCAATCCTGGGATCATGTCAATCTTCTAAATAAGGTAGGTCTTCGTTTGAATTGCAAGATGACTTAGGAATCAGCCGAGTCCTGGAAGAGCACATAGTCTTCTGATCTGTACTTCTAGTCTTCTGACTACTCTTCTGGCCTTAGGTCTTCTGTCTTCTGATATCAGTAGAGTAACACTCTTCTGATCTGGAAATTCTTTGTACTACTTTAGGCCATCTTCAATCAGGGACTCCATCATATAAGTAGGTATACAAACACCTTAACTTATCTGGTCTTCAAGGATCTTCTAGTCTTCATGTCTTCTACTCTTCTCATCTTGAGGATAGGCATGTAAGCCAGGACTGTGCTGATCAGCTGATATCAATACAGTTGATCACACAAGACTAGTCTAAGTTGTTCTATACAAGTCAACTGATCCTATTACATTTATAAACTCTAAGTGTTTTGGCCATCAAAACTATTCTAACATCAAGTGGGGCTTAGGGTGAATTTATATCCCAACAATTTCCCTCTTTTTGATGAAGCAAAAACTATACTTGATAAGTGCTCTTAATGAATTAAGATAAGAGTTTATAACATGCTAAGACTTGAAGTATCTGATGAAGACAATGAGAGTTTGTCTTGAAAGCAAAAAGAACTATAACTTGAATATATATAGAGCTTTTACAGATTACAAGTAATAGTTTCTTTAAACTTCTAAAGTAGTCTTCATCAGGTCTTCTGATCTTCAAACGCGGTAGGCAAGGTACAGACGAGCTCGAACTTCTTCCATGTGCTGTACATCTGTAACATTCTCCTCTTCATAGATCTTGTACAGAATCTTCTTGATTTCTATCATGTTGGCTCTTCCTGAATCCAGAAGGGGTGCATCCCATTTGGGTTCTTCAGGAGTTAAGATTCTGCAGTTGTCAAGTCCTTTGGCTGTCTTGACAATTTCTTCCCAGAACTCTGGATCTTCAATGTTCATGAACTGGGAGAATTGAAGAAATTCTTCTTCATAAGAAGGGAGAGGGCCAAATTTCCTTACTATGTGGTGTTGAATTTGCCACTTCTTCTTCAGGGGATACCATCTTGGTAGCTCATCTTGAAGGGCTAAGTAATCCACATAATTGCTATCAAACACCAGGACACTGTCTTCTTGTGCTTTGTCCTTCATTGCTTTCCTGAGTTTGGCAATTCTTCTTTCAAATTTGGCTTTGACTGCCTTCGCATCATTCAGCTTCTTTTGCTTAAGCTCTTGAGCTTCAAGCAATTTCTTTTTCTTCAACTCTAGAGCCTCTTTCTCTTCTGCAGTAGGCTCTGCTGGAGCTGATTTCTTGCTGGTCTGAGCTGACTGAGCTTGCTCATCTGCCTTTCTTTTCCTTGTCATTCTCTTTTCAGGAACTTGTTCTTCAGGGGCAGTGATCTGAAGAGACTTGGCAGGAGCTTGAGTGAGAGCTTGGGTGCCTTCTTGAGCAATTTCTTTGCCTTTGCCTTTTTCTTGCCTGTTCTTGATTTTGCTCTTTAAACCATTCAAGCTCTCATTCAGCTCATCTTGAGATGCTACCATTACAGCTTGTTGTGCAGCTGATTTCTCAAGAGACCTTATCAACATATCTTCCCCCTTTTTGGCTTCAGCAAGTGCAGCCGTAAAAGGCTTCATGGCATTCATGATTTCCACTTTCAGAGTTTGTTTCAGTGCCATGGCATTGACCTTATTGACAGCAGTAATATGGGAGATACTGTGCTCCATGACATGACTTCGAGCTTTTCTGTAAGTGCTTCCAACTTGGCTGCTGTCTCCTTCAGCTGAGTCTGCAGTTTCTCATTCTCCTCTGCAGCTGCCTTAAGAAGGGCTTGACCTTCAGCTGCTCTTGCTTCAGCTTCTTCAATTCTCGACTTGTAGGTGGTCTCCATGCGGTGCATCTCATCAGTGTAAAGATCAGCAAACCTTTTGGAGGTGTCAGCTGACAACTTCTTATAGGTACTCAAGTATTCTCCTATCTGCTGATGAAGTGCTTCACCAAACTTGTCTTCAACGTCAAGAATCTGGTCATGAAGACGAGTCTTCTGTTCCCTTGCAGCTTTCTCAACATATCTTCCTAGCTGCAGGCCTAAACCTTTCTCAAAGTGCAAGTCTATTGCAGCTTTGACCTGGGAGCAGATGTCTGCTGTATGGTCAACAGATGGGGTAGAAGTAGAGGGTGTACCTTGAGGCTTTGGATGAACAATTATTGCTTTGCCTCTTTCTTCGGCTGATAGGTACTCCTCATTGAGGTAGCAGGTAGTGGCCTTAGTCAGATGGGTCATGATTCGTCTGCCTGCATCCTCTTGATCGTCAATGAAGTGAGTCAGATTGTCCGAAGGTCTGAAGTGAGCTGGTACTCTGACTACTTCTCTGTCAATCTTTTCTTTGTCAGCTGATGCAGCTGAGTCTTCTGCAGGTGCAGGTGCAGCTGAGTCTTCTGCAGGTGCAGCTGAGTCTTCCACCAAGGCTGGTGCAGCTGATTCCTTTAACTTTGCTTGTTCAGCTGTCTGCTGATCCGATGAGCCTTTTGGGATAGAGACATCAGCAGTGGGGATTCCTAAAATTCGGTTGCAAACTGCAGTCAGTGCCTCATCTGATAGCAGCTGAGCAAAGGATCGAACTTGAGCAACTTCCTTTTGCTCCATCTCCCAGTCGAGGAAGTTTTCCTTTCCTCCCATTCCTTCCATGACCTCAAGAAGGTCATCTACATCATCTCTTCTGAGCTCAATCCAAGTGCATACCCTAAGCACTTGTTCAAACTGGGTTGAATTCTCATCAACTCCAAGGGTAGTGGACTTGAGCAGGTTGGCTATCTTCATCCTCATTATCTTCTCTGTTTGGCACATGGGGTAGTGCACCATTCTGAACTGAGGTTGAGAAGGGCCATCTTGTTGGTCCCTGATACCACTTGTTGGTCCCAGAACGAGTAGTGAATGGGATTAAAGTCTAGAGGGGAGGGGTGAATAGACTTTAAAACTTTTTCAAACAGAGTTGAGAACCTCTTCTGATTGCTATGTCAACTGGAGCAGAAGGGACAGTGATGGTAGGAGTTTGGGTAGCTGGGGCATTTTCCTCTGCTGTGTGAGTATCAGCAGGGATTTGGGAAAGTGATTTCTTCTTGTTGGGTAGGAAGTTGAGATTGATCTTCAGTGATTTGTTCCTCAGCAGGGTTTTGGGTCTGCTGGTCTGGTTCAGTTTCTACTTGAAGATCAGTAGATGTTTGAGCTTGATGATCTTGGACATCTGCTGTTTGAATATCAGCAAGGATTGTGGATATAATCTGAGTTTGATCATCAGTAGGGGGCGTGGAGGTGGTCTGAGTTTGGTTGTCTGCTGGTTGAGCATCAGCAGGGTTAGGCAATTGGGGTTCAATTGGTAGTTGTGGCTGAGTTTGTTCCTCTGTTGTGTGAGTATCAGCAGGGATTTGGATATCAGTGTTTAGAGGCTTAGATGGGTTGGACTCATCAGAAGGGTTGAAGGATGAAATAGGGGCTATGCTCATTGGAGTAGGGAGCCTGGATTTCTTGGTTTTCTTTGTGAAAGAAGAAGTCTTCTTCTTTCTCTTCTGACCCTTTGATAGCTTAGAAGGTGTGAAAGTGAGAGGGGGATTAGAAGTACCTGCCTTTTTCAAAGGAGAGGCAGTGGGAGTGGCATCTGAATCAGATGGGGAGATGAGCCCTGATCTGATCAGATATCTTCTTTGTGCTAAGGTCTGATTGTCATCATCATCATCCTCAGCAGCCTTCTTTTGAGCCTCTTCTTTGGATGGCTCCTCTTCTTCTTCAGCAGCAGAGTCATGAGCAGACTCTTCTGCCTCTTCAACAACGTCTTTGGAAGATGTTTTAGCTAACAACTTCCTCCTCTCTTCTTTCAACCTTGCTGCCTCAGCAAGAGCTTCCTTCCTTAAGTAATATTTGGAGATGTGAAAGGTCTTATGAGGTCCCATCTTGTACTTTCTAGGGAGTACTTCTGGAAGGATGATACTCAGCCTGTTGACAAAGCTGACTGTTGATGTCACCTTCCATTCTCTTGACTGTAAGTCCAATGTCACTTTCTTGGCCTCAAGAGCAATTCTATCCAGAAATAGTCCTTGCCAATCTCCATCAATCTGATCCCAGATTGCAGCCATAACTCGAACTTTCAGAGTGGTAACAGCATCATGGCTGAAGGTGTTACCAAGCAGCATCTTGCCTGCTATATCCATCAGAGTTTGGAACTTAGGTTCAAGTTGGGATTTCTTGAGCCCAGTGGCATCAATAGCCTTTATTCTTCCATCAGTAAACATCTCCATGTACTCTTTTTCTCTACCCATGATGTAGGTGGAGATATTTACATTCCCCCTTGACAAGCCAAACAATTCCTGAAGAATTTCCCTTGTTACCTTGACCTTGTGTCCACCCATGACACTTTCGACATAAGATCCCTTCATCACAGCGTTTGCATAGAAAGCCAGCACATCTTGTTCGTAAACATTGGTGGGTGCTGCTTCCAGAAAATCTCGCAGGTTGAGGTTGATGCAGCGAAGAAGGATCTCCTTGTTTTCTGCTTTGTGTTTGCCCTTGAAAAACAGAGCATTCTTTGTGAACATCTTCCCTTCCTTGGACCACTTTGCAGCATCCAAGGTGCCAGTGCTCTTGGTCTTCTCGTCGTAAATTTCAATGATTGCCATAGTATACTTTGAGTGTTAGGTTTTGAGAGCTTGAAAGAAATTTGCAGAACGAGAGAGTATTGAGAGCAATTGAGTAATGTGAGCGAAAGGGTTTGGAAGAGTTTTAAGGGTGTGTATATATACTCTAACGATTCTTGATCTAACGGTCAGATTTGGGTTTAATTGTGGAGTAGAGCCCAAGATTTTCCTTCTTTGATTTCGGGCCTTTCTTTAAATTTGCCGGCTGAATTTGCCATGTGGCAACAGTTGATTTGCTGGCAATTTGGTAATTCAATATTAATGACATCATTACCAAAAATAGCCGTTGTGACTAATTTTGTGGCAAGAATTGATCATCAAGGCCGTTTTTTTTTTATAAGTGAATTGCATTCCTTATATAGGCCAATTTGTTTAATTACATTCAGGAATAAATCTAGAATGAATTACATGATCAAAGATAGTCATTAAACTCTAAAATCAAGTGATCTGGTCAGCAGAGTGAAGTCTTCTGATTTCTTCAAGAGGTCTGCCGATTTTCCTTGAAAGTCTTCTGGTCAGCTGAGTTGGTCTTCTGATCAACTGAGTGGAGGATTGAGATTTGCTGAGTAAATCTTCTGTGCTTTGAAGGTCCAACCTGGCTTGATGGATCCTTCGTTGTTGCTGTGATGATCCAACCTGGATGATGGATCTTCCAGCTTTATTGTGAGTGGTGATCCAACCTGGTTTGATGGATCTTCCAGCTCTATCTCTGAATCAAGTAGGACCATCAAATCAATATGATGACCAGCCTGGATGATATCCCACTGGTTCAGGTTGCCCTTACCATCTGATGTTCCTCATCATCAGATGGGTTGTAGCATCAAATGTGTCCTTTTTGAATTTCTTCGCTTCTCTTGAAGGAGAAGGAAGATTGGAAGAGGCTTCAATGGAGTCTGAAGAGAGGGCCATGGACTTAGCCTTCATGTTCTGTTTAGACACAATAGCTTTTGGTAACAAGCTCTCCATGTAGAACTTCCCCCTGGAGAAGAAGCTCTGCTTGCTTGCTACTTTGTCTTCTCCATCTCTCTTTCCTCTAGTTTTCAATAAGGACGTCTCTCTTTCCTCTAGTTTTCATAGGCAAACTCATGTTGAGTAAGCCAAGTGTGCTGATCTGCATCATCTTCATCTTCTGGACAAAGCTTCATCTCCTTCACCCAAGACCTTGGTTGAAGGATGATCTCCATTCCATCTCTTCTTTCGATTGTCTCCATTCCTGAAACAGAAAATAATAGTTAGTGATTTGTGTTCTTAGGTGTTCTCATAACTTCCTCCTTTTATAGGGGTAGAAATGAGGTGGTGGAGTGAAAGATGACAAAACTATAGAGTTGATAGGTCTGAATTTCTGAAAAGTTACTTCTTAAGATCAACAGTGAGATTCTTGATCTAAGGGTTCACATTTAAAGATATTCAGACTTTATCTTATGGAATGCAGAAATTATAAATTTTTGAGCAAGAGTTATTTGAAATCCGTACAGTGCATGCATACTGTTGAGTCGGTGAGGATGGTGTATTAATCCAACCAAGTATAACTCAATAGTATACTGTATGTATGTATATAAATAAAGTATTTTATGAAGAATAGTTTATTATTATACATAGTATACATTGCTTAGAGTAAAGAAATCAAATAACTTTGTTCAAGTCTGCTGTATATATATATATATGATATGCAATGCAGATTTTAGAGTATTCATCAAGGATTCTTAAGGTATCATTGATTCCCCCTTGATTAGATGACTCTAAGTTTTCCCTCAGCTTTATTTGTCTTCATTGGGAAAGAACTTACCTGAAGATGAGGGTGTCTATTCACCTCATCTGATCCTCCTAGTCTGCTGCACTGGGATCAGCTGAGGTTTTTAGCTGATCTTTCCTTCTTCATGTGCTTGGGTCCAGGAGTCCTAAGCTGTAACATAGGGTCTTGAACATTTCTTCAGCTAGGGGCTTAGTCAAGATGTCTGCTCTTTGGATATCTGTGTGAATTTTCTCCATTTTGATGTCCTTCTTTTCAAGGTGGTCTCTTATGAAGTGGTGTCGAATGTCGACATGCTTGCACCTTGTGTGGAGGACTGGATTTTGAGTGATGGCAATGGCACTGCTGCTATCACAATAAATAGGGACTTCTCTTGCCTCTACATTGTAATCCTTGAGTTGTTGAACTAGCCAGAGCAGCTGACTACAACAACTACCAGCTGCCATATATTCTGCTTCAGTGGTGGAGGTTGCAACTGAGGTTTGCTTCTTAGAGAACCATGATATCAGCTTGTTGCCTAGAAATTGACAGGTTCCAGATGTGGATTTCCTATCAATTCTACATCCTCCATAGTCTGAGTCAGAATAGCCACTCAATTCTAGATTGTCATCAGCAGGGTACCATAGTCCTAGGTTGACTGTTCCTTTTAGGTACTTGAGAATCTTCCTTGCTGCTTCTAGATGACTTTGCTTTGGGTTTGCTTGAAACCTAGCACATACTTCTACAACAAATGTTATGTCTGGTCTGCTAGCTGTAAGGTATAGTAGAGATCCAATCAGTGCTCTATATTCAGCTTGATCAACTGCCTTTCCAGACTCATCTGGTTCCATTTTGAAAGATGTCATCATTGGAATCCTTGCAGTCTTGCTTTGTAGAGCTTTGAATCTTTCTAATAGGCTCTTGGTATACTTGGATTGGTTCATGAAAATCCCTTCTGAACTCTGCTTGACTTGAAGTCCTAGGAAATAATTCATCTCACCCATCATGCTCATTTCAAACTTTCCTTGCATAAGTTCAGAGAACTTCTTGCACATCTCTTGATTGGGTGATCCAAATATAATATCATCTACATATATTTGCACCATTAGGATGTCTTCTCCTTCTTGTATTCTGAAAAGAGTTCTATCCACTTTGCCTTTTGTATATCCATTGTCAAGTAGGAATTGTGACAATGTGTCATACCAAGCTCTAGGGGCTTGTTTTAGAACATAGAGAGCCTTCTTCAGTCGATATACTTGATCGCCTTTTTCAAATCCTGGAGGCTGCTCTACATATACTTCTTCTACCAGAATACCATTTAGAAAAGCACTCTTGACATCCATTTGATATACCTTGAAGCCCATATATGATGCATAAGCTAGAAACAGTCGAATGGCTTCTAATCTGGCTACTGGAGCAAAAGTTTCATCATAGTCAATCCCTTCAGATTGTGAATATCCTTTTGCAACTAGCCTTGCCTTATTTCTAGTTATCACATCATTTTCGTCCTTCTTGTTCTTGAATACCCACTTTGTTCCTACTACATTGTGGTTTTCAGGACGATCTACCAATTCCCAGACTTCATTTCTTTCGCATTGGTTTAGTTCTTCTTGCATAGCAGTGATCCAATTGCTATCTGTCATTGCTTCTTCTATGTCAGCTGGTTCAATGTTGGATAGGAAAGCACACCAGCAGAACATAGATGATTGTGAGTTCTGATTCAGTTGTCTTCTGGTCTTGACACCTGAGTCAGCTCCTCCTAAGATGAGGTTTGATGGATGGTTGTTTCTCCATGTATGCCTCACAGGAGTATCTGCATTGGATGAGCTTGGATTCTCATCTGATCTAGTGCCATCAGGAGGGTTGGCTTGATTAGGTCGATCATCATCTGTATCTTGTGTGTCAAAGAGATCATTCCCCCTGGCATTTGGGATTGGTGCATCTTGATTCTGGTCAGCTTGTCCTGCTTGAGTTTGAGATCTAGTGATAGGTCTATGAGGCTTATCTTCCTCTGGTTCTTCAGGAAAAGGTTCATTTACTTCAATGAACTCATCTGGTTTGGGCTTGATCACTAGATGTCTCATCTGATCTGCAGCTGAGTTTGTTTCTACTGCATTCTTTTCACAAGATTCATCAAAAACAACATGAGGTGTTTCTTCCACAAGAAGGGTTCGTTTGTTGAGTACTCTAAATGCTTTGCTAGTAGAGGAGTATCCTAAGAATATCCCCTCATCTGCTTTGGCATCAAAAGCATTCAACTTACTCTTCCCATTGTTGTGAATGAAACACTTACAACCAAATATATGAAAGTAAGATACTCTAGGGTTTCTTCCTTTCCACAGTTCATATGGGGTTTTCTCATGAATTTTGTGAATACCTGACCTGTTTTGAGTGTGACAAGCTGTGTTGATGGCTTCTGCCCATAGCTTCTTAGGAGTGGAGAATTCAGCAAGGAGTGTTCTGGCAGCTTCCTTGAGTGTTCTGACTCTTCTTTCAGCTACACCATTCTGCTGTGGTGTTCTTGCTGCACTTGTCTCATGCTGAATACCATTAGAAGTACAATAGGCAATAATATAAGAGTTAATGAATTCAGTGCCTTTGTCACTTCTAATTTTCACAATTGGTTCTCCTTTCTCTACTTGGATCCTCTTCAATAGTTCAGGAAGCTTCTGTTGTGTTTCACTCTTCTTGTATAAGAAGATAACCCAAGTAAACTTGGAATAATCATCTACAACAATAAGAGTGTACTTCCTCCCTGTTAGAGTGGTTGGAGTGATTGGTACAAAGAGATCCATGTGAAGCAATTCAAGAACTCTGCTGGTTGATGCTGTCTTCTTGGTCTTGAAGGAGACCTTTATTTGTTTTCCTTGTTGACATGCATCACATACCTGATCTTTACAGTAGAGTTCATTAGGCAGACCATCAACTAAGGATTCCCTTGCTAACTTGTTCATAGTCTTAAAGTTCAGATGACTAAGACGTTTGTGCCATAGCCAGCTGACATCTTTAGGGCTCTTCACAAGCAGACATGTATCATTAGGACAGCTGTTCCAATTTGCAAGATACATACTTCCCTTTCTAGATCTTGTTAGAAGGTTTTGTTTTGTTCTTTTATCACTTATGAGACACTCATCTTTAGAGAATTTGACTGAGTAACCAGTGTCACAAAAATGAGAAACAGATAATAAATTAAACTTAAGACCTTCTACATATGATACATCATGTACCTCAATGTCACCATTTTTAAGGGTGCCATATCCTTTTGTGTTACCATGCGCGTTATCACCAAAGAAGACTTTTGGACCTTTCTTCTCTATGTAGTTGGTCAGCAGGGCTTTGGTTCCTGTCATGTGAGTTGAGCATCCACTATCTATGTACCAAGTTTCTCCTGCTAGACCTCCTCTTCTGTATAGGTCCCTCATTTCCTGCAAGAAAAGTTAAGTCTTAGGTACCCATTTTGTTTTGGGTCCTTGGGTGTTAGTACTACCCTTGGGAACCCACATATTCATTGGTCGTTTGAACAACCTTGAACACTTGAGTTGTTTCCCTCGGGCATCACAGAACCAAATCTTACCAGTCAGCACCTTGGACTGATCTGATTTGTTCTTAGTGTCAGCTAAGTAATAGTCAAATGGTTTCCCTTTATAGGAGTGTACATACATGATCTTTTGACTAGTTACATTCGGCCTGGGTGCATTAACTGGTCGATGCACACGATTATATGGACCATACTCTTCTGTTCTCACAATATCATAAGAGATAGGGGGTGCAAAGAGAACAGATTTGTTTGAAGAAGACCTATTCTTCTTGGCTGGAGCAGCATACAGCTGAGACTGTCTCAAACGAGATGGTCTAGGCTGTTTGTTGTTCCTCTGTACAGGCTTGGGGTTAGCTTGTCCTTTACCCTTTTTGGTTTTGGGATAGTTAGCCTTAGCTGGTACAGATGCCTTTTGGTTCATATTAGGTTCATTGTGTTTAGAACACTCACCCTTTTCATGTGTCTGAGTAGTGCACTTGTTAGGTGTACTACCCCCAGCTGGAGAGGATGTAGATGGATTAAGTTCATAGCCAAAACCCATCTTATTGCCATTTGATCTATAATACTCAGAGATACTTTCAATAGTAGTAGAAGCTTTATTGAACTCTGATATCTTTTGATTTAGGCATTCCTTCTCCTTTTCTAAGAGCTTGTGTGCTTGGAAGAGGTCATCGAACTTGGATTGTAGTGAACGAAGTTCCTTAGTTTCTAAAGTTTGAGTTTGTAACATCCCCTCATACAACTGAGTTATTGTGGTATTTTCTTACTTAAGAAGCTCCACTTCTCTGGTCAGTCTTTCATTCATTGTGACCAACTCAGGGGTGTTATCAAACTTAGTCTTTTTCAACTTAGTAATTTCTTTCCTTAGATCCTTGTTCTCCTCTTCCACTTCTATAAAAGCTCTAGTGGCAATATCCAGATCACCTTTTACCTTTCTTAAAGATTGATAATAGGTGTCTTCTGATTCGACTTCAGATGAGTTTATCTCATCAGATTGTGAAAAAATAGGTGAATGGAAAGTAGTAGTATAGGAGTTTACCTCATTTTCACCTATGGCCATCATAGCTAGGTCATCTGAATCATCTGAGAAGATTTGACAGTCTGGTGATGTAGGGAGTTCATCACTTTGATATTCAGATTCTTCAGTCACCATAGCTTTCTTGTCTAAATTTCTCCTTGGCCTTCTTTCTTCTTTGTCATCCAAATCCAGCTCAGGACATTCATAGACATAGTGTCCTGGTTTGCGACAATTAAAGCATGATCCAGATTTCTTATTTGAGTTGCCTTTCCTTGGAGGAGTGGCATCTCTTCTTCTAGATCCTCGGCTGTCAGATGACTCCACATCCTTTCTAGGATGTCTTTCTGGTGTTCTTTCTCTGGAACCTCTAGAGGGTGAACTTGCTCTTCTATCTTTGTAGTTTCTATAGAATTTTCTATATTTGCTGTTGAGAGTGTTCATCCTTTCGAATCTCTTGATCATAAGAGCCATTTGTTCCTTCAGACTCATGTCCGATCCTTCACAGTCTTCTGTTTTCAGAGAGGTCTTGCCAGATGAGGTACTTGCAGTTTTTGTATTGGCTGCCTTGAAGGCTACAGTCTTGGAGGTAGATGGGGTTACAGTTGGCTCATCACTTCCTGAGTTTTCTTCTCTTTCCAGATCATATTCATGAGCTTTTAGGTTCTGAAATAGAGTTTGAGCAGACCACTTCTTGATATCTTGAGTATCCTTGATGATGGTCTTCTTGAGTCTCCATTTCTTGGTTAGAGAGTCTAAGATCTTTAGATTTTTCTCTCTATTTGTATATTTCTTGCCCAGAGATTCTATCTCATTGATGATCTTGGTAAATCTATTGTCTAGCTGATCAATAGACTCTTCTGGTTGCATCTTGAAGTGTTCGAACTTCTTGACTGCTATAGACAACTTGGATTCCTTGATCAGCTCAGTTCCTTCACAGAGAAGTGCCAATGCCTCCCACATCTCTCTGGCTGACTCACAGTGGATTACCTTTGCAATGTACTCATTTGGAAGAGTTTGCATTATGTAATCTTGAGCAATGCTATCAAGATTTGATTGCTTCATCTCTTCTGGTGTGAGATCCTTCATGGGCTGGGGAACCAGTTCTCCAACTGGGACTTCTGGATCACCATTTGCAGTGTTGACTGTCATGATGGTGATTGGGCCTTCTGTGATTACTGACCACATCTTGTAGTGGACTGATGTGAGATTCTTCCTCATCCTAATCTTCCAGTAATCATAATCCTCTACTGAAAACTTAGGCAACTTTCGCATATTAGCACTCATGCTGTATGAGTTTTCAAAAACAAGTTTTCCAAAAAGATCTGTTCAAGAGGACTACAGAAAGACTCCCTCAAGTCTTCTGATAATCTAGAGACAGTAGTCCGTTAGAACCACTGCTCTGATACCACTTGTTGGTCCCTGAACAAGTAGTGAATGGGATTAAAGTCTAGAGGGGAGGGGTGAATAGACTTTAAAAATTTTTCAAACAGAGTTGAGAACCTCTTCTGATTGCTATGTCAACTGGACTGCAAGTCTGCTGGTCCAGATGACTATAGTGATCTGACTGAGGAGGTTATATGCGGAATTATGGTGGCCCTGGTTTAGACTCGTTCTTGTAATTCTTATGAAAGTGTTCAACTTGTTTTGCTTAATGAAAATACTCAGCTGATGCTGGTTTGAAAGTTATGGCCTTGTTTTGAAGAATGTTGAAATCACAGTATGCACTATATAATAATGTATGTAAAGACAGAAATGTAAAGTGCAGAAAGTATATGACACCGGATTTATAGTGGTTCGGATATACGTTCCTACGTCCACTCTCACGTCCACACGTGATGTTTAATCCCTTTAATTTACCACAAATTACAAGGGTCTTGACCTTTATAGTCCCAAGGTTAGGACTTTGAGATCTGAGCCGTCCTAACAGCTACGGTCTCCACAAGTGATTGTAAGCACTTGCACTTTAAGGGGTTCAAAAACTTTAACCTTTCGGTGAGGGTTTGGGGTTTTTGAGGTGTATCCAACTAATGGTTCAAGCTTATAATTTGCTTAACCACTATGCCTAAAACAATTGATATACAATATGAACAGGTTTCAGGTTCTTAGGAGTTGGATAGAAATCACTTAAGAGCTATAGATAATCTAATGGTTTCTGGCTCTTTTGAGAATTCTTAGAATAGTATGGCTTTAGCTTTGATTGCTTGCTTGGCTTGTTGAATTCTCTCTTGTGACTTCTTTTTGTGATTTCTCATCCTCTTGTATTTATAATGGAGATTGGTTGCAACTAGCCGTTGGAGTTGACTAGTCGTTTGAGCAATCTTTCCATAATAGCTTGATTCCTTGATTCCAGCCGCTTGATTGCTTCAATCCTGGGATCATGTCAATCTTCTAAATAAGGTAGGTCTTCGTTTGAATTGCAAGATGACTTAGGAATCAGCCGAGTCCTGGAAGAGCACATAGTCTTCTGATCTGTACTTCTAGTCTTCTGACTACTCTTCTGGCCTTAGGTCTTCTGTCTTCTGATATCAGTAGAGTAACACTCTTCTGATCTGGAAATTCTTTGTACTGCTTTAGGCCATCTTCAATCAGGGACTCCATCAGATAAGTAGGTATACAAGCACCTTAACTTATCTGGTCTTCAAGGATCTTCTAGTCTTCATGTCTTCTACTCTTCTCATCTTGAGGATAGGCATGTAAGCCAGGACTGTGCTGATCAGCTGATATCAATACAGTTGATCACACAAGACTAGTCTAAGCTGTTCTATACAAGTCAGCTGATCCTATTACATTTATAAACTCTAAGTGTTTTGGCCATCAAAACTATTCTAACATCAAGTGGGGCTTAGGGTGAATTTATATCCCAACATCAGCTCTAAAGAAAGAAGAGAAAGACAAGCTAAGAGAGACAGAAAGTTCACCAACAGAAAAACCATGATGGCTGGTGAAGAATCTGATAGTGTTGAAAGCTTCAACTCTTCTGATGGACTGTTCTCAAACAGTGAAGATGATGATGATGTGTGCAACATGGCCATTGAGGATGATGAGGTATCCTCCACTTCTAGCTCACCATCATTCATTTCACAAAACACTAGTGAAGTCAACCTGAAACTTTCATTTGGAAAGTTGATGGAAGATTTCACTATGCTACAAGAATTTCATGATAATTGTGTGAGAGAAAATGAAAGGCTTTCAATTGAACTTTCAAAACCTGTTGAGACATTAGTTGATATCAAATCTACTGAGTTGTATCAACAAGTCCTGAGAGAGCTTGAGGAAGCAAATCTCAGGATAGTTGACCAACAAAAGGAGATTGATGATCAACTGCTTTCTCAGAAGAGAAAAGATTTTGAACTCAAAATTCTTCAAGCTAAGTTTGAAAACCTCTCACATGAGTATGACATTCTTAAATCAAGTGAAGAGAGCCTGAAATTAAAGATGTCTGCTTTGAAGAAATCTTCTAGGGCAATAGAGGAAATTCAAAGTTATCAAAGACCTATGGCTCAAAGAAGTGGATTAGGTTTTGATCCATTTGAATCTTCACCTTGTCTTAGTGTTGCTTCTACAAGTAACAATAAGAGAATCTTTGTAAAATCAGTGGCTCAACAAGCTGAAAATGAAATAATTCAGCCACTGAACAAAGGAAAGGGCAATGCATGAATTGCCCACTCAAGTGATTCAGGAGACTAGGCCCAAACCTAAGGAAAAGGCCAAAATCCCTGAACATAAGAGGAATGTTGGTCAGCAGTGTAGACCCAATGGAAGGGAAACTCTCCTGAACAATGTTCAGAGGAGTTATCCAAGGTATGATCAGCCTAGGCCAACTCTACTGAGAAAGCCTCAGCTGAACAGACCTAAGGACAACTATCCTCAAAGGCAAAATAAAATGAGACAACCAAAACCCTTCATGCCAAAGGGTAATGGTCATAAAAATGCATTTCCTCAAAGATTCCCTCAAGTAGCACAAAGAACTCATAAGTTCAGGAGATTTGACAACTCTCCTGAAACTTACAGAGTCAACACTTTCACACATACTTTCCCAAAGGCATTTAAGGGAAAGACAGTGTATGTTGATGCTAGAGGAAAACAACTTAGCCACCTTGAGTCAATCAGGTTAATTAGGCAAGTTTGGGTTCCTAAAGATACATCTAACCTCTCAGGACCCAAAACTCAAAGGGTACTTAAACCTATCTAATTGCAGGTACCATTGGGCCACAAGAGGATGAGTAGCATGAGCAAAAAGTCAGCATGGTACCTTGACAGTGGATGTTCAAGGCACATGACTGGAAACAAGAACCTCCTCATTGATTTCATTGAAAAGGAAGGCCCAAATGTCACATTTGGAGACAGCTCACAAGCAACAACAAAAGGTTATGGTACCTTGATAATTGGTAATATCAAGGTATCCAATGTGTCTTATGTGGCTGGTCTCAAATATAATCTCCTAAGTATAAGTCAGTTCTGTGATAAAGGTTTTAGGGTTGAGTTCTCAAGTGGAAAATGCTTAATCAAAGATAAAACTCAACAAACTCTACTGACTGGTACTAGGAAAGGAAATGTGTATTTTGCAGACTGGGACAAGTCTACTGATGCTGCATGTTTCATTGCTAAGAGCTCTAGTGAACAAAGTTGGTTAAGGCACAAAAGGCTAAACCACCTGAACTTTAAGTCAATGAACAAACTTGCCAGAAATGCTTTAGTAAAAGGACTACCTAATGAGGTTTTCATTAAAGAGCATGTTTGTAAACCATGCCAAGAAGGAAAACAGATCAAAGCCTCATTCAAAGGAAAACCAGTCATTTCTACTGAAAGGGTACTTGAACTTTTACATATGGACTTATTTGGACCAATTACCCCTGCAAGCATAAATGGTAGAAAATACACATTGGTAGTAGTGGATGACTTCTCTAGGTTCACATGGGTAGTATTTCTCCTTAATAAGAAGGAAACACAAGTCAAACTCCCCGAACTTCTAAAGAGACTGTCAAATGAGAAAAGCCTTAGCATTATCAAGATAAGATCTGATAAAGGCACTGAGTTCATAAATTCATACATCAATGAGTATTGCACACTAAATGGTATAGCTCATGAAACCTCAGCAGCTAGAACTCCTCAGCAGAATGGAGTTGCAGAAAGAAGAAATAGAACCTTAAAAGAAGTTGCTAGAACCTTAATTGCTGATTCAAATTTACCTAAGAGGTTTTGGGCTGAAGCTATAACACTGCATGTTATACTCAAAATAGATGTTTGATAACTAAGGGGCAAGGCAAACCCCCTATGAACTCTGGAAAGGAAGATTGCCTAAAGTGTCATATTTCCACATATTTGGTTGTAAGTGTTTCATTCACAACAATGGGAAAGAACAGTTGAAAGTCTTTGATAGCAAAGCTGATGAAGGAGTATTCCTTGGATACTCTCAAATCAGTAGAGCTTTCAGAGTCTACAACAATAAAACCCTTATTGTGGAAGAAACACCTCATGTTGTGTTTGATGAATCTATTCATGAGTTCAGGAACAAGAACTTGAATTCAGAAGAAATCACACAAAGGACAACCAGATTAAGCTTAAAAGACAAAGGCACTGTATTCTTAGATGTTGTCCAAGCCAACCTCCCTGAAAATGTACCACTGGACAACAATCCTGAAGACAATCTTTCTGAGGAAAACCCCACTGAAGGAAATGGTGAACTGAATGATCCAATCCCAGTTCACACTCAGGTAACAACTACCAATGAAGAAGCAGTTCCTGCTGAGGTAGTTAATGGATCAAATAATCAAGGGGGAATAAATAATGTTGAAAATGCCAATGTCCCTGACATTGAGGACAACACCCCTAATTATGATCCTGAATTAGATCCTGTTGGTCCTTGGTGGAGTATGACACAAGTGTATGGGGGGGGGGAATGCACTTGTGTATGCAAATTCTTTTCTTTTTGACAAACTGGTCTTATCAGGCAGGTTGTCTCACAACTAGCCTGAGTGTGAACTTTGATAGATACTTGTCCTACTGATTACTATTAAGTGATCAGTTGGCTAAATATCTAAAAGAGTTGCTAAGTGCGGAATGTGGTTGGCCTTTGACTCAAGGAAATACTCCAAGTTGATTTCTGAAAAATACATTTATCAGGGACTTTGTACAAAACAGTTTTTCTTGACTTACTGAGTTTTTCTCTTTGAAATATGTTTGAATGTAAGTGAATAATAAAGGCAGTAAGTAAATGGCACACAATTTATAGTGGTTCAGAGACTCAAGCTCCTACATCCACTTTCCCTGATTGAACAGGATAATTCCTTCACAATGGAATTAGCTTGTTTTATAGTGCCAAGGTGCACTGATCAAAAACACTCTCTTAGTGCTTTGATCCCTAGGATAATCTGAGTCCTAGTGCTCAATCTCTCTGAGTGAAGACTGTGTTTCACAATAACAGTCCTTAACTCCTCACTTCTACAACAAACACTCTCTTCACTAAATGAGACAAGGGTTTGAGGTTTGGTTCCAACTAGTAGAGATATCCTTTACAATAAGAACATTGTAAAGGCTTAGGATATCTCAATGCTAAGCTTTGGATGTTTACAAAGATTGGCTTAGCTAATTGAAGTGATTCAGGAAACTTGGTATTCTGAAGAACAGCTTGGTTTCCTTTGATTTGCTTGATGGTAGTTTGATAGCAAGTAGTTGGATGTTTGAATCCCTTGATCATTCTGTATTTATAGACAAATTTGAACAACTAACCGTTGGAGGGATAGCAATTCAAATATGTCTATTTGCAGCACCATTGAAACGGTTATGAAGCTTGGCATCCTTTTATCCAGTGTGTAAAAGCTTCTTCAATGGTTGCTAGAATGAATGTGTTGACTTTTGAGAAATGCGGCTGAGAAGACTTGTGTCAGCTTCCAAATATGCACATTTCCCAAGGTTGATTTGTGGCAAACTCTACACTCAACCAACGGTCAGATGGGACAAGTTCCCTGAACATTCCTGCTGCAACTTTAGAATGTTCCAACATTCATTCAATGCTTCTGTCTTTAATGCTCTAAGTCTTCAATGCTTGGTTCAGGCTTGATTGGCAATAAATGCTTCATTGAATGTGTCTTTTGTGACTCTAGCATTCAATGCACTTGATCATTGGCACTTTGATTGATCTGATGCAGTTCTTATTAGTGCAGCAGTCCTTGCCTTATCATTCTTTGATCCTTTCAGCCATGTTGTCCACTCAGTGAGCTTGTCTTGTAAGAACTCAGCAACTTTGGCCTAGAGACTTAATACTCATCAAGCTGCCTAACATTTCAGCTTTGGACAACTATCCTGAACTATAAATCTCACAACATTTCTGAGATTTTAGACTTAGGCAATTCTACTTACTCAAGTGTTCTGAGACAACTTGTCTGAACTAGACTTGAGCATATCTCAACTAATCTGAACATCATCAATCAGGGGTTTTGGTATCTAAATCAAAATCATTTTATTCCCAACAATTTCCCCCTTTTTGATGATGTCAAAACCTATTACAAAGGGAACTTGACTTATACTATACTTTACCTTCAGGATGAGTGATCTGGTCAACTTTCCTGAAAGAAACTGTTAGCACAATAAATCAAGTAAACCATGTCATGTTAGGTTAGTTGAGATAATGAGTTGTTATCTCTTGATAGAAAATCAGTGGTCCTTTTATATATCATAGAGCATTACAGATCAGAAAATTAAAAAAAGGACAACAAAGCTGATACATGAAAGACAAGATAACAACAACAATTTGAAATCACATAAGGATAGGGAAGGAATGAACTTATCCATCAGAGAGTTCCATCATCTTGAGGAGCAATGCCATATTGAGCCCAGACCCTCTTCTTCAACTCCCAGACTTCCTTGTTGGATCCTCTAGGGCCAATCTTCATATTTTCCATCCTCATGATATTGATGAACTCTTCCAGAATCTTTCCCTCATCAATTAAGTTCCCATTGAACTTATGAGGCATGTACAGAATAGGACCAGGGGCCTTGAACTCAACTCTTGCCATCTCAGCTGCTGCAAACAGCTTCTGGTAGAGGTCCCTATGGTTCTCAAACATAAACTGCACAAAGACTTCATCCACACTCTCTTCAAGCCATTTCCCTATAACATATAAGTCATATACAAAGCTTCTCTTGGCCTCCTCCCATGCATCATTCAGTGAGATTGGCACCCACTTATCATGGTGAGGGTACTGAGTGTCCCATCTTTGCAGCATCTGTGGTTTGAGTCTTCTGTAAGAAGCCCTCCTTCTTGGAGCTTTGAAGTTTGCCCTCCTCTCATCTCTTGCCTTGTTGGCCTCAACCAACTGATCCATTCTTTCTTTAGCTCTTTGAAGAGCTAGCTTCTCCTGTGTCTCTGGATCCTTTTCAAATCCTTCTTCAAACAGCTTAGAAGGATCATCAGCAAGCTTGGGCACACTAACTTCAGGCTCTCTGTCCTGTACCTCTTCTTCAACATCTTCTTCTTCAATAACAGGCAGCTTGGTTGCTTTCTTCAACCTCTTAGACTGCCTTACTGGAGTTGTTTCTTCAGACTGGAATTCTGATGGAAGTGTCAGGCTAGTTGGGAATTCATTGAAGGCTTGCAATTCCTTCCTCTTTCTTTCAGATGCTCTTGTCACCTTCCCCCTTACTTCAGCAACCTTCTCTTTGGGGTCAAGGCCTGCAGACTCACCACCAGGTCTCTGAAGCCTTCTTGCCTGACTTTCCATTGCTGACATCATAGACTCCTTGACAGCAATCTGAATTTGCTCTTCCTCAGTCAAATTTTCAATGTCCATTGGGTCTTTGCCTTTCCCAATGTCTTCTTCTTTCTCCTCCTCAACTTCAGGGACCTTCTCCTTTCCTCTGGATTCACCAATCACCAAGGTTCCCTTTGCCCTAGCTCTCTCTCTTTCCCCCTTTTTGGCATTATCAAAACATTGGGGCTTCAACTCACTCATAGATACTGAGAGATGTGAGTGGGCTTGAGTGAGGGACTTCAACTCCTGCAGCAAATAAACATTCTCATCATGAATGTTTTGCATCTTGTCATCAGCCATGCTCAAGAATGTGTGGACAGGCTTCATTTTCTGAGCAACAATGGCATCCAATGTGGCTTTCAGTGATTGATCAAGTTTGGCCTGAAGTTGATCAGTGAGGTTGGCCACAACTTGATCAGACACTTTGGCCATTAGTTCAACAGTGAACTTTTCTGCAGCCTCTTTCACCATAGCAGCTTTCAATTCTTCAGCCTTCTTTCTCTGAGCAGCTGTCCTTTGCCTCAGTGCATCCTTGATTATTTTTCTCAAAGCTCTCACATTGTGCTTGTACAGATCTTTGAGACCTTGCTGCTCTTTCTTTACTGAATTTGTGAATTTTCTCATTGCATTCTTTGCCTTGGTTACCTCTGTTGAAACTGTTTGCAGTCCAGTTTCAACACCACAAATCCTTGCATCCAATGTAGGCAAAATCACCTCTTCTGAGCCAGTGAGCCTCATCTCCACAGAGGCTAGAGTTTTACCTTGGCCATCAAGGGTGTCTACTGTTGCAGCATGTGCTTTCCCAACTTCCCTGACCAGTGTATCCAACTTCTCTGATTGCTCTTCAATGATGGTTGCAGTCTGAGTAGCAATTTGTAAACCAGCCTCAGTGGCATTGGCTTGCTCAAAGTATATCTTGTTCAAGGTGGACACATTTGCTGAGACTGCTTCAAGGTCAATATCAGCATCAACTGGAATGTCAGTAAGGGAAGCATCTGCAAAAATTTGTTCAATGGTAACAGCAACAGAATCTGCAAAACTAAGAGTGTTAGTAAAATCTCCCTCAACACCCTCATTCTTTTTATCTCCCAATAGGTCTGATACATCAGCACCTATACTCTCATTTTCAACTTTATTCTTTTCTTCAATATCAACAGATAGACTCACATTCTCTGGAGAATTAGGCCTCCTTTCACCAAGGGATTCATCAAGTTCAAATTTGACTTGAAGAATAGCCTGACTCTCATATTGGGTTGCACCCAATATTTCTACCTCATCTCCCTCTTTTTGTGGTGCACTCAGGCTACCTGTAATCACACAATCCTCATCATCTCCCTCTGATTTTTCAATTCTATCATCCTTTTCAACTCCTTCCATTCCTAAACCTGACACCTCTATATCCTCAACAGGATCCATAGAGGGTAGTTGTTTGGAGATCACAGTGCTTGGGCATCCCAAGTCCACTGAGTCATCCTGAATGACTAAAGGCTGGTCAATGTCCAACTGTCCTGACATTGATGAGGCTTTAGCCAAACCAGCTTCTCCCACGGAAGTCTCAACATTGTCAAGCTGTGCCTCAGGTTCAGAAGAACCATCCTTGGCCAATGCATCTTGGACTGAGTCACCATATTTGGTCAACTCCTCTGAATGATCAGAGTCCTTAACAGAATGATAGGTCAAGTAATGTACCTGAGCAGAATTGAGGCCAGGAGGGTTGGGATTGGTGTTGTCATCATCATCATCAGATGTGCTATCAGGATGCTTGATTCCTTGTGCAATTCTTTCTCTCTCAGCAAGCACCTTCTCATGAACAATGGTGCAGAACAAGGCCTCGGTGGTCAACACACTGGACTTCTTCACATTTGCAAAATGTAAAAGCATGTTCTCTTCAACCTGCCACCAGCTAGCTCCTTTATCCTGAATAGCCTGAGCTATTTCCACCATAGTTCTATCCTTGATCTCAACAAGTGCCCTGAGATCATAGAACTGTTGTTGCAGCCTAGGATAAGCCTTCAATCCAGGATACAACTCATCCACATTAGCCTTGGCAATCTGCCTCAGCATCCCCTCATATGTGTACTCTTCACCACTTTCATCCCCATCAGAAGAGTTGGTTTGGGATTCAGGGGGATTGGATTGAGATTCAGGTAGGTTGGGCTGGGATTCAGGTAGGTTGGGTTCAGAAGGATTGGGTTCAGATGAGCTTATGACAATTTGGGATTCAGGTGCTTTTGAGAGCAATGTTCCTGAGGAGGTTATTGGAATGGCTGGAATGGGTGGATAAACAACTTGATCACCTTCTTGAAGAACAGTTTCAAGAAGCTTGGTGTAGGAAAGAAGTCTTAGATCAAGTGGGGAGAAAGGCCTATCCTCAAGATTGACTAAATCAGCCAGCGCATCAATACCTGATCTGTCAGGGGCACCTTTAGGGGAGTAAACTTTCTTTGCAATAATTGGGGCATCTTCAGGAGTCTTGCACTCCTCTTCTTCATGCCTTGATGGAGATATTCTTTCAAATTGAATATCAGGAGAGTTGGCTTCAGGGCTGTTGGGCTTTGATTTGGACTTGGAGTTAGACCTACTTGCCTGTCTAATCTCCTTGAAGAATTCCTTCTTTTTCTTTTCTTCCTCCATCAACTTCTGCTTCTCAGAAGTTTTGATAATTCTTCTTCTCCTTTCTGACCTTGTTGGCTTATCAAGGTCTCTATACTCAGTCACAGCTTCAGGCTCCAGAGGGACAAACTCCCTGACTTCTTCACTGTCTCCAGGAGGATTGGCTCCTTCTTCAGCAACTTTCTCAATTTCCTCAGAAGTGGCTCCTCCACTTCTTGACTGGCTTTCTGGAGAAGATTCACTCAAAATCTTCTTCATCCTCTTCATCTTTGGCAGTGCTTTTGTTGGTTGACCTTTTCTTTTTCTTGGAGAGGCTCTGGTTGCTGGTACAACAGCAACAGCTTTCTTGGAGGCTACCTCTTGCTTCCTCTTCTCAGTCTTGGAAGACAGCTTCCTAAACATCACATTTTGAGCTGGAAAAGGCTTTGGCTTGGCTTGGAGATGGGTATAGTGAGGAAATCTTTCCAAGAGCAGGCTAGCTCTTGTGCAAAACTGGAGTCTCCCATCAACCACCACCTTGTGGTGCTTCACCTCCTTAAACTTGAACTTTTCATTCATCATCTTGTCTAGAATGAAACTTTTCCAATCAAACTTGACTCTCTTTTCAGCAGAGTCAATCACAGCAGCCATCACTCTCAGTTTTGGCATACTGATTTGTTCAACACTTCCAGAATGGCTCAACAAGCTCTTCACAACACAATCAAACAAGTGCCTATAAACTAGTTTTAAGGTGTTCTTATTTTGAGCACTTACAAGTTTCTTGGGTACTATCATCCATGGATAGTAGAACTCCTGATCCTCTCCTTCTTTGTATACTTCTGGATTCTGGCCTTCAGATGGTAGCCCAAAGCTAGCATCAAGATCCTCTGCAGTGAAGATGATTGTGTGTTAGCTTTCTTCATCTTCATCTTCCTCAGCATAAGTTAATTTGGTGCACACATCACCCTTTTTGCCCTTCCATCTGAGATGGGCAAAGAACTCTGCCATTAAGGAATCAGGCTTGGTGCCAAGAAATCTTTCAAGGTCTGCTTCCCTAAGCCAATGGAGTACAGGATGAACTTCTGTATCTGGGCTATCAAAAGCTACCAACTTTTCAAACCAAAGAGAATTTGGGTTGCTGAGATAAGAGAAATCAATGTCCAAGGAGGAATCATTGAAATCTACAAGTTCTTCTCTTTTGATTTTGGGAGCCATGGATAATTTTGAGAGATAGAAAGGTTTGGAGAAAAGTTGGCAGGTTTTGAGAGGTTTTCAAAAACTTTGAGAATTTGGAATTATGAGTGCGTAAGGAAGGAAGTAAAAATTGAGGAGTTTATATATGTGGGGAATTTATTAACCGTTGGTTAATAGATAATAACAGTGGGTAATAATAAAAACCAATTGGATAAAGTGGGGGTAGTGGGCTTTAGGCGGTTTGATGAAGTTTTAATGCAAATCAATGGCCTTGATGATGGCTCAAGAATTCATGAAATCTTAATTAAGATTTTGCATTAAATGTTGATTTGCCAATTTGGTGGCAAAAATCTTTATAGCACACGCCATCCTAAAATGGCCTACTCTTAGACCAAGAAACCTTTTTAATGTCTAATCAATGCTAAAAATAGCAATAATTATCCAATTTACTCGGACAACCATCCTGAGATGTGTTTTGACTTCTCTCTTGGTCAAAATGTCTGACCAACATGCCTGAGTGGGTCCTAATGTTGCTGACTGGGTCCCACTTGGACAAAGCTCATGACCAACATTGCTGAACACCATAGGGACAACTTATCTGAGTTTCCCTTTTTGGCAGATTGCTTCAGTGAGGTTGGTCAACTTTGCTGAAGTTCATCTTAATGAACTTCCCCCTTCACATGAGCTTTCTTTCCTCATTTCTCCATCTTCCCTGGATCAAGTAAGCCCAATTCAGCTGACAATTCCAAGAACATTGCTTCAGCTAGAGGCTTAGTCAAGATATCAGCTTTTTGCTTATCAGTGTGAATTTTGACAAGCTTGATATCTTTCTTCTCCACATGATCCCTTATAAAATGATGCTTGATATCAACATGCTTGCATCTAGTGTGTAGCACTGGATTCTGTGAGATGGCAATTGCACTATTGTTGTCACAGAATATTGGTACTTCATTTGTGATGACTTTGTAATCTCTAAGTTGCTGTCTGAGCCAAAGTATCTGAGCACAGCAACTTCCAGCTGCTACATATTCTGCTTCAGTTGTTGATGTGGCTACTGTATTTTGCTTCTTGGAGAACCATGAGATAAGCTTGCTGCCCAAGAATTGACATGTTCCAGAGGTGGATTTTCTGTCAATTCTACATCCTCCATAGTCTGCATCTGAATATCCAGTGAGCTCAATGTTGTCATCAGTTGGATACCATAATCCAAGATTCTCAGATCCCTTGAGATATCTTAGGATTCTCTTGGCAGCATCAAGATGGCTCTTCTTTGAATTTGCTTGAAATCTTGCACACACTCCAACTGCAAATGTGATATCAGGCCTGCTTGCAGTGAGATATAGCAAGGATCCTATGATTCCTCTGTAGTTAGTGGAGTTTGTTGACTCTCCACTTTCATCAGGATCCATTTTCCAGTTAGTATTCATAGGAATTCTGACTGGCTTGCTTGTAGCACATCCAAATTTCTTGATCATGTCCCTTGTATACTTGGCCTGATTGATGAATATTCCTTTCTTAGATTGAGTGACTTGAAGTCCTAAGAAGAAATTCATCAATCCCATCATGGACATCTCAAATTTGCTCTGCATGAGTGTTGGTCCCTGAACGAGTAGTGAATGGGATTAAAGTCTAGAGGGGAGGGGTGAATAGACTTTAAAACTTTTTTTCAAACAGAGTTGAGAACCTCTTCTGATTGCTATGTCAACTGGACTGCAAGTCTGCTGGTCCAGATGACTATAGTGATCTGACTGAGGAGGTTATATGCGGAATTATGGTGGCCCTGGTTTAGACTCGTTCTTGTAATTCTTATGAAAGTGTTCAACTTGTTTTGCTTAATGAAAATACTCAGCTGATGCTGGTTTGAAAGTTATGGCCTTGTTTTGAAGAATGTTGAAATCACAGTATGCACTATATAATAATGTATGTAAAGACAGAAATGTAAAGTGCAGAAAGTAAATGACACCGGATTTATAGTGGTTCGGATATACGTTCCTACGTCCACTCTCACGTCCACACGTGATGTTTAATCCCTTTAATTTTCCACAAATTACAAGGGTCTTGACCTTTATAGTCCCAAGGTTAGGACTTTGAGATCTGAGCCGTCCTAACAGCTACGGTCTCCACAAGTGATTGTAAGCACTTGCACTTTAAGGGGTTCAAAAACTTTAACCTTTCGGTGAGGGTTTGGGGTTTTTGAGGTGTATCCAACTAATGGTTCAAGCTTATAATTTGCTTAACTATTATGCCTAAAACAATTGATATACAATATGAACAGGTTCAGGTTCTTACGGGTTGGATAGAAATCACTTAAGAGCTATAGATAATCTAATGGTTTCTGGCTCTTTTGAGAATTCTTAGAATAGTATGGCTTTAGCTTTGATTGCTTGCTTGGCTCGTTGAATTCTCTCTTGTGACTTCTTGTTTGTGATTTCTCATCCTCTTGTATTTATAATGGAGATTGGTTGCAACTAGCCGTTGGAGTTGACTAGCCGTTTGAGCAATCTTTCCATAATAGCTTGATTCCTTGATTCCAGCCGCTTGATTGCTTCAATCCTGGGATCATGTCAATCTTCTAAATAAGGTAGGTCTTCGTTTGAATTGCAAGATGACTTAGGAATCAGCCGAGTCCTGGAAGAGCACATAGTCTTCTGATCTGTACTTCTAGTCTTCTGACTACTCTTCTGGCCTTAGGTCATCTGTCTTCTGATATCAGTAGAGTAACACTCTTCTGATCTGGAAATTCTTTGTACTACTTTAGGCCATCTTCAATCTGGGACTCCATCAGATAAGTAGGTATACAAGCACCTTAACTTATTTGGTCTTCAAGGATCTGCTAGTCTTCATGTCTTCTACTCTTCTCATCTTGAGGATAGGCATGTAAGCCAGGACTGTGCTGATCAGCTGATATCAATACAGTTGATCACACAAGACTAGTCTAAGCTGTTCTATTCAAGTCAGCTGATCCTATTACATTTATAAACTCTAAGTGTTTTGGCCATCAAAACTATTCTAACATCAAGTGGGGCTTATGGTGAATTTATATCCCAACAATGAGTTTGGAGAACTTCTCACACAGCTTCTCATTTGGAGATCCAAATATAATGTCATCCACATAGATTTGGACTAACAAAATATCATCTCCTTCACAGATTCTGAACAAAGTTCTGTCAACAGTGCCTTTGACAAAACCATGATCTAGAAGAAACTGTGATAAGGTGTCATACCAAGCTCTTGGAGCTTGCTTTAAGCCATAGAGAGCTTTCTTCAATCTGTACACCTTGTCTCCTTCTTCAAAGCCTGGGGGCTGTTCAACATATACCTCTTCTTTGAGCACCCCATTGAGAAATGCACTCTTCACATCCATTTGATACACCTTGAACCTCATGTGAGCTGCATATGCTAAGAAGAGTCTGGTTGCCTCAAGTCTGGCCACTGGAGCAAAGGTCTCATCATAATCAATCCCTTCAGATTGACAATATCCCTTGGCCACCAGTCTTGCTTTGTTCCTCACAATGATGTCATTTTCATTTTTCTTATTTTTGAACACCCATTTGGTTCCAATGACATCTTGATGAGTTGGCCTATCCACCAGCTCCCATACTTCATTTCTGGTAAATTGGTTCAGCTCTTCTTGCATGGCTATGATCCAGTTGGTGTCTTGTAGTGCTTCCTCAATGTCTTTTGGTTCCTGTTCTGAAAGGAAACAACAAAACAAAGCACTTTCTCCATGAAATTTTCTAGTTTTGATCCCTTCACTTGGATTACCAAGTATCAGGCTAGATGGGTGGTCTTGCAACCAAGTCCTTCTAGACCTGATCCCTTCATGAGGATTGTCCTCATCTGAGGTTGGATCACTAGACTCATTAAATTCAGGAAAGTTAATTGTAGGATCAAGTTCAGGATCATATTCAGGGGTATTGTCCTCATTGTCAGATAAGTTGACATTTTCATTGGTTCCCCCTTGAATATTGGATCCATTTACTACCTCAGCATTGTCTGCTTCTTCATTGGTAGTTGTTACCTGGTTTTGAACTGGGATGGGGTCAGTCAGTTCAACTTCACCTTCAGGTTGGTTGACTTCTGGTTGATTGCCATCAGGTAGGTTGTCCAGTATTTGATTATCATCAAGTTCAGGCTGGGCAACATCTACAAACACTGTTTCCTTGCTTTGAAGCCTTAGTCTGGTTGTTCTTTGTGTTATCTCATCAATATTCAGGTTTCTATCCTGAACTCATTAATAGATTCATTAAACACAACATGAGGTGTTTCTTCCACAATAAGGGTTTTGCAATTGTAGACTCTGTAAGCCTTGCTGATTTGTGAATATCCAACAAATATTCCTTCATCAGCTTTGCTGTCAAAAGCTTTCAATTGCTCTTTCCCATTATTATGAATGAAACACTTACAATCAAATATATGAAAATAAGCAACAGTGGGCAATCTACCTTTCCATATTTGATATGGGGTTTTACCTTGTCCTTTGGTGATTAAGGACCTGTTTTGAGTGTGACATGCAGTGCTAATGGCTTCAGCCCAGAACCTTTTAGGCAGTTTGGATTGAGAAATCAATGTTCTTGCTGCCTCTTTCAAGGTCCTGTTCCTTCTTTCAGCAACCCCATTTTGTTGAGGTGTTCTTGCTGCTGAAGTCTCATGAGTGATGCCATTCTTGCTGCAGTACTCATTGATGTATGAGTTTATGAATTCAGTGCCTTTGTCAGGTCTGATCTTGACAATGCTTAGGCCCTTTTCATTACTCAATCTCATCATCAATTCAGGTAGCTTGACTTGGGTCTCCTTTTTGTTCAGCAAGAATACTACCCAAGTGTACCTGGAAAAATCATCAACAACAACTAATGCATATTTTCTTCCATTTATACTTACTGGGATAATTGGACCAAATAAATCCATATGCAGTAGTTGAAGAACTCTCTCAGTTGAGATGACAGGCTTTCCTTTGAATGAAGCTTTGATCTGCTTTCCTTCCTGACATGGCTGGCATATATGTTCTTTGGTGAACACTTGATTTGGCACCCCTTTAACTAGAGAGTTTCTTGCAATCTTGTTGATGGTTTTAAAGTTCAGATGGTTTAATCTTTTGTGCCACAGCCAGCTTTGCTCACTTGTGCTTTTAGCAACAAGACAAACTGCTTCAGGGGTTTTGCTCCAATCTGCAAAATAGACATTTCCCTTTCTCACCCCTGTTAGTAGCACCTGTTGTGTTGAGTTATTTTTTATAATACATTCATTTGGTGCAAATTCAACACAATATCCTTTATCACAAATTTGACTTATAGACAGCAAGTTATATTTCAGGCCTTGGACATATGAGACATCAGTAATTTTAACACTACCAATGTTTAATGTACGATAACCTCTTGTGATCCCTTGAGAGCTGTCTCCAAAGGTTACTGAAGGACCATCTTTTTCTATAAATTCTGAGAGAAGCTCTTTGTTCCCAGTCATGTGTCTTGAACATCCACTGTCCAAGTACCATGCTGTTTTCTTGTTGATGCTTCTCCTCTTCTTGTGGTCCTTGCAGCCCTGCAAAGTCAAAATTTAGGTACCCTTTGAGTGTTGGGTCCTAGAGGGTTAGCTGTACCTTTTGGAACCCAAATCTGCCTAATTACTCTGATTGACTCAAAGTGACTGACTTGGTTTCCATTTACATCTACATACACAGTTTGACCTTTAAATGCCTTGGGTGGTTTCTGTGTATAGGTGTTAGCCTTGTAAGGTTCAGGAGAGTTGGTGAATTTCTTTGGGACATTTCTCCTGAAGTTACTAGACTTAGGTGCAGCTTGGTAAGACCTTTGAGGATAGGGGCATGGATGGCCTTTTCCTTTTGGCATGTAAGGTCCAGGCTTCCTGAATGTTTTATACCTGTCAGAGGGGATTGGCCTTAATCCATTCAGTTGAGGTTGCCTCATTTGAGTTGGCCTCTTCTGAACAGATTTTGGACAACTCCTCTGATGAGGATTCAGATAGGTTGGCCTTCCATTGGTTCTACCTTTCTAAACCTCATTCCTCCTGTAAGCAATGTCTTTAACCTTTTCCTTAGGTATGGGTTTAGGGACATTGTTTACTTGAGTTGGTATAAAAATTCCTTTACCCTTATCCTTGATCAGTGGTTGATTTACTTCCATTTCATTTTGTTGTGCCACTGATCTTACAAAAGTCATCTTAGAATTGCTTGATGAGGCAATACTAAGACCAGGTGAGGGTTCAAATGGATTATAGCCTAATCCACCCTTTTGAGCAAATGGTCTTTGAAACCCTTGAATTTCCTCTATTGCCTTAGCAGATTTGTTCAAGGCAGACATTTTCATTTTTAAGCTCCCCTCACTCAATTTCAGAGTATCAAATTCACTTGAGAGATTGTCAAATTTAGCTTGAAGAATTCTAAGATCAAAATCCTTTTTCCTCAAGGCCAGTTCTTGATCATCAATCAAATTTTGTTGTTCAGAGACTTTGAGAGACATTTCATCATGCTCTCTCACAATCTGCTGATACAACTCAGTTGATTTAAAGTCAAACTCTGGTTCAGGAAGGTTGGGAGTTTGAGCTTTAGAATTCAGTAGCTCATTTTCTCTCAGTGCCATATTGCATACTTCTTGTAGCCTGGTGAAATCCTCAAGTAACTTTCCAAAGTTGAGTTTCAAGTGGATTTCACTGGACTCATGTGTGTTATTTGAAGAATTAGAAGATGAACATACCTCTTCATTTTCAAATGTCATTTGACAGTCATCATCATTGTCACTGTTGGAAAATAGTCCATCATCAGAAGAGTAGACACTCTCTTCACTTGCTGATTCTCCAGCTACCATGGCCTTCCTGTTGTTCAGCCTCTTGTCTCTTTTGTTCTGCCTTTCTTTTCTTTCTTTGGCACTTAGGTCAGGACAATCATACTGAAAGTGACCCTTTTTCTGGCAGTTGTAACACACATCTTCATCATCATTTTTCTTGCTTGAGGACTCCTTCCTCCTTGATGATGATGGTTCACCTTTGTTGTACTTCTTTCTATCAGCATATCTGTCTTCTTTCTTCTCATCAGAGACTTTGTCCTCTGATTTGTTGTCAGGAGAACTGAATCTCCTTCTGGTTCTGTTGTCTTGGTAGAACTTTTTGTATCTACCAAATCTGGAGTTGAGCTTCTCAAATCTCCTAGCCATGAGTGCCAACTCCTCCTTCATTTCAGATTTTGATACAGTTTGAGAAGATCTTTGAGTGTTCTTCTCTTCTGTTTCAGCAGCTTTGAAAGCAACACCTTTGTTTGAGAAGGATGGCTCATCATGCACTTTCTTTCTGTTCAGATCAAACTCATATGCTTTGAGTTCAGAGAACACTTGCTGCATGGGCATGTTGTCAATATTGCTAGTGTTTTGCATCATGACAGAGTATATGTCCCACTTGGATGTGAGACTTCTCAGAATCTTCAAAACAACTTCTCTTTTGGCATAGAACTTGCCAAGAGATTTTATCTCATTCATGATGTCAGTGAATCTGCCATCAAGATGATCAATAGTTTCATTGGCTTCCATAGAGAATTGTTCATATTTTTGGATAGCCACTTGAAGCTTGTTTTCTTTTATCTTTTGGGTACCTTCACACATAAGTGCTAAGGTGTCCCAAATTTCTTTTGCTGATGTGCAGTGGTACACTCTTCCCATCACTGCATCTGGAATAGTCTGGTACAATGTATTCATGGCAATGTAGTTCAGGTTGTGCCTTTTTCTTTCTTCAGCTGTAAAATCATCCTCATCCTTTGGTAGCAACTCCCTTGGATCTGCTTTTCTAAGCATTAATGAGTTTGGGATTTGCTTTGGTGAATGTGAATGGCCCTCTGGTGATTACTTTGAGCATTTCATCATGCTGGCAGGCAAGATGTGCTCTCATTCTAATCTTCCAGAAATCATAATTCTCAATTGAGAACATTGGCAACTTGTGATGAGAAATATGATTGACTTGGTTTGGACCCATGTTGTTGATGGTGTTAACAGCATCTCCTGGAACTGAATTGTTAGCCATTTCAATAGAAATAATATAAGATAAGCACAGATAGGTTTTTCAGAAATTTGGATCAGTTCAGTGACCATAGCAAATGGGATTTTGAAAATCAATGATTTTCAGAGGCAATGGTCTTTGAACTCCCTGAACTTCTAAAGAGACTGTCAAATGAGAAAAGCCTTAGCATTATCAAGATAAGATCTGATAAAGGCACTGAGTTCATAAATTCATACATCAATGAGTATTGCACACTAAATGGTATAGCTCATGAAACCTCCGCAGCTAGAACTCCTCAGCAGAATGGAGTTGTAGAAAGAAGAAATAGAACCTTAAAAGAAGTTGCTAGAACCTTAATTGCTGATTCAAATTTACCTAAGAGGTTTTGGGCTGAAGCTATAACACTGCATGCTATACTCAAAATAGATGTTTGATAACTAAGGGGCAAGGCAAACCCCCTATGAACTCTGGAAAGGAAGATTGCCTAAAGTGTCATATTTCCACATATTTGGTTGTAAGTGTTTCATTCACAACAATGGGAAAGAACAGTTGAAAGTCTTTGATAGCAAAGCTGATGAAGGAGTATTCCTTGGATACTCTCAAATCAGTAGAGCTTTCAGAGTCTACAACAATAAAACCCTTATTGTGGAAGAAACACCTCATGTTGTGTTTGATGAATCTATTCATGAGTTCAGGAACAAGAACTTGAATTCAGAAGAAATCACACAAAGGACAACCAGATTAAGCTTAAAAGACAAAGGCACTGTATTCTTAGATGTTGTCCAAGCCAACCTCCCTGAAAATGTACCACTGGACAACAATCCTGAAGACAATCTTTCTGAGGAAAACCCCACTGAAGGAAATGGTGAACTGAATGACCCAATCCCAGTTCACACTCAGGTAACAACTACCAATGAAGAAGCAGTTCCTGTTGAGGTAGTTATTGGATCAAATAATCAAGGGGGAATAAATAATGTTGAAAATGCCAATGTCCCTGACATTGAGGACAACACCCCTAATTATGATCCTGAATTAGATCCTGTTGGTCCTTGGTGGAGTATGACACAAGTGTATGGGGGGGGAATGCACTTGTGTATGCAAATTCTTTTCTTTTTGACAAACTGGTCTTATGAGGCAGGTTGTCTCACAACTAGCCTGAGTTTGAACTTTGATAGATACTTGTCCTACTGATTACTATTAAGTGATCAGTTGGCTAAATATCTAAAAGAGTTGCTAAGTGCGGAATGTGGTTGGCCTTTGACTCAAGGAAATACTCCAAGTTGATTTCTGAAAAATACATTTATCAGGGACTTTGTCCAAAACAGTTTTTCTTGACTTACTGAGTTTTGCTCTTTGAAATATGTTTGAATGTAAGTGAATAATAAAGGCAGTAAGTAAACGGCACACAATTTATAGTGGTTCAGAGACTCAAGCTCCTACATCCACTTTCCCTGATTGAACAGGATAATTCCTTCACAATGGAATTAGCTTGTTTTATAGTGCCAAGGTGCACTGATCAACAACACTCTCTTAGTGCTTTGATCCCTAGGATAATCTGAGTCCTAGTGCTCAATCTCTCTGAGTTAAGACTGTGTTTCACAATAACAGTCCTTAACTCCTCACTTCTACAACAAACACTCTCTTCACTAAATGAGATAAGGGTTTGAGGTTTGGTTCCAACTAGTAGAGATATCCTTTACAATAAGAACAGTGTAAAGGCTTAGGATATCTCAATGCTAAGCTTTGGATGTTTACAAAGATTGGCTTAGCTAATTGAAGTGATTCAGGAAACTTGGGATTCTGAAGAACAACTTGGTTTCCTTTGATTTGCTTGATGGTAGTTTGATAGCAAGTAGTTGGATGTTTGAATCCCTTGATCACTTCTGTATTTATAGACAAATTTGAACAACTAACCGTTGGAGGGATAGCAATTCAAATATGTCTATTTGCAGCACCATTGAAACGGTTATGAAGCTTGGCATCCTTTTATCCAGTGTGTAAAAGCTTCTTCAATGGTTGCTAGAATGAATGTGTTGACTTCTGAGAAATGCGGCTGAGATGACTTGTGTCAGCTTCCAAAATATGCACATTTCCCAAGGTTGATTTGTGGCAAACTCTACACTCAACCAACGGTCAGATGGGACAAGTTCCCTGAACATTCCTGCTGCAACTTTAGAATGTTCCAACATTCATTCAATGCTTCTGTCTTTAATGCTCTAAGTCTTCAATGCTTGGTTCAGGCTTGATTGGCAATAAATGCTTCATTGAATGTGTCTTTTGTGACTCTAGCATTCAATGCACTTGATCATTGGCACTTTGATTGATCTGATGCAGTTCTTATTAGTGCAGCAGTCCTTGCCTTATCATTCTTTGATCCTTTCAGCCATGTTGTCCACTCAGTGAGCTTGTCTTGTAAGAACTCAGCAACTTTGGCCTAGAGACTTAATACTCATCAAGCTGCCTAACATTTCAGCTTTGGACAACTATCCTGAACTATAAATCTCACAACATTTCTGAGATTTTAGACTTAGGCAATTCTACTTACTCAAGTGTTCTGAGACAACTTGTCTGAACTAGACTTGAGCATATCTCAACTAATCTGAACATCATCAATCAGGGGTTTTGGTATCTAAATCAAAATCATTTTATTCCCAACAGATCCTGCATTAAATTTCCCTAAATTCTATGATCATAATGACTCAACCTCAGTAGAGGACAACTCTATTGAAGGGATCAGAAAAAGAAGGACTTGGTTGACAGACCATCCTACTGATCTGATACTTGGTGATCCAAGTATAGGAGTCAAAACTAGAAGATTTCATGGTGAAAGTGCTTTGTTTTGCTCACTTCAAGATGCCAATTGGATTACAGCAATGCAGGAAGAGCTGAACCAATTCACCAGAAATGATGTATGGGAGCTGGTGGATAGACCTTCACATCAAGATGTTATTGGAACCAAGTGGGTGTTCAAGAATAAGAAGAATGAAAATGATGTGATTGTCAGAAACAAAGCAAGACTAGTGGCAAAGGGCTATTGCCAATCTCAAGGCATTGACTATGATGAGACCTTTGCACCTGTGGCAAGGCTAGAAGCAATTAGACTCTTTCTAGCCTATGCAGCCCACAAGAGGTTCAAAGTGTACCAAATGGATGTCAAGAGTGTCTTCTTGAATGGAGTCTTGAAGGAAGAAGTCTATGTGGAGCAACCACCTGGTTTTGAGGTTGGAAACCAAGTCTACAGATTGAAGAAAGCTTTATATGGACTCAAACAAGCCCCTATGATACACTGTCACAATTCCTCTTGGATCATGGATTTATCAAAGGAACTGTGGACAGAACTCTCTTCAGAATCTCTGAAGGAAAGGACATCTTGCTTGTCCAAATATATGTGGAAGACATAATATTTGGATCTCCAAATGAGAAGCTCTGTGAAAAGTTCTCAAAGCTTATGTAAAGCAAGTTTGAGATGTCCATGATGGGGATGATGAACTTCTTTTTGGGACTTCAAGTCAAACAATCAAAAGAAGGAATCTTCATCAACCAAGCTAAGTACACTAGAGAGATTATTAAGAAGTTTGGGTGTACTACTAGTAAGCCAGTAAGGATCCCAATGAACACAAATTGGAAGATGGATCCAGATGAGAGTGGTGTTCCAACCAACTCTACTGAATATAGAGGAATCATTGGTTCACTGCTAAAAGTAGGTGTTTGTGATTGGTTCACTGCTAAAAGCAGACCTGACATCACCTTTGCAGTAGGTGTTTGTGCAAGGTTTCAAGCAAATCCTAAGAAAAGCCATCTTGAGGCTGCTAAAAGTATCTTGAGGTATCTCAAAGGCACTGAAAATCTAGGCCTTTAGTACCCTGCTGATGACAACATTGAGCTTACAGGCTACTCAGATGCTGATTATGGAGGATGTAGAATTGACAGAAAGTCCACTTCAGGGACTTGTCAATTCTTGGGAAACAAGCTCATATCTTGGTTCTCTAAGAAGCAGAACACAGTGGCTACTTCCACCACTAAAGCTGAGTATGTTGCAGCTGGAAGTTGTTGTGCTCAAATCCTTTGGTTGAGACAACAATTAAGGGACTACAATGTCAACTCTGCTGAAGTGCCAATATTCTGTGACAACAATAGTGCCATAGCAATATCACAGAATCCAGTCTTGCACACTAGATGCAAACATGTGGACATCAAGCATCACTTCATCAGAGATCATGTGGAGAAGAAGGACATCAAGTTGGTCAAAATCCACACAGACAATCAAAAAGCTGATATTTTGACAAAGCCACTTGCAGAGGCAAGATTCATGGAACTATCAGCAGAATTGGGATTACTTGATCCAGGGAAGTTGGACAAGTAAATCAATTGGAGTTAATGAGTGAAGGGGGAACTAAAAGTGGTGTTCAGCAGACTTGGTCAAGTCTACTGAAACTCAGAAGAGATGACCTCAAATATTCAGGACACTTATCTATTGAAATTCAGGACACTTGTCCACATCTCCTCAGGACACTTGTCCATGTAGGGTCAGATAAGTTGTCTTGGCTATCAAACCAAACCTTGGTTTGATAAGCACCTATTTTGGGTAATCATTGCCTATTTTGATATCTGTCCCATTCATTTTACAGATATCACCTTTATAGGATCTATTTTATCTCCCACCCAAAAGGTCACTTTCCATGCATTAAATGCCAAGATTTAACTCTTGTTTGCATTAAACATTTCAAGCCAAGATCTATCTCGAAAATCTCCCCAACCATTAACCAATATTAAATACTTCCCACGTTTTGAATAAAAACAGTTTTCACTGTTCCATTGGTTATTGACCGTTGGATCAAGTTGGCCAACTCCCCTGAAATTGATCTTGGTCGTCCAAACTTGATTTCCACTTTTGTAAACCGTTGAATTGCCTTAAGACTCACCTACTCATTGACATACATTCCTTTTAGAACATTCACAAGTCTTAAAGAAGCCCTCAACTTCACTTCTCCCCCACGCATTCAAAACTCTCTTGAAACCCTAGCTTTCATCTTCTTCAAACACTCTTAAACTCTCTCAAAATTTCTTACTGTTTCTTCAATGGCTCCCAAAGCTAGACCTGAGATGGTTGTTGATTTCACCAATAAGGATCTAGACCTTGATTTTGGTTACCTTAGCCACAAAAACAACCTTACATTCGAGCCAATCCTTTCTTTTGAGAGTGAGGATCCTGAAGTTGTTCCAACCTTGAGATGGTTGAGAAGGGCAGGTCTACAAAAGTTCATGCAAGAAAAGCCAGATTCTTGTCTTGAATCATACATGGCTGAGTTCTTTGCATTCATTAAGTGGAGAGGGAAGCCAGAAGATGGAGAAGTTTCAACAAGGTTATCCTACATAGCAGAAGGAGAAGAAGAAGAAAGATTTCATAGAGTGAAATTTTCTGAGGAAGATGTTGATGCAGCTTTTGGATTGCCTTCTGAGGGAAGGAATCCAGAATTTTATGGCAATGGTCTTGAGCAAAAAATTGCTCAAGATTGGCTTCTTGTTCTAGGGCCACTATCTTCCACTCAACATAAGAGAACCCTCAAACCCAAGTTCCTCACCTTGTTTGAGGTTGTTGCCAAAAGTTTGTTAAGCAACACTGGCAGTTTGGAGCAAGTGAGTGCTCCAAGGATAAGGATAATGGCTGCAGTAATTGATGCCAGTGATAAGGGCACGAAATTTGATTGGAGGACCTTCATCTTATCTGAGATGATGAAGGAAAAGGCAAAGTTTAAAGTGAAGGCACACAATAAAGTGGTGTTGGAGGGAAAGTTGAGATATTGCACAAGGGCAAGTCTCCTGATTGAAAAATTTGCTCACTACTCTGGGATGCAAACCTTTGCCAAGCCCTTACCAGCTCAGAAGATAATGTTCAGAAAGCTTAGCAAGAAAACTGAGCAAAGAAAGAAGTTGATGGCCAACCCTGCTGAAGTAAAGGTTGAAGAAAAGCCTAAGTTGAAGAGGAGAACTAAGGCAAGGGCTGTAAAGACAAAGAGGCTGTCTCAACTTCCTTCAGAAGAGACCTCAGGAGCATCAACTGAAGTTGAGAAGGTTGCAAAGGAAGGTGTTCAAGTTCCTTCTGATCACTCAGAAGAATTGAGACAGAGGTATAATGAAATAAGGCAAAAGAGTAAGGGTGAAAAGAGATCCAGGGAAGTTGACCCTGAAAAAGAAGGAAGTGGGAGCAGTAGGGCTAGCAAGAGAAGGGCCAAGCCTACTGAGAAGATATTGGAGCTTCAGGAGGATAGGACTCTCCAGCTTGCATTGAAGGAAAGTAGGGCTGAAAGTAAGACTAAATCCAAGTCCAAGACCAACTCTTCTAGTTTTGGAACCCCAGAGTCCAAAGTCCCTGAAACTCCCAACCTTCCTGAAACCCAAAATCCTGAGCCCAACTCCCCTAAAACCCATGTTACCCCCACAAACCAACCTATTACCCCTCTTAATCTTACAAAGAGATATTCTCCAGAAGGGAGTGCACAAAGAAGTGGAATTGATGTGTTAGCTGATCTTGCTATAGATGAGACAAGACTTCAATCTCCACTTGACTCATCCATGCTCAATTACTCAAGATTTCTAGAAGTTGCACTTCATGAGCCAACCCCCCTGAGCAAAGCCACTTCAGATCCATTGCTCTCAAAAGCAACTGAAGTACCTTCTACTGAGCCCAACCCTTCTGAAGCCAACCCTCCTGAATTTAATCTTCCTGAAGCCACATTGCCTGAAACCAGAGCCAACTCCCCTATAACCCAAAGTCCCCACAACTCAAGTGGAGATGAGGAGGAGTATACTTATGAAAGTATGCTCAGAGGTGGAGCAAGGGCTACTGTGGACAACTTGTACCCACAACTTGCTGAATTTCCTAGAATTCAGAAGATGTTTCATGACTTGAGAATGTTGGTGGATGTCAAGGACAAGACAATTTTGGAGATTTCTCAAGTCATCCAAGACAAGGGTGCAAATTGGTGGCAAGTAGAAGAGAGCAGATTGCTACACTTTGCTGGAGTACTCAAGACAAGATTCCTCATTTATGAGGATGTGTTTGCAAAGTTGGTAGATGTCAAGATTGCTGAAGAAAATGAGAGACTTGCTAAGGGCATTAGGCACCCTGATAGCAGCTCTAATGGTGATGATTCCCCTGATGATCCCTCAAATCCCAACCCTCCTGGAACCAATCCCAACCTTCCTGAATCCCAATTGCCTTCAACCCCTCTCTTAACCTATCATAGGAAAGGCTTTGTATCTTCAGAGGTGTTGACCAAAGCTGGTGACACAGCCAAAGATGCATCTGCCAATGAAGGTTCTTCTGAACCCAAGGCACAGCTTAAAGATGTTGAGGTTCCTATGTTAAAAGCTGGTTTGATTAAGGCCTCATTAGTGTCAGAAGAGTTGGACACTGACCAGCCCTTAATCATTCAGGATGACTCGGTGGCTGCTGATATAAGCACTGTGATCTCCCCACAACTGCCATCTTTGAACCTTGTTGAAGGTGGAGATGTTGCAGGGTTAGAGGAAGGAGTTGAAAAGGAAAATATAGAGGAAAAACCAGAGGGAGTTGTGGATGAAAGAGAGGTAGTAATCACTAAGATTGTGAGTCTACCAACAAATGAGGGTGGTATAAGTGAGGAAGGAAAGGTTATTCTTGAAGTCAAATCTGAACTTCAAGAATCCCTTGATGAGAGGAGGCCTGATCCTTTGAGTGAGGACATTAATATTGAAGGGAGAAAAGAAATAGTTGAAAATGAGGAGAAGACTGCTGATGTATCAGAGTCTTATGCAAAAAATACTGAGGGTGATGAGTGTTTGTTCTCTAATCCCTTTGATTTTTCTGATCTTGCAGGTATCTCTTTTGACCAAATCTTTGTAGATGATCTTCTAACTAAAGCACCAATCCATGTAGATTCTAGCTCTGCTCAAGCCATTCTTGGAGAGCAGTCAGCTAAGTTGGATTATATTGCTCATCAAGTCCAAACTGCTCATGCTGAAACTTCAAGAGCCTTGGATGAGCAAGGTAGAACCTTAACAGCTGTTGAAATGAGGTTTACTGGATCTGAGGAAATTGTTCTTCCCACCATTGAGGCAAGAATCAGTGGAGTTGAAATTGGTTTGCAAACGTTCTCCACTGAAGTCATGAAAGCAAAATCCAGCATGGATTCAGTTTCCAAAGAGGTCAAGAAAGAACAAACCTTGCTAAGGAGCAACCACAACAAGAATGTGAAAGCATTAAGATTGGTGGTTAAGCAAGCTCTTGGAAAGAAGACTGCCTTGCAAAAGAAGAGAGCTGAAGACATGAGGCTAGCAATGGTGAAGGCTGCCTCTGAAAAATTCTCACAAGAAGTCATGGCCAAGATTGCTGAGAGTGCAGTGGCCAACCTCACTGACTTCTTAAAGGCCAACCTTGATGCATCCCTCAAGACAACCATGGAAGAGGTTGTGGAGCAAAAGATGAAGCATGTTTTGGCTTTCTTAAGCCTAAGTAGTGACAGGATGCAAAACATTCATGATGAGAATGTTTACCTACTTGAGGAGATGAAGTCCCTGAACCAAGCTCAGTACCTGATGGCTTCTACTATGAGTGAGCTCAAACCTCAATGTTTTGATGCTACCAAAAAGGGGGGAAAAGAAAGAGCAAGGGCAAAAGGTGCCTTGATAATTGGCGGTTCAGACAAGGGCAAGGACAAGGTTGCTGAAGATAAAGAAAAAAAGCAAGCAGTGCTGAATTTGGAAGAGCTAGATGAAGAAGAGCAGTTAGCTTTAGCATTGAAGAACTTAATGGCTTCAGCACAAGAAGAAAGAGTTAGATTGCAGCAAAGGCCAGGAGGAGAAGTGTCTGGTTTGGACAAAGATGTTGAAGGTGTCCAAACTAGAGGACAGATCAAAAAAGCCAAGGGAAATAAAAGAAAGTCTGGGACATTCACTGACTTTCCCAACAGCCTTGAACTTCCTCCTGAGTTCAGAATTGAAGAAGATGAGCCTACTTCCAAGAAGGCCAAGAGTGCTGAAAAGGCCAAGAGTGCTGAAAAGGTCAAAAGTGCTGAAATGACCGAAACTGCTGAAGTTGTCAAGTCCTCTGAGATAAAGATTGTTGAAGGTGCCAAAGCTACTGAAAATGTTGAAGAATTGTTTGATGAAGGCTTTGGACCTCAACCAAAGAAAAGGACAACAGTGTTGATCAATGATCCATCAAAGCTGTTTCAAGAAGGTTATGACAAGGACCCTGAGACACAGCAAAAACTGGCTATGATGAGAGCTCAAGAAAAGATGGACTTAATGGAAGAAGCCAACAGAGCAAGAGATAAAAGAAGGGCTGACTTCCAAAAGCTATTTGCAATCTAAATGGTAATTACACTAACACATTATTTTTCAGGAAAATTGACTCTAGTCATGCCTTCTGAAGATAAATGTAATAGATGTAGTCAAGTCACTTTTGCATAAATTGTATAGGTTTTGGCATCATCAAAAAGGGGGAAATTATTGGGAATAAAATGAGAAGTGTTTTGATTTAATACCAAAACCCCCTGAGACATGCCTTAGTCAAAGATGATCATGTTCTAAGAATGTTAGAACATATAGCATAAGGCTAATTGAGAAGCTGAAATGTTAGGCAGCTCTTAGATATATAGATGCACAAATTGAGGGGGAACATATGTCTTGAAGTCTATCAAGATCAAGTCCCCTCAAGGCTCAAATTCTGGATTGACTGCCAAGTCTGCTGAAGGACAAGTATGTTGATCAAAGTTAGATCAAAGTGGAACAACCTATCTGAAGAATCATCTAAATAGAATGGATCTGAAAGATCAAGTCTAATGCAATGAATGACTAGTTCAGAAGAGTTGTCCAGCAGTGTTGTCTCAACACACTTGTACCAGAACCATGTCAAGGTGATCCCAACCTTGCTGATATAGTCAAAGACAACTACTCTATGTCATGAATGAACAAGATCCAATTGAAAGAAGCTTAGAGACATTCAAGGAAAGAGAAAGAGCCAAGTCATCTGAAGAGCATGTCAACCTTGCTGATAAGCAAAGTCTATTGATAGTGATAAGCAGAGTTGTCCAAGAGATAAGGAATGTTGTCCTTATCATAGGACTAATCATCAGAAGTCATATCCATGTTTAAACAAGTGAATCTTGAAGTCAAACATTGGGAAGAGTGCTGCAGAATGAAGACAAAGTAGTTACAGCCGTTTATTTCCCAAATGAAGGACATGTCATTATCAAGAATCTGTCTTCTAGTTTGAAGACCTCAAGGAAGACATTTATGGACATTTGGGACTGCCTCTCCAACGGGCAAATTCTCAAATTTGTCTATAAATACAGAAGTGTGAAGACCATTTGAAAGCATCCAACTACATCAACTATTCTGAAGCTCAAAGCTCATAGAACCTTTCAAGCTTTCAAAGATACTATCTTAGTCTTCATACACTTCATCTAAGCTAAACCTCATTGTATATCCATACAAAGCTTAGAGAGATATCCTATCCTTATACACTGATCTTCATTGTAAAGGATATCTCATTAGTTGGAACCTTACTTCAACCCTTATACCTTTCAAGTGAGAAAGTGAGAAGGTTGTAGTAGTAGAAGTGTGAGGAACTGACTGTTGAGAGAAGAACAGTCCAGTTCTGAGTTGAGAAAGGGTACTACAACTCTAGACATCCTAGGGATCAATTCACCAAGGAGTGGTGTTATTGATCAAGTGCACTTTGGCACTATAAAACAAGTTAATTCCAAGAGTGAAGAAATTATCTTGTTAAATTAGGGAAAGTGGATGTAGGAGCTTGAGTCTCTGAACCACTATAAACTCTTGTGTTGATTTACTTTCAAGTACTTACATACATTCAACACTGCACACAAAACTGATCTTTCAAAAGACATATACTTAAGACTGTGCAAACCTGATTTGGACAAGTTCCCTGAAAACTGGATATTTGACAAAGTGATTTCAGAACTTAAAGGAGTTTAAACTAAAGGGCCAACCACTAAATCCGCACTTATAACTCACTTAGATAGTCATTCAACTAAGTACTCAATAGTACTTAGTAGGTTGGTTATCTTTAAGAAGTTATACATCTCAGCAGAGTTGTCCAGGACAACCTTGCTAGAGTCTTACTTGGTTAAGTTTGAAAAAGATTTGCATACAAGTGTATTCCCCCCCCCCCCCCCACATACACTTGTTATATACTACTTTCAGGACCAACAAGTACTTATATAATATGTGATTTTCAAATAACCTTTAGAAGGCTTTCGGGTCAGACCTATTTATTAAAAATGTCAGGCTTGAGCCTTAAAAAAAGGCTATGACAGGCCATGGGCCAAGCTCGGGCCTAAAAATATATAACAGACCAGACTTTTTTTCTTAAAACCTACCAAGGCCTGGCCCATTCCCACCCCTACCTATTTTATTAAATTTGTAGTTTGATATTTTATATGCATATTAAGTTAATAAATGGGAGGGAAGTGCATTTAACATTGTTAAATAACCCACACCTGGTTATAAATGGACGCAGTGCCAAAAGTTAAAGGTGGGGTAAGAAGTCAGGCCCAGTTTCAAGTTAACTGGGTTATTTGCCCACTCCTCCAATATATACACTCCCCAAAAAAAGGCATATTGTAAATACACTCTTTCAAATTATCTGAACTATTGTACTATTTTCTCTTTAAAACAATAAATACACTCCCACCAAATAAATCCCTAATTTTCACTTTCTTTCTCTCTTCTACACAAACGCCACCTAGCCCACGCCGCCGCGCCGGCCCCTGCCGCCGTCGAGCCGCCCGCCACCATCTCCCACAAGCTTCCGCACCCGCTCTTCTACACCGCCCCGTGCACACGACCCCACCGCACCAGACGTCCGCCTCCCGCTCTACTCTGTAATCGCCACTATCTCCCTCATTCTCTCTCTTTTTTTTTTTTCTTTCTTCTCCCATTCGGTAGAAGGAGGAGAGTTTCATGTGATAAAAAGGAATTTTTGACACCCGAAAAACTTCGGGGCTTCATTACGCAGTGTTGGAGCCCGTAGCAACATGGACCTCCTCTCCAAAGCATACGCCACTCCTTCGGACGATGACGACGGCGGAGGAGACTCCGAGCACCCGAATCCATTGCCACCTCCTCCCAAACGATTTCGAGCTCAACCTTTAATCGAGAAACTGATCCAGAGGCCCGATTTCCGCCATTCGGATCCTCCGATACCGGGAAGTTACATCTCTAAGCGACAAAGAGCAGCCCTTGCTGCTTCCCATCCGAATCTAACTGGCCCCAACCCTAATTGCCCTCCTTCACCAGGTTCATGTGATTAATATGATGAAACTAAAATTTCGAATTGATTGTTGATGTGGAAATTGAAATGTCCCCTTTCTACAGTCATGGGAAGCATTTCAGATTCGGATGTACCACATGAAATTTTGACAACGTTGAGGCGTCAGATGAAGGGCAGCATCGCCTCAAACTCAACACCAGGGCAACTTTCTGCTACTATGGATGGACACTCAAAGTCTGTTAATGCTGTGAGATGGTCTCCGACTCACGGTAATTTCATTTATCATCTCTACAAATATTCCTGCTCATAATGCTCTACCTAGTATTTTATTCTTGTATTGAGAAATACCTCACCTTACATGCTTGATTAATCTCTCATCAATCATCACTAATGTCTTCAACTTGGTGGATTCAAGCTAGACCATAGAGAAAAAGATTTTAGGATGCATGTTTGGTGGGATATAAGTTCAAAATGTAGAGAGTTATCTTTTGACCATGACTTGATTGAGGTCAATTCACGAACATGAATATGCTTCTACATTGACATTGTTTCAATCTATAATTTGATTGCTATTTTTATTGAGGTTATTGGTTCTACCTTCTTCAGTCCATGCTGTAGCCAATGAAGCCATGTATTAATGGTGTCACTTCCATTCGCATTTGTTTGACCTTTGAAAAAGCTAGCTCACATTTATCATTCTATGAAATTTTGATCTTCTATATGATGTTAGTTTCCAGATCATCTTCTTGTATCTGCTAGTATGGATCATACTGTTCGCGTGTGGAATGTGTGGAGTGGAGGTCAGAAACAAGCACGAGTTTTTGACAGTCACCATGCGGCAGTGAAAGATGTGACATGGTCTCAGGAGGGATTATCTGTGCTCTCGTGTGGTTATGATTGCACATCAAGGTTGGTTGATGTTGAAAAAGGAATGGTGACTCGTGTTTTCAAGGAGGATCAATTTGTAGAAGTTATAAAATTTAGTCCAACCAACTACAATCTTTTCATCTCTGGTGGATCAAAAGGTCTCCTTAAATTATGGGATATTAGGACTGGTACGGTGGTCAATGAATATGTACGGAGGCTTGGGCCAATCCTTGATGTTGAGTTCACAGTTGATGGCAAGAATTTAATCACCTCCAGTGATGTGTCCAAAAGCAACCTTAGTGAATATTCTATTATTGTTTGGGATGTTTCACGTCAAGTTCCATTATCGAATCAGGTAAATTCTTGTGTCCCTGCATTTATTGTGGTGCTCACAATCACTAAAAGTTTGCATTACAAATTATAATCTATATGGTTGAACCCGTTAGAGATTTTTCTTTTTCCTTGCTCACTTCTTTTTTTATCTCCTTATCTTGAGAAAAGAAAATAGCTGTTTACATCGAAGTTATACATTCATGAATGTGAAATGAAGTAGGGAAATGGAAAATCAAAGTGCCTTATGTAGCATGAAAATTGGTTGTTAATCTTTCTACCATCTGTAATTATAAAAGAGAATAATATGGGGTATGTGTTCTCTCGTGTAGAAGACGTTAAAAAAAGCATCAATAAGAAGCAACAGATAGATTTATCTTACAAAAATAGTGATATGAAGACAATCTTAGGTAGAGAAGGTCAAACATAAAGATAAAGTTGTCATTTCCACTGAAATAGTTTTGAGGCACCGTATAGAAACATCTCAAAGGGATCGTTTTGGCCAATTTGTTTTCCATAAGTTTGAATTTATTCTCTGGCTTTCTACAAGGATTGGGCATTGAGCCTCTCTACGTGAAGTATTGCTGTATCATTCCCGTTTTCCTGCTTGCTTTTCTTGCTAATGTTATCTCAATATTACGTCACTAGTTCTTAAAAAGGGGGGGTGGGGGGGGGGGGGGGGGACACTTCTTTTGTGTTATAACCCTTGTTTATTGCCACTTGTCAGGTTTACACAGAAGCGTATACATGCCCGTGTATCAGATGCCACCCATTCGAGCCATACTTTATTGCTCAATCCAATGCAAACTACATCGCAATTTTCTCTACGAGACCCCCCTTCAAACTTGACAAGTGTAAAAGGTACGAAAGTCATGGTGTGTCTGGTTTCCCTATCAAGTGCAATTTCAGTTTGGATGGAAGTATGGTAGCCTCTGGATCTTCTGATGGATGCATCTACTTTTATAACTCTAAAACATCCAAACTTTTCTACAAGATTAAAGCGTACGAGCAAACATGTACAGATGTTGTATTTCATCCTGTCTTGCCCAATGTGATTGCTAGTTGTAGTTGGAACGGTGAAGTCTCTGTTTTTCATGTTGGTTTAGGTAACAAATTGGAAGATCTTCAAATGAAACTTATTGCCTAATTTCATCTAGCAGTTGTAGCATCAATGTTTGTTTCAAATATCCAATGGACTTGTTACTTTATTTGCCGTTTGTTTCCAAACTTGCCGGATTATTTTGTTCAAGCGTAGACAAACTCATTCATGTTAGTAACATGTGGAATCATTAGTTCCAACTTTGATCCAATTCAAAAAGAATATTACACCCCAGTTTATGACTCAATTGAACATTGTCAAAAGGGTTTGTTCCTGACTTAATTAAACATTTTTTTTAAATAAAAATAAAACAATTTAACTATTCCTTTGTACATTTTAATAATACATTACATGTTACACCGTATTACTTTTTCTACATAAAAATAATTTTTTTTTATTTTATTCACTTTTTTTTTTCGAGCCTAGAAAATCTTATTCTTTATTATGGCAAAAACAGTGAGTAAGGGTAACTCGGGTTTACGAATTTGTAAAAAGATTTGAGATTTATCGGAAGATTAAATAAAATTGTTTCAAAAGAAAATAAAGAAGTGCATTAATTAAGAATGTGTTCCACATTCACCGTTCCTCCACTACAACTCCGTCAATTTGAAAATATTAAAATAGATTGGGGTGAGCAAATAACTAGCTTAGTGGGATTCCTTTGTCAAAGTTAAATATAACATATGAATAAAATCATCAACTCACAAACATGCATATTAAAATACTTATTTTTCATTGGCTATACCAATGATGCGCCAGCTATAACAACAATGCACAGTTTCCCGCGAATAAAACATGTGTTAACGAATAACTTGTAAAGTCATAACATGCGTTAACAAATAACTTGTAAAGTGACGAACAGATGAAGTATATACATATGTAAGAAAACCCCACCTTAAGTCTTGATTAGCTTCGTAAAAGTGCAGCTCAAATTAATGCAAAAATTACTCGACACCTATCACGAATTAAATCTTATTTAGGGAAAGAAGTCCTTTAATTCAAATAATATAAATTCTAATTATAACTCCTAGAACTAATTTAATAAGAAGTAAACTCATGAAATAAATTTCGTAATTTACTAAACCCATCATTTATATCGACTTAGATATGAATTCTAACAGATGAATAAATTGTTGGAATTAATAGTGAGAAATTAATTTGGATTCTCAGACGTAGTGGTCAAGAGCCACCTCCCACATGTGCGTGAATTTAGGCGCAAGTATCTCCACAATTCTCTCCAACCTCCAGGCCTGATATTTACGCTGAAATTCGCCTCTCTGCTTCTCTACTCTCCTCTCGTCTCTTTGCAGTGTTGAGCTCCCAAAAGTCATACACTGTTCTTTTCCGTGCCGGATTTATTTCCGAGAGTGTTCAGTTCGTACTTAGTACGTTCGCCGAGGCTTCGTATACAGTGGTGCTACTGTGTACGAAGTAGAAGTCGTTTTACCTTTGATAACGAAACGTCATACGCCATACCAGTCGAGCACTACCTGAGCGTATTCTGTTCTGCCGGCTTGACTCGACTTGTTTGTTATCTGATTCTTCGAGAGCGTATTCTGTTCTGCCGGCTTGACTCGACTTGTTTGTTATCTGATTCTTCGATATTGCAGTATACACTATGCGTATAGTTTCCAACAATAGAAGAACATAATAGTATTAATTACTTTCGGACTTAATTAATTAAATTTATTTTCGGACCTAATTAATACGCTGTAATATCGAATAATATCGAATATTTGATCATTAATTATTGAATTTAATTAATTACTGATTAATTAATTATTGGGTCGATATCAAAGCACGCTCTTCTGGACATCTAGAAGGAAAGAGAAAACAGATTTTAATGGGTGGATTAATTTCTGTTGAGACGGGATATATAGAAAGAGAAAGAGAGAAAACAGATTTTAATTGGTGGATTAATTTCTGTTGAGATTGATATCATGGAGAGCGCTTCGTTGGAGCATGGCTCTAAAAGCAGAATTAATTTTTGTTTAGATAAATCAATTAATTAATCGGGCTTGGACCGGGTATTCTGAGAACAGAATTGACTTTGTCCATTAATTACAGAATAAAATAAAGATTAATTAATTTAATTGATAATTAATTAATTAAATTTTGGATAATTACTGAGTAATATCCAAATTTAATTATTAATTATCTCTTGGGATTGATATATATTATCACCATTCTCCAGATAATCGAAAACCAGAGCCCGACTATTCTATATAGATTTCTCGGTATACCATAAATGAGATAACAAAACAAAAGGGATCCGTCTCGTGCTAGTCTTGGAAATGAGGAGAAAGGGATTCGTCTCGTGCTAGTCTTGGAAATGAGGAGAAAGCTCACCTCTTTAAATACTAGAAATTCTAAGGCTCGATCTAAGGCTCCAGATTATAGTTTTGGGAGTTGATCTAAGGCTCCATATTAAAGTTCTGGGAGTTGGTTTAAAGCTCCAGATTAAAGTTTTGGGTTGGGAGTTGGTTTAAAGCTCCATATTAAAGTTCTGGGAGTTGGTCTAAGGCTCCAGATTAAAGTTCGATTAAAGTTCTGGGAGTTGGTCTAAGGCTCCAGATTAAAGTTCTGGGAGTATTACCCTGTTATGCAGGATTCTGAGATCCAATTAAATTGGAATTGTACATGTGCTGGAAAATTGATTAATTACATCAATTAATCAAGTGGATTAAATTTAATCAAGTGGATTTAATTTAATCAAGAGGATTAAATGGCTGATTAATTACATCAATTAATCAAGTGGATTAAATTTAATCAAGAAGATTAAATTGGAATTGCACGTGTGTTGATAAATTAAAGGAGAGAATTGAAACAGGATGTTATTTCTCTTATTTTCGAATAAGTCATATATTATTTAAAAATTGGTCCAATACTGGGAAGTGACTGTGTTAACAAAAATTAATGAATTAATTTTTAGGCTCAAAGAAGGAGTATGTATCAAATGATATTTTGACATGGAATTAAACATTTGTGCTCGAGAGCATAAATTTGTTTTGAATTTAGTTCAAAAGATTTTGACTAGTGTAATTTGATCGAAAATTACGATTGAGTCACGGGTGACAATAAAGTCACATTTGAAATTAAATTTAATTTTGGTAGGTTAACCAAAGATTAAATTAATTTTGAAATTGGAAATAATTCCAATAAAAGAAAAATCATCGCTTGATTTTTTTAATGTATCGAGGTTGTGTCCAAATTTAGTGAATAAGAGAAATTCACAAATAAAGTGGCAAGCAACTCGAATGTGGGGAAATGCATCTCCTCACATAGATACATTCGAATGTGAGGGAGAGAGGTCTCCGTCGACATGTTTGAATGAAAAGGGTAGCTAAGGTGTGACCTTAAAGCAAAATATGGAAAAACCTAAAATGGTTGAACTCAGCGGAATATTTTCCACAAGTAATGTGGATTTGTTCATCTTGAAAAATCACATTCGAGTAAAAGCTCCACACGAGGAGTGAAAAAGTACTTTATTACTTTTATTGATGATTGTACAAAATTCTGCTACGTCTATCTTTAAGAAGTAAGGACGAAGTTTTAGAAGTTTTTAAACTTTATAAAATTGAAGTAGAGAATTAATTGGATACTCGAATTGAATCAATTCGCAGTATAGAGGTGGAGAGTACGTAGCTCCGTTTGAACTACTATGTGTTGAAACAGGAATAATTCATCAAACGACAGCCCCTTACTCACCTCAGTCTAATGGTGTTGCGGAAAGGAAAAACCGAACACTAAAGGAGACGATGAACGCAATGTTAATCAGCTCTGGTTTACCTCAAAACTTGTGGGGGGAAGCCATTTTGTCGGCTAACCACATTCTGAATAAGATACCACATAAAACTAAGGATCAAACTCCTTATGAAGTATGGAGGAAACGAAAACCTTCATACAAATACCTCAAAGTGTGGGGGTATTTGGCTAAGGTTGAAGTACCACTTTCTAAACAAGTTAAAATTGGCCCTAAAACAGTCGATTGTATCTTTAAAGGATATGCTTCAAACAGCAATGCCTATCGATTTCTGATTCACAAATCTGAAATACCGGATATGACAGAAGGCACTACAATTGAGTCAAGGAACGCAATGTTCTTTGAAAACATTTTTCCTCTTAAGGAAGAAGAGGAAGAGAGTTCGAATAAGAGAACTCTTGAAGCAACAGACGACACTGTTAGTCCTTCCACTCAAGAGAGTGAAGAACCGAGACGCAGTAAGAGAGCTAGAATTGATAAAGATTTTGGTTCAGACTTCATTACTTATGTATTGGAAGAGGATAAACCCAAAACTATCAAAGAAGCAATGGCAAGACCAGATGCACCCCTCTGGAAGGAAGCCATAAAAAGTGAATACGATTCACTTCTGCTAAATCATACATGGGAGCTGGTTGATCTCCCTAAAGGTTGTAAGCTCTTAGGATGCAAGTGGATCCTTAGAAGAAAGTACAAAGCAGATGGATCTGTTGACAAGTACAAAGCTCGTCTAGTTGCAAAGGGTTTTAAACAAAATGAAGGGTATGATTTCTTCGATACATACTCACCAGTGACAAGAATCATCTCCATTCGGGTGTTAGTCGCTATTGCTGCTTTGCACAATCTCGAAATACACCAAATGGACGTTAAGACAGCGTTTCTTAATGGTGAGATGGATGTTGAAATATACATGGATCAACCTGAAGGATATGTTGCTCCTGGAAACGAGAAAAAGGTGTGCAAACTCGTTCGATCACTGTATGGACTTAAGCAAGCTCCAAAACAGTGGCATTTGAAATTTGACAATACAATGCTGTCAAATTGGTTTCGAATTAACGAATGTGATAAGTGTGTATATGTGAAAGATACACCTAATGGATTTGTTATTGTATGCTGATACGTCGATGACATGTTAATCATGAGTAACAATCACAATATCATAGTTAATACGAAGAACATGTTAAGTAGAAACTTTGACATGAAAGACATGGGATTAGCAGATGTGATTCTTGGAATCAAGATAGAGAAAACATCTGATGGAATTTCCTTGACACAATCTCACTATGTGGAGAAGGTACTAAAGCAATTTAATGCCTTTAACGATCCACCTGCTAAGACACCTTTGGAACTCAATGTTCACTTGAAAAAAAAAACAGAGGAGAACCAGTGGCTCAACTGGAATACGCAAGGATCATTGGAAGTGTGATGTACATCACGAACTGTACACGCCCTGATCTTGCATGTTTGGTAAACAAGTTGAGTCAATACACGAACAATCTAAGTCAAGAGCACTAGAAAGCACTGAAAAGGGTATTAAGATACTTGAAGTACACCCTTGATTATGGGCTTCACTACACGAGACATCCAGCTATAGTCGAAGGATACAGTGATGCAAATTGGATTTCAGACACTAAAGACTCGTTATCCACTAGTGGATATGTATTCACCATTGGAGGAGGAGCAGTGTCGTGGAGGTCCAAGAAACAAACGTGTATTGCCCGTTCCACAATGGAATCAGAATTTATCGCTTTAGACCTAGCCGCTGCAGAGGCTGAATGGCTGCATAACTTTCTGGAAGATATTCCATGTTGGAACAAACCAGTACCTTCTGTGACGGTACACTGTGACAGTCAAGCTGCCATTGGCAGAGCTATGAATGTCATGTACAACGGAAAGTCGAGACACATACGTCGTCGACACAACTCCGTTAGAGAATTGATCTCAACTGGAGTAATGTCCATTGATTATGTGAAATCAAAGGACAATATAGCGGATCCGCTCACGAAGAGTATAAACCGAGATCAATTGAACAAGATGGTAGAAGGAATGGGTCTAAAACCCACAAGAAAAATCAAAGCAGTGGAAACCCAACCATGATGACTGGAGATCCCAAGAACTTGGTTCAATGGGAAAACGAAACTGTGGAAGTTACTGAGACAACACTTGAAAAACATGATTATTCCTGACAGCACTATCTCAAGTGTTAATGACCCATAAGATGTGGTAAAGGTTGAGTCTTTGACTCTTAATGATTCCTAAAGTATAACGGGATACTCGAAAGGAGATTACCTATATAAATGAGAAGTGAGGGCCGCTTCGACCAAACATTTATGAACACAAAGGACGTCCATGGCCAAAACGGACAAAAACGTGAGAACGTTACGAAGACGAGATTGAAGTGTGCTGACACTGTTGATTAGGTACACACTATGGAGGATTAGTTCAAGGCACTGCGTCCACTAAGCCGCCGGTGTACCCGATAGCGTTTGGCTACGGAAAGTTCAAAGCCAAAAACTACTTTTCCGGACGCACGGAGATCTCAATCGAACTGAACACTGAGTCTGATGTTGTATAGACACGATTTTCACTCATGTGGGGGATTGTTGGAATTAATGAGTGAGAAATTAATTTGGATTCTCAGACGTAGTGGTCAAGAGCCACCTCCCACATGTGCGTGAATTTAGGCGCAAGTATCTCCACAATTCTCTCCAACCTCCAGGCCTGATATCTGTCTATAAATACAGACTCTTCCCTCATTCCTCATTTACGCTGAAATTCGCCCCTCTGCTTCTCTACTCTCCTCTCGTCTCTTTGCAGTGTTGAGCTCCCAAAAGCCATACACTGTTCTTTCTCGTGCCGGATTTATTTCCGAGAGTGTTCAGTTCGTACTTAGTACGTTCGCCGAGGCTTCGTATACAGTGGTGCTACTGTGTACGAAGTAGAAGTCGTTTTACCTTTGGGAACGGAACGCCATACCAGTCGAGCACTACCTGGGCGTATTTTGTTTTACGGAAAAAGGGTTTTCCCTTGACTCGACTTGTTTGTTATCTAATTCTTCGATATTGCAGTATACACTATCAGGCGTATAGTTCCCAACATAAATCTCATGAATCCTCTACCTAATTCACGTGTCTTACATATAAAGATATCAAGCTAAGAAGGTTGTTTTATTAATTAATATACTAAATAACATATAATCTGAGTACTAAATCCAAGCAGTCCAACTTAAATCATAATAACTTAATAAAATATTTTAAATTACCTTACGCACTAGGATTTATATGTGAAAACCGAGAATAGATTGTGGCACAAATTTCTTAAGTCTGATCGCAGAATAAAATAATTTATAAAACATCATAAACATATACATGTGTTACCGTTCAAAACGAAACAACAAACACTAAGGGGATGTTTCTTTTGGGCTTTGGGTGGTTTTAAAAACCAGATTTTTGAAATTCTGGTTTTTGAAATCCCGATGAATAGTAATATGGGTGTTTCTTTTGGGTTTTGAAATAGTGAAGGATTTAACTTTATGTCAAATTAAGTTGTAAGATTGAATGAGTTTGTATTATTATATTATTGTTTGGTGAGATTATAATGATTAGTTCAATTGAGTCAGAAATTGAGGGAGTAATAAACTATGAGAATTTGAGGTGATATGTGAGATTTATTTAAGTGCACATTTGAGTTTTTTTTATTTCTTAATGTTATACCCTACAATTTTATTATTTTAACTTTCTTTTTTGTTTAATAAATATTATTATTCTTTTTTTAAAAAAAAATATTATTATTCATATTATTATTATCTTCATCCTTCACAGCTATTTATTTATTTAAAGTGTCATTTATTTTATTTTTAAACAATTATTTTATTTATAAATGGACATCATAATTTATCAATTTTATATATAAATTAATTAATAGCGTAAATTAATGCCAAATTCTTGTATACACCCGAGGGCACCGTGCCTCCTTCTATTTCAAGTGATTTTTAAAATTTAATCCTAACCCGGTTATTCAACCTGCCTCTCATTTGGGTCATTTTCAAGAAATATTTCTCTCAAAAAATTGCTCCCACTCGTGCGATTTCAACGGCGACGCGATTTCAAGAGCTTTCTTCTACAGCGACGGCGGACGGCGCTGAGGCGGACGACACTGAGGCGGCCGACGAACGACGCGATTTGGGCGTTTTTTCGATTTAAAAGTCGAATTTTAGGGCTTCGACGAGCGGCGGCGATTTCATCTTCTACGGCGGCCTGGAGGCGGCGACTTCATCTTCTACGGCTGCGATTGACGGATTTCTAGGGATAGATCTAGGGCTGCGATTTCTAGGGCGGCAACGGCGATAAGCAACACAAGTTGGAAAGAGGTGTGGATTTTTTTGTCGACTCTCTACGTCTTCTCTGACTATAATTACTCAATCATTTTCTGGGCACCTCGGCCAACACCAGCTCGCCGCCATCTCCATCGTCACCACTGTCATTATCGGCATCACCTTCGGATTTTTGGTAACCTTCTTTAATTCGGACTTTACTGTATAGGATACAGTCAATTATTGTGTTGTAGTAATTTATAATGTGGTGAAGAAAAATGGCATGGGCTTGGTGAATTGTATGTCAATTATATTAGTTCTTTCTTATATGTTTCTTTAAGTGATGTAGTTTAAGTGCCTTATTCATTTATTTAATTGTAAATGCTTAAGAAAGCTTGCTACGAGAACCCTATGATTCCGGCACAAGCCGTTGAGGAGAGAACCAGTAAGTACCATTTCTTTGGTTGGAAATGCTTGGCTGATAAGATGCCTCTCACTGTTAGGGAAATTACTAGGGCAGAGATTAGGGCCAAGTGTGTATAGAAAATGAAACAGAAGATCTTGTTGATGAAGTTTCTTTCCCTCCTCATCTCCATCTGTGTGCCATGTATCTGCATTTTCAATGTCATCATGCTAATTCTTAATTAATTGATCAAATAGAAATAAGAAAGATTATGAAGAAAGTGGAATGTGACCTTGATTCATCATTTGTATGCAAATTATAAGTGTCCAGGAAACCTTAATAATTATTTCCACTGTATTCATCATCTGGATGCAAATTACTGTTGGGATATCCTATATCCTTATGTTTTGTATTGATAAACCAAATATACTTGTAATAAGATACGTTGTATTGTATAGACAACTTCATCATTCATAGATTAGGATCTGGTCATATCAGCAGAGTTGGAAGCCAACTGATATAGTGAAGAAACGCGCACAAGCTCAAGATGAGAAGAGAAGATCAGAAGACCAGAAGAGAGAATCAGATGAGTAGAACTCATCTGATGATCAGAAGAGTAAATCAGATGAGTGGAACTCGTCTGATGATCAGAAGAGTAAATCAGAGGAGTGGAACTCATCTGATGTCCAATTGAGTATGATCAGCTCAGGTCTTATCAGCTGAATAAGCAAGATCAGTTGAGTAAGCCAAACACAGTTAAGACGGAGTCTGCCTGACTAATCATACAAGTCTACACAGTCGAGGAAGCAATCAAAAGCTAAGTGTTAAAATCAGAAGAGATGATCCTAAACTCAGAAGAGTTGAAGGTCATCTGAATCAAATATTGTATTGTCAAATCAGAGTTGACGTGGACCAATTGGGAGACGACAGCAAACATCAAGATTCTGACAAGGCACAAAGATCAAGGAAGTATATGATGTATTGATTATTACTAGGCAACCGTAATAATCAATATCATCAACCTAGGAGATTGTGATTCCTGAAATAGTTGGATTTGCTTGTTACTTTCCAACGGTAACTTCCAGCAATCCCATCTATAAATATTGAGTTCAAATCATATCTCAAGTGTAGCGCGAGGGTTATGCTTAAGGCTGAGCAAAATGTTCTAAGTCCAGAAAATCAGAAGAGCTCAAGAACACCAGAATATAAGACATCAAGCAAAGCATCCTTATACCCACACCTCAGTGAGTGAACTCATGATATATATAATATCTAAGCCAGCATAGTCGTATACACATTCCAAGCTTAGAAGAGAAATTCTCAATCCTAGTTTTAGGCTAACTCAGATTGTAAGGGAATTTCTCATACTTAGTCATTCTCGAGTCCTCCCTTCTATACACCCATTTAGAGGATAGACCGAGGTATACACACTAGGTACAATCAAGAAGAAGACCACTGTAAAGGGTACTTGTTCCCTCCCCAACAAGTAGATTCGTATCCTCAGATAGAAGTTGAGGGTCTTGATCAAAAGTCTTCTCTTGGGATTATAAAGGAGCAAGACGTCCTCCTCTTAGGACGTTAAAGTGTTAAAGGAGGCTAATATCATGATTAAGATCGTGAGAGTGGATGCATGATATTGAGATTCGAACCACTATAAATCTATGTGTTATTTACAACTTTAGCATGCATATTTACATTAGCATAAGTGTTTAAAAGAAAAAATGACTTATATCAGCAGACACCAAGTCTGCTGATATGCTGATCTGATTTGCTATTCGAAAGTTCATATTCAGCAGACACCAAGTCTGCTGATACTCTAAAATGTGTTTATGCATGAAAGGAATAATTTTACACATAGACAATATAGACGAGTATAATCCTTAAAATGGGCACACTACAAATTTCGCAAACGCTTCTTTATCAGCTAATGTAATCAGCAGATGATCTAGTTCTAGACTCCTAGTTAGTGGGTGTTTGCAAATAAAACTATGTGCTTAAAAGCACTTCTTTTTTAAATAGAATCACTTTTGAAGTGTTTGTAAACACAAGTAAGTGATTAAATTAATTACTTAAAAGTAGTTTTGGTCAAACACCCCTCCCCATGCTTCTAACAACTTCTAAGTGCTTCTAATCATTACACTCACTAATTTCACAATTTTACCCTCACAATTTAAATAATATTTTATTTTTACCCATTATTTATTCAAATGTAATAAGGGTGTTTTTTATAAAATTATAAAAAAGTGATTTGTATGACATACACCACAACATTTAAAAAATTGATTAGAAGTGCTTATTTTTAAAACACTATTTACTTTCAATTTTACTACAAAAATCAACTTTAATCACTTTAAATCAACTACTATTGTTTGCAAACACACCCTTAGTCAGCTGATCAAGTCATCTGTATGGAGAGCTAGTTTTGTTTTCTACACGTAGACTCTATCAGATGATATCAAGTCATCTGATCTTTCAATAAACTCGTCTAATAATTAGTAGAAAATGGGACCATCAATTACACCATGTTTCAGATAGTTCTATTGTTAGGTATTGCAATGATCATACTGCTAAATATAACTATGTTTCTCATAATTACATTTACTATGTTCGTGTTAATATGTTCTCGCCCCTTTTCCTGGGGCTGTACTAGAGTATATGCGTTGTGTTTTGAAGACAACTGATTGCAGTAGATTACTCTTTCTTGAGTGATACTTTATGTTCACAAGACTTGAGTTTGCCAATTTTGATCAATCTCCATGGAATATAGTTGTTAAAACATATAAAAGGCATAAGTAATTGGAAGTTTAGTTGTTATGCACAAGTAATTGGAATAATTTAAACTGATTCGTGTTTTGAAATTTTTTATTAGGTCTCATCAAGGGTTTGTGGCATGGTTTAATTTTTCAATGCGATTCTTGTAAAGTTAACTGTTCAAAGATTAATGTCGTGGTTTGAGCTTATAGTTATGCTTGTAGATGTTGTTAACTCTTAAATGCTTTAACATTATCAACAACATCTTAATTTGACCTTCCTTGATTTATTCTAAGTCTTTTCTGAAATGTTACATTAAATGTTGTACTAAATGCTCTCACATTCAGGAACGATTCTAGAAGCTTCTACAAGAGTCTGGAACCTGGAAGATTCCAGAAGGTTGGAGAACGTGCTAGAAGAGTTTAGAGCATTGTAGAACGACCTGGAAGATGGCAGAAGGATCTAGAAAGATCATGGAGGTTGAGGTCCTAAAAAATAGGATCTCATAATGGAAGGATCTAGAAGCTGTGTATTTCTCTATAAATACCGCAGGAGCCTCTCATTTCAAAGTATGCACTATTCGAGTAACACCTTCTTGAGCGTTCAACCCTAGTTCGGAGTTATGGTCAGTAGTTGTATCATTTAACGTACGCCGAGGGATACTACACCTTCCAGTGTACTTAGTTCTAGTCTTGTATCGAGTGAGAGTGAATCATAGATCAGATTAGTTCTTTAGACAGTGTTCTTACACTTAAGTCTATTTGCGGATTCAGGCACCTGCCTCGATCGTAGTTTCTGTTTGTGGAATGTTGAAGTAATTGCTGAGACATTTCACACGACATTTTTGTGTATAACTTAGGAACTAAGTTATTGTTTCGTCGTAAGGCTTAACATAGGTTTTGTTATTAATAAAATCTATGTTAAAAATTATTCCATTGTGTTCGTATTGTGTTTTAGTGTTTTAGACTTCCGCTGTGTACTGTGTTTACTTTTCACATTCTGTTAGAGTTAATGCTACACTAATTGTCACAACATTCAGTGTAACATTGTTCTGATTTTTACTTAAACACTAGATACCTACCCCACGCACACTTTCAGTTGGTATCAGAGCCAATACCTGACGACACTAGGTTTAGATCCTTGCTTAAAGTGTGTTTTAGTTTATGTTAGCAATGGAAACACATCACATATCCACATCACTTAGGCCACCCGTTTTAGATGGTTCAAATTATGCTTATTGGAAGCCTAAGATGCGTATGTACATCAAGTCAATTGATGAACGTGTTTGGAGGACTGTTCTTACAGGTTGGGACGTACCAAAGAATCCAGCAGATGCCGATGGTGAAATTCAACTCAAAAAAGAAGTTGATTGGACAGCCGATGAGATAACAACAGCAGGATATAATTCTAAAGCCTTAAATGCTATTTTTACCTCTGTTGATACCTCTATGTTTAAAGTTATATCTAACTGTTCTACTTCTAAAGATGCATGGGACAGGTTACAAGAGCATTGTGAAGGTTCCGATAGTGTTCGAAGGACAAAGCTTCGAATGTTGGGGACAAAGTTTGAGAATCTCCGAATGAGGGAAGATGAAACGATTTCATCCTACAACGAAAGGTTAAGTGAGATTATTAATGAATCACATTCTCTTGGTGACCCTATTTCTAATGTTAGAGTAGTACATAAGATATTAAGGTTTGTTCCTAAAAGATTTGATGCTAAAATTTGTGCTATTGAAGAGGCAAAAGATACTGATAAGTTGAGTCAAAATGAATTAGTGAGTATTATTAGAACCTATGAAATAAACACTAATCAAACTGATGAATCTAAAGATGATAAGAAAGTTGTTGTTTTTAAAGGAGAGACATCAAACAAATTTGAGATTCAGCCTATCATTACTGAGGTTGATTCGGATGAAGAATTGATTGATGAATGCCTTAGCAATCCTGACAACATTGCCCTTCTTACAAAGTATTTTAATAAATTTCTTAAGAAGTCTATGCATAAATGTAAAGGAAACATTCAGCCTAAGATCCAAATCAACACATCAACACCACAACCAGAAAGGAGGAAGAGTCAATTCACACCAAGACCATCAAAGAGTGAAGGTAAACCAAGGTATGATCCTGAATTTAGAAAATCAGTTCAATGCAATGCATGTTCTGGTTATGGACACTATGCAAATGAGTGTGCCAATACCAGACTGAAGCAAAAACTGAATTTTAGTGCTACCTTGAGTGATGAATCTGATAATGATGATCTTGATGAGTTTAATGAAAATGAACATGTTCATTTTACCAGAATTGATTATAATGATTCCTCAGATGATGATCTGGATGATACAGATTCTGATGTTGCACCTGATGTCTTCACATCTACAGTAACATCAAAACAGAGTCACCCAGATTTGAACTGTTTTAATGGTTTTGTTGATGATGCAGGAAAAGGGATTGATGATGAGACATATCAGAAATTGTTAGATGATTGGAACTCTCAGAAACTCTCTCTGAATTCTTTGAATAAAGAGAATGAGTATCTGAAAGACACAATCACTAAGCTAGAAGTCTTACTTACCAGAAGAGATCTTGAAGTTTGTAAATTGAAGGAGAAATTGATCAACTCTACCTTAAGTTTCAAAAAGTTTTCCAAGAGTGCTTCTAAAGTGAATGATGCTATAGCTACTGGTAAATCTAATAATTATGGTTTAGGTTATGATGGTGAAACTGCTTCTATTTCTGAAAATTTTAGAAAACCTGTGAAATTTGTGAAGGCAAATGCTAGCACATCTGGTGTAACATCTGCACAAACAGATTCTCACAAGGTTGAAAGGAAGTATATTTGTCATTATTGCTTTAAATATGGTCATATTCGTCCCTTCTGCTTGAAAATGTTTAAAGATTTGAGAGCTGAGTTTATGCCATCCAGAATGTTTCACATCCTAGGAAACATTCTATGAAATCTGCATGGAAACCAAAAGTTACCTGTAATGTTGTTCACACATCCCTGAAAGCATGTTTACCTGGTCTATGGTATTTTGATAGTGGTTGTTCTAGACATATGACATGACAAATAGACTACTTATCTGATTATGTGACCTTGAATGGTGGTAATGTTACATATGGTGGTGGATCAAAAGGAAAGATAATAGGAAAAGGAACTTTGAATGTTAAAGGTTTTCCTAAGCTTAAAAATGTTTTGCATGTTGATGGCTTACTTGCTAATCTGATTAGTATTAGTTAACTTTGTGATGATAATTTGCATGTAAAATTTGACAAAGAGTCTTACTATGTTCTTAATGAAGATGATGATTGTGTAATGACTGGTACTAGGTCTGCAGATAACTGTTATCTTATTGGAACTAATGTATGCAATTTGTCAAAACATGATGAGAATGTCTTATGGCACCAAAGATTAGGACATGTAAATTACAGGGCAATGAAGAAACTAATCATATCAGATGCAATCAAAGGAATACCTAAACTGAGCTTCCTGAATACCACTGTATGTGGATCATGCCAGAAAGGTAAACAGGTAAGAGTGCCGCATAGAATGCTGTCACATTGTTCTACACATCGATGTTTTGAATTGTTGCACATGGATTTGATGGGTCCTATGGAAACTGAAAGCATTGGAGGTAAGAGATATTCCTTAGTTGTGGTAGATGATTTTTCTAGATATACTTGGATTGAGTTTTTAAGAGATAAATCTGAAACATTTGTTGCTTTTAAAGTTCTCTATAAAAGGTTCAAAAATGTGTTTAACTTGAAAGTTGGTCGTATTAGAACTGATCAAGGTAGGGAATTTGAGAATAGCATGTTTAATGATTTTTGTGATAAGAAAGGTATCTTGCAAGAATATTCATCTCCTAAAACTCCACAACAAAATGGAATTGTTGAAAGAAAGAATAGAACTTTACAAGAAATGGCAAGAGTCGTGCTTTTATCTAAAAGTCTTTCTAAAAGATTTTGGGCTGAAGCATTGAATACAGCATGTCATATTATTAATAGAGTTTATATTCGATCTGGTACTAATCAAACACCTTATGAGATTATGAATGTTAGAAAACCAAGTGTGAAATATTTTCATGTATTTGGTTGTGTGTGTTATATTTTGAATGATAGGGATCAACTTCACAGGTTTGATTCTAAAAGTGATAAAAGTTTTTTTTTAGGCTATTCTAGAAATAGTAAAGCTTATAGAGTTTATAACCTTAGGACTAACACTGTTCAAGAATCTGTTAATGTTGTGTTTGATGATGATAAAGGTCTTACAGATGATAAAGATGAAGAAGATATATCACAAGTCACTGACAATTCTGAGAATACACTGAAGTCTGATAATGCTGCACCAAATGCTAACACATCTGGAGCAACATCTACAGAACAATCAGTTGTAATTCCACAGAATGATCAGTATGTTCCCAAAACGAATCCTTCTTCAAGAATGGGGAAAAGTCATCCTACTGACCAGATCATAGGCGATGCTACAGTTGGAGTGCAAACAAGAGGAAGAATAAGATCGAATAAGGTAGATGTGGTAAGAACAATATGCATGTCTTCTATTTGCAATGTTGTGAATGCAGAGTGTTACTATTCTGAAATTGAACCTAAAAGTGTGAATGAAGCATTAACTGATGAAAATTGGATAAATGCTATGCATGAGGAACTTAATCAGTTTGAAAGAAATGAAGTTTGGACACTTGTTCCAAGACCTAGTCATACTAATGTCATTGTAACAAAGTGGATTTATAAGAATAAAACTGATGAGTCTGGAAACATTGTTAGGAACAAAGCTAGGTTAGTTGCACAAGGTTACACCCAAGTTGAAGGTGTTGATTTTGATGAAAATTTTGCACTCGTTGCTAGGATAGAATCTATTAGATTATTACTAGCAATTGCATGTTTTATTGATAATAAACTACATCAAATGGATGTAAAAGCTGCATTCTTAAATGGCATATTGAATGAAGAAGCATATGTAGAACAGCCTAAAGGTTTTGAAGATCCACAATACCCGGATCATGTGTACAAACTAAAGAAAGCATTGTATGGTCTAAAACAAGCTCCTAGAGCATGGTATGGTAGGCTTACGGACTTTCTTTTAGAATATGGATTTATTAGAGGAGAAGCCGATAGGACTTTGTTTATTAAGCACACTGGAGAAGGTTTACTAATTGCTCAAATATATGTTGATGACATTGTGTTTGGTTCAACCTGTGATAAAATGCTGAACAGATTTGTTGAAGCAATGACAGCCACATTTGAGATGAGTATGGTTGGAGACTTGAATTATTTTTTAGGTCTTCAAATCAAGCAATGTAAGTATGGTATTTTCTTCTCTCAAGGTAAGTATGCTAAAAACTTAGTCAAACGGTTTGGTCTTGAAAGCTCAAAAGTAATGAAAACACCTATGGGTTCTACTTTGAAACTTTGCAAAGACAATGGTGGAAAGGATGTTGATCCAACATTGTATAGATCTATGATAGGTAGTTTACTTTATCTAACCTCTAGTAGACCTGACATTATGTATAGTGTGTGTGTTTGTGCTAGGTACCAAGCTAATCCAAAGGAATCTCACCTGAATGCAGTGAAAAGGATTATCAGATACGTTTCAGGTACAAGTGAACTAGGAATATGGTACACTAAGGACACCAACAACACATTGATTGGATACAGTGATGCGGATTGGGCTGGAGATATTGATGACAGAAAGAGTACAAGTGGAGGATGTTTCTACATGGGAAACAATCTTGTGTCTTGGCATAGCAAGAAACAAAATTGTGTTTCTCAATCCACTGCCGAGTCTGAATACATAGCTGCAGGAAGTTGTTGCACACAGCTATTGTGGTTAAGTAAGATGTTTCATGACTATGGAATTGAAAACAATATCCTCACAATTTTCTGTGATAACACAAGTGCTATTAACATATCTAAAAATCCGGTACAACACTCACTCACTAAGCACATTAGCATTAGACATCATTTTATGAGAGATTTAGTGGAGAAGAACATAGTTAAGTTGGAATATGTGCCTACTGAAAATCAAAATGCTGATATATTTACTAAGGCTCTTGACCATGAGAGATTCTCATTTTTGAGGAAATCTCTTGGTATGTGTAATATCTGAATAATTCTTGAGAGGATGTTGTCACAAATGCGGTAGCATTTGGGACAACAACCTAAGGTGGTATAGTTATTATAGATTTGATTTATTTCTTATTTTCGTTGAATAATTCCTTTGTAAAATATTCTTGAATCTGAAATTTGTTTGTGCAAAAATAGGCATGTACTACACCTCTCAAAAGCTTGAAAAATTGAGAATGTTACAGCATACTAAAAGATGTACCAAATTCACTGAGTAACTATGGAGCACGGAGTTCGCTGCTACGATGCCTTCTTTTCAAAAGGTGAATTTTGGTAAAAACATCAAGAGGTTCGTAATCCATTAAGTAAGTATGGGGCACGGAGTTCGCTACTACGATGTACTCTACAGGAACAATGGATCAATACGAATTAGATGTTGTAGCACAAAAAGAAGAAATGCAATGAAAAGAAAAAAATGCTGAAAAATTGGCTACATTGGATAGGTAAAACCTGTGAAAAACCAATGTTGAGGTGTATGTTAAATCCTTGAGCACAACATTACATGATTCAATTATATTTTTATAAGTTGTAATTATTTAATTAATTGTGGGAATTTATTTTATTTATTTATAATTATACTAACCACGTTCTTTTATTATTTCAGATTATACACATTTTTTATTTTTAATTAATTCTAGAATATTCTTAATTTAATTAATTTATTAATTAAGATTTTACCCCACTAACTCACCCATGATTTACTTGTGGCTGAATTTGTGGAGCATTATCCATTCAATCTAGAATTTTCTTTAAGTCAAGCCTTAATCACACGTACATTATTCCAACTACTAAGCTCTCTCTATATAAATACTCCCATTTCATGTTTTTCTAAGCTTTATAATTAATTGAGTAAGTTGAGTATTAATTTTGCAGATTTGTTATAAGCTAACTGTGTGTCTCGATTCTTGTGTTGATACCTTTCGAATTCTTGAGTTTAAATGGCAGGAAACAAGAAACCTCACTTACAGAAACCAAACTCTCCCAACTCACAACCGTCATCTTCATCCCTCTCGAATCTTCACACTCTAGCTTCCATGGCTGCTTCACACGAAAATTCACCCCCAACTGCCGCAACCGTCGCACCCACTCCAGCTACTCCGACAACCATCCACATATCAAACCAAGCCACACTCTCCGAGCTTAACCAGGCGGTTGAGAATTTTTCTCAATCGATGAGATCATCTACTCCACCCATCCTCACGATCGGTGATATGTCCATAGACATCTCTCACTACTTGCGCACCCAAGAAGTGATCACTACTGCACCTTCTTCATCCACAGCCAAAAAGCCCCAAATTCCGAGCCCTAACGCTGAAACAGAGGCCCCGACTGCTGCCTCTATGGGAGAGACTGAGAAGGAGATTGAAGAATCCCCTGTTGCTGAGTCAAAGGAGCCGTCGAATGCGGAGACATCAGACAATGAGGACGCTCAGATGGAGGATGCTGAAGCACTCGAAAATTCCAACAAAACTGACTCTGACCTCTCAAAGTCGGACTCTGAACCGATTCCTTTCAAGAGGAATGTTGAGAAAGAGAAGAGAAAGAGGAGCCCAGTTCAAAGGAGACGATCAAACCGAGTTTTCACTCGAGTTGATTATTCTGATTCTTTGAGGAAGAAGAAGAAGCTAGGTGGTGATGTTGCTGAACCAATTCAGGTATTTTCTGAATCTGAAGAAGAAGTGGTGATTGAGAAGCCAACTAAGAAGAAAGCTGATCCTAAGGGGAAGGGAAAGGCAAAGATTGATGCTATTCGAACAATGCCTGAAGAACCAGAACCTAATTCTGATTCTGAAATGAAGGTTTGTCTCAGGGATATGCAGCAAGCCCTGAAGAAGAATGCTGCCTCACATGCTGAATCAAGTGCTCCAGCACCAGAACCTGATGATGGAGGTGATTCAAGCAGTGCAGCTTCGGACAAAAGCTCTGAAAAGGAAGCTGATTCCAGTTCTGAGGAGGAGAAAGAACCAAGCTCAAAGGAAAGTACTTCTGAGGAAGGTAATTCTGAAACTGAAGTAGAATCTGATATTGATGGATTGGTTGATAAGATAACTAGGTTGTCTAGGAGAAAACTGTTGATGGAAAGGAGAATTCATGTTTCTGATTTTGAGAGTAAGAATTTGATTCAATTCTTAGAGGATAGAAAGTTGATGAAAGCTCTGAACTTGTGTGATTCTTTTGTTTCTGATTGGGTGTATGAATTTTATGCATGTCTGAGGAAGAGTAATGGTAGGAGGAGTTCCCGTTGGTATGGGAATGTACAGTTTAGGGGGAGTATAGTTCCATTTACACCAGAGTTGATTAATGATTTCTTAGGCATAGAACCAGTACTTGATGATGATGAACCTGATTTGGATGTTGTTACTGCTTCTATGACTGGTGGTTTGTTGACTAGATGGAGGAATGGAATGTTGGCCAAGGACCTTACTTCTCTTTATTCTGTGTTGCATAAATTGATAGTTTATAACTGGATACCTTCCACCAACTCTACCAAAGTGACAAAGGATCAAGCAATCTTGCTTTATAGGATAGTGGTTTTGAAGAAGTTTAATTTGGGATTGACTATTTTCCACCACATGATGAAATTTAGTGGTGACATTTCTGATAAAGGAAACCTTCCATACCCTGTGCTTATATGTTCATACTTGAAGATGCATGGTTTTAGCCCTAAGAAGACTGAAGTTCTTAGAGGTAAGGTTCCTTTATACACCATTTCACCTGCCTTGCTCATTGGTGAAAGAGTGAAATATCTGCCCTTGCACAATCCTGGAAGTTCTTCTCAAAGACCAGCTCCTGCTCAACCTCAACCCTCACCAGCACAGAGACCTGAACAGAACACAGCTGCACCTAATGCTGCACCAGATGCTGAGAACATTGGTGGTAACACTGACACCACTTTTTCTGTTCCCAGATCTTTTATATTATTGCAGTTACAGCACTTACAGGACCATATTGATGAGCTACAGTTCATCAAAGACAAGTGGACCAGGCTACTTTCCACTACAACAGGGGGAGTACCACCTTCCACTTCAGCAAGAGCTTCTGGAGTTGTTATTGAAGAGCTGAATCCTAAAGATGTTGGAGGTGTACCTGATGCTGCTGCTGCTACAGAGAATGGAGGAACTGCTGCTGCTAACAATGTTGTTACACTCTTTGCATCAACTTGTTTTATTGAGGAACCAGAGGAGGCTGATGAAGACAAGTTTGCAGATGCTGCTGAAGATGATGAGGATATGGAAATCCTCTATGCTGATATCTAGAACAGATGCTGCAAGACAAGGGGAGTACTAAAGTACAGATGGCACATGTGCAGGACCTTGATGCTGCTGCTATTGTTATAGCAATTCATGCCATTTTTCAGTCCTACTTTTGTTTTTGTTATTCTGTTGTGTTTAAGTTAAAATTCTGTTTATTCTGATACAATATTTACTATTTCTAGTTGATAGGATGTCTATATTTATCTTGCTTAAATTAGTTTGCACTAATGATATTTGATTACTGCTTATTGCTTAATTTATTTTCTTATCATTAATTGCCTACTGCATGATGAATATGCCTTGTTTAGATTATTTAGTTTTTCATACTTTTTGCTCTGATTATATTGTTTAGTCCTTGTTTATTTTTTGTTTGTTTTTTAGTCTTACATAAGTCTTAGAACTAATCTGGTATATACTCTTATATGCTCTGATTTAATCTTTGATTTTTGTAAAGTTATATATTTTTGTAAACAAGTGTACTGTTTATACTTGTTTTGGTTTTGAATAAGATTACCTTGATCTTATGGCACGGATCTTAGTAAAATTATTCTTGATCTCTTTTTGATTTGATCCAACAGTTACAACAGGTATTGTCTTGACTAGTATTTAGCCTTGATGTTCAACTCACCTAAATACATAATACTGAGTATGTATAGAAATATATGTGCATCAAGTGTGTTGTAGTCGAAAGGTCAAATTGGGGGAGATTGTAGATGTTGTTAACTCTTAAATGCTTTAACATTATCAACAACATCTTAATTTGACCTTCCTTGATTTATTCTAAGTCTTTTCTGAAATGTTACATTAAATGTTGTACTAAATGCTCTCACATTCAGGAACGATTCTAGAAGCTTCTACAAGAGTCTGGAAACTGGAAGATTCCAAAAGGTTGGAGAACGTGCTAGAAGAGTTTAGAGCATTGTAGAACGACCTGGAAGATGGCAGAAGGATCTAGAAAGATCATGGAGGTTGAGGTCCTAAAAAATAGGATCTCATAATGGAAGGATCTAGAAGCTGTGTATTTCTCTATAAATATCGCAGGAGCCTCTCATTTCAAAGTATGCACTATTCGAGTAACACCTTCTTGAGCGTTCAACCCTAGTTCGGAGTTATGGTCAGTAGTTGTATCATTTAACGTACGCCGAGGGATACCACACCTTCCAGTGTACTTAGTTCTAGTCTTGTATCGAGTGAGAGTGAATCATAGATCAAATTAGTTCTTTAGACAGTGTTCTTACACTTAAGTCTATTTGCGGATTCAGGCACCTGCCTCGATCGTAGTTTCTGTTTGTGGAATGTTGAAGTAATTGCTGAGACATTTCACACGACATTTTTGTGTATAACTTAGGAACTAAGTTATTGTTTCGCCGTAAGGCTTAGCATAGGTTTTGTTATTAATAAAATCTATATTAAAAATTATTCCATTGTGTTCGTATTGTGTTTTAGTGTTTTAGACTTCCGCTGTGTACTGTGTCTACTTTTCACATTCTGTTAGAGTTAATGCTACACTAATTGTCACAACATTCAGTGTAACATTGTTCTGTTTTTTACTTAAACACTAGATACCTACCCCACGCACACTTTCAATGCTATCTCAGCCTATAAGTGTTTCGTTATTGGGTTAATGCTGAGAAATGAGAAGCCCTGCCTTAATCAATATTTTTCTCTTGTTCTTTGTTGTTGTTGATGTGTGTATGTTTATCTGTTGATGTATGCTTGAAGAATCAGCAGATCGTTTCTCATATAACTCTTGAAAATGTTTATTGGGTATTAATCTATTTTTCTTGAAACAAATCTCATTATTACTTTATTATTGTCTAGAGCATGCATAATTTAAATCTTTTTTTATTTCATAAACCTGAATGTGCTTGTATATTCAACGCCAAAGATTAGTTGGATATATATGTCTGTCTTTTGCTCTTAAAAAGATTAGTTGGATATATATGTTTGTCTTTTGTTCTAATTCTTTCGAATATGAATGAACGAAGGGGCCATATAATCTAAGAGATTTACAAATTTTATATGAGGAAGCCGACCATAGTTCAACGAATTGCTGAAGAGAAGAAAGAAAATGCTTTGAAAGCTCAAGAGAAGAAGAAGAAAATGCAACTGAGAATTTGAAGAAAATTGGTGGTGATTTGGGAAGAATTAAAAGGAAACTTTGGTCATGTTATTTGGTTGTAAAGAATTGATGTTTTTTTTTAACATTACTTTTGTTTAGGGATTAATCCTACCAAAATTGATATCAAGTAACGTCATATGCCTAATCCAGTTTTTAATGTCAAATTATGGTGTTAATTACAGTATTTAATATTTGTGTTAATAAAGAAACAAGTAATACAAATATCAATATTCAAATATTCAGTAATACCACACAGTGTATTCACTAATACCACATGTAATAACTAGTAATAACAGGTGTCTAATATGATTTTAAAACTTTAAATTACAGTGTTTAATGTTTTCACTACCAAAATCAATATCCAGTAACATCATATGTCTAATGCAATTTTTAATGTCAAATTATGGTTTTAATTACAGTATTTATTATTTGTGTTAATAAAGAAACAAGTAATACAAATATTAATATTCAGTAATACCACATAGTGTATTCACTAATACCAAATGTAATAACCAGTAATACCGGGTGTCTATATGATGTTTCAAACTTTAAATTACGGTATTTAATGTTTTCACTACCAAATCAATATCCAATCAAATCAAAATTATGGTGTGAATAAATAAACAAGTAATTAAAATATCGATGTCCAGTAATACCACAAAGTGTATTCGGTAATACCACGTGTAATAATCAGTAATAACATATATCTGATATGATGTTTTAAAGTTTTTGCTACAAAAAAACAATATCCAATAATATCATATGCAATACGCAAAACAACCATCAACTAAATTAACTGGGGATTCGGTGTTTTAGAACCAAACTCGTTCATTTGTGATGATTTTGATGTATTTGTCTTCTTTTTTTATATTTTTGTGGAGACTACTCTTGATATCACAACATTCTCTTCCACGTTATGTTCTTGTATCTCACTGCATTGTTCATTACGATCATATACTTCTTCATCTTGAAGAGAAACGTCTTGAATTTCATATATCTTCTCACCTATAAATGAAACTGAATTCAATAATACCACAAAAAATATCCTGTAATACCAAAGTTTATATCCATTAATACCACATGTCTAATAATAAAAAAAATATAACAATTCTAATAACTACAATTAAACACTGTCAAATTGTGAAAAGATCACCTTCTTTTTCGCTGTGAGTATTTTTCCTACTGAAATTATCACAATCTTCATTGTTATGCATATTTCAATGATATTTCTCTAACACCAATAGAATAATTTCATAAAAATTAGAGCAAGAAAAAGAAACTAATTGAAATTAGAGATTAAAACACAGATCGTAAATATTTGTTTTTAACTGTGTATTGCGAAATTAGGGATTTAAACACACAACCGCCGACGCAACAGCATGACCGGCGGCGGCGGTGAGAAACCGTCGGCGTTGGGGCGACAGTAATCGGCGGCGATGGGCGACAGTAATCGGCGGCGATGGGCGACAGAAAGCAACGACGATGGTGCGACTTCACGTCTTTCATGCTCTGTTTGTTTCTTTTTTTTTTAAAAAAAATTATTTTTTTATTATTTGGGCCTTTGACTCGGTTCTGACCCACCCTTTGCCCATATTCCATTTTTGTGATGTAGGCACGGTACACCCGCGGGCACCTAAGTGTGACCCTAAATTAATTAACCGTTTTTAAAAAATTCTTCAATCAATATTATTTTAATTTTTTTTTGGATAATCAATCAATCATTTAATTAATTATTATTAGGTGAAAGGGAATGAAATTGTATAGAATTCTCAATTCTAAGTACTCTCCCTCTAGAAAAAAAATATGTCCACTTACGTCCCCAAAAAATAATTATATTATTTTATCTTCATCTTAACTTTTTTAATCATCACTTTATTATTCAAATTGTCACTCAAATTTATTCATATTTTTTTTATCATAAATGAATCCTACAATATTTTATAAAATAATACTCTTACTTTATCTACTTATTTTATGTACTCGTATTTTTTTTTAAAAGCTCACTTCTAGTGGACGAATGAAGTTGCTAGTACACAGTACCGTTTTGGCCCACATGAAAGGAAATTCAACACTTCCGCTAAGAAATATGTACATGTTAGCAAGAAAGCTCCAAGAATGTTAAGAACCAAGAAGAAGAATAGTAACGAGATAAATCGGATTTCTCCGTCCAAGCCTAAGCCGAAGATTCAATATTACTCAACAACCAAAATAGAATGGATACCCAAGTACATATACAAGTAAGGCTCAAGGCTACTAGGCACTGCTCAATCTAAATGCCTCTATTATCATTGTTTTGTCGTCTCTTATATGTAACAAGTCCCTTCCCCTCCAAAAATGCCTTATCCTCAAGGCGAAACTCCGGAAATTGGGAACGGAAATATACGGTATCAACCAATATTGCATCTTCCTCGGAAAGACCCGTCCAAACAACCAACACTTGTGGTACTCGTTCATCGCAGCGCCAAATCTCTCGTCCGCGCAACACCCGATCTGGAAGAAATTCAGGAAAATCGTCGCATAGCTCCGGAGAAAGGGTTGAAACTGTCGTCTCTTCGCCCACTATTCTTTTCAATTGCGAGACATGGAACACCGGATGTAATCGGGTCCTGTCGGGCAACAATAGTCGGTACGCTGCAGCTCCAATTCGCCCAATCACCGGAAAGGGTCCAAAGTAGCGAGGAGCTAATTTGACGTTTAAACAAGGACGCTTGTCGATAGGGCCGAAACTTCAGAAAAATGCGGTCGCCCATATTAAACGACACATCTCGTCTGTGCTTGTTGGTGGCAGCCTTCATTCGTTGTTGGGCTCGTTCTAAGTGGAAACAGAGGCTTTTTAAGATCGCGTCCCGCGCCTGCAACTCATCCGCCATGGCTTTGACTCTAATCTCCGCAGGTAAAAACTGGATGATGATCGGTGGAGGTCGTCCATACATAGCTTCAAAGGGCGAACAACCTGTTGAAAAATGAAAACTTGTGTTGAAGGAGAATTCAACCCAAGAAAGCCAAAAAGCCCACCGCCGAGGGTGTTCGAATGTGAAACAACGGAGATAAGTTTCGAGGCATCTGTTCATGACCTCTGTCTGTCCATCAGACTCCGGGTGATAAGCGGAGCTTATACGAAGTTGAGTGCCCGTTGCCTTGAAGAGCTCCTTCCAAAAGTTGCTCAAGAACACTGCATCCCTATTAGAAATGATTGATTGCGGAATTCCGTGGAGCCGAACCACTTCCCGAACCATTACCGCTGCTATGTCCTTTGCTGAGTAAGGGTGAGTCAATTCAATAAAGTGTGCAGCCTTAGAGAGTTTATCGACGACCACCAAAATAACATTCCATGAGTTTAATTTTGGGAGTCCCATGATAAAATCCATGCTAATATCCTCCCATATCTTGTCCGGAATCGGAAGGGGCTGTAACAATCCTATTGGGGAACTTGTCTCTATTTTGTTTCGTTGGCACGGGATACATACCGCGACATACTCGGTGACTGATTTCATCAACCCTGGCCAAAAGAGGTTGGTGGCGATGCGCTGGTATGTTCGATAGGCGCCCAAGTGACCCCCTATGGGCGTGGCATGAAACTCATGTAGCATCCGTTCTGTCCAAGCCTTCATCTTTGGAAAGGCTAGACGACCTTTGTAGTAAAGCAGATCACGGAGTAACGAGTCAGCTTCGAGAGTCGTGATAATGGGCCCGTCTGTGGGATCAGTTCTGATATCGTGTCGGAGGCGTTCCCAATCGATCCAATGCGGTATAGAATTGGCCTCAAGTAGGGCCTAGTTGTCCCGGCGCGAAAGGGCATCCGCTGCGGCGTTACTAGTTCCTGTTTTATACTCAATTTGAAACTCGAACCCTAGGAGCTTAGCCACCCAAAATTGTTGGCATGGAGCCGAGATAGCTTGCTGAAGTAAATGGTGCAGGTTCCGATGGTCGGTGCGAACTATAAAGGGTCGGCCTAGCAAGTATTGGCGCCAATGGGTCACGGATAATGCTAAGGCCATTAGCTCCTTTTCATACATTGATTTGCCTTTATTTATGGGTGACAAGGCCTTGCTAAAATATGCAATTGGCCGTCCTCGCTACATAAGAATTGTCCCTATTCCCAAACCTGAAGCGTCGCATTCAACCAAAAATTCTACCGAGAAGTCGGGAATAGCCAACACGGGGGCCATCGTTACAGCCTTCTAAAGTGCGGCAAACGCTTGTTGTGCCTCGGCCGACCACACAAGGGTTGACTGGACATCCTTTTTAAGCAGGTCCGTGAGGGGTCGTGCCAACTTGCCGTAATCCTTGATAAATCTCCGGTAATAACCTGTAAGGCCCAGAAATCCTCTAACCTGTTTAATTGTTTTCGGTGTCGGCCATTGCAAAACGGCCTCTATCTTTGAGGGGTCCATCCGTACCTCGTCATGGGCCACAATGTGCCCTAAATACTCAATCGATTGCCTTGCCCAGGCACACTTTTTGGGATTAACCGTAAAAGAGTTCGTGGCGAGGAGGTGGAGTGTGATCCGTAAATGTTGGAGGTGGGTCGACCAGTTGGGGTTGTATATTAAGATGTCATCAAAGAAGACGAGGATGAAACGACGTAGATGAGGATGAAATAGATTGTTCATGGCTGACTGGAAAGTTGTCGGTGCGTTCTGTAGGCCAAAGGGCATTACGATCCATTTGTAATGTCCGGAATGTGTTCGAAACCCAGTTTTTTGGATATCCTCGGCTGCAAGTCGAATCTGATGGTAGCCTGCACGTAAATCCAAACGGGTGAACCATGATTCCCCATGGAGTTCGTCCAATAATTTTTGGATGACAGGGATTGGGTATTTATCGGGAATTGTGCATTTGTTAAGCTCTCGGTAATTCACACAGAACCTCCAGCTATGATCCTTCTTTTAGAACAATAGCACCGAGCTGGAGTAAGGTCCCGTACTAGGTTGTATGAGGCCGGCACGAAGCATCTCGGTCACTAGTCGTTCGATCTCGTCCTTTTGCGATGTGCTGTAACGATATGGTTGTACCGACATGGGTTCTGCTCTCGGCTTTAAGGGAATTCGGTGATCGCATGTCCGCGAAGGAGGAAGAGTGGTCGGCGGTTCCACGACCAAAGCGAACTCGTCGAGAAGGCGCTGGAGTTCTGGGTGTGTGCAGTCTATGGCCGAAAAAATTCGTTGCGAGTCTTCCAACTGCCAGAGAATCCATTGGTCCACCTCGTCGAGTTTAAGGGCCGAAATGGTTGTGATTTGTCTCCGTTCTAGGCTTGGGATACCTCGGATCATAATTGAGATGGTGTTATGGACGAAGGTCATCGTGAGGGTTGCCCAATTGGTACGAATGTCCCCAAGGGTTGCCAACCAAGAAACCCAAAGAATGATGTCGATGCCCGTAACTAGAAACACATAGGCTGGGATAGTGAAGTGGACTTAAACGATCGTGAAAGAGAGGGCGGGGCAACATCCATTCGTAAGAACGTGGTTCCCATCGCCTAGTTTAACCGGAAGTGTGGCGGATGGGTCTACCGGAAGGTTCAGCCGCTGGATAATCTGAGGCTATACGAAGCAATGGGTTGCCCCGCTATCGATCATGATGGCAACCTGATAGTCGCCGATGAGGCCCTCTGCTCTCGGCATCAAAGGAATTCGGTGATCGCACGTCCGAGAAGAAGGAAGAGTGGTCGGCGGTTCCAGGACCGAGGTGAACTCGTCGATAAGGCGTTGGAGTTCAGGGCGTGTGTAGTCTATGGCCAAAAAAATTTGCTACGAGTCTTCCTACTGCTAGAGAATCCAACATTGGTCAACCTCGTCGAGTTTAAGGGTCGAAATGGTTGTGATCTGTCTCTGTTCCAGGCCTGGGATACCTCGAATCATAATTGGGATGGTGTTATGGAAGAATGTCATCGTGAGGGTTGCCCAATTAGCATGAATGTCCCCAAGGGTTGCCAACCAAGAAACCCCAAGAATGATGTCGATGCCTGTAACTGGAAACACAGAGGTTGGGATAGTGAAGTGAACTGAAGCGATCGTGAAAGAGAGGGCGGAGCAACATCCATTCATAAGAACTTGGTTCCCATCGCCTAGTTTAACCGGAAGTGTGGCAGATGGGTCTACCGGCAGGTTCAGCCGCTGGACAATCTGGTGCGATACGAAGCAATGGGTTACCCTGCTATCGATCATGATGGCAACCTGATAGTCGCCGATGAGGCCCAAGACTTTTAGTGTATGAGGGCCGTCAAATCCACACGTGGCTGCGACCGTGAGTTCTAGAACGGAATCAAACACTGGTGGTTAGGGCGTTTGGTCGTCAAGAGCCAGAAGTTTGCAATCGTGAAGGGTTGCCTCCTCATGATCGTCAAGAACGACCATAACACGGAGGGAACACTACGATCAAACGTGCGTTCGCAAAAATGGTTCGCGGAACCGGAAACATAGGCCACGAGAGCGAAGATCTTGATACTCCGAACTGGACATCTGACGAGTTGGGCACGGCCGAGAGGAGGTGGACGAAGAGTCGGTTTCAGACGGCGGTTGGTTTGGCCGGTTAGGAGGTTGGCCCGTATGTGCATTTGGAACCGTCGTTGAGTTAGAAAATCACGATGGGGTTGATGAAATGGGGAAAGACACTCGATTGTGGCTTGATGATGAACCACCACCGCGACTTGTTGTCGGGCGGTACGACCCAGAATACCCCTTGATCTGTGGCGGGCGAAGGTTGTCCACCTCACGCTCGATTTCTCTTGCCAAGAGCACCTTGGCCCCAATATCGTCCGCCTCTCTAGAACGGATGCGTAGACGGATTTCCTCTCGTATGCCGTTCAAGAAGAGACCCAAGGCAGCCGAGTCTGTTAGGTCTGGAACCGCAGAAAGACGGGAAATAAATGTGTCGACATAATCGTCAATGGACCCCGTCTGAGTTGTGGCCGCAAGAACTTCATATGGATTGGAACGTGGGTCTTCGCTGTAGCACTTCAGTAATTCCTGCGAAAATTTAGGCCAATTGATCCCCGGAAAACGTTCCATTGCATCCAATGCAATGCATTGCCTTCCATGGCTATAAGGGCCATATCGACGCGCATATCTGCAGGAGTATTGTGGATGGAGAAAAATTGATCGGCCCTTGCAATCCACGCGGAGGGGTTGTCGCCGGAGAAAATATGGAGATCGAACTTGAAGGTGGGATGAAATCCGGCGGTAGAAAGAATGGTCTGAGGTTTGGGAACGGGTGGCGCTGGGGCGGCAGAGGACGAACCCTCCTGTGCAGGTCCCTTTTCTTTGACCAGTTGGGAAAGGGTTTGTTGGATGGCCGTCAGGGTAGCGTCGACGGCATCATGGCGTTTGTTAGACTGTTCAATGCTTTGGGTAAGCTTTCCCACCAACGTTTCCAACGTATCCAAATGAGTATCGGTTCTTGTTCCCGTCATCGAACCGACAGGCCAAGACCAAGAACCAAGAATAAGAATAGTAACGAGATAAATCGGATGTCTCCGCCCAAGCCTAAGCCGAAGATTCAATATTGTTCAACAACCAAAATAGGATGGATACCCAAGTATATATACAAGTATGGCTCAAGGCTACTAGGCACTGCTCCATCTAAATGCCTCTATTATCATTGTTTTGTCATCTCTTATATGTAACAGTACCAAATCCCATTGTAGTACCAAATTCATATTTCTGGTACTACTCGATACATAGTATTTTCCGTCTCACAATACATTTTACACTTTTTTTTAAAATGTTCCACACTATTTTTCCCACTCTTAACATGGAAAACCTTTTATAAACTCCACCCTTACAATATTCATAATTTTACATAAAATGTCATCATTTTTGGGCCTACACATACTCACAAGTTAAGTCATTTATTTACGTTATACATAAATGTTTATAAAATTACCCCCAAAACTCCAACTCGGATGTTTCTACGGTAAGACGGGTTTTGCCCTACCTTACAATAAACAATGCTTCAAATACCATTAGATCGTTGATCAAACGTATAAATTTTATTCTATATGATTGCACTTCACATTAGTGCGTTTGCCCTATGCAAAATGCAATCACACTTCATTGCCATACTAATAAATTAAATTAAATAAATAAATAAACAATTATAAATATATTCTTTTAATTTAAAATAAATAAAATTATTTAATTATAAAATGACGTATATATCTAGAATTGTCAAATAGGTCGGACCGAGCTGGGTTAGGCCCGCTGGCCTTGTACATGACCCATTGGTAGTAATGTATGTTTCCTTTAAATTGAATCGAGCCCAAACCGGGCCGAGTTGGAGTGAGTCGGGTTGGGTCCGGGCCGAACTTTCTCTTAGGCCTTGAGATCTACGGTTCAGCCTACCTCGGGAAAAATACTTATGGTATTTTTTAATATTTCAGTTATTTTATTTTTCAAAAAAAAAAATTATCTAATGACGAATTGCGATCACACATGACAAAGCTAAATGATGTGTCAACTTTTAATTGGACACCTATTGTAAAATAAGACGCCCCCTGTCTCATAGTAGAAAACCCCAACTATACTAATTATTACACTTACTTAAAAAGCGTGTTAACTATATGTGAAATTAAGGTATTTTCGAAACAGAGAGTATTTATTTTTATTTTCAAATAATCTACTATATTAAAATTAGAACTGCTTGTGAATTCGACTAGACTAGTTAAGCCTCAAATTCGGGTCGCTCATCGTATAGAAAATGAGTTGAGCTCTTTAGATACTCGATTTATTAACTAGTGGACTCAAGTTTAATTCTTTAGGATTAATATCTTTTTTTTTTAAAAAAAATCACTAGCCTCGTTTGGTTCGGCCTGATTGAATAGGCTCGTTAGACTCACTTACGAGTTGAGTCGAGATCGTTTTTCCACTCGACAATATAATTGAGCTAAACTGAGCTTGGTTATAGATAAAAGCTGAGAAAATTTCATTTTAGGTCCGGTAACTTAGGCCTAAACCAATTTATATCCTTTAAGTTTTTACTTTTTCGATTTACGTCATTTTGGTCCAATTTACGTCCTTTTTTCCGCCGAAATTTTTTAAAACTCACCGGAATGTGAGGAATAAATTGGGATTCCGGCCAGATAGTCCATTTTACGTCCTTTAAGTTTGAAAATTAAAATTTAATAATTAAAATCTTTTAAAAAATCCCATTAAAGATTTAAAAAATCTAAATTTTGAAAAAATATCACTAAAATTTTGAAAAATGTCATTATAAATTATAAAATTTGTAAAATAAAAATAAAAAATTCTAAAATTTTGAAAATACAAAAAATAAAAAAATTCTACAATTCAAAGAATGGAAAATGTGTAATTTAAAAATTAAGAAATTTAAAATATCATTAAAATTTCTAAAAACTCTAAAAATCTCATTAATTTATTTAAAATGTGTAGATTAAAAATTACTAATTCTAAAAATGTAATAAGAATAATAAAAATTATTAATATTTAATTAAAAATCAGACTTGATTCAGACTCGTCTGCCATTAAAGTTTTGCTCGAACTTCTAAAACTTTTGGGTCCCACGAGATTTTCCAACTCAACGTCGAGGTTGAGTGGAAGTTCCACGCCTTGATCGATTTTGAAACCGTCCCAAATTCATTTTAAAAATATTTTTAAAATTGTGGAATTTTTTATTTTAAACATTTTTAAAATTTTTATTTATAGATTTTTTTTTTTATGAGTTTTTAGAGAAAAAAAATTAAATTTACACATTTTTAGATTTTTAGAATTGTAGAAATTATAGATTATTTTATTTTTATGAGTTTTTAGGGAAAAAAAATTAAATTTACACATTTTTCAGATTTTTTGAATTGTAGAATTTATAATTTTTTTTTTTAGATTTTTATATTTATTTTACACAATTTATAAGTTTTTAATGAGATTTTTAATGAGATTGTTTAATTTTTAATGATATATTCAAATTTTTTTAATTATTAATTTATAATTTTCAAACATAAAGGATGTAAATTGGACTATTTAAACGGATTTCCAATTTTTCGGTGGAAAGGACGTAAATTGGATCGAAAAGGATGTAAATTGGACACCCTAGGACGTAAATTGAAAATATGAAAACTTAAAGGATATATTCTGGATTAGCCCTAAGTTACAGGACGTAAAATGAAATTTTCTCATAAAAGCTCGAGTTGAGCTTGAACTTAAAGTACTCGACTCGAATAAGAACTCTAAAAACAAATAATATACCTTCTATATTAAACTAAGTTCAAATGAACATACGAATATCCAAACAAAAGATTTAACAATAATCAAAACGTTAATAATTAATATACCAAAAATTCAACAATAATATCAATTAAACTAAATTTAAATTCAAATGAACATACGAATATCCAAACAAAAGATTTAACAATAATTACAACGTTAATAATTAATATACCAAAAATTCAACAATAATATCAAATAATTTGTATTCAATATTAAACATTTGTACTGAGGTTTTTAGATATACGATTAAGGAACCCGAATTGCTTTCTCCGTCATCAGAAACGTTCTTCCAAACATGGTTGATTTTGCTATAAAGCCATACCAGGATCAGTCCAAATTTGAGAGGGTTGATTTTCTATTTGAGAAAATAAAATTAAGTGTAAAAATTAATTGAGAGAATATAGAAAGAAAAAATTTGGTAGTGAAAGTAAAGATAAAATAATAAAAGAGTGTACTTAAGAGGGAGTGAACAAAGAGGTAGAGATCTTAGAGGTGGATAGTTTAAAATAATTATATAAAAAGAATTTGTGGGGGTGGGGGTGGGGGGTGGGGTGGAGAATTAGAGTGAAAGAAAGCTCTCGATTATGTACCGAGGGAGCGAGCCAAGAAGGGAGTGGGTGGGCGGTAAGACGGGAATAATTCTCTAAAACTAATGTCGGGTAGGTAGGTGAGTGAAATATTAAATTTAGTAGGTGAGAGTTTGAATACAATTTGAAGTAGCGGTTAGAATGAATATTTGATGAGCCTAATTGAAAGTTGGGGCTTTCTACCGTTAGACAGGAGTTTCGCCCTGTTTTACATAAGGCGTCGAATGAAAATTCGCCACCTCATTTAACTTTGTTATATGCGATCGCCCTTCGCTATTAAATTCAAATTAAAAATTTTATAATTTTTTTTATTGAATTACTAAAATGCCCTAATAATATTTTTTTAGTTAAAACATTAATCATCAATTTAATTAATCATGCTTCTTCTCAACCAATTTTTTTTTAATCATCGTGTAGTTAAAAAATATTATCATAGTAGTAAAACTTATTTCATCAATCTAAACTCATTCTTAATCATAATTCGAAACTCTTTTCATCAATTACCTTCTTCATCACATTATCCTGAGCTCTCCCAGGATTCTTGACCAATTGCAGGATGAGCAGCCGTCTCTAACTTGTGTACTGTCTTCCTCGAATCTACTACAGGGATCCAGAACGAAACCACTGTTGAAGGGTAACAGACTAGATACAAAAAACCGTGGCGATTCGCGGATGACATTTGATAGTTTTGTGCGCGGTTTTGAATTGCACGCCCCAATTTACAAATAGTTTTAAGAGAATTTCAGATGATATTTCGAATCAAACTAGGCATTTACGATCTAGGAAAGTAAGTTTGGAAAGTGAGAATTCAGATCTGCAAAGCCCCTTTTGTGCACAGATTTTGAATCACGAGATAATAAATTGGGATTTGTTGAACTCGTGTCTACATACTTGTCTCAATTTTCAATTATCTGATCTTACACAAAACATTGAATGCATCCCTAATTCGAAACTGTCTTGTTCGAAACCCTAATTAAAAATGTCCTAATTAATTGATGTGTGACTTGAGAATCCTCGTCCGATCATCATTGTTCAGAAGAGCGAGTTTTCATATGGAGCAGGTTTTGAGGGATGCTTCGATCTGCGAGGACTCCATTGATGGATAGAAGGCTCAACCCGTTGAGGTTCTGCAGTATTATTTTAGAAATCATTCAAACAGTTAGATTTCGTCGTTTGATGTCGGATTTTGATCGGATACCAACACCAGATCAGAATATTAAAGTTTGTAGAATTGGAGAATTTCTCCCATAGTACCATTGCTTAACAGCAAGATTTGGGTCAAGCCTTGGAGGTTTCGAGGGCGGATACAGTGTTCTAACAAAGATTACAGATTTTATTTTCACTCTTACTGATATTTGATCAAGTTCTTCCTGAAACGAAACAATTTACAACTTGAACAAGATGGAATGAGGAATTGACAATTTTAAATTATTTGATTATGTTAATAAGTATTTCGATTTAATAATGAAATGTTAATAGGGATGTATATTTTATTTTATAATTAACTTTTTTTATTTTAAATTAAAAGGTTAGTTTTGTCATTTTGTATATATTAATTTAATTTATTAGTAGGGCGATATAATGCGATCGCATATTGCATAGAGCAAACGCACTAATGCGAAGTGCAATCATATAAAATAAATTTCGTACGTTAGATCAACAATCTGATGGTATTTGAAGGATTGCTTTTTATAAGGTAGGGCGAAGCCTGCCTTACCATAGAAAGACCCTTGAAAGTTTAGAAACTTTTTTATACTCTTTCAAAGATATTTATGCTTCAAATTATGTAATGGGTATAATGATTTTTTTTTTTTTTTAACTTCAAGTGGGTGTTAATATCATTATGCTTATGCAAAACCAATCCTTTTGATATAAAGGGGAAAGTTGGAGAAGAAAGTCCAAAGAAAAATCTACAACAACAAAATGTAGGCATAAATATACACGGTCGACCCACATGATGTGCCTTCAATCATCTTGTACAGTGGGGGCGCCTTTTTAGTTTACTTAAGTTGGTGATCCTCCCACCACCCACCTTGAAAAGATGGTCTTAAAGATTTTAATTGATTTTTTTTTTTTTTTTTTGTATGAGGTAGTTTTATACCAATGAGGTATTTTCATCACATGTATATTGTATATTCGTGAACTTATATGATCATGTTTTAAAGTAAAATAATTGTACAAAAACTAAAATGATGTACTATCTCGACTCTTTCATCAATTTAATTTGTTAAAAAAATATATCAAATCTACGTATGCTCATACCTTATACTTTAGTTCACTAGCTAGTATTTTTGTTTAATTTCGAGATATTCTCCAATCAAACTGCTTAGTAGCTAGTACTCCATTTGTTTTAGAAAATTTGTATGAGATTAAGAAATTTAAAATTTTGACAAAGTTATCCTCAATAAATCTCACATGCTCTCCACTTTTTTCTCTCTAATTTTGAAATTTACGGGTTTTTGTTATTTTAAGGAGTGGGTAAAAAAGATATTATTCATCAAATCTATACTTATATCTATCTATATATTATCTAACGGAAAACATCGCTGGCTAGAATCGATTAATTTTTTTTAAATAAAATATGATTTTTTTCGTAATACTCTTATTAAATAAAATATGATTTTTTTGTAATACTCTTATTAAATAAAATATTATAATATTCAGTTGAGAGTATTTTAAACTTTTTACCAAATTCTAGACATCCAAAATCTGAATGTTGTGCTACCCATTATCTAAAGCATAACATATTGGTAGTTTATTTGGCAAATTCACATTCAATCTTACAAAATCTCTACAATTTTATTCACTTTTATCTTTCAACCACATTCTTATATTTCAAATTCTCTAATATTAGTCTTTATCTTCTACCCTCAATCTAGATCTTCCTCTATCCTTAAATCATTTCTAAGTTTTCTATAAATTAAAGAGTTGGTCTCTGGTGCGTAGTGTGCACCGTGCACACTATGCTGACCAGTCAACTCCTATTACTTAAAAATGCGTAATTTTTAAACAAAATAAATGTTGGTAAGATGGTTATAGTACCCTAAGCTGAATATGAGATCATGGGTTCGAGGCCCACTCTTTCATTACTTTCATTATTATTAAACAACACTTTCCATTATTAAAGATTATCACTTTTAAGTAACAATACATGTAGTTTTTTAGTATAAAATGAATATGAAATGTTATTTAAACAATTATATATTTAACTAGTGTAAGACCCGCGAATTTCGCGGAATTGAAATAAGTATATTTTATTAATTATAATTATAATAATTTTTAACCTAATTTAATTTTATATTATAAATTTATTAATAAAAATAAATAAATTATGTATATATTTATAATTTTCTTTATTTTATGAAAAATAAAAAAAATTTAAATGTTATGTCAATATAAATTCATCATATATATAAAAATAGAAAAGATTCTGTATTTGTAAATTTTTTTATGTTATGTAAAATATTAAAATTTAAATGTAATGTCAATATAAATTATATTATATATATATATATATATATATATATATATATATATATATATATAGAAAAGACTATATATTTGTAATTTTTTGTATTTTATTAGAAAAATAAAATACAAATGATGTGTCTATATAAATTACATCACACATATAAAAAAGTAGAAAAGAGGATTATGAATTTATTTATAAAAGTAAATTTTATAATAAATTACAAATTGCGAAAAACTTCTTTGTAGACAACATTCGTGGTACGTTTACATATTTTTCCATTTGAATCTAGGCAAAGAATTTTCAATCCACTCTTACTTTTGACTCTAGAAGCTGCAACATACAACTGACCATGGGTGAACACAGGTTTAGGAAGGTAGACACCTACCATGGAAAGGGACTGGCCTTGGCTTTTATTTATCGTCATTGCAAAAGACAATAGAATAGGAAATTGTCTTCTTCGAAACTTTACGACAGCCGTGTCATCCGAAACACTCAATGTCATTCTTGGTATAAAAACTTTAGTACCAACATTTCTTCCAGAAAGAATTTGTGCTTCAATAATGTGATTTCCAAGTCTTGTAACAATTAGTCTAGTTCCATTGCACAAACCGGACTTCGAATCAATGTTCCTAAGTAGCATTATAGGGATCCCTATCTTGAGAAACAATCGATGATTTGGTAGACCAGAACACTTAATAGAGTTGAGAAAGTCAATGGAAAACACCTGTCCCATTCCACCAGGTTTAAACTCCGATGGACACACACTGTCTGAACTCAAATAATACTTTGTATCACCAGGTATCATTGCCAACACTGTCTCGTTAATGTTTTCAACTTCTTTATGTGTTGGAGCAAGTATAGCTCTATCCTCAAAATACTTATCAATATTATAGTTGTTAGAGACGGATGGGTAAATGCAGTCAACTATAGCAGCAATAGGATCTCGTGCATCTAAAATCAGATTCTCTTCAGGAATATCAATGTCCGCAAAACCATTGTCACTATCTCCAAGATTCCCGTCGCCACTTTCAAAATCCAATCTGAGAATTCAGCTATCTCATCACATGTATTAATACCGTTAGAATTTCCAGTTTGCAATCTCATGTTCCTCGTTAGCCTCAGTACCTTGCAATGTTCCCACATATATGATGAATTGATAGCAGAATGGACTATATGTTCTCTTGAACCTTTTGAAATAACATGAAGTATTTGTCTGAAGTCTCCTCCAAGAACCACCGTTTTCCCTCCAAAAGGCAAATTAGACATAGATCCATCAGGAGCTCTAACTATATCTATTAGGCTTCTATCAAGTGCCTCAAAACAAAATCTGTTAATCATCGGTGCCTCGTCCCATATTATCAGCTTTGACTTTAGTATAAGTTCTGACAAATGAGTACCGGTGGATGATTCAGAAATGTTTATCGGAATACGAAACCGAGAATGTGCAGTGCGTCCTCCAGGCAACAAAAGATAAGTTATACCACTCGATGCAACATTAAGAACGATGTCTCCGTGAGATCTAACGGCTGCAGAAAGAGTTCTCCATATGAAAGTGTTTCCAGTACCCCCGTACCCATAAAAAAAGAAGACTTTTCCATCAGTTGAACAAATAGCTTCAAGTATTTCTTGTAAAACATCACTTTGTTCGGCAGTTAGGGTTGAAGACAATGTATTGTACTCCTCTAGCAACTCTGTGCGATCATAGCTCAACTCTTCAAGAATCATTGAATTGTGTTGTAGGGATATATCATCTGGATTTGGAACAGGCATTGTTGGAAAATTACTTAAACTGCTTCCGTTTTTTTGAAGTAACTGATCAATCTCAAGAAGTGTATAATTCTTTAGTTGTTCATCGGTTAGACGTAAACCTAAAAAATGTATTAAATTAGAATTTTGATATTAAAAAGTATTGCTATTTAATGAAATATTACAAACATAAATATATAATACGTACCTGGTAAATTAAACAATCGTCTTCTTCTTGATAGTATATCATCCGACAATGCCTCCCATGTTTTTTGAAAAACCTCGTTTGGACAACTCATACTTGATGATAATAGTAGAATTGAAAATAAATTTCTCAGATAATGAGTCGATGCCCAAAAACTTGCCTCCATTATTCCATCAACATACTCCCTATCATCATCTAAAAGTCTCATTGCATAGCAAACATCTTTGAATGTAGGGTATACTACATTTCCAATGGTTCTAATCTCTTCGTGTGACCTCGAACCCTTACTATGAGGTATTAAAAGACCTAAATAATGTTGTTCACCAGCTCCTGGTGGAACATAATTCAATTTTCCCAATGAAAATCTACTACTCTTTCTAGGAGCCCACTTGCGATCTTGATTATTCCAAACATGTCTTAAGGGAAATTCTATATACGTAAGATCCCTAGCAGATTCGTTTTTCCTATTGAATTCCATCCATGCTAAAAACATTGAATGTTGTGCAGAAGGTCTTTCTAGAACATTGTTGATGTATTCATCATCATCAAACACAATTGTTTGTTCTCCTGGAAGATGAAAGCTCAATCTTTGAACTGAAGGGAATCTGTAATGTATTTCAAATCCAAGTGTTCTCCAGACATCTTCACATGGGGACACATATCTACAGTTGAGGTATTCTTTAATTTCATCTTTAGACATAGATTGCCCTTCTGCCTCTTGGTTACTAACAATTGTGGCAGAAACTCTATCATGACCCTTGTTGATATACTTGAATAGGTACTTTATTGATTTGTGCTTGTTGCACCACTCGACATTTATATGTGCTTGATATCTACCCAATAAATTGGCATTGTAAGGTACCACATGTCGATTGTCCAGAATTGTTTTACCTTTGTTTACTGAACGACTGTCGTTCCTTCTTCTATAAAGAGGGTATCCGTCCTCATCAACTGTGGTTTGATCTCTATTTTTCTTTGGAAATCTCTTACTACAACTATTGTTCACCATGCAGGGACTTTTCCAATTCGCAACACCACACGGACCATGCATCAAATGTAATTTTAGGACGATAGATAAGAGTAATTTTAGGGAAAACAAATCAAATCTTATTATTAGAGTAATTTTAGTAAATATGAAGATATGAAAATAGATAAAAGTAATTTTAGGGGAAAAATCAAATCTTATTATTGGAGTAATTTTAGGGTGAAAAAATCAAATCTTATTATTAGAGTAATTTTAGAAAATATAAAGATAGAAAAAAAAATCAACATTTATAATCTTTTATATTATTAAATTTATTAATTTTATAGACGAAAATATTAAATTTGTTAGATTTATAAAAATTTGTATAAGATTAAATATGTAATTTTAGGGTTCACATGTTAAAAAATCGTGTATATATATTATAATTATAAATTTAATTCTGTCGGGTTTATTCGGGTCGCACAGAGATAATGTTGTTTAAATTTTTAAACAGTATTTCCTCTCATTTTCTTATAAAAATATATTCATATTATATGGAGTTCTTTAAACCATCTTCATCTCCTCACTTCAAATTCAAATTTGAAAAGTTTTTGAGAAAAAGTTATTTATAGTTTGCAAACTCATTAGGATATGAAATCTAGCTGGATATTCTCGATTCATTAGATATTTAGTAGTTTTATTTTATTTTTTCGAATTTTAGACCTTTTCGGGCCCGATCGAAACTACTACAATAAAATCGCATATACATGTAATATTTTTTATATTATTATTATCTGTGGTGTACTGGAATGTAATTCAGTTATAAACTTAGGAATTATTAGCACATAGGAGTAGTTAATTTAATTTCATATATTAAATTGGTTTAGTATTTAGGTAATTTTAGGACGGCATATACGAAGAATTAAAAAAAATTCTAATAAGTTTTTTTTTTTAAATCTAATAACAAATCCCAACATATTCGTGGATTTAAAAAAATTCTAATAAAAATTTCAATATATATATGCTATGTTCTAAAAGTATCTTATTAACAAATCAATTTTCAATATTCAAATTTTAATTTTGTAAATTAAAATATATTATAAAATTATGAAAAAAAATCAAATTTTATTGAAGTAAAATAAGTATATAATTGTAAAAAAAAAATAGATTTATAATCTTTTATACTAATAGACGAAAATATTAAATTTGTTAGATTTATAAAAATTTGTATAAGATTAAATATGTAATTTTATGGAAAAAATAATTAAATCTTATTAATGAAGTAATTTAGGAAGATAGATAAGAGTAATTTTAGAGAAAAAAAATTAAATCTTATTATTAATTATTAGACTAATTTTAGGAAATATGAAGATAGGAAGATAGATAAGAGTAATTTTAGGGGAAAAAAATCAAATCTTATTATTAAATATTATTAAGATAGATTAAATAGGAAAAAAAATCAAATCTTATTGTTAGAGTAATTTTAGGAATAAGATTAAAATTAAATTTATTTAGATATTATTAAGATAGATTAAATTTATTTAAGTTAGATTTATAAAAATTAAAGTCAAAATATTGTGCATATTAAATTTTTGTATTTATAAAAAATCAAATCTTATTGTTGGAGTAATTTTAGAAATAATATTAAAATTAAATTTATTAAGATATTATTAAGAAGTAATTTAGGAAGATAGATAAGAGTAATTTTAGAGAAAACAAATCATATTTTATTATTAGAGTAATTTTAGGAAATATGAAGATAGGAAGATAGATAAGAGTAATTTTAGAAGAAAAAAATCAAATCTTATTATTAAATCTTATTAAGATAGATTAAATAGAAAAAAAAATCAAATCTTATTGTTGGAGTAATTTTAGGAATAAGATTAAAATTAAATTTATTTAGATATTATTAAGATAGATTAAATTTATTTAAGTTAGATTTATAAAAATTAAAGTCAAAATATCGTGCATATTAAATTTTTGGATTTATAAAAAATCAAATCTTATTGTTGGAGTAATTTTAAGAATAATATTAAAATTAAATTTATTTAGATATTATTAAGATAGATTTATTTAAATATTATTAAGATAGATTTGGTTGGAATTATAAAATATTATTATTTGTTTGAATAATTTTAGGAATAAGATTAAAATTAAATTTATTTAAATATTATTAAGATAGATTAAATAGAAAAAAAATCAAATCTTATTGTTGGAGTAATTTTAGAAATATAAGATTAAATACGTTTAAATTGAATTTATAAAAATAAAAAGATATAAAGATTAAATTTATGACAATTAAGATGAATTTTTAAAAATCTTCAATCTTCAAAATTTCTAAAAACCTTCAATCTTCAAAATTTCTTCAAATCTTCAAAATCTTCAATCTTCAAAATTTCTAAAAATCTTCAATCTTCAAAATTTCTTGACTATCTTCAAATCTTCAAAGTTCTTCACAATCTTCAATAAATTGATTATAATCAATGCATGACATAAAAAGTAAAAATTTCTTCACTATCTTCACTATCTTCAAATCTTCAAAGTTCTTCACAATCTTCAAAATCTTCAATAAATTGATTATAATTAATGGATGACATAAAAAGTAAAATTGAGAATGAATGAGAAATTAGGGATACAAAATCTTCAATAAATTGATTATAATCAATGGATGACATAAAAAGTAAAAATTTCTTCACTATCTTCAAATCTTCAAGTTCTTCACAATCTTCAATAAATTGATTATAATCAATGGATGACATAAAAAGTAAAAATTTCTTCACTATCTTCAAATCTTCAAGTTCTTCACAATCTTCAATAAATTGATTATAATCGATGGATGACATAAAAAGTAAAATTGAGAATGAATGAGAAATTAGGGATACAAAATCTTCAATAAATTGATTATAATCAATGGATGACATAAAAAAGTAAAATTGAGAATGAATGAGAAATTAGGGATTTTGAGAAGAGATGAGGGATTTATATAGAAAAAAGATTAAGAATGTAGGGTCAAGATTAAGTTTTAAAATGAATGGATGAGATTAAAAGAAAAGTATAGAATGAATGAGAATTCAGGGATTTTGAAATAGAGTGATTTGAGAAGAGAGAGATTGAAATAAACCAATTAATTAGTGCCACGTGGCTGTAAAAAATGTTTGCAAATATATATAATAAAGATTTGAATTATGTAATATCAAAATAAATATATTATATACATTAAAAATAATTTTAAAAAATTAAACGGGACTGGTAGAACTCGGCGGGTAAAACCCGGTGGATTTTTAAGCGGGACGAGACGAGTCCTGGGATAGGGCATACCCTTCTCATTGCCATCCCTACTTTTCAGTAACAATACTTACCACTTTTCAATATTATAAAACACCACTTTCACTAATAATAGTTACCATTTTTCAATATTAAAGATTACCACTTTTCATTAATAATAGTTATCACTTATTATTATTAATACTTACCACTTTTTAGTAACAATACTTACCACTTTTCAATATTATAAAACACCACTTTTCACTAATAATAGTTACCATTTTTCAGTAATAATAGATTACCACTTTTCAGTAATAATAGTTACTACTTTTCAGTATTATTAAACAACATTTTTCACTAATAATAGTTAGCACTTTTCAGTATTATAAAACAACACTTTTCAATAACAATACTTACCACTTTTCAGTAACAAAATTATCACTTTTCAATAATAAGAATTAAATTTTCAATAATTAAAAAAACTCTTTTCAAACCACTTTTCAATAACAAGAATACTACTTTTCAGTAATAAGAAAATCACTTTTCAATAATAAAATTACCACTTCTCAATAATAAAATAACATTTAATAAAAATCATCCGAACTCTCAAATTATAAATCCATCCAAATCATGCTCAGAATATTTAATCTGATAAAGCCTTTCTCCAATTTAGAATTCCCCAAAAGCAACATTCTCATTCTCAAGATCTAACAATTAAATAAAAGAACACAATATACTTTGTAAACAATCGTCATTCTCAGCTTCTTTACGGAAGCTCCAAAATAAAGTCAATTAACATTATTTATGTTAGAATCGACAAATAAATTTCTATGTTTTGAAACTAGATTGACAACACAAGTTCAAAAGTTCAACAAGATTTACATCAACTTCATCATCATCAAATACTTACATTCAACATTAAGTGAAATCATAAAAATGAAACAATCAATTAGTAGAGAATATAAATCGGTTAATTACTAGTGATACAAAAGCATGTAAAAATGAGGTTGAGCAAAAACTAAAAAGAAACGGCAGTAAGCTGTAAATTTATTTCACCTTAATCATTGGGAGGTCATCATCACAGGCAGCATAGCCCCTAACCACCATTACATACATCCCTAAACAATATAATTGGTAGATTAAGCAAATTCCAAAACTTCTTTAGTAGTTCAAGGCTCAGATCTGTAACAGATCGGCAAACCTCGAGAGCAGGACGATGAAGATGGAGGTCGCGGTGGGCCGTGAAAGACTTCGCAACTCTCACCGTTCGTCTTCCGTTCATGGAAGGAAGGTCGCCGGAGAGATGGGGTATAACCCGTCGAACCAGGATCTTCGGAGAGATGGGTGCCGCCGTTGTCGGCCGAGCAAAAACCCTTCAGCCGCCGCCATCTTCATCTCTCACGGCGACCCTTTTCGAAGCTTCTCATAAACCGGCGGAGGCAGCCCGAGATCGATCTCCTTGTTGCTCCTGTGCCTTCTTCAAACTCTCATCTTCCCGTTTTCCTCTTAAATTTCTGTTGAATAGACAGGTTGGGGAGATTTAAAGTGCGCGGGTCGGAGGTGGGTTGAAGGCGGGTCAGGGTCAAAATCATGTGCACCAAAAATGAATTGGTGTGTATGGTGCATATAAGACTTTCCCTAAATTAAATATTTCCTCCTCTCCTCGTTTTTACAATTCATCTTCATCTTTCATCACTGGTGTTTCAAATCTCATCTCTACAACTTTCCATTCTCCCCCTCTTTCTCTTTCGATTGTATTCAACAACCCTCCATCAACATTGTAAGTTTTCTTCTCAGTATATATTGTTGATGTTGTACAAGTGTGGTCATTTATGATTCAACACCATTGGCAACATTGTATGTCAGTGTTGTACAAAATGTTTCATCACTTCGGACATCATAATTTGCCCTTTCCTTCTAACACTAACTTCGATTTTAGACGTTGCTCTTAATGTTCCTTTTGACGTGGAAGTTGTACAGGTCATGTTGTTGTATAGGAGTGAGAAGTTATGAGCATACATGGAAGTTACCTTACTGTTGGTCCCAAAGTTGAGTTAAGATTGATTAAGCTAGGAAAGGTCTAGAGGGGAGGAGTGAATAGACTTTTCAAAATCTTTCAAAATATTAGAGTTATATGTGGAATAGTGTTCTGAATAGTACTGTTCTTACTGGGTCAGATCAGTACTTCCAGTTTCAGTTTTATACTCAACTTGGATTTAGATCTTGAATATGTATGTTAAACAAATATTAAACAGTAAGTAAATCAACACACAAGATTTATAGTGGTTCGACAAATGTCTACATCCACTCTCACAACTCCAGTCGTGATGTTTTATTAACTCTTTCTCCTTGAGTTTCTTGTGGCTTAAAGTCCCAAGATTAAGACCTTGATCTTATCAATTATACCACTAGGTATATCTTCGATCTACTAGTAATTTCACAAGTAACTAGCACACTTGTTTACAAAAAATCACAAACTAAAATAGTAAAGTAAAACTTCTCTAGAATGTAGCCTTTGAATCTTCAATTCAGTACGATGGCTTCTTCTCAGTTTGATCTCCTTCAACTCTGTGAGTTCTTGAATGCTTGAATACTTTGATTGCTCTTAGATCAGTAGTCTTAGCAGTAGAAGATCATACGGTATTTATAGACTTTAGTATGACAGTTAGTAGTTTGTGAAACTAACTCAAAAACCGTTTCTTGAGTAACTTCCTGTTTGTAACCAACTTAACTTATCTTTCAAGTCAGCATATCTTCTAATATCTTCAGTTACGCCTTAAATAAGTTTTCTAAACTTGTTCTTCAATTCCACTAACTCAGCACAGTAAACTACTCTTCTTAGTTTTACTGTTCTTAGTCAGTCAGCACAGTTCTCAACAACTGTTCTGCGCTTCTTCAGAATACTTCTCTTGTATCTCTGAGCTTCATCTTACTACTCTTGATAGTCTTCTTACTTTGGAGTAGTCTTCTGATCTTCCTTAGTCTTCTTTAGTCTTCTGATCTGGTTCCAACCTACTGTTCTAAACTTTTACAATACTGAATACAATAGAATACAAACTTACACATATATAAAACCTATCTATACATCAACTGAACTATATACAATAGAGTATATCTAAGTCCTATACTATAAGCTGTCTATACAATACATTTATCAGCTTTGTTCCTAACAGTTCATATATCAGATCAGTAACACACTAAGATCAGTAAACCCAGTTTTCATAACTCATTAAGATGACTTAGTTAGAATGACTTAGAACCACATATATCATTAACTTCAAGTTGCTTTTGGCCATCAAAACATACAATCACCAACTAGAACATTGTTTATAGGATTCATATCCCAACACTTACCTTAAGGAGTAGTGGGAGAAGTTTATAGATCACGCGAAACTAGTCTATAGGAGTTGCACGCTGAAGAAATTTATCTCTATAAATTGAAGGCAGGTGCAACACATTCTAGTAGAGAAGAAATGATAATTAAGAACTAATACTATCAAGTGCACTTTGTGTATTTAGTTTTAGGAATATCTTTGTTTCCTCTCTCTTTCCATGTGGTAGATTAATTGTACTACTCTCTATCAATTAATATAACATATTAGTTTGATCTAGGAAAATTTGTATAGGACGGATTGAGAGGCAGTTTCATAGATTTCGACCAGGTTTTGATTTTTCCAATCGTTTGTGATTGTAGTTTCCAAATCTCGAAGAGATTATAGTTTTGTATCACTACTTTGTTATAGTAAATTGTATAGACTTATTCATAGTCTATACAAAGATTTGATATTCCTTTGCAAAATGTTTTTATTTTCCGCTGCATATATGTTGTCTTAATTGTGCCGACAATTTAAACAACGCCTCTAATAAACATTGCGCACCCACTTTCATATATTTTGCATCATTCATTTACATTCGCTATATATTTGAATACATGTTAATCGTTGATTTGTATTTGTATATATTGCAGGTTCAAGTTGTTTTGAAACATGATTTCAATGTGATGCGAATAAAATGTGTCGTCCCATAAGAAAATGACATATGGAATAAGAGGAGAATATTATATCCTTTGACGTCTAATACGAGAATATTATTAATATTTATTATTCCGTATTTATCTTTATCTATTTATTAATATAATAATAATGATCCATGATGAGGATGATTTGAATTGGACTTATACTTGTCTTCTCTTGAAGTAGGCTAGTGAGCCCAGTCGAGCACCTGGACGCCCCTTGGAGGAACCCATACCTTATTTTCGTCAGTGTTGCAGAAGTCAGAAATCGATAGTCGGACGTTTTTAGCCGCCTAACGTATAGGCGCCTTCCAGTTTTTGTGTTATTATTATTTTTTTAGTTAATTACTATACTAGCCCACTAATTTGGGCCCAAATCTGGATCGGCCCAAAATAAAGAAAGCAAACATATGCTATTGAAATGGGCCCAAATAAAGAAATCATATGAATCCCTAAATCCTATTCAGAATATTCTTCTGTCGTTGGGATTTGGGAAGGGGCAGATAGAAGGGCTAGGCGGTGGTGGCCGGTGGGAGAGTTTGGAATATACAATATACACACTAGCATAAAATTACAATCTTTAGTAGGTTTATACACGGTAGCAACAGGGTTATAATATTTATTAGAGATAGTGGGAGATATACACACTTGCATCCAAGGCAAATGTCTGGTACGAGCATGACGGCGGTAGCTTAAGCGTGGCGACGACCGGTCAAGCGACGAGTTGAAGAATGAATGAAGACTGAGTATATCAACTATGTAATTATTCTGCAATTATTTTTCTATAGATAATTTTTTGTTTTGCAAAAAAGGAGTTTTCTGGAAAAAAAGACGGCACCCAGTCGACTAGGCGCCTCCCTAACCCCATAACCGATTTTATGCAACGATGACTAGAAATTCGGTCATTTTGTCACGCCTTGCGCCTAAGCGCTGATTTCTACATCACTGATTTTCGTGATTAAGGCCAAATCGTTGGGCCTGGATTTGTGTGAATGGCCTCGAGAGCTCATGGTCTTTGAGCCCATGTGAGTGTTTGAAGACTCATTTCTATGACTATGCAGGTCGGTTGAGAACCGGGTAATAGTGTGTTAGAATAAGAGTGAGTCAATGATAGTTGAGAGAGGGTTTACCCGATCTCCCTTTAAAGTCAAAGTTGAATGTTGAAGGGAACTCTCGGATAAGACATTTTGAATAAAAAGGATAAGACTAGGACTCATGTTGTTGAATGTGGACTGGGTCCTCGCGAAGCTCTCGGAGGTCATTTAGCGAGAGATATGGGGAAGATGATTATCCCTCCATCTAATTACGTTTTTAGTCATATTCCAGCATTATACACGCATATAACATATCACTTGAATACACAAGGACACACTTAAGCTAATACCCGTACTACAGATTTGATAGAATGCATTATTTAGCTTGATAATGCCATTTGATACCTGATATTACACGATTGAAACACTCGCTTCACTCGTTTACACATACACACACACATTGAGCATCGCATTTCATTTAAGGAGGATGTTGGTCCCTAAATGAGTAATGAGTAATGTGAGAGAAGTCTAGGGGGTGAATAGACTTCTCCCCTTTTTAAAAACAATCTCTTTTAGTGATCAGATGAGTGATAGACTTAGTGATCGACTAAGTTGTTTGATAAAATAAGTGATCTGATAAAGTGCGAGTGTCAATCAGCTGAGTAAACAAAACTCTTATTAGCTGATAGTGCGAAAATGTGTAGGCCCTAAGTTTAGACTTGTTCTTTTATGAAAACCTTTGAGTAATGACTTTATCAGATGACTTGACGTCATCTGATTATGAAAATTTTACTTGTGATTTTGACTCTTTTGAAGATATGTTTATCAATGAAAATATGTATGAACAATTGATAAACAATAAACAATATGTATAAAGCAAGTAAATAACACAAGTATTTATAGAGGTTCGGATCCCGGTCCTACGTCCTCTCTCACAGCCTAGCTGTGAAGTTTCAATTCATTTCACAAAGGTCATTACTACTTTATAGCCCAAGAGAAGACTTTGAACTTAATACACCCTCTTAGTATAATTGGTTCTACTTGTTATTGTAAGAACAAACACTTTTACAGGTTCTTCGCCTCAGTTTTTTCGCCTCAGTTTTTTCATTTTCACCCAATATCTTGAAACTACAATTAACATTGGATACGAAATTCTAAAATTATGAATCCAAGTATCGTAAATAAAATTTAAGTAATTTTTGCTTATGAAAAGAAGGGAAAAAAATATGTGCACAATTGCTAGAAAATCTACAGACAATATTTCATATAAACTGCATGTCTATATCAAAAGATAAAATCTACAGACTATAACTCATACATGTAACTCTTCTTAGACATGACATTCTTTCAATTTAAAAAAATTATGAGGGCTTTGGATGATTTTTATATCATAACAGGAGAATGAAAATAAGTAAGAAATTAGATGGTAAGAAATAAAACCTCTGCGATGAATCTTGCATCGCCTCAACCTGATGCGACTTTGCTGCCCGGAAGAAATTGTGTCGTCGTGACATGGTTCTCTGGGCTCACCGCGACTCCCGTCACCCTGCCTTGCTCGTAGGCCATAACCGCTAGTGTCGAGTCATGCATGGTCATTTGAATCTTGCTCAGAACTCGCCGTCAACGCCAAACTGCTGTGGTCAGATACTCAGATGCAACCACTCAATATTAGCCATGTAATCAAATCAAAATTAAAAAAACATAGCATAATAATCTTAAATCTTTGTGAATCCTTCCAAATGATCATAATTCCACAGAAAATGATTAAGATCTAGTCTCATAGTTCATTAAAAAAATGAAATTGCATTAAACCCATAGATTAGGTGCTTGTCTCATATTTCACAATTATCAATAAGTCTATCTATTTCCTTTAAAGCACTAAACCATTTTGGCTATGAAATCAATTTCGTTGTTAGTCTCCTCTCTGTAATAGAAACCAAAGAAACGCATGAAAGTGTGAGATAAATAGAAACCTAAGAGTTAAAACAACACATAACATTAATATCAATATATGATCAAATAACTCACACAAATTGAATTGGGGAAAAATAGTTGATGCAGCTGATGCCTTGAACATTTTTCACCTATCATCAAAACCAAAATGTAAAGAACTAAAATTATTATCCACACAAAAAAGGCAATAAAAATGTGATTAAATACATAATGAGCTTTCAATATAAACTTAAACACACTTTCAATTCGCACTCTCGTGATGGCAATTTGAATAAAGACAACTATAGTTGTGTTCACATAGAGAAACCTCAATTTTGTTTGTTGTGAATTTTGTGAAGGCTCCCATGAGTCATCAGATACAACAGATCGGTTTCATTAATTTTAGCATTACATTTGTAGGTAATATAACCAGAGGAGAAGACGTGGTTATAGAGTGAACATAAACATATAACATGTATATTCAGTATTCACACAGTTACAATACAATAGTAAAATACAAATAAATTATATAGAAAATTAGATGAGGAGAAAGTATCAAGAATTCTTCTGAGGAAAGATCGGTAAAAGAGAGGAGAAAGTATCAAGAATTCTTCTGTAGAAAGATCACTAAAAGATGGACTGAAAAACATAAGTAACCCAAAAACTGAAATCGAGAAAATCCACAATGAATTAGCAAAGGATAAATTACAAAAAATTATACTAACATTTATATGAAATTAAGATTAGTTAAAGCGTTCTTCGTATACCAATGAAGATTAACAGATGAAACATTTACCCAAAAAGAGATAAGTAAGAAATACATTAACCTGCATCATGTTTCACAACCCACCAATTCAGAATGGGAATTGCATATCTTAAGAGGCGCTTTTGTTTTTTTGGGCTTACTCTTCGCCATTAATTCTGCTTTATTATTGTCAAGATTGAATCTTGAATTTGAAGATGAAGAATAGGAATTGGAAGAGATTTTGGGATGCTCACCATAAACACAAAAGAAGTTATTGTGTGAAATGAGTCTGTTAAAATTCTGCAGTGACACGTGGAAGACACGTGGTGACACCTGGGTATGAACAAATTGACACATGTCGAGTTTAGGAGAAACCCAAAATGACACTTGTCGAATCCTGATGAAACACATCCTCCTTTTATTATATAAGATTCATTAGACTACTTATGGATTTCAAATGAGAATTCCAACGTGTATCACCAGCTTTTTGAAATGAACCAATCTGATTAAGCCCTTTTCCACTTTCAATCTCATCTATTTCAAGCAAGTGAGAAATATTTGATGCTTACCATCTGAAGAAGAGCAAGCCAACCTTGCTGATAAGCAAGACTGCTGATAGTGATAAGAAGAGTTGTCCAGTTAATGAGGAATGTTGTCCTATCATTGGAACAACCTTCAGAAGCCATGTCCATGTCCTAACAAGAGAATCTTAAAGTCAGATATTGGGAAGAGTGCTGCAGAATGAAGACAAAGCTTATACAGCCGTTTATTTCCCAAATGAGGACATGTCACTATCAAGATTCTGTCTTCAAAGTTGAAGAACTAAAAGAAGACATTTATGGACATTTGAGGCTGCCTCTCCAACGGGCAAATCCTTCATTTGTCTATAAATACAGAAGTGTGAAGACCATTTGAAAGCACCTCAACCAAGCACCTCAACATAATCCAACATTGACAAGAACTCACAAGCAAGAGTGCTTTCTAGCTTTCAAAGACTATCTTAGTCTTCATACACTTCATCTAAGCTGAACCTATTGTATATCCATACACAAGCTTAGAGAGATATCCTAATCCTTATACACTGATCTTCATTGTAAAGGATATTTCATTAGTTGGAACCTTACTTCAACCCTTATACCTTTCAAGAGTGAAAGTGAGAAGGTTGTAGTAGTAGAAGTGGTAGGAGCTGACTGTTGAGAGAAGAACAGTTCAGTTCTGAGTTGAGAAGAGGGTACTAGGACTCTAGACATCCTAGGGATCAATTCACCAAGGAGTGGTGTTATTGATCAAGTGCACCTTGGAACTATAAAACAAGTTAATTCCAAGAGTGAAGGAATTATCATGTTCAATCAGGGAAAGTGGATGTAGGAGCTTGAGTCTCTGAACCACTATAAACTCTTGTGTTGATTTACTCTTCAAGTACTTACATACATTCAACACTGCACACAAAACTGATCTTCCAAAAGATACATACTCAAAGACTGTGCAAAACCTATTTGGACAAGTTCCCTGAAAACTGGACTGTATTGATTTGACTAAGTGATTTCAAAAACTAAAGGAGTCTAAACTAAAAGGGCCAACCATTATTCCGCACATATAACTCCCCTAGATAGTTATTCAACTAAGTACTCAATAGTACTTAGTAGTTTGATTATCTTAGAAGAGTTAATCATCTTCAGCAGAGTTGTCCAAGACAACCTTGCTGAGCTCTGGTTTGATCATAGTAAAAAAGTATCAGAGCATGGGTTCAAAGACCACTGCTTCTGAAAAGCCATCTTGGTTTTCAAAATCATATATTTGGTGTGGTCACTGAACTGATCTATCTGAAATCCTATAAATTGTTGACTAACTGTTTATTCTTGAGATATGGCCAACAACAATGCTGTTGTTCCACCTCCTACTGTCCAAGGATTGGACAACATGGCCACAAATCCAGTCAATCACATTTCTCATCACAAATTGCCCATGTTCTCAATAGACAACTATGATTTCTGGAAAATCAGAATGAGGGCTCATCTTGCATCTCTACATACTGATATGTTGAGAGTGATCACAAGAGGTCCTTTTGTGTTCACCTTTGTCAATCCCAGAGTCACTGAAGCTCAAAGATCAGATATAAGGGAATTGATTCCCAAAGATGAAGATGACTTCACTGCTGATGAAAAGAGGAAAGATAATTTGAATTATCTTGCCATGAACACCCTCTACCAAACAATTCCAGATGCAATCATGGGAAGAGTCTATCACTGCACAACTGCCAAAGAAATATGGGATACTCTTGCAGAAATGTGTGAGGGTACTGAGAAAATCAAGGAGAATAAGCTCCAAGTGGCAGTGCAAAAGTTTGAACAATTCACAATGGAGTCTGAGGAATCCATTGACAAGTTTGCTGGTAGATTCACTGATGTGATGAATGAAATCAACTCCTTGGGCAAGGTATACTCCAAGAGAGAAGTTGGTTTGAAGATCTTAAGAAGTCTCACCCAAAAGTGGGATGTTTATGCTGTTATGATGCAAAACACCAAGGATCTCTCCACCATGCCCATGCAACAGATCTTCTCTTGACTCAAAGCTTATGAGTTCGACCTCAATAGAAGAAAGCCTGTTGAGGAACCTTCAAATCCTACTAAGGGAGTGGCATTCAAAGCCAAAGCTGCTGAACCTGAAATGCAGTCCACTCCCAGATCATCAAAGTCAGTTTCCAAGACTGAAATGAAGGAAGAACTAGCCTTGATGGCTAGAAGGTTTGATAAGCTAAACTCAAGGTTTGGTAGATACAAGAAATTCTACCAGGACAACAAATTCAGGAGAAGATACAACTCTCCTGAAGCTCAGGCTGAGGTCAAAAATCCTGAAGAGAAAAGATCAGAGGACAAGTACTCTGATAGGAGAAGGTCCAGTAGAGCTGAACCTTCATCATCAAAAAGAAGAGAAGAACCAAAGAAAGATGATGATGAAGACTTGTGCTATAATTGCAAAAAGAAAGGGCACTTCCAGTATGACTGCCCTGAATTGAGCTCTAAGGAGAGAAGAGAAAGGCAAGTCAAAAGAGACAGAAAGTTCACAAATAGAAAGGCCATGATGGCTGGTGAAGAATCTGAAAGTGCTGAAAGCTTCAACTCTTCTGATGGACTGTTCTCCAACAGTGATGATGATGATGATGTCTGCAACATGGCTCTTGAGGATGATGAGGTATCCTCTACTTCTAGTTCACCATCATTCATCTCACAAAACAATAGTGAGGTCAACCTGAAACTTTCTCTTGGAAAGTTAATGGAAGATTTCACTATGTTACAAGAATTTCATGATAACTGTGTGAGAGAAAATGAAATATTGGCTATTGAGCTTGCCAAAACTTATGAGGTAGTTGTTGATGTCAAATCTACTGAGTTGTATCAACAAGTCTTTAGAGAGCTTGAGGAAGCAAATCTCAGGATAGTTGACCAACAAAAGGAGATTGATGATCAACTACTCTCTCAGAAGAGAAAAAATTTTGAACTAAAAATTCTAAATGCCAAGTTTGAAAATCTCTCACATGAATATGATATTCTTAAATCAAGTGAAGAGAGCCTGAAATTAAAGATGTCTGCTCTGAAGAAATCCTCTAGAGCAATAGAGGAAATTCAGAGTTATCAAAGACCTATGGCTCAAAGAAGTGGATTAGGTTTTGATCCATTTGAATCTTCACCTTGTCTTAGTGTTGCTTCTGTAAGTAACACTAAGAGAATCTTTGTTAATTCAGTGGCACCAACTGAAAATGAAAATAAACAGCCACTGGACAAAGGAAAGGGCAAAATGAATGACTTACCTACTCAAGTGCTTCAGGAGATTAGGCCTAAACCTAAGGAAATGGCCAAAGCTCCTGAACACAAGAGGAATGTTGGTCAGCAGAGTAGACCCAATGGAAGGGCAACTCTCCTGAACAATGTTCAGAGGAGTTATCCAAGGTATAATCATCCTAGACCAACTCTACTGAGAAAGTCTCAGCTGACTAGACCTAAGGACAACTATCCTCAAAGGCAAAATAAAATGAGACAACCAAAACCCTATATGCCAAAGGGTAATGGTCATAAGAAAGCCTTTCCTCAAAGATTCCCTCAAGTAGCACAAAGAACTCATAAGTTCAGGAGATTTGACAACTCTCCTGAAACTTACAGAGTTAACACCTTCACACATACTTTCCCAAAGGCATTTAAGGGAAAGACAGTGTATGTAGATGCTAGAGGAAGACAACTTAGCCACCTTGAAACAATCAGGGTTATTAGGCAAGTTTGGGTTCCTAAAGGTACAGCTAACCTCTCAGGACCCAAAAATCAAAGGGTACCTAAACCAATCTAATTGCAGGTACCATTGGGCAACAAGAAGAGGAGCATGAGCAAAAAGTCAGCATGGTATCTTGACAGTGGATGTTCAAGGCACATGACTGGAAACAAGGAACTCCTCACTGATTTTATTGAAAAAGAAGGCCCAAATGTCACATTTTGAGACAGCTCACAAGCTACAACAAAAGGTTATGGTACTTTGATGATTGGTAACATCAAAGTATCCAATGTGTCTTATGTGGCTGGTCTCAAATATAATCTCCTAAGTATCAGTCAATTCTGTGATAAAGATTTTAATGTTGAGTTTTCTAGTGGAAAATGTTTAATCAAAGATAAGACTCAACAAATTCTATTGACTGGAACTAGGAAAGGAAATGTGTATTTTGCAGACTGGGACAAGTCTACTGATGCTGCATGCTTCATTGCTAAGAGTTCTAGTGAACAAAGTTGGCTATGGCATAAGAGATTAAACCACTTGAACTTCAAAACAATGAACAAGATTGCTAGAAATGCATTAGTTAAAGGACTACCTAATGAGGTTTTCATTAAGGAGCATGTTTGCAAACCATGCCAAGAGGGAAAATAGATTAAAGCCTCATTTAAAGGAAAACCAGTCATATCTACTGAAAGGGTGCTTGAACTTCTACATATGGACTTATTTGGACCAATTACCCCTGCAAGCATAAATGGTAGAAAATACACATTGGTTGTAGTAGATGACTTCTCTAGGTTCACATGGGTGGTATTTCTCCTTAATAAGAAGGAAACTCAAGTCAAACTACCTGAACTTTTAAAGAGACTGTCAAATGAGAAAAGCCTTAGCATTATCAAGATAAGATCTGATAAAGGCACTGAGTTCATAAATTCATACATCAATGAGTATTGCACATCTAATGGAATAGCTCATGAAACCTCAGCAGCTAGAACTCCCCAATAGAATGGAGTTGCAGAAAGGAGAAATAGAACTTTAAAAGAAGCTGCTAGAACCTTAATTGCTGATTCAAATTTACCTAAGAGGTTTTGGGCTGAAGCTATAAACACTGCATGCCATACTCAGAATAAATGTTTGATTACTAAGGGGCAAGGCAAAACCCCCTATGAACTCTGGAAATGAAGAATGCCTAAAGTGTCATACTTTCATATCTTTGGTTGCAAGTGTTTTATTCACAATAATGGGAAAGAACAGTTGAAAGCTTTTGATAGCAAAGCTGATGAAGGAGTATTCCTTGGATACTCTCAAATCAGTAGAGCTTTCAGAGTCTACAACAAGAAAACCCTTATTGTGGAGGAAACACCTCATGTTGTGTTTGATGAATCTATTCATGAGTTCAGGAATGAGAACTTAGAACCAGAGGAAATCACATAGAGGACAACCAGACTGAGCCTAAAAGACAAAGACACTGAATTCATAGATGTTGTCCAAACCAACCTACCTGAAAATTTCACATTGGACAACAATCCTGAAGGCAATCCTCCTGAGGCAAATTCCACTGATGGAAATGGTGAACTGAATGATCCAATCCCAGTTCACATCCAGGTAACAACTACCAATGAAGAAGCAGTTCCTGCTGAGGTAGTTAATGGATCAAATAATCAAGGGGGAACTCAAAATGTTGAAAATGCCAATGTCCCTGACATTGAGGACAACACCCCTGATTATGATCCTGAATTAGATCCTGCATTCAATTACCTTGAATTTTATGATCAAAATGACTCAACTTCAGTAGAGGACAACTCTACTGAAGAGATCAGAAAAAGAAGGACTTGGTTGTCTGACCATCCCACTGATCTAATACTTGGTGATCCAAGTATAGGAGTCAAAACAAGGAGATTTCATGGTGAAAGTGTTGGGATATAAATTCACCCTAAGCCCCACTTGATGTTAGAATAGTTTTGATGGCCAAAACACTTAGAGTTTATAAATGTAATAGGATCAGCTGACTTGTATAGAACAGCTTAGACTAGTCTTGTGTGATCAACTGTATTGATATCAGCTGATCAGCACAGTCCTGGCTTACATGCCTATCCTCAAGATGAGAAGAGTAGAAGACATTAAGACTAGAAGATCCTTGAAGACCAGATAAGTTAAGGTGCTTGTATACCTACTTATCTGATGGAGTCCCAGATTGAAGATGGCCTAAAGCAGTACAAAGAATTTCCAGATCAGAAGAGTGTTACTCTACTGATATCAGAAGACAGAAGACCTAAGGCCAGAAGAGTAGTCAGAAGACTAGAAGTACAGAACAGAAGACTATGTGCTCTTCCAGGACTCGGCTGATTCCTAAGTCATCTTGCAATTCAAACGAAGACCTACCTTATTTAGAAGATTGACATGATCCCAGGATTGAAGCAATCAAGCGGCTGGAATCAAGGAATCAAGCTATTATGGAAAGATTGCTCAAACGGCTAGTCAACTCCAACGGCTAGTTGCAACCAATCTCCATTATAAATACAAGAGGGTGAGAAATCACAAAAGAAGTCACAGGAGAGAATTCAACAAGCCAAGCAAGCAATCAAAGCTAAAGCCATACTATTCTAAGAATTCTCAAAAGAGCCAGAAACCATTAGATTATCTATAGCTCTTAAGTGATTTCTATCCAACTCCTCAGAACCTGAAACCTGTTCATATTGTATATCAATTGTTTTAGACATAGTGGTTAAGCAAATTATAAGCTTGAACCATTAGTTGGATACACCTCAAAAACCCCAAACCCTCACCGAAAGGTTAAAGTTTTTGAAACCCCTTAAAGTGCAAGTGCTTACAATCACTTGTGGAGACCGTAGCTGTTAGGACGGCTCAGATCTCAAAGTCCTAACCTTGGGACTATAAAGGTCAAGACCCTTGTAATTTGTGGAAATTAAAGGGATTAAACATCACGTTAGGACGTGAGAGTGGACGTAGGAACGTATATCCGAACCACTATAAATCCGGTGTTATTTACTTTCTGCACTTTACATTTCTGCCTTTACATTCATTATTATATAGTGCATACTGTGATTTCAACACTCTTCAAAACAAGGGCATAACTTTCAAACCAGCATCAGCTGAGTATTTTCATTAAGTAAAACAAGTTACAAGAACGAGTCTAAACCAGGGCCACCATAATTCCGCATATAACCTCCTCAGTCAGATCACTATAGTCATCTGGACCAGCAGACTTGCAGTCCAGTTGACATAGCAATCAGAAGAGGTTCCCAACTCTGTTTGAAAAAGTTTTAAAGTCTATTCACCCCTCCCCTCTAGACTTTAAACCCATTCACTACTCGTTCAGGGACCAACAAGTGGTATCAGAGCGGTGGTTCTAACGGACTACTGTCTCTAGATTATCAGAAGACTTGAGGGAGTCTTTCTGTAGTCCTCTTGAACAGATCTTTTTGGAAAACTTGTTTTTGAAAACTCATACAGCATGAGTGCTAACATGCGTAAGTTGCCTAAGTTTTCAGTTGAGGATTATGATTACTGGAAGATCAGGATGAGGAAGAATCTCACATCAGTCCACTACAAGATGTGGTCAGTAATCACTGAAGGCCCAATCACCATCATGACAGTCAACACTGCAAATGGTGATCCAGAAGTCCCAGTTGGAGAACTGGTTCCCAAGCGCATGAGGGATCTCACACCAGAAGAGATGAAGCAATCAAACCTTGATAGCATTGCTCAAGATTACATAATGCAAACTCTTCCAAATGAGTACATTGGAAAGGTCATCCACTGTGAGTCAGCCAGAGAGATGTGGGAGGCATTGGCACTACTCTGTGAAGGAACTGAGCTGATCAAGGAAAGCAAATTGTCAACAGCAGTCAAGAAGTTTGAGCACCTCAAGATGCATCCAGGAGAAACTATTGATCAGCTGGACAATAGATGTACAAAGATCATAAATGAGATTGAATCTCTAGGCAAGAAGTATACAAATAGAGAGAAAAACTTGAAGATCTTGGACTCTTTACCCAAGAGATGGAAACTCAAGAAGACCATCATCAAAGATACTCAAGATATCAAGAAGTGGTCTACTCAAACTCTATTTCAGAACCTAAAAGCTCATGAATATGACCTTGACAGAGAAGAAAACTCAGGAAGTGATGAGTCAACTGCAGCCCCATCTACCTCCAAGACTGTAGCCTTCAAGGCAGCCAATACAAAAGCTGCAAGTACCTCATCTGGCAAGGCCTCTCTGAAAACAGAAAACTGTGAAGGATCAGACATGAGTCTGAAGGAACAAATGGCTCTTATGATCAAGAGATTCGAAAGGATGAACACTCTCAACAGCAAATATAGAAAATTCTATAGAAACTACAAAGATAGAAGAGCAAGTTCACCCTCTAGAGGTTCCAGAGAAAGAACACCAGAAAGACATCCTAGAAAGGATGTGGAATCATCTGACAGCCGAGGATCTAGAAGAAGAGATGCCACTCCTCCAAGAAAAGGCAACTCAAATCAGAAACCTGGATCATGCTTCAACTGTCGCAAACCAGGACACTATGTCTATGAATGTCCTGAGCTGGATTTGGATGACAAAGAAGAAAGAAGGCCAAGAAGAACTTCAGACAAGAAAGCTATGGTGACTGAAGAATCTGAATATCAAAGTGATGAACTCCCTACATCACCAGACTGCCAAATCATCTCAGATGATTCAGATGACCTAGCTATGATGGCCATAGGTGAAAATGAGGTAAACTCCTATACTACTACTTTCCATTCACCTATTTTTTCACAATCAGATGAGATAAACTCATCTGAAGGCGAATCAGAAGACACCTATTATCAATCTTTAAGAAAAGTAAAAGGTGATCTGGATATTGCCACTAGAGCTTTTATAGAAGTGGAAGAGGAGAATAAGGATCTAAGGAAAGAAATTGCTAAGTTGAAAAAGGTTAAGTTTGATAACACCCCTGAGCTGGCCACAATGAATGAAAGATTGACCAGAGAAGTGGAGCTTCTTAAGGAAGAAAATACCACAATAACTCAGTTGTATGAGGGGATGTTACAAACTCAAGCTTTAGAAACTAAGGAACTTCGTTCACTACAATCCAAATTCGATGACCTCTTCCAAGCACACAAGCTCTTAGAAAAGGAGAAGGAATGCCTAAAACAAAAGATATCAGAGTTCAATAAAGCCTCTACTACTATTGAAAGTATCTCTGAGTATTATAGATCAAATGGCAATAAGATGGGTTTTGGCTATGAACTCAACCCATCTACATCCTCTCCAGCTGGGGGTAGTACACCTAACAAGTGCACTACTCAGACACATGAAAAGGGTGAGTGTTCTAAACACAATGAACCTAATATGAACCAAAAGGCATCTGTACCAGCTAAGGCTAACTATCCCAAAACCAAAAATGGTAAAGGACAAGCTAACCCCAAGCCTGTACAGAGGAACAGCAAACAACCTAGACCATCTCGGCTGAGACAGTCTCAGTTGTATGCTGCTCCAGCCAAGAAGAAGAAGTCTTCTTCAAACAAATCTGTTCTCTTTGCATCCCCTATCTCTTATGATATTGTGAGAACAGAAGAGTATGGTCCATATAATCGTGTGCATCGACCAGCTAATGCACCCAGGCCGAATGTAACTAGTCAAAAGATCATGTATGTACACACCTATAAAGGGAAACCATTTGACTATTACTTAGCTGACACTAAGGACAAATCAGATCAGTCCAAGGTGCTGACTGGTAAGATTTGGTTCTGTGATGCCCGAGGGAAACAACTCAAGTGCTCAAGGTTGTTCAAACGACCAATGTATATGTGGGTTCCCAAGGGTAGTACTAACACCCAAGGACCCAAAACAAAATGGGTACCTAAGACTTAACTTTTCTTGCAGGAAAGGAGGGACCTATACAGAAGAGGAGGTCTAGCAGGAGAAACTTGGTACATAGATAGTGGATGCTCAACTCACATGACAGGAACCAAAGCCCTGCTGACCAACTACATAGAAAAGAAAGGTCCAAAAGTCTTCTTTGGTGATAACGCGCATGGTAACACAAAAGGATATGGCACCCTTAAAAATGGTGACATTGAGGTACATGATGTATCATATGTAGAAGGTCTTAAGTTTAATTTATTATCTGTTTCTCACTTTTGTGACACTGGTTACTCAGTCAAATTCTCTAAAGATGAGTGTCTCATAAGTGATAAGAGAACAAAACAAAACCTTCTAACAGGATCTAGAAAGGGAAGTATGTATCTTGCAAATTGGAACAGTTGTCCTAAGGATACATGTCTGCTTGTGAAGAGCCCTAAAGATGTCAGCTGGCTATGGCACAAACGTCTTAGTCATCTGAACTTTAAGACTATGAACAAGTTAGCAAGGGAATCCTTAGTTGATGGTCTGCCTAATGAACTCTATTGTAAAGATCAGGTGTGTGATGCATGTCAACAAGGAAAGCAAACAAAGGTCTCCTTCAAGACCAAGAAGACAGCATCAACCAGCAGAGTTCTTGAACTGCTTCACATGGATCTCTTTGGACCAATCACTCCAACCACTCTAACAGGGAGGAAGTACACTCTTATTGTTGTAGATGATTATTCCAAGTTTACTTGGGTTATCTTCTTATACAAGAAGACTGAAACACAGCAGAAGCTCCCTGAACTATTGAAGAGGATCCAAGTAGAGAATGGAGAACCAATTGTGAAAATTAGAAGTGACAAAGGCACTGAATTCATTAACTCTTATATTATTGCCTATTGTACTTCTAATGGTATTCAGCATGAGACAAGTGCAACAAGAACACCACAACAGAATGGTGTAGCTGAAAGAAGAGTCAGAACACTCAAAGAAGCTGCCAGAACACTCCTTGCTGAATTCTCCACTCCCAAGAAGCTATGGGCAGAAGCCATCAACACAGCTTGTCACACTCAAAATAGGTCAGGTATTCATAAAATACATGAGAAAACCCCATATGAACTATGGAAAGGAAGAAAACCTAGAGTATCTTACTTTCATATATTTGGTTGTAAGTGTTTCATTCACAACAATGGGAAGAGTAAGTTGAATGCTTTTGATGCCAAAGCAGATGAGGGGATATTTTTAGGATACTCCTCAACTAGCAAAGCATTTAGAGTACTCAACAAACGAACCCTTCTTGTGGAAGAAACACCTCATGTTGTTTTTGATGAATCTTGTGAAAAGAATGCAGTAGAAACAAACTCAGCTGCAGATCAGATGAGACATCTAGTGATCAAGTCCAAACCAGATGAGTTCATTGAAGTCAATGAACCTTTCCCTGAAGAACCAGAGGAGGATAAACCTCATAGACCTGTCACTAGATCTCAAACTCAAGCAAGACAAGCTGACCAGAATCAAGATGCACCAATCCCAAATGCCAGGGGGAATGATCTCTTTGACACTCAAGATACAAATGATGATCGACCTAATCAAGTCAACCCTCCTGATGGCACTAGATCAGATGAGAATCCAAGCTCATCCAATGCAGATACTCCTGTGAGGCATACATGGAGAAACAACCATCCATCAAACCTCATCTTAGGAGGAGCTGACTCAGGTGTCAAGACCGGAAGACAACTGAATCAGAACTCACAATCATCTATGTTCTGCTGGTGTGCTTTCCTATCCAACATTGAACCAGCTGACATAGAAGAAGCAATGACAGATAGCAATTGGATCACTGCTATGCAAGAAGAACTAAACCAATTCGAAAGAAATGAAGTCTGGGAATTGGTAGATCGTCCTGAAAACCACAATGTAGTAGGAACAAAGTGGGTATTCAAGAACAAGAAGGACGAAAATGATGTGATAACTAGAAATAAGGCAAGGCTAGTTGCAAAAGGATATTCACAATCTGAAGGGATTGACTATGATGAAACTTTTGCTCCAGTAGCCAGATTAGAAGCCATTCGACTGTTTCTAGCTTATGCATCATATATGGGCTTCAAGGTATATCAAATGGATGTCAAGAGTGCTTTTCTAAATGGTATTCTGGTAGAAGAAGTATATGTAGAGCAGCCTCCAGGTTTTGAAAAAGGTGATCAAGTATATCGACTGAAGAAGGCTCTCTATGGTCTAAAACAAGCCCCTAGAGCTTGGTATGACACATTGTCACAATTCCTACTTGACAATGGATATACAAAAGGCAAAGTGGATAGAACTCTTTTCAGAATACAAGAAGGAGAAGACATCCTAATGGTGCAAATATATGTAGATGATATTATATTTGGATCACCCAATCAAGAGATGTGCAAGAAGTTCTCTGAACTTATGCAAGGAAAGTTTGAAATGAGCATGATGGGTGAGATGAATTATTTTCTAGGACTTCAAGTCAAGCAGAGTTCAGAAGGGATCTTCATCAACCAGTCCAAGTATACCAAGAGCCTATTAGAAAGATTCAAAGCCCTACAAAGCAAGACTGCAAGGATTCCAATGATGACATCTTTCAAAATGGAACCAGATGAGTCTGGAAAGGCAGTTGATCAAGCTGAATATAGAGCACTGATTGGATCTCTACTATATCTTACAGCTAGCAGACCAGACATAACATTTGCTGTAGGAGTATGTGCTAGGTTTCAAGCAAACCCAAAGCAAAGTCATCTAGAAGCAGCAAGGAAGATTCTCAAGTACCTAAAAGGAACAGTCAACCTAGGACTATGGTACCCTGCTGATGACAATCTAGAATTGAGTGGCTATTCTGACTCAGACTATGGAGGATGTAGAATTGATAGGAAATCCACACCTGGAACCTGTCAATTTCTAGGCAACAAGCTGATATCATGGTTCTCTAAGAAGCAAACCTCAGTTGCAACCTCCACCACTGAAGCAGAATACATGGCAGCTGGTAGTTGTTGTAGTCAGCTGCTCTGGCTAGTTCAACAACTCAAGGATTACAATGTAGAGGCAAGAGAAGTCCCTATTTATTGTGATAGCAGCAGTGCCATTGCCATCACTCAAAATCCAGTCCTCCACACAAGGTGCAAGCATGTCGACATTCGACACCACTTTATAAGAGACCACCTTGAAAAGAAGGACATCAAGATGGAGAAAATTCACACAGATATCCAAAGAGCAGACATCTTGACTAAGCCCCTAGCTGAAGAAAAGTTCAAAACCCTATGTTACAGCTTAGGACTCCTGGACCCAAGCACATGAAGAAGGAAAGATCAGCTGAAAACCTCAGCTGACCCAACTGCAGCAGACTAGGAGGATCAGATGAGGTGAATAGACACCCTCATCTTCAGGTAAGTTCTTTCCCAATGAAGACAAATAAAGCTGAGGGAAAACTTAGAGTCATCTAATCAAGGGGGAATCAATGATACCTTAAGAATCCTTGATGAAATACTCTAAAATCTGCATTGCATATCATATATATATATATACAGCAGACTTGAACAAAGTTATTTGATTTCTCTACTATAAGCAATGTATACTATGTATAATAATAAACTATTCTTCATAAAATACTTTATTTATATACATACATACAGTATACTATTGAGTTATACTTGGTTGGATTAATACACCATCCTCACCGACTCAACAGTATGCATGCACTGTACGGATTTCAAATAACTCTTGCTAAAAAATTTATAATTTCTGCATTCCATAAGATAAAGTCTGAATATCTTTAAATGTGAACCCTTAGATCAAGAATCTCATTGTTGATCTTAAGAAGTAACTTTTCAGAAATTCAGACCTATCAACTCTATAGTTTTGTCATCTTTCACTCCACTACCTCATTTCTACCCCTATAAAAGGAGGAAGTTATGAGAACACCTAAGAACACAAATCACTAACTATCATTTTCTGTTTCAGGGATGGAGACAATCGAAAGAAGAGATGGAATGAAGATCATCCTTCAACCAAGGTCTTGGGTGAAGGAGATGAAGATTTGTCCAGAAGATGAAGATGATGCAGATCAGCACACTTGGCTTACTCAACATGAGTTTGCCTATGAAAACTAGAGGAAAGAGAGACGTCCTTATTGAAAACTAGAGGAAAGAGAGATGGAGAAGACAAAGTAGCAAGAAAGCAGAGCTTCTTCTCCAGGGGGAAGTTCTACATGGAGAGCTTGTTATCAAAAGCTACTGTGTCTAAACAGAACATGAAGGCTGAGTCCATGGCCCTCTCTTCGACTCCATTGAAGCCTCTTCCAATCTTCCTTCTCTTTCAAGAGTAGAGAAGAGATTCAATTAGGACACATTTGATGCTACAACCCATCTGATGATGAGGAACATCAGATGGTAAGGGCAACCTGAACCAGTGGGATATCATCCAGGCTGATCAACATATTGATTTGATGGTCCTACTTAATTCAGATAGAGCTGGAAGATCCATCAAACCAGGTTGGATCACCACTCACAATAAAGCTGGAAGATCCATCATCCAGGTTGGATCATCACAGCAACAACGAAGGATCCATCAAGCCAGGTTGGACCTTCAAAACCCAGAAGATTTACTCAGCAAATCTCAATCCTCCACTCAGCTGATCAGAAGACCAACTCAGCTGACCAGAAGACTTTCAAGGAAAATCAGCAGACCTCTTGAAGAAATCAGAAGACTTCACTCTGCTGATCAGATCACTTGATTTTTGAGTTCAATGACTATCTTTGATCATGTAATTCATTCTAGATTATTCCTGAATGTAATTAAGCAAATTGGCCTATATAAGGAATGCAATTCACTTATAAAAAACGGCTTTGATGATCAATTCTTGCCACAAAATTAGTCACAACGGCTATTTTTGGTAATGATGTCATTAATACTCAATTACCAAATTGCCAGCAAATCAACTGTTGCCACATGGCAAATTCAGCCGGCAAATTTAAAGGAAGGCCCGAAATCAAAGAAGGAAAATCTTGGGCTCTACTCCACAATTAAACCCAATTCTGACCGTTAGATCAAGAATTGTTGGAGTATATATACACACCCTTAAAACCTCTTCCAAACCCTTTCGCTCACAATACTCTATTGCTCTCAATACTCTCTCGTTCTGCAAATTTCTTTCAAGCTCTCAAAACCTAAACACTTAAACTCTACTATGGCAATCATTGAGATTTACGACGAGAAGACCAAGAGCACTGGCACCTTGGATGCTGCAAAGTGGTCCAAGGAAGGAAAGATGTTCACAGAGAATGCTCTGTTTTTCAAAGGCAAACACACAGCTGCAAACAAGGAAATCCTTCTCCGTTGCATCAACCTCAACCTTCGAGATTTTCTGGAAGCAGCACCCACCAACGTTTATGAAAAAGATGTGCTGGCTTTCTATGCAAACGCTGTGATGAAGGGATCGTATGTTGAAAGTGTCATGGGTGGACACAAGGTCAAGGTAACAAGGGAAATCCTTCAGGAACTGTTTGGTTTGTCAAGGGGGAAAATCAATATCTCCACCTACATCATGAATAAGGAGAAAGAGTACATGGAGATGTTCACTGATGGGAGAATCAAGGCTGCTGATGCCTCTGGACTCAAGAAATCCCAATTAGAACCTAAGTTTCAAACCCTGATGGATATAGCAGGCAAGATGCTGCTAGGTAACACTTTCAGCCATGATGCTGTTACCACCTTGAAGGTTAGAGTTATGGCTGCAATCTGGGATCAGATTGATGGAGACTGGCAAGGGCTTTTCTTGGACAGAATTGCTCTTGAAGCCACGAAGGTGACTTTGGACCTTCAATCAAGAGAATGGAAGGTAACCTCAACTGTCAGCTTTGTCAACAAGCTGAGTATCATCCTTCCAGAAGTACTCCCAAGAAAGTACAAGATGGGACCTCACAAGACCTTCCACATCTCCAAATATTATTTAAGGAAGGACGCTCTTGCTGAGGCAGCAAGGTTGAAAGAAGAGAGGAAGAAGTTGTTAGATGAAGCATCTTCCAAAGATGTTATTGAAAAGGCAGAAGAGTCCACTCATAACTCTGCTGCTGAAGAAGAAGAGGAGCCATCGAAAGAAGAGGCTCAAAAGAAGGTTGCTGAAGAGGATGATGATGACAATCAGACCTTAGCACAAAGAAGATATCTGATCAGATCAGGGCTCATCTCCCCATCTGATTCAGATGTCACTCCCACTGCCTCTCCTTTGAAAAAGGCAGGTACTTCTAACCCCTCTCTCACTTTCACACCTTCTAAACTATCAAAGGGTCAGAAGAGAAAGAAGAACACTTCTTCCTTCACAAAGAAAGCCAAGAAATCCAGGCTCCCTACTCCAATGAGCATATCCCCTATTTCATCCTTCAACCCTTCTGATGATACCAACCCATCTGAACCCTCACACACTGATGCCCAAATCCCTGCTGATACTCACACAGCAGAGGAACAAGCCCAGCCTAACCCTGCTGATGTTCAAACAGCAGACAACCAACCTCAGACCACCTCCACACAACCTGCTGATGATCAAACTCAGATTATATCCACAATCCTTGCTGATATTCAAACAGCAAATGTCCAAGATCATCAAGCTCAAACACCTACTGATCTTCAAGAAGAAACTGAACCAGACCAGCAGACCCATAACCCTGCTGATGACAAATTACTGAAGATCAATCCCAACCTCCTACCCAACAAGAAGAAATCACTTCCCAAATCCCTGCTGATACTCACACAGCAGAGGAAAATGCCCCAACTACCCAAACCCCTACCATCATTGTCCCTTCTGCTCCAGAAGACTTGGCACCAGAAGACCTGGTTCAACCTGGTCCTTCTCAACCTCAGTTCAGAATGGTGCACTACCCCATGTGCCAAACAGAAAAGATAATGAGGATGAAGATAGCCAACCTGCTCAAGACCACCATCCCTGGAGTTGATGAGACTTCAATCCAGTTTGAACAAGTGCTTAGGGTATGCACTTGGATTGAGCTCAGAAGAGATGATGTAGATGACCTTCTTGAGGTCATGGAAGGAATGGGAGGAAAGGAAAACTTCCTCGACTGGGAGATGGAGTAAAAGGAAGTTGCTCAAGTTCAATCCTTTGCTCAGCTGCTATCAGATGAGGCACTAACTGCAGTCTGCAACCGGATCCTAGGAGTCTCCACTGCTGATGTCCCTATCCCAGTAGGTTCATTGGATCAGCAGACAGCTGAACAAGCAAAGATGAAGGAAACAGCTGCACCAGCCTTGGTGGAAGACTCAGCTGCACCTGCAGAAGACTCAGCTGCATCAGCTGACAAAGAAGAGATTGCAAAAGAAGTAGTCAGAGTACCAGCTCACTTCAGACCTTCAGACAATCTGACTCACTTCATTGACAATCAAGAGGATGCAGGCAGACGAATCATGACCCATCTGACTAAGGCCACTACCTGCTACCTCAATGAGGAGTACCTATCAGCCGAAGAGAGAGGCAAAGCAATAATTGTTCATCCAAAGCCTCAAGGTACACCCTCTACTTCTACCCCATCTGTTGACCTTACAGCAGACATCTGCTCCCAGGTCAAAGCTGCAATAGACTTGCACTTTGAGAAAGGTTTAGGCCTGCAGCTAGGAAGGTATGTTGAGAAAGCTGCAAGGGAACAGAAGACTCGTCTTCGTGACCAGATTCTTGACATTGAAGACAAGTTTGGTGAAGCACTCCATCAGCAGATAGGAGAATACTTGAGTACCTATCAGAAGTTGTCAGCCGACACCTCCAAAAGGTTTGCTGATCTTTACACTGATGAGATGCACCGCATGGAGACCACCTACAAGACAAGAATTGAGGATGCTGAAGCAAGAGCCACTGAAGGACAAGCTCTTCTTAAAACAGCTGCAGAGGAGAATGAGAAACTGCAGACTCAGCTGAAGGAAACAGCAGCCAAGTTGGAAGCACTTGCAGAAAAGCTCGAAGCTGCCTCCTCCACCAATTCTCTTTCTCATGTCATGGAACACAGTATATCCCACATTACTGCTGTCAACAAGGTCAATGCCATGGCATTGAAACAAACTCTGAAAGTGGAAATCATGAATGCCATGAAGCCTTTTTCGGTTGCACTTGCTGAAGCCAAAAAGGGGGAAGATATGTTGATAAGAGCTCTTGAGAAATCTACTGCACAACATGCTGTAATGGTAGTATCTCAAGATGAGCTGAATGAAACCTTGAGTAGTTTAAAGAGCAAAATCAAGAACAAGCAAGAAAAAGGCAGAGGCAAAGAAATTGCTCAAGAAGACACTCAAGCACCCACTCAAGCTCCATCCAAGACTCTTCAGATCACTGCTCCTGAAGAACAAGTCCCTGAAAAGAGAATGACAAGGAAAAGAAAGGCAGATGAGCAAGCCCAGACAGCTCAGACCAGCAAGAAATCAACTCCAGCAGAGCCTACTGCAGAACAGAAAGAGGCTCTAGAGTTGAAGAAAAAGAAGTTGTTTGAAGCTCAAGAGCTTAAGCAAAAGAAGTTGAATGATGCGAAGGCAGTCAAAGCCAAATTTGAAAGAAGAATTGCCAAACTCAGGAAAATGATGAAGGACAGAGCAGAAGAAGACAGTGTCCTGGTGTTTGATAGCAATTATGTGGATTACTTAGCCCTTCAAGATGAGCTACCAAGATAGTATCCCCTAAAGAAGAATTGGCAAATTCAACACCACATAGTAAGGAAATTTGGCCCTCTCCCTTCTTATGAAGAAGAATTTCTTCAATTCTCCCAGTTCATGAACATTGAAGATCCAGAGTTCTGGGAAGAAATTGTCAAGACAGCCAAAGGACTTGACAACTGCAGAATCTTAACTCCTGAAGAACCCAAATGGGATGCACCCCTTCTGGATTCAGGAAGAGTCAACATGATAGAAATCAAGAAGATTTTGTACAAGATCTATGAAGAGGAGAATGTTACAGATGTACAGCACATGGAAGAAGTTCGAGCTCGTCTGTACCTTGCCTACCGCATTTGAAGATCAGAAGACCTGATGAAGACTAGCTTAGAAGTTTAAAGAAACTATTACTTGTAATCTGTAAAAGTTCTATCTATATTCAAGTTCTAGTTCTTTTTGCTTACAAGACAAACTCTCATTGTCTTCATCAGATACTTCAAAGTCTTAGCATGATATAAACTCTTATCTTAATTCATTAAGAGCACTTATCAAGTATAGTTTTGACTTCATCAAAAAGGGGGAAATTGTTGGGATATAAATTCATCCTAAGCCCCACTTGATGTTAGAATAGTTTTGATGGCCAAAACACTTAGAGTTTATAAATGTAATAGGATCAGCTGACTTGTATAGAACAGCTTAGACTAGTCTTGTGTGATCAAGTGTATTGATATCAGCTGATCAGCACAGTCCTGGCTTACATGCCTATCCTCAGGATGAGAAGAGTAGAAGACATGAAGACTAGAAGATCCTTGAAGACCAGATAAGTTAAGGTGCTTGTATACCTACCTATCTGATGGAGTCCCAGATTGAAGATGGCCTAAAAGCAGTACAAAGAATTTCCAGATCAGAAGAGTGTTACTCGTCTGATATCAGAAGACAAAAGACCTAAGGCCAGAAGAGTAGTCAGAAGACTAGAAGTACAGATCAGAAGACTATGTGCTCTTCCAGGACTCGGCTGATTCCCAAGTCATCTTGCAATTCAAACGAAGACCTACCTTATTTAGAAGATTGACATGATCCCAGGATTGAAGCAATCAAGCGGCTGGAATCAAGGAATCAAGCTATTATGGAAAGATTGTTCAAACGGCTAGTCAACTCCAACGGCTAGTTGCAACCAATCTCCATTATAAATACAAGAGGATGAGAAATCACAAGAAGAAGTCACAAGAGAGAATTCAACAAGCCAAGCAAGCAATCAAAGCTAAAGCCATACAGTTTTAAGAATTCTCAAAAGAGCCAGAAACCATTAGATTATCTATAGCTCTTAAGTGATTTCTATCCAACCCTTAAGAACCTGAAACCTGTTCATATTGTATATCAATTGTTTTAGGCATAGTGGTTAAGCAAATTATAAGCTTGAACCATTAGTTGGATACACCTCAAAAACCCCAAACCCTCACCGAAAGGTTAAAGTTTTTGAAACCCCTTAAAGTGCAAGTGCTTACAATCACTTGTGGAGACCGTAGCTGTTAGGACGGCTCAGATCTCAAAGTCCTGACCTTGGGACTATAAAGGTCAAGACCCTTGTAATTTGTGGAAATTAAAGGGATTAAACATCACGTTAGGACGTGAGAGTGGACATAGGAACGTATATCCGAACCACTATAAATCCGGTGTTATTTACTTTCTGCACTTTACATTTCTGCCTTTACATTCATTATTATATAGTGCATACTGTGATTTCAACACTCTTCAAAACAAGGGCATAACTTTCAAACCAGCATCAGCTGAGTATTTTCATTAAGTAAAACAAGTTGAACACTTTCATAAGAATTACAAGAACGAGTCTAAACCAGGGCCACCATAATTCCGCATATAACCTCCTCAGTCAGATCACTATAGTCATCTGGACCAGCAGACTTGCAGTCCAGTTGACATAGCAATCAGAAGAGGTTCTCAACTCTGTTTGAAAAAGTTTTAAAGTCTATTCACCCCTCCCCTCTAGACTTTAATCCCATTCACTACTCGTTCAGGGACCAACAGAAAGTGCTCTCTTCTGTTGTTTCTTGTCAGAGCAAGAACCAAGTGACATTGAAGAAGCACTTCAAGATGCCAATTGGATCACAGCTATGCAGGAAGAACTGAATCAATTCACCATAAATGAAGTATGGGAGCTGGTGGATAGACCTTCACATCAAGATGTTATTGGAACAATGTGAGTGTTCAAGAACAAGAAGAATGATGTGATTGTCAGAAACAAAGCAAGACTAGTGGCAAAGGGTTATTGCCAACATGAAGGCATTGACTATGATGAGACCTTTGCACCTGTGGCAAGGCTAGAAGCAATAAGGCTCTTTCTAGCCTATGCAGCCCACAAGAGGTTCAAAGTTTACCAGATGGATGTCAAGAGTGCCTTTCTGAATGGAGTCTTGAAAGAAGAAGTCTATGTGGAGCAACCACCAGGTTTTGAGATTGGAAACCAAGTTTACAGACTGAAGAAGGCTCTGTATGGACTTAAGCAAGCCCCTAGGGCTTGGTATGATACACTGTCGCAATTCCTCTTGGATCATGGATTCACCAAGGGAACTGTGGACAGAACTCTCTTCAGAATCTCTGAAGGAGAGGACATCTTGCTTGTCCAAATTTATGTGGATGACATAATATTTGGATCCCCCAATGAAAAGCTGTGTGAGAAGTTCTCCAAGCTTATGCAAAGCAAGTTTGAGATGTCCATGATGGGGTTGATGAACTTCTTTTTGGGTCTTCAAGTCAAGCAATCAAAAGAAGGAATCTTCATCAACCAAGCTAAGTACACCAGAGAAATGATCAAGAAGTTTGGGTGTACAACTAGCAAGCCAGTAAGGATCCCAATGAGCACAAATTGGAAGATGGATCCTGATGAGAGTGGTGTTTCAACCAACTCTACTGAGTATAGAGGAATCATTGGTTCACTCCTCTATCTCACTGCCAGCAGACCTGACATCACCTTTGCAGTAGGTGTCTGTGCAAGATTTCAAGCAAATCCTAAGAAAAGTCATCTTGAAGCTGCAAAGAGGATCTTGAGGTATCTCAAAGGCACTGAGAATCTAGGCCTTTGGTACCCTGCTGATGACAACATTGAGTTAACTGGCTACTCAGATGCTGATTATGGAGGTTGCAGAATTGATAGAAAGTCCACTTCAGGGACTTGTCAATTCTTAGGCAACAAGCTCATATCTTGGTTTTCCAAGAAGCAGAACACAGTGGCTACTTCCACCACTGAAGCTGAGTATGTTGCAGCTGGAAGTTGTTGTGCTCAAATCCTTTGGTTGAGACAACAACTCAAAGATTACAAAGTCAACTCTACTGAAGTGCCAATATTTTGTGACAACAACAGTGCAATTGCAATATCACAAAATCCTGTATTGCACACAAGGTGCAAACATGTGGACATCAAGCATAACTTCATTAGAGATCATGTGGAGAAGAAAGACATAAAGTTGGTCAAGATCCACACAGATCATCAAAAAGCTGATATTCTAACAAAGCCACTTGCAGAGGCAAGATTTCTAGAGCTATCAGCAGAGTTGGGATTACTTGATCCAGGGAAGTTGGACAAGTAAAACACATTGAAGTTAATGGGAGTAAAGGAACTGAATTGGTCTTCAGCAGACTTGGACAAGTCTACTGAAGTTCAGAAGAGATGATCACAATTACTCAGGACACTTGTCCATTGAAACTCAGGACACTTGTCCACATCTCTTCAGGACACTTGTCCTAGTGGGGTCAGATAAGTTGTCTTGGCTATCAAACTATTTCCTTGGTTTGATAAGCACCTATTTTGGGTAATCATTGTCTACCTTGATATCTGTCCCAACTACAGATATCATCACTGTGGGATTTAATTTGTCCCCCACCCAAAAGGTCGCTTTCCATGCATTAAATGCCAAGATTTAACTCTTGTTTGCATTACGCTTTTCAAGCCATGATCTATCTCGAAAACTCCCCAACCATTAACTAATATTAAATAACTTCCACGTTTTGAATAAAACCAATAACTCACTGTTACATTGGTTTTTTACCATTGGATCAAAACTGGCCAACTCCCCTGAAATTCATCCTAGCCATCCAAGTGTGTTTTCCATTTTTGACAACAGTTGAAAACTCACAAAACTCACCAACTCATTGACAAACATTCTTTTTAGAATATTCTCAAGCCTTAATATCCCCCCACAAACACTTCTTCCCCAAGTATTCGAAACCCTAGCTCATTTTTCTTCAAACTCTCTCAAAACACTCTCAATTTCATTTCTGAAAACCTTCAATGGCTCCCAAAGTTAGACCATAAATGATTTTTGATTTCTCCAACAAGGCTCTAGACCTTGATTTTGGATACTTAAGCAACAAAAACAGCCTTCACTTTGAACCCATAGTATCATTTAAAAGTGAAGATCCTGAGATTACACCAACCTTGAGATGGTTGAGAAGAGCTGGATTGCAGACGTTTATGGAGAAAAGACCAAGTTCCTGCTTGGAAAACTACATGGCTGAGTTCTTTGCCTTTCTCAAGTGGAGAGGTAAGCCTGAAGATGGTGAAGTTTCCACCAGATTGTCATATGTGGCAGAAGGAGAGGAGGAAGAGAGATTTCATAAAGTGAAATTCTCTTCAGAAGCTCTTGAAGGAGCTTTTGGATTGCCTTCTGAGGGAAGGAATCCAGAAGTTTATGGTACTGGACATGAAGATGAAATAGCTCAAGAATGGCTATTAGTACCAGGCCCTCTCTCTTCAACTCAAAACAAGAAGACTCTCAAGCCAGAATTTCTCAACCTCTTTGAGGTAGTTGCTAAGAGTCTCTTGAGCAATACTGGAAGTTTGGAGCAGGTCAGCCATCCAAGAATCAGAATTATGGCTGCAGTAATTGATGCTAGTGACAAAGGCATCAAATTTGATTGGAGGACCTTCATCATGTCTGAGATGATGAAGGAAAAGACCAAGTTCAAGGTGAAATCTCACAATAAGGTTGTGCTAGAAGGGAAACTCAAGTATTGCACCAGGGCAAGCTTGTTGATTGAAAGGTTTTCCCATTATTCTCAAATGCAAACCTTTGCAAAGCCCCTCCCAGCCCAGAAGATTCTGTTTAGAAAGCTCAGCAAGAAAACTGAGCAGAGGAGGATGCTTATGGCCAAACCTGCTGAAGAGAAGGTGGAGGAGAAGCCAAAGTTGAAAAAGAGGACAAAGGCCAGAGTGGTAAAGACAAGGAAAATGTCTCAAATTCCCTCAGAGGAGAACTCAGATGCTTCAACTGAGATTGAAGAAGTTGCTGAAGAAGGTGTGCAAGTGCCTTCTGATCATTCAGAAGAATTGAGGCAGAAGTATAATGAAACTAGACAGAAGTCTAGAGGTGATAAGAGGATCAGGGAAGTTGTCCCTGAGAAGGATGGAGAAGGTAGTGGAAGCAGTAGGGCCAAGCCTACTGATAAAGTGTTAGAGCTTCAGGAAGAAAGGTCTCTCCAACTTGCTCTAAGGGAGAGCAGAGCTGAAAGCAGGACCAAGTCGAAGTCTAGGACCAACTCATCTGGTTCTGGAACTCCAGAATCCAAGGTCCTTGAAGGTCAACCAATAGAGGCCAACATCCCTGAAATTCAAAACCCAGAGCCAACTCCCCTATAACCCAAAGTCCCCATTCTAGTGGAGATGAGGAGGAGTATACTTATGAAAGTATGCTCAGAGGAGGAGCCAAGGCTACTGTGGACAGTTTGTATCCACAGCTTGCTGAATTTCCAAGAATTCAGAAGACATTTCATGATTTGAGGATGCTTGTTGATGTGAAAGACAAGTCTATTATGGAGATATCACAAGTCATCAAAGATAAAGGTGCAAACTGGTGGCAAGTGGAGGAGAGCAGATTGCTACACTTTGCTGGTGTGATGAAAACAAGATTCCTCACTGATGAGGAAGTCTTTAAAAAGTTGGTAGATGATAAGATCATTGAGGAGAAAGAGAGAAAAGCTAAGGGCATCAAACACCCTGATAGCAGCTCAAATGATGATGATTCCCCTGATGATCCATCAAACCCTTCAAACCCCAACCCTCCTGAAACCCCTCAAGCCAACCCTCCTGAATCTACTCAACCCAAGTCTTCTGTAGCAGACAGACTTTCAAACCCTCCTACAACCTATCATAGGAAAGGCTCTGTATCTTCAGAGGTGTTGACCAAGGATGGTAACACAACCAAAGACACATCTGCCAATGAAGGTTCTTCTGAACCCAAGGCACAGCCTAAAGATGTTGAGGTTCCTATAATAGAGGCTGGTTTGCCTAAGGCCTATTCAGTGTCAGATGAGTTGGACACTGATCAGCCCTTAATCATTCAGGATGACTCAGTGGCTGCTGATATAAGCACTGTGATCTCCCCACAACTGCCATCTTTGAACCTTGTTGAAGGTGGAGATGCTGCAGGTTTAGGTGTTGGAGTTGAAAAGGAAAATCTAGTGGAAAAACCAGAGGGAGTAGAGGATGATAAAGAGGTGGTGATTACTAGAATAGTGAGTGTACCACCAAATGAGGGTGATATAAGTGAGGAAGGACAGGCTATTCTTGAAGTCAAATCTGAACTTCAAGAATCCCTTGATGAGAGGAGGCCTGATTCCTTGTGTGAGGAAATTTTTACTGAAGGGAGAAAAGAAATAGTTGAAAATGAGAAGAAGACTGCTGATGTATCAAAGTCTTATGAAAAAGAAATTGAGGGAGATAAGTGTGTTTTTATTGAATCTTTTGATTTGTCTGACATTGCAGGTATAAGTTTTGAACAAATCTTTGCAGATGACCTCTTGACAGATGCTCCCATCCAAGTTGATAGTGGATCAGCACAGGCCTTGCTTGGGGTGCAATCAGAGAAGTTGGACTTCTTGGCTCATCAAGTTCAAACAGCTCATGCAGAAACTTCTGGAGCTTTAGATGAGCATGGAAGAACTTTAGCATCTGTTGAAATGAGGCTAACTGGCTCTGAGGATGTGGTGTTACCCACATTGGAAGCTAGGATCAGTAGAGTTGAGACTGGTTTGCAAACCATCTCCACTGAAGTCATCAAAGCAAAGAATACCATGAAGTCAGTATCAAAAGATGTCAAGAAAGAGCAAACCTTGCTAAGAAATAACCACAACAGGAATGTGAAAACCTTGAGATCAGTGGTTAAGCAAGCTCTTGGAAGAAAGACAGCTCTGCAAAGGAAAAGAGCTGAAGAGCAAAGGCTAGCTATGGTGAAAGCAGCCTCAGAAAAGTTTTCCCAAGAGGTACTGGCCAACATTGCTGAAGGTGCAGTGGCCAACCTCACTGAGCTCCTTAAGGCCCAATTAGATGCATCTCTGAAAGCAACCATGGAGGAGGTTGTCCAACAAAAGATGAAGTCTGTTCTAGCCTTTCTAAGCTTGAGCAGTGATAGAATGCAGATCATACATGATGAAAATGTATACTTGTTGGAGGAGATGAAGTCTCTCACCCAAGCCCAGTCCTCGATCGCATCAACAATGAGTGAACTAAGACCTGAATGTTTTGATGCTGCCAAAAAGGGGGAAAGGGAAAGAGCAAGAGCAAAAGGTGCCTTGGTAATTGGAAGTCCAGTCAAGGGAAAAGACAAAGCTACTGAAGAAAAAAGGGAAAGAGCCAGCAGTGCTAAATTTAGAAGAATTGAATGAAGAAGAGCAGTTAGCACTTGCTTTGAAGAACTCAATGGCCTCAGCTCAAGAGGAAAGAGTGAGGTTACAGCAAAGGCCAGGTGGTGAGGTGTCTGGTTTGGACAAAGATGTTGAAGGTGTCCAAACTAGAGGAAAGATCAAGAGGGCAAAAGGAAAGAAAAGACAAGTTGAGACATTCACTGACTTTCCCAACAGCCTTGATCTACCACCTGAATTCAGAATTGATGATGATGAACCTATCTCCAAGAAGACTAAAGTTGCTGAAAAGGACAAGAATGCTGAAGTATCCAAGACTGCTGAAAAAGACAACTCTTCTGAGAAGGAAAAGTCTACTGAGACTAAGTCCACTGAAGGTGCCAAAGCTTCTGAAGATGTAGAGGAGCTGTATGAAAAAGGCTTTGGACCAGGACCTAAGAAGAAGAAAGTGGTGGTGCTAAATGATCCATCAAAGCTGTTTCATGAAGGGTATGGCAAAGACCCTGAAACTCAACAGAAACTGGCCATGATGAGGGCCCAAGAAAAGATGGACTTGATGGATGAAGCACAAAGAGCAAGAGATAAAAGAAGAGCAGACTTTCAGAAGCCAAGAAGAAAGAAAGCAACTTACAACAAGATGAAGCCACAGCTATTGATCCCAATGGACACCAAATATCCTCACTTGGATAAATGGGTGCCAATTCAGCTGAATGACTTATGGGAGGAAGCAAAAAGGGAGTTTGTCTATGATTACTATGTCATTGACAGATGGAATGGAAAGGATGCCAACTCCACTTTTGCTGAGTTCATGATAGAATACTACAGAGAGCTTTATCAACAACTACTTGCAGCTGCTGATATTGCAAGATTTGAACTCACAGCTCCCAAGCCAATCATATACATGCCTCCAAAGCTTGAAGGGTGGATTGACCAGGCAAGAATTCTGAAGGAATTTACTGAAATCCTCAAGCTGAACAAGATGGTTCTTGGACCTAAGGGAACAAACCAAGAAGCCATGGCACTGAAGAGGAGAGTGTGGGCACAATATGGGATGGTGCCACCTCCTGAGGATGATCTCTGAAATGGCTAAGTCTTCTGACCTTTCTTAATTGGTCAACTGTGCTGAAATTTGGTCAAATTTGCTGATATGGTGTGCTATGATGATCTAAGTACTCTGATATGCATTGGTTGCTCTGATATAAGCATGTACTCTGATACCTGATGTTTAGCTCTGATCCAAATACTGCTAAGTGTTTTGGTGTTTGCTCTGATACTAGAAGATGCTCTGAAACTTGAAGATCTAAGTGTTTAAATTGACATACTCTGATACTCTAGATCTTATGTTTTAGTATATGCTCTGAAATTTTTGTAATGATGTCTTGATTTCATACTCTGATAAGTTATCTTCAACTATCAACATGCTTGTAATGATTTTTATATGAATGATAGTTGAACTACCTTTGAATCAAGATGCATTATTACAGAAATCTCGCTATGCCTACATTTGAAACCTATGTGCAACATGAACAGTAAATACACTAACACATTGCTTTTCAGGATAATTGACATTTGTCATATCTTCTGAAGATAAATGTAATAGGTGTAGCTAAGTCTCTTTTGCATAAGTTGTATAGGTTTTGGCATCATCAAAAAGGGGGAAATTGTTGGAAATAAAATGAGATATGTTTTGATTAAATACCAAAACCCCCTGAGACATGCCTAAGTCAAGTTGAATATGTTCTAGAGATGTTAGAACATATAGAATAAAGGCTAGATGAGAAGCTGGTATGTTAGGCAGCTCTTAGTTGAATAGATGCACAATTTGAGGGGGAACCTATGCTTTGAAGTTTATCAAGAACAAGTCCCCTCAAGGCTCAAATTCTGGAATCATGACCAAGTCTACTGAAGGACAAGTATGCTGATCAGATGAGTTGTCCAGAGGAGTTGTCTCAGCACAATCAATTCAGAAGAAGTGTACTGAAAGTTTGAGGTCAACTATGCTGAAGAAGTAGAGACAACCACACCCTAAAGATCATCAATGAATCATACTAAGATCACTTTCAAGTGAAGCAAAGGGTAAAAGCCAAGTCATCTGAAGAAGAGCAAGCCAACCTTGCTGATAAGCAAGACTGCTGATAGTGATAAGAAGAGTTGTCCAGTTAATGAGGAATGTTGTCCTATCATTGGAACAACCTTCAGAAGCCATGTCCATGTCCTAACAAGAGAATCTTAAAGTCAGATATTGGGAAGAGTGCTGCAGAATGAAGACAAAGCTTATACAGCCGTTTATTTCCCAAATGAGGACATGCCACTATCAAGATTCTGTCTTCAAAGTTGAAGAACTAAAAGAAGACATTTATGGACATTTGAGGCTGCCTCTCCAATGGGCAAATCCTTCATTTGTCTATAAATACAGAAGTGTGAAGACCATTTGAAAGCACCTCAACCAAGCACCTCAACATAATCCAACATTGACAAGAACTCACAAGCAAGAGTGCTTTCTAGCTTTCAAAGACTATCTTAGTCTTCATACACTTCATCTAAGCTGAACCTATTGTATATCCATACACAAGCTTAGAGAGATGTCCTAATCCTTATACACTGATCTTCATTGTAAAGGATATTTCATTAGTTGGAACCTTACTTCAACCCTTATACCTTTCAAGAGTGAAAGTGAGAAGGTTGTAGTAGTAGAAGTGGTAGGAGCTGACTGTTGAGAGAAGAACAGTTCAGTTCTGAGTTGAGAAGAGGGTACTAGGACTCTAGACATCCTAGGGATCAATTCACCAAGGAGTGGTGTTATTGATCAAGTGCACCTTGGCACTATAAAACAAGTTAATTCCAAGAGTGAAGGAATTATCCTGTTCAATCAGGGAAAGTGGATGTAGGAGCTTGAGTCTCTGAACCACTATAAACTCTTGTGTTGATTTACTCTTCAAGTACTTACATACATTCAACACTGCACACAAAACTGATCTTCCAAAAGATACATACTCAAAGACTGTGCAAAACCTATTTGGACAAGTTCCCTGAAAACTGGACTGTATTGATTTGACTAAGTGATTTCAAAAACTAAAGGAGTCTAAACTAAAAGGGCCAACCATTATTCCGCACATATAACTCCCCTAGATAGTTATTCAACTAAGTACTCAATAGTACTTAGTAGTTTGATTATCTTAGAAGAGTTAATCATCTTCAGCAGAGTTGTCCAAGACAACCTTGCTGAGCTCTGGTTTGATCATAGTAAAAAAGAATTTGCATACAAGTGTATTTCCACCCCCCATACACTTGTTATATACTCCTTTCAGGACCAACAGTCTGTAGATTTTATCTTTTGATATAGACATGCAGTTTATATGAAATATTGTCTGTAGATTTTCTAGCAATTGTGCACATATTTTTTTCCCTTCTTTTCATAAGCAAAAATTACTTAAATTTTATTTACGATACTTGGATTCATAATTTTGGAATTTCGTATCCAATGTTAATTGTAGTTTCAAGATATGGGGTGAAAATGAAAAAACTGAGGCGAAGAGGAATTAGTTAAAAAAATTATGAGAAAATAGCTATTGAAGAAGAAAAGTGATTTTATTTTTTACCAATTGGATGTAACTTTAAAGAAAAGTTTCATATTTAGAATTGCAAAACTTGCCAATGGTTGATTCTTGAAACTTCAAGTTCTACAAACCAAACTGAAAAATTATTGGAGCAAATGTACGTACCTGAATGATTATGATAAGTTTCCTATAACGAGATGAACCAATATACTAATTTGTATTTGCAGATCTCTTGGCTCTATCAGAAAGCAAGAGACAGTTTGGCCCTCAAATTGAAGGTGGTCAGGTCAGTTCAGTATCAGCTGTGAAAATCGTTCTCAACAAGATCGGATCATCTAATTTTGTCACAGCCTGGTTTGGATTGGATTGTCTAAACTTGGTTTCACTACTGATCCGTACATCATGCACATAGATCATTTAACACAACTTGCATGCTCTACAAGAATGATGATATGACTAAGCTAAATAAATGAAGTGACCGAGGCATCTATATATAGTGTCTGGATCAAAAAGAAAATTGTGGTAATTTTAATAAGAATATGTCGTCATGTAACATGTGAAAGTTCAGTCTCATGCCATGCCTTTATTTATCTTAATTTACCACCCAAAGATAATTGTTGATTCCAAGTTTGAACATATTGTAAAGAAAATCTATTTCTACCACTCTCTTCACGTACTCATAATCGACTAGGATAATAATGTGTGTTGGATATTTCGATAAGAAGCAATTTGTTGATGGTCATGCTTATTGGTTATTAGCTGAGAACTTGAGTGATATGTTATAAGGACCGAGTAGTACTATTAATACGAGAAAGGTGGAATTTCTTTGTGAATGATGTAGAATTATGTAGTTTGAGGATTCTTCTTTTAAGACTATCATGTTTTCAGCAGTTGGGCAGGTCAATTTGAGATGCTTGGAGGTGTCTAAAAATTAGTTGACTAATTACATTTTTATAGAAGAGACATCGGCATTGCACAAGAAGGTTTTTCCTAACTAATACTACATATTGCTGAAAAAATGATTTAAATTGATCCTGCGGTTTTCTACTCATGTTTAAACAAACCATTTCTTTGAGTTGAGTTCAATTATATTATAAGATAACTTAGAAATTTTGATTTTATAAAACCCAATTAAGTATTAATGGTCTAATACATTTATCATCATCCGATTTCTTATCTGGTTTGTGTGTATTAGTTAATTCTCCAATACTTATTACTTTGTGGATATCACATTTAAACTCTATTTATGCGAATGTTGGATTGAGTGACTTGACCTTAATTGTTGTTCTCATTGTAGCATACTTAATAAGATGATTGTCTTAGGTAAGCAGAGCTAAATCTCCTGAGTTTTTTTTATGCTCAAAAGGACGTCTCAGAGGATAGTAAGTCATTCGAAATCATTTTTTCCGATATTGAAGGTAACACCTTTTATTCATTTGGTTGAACTTAAATTTTAAAATATATGCAACAAAACATTCTTAAAGTACTCTTTATTGTTGTTAATTTTAATGTTGGGAGTTACTTGAAATACTACTCCGTGCCTTAAAAAAAATAGGCAAGAAGCAATATCTTTTGTATGAAGATGATGTGTTCTCAAGACTTTAGAGTTTGTTTTCACTACATAACTAGAGGAACTAAAATCCACAAAATATATGAACAAACTTTCGTAAAAATTAAATTTACAGTCATTCATGTATGATCTATGAAATGACATGTGTCATAATCATATGACAACCAATATTCAGTATGTTCCACCAAAGTGGTAGGGATACAAATTTGGGTATATTTTTTGAGGAATGCTTATTTTAAGACACTGAAACATAATAAAAAGCTAAACACTACTTACTACTAGATCATAGTATTTTAGACGTACTAACTCTTTTTACAAAATTGATAGTCTTAAGTTATTCAAAAGAAGTCAATGTTTCTTAGAATAAATTGTTCAAATATTAATTTATTAATTTAGATTCAATGCAAGTGTTATTTTATTTTATGCAGTGGAACTGATCGAATACATCAGATTGAAAATTACATGTCCAATTATTTATTTATTGTTTCATCTATTATGATTGTGTTGTACTTATTAAATCATTTGAGAACATGGGCTCAAAAATTGCTATTTTTTTTGTAGGTTAGATCTTGAAGGCAAAGTAGGCAGGAAGGTTAGAGCTCTGGAAAAAGTTGAAGAACATGTTTTTAAAGATATTCAGTACGTATTTAACATTTTATAACAATTTTTTAAGAAGTTTTGGGTATCTGGTCCAAGGATCGAATAATTTCGGGAGACCAATTCCACCGTCCACTTGCGGGAGTCCTGTTTAAAGTCGCGCTCTGTATGGACTAGCCCCATAGAAACTGTTTGTACTTTAAATGATTAACATTTCACACCTTAAATGGTTAACATTTTACAACAATTATTAGAGACATTTTACAATTTCACTACTACACCTACCACTAAGATAGTTCAACTGGATAAATAGATATTTTAACCGATCAAAAGAATTGACCAAGCTTATGAAGACTTGAGTGATCACGAGAAGCGTAGATCTACGACTGGATCATTTTTTTCTTTCTCTTTAATGAGGTCTAAAAATATTTCACAATTTAAAATTTATTAAAAATTTAACTACTTATTTTCATATACTGTACTTTAATTAGATTCACATATCCTTTAGTATCAAAGAAAGTGTAGGTTTTTAAGTATTTTCTTCAAGTTAAATTACGTGTTGATTAATATTTGAAGGCAAGATCAGAAAATTTGGAATAATTTTTTTTAAAATATTTATTGGAGCTTAGCCCTATCTATTGAGTTAGTCAAATTCTACGTCAAAAAAGAAGAAAACACCGTATGATTGCTATTTTAATAAACCTATATAAAGCAACGAAAATGCAAAACAATAAATTTGATGATATTTCTATAAATTATACTCCCTATATCAGGTTGGGTGTCAATTTAATGTCTGTACACATTTTAAAAAATAATAGTATTACATGAATAATAGGGTATTAAGATAGAGAGAGATATAAAACCGAAAAAGTAGAGAAAAGTTGTAAAGAGAAAATGTAAAATATTTAGGGAGAAGATAAAATTAAAATGAATAATTTAGTTTGAGATATTCTAAATGATAAAATTGAACCTTAATCTGAAATAGAGAGAGTATATAAAAAAGTTACAACAATCCCGTGCATTGCACGGGCAAAAAACTAGTATGTATAGTGCAACATGTGAAGTTTTACTAAACATTATTGAGGATGGAACCACTTCTTCTCAACGTGGAGATGTAGATGCAACTTATGAGGATTTAACTCTTTTGAATTTTTCTTCATTTTGCATCTCATGAGAAAGGTATTAGAGATTTCAAATATGTTTTGTCAAACTTTGCAACTTCAGTCTCAAGACATTTTAAATGCAATGCATCTTGTTTCCTCTACTAAGTCTCTCCTTCAAGATTTAAGAGATGATGGATGGGAAGAGTTAGTTGTAGATGTGAAATTATTTTGTCAAAGGGTGAATCTTCTTGTGCCTGATTTTAATGCTCAATATGTTGCAAGAAGAGGAAGGGCTCGACATCAACAAGATGAAATTACCAATGGACATCATTATAAAATTGACATTTTTTTATGTGGTGATAATTTCTCAATTGCAAGAGTTGAACAACAAATTCAATGACAACACAATGAAGTTGGTTACTCTTAGCATGGTTTTAGATCCAAGGGAGATGTGTTTATCATTCAAAGTTGATGACATTTGCAAGTTGGTAGAAAAGTTTTATCTATAAGATTTTGATCAATATGAGATGCTACAAATGAAACAAGAGTTTATGCATTTTGATCATGTGCGACAATTTCCAGAGTTTGAAAATTTGACTACGATTTCTGATTTATGTCAATGGTTAGTGAAGTCTAGGAAGTCAAGCATATACCCAGTGTTGTTTAGAGTCATCACTCTTGTTCTCACACTTCCAGTTTCCACGACCACAACAAAGCGCTCATTTTCTGCTATGAACTTAGTTAAGACTACACTTCGAAACAAGATGGAAGATAAAATTTTTTTCAGATTGTTCACTTGTATCGTTTTTTAACACTTTTGAAGTACGTCACAATACGATCCCCACAAGCGTACGAGTCCGATTGTAGTACATAAGTACGACCAAGTAGTTTGTTCGTCCAAGGATCTAGTTGAGTGCAAGTGAATCCCTAAAGTTAAGAGTTTTCATGCTATTGTAGTAACTACACTTGTTTGTTGGATTTTCGGGATTTAAAATACAAGTATGAAACTAGATTAACTAAGATATTAAGAAATAGACAAAAGAAATAACAAGCTATCTAACTTTCGAGAGAAAGTGCAAGAGAAGGGGTATTGTCTCGGGTGTTTCCGTTTTGTGGGTAATTCAATGAGTTAACGAATCAATTGCATGAATTAAACTATGGTTTTGGATTAAGCTAAAGGCTATCACTCCTATGTGTAGACCCCCTCGAAAGGCATAGGTGAACACGTGCATTGATTAACAATTATAGGATCTAATCAAATACCATAAGCTCCTAAGATAATGTCTTATAAGCACTTTCAACACGATTACTAATGCTTATGAGCCGCCCTCTCACCAATCTCCTAGACAACCTCTATTCGATTGATGTCTAAAGTTGTCGATCTAGCAATTAACCCTCTCTCGGTTAAACTAATTACTACTTAAATTCATTCAATTAACCAAAGCTCACACTTACACCCCCAATCATGCAACCCAACTCTCGTTGCAATTAACATAATCGAACATGCTCGCTAATAGGGTTGATTAACCAAATGAATCAATTACAACACAACTTTAGAAACTTATAGCAAAATAGTAAGTAATTGAAGAATTTAAGAAATTACCAAATTGAAATGCAAACAAAAGTAATATCACATTGATCATGGAATTGTAGCTACAAAACGATGTAATGGACGATGCCCGATGATAATCGTAGCTTGATTTTAAGTAAAAACCACTAATCTATCTAGTTCTATGAAGAATTAAAACTAAAAATGAAGAACACTACTAACTATGTGTTTGTGTGTGAGAAATTGCTTGTAAAAGGAGTATGACCCTTTTCAAAACTCAAATTGGATCTATTTATAGTTGGAGTAGAAGTCTTGGGTGAATTTTGCACTTAGGCCCATAAAAAATGGAGAAAATGAGCCAAAACCCCTGAGAAATGGAAGAGTAGGGTGACTCGGTCGAGTGTTCAGCAAAATCAAAAGTTGCAGTTTTTCGGTCCCGACTCGGCCGAGTCTGTGCACTCGATCGAGTAGACCCTGGGCTTCTTGTTTTGTGCATAACTCTCGATCCGGAACTCCGATCGGATTGATTCTTGTTTCATTACGACCCTCTCTTCGATACCTTTCACATGATCCACTCTTCAGATTGATCCAACAACCTGATTTTTCGTGATTTACTTCGAAACACCATGTTTTACTTATAAACATCAACAACACACTACATTTCTCACAATTAAATCAAATCATCCACAATTGACCAATATAATGTGAAAATATAAGAAATATAAGCTCTAAATATGCACTAAAGTCATGCAATTTACATCTGAATAAATTGTTTGTTAGTGTATATTGAGAACCAAATTGCAAAAACCTTTAGTATAGACTCAATTGTAGATGATTTTCGTGATATGCATGAGAGACGCTTTAAGTTTTAATTATATTAATGACATATTGATGTATTTTGAGATATTTAATATTTAACGATAAATATTGTTATACTTAGTGCAAATATGAAATATCTAAATTTTCATATCGAATGTACGTTAATGTTAAACTCTATTAGTTCCCCCCTCCACCCCAAAATCCTGGTTCCGCCCATAAATATAATAAAGTAAATCAGATAATAATAAAATATATATATATAGATATACATGTATTCCATGAATATTACATTTTCATTTTAATGAATTTTACATGCTTTGTTTAAAAAAATCTAGAGTTTATAATATAATAAAGTAAATTAGATAATAATAAAATAATATATATATATATACACATGTAATCTATGGGTATTACAGTTTTTTTAATGAATTTTGTAGGCTTTATTTAAAAAAAAACCTTGAGTGTATAATATAAGAAAACATATTAGATAATAATAAATATATATATATATATACATATACACATGTATTCTATGGGTATTACAATTTCATTTAAATGGATTTTATAGGCTTTGTTTAAAAAAATAAAAAAATCTTGAGTATATAATATAATAAAGTATATTAGATAATAATAATAAAAAAAATTATATGTACATGTATTCTATGGGTATTAGAGTTTAATTATAATGAAGTTTTACTGGCTTTGTTTAAAAAAAAAAATCTTGAAAATATAATATAATAAAGTAAATTAAATAATAATAATTATAAAAAACAATATATATATATATAGAGTTTCATTGTAATGAATTTTAAAGGCTTTATTAATTTTTTTTTAAATCTTTAGTTTATAATATGATAAAGTAAATTAGATAGTAATAAAAAAAACAATATATATATACACGTATTTTATGGTTATTATAGTTTCACTGTAATAAATTTTACAAACTTTGTTTAAAAAAAATATTGAGTTTATAATATAATAAAGTAAATTAGATAAAAATAAAATAATAATATATATACATGTATTCTATGGGTATTACAATTTCATTGTAATGAATTTTACAGGCTTTATTTAAAAAAAATCATTTGAGTTAATAATATGATAAAATAAACTAGATAATAATATATATAAATATATATATATATATATATTTATATACACGTATTCTATTGGTATTATAGTTTCATTTTGTAATGAATTTTACCGGCTTTGTTTTAAAAAAAACTTGAGTTTATAATATAATAAAGTAAATTAGATAATAATAAAAAACAATATATATATATATATTCTTTGGGTATTACAGTTTCATTTTAATGAATTTTGTAGACTTTGTATAATATTCTATGGGTATTACACTTTCATTGTTTTGAATTTTAAGGATTTTATTTAAAAAAAATATTGAATTTATAATATAATATAATAAAGTAAATTAAATAAAAATAATATATACACACGCATTCTATGTGTATTACAATTTTATTATAATGAATTTTACAGGCTTTATATAAGAAAAATAAAAAAAATCTTGATTTATAATATAATAAAGTAAATTAAATAATGATAAAAAAAATTAATGAATTTTATAGATTTTGTATAGGTCAAATAATCAAATTTTAGCTCATACTTTTCATTTTTTTACTAATTCTAGCACATACGTTCTCATTTTAACTAAATTATACTCATACTTTTCATTTTGTTATAAAATTTAGCACAAATTTTATCTTTCATACCCATACTTTTAATTTTTAATCAAATGTAACACATACTTTTATGTTTTAAAAATGTAAAAATTATCTAATAATTAAAAAGAAAAAATAATATCTTAAATATGTTTAAATTAAAAAATTCTATTTAAAATCTACAAATTTAAAAATAATTAAGAATTGAAATTATCAAAAACTATTGAATTAAAGAGAGATTTACAATAAATATATGTATATATATATATAATACAATAATTAAAATAAATTGTACTCTCTCCCTACATCAAAAGTATGAACATACTTTTGATGGATGAAAGTAGTATAATTTTTTTTAAAATAATGCTTTGAGATTCTTTAAATAATTTACTATATAATTTTAGAATTTTGTTATAAAGTAAAGTATATTTATTAATTAATTTAATTTATAAAAAATATGGGTATAAATTGGATAAGAGTAAAAAAAAAGTGTTAAATTTGATAAAAAATGAAAAGTATGAGTATAATTTGGTTAAAAAAAAATTATGTGCTGGATTTGAGGAAAAATGAAAAGTATAGGTATAATTTAATTAAAAATAAAAGTATTTGCTAGATTTGATAAAAAATGGGAAGTATGGACTAGAATTGATAATTTTACCTTTTGTATAATGTTATAGGAGTATTACAATTTTATTGTACTCTCACCGTTCCAATATAAGTTTTTCACCTTTCTTTTTTAATGTTTCACAATAAATTTCTCATTTTTTGGGGCAAATTATTTTTTCTCTTCCAATAACATCACTTATACTTTATCTATTATTTTATTTTTATTGTACTTCATCTTATACTAATCTATTACTCCCTCCGTCCGCCTATAAGTGTTACGTTACTTTTTGGCACGGAGATTAAGAAAAGTGATTAAATAATAGATATAGTACAAGTGATGTGATGGAGAGAGGAGAGAGATAGAGAGAAAAAGTAAGATATAAAGTGAAGTGTAAGAAAAAGTATTTACCAAAAAAAGGTATGAGAAGCTTATAGACGGACGAACAAAAATATGGTAAAATGGGAAGCTTATAGGCGGACGGAGGGAGTATTTTTTTTGTAATATATCTATTATTTTATCATATTTCTTAATTAAAATAAAAATAAAATTTGTCTGGTATTGTTAGCCAACTACCGGATGAAGCATGCACTAATCAGTCATCAAACCGGGGTAGATCACTATACGAACTAAAACCGGGTTTTATGTGTACTCACGAAACAATAAAACCGATACTTGGCAGAGTAAGAGTGACGTGTCAACATGTGATTTGTCATATCTTTAATCGTGACAGGAATTTTGTGTGTATACTGGGTCGCAGCGGAAGAAAGTGGTAAAACCCAGAGGGTCCACCACTCACCACTCACCACTCACAAAACCACCGCTCAACGGCTGACGAGAGAGACAGATTCCGCCGTGGACTTCCGAAATCAATTTTGCAGAACCCTAGCATTTCCAATCACACGGTACTATTATTGTTATTCTTTTATTTGATTTTGTAATCGTTCATCGATTAGAAATGCCTGCACCCGATGATCTATCTTTTATTTATTTTTTCTGCCCCTAAACTATCTGATTTGCTGGAATCTTCGGCTGTTTTTCTACTTTCATGATCCAGAAATATTTTGTTATCGTGCATTTTATATTTAGTCGTAGTTGTGCATTTTCTTTTGAGATAAATTAAAATGTGGTGTTTCAAGCATTTACCTTTTTTAGGGAAAAAATGTACCTATTTTAGTTTTAATGTTTTGCTCAAATTTTGCAAAGTAGAACTGGTGGTGCAATAGAATAGATTTTTACTGAAAACTCAAATTTGTGTACCTCATTGTATCAGAATTAGTTTGGTTGACAACTGATATTCATTTGAAATTCGTCTCAGGGATAAAAAAAGGAAAAGAAATTCTGAACAATATAATTAGCAAGTGAACTGTGGGACAAAAAAGGGGAACAATTCTTGGTTTCCGAATTCACCAGCTTCATTTCTTAGTTTCACAGCAATACTAACAGAATTCAAGATACATCGACCAGGTTCAGGGGGCGATTTGCCCCAGAGTGGGGAGTTTAGTCCTTTTCTCCCAGTAGCACGGAGGGTGAACTCCTTCCAAACTGTTGCTATGGATGATGATATGGAGGGTGGGAACTTGGGGCCATTCCTGGAAAGGCCAAGGACATTCCCTGACATGCGTAGTAAACCTTACACCCCTCTGGTAAGCTTGTCTATTTTAATTATGCATCTTCTCAGTGAAACTTTTCATCACACAGTTATGTTTTACCTATATAGTGATTCTCTCAATTTGTGTGCTGGTTAGCAAACATATGTTGCTCTATATGCTTAGTTGCATGATTTTTTTGCCTCATGTATGGTTTAATTGCCTCTATGGATTCAAAGAAAACTTTTTAATTTTTATGAGAAGAAACAAAAACTTATATTTTGATAGTGAAACTGTAAGGGATGAGAGATCCCTTTTACAGTTTACGAAGAAGAGATACCATAGATTACAGTATCACTTATACGCAAACCACTGATCTCTAACTAAATCCATAGCATGGACATCTATAAAGTTCTTATGACCTGACGCCTAAAGAGCAACTCTGAATTTAATCCTTCCCCAAATATCTTCCATTGACTCGATCGGACGAACTTTTAAAAATACGTTTATTTCTTTGCCAGAATACAACTGGGAAAATAATTCTCCACAAAATTTTCCCTTTCTTGTTATTATGACTGCCCGAGTTATTTATTAATGAATCTGAACTTGAGTTTGTTGCCACCCACTGCAATCCCAATTCATTGTGATTAAGAACTATGTTCCTAATCCTGATCAATAGAACACTGCAAATATAGATGGTCTATGTCTTCACCACCACGTATCTTCCCAGAAGCAAACCTTGTTGCCATTTCTCACTTGGAATTTCACTGATCGAATGAAACAACATAAACTCGGGAGATAAACTTCGTAGGACTTCTGAATGCTGTCCTAAGGGCCAAACCTGCTTCCCACATACTCTCTTGTAGACCATATCTACTTCTTATCACCTTGTGCTACACAGACCTGTTTCCCTTTTAAATCTCCACCACCACTTACCTAGTAATGCTCTGTTCCCTAAAGAGATGTTTCTGATCCCAAGCCCACCAAGTTCATTGGAGCGTGTGACCTGTTTCAGGAAAGTAGGTGTGAATGGCTTTCCCATCTGCTCCATCCACTTAGGAAATATGAATAAGGATAGGTAGTAGATAGGTATAGTATCAAGTACTGATTGGATTAACGTGATTCTTCCACCCCCCTTATAGAAAGCCTTCTTCCAACCGGCCATTTTTTTGACAACTTTAGATAATACCGGCTTCCAAAAGAATATATTGAGGGGTTTGCCACCTAAAGGGATCCCTATGTAAGCAATTGACCATTTTCCTTCATCAGACCCAACCATATTCGCGTAAAACCTGGTTTTCTTCTCATTCATATTAATATTCAACAACAAAATGCTCTTATCCATGTTGAATTTTAGTCCCACCATGCCTGAAAAGAGATCCATTTTGCTATCCGTCTAAGGTGACCTTCATTTTTGTCATGAAGTATAGGGTGTTGTCTGCAAACTTCAAATGAGTAACTTCAAATCTGTCTTGCTGTGTATCAAACATTTTCTCAGAGAAACACTCCTTGCTTTGTTGACCAATCTGCTCATCACATTGACCAACAAAGTTAACAAAAAAGGGTGAAAGGGGGTCACCTTGTCTACCACCTCTCGACCCCCGAAAACTTTGTAAAATTAGTATCCTGCAGACTGAATGTACAATTGTACACTTATGACCATCAAAAGACTGGAATGCAAAGGTTTTGTTATGCATTTTTCTAGATAGCATGCAAGTAGCTGCTGTCCTACATCTGGTCTGCTCATTGCTCTTGTGATTGGAATGCATTCCTTTTGGTCTCATGTTGAATGTGGCATCATTTTGTCCAAGGGACCTAGTTCCCCAAATGGCATGGAAGTAGGAACCAAGAGAATGTAAAGAATTGATGTAGAAAAAACTGACACTTATTCTTTCACATTTGCAGTGAAACACAACTAAAAGAAATTGGTGAATATATGATGAATTAGATGAAAATGACAACCGTACTAAAAACCAGTACTTGTGACATCCGTTTTATTGAGTAATTGTAAAATCTAATCAGAAGGACTCGAATATTTTTATTTTCTTTTCTTTTCATTTATGCATGTATGTTTCTTGCAATTGTTTTTTCTCGTCTTCACTTATATGTTACACGTATTTTTCTCACTTTGCTAAAGTAATGACTACCATATGCATTTTGCAGATATTTCGTCTACTCATGAGAATTAACACTCGTGTTCTTTTGGTGCTTCTGCTCTGTGGACTTGGAGCTCTCTTTTATATTGGTGCAAGTACCTCACCAATTATTGTGTTTGTATATTCAGTTTGCATAATCAGTTTTCTCGTGTCAATATATCTTACTAAGTGGGTACTAGCTAAGGATGAAGGACCTCCTGAAATGGTTCAGGTATTACATTTTTCTTGTTTAACACCTTTTCCCCTTATGTACACACTGATCCCTTATTATTCTTTCTATATATTAAATGCATCACAAAAGGAAACATTGGTTACTTTTCCCATATAGGAATTTACAATTGAATCACATGCTTTTCCTGTAGGTTTGATTGGATTTTGAAATCTGGCAATCAATTATCAATATATCAGTGTACATAAGATTTCAAGAAACAAAATTTGTTGAGCCTTAAATTGTTAACTACCAGAATAAGAACCTACAACTTCGTTGTATTGCGTGTTTGTTTATCCATTATTCATCGAGTTAAGTACTTCAAACTATGAGATAAACAAATGCCGCTCTAAAATCTCTCTCAGAAAAAAAAAAAAAAAAACTCAAGATAATCTAAGCTATCTTTTTTAATGTGAATGTCACAAGAACACTTGTTAGGTTCACAAAAGTTCAAAATATCTAACAGTCCTAGGAAACATTTCAAATAAAATATCCTAATTTTTTTTTTTGAAAACTTGTCCAAATGGGATCTTCCCTTTGCTTGAAAAAACTACTACCAAAACTATTGCATAGCTTGACTCATGAATATTCAACCTTGTGGATCATTTCTGCTGAGCCTACATAAATGTATAGCCAACTTGCTTTGAATCAGTCCATTGATATTTTCTTTGGTTGTTGGTGCATCTGTATTTGCATAATATTGCGTTTCCCAAACAGTCTAGATGATTCTTCTAAAGTCTTCCTTTAGCATCTTTTTGTCAATGCTAGCTACAAACATGTGTAGTCATAAGAATCTTAACCATGTGTCAAGTTCGTCATGCACCAATTTAGAAATGGTCCTAGCATTCAGCTACTAATCAGTATGTGCCAATTTTGTTTGTCCAATAAATGTATATGGATCAAACTCTCTGTTGATTAGCAGTCATAAGTTTCTTTGATATGTATAAATGTATATGCATTCACCAATTTTGTTTGTCCAATAAATGGTCCTAGCATTCAGCTACTAATCAGTATGTGACAATAGCAGTCATAAGTTTCTTTGATCTGTCAATCCTAGATAATTAAAATTTCAAATAGCAATTGCGTGTTCTACTTTGGTGGTGACACTGCAGGGCTCTTTAGATACCTTCTTCTAGATTCATGCCTATTATTTTCTGTTTCAGGCTTTCACTACCCATTGAGTTATATAATAAAAGTTCTCTAAATTGTGTTATGATGGACACAGGATCTAAATTCTTGTCTTTTATTTCAATGCCTTGATCTTTTTGGTTTACATGCTAGATATCAGATGCAATACGAGATGGTGCTGAAGGTTTCTTTAGGACACAGTATGGAACCATCTCAAAGATGGCTGCTTTGCTAGCATTAGTAATCTTGTGCATATACATGTTTCGGAGTATGACACCACAGCAAGAAGCTTCAGGTTTGGGGAGGTAACTATGGATTTTCGATCTATAATATTTATTTTCTCCTCATTTCACGCATCCAACTCCATTCACCCATTGAGACACACACTACAATATCTTAGCGTTACCAAAATTTTCAAGAAAAAGACATGATGTGCTTTGCCAATGATGGTGCAGGACAACATCTGCTTTTATTACGGTTGCTTCTTTTCTTCTTGGTGCTCTTTGTTCTGGTATTGCTGGCTATGTGGGGATGTGGGTCTCTGTGCGTGCAAATGTTCGTGTCTCAAGTGCGGCTAGACGATCTTCTAGAGAGGCATTACAGGTTCTTTTTTCATTGGTTATGTTCAATTCATGCCCAACTGAAAATGCATTTAGTTCTGATGAGTTCTCCTCACTTGTTTGCAGATTGCTGTTCGTGCTGGTGGTTTTTCTGCTCTGGTGGTTGTTGGAATGGCTGTTAGTGGTATTGCTGTTCTTTATGCCACCTTTTATGTATGGTTGGGGGTAGATTCACCAGGTGCCATGAAGGTTACTGACTGTAAGTTTCTGCCTCTCATTTCCCCCCTGAACTGCGAAATGCTTTCTTCTGTTTGCGCTTTTGTTATTTTATTTCTCAGTTGCATGTATTTCTCACCCGTAGTTTGAACATTACTTTTCTCTTTCAGTGCCTCTTCTTCTTGTTGGATATGGTTTTGGGGCTTCATTTGTTGCACTTTTTGCTCAGTTGGGTGGTGGAATATATACTAAAGCAGCTGATGTTGGAGCTGACCTGGTTGGAAAGGTGGAGCAGGGTATTCCTGAAGATGATCCTCGCAATCCTGCTGTCATTGCTGATTTGGTATGAAGATTTCCCCTACATATATATATATATTCTGGATAGTTTTCAGAAATTGTGGCCATTGGCATAGTGGAAATTAATCTTTTGGCCTTCTTTTACAAATTGTGCTGCACATAGATTATATGATGAATTTTTGCTGTTTATGTTTTTCAATCATCATGATTTTCTTTTATAATTATTGATAAATTAAGGTTGGAGACAATGTTGGTGACTGTGCTGCTCGAGGTGCTGATCTTTTTGAAAGTATTGCTGCAGAAATAATTAGTGCAATGATACTTGGTGGTACAATGGCCCAACGCTGTAAAATTGAAGGTACGTGCTTGGATGCTTGGGTCATTCTTCACCATTGGTGATATGACCTTTGATGAATTTCAATGCTAATTATGTCTCAACCCCACATACATAATTTCATATCCTTTTTACCCCTAGGAGGTGAGCCCGTAACGAATATTTGATACATGCTAGACAAATGAGAATCAAAAGCTTATGAATATTGTATCTTCTCATGTATTTGAATTTTCGTACTATTGAACTAAAATCTTACATGGAGTGTATTTCAAACAAATAAGCCTGCTTGGTACTCTTTTCATTTAGTATTATGTCTCATGTCTTGAGATCATTATTGGATATCATTGTTTTGTTTTTTGATCAGCTTCTATTTTTGGTGTATAGAGGTGTGGCTTTGTCAATTCATTAATTCTTTTGTTGCATTTCTTTCCATTAATGCTTTGTTATTTCTAATTGTGTATTTAACCTTCTTTCCAATGGATTGTGTAACTGGTGGTAAATGATTATAATAGGGATGATATTACCATATAATTTGCTCTCTCTCTCTCTCTCTCTCTCTCTCTCTCTCCCTCTCTCTTCGCTGAACAAAATTTAACTGGATTCGTTTATATTTATATGCAGATCCATCAGGTTTCATTTTGTTTCCTCTTGTTGTTCATTCATTCGACCTGATAATATCATCAGTTGGAATTTTTTCTATTCGCAATACACGTGATCCTGGAGTCATTGGTGCTACAGAGGATCCAATGGCAATTCTTCAGAAAGGATATTCTATAACAATAATCCTAGCTGTTCTGACATTTGGTTTGGTAAGAAATTTATCAATTCTAGTCTCTGGACTATAGAAATTCATGGTGTTCATTCTGTACTTTTTCTTGTTGATCTCTGTCTGTCGGTCTGTGTGTGTGCTTCTTGGGGCATGTTATGCATGCTCAATCTGGTAATGGCTGTGCTTTCTTTTGCAGTCCACACGCTGGATGCTTTATACTGAACAGGCACCTTCTGCTTGGTTCAACTTTGCCTTGTGTGGTTTAGTTGGGATCATGACTGCGTATATCTTTGTTTGGATTACAAAGTATTACACGGATTACAAGCATGAGCCTGTACGAACATTAGCACTTGCTAGCGCTTCTGGACATGGAACAAATATAATTGCTGGAGTCAGTTTGGGTCTTGAATCAACAGCTCTTCCTGTTCTAGTTATAAGCGTAGCCATTATTTCAGCATTTTGGTTGGGCCACACGTCGGGCCTGGTCGATGAATCTGGAATTCCAACCGGTGGGTTGTTTGGGACAGCTGTTGCAACTATGGGAATGCTCAGTACAGCGGCTTATGTGCTCACCATGGATATGTTTGGTCCGATAGCTGATAATGCTGGTGGAATTGTTGAAATGAGTCAGCAGGTACTTAGGATAACCTAAAGATGTTATGGGGGAGTTTGCGAATCCTTGTCACTTTAACGAAGTGATTTAAATTGATTAAGGGCTTCAAAATAAATGCTATTGGTGATAGGCCAATTTTTCTTTTGGGTATTTAGATTAAGAAATATGATAAAATAATAGATGTAGTACGAGTGATGTGATGGTGAGAGAGAAAATAATAGATGAGTATGAGATGAAGTATGAAAAAATAATAGATAAAGTATAAGTCATGTGATTGACAGAGAGAAAATAATATGCCAAAAATGGAATGAGAAACTTATTGTGGGACATTCATAGAAGGAAAGTGGGAAACTTAATAGTGGGATGGAGGGAGTATTTGCTAAAAATAAAAAGTTAAAAAATAGTTTTAAGCAGTTTGAAGTTTTAGTATATGGATGCATCTCAGAATCAGCTTAAAAGTGATTATTTAATACATCAAAAGAAGCATATAATTACTTTTATTTGAAACACCTTCTACATGTCTTCAAAATTGTTTTTTTTTAAGCTATTTTGATTTTTAAGGTACTATGCACGGTAGATTACTATATTACTATTGCCAATTGCAGCCTGAAAGTGTACGTGAAATTACTGATGTTCTTGATGCGGTTGGGAATACTACAAAAGCTACAACCAAGGGATTTGCAATTGGTTCTGCAGCACTTGCATCTTTTCTTCTGTTTAGTGCTTATATGGATGAAGTTGAATCATTTGCACAAGTACCTTTTAAACAGGTATGCACCCTTGATTTTGGAATTTATGATTTTGATCTTTTTTACCTTCTGCTTTTGGTAGCTGTTTCATTCAATTACAGGGCATTTTTCGTATTCTACCCAATCTTTTATTTTCATTTTTTTCTTGATCCTCGTTTACAGGTTGACATTGCAATCCCTGAAGTGTTTGTTGGTGGCTTGTTGGGCTCCATGCTTATATATCTATTTAGTGCATGGGCCTGTGCTGCAGTTGGTCGAAGTGCTCAAGAGGTTGTCAATGAAGTAAGAAGACAGTTCATTGAGAGGCCAGGGATCATGGTTTGTATCGCAATTTGACGTCTCTAATGTCATATATTGGATCTTCCATCACCAAGGTGTATAATTTCACTTTTTTGTTTCAGGAATACAAGGAGAAACCTGATTATGGTCGATGTGTATCTATAGTTGCATCGGCTTCTTTGAGGGAGATGATAAAGCCAGGATTATTAGCCATTATATCACCCATAGTTGTTGGTAAATCCTTGCTTTCTAGTTCCAAGCTTCTCTAACATGCTCTTTAAATACTCTAGTAAATTTGCCTCACGATAATAGATTTTATTCTCCTCATGTTGGAAGTATACAATCATAATATTGCACAGAGCATCTTTCATCATATTACTTACCTTTGATACTTGAAGGGTTGTAATTAGTTGCAAGAAGTGGTATTGCTCACACTATCTTCCGTCGTTTGAAAGCAATACACACTTGCTTAGTACTTTCTCCGTGCTTCAAGTCACCTTACGTGAAATCATAAACCTACCACGAAATGCCTTGTTATGGGGAAAAAAAATCAAATCATTTTGCCTTCACAATTAATCTTGTTAACTGATTTTGTGTGCTGATTTTTTCGTGATTTTCTTCTGCAATTTGAAATGAGTTTTTCACTAATGGGTAGTAACTCTAATGCGTTTCAACGTAGCTTGTGGATATTCACTGGAGCAATATGATCTTAAACCTTTATATTTCCCTTATTGAGGAGCCATGAAAACGGAGCTGAACCCTTATCTTGTTTATGTTGTCTGTCATGTTACATGTTAGATTACTATTTTGTACAATGTTAGAAGTCTTCTTCAATTGCATTCTTTTGTAATTGTTATGGCCAGTTTTCTATTACTGGGTGATGTTTTTAGCATTCAACGAAATACATGTTTGCTCTTTTATCAGGAATTGTATTCCGGGTACTAGGCTACTATACGGGTCAGCCTTTGCTTGGGGCAAAAGTTGTGGCTTCTATGTTGATGTTTGCCACAGTTTCGGGTATCCTCATGGCTCTTTTCCTCAACACTGCTGGAGGTGCTTGGGATAATGCTAAGAAATACATAGAGACAGGTGCCTTGGGAGGAAAAGGGAGTGATTGCCACAAAGCAGCAATTACTGGTGATACGTAAGTTCTCACATATTTATTAATTTTGACCGCATCACAATAAAATACTCATGATGTTTGCACTCGCCATCCAACAAAATCATGATTGCTTTATTAAGATGGGGGTCTAGAACAATATGGCACATGTGTTTGATGCAATTCTCAGTACTTGTTAGCTGTTCATCTTGGTTTTTAGTCACGTTGAATTACACTAGCAATTTTCTATTTGTCCGTTACTGATTATGGTTTTTGCAGTGTGGGAGACCCATTCAAAGACACTGCAGGACCATCGATTCATGTTCTCATCAAAATGTTGGCTACCATTACCCTCGTAATGGCCCCCGTCTTCCTATGAATCAGTCTGCTCGTTCAGTGAATGGTGCAGGGCACTCGTTCTCATTTTTTATGCGCTTGAGTTTTTTGAACGGTGCCCACTGAGTAAACTTTAGTAGCATCCTCCCCCCCTTTATTTGAATTATAGATTCAGTGAAAGGATTGTGAATTGGGACTGGAGCTGAAATTGATTTTCTTGCTTTCGTTTTTGTACTTAGGAGGCTATTTTTGCAACTTTAATGAGGAAATGCTATACTAGTACTAGACAAAAAATATGGATCATCAACTTCATGGGTAAATTAAAAACTGTGGTTTTTATCATGGTAAACCGAATGAAATTATACGATTTTCACTGATCAAAACAGCACGATAAAAACTTGTATGTAACGATCTCATATGTGAGGCATGTTTCCTTTACATACATATAATGTTTTTTGTCGGCTTGTAATTCTATTTAAATTATGTTTTGAAGTAAATGAAGTATAAGCATTAGAGTGGAGTTTTGTCTCATACATGAGATTGTTTCACGCAACAAATTTTCGAAGAAATAGACTAATTGAGAGGAAGAAATTTTCAAAACTAAAATACTTACAACATCTTTGAAACAAAGTCATTTAGAAATCACATTTTATGCTTAGGCAAATATCTAAAGGCTTAATTTTGAATGAAACACTTGCTTGTGTTCCGTTTTTGCTTCACCAATTTTTGTGAAAAAAGTCCCTTATAATAAAATCCTAAAATCGATTAATTGCATAACAAAAAATAGATACATTTAGACACTTAACCAAAGAACTAATTTAGAAAATAATTCAGGGTGTGACTATTTACACCTCCATTTGCGTTGGATGCACTCTCCCAATCACTTTATTAATTTAATAATCTTGTGAAAAATCTAAAATACCCTTTAAATAATATTACACTACTAAATGCACCCCAACTACTAATTACACTCCTCCTTCAACCTTTAAACCATAAACCTAATTTTTGCAGTCGTCTCCGACGCCACCGCCACCACCACCAAAAAATTCAGAAATTTCAAAAAAATCTCAATTTTTTTTTAAATTTTTCGACAAATCAGTGTCGACCATTTGAGGTCGACCATATACACTCTCGTCGACAATAATTTATCGACAAGAGTGTATACGATCGACCTAAAAGAGTATTTATGACAATTAGGGGGAGGGTACATCTATCCTAGTTAAATTTTGGTGGATACATCAATGAGAGTTGTGTATCCATCCGAAATAAAGGTATAAATTAGCTCATATGATCACATTCCTTAGTCTTGTCCACAAATATAAGTTTATAACTAAATACAATTCAATAGAACAAAAATTTATATGAAATATTTCATAAATAAATATAGTTAAGGTAAATTTTGGACAAAAATTCATAAGTTAAACTCGAGTTAAACTTAATTAATATATATATTTTCACTTTCAAGTATTGTATTACTATATGATCAAAACTATGTTACTATATGATTAAAATATTATTACTACAATCCTAAAAAAAAAAAAAAAAAATTATTACTACAAGACAAAAAATGTACTACTTACGACAAGGGCAAAAATATTATGGACACTTAATTTTTTGGTTGAATTTCTATAATATTTTTTAACGTTATATAGTAAGTTATTAATATATTTTTGACCTAATAATAGTAAAATATTTTATATTATTACAAAGTCAAAATATGTTATTATAAAGACAAAAATATTCTAGTACTACAAGACTAAATTTATGTTACTACAAGGCTAAATTTTATTACTAAAAGGTCAAAAGTGTACTAACTATAAATTCAAAAATATTTTGGGCGAATTTTTCAGAATATATTTTAACATGTAGTAATACATTTTTGGTCTTGTAGTAGTAATAATTTGGCCTTGTAAAAATAATATATTGACCACGTAGTAAACTACCTACTTGCACTATAAGAAATTGTTGAATTGCCTAGAGAATTTTTCAACGAAAATAATTTCATCCTTAAATAGTGAGAATTGCCTACAGATTGCCTACGTATCTTTTGGAATTATTTTACACCTATTCACCCACGAAATTACTAAGAAAAAATATGATGGCGATTTACCTACAAAATAATCCGTAGGCAAAACTGCATTTCCCAACCGAAACGGTTGTAGGTGAATATTTTTTATTTACCAACGGAAACTTTCCTAGCTATTTATATATATATAAATTATTTAATTGTATTACCCACAAAATTAGATAGGAACTTAAAAAATATTTATTTATTTATTTTTAATTGTATTACCTACACAATTACCTAGGAATTAAATGATGGTCCCTTTTTCGACTAAAATATACCAGACGAGTTTAATGAAAAATCAGATGACTTGACATAGAGTTAAGTGTAGAAAACTAAATTAACTTTTCTAAGCGGATTACTTGGTCAGCTGATTCGTTAGGAGTCTAGAACTAACTAGTCTGCTGATTAGATCAACTGATAGAGAAGCGTGTGCGGAATTGTAATGTGGCTTATTTGAAAGATTATACTCGTCTATATACTTATGGAATTTAAAACTTTAATTCATGCATAAACACATTATATGATATCAGCTGACTTGGTGTCTGCTGAATATGAACTTTCGAAATAGCAAAACAAATATGCAGTGTATCAGCCGATAGAGTATCAACTGATACAAAAACTTTTTCTTTGTTAAACATATGATATGTAAATATGTATGCTAACGCAGTAAATAACACATGAATTTATAGTGGTTCGGACCTCAATGTCCTACACCCACTCTCATGACTCATTTCATGATATTATCCCATTGCTCCTTTTAACGTCCCAAGAGGAAGACGTCTTGCTAACTTTATAGTCCCAAGAGAAGACTTTTGATCAAGATACACTCGCTTTGGTGTATACATTTCTACTTGTTGGGGAGAGAACAAGTACCCTTTACAGTGGTTGACCTGATTGTACCTAGTTGTGAGAAATTCGACATATCTTCTAAATGGGTGTATAGAGGGAGGATTCGAGAAAGACTAAGCATGAGAAATTCCCTGAGTGTATAGAAGGAGGATTCTTATTTTCTGGACTTACGCATTTTGCTCGGCCTTTAGCATCACCCTCACGCGATGCATGAGATATGATTTGAACTCATATTTATAGTGTGGATTTGAATGTTACCGTTGGAAGATTGACATTCAAATCCCACTATTTTGGGAATCACATTCTCGAGGTAGATGCTATTGATTATTACCGTTGCATAGTAATAATCAATGCATCATAGACTTCCTTGAGCTCCGTGCCTTGTCAAGATCTTGATGTCTGCTGTCGTCTGTCGATTGGTCCACGTCAGCTCTGATGTGATAATACAATGTTTGATTCAGATGACCTTCGACACTACTATTTTACTCACCTGTTCTTAGGATCATCTCTTCTGATCTTGACAATTGGCATCTTGATTGTTTCCCCAGCTGTGTAAACTTCGTCTGGTTAGTCAGGCATACTTAGTCTCAGCTATGTTAGGCTTACTTAGCTGATAGAGCTTACTCAGCTGATAAGTCCTCAATTGATCACCTCTTCTGATTTTGGTCTTCTCTTCTCTTCTTGAGCTTGTGCACGTTTCTCCACTACATCAGCTGAGTTCCCCCTCAGCTGATGCTGACCAAAACCTAATCCATTACAAGATGAATGATGAGGTTTTCTATACAATACAACCTATCATATTACAAGCAGATTTGGTTTATCAAAACAAAACATAAGGGATATCGATATCCCAACAATTTCCCCCTTTTTGATATAACCAAATCACCTAACACTAATCTGAAACAATAAAGAACAGACAATGCTAGTAAACAAGTAATAGTGCTTAATGAGTAAAAATAGAAGGCTTCTGTAAGATGACAATGAGAAGATGTCATGAGATGAGATAACTAGATGTTATCTCCAAAAGCTAAAATAGATGAGTTTTATTTAAATAGCACTTTACAAGTACAGACTCACCTAATCAGCTATTACAAAAGTCTTCGTACTACTCTCAACTGATATGATGCAGAATAGACAACTTCCAATGAAGCTTGCTTGTCTTCAAGTCTTCTAACAGCTAGATCACCTTGATCTTCTTATCTTGTTCATACGCATGTAAATTCAGATGGGGCCGGAAATCAGCTGAGTTGATGTTCCCCCTTAGTTGTGGACCTGTTCTGAAACACAAAATTCCCAAACATGCACGTATGATTTTACGAAAATATTATACATGCAAAAAACAATTTTTTTTTTTTAAATAATGGATATATTTAGGCGACCATTGAAAAATAAAGTTGTTTAAATGCAATTTTCTTTTTAAAAACAAAAGGATTTTCAAAGCAATAGTGTTTTGAAAACACTGCTCTGATACCAATTGATGGTCCATTTTTCGACTAAAATGTACCAGACGAGTTTACTGAAAGATCTGATGACTTAATGTCAGCTGACAGAGTTTAAGTGTAGAAAACAAAATTAACTCTTCTAAGCGGATGACTTGGCCAACTGATTCATTAGGAGTTTAGAACTAACTAGTCTGCTGATTAGATCAACTGATAGAGAAGCGTGTGCGGAATTGTAGTGTGGCTTATTTGAAAGATTATACACGTCTATATACTTATGTAATTTAAAATTTTAATTCATGCATAAACACATTTTATGATATCAGCTGACTTGGTGTCTGCTGAATATGAACTTTTGAAATAACAAAACAGATATGAAGTGTATCAGCTGATACAAAAACCTTTTCTTTGTTAAACATATGCTATGTAAATATGCATGCTAACGCAATAAATAACACATAGATTTATAGTGGTTTGGACCTCAATGTCATACATCCACTCTCATGACTCATTTCATGATATTATCCCATTACTCCTTTTAACGTCCCAAGGGGAAGACGTCTTGCTAACATTATAGTCCCAAGAGAAGACTTTTGATCAAGATACACTCGCCTAGGTGTATACAGATCTACTTGTTGGGGGGGGGGGGAGGGGGGGAAGTACCCTTTACAGTGGTTGACTTGATTGTACCTAGTTGTGAGAAACTCAACCTATCTTCTAAATGGGTGTATAGAAGGAGGATTCGAGAAAGACTAAATATGAGAAATTCCCTTACAATCTGAGTTCGCTTGAAGCTATGATTGGAAATTTCTCATCTAAGCTAAGGATATATATGAGGCTATGCTGGCTTAGATATCATGAGTTCACTCACTGGGGGTGTAGGTATGGATGCTTGCTTGATGTCTTCTATTCTGATGTTCTTAAGCTCTTCTTATTTTCTGGACTTAAGCATTTTTCTCGGCCTTTAGCATCACCCTCACGCGATGCATGAGATATGATTTGAACTTATATTTATAGTGTGGATTTGAATGTTACCGTTGGAAGATTGACATTCAAATCCCACTATTTCGGGAATCACAATCTCGAGGTAGATGATATTGATTATTACTGTTGTCTAGTAATAATCAATGCATCATAGACTTCCTTGAGCTCAGTGCCTTGTCAAAATCTTGATATCTGCAGTCGTCTTCCGATTGGTCTACGTCAGCTCTGATGTGACAATACAATGCTTGATTCAGAGGACCTTCGACTCTGCTATTTTACTCAGTTGATCTTAGGATCATCTCTTCTGATCTTGACAATTGGCATCTTGATTGTTTCCCCAGCTGTGTAGATTTGGTTGTCTATACAATACAACTTATTATATTACACAAACAGATTTGGTTTATTAAAACAAAACATAAGGGATATCGATATCCCAACAATTTCCCCCTTTTTGAAACCAAATCACCTAACACTAATCTAAAACAATAAAGAACATACAATGCTAGTAAACAAGTAATAGTGCTGAATGAGTAAAAACAGAAGGCTTCTGTAAGATGACAATGAGAAGATGTCATCAGATGAGATAACTAGATGTTATCTCCAAAAGCTAAAATATATAAGTTTTATTTAAATAACACTTTACAAGTACAGACTCACCTAATCAGCTATTACAAAAGTCTTCTTACTACTCTCAGCTGATATGATGTAGAACAAACGACTTCCAATGAAGCTTGCTTGTCTTCAAGTCTTCTAACAGCTAGATCACCTTGATCTTCTTATCTTGTTCATACGCGTGTAAATCCAGATAGGCCTGGAACTCAGCTAAGCTGATGTTCCCCCTTAGCTGTTGATCTGTTCTAAAACACAAAATTCCCAAACATGCAAGTATGATTTTATGAAAATATTATGCTTGCATAAAGTAGTTTTTTAAATAAAAATAATGGATCTATTCAGGCGACCATTGAAAAATAAAGTTGTTTAAATGCAATTTTCTTTTTAAAAACAAAAGGATTTTCAAAGCAATGGTCTTTTGTAAACACTGCTCTGATACCAATTGATGGTCCCTTTTTCGACTAAAATATACTAGACGAGTTTACTGAAAGATCGGATGATTTGATGTCAGCTGATAGAGTTTAAGTGTAGAAAACAAAATTAAATCTTCTAAGCGGATGACTTGGTCAGCTGATTCGTTAGGACTCTAGAACTAACTACTCTGCTAATTAGATCAACTGATAGAGAAGCTTGTGCGGATTTGTAGTGTGGCTTATTTGAAAGATTATCTCCCCCAATTTGACCTTTCTACATCAACACCACTGATGTTCACACATGCAGAGATATTGACTACGAAATTCACACAAATGACATTTCAATAATAGAAGTTGTTGGGATATTTCAATAATATTCTAAACTGTTAGGAACTAAGCTGATGTTGGAATTGTATAAACAACTTATAAAATAGGACTTAGAAATACTCTAATGTATATAGTTCAGTTGAAGTATTGATATGTTTTATATTTGTAAGTTTATAATGTACTGTATTGTAAATCAGAACAATCAGATATGAGAAGACTAGTTCAGATCAGAAGACTACAAAGACTGAGAAGACTACTCAGAAGAAGAAGACTTCAAATGAGAAGAGTAGATTGAAGACTCAAAAGTATTAAAGAAGTATTCTGAAGATGTTAAGAACAGAAGTCAGAAGTGTTCTTAATCAGAATAAGAACAGTAATACTAAGAAGAGTAGTTTACAGTGCTAAGGTCGAAATTGAAGAATTAGTTTGGAAAACTTATTAAGTCGTAACTGAAGATATTTGAAGATATGAAGATTAAATTAAAACAGTTGAAGTTGGTTGGAGAAAGAAGTTACAAAAAGCGGTTAAGAGTTAGTTTCACAAACTACTAACTGTCCTACTAAGTTTTCTATAAATACCGAGAGATCTTCTACTGCAAAGACTACTGAAAATACAAGCATTTAGAGAGCTATTCAAGTCTTAGAAGCATTCAAGAAGTATTCAAGAAATCTCACAGAGTTTGAAGAAGATCAAAAGAAGAAGCCATAGTTTTGAAGAGAATATTCAAAGGCTACAATCAGAGAAGTTTTACTTTTTAGTTTGTGATTTCGTTTGTAAACAAGTGTGCTAGTTACTTGTGTGAATTACTAGTGGATCGAAGATACACTTGGAAGTGTAATCGATAAGATCAGTCTTAGTCTTGGGACTCTAAGCCACAAGAAACTCAAGGAGTTAATAAAACATTACAACTGGGTTTGTGAGAGTGGATGTAGACATTTGTCGAACCACTATAAAATTTTGTGTTCATTTACTTATTGTTTTATATTCTTATAAGTTCTTTAAGAATTCGTATAAACAACTAGATTGTGAAATCTTGTTGAGTAGACGAATTACTTCATACTAAGAACAGTATTGTTTACTCAGTAAAAGTTCAAAATCAAAAGTTGAGTATAAACTGTAAATGCTCACATTAATATTCATACTGAGAGTACTGAGCGGATCTGAGTAAGCACATTATTGTATAAGAACACTAATTGCGCATAATAACTCTGATATTTTAGAAAAAGTTTTAAAAGTTTATTCACCCCTCCCATCTAGACTTTTTGACTAGGTCTAATCTTAAATCAACTTTGGGACCAACAAGTGGTATCAGAGCAGTAGTTCTTATGGATTGATGTTTCTAGATTACCAAGAAGACTTTGAGGGAAGTCTTCTGTCCTCATACAAATTGATCCTTGAACTTTACGTTATACTCAGTTTCTTTACTATCTTGATCTACTTTCTTTATCTGATCTAATCTGCTATCAACCATGGAAACTAATGCTACCAAGTTACCCAAGTTTTCAGTTTCAGATTATGATTATTGGAAGCTACGAATGGAGGCTATCTTTAGCTCCACCCATGATCTGATGGTGTCCGTAGTAACTGATGGCCCAATTGTCACAATGACACCAAACACTTCTACCCTGGATCCATCAAAAGCCGTTGGAGTAATGGTGCCTAAACCCAGGTTAAAGTTAACTACTGATGAAATGAGGCAAAACAATTTGGACAGCATAGCCAAAAACTTTATTTTACATACACTGCCTAACGAGTATCTAGGCAAGGTATTAAAATGTAAGACGACTAAGGAAATGTGGGACAAACTAGCTGTTCTTTGTGAAGGCACTAGCCTAATCAAAGAAAACAAGGTGTCCACTGCGGTTCAAAAGTTTGAATCATTTAAAATAAAAACTGGGGAATCTATAGACTAGTTGGATGCTCGATTTACTCGCATTACTAATGATCTTGAAGTACTTGGTAAGAAATATACTGCTAGAGAGATCAATCTTAGAATCCTTAAGTCTTTAGATGAAAGGTGGAAGGTGATCAAAATGATTATCAAGACCACTCAAGATATAGATAATTGGCCTGCATAAACTCTTTTTGAAACCTTAAAGGCATATGAATTCGAACTCAATGAGGAAGATCTAGTAGTGGGGAGTGATAAAGATCAGTCAGCCTCTAAGAACATGGCTTTCAAAGCCTCTACATCTAGAAACTCTAGAACTAGTAAGTCTAAATCTTCTAGCATAAAAGATGAGTTAGATAGTTCTGATCTTAGCCTTAAGGATCAGATGAGCTAGATGATTAAGAGGTTTGACAAACTGAACAAGAGGTATGGTAGATACAAGCGTTTCTATAAGGATTATAAGGGTTCCAACAACAAGGACTCTTTTGAGACTAGAAGAGACAGAAACTCTTCTGAAAGAAGGGATGAAGTCTCTAATGAGAACAGAAGAGGTAGGAATTCAGGTGATAGAAATGATAGACCCTCCTCTGATAGAAGAGATAGGAAAAGGGATAACTCACCTATTAAAAAGGCTACTAATGACTCTATGTGTTATAACTGTGAGAAACCAGGTCATTACATCTATGAGTGTCCTGACCTAAGCTCGGAGGACAGGAAAGAAAGAAAATCCAGAAGAGATCGTAGATATGCTAAGGGTAAGAAGGCAATGTTGGCAAACAATGATTCTGATTCGGAATAGATGAGTTACCTTCGTCTTCCTCTGAGTACCCCTCAAGCAATGAAAGAGAAGTTCCGATTGCAGATGATGGACTAGCAATGATGGCTAAAATCGAATCTGAGGTATCTTCTGCTACTTCTTTTCATTCTTGTGATAGTTCTGATTCTGATCTAAGTGATACTGCTGATAGTGGAGTAGGAAGTAGTCTTCATCATTCCAATGGAGTGAGTGAAGAAGATCTTCTACTATTAATAAAGCTTTCATGGAAGTCAGTGATGAGAACATTTCTTTAAAACAAGAAATCATTAGTCTTCAAGAAGCACAGTCTAAAGTAAATCCTAATCTAGCTTCTTTGAATGAGCTCCTATCAGAAGTGTTGTCTCAACTCAAAGATAAGTACGCATCCATTGATAAGCTATTTCAGGATATGCTCAAGACTCAAACTATAGAGACAAATAAGTTCAATGATTTAAAGATCAAGTGTGAAAAACTTGAAGAGCGCAATAGATTCCTAGAATCTGAAGTACTGAGCTTAGATCTAAAACTGGCTGACATGATTACTTCTTCAAAGATTAATCAACAATTGTTAGACAGGTATAGATCACCAGCTGACAAAAGTGGGTTGGGTGTTGATGCACCTAGCTCATCTACTTCAGGGGCTAAGAACACTAATGGTGCTAGCTCAAGTTCTTTGCCATTGGATAAAGGAAAAGAACCTATGGTTTATGATAAAGGTACAAAACCTAAAGTACAGTCTAACTATTGTTGGGAATAAAATGAGAAGTGTTTTGATTTAATACCAAAACCCCCTGAGACATGCCTTAGTCAAAGATGATCATGTTCTAAGAATGTTAGAACATATAACATAAGGCTAGTTGAGAAACTGATATGTTAGGCAGCTCTTAGAAATATAGATGCACAAATTGAGGGGGAACATATGCTTTGAAGTCTATCAAGATCAAGTCCCCTCAAGGCTCAAATTCTGGATTGACTGCCAAGTCTGCTGAAGGACAAGTATGTTGATCAAAGTTAGATCAAAGTGGAACAACCTATCTGAAGAATCATCTAAGTAGAATTAATCTGGAAGATCAAGTCTAATGCAATGAATGACTTGTTCAGAAGAGTTGTCCAGCAGTTTTGTCTCAGCACACTTGTACCAGAACCATGTCAAGGTGATCCCAACCTTGCTGATATAGTCAAAGACAACTACTCTATATCATGAATGAACAAGATCCATTTGAAAGATGCATAGAGACATTCAAGGAAAGAGAAAGAGCCAAGTCATCTGAAGAGCATGCCAACCTTGCTGATAAGCAAAGTCTACTGATAGTGATAAGCAGAGTTGTCCAAGAGATAAGGAATGTTGTCCTTATCATAGGACTAATCATCAGAAGCCATGTCCATGTTTAAACAAGTGAATCTTGAAGTCAAACCTTGGGAAGAGTGCTGCAGAATGAAGACAAAGTAGTCACAGCCGTTTATTTCCTAAATGAAGGACATGTCACTATCAAGAATCTGTCTTCCAGTTTGAAGAGCTCAAGGAAGACATTTATGGACATTTGGGACTGCCTCTCCAACGGGCAAATTCTCAAATTTATCTATAAATACAGAAGTGTGAAGACCATTTGAAAGCATCCAACTACATCAACTATTCTGAAGCTCAAAGCTCATAGAACCTTTCAAGCTTTCAAAGAGACTATCTTAGTCTTCATACACTTCATCTAAGTTGAACCTCATTGTATATCCATACAAAGCTTAGAGAGATATCCTATCCTTACACTGATCTTCATTGTAAAGGATATCTCATTAGTTGGAACCATACTTCAACCCTTATACCTTTCAAGCGAGAAAGTGAGAAGGTTGTAGTAGTAAAAGTGTGAGGAACTGACAGTTGAGAGAAGAACAGTTCAGTTCTGAGTTGAGAAAGGGTACTAGGACTCTAGACATCCTAGGGATAAATTCACCAAGGAGTGGTGTTCTTGATCAAGTGCACCTTGGCACTATAAAACAAGTTAATTCCAAGAGTGAAGGAATTATCCTGTTAAATCGGGGAAAGTGGATGTAGGAGCTTGAGTCTCTGAACCACTATAAACTCTTATGTTGATTTACTTTCAAGTACTTACATACATTCAACACTGCACACAAAACTGATCTTTCAAAGGACATATACTTAAGACTGTGCAAACCTGATTTGGTCAAGTTCCCTGAAAACTGGATATTTGACAAAGTGATTTCAGAACTTAAAGGAGTTTAAACTAAAGGGCCAACCACTAATTCCGCACTTATAACTCACTTAGATAGTCATTCAACTAAGTACTCAATAATACTTAGTAGGTTGGTTATCTTTAAGAAGTTATACATCTCAGCAGAGTTGCCCAGGATAACCCTGCTAGAGTCATACTTGGTTAAGTTTGAAAAAGATTTGCATACAAGTGTATTCCCCCCCCCCCATATACTTGTTATATACTCCTTTCAGGACCAACAGGGAGTATACTTATGAAAATATGCTCAGAGGTGGAGCAAGGGCTACTGTGGACAACTTGTACCCACAACTTGCTGAATTTCCTAGAGTTCAGAAGATGTTTCATGACTTGAGAATGTTGGTTGATGTCAAGGATAAGACAATTATGGAAATCTCTCAAGTCATCCAAGACAATGGTGCAAATTGGTGGCAAGTAGAGGAGAGCAGATTGCTACACTTTGCTGGAGTACTCAAGACAAGATTCCTCATTGATGAGGATGTGTTTGCAAAGTTGGTAGATGTCAAGATTGCTGAAGAAAATGAGAGACTTGCTAATGGCATTAGGCACCCTGATAGCAGCTCAAATGGTGATGATTCCCCTGATGATCCCTCAAATCCCAACCCTCCTGAAACCTATCCCAACCTTCCTGAATCCCAATTGCCTTCAACCCCTCTCTTAACCTATCATAGGAAAGGCTTTGTATCTTCAGAGGTGTTGACCAAAGCTGGTGACACAGCCAAAGATGCATCTGCCAATGAAGGTTCTTCTGAACCCAAGGCACAGCTTAAAGATGTTGAGGCTCCTATATTAGAAGCTGGTTTGATTAAGGCCTCATCAGTGTCAGAAGTGCTGGACACTGACCAGCCCTTAATCATTCAGGATGACTTAATGGCTGATGATATAAGCACTGTGATCTCCCCACAACTGTCATCTTTGAACATTGTTGAAGGTGGAGATGTTGCAGGTTTAGAGGAAGGAGTTGAAAAGGAAAATATAGAGAAAAAACCAGAGGGAGTTGTGTATGAAAGAGAGGTAGTAATCACTAAAATTGTGAGTGTACCAACAAATGAGGGTGGTATAAGTGAGGAAGGACATGTTATTCTTGAAGTCAAATCTGAACTTCAAGAATCCCTTAATGAGAGGAGGCCTGATCCTTTGAGTGAGGACATTATTATTGAAGGGAGAAAAGAAATAGTTGAAAATGAGGAGAAGACTACTGATGTATCAGAGTCTTATGCAAAAGATACTGAGGGTGATGAGTGTTTGTTCTCTAATTCCTTTGACTTTTCTGATCTTGCAGGTATTTCTTTTGACCAAATCTTTGCAGATGATCTTCTAACTGAAGCACCAATCCATGTAGATTCCAGCTCTGCTCAAGCCATTCTTGGAGAGCAGTCAGCTAAGTTGGATTCTATTGCTCATCAAGTCCAAACTGCTCAAGCTTAAACTTCAGGAGCCTTGGATGAGCAAGGTAGAACCTTAGCAGCTATTGAAATGAGGCTTACTGGATCTGAGGAAATTGTTCTTCCCACCATTGAAGCAAGAATCAGTGGAGTTGAAATTGGTTTGCAAACCATCTCCACTGAAGTCATGAAAGCAAAAGCCAGCATGGATTAAGTTTCAAAGAGGTCAAGAAAGAGCAAACCTTGCTAAGGAGTAACCACAACAAGAATGTGAAAGCATTAAGATTGGTGGTTAAGCAAGCTCTTGGAAAGAAGACTACCTTGCAAAAGAAGAGAGCTGAAGACATGAGGCTAGCAATGGTGAAGGCTGCCTCTGAAAAATTCTCACAAGAAGTTATGGCCAAGATTGCTGAGAGTGCAGTGGCCAACCTTACTGACTTCTTGAAGGCCAACCTTGATGCATCCCTCAAGACAACCATGGAAGAGGTTGTGGAGCAAAAAATGAAGCCTGTCTTGGCTTTCTTAATCCTAAGCAGTGACAGGATGCAAAACATTCATGATGAGAATGTTTACCTACTTGAGGAGATGAAGTCCCTGAACCAAGCTCAGTCCTTGATGGCATCTACTATGAGTGAGCTCAAACCTCAATGTTTTGATTCTGCCAAAAAGGGGGAAAGAGAAAGAGCAAGGGCAAAAGGTGCCTTGATAATTGGCGGTTCAGACAAGGGCAAGGACAAGGTTGCTGAAGATAAAGGAAAGAAGCAAGCAGTGCTGAATTTGGAAGAGCTAGATGAAGAAGAGCAGTTAGCTATAGCACTGAAGAACTCAATGGCTTCAGCACAAGAAGAAAGAGTTAGATTGCAGCAAAGGCCAGGAGGAGAAGTGTCTGGCTTGGACAAAGATGCTGAAGGTGTTCAAACTAGAGGACAGATCAAGAAGGCCAAGGGAAATAAAAGAAAGTCTGAGACATTCACTGACTTTCCCAATAGCCTTGAACTTCCTCCTGAGTTCAGAATTGAAGAAGATGAGCCTACTTCCAAGAAGGCCAAGAGTGCTGAAAAGGTCAAAAGTGCTGAAGTGACCAAAACTGCTGAAGTTGTTAAGTCCTCTGAGACAAAGATTGCTGAAGGTGCCAAAGCTGCTGAAAATGTTGAAGAATTGTTTGATGAAGGCTTTGGACCCCAATTAAAGAAAAGGACAACAGTGCTGATCAATGATCCATCAAAGCTGTTTCAAGAAGGTTATGGCAAGGACCCTGAGACACAGCAAAAACTGGCAATGATGAGAGCTCAAGAAAAGATGGACTTGATGGAAGAAGCTAACAGAGCAAGAGATAAAAGAAAGGTTGATTTCCAAAAGCCAAGAAGAAGAAGAGCTACATACAGCAAAATGAAGCCTCAGCTACTGATCCCCATGGACACCAAATATCCTCACTTAGATAAATGGGTTCCAATTCAGCTGAATGACAGATGGGAAGAGGCTAAAAGGGAGTTTGTCTATGACTATTATGTCATTGACAAGTGGAATGGAAAGGATGTGAACTCCACTTTTACTGAGTTCATGATTGAGTTTTACAGGGAGCTATATCAGCAACTTCTTGCAGCTGCTGATCTTGCAAGGATTTAATTCATTGCCCCTAAGCTAATCATTTACATGCCTCCAAAGCTGGATGGATGGATTGACCAATCAAAGATTCTCAAAGATTTCCTTGAGATTCTCAAGCTAAACATAATGGTGCTTGGACCAAAGGGAACCAACCAAGAGGCCATGGAGTTAAAAAGGAGAGTGTGGGCACAATATGGGATGGTGCCACCTAAGGAAGATGATCTCTAAATGGCTAAGTTTTCCTGACTCTTATGTGCTGAAATGGATGAAAACTTATCTTGGTTGCTGAATTAATGATCTGGTCATACATGCTGAAATTACTCAAGTGTGCTGATATGTCTTTGCTCTGATATTTGTAAATTAATGCTCTGATCATGTATTTTGTAAAAGCAGTTTGTTTAATGCTCTGATGTAATGTTGTTTAGATTCAGGCTCTGATAAGTTATTTCAACTATCAACATGCCTGTAATGTCAAATTTAATGAATGATAGTTGAATCCTTTTATGAATCAAGAAACAACATGCTATAATCTCAGAATGCCTATCTTTGAAACATATTTGCAATCTGAATGGTAATTACACTAACACATTATTTTTCAGGAAAATTGACTCTAGTCATGTCTTCTGAAGATAAATGTAATAGATGTAGTCAAGTCACTTTTGCATAAAATTTATAGGTTTTGGCATCATCAAAAAGGGGGAAATTGTTGGGAATAAAATGAGTTCAATGATTTAAAGATCAAGTGTGAAAAATTTGAAGAGCACAATAGATTCCTAGAATCTGAAGTACTAAGCTTAGATCTAAAACTGGCTGACATGATTACTTCTTCAAAGATTAATCAACAATTGTTAGACAGGTATAGATCACCAGCTGACAAAAGTGGGTTGGGTGTTGATGTACCTAGCTCATCTACTTCAGGGGCTAAGAACACTAATGGTGCTAGCTCAAGTTCTTTGCCATTGGATAAAGGAAAAGAACCTATGGTTTATGATAAAGGTACAAAACTTAATGTACAGTCTAACTATTGTTGGGAATAAAATGAGAAGTGTTTTGATTTAATACCAAAACCCCCTGAGACATGCCTTAGTCAAAGATGATCATGTTCTAAGAATGTTAGAACATATAACATAAGGCTAGTTGAGAAGCTGATATGTTAGGCAGCTCTTAGAAATATAGATGCACAAATTAAGGGGGAACATATGCTTTAAAGTCTATCAAGATCAAGTCCCCTCAAGGCTCAAATTCTGGATTGACTGCCAAGTCTGCTGAAGGACAAGTATGTTGATCAAAGTTAGATCAAAGTGGAACAACCTATCTGAAGAATCATCTAAGTAGAATTAATCTGGAAGATCAAGTCTAATGCAATGAATGACTTGTTCAGAAGAGTTGTCCAGCAGTTTTGTCTCAGCACACTTGTACCAGAACCATGTCAAGGTGATCCCAACCTTGCTCATATAGTCAAAGACAACTACTTTATATCATGAATGAACAAGATCCATTTGAAAGATGCATAGAGACATTCAAGGAAAGAGAAAGAGCCAAGTCATCTAAAGAGCATGCCAACCTTGCTGATAAGCAAAGTCTACTGATAGTGATAAGCAGAGTTGTCCAAGAGATAAGGAATGTTGTCCTTATCATAGGACTAATCATCAGAAGCCATGTCCATGTTTAAACAAGTGAATCTTGAAGTCAAACCTTGGGAAGAGTGCTGCAGAATGAAGACAAAGTAGTCACAGCCGTTTATTTCCCAAATGAAGGACATGTCACTATCAAGAATCTGTCTTCCAGTTTGAAGTGCTCAAGGAAGACATTTATGGACATTTGGGACTGCCTCTCCAACTGGCAAATTCTCAAATTTGTCTATAAATACAAAAGTGTGAAGACCATTTGAAAGCATCCAACTACATCAACTATTCTGAAGCTCAAAGCTCATAGAACCTTTCAAGCTTTCAAAGAGACTATCTTAGTCTTCATACACTTCATCTAAGCTGAACCTCATTGTATATCCATACAAAGCTTAGAGAGATATCCTATCCTTATACACTGATCTTCATTGTAAAGGATATCTCATTAGTTGGAACCATACTTCAACCCTTATACCTTTCAAGCGAGAAAGTGAGAAGGTTGTAGTAGTAAAAATGTGAGGAACTGACTGTTGAGAGAAGAACAGTTCAGTTCTGAGTTGAGAAAGGGTACTAGGACTCTAGACATCCTAGGGATCAATTCACCAAGGAGTGGTGTTCTTGATCAAGTGCACCTTGGCACTATAAAACAAGTTAATTCCAAGAGTTAAGGAATTATCCTGTTAAATCAGGGAAAGTAGATGTAGGAGCTTGAGTCTCTGAACCACTATAAACTCTTGTGTTGATTTACTTTCAAGTACTTACATACATTCAACACTGCACACAAAACTGATCTTTCAAAGGACATATACTTAAGACTGTGCAAACCTGATTTGGACAAGTTCCCTGAAAACTGGATATTTGACAAAGTGATTTCAGAACTTAAAGGAGTTTAAACTAAAGGGCCAACCACTAATTCCGCACCTATAACTCACTTAGATAGTCATTCAACTAAGTACTCAATAGTACTTAGTAGGTTGGTTATCTTTAAGAAGTTATACATCTCAGCAGAGTTGTCCAGGACAACCCTGCTAGAGTCATACTTGGTTAAGTTTGAAAAAGATTTGCATACAATTGTATTCCCCCCCCCCCATACACTTGTTATATACTCCTTTCAGGACCAACAACCTAGCTCATCTACTTCAGGGGCTAAGAACACTAATGGTGCTAGCTCAAGTTCTTTGCCATTGGATAAAGGAAAAAGAACCTATGGTTTATGATAAAGGTACAAAACCTAAAGTACAATCTAACTACATTCCTACTACTACCAAGAATGGTAAAAAGAAAAGTGTAGTAAGACCAGTACAGTCTAGACCATATCAGCAGAGATATACCCATCTGACCAGAGCAGAACAGTCCTGGCATCAGAAGAGGTATACTCAGCAGAGTAGGTCCAGACAAGCACAATTAAGTTGGAATCAACCTAGACCTCATTTTATAAGGCAGTCTCAGTTGTACTCAACTAAACCTAGAAAATTTGTTCCTCATTATCATAACCAACTTGTTCTTTATCCTCCACCTTTATCTTATGATATCATTGGAGAGGATAAACCTAAACGCATTTATAAGCCGTATGGTCCACAGGCTTTTAGGCCACATTTGAACTATTACAAACATACTGACTTTACTGTAAAAAGGGTTGAACCAAGGAAAGGCTACCTCAGAAAAATAGATCCTAAGTCTGCTGATAGTTCTGATAAGGTCAACAAAGTACTGTTCTGTGATAAATTTGGTAGGAAATTGAAGAGGTCTCAATTATTCAAAACATCAATGTATATTTGGGTTACTTTTACTGCTACTAACACTCAAGGACCCCAATAAATAAAGGGTACCTAAATTATTAAAATCACCAAGTGCAGGCTCGGTTAGATCTTTACAAGAAAGGTGGTTCAGTTGGTGAGACATGGTATATAGACAGTGGTTGTTCACACAACATGAGTGGTACCAAAGTCTTACTCTCTAACTATCATGGGCAAGAAGGCCCTAAAGTGATTTTTGGTGATAGCTCTATGGCTACTACTAAAGTATTTTGATACATAAGGAATGAAGATGTGGAGATTCAGGATGTCTCCTATGTTGAAGGTTTGAAATATAATTTGATTTCTGTCTCTCAATTCTGTGACAGGGGATACAAAGTCCAATTCAAGAGGAGTAAATGTGAGATAATCTACAAAAGCACATATAGTTCTACTTGTTGGTGTAAGACAAGGCAGTGTCTACATTGTGAATTGGAATATGTAGGTCCCAAGTTGAGTTTAATATTGATTAAGCTAGTGAAAATGTCTAGACGGGGGTAAATAGACTTTTCAAAATTCTTTCAATATATCAAAGTATAATGCGGAATATCAGATTTAAACAATGAGCCCAATTCAGTTTATACTCAACTTATATTCGAGAACTTCTGTATGAACACTCTACTGGTCTTGTTCAGATATGTAATTCAATCAATTAAGCAGTTAATCAATCAAACATAAATAAAATAGTAAAGTAAATCAAACACGAGATTTATAGTGGTTTGACAACTTGTCTACATCTACTCTCACAAACCCAGTTGTGATATTCTTATTAACTCGTCCAATAGAGTAATGTGTTCTTGTAGCTTTAAGTCCCAAGAAATAAGACTTAGATCTTCTCGATAACACTACCAAGTGTTTCTTCGATCTTACTAGTGATTTACAAGTAACTAGCAACTTGAAACTTGAAACAGTAAACTAAAATAAAACTTCTCTTGTCTTCAGTAGTAGCCTTCTGGATTTCTTCAATTTGTCTTCTGGCTTCTTTCTGAATCTTCAACTCTGAGAGTAAATCGCTTCTTGAATGCTTCAGTAGTATGTTAGTCAGTAGTAGTGAATCAAACAATACTATGAGGTATTTATAGACTAACAACTTCAAGAACTTTCAGTTGTGTAACCAACTTTTCTTGAAAACTAACTCATAACTGTTTATCTTTATCCATCCACGCGTTTCTTCAGTTAATTAGTTATTTCCAACTAACTCTTTAAACTTTCTCTTCACACGCGTTTTGTAACTAACTTCTTTATTCCTCTTCTTCTTCTCGTCGTTGACCTGTCTTGTCTTGCGCACCTGTCTTGTTTCAACACTTAGACAAATTCTGAGTCTTCATCTTACTCTTCTTGTCTTGCGCAGTAGACTTTAGTAGTAGACTTAGATATAACTAATCTAATCCTAACAAGACTATTACATTACTTTAAGCTTTATAAAATAGCTTAGTCAACTTAAGAATCTATACATCAATACATGAATACAAACGAAACTTGAGCTTCTATACAATCTTGAATAGCACAGTATAAATCCTAAACAAATATACAAAGTACTTATAATACGTACTTGTCTTTTGAATACTTAAACTTTTCTTTCGAAACATAACTATACATTACTTGCCTTGTGAACTTCACATGTGAACTCTACTAATCTGCTCAAGACGACTTCCATAACTAGACTAGATCAGTCAACACTTAGAAAATATTCAAGTCTACTTTTGGCTTATCAAAACTTCATCTTATTTTTCATCATTTAGGACTTGTCTTAGGATTCATATCCCAACAATTTCCCCCTTTTTGATGAAGCCAAAACTACTTGAATCTTTTCATAATAGTAGACTAGTTAAGTAGTTATCTTGTCTTTAATCATCAAAAGTACTTATCTTTTCATTCATTCAAAATAAGATCAGTAGATTACACATACTAAATCAATAGTAGACTAGTTAAGTAAAGAAATTACACTTAGTCAGTGATGTTACCTCCTTCCAAGTTTGGAACATAAAATGCATCGAGGACTCTTCTGTGTATCACTCTGATATGCTCTTCATCATCGATCTTCTCCTTCTCTAGCAGCTCCTCTTCAAATTTCTTGATATGATTGAAATCAATCCTTTTTGCAGAGCTCAGCATAGGAGTATTCCATTTTGGGTAGATCGGCACCAATATGTTGAAGTTAACAGCAACAACTATCCTCATTATCAGATTCCACAGCTTCAAGTCTTGAACTTCCATGAATTTGTCAAACACAGCATAAAGTTCTTCAGAGCTGTCTGCATCTCCAAACTTAAGAACAATCCAGTGATCCAACTCCCATTGCAACTTGACTTTGAACCAATCTTCACGATGTTCTCTGTCAATGAAGTTGTCAATGTATGCATCTTCAACTAGATCTGGATTCGCCTTCAACTTCTGCAACCTTCTAATATACTTTCCAACTTTCTTTTTACTAGCATAGTGAGATTCATCATCCTTCTCAACTATCTTTTGCTTCTTCACGATTGCAGTCGTTTCTGGCTCTTCAATAATCAATTTTCTCTTGACTTGTCTGGTCTGAACCTCAGCTTCAGGAGACGCAACACTTTTGCCCTTCAGCTGTCTCTTCTGCTCATCTGCTTTAGCTTGTTCAAGATCGGCTTTCTTGACTAGCTTGCCTTTCTTAGGCCTTCTTAGCTCTTCTATCGCAGTAGCAGCAGCCTTCATCTCCGGTTCAGCACTAGACTTTTCTTCAACTCTACTCGTCTCTTCCCCCTTTTTGGCTTCATCACTTGCCTTAAGAGTGAATAGACTAGTAAAGCGAGTCATTTCTTCCTTGAGAGCTTCCTTCATGGCTTCAGCAGCTAACTCAATTTGCCTTTGATGCGTCTTGTCGTGACTCATCTTGTCAAGACGATCAGTAGCCAACTCTAACTTCCTTGAACTAGAAATAAGCTCATCTTTAAAATGCGTAGCTGTCTGTCTGAGTAGCCTGTTCTATTCTGTCAATTCAGTAAGAACAGCTCTTGAACGCACTAACTGGTCTTGTGCTTCACGCCTCTGCTCATCAGCTATCTCAATCTTTACTCTGTAGAGTCTTTCCATCTTACCAGATTCTTCAGCTAACGATCTAGCAAAGTTAATCGATATCTTCTCCTAGTAATCAATCTGCCTCTTCAAGAAGTCTTCTATCTGGACATACATCTCTTGTCTGAACGTTGAGTCCATCTTGTTGACTTCACCAACTATCAACTCTCTTGAACTGTCTACAAGAGACTGATTCTGTTCCACAAGAACTTCTTTCAGTTTTGAATTTAAGAATTCATCAATAGACGACTGAACTACTTCCTTCAAGTCCGTCTTCAATCCGTCTAGGAATCCTTCTGGAAAAACTTGAGTAGACTGAGTTCCAATAACAATACCCTCTTGATCTTTCACAACTATTTCATGCTCATAAAAAATGAAAGCTTCAACGAACTCATCATCTTCTTCACCAAGTATAACCAAGTCGTCTTCTGCCTCAGCACTTTCAGCAACTTCTTCAAGATGTTCAGAAACGTTCTCTAACTCCAACAATGGTTCAGAAGTCTGAATAGCAGCATCAATCAACTCAACTTTCACATTATCAAATTACATTAATACCCTTAATTCGTAGTGTTTAACAAGGTTACTAATGTGACTATACCAGAACGGTTACAAATGTTACTAATGTGACAATACCCTTACATTATCAAAAACATCATAACAGTTAACAGAAGGGTAGACTATACCAGAACGGTTACATTTTCTCATATAAGGTAAAAAGGTTACTAATGTGACTAATCTCGATGAGGAAGCTGGTAAAGCTGGGGGGAAATGAGAATATACATTTAAGGGGCAATCTATGATTTCTTAAATATTCTTTCTGTTAACTCAGATCACTAGTCATCTTAGAACAAACCTTATTAAAACGTGATTTAATTATTCTTTACTATTCTGTACTATACTTCACCTACATTACTTGAACTAACAGGCACAGAAGAACAGTTCTCAGTTGAAGGGGGAATTCAACTGAAGTTACAGAACTGATCTGAGGTTATTGTGCTGATCATAAGAAGCGATCTGATCTTCAAGAAAGACATACTCAGCTGATCACAGTACTCAGCTGAATCCAGACAAGTAATTTTCATTATAGTTAAAGTGATAAAAATGATGTAAAAGTGTGTTGATATACATCAGAACGATATTTTGCCTTATAAAAAATTTCTAAGTCAAAATTCTCAAATTGGATTACTAATAGAGAGGATTAATACACTCTTCTATTTTTAACCAAATTTGGTGGTGTATCTATCAAACACGCATTGGCTACAAATTGAAAAGCAGTTTTGAATGTGAACCGTTTCTTGAATCCCACGATCAAAATTGTTAATCTACACCACACATCGTGCGAATCTAATTCAATCTAAGCATTATATTTTATTTGAATTAGATAACCACGATCAAATTACTTCGTCTTCTTCACTTTACGAATTCTGAAATTCTTACGAACTCTGAAATTCCCAGAAACCCTCTATCTCAATCTTCCACATTTCTTCTACTTTACTTCAAATGTTGATTATCGAGCTGTTAAATGACAATAATGAAGTGAAAGGTACGTTTGATCATGTGAAATGGGTCAAAGAGAAGGGAGTGTTTGTCGAAAACACACTTTATTTCACCGGCAAGCAGAAAGACGAAAATCAAGCCATTCTAACCATGTGTGAAGAAAATGGTCTTCACACATACCTAGAATCATATCCGAAAAAGGTGTATGAACCTGAGGTGGTCGAGTTCTTTCTACAGCTGGATGGAGACAATGACACGCTCAAGACGTTTCTTTCAGGAAACAGAGTCACTCTAGCTCGAGACCATCTTGCCATTGCATTTGATTTACCTGAAGGCAAAGTCCATATTTCTTCTTATATGGAAGGCAAAGAGAAGTTGTGCGTAGAAAGATGGACCGGTGGTGAAGCTGAAAATCTGAACAACCTAAAGAAATCTATTCTTCCAGAGCCATTAAGATTTTTTATGGACATTGCTGGAAAAATACTCCTAGGTCAACATCACAGTCAGGATGGCCTCACGAATTTGAAAATTAGGGTTATGGCTGCGATTATTGACAGGGTAGATGGAGATTGGCAAGGATTTTTCCTTGAAAGGCTGCTGATAGGGAAGGAGAAATTCAAATTTGATGAATCTTCGAAACAGTATGTTGTAAAAGCTATGATTGGCTTCGGAAACAAGTTGAGCATTATGTTGCCAACTATTGCAAGTGAAAAAGTTGATTGGAGTAGACCCAAGAAATTTCGTCAAGGGAAATTTCTGTTCAAGAAAGAGGCATTGGAAAATGATGAAGATTCTGGTGGTTCTATGTTCAGATCAGATGATGAAGCAGAAGAGAGAACTAAAGTAAGGCATGACTCACACTATGTTAGGTCAGAGAAGATCATTACTGGGAAGCTGACTCCAGAGCAGTCAGATAAGTCAGAAGAGGAGAAAGAACAAGAGGAGGAGAAGAAAGAAGACTCTCCTAAGAAGTCTGTAAGTACTCCCAGTGTTGTTATTATAAGCGCACTAAGGGTAAAGATTTAATAAGGCCCAAGAGAAAATCCAAGAAGTCTAAACCTACCCCCACTCAACACTGATCCTATTCCTGCTACTCCCCTTGATCAATGTCCCTTAGACAAATCTTTGTCTAGTTCTTCAGTTGCTTCCACATCTTCTGAAGAATCAATCCATAACTCACCCATTCATCAATCTATCCCCATTTCCTCACCCAAGCTCACTACTCCTCAACCAACTCCTCAACCAAAGCAACCCTCACCCAAACCATCTCCTGGACCTGTTCTTGATACACAACCTGAACCTACTATTCAAACCCAATCCCAAAATGAAAATTCATTGATTCAATATCCTATCTGTTTAAGAGAGAATGAAATTAGGATGGAATTGAAAAGTGTCATTCTGAGAGAATTCAATGGAATAGATGAAAATTCAGTTGCTTTTGAGCAAATTCTAAGAGTTGGCACTTGGGTACACTTGAGAAAGATGGAAGTACGTAAGTGACCTTTTAGCTGTTATAGAAGGCATGGGTGGACCCGAGGTGTTCCAAGAGTGGGAGAAGGAACAAACTAAAGTTGTTGGTGTTAATTCTTTTACAAAATTGCTGACTCCAGAATCTGTGAGAATATCTGGTTTTTCATTCTTTGTTGCTGATAATGATGAAACAGATGTCAACATGGAAGTTGAAGCTGATCCTACTGTTGTGATAGAGAAGACAGAGGAAATTGTTGATATTGATCTTGTTGCTGAAGAAGTACAGAGCAAACTTGCTATGGTTGCTGAAGAAATTTTTGAGGAAATCATTAAAGAAAAGTTGGATGAATCTCAACCTACTGCTGCTGCTGTTCCTATTCAAGAGGAAGTCAGACATGAAGATGTTGTGCTGACTGGTGAAAGTCCAAGCTATGAGCAGTTGAAGCAACATAATGATGTGTTGAAAGCTCAACTGGAGTCAACTTTGAAGCACTTGCAGGAGGTAACTGAGAAACGGACTAAGCACACTGCAGAATCCACATATGAGCATATCATGGAACATACATTGTCCAAGATATATGATCTTCACAAGATACAAGCTCACAACCTTACCCAAGCATTGGAAGGAAAATTTGTGCAACACATGAAGCCCTTGAGAGAGCTGCATGATGAAGCCAAAAAGAGGGAAGGGAAGGTTATAAATGTGATGGAACAAACTCATACTCAACAAGCTCAGTTAGTTGTGAGTCAAAATGAGTTGGCACAAGAGATTGCAGAGCTAAATAAGAAGATAAAGCTGAGGAAACAGCAAGGTGGTGCTGAGAAATCTGCTGTTGTTGAGAAGTCTGCTGAAAAGACTGTTGCAGAGGCTGAAACTGTTGCTGAAAAATCTTATGTGAAAAGAAAGAGAAAAATCATCTTAAGTGATGAAGAACATGAACAAGCTGAAGAGACTAGTAGGATAACCAGGTCAAGATCCAAGCATATTGTTCAAAGTTCCCAGCCAAGTGATGAGAAGATGGATGCAGCTGCTAGAATAAAAGATGAATTATTGGCTAAGAAGAAAGTTGATGCAGAACTCAAGAAGCAGAAATTGAAAGATGCAGAAGCTGCTAGAAAAAAGTTTGAAAGAAGAGTTAATGCTCTTAAGAAGAAAAAGAAAAATGAAACAATGATCGAGAACACTTATATGGATTTCATTGTGAATCCAGATAATGAAGCTTATTGGATATATATCAAGAAAAAGTGGCAGATTGCAAACTTTATAGTCAGAAAGTTTGGTGTTCATGAAAACAGAGATGAAGAATCTGTTGATTTTCAACAATTTATGGATAATAATGCAAGAGATCTTTGGGAAGATGCATTATTGACTGCAAGTGCAGTTGGTTATAATATTGTATGCCCTGAAGAACCTGTGTGGCAACCTCCTATGTTGGAATCTGGAAAGCCTGATTATGAAAAGATTCAGAGAATCATTGAGAAGATAATCAAAGATGAAGAGATTACTGATGCTCAACATATGAAGGACATTCGAACCAGAATGTATTTGGCATTCAGACTTTGAAGAAGTTTGAACACAAAAGAATGAAGATGAAGGACAAAATTGAAGATAACATTTCTTTACTCATCTTTATTTCTTTATTTCTTATTTTGTCATATTTTTGTGATTATGTGTAATATATATTTGAATATGAATATGAACATGACATTTTGACTTGATGAACTGTTATGATTTAACTACTGATTTATTAACATTTAAGTAGTTTTGGCTTCATCAAAAAGGGGGAAATTGTTGGGATATGAATCCTAGAAAATAAGTCCTAGTTGATGAGATTAAGTTTTGATGGCCAAAAAGAAACTTAAAGTTAATAATATATGCGGTTGAAGTCATCTTAACTAAGTCATCTTGAGAAGTCATGAAAAATTGAGTTACTGATCTTATATGTTATATGTGATAATATTCTGAACTGTTAGGAAATAAGTTGATGTTGGAATTGTATAGACATCTTATAGAATAGAACTTAGAAATACTCTACTGTATATAGTTCAGTTGAAGTATTGATATGTTTTATATTTGTAAGTTTATATTGTACTGTATAGTAAATCAGAACAATCAGATATGAGAAGACTAGTCCAGATCAGAAGACTACAAAGGCTGAGAAGACTACTCAGAAGAAGAAGATTTCAAATGAGAAGAGTAGATTGAAGACTCAAAAGTATTAAAGAACTATTCTGAAGATGTTAAGAACAGAAGTCAGAAGTGTTCTTAATCAGAATAAGAACAGTAATACTAAGAAGAGTAGTTTACTGTGCTAAGGTCAAAATTGAAGAATAAGTTTGGAAAACTTATTAAGTCGTAACTGAAGATATTTGAAGATATGAAAACTTATTTAAAATAGTTGAAGTTATTTGGAGAAAGAAGTTACAAAAAGTGGTTAAGAGTTAGTTGGAGTTAGTTTCACAAACTACTAACTGTCCTACTAAGTTCTATAAATACCGAGAGATCTTCTACTGCAAAGACTACTGAAAATACGAGCATTGAGAGAACTATTCAAGTCTTAGAAGCATTCAAGAAGTATTCAAGAAAACTCACAGAGTTTGAAGAAGATCAAAAGAAGAAGCCACAGTTTTGAAGAGAATATTCAAAGGCTACAATCAGAGAAGTTTTACTTTTTAGTTTGTGATTTTGTTTGTAAACAAGTGTGCTAATTACTTGTGTGAATTACTAGTGGATCGAAGAAACACTTGGAAGTGTAAGAGATAAGATCAAAGTCTTAGTCTTGGGACTCTAAGCCACAAGAACTCAAGGAGTTAATAAAATATCACAATTGAGTTTGTGAGAGTGGATGTAGACATTTGTCGAACGACTATAAAATTCTGTGTTCATTTTGTTACGATTGTCAATGATATTCAACTCCGATTAGACGTCTCCAATCACAAGCAAAATAATCGGCCACAATTCAATCCAACGAAAGCATGGCAATTCACAAATATAAACGAAAATGAAAAACAGAGCACAAGAACGATTTAAGTGGTTCGATCAATGTGATCTACATCCACTGGACACACGACTTCAATTTGATTAGTATAAGAGATGTTTACAAACACTCATCACTCGGAAAAGGGATTTATCCTCACTTCGCTCGTGAACTCTCAACTCTCAAAACGAATGCTCGTACGCGTCAAGAATTACAATTACAAGTAATGGGGTATTTATATGTTGTCAAGGGTGATTGCAGCGTGTGTTGAAAGCGTGCTCTGTTGCCACGTGGATTCTATTACAACCGTGTAACAAACTCACACCTTCAGCGTGACCCAATCTGAATTGACCTCCTTGCCCTTCACTTGTCTTCGCAAGACAAGACGACTCCATACTTAGCAAAAAATTAACCCTGCTATCAGAACTCAACTAGTCTGGTCAGACCTCTACTTGTCTGGTCTTCCCAACTCGTCTTGTCCTTCGCAACACCCATCTCATCTGTTTGGACTCCTCCAACTCATCTGATCTGGTCTGAGTTAACTTGTCTGACTCCACCAGCTGATACGCCCAACAGCTGAGTCCTTCAGAAGACTTCTATCGACTAAGTAAATCGACTGATCTGCCCAACAGACGAGTACAGTAGTAGAGTAGAATCTACCTGATCTTCACAAGATGAGTAGCACTCGTCTAGTCTAGGAGGATTTGAGATAAACCTCACAATTCTCCACCTTTAGCTCAAAATCTCCACCTTGAACTAACAGCTCTGATCTATCCTTCTCAAAGGACAGATTCTACTACTAATCTGCCGCCACCAGACTAGTAACCTTCTCCGCAGAGGTCACTAATGCAAACCAACTGACCTAAGACATAAACCAAACTTCTCCTTTGGCAATGCCTTAGTAAATGCATCAGCAGGGTTCTCCTCAGTAGCTATCTTAACCACTTGGACGCTCCCCTTCTCCACAATGTCTCTCACAAAGTACAGTTTCACATCAATGTGCTTGGTTCTCTCGTAATACCCCTGATGCTTTGCGAGATGAATTGCGCTTTGATTATCACAGAAGACAGTCACACTGTTCTGAGATAAACAAAATTCCTTAAGAATCCCTTTCAGCCACATGCTTTCCTTAACTGCCTCAGTCAAGGCCACGTACTCCGCTTCAGTAGTAGACAATGCAACTACGGATTGATGAATAGACCTCCACGACACTGCCGTACCAAATAGAGTGAACACATATCCTGTTAAGGACTTTCGAGTGTCAACATTGGCTGCGTAATCTGCATCCACGTATCCCACAAGTGCATCCCCCTCACTTGGCATCTTCTGAAATTTCAGACCCTTCTGTGCTGATCCCAAAACATATCTCATAACCCACTTAACCGTTTCCCAATGGCTTAAGCCTGGATCACTCATATATCTGCTGATCACACTCATAGCATGAGTCAAGTCTGGCCTACAACACACCATAGCATACATTAAACTCCCTACAACACTGGCATAAGGTATCTTGCTCATCTGAGTTCGCTCTTGGCTGTTCCTGGGACTCATCTGATTGGACAATCGATGATGTTGGCCAATAGGAGTAGAGACAGTCTTTACCTTATGCATTCTGAACCTCTCTAACACCTTCTGAAGATAAGTAGGTTGACTCAGCAGAATAGACCCGTCTAGTCTACTGATCTCCATCCCAAGAATCACTTTGGCTTCACCAAGATCTTTCATCTCAAACTCCTGTTTGAGGATCTCCTTAACTTGATTAACACTGTCAATAGACTCGCCTGCTATTAACATGTCATCAACATACAACAGAAGATAGGTAGTAGCAGTCCCAACCCGTCTGAAATAGACGCAGCTGTCGTACAAGCTCCTTGTAAAACCAGCTGAGCAAATGTACTCATCAAATCTCAAGTACCATTGTCTAGGGCTTTGTTTGAGGCCATAGAGGGACTTCTTAGACAGATAGACCTTGTCTTCCCCTTCTTCTATGTCCAACCCTTCTGGTAACTTCATGTAGATCCTCTCTTCTAGAGATCCATGTAAGAAAGCTGTGGTCACATCCATCTGATGTAGCTCCAATTCTAATTGAGCAACCATAGCTAACAAGATTCTGATGCTACAATACTTCACAACAGGTGAGAAGATTTTATTGAAATCGATACCTTCTTTCTGTGTAAATCCCTTAGCTACAAGCCTCGCCTTGTATCTAAGTCTGCCACCCCTCTGAGCCTCCACCTTCTTTTTATAGATCCACTTGCACCCAACCAACTTCTTGTTCTTGGGCCTTTGAACAATCTCCCATGTCTGGTTCTTGTTCAAAGAAAGTAGCTCCTCCTCCATAGCAACTATCCACTTCTCCTTGTCGTGGCAGCTAATGGCTTCTGAATAAGACTTTGGCTCCAGAGACTCCACCTCAAGAGCTGCACATAATGCAAATGAGACTATGTCAGCTTGACCATACCTCTGAGGTGGGTGGACTTCTCGTCTGGTTCTGTCCCGTGCCAGCTGATAATGTTGAAGATCATTCTCGCCTTGAGGATCGCCCTCCTCATCTGGATCAATATCATCTCCAACTGGTCTTGCGGAGTCAACTTGCTCCACCTCGACTTGTGTCTCGTCTGGTTGGTTATCAGCTGCACTAGTACTCGTACTAGTCTGTTCTGATAGAGGCATCCGACTCTCATCAAACGTAACATCTCTACTGATTATGCATTTCTGCATCCCAGCTTCGAGGCACCATAACCTGTATCCTTTCACGCCAGAAGGATACCCAACAAACACGCATTGCAATGCTCGAGGCTCAAGCTTATCTTGCTTGACATGAGCATAAGCTTGACATCCAAATACCTTCAAATGATTGTACTCAGCTGCATGGCCAGACCACAACTCCTCTGGGGTTTTGTATTGCACAGCCGAGGAAGGACTCCTGTTTATCAAGTAGGCTGCAGTAGACACAGCCTCTCCCCAAAATACCTTCGGCAGACAAGAACTGTTCAACATACACCTGACTCTCTCAAGTAGTGTCTGGTTCATCCTCTCAACTACTCCGTTTTGCTGAGGGGTCCCTGGCACAGTCCTATGCCGTACTATTCATTTCGATTTGCAGAACGCATTGAACTCGTCTGATAGGTACTCTAGACCATTATCAGTTCTCAAATGTTTGAGAGTCTTGCCTGTGACATTTTCACATTCAATGAGCCATTCCTTGAATTTCTCAAATGCTTCTGACTTCGACTTGAGAATAGACACCCACACCTTTCTTGAGTAGTCATCTATGATAGACAGGAAGTATTTTCCACCAGACCTCGTCTAATTCCTCGCTGGCCCCCATAGATCAGAATGGACATAGTCCATGATCCCATTGGTAGAGTGAACACCCTTACCAAACTTAAGTCTCTTGGACTTACCAAGAATACAAGACTCACACAAGTCGAGTTGAGTGATCTTGTCTTTGCCAAGCAGACCTTGTTTAGACAACTCCACTAGGCCCTTCTCGCCTACGTGAGCTAGTCTTTTGTGCCACAACATCGAGTTATTTTGCACCTCCGCTACATCTGATCTACCAGCTACTGTTTCTCCCTTAAGAAAGTAGAGATCACTCCTTCTCTCACCTTTCAGGACAGTCAGCTCCCCTTTTGACACACTGAGCTCTCCATCAGCAGACTGGAATTTATAGCCCATAGAATCCAGCATCCCAAGTGAGATCAAATTCCTCTTGAGTTCAGGTACGTACCTAACACTCTTGAGTATTCTTACTACCCCATCGAACATCTTCAGGTGAACACTACCTTCTCCAACAACTTTGCAAGTGTGATCATTCCCAAGCAGAACAGAACCGCCCTTCTGTTGCTTGAAGTCATGAAACCAATCTCGTCTTGGAGTCATATGGAAAGAACACCCTGAATCAAGGATCCATGCTTGCTGTTCTGTAGAGGATGTGATGGTTAGTGCTTGAGCAGACTCATAGCCTTTTTGCTCCTTCTCAACTTGAGTCTGGTTAGCTTGATTCTTGTCATTAGAGGTATTGGCACCAGATTTCCTCAAGAACTGCTTGTATTTGTGACAAGCATTCTTATAGTGCCCGGGTTTGTTGCAATGGTAGCACACTGCTTCACCTTGAGTGGACACAGCTGATTTTCCCTTATCAGCTCCTTTGGGTTGACTAGACCCCTTCTTGGCACCAGATCGCTTCTGGCCACCTCTGATTGTCAATCCTTCTCCGCTACTGACCTTGTCTACTTGAGACGTCTTGTTGTGCAGCAGCTTGGACTTGACAGCCAGCATTACATCCTCCAATGTAATACTTTCCTTCCTACCATACAAGATGGTATCCTTTAAGATTTCAAAGGACTTAGGGAGAGCACTCAATAGAATCAGAGCCTTATCCTCTTCCTCTAACTTGACATCTAAATTCTCTAGATCATCAAGAATTCTATTGAACTCATCAAGCTGATCCGGAATGGGTTTGTCATCCACCATTCTGAAGGCATACAGCTTCTGTTTCGAATAGAGACGGTTAGCTAAGGTTTTAACCATGTAAAGTTTACCTAGCTTGTCCCAGACCTCTTTCGCGGTTTTCTCTTTAGCAACTTCTCTCAAAACCTTATCACCAAGGCAGAGCAGAATATTACTTCGAGCTTTCCTGAGCATCTTGCTCCTTTCAGCAGCAACGGAGGCAGATTCCTCAGTTGGGGCTGTAGACTCTTCGAGCACGTCGAACAAGCCTTGCTGTTCTAGGAGAGCCTGCATCTTGACTCTCCACAGCCCAAAGTCACCCATGCCTGAGAACTTCTCAATATTATACTTGGTCGAATTCTCCATCTTCGAACTGACAGTTGATTAATGGCTGACAATCGATTCCTCTCGTTTTCGATTCCCACAGACAGCGCCAATTGTTACGATTGTCAATGATATTCAACTCCGATTAGACGTCTCCAATCACAAGCAAAATAATCGGCCACAATTCAATCCAACGAAAGCATGGCAATTCACAAATATAAACGAAAACGAAAAACAGAGCACAAGAACGATTTAAGTGGTTCGATCAATGTGATCTACATCCACTGGACACACGACTTCAATTTGATTAGTATAAGAGATGTTTACAAACACTCATCACTCGGAAAGGGATTTATCCTCACTTCGCTCGTGAACTCTCAACTCTCAAAACGAATGCTCGTACGCGTCAAGAATTACAATTACAAGTAATGGGGTATTTATAGGTTGTCAAGGGTGATTGCAGCGTGTGTTGAAAGTGTGCTCTGTTGCCACGTGGATTCTGTTACAACCGTGTAACAAACTCACACCTTCAGCGTGACCCAATCTGAATTGACCTCCTTGCCCTTCACTTGTCTTCGCAAGACAAGACGACTCCATACTTAGCCAAAAATTAACCCTGCTATCAGAACTCAACTAGTCTGGTCAGACCTCTACTTGTCTGGTCTTCCCAACTCGTCTTGTCCTTCGCAACACCCATCTCATCTGTTTGGACTCCTCCAACTCATCTGATCTCGTATGAGTTAACTTGTCTGACTCCACCAGCTGATACGCCCAACAGCTGAGTCCTTTAGAAGACTTCTATCGACTAAGTACCTCGACTGATCTGCCCAACAGACGAGTACAGTAGTAGAGTAGAATCTACCTGATCTTCACAAGACGAGTAGCACTCGTCTAGTCTAGGAGGATTTGAGATAAACCTCACACATTTACTTACTGTTTTATATTCTTATAAGTTCTTTAAGAATTCGTATAAACAACTAGATTGTGAAATCTTGTTGAGTAGACGAATTACTTCATACTAAGAACAATATTGTTTACTCAGTAAAAGTTCAAAATCAAAAGTTGAGTATAAACTGTAAAGGCTCACATTAATATTCATACTGAGAGTACTGAGCGGATCTGAGTAAGCACAGTACTGTATAAGAACACTAATTCCGCATAATAACTCTGATATTTTAGAAAAAGTTTTAAAAGTTTATTCACCCCTCCCCTATAGGCTTTTTGACTAGTTCTAATCTTAACTCAACTTTGGGACCAACAGAGGTAACAATTGTATATGATCAAATTGATATATACATCATCTAAACCAAAAAATATGCTTAGATTTAAATAACATAAACAATAGGGAATCCTTAAATAATTACAAAAAAATAAAAATAGAGTTTTAGGATATAAAACATAAGTACAAAACTTTTACAACCAATAGAACTGAATTAACATTCTGGGAAAGGATTGGGCTGAAACATATCAGCTGCATCTCCATAATCTGCACAAACTTCCCCATAATGTAAGCTCCCCCAGTCTTCAAGCTCATCCTACATTCAGATCTCCACACAGATCCTGAATGTCTTGTTCATCTCTTTCTTGCTTAGCAGCATCTCTTTCTTCTTCATTGATCTCCCTCATTGTATTGTCATGTGTAGTATCAGCAGTATGATCACCAACATTGTTGTCAGCTTCAACAAGATTCTCATCTACAGTAGCATGAATAGAATTAGTATCTTGAGCAACATCAGCTACTCCTCCTGTTGAGGTAGAAAGAAGCTTCATCCAAAATTTCTTTTGGATAAGGAGATCCTCCACAGAACTCTGCAAATTTGTGATATTGACCTGCAGGATATCAATTTGCCTTAGAATATAATGGGAAAAGAAGTATACAGGGGCAACAGCTCCTTCTGGTGGTAGTGTGGTGGAATGGATTAGATCATTCTGGGCCTCATTTCTGCAACCCTGAACTGACTTGAGATACTAAATGTAGATGTTGTTAATCCTTAAATGCCTTAACATTATCAACAACATCTTAATTTGACCTTCCGAGATTTTTTCTAAGTCTTTTCTGAAATGCTACATTAAATGTTGATCTAAATGTTGTCGCATTTCTGGCAGGATCTAGAAGCTTCTACAAGGATCTGGAACCTGGAAGATTCCAGAACATTGGAGAACATACTAGAACGACCTGGAACCATTTGGAACGACCTGGAGCATTCAAGAAAGATCTAGAAAGATCATGGAAGTTGAGTTCCTAAAAAATAGGACCTCATTGTGGAAGCCTCTAGAATCAGCACCCCACTACTATAAATACCGATGGAAGGCTTCTCAAATCAGTGTACTCTATTCGATCAACTTCCTAGACCGAGCGTATATCCCTGTTAGGAATTGTGGCCAGTAGAACTACCTTTTAGATCATACGTTCGTATCCCACCCGTATGGCTGTGTGTCTTCTTATCTATTGAGAGTGTAATCTTTAGATAGACTAGGCATTTCGACAGTGTATACATTATACACTTAGTTCGTTTTTAGAACAAGGCACCTGCCTCGTTTGTAGTTTCTGTTGTGAATGTTAATGCTGTAACATTTCACACAACATTTATACTTGAAGATAAGTATTGTTTTTCGCCGTAAGGCTAGCATAGATTTTTATTTATAAAATCTATGTGAAAAATTATTTCCATTGTGTCACGTTTGTTTTTAGTGTTTCAAGTCTTCCGCTGTGTAAATCTTAATTTCTGATATTCTGCTAGAGTCAGTGTTGTACCAATTGTCACAACATTTAGTACAACATTATTCTACTTAAACTTAAACACTTCATATACATACACTTAACACCACACCACACACTTTCAGTTGGTATCAGAGCCGATACCTGACGACACTAGGTTAGATCTTTGGTCAAGTGTGTTTTTAGTGTAGGTTAGCAATGGAAACACATCACATATCCACGGCACTTAGGCCACCCGTTTTAGATGGTTCGAATTATGCCTATTGGAAGCCTAAGATGCGTATGTACATCAAGTCAGTTGATGAACGTGCTTGGTGAACTGTTCTTACAGGTTGGGAAGCTCCAAAAAGACCAGCAGACGCAGATGGTGAAATACAACTCAAGAGAGAAGTTGACTGGACGGCTGATGAAATAACAACAGCAAGCTACAATTCTAAAGCTTTAAATGCTATTTTTACTTCTGTTGATGTTTCAATGTTTAAAATTATATCTAACTGTTCTACTTCTAAAGATGCATGGGACAGGTTGCAAGAGCATTGTGAAGGTTCAGAAAGTGTTCGAAGGACTAAGCTTCGAATGTTGGGAACAAAATTTGAGAATCTCAGAATGAGGGAAGATGAAACAATTACAGCCTACAATGAAAGGTTAAGTGAGATTATCAATGAATCACATTCTCTTGGTGACCCTATTTCTAATGTTAGAGTAGTTCATAAGATATTAAGATCTGTTCCTAAAAGATTTGATGCTAAAATTTGTGCTATTGAAGAGGCAAAAGATACAGATAAGCTAAGTCAAAATGAGTTAGTGAGTATTCTTAGGACATATGAAATAAACACTAATCAAGATGATGAAGCTAATGCTGATAAGAAAGTTGTGGTTTTTAAAGGGGAAACATCAAACACTTCTGAAGTTCAACCCATCATTACTGAAGTTGACACTGATGAAAAACTGCTCGATGTATGTCTCAAAAATCCTAACAATGTTGCCTTGCTCACTAAGCATTTTAACAAGTTTCTTAAGAAATCTGTGAACAAATCTAGAAACATTCAGCCTAAGATTCAAATCAATACATCAACACCTCAACCAGAAAGGAGGAAAACTCAATTCACACCAAGACCATCAAAGAGTGAAGGTAAACCAAGGTATGATCCTGAATTTCGAAAATCAGTTCAATGCAATGCTTGTTCTGGTTATGGCCATTATGCAAATGAATGTGCCAACACTAGACTTAAGCAAAAACTGAATTTTAGTGCTACCTTGAGTGATGAATCTGATGATGATGATCTTGATGAATTAAATCAGAATGAATATTCTAATTTTACCAGAATTGATTATAATGATTCCTCAGATGATGATCTGGATGAAACAGATTCTGATGCTGTACCTGATGCCTCAACATCTACAGCAACATCAGAACAGAGTCACCCAGATTTGAACTGTTTTAATGGTTTAGTTGATGATGCAGGAAAAAAGAATGATGACAATGAACACCAAAAGTTGTTAGATGATTGGAACAATCAGAAACTCACTCTTAATACCTTGAATAAAGAGAATGAGGATCTGAAGGACACAATCACCAAGCTAGAGGTTATTCTTACCAAAAGAGATCTGGAAATCTGTAACTTAAAGGAGAAATTAATAAATTCCACCTTATGTTTCAAGAAATATTCCAAGAGTGCTTCTGAGGTAAATAATGCTATAGCTACTGGTAAGTCTAATACTCATGGTTTAGGTTATGATGGTACTACTGCTTCTATTTCTGATAAATTTAGAAAACCTGTGAAATTTGTGAATGCAAATGTTGTCACATTTGATGCAACATCTGCACAATCAGACCCTCACAAGGTTAAGAGGAAGTATATATGTCATTACTGTGCTAAAGTTGGTCATATTCGTCCTTACTGCATGAAATTGTTTGAAGAACAGAGAACTTTGAAAATGCTGCATAAAAAACTGTCACATTCTGGTAAACAGTTTATGAAATCTGCATGGAAACCAAAAACTACCTGTAATGTTGCTCATACCTCCTTAAAAGCATGTCTACCTGATTCTTGGTATTTTGATAGTGGTTGTTCTAGACATATGACAGGTCGTACTGATTTCTTATCTGATTATGTGACCTTGAATAGTGGTAATGTTACATATGGTGGAGGTTCTAAAGGAAAGATTCTTGGTAAAGGAACTTTGAATGTTAAAGGTTTTCCTAAGCTTAAAAATGTCTTACATGTTGATGGCTTACTTGCAAATCTGATTAGCATTAGTCAACTTTGTGATGATAATTTGCATGTGAAATTTGATAAAGATTCATGTTATGTTCTTAATAAAGATGAAGTTTGTGTCATGACTGGTACTAGGTCAGCTGATAATTGCTATCTTATTGGAACAAATATGTGTAACTTGTCAAAATATGATGAAAATGTCTTATGGCATCAAAGATTGGGTCATGCAAATTACAGAGCAATGAACAGACTAATCAAAGCAGATGCAGTAAAAGGAATTCCAAAACTAAGTCTTCACAACAAAACTGTATGTGGACCATGCCAAAAAGGTAAGCAGGTAAGAATGTCGCACAAAATGCTGTCACATTGTACTACACATCGATGTTTTGAATTACTGCACATGGACTTGATGGGTCCTATGGAAACTGAAAGCATTGGAGGAAAGAGGTATTCCTTAGTTGTGGTAGATGATTTTTCTAGATATACCTGGGTAGAGTCTCTAAGAGACAAATCTGAAGCATTTGCTGCATTTAAAATTCTTTATAAGAGGATCAAAAATGTGTTTAACTTGAAAGTTGGCCGTATTAGAACTGATCATGGTAGGGAATTTGAAAACAGCATGTTTAATGATTTTTGTGATAAAAAGGGTATCTTGCAAGAATATTCGTCTCCTAAAACTCCACAACAAAATGGAATTGTTGAAAGAAAGAATAGAACTTTACAAGAAATGGCTAGAGTTATGCTAACATCCAAATGTCTTGCGAAGAAATTTTGGGGGGAAGCATTGAATACTGCATGTCATGTTATTAATAGGGTTTTTATTCGTTCTGGCACAAGTCAAACACCTTATGAGATTTTGAACAACAGAAAACCAAGTGTGAAATATTTTCATGTATTTGGTTGTGTGTGTTATATTCTGAATGATAGGGATCAACTTCATAAGTTTGATTCTAAAAGTGATAAAGGTTTCTTTTTAGGCTATTCTAGAAATAGTAAAGCTTATAGAGTATATAACCTTAGAACTAACACTGTTCAAGAATCTGTTAACGTTGTGTTTGATGATGATAAAGGTCTTACAGATGACAAAGATGAAGAAGATGTATCACAGGTTACTGACACTTCTAAGAATACACTGAAGTCTGAGAATGTTGCACCAAATGTTAACACATCTGGGTCAACATCTACAGAACAGACAGTTGTAACTTCACAGAATGACCAGTACGTTCCCAAAACGAATCCTTCTTCAAGAATAGGTAAAAGTCATCCTTCTGACCAAATCATAGGTGATGCTACAGTTGGAGTGCAAACAAGAGGAAGAGTAAGATCAAACAAGGTAGATGTGGTAAGAACAATATGCATGTCTTCTATGTGTAACATTGTAAATGCTGAATGCTATTTATCTGAAATTGAACCTAAGAGTGCTAAAGAAGCCTTAACTGATGAAAACTGGATTAATGCTATGCATGAAGAACTTGGTCAGTTTGAAAGAAATGAAGTGTGGACACTTGTTCCAAGACCTAGTCATACTAATGTCATTGGAACAAAGTGGATATTCAAGAATAAAACTGATGAATCTGGTAATATTGTTAGAAACAAGGCTAGGTTAGTAGCACAAGGTTACACCCAAATTGAAGGAGTTGATTTTGATGAGACTTTTGCACCTGTTGCTAGGATAGAATCTATTAGATTACTGCTAGCTATTGCATGTTTTATTGATATTAAACTTCATCAAATGGATGTAAAGGCTGCATTTCTAAATGGCATATTGAATGAAGAAGCATATGTTGAACAACCTAAAGGATTTGAAGATCCACAGTATCCTGATCATGTATATAAACTTAAGAAAGCATTGTATGGTCTTAAACAAGCTCCTAGAGCATGGTATGGTAGGCTTACTGACTTTCTTTTGGAATATGGATTTATTAGAGGAGAAGCTGATAGAACTTTGTTCATTAAGCACACTGAAGGAGATTTACTTATTGCACAAATATATGTTGATGACATTGTGTTTGGTTCTACTTGTGATAAAATGTTGAGTAACTTTGTTGAGGCAATGACTGCAACATTTGAAATGAGTATGGTTGGTGACTTGAATTATTTTCTAGGTCTTCAAATCAAACAGTGCAGTGATGGTATTTTCTTCTCCCAGAGTAAGTATGCTAAGAACTTGGTTAAAAGATTTGGTCTTGAGAATTCAAAACCAATGAAAACTCCTATGGGATCTACTTTGAAACTTTGCAAAGATAGTGCTGGAACAGATGTTGATCAAACACTTTACAGATCCATGATAGGTAGTTTATTGTATTTAACCTCTAGTAGACCAGATATTATGTACAGTGTGTGTGTTTGTGCTAGGTACCAAGCAAATCCAAAGGAATCACACCTGAATGCTGTGAAGAGAATCATCAAGTATGTTTCAGGAACAAGTGACCTTGGAATCTGGTATACTAAGGACACCAACAACATTTTGATTGGCTATAGTGATGCTGATTGGGCTGGAGACATAGATGATAGAAAGAGTACGAGTGGAGGATGTTTCTACATGGGAAACAATCTTGTATCATGGCACAGCAAGAAACAGAATTGTGTTTCACAATCCACTGCAGAATCTGAGTATATTGCTGCTGGAAGCTGTTGCACACAACTCTTGTGGCTGAGCAAGATGTTCCATGACTATGGTATTGAGAATGGTATACTTACTATCTTTTGTGATAATACTAGTGCCATTAACATTTCTAAAAATCCTGTAGAACACTCACTCACAAAGCACATTAGCATAAGACACCATTTTATGAGAGATTTAGTAGAGAAGAATATTGTTAAGTTGGAGTATGTACCTACTGAAAAACAGAATGCTGATATCTTTACTAAAGCCTTAGACCATGAGAGATTCTCTATCTTGAGGAAATCTCTTGGCATGAGCACTATCTGAAAAGAATTCGGATGGATGTTGTCACAAATGCGTCAGCATTTGGGACAACATCATGGGTTGTATAAATTTTATAAGTTGAATTTATTTCTTACTTAGTTAAATAATTCCTTTGTAAAATATCTACGAATCTAAGAACCCTGGAGTGCAAAAATAAACATGTCTTACACCTCTCAAATGCAAAAAAAAATGAGAATGTTATTAGCATACTAAAAGATGTACCAAATCACTGAGTAACTATGGAGCACGGAGTTCGCTACTACGATGTCTTCTTTTCAAAAGGTGATATTTGGTAAAAACATCAACATATTTGTAATCCATTAAGTAAGTATGGGGCACGGAGTTCGCTACTACGATGTACTCTACAGGAACAATGGATCAATACAAATTAGATGCTATAACACAAAAAGAAAAAATATGGTGCAACACAAATGAAGCAAATTCATGTAAAAACCGTGTTGAGGTGTTTGTAACAGTTTTGAGCACAACATTGCCTGATTCGAATTTATTTTTATCTGTGTAATTATTTAATTATTTATTGAGATTCATTTCTATTTATTTAATTAATTAATGACCCACATCTTTATTTTTTCAGATTATGCGAAATTAATTAATTCTGGAAGCTTCTTAATTTTCTTAATTATCTAATTAATTTAATTAATTGATCTTTCCCACTAATTAACCATGATCTAGGTTGTGGCTAAAAATGTGGAGCACTTTCGAAAAATTCTAGATTAATTCTTCTGTTTTATTTTCTTTTATCTCCAACTACATTATTCTCTCTATAAATATCAAACATAAGATGTCATTTATTTGCTAATTGTGATTTTTGATTTTGTTGAGTACTAAGTTTGAAGAAATTGTTTTGGCCGTGTATCTCTCAAAGTTTGTGTATACACTCCTCAAACCTACCTTGAAAACCCAACCGATCCCTCTTAATGGCTGGAAACCACCCTCGATCACACTCTCACTCACACTCTTCTCCTGAATCTTCCGATCAAAACGCCCAAAATTCTCTCAATCTTCTTGCTTCCATGGCTTCACAAAACTCTACTGCTTCAAATGCTGACTCGAATGTCTCTGCAACACCATCAACAACCATTCCCACTCCTCAAACCACTCCTCCAACTACCCTCATCCCACAAGATTCGACAATTGAAGAATTCACTAGGGCTGTTGAAGAGGTATCCAACACTCTTCGGACTACTGGTCATCTACTTGTGATGAAGTTTGGAGATATTACTGTGGATATCTCGAGCTATTTGGCCGAACAAACTGCCCAAATGGCTGCTGCTGCAAAAACCCCCAATTCTTCAAACCCTACTGAGCCAGCTGCACCGGAACGGAATGTGGAAACCGTTGCTGAAGAAGAAGCTAGTGCTGATGCATCTAATTCTGAGGATGTCGAAATGGAGGATGCTGAAGCTTCTGATGATGGTACAAATTCCTCACTCTCTGTCTCTGATGAGTCTGCTCCCATTCCTCTAAAGAAGAATGCACAAAAAGGGAAAAGACAGAGAAGCCCTGTACAAAGAAGGAGGAGGTCAAACCGTGTGTTTACCCGAATAGATTACTCTGAATCTATGAGGAAGAAGAAGAAAGCTGGAGCTGATGCTGGTGAACCTATCCAAGTGTTCACAGACTCTGAAGATGAAGCTCCTGTTGTTGCTGAGAAATCAAAGAAAGCTAAGACTGCTGCTGCTGAAAAATCCAAAAAGAAGGTTGATGCTGAAAAGCAAAGGAAAGGAAAGTTTGTTGCTGAACCAAAAGGCAAAGAAAAGATGATCACTGAAAATGAACCAGCTGAGTCAGAATCCAATTCTGATTCTGAAAGATGCTTGAGAGACATTCTGGAGTCTCTAAAGAAAAATGCTGAGCACAATGCTGCTGCAAAGGGAGCTGCACCAGAACCTGAAGATGGTGGCAGTGGGGATAGCTCTTCCAGTGCAGCAAGCAGCCCTGAACAGAGCTCTGTTAAAAGCTCTACTCCCAGCTCAGATAACCTGGCATCTGAAAAGGAAGGTATTTCTGATGATCTTGATACTCTAGAGAATAGATTGGCCATTTATTCTAAGAAAAAATTGTTGATAGAGAAGAGGATCAATATACCTGATTTTGATAGTAAAGGCATGGTTAGTTTCTTAGAAGAAAGGAATTTGATGCATGCTGTGAATTTTGGTGAATCTTTCTTGACAAATTGGGCATATGAATTCTATGCATGTTTGAAAAAGAGCACTGGTAGGAGATCTTCTAAGTGGTATGGGACTGTTAATTTTAGGGGGAGGGATGTACCTTTTACTCCTGAATTGATAAATGAGTTTTTAGAAATTCCCAATGTTGAGGTTGATGAAGAACCTGACATGGATGTGGTCATTTCTGCTATAACTGCTGGTAGGGTAGTTAAATGGACTAGACACATGCTAGCCAAAGACCTCACTTCCCTACACTCAGTGTTATACAAACTCATTATCTACAATTGGATTCCCACCACAAATACCACCAAGATCACTAAGGACCAAGTTGTTTTGATATATAGGATTTCTGTGCTTAAGAAGTTTAATTTGGGTCTTACTATTTTCCAACACATGATGAGGTTTACTGGGAGAGTTTCTGAAAAAGGCAATTTACCCTATCCTGTTCTGATTTCTAACTACTTGAGGCATCATGGATTTGTTGCCAAGAACACTGATGTGTTGAGGGGGAGAGTTCCACTATTGGCCATAGCTCCTGCCTTACTCACTGGGGATAGAGTAATTGATCTGCCTTTGATTGCTCCTGGTACTGAACATCAGCAAAGACCCTCTACTTCTGCTCAACCAGAACCAACCAGACCCTCAACTACTGATCATCCTGAATCATCCAGACCAAGACACAGAAATGCAACCCCAAATGTTGAGAACATCCGTATCAACATTTCTGGTAATGTGTATCTTTCACAGGAATTCATCAAACTCCAACTCCAACACTTGCAGGAAACTATAGATGAACTTCAGTTCCTGAAGGACAGGTGGACCAACCTCCTTTCACCTACAACAGGGGGAGTACCACCACCATCCAACTCCAGTGTAGTCATTGAGGAGATACATGATGATGGAGTTCCAGCTGCTGCTGATGCTGGTGATGGACCTGATGCTGCTGGAGATGCTGTTGTTACTGATGTAGTTGCACACCTTGCATCTACTTACTTTGTTGATGAAGGAGATGATGATGATGCTGCTGAAATGGACACCTTGTATGGTGATCTACCTGGAGAAAGCTGTTAGACAGGGGGAGATCTGAATTCCACAATGGCTATGGTGCAGGAAGATGATGTTGCAGCTGTTACCACAGCAATATAAGCCATTTGTTCAGTTCTACCTTTGTAACTAATGTTTAAGTTTGAAATTCTGAAATTATGATACATTTGTTATTTACTGTTTTTAGATGGTAGGATGTTTACTGCAACTTGTTTATTAGTTCCACTTGATATTTGTTTACTGCCTTGCTTAATTTGTTTGCAGATTATCATGTGTCTATTGCAGGTTGTGTATAGTGTAGTTTCTGTTTTGTTTTGTTCCTTGTTACATTATGTTTTGCTCTGATGTTTGTTTTTTTTATTTTTGTTGCTCTGATTTTTTTTGTTAGTGTCTTACTTAGATTCTAAGTTGAATTTCTTCCAGTTTAACTTATGATCTTAAGTAAAGTTACTTATGTTGTGAATAAGTGTAGTGTTTATACTTGTTCTATTTTGGATAAAATTTATCTTGATCTTATGGCACGGATCATTGTAAAATTATCCTTGATCTTCATTCGATTTGATCGAACGATTACAACAGGTATTGTCGCATTTCTGGCAGGATCTAGAAGCTTCTACAAGGATCTGGAACCTGGAAGATTCCAGAACATTGGAGAACATACTAGAACGGCCTGGAACCATTTGGAACGACCTGGAGCATTCAAGAAAGATCTAGAAAGATCATGGAAGTTGAGTTCCTAAAAAATAGGACCTCATTGTGGAAGCCTCTAGAATCAGCACCCCACTACTATAAATACCGATGGAAGGCTTCTCAAATCAGTGTACTCTATTCGATCAACTTCCTAGACCGAGCGTATATCCCTGTTAGGAATTGTGGCCAGTAGAACTACCTTTTAGATCATACGTTCGTATCCCACCCGTATGGCTGTGTGTCTTCTTATCTATTGAGAGTGTAATCTTTAGATAGACTAGGCATTTCGACAGTGTATACATTATACACTTAGTTCGTTTTTAGAACAAGGCACCTGCCTCGTTTGTAGTTTCTGTTGTGAATGTTAATGCTGTAACATTTCACACAACATTTATACTTGAAGATAAGTATTGTTTTTCGCCGTAAGGCTAGCATAGATTTTTATTTATAAAAACTATGTGAAAAATTATTTCCATTGTGTCACGTTTGTTTTTAGTGTTTCAAGTCTTCCGCTGTGTAAATCTTAATTTCTGATATTCTGCTAGAGTCAGTGTTGTACCAATTGTCACAACATTTAGTACAACATTATTCTACTTAAACTTAAACACTTCATATACATACACTTAACACCACACCACAAACTTTCACTAAACCCTGATATGTAATTGCTGATCACTTCACTTTCTGGCCTAGGGAAAGCTTTATCAACCAAGAATTTGTATAGCAAGTAGGGATAAGGGAGTATACCCCTTCCGGTCATAGTACACTTGAAGGTCATCATATTGTTGAAAATGACTTGTCCTAGGTTAAACCTCTTCAAGAATAGGGAAAAGTCATCTATCTGACCAGATCATAGGTGATGCTACAGTTGGAGTGAAAACAAGAGAAAAAGTAAGATCAAATAAGGTAGATGTGGTAAGAACAATATGCATGTCTTCTATTTGCAATATTGTGAATGCAGAGTGTTACTATTTTGAAATTGAACCTAAAAATGTGAATGAAGCATTAACTGATGAAAATTGGATAAATGTTATACATGAGGAACTTAATCACTTTGAAAGAAATGAAGTATGGACACTAGTTCTAAGACCTAGTCATATTAATTTCATTGGAACAAAGTGGATTTTTAAAAATAAAATTGATGAGTCTGGTAACATTGTTAGGAACAAAGCTAGGTTAGTTGCACAAGGTTACACCCAAGTTGAAGGTGTTGATTTTGATGAAACTTTTGCACCTGTTGCTATGATATAATCTATTAGATTGTTGCTAGCAATTGCATGTTTTATTGACATTAAAATTCATCAAATGGATGTAAAACCTTCTTTTCTAAATGACAATTTAAATGAATAAGCTTATGTAGAACAACCTAAAGGTTTTGAAGATCCACAATACCGTGATCATGTGTACAAACTAAAGTAAGCATCGTATGGTCTAAAACAAGCTCCTAGAGTATGGTATGGTAGGCTAACTGACTTTCTTTTAGAATATGGTTTTATTAGAGGAGAAGCCGATAGGACTTTGTTTATTAAGCACACTGGAGAAGGTTTACTAATTGCTCAAATATATGTTGATGATATTGTGTTTGGCTCAACCTGTGACAAAATGTTAAACAAATTTGTTGAGGCAATGACTGCAACATTTGAGATGAGTATGGTTGGAGAGTTGAATTACGTTTTAGGTCTTCAAATCAAGCAATGTAAGGATGGTATTTTCTTCTCTCAAGGTAAGTATGCTAGAAATTTAGTCAAACGGTTTGGTCTTGAAAGCTCAAAAGTAATGAAACACCTATGGGTTCTACTTTGAAACTTTGCAAAGACAATGCTGGAAAAGATGTTGATTCAACATTGTATAGATCCATGATAGGTAGTTTACTTTATCTAACGTCTAGTAGACCTGATATTATGTAAAGTGTGTGTGTTTGTGCTAGGTACCAAGCAAATCCAAAGGAGTCTCACTTGAATGCAGTAAAAAGGATAATCAATTATGTTTCAGGTACAAGTGACTTAGGGATTTGGTACACTAAAGACACCAACAACACTTTGATAGGCTACAATGATGCTGATTAGGCTGGAGACATAGATGATAGAAAAAGTACGAGTGGAGGGTGTTTCTACATGGGGAACAATCCTGTATCATGGCACAACAAGAAACAGAATTGTGTTTCACAATCCACAGTTGAGTCAGAATACATAGCTGCAGGAAGTTGTTGCACACAGCTTTCGTGGTTAAGTAAGATGTTCCATGAATATGGTATTGAGAATGGTATACTTACAATTTTTTGTGATAATACTAGTGCCATTAACATTTCAAAAAATCCAATACAACACTCACTCACAAAGCACATTAGCATAAGACATCATTTTATGAGAGATTTAGTAGAGAAAAATATTGTTAAGTTGGAGTATGTTCCTACCGAAAAACAAAATGCTGATATTTTTACTAAGGCTTTAGACCATGAGAGATTCTCAATTTTGAGGAAATCTCTTGGCATGTGCACTATCTGAAAAATTTCGGATGGATGTTGTCACAAATGCGTTAGCATTTGGACAACATCATGGGTTGTATGAATTTTATATGTTAAATTTATTTCTTACTTAGTTAAATAATTCCTTTGTAAAATATCTTTGAATCTAAGAATTTTGGAGTGCAAAAATAAACATGTCTTACACCTCTCAAATGCATAAAAAAATAGAATGTTATTAGCATACTAAAAGATGTACCAAATCATTGAGTAACTATGGAGCACCGAGTTCACTACTACGATGCCTTCTTTTCAAACGTTGATTTTTGGTAAAAACATCAAGAGGTTTGCAATCCATTAAGTAAGTATGGGGCACAGAGTTCGCTACTACGATGTACTCTACATGAAGAATGGATCAATACAAATTAGATGCTGTAACACAAAAAAAAAAAAAAAAAAGTTGCAACACAAATGAAGAAAATTTATGTAAAAACCGTGTTGAGGTGTATGTAACAGTTTTGAGCACAACATTACCTGGTTCGAATTTATTTTTATGAGTAGTAATTATTTATTGATATTTATTTTATTTATTTAATTAATCACTAACCCACGTTCTTATTTTTCAGATTATGTGGGATTTACTTAATTAATTTCTGGAAGCTTCTTAATAATTTAATTAATTAATTAAATTGATTTTCCCCACTAAATTGCCCATGATCTACTTTGTGGCTATTAATTTTGTGGAGCATTATCGATTATTTCCAACTACATATATTCTCTCTATATATTTCGATCATTTGTGGTTTATTTGTGCTAAGTGATTTTTGAGTTTGTTGAAGTATTAGGTTTGTAGAATTATTTTTGGCCGTGTACTTCTCAATTTTTATTGTGTGCAAATTCCCATCTCCTACCTTGAAATTCCAACCGTCCCATTTAAATGGCTGGAAGAAACAATTCAAACTCATCTCCAACTCTCTCTGATTCGAAAACTTCATCTCCCTCTCTCACGAACCCACTCGAAACACTTGTTTCAATGGCTTCCCAACAAAAAAAATTCCCCAAATGATGAATCGAATGTCCACACAACTCCATCAACACCCCAAACCGCTCCTATCCAACATGCAACTTCGTCGCCAACTACCCACATTCCACTGAATCAAACTTTGGAGCAGTTGAACAAGGTCGTAGCGGATGTCTCTAATTCTCTACGAACCACTGGTCATCTCCCTTTGATGACTTTTGGTGATATTTCTATAGACATTTTAAGCTACCTTGTTTCTCAAACCGCCGCTACAACTGAAACCCCCAAATCACCAAACCCTACTACTGAAGGAGAGACCCCTGTCTCGAACACTGAGAATGTTGAGGCAGTTGCTGAGGATAATGATGATGCATCCGATGCTGAGGATGTTGAGATGGAAGAAGCCCCTGCTTCTGATACTGGTAAGACAAATTCTTCATTATCTGCTTCTGATGACTCTACCCCTGTTTCCTTTAAGAAGAAAGCTGAGAAAAGGAAGAGGAGTCCAGTTCAAAGGAGAAGGTCTAGAAGAGTCTTTACCCGTGTAGACTATTCTGATTTTTTGAAGCAGAAGAAGAAAGGTGGAAGTGTCCCTGAGGAACCCATTCAAGTTTTCTCTGAATCTGAAGAGGAAACTGTTGTTGCCCAACCAAAGAAAAAGAAGGCTGATCCCAAGGGCAAAGGAAAGGCTAAAGTTGTCCCTGATGCAGAACCAAAGAAATCAGATTCCGATTTTGATATGTGCTTGAGAAACATTCAAAAGTCTCTGAGGAAGAATGTTGAGCACTTTGTTGATGCAAAGGATGCCACACCAGAACCTGAGGATGGTGGCAGTGGAGATGACAACTCTTCTAGTGCATAAAGCTCTGTAAAAAGCTCTGAGGATGATGGTTCTGATCACAGTGAGGACCTTGCTTCTGAAGATGAAGGTATTCTTGATCTCTTTGACACTTTAGAGAATAGGTTAGCTATCTATTCTAAGAGAAAATTGTTGATAGAAAAGAGGATAAACATACCTGATTTTGAGAGCAAAGGTATGGTTAGATTTTTAGAGGAAAGGAATTTGTTGAATGTTGTGACTTTTGGTGAATCGTTTTTAACAAATTGGGCATATGAGTTCTATGCTTGCATGAAGAAAAGTACTGGTAGAAAATCATCTAAGTGGTATGGAACTGTAAACTTTAGGGGGAGGGATGTACCTTTTACTCCTGCGTTAATTAATGAGTTTTTGCACATTACCAATGTTGAGGAAGATAAGGAACCTGATATGGATGTGGTAATTGCTGCTATAACTGGTGGTAGGAAGGTTAAATGGACTAGGAAGATGTTAGCTAAAGATCTTACCTCCTTGCACTCAGTTTTATATAAACTCATTGTTTACAATTGGATACCAACCACCAACACTACCAAGATTACAAAAGACCAAGTTGTTCTTATGTATAAGATATATGTACTTAAGAAGTTCAATTTAGGCATTACTATCTTTCACCATATGATGAGATTCACTGGGAAAGTGTTTGAAAAAGGTAATCTGCCCTATCCCGTTCTTATTTCAAACTACTTGAGGCACCATGGATTTGTTGCCAAGAACATATATGTGTTGAGGAGGAGGGTACCATTGTTGGTTATTGCTCCTACTTTACTCACTAGGGATAAAGTTATTGATCTGCCTCTGACATCTCCTGGTACTGAACATCAGCACAGACCATCAACTTCTGATCAACCAGGACCATCCAGGCCAAGATAGAGGAATGCAACACCAAATGTTGAGAACATCCGTATCAACATTTCTGGAAATGTATGCGTTTCACGTGAGTTTATTATGCTACAGCTACAACACTTGCAGGAATCCATTGAAGAACTCCAGTTCCTGAAGGACATGTGGACCAGCATGCTTTCCACTACAACAGGGGGAGTACCACCACCATCTAACTCCAATGTGGTAATTGAAGAGATAACGGATGAAGGAGTTACAGTAGCTGGTGTAGCTGGTGGAGGACCTGATGCTAGAGATGCTGGAGGAGATGTAGTGACTGCTGTAGTTGCACACTTTGCAACTACTTACTTTGTTCAAGAGCATGATGATGATGATGATGATGATGATGATGATGCTGATAATGCTGAGATGGAGACACTGTATGGTGATCTCTAAGTGATGAACAAATGATGCAAGATTGGGGGAGTGCTGAATTCAGAATAGCACTTGTGCAGGAACTTAATGTTGCTGCTATTACCATAGCAATTCATATCATTTTTCAGTTCTACCTTTGTATTTGTTAATCTGTTGTGTTTAAGTTAAATTCTATTTTATTCTGATACAATATTTATATTTTCTAGTTGATAGGTTGTCTTTATTCAGCTTGCTTAATTAGTTTACATTAATGATATTTAATTACTGCTTTTATGCTTAAATTGTTTTCCTTATCATTATATGTTTATTGCATGATGAATATGTTTGTTATGTACTTTTTTGTGCTTTCTAACTCTATTATTTCCCTTTATGCTCTAAGTCATACTTAAGTTTTAAGAATAATCTAAGCACTCACATGCTCTGATTAAACTTAAGATTTTTGTAAGTTTAAGTATTTTGTAAATAAGTATATTGTTTATGCTTATTTTGTTTTGAATAAGATTGTTACGATCTTATGGCACAGATCTTAGTGAAATTATTCTTGATATTCTTTTGATTTGATCCAACAGTTACGAGAAGTATTGTCTTGACTAGTATTTAGTGTAGATGTTCACCTCACCTAAATACATAATATTGAGTATGTGTAGAAATATATGTGCATCAAGTGTGTTGTAGTCGAAAGGTCAAATTGGGGGAGATTGTAGATATTGTTAACTCTTAAATGCCTTAACATTATCAACAATATCTTAATTTGACCTTCCGTGATTTATTCTAAGTCTTTTCTGAAATGTTACATTAAATGTTGAGTTAAATGCGATCATATTTCAGGTGGCGATCTAGAAGCTTCTACAAGAGTTTGGAACCTGGAAGATTTCAGAACAAAGGAGAACGTGCTAGAAATACCTGGAAGAGGCTGGAAGCACCTTAGAACGACTTGGAACCTTGAAGAAGGATTTAGAGAGATCATGGGAGTTAAGATCCTAAAAAACAGGATCTTACAGGGAAGACTCTAGAATTCGGCTGTTCATCTATAAATATCGAAAGAGACTTTCATTTTCAAGTATGCACTATTCGAGTAACACCTTTCTTGAGCATTCATCCCTGTTAGGAGTTACTGTCAGTAGTTGTATCGTTTAACGTATGCCGAAGTATACCAACTTCTCGTATACCTCGTTCTAGTCTTGTATTTATTGAGAGTGAATCATAGATAGGATTAATATTTAGACAGTGTTTATACACTTAAGTCTTTTTACAGATTCAGGCACCTGCCTCGATTGTAGTTTCGGTTTGTGAAATGTTGAAGTAATTGCTGAGACATTTCACAAGACATTTTTGTACTTACAAGTTAAGTGTTTCGCCGTAAGGATAGAATAGGTTTTGTTATTAATAAAATCTATGTTAAAAAAGTATTTTCATTGTGTTCTTCTTATTTTAGTGTTTTAGTCTTCCGCTGTGTGATTTACATTCTTATATTCTGTTAGAGTCAGTGTTGCACTTTTTTTCTCAACATTCTGTGCAACATTTATGTCTTTACTTAAACACTAGATACCACGCACACCTTCAATTTGAATGAACAAACTAGTCTTACAATGAATGTAGATATAAATAATTTAAATGAGGATATGAATGAAAATAAATCTAATATTGTTGATGAAGAATATCCAACTCTGATGCTAGAATTAAATATTTATGATCCTCCAATTTTGGATAGACTCGATCATAAAAACAAGAGATATATTAGTTGAGAAAGGTCCACAAAGTGAAAATTGTCATAATAACTTTAGACTTTTTTCACAAATTCATTACACTCGAATATTACCAAATAGGGAGAATCGAGATAGGATATGATTAGTTTATTCAAAGAGTGTGGATAAAGTATATTGTTTTTGTTGCAAGTTATTTAAATCACCGGCTTCTAAAAGTGCTTTAGCAAATGAAGAATGATTGGAAGCATCTTAGTGAAAGACTTAAAATGCATGAAAACAGAGTTGAACACATCATTAATATTAATACTTGGATTGAGTTACAAATTAGATTAAGGAAAAACGAAACAATAGGCAAAAAATTTACAAGAACAAATCTCTAAAGAAAAAATGCATTGGAAACAAGTTCTTTCGAGAATAATTGTTATTGCTGCCTTAAAAAATAGATTTGAACAATTGCAAACATATGAAATATTTTTGAATTTTTATTTGATTCAAATAAATTAAAATCTTTGGATGATAATAAATTAAAAGAATGTTGTCAGAATTTAGAGAACACTTTGAAGCATGACAACTCTTTAGATATTGATTCAAATGATTTATTTTTCGAACTAAAAGTGTTGCAAGTAACTTTATCAACAGAAAAAAAAAAAAAAGGCCCCTAGAAATTCTTTAGTTTGTAAATGCTTTGGGTTGTTATCTAATGCCTTAATTGCGTATAGAATATTATTGACTATTCATGTGACTTTGACATCTGTAGAAAGAAGTTTCTCTAAATTAAACTTGCTAAAAACATACCTACGATCCACTATGTCACAAGAAAGATTAGATGCACTAAAAACTTTATGCATTGAAAAAGATATGCTAAAACAAATTAATTATGAAAATATTATTGAAAAATTTGCTTCTCAAAATGCTAGAAGAAATCATTTTAAATGATTTATTTTTATAACATTCATTCATTTTTAATATGTGCATATGCATTTCATTTATTTTATTCGATGTTTTTTAGAAAAGGGGCCTACAAAATCTCAGGACCGGCACTGGTCTACTGTATAGTTTTATAGTTTTCGTTTTTTTTTTGTTTTTTTTTTTTTTTGTTTCTGGCCAAGTTCTTGGTAATTGCCGCACGTTTTAAAACATTACGCTAAACCTTCATCCGATGGAGTTATTTTTCGAAATTGACAGCAGCGTCAATCTTTCAAAATGAGGTGTTTTGAGACTATGGTTTTGAACAAATCAATTATACAACTGTTTGTTATGTGGAATGGGCCTTTGAAAATATTTATTCAAAAGTGTACTTTTAACAACAAGCGATCAATCAAGACTTCTTTCTTAAGGTTTAATGTTTAACATGTAAATTGTGTTTTGATCAAATAATTAGGGTAAAGTCTAGTATGCACTCGAGCTGTGCACCCTAGTTCATGTGCACTTTTCAGTTTACTGACTTACACTTTTTGGTAAATGGTGTTGCACTTTTCAATAATAATTGAAAAGTGCAACACCATTTACCAAAAAGTGTAAGTCAGTAACTGAAAAGTGCAACATGGACTAGGGTGCACAACATGCACTCGAGTCCATAGCAGACCAACCCAATAATTAGAGCATAAGCCTACTGTAATTATTGCAAGCGTGAGTGTGTGGAAATATGTGATTAATTGATTCTTCCTTCCTTAAACAATAGGAGTTCTTATATTTAAATCTCAATCAAAAGGATCCTATACCAGATTTCATTTAATTTACTAGTAACAGAGTTTGTGTATTAGAATTATTTATATATACAGTACTAATTACTATTATATTAGTAGTTATATAATTAACCCAAACTATAATATTAATTTTATATAAATAATTGCAAGTCCAGTATACATATTTTCGGGTTAATAATTTATTTAGAAATTCTATTTACTGAGTTAGAAATAGTTACTGTAATTTTAGTAGTAGTATTGAGCCATGCTATTACTTATTGTTTTAGGTGACGAGAGACACTCGTAATATATCAAACTATACATTTACGAGATTAATCAAGACTTTAAGGTGGGATATTTTACTTTAAGTATTCACTTTGTCACTTTTAAATGTTATGTGAATTTGATTGTTGCTTAACTACATGATAATATGTCTATACTTATTATGGGGTTATTTTGACGGAAATGTCGTTGTAACTTGCGGGGACTACGGTTCGGGATGGTAAGATCCTTGGGGGTAACTCCACCGTATACAGATTGACAATTGATCAATATATGAAAGACTTATTTACGCATGTTTGTGAGTTGATAATTATTTTTGTATTTATATTTAACTGTGACAAGAAAAATATCGTAGACTTCTTATCGTAGAAAATCTGCAATTAGGTTTCAAGTGTGCTTATGGAGAATTTTAGGGCTAAATCAAATATATATATACATGTGTAAAAAAAAGCTGGCTTAGGTTTAAGTTAATTTTGGACTTGGACTTCTTTAAAATAAAGACTAGCAGTTAAAATATCGAAAGTCTGAATTTAAATGGGTTTTAAATATTTATTTTAATGGACTAAGATTTAATAGGAACCCTAGACATTAGTCAGGAACGATGTCTACATTTATGTCATTCTTCAATCACTTTCTGATTCGTTTTCGAGCTTCATATTGAACTATAATAATCAGACGAAAGCAATGATGCCTAAGCTGCACAACATGCTCAAGATTTTGAAGTAACTATTTCTAAGGAGAGAAATGTGCTCATGGTGAGCTCATTTGCTAGATCTAGCCCTAAGGGAAAGAAGAAACAATTGAACAAGGCAAAAAAAAAAAAAGGCAAGTCCAATTCCTTGAAACCTAAGGATGGTGTTCAAAAGTAATCGAGTCAAGATTTGAGCTACTCAAGTAGCTATCGAGTTCGAGCTCATAAATACTTAACTCGAAAGGCTCGCGAGCCTGTTCGAGTTTTGACAAGATTTACTATTTTACCATTAATATATAATTTATATTTATATATAGGTAATTGAGCTCAAGCTTATTTTAGAAAAAATATGATTTATAATTAATTTTAAAAATTATATAGGTAATTGAGTCAAGCTCGAGTTTATTAAGTCAAGCTTGATCTTTAAAATTTTAGACTCGATCGAGTTGAGTTAAATTTCGAGTTTCAGAGTATAGCAATCGAGTGGAGTTTCAAGTCACTACTTAATTACCCCACTAATTCACCTCTCCTCTGGTTTTTTTTAATTAAATAAGCTAATGGGCTGAAAATCAAAGCATAGGGAGCCCAATTGCTTTCCAAATCACTCTCGGAGACGGAGAGAGTTGGACCTTGGGAGTCGGAAATGGCGACGATGATGAGAGCGGTGAGTTCTACTACGGCGCCGACGCAGAGGGGACTTAGGGCTCTCTTTTCATCATTTGCGACCAATCAAGCCCACACTAGACTTGAGAAGCCTCCTCCCGCTGAACCTTCCACCAACCTCTTTGTCTCAGGTCACTCTCTCAACCTCTTATTTCCTTCATCTTCATTCTCTGTCATTTCTAAACCTAATTTGGTGTCAATTATATTATTTTCCATGGTTATATTAACGATTTTCTTCCGGAACCTAAGTTCTGGCAATAATATAGGTAAATTACCCAATCGCATTTCCACGCAAATAATTACTTCAATTTTACCATCCAGGTGTTTTGTAGATTAAGGTGTTAGTATATGAGGCTACACGCCATGCGGTAAGCTTAAATGTATGTTCCACTTAAAATGACTTGGACTCTGCTCTATTATTTTTAGGTAATTGGAAAACTGTAGAATTCATATTGTCTGTTTAATGCATTTCTATACTTGTTACTTGAGTTTTTGTTTGTGGTGGTATGATCGTAGTCTTAGAAGTTTCATCTTCACTTTTATGGTGCTTGGTGTGTGTGCATGAGCTGATTCCAGTTTGATTTTGTATGATCTTCAGGGCTCAGCAAACGTACAACATCGGAAGGGCTCCGTGATGCCTTTGCTAAATTTGGTGAAGTTTTGCACGGTATTCAATCTATTTCTGTTTAAAAGTTATGGAAATATAGTTTGAAGCTTGTAAAATTTCATGAAATTGGTTAATCTTGTCTCCTTGTGCAGCTAAAGTAGTAACTGATCGTGTATCTGGCTATTCAAAGGGTTTTGGATTTGTAAGATATGTAACAATTAAAGAAGCTGAAGCAGGAATCAAGGGCATGGATGGTCAGGTAAGCTATAATGGTTAGAAATATTAGGTCCTTCTCGTAGATAAACTTAAAATATATACAGAAAGTGTTTGTAACTGACTTCAGGGAAAAATTAAGTCTTCCTTCTGGGCTCTGGCCTGTCTATAAAGAAATCCTTAAGCTAACCTGACAATTACCTTGCAATTGCAAATACTCTTCAACAGTTCAACTCGATGGCTGTTGCAAACTGTTTTTGGGAAGTTTGAACCTGTTTAGATGCATTCTAGTCATTTTGGAGGCTGGTGGATTTACATTTGCCTTTTATCCATCATTGAGAGTGGCTAATCATTATGAAAGTGTAATTTCACTTGCCATGTGATTACTGATATGTTCTTTGCTGCCAAACTAGGTTTTGGAATTGAATTTTCTGTTTAGCAAGAAATTGTGTGGGAATGAGTAAAGGATTTCACACGAAATTTTTCCAAGTCTAGAATGAAGGGATTTGGGATCTTCTGGGTGAAAAATGAAGATTAAAGGTGTAAAGATGTAGGGTGTCTACTCTCTTATTCCCAAACTCATGTCAAAAAGATTCCTCCTTGGCCCTCCATGCCGTCTAAATATGGCAATATTTTAAGTACATGGAATTTTACATATGTCAAATATTAAGGTGCCAAAGAGAATCTTACACAAACACATATTTATTCAACTCTTAGATTGAATGTAGCAACTCTCTAATGAATTGACTTCCATCTCTTTGCTTGTAAGAAGATGTCATTTCCCTGACAAGAGGTGCAGAGAGTTATACAAGGATACAAAGTGTAAACAGAAACTTTTGCTTCTTCTTGATTTTGCAACATTCATATTTCGCTAATGCATTACAAACGTCTTCATTTCTTATTATATTGGTTCTGAGTGTGTGGGTTTATGAAGCAGTTGGGAGTTGGAGTTGCTTTTATTGTTTGATTTTGTGGTTAGCAGTATATAACTGTATAACACGCTAACTTTGTAGTTTCTGGACGGATGGGTTATTTTCGCTGAGTATGCAAGAGCTAGACCTCCTCTTCCCTTCTCGAACAACACATTTCCTCAAGGTCACCAGTACTGAAACGTGCCATGCTTTGAGCGGTGCCTAGTTCAATTACAAAACTATAATCTTCTTGTTTTCGTTGTTTAAAGAGAAGGAGCCCAGTGTTAAGACTAGGATCGGGTTTGTTAGTGCTGGCATTATTATTCCAAGTTCTCGTTGCATTCTTGAATATATACAGGGGGTGCTTCGTTGGGGGTAGGGAATGAGAATGGAAGGGATATAATTCTCATTGATAATTGTTTTGGTACAAGTCTGTAAGAATGAAATGAGCGTATGATTCTCGCAGTTTGATTCCCTTGTCCACTGTAATTATTACTCATTTACTCAATCAAAATGTACTGTATCTTCTTTAGCCCATATGTTTATTTTATTAGTATATCTACTATTTATATATTGTTGTTCAATATATTAGTTGATACGAGGAGTAAAATGTGAACTTTGATTGCTTATCATTCATCGAGCTGATTTGAATCAAACAATTTCAATAAAAAATACTCATTTTACAGTATGAACCAAACAGTAATTAGAATTACGGCATAAACTCGATTATTTAATAAATTCTCTAAAATAATATTTTTTGGATGGTCCTGAGTCGAGGATAGAGTGTTAAATTAATAATTCGTTAAAATTATAAGATAATATATTTTTGATAATTTCTATAGACCTCAGTCAACAAGAAATTATTCAATGTGAATGCCAACTTTAATAGCCTCATTTCCGCGAAGGGGCTCCACGGTAGAACTTTCATCTATCAACTTTATCATCTTTATTAGTTTTATATTGTGTGTATGATTTGCTTTGTTTTAGCATATTTTTATCTTGTCTTTATATATAAAATACTCTCTCCGTCCAATTTCATTATTCTTACTTTCTTTTTTTGGTTGTTCAATTTTATTATGCTCATTCCATTTTTAGAAATAATACTATTCACACTACTTTATCTCCACCCTCCAACAATCACTTATTTACTCAAATTGCCACTAACTTTATTCATAAACAATCACTTTATCTATAAATGGACTCCACAACATCTCATCATACCCCCATTTTATCTACTTTATACATAAACTAATCAATATTCATTAAAATCTGTGCCCGGAGAAGTGGGCATAATAAAATTGGACGGAGGGAGTATGTTTTAATATTCATAAAGTGATACATTGAACACAAAGAACACAAAGTATAATAAGGATTTTTTTTTTTTTTTTGACGGGTAGTATAATAAGGATTAATGTGGGAGATTGAAAGGTTATTTCAAATTGAGCCTTCATTTGATATACATATACAGTATAAACTCTTTAAATTAATACTCGATAAATTAATAAACTCTCTATTACGTGAATAATTTATGAATGTTTCTTAAAAAATGACTCAATTGTTTTTGTTTTTTTTTTTGTTGAAATCAATTTCACCTTAAATCTCGTCTCTAATTTTCCTTATCAATTTCACCTAAAAGTTTCACCATAGTTACTAAGAACCCATTCTTGCAATTGCTTTTGAGTGAGATTTGGATTATCCTTGTTGTGCTTGCATAATGCTTTTCGAATCTTGTCGGTCATTGTTATTTTTTTCACACCTGTAAGATGAGAAGTCATATTGTGTGTATGATTTGTTTGTGTTAGCATATTTTGATCTTGTATATTTATATTGAAAATATTTTTTTAATGTTCATAAAGTGATACAATGAACACAAGAAGTATAATAATGTGGAAGATTGAAAGATTCTTTTAAATTAGACCCTTCGTTTGATATACAATAAATCATTAGAAGTAGAAGTTTGAAAGAGGGGTTGGTCTGCTATGGACTCGAGTGCATGTTATGCACCCTAGTCAATGTTGCACTTTTCAGTTTTACTGACTTACATTTTTTAGTAAATGGTGTTACACTTTTCAATTATTAAACTGTATAATAATATTTTTAGTAATAATTGAAAAATGCAACACCATTTACCAAAAAGTGTAAGTCAGTAAAACTGAAAAGTGCAACATGACTAGGGTGCATAACATGCACTCGAGTGCATACTAGACTTTACCCTGAAAGAGTGTTTCTATAAATTAATAAAATATTAATTAATATATAAATTAATAACTCTTTTAATTAATAAATTTTGGTGGTCCCAAGATTATTAATTTATAGAGTTTCTATTAAGTAGTATTAGGGTAGTTTATCTTAGTAGTTATAAACTTCTTGTTTGTTATAACTACTCTCTTGTAACCTCTCTTATAAATACTCTAATACAAGTCTTTGACTCTCACTTTAGAGAGTCTTTCTATTCTACATGGTATCAGCCTAAATCTCTTCTGGGCCTATTTTCTCCCCCTCCTTCCTCTCTCGTCTCTTCTTGATCTCCCTCCTCCATGGCTGACCCACCGGCGACCACCTCCGTCTTTGACGCCACCCTAACCCTTCATGCCATGACTCATCTTGTCACCATCAAGTTAAAACCCACAAATTATCCAATGTGGTATCGACAAGTCCATCCCCTTCTTGTTACCCAAAAGTTCTTACCCTACATTGATGGCTCCTCTCCGGCCCCTCCCACCACCGTCACCACCAATGGTGCGTCCTCCCCTAATCCGCTCTACACGACTTGGTACTCTCGTGATCAAATCGTGAGTGTTTTCTTGACATCCACTCTCACTGAAGGAGCCATGGCGGTGACCGTTGGCTGCTCGTCTTCGCTGGAAATCTGGAATTCCCTCGCTGAGATTTTCAATCAGCCCTCCAAAGCTCGTGAATTACGCCTAAAAGATGAGCTTCAACTCATCAAGAAAGGTTCAAGATCCGTTTCTGATTATGGGGCCGCTTTCAAATACTTGTGCGACCAGCTTTCCTCCATGGGCTGCTCTCTTGATCCTACAGACAAGTCTCATTGGTTTCTTCGTGGCCTGGGTCCAGATTATCACGGTTTTTCCACCACTCAAATCAACATCTCGCCTCTCCCCTCGTTTTCAGATCTGCTCGCCAAGGCCGAATCTCACGATCTCTTCACTCGTAGTCTTGAAACCCCTTCTACTTCGTCGCAGTCGCCTGCCTTTCTTGCCCGCTCCTCGGCGTCTTCCGTGTTAGGCCGACCTCCTGCTCGCCAGCAATTTGGTCGTGGTCGCCCTCCTACTCGCGGCTATGCTGGACGTGGGCGAGGTCGTGCTCGTTCGTCTCCTCGCTGCCAGATATGCAGATTTGACGGCCATTATGCTCCAACCTGTCCCCAGCGCTATGACTCCTCTTCTCCTCGCCAGGCGAACACCGTTGGCTCTTTTCCTCGCAATGATTCTGCTCGCCTCGCTAATCTCTCGGACTGGTATGTTGATACTGGGGCCTCCTCGCACATGGTTCCCTCCTCATCTGCTCTTGACTCGTGCTCGCCCTACACCGGTTCTGATAGAGTCGTCGTCGCAAATGGTAATATCCTTCCAATTACTCACACTGGTACTCATCTCTATAATTCTGACTTATCTTTCTCAAATGTTCTTGTCGTTCCTTCCATTACGAAAAATCTTCTCTCTGTAAGCAAATTGACCAATGACTTTCCTGTTCGTCTTATCTTTTCTAACAATTCGTTTGAAATTCAGAATCGGACTACAGGTTTGACTCTTGCTCACGGCAGACTTGATCATGGTTTATATGTTTTGGAAAAATGTCACTCTGGCTTTGCCACCTCTTTACGTGCTCGCTCGAACCATAGCTCTTTTGAAATATGGCATAGTAGATTAGGGCATGTTGCTTTTGATGTTGTAAATGTACTTAAACGGAAAGGACATATTTCCACCACTTCTTTGCTTCCTCGACCTGTTATTTGCTCGGCATGTCAAAAGTCTAAGAGTACTCGGCTTTCTTTCTCTCTAAACTCAAAACGTGCTTCTTATGTTCTTGACATTATTCACTGTGACTTATGGGGTCCCTCACCTGTTAAATCTCATGATGGTTTTCGTTATTATGCTTTGTTCATTGATGATTATTCTCGATTTACTTGGTTCTATCCCCTTCGTCATAAATCTGATTTTGTCTCCACCTTCGTTAACTTTAAAGGTTTGGTTGAAAACCAATTTGATCGTAAGATAAAACGTTTTCAATCGGATGGTGGGACTGAATTCACCAACCATAAACTCCGTGACATTTTTCTCTCTTCCGGAATTATACATACTATGTCATGCCCCTACACTCCGGACCAAAATGGCCGAGCAGAAAGAAAACATCGCCATATTACTGAAATGGGGCTTGCTTTACTGTTTTCATCTGCCGTTCCGACCACCTTTTGGGTTGAGGCTTTTTGCACGACCGTCTATCTTATCAATCGATTACCTTCTCCTGTTCTTAACTCCAAATCCCCTTATGAGATGCTTTTTTCTACTCCTCCTCTTTATGATAATCTCCGTGTCTTTGGATGTTGTGTTTATCCTTGTCTTCGTCCATATACTACTAACAAATTCTCTCCTCGCAGTATTCCTTGCGTTTTTCTTGGATACAGTTCTCGTCATAAGGGGTTCTGTTGTTTTGACCCTTGCTCGCAGCGCATGTACATCTCTAGGCATGCTCGCTTTGATGAGTCTCTTTTTCCCTTTGCTACAAGTGGTCCATACCCCGATTTCTCTTCCCTCGATGTTGCTTCTTTTGATAGCTCTCTTCCCTTGCCGCTCTCTTCTCCTTCTTCTATGCCTGGTCGCCCCAATGATTCCCCTGAATCTCCCTGCTCGCTATGTCTTCAACCTGACATTACGCCTCCGTCCACCCAACCAACTGCTCGACCTCCTTCTGCTCGCCCTCCTCCTGCTGCTCGACCTCCACCAACTCATGGCATGCGAACAAGATCTCAGGATGGCATCTTTAAAACCAAACATCCCTTTGATTCCTCCCTCATCACCACCACATCCTTGCTCACTGCCATTCATACCTCTCCTGAACCCAAAGGTTTCTCCTCGGCGGCAAAACAACAACACTGGCTGACCGCCATGGACGAGGAGCTCAAAGCTCTTCACAAAAACAAAACTTGGGACTTGGTTCCTCCTCCCCTTGACGCGAACATTGTTGGCTCCAAATGGGTCTATCGAACAAAATTTCTTGCTGATGGCTCCATTGATCGTCACAAAGCTCGGCTGGTCGCCCAAGGCTACACTCAAATTCCTGGTTTCGACTATGACCACACTTTCAGCCCGGTCGTTAAGTCCTCTACTGTTCGTGTTATTCTCTCTCTTGCAGTCATGAATAACTGGTCGCTCCATCAACTGGACGTTAACAATGCCTTCCTTCATGGTCTTTTAGACAAACCCATCTACATGAAACAACCGCCTGGTTTTGTTGATCCCTCTCGCCCTCAACACGTTTGCAAACTCAACAAAGCCCTATATGGCTTGAAGCAAGCTCCTCGCGCCTGGTTTCAACGTTTTTGCGACTTCCTTCTCGCCCTTGGTTTTGTTGAAAGCAAATCGGACACCTCCTTATTCATCTATATGTCAGGTCGTACTTCTCTTTTTCTCCTCGTCTATGTTGATGATATTATAATCACTGGCAATGATCATTCTTTCACTACTCGGCTTATTTCCAAGATCAATAAAGAATTTGCTATCAAGGATCTTGGTCGGCTAACATACTTCCTTGGCCTTGAGGTCACCTACACTGATAGCGGCCTCTTCCTCGGCCAATCCAAATATGCAGCCGACATCCTCACTCGTGCCGACATGCTCGACTGTAAGCCTGTTGCAACTCCGCTTTCCACCTCTGACCTTCTTCGTCTAGATGGTACTCCCTTCTCCGATCCTACCTTGTTCAGATCACTAGTCGGAGCCCTCCAATACCTCACCATTACTCGTCCCGATCTCGCCTTTGCGGTCAACACTGTCAGTCAGTTTCAGGCAAAACCAACAATCGATCACTTTCAAGCTGTCAAACGTATTCTTCGCTATGTCAAGGGGACTTCTCATCTCGGCCTTACTTTCTCTCCTGGTCGCCCAACACTGCTCGCATACTCAGATGCCGACTGGGCTCGATGCCTTGACACTCGACGTTCCACTTTTGGATATGCTATATTTTTTGGCACCAACCTTGTCTCTTGGGCGGCTAAGAAACAACCTACGGTCTCCAGATCGAGCTGTGAGTCCGAATATCGAGCCATGGCGACCACTTCATCAGAAATTGTCTGGATCTGCTCGCTACTGAAGGAGCTTAAAGCTCTTCCCACCACTACGCCTACTCTACTCTGCGACAACAAGAGTGCCATTTTTCTCTCTCAAAATCCAGTCGCTCACAAGCGAGCAAAACATATTGACATAGACTATCATTTTGTTCGAGAGCTCGTCACCACTGGTCGCCTAGTCACTCAGTTCGTGCCTTCTCCATACCAATTGGCATACATCTTTACAAAGAGCCTTGCTCGTCCTCTTTTTGAGTTCTTTCGACACAAGCTCACCGTCTCTTCGCTCCCGCTTCGCTTGAGGGGGAATATTAAGTAGTATTAGGGTAGTTTATCTTAGTAGTTATAAACTTCTTGTTTGTTATAACTACTCTCTTGTAACCTCTCTTATAAATACTCTAATACAAGTCTTTGACTCTCACTTTAGAGAGTCTTTCTATTCTACAGTTTCTACTGTATGTATTGTACAATAATTAAGTGGAAATTTGAAAGATGTACGTGTTTGTAAATTGAGTATTTCATTATAAATTATCGATAACTTAATAACTCTTTTAATTAATAAATTTTAATGATCTCATGAGCATTAATTTATAGAGTTTCTTCTATACTACCATTTATTATTATTCCTCCCTTCCAATAGTTCTAATTTTCATTTTCCTCGAACTCAGTAATATCTTCAGTAACACAATTGCATTCCCGTATGTAAAAGTTTCATATGCACATTAAACACCAAAAATAAATTTGTGTATACTAATACTTGACCAGCCCCTGACCCAGTCCTATGTAAACAAAGCCCTGCTATTCCCGTAGTCGTTTTCCACCAAGGTGTACAGTTTCTTCTCGAATAGTGTGAGGTGGCAAATAATGAATATGTTAGGTTTTGTTATACTCCCTCCATCTGTCTATAAGTTTTACACTACTTTTGAGCACACAAATTAAGAAAAGTGAAACTAGATATAGTTTAAGTGAATTGTAAGAATAAAAAATTAAAAAGTATTTGCTAAAAGGGTATGAGAAACGCATACACGGACGAATCAAAATGACAAAATGAAAAACTTATAAACGGACAGAGGGAGTATGTAATTAGTTTTACTCCTTTTTTTCTATTTACTTGAGATTGGGATGCGTTGTTTTGTGGTGATGACAATTTACTTTTGTTGGAATATGAACTCTTAAGTTTATATCTTAGGAAACAATTGAAATATCATATGTTAGAATACCCCCTTCTTAGTATTGAATGAATTATGTATGGCCAAAACTATGTAATATGAATGTAGGTTAATATGTAATCTAATAGATTTATAAGCTGAAGTTTGTATAGATTAGCTTATGTTTCTAAGTTTTAATCATATGGGATCAATTGATAGCATATTGGAACAACACGCGCTTGCTCAAGATAAGAAGAGTAGAAGACTGAAAATTAGAAGATCTTGAAAATACTAGAGTTCATTAAGTAACAAATTACATGACTTGACCCTTGTATACCAATGTCAGTTGATACTAACAATTGTAATCAATCAAATGATCAATGCCAGCTGGTATGAACTCAAAACTATGCAACTCAACTAATCTACCACAATACTCTTCAAGTTTGTTTACCTAAGTAAAAGACAAGCATTTATTTAAAAGGGAAGATACAACTTCAGAAGATAAAAGGAATGTTCAGCTATGCTGATTTGACATTCATTCGTCTGTTAAAGAGATCCGTTGACAAGTCTAACCAACTCAGTTGACATGGACAAATGAGAAGAAGACAACACAGCTATTGAGTTGACCTGACTGACACCATTCATAGCAAGTACGGTGCAAGTACAAGAGCATTAAATGCACATTTAATGCAAAGCTTATAATAGCAACCTAACACCGTGGGCGTACAAACCATGAACATTTTCATCCCACACAAATAGAGGATTTGTTTCAGAATGACTAGTTTGCCAACGACTAGTCAATTCAAATTCATCTATACATACAAGACTACATCCTCATCCTCAGTGATGAATCACAAAAAATATACTATCAAGAATTCAAACAGCTGAGTAACACGCATTCAACAAAGATATCAACCCAAAATTCTTTTGAGCCCACGTTGTTTATTCAATCTTTAGTGTTCTAAGTTTTCGATCCTAAACGTGTTTAGATTTAATATCTTAAGCTTAGAAATAGTGATCAAACTTGTTGTTTGATTCACTAGTTGACTTATTCACACCGAGCCCTATCTTCTTCATAAACCCTATAAGGGGGTGTTTGGAAACTCTACAAACTGCTTCCAAAATCACTTTTTTTTTTTAAAGTTGTGAAAGACAGCTTTGAAAATAAGTGATTGTAGAAGCAGTTAGGGTGTGTTTGCAAACAATAGTGATTGATTCAAAGTGGTTAAAATTGATTTTTGAAATAAATTTGAAAGTGGATAGTGTTTTAAAATTAAGCACTTTTAATCAATTTTGTATATGTTGTGATGTTTGCAAAACAAATAGCTTCTTTATAATTTTACAAAAATACCCTTATTACATTTGAATAAGTAATGGGTAAACAAAAAATATTATTTAAATTGTGGGGGCAAAAATGTAAAATTGGTTACTACAATGATGAGAAGCACATAGAAGCTATTAAAAGTGGGTGGAGGGGTGCTTCACCAAAATCTCTTTAAACTACTTAATTTAATCACTTAATTGTGTTGCCAAACACTCCAAAAGTGATTATATTTTAAAAAAAAAGTGCTTTTAAGCACATACTAGTGCTTGCAAACACCCACTTAGTGGTGTTTCAAAACACACCCTATGTATACCAACTATTGTAAAAGTGCTTGTTGTTACAATAACAAGTAGAGTCAGTTGCATGCAGAGTGTATCGAGCTCACGTCTTATTCTTAAGATGTTAAATTACAAGTCCTTATAGTTAAAGAATTAACATCACAGCTGGACTGTAAGAGTGAACGTAGGTCTGGAGGTCAAAACCATTATAAACCTTGTGTGTTATTTATTGTTTTATGACTTATCTCGTCTCATATCTATTGTCATATTATTGTAATGATTCTTAAGCATTAAAATTGATTTTTAAGTTGTCAATATCATACAAGTATCATCTGCATTCATTGCAATATTTATTAAAGAATTTTCATAATCCACGAGTTTAATTATATAAGGCCTACAATATTCTCCACTACAATAAAGTAGATAGTTGTTCAATTAAAGATAATTCATGTGTAAAATATTTTAAAGAAGTGTAGCTCCAATTATTTACACTGAATTTTTTTTCTCAATACAAGCGTTAGTACAAGAGATCCTTAAGGGAATAATTCCAGTATCAAAAACTAAAATTATAATCCTGATATAACAATTCAATAAACACTGTAACAAAAAAATTAAGGGGTTATAAATTTATAATACAATACAATCCAATCCTATAAAAGAAACAATGAACAAGTGAATTCAGTGCCAAGCAGATGCTGACACCAAATTCCTATCCTTCCATCCAAGTAACATACCTCCATCCTTTTCCAACAGTGTGTAATGCTCTGAATAGCTTCTCAACAACCCCCTAATCACTGAATTCACATAACTGCTCAAAGGGAATTGTCGAAAACCGGCCATCATAAACCTCAGTCTCCACTTCCCCAACAGCTCATGCCTCTCCACTCTCTCCTTCCCTTCACAGGCTATAATGTTCACAATGTCCCTTGCTAGACATTGCTGCTCCACGTTTATGCGTTCCTTCCTGTCCCTAGGCATCGTAACGTCTATTGACTCAAACATGGCTGAGTAGAAATCCAATGTTTCTTTGAATCTTGAAAGGAAAGGAGTGGTATTAGTGTTTGATTCTTGCTCTACAAGCGTCACCACCTTTGGGGAAAGTGATTTCACCATCCTCAGAAGCCCGTCTCTAGGATTGGACACATCGACACTCTCATCCGCGGTGTGATGGAGCTGGAGAGGGAAATTCACCGCCAGGGCCTCGCCAGGCCTAACATCGAGCAGCTCCAGCGTAATATCCGGAGCAAAAACAGGAACAGCATGAAACTCAACCGGGATGTGAAATTTCTGAGAGATGGCAGCCAAACGCCTCTCTACAGCTGTAAGCCCGTCTCCTCGAGCATATTTGCTGACGGGATCATCAATCCCAGTAATACGCACGTGTGGGGGGCCACTAGGCCTAGCTGCAAGAGCCTGCAACAGAGTCATCCACTGGGTCCCCTGACCAATCTGGAAATCGATGATGTGTATACGATCCTCGTTTCTACATGCTTCAGCAATGGCCCCGTTTGCAGCCATGTAACCGAATTTCAAATAAGGGCAAATCTCGTAGAGAATGTGCATATAGGAGAGCAAGTCCTTGCTTTCAGGCTGATTGCACTTGAGGGTCCGGTAAATGTTGGTCCCAGATGACTCTTTCCTTGCAATTAGGCCTTCTATCAAATAAGCACCTAAACGCTGCATCGGCTCTCCACTGATGGATACAGCTGTACGAGCGAGTTGTACTAGTTTTTCAAAGTCATCCAATTTGTTCTCAGAAAGTGCTCTAGCACAAGCAATCAGCAAACTTTTAAGATCATTAGGACCAGCACCACCACTGTGTATGACAAAGTCCTCCATCTCAATCTGGGCTCGATTGCTAACCTGATAATCAGGAGACGACGAATGCGTTTTAGTGAGTTCCTCAGGAGCCATAAGAGCAGTCTCCAATTGCAGCAAAGTGTGTTTTATGTTGTTTGCATTTGGGAGGAAGGGAAAGGATGCTGATTGTTGAAGGTTGATGTTGTAATCCGGTGACGAATCACAGGAACTTTGGTGCTCAGAGAAAGGGGAGTTTGTTGAATGGAATTTAGAGGAGCGGAGGAGAAGGCTTGTTGGTATAGAAGAGGAAGAGGAAAAATCAAGGTAATGAGGGTCCATCCTATGTAAGTGTAACAAACCAATTCTCTATCTATAACATCAACCTGTGAAAAGGAACATAAATAAATGCAATTCCAACATCAAAGGCTAATCCATAACCCAATTCAACAACATCAACTCGTTTGTTCACTACCTACAACAATGAAAAGTAAAAGCAAAGCAAAATTGATGACATCCAAATCCTGATATTCACAAGGAGAACAACAAACTAGATATGTAACATAATTTCCACCAAAATCACAAATACCCAAAATCTTATATAAGTCTAATTTTTCAAAAATACTTCTTCATTTTTCTCAACCTACCAACAAACACCAAGAGAAACCGAGATTCAATTAAAGAGCAAAGAATAGTACTAGTACATCTTTAGAGCAAATTAAACCCAGGAAGAACGTGTGAGAAAAATCAAAGTACCTGATTATCGCAGAAATGGAATGTGGGTTGTGCTAAATTAATAAGAAAAGTGTTTACAAGGGTGAGTCGAAAGAATAAGAGAATGGAAGGTGGAGAATATATATATATATATATATATATATATAGAGAGAGAGAGAGAGAGAGAGAGAGAGAGAGAGAAAAGGGGTTGCTGGTTGGAAACTCTCAGGAGAAGTGCGTTGACTGAAGAAGTGTACGGGGGTTGAATAAATTGACGGCATTGCTGACGATCTCCGACGCGCCTCCGACCTATTTTCTCTTTTGGATTTCTTTTAATAATTATTTTATTTATATATTACACTATCTTACTCACACCCTTGTTTATTAGTATTAAATGAAATAGAGTAATAAAATATTGTGAATAATAATTTAATAATATTTTGTTTAATTTTAAAATGTTTAAAATGTGTAGTTTAAAGAGAAAATGTGTTTTATTTTCAAATTAAAGATATAATAAATCTAATTTGGTACGTCAATATTTGACAAATGATGAATAATCCAAAATGAAGAAAGTAACAAATACTAAGTATTAAAAAACTTCAAAATAAATTGGATTAGTATTTTTAATAAAATAGCTTAAAAATATATTTTCATTGGAGTTTCATTTAATTACAAGGGTTTTAAAACCCTCGTCATTTTATAAAATGCATCCACAGGATCTCTCTACACCTTCGTCATTGACGAGGATTTACTAAGCCCTCGCAAAGCTCTCATCGTTGAGAGGATTTTTTTTTTTTGCAGTGTAAGATACTTGCGTTTGGAAACAAATTGTGGACGCTATAAATTAATTTGAGATGGGTTACAAGGGCATTTCCATTCATGTAACTGAAGTATAGGATGTGATGCACCGATTCAATCAATAAATCATTCTAGATGAGATTTAAATGGCCTATAAACTTTTCATTATTTTTTGGTATATAGATTAAAAAAAGTGAGTAAATTATAAATTATAGATATAATATAAATGACGTGATTGAGAGTAGAGCTGTTATTCGAGCCGAGTCGAGCCGAGTATTTGAGGTTCGAGCTCGACTCGATAACATTACCGAGTTAAAAATTGAGCTCGGCTCGACTCGTTAACGAGTCTAACGAGCTTAACGAGCCTATCGAGTCGAGTCGAGCCTAACGAGCCTAATGGAAATTTAAAAAAAAAATAGTTATCGAGCCTAACAAGTCGAGCTCGAGCCGGCTCGTTAGTAAATCGAGTATTTAACGAGCTCGAGCTCGGCTCATTAAGCTAAACGAGTCGAGCCTTATCGAGCCTTAACGAGTCGAGCCGAGTCGAGTCTCGTTAAGGCTCAGTTCGAATAACAGCACTAATTGAGAGAGAGGATGTGATAGAAAAATAAAATAAAATGAAGTGTAAGAATAAAAAATTAAAAGATATTTATAAAAAAAGTATAAAAAATTTATAGAAAATATTATTAACTGACCGAGACCGAGGAAGTTCTTTGTCAAATCAATCTTGATTACCTATTTCATGAAAATTCCACCGTGACTTTAAGGTCGCATGAGGGATTATTATTTGTTACACAAAAACTTATATGCAATATTGCATACATGCATTTCAGTCATTCATACACATATTCTTTATAAATACACCCACAAGTTTAATTTACACACATTTTTTATAAATACACCCACAAGCTTAATTCACACACACATTTTTTTATAAATACACTCACTGACAGCTCAATTCACACCCACATTTTTTATAAATGCACCCACTGACAGAAATTGAACATGGTCGTCTTCTCCGAGCAGTTTTCGATCACCTCAGACCGCGGTCGGACGCTGCAATTTACGATGACCTTAATCCTTAAATATTTTATATTTTTTTAAATATTCTTTAATACTAATCATTTTGGGTCAATGTTATTTTGTATTACGTGCAATAATATATCTTACTATATGCAATAATATATGTTACTATATATTATAATGTGGGTTACTTAATCAATAAAAAAAATATAAAAATATAAAAGAATCAATATTACTATATAAAATTATGTTATTACTACATGTAATAATTTGTTTTACTACATAAAAAAATATATGTTACTACATACTACAGTTTGAATTACTACATTGAATAGACGTTTGTTACTATATGTAACTTTATCAAATGATCTAATATTTTTCGCATCATCCTACAATAAAACATTTTGTATTACAACATGATTATTGTGTTTACTACATTCGATAATATATGTTACTACATATTATAGTGTGAGTTACTACATCAATAAAAACACTAGAAAAAATGTGTTACTAAATAAAAGAATTTGTATTACTCCGTATTATATAAATAGTTTGTGTTATTACTACATAAAATAATGTGCATTTTTACATATTACAATTTGAATTAATACATTTAATATCCCGCGTTCGACAATAAAATAAAAGATAAAAAAATCACAGAAACGAGTAAAATAAACGGATTAAAAATTTCGAATTAAGCTGTCAGTGGGTGTATTTATAAAAAATGTGTGTGTGAATTAAGTTTGTTGGTGTATTTATAAAAAATGTGGGTGTGAATTAAGCTTGTGGGTGTATTTATAAAGAACATGTGTGTAAATGACTGAAATGCATATATGCAATATTTCATACAAGACTAACCCAATTTAAATAAAATTTTAAAGGGCTAGTCTTTTGTGAAATATTGCATATATGCATTTCAGCCACTCACACTCACATTCTTTATAAGTACACCCATTGACAACTCAACCCACATTTTTTATAAATATAACCACTGACAGTTCAATTCACACCCATATTTTTTATAAATACACCCACTAGCAGAAATTGTTCTTAGTCGTCTTCTCCGAGCAGTTTTCGGCCACCCCAGCCCGCGGGCGAACGCTACAATTTACGACGGCCTTAATCTTTAAATATTTTCTATTTCTTTAAATATTCTTTAATAATTATTATGGATCAAAGTTATTTTATATTACTACATGTAATAATGTATGTTACTATATGTTATAATGTGAGTTACTTAATCAATAAAATTTCTAGAAAAAAATATTACATAAAAGAATCGGTATTACTATATAAAAAATTATATGTTACTACATACTACAGTTTGAATTACTACATTGAGTATACGTTTGTTACTATATGTAACTTTATCAAATGATTTGCATTACAACATGGTTATTGTGTTTACTACATGCGATAATATATGTTACTACATATTATAATGTGAGTTACTACATTAACAAAAACACTAGAAAAAAAACGAGTTACTAAATAAAAGAATTTGTATTATTATATAAAATAGTTTGTGATATTACTACATAAAATAATGTGTGTTACTACATATTACAATTTGAATTACTACATTTAATATCCCGCGTTCGTCGATAAAATAAAAGATAAAAAAATCACAGAAATTGATAAAATAAACGGGTTAAAATTTTTGGTGAAAATTAGAACACAAGCAGATCAATTGACAAATAAATTAAGAATTAACTCAAATGAATTAATGGTAACCCAATAATATATATTTTCAGCCCATTGACTTAATAAGTCAATATTTTCAGCCCAATTGACTTAATTGGTCAATATGGCAAGTATGCAATATTGGATACAAGTTTTTGTGGATTGCAGATTTTGATAAAGACTTCTCGGCAGTTTCATTTTCATGCATAAGGACTCTTCTGTAGTTCCATTCCCCGTCATAAAATTATTATGGAATGTTTGTTTCAAAAAGAAAATTTTAAGTTATATTGTGAAATGAGGAAATGTATTTTTTTTGAAAAATAGTAACATTAAATTATAATGTGAGGATTTTATATATGACTTACTCTATATATTTGGGCTTAATATTATTGTTATTTAAAAAAATTACTGATTGTAGTCGAGTCAATGACAATGCGAACGTATTATGGTCAACTGATGTGACTTGTTCGAATGTTGAAGTAATTCAAGTGAATTGATTGGTTTGAAATCGAAACATTTATTTAAGTTAGACTTATACTCCCTCCGTCCGCCTATAAGCTTCCCGCTACTTTTTGACACAGAAATTAAGAAAAGTGATTAAATAATACATATAGTACAAGTGATGTGATTGAAAGAAGGAGAGAGATAGAGAGAAAAAGTAAAATATAAAGTGAAATGTAAGAAAAAATACTTACCAAAAAGGGTATGGGAAGTTTATAGGCGGACGGACCAAAATGGTAAAGTGGGAAGCTTATAGGCGGACGGAGGGAGTATAACAAAATTATTAAGAATGAATCCTAACTACTAATCTTATGGTCCCATTGTTTTAACAAATATGGTTAGTTTTGTATGAAATATTGCATATATGTATTTCAGTCATTTACACACGTGTTCTTTATAAATACACCCACAAGCTTAATTCACACACACAATTTTTATAAATACACCAACAAACTTAATTCACACACACGTTTTTTATAAATACACCCACTGACCGCTTAATTCGAATTTTTTAATCCGTTTATTTTACTCGTTTCTGTGATTTTTTTATCTTTTATTTTATTGTCGAACGCGGGATATTAAATGTAGTAATTCAAATTGTAATATGTAAAAATACACATTATTTTATGTAGTAATAACACAAACTATTTATATAATAATACAAATTCTTTTATTTAGTAACACGTTTTTTCTAGTGTTTTTATTGATGTAGTAACTCACATTATAATATGTAGTAACATATATTATCGAATGTAGAAAACACAATAATCATGTTGTAATACAAAATGTTTTATTGTAGGATGATGCGAAAAATAATAGATCATTTGATAAAGTTACATATAGTAACAAACGTCTATTCAATGTAGTAATTCAAACTGCAGTATGTAGTAACATATAATTTTTTATGTAGTAAAACAAATTATTACATGTAGTAATAACACAATTTTATATAGTAATATTGATTCTTTTATATTTTTATATTTTTTTTTATTGATTAAGTAACCCACATTATAATATATAGTAACATATATTATTGCATATAGTAAGATATATTATTGCACGTAATACAAAATAACATTGACCCATAATGATTAGTATTAAAGAATATTTAAAAAAATATAAAATATTTAAGGATTAAGGTCATCGTAAATTGCAGCGTCTGACCGCGGCCTGAGGTGATCGAAAACTGCTCGGAGAAGACGACCATGTTCAATTTCTGTCAGTGGGTGCATTTATAAAAAATGTGGGTGTGAATTGAGCTGTCAGTGAGTGTATTTATAAAAAAATGTGTGTGTGAATTAAGCTTGTGGGTGTATTTATAAAAAATGTGTGTAAATTAAACTTGTGGGTGTATTTATAAAGAATACGTGTGTGAATGACTGAAATGCATGTATACAATATTGCATATAAATTTTTGTGATTTAAATTATGTCTTTAAAGCACTTTAATTATTATTTATAAAAATCCTTTTAAAGAGGATGTTTATGCTATTTCGAATCAATGAAGAAATATATTAAAAAATTATAAGGTTTTATCCTTAATTGATATTATGTTTTTCGAATAATTCATTATCGAAATTAACGGTCTTCACAACCTATTAGATGCTTTCCTGCATCATGACTTTAATACCCTTAAAATAGAAAATTCTTTATAAACTCTACTCTTACAATACCTTCAATTTTAAGCAAAATATATGTCATTACTCTTGACTCACATATATAAACAAGTCAACTATTTTATTTACTTTATACATAAAAGTTTACATAATTATCCCCTCAAAACTCTACTCATTACTACACTTTCTTAATTTGTGTGTCCACCTACATGTGAAAGTTATTCCGAGACGGAAGAAGTATCACTTTTTAAAAAATATACATAAAATGTACTCCCTCCGTCCAATTTTAATATGCCCGCTTCTCTTGGCATGTGATTTAAGGAATAATAGTAGTTTATGTATAAAGTAGATAAGTTGGGGGTATGGTAGGATGTTGTGGGGTCCATTTATAGATAAAGTGATTGTTTATGAATAAAGTTAGTGGCAATTTAGGCAAATAAGTAATGGTTGAAGGGTGGAGATAAAGTAGTGTGAATAGTAAACTTTCCAAAAAGGGAATGGGAATAATAAAATTGGACAGCCCGAAAAGGAAAGTGGGAATAATAAAATTGGACGGAGGGAGTATTATTTTAAGGCAAAGGTCGATATTACATTTTACATTAAAAAATGATAAATTTATGTTGAAAATTGATAATGATCTCACCTAATTTCATGATAATGGTCTTACACAAATTTTTGTTAAATATATATTCAAGATTTTACTACTATTTAATTTGAAACAATTAAATGATTAAATATATATAACAACTTTTTTCTAGTGTTTTTTTTTTTTTTTTTTTTATCTCTTAAAGAATTAAAAACTTTAAAAGTTCATTGAAATTACAAATTTTTAAAAAAATATCGGTATTCGTTTTAAGAACCGACTAATTGGGGGGACCAATTTCACTGTCGACTTGCGAGGGCCCCAATTAAAACCATAAAAAAACTTCATATGGATTGACCCCTCGAAAATTGTTTTCACCTTAATTAAGAGAATTATTAAAAAAAAACTAGGGGATTATTAAACAAAAAAAAAAAACCAGTCTTCTGTGCAACACATAGTTGAAATGTGACACTACTTAGCTTTAACTTAAACATAACACTAGCTAGATTTGACTGAAACGTTTATAAGTCAATTTTCTATCATTAGGGTATGTTTGTTTTTAGATTTTAAAAAATTTTAAATTAGAATTTCAAAATCTAGTGGATTTCAAAACGGTAATTCTATGCATTCAAGTTTTAAATTCAGATTAAATTAATGTTAAATTAATTAGGTAATTACGTTAATTATCTATGTATTTATAATTAATTTTTTAAACATTCTGCTCTCTCTTCCTTTCTTTTCGTCGATCTCCCATCATTACGGCGCACCCTTTCATCTTTTAAGATGGTATAATTAATGGCATTACGGTAATTCTAGTTCATAATTAATTTCTCCCACCACTACGTTAAGTTTTCCTCCTCCAGCGTTCATCACCTTTCAAGCACGAAACACTTTCAAACACCAAATTGGAACATACATCATCAATAATGGCATCACGTGAATTCATTCGATCACTTTTTGGAGATGATACCGATGAGGAAGTTCGGGTGACACTTAATGCTATAAATGGAGTAGGTGGTGTGACAACCATGAGGTTGTTTGGTGAATATGGCCAGCACAAACTGCACATTCTTATTGACACAAGAAGCACACTCAGTTTTATACAATCTGCAACAACAAGAAAACTAGGGTGTTTCTTATCTCCAGCTAAACCGTTGTTGATCAAGGTAGCAAATGGACAGAAGTTTATCAGTTCCCAGCAGGTGGAGGCATTTGAGTGGGATATGCAAGGTTATAAGTTCAACTACTCCCTAAGATTGCTTGAGAATGAGGGGTGTGATTTAATCTTAGGTGGAGATTGGCTTAAAGCTTGCACACCTATTGAGCTGGATTATAATGATATGACTTTTACAGTGACATTTGTGGGAAGAAGAATTAAATTGCATGCACTTACTTCAAATGATGAATGCTAATGGATTTCAGATACTAATCTATTTGAAATGGTGCATTTAGATCCCTTAGAATATGAGGAAATCTATGTGGTTACTCTTGATTGTTCAACAAATGTGGATTCTCACAGGTTGCATGATTTATTGCTACAATTTCAGGATATTTTTGAAGAACCTACTCAACTACCCCTTGAGAGAGGAGTAGAACATCAAATTCTACTCAAACCTGGAAGTGTCCCAAGGCAACAGTTTCCATACAGAACTTCTCATTCTCAAAAGGGTGAAATTGAGAAGATTGTGGAAGACTTACTCACTTCTGGGGTTATCAAGGATAGCAAAAGCCCTTTTGCTTCTCCTGTGATATTGGTCAAGAAGAAGGATGGCACTTGGAGATTATGTGTTGATTACAATTATCTAAACAACCTCACAATCAAACATAATTACCCCATTCCCATCATTGATGAACTATTGGATGAATTAAATGGTGCCAAGTTCTTTTCAAAAATTGATCTCTGATCTGGTTACTTTTAGATACTAATGAACCCTGAACACATGTATCTCACTTCTTTTAGAACCCATAGTGGCCACTATGAGTTTCTGGTGATGCCTTTTGGGCTTTGTAATGCTCCAGCTACATTCCAGTCTTTAATTAATAGAGTTTTCAAGGAATGTATGAGAAAATTTATCCTAGTGTTTTTTGATGACATACTGGTATATAGCTCTACTTGGGAAGAACACCTTCTACACCTAGAGGTTGTTTTGTCCCTTTTGAGGACAAACAAATTGTTTGCCAAGAGAAGTAAGTGCCATTTTGGGCAGACTCAGATTGAATATCTGGGCCACATCATCACACAACATGGTGTATCTACTGACCCAGATAAAATTTCCAGCATGCTGCAGTGGCCAACACCAAAAACCCCCAAGCAGTTAAGAGGGTTTTTAGGACTCACTAGGTACTACAGAAAGTTTGTTAAGGGCTATGGTTTAATCAGTAAACCCTTAACTTCCCTGCTAAAGAAGGACAATTTTAAATGGAGCATTGAGGCTAATGAAGCTTTCTTGAGGTTGAAGGAGGCTATGAGTACTTCACCTGTACTAACCTTACCAGATTTCACCAAGAGGTTCACTATTGAAACGGATGCTAGTGGGAAGGGTATTGAAGCTGTTTTTATGCAAGATGGCAAACCACTTGCTTAATTGAGCAAAACTTTGTGTCCTAGGAATCAAACACTTTCTATTTATGAAAGAGAATTCTTGGCTGTGTTATTGGTTGTTCAGAAATGGTGACATTACCTACAGGGCCAAAGGTTCATTATCAAAACTGACCAACAGTCTCTCAAGTACTTGTTGGATCAGAAGATTGTGACACCATTGCAACAGAAATGGATCACTAAACTATTGGGCTTGGATTATGAGATTCAGTACAAAAAGGGTGTTGATAACACTATTGTTGATGCTCTATCCAGAAGAGGAGATGATGATACAGAGGTGTTATCTCTATCTACCTTGGTTCCTAGTTGGGTAACCCAAGTCATTCAGAGCTATAAGGAATATGAATTGGTCCAGAAAATCAAGGCTGCTAAGGCTGGAGATGTTTCTTCTTACCCTGAATTCCAAGTAATTGAGAGGTTGGTCAGATATAAGGGCAGGTTAATGGTTGGGAAAGATCAGTCTTTGAGGGACATGATAATTTCAGAAATGCACAACAGTTCTTATGGTGGTCATTCTGGAATCCATGGCACCTTTTCCAGGTTGGCCTCACATGAAGTCAGATGTGTTACAATGGGTTAAGGAGTGTGATATTTGTGCTAGGAGTAAATCTGGTCATGGTTCCTACCCTGGTTTGTTGCAACCACTACCCATTCCAGATCAAGCTTGGAACCCATATTTCTATGGATTTTATTGAGGGTTTACCTAAATCCTGGGGTAAGGATGTGATTTGGGTTGTTATTGATAGGTTTACCAAGTATGGTCATTTTATTGCCCTTTCTCACCCCTTTACAACCCATTCTGTAGCTAAATCCTTCTTGGATATTGTCTACAAACTACTTGGATTACCACTCAGTATTGTTTCAAATAGAGATAAAATTTTCACCAGTACATTTTGGAAGGAGCTTTTCAAGATCATGGGCACTAAGTTGCAGCTTAGTACTGCCTACCATCCACAGTCAGATGGCCAAACTAAAAGGCTAAATCAATGTCTTGAACATTACTTGAGATGTATGACTCAAGACCATCCAAAGCATTGGCTGAAATGGTTACCTTTAGTTGAGTTCTGGTATAATACCAATTTTCACTCAAGCCTAAAGATGACCCATTCTCAAGCTTTATATGGTTACTCTCCTAATCATATGGCCATAGGTCCCTATTTGGAAGCTACAAATTCAGATGTTACAGAGTTGTTGCAGAACAGGGCTCTTGCTACAACACTTATTAAGGAGAACTTACAGAAGGCTCAAGACAGAATGAAATAATTTGCAGATAAAAACAGACAAGATCGATCTTTTCAGCCACTACTACAAAATACCCCCTGTAGTGACGCTACTTTAGTGACCTTTGTAAGAAAGCGTCATAATAATTTATATATAAAGACGCTCTCCTTTTTTAATAGGATGTAGTGACGTTGCAGTGGTTTGATAACTTGATTTTACCTAACAGGTCTCGTGTTCAAGTCCTATGTGTTGCATTTTTTTTTGTTTTTTTTTAATTCACTTCACTGTTAATGCGGTCCAGAATATTTTTTTTCCATAATTCTCTTTTCCATATTTTTTTCCCTAATTAAATTTCCCTCTAACTAGAATTTGTGTTTTCTTTTCTTCTAATTAGAATAAGTTTCTCTTTCTCCTATTTTTTAGCTTTTGTTTTTTTTAACTCACTCCACTATTAATGCGGTCCAGAATATTTTTTCAAATTCTCACATTATTCTCTCATCACGCCTATTATGTGATATTATATCGCCCATAATTTGTTTCATTAATCCTTGGATGTTAGCCCTAAAATTCTGTATATACCCGTTATCAATTTTTCCTAATCTTGCCAATCGCTGCGATGAATTCCTGTTGGAGATAGTGCGTCCCGATTGTTAGTAGGAGATATTGTGTCCCGATTGTTAGTAGGAGATACTCCGTTTCGATTGTTAGTAGCGGCTAAAAGACTGGTCTCCAATACCCAGGTTCGTCTCCAAAATTCCTCTTTGCCTTTGATTTTCAATCTTTTAGTTTCTTGAATCTATTAGTTTCTTTATTTTTCAATTCCAAATGGGTTATTGTTGGTATTTTTCAATGTGCTAGTTTACTAAATCGATCTCTACGTTTTTTTGAATCTGTTGGTACATATTCTCCAATCAATTAGTTTCAGGTTCTTGATTTTAATAAAAAGAGAATTTCTTGTGGGTATATCGGAAATTTAATAGTATAATTTGTAAACTATTCTATGTGTATGACTTTTACCAGTGTTTTCCCAACCCAAAACATGTTTTTAAGTTCACTCTTTAGTTGTTTATATATGCTGATTTGGTTTATAATTATATAAATATACATACATATATCAGTTTTTTGAAAAATTATCATATATATGTTTAGACAAATTATGCAGATTGCTTTGTGCTGGTTGATCCTAAGTTTTTGCTTCTATTTAATCTCATGTTTAGAAATTTTAATAGTCCAGAATGAGTAACAAATATATAATATGCTTAGATTCTATTGATATACGACTTCTTGTATTACCACATATCAGTTTTTAGTTAGTAAGTAATACATTTTACAATGTAGACCAAATTAAATGATTATTAGATTACTATCAAGTATATGACTTAAAGCATAATTTTTTTTTACTGCACCTTGTGTAAAGAGGCGCCCGTCCTTTGTGTCTCGGGTGCGACTCTAACCGTTATGGGTTTGTGGATAGAAGTTTTACAAATTAGTGGAGTAGAGTTGTAAATGTAAAATAAATTATGAACTTAACATTTGAGAATATCTAGGTAGTTACAGAGGAAATATCTCAAAAACACATGCTTTCAACAATTTTATGATATTTTGTTCGTGTATTATTTTTATAAAGTTATGCGTTCATTGCAAAGTTGCATGCTCAAGTAGTTTATTTATTTATAAACGTGTATAGTTACTATATTACACTAGTAAATGTGTAAACTTTTTTGGTAAATTGGATATTCTCATATTTTTGATTCATTAATCAACTTGAAATTATTATGCTATATCTATTCTTCAATTTAATTAAGTATTTAATTAGTTTTTTTTCTTTATTTGTATGCTTTAAGTGAATTCACTATTTCTATTTTAGCACCTTGTTTGATTAGTTTTAGATTTGATTGAATTACAAATTTTACTTTAGTATTACCCTTGGAATTTTACTTAAGTATTACTCTTGAAATTTCTGAAGTTTGAGGATGGACACGATTTAATAACAAGTGACGATGACACATTTGTGCAAAGCTCACCATGTAATGAACTACCAAGTGATAAGATTGAGGAAATTTCTTTGGTTCGCGAAGGGGCTCCCCCCACTCCTGCAGAATAGAGGATATAAGATCATCATTCAATTGTTAGATATTTAGGGGAATGCTCATTTTCAGTTTTGGATAGTCAATTTATTTGTGTTGGTTGTATGAACAATTATTATTTGTTCTAATTCTTGATTTACATTTTAATTAACTTGATGTCTTTTCAAAATGAATTATTACTTGTATTTATAATTTAGCATGTTATTGTTGTTCTTTAATAGAATTTTGATTGCAGAAAAATGGTAAAGGGGAAAGCTATTACTATAAATGATCTTCAAGCAAGGGCTAGAGAACGAAAAAGTGCCCGTGTGAACGGTGGTCAAAGGATGCTGCCACAGTCATTGAATGAGGTTGTTATTGAGAATCATGATCGCCGTCGAGGTACCATAACATCACTTTTTATACTCTACTCATTTGTCCTTTCCTTTGTTACCTTAAGCTTAACTAGAACTCTTTTTTCAATCTTCACAATATTTTAAAGAAAATATTTTGTCAATGACGCGGGGACAAAGAATTACTGCTGATCCTAGCAAACCCCAAAGAAGTATTGATAAGGTTGTCAATGAGCACCATGTCGACCCTTCAGGTATATTATTATTGTATACTTTGTGTCTCCATATTTGTTCTATTATAGTGTTGATACTCAAGGTATTAAATAACATATTGACTGCCATTTATCATATTGTATCATTGTAGTAATGTCTAAAGGCCAAAGAAGTGCAAATCTGGTGCAAATGGAAAATGAACAATGCTCTTTAGTTCCTGACCAACAAAGGGTCCAAAATATTGCTGACAAAGTCCGTGACCAACATGTTAATCCTCAAGGTATGAAAATACTCTTTAGGTTTTGATATTTTTTTTAAAACTTGTTGAACTCTCAAAGTCTTCCATAGTTTGTTTTCAGAAGATTTCTTTAACAAAATAACTATGTTTTATGAGTTTTTTTTAACAAAATCAATTTTGTATGAACTATGTAATATGTTAATACAATATTTTAAAGAATCATGTAGAATTTACACCGGGAACAAAGAGTAAAAGGATTGTGAATAATAATCAAAGAGAGAAATCCATCTTTGATGCTGACCAACAAGTGGATGGAAATAATACTATTGAGTCAACTGTTGAACAACGTGATGACCACCAAGGTAGGCTAGAGCATATAAACATACATTATTAATAATCTAAAATTTTCATTTATGATCATGATAAGGAGTTTACTTTTAATGATTTAATTACTCTATTTATTAATTTTATTTTATTTTTACTTGTAGATGAAGTCTTTGAACAACCTAAAGCTAGAGGTTATACTTATATGCCTCGCCTTTGGGCTATAAGTTCTAAGAACTCAAACATTCAACCTTTGAAAATTGAATTTAACAAGTTCGGGAAGCCTATTGGACTTAATAAAAGCAATTTTGTTGAATTCTTGGGATCCATAGTCAGAAATGGAAACTTAGCTCCACTAAATTATAAAGATTGGCATAAGGTGCCTACAAGTTTTAAAAGGGACATGCTGGACGATGTAAAGGTAATAATTTATAAAATTAAAAATTTATTTATATTGTTGCTTGCATGTTACACCATTTTATGTGGTCAATTTTTTTTTAGGGGAGCTTTGTGGTTCCAATTGGACATGACAAATTTATTTTACAAGCTTTGGGTAAAAGTTGGAGGGCTTACAAATGTAGAATTAAAACAAAGTACTTCAATCCAAAGACAACTATGGAACAAAACTTGCGCCGGAGGCCTGATACACATGATGAGAGGGTGAAACAAGATCAGTGCAAGTTCCTTGTAGAATATTGGTGCATCGAAGAGTCAAAGGTGGGCTGCTACTATTTTTTTGTTTAATTACTCGTTAATTTAATGTTTTACTCTTGAACCTTTGCTATGGTATACTTTACAGAAAACTTCCGACAAAAATAAAGAAAATAGAGCGATGAAGAAAATGCAACATATTACTGGAAATAGGAGTTTTGCTCAAGTTCATGAAATGGCCAAGGTAACTATTTTTTATTTGCAAACTTATTGAGAGCTTACATATATAGTGATGATTGATATAATAATTACTGGCTCGTGTAGGAAGAAGTTTTACGTAACATTGGGATAAGAGTAAATGATATGGACGAATATAAAAATGTTGAGGAGTACTTCGAACTGACCAGAGCAGATGTATTCTCAAAGTGTTATTCACGAGAAGGAAATACATCTAATCCTGAAGTAGCAAATGCATTGGTGAAACTTTTTTTTTATTTAACTTCTCTATTTTTTTTCTTATTACAGTATTAAATCTCATATACTCTATGTCATAATTTTACTCTATTAAACTTGTATATGGGAAAAAATGCAACAATTGAAGAGCCATTTCGACAGAATTCAATTTCATTGAGAAGGAACTTGAAACTTGTGTTTTTGAAACTTCAACCATTTCGACAGAATTCAATTTCATTGAGAAGGAACTTGAAACTTTCTTCAAAATATTTTGGGCCTTATAAAATTATTGAGAAAATTGGTGAAGTGGACTACAAATTGGAGTTGCCAAACGGATCTAAGATCCATCCAGTCTTTCATGTTTCACTACTCAAGAAATCGATTGGAAAGCTTCACATACCTTCATCCGCACAACCGCCGGTTGCTGACGATGGTAATTTCTCGATCTTTCCGGTCTCCGTTCATGAACATCGTGAGTTTCCAACACAGAATGGTAGTAAGATACATGTTCGAGTAAATTGGATAAATGATGAGTGGAACATTTCTTCTTGGGAGGATGTGGCCTATATTGTCAAGCATTTTGATATAGATCATCCTTCGGGTCAAGGATCTCTCATTCCGGCAAGTATTGTCACGGGTTCGGAGCTGAAAATCAAGGATAAGGTTAGAGGAGAGATGAAAGGTAAAGTACAAATTACTGAAGATTCTGAAATTGGTCGGAAGAAAGTAAATACTGGGCTTTTTTAGGAAGTGGGCTCAGGAGTCACGGGCCAAAAGAAAGATGATGGAGGAATTAACTTAATTGGCCATGCAAGCTGAAGAATTGGGCCAACTTTTATTTAAATGCGAGTTATCATGTTTATTTTATTAAGAACATTTAGTTATCGTATTTCTTTAAAATTCAGTACTGTAATGTGGTCCCCTTGAGGTTGGTCTCCATTCACGAACATCGTGAGTTTCCAACACAGAATGGTAGTAAGATACATGTTCGAGTAAATTGGATAAATGATGAGTGGAACATTTCTTCTTGGGAGGATAAATGATGAGTGGAACATTTCTTCTTGGGAGGATGTGGCCTATATTGTCAAGCATTTTGATATAGATCATCCTTCGGGTCAAGGATCTCTCATTCCGGCAAGTATTGTCACGGGTTCGGAGCTGAAAATCAAGGATAAGGTTAGAGGAGAGATGAAAGGTAAAGTACAAATTACTGAAGATTCTGAAATTGGTCGGAAGAAAGTAAATACTGGGCTTTTTTAGGAAGTGGGCTCAGGAGTCATGGGCCAAAAGAAAGATGATGGAGGAATTAACTTAATTGGCCATGCAAGCTGAAGAATTGGGCCAGCTTTTATTTAAATGCGAGTTATCATGTTTATTTTATTAAGAACATTTAGTTATCGTATTTCTTTAAAATTCAGTACTGTAATGTGGTCCCCTTGAGGTTGGTCTCCATTCACGAACATCGTGAGTTTCCAACACAGAATGGTAGTAAGATACATGTTCGAGTAAATTGGATAAATGATGAGTGGAACATTTCTTCTTGGGAGGATAAATGATGAGTGGAACATTTCTTCTTGGGAGGATGTGGCCTATATTGTCAAGCATTTTGATATAGATCATCCTTCGGGTCAAGGATCTCTCATTCCGGCAAGTATTGTCACGGGTTCGGAGCTGAAAATCAAGGATAAGGTTAGAGGAGAGATGAAAGGTAAAGTACAAATTACTGAAGATTCTGAAATTGGTCGGAAGAAAGTAAATACTGGGCTTTTTTAGGAAGTGGGCTCAGGAGTCATGGGCCAAAAGAAAGATGATGGAGGAATTAACTTAATTGGCCATGCAAGCTGAAGAATTGGCTCTCTCTCTCTCTCTCTCTCTCTCTCTCTCTCTCTCTCTCGTCCCAAAAAGTAAAGTGTGAAAGTTATTGCGCAACAAAGAGAGTATATAATACAATACAATTACAACGATAGCTTAGATAAATAGTAGTTCTTGGGAAAATCAAAATTTCGGCATAATCAATTAAAATTCAATAGCTTATTAAATAGAAAACATATAACCCAAGGAGTTGGCCTAGTGATGTAGGCTTGAGATTTATGGGTGTGCTTCTCTCAAGGTTTCAAGTACAAAACCCCTAAGGTGTAAACAATTTCTAAGGGATCGGTCCATACAAGCGCAAAACTCTAGCTTTAAACGGGGCCCCAACAAGTGGATGGTGGGATTGATCCTCCAGATTATTCAGTCTTTGAATCGGATATCGAGATATAAAAAATAGCAAAAATATATATTTATACTGCACTAAGACCAAACGTTTATATATTGAGATATCAATGATCATATTCGAATATTTTAATTATTCCAAATTGAATAGCAATTGTATGTCTTTCAATCATTTGGTATATATGCACACAATCGAGTGTGTTCTTGTGTGTTGGGTAGATTACACCAGATTCGACGTCTATTTTGAGTCTAATTACTAATCTCTTTTGAATTAATCTACCCTACCAAATTGTATCTAATAAATAGTAAATGAAAGTGTGGTGATCGACCGGGAGTGTGGAAGGAAAGACCACTGATATAAATTTCACGATGCAAATTGGATGTTAATTGAGCTGATTCTAATGCATAAGAGAAGAGAATTGTGTTAGTCGGACAACTCCACTGAGAGTGGACAAGTCACCTGAATCTATCAGATCAGCTGAGTGAGTTTGGGCATCTCAACTGATAGGCCAACTCATTTGAGACTAAGTCATCTAATCTTATCATTTGAGTTGGGGACATAACATCTGAGGGCCATGTCATCTGAAACCAAATCAGTTGATAGATAAAAAGCTGAGAAAGGTTGTTGAGTAGGGTGTTATACATCTTTATATGCACCTTAGTTCCTATGGGAAAGGTTGTTGAGTGGATTAAACTTGTAATCTGTAACATTTAATTCATATTAGTGAAGTGGGTCTCAATCCTCCGTGGACGTAGATCATTTGATCGAACTACGTAAATTATGTGTTCTTGAGTTTTGTTCTTTGCTTATTCTTTCATTTGATTTCTTATTAGTGTTCTTGGGTTTATCATTGGAGTGTTTCGTGATGATCTAAAACATAACAATTGGCGCCACTTGCGGGAACGAAGATAAACCTCAAGATTCAAGATCGGTTCAATGAAGATGGAAGTAGAGAAGATCACGGGCACGAATGCTTTTGCATTGTGGAAGGCAAAGATGAAGACATTATTATCACACCATGGATTGAAGGATTCTCTAGTTCCTCTTGACTCTACTGCATTTGATAAAGAAGAAATGAAGGGGAAGGCTCATAATATTGTGATTCTGAATTTTGGAGATAATGTTTTGAGAGAAGCGATTAAGAAGAAGGATATGACAGTTGTATGGAAGAAATTAGGTAGTCTGTATTTGACTGAATCTGTGTCAAGTAAAATGTTCATGAAGAGGAAACTCATGACTTTCATGAAGAGAAATTGTCCGGATTTGGTGGGACACATGTAAAATGAACACTCAGAGTCCCACCAAATCTTGGTTTCAGAACCTAGAATTGAATGATGGTGGATTAGTGTTGTTGGGCAATGATGAGAGTTGTATTGTGAAGGGCATTGGATCTGTTAGAATGAAAATGTTCAATGGAAAACATGTAATTCTAACCAATGTCAAATATGTTCCATATTTAAAGAAAAACACGATTTCTCTTAGCATACTCAATGCTCTGAGGGACTCCTGCGCTAGTAACCAAAGCTGAGAGAGTTGCGATGCAAGGTAGAAAATCAAATGGATTGTACTCTTTAATTGAAGAGACTATCACAAGATCAGTTGATATTGCCATTAGTGCTGAAGATGTTATGCTTTAGCACAAACGACTAGCAGATGTTGGTGAGACAGGTCCATTGGAGCTTTCCAATTAGGGGGTCTTCTCAAAGAAGATGATCAAGAGTCTGGAATTCTATGAGTTGTGCAATTTTGGTATGGCCAAAAAGAAATCATTCAAGAAGGGAGAGCACAACACATCCGAGCCTCTAAACTAGGTGCATTCAGACATTTGGGGTCCATCAAGAACTCGAACACTTGGTGGAGGTAAGTATTTTATGTCAATAATTGATGCCTTTACTACAAAAAATTGGGTATTCATTCTCAAGAACAAAAGTGAGGCATTTACAAAATTTAAAGAATGGTTTACTAAGCTAGAGAACAAGAAAGACAAGTCTTTAAAGCATTTAAGGACAAATAATGTCCTTGAGTATACCTCAGAAGAGTTCTCTAAATTTTGTAGAAATAAAGGCATCACTAGGCATAAAAATGTTCCTTTAAACCCACCAACAAAATGGGCTAGCTTAGAGAATGAATAGAACTATTCTAGAAAGAGTAAGGTGTATGGTTATCACTAATGCAAAGTTACACAAAGTTTTTGGGGTGAAGCTGTCTATACAACAAGTTATCTGATAAATAGAACCCCATCTACTGCGATTAATGGTAAAACACCAGATGAGATCTGGTATGGCAAGCTTTGTGACTATTCAAAACTTAAAGTTTTTGGATGTCAAACTTATGTGAAAGTGTGCGTGGGGTATCTAGTGTTTAAGTAAAAAACAGAACAATGTTACACTGAATGTTGAGACAAATAGTGTAGCATTAACTCTAACAGAATATAAAGAAGTAGACACAGCGGAAGACTAAAACACTGAAACAATAAGAACACGATGTAATAATTTAACATAGATTTTATTAATAACATAACCTATGTTATGCCTTACGGCGAAAACAACTTACTTCGTAAGTTTACTAAAAATGTCGTGTGAAATGTCTCATCAATTACTTCAACATTCCACAAACCGACACTACAATCGAGGCAGGTGCCTGAATCTGTAAAGAGACTTAAGTGTTTGATCACTGTCTAAAGAACTAATCTGATCTATGATTCACTCTCAATCGATACAAGACTAGAACTAAATACACAGGAAGGTGTGGTATCCCTCGGTGTATATTAAATGATACAACTACTGACCCTGACTCCTAACAGGGATAAACGCTCAAGATAGGTGTTACTCGAATAGTGCATGCTTTGAAATGAAGGATTCCGATGGTATTTATAGAGCAATAGCCAAGTTCAAGATCCTTCCATATGAGATCCTATTTTTTAGGAACTCAACTTCCATGATCTCTCTAGATCTTTCTTCCATCTTCCAGGTCTTTCTAAACTGCTCCAGACTCTTCTATCACGTTCTCCAATATTCTGGAATCTTCCAAGTTCCAGACTCTTGTAGAAGCTTCTAGAATCGTACCTGAATGTGAGAGCATTTAGTCCAACATTTAATGTAACATTTCAGAAAGGACTTAGAATAAATCAAGGAAGGTCAAATTAAGATGTTGTCAATAATGTTAAAGCATTTAAGAGTTAACAACATCTACATTATGCATAAAACAGGATAAGTTAGAGCCAAGGGCTCTGAAATGCATTTTTCTAAGCTATCCTAAAGGTTTCAATGGTTATAGATTATGATGCCTTGAACTAGATCATAAGAAACTTATTATCAACATAGATGTTGATTTTAATGAGAAGGTGATTGGGTATATCCTCGTAGATGAGAGTTCAATTAATAGTTGAGGTGGAGTTTCAGAAATAAGATGAGTTTGCCGATCCAACTAATTTGAATAATCAGGAGGCCAACCCATCTAAATGAGAAGTTCCAGACGAGTTAGATGAAGGTGATCAAGAAGATACCAACATGGAGGACAACTCATATGATCTCAGGAATTATAGTCTGGCAAGAGATAGTCATAGAAGGCAAATTCATCCTCCATCAAGATTTGGGCAAGCTGATTTGGTGTCATATGCTCTGATCACAACAAAAGAGGTGGAGCATTATGAACCAAAGAATTTACAGAGATCTCATCACCAGTTTTGACAAGGAATATTGGATAACAGCTATGACAGAGGAGTCGCAATCCTTAGAGAAAAAATAAACCTGGATCCTTGTTGATAAGACTATCAATCAAAAGTTAGTCAGTTGTAGGTGGTTCTTCAAGAAGAAAATTGAATTTGGATTAGATGAGTCCAAGGAGCATATCAAATTCAGAGCTAGAAATGGTAGCAAGAGGATTCACCCAAATAGAAGATATTGATTTTAATGATGTATTCTCTCCTGTTGTTAAACATTGTTCCATAAGATTACTTTTGTCTAAGTTTGCACAAGATAATCATAAGTTACATCAATTAGATGTTAAAAATGCATTTTTGCATGGTGATCTAATTGAAACAATATACATACAACAACTTGAGGGTTTCATCATGCCTGAAAATGAAAGTAAGGTATGCTTGCTTAAGAAATCATTGTGTGGACTTACGCAAAATCTAGACAATAGTATTGAAAGTTTGATAACCTCATTCTTTCTATCAGTTTCTTAAGAAGCAGATATGATAGTTGTGTGTACATTGGTAGAGACGACCATCTTGAGAGCACCTATCTACTGATCTATGTAGGCGATATGTTGATAGCTAGCAAAAGTATGAAGATGATTCAAACAGCTGAAAGATCAGCTGAGTACCACCTTTAAGATGGACTTCGGTGATGCTAAGAGAATATTAAGAATGGATATTTTCAGAGACAGAAAAGCTGGAAGACTGTTCCTATCCCAAATAAATTGTGTTCAAAAGGTCTTGAAAAGATTTCTTATGCATCAATTCAAGTCAATGAGCACTTCCTTTGGGCAACAATTCAAATTATCTATGAAGCATTCTCCTCAAACTCAAAGTGAGAAGAAACATATGTTTACCGTTCCATATGCAAATAGTGTTGGGAGCCTTATGTATGTCATGGTTTGTAACACCCCAAAATTTCAATTAGTATAAAATAAGTAAGATATTTTCTTGGATATAAATATTAATTGAGATATTATTTTACTGAATTAGAATATTTTTAATATAATATTTATTATATATATAAGATAGTATTTTTTAAAATAAATTCATTTAGATTTATATTAGATAGAATTTTCTCATTCAACGGTGTATATATATATATATGTGTGTACGGTAAATTATATTATATTATATATATATACTAGCTATTTAATTATGTTTAGATAATATAAGTGAAAGAGTATATCCCAATTTCTCGGACCAGTTTGAAGCTTTAATTCGGTTATTTTTTTGTGGAATTAGAAACCCATATTTCTCTCAACGGTCACCTCTTAATAATACTTAGTCCTTTATACAAAGAAAATCAAGAAAGTATTTTTCACGGTAAATACAGTATTCTTTATTAGTCATTAAGCCGGAACACATCATAATATTTTCACAGAAAACCCTAGAAATATTTATTCTACTTACGGTTCATGAAAGTCGACTCCAAAAGGATTAAGGTTATTTTAATTGCATCAATTGCATGCACGACATTTATTTCAGGTGTGGTTTCTTTGCCTTTATTAACTGCTTCATATGAATATACTGTTTATGTGCAATATGATATGATTTCAATGTGAGTGAATAATTTAAGGTAAAAGGTTATGAAAGGTCAGGGGCTTAAAAGAGGTCCGGGACTGAAAAGAGGTCCTCGGTGAACCCGGGATTGAAGAGAGATCTTTGGGGGATCCGCCGTGCACAAGAAAAGAACTCGGGACTGAAAAGAGGTCTTTAAGGGGGACCCAGTGGGATCTAAAAGAGATCCTTGGGATAACCGTGAAACGTAATTAATAATTAATCGAAAGTATGATGAAAAGTGTTTATATTAGATGAAAGGTGCTTATGTGACTTTCTGTGAATTATATGATTTTATATGGATATACATTTTATTTGTATGTCGTATTTAATATTGTCAAAGTGACTTCACTGAGCTAGTGGTTTTGCTCATACCATACATTTAACATTTCAGATTGACGAGTTGATGGCGAGGAGATGCGGTGGATGACAAAACAATTATGATTTTGTAAAATCAATTTTGATTAGTTTATATATTTATTAAGCTTTTTCATGAGATAGTAGAGATTTGTTATCATTAGTAATTTAAATTAAAGATTCTTTGAGTCTTCCGCTGCTTATCATTTAAATCTGTATTTAAATAAGTTCATAAATCTCGTTTATTTAAGTTAAAATTTAAGTTCATACCCCTTTATTTTAAAATTGTTAAGTATTCCCGCAAAATCTACTTTTATGAAAATTGGGGCGTGACATGGTTTGTAGTAGGTCAGGTTTAACCTATGTTGTTAGTATGATGAGTAGATACATGGGAAATCCAAGGAAGTTTCATTGGGAAGCATTGAAGTGGATTTTAAGATATAAAAAAGGATCAGAGAAGTTGAGATTAATATTTGAATGGTCAGCTGATTCAAAGTGTCATCTGCAAGGATTTGTTGATTCAAATTTTGTTGGGAATATCGACACAAGGAAATCACTTTTTGGATATATATTTACCCTTTATGGTGGTGCAATTACTTGGAGGGTTGCACTCCAATCAATGGTTACTCTATCCCCCACTTAAGCTGAAAACATAGACAGGACTAAAGTTGTGAAGGAAGCAATGTGATTAAGAGGAATATTGAGAGATTTTGGAATAAATCAGAAGAGTGTTACAGTTCTTTGTGACAATCGGGGTAGAATTCACTTAGCAAATCATCTTGTGTTTCATGAAAGATCAAAACTCATTGATGTTAAGTTGCATTTTGTGAGAGACATTTTGGAGAAGGGTCTTGTAGAAGTCAAGAAGGTTTCTATAGTGGAGAACTCATCTGATATGCTTACTAAGGTATTACCAAGCAATAAATTCAATCATTGCATTAAGTTGGTAAACCTTAGGTCTTGGGATCTTCAATGAGTTAGTGTTCAGTAGCTTTGAGGATGGCTGAGAGGAGGCAATCTTGTATTAAGGTGGAGAATTATTAAGTATAATGCAAATTGGATGTTAATTATCAAGAAGCGAGGGACAAAGCTACCAAGAAGATCTGGAATAAGCTCACCCCATCAAAATTAACAATTCACGCCTGAAGAGTAATCATGGAAAGAATACCAACAAAAACGGAACTACAAAGATATGGAGCCCTACCACAAGCCTCTGAAATGAAATGCACCTTCTGCGATGATGTGCTAGAAACTGTAAAGCATGTTATCTTTGAATGCCCATTTTTGTATCTTATCTGGATGGACATCATTAGGTGGCTAGGCATTCATGCTACACTACCTATAAATCCAGTGGACAGCTTACTATCGTTCAGTAACCTATTCAGGAGTAAGTCGAAAACTCTGATCCTATCTAGCCTTTGGGAATGTGTTGTATGGACGCTCTGGAAAAACAGGAACGTGAAGATCTATAGGAACGAGGAGTTAGTGCGTAGCAATATTGTGGAAGGCATTATTTCGAATCTGTGTTGTGTTTAGATTAAAAACTGAAATAAATAACAACAAAAAGAAATCATAAAATAATAATAAGGAAATCCTAATAAACTGAAATATCTAAAGAACAATACGGAAATAAAATTGTTTCAAATAGAAATAAAACTAACATAATTAAATATTAAGCATTACAACGAGGAGAAAAACATAAAGGTGCATTGACATGTGAGCCAATAATCTCCTTTGAGAGTGAACTTCCTGAAGTTACTCCCACTCTAAGATGGCTGAGAAAAGCAGAACTGCAGAAATTTATGGAGATAAAGCTAAGCTCATGCCTAGAACAATATATGGCTGAGTTATTTGCTTTTCTGAAATGGAAAGGAAAAGCTACTAGAGGTGAAGTCCACACCAGATTGACCTATGTGGATGAAGGTCAAGAGAAGGAAAGCTCTCACTTTATCAAGTTCTCAGAGGAGGATTTGGAGGATGCTTTTGGATTGCCCTCAGAAGGAAGGAATCCAGAAAATTATGGTGTTGGACAAGAGCAAGAAATTGCTCAAGAATGGCTTTTCACTCCAGGTCCTATCTCTTCAACACAACACAAGAACACCTTGAAACCATAGTTCCAAACACTCTTTGAGGTAGTCACCAAGAGTATTCTTAGCAATACTGGTAGTTTGGAACAAGTAAGCCAGCCAAGGATCAGGATTATGGCTGTTGTGATTGATGCCAGTGACAAAGGCATCAGATTTAATTAGAGAGACTTCATCATGGGTGGAGGCTCACTTGAAGGTGGTAATGGAAGAAAAGTTGAGATATTGCACAAGGGCAAGTCTCCTGATAGAAAGATTTTCCCATTACTCACAAATGCAGACATTTGCCAAGCCACTTCCAGCCCAGAAAGTCCTCTTCAGAAAGCTATCCATGAAGACAGAAAAGAGGAAAATGTTGGTGGCCAAACCTGCTAAATAGGAGGAGCAGAAGCCAAAGTTAAAGCCTATGAGAAAGGCTAGAGTGGTGAAGACTAGGAAAATGGCACAAATCATCTCTGAAGATGATACTGATACTTCAGCAGAATTGGAGAAGGTTGCTGAAGAAGGTGTACAATTGCCATCAGACTTAGAAGAATTGAGGGAAAATTTTCCCATGGCAATTGAGAAGAGCAAGAAGCAATCTGCTTCCAAGAAAAGGGTCAGGGAAGTTGTCCCAGTGGAGGAGGAAAGTGGCAGTTTAAGGCCAAACAAGAGAAGGGTGAAACCTTCTGAAAAGATGCTGAACTTGCAGGAGGAGGAGACCTTGAGGAAAGCACTCAAGGAAAGTAGAGCATAGAGCAGATCAGGATCAAAGTCTAAATCCAAAACCAACTCTCGTGATGCTGGAACTCCTGAATCCAAACTCCCTGAAACCCATCCTTCTGAGCCCAACTCCCCTGATACCCACAAAATCCCAGATAATCAACCTATCATTCCCTTAGATCTTATTAAGAGATACTCTCCAGAGGGAACAACTCAAAGAGGTCCAATTGACATCTTAGCTGATATTGCAGTTGATGAATCAAGGTTGCAATCACCCCTTGATACCGATTTACTATCATACTCAAGATTTCTTGAGGGTGCAATGTTGGAGCCCACACCCATAAGCAAACTCCCCTCAGGAACATTGCTCTCAAAAGCACGTGAATCAACCCTTGCTGAGCCCAATGCCCCTGAACCTAACCCTAAAACCAACTCTCCTGAACATGTTGCCAACTCTCCCATAACTCAAAGTCTCCATTCTGATGGATATGAGGAGGAGTATACCTTTGAGGGTATGCTCAGAGGAGTAGCTAAGGCAAATGTGGACACCTTGTATCCCAACCTTTCTGAATTCCCAAGACTGCAGAAAACTTTCCATGATCTTAGATCCTTAGTAGAGGTCAAAGACAAGACAATCATTGAGATTGCACAAATCATTCAAGATAAGGGTGCAAGCTGGTGGCAGATTGAAGAAAGCAGACTTCTACACTTTGCTGGTCTTCAGAAGACAAGATTCCTGACAGAAGAAGATGTTTTTGCCAAGTTGGTGGAGGATAAATTGCTGAAGAGAAAGACAGAATTGCCAAAGGAATCAAACATCCTGAAAGTAGTTCAAATGATGATGATGATGATTCCACAAACCCCAACCCTCCTGGTCTCAAAAGAGTAAAATACATTACCTTACATATAAAGGTGCAAAGGACTCTGAAACTTCAGAGGTGTTGACCAATGATGGTAACACAGTCAAAGATGCATCAGCCCATGATGGTTCAACTGAGCCTGAGGCACAGTTGAATGATGTTGAGACTTCCATGGGTGAAGCAAGTTTGGTTAAAACCTCATCAGTGTCAGCAGAATTAGACACTGACTAGCTTTTAACCATTCAGCATGACTCAGTGGCCTTGGTATACCCAAGCACTGTGATCTCCCAACAACTGCTCTCTATGAATCTTGTTGAGGATGTAGAGAAGTCAGGTTTAGGATCTGGTGGAGTTGAAAAGGATTTTAGTCTTGAAAAACCAGAGGGAGATGAGGATGATAGTGAGGTAGTCATTACTAAGGTTGTGAGTGCACCAACCAAATAGGGAGTGGAAGGAATTAGTAAGGAGGGACAGGTTATTCTTGAAGTCAAATTTGAACTTCAAGAATCCCTTTATGAGAGGAGGCATGTTCTTCATGAGTGTGAGATCATCTATGAACAAGGAGAAAAGAATATAGTTGAAAATGAGAAGAAAGCTGCTGATGAGTCAGAGCTTTATGATAAATATTTTGAGGGAGTTGAGGGTGATTTCACTAATAAATTTTTTTTGCAGACACTGCAGGTATTATACTTGACCAAATTTTTGCTGCAGATGAGTTTACTGATGCTCCAGTCCAAGTTGATGCAAGTTTATCAAGACTAAATCTTGCAAGTGCTGCACTAGAGGTGCATTCAGCAAAGTTGGACACATTGGCTCAACAAGTGGGACAAGCTCATGCACACACCTCTAAAGCTCTAGATGAGCAAGGAAGAACCTTTGCCTCAGTTGAGATGAGGTTAACAGGTTCAGAGGATGTGGTGTTGCCCAAAATTGAAGCTAGAATCAGTGGAGTTGAGTCTGGGTTGCAGACCATCCCTACTGAAGTTAGAAGGCCAAGGAAAACATGGAAAAGTTCACTAAATCTGTAAAGAAGGATCAGAAGCTGCTTCTTGATAACCACAACAAGAATGTGAAAGCTCTCAAATTGGTTGTGAAGCAAGCTTTTGGAAAGAAGTTAGCACTTCAAAAGAGAAGGGCAGAAGAAATGAGAATGGCCATGGTCAAGGAAGCATCGGCCAAGTTCTCTGAAGAAGTCATTGTCAAAATATCTGAAGCTGCAGTGGCCAACCTCACTGAGCTTCTCAAGGCCAATTTGGATGCAACTCTTAAGGCCACAATGGAGGAAGTTGTTGAGCAGAAGATGAAGCATGTACTTGCCTTTGTAAGTATGAGCAATGACAGGATGCAAACGTTCATGATGAGAATGTTTACCTCCTTGAAGAGATCAAGTCCCTGAACCAGGCTCAGTCACTAATGGCTACTACAATGAGTGACCTTAAGCCCCAGTGCTTTGATGTTACCAAAAAGCGGGAAAGGGAAATAGCTAGGGCCAAAGGTGCCTTGAAAATAATTAAAGATCGAGTATAACAATTGAAAATGAAAACGGGATTATTTCAATCTCGAAATGAAAAAATTGAAAATATATGTGGGCCTTACAGTTGACATACATGTAGGCCTTAAAGTTGAGTTGTACTTAATTAATTTCCTGGAATATGATCAAGGTGTAACCAAACAGCAAAATATGTATTATCAACTACGGACAATTTAATTTTATGGACTGCAACCAACCTTTTACATGATTTTATTAAGTCCAAGCACATTAAGCATGATTAATTAGTTCACAAAATACATAAAACGTCGCAGTTTCGAAACAAAATCTGAAACTCAAATTCCTTGGAATTCCAAACGACGCAACCTATCTATTCCTACTTTTCGTTTCTTTGAAAAGGGGTATAGCAATTGATGTACGATAATCACAGGGAACTTCACCAGAAACTCTTTGCTGCTGCAGATATAGCAAGAGTTGAATTCAAAGCCCCTGGTCCCATCATCTACATGCCTCCAAAGTTTGGACATGAAGGCTATATTGATCATCACAAAATTCTCCAAGAGTTTATTGACATTCTTAAAAGGGAGAAACTGAAAGTTGGACCTAAGGGAACAAAGAAGGAGATCATGGATCTTAAGAGAAGAGTTTGGGCACAACATGGGATTGTTCCACCTCCTAAAGATGATCTCTGAAACTGCTAAGTTTCCTTGTCCCCTTTGCTCATAGATGCTGATATCTATTATTTATGTTATTGCTCTGATTTCATGCTCTGATTGGTTAATTTGACTATCAACATGCTTTGTAATGCTCATATGCTTATATCAATGAAATTAAGCATTTTGCTTCAAGAGATAATATCTCATTGTCTCAACTTGCCTAACTTAACCTATATGCACTTAAACTGTGATTGTGCTAACATTCTCTTTCAGGAAATTTGATTTCATCTCTACTGAAGATATATGTAATAGTATAGTCAAGTCACCTTTATATAGGTTTTGGCATCATAAAAAAGGGGTAAATTGTTGGGAATAAAATGAGATTTTGATTAAGATACCAAAACCCCTTAAGACATGCCAAATAAGACAAGTCAAATTAAATGAATATGTTTCAGGAATGTTGGAACATATAGATCAGGCTAGTTGACAAGCTGACATGTTAGGAAGCTTGTAGATGCTTTAGATGCATAAGTTGAGGGGGAACACAAGCTTAGAAGATTACAAGAATCAAGATCTCTCAAGGCTCATAATCAAGAAGATCCCAACCCTGTTGATAGTTCAAAGCTCAATTGTGTTGATAAGTTAATTCAACAATGTAAAAAGACAACCTCCCTGATGATCAATTTAGAAGAATTCATGGGTTAGACCAAGTCTACTGGCATGCAAACAATCAAGATCAAAGGAGATGTCCAGCAGAGTTAATCAGCACACTAAACAGGAAGTGTTCAAAACAAGTCTAAAGGCAAGAGACAACCGTGCTGATAGGATCAAGTCCACTGATATGGAAGAATACACTCTTAGAAGCTATCAATTGTGATCAGTGAAGGTGTGGAGCCAACTCAACTGAAGAAGCTAGCCAACATTGCTGAAAGGACAAGTTAGTTGATAAGCTTGAGCACAGATCAGTCCTGTTGATAAGGAAAGCTGACCCTTATCAAGGAATCGATGATCAGAAGGAATGTCAATGGTTTGAATACTGAATCTTCAAGTCAGACATTGGGAAGAGTGCATCAAAGTCAAGACAAAGAGCTTCGAGCCGTTTACTTCCCAAAACAAGGACATATCACTTTCAAGAATCTGTCCTCAAGATGCTAAGTCCAAGGAGGACTAAAATAGACAATTTGAGGTTGTCTCTCCAACGAACATAACCTCATTTTGCTCTATAAATACTTGAGTGTGGAAACCATTTGAAGGCAATCAACTAAAGTGGAAACTACAAGCATTCAAAGTTTACAAGCCTTTAGCTCTTACAAGAATACATCATTCTTAGAGTTTCCATACACTTCCCAGTCCAATTAAGTTGAACACATTGTATATCATTCGAGCTTAGAGAGATATCCTATCCTTATACAGCTCTTCATTGTAAAGGATATCTCAAACTACTTGGAACCAACCTCAACCCTTAAACCTTTCAAGGAAAGTCAGAGGAGTTGTTGTAGAAGTGTGAGAACTAGAACTGTCAAGAGAAGAACAGTTTAGTTCATAGTTGAGAGTGAGTACTAGGACTTAGAATTCCTTGGGATCAAGGCACTAAGGAGTAGTGTGGTTGATCAGAGCACCTTGACACTATAAAACAAGTTAATTCCAAGTGAAGGAATTATCCTGTTAAATCAGGGAAAGTGGATGTAGGAGCTTGAGTCTCTGAACCACTATAAACTCTTGTGTTATTTACTTTCAAGTCATTTCATACAAGTAACACATTCATACACTGCACACAAACTGACCTTCAAAAGAAAACAATCACAAGTTGTGCAAAACAATTTTGGGACAAGTCCCCTAAAAAACAGTTTCTGTGTTAAGAAGATTTTCAGAATTAAAAGGAGTTTAAATATAAAGGGTCAATCATAATTTCGCACATATAACTTAATTAGATAGTTATTCAACTAAGTACTTCATAGTACTTAGTAGTTTGATTATCTGAATAAGGTTATACATACTCAGAGAATTTGTCCAAGACAACTCTGTTGATAGCCTAATTTGATTAAATTGAAAAAGATTTGCATACACAACTGCATTCCCCCCCATACACTTGTGTTATACTCCTTCCCCCCACATACACTTGTGCTATAACGTTGAAATTATCAAGTCTAGGATCGAGAGTCCAAACATCATTTCTAACAAATTAATTTAATTCTTCATGCATAGCATTTACCCAATTTTAATCATTTAAAGCTTCAACAATATATTTAGACTCAATCGTAGAATGATAACACTCATGAGTTACCTTGTTGCACATGGATGGCATGCATATAGACCTTACCGCATCTTTTGAATTCATACCCATTCTTCTTCTTGTTTGAACATCTGTATACTGTTCACCTATGATCTGGTTTTGAGGATGATTCTTAAGTATTCTGGTAGATGGTGTTTTCTGATATTCATAAATGATTTCTGGTGATTCTGACTTTTTCGAAGTTGTTTGCACAAGTGTTGCATCATCTGGATCAACACTTTGATTTTAATCAGAATTCTCAGAATCTTTTGAAGTTTCAACAAGATCAGATACATTATCTTCAATGTTTTGACAAGTAAGACTAACATTATCATCAAATACCACATTTATATATTCTTGCACAGTCTCAGTCCTTAGATTATAAATTATATAGGCTTTGTTATTTGTAGAATAGCCTAAAAAGAATCCCTTGTCACTTTTGGAATCAAACTTATGCAATTGATCTCTATCATTCAAAATATAGAAACACATCCAAACACATGAAAATATTTCAAATTTGGTTTTCTTCTATTTAGAATTTCATATGGAGTTTCATTTGAGTTTGCTCGAACATAAACTCTATTAGAAATATGACATGCAGTGTTCAATACTTCAGCCCAAAATCTTTTAGAAAGTTGTTTGGATAAAAACCTAACTCTATGTTGGTCCCCGAGAAATAGATGAGACGAGTGTTTTGAGATGTGTACGAAAAATAACTAACTCTTCAAGATAACTAGTCTGCTAATTTCACTAGGGGCCTAGGACTAGTTAGTCTCCTGATTTGCTAGCTTTCAGAATTAAGTGCGGAATGTAGTGTGTCAATTAAGATTTATACTCATCTAATTGATGACAAAAATTTTACTTCATACATAAACACATTTTGGGGTATCAGCTGACTTGGTGTCAGCTGATTATGAACTTTAGAATATAGCAAAGTCAATATGTAGTATCAGTTGATACAAAATCTTTTCAGTTAAAGCTTATGTTATGTAAGAATGCATGTATGATGATGACAGTTAATAATAAAGCAAGTAAATAAGACACCTTCATTTATAATGGTTCGAATCTCCAAAACCTACGTCTACTCTCACGATTTCAATCATGATGTTAATCCCTTTAATTACCAAATTAACAGGGGTTTGTCCTTTATAGTCCCAAGAGAAGGACTTTGAGCTCTGAGCAGTTCCAAACTACTACGGTCTCCACAAAGTGTTTAAGAGCACTTGTACTCTTTACAGTGACGAACACTCAACTTAACTTCTAGGGTTTTATGGTAGAAGGTGGGTTTCATGTATACGAGGACTAGCAATCAGAATTTCCCTTACAATCTGATTTAGCTTAATGCTTGGATTGGGATATTCTCTCTAAGCTTTGGATATGTATATGACGATATTAGCTTAGGATTGATGAGCTCATTCTCACTGTTGATAAGGTGATGCTTTATTGAATCCTTATGAACGAGTTCTTGAGCTCTTCTCATTTCTGGAAACTTATGAACTTTGGCTCGACCTTTGCATCTCATCACTTATATGTGAGGTATGATAATGATCTCATATTTATAGTGTAAGATTTGAATGTTACCGTTGGGACTCAATCAAATCTTCCACTATTTCAGGAATCACAATCTCCTTAATTGTAGTTATTGATTATTACCGTTGGCTAGTAATAATTGATACATCGTTGACTTTCCTTTCTTGCGCTTCTTGCCTTGTCAAAATCTTGAGTGTCCGTTGTTGCTTTCCTATTGGTCCACATCAGCTCTGATTGATCTTCCTTATATAGATACAGATGACCTTTGCCTCAGCTGATTGACTCTACTGATCTTTAAGATCACCTCTTTTGATTATGACATTAGGCTAGGCTTGGGTTGCTTCCTCAACTGGGTGGACCTCTTCTGTCTAGTTATTAGTTTGGTCCTCAGCTGATCTTGAGTACTCTTTTGATCTTGTGTACTCTTCTGGTCTTGGGTACTCATTTGATATTGTTACTCAGCTAATCATACTCAGCTTCCTTTACTCAACTGCTCTACTTAGCTTGTGTATAAGATGACTTCTACTCTGCTTGTGTATAAGATGACTTCTACTCAGCTGAGGTCTACTCATCTTGTGCTTACTCTTCTTATCCCATAAGATGAGTTATGCTCATCTATTAACAGACTTCATCTCATCTTCTGGTCTTGGTCTTCTCTTCTCTTCTTGAGCATTGGCATGTCTTCTTTTCTGACCAGAATCATATATATTACAAGATGAATAATAAAGTTGTATATACAATACAACTTATGTTATTACATGTTTGATTTGGTTTATCAATACCAACACTCTAGCCATTTCTTGAAGAGTTATATTCTTCCTTTCAGCAATACCATCTTGTTGTGGAGTTTTAGGTGAAGAAAACTCTTGCATGATACGCTTACTTTCACAAAATTCAATAAAAGAACTATTTTCAAACTCTCTTCCGTGATCAGACCTAGTTTTGCATACTTTAGAGTTAAAAACAATTTTGAATCTTTTATAAAGAATTTTGAAGACAGAAAAAGTTTCAGATTTTTCTTTTAGAAATTCAATCAAAGTGTATATTGAGTAATCATCAACCACAACCAATGAATATATCTTACCACCAATACTCTCAGTTTCCATTGGACCCATCAGATCCATATGTAGCAGTTCAAAGTAGTGTTCTGTTGAACAGTGTCCCAACATTTTGTGAGACCCTCTAACCCGCTTACCTTTTTGGCATGTGCCACAAATTTTGGTATTTCCAAACTGAAGTTTAGGTAAACCTATAACAACTCCTAATCTAATCAGTTGTTGAATTTTTTTATAATTAGCGTGACCAAGTTTGTTGTGTCAAAGAGTATTTTCATCAATTTTAACATTATTGCATATTTCTTTTTATTCAATCAAATAACTATTATCGACTGATCTTGTTCCTGACATAACACAGTCAGAATTTTTGTCCAGAACATAACAAGAATTCTTATCAAATTTAACATGTAGATCATCATCACATAATTGACTAATGTTAATCGGGGGAGTTACAGTAAGAGTCAGTCCACCCCTGGTGTTAACAAATAAAGGCATTTTATTTGGGAGTTACAATTAAGATCAAAATAAAATATAATTGTACTATTATACCCTTAAATTGAAAAGAATTTGAAATTTATAAAAATTAAATTTAATTATTTTTATTTTTGTGAAGTCAACCAAACAAATATGCAAAATCTGAAAGATCTTTATCCTGATAATCGTGTCCATTAATTGAAATTTTAATTTCAAACACTTTCCCAATCTACTACCATTGTTTTATGTTTAATTATAATTTTTATTATTTTTTCAAAATTAATTTTTTTTATTAATTTCCCATTTATTATTTTTTCAAAATTAAAAAAAAATTAATCTCTCAATTTGATTTCCAAAATACACGCAATCAATTAATGCAAGGTTTATATATGCAACGAAAATTGCATGCAAACAAATATATGCAATAAATTAGATTTATATATGCAACGAAAATTGCATGTTGCAACTTAAAATACTTCATATTATGCAAAAGAATAACATATTGCATTTATATATGCAAAAAAAAATTCATGATGCGTTATCAACAAAACACGACAGCATAATAGCCAAAAACCTTCACATCTAACTGAGTTCTTGGAAAAATTGGAATATATCCGTTCTTGGAAAAAAAGCAATATAAAACTTTTGAATTTACGAACCAATGGACTTCTCTACTCTTTGCATAATAGTAATTGCATAAACATACTTCTGCATTTATGTTATTTTTACATATGCAACAAAAATTGCATGTTGTAATTGCATAAAACAACACATAATTGTATAAAAAAAATTGTTAACACCTTATATAAACAGAGTATTGGGTTAAAGGGTGTTTAGGAATTGGACACTCAAGTTTAAATATATATGGATAACATTTTAATAACATGGGAAGCATTGTTTATTACTATAATTCCAATTGGAAGCATATAAAAAGCTACTGCTATGTTTTCCGTCACTTTTCTAGAAATGGCACCTTATGTAAATCTTCAACTAAAGCCGGAATTATGTAGTTCGATAGCTGCTTAACATATGCCTCATTACGGCTCAGAGCAATCTCTTTTTCCACAACCAATTTGAAAGACCGTAATAGCTCCAGCATCACTAAATGACAGGAAATCTCAAACTGTATTAGAAAAAATCTAAATTTTGAACAGGAAATTCTAAGCAAAACCTCTATCACCTGAAACATCAGCCTTCCTAACTTCTTCATGGAAATAAAATTTTAATAGTGGAACCATTGTTGGGGCCACCTACATCAAATCATAAGGATTAGTTAAACCTTTACATGGTGATATGCAATTAGAGGGATCAAGAAAAAATAATCCATCTTCACGAACCTGATCAATCCCTTCTTTCACCTCACAACATAGCAACTCTTAGCACTCTCCTGCATCTATGCTCAAATGAAAACAACAATAGTTGTTGGTCCTGAAAGGAGTATGGTACAAGTGTAATGGGGGGGGGGGAAATATTGTAGGTCCCTAGTTGAGTAGATAATATTGAGTAAGCTAGTGAAAATGTCTAGAGGGGGTGAATAGACTTTTCAAAAATCTTTCAATATATCAGAATACGAATGCGGAATATCAGATTTAAACAATGAGCCAAATCAAATTTATACTCAACTAAATTCGTGAACTTCTGTATGAACACTCTATTGGTCTTGTTCAGATATGTATTTCAATCAATTAAACAGTTAATCAATCAAACACAAATAAAACAGTAAAGTAAATCAAACACGAGATTTATAGTGGTTCGACAACTTGTCTACATCCACTCTCACAAACCCAGTTGTGAAATATTTATTAACTCGTCCAATAGAGTAATGTGTTCTTGTAGCTTTAAGTCCCAAAAAATAAGACTTAGATCTTCTCGAATATACCACCAGATATATCTTCGATCTAACTAGCTATTTAACAAGCAACTTGATACAGTAAAATAAAACTTCTCTTCGTTCAGCAGTAGTCTTCTTTGATCTTCACTTGTCTTGCAGACTTGTCTTTCTAAACGCTAGCCCTGAAAGTTATTTGCTTCTTGAATGCTTCGTAAATTCTTCACTTGAGTATGGAAAGTCAGTGTATCAGTAGTCCTCAATCGATTAATACCATGGGGTATTTATAGACTTCTAATTTCAAGAACTTTTCTGTTGTGTAACCAACTCTTCTTGAAAACTGATTTCTAACTTATCCAATATCCCTCCACGCGGTTATGCAGTTAATTAGTTATTTCACATGCGTTTTGATAACAAACTTCTTCATTCTTCTTGTTGACTTGTCTTGTTGAGTTGCGCACCTGTCTTGTTCCAATACTTAGACAAATTCTGAGCCTTCTTCTTACTCATCTTGTCTTGCACAGGTCTTCTTCTGTAGACTTCTGAATAGAACACTAAACTAGTCCTATCATCTAATCTTAACACGACTATTACATTACATTAAGCTTTATAAAATAGCTTAGTCAACTTAAAATCTATACAATGAATATGAACGAATACACATGAAACATGAGCTTCTATACAACTTTGAATAGCTCAGTATAAACAACCTAAACAAATATAACAAAGTACTTATAAAACGTACTTGTCTTTCAAACACTTAAACTTTTCTTTTCTTTTGAAACTTTTACTTGTCTTGTGAACTTCAACTTGATCTGGATTAGACTTCAACTTCTGCAATCTTCTAATGTGCTTGCCAACTTTCTTCTTACTAGCATAATGAGATTCATCAACAATCTTCTGATCTATCTTCTGCTTCTTTACGATTGCAGTCATCTCTTCAGCTTTTGGCTCTTCAACGATAAGCTTTCTCTTGACTTGTCTGGTCTGAACCTCAGGAGGAGCAACACCTTTGCCCTTAACCTGTCTGATCTGCTCTGCTTTCGCCTCTTCTAAATCAGCCTTCTTCACAAGCTTACCTCTCTTAGGCCTTCTTAGCTCTTCTATTGCAGACGCAGCAGCCTTCATCTCTGGTTCAACACTAGACTTTTCAACAACTCTACTCGTCTCTTCCCCCTTTTTGGCTTCATCACTTGCTTTAAGAGTGAATAGACTAGTAAAGCGAGTCATTTCTTCCTTTAGAGCTTCCTTCATAGCTTCTGTAGTAATCTCAATTTACCTCTGATGCGTCTTGTCGTGACTCATCTTGTCTGAGCAACCTGTTCTGTTCAGCCAACTCTGTAAGAACAGTTCTTGAACGCACCAACTGTTCTTGTGCTTCACGCCTTTGCTCATCAGCTATCTCAATCTTTACACGATAGAGACGTTCCATCTTACTTGACTCTTCAACCAATGATCTTGCAAAATTGATTGAACGTTTCTCAGAATAGTCAACTTGCCTCTTCAAGAAATCTTCAATTTGAGCATACATTTCTTGTCTGAATGTTGAGTCCATCTTGTTGACTTCACCAACTATCAACTCTCTGGAACTATCCACAAGAGACTGATTTTGCTCCATAAGAACGTCTTTCAACTTGGAGTTTAAGAACTCATCTATCGAAGACTGAACAACATTTTTCAAGTCTGTCTTCAATCCTTCTAAGAATCCTTCTGGAAAAACTTGAGATTCTTGATTAACAGCGAACTCATCATCATCTTTGATAACAATCTCATCTTCATCAAAGATAAACGCTTCAACAAACTCGTCATCTTCCTTAGCAAATAAGATCGAGTTGTCTTCATCTTCAGCACTTTCAGCAATTTCTTCAAGATGATCTGAAACATTCTCCAATTCCAGTAATAGTTCTGATGTCTGAATACTAACATCAATGGTTTCAGCTTTCAACTCTTCTTCCAGCAGATCAGTTTGAACTCCAACATCAAACTTGACCTCTGAAGATAAAACATCATCAGAAATATCCAACATTCTCTTCACAAGAGCGGTTAAAGCATGAGATGGGAACAATTCTGAGTGGTCCTTGACTCCACTGTTCTCCTTCTGTTCAATCTCCCAGTCTTGGAAATTTGAGATTCCATCCATTCCAACAATAACTTCGAACTGGTCTTCTGTCGGAGCTTTCTTTAATGCAACCCATGTGCATATCCTTAAGAGTTTCTCAAATTGCTCAGAAGACGAGTCGATCTCGACTGTCAGAAGCATCTTTCTCAAATTGTTGCTAACTTTTGTACGCAACCTCTTCTCTCGGAGACACATAGGATAATAAACTAAGGATTCGAATCTAGTTTCGAAAGGGGTCTGAGCAAGTGGGGTCCTTGTCTCAGTTGTTGCAGTGGCAACTAGAGTAGTTTCCGAAATAGACGGGTTTGGGGGTTCAACATTTTCTGTTGAGGTTGAGGGAATTTGGTTGTGGTTTCTGTGGGCTTTGATGTGTCGTGGTTTGGTTTGACAACTGTAGGAGTATCAGTTGTGTCAAATATGGTAGTGTCTTGGGTTATGTTGGCTCTCAGTGGTTGTACTGCCAACACAGACGAGGTTTTGGGTGCAGGTCTGGCACGAGATCGAAGAGATCTTGCCTTGGTTTTGACGGGGAGAGAAAGAGGAATTGAAAGAGTTCTAGAAGAAGTACCAACCTTTTCAGCAGTCGACTTGTCTGGTGAGGGACTCGACTCGACTCTCACCAGTCGATAGGTTTCAGCTACTTCAGCACTTGTCTCCTCCACTTTCTCGGGTTCCTTGTCCGATTGGGTCTCTTCGGAATCCTCAGCAGCCTCAAACATCGCCTCCTCTGGCACATACTGAACTAGTCTCCCACTAATTCCAGCCTCAGCCACTTCCTCAGAATCTTCACCATCATCCGACTCGTCTTCCTCAGCACTAGACGAAGCGGCCTCAAACATAGAATCTTGAGGATCAATCTGAATTTTCTTAGGCGCAGCATCTCTTCCAGCAGCTTGCTTTGCGAGAGCCTCCTTCTTCAGATAGTGCTTGAGGGCATGAAATGGCTTGCCCTTGCTCCAACTTTTCTTGTTCGGCAGCAAGACAGGTAGAAGGATGCTTAACTTATTTCTGAAGCCAACTGCGACAGACAACACCCAATCTCTAGTTTCGGTGTCAACACGAACGTTGCGTTCAAAATACATCAAGCGATCCGCAAATAATTTGAACCAATTGCCTTCTGTGGTGCCGTCATAGATCGCGACCATCACTCTTGCCTTCTGAAGAGTTACAAAATCATAACTTCCAGTCACTCCAAGCAATATCTTGGACGTAATGTCAAGAAGAGTCTTGTATTTGTCCAATAATTCCTTCTTCCTGACTGCCGAAATCTTGCCATCACGACCCAGCTTCAGCTTCTTGCCACAGAATGTGCTAAGATACCTTAATTCCTGACCGATAGCATAGTTCTCCACATCGATTGAACCAATAGGCTGCTTCAAGGTTTTGAACACATTGTCTCGAGTAAGTTCTACTCGGCTTCATCCAACAAAAGATTCAATCGAGTCGCCTCTTCTAGTAGCGTTGGCATAGAATTCCAACACTTCTTCTTCTAGCACGACATCAGGAAATGCCTCCAAATATGGTCTCAAACCACATCGGCAACATTTCATTAGGATCTCCTTGTTGTCGTCTGTGTGATTGCCCTTGAAAAACACAGAACCTTCAACATGCACCTTGCCCTCTGATGCATACTTGCCAAGATCGAATCTGGCCTGCATGTTAGTTCTTACATCGAAAAGAGAGACAATCGACATGATAGTAGAGTAGATTAAGAACGAATAGTTAGGATTATGCAAAGGTATGTGAGTTCTTAAGAGTAGAAAGGTTAAAAATGCGTAAGGATAGAAGAGTGGAACTGTTTGGGTTTTTGTTAAAACTCAAAATTTTGAATCGACGGCCAAGATTGAATGCTTTGATCTAACGGTTGTGGCCTTTGGAATTCAGTTACGGAATCGAGAATATTAGGTGATTTGGTATTGTAAAATTTGGAATCCGCCTTTCCTATTGGTTAGGACAGAGGAGTGTACTCATCTGACCTAGTGTAGTGGGGTTTGGCGCGAACTGTGTGTATACACCTCATTAAATGGAGTGTATAAATCCAATTCTAGATTTTTACAAATTTCACATTATCAAATTACATTAATATCCTTAATTCGTAGTGTTAAACACTTAGAGTATTTGAATCATAAGAACACTTATCTTGTCTGTTCGAGTCTATCCACAACAGACGGGTAGACTAATGCGCACAAGACGAGTTCCCCCTTCGACTATGCTTGTCTATTCTGAATGTCGAACGACTTCATGTACCTATCTTATCTTGTGCAACGTATGAGTGTAGGTACAAGTAGAGTAGAATAATTAAGATGAATATCAATCTAAAACAATGATCAAGGTTCGAACAAGATGACTTTTAACAAACTTAAGAGTCAACATAAGGATAATTAAGAAATCAAAGATTCCCCCTTAAATGTTTATTCCCTTAGTATTACCCTCAGCTTTACCAGCTTCCTCGTCGGGTAGTTTGGTCATCTTGTCTGACCTTGTATACCTGTCTGGTGAGCGAGTAGACGCGTGCTCTGTTTCAGTGATCTTGTCTCCTTATCTCTTTGATGTACCTGTCTGGTTAGTACATAGTTGTTGGTCCTGAAAGGAGTATATAACAAGTGTATGGGGGGGGGGAATACACTTGTATGCAAATTCTCTTTAACTTTGATCAAACCAGAGCTCAGCAAGGTTGTCTTGGACAACTCTGCTGAAGATGATTAACTCTTCTAAGATAATCAAACTACTAAGTACTATTGAGTACTTAGTTGAATAACTATCTAGGGGAGTTATATGTGCGGAATAGTGGTTGGCCCTTTTAGTTTAGACTCCTTTAGTTTCTGAAATCACTTAGTCAATTCAATACAGTCCAGTTTCAGGGAACTTGTCCAAAGAGGTTTTGCACAGTCTTTGAATATGAATCCTTTGAAAGATCAGTTTTGTGTGCAGTGTTGAATGTATGAAAGTACTTGAAAGCAAGTCAACACAAGAGTTTATAGTGGTTCAAAGACTCAAGCTCCTACATCCACTTTCCCTGATTGAACAGGATAATTCCTTCACTTTGGAATTAACTTGTTTTATAGTGCCAAGGTGCACTTGATCAATAACACCACTCCTTGGTGAATTGATCCCTAAGATGTCTAGAGTCCTAGTACCCTCTTCTCAACTTAGAACTGAACTGTTCTTCTCTCAACAGTCAGCTCCTACCACTTCTACTACTACTACAACAACCTTCTTACTTTCGCACTTGAAAGGGGTAAGGATTGATGTAAGGTTCCAACTAATGAGATATCCTTTACAATGAAGATCAGTGTATAAGGATTAGGATATATCTCTAAGCTTGTGTATGAATATACAGTAGGTTCAGCTTAGAAGAAGTGTATGAAGACTAAGATAGTCTTTGAAAGCTTTGAAAGCACTCTAGCTTGTAAGAACTTGTCTAATGTTGGATTGTGTTGAGGTGCTTCAAAATGGTCTTCACACTTCTGTATTTATAGACAATTGAAGGATTTGCCCGTTGGAGAGGCAGCCTCAAAAGTCCATAAATGTCTTCTTTTAGTTCTTCAACTTTGAAGACAGAATCTTGATAGTGACATGTCCTCATTTGGGAAATAAACGGCTGTTTAAGCTTTGTCTTCATTCTGCAGCACTCTTCCCAAAGTCTGACTTTAAGATTCTCTTGTTAGGACTTGGACATGGCTTCTGAAGGTTGTTCCAATGATAGTACAACACTCCTTATCAACTGGACAACTCTCCTTATCACTATCAGCAGTCTTGCTTATCAGCAAGGTTAGCTTGCTCATTTCAGATGACTTGGCTCTTGCCCTTTGCTTCACTTGAGAGTGATCTTAGCATGATTCTTTGAATATCTTTTAGGGCCTTGTTGTCTTTAACTTTCAGCATGGTTGACCTCAAGCATTCAGAAGATTTCATCTTTGCTTAACTTTAGCTGAGACAACACTCCTGGACAACTCTCCTGATCAGCATTCTTGGCCTTCATTAGGCTTAGTGGTTGTTCCAGAATTTGAGCCTTGAGGGGACTTGTTCTTGATACACTTCAAAGCATAGGTTTCCCCTCAAATTATGCATCTATTAAACTAAGATCTGCCTAACATACCAGCTTCTCATCTAACCTTAATTCTATATGTTCTAACATTCTTAGAACATAATCATCTTGACTTAGGCATGTCTTAGGGGGTTTTGGTATTGAATCAAAACATATCTCATTTTATTCCCAACAATTTCCCCCTTTTTGATGATGCCAAAACCTATACATTTATCTTCAGAAGACATGACTTAGGTCAATTATCCTGAAAAGCAATGTGTTAGTGTACTCACTGTTCATGTTGCGCATAGGTTTCCAAGATAGGCATAGAGAGATTTCTGTAACAATGTATCTTGATTCAAAGTCAGTTCAACTATCATTCATATGAAAATCATTACAAGCATGTTGATAGTTGATATTAACATATCAGAGTATGAATTCAAGACACTATTACAAATGATCATTTCATTACAACTATTCAGAGCATATACTAAACATAAGATCTAGAGTATCAGAGCTTAAGAAACTTAATTACTTCAAAGTATCTAGATCTTCAAGTATCAGAGTATCTTCTAGTATCAGAGCAAAAACCAAAACACTTATCAGCATTTGGATCTTCAAGAGCAAATCATCAGATATCAAAGTAAATACTTGTATCAGAGCAACCAATGCATATTAGAGCAATCAGATTATCACACCACATCAGCAGTCTTGACCAACTTTAGCATAGTTGACTAATCAAAAAGGGTCAGAGGACTTAGCCATTTCAGAGATCATCCTCAGGAGGTGGCAACATCCCATATTGTGCCTACACTCTCCATTTCAAGGCCATGGCTTCTTGGTTTGTTCCCTTAGGTCCAAGAACCATCTTGTTCAGCTTGAGGATCTCAGTGAATTCCTTCAGGATTCTTGCCTGGTCAATCCACCCTTCAAGCTTTGGAGGCATGTATATGATTGGCTTGGGAGCTGTGAGTTCAAATCTTGCAATGTCAGCAGCTGCAAGCAATTGTTGATAAAGCTCTCTGTAATACTCTATCATGAACTCAGCAAAAGTGGAGTTGGCATCTCTTCCATTCCATCTGTCAATGACATATTGATCATAGACAAACTCCCTTTTGGCTTCCTCCCATGAGTCATTCAGCTGAATTGGCACCCATTTATCCAAGTGAGGATATTTGGTGTCCATTGGGATCAGCAGCTGTGGCTTCATCTTGTTGTAAGTTGCTCTCTTCCTTCTAGGCTTCTGGAAGTCTGCTCTTTTTTTATCTCTTGCTCTTTGTGCTTCATCCATCAAATCCATCTTTTCTGGGGCCCTCATCATGGCCAGCTTCTATTGAGTTTCAGGGTCTTTGCCATACCCTTCATGAAACAGCTTTGATGGATCATGAGCTAGGACAATTGTTTTTTTCTTAGGTTCAGGTCCAAATCCTTCAGCAAATAGCTCTTCAACATCTTCAGTGGAATTGGGACCTTCAGCACTTCTGGCAGATTCAGAAGACTTGTCCTTTTCAGCAATTTTGGACACTTCAGCATTCTTGTCTTCTTCAGCAGCTTTGGACTTCTTTGAGATAGGCTCATCATCATCAATTATGAATTCAGGTGGTAGATCAAGGCTATTGGGAAAATCAGTGAATTTCTCAGCTTGTCTTTTCTTTCCTTTTGCCCTCTTGATCTTTCCTCTTGTTTGGACACCTTCAGTATCTTTGTCCAAACCAGACACTTCACCACCTGGCCTTTGCTGTAACCTCACTCTTTCCTCTTGAGCTGAGGCCATTGAGTTTTTCAAAGCAAGTGCTAACTGCTCCTCTTCATCCAATTCTTCCAAGTTCAGCACTGCTGGTTCCTTTCCTTTTCCCTTAGGAGCTTTGTCCTTACCCTTGACTGGGCTTCCAATCACTAAGGCACCTTTTGCCCTTGCTCTTTCCCTTTCCCCCTTTTTGGCAGCATCAAAGCATTCAGGCTTCAGTTCACTCATAGTTGATGCCATCAAGGACTGGGCTTGGGTTAGAGATTTCATTTCCTCCAACAAGTATATATTTTCATCATGTATATTCTGCATTCTGTCACTGCTCAAGCTTAGAAAGGCTAGAACGGGCTTCATCTTTTGTTGGACAACCTCCTCCATGGTTGCTTTCAGAGATGAATCTAATTGGGCTTTAAGGAGCTCAGTGAGGTTGGCCACTGCACCTTCAGCAATGTTGGCCAACACTTCTTGGGAAAACTTTTCTGAGGCTGCCTTCACCATAGCTAGCCTTTGCTCTACAACTCTTTTCCTCTGCAAGGCTGTCCTCTTGCCAAGAGCTTGCTTAATGGTCAATCTGATGGCTTGAACATTTGCATTGTGATTGTCCCTTAACATTTTCTGATCCTTCTTGACCTCCTTTGAGATTTGCTCCATACTGACTTTGGCTTTATGAACTTCAGTGGAAATGGTTTGAAGACCAGATTCCACTCCTTCTATCCTTGCTTCTAGTGTGGGTAGAACCACATCTTCAAAGCCAGTTAATCTCATTTCTACAGATGCCAGAGTTCTTCCATGCTCATCTAATGCTCCAGAAGTTTCTACATGAGCAGTTTGAACTTGTTGAGCCAAGGAGTCTAACTTCTCTGATTGCATCCCAAGCAAAGCTTGTGCTGATCCACTGTCAACTTGGATGGGAGCATCTGTCAAGAAGTCATCTGCAAATATTTGTTTAAAACTTATACCTGCAATATCAGACAAATCAAATGAGTCAGTAAAAACACACTTTTCTCCCTCAATTTCTTTTTCACAAGACTCTGATACATCAGCAGCCTTCTCCTCATTTTCAACTATTTCTTTTCTCCCTTCATTGATAATGTCCTCACTTAAAGGTACAGGCCTCCTCTCCTCAAGGGATTCCTGAAGTTCAGATTTGACATCAAGAATAGCCTGCCCTTCCTCACTTATATCACCCTCATTTGGTGGTACACTCACTATCCTAGTGATCACCGCATCTCTCTCATCTACTACTCCTTCTGGTTTTTCCACTAGTATCTCCTTTTCAACTCCATCACCTAATCCTGCAGCATCTCCACCTTCAACAAGGTTCAAAGATGACAGTTGTGGGGAGATCACAGTGCTTATAACAACAGCCACTGAGTCATCCTGAATGATTAAGGGCTGTTCAGTGTCCAACTCTCCTGACACTGAATAGGCCTTAACCAAACCAGCCTCTAATACAGGAACCTCAACATCTTTAGGCTGTGCCTTGGGTTCAGAAGAACCTTCATTGGCAGATGTGTCCTTGGTTGTGTTACCACCCATGGTCAACACCTCTGAAGATACAAAGCCTTTCCTATGATAGGTTTTAGGAGGGTTGGAAAGTCTGTCTGATACTGAAGGCTTGGGTTGAAAAAATTCAGGGAGGTTGGCTTGAGGGGTTTCAGGAGGGTTGGGTTTTGAAGGGTTTGAGGGATCATCATCATTTGAGCTACTATCAGGGTGTCTGATGCCCTTAGCTTTTCTTTCCTTTTCCTCATTGACCTTATCGTCTACCAACTTTGCAAAAACTTCTTCATCAATGAGGAATCTTGTCTTTAAAACTCCAACAAAGTGTAGCAATCTGTTTTCCACTACTTGCCACCAGTTTGCACCCTTATCTTGGATGACTTGTGATATCTCCATCATAGACTTGTCCTTCACATCAACAAGCATCCTTAAATCATGGAACAACTTCTAAATTCTTGGAAATTCAGCAAGTTGTGGATACAAACTGTCCACAGTAGCCTTGGCTCCTCCTCTGAGAATACTCTCATAAGTATACTCCTCCTCATCTCCACTAGAATGGGGACTTTGGGTTATAGGGGAGTTGGCTCTGGGTTCTCCTAATGTGGCTTCAGGAAGGTTGAGTTCAGGGATATTGGCTTCAGAAGGGTTGGTTGCAATTGAAGGTACTTCAGTTGCTTTAGAGAGCAATGGATCTGAAGGGGCTTTACTAGCAGGGGTTGGCTCTTGAAGTGCAGCTTCTAAGAGTTTTGAGTAGTTGAGCATGGATGAATCAAGGGGTGATTGCAGTCTTGTCTCATCTACTGCTAAATCAGCTAGCACATCTATCCCACTTCTTTGCACACTCCCTTCAGGAGAGTATCTCTTTGTAAGATTAATGGGGGTGATTGGTTGGTTAATTGGGGTTATGTGGGTTTCAGGGGAGTTGGGCTCAAGGTTCTGGATTTCAGGGATGTTGACCTCTATTGGTTGGCCTTCAGGGACCTTGGATTCTGGAGTTCCAGAACCAGATGAGTTGGTCCTTGACTTGGATTTGGTCCTGCTTTCAGCTCTGCTCTCCCTTAGAGCAAGTTGGAGAGACCTTTCCTCCTGAAGCTCCAACACCTTGTCAGTAGGCTTAGCCCTTCTCTTGCTGGCTCTACTGCTCCCACTTCCTTCACCATCTTTTTCAAGGACAACTTCTCTGATCCTCTTATCACCTCTAGACTTTTGTCTAGTTTCATTATACTTCTGTCTCAACTCTTCTGAGTGATCAGAAGGCACTTGCACACCTTCTTCAACAACATCTTCAATTTTAGTTGATGCCCCAGTGGTGTCTTCTGATGGGATTTGAGACATCTTCCTTGTTTTTACCATTCTGGCCTTTGTCCTCTTTTTCAACTTTGGCTTCTCCTCCACCTTCTCTTCAGCAGGCTTGGCCATTAGCATCCTCCTCTGCTCAGTTTTCTTGCTAAGCTTTAGAAACATGATCTTCTGAGCAGGGAGAGGCTTTGCAAAGGTTTGCATCTCAGAGTAATGAGCAAACTTTTCAATCAGGAGACTTGCCCTTGTGCAATATCTCAGTTTGCCTTCCATCACAACCTTGTTGTGAACTTTGACTTTGAACTTGGCGTTTTCCTTCATCATCTCAGACAAGATGAAGGTCCTCCAATCGAATTTGATGCCCTTGTCACTAGCATCAATCACAGCAGCCATGATTCTAATTCTGGGTTGGCTGACCTGCTCCAAGCTCCCAGTGTTGCTAAGCAAACTTTTAGCAACAACCTCAAACAGATTAAGGAATTGTGGTTTGAGAATTTTCTTGTGCTGTGTAGAGGATAGCGGCCCTGGAGTAATTAACCATTCTTGAGCAATTTCTTGTTCAAGTCCATTTCCATAGAATTCAGGATTCCTTCCCTCTGACGGCAATCCAAAAGCAGCATCAACCTCTTCCACTGAGAATTTCACTCTATGGAATCTTTCCGCCTCTTCTCCCTCTGCAACAAAAGATAATCTTGTTGACACTTCACCATCTTCAGGTTTGCCTCTCCATTTTAGAAAGGCAAAGAAATCAGCCATGTAAGATTCAAGGCAAGAATCTGGCTTCTCTTGCATGAACTTTTGAAGACCTGCTCTCCTTAGCCATCTTAGAGTTGGGGTAACTGCAGGATCTTCACTCTCAAAAGAGAGGACTGGCTCAAAGGTAAGGTTGTTTTTGTGACTTAGATACCCAAAATCAAGGTCTAAGTCTCTATTGGTGAAATCAACAACCATTTCAGGCTTAGCTTTGGGAGCCATTGAAGGTTACAGAAGTTAATTTGAGAGAGTTTTGAGAGAGCTTGAAGAAGATGAAGGCTAGGGTTTCGAATACTTGGGGAAGAAGTGTTTGTGGGGAGTTCTTAAGACTTGTGAATATTCTAAAAAGAATGTTTGTCAATGAGTTGGTGAGTCTCAAGAGTTTTTCAACGATGGATGAAAAAGGAAATTTCAATTTGGACGACTAGGATTGATTTCAGGGGAGTTGGCCAGTTTTGATCCAATGGTCATTAACCAATGAAATAGTGAAAAACTGTTTTCTATTCACATGTGGAAGTTATTAAATATTGGTTAATGCTTGGGGAGTTTTCGAGATAGATCATGGCTTGAAATGTTTAATGCAAACAAGAGTTAAATCTTGGCATTAAATGCATGGAAAGTGACCTTTTGGGTGGGAGACAAATTAAAATCCCAAAAAGGTGATATCTGTAAAAGGAATGAGACAGATATCAAAATAGGCAATGATTACCCAAATTAGGTGCTTATCAAACCAAGAAAAAGGTTTGATAGACATGACAACTTATCTGACCCCACTTGGACAAGTGTCCTGAGAAAATGTGGACAAGAGTCCTGAGCATTTGAGGTCATCTCTTCTGAACTTCAGTAGACTTGACCAAGTCTGCTGAAAACTATTTTAATTCTCCTTTCTCCAATTAATTCCAATGGATTTTACTTGTCCAACTTCCCTGGATCAAGTAAACCCAAGTCTGCTGATAGCTCCAGAAACATTGCCTCTGCAAGTGGCTTTGTTAGGATATCAGTTTTTTGATGATCTGTGTGGATCTTGACCAACTTTATGTCCTTCTTCTCCACATGATCTCTAATGAAGTGATGATTGATGTCCACATGTTTGCATCTTGTGTGCAATACAAAAGTTTGTGATATTGCAATTGCACTATTGTTATCACAGAATATTGGCACTTCAGTAGAGTTGACTTTGTAATCTCTGAGTTGTTGTCTCAACCAGAGGACTTGAGCACAACAACTTCCAGCTGCAACATACTCAGCTTCAGTGGTGGAAGTAGCCACTGTGTTTTGCTTCTTGGAAAACCAAGATATTAACTTGTTGCCTAAGAATTAACAAGTCCCTGAAGCGGACTTTCTATCAATTCTGCAACCTCCATAATCAGCATCTGAGTAGCCAGTTAACTCAATGTTGTCATCAGCAGGGTACCAAAGGCCTAGATTCTCAGTGCATTTGAGGTACCTCAAGATCCTCTTTGCAGCCTCAAGATGACTTTTCTTAGGATTTGCTTGAAATTTTGCACAAACACCTACAGCAAAGGTGATGTCAGGTCTGCTGGCAGTGAGATAGAGAAATGAGCCAATGATTCCTCTATACTCAGTAGAGTTGGTTGCAACACCACTCTCATCAGGATCCATCTTCCAATTTGTGTTCATTGGGATCCTTACTGGCTTGCTAGTTGTACACCCAAACTTCTTGATCATTTCTCTGGTGTACTTAGCTTGGTTGATGAAGATTCCTTCTTTTGATTGCTTGACTTGAAGACCCAAAAAGAAGTTCATCAACCCCATCATGGACATCTCAAACTTGCTTTGCATGAGCTTTGAGAATTTTTCACATAGCTTTTCATTGGGAGATCCAAATATTATGTCATCCACATAATTTTGGACAAGCAAGATGTCTTCTCCTTCAGAGATTCTGAAGAGTGTTCTGTCCACAGTTCCCTTGGTGAATCCATGATCCAAGAGAAATTGTGACAGTGTGTCATACCAAGCCCTAGGGGCTTGCTTGAGTCCATATAGAGCCTTCTTCAGTCTGTAAACTTGGTTTCCAACCTCAAAACCAGGGGGTTGCTCCACATAGACTTCTTCTTTCAAGACACCATTCAGAAAGGCACTTTTGACATCCATTTGGTACACTTTGAACCTCTTGTGGGCTGCATAGTCTAGAAAGAGTCTTATTGCTTCTAGCCTTGCCACAGGTGCAAATGTCTCATCATAGTCAATGCCTTCATGTTGGCAGTAGCCTTTTGCCACTAGTCTTGCTTTATTTCTGACAATCACATCATTCTCATTCTTCTTGTTCTTGAACACCCATTTTGTTCCAATAACATCTTGATGTGAAGGTCTATCCACCAGCTCCCATACTTCATTCCTGGTGAATTGATTCAGTTCTTCCTGCATAGCTGTGATCCAATTTGCATCTTGAAGTGCTTCCTCAATGTCACTTGGTTCCTGTTCTGATAGGAAACAGCAAAACAAAGCACTTTCACCATGAAACCTTCTAGTTTTGACTCCTATACTTGGATCACCAAGTATCAGATCAGTAGGATGGTCAGATAACCAAGTCCTTCTTTTTCTGATCCCTTCAGTAGAGTTGTCCTCTACTCAGGTTGAGTCACTAGGATCATAAAATTCAGGGAAATTTAATGCAGGATCTAATTCAGGATCATAATCAGGGGTGTTGTCCTCAATGTCAGGGACATTGGCATTTTCAACATTTTGAGTTCCCCCTTGATTATTTGACCCATTAACTACCTCAGCAGGAACTGCTTCTTCATTGGTAGTTGTTACCTGGATGTGAACTGGGATTGGATCATTCAGTTCACCATTTCCTTCAGTGGGGTTTGCCTCAGGAAGGTTGCCTTCAGGATTGTTGTCCAAAGTGAAGTTTTCAGGCCGGTTGGCTTAGACAACATCTATGAATTTAGTGTCTTTGTCCTTTAGACTCAGTCTGGTTGTCCTTTGTGTGATTTCTTCTGATTCCAAGTTCTCATTCCTGAACTCATGAATAGATTCATCAAATACAACATGAGGTGTTTCCTCCACAATAAGGGTTTTCTTGTTGTAGACTCTGAAAGCTCTACTGATTTGAGAATATCCAAGGAATATCCCTTCATCAGCTTTGCTATCAAAGGCTTTCAACTGTTCTTTCCCATTATTGTGTATGAAGCACTTACAACCAAAGATATGAAAGTATGACACTTTAGGCATTCTTCCTTTCCAGAGTTCATAGGGGGTTTTGCCTTGCCCCTTAGTAATCAAACATCTATTCTGAGTATGGCATGCAGTGTTTATAGCTTCAGCCCAAAACCTCTTTGGTAACTTTGAATCAGCAATTAAGGTTCTAGTAGCTTCTTTTAAGGTTCTATTTCTCCTCTCTGCAACTCCATTTTGTTGGGGAGTTCTAGCTGCTGAGGTTTCATGAGCTATTCCATTAGATGTGCAATACTCATTGATGTATGAATTGATAATCTCAGTGCCTTTATCAGATCTTATCTTGATAATGCTAAGGCTTTTCTCATTTGACAGTCTCTTTAAAAGTTCAGGTAGTTTGACTTGTGTTTCCTTCTTATTAAGGAGAAATACCACCCATGTGAACCTAGAGAAGTCATCTACTACAACCAATGTGTATTTTCTACCATTTATGCTTGCAGGGGTAATTGGTCCAAATAAGTCCATATGTAGAAGTTCAAGTACCCTTTCAGTAGAGATGACTGGTTTTCCTTTGAATGAGGCTTTAATCTGTTTTCCCTCTTGACATGGTTTGCAAACATGCTCCTTAATGAAAACCTCATTAGGTAGTCCTTTAACTAATGCATTTCTAGCAATCTTGTTCATTGTTTTGAAGTTCAAGTGGTTTAATCTCTTATGCCATAACCAACTTTGTTCACTAGAACTCTTAGCAATGAAACATGCAGCATCAGTAGACTTGTCCCAGTCTGCAAAATACACATTTCCTTTCCTAGTTCCAGTCAATAGAATTTGTTGAGTCTTATCTTTGATTAAACATTTTCCACTAGAAAACTCAACATTAAAATCTTTATCACAGAATTGACTGATACTTAGGAGATTATATTTGAGACCAGCCACATAAGACACATTGGATACTTTGATGTTACCAATCATCAAAGTACCATAACCTTTTGTTGTAGCTTGTGAGTTATCTCCAAATGTGACATTTGGGCCTTCTTTTTCAATAAAGTCAGTGAGGAGTTCCTTGTTTCCAGTCATGTGCCTTGAACATCCACTGTCAAGGTACCATGCTGACTTTTTACTCATGCTCCTCTTCTTGTGGCCCATTGGTACCTGCATTTAAATAGGTTTAGGTACCCTTTGAGTTTTGGGTCCTGAGAGGTTAGCTGTACCTTTAGGAACCCAAACTTGCCTAATAACCCTGATTGATTCAAGGTGGCTAAGTTGTCTTCCTCTAGCAACTACATACACTGTCTTTCCTTTAAATGCCTTGGGGAAAGTATGTGTGAATGTGTTAACCCTGTAAGTTTCAGGAGAGTTGTCAAATCTCCTGAACTTATGAGTTCTTTGTGCTACTTGAGGGAATCTTTGAGGAAAGGCTTTCTTATGACCATTACCCTTTGGCATGAAGGGTTTTGGTTGTCTCATTTTATTTTGCCTTTGAGGATAGTTGTCCTTAGGTCTAGTCAGCTGAGGCTTTCTCAGAAGAGTTGGCCTAGGCTGATTATACCTTGGATAACTCCTCTGAACATTGTTCAGGAGAGTTGCCCTTCCATTGGGTCTACTCTGCTGACCAACATTCCTCTTATGTTCAGGAGCTTTGGCCATTTCCTTAGGTTTTTGCCTATTCTCCTGAAGCACTTGAGTAGGCAGATCATCCATTTTGCCCTTTCCTTTGTTCAGTGGCTGATTTACTTCATTTTCAGTTTGTGCCACTGACTTAACAAAGATTCTCTAAGTATTACTTGTAGAAGCAACACTAAGACAAAGTGAAGATTCAAATGGATCAAAACCTAATCCACTTCTTTGAGCCATAGGTCTTTGATAACTCTGAATTTCCTCTATTGCTCTAGAGGATTTCTTCAGAGCAGACATCTTTAATTTCAGGCTCTCTTCACTTGTTTTGAGAATATCATATTCATGTGAGAGATTTTCAAACTTGGCATTTAGAATTTTTAGTTCAAAATCTTTTCTCTTCTGAGAGAGTAGTTGATCATAAATTTCCTTTTGTTGATCAACTATCCTGAGATTTGCTTCCTCAAGTTCTCTCAAGACTTGTTGATACAACTCAGTAGTTTTGACATCAACAACTACCTCAGAAGTTTTGGCAAGCTCAATAGCCAATCTTTCATTTTCTCTCACACAGTTATCATGAAATTCTTGTAACATAGTGAAATCTTCCATCAACTTTCCAAGGGAAAGTTTCAGGTTGACCTCACAATTGTTTTGTGAGATGAATGATGGTGAACTAGAAGTAGATGATACCTCATCATCCTCAAGAGCCATGTTGCAGACATCATCATCATCTTCACTGTTGGAGAACAGTCCATCAGAGGAGTTGAAGCTTTCAGCACTATCAGATTCTTCACCAGCCATCATGGCCTTTCTATTGGTGAATTTTCTGTCTCTTTTGGCTTGTCTCTCTCTTCTTTCTTTAGAGCTCAGTTCAGGGCAGTCATACTGGAAGTGCCCTTTCTTTTTGCAGTTATAGCACAGGTCTTCATCATCATCCTTCTTTGGTTCTTCTCTTCTTCTTGATGATGAAGGTTCAGCTCTATTGGACCTTCTCCTATCAGAGTACTTGTCCTCTGATCTTTTCTCATCAGGCTTTTTGACCTCAGCCTGAGCTTCAGGAGAGTTGTACCTTCTCCTGAATTTGTTGTCCTGGTAGAATTTCTTGTATCTACCAAACCTTGAATTTAACTTTTCAAATCTCCTAGCCATCAAGGCTAGTTCCTCCTTCATTTCAGTCTTGGAGACTGACTTTGATGATCTTGGAGTGGACTGCATTTCTGGTTCAGCAGTTTTGGCTTTGAATGCTACTCCCTTAGTAGGATTTGAAGGTTCCTCAACAAGCTTTCTTCTATTGAGGTCGAACTCATAAGCTTCGAGTTCAGAGAAGATTTGTTGCATGGGCATGGTGGAGAGATCTTTGGTATTTTGCATCATTACAGCATAGACATCCCACTTTCGAGTGAGACTTCTCAAGATCTTCAATCCAACTTCTCTCTTGGTGTAGACCTTGCCCAAGGAGTTGATTTCATTCATCACATCAGTGAATCTACCAGCAAATTTATCAATGGACTCTTTAGACTCCATTGTGAACTGTTCAAACTTCTGCACTGCCACTTGGAGCTTATTCTCCTTGATTTTCTCAGTGCCCTCACACATTTCTGCAAGAGTATCCCATATCTCCTTGGCAGTTGTGCAGTGGTAGACCCTTCCCATGATTGCATCTGGAATTGTTTGATAGAGGGTATTCAGTGCAAGATAATTCAAGTTATCCTTCCTCTTTTCATCAGAAGTGAAGTCATCTTCATCTTTGGGGAGCACATCTCTTGTATCTGCCCTTTGAGCCTCAGTGACTCTGGGATTGACAAAGGTGAACACAAAAGGACCTCTTGTGATCACTCTCAGCATGTCAGTGTGAAGAGATGCAAGATGGGCCCTCATTCTGATTTTCCGGAAATCATAATTATCAATTGAGAACATGGGCAATTTATGATGAGATATGTGATTGACTGGATTTGTTGTCATATTGTCCAATCCTTGAACAGCAGGAGGTGGAACTGCAGCATTTATGTTCTGATCAGGATTTTGCTGCTGGTTCTGGTTGTTGTTGTTGTTGTTTCCTCTTGCCATTTCTTCAAGAAAGGGTTAGACAATGGATACAAAGGATTTCAGATAGATCAGTTCAGTGACCACACTAAATATGTGATTTTGAAACCCAAGATGGCTTTTCAGAAGCAGTGGTCTTTGAACCCCTGCTCTGATACCACTTGTTGGTCCTGAAAGGAGTATATAACAAGTGTATGGGGGGGGGGAATACACTTGTATGCAAATTCTCTTTAACTTTGATCAAACCAGAGCTCAGCAAGGTTGTCTTGGACAACTCTGCTGAAGATGATTAACTCTTCTAAGATAATCAAACTACTAAGTACTATTTAGTACTTAGTTGAATAACTGTCTAGGAGAGTTATATGTGCGGAATAGTGGTTGGCCCTTTTAGTTTAGACTCCTTTAGTTTCTGAAATCACTTAGTCAATTCAATACAGTCCAGTTTCAGAGAACTTGTCCAAATAGGTTTTGCACAGTCTTTGAGTATGAATCCTTTGAAAGATCAGTTTTGTGTGCAGTGTTGAATGTATGAAAGTACTTGAAAGCAAGTCAACACAAGAGTTTATAGTGGTTCAGAGACTCAAGCTCCTACATCCACTTTCCCTGATTGAACAGGATAATTCCTTCACTTTGGAATTAACTTGTTTTATAGTGCCAAGGTGCACTTGATCAATAACACCACTCCTTGGTGAATTGATCCCTAAGATGTCTAGAGTCCTAGTACCCTCTTCTCAACTCAGAACTGAACTATTCTTCTCTCAACAGTCAACTCCTACCACTTCTACTACTACTACAACAACCTTCTCACTTTCTCACTTGAAAGGGTTAAGGATTGATGTAAGGTTCCAACTAATGAGATATCCTTTACAATGAAGATCAGTGTATAAGGATTAGGATATCTCTCTAAGCTTGTGTATGAATATACAGTAGGTTCAGCTTAGAAGAAGTGTATGAAGACTAAGATAGTCTTTGAAAGCTTTGAAAGCACTCTAGCTTGTAAGAACTTGTCTAATGTTGGATTGTGTTGAGGTGCTTCAAAATGGTCTTCACACTTCTGTATTTATAGACAATTGAAGGATTTGCCCGTTGGAGAGGCAGCCTCAAAAGTCCATAAATGTCTTCTTTTAGTTCTTCAACTTTGAAGACAGAATCTTGATAGTGACATGTCCTCATTTGGGAAATAAACGGCTGTTTAAGCTTTGTCTTCATTCTGCAGCACTCTTCCCAAAGTCTGACTTTAAGATTCTCTTGTTAGGACTTGGACATGACTTCTGAAGGTTGTTCCAATGATAGTACAACACTCCTTATCAACTGGACAACTCTCCTTATCACTATCAGCAGTCTTGCTTATCAGCAAGGTTAGCTTGCTCATTTCAGATGACTTGGCTCTTGCCCTTTGCTTCACTTGAGAGTGATCTTAGCATGATTCTTTGAATATCTTTTAGGGCCTTGTTGTCTTTAACTTTCAGCATGGTTGACCTCAAGCATTCAGAACATTTCATCTTTGCTTCACTTTAGCTGAGACAACACTCCTGGATAACTCTCCTGATCAGCATTCTTGGCCTTCATTAGGCTTAGTGGTTGTTCCAGAATTTGAGCCTTGAGGGGACTTGTTCTTGATACACTTCAAAGCATAGGTTCCCCCTCAAATTATGCATCTATTAAACTAAGAGCTGCCTAACATACCAGCTTCTCATCTAGCCTTAATTCTATATGTTCTAACATTCTTAGAACATAATCATCTTGACTTAGGCATGTCTCAGGGGGTTTTGGTATTTAATCAAAACATATCTCATTTTATTCCCAACAATAGCTATAGGCAAGTAGGGTCTAGATCAATTAGTTCTAGACTAATGCATAATTCACGAAAACGAGCCTCAGGTAATGGTTTTGTGAAAATATCAGCTCTTTGAAAATCAGTATGAATCTTTTCCATGCGAATATCCTTCTTTTCTACATGATCACGTATGAAATGATGTTTCACATCAACATGCTTACAACGTGTGTGCAAAACAGGATTTTGCGTAATGGCAATTGCACTATTACTATCACAGAAAATAGGAACATTTGATTCATATACGTTGTAATCTCTAAGTTGTTGCATGAGCCAAAGTAGTTGACTACAGCAGCTACCAGCAGCCATGTACTCGGCTTCGGTAGTAGAGGTAGCCACACTAGTCTGCTTTTTCGAAAACCATGAAATGAGTTTTGTGCCTATGAATTGACAAGAACCGGATGTAGATTTCCTATCTATTCTACAGCCACCAAAATCAGAATCTGAGTAGCCACTTAAAGATAAATCATCATTTGAAGGATACCATATACCACGATTGATGGTTCCTTTCAAATATTTCAGTATCCATTTATTGGTTTCCATATGACTTTCTTTTGGATTAGCTTGAAAACGAGCACATACGCCAACAGAAAATGCAATATCAGGTCTACTAGCAGTCAAGTACAGTAATGAACCAATAAGACCACGATAATATGTTTGATCAGCACACTTACCATGTTCATCTGGATCCATCCTGTAAGTAGGTAGCATAGGTACTCCAGTAGACTTGCATGTCTTGATACCATACTTGTCTAGTAGATTTCTAGTATACTTTGCTTGGTTTATGAAAATCCCTTCAGGGGTCTATTTTACTTGAAGACCAAGAAAGTAATTCATTTCACCCATCATAGACATCTCAAATTTACTTTGAATGAGTGTTGAAAAACTTTCACTCAGCTTTTTGTTAGGTGAACCAAAAATGATATCATCTACGTAAATTTGGACGAGTAAAATGTCTTTCCCTTCTTGTCTTCTGAACAAGGTTCTATCGACCTTGCCCTTAGTAAAACCATTTTCTAATAGAAAGAGAGAGAGTATCATACCATGCTCTTGGAGCTTGCTTTAGTCCATATAAGGCTTTCTTCAATCTGTACACCTGGTTGCCTTTGACTTCGAAACCTGGGGGTTGTTCAACATACACTTCTTCCGCAAGAATACCGTTAAGAAATGCACTTTTAACATCCATTTGATATACAGTAAACTTCATATAGGCAGCATATGCAAGGAACAATCGAATGGCTTCTAGTCTAGCAACAAGAGCATATGTTTCATCATAGTCTATGCCTTCAGCTTGTGAATAGCCTTGGGCTACTAGTCTAGCCTTATTCCTAACGACTACATCATTCTCATCTTTCTTATTTTTGAAAATCCATCGAGTGCCAACTACATTATGATGTTCCGGCCTATCGACAAGTTCCCAGACGTCGTTTCGAACAAACTGGTTCAACTCGTCTTGCATAGCTATGATCCAATTACTATCAGCCAACGCCTCTTTAACGGTAGTAGGCTCGATAGAAGAGAGGAAACAACACCAGCAAAACATAGATGGACTAGGTTGTTCTTGCGACTCAAAGAGTTGTCGTCTAGTCTTCACACCAATAGTAGAGTTACCAATGATATTTTCAGTATCACGCGCAGATTTCCATGTCTTTCTATTCTTAACAGGAATACTATCATCATCTACCTCAGGTATTGCATCATGCAATTCGACATCATTTGTATCAACAGATTTAATAGGAGTAGTAGAGTCAACTAGAGCAGGCATGTCAACTGGTCTAGTAGACTTACCTTGAGCACTTACCTTCTCGTTGTCATCAGACTCGAGAGCTTTCATGAATGGATTGTAGGCTTGAACGGATTCATATACCTCTGATTCTTTGTCAGATTCGATCGATAGATCAGTCACCTTCTCACTGATCTTGTCGGCAGACGAGTCCTGTCGAGATTCATCGAAAACCACATGTGGTGTTTTTTCCACACAAAGAGTTGAGTAGTTGAATACCCTAAATGCTTTGCTAGTCGATGAGTATCCTAAGAATATCCCCTCGTCTGCTTTAGCATCGAATGCATTCAACTTGCTTTTCCCATTGTTATGGATGAAACACTTACAACCAAATATATGGAAATATGAAATTCTGGGTTTTCTGCCTTTCCAAACCTCGTAAGGTGTCTTACCTAATACCTTGTTGATTGCACTTCTGTTTTGAGAGTGGCATGCAGTATTGATTGCTTCAGCCCAAAACTTTTGAGGAGTTTTGTATTCGGCTAGCATGGTTCTACAGGCTTCTTTGAGAGTTCGATTCCTTCTTTCTGCTACACCGTTCTGTTGTGGTGTCCTAGCTGCACTAGTAAGGTGCTGGATACCACGTTTAGCACAAAAATCTTGGATATAGCAATTAATGAACTCAATTCCCTTGTCACTACGAATCTTGACAATAGACTGGTTCTTCTCAACTTGTAACTTCTTCAACAGATCAGGTAGAAGTGTCTGTGTATCACTCTTCTTGTGTAGGAAGACTACCCAAGTGAACTTAGAATAGTCATCTACAACAACAAGTGTGTACCTTCTACCATTCAAGGTTGGAGGAGTTATTGGACCATGAAGATCCATATGTAGCAGTTCTAAGACTCTACTTGTTGAGAGAGTAGGAATTGATTTAAATGAACCTGAGAGAGTAGGAATTGATTTAAATGAACCTTTTACCTGTTTACCTTTCTGACAAGCATTGCATACATGTGATTTGTAATAAACTTCGTTGGGTAAACCTTCCACTAGGCAATCTTATTAATTACCTTAAAGTTCATGTGACAGAGGCGTCTATGCCAAAGCCAACCGAGCTCTTTAGGGTTCTTACTAAAAAGACAAGTATCCCGCGAACAGCTATTCCAATTCACAATGTATACGCTGCCTTGTCTTATGCCGACGAGTAGGATAGTATGAGTCCTCTTGTCTATGATCTCGCACTTTCGGCTTTTAAACTGGACTTTATAACCACAGTCACAGAATTGAGAAACAGATAGTAAATTGTATTTCAAACCTTCTACTTAGGATACATCCTGTATCTCTACATCTCCATTTCTGATGTAACCAAAGCCTTTCGTAACAGCAGTGGAGCTATCACCGAATATCACCTTGGGTCCTTCTTGCTCGTGGTAACTCGATATAAGAGCCTTAGTACCTGTCATGTGGTGCGAACAACCACTATCAATGTACCAAGTTTCTCCTACTGAGTCACCCTTCTTATACAAGTCGAGTCAACCCTGCAATGAAGATATTCAATAATTTAGGTACCCACTTTGTTTATTGGGGTCCTGGGGGGTTAGTCGAGTTCGAATGAATCCAAATATACATCGGAGTCCTGAACAAGTTTGATCTCTTAAGCTTCCTGCCATACTTGTTACAAAATAACACCTTGTTGTCCTTATCTGGCCTATCATTCGATTTCAGGTCTACTCGTTTGAGATAGCCTTTCGACTTAATCTCTACTTGAGCAGGCACTTGTCTATGATAGTCAGAGTAGGCCTTGTATGCATTAGGTCCATACGGTTTATAGACACGTTTAGGTCTTTCCTCACTTATAATATCATATGACAAAGGCGGAGGATATAGGACAGGTTGTGTACGATATTTTGGAGCAACCTTCCTAGGCCTAGACGAGTAGAGCTGAGACTGCCTTATGAAAGGAGGTCTAGGCTCTTGTCGTCTAGTCTGTACTTGTCTAGTACTCATCTCCTCAGGATACCAATCCTCGTATCTGACCTGGTTTGGTCGTCCACGACTAGTGGTCCTTTGAAGATTAGTTCTAAATGGAATAGGCTTGTTGTTAACCTTCTTTTTACCTCCCTTGGTAATCGGAGTGTTAACTCGAGTCTGTTTAGGTACAGTGCCTTCAGACGGCATTCCAATATCGTATATCATTGGTCTTTTTTCTTTATCATTAGTCAAAGAACTTGAGATGAAAGTAGTAGGGTTCTTAAGGACTTGAGTAGACGAGCTAGGTGAATTTGCACCTATACCTGTCTTGTCAGCTGGAGCCCTATACCTATCTGACAGTTCAAGGTTAATCTTTGAAGAGTTAACCAGGTCAGTAAGTTTAAGGTCTAGAGTGACAACCTCAGTCTCTAAGAACTTTTACGTTCTTCAAGTTTTTTGCACTTGCTCTTTAAAACATTGAACTCATTTCTCTCAGTTGCATGTGTCTTAAGTAGGTCTTGATATAACCTGTCTGTCAATGCACACTTGTCTTTGAGTTGTCTTAACTCTTCAGTCAAGCGTTCATTTAGGACTGTTACATTAGGATCTACTTTAGACTGAGCTTCCTTAAGATCAATGATTTCCTGTTTTAATACAATGTTCTCGTCGCTGACTTCAATGAATGCCTGGTTAGCTAGTAGGAGGTCTTCTTCATTCACACTAGCAGAGTGATGAAGACTACTCCCTACTTCACTACTGGCAGTATCACTTTCATCAGAATCCGATTCAACACATGATTGAAACGAAGTAGTAGATGATACCTCTTGGTCGATTTTAGCCATGCAGCATAGGCCATCATCCACTATGAAAGCTTCATCGTGATATTGATCAGACGGGTAGCTAGATGAGGACGATGGTAACTCGTCTGAATCCGACTTAGAGTCATCATTGGCCATCATTGCCTTCTTGCCACGGTTATATCTTCTTTCCCTTCGTGCTTTGCGTTCTTCACGATCGTCAGTGCTCAGGTCTGGACATTCGTAGATGTAGTGACCTGGTTTCTCACAATTATAGCACAAAAGATCATTAGTAGCCTTTTTAATAGGAGAGTTATCCCTTCGCTTATCACGTCTATCAGAACGCTTAATCTTCCTATCATCAGACTCTCTATCTCGTCTATTACCTTTCGAGACTTCGTCTCTCCTTTCGGACGAGTTTCGGTCTCGTCTGGTCTCAGACGAGTTCTTAGAAGTAGACCCTCTATGATCTCTATAGAACTTCTTATATCTACCAAAGCGTTTGTTCAACCTGTCGAATTTCCTAACCATAAGGTTCACCTGATCCGTCAGGCTAAGATCAGTATCTAACTCGTCTTTCACAGAAGCAGACTTAGTTTTAGACTTCGACTTGCCTACTCTAGAGCACTTAGACGAACTAGACTTAAAGGCAACATTCTTCGACACGACAATCTCTCTATCACTACTTGCAATGGGATCTTCTTCATCTAGATCAAACTCATGAGCCTTTAGAGTTTGAAAAATCGTCTCAGCTGTCCACACGTCGATATCCTGAGTATTCTTAACAAGCATTTTCACCATTTTCCATCTAGCATCAAGACTCTTAAGAATTCTCAAATTAATTTCACATGCAGTATAAGATTGCCAAGAACCTCCAAGTCATTCATAATCTTTGTAAAGCGAGTATCCAACTGGTCAATTGTTTCACCAATTTTCATCTTGAATGATTCGAATCTCTGAACAGCAGTAGAAAGCTTACTTTCTTTGATTAGGGAAGTCCCTTCACAAATAATAGCAAGACGGTCCCACATTTCTTTGGCAGTCTTACATTTTAACACTTTCCCAAGATACTCATTAGGAAGGGTGTGTAAAATGTAATTCTTGGCCAAACTGTCCAGGTTATTCTGCCTCATTTCTTCAGATGTTAATTCTGACCTGGGTTTGCGAACAAGAGTACCAACAGGTTTGTCTTTGTCCAAGGCAGTAGTGTTAGGGATCATCGTCACGATTGGTCCTTCGGTGACGACGGATATCATCAAGTCGTGAGTGGAGCTGAAAATGGCTTCCATCCTCAACTTCCAGTAATCGTAATCTTGTACCTGGAACTTCGGTAGTTTATTAGCACTGATTTCGAGAGACATGATTCCAAGAAGATTAGTATTGAGCAGTTTTATAATCAAGAAACAGATATATTCAGAATAGTGATTAAGAACACGTAAGAGCACGTACAATCAAGAACCAAGACTTCACCCAAGTCTTAAGTCGGTTATCAAGAAACAGCACTTCGTAAACTACTGCTCTGATACCACTTGTAGGTCCCTAGTTGAGTAGATAATATTGAGTAAGCTAGTGAAAATATCAGAATACGAATGCGGAATATCAGATTTAAACAATGAGCCCAATCAAATTTATACTCAACTAAATTCGTGAACTTCTGTATGAACACTCTACTGGTCTTGTTCAGATATGTATTTCAATCAATTAAACAGTTAATCAATCAAACACAAATAAAACAGTAAAGTAAATCAAACACGAGATTTATAGTGGTTCGACAACTTGTCTACATCCACTCTCACAAACCCAGTTGTGAAATTCTTTTAACTCGTCCAATAGAGTAATGTGTTCTTGTAGCTTTAAGTCCCAAGAAATAAGACTTAGATCTTCTCGAATATACCACCAGATATATCTTCGATCTAACTAGCTATTTAACAAGCAACTAGCAACTTGATACAGTAAAATAAAACTTCTCTTTGTTCAGCAGTAGTCTTCTTTGATCTTCACTTGTCTTGCAGAATTGTCTTTCTGAACGCTAACTCTGAAAGTTATTTGTGTTGGTCCCTGAACGAGTAGTGAATGGGATTAAAGTCTAGAGGGGAGGGGTGAATAGACTTTAAAACTTTTTCAATAGAGTTGGGAACCTCTTCTGATTGCTATGTCGACTGGACTACAAGTCTGCTGGTCCAGATGACTATAGTGATCTGATTGAAGAGGTTATATGCGGAATTATGGTAGGCCTTGTTTAGACTCGTTCTTTAAGTTTCTTATCAAAGTGTTAACTTGTTTTTCTTTATGAAAGTACTCAGCTGATGCTGGTTTGAAAGCTATGGCATTGTTTTGAAGAATGTTGAAATTACAGTATGCACTATATAAAAATATATGTAAAGGCAGAAATGTAAAGTGCAGAAGGTAAATGACACCAGATTTATAGTGGTTCGGATATACGTTCCTACGTCCACTCTCACGTCCACACGTGATGTTTAATCCCTTTAATTTACCACAAATTACAAGGGTCTTGACCTTTATAGTCCCAAGGTTAGGACTTTGAGATCTGAGCCGTCCTAACAGCTACGGTCTCCACAAGTGATTGTAAGCACTTGCACTTTAAGGGGTTCAAAAACTTTAACCTTTCGGTGAGGGTTTGGGGTTTTTGAAGTGTATCCAACTAATGGTTCAAACTTATAATTTGCTTAACCACTATGCCTAAAACAATGATTAAACAATATGAACAGGTTTCAGGTTCTTATGGGTTGGATAGAAATCACTTAAGAGCTATAGATATTCTAATGGTTTTCTGGCTCTTGGAGAACTCTTAGAACAGTATGGCTATTTGCTTGATTGCTTGCTTAGCTTGTGAATTCTCTCTTGTGACTTCCTTGATTGTGATTTCTCATCCTCTTGTATATATAGTGGTGATTGCTTGCAACTAGCCGTTGGAGTTGACTAGCCGTTGGGGCAATCTTTCCATAATGGCTTGATTCCTTGATTCCAGCCGCTTGATTGCTTCAATCCTGGGATCATGTCAATCTTCTATATAAGGTAGGTCTTCGTTTGAATTGCAAGATGACTTTGGAATCAGCCGAGTCCTGGAAGAGCACATAGTCTTCTGATCTGTACTTCTAGTCTTCTGACTACTCTTCTGGCCTTAGGTCTTCTGATATCAGATGAGTAACACTCTTCTGATCTGGCAATTCTTTGTGCTGCTTTAGGCCATCTTCAATTTGGACTCCATCAGATAGGTAGGTATACAAGCACCTTAACTTATCTGGTCTTCAAGGATCTCCTAGTCTTCATGTCTTCTACTCTTCTCATCTTGAGGATAGGCATGTAAGCCAGGACTGTGCTGATCAGCTGATATCAATACAGTTGATCACACAAGACTAGTCTAAGCTGTTCTATACAAGTCAGCTGATCCTATTACATTTATAAACTCTAAGTGTTTTGGCCATCAAAACTATTCTAACATCAAGTGGGGCTTAGGGTGAATTTATATCCCAACAATTTGCTTCTTGAATGCTTCGTAAATTCTTCACTTGAGTATGGAAAGTCAGTGTATCAGTAGTCCTCAATCGATTAATACCATGGGGTATTTATAGACTTCTAATTTCAAGAACTTTCTGTTGTGTAACCAACTCTTCTTGAAAACTGATTTCTAACTTATCCAATATCCATCCACGCGGTTATGTAGTTAATTAGTTATTTCTATAACTAACTCTTCAATCTTTATCTTCACATGCGTTTTGATAACAAACTTCTTCATTCTTCTTGTTGACTTGTCTTGTTGAGTTGCGCACCTGTCTTGTTCCAATACTTAGACAAATTCTGAGTCTTCTTCTTACTTATCTTGTCTTGCGCAGGTCTTCTTCTGTAGACTTCTGAATAGAACACTAAACTAGTCCTATCATCTAATCTTAACACGACTATTACATTACATTAAGCTTTATAAAATAGCTTAGTCAACTTAAAATCTATACAATGAATATGAACGAATACACATGAAACATGAGCTTCTATACAACTTTGAATAGCTCAGTATAAACAACCTAAACAAATATAACAAAGTATTTATATAACGTACTTGTCTTTCAAACACTTAAACTTTTCTTTTCTTTTGAAACTTTTACTTGTCTTGTGAACTCTACTTATCTGCTCAAGATGACTTCCATAACTAGACTAGATCAGTCAACACTTAGAAAATATTCAAGTCTACTTTTGGCTTATCAAAACTCATCTTATCTTTTCATCATTTAGGACTTGTCTTAGGATTCATATCCCAACAAATACATTTGTATATGCAAATCTTTTATTTTTAATCAAATCAGACCATCAGCAAGGTTGTCCTAGACAACTCTTCTGAGTATGTATAACTTTCTTAAGATAATCAAACTACTAAGCACTATGAAGTACTTAGTTGAATAACTATCTAATTAAGTTATATGTGCGGAATTATGGTTGGCCCTTTATATTTAAACTCCTTTTAATTCTGAAATATGTTCTTAACACTTAAACTGTTTTCAGGGGACTTGTCCTAAACCAGTTTTGCACAACTTGTGATGTATGTCTGTTGGTCCTGAAAGGAGTATATAACAAGTGTATGGGGGGGGGCAATACACTTGTATGCAATTCTTTTTCAAACTTTGATCAACTTAACCAAATATGACTCTAGCAAGGTTGTCCTGGACAACTCTGTTGAGATGAATAACTTCTTAAAGATAACCAAGCTACTAAGTACTATTGAGTACTTAGTTGAATGACTATCTAAGTGAGTTATAAGTGCAGAAATAGTGGTTGGACCTTTAGTTTAAACTCCTTTTAAATTCTGAAATCACTTAGTCAAATATCCAGTTTTTCAGGGAACTTGTCCAATTCAGTTTTGCACAGTCTTGAGTATATGTCCTAGTACCCTTTCTCAACTCAGAACTGAACTGTTCTTCTCTCAACAGTCAGCTCCTACCACTTCTACTACTACAACCTTCTAACTTTCTCACTTGAAAGGTATAAGGGTTGAAGTAAGGTTCCAGCTAATGAGATATCTTTTACAAAGAAGATCAGTGTATAAGGATAGGATATCTCTCTAAGCTTTGTATGGATATACAATTGAAGTTCAGCTTAGATGAAGTGTTTGAAGACTAAGATAGTCTCTTTGAAGACTTTGAAGCTTCAGAATAATCTGATAGTTGGATGGATAGTGGATGCTTCAAATGGTCTTTACACTTCTGTATTTATAGACAAATTTGAGGATTTGCCCGTTGGAGAGGCAGCCCCAAATGTCTATAAATGTCTTCCTTGAGCTCTTCAAGCTGGAAGACAGATTCTTGATAGTGACATGTCCTCATTTGGGAAATAAACGGCTGTAAACACTTTGTCTTCATTCTGCAGCACTTTTCCCAATGTCTGACTTCAAGATCCACTTGTTTAAACATGGACATGGCTTCTGATGATTAGTCCTTTGATAAGGACAACATTCCTTATTTCTTGGACAACTCTGCTTATCACTATCAGTAGACTTTGCTTATCATCAAAGTTGGCATGCTCTTCAGATGACTTGGCTCTTTCTCTTTCCATGTTTCCTATGCATAGCTCTTTGAAGATCTTAGTGCATTGATGTTTTGACCTCTTCAGCATAGTTGGCCTTTGAGCTTTAGAAGACTTGTTCTGGTTCAATTGTGCTGAGACAACTTTGCTGGACAACTCTACTGAATTTGATATTTTATTGCAGTGAACATGATATCCAAGATCTATTCCACTTAGTTGATCTTCAGATAGGTTGTTTCATACTAGGCTGACTATGATCATCATACTTGTCCTTCAGCAGACTTAAGATCAATCATAGGACTGAGCCTTGAGAAGACTAGAAGCAATAAGCTTTTAAGCATGTGTTCCCCCTCACTTTGTGCATCTGTAACTTTTAAGAGCTGCCTAACTGTTGGTCCCTGAACGAGTAGTGAATGGGATTAAAGTCTAGAGGGGAGGGGTGAATAGACTTTAAAACTTTTTCAAGAGAGTTGGGAACCTCTTCTGATTGCTATGTCAACTGGACTACAAGTCTGCTGGTCCAGATGACTATAGTGATCTGAATGAAGAGGTTATATGCAGAATTATGGTAGGCCTTGTTTAGACTCGTTCTTTAGTTTCTTTTGAAAACACCAATACTTATTTATTTAATGAAAGCCTCAGCTGATGCTGGTTTGAAGATTATGGCCTTGATTCAAAGATAGTTAAAGCACAATATGCACTATATAAAAATATATGGAAAGACAGTAATGTATAGTGCAGAAAGGTAAATAACACCAGGTTTATAGTGGTTCAGATATACGTTCCTACGTCCACTCTCACGTCCTAACGTGATGTTTAATCCCTTTAATTTACCAAAAATTACAAGGGCTTGTCCTTTATAGTCCCAAGGGTAGGACTTTGAGATCTGAGCAGTCCTAACTACTACGGTCTACACAAGTGATTGTAAGCACTTGCACTTTGCAGGGGTTCAAAAACTTTAACCTTTCGGTGAGGGTTTGGGGTTTTTGAATGTTTCCAACTAATGGTTCAAGCTTATAATATGCTTAACCACTATGCCTAAATCAATGGATATACAATAAGAGTAGGATTCAGGTTCTTGGGTTGGATAGAAATCACTTAAGAGCTAGGCATGTTCTTATGGATTCTGGCTCTTGGAGAATTCTTAAAACAGTATGGCTTTTTGCTTGATTGCTTGCTTAGCTTGTTGAATTCTCTCGTTGTGACTTCGTGTTTGTGATTTCTCATCCTCTTGTATTTATAATGGTGATTGCTTGCAACTAGCCGTTGGAGTTGACTTGCCGTTGGGGCAATCTTTCCATAATAACTTGATTCCTTGATTCCAGCCGCTTGATTGCTTCAATCCTGGGATCATGTCAATCTTCTAAATAAGGTAGGTCTTCATTTGAATTGCAAGATGACTTTGGAATCAGCCGAGTCCTGGAAGAGTACATAGTCTTCTGATCTGCACTACTAGTCTTCTGACTACTCTTCTGGCCTTATGTCTTCTGTCTTCTGATATCAGTCAAGTAATACTCTTCTGATCTGGCAATTCTTTGTGCTGCTTTAGACCATCTTCAATCTTGGACTCCATCAGATAAGTAGGTATACAAGCACCTTACTTAACTGGTCTTCAAGGATCTTCTAGTCTTCATGTCTTCTACTCTTCTCATCTTGAGGATAGGCATGTAAGCCAGGGCTGTGCTGATCAGCTGATATCAGTTCAGTTGATCACACAAGACTAGTCTAAGCTGTTCTATACAAAGTCAGCTGATCCTATTACATTTATAAACTCTAAGTGTTTTGGCCATCAAAACTATTCTAACATCAAGTGGGGCTTAGGGTGAATTTATATCCCAATCATATTTATACTCAACTAAATTCGTGAACTTCTGTATGAACACTCTACTGGTCTTGTTCAGATATGTATTTCAATTAATTAAACAGTTAATCAATCAAACACAAATAAAACAGTAAAGTAAATCAAACACGAGATTTATAGTGGTTCGACAACTTGTCTACATCCACTCTCACAAACCCAGTTGTGAAATTCTTTTAACTCGTCCAATAGAGTAATGTGTTATTGTAGCTTTAAGTCCCAAGAAATAAGACTTAGATCTTCTCGAATATACCACCAGATATATCTTCGATCTAACTAACTATTTAACAAGCAACTTGATACAGTAAAATAAAACTTCTCGTCGTTCAGCAGTAGTCTTCTTTGATCTTCACTTGTCTTGCAGAATTGTCTTTCTGAACGCTAACTCTGAAAGTTATTTGCCTCTTGAATGCTTCGTAAATTCTTCACTTGAGTATGGAAAGTCAGTGTATCAGTAGTCCTCAATCGATTAATACCATGGGGTATTTATATACTTCTAATTTCAAGAACTTTCTGTTGTGGAACCAACTCTTCTTGAAAACTGATTTCTAACTTATCCAATATCCATCCACGCGGTTATGTAGTTAATTAGTTATTTCTATAACTAACTCTTCAATCTTTATCTTCACATGCGTTTTGATAACAAACTTCTTCATTCTTCTTGTTGACTTGTCTTGTTGAGTTGCGCACCTGTCTTGTTCCAATACTTAGACAAATTCTGAGTCTTCTTCTTACTTATCTTGTCTTGCGCAGGTCTTCTTCTGTAGACTTCTGAATAGAACACTAAACTAGTCCTATCATCTAATCTTAACACGACTATTACATTACATTAAGCTTTATAAAATAGCTTAGTCAACTTAAAATCTATACAATGAATATGAACGAATACACATGAAACATGAGCTTCTATACAACTTTGAATAGCTCAGTATAAACAACCTAAACAAATATAACAAAGTATTTATATAACGTACTTGTCTTTCAAACACTTAAACTTTTCTTTTCTTTTGAAACTTTTACTTGTCTTGTGAACTCTACTTATCTGCTCAAGATGACTTCCATAACTAGACTAGATCAGTCAACACTTAGAAAATATTCAAGTCTACTTTTGGCTTATCAAAACTCATCTTATCTTTTCATCATTTAGGACTTGTCTTAGGATTCATATCCCAACAAATACATTTGTATATGCAAATCTTTTCTTTTTAATCAAATCAGACCTTCAGCAAGGTTGTCCTAGACAACTCTTCTGAGTATGTATAACTTTCTTAAGATAATCAAACTACTAAGCACTATGAAGTACTTAGTTGAATAACTATCTAATTAAGTTATATGTGCGGAATTATGGTTGGCCCTTTATATTTAAACTCCTTTTAATTCTGAAATATGTTCTTAACATTTAAACTGTTTTCAGGGGACTTGTCCTAAACCAGTTTTGCACAACTTGTGATGTATGTCTGTTGGTCCTGAAAGGAGTATATAACAAGTGTATGGGGGGGGCAATACACTTGTATGCAATTCTTTTTCAAACTTTGATCAACTTAACCAAATATGACTCTAGCAAGGTTGTCCCGGACAACTCTGTTGAGATGAATAACTTCTTAAAGATAACCAAGCTACTAAGTACTATTGAGTACTTAGTTGAATGATTATCTAAGTGAGTTATAAGTGCAGAATTAGTGGTTGGACCTTTAGTTTAAACTCCTTTTAAATTCTGAAATCACTTAGTCAAATATCCAGTTTTTCAGGGAACTTGTCCAATTCAGTTTTGCACAGTCTTGAGTATATGTCCTAGTACCCTTTCTCAACTCAGAACTGAACTGTTCTTCTCTCAACAGTCAGCTCCTACCACTTCTACTACTACAACCTTCTAACTTTCTCACTTGAAAGGTATAAGGGTTGAAGTAAGGTTCCAGCTAATGAGATATCTTTTACAAAGAAGATCAGTGTATAAGGATAGGATATCTCTCTAAGCTTTGTATGGATATACAATTGAAGTTCAGCTTAGATGAAGTGTTTGAAGACTAAGATAGTCTCTTTGAAGACTTTGAAGCTTCAGAATAATCTGATAGTTGGATGGATAGTGGATGCTTCAAATGGTCTTTACACTTCTGTATTTATAGACAAATTTGAGGATTTGCCCGTTGGAGAGGCAGCCCCAAATGTCTATAAATGTCTTCCTTGAGCTCTTCAAGCTGGAAGACAGATTCTTGATAGTGACATGTCCTCATTTGGGAAATAAACGGCTGTAAACACTTTGTCTTCATTCTGCAGCACTTCTCCCAATGTCTGACTTCAAGATCCACTTGTTTAAACATGGACATGGCTTCTGATAATTAGTCCTTTGATAAGGACAACATTCCTTATTTCTTGGACAACTCTGCTTATCACTATCAGTAGACTTTGCTTATCATCAAAGTTGGCATGCTCTTCAGATGACTTGGCTCTTTCTCTTTCCATGTTTCCTATGCATAGCTCTTTGAAGATCTTAGTGCATTGATGTTTTGACCTCTTCAGCATAGTTGGCCTTTGAGCTTTAGAAGACTTGTTCTGGTTCAATTGTGCTGAGACAACTTTGCTGGACAACTCTACTGAATTTGATATTTTATTGCAGTGAACATGATATCCAAGATCTATTCCACTTAGTTGATCTTCAGATAGGTTGTTTCATACTAGGTTGACTATGATCATCATACTTGTCCTTCAGCAGACTTAAGATCAATCATAGGACTGAGCCTTGAGAAGACTAGAAGCAATAAGCTTTTAAGCATGTGTTCCCCCTCACTTTGTGCATCTGTAACTTTTAAGAGCTGCCTAACTGTTGGTCCCTGAACGAGTAGTGAATGGGATTAAAGTCTAGAGGGGAGGGGTGAATAGACTTTAAAACTTTTTCAAGAGAGTTGGGAACCTCTTCTGATTGCTATGTCAACTGGACTACAAGTCTGCTGGTCCAGATGACTATAGTGATCTGAATGAAGAGGTTATATGCAGAATTATGGTAGGCCTTGTTTAGACTCGTTCTTTAGTTTCTTTTGAAAACACCAATACTTATTTATTTAATGAAAGCCTCAGCTGATGCTGGTTTGAAGATTATGGCCTTGATTCAAAGATAGTTAAAGCACAGTATGCACTATATAAAAATATATGGAAAGACAGTAATGTAAAGTGCAGAAAGGTAAATAACACCAGGTTTATAGTGGTTCAGATATACGTTCCTACGTCCACTCTCACGTCCTAACGTGATGTTTAATCCCTTTAATTTACCAAAAATTACAAGGGCTTGTCCTTTATAGTCCCAAGGGTAGGACTTTGAGATCTGAGCAGTCCTAACTACTACGGTCTACACAAGTGATTGTAAGCACTTGCACTTTGCAGGGGTTCAAAAACTTTAACCTTTCGGTGAGGGTTTGGGATTTTTGAATGTTTCCAACTAATGGTTCAAGCTTATAATATGCTTAACCACTATGCCTAAATCAATGGATATACAATAAGAGTAGGATTCAGGTTCTTGGGTTGGATAGAAATCACTTAAGAGCTAGGCATGTTCTTATGGATTCTGGCTCTTGGAGAATTCTTAAAACAGTATGGCTTTTTGCTTGATTGCTTGCTTAGCTTGTTGAATTCTCTCGTTGTGACTTCGTGTTTGTGATTTCTCATCCTCTTGTATTTATAATGGTGATTGCTTGCAACTAGCCGTTGGAGTTGACTAGCCGTTGGGGCAATCTTTCCATAATAACATGATTCCTTGATTCCAGCCGCTTGATTGCTTCAATCCTGGGATCATGTCAATCTTCTAAATAAGGTAGGTCTTCATTTGAATTGCAAGATGACTTTGGAATCAGCCGAGTCCTGGAAGAGTACATAGTCTTCTGATCTGCACTACTAGTCTTCTGACTACTCTTCTGGCCTTATGTCTTCTGTCTTCTGATATCAGTCAAGTAATACTCTTCTGATCTGGCAATTCTTTGTGCTGCTTTAGACCATCTTCAATCTTGGACTCCATCAGATAAGTAGGTATACAAGCACCTTACTTACCTGGTCTTCAAGGATCTTATAGTCTTCATGTCTTCTACTCTTCTCATCTTGAGGATAGGCATGTAAGCCAGGGCTGTGCTGATCAGCTGATATCAGTTCAGTTGATCACACAAGACTAGTCTAAGCTGTTCTATACAAAGTCAGCTGATCCTATTACATTTATAAACTCTAAGTGTTTTGGCCATCAAAACTATTCTAACATCAAGTGGGGCTTAGGGTGAATTTATATCCCAATCAAATTTATACTCAACTAAATTCGTGAACTTCTGTATGAACACTCTACTGGTCTTGTTCAGATATGTATTTCAATCAATTAAACAGTTAATCAATCAAACACAAATAAAACAGTAAAGTAAATCAAACACGAGATTTATAGTGGTTCGACAACTTGTCTACATCCACTCTCACAAACCCAGTTGTGAAATTCTTATTAACTCGTCCAATAGAGTAATGTGTTATTGTAGCTTTAAGTCCCAAGAAATAAGACTTAGATCTTCTCGAATATACCACCAGATATATCTTCGATCTAACTAACTATTTAACAAGCAACTTGATACAGTAAAATAAAACTTCTCGTCGTTCAGCAGTAGTCTTCTTTGATCTTCACTTGTCTTGCAGAATTGTCTTTCTGAACGCTAACTCTGAAAGTTATTTGCCTCTTGAATGCTTCGTAAATTCTTCACTTGAGTATGGAAAGTCAGTGTATCAGTAGTCCTCAATCGATTAATACCATGGGGTATTTATATACTTCTAATTTCAAGAACTTTCTGTTGTGGAACCAACTCTTCTTGAAAACTGATTTCTAACTTATCCAATATCCATCCACGCGGTTATGTAGTTAATTAGTTATTTCTATAACTAACTCTTCAATCTTTATCTTCACATGCGTTTTGATAACAAACTTCTTCATTCTTCTTGTTGACTTGTCTTGTTGAGTTGCGCACTTGTCTTGTTCCAATACTTAGACAAATTCTGAGTCTTCTTCTTACTCATCTTGTCTTGCGCAGGTCTTCTTCTGTAGACTTCTGAATAGAACACTAAACTAGTCCTATCTTCTAATCTTAACACGACTATTACATTACATTAAGCTTTATAAAATAGCTTAGTCAACTTAAAATCTATACAATGAATATGAACGAATACACATGAAACATGAGCTTCTATAAAACTTTGAATAGCTCAGTATAAACAACCTAAACAAATATAACAAAGTATTTATATAACGTACTTGTCTTTCAAACACTTAAACTTTTCTTTTCTTTTGAAACTTTTACTTGTCTTGTGAACTCTACTTATCTGCTCAAGATGACTTCCATAACTAGACTAGACCAGTCAACACTTAGAAAATATTCAAGTCTACTTTTGGCTTATCAAAACTCGTCTTATCTTTTCATCATTTAGGACTTGTCTTAGGATTCATATCCCAACAAATACACTTGTATATGCAAATATTTTCTTTTTAATCAAATCAGACCTTCAGCAAGGTTGTCCTAGACAACTCTTCTGAGTATGTATAACTTTCTTAAGATAATCAAACTACTAAGCACTATGAAGTACTTAGTTGAATAACTATCTAATTAAGTTATATGTGCGGAATTATGGTTGGCCCTTTATATTTAAACTCCTTTTAATTCTGAAATATGTTCTTAACACTTAAACTGTTTTCAGGGGACTTGTCCTAAACCAGTTTTGCACAACTTGTGATGTATGTCTGTTGGTCCTGAAAGGAGTATATAACAAGTGTATGGGGGGGGGGGGGGCAATACACTTGTATGCAATTCTTTTTCAAACTTTGATCAACTTAACCAAATATGACTCTAGCAAGGTTGTCCTGGACAACTCTGTTGAGATGAATAACTTCTTAAAGATAACCAAGCTACTAAGTATTATTGAGTACTTAGTTGAATGACTATCTAAGTGAGTTATAAGTGCGGAATTAGTGGTTGGACCTTTAGTTTAAACTCCTTTAAAATTCTGAAATCACTTAATCAAATATCCAGGTTTTCAGGGAACTTGTCCAATTCAGTTTTGCACAGTCTTGAGTATATGTCCTTTGAAAGATCAGTTTTGTGTGCAGTGTTGAATGTATGAAAGTAATTGAAAATAAATAAACACAAGAGTTTATAGTGGTTCAGAGACTCAAGCTCCTACATCCACTTTCCCTGATTTAACAGGATAATTCCTTCACTCTTGGAATTAACTTATTTTATAGTGCCAAGATGCACTTGATCAAGAACACCACTCCTTGGTGAATTGATCCCTAGGATGTCAAGAGTCCTAGTACCCTTTCTCAACTCAGAACTGAACTGTTCTTCTCTCAACAGTCAGCTCCTACCACTTCTACTACTACAGCCTTCTAACTTTCTCACTTGAAAGGTATAAGGGTTGAAGTAAGGTTCCAACTAATGAGATATCCTTTACAATGAAGATCAATGTATAAGGATAGGATATCTCTCTAAGCTTTGTATGGATATACAATTGAAGTTCAGCTTAGATGAAGTGTTTGAAGACTAAGATAGTCTCTTTGAAGACTTTGAAACTTCAGAATAATCTAATAGTTGGATGGATAGTGGATGCTTCAAATGGTCTTTACACTTCTGTATTTATAGTCAAATTTGAGGATTTGCCCGTTGGAGAGGCAGCCCCAAATGTCTATAAATGTCTTCCTTGAGCTCTTCAAGCTGGAATACAGATTCTTGATAGTGACATTTCCTCATTTGGGAAATAAGCGGCTGTAAACACTTTGTCTTCATTCTGCAGCACTTTTCCCAATGTCTGACTTCAAGATCCACTTGTTTAAACATGGACATGGCTTCTGATGATTAGTCCTTTGATAAGGACAACATTCCTTATTTCTTGGACAACTCTGCTTATCACTATCACTAGACTTTGCTTATCAGCAAAGTTGGCATGCTCTTCAGATGACTTGGCTCTTTCTCTTTCCATGTTTCCTATGCATAGCTCTTTGAAGATCTTAGTGCATTGATGTTTTGACCTCTTCAGCACAGTTGGCCTTTGCTGGACAACTCTACTGAATTTGATATTTTATTGCAGTGAACATGATCTCCAAGATCTATTCCACTTAGTTGATCTTTAGATAGGTTGTTTCATACTAGGCTGACTATGATCAGCATACTTGTCCTTCAGCAGACTTAAGATCAATCATAGGACTGAGCCTTGAGAAGACTAGAAGCAATAAGCTTTTAAGCATGTGTTCCCCCTCACTTTGTGCATCTGTAACTTCTAAGAGCTGCCTAACATTTGGTCCTTGAACGAGTAGTGAATGGGATTAAAGTCTAGAGGGGAGGGGTGAATAGACTTTAAAACTTTTTCAAGAGAGTTGGGAACCTCTTCTGATTGCTATGTCAACTGGACTACAAGTCTGCTGGTCCAGATGACTATAGTGATCTGAATGAAGAGATTATATGCGGAATTATGGTAGGCCTTGTTTAGACTCGTTCTTTTAGTTTCTTTTGAAAGTGCCAAGTTGTTTACTTACAGAAAATACTCAGTTGATGCTGGTTTGAAAGTTATGGCCTTGATTTGAAGACAGTTAAAAACACAGTATGCACTTATATAAGATAAATGAAATGACAGTAATGTAAAGTGCATAAAGTAAATAACACCAGGTTTATAGTGGTTCGGATATACGTTCCTACGTCCACTCTCACGTCCTAACGTGATGTTTAATCCCTTTAATTTACCAAAAATTACAAGGGCTTGTCCTTTATAGTCCCAAGGTGTTGGTCCCTGAGACGAATGTAAGATCAGCTGACTTGATGTCTGCTGATTGTGTGGAAAATAAACTAACTCTTCAAAGTAACTAGTCCGCTGATTTCACTAGGGGCCTAGGACTAGTTAGTCGACTGATTAATTACTTATCGGAGTTAAGTGCGGAATTGTAGTGTGCCCATAAATATTATACTCGTCTATTTAATAAATACAGTGTGTAAAACAGTTTATGCACAAATATGTATGAAAAGACTTGAAATGTAAAGTGCAGAAATGTAAATAACACATTAATTTATAGTGGTTCGGATATACGTTCCTACGTCCACTCTCACGTCCTAACGTGATGTTTAATCCCTTTAATTTACCAAAAATTACAAGGGCCTTGTCCTTTATAGTCCCAAGGGTAGGACTTTGAGATCTGAGCCAGTTCCTTAACTGCTGCGGTCTCCACAAGTGATTGTAAGAACTTGCACTTGCACTCCACAAGTGATTATAGAGCACTTGGACTCTTTACAGTGACGAACACTCAACTTGACTTCTAGGGTTTTATGGTAGAAGGTGGGTTTTGTGTATATGAACTAGGTGAGAATTTCCCTTACAATCTGTTTTAGCCTCATGCTAGGATTGGGAAATTCTCTCTAAGCTATGGATATATATGAGTGGTTAAACTGGCTTAGATGGTATGAGTTCACTCACTGGGGATGAGGTGATGCGTGTTGAATCTTCATGAATGATCTTCTTGAGCTCTTCTTATTTCTGGACTTTAAGCACTTTGCTCGACCTCTGCATCTCACACCTCTTCTCTCTCCCCCCAATGATGTATGAGCTCATTTATATAGTGTTGATGTTTGAATGTTACCGTTGGATGATAGCAATTCAAATCTCCATTAATTGAGGAATTGACAATCTCTTGATTTGATATGATTGAATATTACCATTGTCATGTAATTTTAATCATATCTTTGACTTTCCTTTCTTGTGCACATATCTTGTCAATCCTTGATTTCAGCTGTGATTGGTCTTCCTTTAATTGTGTAAGAAGACTTCTACTCTGCTGGTAAGAAGACTTCACTCTGCTGGTAAGAAGACTTCTACTCTGCTGGTAAGAAGACTTCACTCTGCTGGTAAGAAGACTTCACTCTGCTGTCTTTACTCAGCTGTCTTTACACAGCTGCTGTTTCTTCTCAGCTGCTGTCTTTACTCTGCTGTCTTTACTCAGCTGTCTTTACACAGCTGTTTTTACTCTTCTTATCCTGTAAGATGAGTTCAACTCATCTTATCAGGAGACTTCTGGTCTTGGTCTTCTCTTCTCTTCTAGAGCATTGTCATGTCTTCTCTTCTAACCAGAGTCCTATCTATTACAAGATATATAATAAAGTTGTCTATACAATACAACTTATCATATTACATGTTTGATTTGGTTTATCAAAACTAAACTAAGGATATTCATATCCCAACACAAGGGTAGGACTTTGAGATCTGAGCAGTCCTAACTGCTACGGTCTCCACAAGTGATTGTAAGCACTTGCACTTTGCAGGGGTTCAAAATTTTAACCTTTCGGTGAGGGTTTGGGGTTTTTGAATGTTTCCAACTAATGGTTCAAGCTTATAATATGCTTAACCACTATGCCTAAATCAATGGATATACAATAAGAGTAGGATTCAGGTTCTTGGGTTGGATAGAAATCACTTAAGAGCTAGGCATGTTCTTATGGATTCTGGCTCTTGGATAATTCTTAAAACAGTATGGCTTTTTGCTTGATTGCTTGCTTAGCTTGTTGAATTCTCTCGTTGTGACTTCGTGTTTGTGATTTCTCATCCTCTTGTATTTATAATGGGGATTGCTTGCAACTAGCCGTTGGAGTTGACTAGCCGTTGGGGCAATCTTTCCATAATAGCTTGATTCCTTGATTCCAGCCACTTGATTGCTTCAATCCTGGGATCATGTCAATCTTCTAAATAAGGTAGGTCTTCATTTGAATTGCAAGATGACTTTGGAATCAGCCGAGTCCTAGAAGAGTACATAGTCTTCTGATCTGCACTACTAGTCTTCTGACTACTCTTCTGGCCTTATGTCTTCTGTCTTCTGATATCAGTCGAGTAATACTCTTCTGATCTGGCAATTCTTTGTGCTGCTTTAGGCCATTTTCAATCTTGGACTCCATCAGAAAAGTAGGTATACAAGCACCTTACTTAACTGGTCTTCAAGGATCTTCTAGTCTTCATGTCTTCTACTCTTCTCATCTTGAGGATAGGCATGTAAGCCAGGGCTGTGCTGATCAGCTGATATCAGTCCAGTTGATCACACAAGACTAGTCTAAGCTGTTCTATACAAAGTCAGCTGATCCTATTACATTTATAAACACTAAGTGTTTTGGCCATCAAAACTATTCTAACATCAAGTGGGGCTTAGGGTGAATTTATATCCCAACAATTTCCCCCTTTTTGATGAAGCCAAAACTATACTTGATAAATGCTCTTAATGAAATAAGATAAGAGTTTATAAAATTCTTAAAACTGAAGTACCTGATGAAGACAATGAGAGTTTGTCTTGTAAGCAAAAAGAACTAGAACTTGAATATATGTGGAGCTTTTACAGATTACAAGTGATAGTTTCTTTATACTTCTAAAGTAGTCTTCATCAGGTATTCTGATCTTCAGATGCGGAAAGCAAGGTACAGACGAACTCGAACATCTTCCATGTGTTGCAAGTCTGTAATATTCTCCTCTTCGTAGATCTTCTCCAGAATCCTTTTGACTTCAATCAAGTTTGTTCTTCCGGAATCCAGAATGGGTGCATCCCATTTGGGTTCTTCAGGTGTTAGGATTCTGCAGTTGTCAAGTTCTTTGGCTGTCTTGACTAATTCTTTCAAGAACTCTGGATCTTCATGGGTCATGAACTGGGAGAATTGAAGAAATTCTTCTTCATAAGTAGGAAGAGGGCCAAATTTCCTTACTATGTGGTGTTGAATTTGCCCCTTCTTCTTCAGGGGATACCATCTTGGTAGCTCATCTTGAAGGGCTAAATAATCCACATAATTGCTATCAAACACCAGGACATTGTCTTCTTTTGCTTTATCCTTGAGTGTTTTCTTGAGTTTGGCTATTTTCCTTTCAAATTTGGCTTTGACTGCCTTCGCATCATTTAGCTTCTTTTGCTTAAGCTCTTGAGCTTCAAGCAACTTTCTTTTCTTCAGCTCTAAAGCCTCTTTCTCCTCTGCAGTAGGCTCTGCTGGAGCTGACTTCTTGCTTGACTGAGCTTGCTCATCTGCCTTCCTTTTCCTTGTTATCCTCTTCTCAGGAACTTGTTCTACAGAGGCAGTGATCTGTAGACTCTTGACAGGAGCTTGAGTGGGATCTTGGGTGCCTTCTTGTGCAATTTCTTTGCCTTTACCTTGCCTGTTCTTGATTTTACTTTTTAAACCACCCAAGGTTTCATTCAACTCATCTTGAGATACTACCATTACAACTTGCTGTGCAGTAGATTTCTCAAGAGCCTTTATCAATACATCTTCCCCCTTTTTGGCTTCAACAAGTGCAGCCGCAAAAGGCTTCATGGCATTCAGAATTTCCACTTTCAGGGTCTGCTTCAGAGCCATGGCATTGACCTTGCCAACTTGGGTCAGATGAGTGATGCTGTGCTCTAGAACTTGAGCATGAGAATTGGAGGAGGAGGCAGCTTCTAGCTTAGCTGTAAGTGCTTACAATTTGGCTGCTGTCTCCTTCAGCTGAGTCTGCAGTTTCTCATTCTCCTCTGCAGCTGACTTAAGAAGAGCTTGACCTTCAGTGGCTCTTGCTTCAGCATCCTCAATTCTTGTCTTGTAGGTGGTCTCCATGCGATTTATCTCATTAGTATAGAGATCAGCAAACATGTTGGAGGTGTCACCTGCTCTCTTCTGAATGGTGCTTAAGTATTCACCTATATGATGGTGAAGTGACTCTCCAAACTTGTCTTCTATGTCAATAATCTGGTCATGAAGACGAGTTCTCTGCTCCTTAACAACATTTTCAACATATCTTCCAAGCTGTAGGCCTAAACCTTTCTCAAAGTGCAAGTCTATTGCAACTTTGACTTGTGAGCAGATGTCTGTTGTATAATCATCAGATGGGGTAGAAGTTAAGGCAGTACCTTGCGGTTTTGGATGAACTATCAGTGCTTTGCCTCTTTCTTCAACTGATAGATAATCTTCATTGAGGAAGCAGGTAGTGGCCTTAGTCAGATGGGTCATGATCCTTCTGCCTGCATCCTCTGGTTGATCAATGAAGTGAGTCCAATTTTCTAAAGGCTTGAAGTGAGCTGGTACTCTGACTACTTCTCTTTCAATCTCTACTTTGTCCGCTGGTTCAGTTGAGTCTTCTGCAGGGGCTGTTGCAACTGAGTCTTCCACCAAGGCTGGTGCAGCTGAGTCTTTCACCAAGACTGGTGCAGCTGAGTCTTCTGCCTTTGCTTTTTCAGCTGTCTGCTGATCTGATGAGTCTTCTGGGACAGAGATATCATCAGTGGGGATTCCTAGAATCCTGTTGCATACTGCAGTTAGGGCCTCTGCTGACAGCAGCTGAGCAAAAGATTGAACCTGAGCAACTTCCTTTTGCTCCATTTCCCAGTCGAGGAAATTTTCCTTTCCTCCCATTCCTTCCATGACCTCAAGAAGGTCATCCACATCATCTCTTCTGAGCTCAATCCAAGTACATATCCTAAGTACTTGTTCAAATTGGATTGATTCCTCATCAATACCAGGAGTAGTAGACTTGAGCAGGTTGGCTATCTTCATCCTCATTATTTTCTCCCTTGTGCACATAGGATAGTGCACCATGCTGTACTGAGGCTGCGAGGGACCTGCTTGATCCAGGTCTACTAGAGCCAAGTCTTCTTGTGCAGATGGGGTAGTGAGGATAGGTGATTGAGTGGATGGGGTATTTTCCTCTGCTGTGTGAGTATCAGCAGGGATTTGGGAAGTGATATCTTCGTGTTGAGTAGGATGTTGAGATTGATCTTCAGTGGGTTGTGCATCAGCAGGGTTTTGAGTCTGCTGGTCTGGTTCTATTTCTACTTGAAGATCAGTAGATGGTTGGGCTTGATGATCTTGGTCATCTGCTTTTTGAGTATCAGCAAGGGATGGAGAAGTGATTTGAGTTTGATCATCAACAGGGGGTGTAGAGGTGGTCTGAGTTTGGTCATCTGTTGTTTGTACATCAGCAGGGGTAGGCAGTTGAGGCTCAAGAGTTGTTTGAGGCTGGTTTTGTTCCTCTGCTGTGTGAGTATCAGCAGGGATTTGGCTATCAGTGTTTGAGGGTTCAGATGGGTTGGAATCTTCAGAAGGGTTGAAGGATGAAATAGGGGCTATGCTCATGGGAGTAGGGAGCCTGGATTTCTTTGTCTTTTTGGTGAAAGAAGAAGTGTTCTTCTTTCTCTTCTGACCCTTTGACAGCTTAGAAGGAGTAATAGTGAGAGAGGGATTAGAAGTACCTGCCTTCTTCAAAGGAGAGGCACTGGGAGTGGCATCTGAATCAGATGGGGAGATGAGCCCTGATCTGATTAGAATTCTTCTTTGTGCTAAGGTTTGATTATCATCATCATCATCCTCAGCAGCCTTCTTTTGAGCCTCTTCTTTGGAAGACTCCTCTTCTTCTTCAGCAGAGTCATGAACAGACTCTTCTGCCTTCTCGACAACATCTTTAGAGGATGCTTCAGCCAACATCTTCCTCTTCTCTTCTTTCAGCCTTGCTGCCTCAATAAGAGCTTCCTTTCTCAAGTAATACTTGGAGGTGTGGAAGGTCTTATGGGGACCCATCTTGTACTTCTTTGGGAGTACTTCTGGATGGATAATACTCAGCTTGTTGACAAAGCTAACAGTTGATGTTACCTTCCATTCTCTTGATTGGAGGTCCAAGGTAACCTTCTTGGCCTCAAGAGCAATCCTATCCAAGAATAGCCCTTGCCAATCTCCATCGATCTGATCCCAGATTGCAGCCATAACTCTAACCTTCAAAGTAGTAACAGCATCATGACTGAATGTGTTACCCAGTAGCATCTTTCCTGCAATGTCCATCAAGGTTTGAAACTTAGGGTCAAGTTGTGACTTCTTAAGTCTAGAGGCATTAGCAGCCTTGACTCTTCCACTAGTAAACATCTCCATATACTCTTTTTCTCTTCCCATAATGTAGTTAGAGATGTTTATCTCCCCCCTTGATAATCCAAACAATTCCTGAAGGATCTCTCTTGAGATCTTAACTCTGTGTCCACCCATGACACTTTCCACAAGAGATCCCTTCATCACAGTGTTCGAGTAGAAGGTCAGCACATCTTGTTCATAAACATTTGTTGGTGCTGCTTCTTGAAAATCACGAAGGTTGAGGTTGATGCAGCGAAGAAGGATCTCCTTGTTCGCAGGTGTATGCTTGCCCTTGAAAAACAGAGCATTCTCAGTGAAAATCTTCCCTTCCCTAGACCACTTTGTTGCATCTATAGTGCCAGTGCTCATGGTCTTCTCGTCGTAAATTTCAATGATCGCCATTCTGGATGTTGAGTTTTAGGTTTGGAATGCTTAGGAAAATATTCAAGACGAGAGTGATTTGAGAGCAATTGAGTATTGTGAGCGTAAGGGTTTGGGAGAGGTTTAAGGGTTTGTATATATACTCCAGCAAAACTTGAGAGTTGTACAATCCAACGGTCAGATTTGATTCAATTTTGGAGTAGAGCCCAAGATTTCCCTCTTTGATTTCGCCCCGTTCCTTTAATTTTGCCGGCTGAATTTGCCATGTGGCAATTGATGATTCGTTGGCAAAATAGTAATTGAGTACTAATGACATCAGTACCAAAAATAGCCGTTGTGACTAAATTTTAGAAGGAATTAATCATCAAGGCCGTTTTCTATAAGTGAATTTCATTCCTTATATAGGCCAATTTCCTTAATTACATTCAGAAATAAATCTAGAATGAATTACATGATCAAGGATAGTCATTATGCTCTGAAATAAAGTGATCTGATCAGCAGAGTGAGGTCTTCTGATTTCTTCGAAAAGGTCTGCTGATTTTCCTTGAAAGTCTTCTGGTCAGCTGAGTTGGTCTTCTGATCAGCTGAGTAGAGGATTGAGGTTTGCTGAGTAAATCTTCTGTGTGTGATGATCCAACCTGGTTTGATGGATCTTTCAGCTTTGCTGTGTGTGATGATCCAACCTGGTTTGATGGATTTTCCAGCTCTACCTCTGAACCATGTGGGACCATCAAATAAATATGTAGATGGTTTGGCCTAGATGGTATCCCACGGGTTCAAGTTGCCCTCACCATCGGATGATCCTCACCATCAGATGGGTTGTAGCATCTAATGTGTCCTTGTTGAATTTCTTCGCTTCTCTTGAAAGAGGGAGAAGATTGGAAGGGGCTTCAATGGAGTGTGAAGAGAAGGACAGGAACTTGGTCTTCCTGATATGTTTTGACATAGTAGCCTTTGATAACAAGCTCTCCATGTAGAACTTCCCCCTGGAGAAGAAGCTCTGCTTGCTTGCTACTTTGTCCTCTGCATCTCTCCTTCCTCTAGTTTTCAACAAGAACGTCTCTCCTTCCTTTAGTTTTCATAGGCATACTTATGTTGGATAAACCAAGTATGCTGATCTACATCATCTTCATCTTCTGGACAAATCTTCATCTCCTTCACCCAAGACCTTGGTTGAGGGATGATCTCCATTCCATCTCTTCTTTCCATTTTCTCCATACCTGAAACAAGAATAATAGTTAGTGATTTGTGTTCTTAGGTGTTCCCATAACTTCCTCCTTTTATAGGGGTAGAAATGAGGTAGTGGAGAGAAAGATGACAAAACTATAGAGTTGATCGGTCTGAATTTCTGAAAAGCTATTTCTTAAGATCAACAATGAGATTCTTGATCTAAGGGTTCACATTTAAAGAGATTCAGACTCTATCTTATGGAATGCAGAAATTATAGATTTTGAGCAAGAGTTATTTGGAATCCGTACAGTGCATGCATACTGTTGAGTCGGTGAGGATGGTGTATTAATCCAACCAAGTATGACTCACTAGTATACTGTATGCATGTATAATGATAAAGTATTTTATGAAGAATATTTTATTATTATACATATGTATACATTGCTTAAGTATAGATACCAATTAACTTTGTTCATGTCTTCTGTATGTATATATATATATATATATTATGCAATGCAGATTGTAGAGTATTTCATCAAGGATTCTTAAGGTATCATTGATTCCCCCTTGATTAAATGACTCTATGTTTTCCCTCAGCTTTATTTGTCTTCATTGGGAAAGTACTTACCTGAAGATGAGGGTGTCTATTCACCTCATCTGATCCTCCTAGTCTGCTGCAATTGCATCAGCTGAGGTCCTCAGCTGATCTTTGCGCTTCATGTGCTTGGATCCAGGAGTCTGAAGCTGTAGCATAGGGTCTTGAACCCTTCTTCAGCTAGGGGCTTAGTCAAGATGTCTGCTCTTTGGATATCTGTGTGAATTTTCTCCATCTTGATGTCCTTCTTTTCAAGGTGGTCTCTTATGAAGTGGTGTCGAATGTCGACATGCTTGCACCTTGTGTGGAGGACTGGATTTTGAGTGATGGCAATGGCACTGCTGCTATCACAATAGATAGGGACTTCTCTTGCCTCTACATTGTAATCCTTGAGTTGTTGAACTAGCCAGAGCTGCTGACTACAACAACTTCCAGCTGCCATATATTCTGCCTCAGTGGTGGAGGTTGCAACTGAAGTTTGCTTCTTTGAGAACCATGATATTAACTTGTTGCCTAGGAATTGACAAGTTCCAGATGTGGACTTCCTATCAATTCTACATCCACCATAGTCTGAGTCAGAGTATCCACTCAATTCTAGATTGTCATCAGCAGGGTACCATAGTCCTAGGTTGACTGTTTCTTTTAGGTATTTGAGAATCTTCCTTGCTGCTTCTAGATGACTTTGCTTTGGGTTTGCTTGAAACCTAGCACATACTCCTACAGCAAATGTTATGTCTGGTCTGCTGGCTGTAAGGTATAGTAGAGATCTGTTGGGATATAAATTCACCCTAAGCCCCACTTGATGTTAGAATAGTTTTGATGGCCAAAACACTTAGAGTTTATAAATGTAATAGGATCAGCTGACTTTGTTTAGAGCAGCTTAGACTAGTCTTGTGTGATCAACTGTATTGATATCAGCTGATCAGCACAGCCCTGGCTTACATGCCTATCCTCATGATGAGAAGAGTAGAAGACTTAAAGACTAGAAGATCCTTGAAGACCAGTTAAGTAAGGTGCTTGTATACCTACTTATCTGATGGAGTCCAAGATTGAAGATGGCCTAAAACAGGTTACAGATTTGCCATATCAGAAGAGTGTTACTCGACTAATGTGCTCATCTAGGATTCCCAAAGTCATCTTGCAATTTGAATGAAGACTTACCTTATTTAGAAGATTGACATGATCCCAGGATTGAAGCAATCAAGCGGCTGGAATTAAGGAATCAAGCCAATATGGAAAGATTGCCCCAACGGCTAGTTGCAGCAATCACCATTATAAATACAAGAGGATGAGAAATCACAAGTACGAAGTCACAACGAGAAAATTCAACAAGCTAAACAAGCAATCAAGCAAAAAGCCATACTGTTTTAAGAGTTCTCCAAGAGCCAGAATCCATAAGAACATTCCTAGCTCTTAAGTGATTTCTATCCAACCAAAGAACCTGAATCCTATTCTTATTGTATATCCATTGATTTAGGCATAGTGGTTAAGCAAATTATAAGCTTGAACCATTAGTTGGAAACATTCAAAAACCCCAAACCCTCACCGAAAGGTTAAAGTTTTTGAACCCCTGCAAAGTGCAAGTGCTTACAATCACTTGTGGAGACCGTAGCAGTTAGGACTGCTCAGATCTCAAAGTCCTACCCTTGGGACTATAAAGGACAAGCCCCTTGTAATTTTTGGTAAATTAAAGGGATTAAACATCACGTTAGGACGTGAGAGTGGACGTAGGAACGTATATCCGAACCACTATAAACCTGGTGTTATTTACCTTTCTGCACTTTACATTACTGTCTTTCCATATATTTTTATATAGTGCATACTGTGTTTTTAACTGTCTTCGAATCAAGGCCATAACCTTCAAACCAGCATCAGCTGAGGTTTTCATTAATTAAACAAGCTAACACTTTCAAAAGAAACAAAGGAACGAGTCTAAACAAGGCCTACCATAATTCCGCATATAATCTCTTCATTCAGATCACTATAGTCATCTGGACCAGCAGACTTGTAGTCCAGTTGACATAGCAATCAGAAAAAGTTCCCAACTCTCTTTAATCCCATTCACTACTCGTTCAGGGACCAACAAGTGGTATCAGAGCAGTGGTTCTAATGGACTACTGTCTCTAGTTTATCAGAAGACTTGAGGGAGTCTTTCTGTAGTCCTCTTGAACAGATCTATTCTTTTGAAAAACTTATTTTTGAAAACTCATACAGCATGAGTGCTAACATGCGTAAGTTGCCCAAGTTTTCAGTGGAGGATTATGATTACTGGAAGATTAGGATGAGGAAGAATCTCACATCAGTCCACTACAAGATGTGGTCAGTAATCACAGAAGGCCCAATCACCATCATGACAGTCAACACTGCAAATGGTGATCCAGAAGTTCCAGTTAGAGAACTTGTTCCCAAGCCAATGAAGGACCTCACACCTGAAGAGATGAAGCAATCAAATCTTGATAGCATTGCTCAAGATTACATCATGCAAACTCTTCCAAATGAGTACATTGCAAAAGTAATCAACTGTGAGTCAGCAAGAGATATGTGGGATGCTTTGGCACTCCTCTATGAAGGAACTGAGCTGATCAAGGAGAGCAAATTGTCAACAACAGTCAAGAAGTTCGAACACTTCAAGATGCAACCAGAAGAATCTATTGATCAGCTAGACAATAGATTTACCAAGATCATCAATGAGATAGAATCTCTGGGCAAGAAGTATACAAATAGAGAGAAAAATCTAAAGATATTAGACTCTCTAACAAAGAAATGGAGACTCAAGAAGACCATCATCAAAGATACTCAAGATATCAAGAAATGGTCTGCACAAACTCTATTTCAGAATCTTAAAGCTCATGAATATGATCTTGAAAGAGAAGAAAACTCAGGAAGTGATGAGCCAACTGCAACCCCATCTACCTCCAAGACTGTAGCCTTCAAGGCAGCCAATGCAAAAGCTGCAAGTACCTCATCTGGCAAGACCTCACTGAAAACAGAAGACTTTGAAGGATCAGACATGAGTCTGAAAGAGCAAATGGCTCTTATGATCAAGAGATTCGAAAGGATGAACACTCTCAACAGCAAATATAGAAAATTCTACAGGAATTACAAAGACAGGAGAGCCAGTTCACCCTCCAGAGGATCCAGAGAAAGAACACCAGAAAGATATCCTAGAAAGGATACTGAGTCATCTGACAGCCGAGGATCTAGAAGAAGAGATGCCACTCCTCCAAGGAAAGGCAACTCAAATCAGAAACCTGGATCATGCTTCAATTGTCACAAACCAGGACATTATGTCTATGAATGTCCAGAGCTGAACTTGGATGACAAAGAAGAAAGAAGGCCAAGAAGAGACAGAAGAAATCCAGACAAGCAAGCAATGGTGACTGAAGAGTCTGAATATCAAAGTGGTGAACTTCCTACATCACCAGACTGTCAAATCTTCTCAGATGATTCAGATGATCTAGCTATGATGGCCATAGGTGAAAATGAGGTAAATTCCTATACTACAACTTTCCATTCACCTATTTTTTCACAAACAGATGAGATAAACTCATCTGAAGGCGAATCAGAAGACACCTATTATCAATCTTTAAGAAAGGTAAAAGGTCATCTGGATATTGCCACTAGAGCTTTTATAGAAGTGGAAGAGGAGAATAAGGATTTAAGGAAAGAAATTGCTAGGTTGGAAAAGGTTAAGTTTGATAACACCCCTGAGTTGGTCACAATGAATGAAAGATTGACCAAAGAAGTGGAACTTCTTAAGGAAGAAAATACCACAATAACTCAGTTGTATGAGGGGATGTTAGAAACTCAAGCCTTGGAAACCAAGGAATTTCGTTCACTACAATCTAAGTTCGATGACCTCTTCCAAGCACACAAGCTCTTAGAAAAGGAGAAGGAATGCCTAAATCAAAAGATATCAGAGTTCAATAAAGCATCTACTACTATTGAAAGTATCTCTGAATATTATAGATCAAATGGCAATAAGATGGGTTTTGGCTATGAACTTAATCCATCAACATCCTCTCCAGCTGGGGGTAGTACACCTAACTAGTGCACTACTCAGACACATGAAAAAGGTGAGTGTTCTAAACACAATGAACCTAATATGAACCAAAAGACATCTGTACCAGCTAAGGCTAACTATCCCAACACCAAAAATGGTAAAAGACAAGTTAACCCGAAGCCTGTACAGAGAAACAACAAACAGCCTAGACCATCTCGATTGAGACGGTCTCAGCTGTATGCTACTCCAGCCAAGAAGAAGAAGTCTTCTTCACACAAATCTGTTCTCTTTGCACTCCCTATCTCTTATGATATTGTGAGAACAGAAAAGTATGGTCCATATAATCGTGTGCATCGTCCAGCTAATGCACCCAGGCCGAATGTAACTAGTCAAAAGATAATGTATGTACACTCCTATAAAGGGAAACCATTTGACTATTACTTAGCTGACACAAGTAACAAATCAGACCAGTCCAAGGTGTTAACTGGTAAGATTTGGTTCTGTGATGCCCGAGGGAAACAACTCAAGTGCTCAAGGTTGTTCAAACGACCAATGTATATGTGGGTTCCCAAGGGTAGTACTAACACCCAAGGACCCAAGACAAAATGGGTACCTAAGACTTAACCTTTCTTGCAGGAAATGAGGGACCTATACAGAAGAGGAGGTCTAGCAGGAGAAACATGGTACATAGATAGTGGATGCTCAACCCATATGACTGGAACCAAAGCCCTGCTGACCAACTACACAGAAAAGAAAGGTCCAAAAGTCTTCTTTGGTAATAACGCGCACGGTAACACAAAAGGATATGGCACCTTTAAAAATGGTGACATTGAGGTACATGATGTATCATATGTAGAAGGTTTAAAGTTTAATTTATTATCTGTTTCTCATTTTTGTGACACTGGTTACTCAGTAAAATTCTCTAAAGATGAGTGTCTCATAAGTGATAAAAGAACAAAACAAAACCTTCTAACAGGATCTAGAAAGGGAACTATGTATCTTGCAAATTGGAACAGCTGTCCTAAGGATACATGTCTGCTTGTGAAGAGCCCTAAAGATGTCAGCAGGCTATGGCACAAACGCCTTAGTCATCTGAACTTTAAGACTATGAACAAGCTAGCAAGGGAATCCTTAGTTGATGGTCTGCCTAATGAACTCTACTGTAAAGATCAGGTATGTGATGCATGTCAACAAGGAAAGCAAACAAAGGTCTCCTTCAAGACCAAGAAGACAGCATCAACCAGCAGAGTTCTTGAATTGCTTCACATGGATCTCTTTGGACCAATCACTCCAACCACACTAACAGGGAGAAAGTACACTCTCATTGTTGTAGATGACTACTCCAAGTTTACTTGGGTTATCTTCTTATACAAGAAGAGTGAAACTCAGCAGAAGCTCCCTGAACTATTGAAAAGGATCCAAGTAGAGAAAGGAGAACCAATTGTGAAAATTAGAAGTGACAAAGGCACTGAATTTATTAACTCTTATATTATTGCCTATTGTACTTCTAATGGTATTCAGCATGAGACAAGTGCAGCAAGAACACCACAACAGAATGGTGTAGCTGAAAGAAGAGTCAGAACACTCAAAGAAGCTGCAAGAACACCTCTTGCTGAATTCTCCACTCCTAAGAAGCTATGGGCAGAAGCTATCAACACAGCTTGTCACACTCAAAATAGGTCAGGTATTCACAAAATTCATGAGAAAACCCCATATGAACTGTGGAAAGGAAGAACACCTAGAGTATCTTACTTTCATATATTTGGTTGTAAGTGTTTCATTCACAACAATGGGAAGAGTAAGTTGAATGCTTTTGATGCCAAAGCAGATGAGGGGATATTCTTAGGATACTCCTCTACTAGCAAAGCATTTAGAGTACTCAACAAACGAACCCTTCTTGTGGAAGAAACACCTCATGTTGTTTTTGATGAATCTTGTGAAAAGAGTGCAGTACAAACAGACTCAGCTACAGATCAGATGAGGCAGCTAGTGATCAAGTCCAGACTAGATGAGTTTATTGAAGTCAATGAACCATTTCCTGAAGAACCAGAAGAGGATAAGCCACACAGACCAGTCACTAGATCTCAAACTCAAGCTGAGCAAGCTGACCAGAATCAAGATGCAACAATCCCAAATGCAAGGGGGAATGATCTCTTTGACACACAAGATACAGATGATGATCGACCAAATCAAGTCAACCCTCCTGATGGCACAAGAACAGATGAGAATCCAAGCTCATCTAATGCAGACACACCTGTGAGGCATACATGGAGAAACAATCATCCATCAAACCTCATTTTAGGAGGAGCAGACTCAGGTGTCAAGACCAGAAGACAACTGAATCAGAACCCCCAATCATCTATGTTCTGCTGGAGTGCTTTCTTGTCCAACATTGAACCAGCTGACATAGAAGAAGCAATAACTGATAGCAATTGGATCACTGCTATGCAAGAAGAACTAAACCAATTCGAAAGAAATGAAGTATGGGAATTGGTAGATCGTCCTGAAAACCACAATGTAGTAGGAACAAAGTGGGTATTCAAGAATAAGAAGGACGAAAATGATGTAATAACTAGAAACAAAGCAAGGCTAGTTGCAAAAGGATACTCTCAGTCTGAAGGGATTGACTATGATGAAACCTTTGCTCCAGTAGCCAGATTAGAAGCCATTCCACTGTTTCTAGCTTATGCATCATACATGGGCTTCAAAGTATACCAAATGGATGTCAAGAGTGCTTTTCTAAATGGTATTCTGGTAGAAGAAGTGTATGTAGAGCAGCCTCCAGGATTTGAAAAAGGAGATCAAGTATATCGTCTGAAGAAGGCTCTCTATGGTCTAAAGCAAGCCCCTCGAGCTTGGTATGACACATTGTCACAATTCCTACTTGACAATGTTTACACAAAAGGCAAAGTGGATAGAACACTTTTCAGAATACAAGAAGGAGAAGACATTCTAATGGTGCAAATATATGTAGATGACATTATATTTGGATCACCCAATCAAGACATGTGCAAAAAGTTCTTTGAACTTATGCAAGGAAAGTTTGAAATGAGCATGATGGGTGAGATGAATTACTTCCTAGGACTCCAAGTCAAGCAGAGTCCAGAAGGGATCTTCATCAACCAGTCCAAGTATACCAAGAGTCTATTAGAAAGATTCAAAGCTCTACAAAGCAAGACTGCAAGGATTCCAATGATGACATCTTTCAAAATGGAACCAAATGAGTCTGGAAAGGCAGTCGATCAAGCAGAATATAGAGCACTTATTGGATCTTTGCTATACCTTACAGCCAGCAGACCAGACATAACATTTGTTGTACGAGTATGTGCTAGGTTTCAAGCAAACCCGAAGCAAAGTCATCTAGAAGCAGCAAGGAAGATTCTCAAGTATCTAAAAGGAACAGTCAACTTAGGACTATGGTACTCTGCTGATGACAATTAGAATTGAGTGGTTATTCTGACTCAGACTATGGTGGATGTAGGATAGATAGGAAATCCACATCTGGAACCTATCAATTCCTAGGCAACAAGTTGATATCTTGGTTCTCAAAGAAGCAAACTTCAGTTGCAACCTCCACCACTGAAGCAAAATATATGGCAGTTGGAAGTTGTTGTAGTCAGCTGCTCTGGCTAGTTCAACAACTCAAGGATTACAATGTAGAGGCAAGAGAAGTCCCTATCTATTGTGATAGCAGCAGTGCCATTGCCATCACTCAAAATCCAGTCCTCCACACAAGGTGCAAGAATGTCGACATTCGACACCACTTCATAAGAGACCACCTTGAAAAGAAGGACATCAAGATGGAGAAAATTCACACAGATATCCAAAGAGCAGACATCTTGACTAAGCCCCTAGCTGAAGAAAGGTTCAAGACCCTATGCTACAGCTTAGGACTCCTGGATCCAAGCACATGAAGAGCAAAGATCAGCTGAACACCTCAGCTGATACAATTGCAGCAGACTAGGAGGATCAGATGAGGTGAATAGACACCCTCATCTTCAGGTAAGTACTTTCCCAATGAAGACAAATAAAGCTGAGGGAAAACATAGAGTCATCTAATCAAGGGGGAATCAATGATACCTTAAGAATCCTTGATGAAATACTCTACAATCTGCATTGCATATTATATATATATATTCAGAAGACTTGAACAAAGTTACTTGATATCTTTACTCAAAGCAATGTATATCTATGTATAATAATAAACTATTCTTCATAAAATACTTTATTTATATACATACATACAGTATATTATTGAGTTATACTTGGTTGGATTAATACACCATCCTCACCGACTCAACAGTATGCATGCAGTGTACGGATTTAAAATAACACTTGTTCAAAATTTTATAATTTCTACATTCCATAAGATAAAGTCTGAATATCTTTAAATGTGAACCCTTAGATCAAGAATCTCATTGTTGATCTTAAGAAGTAACTTTTCAGAAATTCAGACCTATCAACTCTATAGTTTTGTCATCTTTCTCTCCACTACCTCGTTTCTACCCCTATAAAAGGAGGAAGTTATGAGAACACCTAAGAACACAAATCACTAACTATTATTCTTGTTTCAGGTATGGAGAAAATCGAAAGAAGAGATGGAATGGAGATCATCCCTCAACCAAGGTCTTGGGTGAAGGAGATGAAGATTTGTCCAGAAGATGAAGATGATGCAGATTAGCATACTTGGTTCACTGAACATAAGTATGCCTATGGAAACTAAAGGAAGGAGAGACGTTCTTGTTGAAAACTAGAGGAAGGAGAGATGCAGAGGACAAAGTAGCAAGCAAGCAGAGCTTCTTCTCCAGGGGGAAGTTCTACATGGAGAGCTTGTTACCAAAGGCTACCTTATCAAATCATATCAGGAAGACCAAGTTCCTGCCCTTCACTTCACACTCCATTGAAGCCCCTTTCAATCTTCCTTCTCTTTCAAGAGAAGCGAAGAAATTCAACAAGGACACATTAGATGCTACAACCCATCTGATGGTGAGGATCATCCGATGGTGAGGGCAACCTGAACCAGTGGGATACCATCTAGGCCAAACCATCTACAAATTGATTTGATGGTCCCACATGGCTCAGAGGTAGAGCTGAAAGATCCATCACACCAGGTAAGATCATCACAGGCGAATCGAAGGATCCATCAAACCAGGTTGGATCATCACACACAGAAGATTTACTCAGCAAACCTCAATCCTCTACTCAGCTGATCAGAAGACCAACTCAGCTGGCCAGAAGACTTTCAAGAAAATCAGCAGACCTTTCGAAGAAATCAGAAGACTTCACTCTGCTGATCAGATCACTTTATTTCAGAGCATAATGACTATCTTTGATCATGTAATTCATTCTAGATTTATTTCTGAATGTAATTAAGGAAATTGGCCTATATAAGGTGTTGGGATATAAATTCATCCTAAGCCCCACTTGATGTTAGAATAGTTTTGATGGCCAAAACACTTAGAGTTTATAAATGTAATAGGATCAGCTGACTTGTATAGAACAGCTTAGACTAGTCTTGTGTGATCAACTGTATTGATATCAGCTGATCAGCACAGTCCTGGCTTACATGCCTATCCTCAGGATGAGAAGAGTAGAAGACATGAAGACTAGAAGATCCTTGAAGACCAGATAAGTTAAGGTGCTTGTATACCTACCTATCTGATGGAGTCCCAGATTGAAGATGGCCTAAAAGCAGTACAAAGAATTTCCAGATCAGAAGAGTGTTACTCGTCTGATATCAGAAGACAGAAGACCTAAGGCCAGAAGAGTAGTCAGAAGACTAGAAGTACAGATCAGAAGACTATGTGCTCTTCCAGGACTCGGCTGATTCCCAAGTCATCTTGCAATTCAAACGAAGACCTACCTTATTTAGAAGATTGACATGATCCCAGGATTGAAGCAATCAAGCGGCTGGAATCAAGGAATCAAGCTATTATGGAAAGATTGTTCAAACGGCTAGTCAACTCCAACGGCTAGTTGCAACCAATCTCCATTATAAATACAAGAGGATGAGGAATCACAAACAAGAAGTCACAAGAGAGAATTCAACAAGCCAAGCAAGCAATCAAAGCTAAAGCCATACAGTTCTAAGAATTCTCAAAAGAGCCAGAAACCATTAGATTATCTATAGCTCTTAAGTGATTTCTATCCAACCCTTAAGAACCTGAAACCTGTTCATATTGTTTATCAATTGTTTTAGGCATAGTGGTTAAGCAAATTATAAGCTTGAACCATTAGTTGGATACACCTCAAAAACCCCAAACCCTCACCGAAAGGTTAAAGTTTTTGAAACCCCTTAAAGTGCAAGTGCTTACAATCACTTGTGGAGACCGTAGCTGTTCGGACGGCTCAGATCTCAAAGTCCTAACCTTGGGACTATAAAGGTCAAGACCCTTGTAATTTGTGGAAATTAAAGGGATTAAACATCACGTTAGGACGTGAGAGTGGACGTAGGAACGTATATCCGAACCACTATAAATCCGGTGTTATTTACTTTCTGCACTTTACATTTCTGCCTTTACATTCATTATTATATAGTGCATATTGTGATTTCAACACTCTTCAAAACAAGGCCATAACTTTCAAACCAGCATCAGCTGAGTATTTTCATTAAGTAAAACAAGTTACAAGAACGAGTCTAAACCAGGGCCACCATAATTCCGCATATAACCTCCTCAGTCAGATCACTATAGTCATCTGGACCAGCAGACTTGCAGTCCAGTTGACATAGCAATCAGAAGAGGTTCCCAACTCTGTTTGAAAAAGTTTTAAAGTCTATTCACCCCTCCCCTCTAGACTTTAAACCCATTCACTACTCGTTCAGGGACCAACAAGTGGTATCAGAGTAGTGGTTCTAACGGACTACTGTCTCTAGATTATCAGAAGACTTGAGGGAGTCTTTCTGTAGTCCTCTTGAACAGATCTTTTTGGAAAACTTGTTTTTGAAAACTCATACAGCATGAGTGCTAACATGCATAAGTTGCCTAAGTTTTCAGTTGAGGATTATGATTACTGGAAGATCAGGATGAGGAAGAATCTCACATCAGTCCACTACAAGATGTGGTCAGTAATCACTGAAGGCCCAATCACCATCATGACAGTCAACACTGCAAATGGTGATCCAGAAGTCCCAGTTGGAGAACTGGTTCCCAAGCCCATGAGGGATCTCACACCAGAAGAGATGAAGCAATCAAACCTTGATAGCATTGCTCAAGATTACATAATGCAAACTCTTCCAAATGAGTACATTGCAAAGGTCATCCACTGTGAGTTAGCCAGAGAGATGTGGGAGGCATTGGCACTCCTTTGTGAAGGAACTGAGCTGATCAAGGAAAGCAAATTGTCAACAGCAGTCAAGAAGTTTGAACACCTCAAGATGCATTCAGGAGAAACTATTGATCAGCTGGACAATAGATGTACAAAGATCATAAATGAGATTGAATCTCTAGGCAAGAAGTATACAAATAGAGAGAAAAACTTGAAGATCTTGGACTCTTTACCCAAGAGATGGAAACTCAAGAAGACCATCATCAAAGATACTCAAGATATCAAGAAGTGGTCTACTCAAACTCTATTTCAGAACCTAAAAGCTCATGAATATGACCTTGACACGGAAGAAAACTCAGGAAGTGATGAGTCAACTGCAGCCCCATCTACCTCCAAGACTGTAGCCTTCAAGGCAGCCAATACAAAAGCTGCAAGTACCTCATCTGGCAAGGCCTCTCTGAAAACAGAAGACTGTGAAGGATCAGACATGAGTCTGAAGGAACAAATGGCTATTATGATCAAGAGATTCGAAAGGATGAACACTCTCAACATCAAATATAGAAAATTCTATAGAAACTACAAAGATAGAAGAGCAAGTTCACCCTCCAGAGGATCCAGAGAAAGAACACCAGAAAGACATCCTAGAAAGGATGTGGAGTCATCTGACAGCCGAGGATCTAGAAGAAGAGATGCCACTCCTCCAAGGAAAGGCAACTCAAATCAGAAACCTGGATCATGCTTCAACTGTCGCAAACCAGGACACTATGTCTATGAATGTCCTGAGCTGGATTTGGATGACAAAGAAGAAAGAAGGCCAAGAAGAACTTCAGACAAGAAAGCTATGGTGACTGAAGAATCTGAATATCAAAGTGATGAACTCCCTACATCACCAGACTGCCAAATCTTCTCAGATGATTCAGATGACCTAGCTATGATGGCCATAGGTGAAAATGAGGTAAACTCCTATACTACTACTTTCCATTCACCTATTTTTTCACAATCAGATGAGATAAACTCATCTGAAGGCGAATCAGAAGACACCTATTATCAATCTTTAAGAAAAGTAAAAGGTGATCTGGATATTGCCACTAGAGCTTTTATAGAAGTGGAAGAGGAGAATAAGGATCTAAGGAAAGAAATTGTTAAGTTGAAAAAGGTTAAGTTTGATAACACCCCTGAGCTGGCCACAATGAATGAAAGATTGACAAGAGAAGTGGAGCTTCTTAAGGAAGAAAATACCACAATAACTCAGTTGTATGAGGGGATGTTACAAACTCAAGCTTTAGAAACTAAGGAACTTCGTTCACTACAATCCAAATTCGATGACCTCTTCCAAGCACACAAGCTCTTAGAAAAGGAGAAGGAATGCCTAAATCAAAAGATATCAGAGTTCAATAAAGCCTCTACTACTATTGAAAGTATCTCTGAGTATTATAGATCAAATGGCAATAAGATGGGTTTTGGCTATGAATTCAACCCATCTACATCCTCTCCAGCTGGGGGTAGTACACCTAACAAGTGCACTACTCAGACACATGAAAAGGGTGAGTGTTCTAAACACAATGAACCTAATATGAACCAAAAGGCATCTGTACCAGCTAAGGCTAACTATCCCAAAACCAAAAATGGTAAAGGACAAGCTAACCCCAAGCCTGTACAGAGGAACAGCAAACAGCCTAGACCATCTCGGCTGAGACAGTCTCAGCTGTATGCTGCTCCAGCCAAGAAGAAGAAGTCTTCTTCAAACAAATCTGTTCTCTTTGCACCCCCTATCTATTATGATATTGTGAGAACAGAAGAGTATGGTCCATATAATCGTGTGCATCGACCAGCTAATGCACCCAGGCCGAATGTAACTAGTCAAAAGATCATGTATGTACACTCCTATAAAGGGAAACCATTTGACTATTACTTAGCTGACACTAAGGACAAATCAGATCAGTCCAAGGTGCTGACTGGTAAGATTTGGTTATGTGATGCCCGAGGGAAACAACTCAAGTGCTCAAGGTTGTTCAAACGACCAATGTATATGTGGGTTCCCAAGGGTAGTACTAACACCCAAGGACCAAAAACAAAATGGGTACCTAAGACTTAACTTTTCTTGCAGGAAAGGAGGGACCTATACAGAAGAGGAGGTCTAGCAGGAGAAACTTGGTACATAGATAGTGGATGCTCAACTCACATGACAGGAACCAAAGCCCTGCTGACCAACTACATAGAAATGAAAGGTCAAAAAGTCTTCTTTGGTGATAACGCGCATGGTAACACAAAAGGATATGGCACCCTTAAAAATGGTGACATTGAGGTACATGATGTATCATATGTAGAAGGTCTTAAGTTTAATTTATTATCTGTTTCTCACTTTTGTGACACTGGTTACTCAGTCAAATTCTCTAAAGATGAGTGTCTCATAAGTGATAAGAGAACAAAACAAAACCTTCTAACAGGATCTAGAAAGGGAAGTATGTATCTTGCAAATTGGAACAGCTGTCCTAAGGATACATGTCTGCTTGTGAAGAGCCCTAAAGATGTCAGCTGGCTATTGCACAAACGTCTTAGTCATCTGAACTTTAAGACTATGAACAAGTTAGAAAGGGAATCCTTAGTTGATGGTCTGCCTAATGAACTCTACTGTAAAGATCATGTGTGTGATGCATGTCAACAAGGAAAGCAAACAAAGGTCTCCTTCAAGACCAAGAAGACAGCATCAACCAGTAGAGTTCTTGAACTGCTTCACATGGATCTCTTTGGACCAATCACTCCAACCACTCTAACAGGGAGGAAGTACACTCTTATTGTTGTAGATGATTATTCCAAGTTTACTTGGGGTATCTTCTTATATAAGAAGAGTGAAACACAGCAGAAGCTCCCTGAACTATTGAAGAGGATCCAAGTAGAGAAAGGAGAACCAATTGTGAAAATTAGAAGTGACAAAGGCACTGAATTCATTAACTCTTATATTATTGCATATTGTACTTCTAATGGTATTCAGCATGAGACAAGTGCAGCAAGAACACCACAACAGAATGGTGTAGCTGAAAGAAGAGTCAGAACACTCAAAGAAGCTGCCAGAACACTCCTTGCTGAATTCTCCACTCCCAAGAAGCTATGGGCAGAAGCCATCAACACAGCTTGTCACACTCAAAACAGGTCAGGTATTCATAAAATACATGAGAAAACCCCATATGAACTGTGGAAAGGAAGAAAACCTAGAGTATCTTACTTTCATATATTTGGTTGTAAGTGTTTCATTCACAACAATGGGAAGAGTAAGTTGAATGCTTTTGATGCCAAAGCAGATGAGGGGATATTTTTAGGATACTCCTCAACTAGCAAAGCATTTAGAGTACTCAACAAACGAACCCTTCTTGTGGAAGAAACACCTCATGTTGTTTTTGATGAATCTTGTGAAAAGAATGCAGTAGAAACAAACTCAGCTGCAGATCAGATGAGACATCTAGTGATCAAGTCCAAACTAGATGAGTTCATTGAAGTCAATGAACCTTTCCCTGAAGAACCAGAGGAGGATAAGCCTCATAAACCTGTCACTAGATCTCAAACTCAAGCAGGACAAGCTGACCAGAATCAAGATGCACCAATCCCAAATGCCAGGGGGAATGATCTCTTTGACACTCAAGATACAGATGATGATCGACCTAACCAAGTCAACCCTCCTGATGGCACTAGATCAGATGAGAATCCAAGCTCATCCAATGCAGATACTCCTGTGAGGCATACATGGAGAAACAACCATCCATCAAACCTCATCTTAGGAGGAGCTGACTCATGTGTCAAGACAAGAAGACAACTGAATCAGAACTCACAATCATCTATGTTCTGCTGGTGTGCTTTCCTATCCAACATTGAACCAGCTGACATAGAAGAAGCAATGACAGATAGCAATTGGATCACTGCTATGCAAGAAGAACTAAACCAATTCGAAAGAAATGAAGTCTGGGAATTGGTAGATCGTCCTGAAAACCACAATGTAGTAGGAACAAAGTGGGTATTCAAGAACAAGAAGGACGAAAATGATGTGATAACTAGAAATAAGGCTAGGCTAGTTGCAAAAGGATACTCTCAATCTGAAGGGATTGACTATGATGAAACCTTTGCTCCAGTAGCCAGATTAGAAGCCATACGACTGTTTCTAGCTTATGCATCATATATGGGCTTCAAGGTATATCAAATGGATGTCAAGAGTGCTTTTCTAAATGGTATTCTGGTAGAAGAAGTATATGTAGAGCAGCCTCCAGGTTTTGAAAAAGGTGATCAAGTATATCGACTGAAGAAGGCTCTCTATGGTCTAAAACAAGCCCCTAGAGCTTGGTATGACACATTGTCACAATTCCTACTTGACAATGGATATACAAAAGGCAATGTGGATAGAACTCTTTTCAGAATACAAGAAGGAGAAGACATCCTAATGGTGCAAATATATGTAGATGATATTATATTTGGATCACCCAATCAAGAGATGTGCAAGAAGTTCTCTGAACTTATGCAAGGAAAGTTTGAAATGAGCATGATGGGTGAGATGAATTATTTCCTAGGACTTCAAGTCAAGCAGAGTTCAGAAGGGATTTTCATCAACCAATCCAAGTATACCAAGAGCTTATTAGAAAGATTCAAAGCTCTACAAAGCAAGACTGCAAGGATTCCAATGTTGACATCTTTCAAAATGGAATCAGATGAGTCTGGAAAGGCAGTTGATCAAGCTGAATATAGAGCACTGATTGGATCTCTACTATACCTTACAGCTAGCAGACCAGACATAACATTTGCTGTAGGAGTATGTGCTAGGTTTCAAGCAAACCCAAAGCAAAGTCATCTAGAAGCAGCAAGGAAGATTCTCAAGTACCTAAAAGGAACAGTCAACCTAGGACTATGGTACCCTGCTGATGACAATCTAGAATTGAGTGGCTATTCTGACTCAGACTATGGAGGATGTAGAATTGATAGGAAATCCACATCTGGAACCTGTCAATTTCTAGGCAACAAGCTGATATCATGGTTCTCTAAGAAGCAAACCTCAGTTGCAACCTCCACCACTGAAGCAGAATACATGGCAGCTGGTAGTTGTTGTAGTCAGCTGCTCTGGCTAGTTCAACAACTCAAGGATTTCAATGTAGAGGCAAGAGAAGTCCCTATTTATTGTGATAGCAGCATTGCCATCACTCAAAATCCAGTCCTCCACACAAGGTGCAAGCATGTTGACATTCGACACCACTTCATAAGAGACCACCTTGAAAAGAAGGACATCAAGATGGAGAAAATTCACACAGATATCCAAAGAGGAGACATCTTGACTAAGCCCCTAGATGAAGAAAAGTTCAAAACCCTATGTTACAGCTTAGGACTCCTGGACCCAAGCACATGAAGAAGGAAAGATCAGCTGAAAACCTCAGCTGACCCAAGTGCAGCAGACTAGGAGGATCAGATGAGGTGAATAGACACCCTCATCTTCAGGTAAGTTCTTTCCCAATGAAGACAAATAAAGCTGAGGGAAAACTTAGAGTCATCTAATCAAGGGGGAATCAATGATACCTTAAGAATCCTTGATGAAATACTCTAAAATCTGCATTGCATATCATATATATATATATACAGCAGACTTGAACAAAGTTATTTGATTTCTTTACTCTAAGCAGTGTATACTATGTATAATAATAAACTATTCTTCATAAAATACTTTATTTATATACATACATACAGTATACTATTGAGTTATACTTGGTTGGATTAATACACCATCCTCACCGACTCAACAGTATGCATGCACTGTACGGATTTCAAATAACTCTTGCTCAAAAATTTATAATTTCTGCATTCCATAAGATAAAGTCTGAATATCTTTAAATGTGAACCCTTAGATCAAGAATCTCATTGTTGATCTTACGAAGTAACTTTTCAGAAATTCAGACCTATCAACTCTATAGTTTTGTCATCTTTCACTCCACTACCTCATTTCTACCCCTATAAAAGGAGGAAGTTATGAGAACACCTAAGAACACAAATCACTAACTATCATTTTCTGTTTCAGGGATGGAGACAATCGAAAGAAGAGATGGAATGGAGATCATCCTTCAACCAAGGTCTTGGGTGAAGGAGATGAAGCTTTGTCCAGAAGATGAAGATGATGCAGATCAGCACACTTGGCTTACTCAACATGAGTTTGCCTATGAAAACTAGAGGAAAGAGAGACGTCCTTATTGAAAACTAGAGGAAAGAGAGATGGAGAAGACAAAGTAGCAAGCAAGCAGAGCTTCTTCTCCAGGGGGAAGTTCTACATGGAGAGCTTGTTACCAAAAGATATTGTGTCTAAACAGAACATGAAGGCTAAGTCCATGGCCCTCTCTTCAGACTCCATTGAAGCCTCTTCCAATCTTCCTTCTCCTTCAAGAGAAGCGAAGAAATTCAAAAAGGACACATTTGATGCTACAACCCATCTGATGATGAGGAACATCAGATGGTAAGGGCAACCTGAACCAGAGGGATATCATCCAGGCTGATCAACATATTGATTTGATGGTCCTACTTGATTCAGAGATAGAGCTGGAAGATCCATCAAACCAGGTTGGATCACCACTCACAATAAAGCTGGAAGATCCATCATACAGGTTGGATCATCACAGCAACAACGAAGGATCCACCAAGACAGGTTGGACCTTCAAAACCCAGAAGATTTACTCAGCAAATCTCAATCCTCCACTCAGCTGATCAGAAGACCAACTCAGCTGACCAGAAGACTTTCAAGGAAAATCAGCAGACCTCTTGAAGAAATCAGAAGACTTCACTCTGCTGACCAGATCATTTGATTCTAGAGTTTAATGACTATCTTTGATCATGTAATTCATTCTAGATTATTCCTGAATGTAATTAAACAAATTGGCCTATATAAGGAATGCAATTCACTTATAAAAAACGGCCTTGATGATCAATTCTTGCCACAAAATTAGTCACAACGGCTATTTTTGGTAATGATGTCATTAATACTCAATTACCAAATTGCCAGCAAATCAACTGTTGCCACATGGCAAATTCAGCCGGCAAATTTAAAGGAAGGCCCGAAATCAAAGAAGGAAAATCTTGGGCTCTACTCCACAATTAAACCCAAATCTGACCGTTAGATCAAGATTTGTTGGAGTATATATACACACCCTTAAACCTCTTCCAAACCCTTTCGCTCACAATACCCTATTGCTTTCAATACTCTCTCGTTCTGCAAATTTCTTTCAAGCTCTCAAAACCCTAACACTCGAAATATACTATGGCAATCATTGAAATTTACGACGAGAAGACCAAGAGCACTGGCACCTTGGATGCTGCAAAGTGGTCCAAGGAAGGGAAGATGTTCACAGAGAATGCTCTGTTTTTCAAGGGCAAACACAAAGCAGAAAACAAGGAGATCCTTCTTCGCTGCATCAACCTCAAACTGCGAGAGTTTCTGGAAGCAGCACCCACCAATGTTTATGAACAAGATGTGCTGGCTTTCTATGCAAACGCTGTGATGAAGGGATCTTATGTCGGAAGTGTCATGGGTGGACACAGGGTCAAGGTAACAAGGGAAATTCTTCAGGAACTTTTCGGTTTATCAAGGGGGAAGATCAATATCTCCAACTATATTATGGGTAAGGAGAAAGAATACATGGAGATGTTCACTGATGGGAGAATCAAGGCTGCTGATGCCTCTGGACTCAAGAAATCCCAATTAGAACCTAAGTTTCAAACCCTGATGGATATAGCAGGCAAGATGCTGCTAGGTAACACTTTCAGCCATGATGTTGTTACCACCTTGAAGGTTAGAGTTATGGCTGCAATCTGGGATCAGATTGATGGAGACTGGCACGGGCTTTTCTTGGACAAAATTGCTCTTGAAGCCAAGAAGGTGACTCAACAAGCTGAAGAAGCTGTCAGCTTTGTCAACAAGCTGAGTATCATCCTTCCAGAAGTACTCCCAAGAAAGTACAAGATGGGACCTCACAAGACCTTCCACATCTCCAAATATTATTTAAGGAAGGACGCTCTTGCTGAGGCAGCAAGGTTGAAAGAAGAGAGGAAGAAGCTGTTAGCTGAAGCATCTTCCAAAGATGTTATTGAAAAGGCAGAAGAGTCCACTCATAACTCTGCTGCTGAAGAAGAAGAGGAGCCATCGAAAGAAGAGGCTCAAAAGAAGGTTGCTGAAGAGGATGATGATGACAATCAGACCTTAGCACAAAGAAGATATCTGATCAGATCAGGGCTCATCTCCCCATCTGATTCAGATGTCACTCCCACTGCCTCTCCTTTGAAAAAGGCAGGTACTTCTAACCCCTCTCTCACTTTCACACCTTCTAAACTATCAAAGGGTCAGAAGAGAAAGAAGAACACTTCTTCCTTCACAAAGAAAGCCAAGAAATCCAGGCTCCCTACTCCAATGAGCATAGCCCCTATTTCATCCTTCAACCCTTCTGATGATACCAACCCATCTGAACCCTCACACACTGATGCCCAAATCCCTGCTGATACTCACACAGCAGAGGAACAAGCCCAGCCTAACCCTGTTGATGTTCAAACAGCAGACAACCAACCTCAGACCACCTCCACACAACCTGCTGATGATCAAACTCAGATTATATCCACAATCCTTGCTGATATTCAAACAGCAAATGTCCAAGATCATCAAGCTCAAACACCTACTGATCTTCAAGAAGAAACTGAACCAGACCAGCAGACCCATAACCCTGCTGATGAACAAATTACTAAAGATCAATCCCAACCTCCTACCCAACAAGAAGAAATCACTTCCCAAATCCCTACTGATACTCACACAGCAGAGGAAAATGCCCCAACTACCCAAACCCCTACCATCATTGTCCCTTCTGCTCCAGAAGACTTGGCACCAGAAGACCTGGTTCAACCTGGTCCTTCTCAACCTCAGTTCAGAATGGTGCACTACCCCATGTGCTAAACAGAAAAGATAATGAGGATGAAGATAGCCAACCTGCTCAAGACCACCATCCCTGGAGTTGATGAGACTTCAATCCAGTTTGAACAAGTGCTTAGGGTATGCACTTGGATTGAGCTCAGAAGAGATGATGTAGATGACCTTCTTGAGGTCATGGAAGGAATGGGAGGAAAGGAAAACTTCCTCGACTGGGAGATGGAGCAAAAGGAAGTTGCTCAAGTTCAATCCTTTGCTCAGCTGCTATCAGATGAGGCACTAACTGCAGTCTGCAACCGGATCCTAGGAGTCTCCACTGCTGATGTCCCTATCCCAGTAGGTTCATCGGATCAGCAGACAGCTGAACAAGCGAAGATGAAGGAAACAGCTGCACCAGCCTTGGTGGAAGACTCAGCTGCACCTGCAGAAGACTCAGCTGCATCAGCTGACAAAGAAGAGATTGCAAAAGAAGTAGTCAGAGTACCAGCTCACTTCAGACCTTCAGACAATCTGACTCACTTCATTGACAATCAAGAGGATGCAGGCAGACGAATCATGACCCATCTGACTAAGGCCACTACCTGCTACCTCAATGAGGAGTACCTATCAGCCGAAGAGAGAGGCAAAGCAATAATTGTTCATCCAAAGCCTCAAGGTACACCCTCTACTTCTACCCCATCTGTTGACCTTACAGCAGACATCTGCTCCCAGGTCAAAGCTGCAATAGACTTGCACTTTGAGAAAGGTTTAGGCCTGCAGCTAGGAAGGTATGTTGAGAAAGCTGCAAGGGAACAGAAGACTCGTCTTCGTGACCAGATTCTTGACATTGAAGACAAGTTTGGTGAAGCACTCCATCAGCAGATAGGAGAATACTTGAGTACCTATCAGAAGTTGTCAGCCGACACCTCCAAAAGGTTTGCTGATCTTTACACTGATGAGATGCACCGCATGGAGACCACCTACAAGACAAGAATTGAGGATGCTGAAGCAAGAGCCACTGAAGGACAAGCTCTTCTTAAAACAACTGCAGAGGAGAATGAGAAACTGCAGACTCAGCTGAAGGAAACAGCAGCCAAGTTGGAAGCACTTGCAGAAAAGCTCGAAGCTGCCTCCTCCACCAATTCTCTTTCTCATGTCATGGAACACAGTATATCCCACATTACTGCTGTCAACAAGGTCAATGCCATGGCATTGAAACAAACTCTGAAAGTGGAAATCATGAATGCCATGAAGCCTTTTTCGGCTGCACTTGCTGAAGCCAAAAAGGGGGAAGATATGTTGATAAGAGCTTTTGAGAAATCTACTGCACAACATGCTGTAATGGTAGTATCTCAAGATGAGCTGAATGAAACCTTGAGTAGTTTAAAGAGCAAAATCAAGAACAAGCAAGAAAAAGGCAAAGGCAAAGAAATTGCTCAAGAAGACACTCAAGCACCCACTCAAGCTCCTGCCAAGACTCTTCAGATCACTGCTCCTGAAGAACAAGTCCCTGAAAAGAGAATGACAAGGAAAAGAAAGGCAGATGAGCAAGCCCAGGCAGCTCAGACCAGCAAGAAATCAACTCCAGCAGAGCCTACTGCAGAATAGAAAGAGGCTCTAGAGTTGAAGAAAAAGAAGTTGCTTGAAGCTCAAGAGCTTAAGCAAAAGAAGCTGAATGATGCGAAGGCAGTCAAAGCCAAATTTGAAAGAAGAATTGCCAAACTCAGGAAAATGATGAAGGACAGAGCAAAAGAAGACAGTGTCCTGGTGTTTGATAGCAATTATGTGGATTACTTAGCCCTTCAAGATGAGCTACCAAGATGGTATCCCCTAAAGAAGAAGTGGCAAATTCAACACCACATAGTAAGGAAATTTGGCCCTCTCCCAACTTATGAAGATGAATTCTTCCAGTTCAATCAGTTCATGAACATTGAAGATCCAGTGTTCTGGGAAGAAATTGTCAAGACAGCCAAAGGACTTGAAAACTGCAGAATCTTAACTCCTGAAGAACCCAAATGGGATGCACCCCTTCTGGATTCAGGAAGAGTCAACATGATAGAAATCAAGAAGATTTTGTACAAGATCTATGAAGAGGAGAATGTTACAGATGTACAGCACATGGAAGAAGTTCGAGCTCGTCTGTACCTTGCCTACCGCATTTGAAGATCAGAAGACCTGATGAAGACTAGCTTAGAAGTTTAAAGAAACTATTACTTGTAATCTGTAAAAGTTCTATCTATATTCAAGTTCTAGTTCTTTTTGCTTACAAGACAAACTCTCATTGTCTTCATCAGATACTTCAAAGTCTTAGCATGATATAAACTCTTATCTTAATTCATTAAGAGCACTTATCAAGTATAGTTTTGGCTTCATCAAAAAGGGGGAAATTGTTGGGATATAAATTCATCCTAAGCCCCACTTGATGTTAGAATAGTTTTGATGGCCAAAACACTTAGAGTTTATAAATGTAATAGGATCAGCTGACTTGTATAGAACAGCTTAGACTAGTCTTGTGTGATCAACTGTATTGATATCAGCTGATCAGCACAATCCTGGCTTACATGCCTATCCTCAGGATGAGAAGAGTAGAAGACATGAAGACTAGAAGATCCTTGAAGACCAGATAAGTTAAGGTGCTTGTATACCTACCTATCTGATGGAGTCCCAGATTGAAGATGGCCTAAAAGCAGTACAAAGAATTTCCAGATCAGAAGAGTGTTACTCGTCTGATATCAGAAGACAGAAGACCTAAGGCCAGAAGAGTAGTCAGAAGACTAGAAGTACAGATCAGAAGACTATGTGCTCTTCCAGGACTCGGCTGATTCCCAAGTCATCTTGCAATTCAAACGAAGACCTACCTTATTTAGAAGATTGACATGATCCCAGGATTGAAGCAATCAAGCGGCTGGAATCAAGGAATCAAGCTATTATGGAAAGATTGTTCAAACGGCTAGTCAACTCCAACGGCTAGTTGCAACCAATCTCCATTATAAATACAAGAGGATGAGGAATCACAAACAAGAAGTCACAAGAGAGAATTCAACAAGCCAAGCAAGCAATCAAAGCTAAAGCCATACAGTTCTAAGAATTCTCAAAAGAGCCAGAAACCATTAGATTATCTATAGCTCTTAAGTGATTTCTATCCAACCCTTAAGAACCTGAAACCTGTTCATATTGTATATCAATTGTTTTAGGCATAGTGGTTAAGCAAATTATAAGCTTGAACCATTAGTTGGATACACCTCAAAAACCCCAAACCCTCACCGAAAGGTTAAAGTTTTTGAAACCCCTTAAAGTGCAAGTGCTTACAATCACTTGTGGAGACCGTAGCTGTTAGGACGGCTCAGATCTCAAAGTCCTAACCTTGGGACTATAAAGGTCAAGACCCTTGTAATTTGTGGAAATTAAAGGGATTAAACATCACGTTAGGACGTGAGAGTGGACGTAGGAACGTATATCCGAACCACTATAAATCCGGTGTTATTTACTTTCTGCACTTTACATTTCTGTCTTTACATTCATTATTATATAGTGCATACTGTTATTTCAACACTCTTCAAAACAAGGCCATAACTTTCAAACCAGCATCAGCTGAGTATTTTCATTAAGTAAAACAAGTTACAAGAACGAGTCTAAACCAGGGCCACCATAATTCCGCATATAACCTCCTCAGTCAGATCACTATAGTCATCTGGACCAGCAGACTTGCAGTCCAGTTGACATAGCAATCAGAAGAGGTTCCCAACTCTGTTTGAAAAAGTTTTAAAGTCTATTCACCCCTCCCCTCTAGACTTTAAACCCATTCACTACTCGTTCAGGGACCAACATAAGGAATGAAATTCACTTATAGAAAACGGCCTTGATGGTCAATTCTTGCTAAAATTTAGTCACAACGGCTTCTTTTGGTAATGATGTCATTAGTATTCAATTACTGTTTTGCCAACGAATCATCAATTGACACATGGCAAATTCAGCCGGCAAAATTAAAGGAAACGGGGCGAAATCAAAGAAGGAAATCTTGGGTTCTACTCCACAATTAAATCAAATCTGACCGTTGGATTGTACAATTCTCAAGTTTTGCTAGAGTATATATACAAACCCTTAAACCTCTCTCAAACCCTTTCGCTCACAATACTCTATTGCTCTCAAATCACTCTCGTCTTGAATATTTTCCTAAGCATTCCAAACCTAAAACTCAACATCCGGAATGGCGATCATTGAAATTTACGACGAGAAGACCAAGAGCACCGGCACTCTAGATGCAACAAAGTGGTCTAGGGAAGGAAAGATTTTCACAGAGAATGCTCTGTTTTTCAAGGGCAAGCATACACCCGCAAACAAGGAGATACTTCTTCGCTGCATCAACCTCAACCTTCGTGATTTTCTGGAAGCAGCACCAATAAACGTTTATGAACAAGATGTGCTGGCTTTCTACTCAAACGCTGTGATGAAGGGATCTCAAGTTGAAAGTGTGATGGGTGGACACAGAGTTAAGATCTCAAGAGAGATCCTTCAGGAACTGTTCGGCTTATCAAGGGGGGAGATAAACATCTCTCCCTAAACATCTCAGGACAGAAGAAATCACAACTTGACCCCAAGTTTCAAACCTTGATGGACATTGCAGGAAAGATGCTACTGGGTAACACATTCAGTCATGATGCTGTTACTACTTTGAAGGTTAGAGTTATGGCTGCAATCTGGGATCAGATTGATGGAGATTGGCAAGGGCTATTTTTGGATAGGATTGCTCTTGAGGCCAAGAAGGTTACATTGGACCTCCAATCAAGAGAATGGAAGGTGACATCAACAGTCAGCTTTGTCAACAAGCTGAGTATCATCCTTCCAGAAATACTCCCAAGAAAGTACAAGATGGGTCCTCATAAGACATTCCACACCTCCAAGTATTACTTGAGAAAGGAAGCTCTTATTGAGGCAGCAAGGCTGAAAGAAGAGAAGAGGAAGATGTTGGCTGAAGCATCCTTTAAAGATGTTGTTGAGAAGGCAGAAGAGTCTGTTCATGACTCTGCTGAAGAAGAAGAAGAGTCTTCCAAAGAAGAGGCTCAAAAGAAGGCTGCTGAGGATGATGATGATGACAATCAGACCTTAGCACAAAGAAGAATTCTAATCAGATCAGGGCTCATCTCCCCATCTGATTCAGATGCCACTCCCACTGCCTCTCCTTTGAAGAAGGCAGGTACTTCAAATCCCTCTCTCACTATTACTCCTTCTAAGCTGTCAAAGGGTCAGAAGAGAAAGAAGAACACTTCTTCTTTCACCAAAAAGACAAAGAAATCCAGGCTCCCTACTCCCATGAGCATAGCCCCTATTTCATCCTTCAACCCTTCTGAAGATTCCAACCCATCTGAACCCTCAAACACTGATACCCAAACCCCTGCTGATACTCACACAGCAGAGGAACAAGCCCAGCCTCAAACAACTCCTGAGCCACAACTTCCTACCCCTGCTGATGTACAAACAGCAGATGACCAAACTCAGACCACCTCTACACCCCCTGCTGATGATCAAACTAAAATCACTCCATCCCCTGCTGATACTCAAACAGCAGATGACCAAGATCATCAAGCCCAACCATCTACTGATCTTCAAGTAGAAATATAATCAGACCAGCTGACTCAAAACCCTGCTGATGCACAACCCACTGAAGATCAATCTCAACCTCCTACCCAACAAGAAGATATCACTTCCCAAATCCCTGTTGATACTCACACAGCAGAGGAAAATGTCCCAACCACTCAATCTCCTATCATCACTACCCAATCTGAACAAGAAGACTTGGCACCAGCAGACCTGGTTCAAGCAGGTCCTTCTCAGCCTCAGTACAGCATGGTGCACTATCCTATGTGCACAAGGGAGAAGATAATGAGGATGAAGATAGCCAACCTGCTCAAGTCTACTACTCCTGGTATTGATGAGAAATCAATCCAATTTGAACAAGTACTTAGGATATGTACTTGGATTGAGCTCAGAAGAGATGATGTGGATGACCTTCTCGAGGTCATGGAAGGAATGGGAGGAAAGGAAAATTTCCTCGACTGGGAAATGGAGCAAAAGGAAGTTGCTCAGGTTCAATCTTTTGCTCAGCTACTATCAGCAGAGGCCCTGACTGCAGTTTGCAACAGGATTCTAGGAATCCCCACTGATGATATCTCTGTCCCAGAAGGCTCATCAGATCAGCAGACAGCTGAAAAAGCAAAGGTGGATGACTCAGCTGCACCAACCTTGGCAGACGACTCAGCTGCACCAGCCTTGGTGGAAGACTCAGTTGCAACAACCCCTGCAGAAGACTCAGCTGAACCAGCTGACAAAGTAGAGATTGAAAGAGAAGTAGTCAGAGTACCAGCTCACTTCAAGCCTTCAGAAAATCTGACTCACTTCATTGACCAACCAGAGGATGCAAGCAGAAGAATCATGACCCATCTGACTAAGGCCACTACCTGCTTCCTCAATGAAGATTATCTATCCGCTGAAGAAAGAGGCAAAGCACTGATTGTTCATCCAAAGCCTCAGGGATCTACATCAACTTCTACTCCATTTGTTGACTATACAGCAGAAATCTGCTCCCAGGTCAAAGCTGCAATAGACTTGCACTTTGAGAAAGGTTTAGGCCTACAGCTTGAAAGATATGTTGAAAAAGCTGTTAAGGAGCAGAGGACTCGTCTTCATGACCAGATTATTGACATTGAAGACAAGTTTGGAGAGTCACTTCACCATCAGATAGGTGAATACTTAAGCACCATTCAGAAGAGAGCAGGTGACACCTCCAACATGTTTGCTGGTCTCTATACCAATGAGGTATCTCGCATGGAGACAATTTACAAGAAAAGAATTGAGGATGCTGAAGCAATAGCCACTGAAGGACAAGCTCTTCTTAAGTCAGCTGCAGAGGAGAATGTGAAATTGCAGACTCAGGTGAAGGAGACAGCAGCCAGATTGGAAGCACTTTCAGGAAAGCTCGAAGCTGCCTCCTCCACCAATTCTCTTGCACATGTCATGGAGCACAGCATCTCTCACATAACTCATGTCAACAAGGTTAATGCCATGGCCCTCAAGCAAACCTTGCATGTGGAAATTTTAAATGCCATGAAGCCTTTTGCAGCTGCACTTGCTGAAGCCAAAAAGGGGGAAGATGTATTGATAAAGGCTCTTGAGAAGTCTACTGCACAGCAAGCTGTAATGGTAGTATCTCAAGATGAGTTGAATGAAACCTTGGGTGGTTTAAAAAGCAAAATCAAGAACAGGCAAGGCAAAGGCAAAGAAATTGCTCAAGAAGGCACCCAAGCTCCAACTCAAGCTCCTGCCAAGAGTCTACAGATCAATGCTCCTGTAGAATAAGTTCCTGAGAAGAGAATGACAAGGAAAAGAAAGGCAGATGAGCAAGCTCAGTCAAGCAAGAAGTCAGCTCCAACAGAGCCTACTGCAGAAGAGAAGGAGGCTTTAGAGCTGAAAAAGATAAAGTTGCTTGAAGCTCAAGAGCTTAAGCAAAAGAAGCTAAATGATGCGCAAAGGCAGTCAAAGCCAAATTTGATAGGAAAATAGCCAAACTCAGGAAAGCACTCAAGGACAAAGCAAAAGAAGACAATGTCCTGGTGTTTGATAGCAATTATGTGGATTATTTAGCCCTTCAAGATGAGCTACCAAGATGGTATCCCCTGAAGAAGAAGTGGCAAATTCAACATCACATAGTAAGGAAATTTGGCCCTCTCCCTACTTATGAAGATGAATTCTTCCAGGTCAACCAGTTCATGACCATTGAAGATCCAGAGTTCTGGAAAGAAATTGTCAAGACAGCCAAAGAACTTGACAACTGCAGAATCCTAACTCCTGAAGAACCAAAATGGGATGCACCCATTCTGGACTCTGGAAGAACAAACTTGATTGGAGTTAAAAGGATTTTGTATAAGATCTATGAAGAGGAGAATGTTACAGACTTGCAGCACATGGAAGATGTTCGAGTTCGTCTGAACCTTGCTTTCCGCATCTGAAGAAATCAGAAGACCTGATGAAGACTACTTTAGAAGTTTTAAAAAAACTATTACTTGTAATCTGTAAAAGCTCCATATATATTCAAGTTCTAGTTCTTTTTTCTTACAAGACAAACTCTCATTGTCTTCATCAGATACTTCAGTTTTAAGAATGTTATAAACTCTTATCTTATTTCATTAAGAGCATTTATCAAGTATAGTTTTGGCTTCATCAAAAAGGGGGAAATTGTTGGGATATAAATTCACCCTAAGCCCCACTTGATGTTAGAATAGTTTTGATGGCCAAAACACTTAGAGTTTATAAATGTAATAGGATCAGCTGACTTTGTTTAGAGCAGCTTAGACTAGTCTTGTGTGATCAACTGTATTGATATCAGCTGATCAGCACAGCCCTGGCTTACATACCTATCCTCAAGATGAGAAGAGTAGAAGACTTGAAGACTAGAAGATCCTTGAAGACCAGTTAAGTAAGGTGCTTGTTTACCTACTTATCTGATGGAGTCCAAGATTGAAGATGGCCTAAAACAGGTTACAGATTTGCCAGATCAGAAGAGTGTTACTCGACAAATATCTGAAGACAGAAGACTTAAGGCCAGACGAGTAGTCAGAAGACTATGAGTGAAGATTAGAAGACTATGTGCTCGTCTACGACTCGGCTGATTCCCAAAGGCATCTTGCAATTTGAATGAAGACTTACCTTATTTAGAAGATTGACATGATCCCAGGATTGAAGCAATCAAGCGGCTGGAATCAAGGAATCAAGCCAATATGGAAAGATTGCCCCAACGGCTAGTCAACTCCAACGGCTAGTTGCAGCAATCACCATTATAAATACAAGAGGATGAGAAATCACAAGTACAAAGTCACAACGAGAGAATTCAACAAGCTAAACAAGCAATCAAGCAAAAAGCCATACTGTTTTAAGAGTTCTCCAAGAGCCAGAATCCATAAGAACATCCCTTGCTCTTAAGTGATTTCTATCTAACCAAAGAACCTGAATCCTATTCTTATTGTATATCCATTGATTTAGGCATAGTGGTTAAGCAAATTATAAGCTTGAACCATTAGTTGGAAACATTCAAAAACCCCAAACCCTCACCGAAAGGTTAAAGTTTTTGAACCCCTGCAAAGTGCAAGTGCTTAAAATCACTTGTGGAGACCGTAGCAGTTAGGACTGCTCAGATCTCAAAGTCCTACCCTTGGGACTATAAAGGACAAGCCCCTTGTAATTTTTGGTAAATTAAAGGGATTAAACATCACGTTAGGACGTGAGAGTGGACGTAGGAACGTATATCCGAACCACTATAAACCTGGTGTTATTTACCTTTTTGCACTTTACATTACTGTCTTTCCATATATTTTTATATAGTGCATACTGTGTTTTTAACTGTCTTCGAATCAAGGCCATAACCTTCAAACCAGCATCAGCTGAGGTTTTCATTAATTAAACAAGCTAACACTTTCAAAAGAAACAAAGGAACGAGTCTAAACAAGGCCTACCATAATTTCGCATATAATCTCTTCATTCAGATCACTATAGTCATCTGGACCAGCAGACTTGTAGTCCAGTTGACATAGCAATCAGAAGAGGTTCCCAACTCTCTTGAAAAAAAATTTAAAGTCTATTCACCCCTCCCCTCTAGACTTTAATCCCATTCACTACTCGTTCAGGGACCAACAAGATCCAATAAGTGCTCTATATTCTGCTTGATCAACTGCCTTTCCAGACTCATCTGGTTCCATTTTGAAAGATGTCATCATTGGAATTCTTGCAGTCTTGCTTTGTAGAGCTTTGAATCTTTTTAATAGACTCTTGGTATACTTGGACTGGTTGATGAAGATCCCTTCTGGACTCTGCTTGACTTGGAGTCCTAGGAAGTAATTCATCTCACCCATCATGCTCATTTCAAACTTTCCTTGCATAAGTTCAGAGAACTTCTTGCACATGTCTTGATTGGGTGATCCAAATATAATGTCATCTACATATATTTGCACCATTAGAATGTCTTCTCCTTCTTGTATTCTGAAAAGTGTTCTATCCACTTTGCCTTTTATGTAACCATTGTCAAGTAGGAATTGTGACAATGTGTCATACCAAGCTCTAGGGGCTTTCTTTAGACCATAGAGAGCCTTCTTCACACGATATACTTGATCTCCTTTTTCAAATCCTGGAGGCTGCTCTACATACACTTCTTCTACCAGAATACCATTTAGAAAGGCACTCCTGACATCCATTTGGTATACTTTGAAGCCCATATATGATGCATAAGCTAGAAACAGTCGAATGGCTTCTAGTCTGGCTACTGGAGCAAAGGTTTCATCATAGTCAATTCCTTCAGATTGTGAGTATCCTTTTGCAACTAACCTTGCTTTATTTCTAGTTATTACATCATTTCCGTCCTTCTTATTCTTGAATACCCACTTTGTTCCTACTACATTGTGGTTTTCAGGACGATCTACCAATTCCCATACTTCATTTCTTTCGAATTGGTTTAATTCTTCTTGCATAGCAGTGATCCAATTTCTATCAGTCATTGCTTCTTCTATGTCAGCTGGTTCAATGTTGGACAAGAAAGCACACCAGCAGAACATAGAGGATTGGGGGTTCTGATTCAGTTGTCTTCTGGTCTTGACACCTGAGTCTGCTCCTTCTAAGATGAGATTTGATGGATGGTTGTTTCTCCATGTATGCCTCACAGGTGTGTCTGCATTAGATGAGCTTGGATTCTCATATGTTCTTGTGCCATCAGGAGGGTTGACTTGATTTGGTCGATCATCATCTGTATCTTGTGTGTCAAAGAGATCATTCCCCCTTGCATTTGGGATTGTTGCATCTTGATTTTGGTCAGCTTGGGTTTGAGATCTAGTGACTGGTCTGTGTGGCTTATCCTCCTCTGGTTCTTTAGGGAATGGTTCATTGACTTCAATAAACTCATCTGGTCTGGACTTGATCACTAGCTGTCTCATCTGATCTGCAGCTGAGTCTGTTTGTACTGCACTCTTTTCACAAGATTCATCAAAAACAACATGAGGTGTTTCTTCCACAAGAAGGGTTCGTTTGTTGAGTACTCTAAATGCTTTGCTAGTAGAGGAGTATCCCAAGAATATCCCCTCATCTGCTTTGGCGTCAAAAGCATTCAACTTACTCTTCCCATTGTTGTGAATGAAACACTTACAACCAAATATATGAAAGTAAGATACTCTAGGTTTTCTTCCTTTCCACAGTTCATATGGGGTTTTCTCATGAATTTTGTGAATACCTGACCTATTTTGAGTGTGATAAGCTGTGTTGATGGCTTGTGCCCATAGCTTCTTAGGAGTTGAGAATTCAGCAAGGAGTGTTCTTGCAGCTTCTTTGAGTGTTCTGACTCTTCTTTCAGCTACACCATTTTGTTGTGGTGTTCTTGCTGCACTTGTCTCATGCTGAATACCATTAGAAGTACAATAGGCAATAATATAAGAGTTAATAAATTCAGTGCCTTTGTCACTTCTAATTTTCACAATTGGTTCTCCTTTCTCTACTTGGATCCTCTTCAATAGTTCAGGGAGCTTCTGCTGAGTTTCACTCTTCTTGTATAAGAAGATAACCCAAGTAAACTTGGAGTAGTCATCTACAACAATAAGAGTGTACTTTCTCCCTGTTAGTGTGGTTGGAGTGATTGGTCCAAAGAGATCCATGTGAAGCAATTCAAGAACTCTGCTGGTTGATGCTGTCTTCTTGGTCTTGAAGGAGACCTTTGTTTGCTTTCCTTGTTGACATGCATCACATACCTGTTCTTTACAGTAGAGTTCATTAGGCAGACCATCAACTAAGGATTCCCTTGCTAACTTGTTCATAGTCTTAAAGTTCAGATGACTAAGACGTTTGTGCCATAGCCAGTTGACATCTTTAGGGCTTTTCACAAGCAGACATGTATCCTTAGGACAGCTGTTCCAATTTGCAAGATACATACTTCCCTTTCTAGATCCTGTTAGAAGGTTTTGTTTTGTTCTTTTATCACTTATGAGACACTCATCTTTAGAGAATTTTACTGAGTAACCAGTGTCACAAAAATGAGAAACAGATAATAAATTAAACTTTAAACCTTCTACATATGATACATCATGTACCTCAATGTCACCATTTTTAAGGGTGCCATATCCTTTTGTGTTACCGTGCGCGTTATCACCAAAGAAGACTTTTGGACCTTTCTTTTATGTATAGTTGGTCAGCAGGGCTTTGGTTCCAGTGTTATGAGTTGAGCATCCACTATCTATGTACCATGTTTCTCCTGCTAGACCTCCTCTTCTGTATAGGTCCCTCCTTTCCTGCAAGAAAGGTTAAGTCTTAGGTACCCATTTTGTCTTGGGTCCTTGGGTGTTAGTACTACCCTTGGGAACCCACATATACATTGGTCGTTTGAACAACCTTGAGCACTTGAGTTGTTTCCCTCGGGCATCACAGAACCAAATCTTACCAGTTAACACCTTGGACTGGTCTGATTTGTTACTTGTGTCAGCTAAGTAATAGTCAAATGGTTTCCCTTTATAGGAGTGTACATGCATTATCTTTTGACTAGTTACATTCGGCATGGGTGCATTAGTTGGACGATGCACACGGTTATATGGACCATACTCCTCTATTCTCACAATATCATAAGAGATAGGGGGTGCAAAGAGAACAGATTTGTTTGAAGAAGACTTCTTCTTCTTGGCTGGAGCAGCATACAGCTGAGACTGTCTCAAACGAGATGGTCTAGGCTGTTTGTTGTTCCTCTGTACAGGCTTTGGGTTAACTTGTCTTTTACCATTTTTGGTGTTGGGATAGTTAGCCTTAGCTGGTACAGATGCCTTTTGGTTCATATTAGGTTCATTGTGTTTAGAACACTCACCTTTTTCATGTGTCTGAGTAGTGCACTTGTTAGGTGTACTACCCCCAGCTGGAGAGGATGTTGATGGATTAAGTTCATAGCCAAAACCCATCTTATTGCCATTTGATCTATAATATTCAGAGATACTTTCAATAGTAGTAGATGCTTTATTGAACTCTGATATCTTTTGATTTATGCATTCCTTCTCCTTTTCTAAGAGCTTGTGTGCTTGGAAGAGGTCATCGAACTTAGATTGTAGTGAACGAAATTCCTTGGTTTCTAAGGCTTGAGTTTCTAACATCCCCTCATACAACTGAGTTATTGTGGTATTTTCTTCCTTAAGAAGTTCCACTTCTTTGGTCAATCTTTCATTCATTGTGACCAACTCAGGGGTGTTATCAAACTTAACCTTTTTCATCCTAGCAATTTCTTTCCTTAAATTCTTGTTCTCCTCTTCCACTTCTATAAAGGCTCTAGTGGCAATATCCAGATCACCTTTTACCTTTCTTAAAGATTGATAATAAGTGTCTTCTGATTCGCCTTCAGATGAGTTTATCTCATCTGTTTGTGAGAAAATAGGTGAATGGAAAGTTGTAGTATAGCAATTTACCTCATTTTCACCTATGGCCATCATAGCTAGATCATCTGAATCATCTGAGAAGATTTGACAGTCTGGTGATGTAGGAAGTTCATCACTTTGATATTCAGATTCTTCAGTCACCATTGCTTGCTTGTCTGAATTTCTTTTGTCTCTTCTTGGCCTTCTTTCTTCTTTGTCATCCAAGTTCAGCTCTGGACATTCATAGACATAATGTCTTGGTTTGTGACAATTGAAGCATGATCCAGGTTTCTGATTTGAGTTGCCTTTCCTTGGAGGAGTGGCATCTCTTCTTCTAGATCCTCGGCTGTCAGATGACTCCACGTCCTTTCTAGGATATCTTTCTGGTTTTCTTTCTCTGGATCCTCTGGAGGGTGAACTAGCTTTCCTGTCTTTATAATTCCTGTAGAATTTTCTATATTTGCTGTTGAGAGTGTTCATCCTTTCGAAACTCTTGATCATAAGGGCCATTTGCTCTTTCAGACTCATGTCTGATCCTTCAAAGTCTTCTGTTTTCAGTGAGGTCTTGCCAGATGAGGTACTTGCAGCTTTTGTATTGGCTGCCTTGAAGGCTACAGTCTTGGAGGTAGATGGGGTTGCAGTTGGCTCATCACTTCCTGAGTTTTCTTCTCTTTCAAGATCATATTCATGAGCTTTTAGGTTCTGAAATAGGGTTTGTGCAGACCACTTCTTGATATCTTGAGTATCTTTGATGATGGTCTTCTTAAGTCTCCATTTCTTGGTTAGAGAGTCTAAGATCTTTAGATTTTTCTCTCTATTTGTATATTTCTTGCCCAAAGATTCTATCTCATTGATGATCTTGGTAAATCTATTGTCTAGCTGATCAATAGACTCTTCTGGTTGCATCTTGAAGTGTTCGAACTTCTTGACTGTTGTTGACAATTTGCTCTCCTTGATCAGCTCAGTTCCTTCACAGAGAAGTGCCAAAGCATCCCACATATCTCTTGCTGACTCACAGTGGATTACTTTTGCAATGTACTCATTTGGAAGAGTTTGTATGATGTAATCTTGAGCAATGCTATCAAGATTTGATTGCTTCATCTCTTCAGGTGTGAGGTCCTTCATTGGCTTGGGAACAAGTTCTCCAACTGGAACTTCTGGATCACCATTTGCAGTGTTGACTGTCATGGTGGTGATTGGGCCTTCTGTGATTACTGACCACATCTTGTAGTGGACTGATGTGAGATTCTTCCTCATCCTGATCTTCCAGTAATCATAGTCCTCCACTGAAAACTTAGGCAACTTACGCATGTTAGCACTCATGCTGTATGAGTTTTCAAAAATAAGTTTTTCAAAAGAATAGATCTGTTCAAGAGGACTACAGAAAGACTCCCTCAAGTCTTCTGATAGTCTAGAGACAGTAGTCCGTTAGAACCACTGCTCTGATACCACTTGTTGGTCCCTGAACGAGTAGTGAATGGGATTAAAGTCTAGAGGGGAAGGGTGAATAGACTTTAAAAACCCAACGACTTGAACTTGAGGATCACAACGAACTATATGCCTTGCTCAGTCAGTAGTCGCGGTTGAGCACAAGGATCCATTTGTTTAGTCATAACTATCTGGTTTAATTCATCAACCCAATGATGAATAAAAAAATGGATATTCCAATCATTTCACTTTCTTGCTAGAAAGAAAAGAAATAGGGGAAATTTTATGTCTCATCGAATCACACGTAGAGCTATTGATAATACACATAGGGTTAATGGTATTTCATAACTAATTGATTGAGCAGCAGCCCTTAATCCACCTAAAAAGGAATATTTATTATTTGATCCATATCCCGACATAAGAAGTCCAACGGGAGCAAGACTTGAAACAGCGATCCATAAAAAAACACCAATACTAAGATCGGCTAGAATAAAGCGATAGCTAAAAGGAATTACTGAATAACTTAGTAAAATGGATATGACTGCTATGGATGGCCCAAAACTAAATAAACGACATCATACGCTCTACTGAAATAGATTTCGCAGAAAACCAGCTATATCCGATCTTGGTTGGCCTTTCACCCCTAGCCACAAGTCATCCCCGTATTCATTGCTGCTAATGAATGGGCTAATGTACCCGCGTGGAGAGCCCAAAGGAAGAGTTCGTTCATGTTTGAACACTGGCAAAAAGGTCTTCTTGTGATGGCCTGACCTCATCGATAAGCCTTCTTCTCATTACCATAGAATCTTCGCAGGGAATGCCGAAACGATTGGTTCGATGGAAGGCACCTCTTCCCTTTTCAATCCCCTTCAAGAAAGGAGACGGAGAGCCACGAACCTACTTTCCTGTGCCGGAGGAGAACCAGAAAGAAGTAGACCTTGATCCATGGCCGGGTGCAGAGGAGGTAGGGACGGAGAAAACGTGCTTCATACGCCAGCGGTCGAAGATCGGCGAAAGTTGGTCTAGTCCTATACTATATATAAAGCGAGTGGTGACATCTATTGGGATCGGAAACTCTCCTTAAAAGGATTAATTCCGACATATGCAAATAAGACTGGCCGCCCGGTGGGACTATCGAAGGGAGTGGATAAAGAAGCAATTTATAAAGCACAGGCTGAAACAGGTGAAATCAAAGGGCATTATTTGAATGCTACTGCGGGTACATGCGAAGAAATGATGAAAAGGGCTGTATTTGCTAGAGAATTGGGCGTTCCTAACTTTTTCAAGAGAGTTGGGAACCTCTTCTGATTGCTATGTCAACTGTACTACAAGTCTGCTGGTCCAGATGACTATAGTGATCTGAATGAAGAGATTATATGCGGAATTATGGTAGGTCTTGTTTAGACTCGTTCTTTTAGTTTCTTTTGAAAGTGCCAAGTTGTTTACTTACAGAAAATACTCAGCTGATGCTGGTTTGAAAGTTATGGCCTTGATTTGAAGACAGTTAAAAATACAGTATGCACTTATATAAGATAAATGAAATGACAGTAATGTAAAGTGCAGAAAGTAAATAACACCAGGTTTATAGTGGTTCGGATATACGTTCCTACGTCCACTCTCACGTCCTAACGTGATGTTTAATCCCTTTAATTTACCAAAAATTACAAGGGCTTGTCCTTTATAGTCCCAAGGGTAGGACTTTGAGATCTGAGCAGTCCTAACTGCTACGGTCTCCACAAGTGATTGTAAGCACTTGCACTTTGCAGCGGTTCAAAAACTTTAACCTTTCGGTGAGGGTTTGGGGTTTTTGAATGTTTCCAACTAATGGTTCAAGCTTATAATATGCTTAACCACTATGCCTAAATCAATGGATATACAATAAGAGTAGGATTCAGGTTCTTGGGTTGGATAGAAATCACTTAAGAGCTAGGGATGTTCTTATGGATTCTGGCTCTTGGAGAATTCTTAAAACAGTATGGATTTTTGCTTGATTGCTTGCTTAGCTTGTTGAATTCTCTCGTTGTGACTTCGTGTTTGTGAATTCTCATCCTCTTGTATTTATAATGGTGATTGCTTGCAACTAGCCGTTGGGGCAATCTTTCCATAATAGCTTGATTCCTTGATTCCAGCCGCTTGATTGCTTCAATCCTGGGATCATGTCAATCTTCTAAATAAGGTAGGTCTTCATTTGAATTGCAAGATGACTTTGGAATCAGCCGAGTCCTGGAAGAGTACACAGTCTTCTGATCTGCACTACTAGTCTTCTGACTACTCTTCTGGCCTTATGTCTTCTGTCTTCTGATATCAGTCGAGTAATACTCTTCTGATCTGGCAATTCTTTGTGCTGCTTTAGGCCATCTTCAATCTTGGACTCCATCAGATAAGTATGTATACAAGCACCTTACTTAACTGGTCTTCAAGGATCTTCTAGTCTTCATGTCTTCTACTCTTCTCATCTTGAGGATAGGCATGTAAGCCAGGGCTGTGCTGATCAGCTGATATCAGTTCAGTTGATCACACAAGACTAGTCTAAGTTGTTCTATACAAAGTCAGCTGATCATATTACATTTATAAACTCTAAGTGTTTTGGCCATCAAAACTATTCTAACATCAAGTGGGGCTTAGGGTGAATTTATATCCCAACACTAACATATCAGCTTCTCAACTAGCCTTATGCTATATGTTCTAACATACTTAGAACATAATCATCTTTAACTTAGGCATGTCTCAGGGGGTTTTGGTATTAGATCAAAATACTTCTCATTTTATTCCCAACAATGTCTTTTGAAGATCAGTTTGTGTGAAGTGTATGAATGTGTTACTTGAATGAAATAGCTTATAAGTAAATAACACAAAGAGTTTATAGTGGTTCAGAGACTCAAACTCCTACATCCACTTTCCCTGATTTAACAAGATAATTCCTTCACTCTTGGAATTAACTTATTTTATAGTGCCAAGGTGAACTAATCAACCACACTACTCATTAGTGCCTTGATCCCTAGGAATTCAGAGTCCTAGTACTCTCTCAACTCAGAACTAAATTGTTCTTCTCTTGACAGTTCTAGTTCACACTTCTACTACAAATATCCTCCTAACTTTCGTTGAAAGGTTTAAGGGTTGATGTTGGTTCCAACTAGGGTGAGATATTCTTTACAGTTGAGCTCAGTGTAAGGATAGAATATCTCTCTAAGCTTTGAATGATTTACAGTAGGTTCAGCTTAGTTGGTAATTGGAAGTGTATGGAAACTCTTAGAATGAAATATTCTTTGAGATAGCTTAAGGCTTGTAAGGCTTGAATGCTTGTAGTTTCCACACCTTGAATGGTCTCCATACTCCAGTATTTATAGAGCAAATTGAGGTTATGTCCGTTGGAGAGACAGCCTCAAAATGTCTATATTTGCCTTCACTACTACAAAAATAGGCTTTAGAGACACTCAAAATTGTCACTAAAAGCAGAATTTAATGATGCTTTTGCTGTAATGACGCTTTGTTCAAGCGTCACCTGATTTGGCGTTTCTTTATGTTGTTATTGTGACGTTTGGAAAAGCATCATTGTAGAGGGTCATAGTGACGCTTGGAAAAGCATCATTGTAGAGAGTCATAGTGACGCTTTTACACATCATAGTAACACTATATGGTGACGCTAACCGACGTCACAATGGTGTGCTTTAGTCATGCTTTCACACATCACAAAAAATAGTATAACTAACTTAAATACCTCATTTAGTGACGCTTTTATTCATAATAATAACAATATTTGGTGACGCTAACTAGCGTCACAACAATGTATTTTATTGAAGCTTTCTCGCGTCACAAAACAGTTTATAACTAATTTAACTACCAAATTTAGTGATGCTTTTTAATATCACATAATATTAGTAACAAAATATATATACACCTAATTAAGCTGCTCACGCACATATAATAATTTTATAATTTCATTAATTTATATCATCACATTTCTAAAAGAAAACCAACAATAAATATAACAATAAAATATAATCACTTCTAAAATAGAAACAACTAAAGATATAACGATAAAATGTCATTACACTTCTAAACAAAAATAACAAAATTTAAAACATCTCTACTCAGACCTATCAACTACATAAATATCAAGTCCAATATCCCAAACAAAAAAAAAAGTACATCAAAATTTTCAGTTGAAAGATAAATTGCACCTACACTACGCGTGCAAATCCATTTTGATATCTTTATCTTGCATCTTCCTTGAACCTATAATAATGAACAGAAGAGAAAATTATTAATACTTGAAAGCAATTCTACATCATATAGCTTGTCCATCCAACTTCTATCCGCATTCATAATTTCATATACACTAAATTCACTTTTGCAAATTCTAAAGAAATATAGAATGTAAGAATATAAGTGTAATAATACTAAAGTAAAATTCAGAAATTCAATCAAAGTGGAAACTAATCAAACTAGTTGCTATAATGAAAATAATGAATTCACTTAAAGCAGAAAAGTGCACAAAATTAACGAATCCACTTAAAGTAGACAGGTGCACGTAAATAACGAATTCACTTAATGTAAAGCTCTAACATATTTCTAAACCAGTGAAAATTTTTGAGTAAATTGGTCCGACTTTAGCCTATAGAATGGATACTTAATTAAAACAAAACAAAATAGGGTGTACAATTTCTGAGTAAACTGGTCCGACTTTAGTCTATGGTTATGAACTTTTTTCTTTCACTTACAAGGAATGCACCTTTTCTTCTAATAGTAGAAAATGGCTGGATCGGAGGTGGTCTAAATGAAGATTTAACTTCATTTAACTAGAGAGAATGATATAAGACTTGCGAAACAATATGGTGAATAAAACATAAATGGTCTAACTTGTTTATACTGCCAAACTTACTTTAAAATTAGTATTGCATCCGTGCTATATATACATGAATAATCATCAATAAAAATCAAACTAGGCAGCCAACTAGAGCTTAAATTAAGAAAGTGTCAATTTAATAAATAAATAAATAAGAACAATTATGAACAAAAATATACATAATTGATCTTAAAACGAAGCCTAGTCATCTCATACACCCTCTATACTAAAACTATCATATTCATATGATTCAAAGCTTCAAATACGCATGAGAAAATCTCTAAACCAGATCAGGTTTCTGCTGTCAAAAAAAAAAAAAAAACTTTTGTTAAAAATAGTTTTCTGCTGTCAAAAAACATCTTTTCTGCTGTTAAAAACTGTTCTCTAGCTTCCAACCATTGTTACCAACAGTAGCATTGCATACCTTTATAGACGAATTACTAAACTTTGCGAACATCATAATCAACTAAATAAATAATAATAGAAGCATAATTCAATGATCATAATTGATTTGGAAATCACTTTTCTTCAAGAAAAATGAGTTGAGTATCCTATTAAAAGCAACATGTTAATGATATCAAACAAAACAAGTGCCAGCAAGTGGAAAAATACCTTCAAAATGGTAGCCGAATGAAATGATAGTACTTGTACAAAAGCTAAGATTTTTGGCCATGTCGTGAACCTGGTTCACATTTCACAAGAAACACTCTTCCATCACACAAGAGAAACCAAGATGCAATTATTCTGACAAGAAAAAATTTGTCCAATTTTCACTTTTATACAGATTATATGAAGATTTAAAGTGATAATAAATCAATTTATAACCAACCAGTTGCGGAAGAACTAAGCAGTTCGTCCGTCAGCAGCTATATCTCTAGTAGGAACTAGAACACCCATTTGAACCATTGTTGTAGAATAGTTTATAAAATAGAGCATAACATATTGATATTGTACATCCTATAATTGATAAATAAACAAAAGTGCTAAAAACAGGATAAATGGACAAATTTAGTGACACCTTTTCAGCATCTTTCTCATAAACTCCATAAAATATTTCTAGCAAGCCTTCTCTAATGTTTGGCCTAATACTGCAAAGATGTAAGACAACGATGAATTATAATCATTTAGCCACCCCCACTTTAAAAGATTAATCAAAATACCACGCAAATAAGAGAATAATTGCACCTTTAATTTCCATCATTCCAAAATAGTAAAAGATCAATCTTCCACCATTGAAATCATCGACAACAATAATGTTTCCATGATGCTACATGAAATTTGCATGGTTTGCCCAAACAGTTTAACATTAATACATTATCTCAAAAACTTATCTAGGAGATAGAGAAGATAAATGTGTAGAACAAGCGAACACACTAATTATGTTGATTCTAAAAATAACAGTAAAAACGATAAACTCAACTATGTTGATTCATAAAGAATACCGTAAAAATATATTGAGATAAAACTCTAGTTTTTTTTTTATTAATTAAATTCAATTCTCTAAAACAATGATGAAAACAATTATTTGTAATAGTACATACCATTCTAGAATCTTAAAAACAATATAATTTCTACCTAAAAATAGACGTAGGTAAAAGGTAACAAATCAAAAAATATCTTAAAGATTAAATACAATAAATAGAAACATATCTTCATATATCTCCATCATATGAGAATTTCATTTCATGTTTCTCACACTTCATCTCAGTGGAGGATAGTGTATAAATGTTACTTAATATGGCCTACATGTCAATTTTACCCTCGAATATTTCCTTCATTTAACTGCTAAAAAAGTAAGGCAACACACCTATGTGAGATTTTTAAATATAGTAGGTTTTAGAATTTCTCACCGGGTTAGCATGGAAAAAGCCATGGGACAAAGTCTGCTCCAGATAAGATTCAACAGCATTACAGCCCAACCTAACAACCATTAAATCATGAGAAAACAATTTATATGTCAACATTTGAAATCTGTTTTAACTATTAATACCTCTAGCGATCCACACCCAACTGGCCAAGGGCTTGAATCCAGTTTATTTTTATTGCAGAAACATATTACATTGTTAGAACCTTAAAAACATGGAAAAACAAGTTACATGTATATAAACCAGTTCCATGGCAAAAACTAGAGGATACTGTAAAGTCCATACCTGTGGAGTAGTGAATTCCCAATATATTGAATGTGACTTTAACATAGTCCAGTTCTTTGAAGTTTGATGCAAATAGCTCAGCATCAGCTTCTTTGGTGTAATCAATCTCCTGAAAAGGTTAAACAAATGTTAAATCATACATAACACTCCTTAATAAAAATTTAAAATATGAAATTATGACTGTAAGAGTCATGGAATCAAAAAGTAAATGATCACCTAATATATGATGCTTGCACATTCATCATAAATAACTACCAATCCAGTTTTGCACATTCAAGCTTCTGAAGAAATTCAGCTATTACCTAAAGATTGAAAAAATGAGAAAATATCAGATAACAAAATTAGTCTTCTTTCAAGTTTTATGTCCAATGAATATTAAAAAAATTAGTCTTCTTTGTGTCTAATCCCATTAATCAAAGCACTCTCGACACCCTACGACAAATTTGAGAGGTTATTAAAACTAGGACTTAATAGAAGGAAATTTTCACGAGTGTGAAGGGGCAATTGGGAAAAAAAAAAAGAGGAACAGTTTTACAAACATAAGAAACAAAGATTTCATTGCAATAGCTTATCACAGAATCTTAACATAAATGGTTCAAACAAACAATGATCAAATAACAAGTTGAGAAGGCGAATTGAGAAGGCAATCTCAAAGACCAATCATACATCAAGGCAATTTGAGAAGAAAAATTGAAAAACATCATCAATCATCCAATTCAGAGAAAGCACTCTGTAAGTATCTAATGTTTAAAAAGAATCTGAAAAAACTAAATTGGTATCTTATGCGTACCCATTGAGAAGACACGCACTCTTCAGGAACGGTGATGAGAGACATGCTCGCATTCTGCTCAGGAACCTATTGAGAAGGCAGGCTTCAGGAACGGTGATGACGGTGCTCGCGTTGCTGCTTCAGAAACCGCGATTGACAAGCGATCGAGTAGGCACGCCTCAGGAACGATGACGAGGCCTTTATGAACCGCCGATTGAGAAGGCACACTTCACGTACGGTGATGAGGAACTGAATGAGAAAGAAAATTTTGTGCGTAGTGGTGAAAGGGTTTAAGAAGATTAGGGCTGAGATGGATTTCGAAATGAATATTTCGTACTCTAATTTCTTCTCTTTTTTTTTTCAAAGGCTCCGTGTGTGAACTGAAAAGAAAGGAGAGAATGAAAATTAGAGCGGCTATTTTTTAGGAACAATTAAAGCGGCTTAATTATTTTTGGGAAAGAATTAATTACCACGCGTCACCAGAAATAATTAAATTATTATAGGGTCATTATTTTCCTATTTTGTGACCCTTTTAAAAAGGGTCACTAAGAAAGCATCACTATAAGGGGTTTTTTTTAGTAGTGCTTCCTTGAACTTTGCAACTGGAAGACAGATTCTTGAAAGTGACATGTCCTTAATTTGGGAAGTAAACGGTTGTGAACTTCTTGTCTTCACTTTGATGCACTCTTCCCAATGTCTGACTTTGAAGATTCACTTGATCAAACATGGACATCACTTCTGATCATTGGTTCTGTGATAAGGACAACTTTCCTTATCATCTGGACAAGTATGCTTATCATTTTCAGTAGACATGGCTTATCAGCAATGTTGGCATAGCTCTTTTCAGATGACTTGGCTCTTTAACTTTTCTGATCTTTACTTGATGGTTCTTGAGCATTCATGCTTCCATATCAGTGGACTTGATCCCATCAGCACAGTTGGCTCTTGTCTTAGAACATTTCAGGTTCAAGTGTGCTTGGTCAATCCTGCTGTACAACTCCTCTGAACTTGATATTCACATCAGCAGACTTGATCTTCTTGATGTGTTCTTCTTAATTGATCATCAGGGAAGTTGTCTTTCTACTGAGCTAACTTGATCAGCACAGTTGGTCAGTAGACTTTTCCAGCAGTCTTGGGATCAACTTGAGCCTTGAGGGTACTTGATTCTTGTAATCTTCTAAGCATGTGTTCTCCCTCAACTTGTGCATCTAAATCAACTATGAGTTGCCTAACATACCAGCTTCTCAACTAGCCTGATCTACATGTTCCAACATTCCTGAAACATGTTCATTCAATTTGACTTATCTATTTGGCATGTCTTAAGGGGTTTTGGTATCTTAATCAAAATCTAATTTTATTCCCAACAATAGTCACAATAAAAAAACTTGAAGCCAACTACAAAAAATCTCACAATTACGCAACATCAAACTTGCTAACAACCGCAATCTCAGAAAATCTCAAACAATAAAGTGAAACTAGCAAGCAATGGATAACAAAGTGAAATCGGCACGGCAAACAACAAACTAGAGACGTCGAGCAACGATGAGAATCGAAATCAGAATCATACCAAAGATCAACGGCCGATCGAACTAAAAAAAATTGAACCACCGGTGTGTGAGAAACCGAACCACCGGCGCTTGAAAAACTAAATTAGGTGAAACCACCGCCGATCAATATGAATCAAAATTAACGAATCCCCAATCAAATCCGACAGTCAAACCGCATGAATCAATTGTGAGAGCCGATTAAGCCGCACACTCAAATTTATCTGATTCCCAATGAAAATCAATGGACGGCAACACACAGTCGAAGAAATTCAATCGACGACAAGACAGAGCCGGAGAAATTCAATCGACGACAAGGCAGGGGTAATCGACTCACCGCCGAGCTTTGAGACCAAACAAAACACTAAAATCGCCGGTGAACCGCAAGTGAGGACACGAATCGCCAAAATAGAGCAGTTGCAGCCTCAATCAAATCGCGCGAACCATGTGGCCGGAAACTCTTCTTCCGCCGCCTTTCCTGCTCGACGCCACCACCCTCATCCATCTCCGCCACTCACACGGAGTCCATCGTCTCGGTTCTCCGAGCGGCGCAGTTGGTGACGACTGTCACCTCACAAAACCCTAATGGCCGCCTCCCTTAATTTTTTAATCTGGGTGAGTTTTGAGATGAGAAATGACCTGAGAGGTTGAAATGAATTATGAAATGAGAGTATATTATTAGATTTAATAAAGAAATTGCATAAGTGAGTTTTTACGTGCTAATTTGACCTTAATTGAATTGCTGAATTTTTTTGGTTTTAGTGGTAGTAGGGGTGTGGATTTTAGCTCTTAATGTTAATAAACTCCTGTTAATCAAGTTTGCAAGTAAGCCATCAACATGTAAGACATTTGATAATTTAGGAAAACCAGATACATTTAGTGTTCCTTTTCCAATGATTCTACCTTTAGAACCACCTCCATAGGTAACATTTCCACCATCATAAGCCTTATAATCAGAAAGATAATTAATTTGCCCTGTCATGTGCCTAGAACAGCCACTATCAAAGTACCATAAACCAGGAATACAGGCTTTTAAAGACATATGCACAACATTACACCATATCAGATTTAGAAACAAAAGTGTTTTGTGTAGAATGTTTTTAAGCATATTGAGTCATTTTAGACAACATTTTGGCAGTTTTCTTATCTTTCATTCGTTTGAAACAGTATAATCGTGTATGTCCATTTTTAAAGCAGTAACATGTATTTCCTTTATTAGCAGAAACTTGTGCTTTAGCAGAGGTGTAAGAATCATTTTCAGCTTTTACAAACACAATTGGCATTTTATCATTTGAATGTTTAGAAGACATACCATTATATCCAAGTCCATTTTTTCCTGGATTAACTATCGTTAATGCATGATCCAGCTTTGTCCTTCCTTCTGAAAATTTCTTGAAGTTTAATGTAGATTCCTTCAACTTTTCATTTAGCTTACATATCTCCAACTCCTTTTTAGTTAAGATACTTTCTAATTTTGTTAAAGAATATCTCAAATCAGAATTTTCTATAGTCATAGACTTTAGAGTTCGATTTAATTTTTCAATTTCAGAAATTGAATGACTTTTGAAAGAATTGTCATTAAATAAAGGTTTATCATATGAGTATTTTCTAAAATCCAAAACAGAAACATCCAACCTATCAAGTTTTGAAATCTCGTGATCTTTCTTTATAAGCATAGATTCTAGTTTAGAAATAGTTTTATAAAGATCATCAATTTTTGTATCACTTCTGGATAAGTTCTTGTTGCTTGAAGTACCTGTCTCAAAAATTGAACTTGCAAAACAATTAAATTCTAGACTGATATTACTCAATGATGTTTGAAATGTAGGCACATTTAGCTTATCATCTGAATAATCGTGATCCAAATCATCAATAAAAGTATCATCAAAATCAATTCTGCCAGAAAAAGCACGTTCTACATCATCTTAAATTTCATTTTCAGCATCAAATTCATCACTCATAGTAGCACTGAAATTCAATTTTCTTTTTAGCAAAGTGTTGGCACATTCATTAGTATAATAACCAAAACCAGAACAAGCATCACACTTGACTTTCTTTCTAAATTTAGCATTTTTTTTTAATTTGCTACTCCTATCAATTTGCCTAGATTGATTTGAAAGTATTCTTCATAACAAGTCATTGTTGAGTGTTATTAATCTGAACCTTAGGTTGTATACTGTCTTTAAACTTGTTTGATCTATTTTTCAAGAATGTTTGAACTGTTTAGTGATTAAGGCCATGTTGTCTGGATTGTTGAGACATTCCTCGAAAACATCATCATCATCGGATTCAATTTCAGTAATATACTAAGATTTATCAGTACTGGATGATGCATTACCTTTAAAAACTAACACTCTCTTATCACTTTCATCATTATTTTCAGTAAAGTTCATCTCATAGGTTCTCAATTTAGACTTAGAACATCAGTGTCCTTAGCTTCTTCAATAGCACATATCTTAGGATCAAAACGTTTAGGGACAGATCTAAGAATTTTATGAACTAACCTTGTATTGGATATTGGATCACCAAGTGAATGAGCATCGTTAGCAATTTCATTCAACCTTTCGTTGTAAGAAGAAATGGTTTAATCTTCTTTCATCCTTAGATTCTCGAATTTGGTTCCAAGCATACGAAGACTGGTCCTTCGTACGCTATCTGATCCATCACAATGTTCTTGCAGCCGATCTCATGCTTCCTTCGAGGATATGCAATTTGAAATGATCTTGAATATTGAGACATCAGTCGAGGTAAATATTGCATTCAACACCTTTCAATTATAGCTTGCAGTGATTTCATCATTGGTCCAATCAAGTTCTCTCTTGACTCGAGACTCATTATCATCATCCGTCGTAGTTCGTGGTTGAATCCAACCAACAAGAACACTCCTACATGCTCGTTCATCAATGGATTTGATGCACATACGCATTTTAGGCTTCCAAAAAGCATAGTTAGTACCGTCTAGAATGAGAGGTTTAAGTGCGAGTAAAAGTGGATACTCCATTGTAAAAACACGCTCTAAGCAGAATCTCTACTTAGTGTATCAAGTAGTTGGCTCTGATACCAACTGAAAGTGTGTGAGTGTGTTCATCAGAGTTGTTGTCTTAAAAATGTTGGAACAACTAAGGCAACAATTAAAGAAGCGGAAATTAAAAACACGAAACAGCAAAGTATTCAAAACATTGTATAAACTATAAATAAGTTTATATTGTTTCACTAAAATTATGATTAGTAAAACAGGAGCTAAAAACCTCTTTGAGGTACGATAGTGCCAATTACACGGTATTGACAACCCTATGAATCTAGAATAACTTTTATGAAACAACTCCTCAATTCGGTCTATACATAAACCTTCTAGATTCAAAATTAAGCTAGATTACTTGATAGAGTTTACAACTAATCTATCACACGAAGAGAGAGGAAACAATGATATTCCTAAAACTAAATACACACGTGCACTCGATAGCTTTAGTCTTGGTGAGCTTTTCTTCTCTCTGATTTTAGCGTTGAAGACAACCTCTATTTATAGATAATTCTGCAGCCTTCAACTCCCATAGATCGCATGATCTATGTAACTCCTCTTAACTCCTAAAAATAAAGAAACTTTCAAGTTAATCTCAACTTCCATGATTGTAGGTATTTTCTCACTCCTCATGCAACTGCCAGATCTGGAATCGTCCAGCCCTGTAACTGCATAAAAGGAACATTACGAACAATATAGAAAAATCGGAGTTAGCGTTAGGAGAAAGGGAGAATTATGATGTTGCCCAAAGTGATGGAACATTTTGCTCATCACCGGTACAACATCAACAGTTCGGATTTCCAAATCCTACATCCACTCTCATAATTCTCTCGTGATGTTAATCCCTTAAAATCACTAAATAAAAAGGGCTTGTCCTTTAGAGTCCCAAGAGAAGGACTATGAGCTCTGAGCAACTTCCAAAGTGCTACGGTCTCCACAAGTTTTTATGAGAACTTGTACTAGTTACAAAGGATAACAACTTTGACCTTATACTGGTTAGAGTGTTTGGGTTATTTTGATCTAAGTGCTTCAAGCAACATTTTGCCTAAACCAATGGATATGTATAATCACAATATGGGTTCAGTTTCTAAGTTGGTAGGAAATTCTAAGAGCTAGAATGATATAAACTCGATACAGGCTCTTGAGAACTCTCTTGATGAATGCTTATGCTTTAATCAGCTGGGTGAGTTCTTGCGTATAGTTTCTGTGTGCTTTACATTTGAAGATTATCTTGTATTTATAGAGATGATTATCCATAAACTAGTCGTTGGAGTAACTAGCCATTGTAAATCATTCCTTATTTAAGTGTGATCTCTTAATTTAATCCTTGATTGATCTGATTCCACCAAATATGGGACTTGCCTTCTTTGGATATGGAATGTTGCTGACCGAGATTCCACACTTAGAATATTCATGCTTGCTTCTTAGTTGGCTAACTTCTAGTCTTCTGATCTTGATCGATACAGCAGCCTTAGCTTTGATAAAACTTCTTCTTATCTTTGATCTCCTCTAAACTTTTGAGGCTTGAATTAGTAGACATCTTCTAGAAGCCCATATCAGCTGAGATCTTCTTGTGAGTTGATCTTCTTGAAGCTAGTATCAGATGACTTAGGTATACAAACACATTGTCATCTGATTTCACATATGGACTTCATATGTCTTCTTAGTCTTCGTATCTTCTAGTCTTGATATCTTATGATCTTCAAACAAGTCCAATGTAGACTAGACCAAATACTAGACTAAGTCCCATTACAAATTATACTAAACATTTAAATTACACGATCAGTTTTGGCCATCAAAACTAAACATTTATACAACCAGTTTAGGGGTAGGATGAATATCTCAACCGTTTCTATACGGTTAATTCAGTTGCATGTTAGTTATAATTTAATTATTAGCAGATTAATAGGGTGTTATACATCTATACATACACCTTAGTTCATATGGAAAATGTTGTTGAGTGGATTAAACTTGCAATCTGTAAAGTGAAACGTGCTTCAATCCTCCGTAGATGTAGATAATTTGATCGAACCACGTAAATTCTATTTTATTGAGTTTTGTTCTTTACTTATTCTTTCATTTGATTTCTTGTGAGTGTTCTTGGATTTATCATTAGAGTGTTTTGTGGTGATCCTAAATATAACGCAGTAAATAATAATTTCAAATTAAAGTCATTCATATTTGTTGGGAGCAATTAATAATTAATTATAACTTGGAACTCTGAATGTGAAACTTTATATTCTCTCGGCACCTTTAGTTTGATGAAGATGTTATTCTCATGCTGATTCCTGTACATGTTCCGAACATGGTTAGCGATGACTCAAATGCAATTAAATATAAGCAATATGAATGATGACGACAAGTGTGCAATATTAAAGTTGGATTACCACAATACAAACCGAGAAAAACAATAAATAAAATGAAGATCACGACTCAAATCCACGAACACGTGCCAAATTCACATGAACAGTAACAGTTTTGCAAAACGAATACATTTCGACTAGTGCTTGACTTAATGTTTTTATACGTATGTAAAATAACTTTTGTCTCTATACAAGCAACACCACAACATATATTGCTCTAACGAACTGAATCGACGCAAAAAATGAATTGTACTTTATATCGGATGAGATTACCTGTTCCACATCTTATTTCACTATATGAATGATTGACATGTGTCATATTAAAAAAATAATCGACGTCTTATAATATTGAGGACGACGCGTGTTAATTCAATAAGGTGGAATACTAGTGGAACACAAAAAGTAGAACAAGGAAATTGAACCGACTTTATAATACTCCCTCCGTTCTACAATAAGTATTGTTTTAGTCTTTTTCTCTTGTACACAAATTAATGTTGTTTTGGAATTTTTACACTGTTTGTCCCCATTATGCCCTCCAATTTAAAAATTATTTGAGACATAAACTTGAAAATAATTGAAAAAGATTGGTTAAAGAATTTAGAAAGATTTGAAGGGAATTAATGTAATTAAAATCTTCTTTTATTATTTTAGGGTATACTTGTCAATACATACTCTTTCTTAATTCCAATAAATTTCATGAAAACAACACTTATTGTAGAACGGGGGGAGTATATTCGATGCAAAAATGTATAATGCTATGAATTTTCTAGAAAATTAATATCAGGTGTTTTTCTACAAAATCTCAAGTGTTCTTCAACACAAATGCATTCAACCTATTTATACGCTTTCTCCATCAGGTGAGGAGCTTGCAAAAAATAACTCGGCTATTCAATGTTGTTATGGCAATTCATGCCAAATTTAAATGCCTTACTTGTAACAACGACTGTTACACATATGATTTTAAACATCTTTGTATCTGAACATCCAGGATGCCCAGGTTCAAGTAATTCAAACAACCAAATAATAATAAACCCAATTTTAGATTGAGCTTCACTTTATGGACTTGATTTAATTTATTTATGAGTCAAGCCCAAAATTTTAAGCTTAAAAAATCGAGATGGGCTCCCCACTCAAGCCCGAAGTCCAATTTATAAAGATCCATGAGACCGAGCTCGGCACGGCCGGACCAACGATGTGCGTGTGGACTATTACCCTTAGCAACTATAATTTGAACTACTTTAACAAATTCGTACTAATAAGGAGTAGATTAATGTACACATTTATCAATGTGGGATAATTAATTTCACACATTCCAATGTAACACTTTAATGCATATTACTCGATGTTTCAACTTCGTGAAAAAAAATTCCACTCGCCGAAATTCAATTTTTTTGGGATTTTTAAATACAATACGATCATCTATTTTAAGAGTAGAATGACACTATATCGAAATACCGAAATTTTAATGAATAATAATTTTATAATTTTAGATTATTTTTAAACTAAAATAATTTAAAACTTAAATAAAATAAAATAAAATAAATGTTAAATAATTAATTTCGGTATAAAATGATACTTCAATATTTTCGGTATGAATTGGTATACCAATATTTCAGTATGAAATTATGGTTCAATATTTTCGGTATACTTTACCAAAAATTTTGTATACCGAAATTATGGTATGGTATCAGTATGAATTTTTTCATACCGAAATTTTAGTATACCAAAATTTTCGGTACAGTATCGATATGAATGTTCTCAATATCGAAATTTTTGTTATAGTATCGGTATGGTCGGTATACTGTATTGAACCACCCCTACCCGGGATAGAGAGTGGAGAGAGTTTGGTTTGTATGCTTGCATCGTCGCCGTTGAAGGAGACCGCCCGTATACGATCCAATTACTTGTGGAAACGTCAGCCTAAAAATCCAACAATGGATATTGAGAGATAGGAAAGAGAAAATGTGAAGAGAAAATATAGTGGGAGATATGAAATAAAAAAGTAGAGAAAGATAGTTGAATGTTGATAAAAATGGAAATAAATAACTTAATGTGTGATGCCCTAAATTATAAAATGAGTCATTAACCTGAGACAAAGAAAGTATATAATTGAATGTCAGACGTTGAAAAAATAAATTCTTGTCAATATGTTGTTAAAATAAATTATAGTGAGGGGTATCCTTGGTTAAACCTTTTTTTTTTTTTTTGCAAAGTACGTAATACTACTTCCGTCTAGACATGCACAACCGTCGAAAATCGTCGGTTACGCTTAAAAACCGGCGGTTACGGTTTGCCAAAAATAGGAATCGAAATCGAACTGACAAACCACCGGTTATGGTTTTCGAACCGTCGGTTTGCCGGTTAACCGTCGGTTACATTTTTTTTTACTCTGTTTTCGCTCGTTTTCACTCCATTTTCGATCGTTTTTTTATTCGTTTTAACTCCTTTTTTAGAAAATATATTACTAGAATTGAATATAAATTATATAACTTAAATTTATACATTGAAAATAGAAGAATTGTTTATTAAAAAAATCGCCAAACCACCTATTTGCGATTTATCAAAATGTAAAATCGAAACGCCATTTTTTTGGTTATGGTTCGATTTTTGGCCGATTTGTCGGTTAAAACCCGCCCATGTCTACTTCTGTCTCTCGTTAAATTACTCATTTTGCTATTTGAACATCCTATGTTAAGTTGTCAATTTCTATACTGTGACTCCATATTTTTTATTTCTCATCTCATCTCTTTCTATATACTCATGATTTTGCTTTTCTATTTATCTCTACCTTATTTTTTTTTTTATCTCTCTATATCTCAATACCCTACTACTTATGTACACATTAAATATTAATCCTTCAGTCCAATTTAATTATTCTCATTTTTTTTTTTTTTTGCATATATAATTTTTTAAATAATATTATTCACACTTGTAGACACCGAAATTTTATCAAATTTTGAACGTGTCTAATATTATGTAAATCTCAATCTTGGGGATAAAAATATAAAATAATATCTCCAAGATTTGAGATTATCTATTTCCTTATGTTTAGGATTTTTCTTGTTCTCTAAGTCATTTCATCTCTTATAAATAAAAGTGTGAAAATAGAATTTAAGAAGTCAGATGGAATAAGTCAGTCACGACTCCATCAACTCCCTACTACTAAATTGTAGGTCAAATCTAAATCCGGAACAAGTCGCTGAGACCCCGGAATCACATTTAGAAAGAGGAATCAAGAGATTAACGAGGGTTGTAACCCACATTCTTAATAAAAATATGTTTATCTTATATTTTATCACCTTTCTTTTATGCATATTTGCAGGTGTTTGAATTTATTGGTTAACAAATTTGGCACGCCCTGTTGGACGATTTTCGCTCTTCATCTCTACTCTTCAAGGATTCATGTATGTAGAATTTCATGGGGGCATGCTAAATCACCGATCTTGGCATGCTAAATCACCTTTTGAGTTCTACATCAAGATTTCGAGATCCAGTTGCATTCAAAATAGATCTCTACAACAGATCTCGAGGGGGCATTTGTAGACACCGAAATTTTATCAAATTTTGAATGTGTCTACTATTATTATGTAATTCCTAATTTTGGGGATAAAAATATAAAATAATATCTCCAAGATTTGAGATTATCTATTTCCTTATGTTTAGGATTTTTCTTACTCTCTCTAAGTCATTTCATCTCTTATAAATAAGAGTGTGAAAATAGAATTTAAGAAGTCAGATGGAATAAGTCAGTCATGATTTCATCAACTCCCTACTATTCCCTCCGTCCGCCTATAAGCTTTCCATTTTACCATTTTGGTCCGTCCGCCTATAATCTTCCCATACCTTTTTTGGTAAGTACTTTTTCTTACACTTCACTTTATATCTTACTATCTCTCTCCTCTCTCAATCACATCACTTGTACTATATCTAATATTTAATCACTTTTCTTAATCTTTGTGCCAAAAAGTAACGTAACACTTATAGGCGGATGGAGGGAGTATTAAATTGTAGTAGGTCAAATCGAGTCTGATGGAATAAGTCACAAACGACTCCATCAACTCCCTACTACTAAATTGTAGGTCAAATCTAAATTCGGAACAAGTCGCTGAAACCCCGGTATCACATTTAGAGAGAGGACTCAAGAGATCAACGAGAGTTGTAACCCACATTCTTAATAAAAATATGTTTACTTTATATTTTATCACCTTTCTTCAGGTGTTTAAATTTATTGGTTAACAACACTATTTTATCTACACCATCTAGACACCACTTAATAGTTTAAATTGTCATTCACTTTATTTATAGGTGGACCCCATAATACCTCATCATTTCCACAAAATATATGTTTTATAAATAAAGTAATCAATATCCATTAAAATTCGTACAAAAAAAGGGCATAATAAATTTGGACGGAGGGAGTATATTTCTTAAAGTCTTACAAACATTAAATAAGTAACTTTTTTTATGTCTCAGGTATCCGATCTAAGGACCGACTAATCCCGTGAGACCAATTTCATCGCTCACTTGTGGGGATCCTGTTTAAAGTCAGAGTTTTGCGTTCTGAACATGGCCCCATAGAAATTGTTTGCACCTTATAGTTTTTAAACCTGAGATTTAGAGAGAAGCACACTCCTAAGTCTCAAACCAACACCACTAGACCAACTCTTTGTATTACTCCTGCAATAAATAAGTAACTAATGGGGGACGAGTGAGTATTAATTAAAAATGCTCTAACAACAAGTCGATCCATAGTGATAATGAAAGAGTTATTAATTATTTCCATTCAAATCACAATACATTATATATTACGTACACAAACTCAAACATAGTTAAATATATATAACTTGATTCCATGGAACCTAGGGTTTTATTAAAATATAAATTAGTTGAACTTAAATAGGGAGAGGGTCAACTAGTACAGATGCTATTAAGTTTTTAGTTTTAGTTTTGGAATTGGTAAATCCATCTTCTTCACCCCCATAAAGAAAGTATATGACTCGAGTGAGATTGAGAATGGGCATAAGAATTGGCATACATGCAGCAGCAGCTCTTGGTTCAAGCAATTCCTTGTTTATGTCCTTCCATGCATTATTTACTTGTCCTCCCAGTTCTCTTAGGGCTTCCGTCTCTGAGCACCCATTTTCATTCATGTAGCAATGCATGGCTGAGATTTTCGCTTCCGACTGAAAAATTTAATCAAAATCTAGTTATATTAAATATTGTCAAACGAATTAATAAAAATTAATTAATTTTACATCTCTCTACATATTAATTTTTACATAAGAAAATTTTTTTGTTAATATTTCCAAAAAAAGACAATATTTTTAAAGGTAACCAACAAATATAACACTTGAGCTAATACTAGAAGAATTTCATAATCCTTTTGTCTATTGTTAAATTATTCATTTTTTTCATTTTAGACATTTTTTATTAGTTTATTCATTTCCAAAATATGTGCAAAGAGTAGTTGAGTAATTCAATGGAACAAGGGTGGCCTGAGGCAGAGCGGTAGGGGCGACTGCCCTGGGCCCCATGATTTCGGGGGCCTATTTTTATAAATGAGTTTAACGAAAAATGTGTGATACATTTTATAGTGTGATAAAAGATGTGTCACAATATGCTTTTTTTTTTTTGTAGTGAATAAAATACAAATGTCATTTTCACATTTTATGCACGATTAGTACGTGCACATTTCGTGCACGATCCATACGTGCACGGATCGTGCACATTTTGTGCATGATATGTGTATACATGTTTCATACACGGTCTATATGTACACATTTCATACTTAATTTAAAAGTTTTTTTTTACCCTTAGATGTTTTTTACACCTCCCTTATTATATTCTAGTACTAACTTTTTTCAAAGTTACTATTAGGTGCAAAATGGGTGGTAAAATATCTTTTATACCCTATATAAAAAGTAATTTTCCTTCCTCACTCATCTACATTATGCAAAATATCGTTTACTCTCAAAATGCTTGAAGAAGGGGCCCATTTTTCTTATTCGCCCCAAGCCTACAAAATCTCAGGACCGACTATGCAATGAAAGACATAGGGAGTATATATTATGGTTTGTCTTTCAAGTTGAATGAATTTTTCGTCAAGTCTTCAATAGAAACAAAATACTACCAATATTTTATACAAAAAGGCTTTGTGTCTAATTGATATGTTAGACATTCTCACCATTTTTTCCACATCAACCCTACCCAATCCCAAGAAAATATCACAAATCGTGAAATTAGGGAAGGGAGGTTTGGTAAGTAGTAATTAATTAATAGGGATATATTTGTCATTAAACATGAATTCTTAATTTCACATCTAAATCCTAATACATCAGGATTGAAGGGAGTATTTAATCAAGCTTTGGACTGAGAACTAAATAAAATTGAACCCTAAATCAGACATTGATAAAAATATTAGTTTATATTGAGACTCAACATAACATTATTTCTAATAGAAAAAAAAAACATAACATTATTTCTTGATTGCAAGAAAATCGCAATTTATATGACAATTAAGTATTTCATTTTTTTTGTTTGTTGACGAAAGTAGTAATTTAAAAAATTAGACAATTAGATTATTAAATTAGTTGGATTCTTACCTTATATCCTGCTAAGTCGTCCATTAATCTGCATACTATTAAGGACGCTCGTACAATTAGTGGTTCATTTAATACCCAATCAAAGCCTTCTTTTGTAACTTCTTTTATACCAACCAAAGAAGTTATTGTCATCATCATATAGCCACAAGATACAAGGGCTAACTTCATATACTCCTCCATCGTTGGCATATACTTGCTATAAGTCCACTTTGCCTCTTCAAAGTATGCAATTGCCAATTTTTTCATCTGCATTTATAAATTGTTAGATATGTACGAGTGTATCAAATACAACTGTCGTTTGATACTTTTATACTAAGAACCAGTCTTCGGTGGACCAGTTGTACCGTGCAAACTGGATATACTAGTGAAATGTGTGACATACTAACAGCACTGAAACATACTACATTAAAACCTCAATAAATTAATACTCTATAAATTAATTAACTCTCTAAAATAATAAAATCTTTCGGTCCCAACTTGGGCCTTTGTAAAAAATTATCAAATTCGATAAGATAATAAGATAATAATTTTTCGAAAAATCCCTTTATAAATATTAGGTCCCATTAAAACTCTAAATTAATAATTCATAAATATAGTACAATTATAAATATTATGGCATGTTCTCTCTTATAAATCTTTTTCATCAACCCACACTCTTGTAAATCTTTTTGAGTGCATGTGGGATGGTCTCGATATCTTATACTCACATTATGTTTTACGCATTTAATTATTCATGGATGATTTTATGATGTCTTTTAGATGAGAAGACATGAGTAGATGTTATGAATTATTTTATTTCCATATTGAGATTTATATAGTATATGTTTCATTCATCATGCATGAATATATTTAATTGACTATAATAGTAATTTAAGTGCAACGAATTAATGTAAACATGTATATTTAAGTAATTTAATTGAATTGATGCATGTGTCTATGGATATAATAGTTAATTGTATACGATGAATTGATATTATACATAAATTAGTTACAAATTAAAGAATTGGTTGATACATGAATATAATCAACGAAACATATATAAAATCATTTATTTTTAATACATATGTACTAAATTTGTTGAATTTAAAAAGTCTCTCTTTTAATTAATAAAATATTAATTTATCGACCTCTCTAAATTAATAAAATTTCATGGTCTCAAGGTTATTAATGTATTGTACTAACTAACTTTAACATAAACGTGTAATCTAATTTAAGTGGATAATATTAGTGTATATCGACAATTACAAGGAAATGGCTGCATGAAATGTGACATTAATTTTAACTAAAACGTAACGAGAGATGTGCATATGAGACTTAGCGTTATACTAAACATCAACTATTTATCTAAATAATGAATCACAGACGCGATATCATTCGCTTTACCTCTTCTTTTGCATATTCGACACGATACGATTCTCCTACGTCCACCGGTACCATACCTTCCATTTCCACATACACATCTAAAAGGACTTTGTAAAAGATTTCCATGTATGGTGGCAACTGATCCACAGCATTGATGTCCCAACTGTTTGCATAACCCAAAAATTAATTGCCAAGTGAAATGTAATTGATTCAATAAATTGAAAACCTATGTGAAAAAATTAACACAAAATTTTGTGTGCGACTATCTCATGATGAGATAACAATGCTTTTGTGTGTAATAAGCGGTACTTCATTGAAAAAGTATTACTTACTACAAATAAAAATATTACAAACATGAAACCGTCTCATATATATATATATGACCTGCGAAGAACGTCAGTGAAAAGTTGTAGCTCATCTAAAGTTCCCTTGACATCATAAATGTCATCTAGGACTGCAGCCATATATATGACTTTTGTAAGAATTTTCCTTGCAGCAGTGTACTGGGGCTCAAAGTATACTCCCACAATCCAGAAGTAGCATTCCACAACTCTATCTCTTGCAAATGGCAATTTATTTGCGAAATCTAAATCCTTCCACCATCTGCAACAATTTTATTTAAAATTATGTTAAGAAATAACACATTTTTAATGATAGTGGAATTAATTTTACAAAATATTCTTATATGATAAAGTTTTAAGGGATATAATTTTTTTCTTCTCATAGCATTAATTAATATCACATTTTTCAAATGGTCTTCAATTATTTTTTATATGTACTAATTCTTCCGTTTTAAAATTTTCGAAATTCTCAAAACGACGTCGTTTTTGATTATGTGCTCGGCACGTGCATGGGCGATCGATTCCAACTGAGTTGTTGACAAAAAACGACATTGTTCCAAAGATTTCGGCAACGTTGGGACGAAATTAGTATATACAGTATAAAAAATAATTTGAACTAGATTCATACCATTATCATTTTGAAGAGGAGGAAATTTAGGGGACTTAAGGCTAACCTTGTAATATCCGCCAGCTCTTTCTGATACAACCTTTGTACTATATTAAAGTCCAATTTTGCAAAATTCAATAATAATTCATTGTGGGACTCATTTTGTTGGTACGTAGGAATGAATTTCTTGGCCACCAATCTGTTCAAACTCTTGCTGATAGGGCTCTTCAAGGCCTCTTTAATGACACGTGTAGCAAGTGGATTGGTCAGTTTGAGGACTAAAGATTCTAGATGGGATATGCTAAATTCTAATGCTTTGTCCAGAATTTCCTCTCCTTCAACTCCATAATTCGAAGCCTCGTACAGGCTTAACAGCCCTTCAACGTCGTTTATCCACGACTCGTCAAACATTCCTTTCTCGTCTATGAATTTTCCAAATATTTCTGCTATTTTTTTCAAAAAAATTAATATATCAATAATTAAATTAAAATGAATTAGACATAATACATTAAAAGACTCTGAACTATCAACTTTTGTTTCAGAAGGCCCTTAAACTATTTTTTATTTTATTAAGCCCTTGAACTATATACATTATATTTCACGAGGCCCCTAGTAACAAAAAAACTCACGAGTTTTACTGTGTCAAGCTAACGTTTTCGGTTAAAATAGACACACTATTACTATTTCTTTTATATTATATTAAATTTCATTTCAATACATCAAAATATAACTTTCATCTATAAAAGAAAATCCTCAAATTCCAAATCCTATGCTTGAAGAGAAATATTTTTATATAAAAAGCCCGATTTGATAGAAATATGCTACACTATGCCGCACAGGATCCCATCTCCTTAGTTAGTTATTCCACCTAGGTATGAGAACATTCTAGAATATCATTCTTTATAAATAGAACACTTGTACGTATCAGTACTAGTTGTAACCAAATATTATCAGATTAATAGATGCTCTTTACGTACCTTTGTTTTCTATATACGTATCATGTGCTATCTATATGAAAGTTATAGCTAGTTACGTTTCTTCAGATTTCTATGCAAATCTCTACAAAACTACATTAGACGAATTTTCTTCAAGCACGTACGGTTTCATATAAAATAAATTGTGATGGTGTGTCTATTTTAACAAAAAATATTAGTTTGACTCGGCAAGATTTGAGAGTTTCCATTACCAGGAATCTCGTGAAACTTAATTTATATAGTTCAAGGACTTATTAAAAAATAAATAGTTCAGGGTACTTTTGAAACAAAAGTTAATAGTTCAGGGGCTTTGATGTCTTATACATGCCCATTAATTAGCTCGAATACTTACCACATGGGACATGGTAACCATGTTGTCTGAGCAGACGAAAGCGAAGAGCAATAACACGAAGATCATCGTCTTTGTTTATTAAATGTGTGTCATGGATGCATTGCAAGGATTTGTGAATTTCCTTTTCGAAATGGTAACCGACTCCAAGCCGTTGGATTGCATCGATCAGTTCAATCTTGTACGTCGAATCGTCTGGAGTTTGCTCTACCAAAATCTTCAACTTTTCTTTTAGCCTTTCATGTTCTTCAACTTCAGCATCCCATGTTTCCTTACAAGATTAATTAACATGTAGTAATGTTAATATATGAGAAGAAAATCACGCGTGCTTTGAAGCTTGAAGCAAATTAAGTAATTAATTAATAAGGTGTAAATAAATAAAATTGTAAAAAAAAAAAAGTACTATACCGCAAGGGTATGTTTGTTTTGAGATGTAAAATTCGAATTTGGAATTTGAAATTAGTATTTTATAATCGTATGTTATAAATACATATAAGTCTTACAAAAGTCAACTTTAAAAATACATATATACCCCTCAAAACAATCACAAAACTTACAAGTAATTAGAATTTTAAAATCAGCTAAATTTTAAAATTATCAAAAAAAACGTACCCCAAGTGTTTGAGTATATGAAAGAAAGTGGTCTCCCCAAACGGTGGGATGATATGCGACGGAGCGGCGAGCATCCATGCTTAAAATTGGAGCAGCTGAGGCATACATTTTCTTAATTATTTGAAATGGTTAGTTACAATACAATAAAAATAGATAGATAATCCAAGGTATTTATATATATAGGTAGATGCAATTAATTACTCCCTCCGTCTCGTGATTAATTTCACATGTGAAGTGACACACAAAATAAGAAAAGTGAATTTAGTGGAGATTTTGAGGGGTAATTTTGTAAACCTTTATGTATAAAGTAAAGAAATAAGTTGACTTTTGTGTAAGTGTGGAGAACAAGTAATGACATTTGTGTAAAATTGAGGATATTGTGAGGATGGAGTTTATAAAGGGTTTTCCATTTTAAGGGTGTGAAGGTTATTGTGGAACCGGGACGGAGGGAGTACTATTTAACAAGTCTGATGGCGGGCGCGGCCGGGCGGGCGACTTTGGCGTTTTGCAAATGCAATCGTACAATTTTAATACTTTCACGTGTTTAATACTCTCTCTGTCCAATTTCATTATTTACACTTTTCTTTTTTGGTTGTCCAATTTTATTATGTTCATTCCTTTATTTTTGGAAATAATACTATTCACACTACTTTATCTTAACCCTCCAACCATCACTTATTTACTCAAATTGTCACTAACTTTATTAATAAACAATTATTTTACCTATAAATGGACCTTACAACATCCCATCATACCCCGAACTTATTCACTTTATACATAAACTAATTAATATTTATTAAAACTTGTACCCGAATAAATGGGCATAATAAACTTGGAAGGAGCCACGGAGCAAGTATTTTTTAATTGCGCGCAGAACCTATGACGTAATACCAAACCTATATATTCAATGGACAATGGTGCATTAATTATATTGGTAGTATAATTTTTACTTTATTAGATTGGTACACTATTTCACTTAATTTTTATGAGAAACTTAGACATGACTTAATTGTTACTCCCTCCATCCCAAAAAAAAAACTTTCATATTTACTGTTCACTCACTTTTTAAAAAATATTATAATAAATAGAATTTTAAAATATAATTTTATAAAAAAATTAGTAAGTGAATGGACTTATATATATGTATATATGGACCATAAAAATAATTACATTAAATATAATATTGTAGATATTGTATGGGTGGAGTTTCTAAAAAACCGAAAAAGTAGGTGTGAAAGTTAAGTTGAGACGGAGGGAATAATATTTATTAAAAGCTTCACTTAGGTAGGTACTACTCTACTTAAAGAGAACTTAACTGGATATATATACATATTAATTTCATTAGTCACACTTATACATATTAATTTTCACAATAAAATATTTTATACATAAAATATTGATTTAAGGCAAAATTCGGGTGGATCAAACTCATGTCATCAAACTTAATTAAAATATATTTCTTTACTTTCAAGTATTGTTTTACTATGTGACCATCTATATGATCAAAATATTGTCACTACAAGACCAAAAGTATACTAATACAAGTTCAAATATATTATAGACTCTTAATATTTTGGACGAATTCTCCAGAATATTTTTGACATGTAGTAGTACACTTTTGTTCTTGTAATAATACTCTCTCTGTCCCGTGATTACTTGCACACTTGCCTTATTGGGACATCCCAAAATAACTTGAACACTCTTAATATGGAAACACCCCCAAAAAATTAATAACCTCACAACATCATTTTATTTTCAAATTTGTCACTCCTTTTTTCCATACATTTCACTTTACACATCATCAAATTCATTTTACACATCATCAAATTACCTAAAATACTCATCATTTATCTTACATCATCAACCACTAAATCCACTTTTCTTAAACAACGTGCCGATCAAACTATGCAAGTTATCCCGGGACGGAGGGAGTAATATTTTAACCTTATAGTAGCAATATATATTGGTCATGTGGAAACCATCTGCTTGCGACCCGCAAATTTTTTGGACAACCCAAATCCAAACTTTTGACCTATAAATATTTTAAAAAATATCTTAATTAGACACATTCCACTTGTAAAATATTTCACACAAAGTGTTGCTCATTAATTTTATGAGTTATACTTTCGCGCACCATATATTGAATGATGCAATTGGTATAATTTTTATCCAGTTTTAATTTACATTGACTCATTTAAAAATTGGTCAAAATAGAATATTCATGAATTTTTAAGGGCATGATTGATATATGTAGTAATAGACTTAAAATGGAATGAACATTCTTCAGTCTATTTATAATCTCACGATTGATATGTTTTTAATTTGGAATCCTAATTCATTAAGTAGTGGTGGGTCCAAAAATTTTTTTTGATTCATCCCCATCCCCATGTCTTTACACATTGCCTTTTGTGTGGAATTAATTTATTTTTTATTTTCTAAAAGAAAATCATCACTTACATTATATTTTTACAAAATTAAATAGAATTTACTTTAACCTGTTTTTTTTTTTACTCTAATTCATGTAAAATTAAATATAATTTTCATTAATTTAATTCTTCGACCCTAATTCACGCGAGAAAGAAGGACGGAAGGAGAGCAGGAGAACTCGATTATTTTAACAACAGAATACATATATGTGTGTGTGCAAGAATACCGATAATTTTTCCCGAGGTGCATTATTGTTATATGAAGAATGTTATTGATCTAGAGCAACACTTATTTAAAATATTTCACACATAAAATTGTCTAATTAAAATATTTAAAGAAGATTCGCGGATCAACGGTCTGAATTCGGGTCGCCCATAAAATTTGTGGGTCACAAGTATATATATGTGGTTTACTATATGACCAATATATTGTTACTACAAAGCCAAGTATTATCATCACTATAAGACCAAAAGTGTACTACTATATGTTAAAACATATTCAGGAGAATTTGTCCAAAAAATTAAATGTCCAGAATATTTTTAAACATACAGTAGTATACTTTTGGCCTTATAGTTATAACATTTTGGTCATGTAGTAACATTGTTTTAATCATGTGACAATATTTTCGCCCAAACGGTGGGATGATATGTTACGAAGCAGCTAGCATCCTTTAAACTATAGACGATATGGGGCAAGCTCCCTACTTCTGATTGGCTGGTCTCATTTGGGATTCACGGTCCTTCGATGTGTATGCTCTGTCGTAGAGACTCTGAGTCTTTAGACCACTTGTTAGCTCACTGTCCATTCACTCTAGAGATTCTTCAGCATCTGACTCAGCTTTTTGGAGTTACGATCCACACGGGGATCAGCTTTCTTGATATCTTTCTCCAGGCTTCCAGAGTTCGCTTGGGTCCGCAGTCTTTAGAGTTATGGAGAGCGGCATTTGTCACTACAGTTTGGGCTATTTGGGCTTTGCGGAACAAGGTGGTCTTTGATGGGGTCTCTCCTTCAGTCAGACGATGCATGGCGCAAATCGTTGCTGGTATTAGGGAAGCCAACAGCATCTCTCGGGGTTACTCTGACGGTTCAGTTCGGGATCTCTTGATTGCCAGGTCTCTTGGTGTATTGGGCAGGCACAAGCCGACTCGTCAGGGTTCGTCTGTTAGATGGATCCCACCGGATCCGGATTGGTACAAGATCAACACAGACGGCAGTGCAACATCCTCTCCAGGTAGTTTGCATGCAGGGGCGGTGTTTAGGAACTTCAGGGGGTTCTTTGTTGCGGCTATTGCCCAAGAGGTTGGTTGGGGTACTCCATTTGAGGCGGAGTTAGCAGCGGCACTCATTGCTATTCAATATGCACACTCCCAAGGGTGGCGGTTCTTATGGATCGAGTCGGACTCCAGTCTGACAGTTAGCACTCTGATGAGCTCTACTCCTTCTATTCCTTGGCGTCTGCAGGGTCTCTGGAGTCAGGTTCACCCTCTTACCACAGACATGCACATTCGGTATTCTCACACTTTTAGAGAGGCCAACCAGGCGGCTGACGCAGTGTCCAAAACGAAGATCAACTGCATTTGGAGGGGATACCCTCCAGATTTCTTACTTACTTTCTTGCATAAAGATTTGTACACTGTCTTTTACAGACATTGATTGTTAGAGGAGTTTACCTTTTTCCTTCGCCTGGGTTTTGTCCCTAAGGAGGGTTTTCCCAGGCAAGGTTTTAACGGCACTCCGGCCTCTGGCTCGACTTGTGAGCTTATGGTTTTAGGTTTTCTTTTTTCTTTTATATTCCATACCTTTTTATTGGCATCCTTTAAACTAGAGATGTTTATTCGGGTTGGTTTAATCGGGTCGGCCCGTTTAACCCTGAAAAATGTAGGGTTAGGGTTCATGAATTATAGGCCCGTTTAAATTCGAACTTTTTTTACCCGGACCGGTTAGCCCCGCGGGCTAAACCGGGCCAGCCCGCAGGTCTACAGGGCCAGCTCGCTAGCCCGAGTTGTTACTTTTTTTTTTTAATAAATAATATGCGAACAAATTTTGGATCATTTGACCCATAGCCATCACTATATGCATTATAATAAGTAGTCAATTATCATCCATTAGTCATTATTACTATTTTTTTTTTACATTATGATATTTGTTTAGCTTTATTTGGTTATACTAAGGACCAATGAATTCTAAAATTGTATTTAAATCATACTTTTGTTTTCTCATTTACCGTTCATTAACTAATTATATATCTTTCTATTTTATTTTCTTGTTGGACATGCCAATTGTGATCTTTAATTTTAAAAGAAAAAAAAATTATTATAGCACGTTAGCGTGGCCCGTTTAGCCAGTGGTCCGCTAGAGTTAGGGTTATGTCCCAACAATTGTAGAACCGTTAAATATGAACCGATTAAGGTCCTAATACGTTTAGCCCGTAATCCTGTAGGGCTGACCCTATAGGGTTAGGACCAGCCCGATAGATATCTCTACTTTAAAGTGGTATTCTTGCTTAAAATTTGTGCAACTGAGGCATACATTTTGTTAATTATTTGAAATTATAAGATTATACAAGATTGCAGTATTGAGAATACATACGCAGGAGATATTCTGTGTAATTTGAATTGATTAATTTATCATGGAGGTACATCGTATATATAAGATACATGTGAAGGTTTTACAAAATATTTGAATCTCAACAAACTACTAGAATTACTCCTAGAATTATGGTTTATCTCTTTGACTGATATTTGAATTGGTATTTGTAGAATCCTCCTTTATACGCCCCCGCAAAATTGACGTTCCATCTGCAACAGAAATTTTGGAACGAAGAAGATCAAACCTAGTACGAGGTAATGATTTTTTGAGTAAGTCAGCTAGCTGGTCAACTGTGCTGACATATGAGACGGCCAATACACCCTTCGAGGACAGATCACGGACGAAGTGGATATCAATGGCGATATGTTTCATTCGAGAATGTTGAATGGGATGTAGCGCCAAACGAGTAGCACTCATATTATCACAAAGAAGACGCGGTGGGACTGTAATAGGTATAGAAAGCTCCTTAAATAGATTCACTATCCAGACTACTTCAGAGGCTGCCGAAGTGAGAGACCTATACTCGGCTTCAGTAGATGATCGAGCAACGCCATTTTGTTTACGTGAGCGCCAAGAGATCGGATTTTCGCCCAAAAAAATGATATACGCAGAAGTGGATTTGTAATCCCTGAAATCACCCCCAAAGTCAGAATCCGAATACGCAGTAAGCCGGAGATGAGTTGGTTTGCGAAGAAGTAAACCATGATGAAGCGTCCCTGTAAGATAACGAAATAAACGTTTCACCTCACCCCAATCTGAACCCGTAGGCGAGGCCATTCTTTGAGCTAGGCGATTAACAGAGAACGCCACGTCGAGTCTGGTGATAGCGAGATACTGCAGGCTTCCTATAGCGCTTCGATAGGTCGACGGGTCCACAGAAGCTTCGGAGGTGGAGCCTTTTGGATTGCTCGGTGTTCTTAAAGGTTTGGCCCCATCCATCTTATGACGACGAAGGAGGTCTACAATGTATTTGTGTTGAGATAAAAACAATCCTTCTTTGCAGCTAGCTACTTCAATGCCAAGAAAGAATGAAAGAGTACCCAAGTCTTTAACAATAAACTTAGACTGAAGTTGATTAATTACATTCTGAATTTGCGTAGCACATGACCCAGTAACAATTAAGTCATCCACATAAACAAGTACAATGAGTCGAATGCAGTCGCTAGTGTAAGTAAACAATGACGTGTCAGTACGAGATTGTATAAAGCCAAAGGAGAGTAGAGCAGAGCTTAGAGCAATGTACCATTCACGCGGAGCTTGACGTAAACCATATAATGATTTTCTCAATAGACAAACATGTGATGGGCGAGTAGAGTCGATAAATCTGGGAGGTTGAGACATATAGACGGGAACCGTCAAGTTCCCATGCAAAAAGGCATTGCTTATATCAAGCTGCTTTATTTTCCAATTGGCTGAGAGAGCCAACGTCAAAACTGTGCGAATTGCTACGGGTTTGACTACGGGACTAAATATTTCAAAGAAATCCACACCGGGGCGTTGATGAAAACCCTTTGCAACTAGGCGCGCTTTATAACGTTCAACCGTGCCGTCCGGATTGCGTTTGATTCGGAACACCCATTTGCAACCAACTATGTTTGCATGCGATGGCGGAGTAACGAGCGTCCATGTACCATGCCTTTGCAAGGCATTAAATTCCTCTGCCATAGCTTGTCGCCACAGAGTGTTAGCCAAGGCCTGTGACACATAAGAGGGTTCAATATCACTAAGAAGGGGATGTTGGGTTGCTGCATAAAGGCGTTTAGGTCTGAAAATGTTGTTCTGCGCACGAGTTCTCATAATGTGCGAACGATTTAGGGGTGGTGGTGGAGCTTGATGTAGAATCGGAGCGGCAGGTGGAGTATGAGCTGTTGGTGCAGGAGGCAGAGAGGCCTGAATAGTTGGCGGAGGACATTCTGGCAACACAAGTAATGGGGCAGGCTCGGAAGAAGTAGTCGGTTGTTCAGAAGGAGAAGAACCGAAGTCCCAGAATGTAAACTCGGAGAACTTCACATGGCGTGATACATATATTTTTGCAGTAGATGGATCATAACAGCGATAAGCGCTTTGATTTGTAGAATAGCCAATAAATATGCAGGGTTTCGATGGAAACTCCAATTTTCCAAGATTATAAGGCCGCAGCCACGGAAAACATATGCACCCAAATGTACGCAGCTTGAAATAATTCGGTTCACGTTTAAATAAAATCTCAAAAGGACTCACCGAACCATGTACCGTGGTAGGATTGTGATTAATAAGATATGTTGCTGTTTGAACCGCAAAGGACCAGAACGCAGGTGGAAGACGAGCATGATGAAGAAGGGCTCGAGTAGTTTCCAAAATGTGTCTATTTCGGCGCTCCGAGATACCATTTTTTTGGGGGTGTATGGAGCAGTCGTTAACCAATTAATTCCAATTGCACAAAGATAAGGTTTTAATGCCAAAAATTCACCGCCATTGTCCGTATAAAATTTTTTAATTAGCAGATCAAATTGCTTTTCAACCAATGACCGAAATTGACGGAAGATAGATGCAACCTGAGATTTAGCATTTAACATGTAGACCCAGCAATAACGACTGAATAAATCCACAATAAGAAGAAAATAACGACATCCATCAACAGAAGTAGTAGGCGCAGGGCCCCAAACATCCGCATATAAATATTCCAAAGGCCGATTGGTAATAAAAGAGGAGTCACCAAAAGGTAAGCGGTGAGCCTTGCTCACACTACAAGAATCACAAATATCACTTAACGTCACTGACTTATTCAAAACTGGTAAATTAAACTTAGATAAAAAAAACGAGCTTGTTCTTCTCGATGGATGACCAAGGCAGGAATGCCAATGATGAGGAGTGGTGCGGACACCAAGAGCTGCAACTTTGGACACCGAACCCGTCATCTGAGGTTGTAAGCGATAGATACCCTCACTACATGGCCCTCGAGCTAGTTCTGCCCCCGTGAGTGGATCCTTTATCAAGAAACAGTTTGGAAAAAAATCCAATGAAACATTATTTGCCTTAGTAAATTGATGTACCGATATTAGATTTTTGGCAGCACCAGGGACACAGAGAACATCATTAAGTAAATAAGAACGAGAAGGTGTACGAATGTGAGAAATACCAGTATGAGTAATAGGAAGGCCAGAACCATCTGCAATCTGAATTTCATCGGTGCCGTCATATTCCGAATGGATTGAGAGATTACCAATGTCGCTGCTTATATTGTGGGATGCTCCTGAGTCCATAACCCACGCATTGGTATGAGAGTGGCCTGGAGAGTGAGCAAAATTTGCCATAGGTTGAGGACGCTTACAGTAGGGAGCGGTGTGACCCTTATAGCCACAGAGTTGACAAACTACCACATAGTCCCGATTGCCACCATATGAATCACCTCGGCCGTTACTACGGCCACCTCGCCATTGGCCGCCATTGTTGCGGCCACGTCCTTGTGTGAATTGTCCACGACCACCACTGTGTTTGGAGAATGAACGCTGATGAGACTGTGGTTTTCCAGAAGTTGTCAGATTAGCCGTGGCCACAAGAGATGATGTATCAGATTCAATTTGCTTAAGGTAAATCTCATGTTCAATCAAACGATCTCGTAATTCTTCGAATCGAAACGGTGTTTAACGAGTTCGAACAGAACTCACAATATCACGATAATCTTGGCCAAGGCCATTTACGATGTAGAGGGTAAGATCATCATCTTTAACAGGTTCATCAATGAGGCTGAGTTCATCAGTAAGACTTTTGATGTAATTGACATATTCTGCAATGGGTCTGTTGTTAATAGTCGCTTTTGTTAAAGCCGTTTTCAGGTGCATAACATGGCCCCGAGATGTGCTGGCAAAGGCACGAGTAAGGGTAGACCACGCTTCAGCGGCCGTGGTCGTAGACGAAAGGATAGGCAAAATATTCGAGGAAACAGATCCAAGAATAGCCGCCAAGAGGAGTTGATCCTGTTTGAACCAACGAGTGGAATCCTCGGGATGGGTAGCGGCATCAGGCTGCTTAGAAGTGTCGTCGATATGGCCAGTTAGTGAGAGTCTGTGCCGTCGATATGGCCAGTTAGTGAGAGTCTGTTCAATAAGGCGCGGAGATGAGTGCGCTATGAGGCGAAATTGGTGGTCGTAAGTTTAATCGGTAAATGATTATGAGCGGAAATAGGGATCAAGGATGGTGGTTGTGTAGTTGTTAAAGGGGTGACTAGGATTTTTTTTTTTTTTGAATTACATTAAATACCCATCCCTTTTCCCCTTCCCTATAACTCGAACCCCGGATCTAAGCCTAAGTAGTGGTGCTCTAACCACTTAAGCTATCCCACTTTGTCTATTAAAAGCTGCTAGAACATGTGTATTAATTCAATGTGCCGACACATTGATTTTCACGTGTTTAATATTAATTAACTGTGCCGACTCATTGATTCACCTAATTAACTTTATGAAAAACTAGAGCCTAGGACACAAACTTGATTTTCACGTGTTTAATATTTTCAATGTACAGTATACTGTGGCATTGCTCAACACATTCCACTATTTTTATAGGTGAGGATGGACCGACTCAACTGGTCTAACCCATTTTAACGGCTCTAGATATGTACTATATATTTCAGTTGAAGAGGACTTCATATTTTTTTAAAAAATTAGAGAGGACTTAATTAATTGGATATATTTACATATTAATTCCATGACTCACACTTATACATATTAATTTTACGAGTTACATTTGCACACTGTATGGTGCAATTGGTATACGTTTTACCTAATTTTAATTAATTTACATTATTGACTCATTTAAAATTTGATAAAAATATAATACATGAATCTTTCGTTCATAATTTTATTTCTAATCTCAAGATTAATACGATCGATATGTTTTTTATTTGAAATTCTAATTCATTAAGGAGTGTGAGTCATAAAAATAAATAAAAAATTGATTCATCTCCACCTCCCATGTCTTTACACATTGCATTTTCGGTGGATTCAATTTATTTTTTATTCTCTAAAAGAAAAACATCACTTATAATTTATTTTTACAAAATTATCTTTATCAAGAATTAAATAGGACTTTCTTTAACCTAATTCTTCAATTCTAATTCACGCCAAATTAAATAGAATTTCATGAACTTAATTCTTGAACCCTATGCAACAAAGAAGGACGCAATACACTCCGATAAAAAAATTTAAATTACCCAATTTTATAATATTTGATCCACCTCAATACAACCAGCCCGTTTTTTCAATTACTTTCATCGTTTTTTCTCTCTTATCTCTCCACTTAACCGGTACGGATCACCATTTTTCAACTTGAGCATCTTCTTCAGTTAGTGGCTTATTTATTCTTACATTCGACCCATTTTACTCTTAATCCATCTACTTTATTTATTTTATATATAAAAATTTATAAAATCACTCTTTTAACACTCTCATCTTACAAGAAATTTTACCATCTAACTATAACAAATTTTGTTTAATAATGTATAAAATAAACATATTTAACACATTACACAATTTAAAAATTCATTTAATTAACAAACCCTAAACTAACCCTCAATTCCCAATTTTAAATCTTTGATTTTTTTTCCTGCCATTCATGCGCAGCGGCCGACGGCTGTAAAAAAAAAAAAAAAAAAAACTCTTCAATTGATTTGTGCCATTGACGCCCAACGCTCTGCTCTCCCGCCGGCGCCTCTCCGCCCCTCCTCACCGTGTCCTGTTTTTTTTTTTTGCAAAGAGAATTTTTTTTAATTTTCAGAGCCTGTGAGTTAGTTTACCCTGTTTTGAAGACATATTAGCTGTATGTTTTATCTTTCTTGGTATGCTCCCAATTTGCATTATTTACTCACCATATGTTATTAAATAATAATAAAAATGGGATGGAAATATGAGGTGTATATCCAGACTTTTTTAATAATATATTATTATTTAAATTTTGAATTAATAAATTGTGGGTGTTTGGAGTGCTTTTAATGAAATAAATTAAAGCGCCACATCTAATGGCGCTGAAAGGACACCATGTCAGATTAATTGGCAGGTTGATTTTGATGGGGGAGGTGGCGCCAACAAAATGGGCGCCATGGAATCTTTTGGGATGTGGTGGGGGTGGGGTGGAATGGGTGAAGGTGGGTGAGTTTGAGGATTTGGGGGGAATTTTAGGCACCATTTGGATGGAGGGATTTGACATATGGATTTGAAATCCACAATCCAAATTCATTCCACTTGTTTGGATTATGAGTGGATTTCAAATACTTAGATTTGTGTCCACACATTTTTTAGTTAAAATTGAGAGGATTTTAAATCCTCTCTCAAACCATGTCATTTAAAATCATCTATTTTTAAATCTTTCCATTTAAAATACCTCCTCAAATCAAATTCCCCCATCCAAACACAAACTGAGTGTATTTGTATATATATAATACTCTCTCCATATATAAAATGTAGTCTCATTCACATATTTTAAGAAAAATCTATATATATATATAAAAATAAGATAGTCCTTCTCCAGCAAGTTACCGTCCAAATTCTACAATAATAAAATATTATTAAATCTACTAATTAATCAATTGTTTGTGTAGTGCGTATACGGTATACCACACACCAGGCACACCTCATTCATGATTTATTAGGGTTCTTCAATGATAAAATCATTCAACTTCTTCGAGATTTCGACGAGCATTCTTCCTCATCTCAGATTACATAAAACAATCCATTGTTTTTGCTGCGATTTCTTTTCCAGATTTCGGTGAGATTTCTTCAGCGTTACTAGAATATTTTTCTCTTCTGACGTTCATTCCCGTTTCTACTACGGATTTACGAAATTTATTGGTTTGATTACTCTCGAGCAAAATCCAGTTTGGTTTTGTATACTATCTGTTTTGATTAGTTTTATTTCCGGTTTGAATTTTCTGTGATAGTATAAATTCATAGATCCTGTTTTCAAATTTCTATTCCTTTTGTATATATTTCAATTTTTTTTTCTTTCCAAATTTGCAGATATTCATTAAGATGTTGAATGAAATCGATACATCAGAGAGATAATGGGCTATGAATCTGTGTCTTATTGGGTCATATCAACACCTACATATGAAAACAAAACATTTCTTAAGACTTGGAGTGTGTGTTGAGTTTCAACCATTTTGAGGTACGCCATTGTATATATATACAATGCATAGTTATAATTGATATTTCTAATAAATAATTGACCTGTTTATTTACAATTTTTCTCATACGTTTATGCAATATATTGAAGTCCTAATTGACATGTACACGAGTTTTTCAAGCTTTCCATCATCTTTATCTGAGAAAATTGGAATTTTGCTTCATGGGCATTTAATTGTTTATGGATTTGGGTTGGATGTGTTCGTGGGATAGAATAAGGTGTTTGATAGAATGCCTGAACCAGATATGATTCTTTTCTGGATTGGTGAAAAACTGTTGTTTAGATGAATCACTTGAATTTTTTCATGATTTGGTGAAAACTGTTGTGATAGATCAATCTAGAAATAGTTTATCATCAGCCTACTAATTCAATCGAGAGTGAAATCTTTGTGATAGATCAAGTCATGTGAAGCAAAATTATTTATTTGTTATTGATGTATAGGTATCACTGGATGCTTCAAAAGTTGTAAATGTGATATGTTCAGGCTCCAGTAGCAGCAGTTGTGGTTATGGCCTGACCGTGCAAATTATCTTGAGAGGACTATTAAGTCAATTTTAAAGTATGGTTAGTTACATGCATATTTTTGGTGTTTTAGTTGCTGAAAGTCTTCTCAATAACTTTCATGATTAAATAGGCATCGAAGTCCTATTGCTTCAAAATATCCCCTCTTTGTATCACATGTACATAAACTCAGACTCAGATTGATAAGTTCAGCATATTCCTCATAAATTTATTGCTAATTTCAGAAGGAGGAGATATACTTAGATATAAATTGTTTTCTCGAGTCTTTCCTGCTTTTGACACATGTGACTTAAGGTCTTTTCTACTTTCGCCACATGTCAATCTATGTGTCAATTTATCTTATACCACGTGTCACCCTAAACAATTTCAGCAACCCCTCCATCTTCTCCTAAATAATTTCAGCACCCCTCTATCTTCTCCAAAGCTTTTTGCTTATTAGTCTATCCTAATTTATTATTTCAATTTCATCTTTTAAACAATGCCACTCTTTCTTTTATTATTTTTTAATTTAAAATCCAGTCTAATAGTCATTCTAATTTAAGATTTCAGTTTCAGCTTTTAAACATATATACTATAGGACCGGACAACACATGCATTTCAATGTATTGTTAGCAATCTAAACCCATGAGAGAGATGGGGAGGGGGTAAAGCATATGTATTATATGCATATAGTATACATGCAATACTATGTAATGTGTGGTTTGAATTGATAACTTGATTGATTGGCAATTATCTTCAATTGTTTAATGTTATTATCTAATTAAGTAGATATTGATCATAGTCAGATGCCCAAAATTAAAACGGATGCAAATGGAAGTAGTTTGAAGAAGACCACTTTGCATGATCTTTATGAGAAGGAAAAGTCGATTTTATTCTGTTGATCAAAAGTGGAGTAAGGGAAGTGGTGAAACCAACAACCCATCGGTAAATTGCCTTCTCCTTTTATCTTTGTTTTGCTTAATATTTTTAATTTATCTTTCTTTGTAGATTCTAACTCTCTTTTGGAAATAAATATTGTGAAAATCTATTATATTATATATATATATATATATATATAATAACAGGAGTACAATTCTTTCAAAAAAAAAAAAAATCTACTACAGTATTATCTTTGTAAAAAAAAAAAAATATATATATATATATATACATACTATTATTGAATCAATTTCAGTTTCCTAATTTTATTTTGATTTAATTCTTGCTTGGTTTGTTCGAAGTTTAGAATTGATTGGTTGTTTTGTTGAGATTCTTATTTAGAATTTTGGCTTTGCAATTCTATTTTAAATCTTTTGGGTTTGGAGTTCTTATTCGGTTTTATTTTGTTTTCGACGATTTTTTACAGTTCAAGTTTTAGAAGGCATATTAAGTTTCTAGATCTGTTTCTGAATCGTATAACTCATATTCTTATTCAATGATTTTTGTTTTGTTTCGACGTTCTTCAGTTTTGTTTACTCATTTTCTTACTGAAATTTCTCTGTTTTAACCCGTCGGAAATGGATACAACAATGTCGAATGCTACAAAAATAGTGTTTGAACCGGGTTCGTAACAAATAAATTCGACCTGCTTTTGAGTTTTGCAGAGTTGGTGTTTCCATATTTTGAGTTTTGTTGATTTTTAGATTCTGACAATTTCTTGCAGCAATATTCAGTTGAGTTCTCAGATATTAGACACTTTGGCTTCTAACTTTGGGCTTTGTTGTTTGTTATTGTTGGGGTTACCCTCAAATATTAGACTAATTGTTGCACTGTTGATCTTTGCTCATTCCTTTAAGAAATAAGCATTTCTTTATTGCATTATTTTTAAAAAAAACAGTAGTATTATAGAATAACTATATACTATAGATTTTCATCGTTTCAGTTTACAAATGTAACTTGAGGGCGCTAATTTTGGGCATTTCAATTGTCATATTGTTACAAGAAAAAGAATAGCTTTGGGCTGGAAAGTGGATGTTGATAAATGTCAATTATTTGGTTGCTTTGAGGGTGCAGTTCAGATTTATGGGCTGTTTTTGGATAATTGCTGCTATTTTTGCTTACATTCAGTAGTTTTTGATTGGTTTTTGGCTGCATGTTTTGCCATTTTGAAATTGTTTAGGAGAGTAGAGTGGTGATAGCCTTTGGGCATTGATGTAACACCTTTGTTTGGCGTTGTCCTTTTGGATTGTGCGGTACTTTTGAATGAATATTTACCTTCTTAATTCAAAAAATATATATTAGTGAGTCAATTAAAATTTTACTCCATATTCAACAAATGTCAGCTTAGATGTTAATTAATTTTTTCACAGCAACAGTAATTCTTAAAAAAAAATTGTTGTACACAAGTTCTAAGTTTCCAAAGTATAATTCTTCATACTAGGCAACAACATTTAATTCTTTCATTCTTTCTCATTGAGAATGGTTTTCTAACATTTATTTAGTGGAAGAAGATGGCAAAGATAAAACTAATACAATATATTTTTGCTTACGTAGATAAAATTATTGTTTTTTTGGTGCATTTAATTATTATAAAATGTTATATCACTTTCATTCAAAAGTAACAAATTATTGATTTTAATAAATATTAAATATATATATATATATATTTTAATTAGTACACATAAAACATAAAAATTAGTTAATATTCTCAAGAATATAGTATAAAAACAAACACTTGATACACTTGAATCTCCATCCCGGTATAATAGATGTAGTACAAGGGCAAAATTGGCACATTAACTAAACTTGACTACATTTATTAATTTTTCTTAATTTTTGTGTAAATTTAAATGTGACTATCTTTGTGGAACGGAGGGATTATATATTTATAAACCGTGCATCGCACGGGTGAAATACTAGTGTAGATAATGTAAGGTTGTGTTTGGATGGAGGGATTTGATTTGAGAAGGTATTTCAAATGGAATGTTTTGAAAATAGATGGATTTCAAATGACATTTAGGGAGGATTTAAAATCCTCTCAATTTTAAATTCATTCATTTGTTTTTTAATCCAAACAAGTGAAGTGGATTTGAATGAAGGATTTGAAATCCATTGATCAAATTCCTCCATCCAAACGGAGCCTAAGGGTATTGTAGGATATTGTGGGGTCCATTGTGAATAAGGTAATTGTTTGTGAGATGACAATTTGAGTAAGTGATGGTTGAAAAAAAAAATAGAACTAATATAATACGACATTATTTTGATTTTGGTTTAGCATTTGAAATTGAGAAAAAAAAAAAATAGAACTAATATAATACGGAGTACTTACTTAGTTACCCCTTCTGTTTCATTTTGTTTTTTTATTTATAAAATTGTCTGTTCTACAATTATTTACATATTCATTAAAAAAAATACTCTCATAAACTCTATTTTTACAAAATTTATATATTTATACAAAATGTCATTACTTTTATTCTCTTTCCAATCGTCTTTTTACTTTATTCATATAACTTTACAACAATCTCTCTCACTATCACATCATTTTGACTATATCTATTATTTTATTAAAAAGAATTATAGCGAATTGAATGAAGTAATTTGTAGGAATACGCTAATAAGATTAAGAGGCCTTTAGAAGACTTTCGGGCCAGGTCTATTTATTAAAAAGGCCAGACTTGAGCCTTTAAAAAAAGCATATGACTGGTCATGGATCAGGCTCGGGCCTAAGAAATATATAACAGGTCACACTTTTTTTCTTAAAGCCTACCAAGGTCTGGCCCATTCCCACCCCTACTCCGTCCACGAAAAGTAGTCACGTTTGATTTATATTCTTTGTCCACAAAATGTAGTCTCATATTTTTGGAAACTATCACATTTCAACCATCACTTACTCAAATTGTCATCTCACAAACAATTACTTTATTCACAATGGACCCCACAATATCCTACAATACCCTTACATTATCTATATTTTTCTTAAAATATGTGAATGAGACTACATTTTATATATGGAGAGAGTATTATATATACAAACACACTCAAATTTCCCCCAAATCCTCAAACTCACCCACCTTCCCCCATCCCACCCCACCCCAAAAGATTCCATGGCGCCCATTTTGTTGGCGCCACCTCCCCCATCAAAATCAACTTGCCAATTTATCTGACATGGTGTCCTTTCAGCGCCATTAGATGTGGCGCTTTAATTTATTTCATTAAACGCACTCCAAACACCCACAATTTATTAATTCAAAATTTAAATAATAATATATTATTAAAAAAGCCGTATATCCACCAGGACCACTACTATATTGTTCTATTAAAATATAAATTTTAGATTACTATAGTTCATTGCTTGAATTGGTTTTTTCTAGGAGAAGCAGTAAATCAATTTGACTTTTGACTCTTTAAAAATTGATTTTTCTTTTGATGTCTTCAACACCGAATAACATAAATAATGATGGATGATCGTTTCTTTTTATGCTCACTTTTTAGTGAAAAATAACTAATGTATTTTTATGATCAAATAACTAATTGTGTATTTAATTTGATAATAGATAATGGATAATCGAGAAGCGAAGAAAGAGAAAACTATTAAGTCGTTCTTTACCAACTACAAAAGAAAGGAATCTACGACAAGTAAAGATGATCTTACATCTTAATAGGGTGCAACTTATGTAAATAAAAAATTATTTTTGTTTTTTGTACTGTATTTATTTTAGGTTTACAGTCCACCGTAAATTTTCATCCTGCCTCCGCCCTTGTAAACATGTGTTTAAAATTTCTCGTAAACTTTTCGAGAACGGAGGTTGTAATTTCTTTCAATTTAAGTCAAATGGGAGGAAAATAGGAAATGACATGCAACTCTATAATTTATTTCATCTTCTTCTGTGTCTATAATTCAAAAAATGAATTTTTCGCCAAGTCTAGTGTAGAAACAAAATACTACCACCATCCAAATAAGTAGTATCATTAAAAGTGAGCACATATTTTAAGAAGAAATTATATTTTATCTTAAAAAGTGAATATTTTGTAAAGTTAATGAATTATAAACTTTATTTTCTAATAAAGTAAGTGATCATTCAATGATATGTGATGTAATGAGGTGTTTTAAATGTGGAGCTGTAGAGATGTATTTTAAAAAGGGTATAAAAATAAATTTTGTAAATCTTTTCTTAATTTTATATATTTACAAACCTCTAAAGTGGCATGTGTCACCACCACATTCATTCTACCTTAACACTCTTCTTAAAATCTCTCCATTTCAAAAATTCTCAACTCTCATTCATTTTTTAATTTTATCTTTAAATCTCAACCATCCATTTTATATTTTCATCTCCACCATTCATTCTTAATCTTACTCCTATATAAACCTCTTCAACTTCTTTCATTTCATTCATCTCATCTTTTCATTTTCATTGGTTAGTGTTTGTCCTTAGAAATGAGAAATATTTTTTGTTCTTCGTGGATATTACTATCAAGGTAAACTACGAAATTAATACTCTTTTCATACATACATTTACGGCAATATTGCGTTGAACTAATTCAAGGTAAACTACGCACGATTAATACTCTTTTCATACATATATTCACTGTAATAGTATTACGTTGAACAAATGAATTTTACAGGAACTTTATTCAACACATATATTTCACTCCTTTTAGGGGCGGCGACAACGACTTCTTTTGAGAGACTGAATAATGAAGAAGTGAAGAAAACACATGTTGTTATGTGAAGGCAGCAAAAAAATGTTATTATATTATGTTGAATTGAAGAAAAAGATTTGAACAAGAGCAAACGAAGACGAACCTTGGAATGAATAAAAAATGTGGAGTGACGAAATAGAAGAAAAAAAAAAAACATTTTGAATTAAATGATTTTGATGTAATATAATTTTATAATTATTATAATATTAATTTCAATTATCATGTGAGATCTCACAGTCAATCATCTTTTATTTTGGGGTTATTTTTGTGTTATTTATTTGTTAAGTATTTTTAAATTAAATTTAATATTTTTGTTCAAAAAGTTTACATTTAATATACAATTTAATTTTTTTAATTTGAATAATTAATGTAAGCGGTTTTATGCGACAATTTAATACTAATTATTTAATTAATTAATTCAAAAAATTAATGCTAATTATTGCTAATTCTAAATCTAAATCTAAATTTCGGCATTGCTACTTAATTATTAGGCGAAACTTTAGGCACAAGAACAAAAAAATTTAATAAATTAATTTGAAAATTTAATGCTAATTATTTACCCACGTGTCAATATTAAATCCAAATCTATAAGGTATTCTTATAAAATCAATAATTTTTTGCATAATTTTTTTTTTTTACTTTATATTAAATAAGAATATAGGTTATTATATTATTATATATATATATGTGTATATTGCATTTATTTTATTATCTCTAGAAATTATGTAGTTGTATAACCACATTAAAGATTGTAACAACTAAGGTCATTATTATCTTGCATAATTTAATCAATTAAGTATAAGTATTAGTCAAATATTTAATAAATCTGATTTATAAACTCTATTTTTATTTTAAAAATGGTTAAATTATATAAATGGTAATAAATAGTTAATAAATATTTAGCTTAATAGTTGTGCTTAATTTCATCACTTTATAATTGAAATAATATTTAATGTGGTTAAGTCAAATAAAAAATATTAATTTTGCTTAATTTTAGGTGTAATATAATTTTATACTAATTATTATAATATTGATTTCAATTATCGTGTGAGATCTCATAGTCAATCATTTCTAATTTTGGGGCTATTTTAGTGTTAATTATTTATCTGTTAAGTATTTTTAAATTAAATTTAATATCTCTGTTAAAAAAATTTACATTTAGTATATAATTTTATTTTTTAAATTTGAATAATTAATGTAAGCGGTTTAATACAAAAATTTAATACTAATTAATTAATGAATTAATTTAAAATTTTAATGCTAATTATTGCTAATTCTAAATCTAAATCTAAATTTCGGTATTGCTACTTATTAGGCGAAACTTTAGGCACAAGAACTGATAAATTCAATGAACTAATATGAAAATGTAATACTAATTATTTGCACATGTGTCAATATTAAATTCAAATCTATAAGGTATTCCCATAAAATCAATAATTATTTACATAATTAATTTTTTCTACTTTATATTAAATAAGAATATAGGTTATTATATTAATATATATATATATATATGTATATTGCATTTATTTTATTATCTCTAGAAATTATGTAGTTGTATAACCACATTAAAGATTGTAACAACTAAGGTCATTATTATCTTGCATAATTTAATCAAGTATTAAATAATCAAGTATTAATCTAATAGTATTTAATAAATCTAAATTATAAACACTATTTCAATTTTTGTGTTATTTATTTGTTAAGTGTTTTTAAATTAAATTTAATATTTTTGTTCAAAAAGTTTACATTTAATATACAATTTAATTTTTTTAATTTGAATAATTAATGTAAGCGGTTTTATGCGACAATTTAATACTAATTATTTAATGAATTAATTCAAAATTTTAATGCTAATTATTGCTAATTCTAAATCTAAATCTAAATTTCGACATTACTACTTAATTATTAGGCGAAACTTTAGGCACAAGAACAAAAAAAATTAATAAATTAATTTGAAAATTTAATGCTAATTATTTACACACGTGTCAATATTAAATCCAAATCTATAAGGTATTCTTATAAAATCAATAATTATTTGCATAATTTTTTTTTACTTTATATTAAATAAGAATATAGGTTATTATATTAATATATATATATATATATATATATATATATGTGTATATTGCATTTATTTTATTATCTCTAGAAATTATGTAGTTGTATAACCACATTAAAGATTGTAACAACTAAGGTCATTATTATCTTGCATAATTTAATCAATTAAGTATAAGTATTAGTCAAATATTTAATAAATCTAATTTATAAACTCTATTTTTATTTTAAAAATGGTTAAATTATATAAATGGTAATAAATAGTTAATTAATATTTAACTTAATAGTTGTGCTTAATTTCATCCCTTTATAATTGAAATCATATTTAATGTGGTTAAGTCAAATATAAAATATTAATTTTGCTTAATTTTAGGTGTAATATAATTTTATACTAATTATTATAATATTGATTTTAATTATCGTGTGAGATCTCATAGTCAATCATTTTTTATTTTGGGGCTATTTTAGTGTTAATTATTTATCTGTTAAGTATTTTTAAATTAAATTTAATATCTCTGTTAAAAAAATTTACATTTAATATATAATTTAATTTTTTTAATTTGAATAATTAATGTAAGCGGTTTAATGCAAAAATTTAATACTAATTAATTAATTAATTAATTAAAAATTTTAATGCTAATTATTGCTAATTCTAAATCTAAATCTAAATTTCGGTATTGCTACTTATTAGGTGAAACTTTAGGCACAAGAACTGACAAATTTAATGAACTAATATGAAAATGTAATGCTAATTATTTGCACACGTGTCAATATTAAATTCAAATCTATAAGGTATTCTCATAAAATCAATAATTATTTACATAATTAATTTTTTTTTTACTTTATATTAAATAAGAATATAGGTTATTATATTAATATATATATATATGTATATTGCATTTATTTTATTATCTCTAGAAATTATGTAGTTGTATAACCACATTAAAGATTGTAACAACTAAGGTCATTATTATCTTGCATAATTTAATCAAGTATTAATCTAATAGTATTTAATAAATCTAAATTATAAACTCTATTTCAATTTTTGTGTTATTTATTTGTTAAGTATTTTTAAATTAAATTTAATATTTTTATTCAAAAAGTTTACATTTAATATACAATTTAATTTTTTTAATTTGAATAATTAATGTAAGCGGTTTTATGCGACAATTTAATACTAATTATTTAATGAATTAATTCAAAATTTTAATGCTAATTATTGCTAATTCTAAATCTAAATCTAAATTTCTACATTTCTACTTAATTATTAGGCGAAACTTTAGGCACAAGAACAAAAAAAATTAATAAATTAATTTGAAAATTTAATGCTAATTATTTACACACGTGTCAATATTAAATCTAAATCTATAAGGTATTCTTATAAAATCAATAATTATTTGCATAATTTTTTTTTACTTTATATTAAATAAGAATATAGGTTATTATATTAATATATATATATATATATATATATATATATATATATATATATATGTTGTTGGGAATAAAATGATTTTGATCTAAATACCAAAACCCCTGATTGATGATGTTCAGATCAGTTGAGATAAGCTCAAGTCTAGTTCAGGCAAGTTGTCTCAGAACACTTGAGTAAGTAGAATGCTTAAGTCTAAAAATCTCAGGAATGTTGTGAGATTTTAGTATTCAGGATAGTTGTCCAAAACTGGAATGTTAGGCAGCTTGATAAGTCTATAGGCCAAAGTTGCTGAAGAGATCAAGAGCAGTAAAGCAATGCTCATAAATGCAAATGATCAAGTCAGTTGAAGTACAAATGATCAAGAGCATTGAATGTCAAAAGCTCACAGAAGACACATTCAACGAAGCATTTATTGCAAATCATGCCTGAACCAAGCATTGAAGACTTAGAGCATTAAAGAGTGAAGCATTGAATGAATGTTGGAACATTCTAAATTGCAGCAGGAATGTTCAGGGAGCTTGTCCCATCTGACCGTTGGTTGAGTGTAGAGTTTGGCACAAATCAACTTTGGGAAATGTGCATATTTGGAATCTGACACAAGTCTTCTCAGCCGCATTTTTCAGAAGTCAACACATTCATTCAAGCAACCATTGAAGAGCCCTTTTACACAGTGGATAAAAGGATGCCAAGCTTCATAGCCGTTTCAATGGTGCTGCAAATAGACATATTTGAATTGCTATCCCTCCAACGGTTAGTTGTTTAAATTTGTCTATAAATACAGAAGTGATCAAAGGGATTCACAATCCAACTACAAGCTATCAAACTATTATTAAGCTTTCAAAGGAAACCAAGTTGTTCTTCAGAATCCCAAGTTTCCTGAATCACTTCATTTAGCTAAGCCAATCTTTGTAAACATCCAAAGCTTAGCATTGAGATATCCTAAGCCTTTACACTGTTCTTATTGTAAAGGATATCTCTACTAGTTGGAACCAAACCTCAAACCCTTATCTCATTTAGTGAAGAGAGTGTTTGTTGTAGAAGTGAGAAGTTAAGGACTGTTAGAGTGAAACACAGTCTTAACTCAGAGAGATTGAGCACTAGGACTCAGGTTATCCTAGGGATCAAAACACTAAGAGAGTGTTGTTGATCAGTGCACCTTGGCACTATAAAACAAGCTAATTCCATTGAGAAGGAATTATCCTGTTCAATCAGGGAAAGTGGATGTAGGAGCTTGAGTCTCTGAACCACTATAAACTTGTGTGCCATTTACTTACTGCATTCTTTATTGCACTTACATTCAATCATATTTTAAAGAAGCAAAACTCAACAAGTTTAGAAAAACTGTTTTGGACAAAGTCCCTGATAACTGTATCTTTTTAGAAATTAAGTTGGAGTATTTCTTTAAGTCAAAGGCCAACCAAATTCCGCACTTAGCAACTCTTTTAGATATTTAGCCAACTGATCATTTAATAGTAATCAGTAGGACAAGTATCTATCAAAGTTCACACTCAGGCCAGTTGTGAGACAACCTGCCTGATAAGACCAGATTTATTAAAAAGAAAAGAATTTGCATACACAAGTGCATTCCCACCCCCCCATACACTTGTGTTATACTCCACCAAGGACCAACAAGTGGTATCAGAGAGGGGGTTCATAGACCACTGCTTCTGAAAATCATTGATTTTCAAAATCACATTTTCTGTGGTCACTGAACTGATCCAAATTTCTGAAAAACTTATCTGTGTTCATCCTATATTATTTCGGTTGAAATGGCTAACAATGCAGTTCCAGGAGATGCTGTCAACACCATCAACAACATGGGTCCAAACCAAGTCAATCATATTTCTCATCACAAACTGCCAATGTTCTCAATTGAGAACTATGATTTCTGGAAGATCAGGATGAGAGCACATCTTGCTTGCCAACATGATGAGATGCTTAAAGTCATCACTAGAGGGCCTTTCACATTCACTAAAGCAAATCCCAAGCTCACTGATGCTCAGAAAGCAGATCCAAGGGAGTTGCTGCCAAAGGATGAAGATGACTTTACAGCTGAGGAAAGAAAAAGGCACAACCTGAACTACATTGCAATGAACACATTGTACCAGACTATTCCAGATGCAGTGATGGGAAGAGTGTACCACTGCACATCAGCTAAAGAGATTTGGGACACCTTAGCACTTATGTGTAAAGGTACCCAAAAGATCAAGGAGAATAAGCTTCAAGTGGCTATCCAAAAATATGAACAATTCTCTATGGAAGCCAATGAAACTATTGATCATCTTGATGGCAGATTCACTGACATCATGAATGAGATAAACTCTCTTGGCAAGTTCTATGCCAAAAGAGAGGTTGCTTTGAAAATTCTGAGAAGTCTCACATCCAAGTGGGACATATATTCTGTCATGATGCAAAATACCAGCAATCTTGACAACATGCCAATGCAGCAAGTATTCTCTGAACTCAAAGCATATGAGTTTGATCTAAACAGAAAGAAGGTGCATGAAGAGCCATCCTTCTCAGACAAAGGTGTTGCCTTCAAAGCTGCTGAAACAGAAAAGAAGAATACACAAAGATCCTCTCAATCTATTTCAAAATCTGAAATAAAGGAGGAGCTGGCACTCATGGCTAGGAGATTTGAGAAGCTCAACTCCAGATTTTGGTAGATACAAGAAGTTCTACCAAGACAACAGAACCAGAAGGAGATTCAGTTCTCCTGACAACAAATCAGAGGACAAAGTCTCTGATGAAAAGAAAGAAGACAGATATGCTGATAGGAAGAAATTCAGCAAAGGTGAACCATCATCATCAAGGAGGAAGGAGTCCTCAAGCAAGAAGAATGATGATGAAGATGTGTGTTATAACTGCCAGAAAAAGGGTCAGTTTCAGTATGATTGTCCTGACCTTAGTGCCAAAGAAAGAAAACAAAGGCAGAACAAAAGAGACAAGAGGCTGAACAACAGGAAAGCCATTATAGCTGGAGATTCAGCAAGTGAAGAGAGTGTCTACTCTTCTGATGATGGACTGTTCTCCAACAGTGACAGTGATGATGACTGTCAAATGGCATTTGAAAATGATGAGGTATGTTCATCTTCTAGTTCTTCTAATTCTTCAAATGACACACATGAGTCCAGTGAAATCCCATTAAAACTCAACTTTGTAAAGTTATTTGAGGATTTCACCAGGCTAAGAGAAGTATGCAATATGGCACTTAGAGAAAATGAGCTACTGAATTCGAAAGCTCAAACTCCCAACCTTCCTGAACCAGAGTTTGACTTTAAATCAACTGAGTTGTATCAGCAGATTGTGAGAGAACATGAGGAAATGTCTCTCAAAGTCTCTGAACAACAAAAGTTGATTGATGATCAAGAACTGGCCTTGAGGAAGAAGGATTTTGATCTTAGAATTCTTCAAGCAAAATTTGACAATCTCTCAAGTGAATTTGATACTCTAAAATTGAGTGAGGGGAGCTTAAAAATGAAAATGTCTGCCTTGAACAAATCTGCTAAGGCAATAGAGGAAATTCAAGGGTTTCAAAGACCATTTGCTCAAAAAAGTGGATTAGGCTATAATCCATTTGAACCCTCACCTGGTCTTAGTATTGCCTCATCAAGCAATTCTAAGATGACTTTTATAAGATCAGTGGCACAACTAAATGAAATAGAAGTAAATCAACCACTGATCAAGGATAAGGGTAAAAGAATTTTTATACCAACTCAAGTAAACAATGTCCCTAAACCCATACCTAAGGAAAAGGTTAAAGACATTGCTTACAGGAGAAATGAGGATCAGAAAGGTAGAACCAATGGAAGGCCAACCTATCTGAATCCTCATCAGAGAAGTTGTCCAAAATCTGTTCAGAAAAGGCTAACTCAAATGAGGCAACCTTAACTGAATGGATTAAGGCCAATCCCCTCTGACAGGTATAAAACATTCAGGAAGCCTGGACCTTACTTGCCAAATGGAAAAGGCCATCCAAAACCCTATCCTCAAAGGTCTCACCAAGCTGCACCTAAGTCTAGTAACTTCAGGAGAAATGTCCCAAAGAAATTCACCAACACTCCTGAACCTTACAAGACTAACACTTATACACAGAAGCCACCCAAGGCATTTAAGGGTCAAACTGTGTATGTAGATGTAAATGGAAACCAAGTCAGTCACTTTGAGTCAATCTGAGTAATCAGGCAGATTTGGGTTCCAAAAGGTACAGCTAACCCTCTAGGACCCAACACTCAAAGGGTACCTAAATTTTGACTTTGCAGGGTTGCAAGGACCACAAGAAGAAGAGAAGCATCAACAAGAAAACAGCATGGTACTTGGACAGTGGATGTTCAAGACACATGACTGGAAACAAGGAGCTTCTCTCAGATTTCATAGAAAAGGATGGTCCTTCAGTAACCTTTGGAGACAGCTCTCAAGGGATCACAAGAGGTTATGGTACATTAAACATTGGTAGTGTTAAAATTACTGATGTCTCATATGTCCTAGGTCTAAAATATAACTTGCTATCTATAAGTCAAATTTGTGATAAAGGATATTGTGTTGAATTTGCACCAAATGAATGTACTATCAAAAACAAATCAACACAACAGGTGCTACTAACAGGGGTGAGAAAGGGAAATGTCTAATTTGCAGATTGGAGCAAAACCCCTGAAGCAGTTTGTCTTGTTGCCAAAAGCACAAGTGAGCAAAGCTGGTTGTGGCACAAAATACTAAACCACCTGAACTTCAAAACCATCAACAAGATTGCAAGAAACTCTCTAGTTAAAGGGCTGCCAAACCAAGTGTTCATCAAAGAACACATATGCCAGCCATGTCAAGAAGGAAAACAGATCAAAGCTTCATTCAAAGGGAAGCCTGTCATCTCAACTGAGAGAGTTCTTCAACTACTGCATATGGATTTATTTGGACCAATAATCCCAGTAAGTATAAATGGAAGAAAATATGCTTTAGTTGTTGTTGATGATTTTTCCAGGTACACTTGGGTAGTATTCTTGCTGAACAAAAAGGAGACCCAAGTCAAGCTACCTGAATTGATGATGAGATTGAGCAATGAAAAGGGCCTAAGTATTGTCAAGATCAGATCAGACAAAGGCACTGAATTCATAAACTCATACATCAATGAGTACTGCAGCAAGAATGGCATCATTCATGAAACTTCAGCAGCAAGAACACCTCAACAAAATGGGGTTGCTGAAAGAAGGAACAGGACCTTGAAAGAGGCAGTAAGAACCTTGATTGCTGAATCCAAACTGCCTAAAAGGTTCTGGGCTGAAGCCATTAGCACTGCATGTCACACTCAAAACAGGTCCTTAATCACCAAAGGACAAGGTAAAACCCCATATCAAATATGGAAAGGTAGATTGCCCACTGTTGCTTATTTTCACATATTTGGTTGTAAGTGTTTCATTCACAATAATGGAAAAGAGCAATTGAGAGCTTTTGACAGCAAAGATGATGAAGGAATATTTGTTGGATATTCACAAATCAGCAAGGCTTACAGAGTTTACAATTGCAAAACTCTTATTGTGGAAGAAACACCTCATGTTGTGTTTGATGAATCTATTGATGAGTTCAGGGATAGAAACCTGAATATTGATGAGATAACACAAAGAACAACCAGACTAAGGCTTCAAAGCAAGGAAACAGTGTTTGTAGATGTTGCCCAGCCTGAATTACATGATAATAAAAAACTGGACAACCTACCTGATGGCAATCAACCTGAAGCCAACCAACCTGAAGGTGAAATTGAACTGACCCCATCCCAGTTCAAAACCAGGTAACAACTACCAATGAAGAAGCAGGCAATGCTGAGGTAGTAAATGGATCCAATATTCAAGGGGGAACCAATGAAAATGTCAACTCAACTGACAATGAGGACAATACCCCTGAATATGATCCTGAATTTGATCCTTCAATTAACTTTCCTGAATTTAATGAATCTAGTAATCCAACTTCAGATGAGGACAATCCTCCTGAAGGGATCAGGTCTAGAAGGACTTGGTTGCAAGACCACCCATCTAGCCTGATACTTGGTAATCCAAGTGAAGGGATCAAAACTAGAAGATTTCATGGAGAAAGTGCTTTGTTTTGTTGTTTCCTTTCAGAACAGGAACCAAAAGACATTGAGGAAGCACTACAAGATACCAACTGGATCATAGCCATGCAAGAGGAGCTGAACCAGTTTACCAGAAATGAAGTATGGGAGCTAGTAGATAGGCCAACTCATCAAGATGTCATTGGAACCAAATGGGTGTTCAAAAATAAGAAAAATGAAAATGACATCATTGTGAGGAACAAAGCAAGACTGGTGGCCAAGGGATATTGTCAATCTGAAGGGATTGATTATGATGAGACCTTTGCTCCAGTGGCCAGACTTGAGGCAATCAGGCTCTTCTTAGCATATGCAGCTCACATGAGGTTCAAGGTATATCAAATGGATGTGAAGAGTGCATTTCTCAATGGGGTGCTCAAAGAAGAAGTATATGTGGAACAGCCCCCAGGCTTTGAAGATGGAGACAAGGTGTACAGATTGAAGAAGCAAAATACAGTTGCAACTTCAACAACTAAAGCAGAATATGTAGCAGCTGGAAGTTGCTGTGCTCAGATACTTTGGCTCAGGCAGCAACTTAGAGACTACAAAGTCATTTCAAATGAAGTGCCAATATTCTGTGACAACAACAGTGCAATTGCCATCTCACAGAATCCAGTGCTCCACACCAGATGCAAGCATGTGGATATCAATCATCACTTCATAAGGGATCATGTGGAGAAGAAAGATATCAAGCTTGTCAAAATTCACACTGATAAGCAAAAAGCTGATATCTTGACTAAGCCTCTAGCTGAAGCAAGATTCTTGGAATTGTCAGCTGAATTGGGCTTACTTGATCCAGGCAAGATGGAGAAATGAGGAAAGAAAGCTCACATGAAGGGGGAAGTTCATTAAGATGAACTTCAGCAAAGTTGACCAACCTCACTGAAGCAGTCTGTCAAAGAGGGAAACTCAGCAAAGTTATCCCTATGGTGTTCAGCAATGTTGGTCAGGAGCTTTGTCCAAGTGGGACCCAGTCAGCAACTTTGGGACCCACTCAGGCAAGTTCATCAGGCAGTTTGACCTTCACAGAAATCAAAGCACATCTCAGGATGTTTGTCCGAGTTAATTGGATAATCATTGCTATTTTTAGCATTGATTAGACTTTTAAAAGATTTCTTGGTCTAAGAGTAGGCCATTTTAGGATGGAGTGTGCTATAAAGATTTTTACCACCAAAAAGGCAAATCAGCATTTAATGCAAAATCTTAATTGAGATTTCATGAATTCTTGAGCCATCATCAAGACCATTGATTTGCATTAAACTTCCATCAAACCGCCTAAAGCCCACTACCCTACTTTATTCAATTGGTTTTTACTATTACCCACTGCCATTATCTATTAACCAACGGTTAATAAACTCCCCACATATATAAACTCCTCAGTTTTACTTTCATCCTCACGCACTCAAAATTCCAAACTCTTAAGATTTTCAAAAAACCTCTCAAACCTGCAACTTCTCTCCAAAAACCTACCCAACTCTCATATTATCCATGGCTCCCAAAATCAAAAGAGAGGAACTTGTAGACTTCAATGATCCATCTTTGGACATTGACTTTGCATATCTCAGCAACACAAGTTCTCTTTGGTTTGAGAAATTAGTAGCTTTTGATAGTCCAGACACTGAAGTTCATCAAGTCCTCCAATGGCTAAGGGAGGCTGGGCTAGAAAAGTTCCTAGGCACCAAGCCAGATTCCTGCCTGAACTCCTTCATGGCTGAATTCTTTGCTCATCTCAGATGGAAGGGCAAGAAGGGTGATGTGTGCACTAAACTCACATATGCTGAGGAAGATGAAGAAGAAGAAAGCCAACACACCATCATCTTCACTGCAGAGGATTTGGATGCTAGCTTTGGGCTACCATCAGAAGGCCAGAATCCAGAAACTTACAAGGAAGGAGATGATCAGGAGTTCTACTTTCCATGGCTGCTTACACCCAAAAAGCTAACAGAAAAGAGGAAGCAGGAGGCTGCCTCCAAGAAAGATGTTGCAGCTGTTCCAGCAACCAGAGCCTCTCCAAGAAAGAGGAAAGCCCAACCACCAAAAGTTCAGCCAAAGATGAAGAAGATGAAGAAGATTCTGAGTGAATCTTCACCAGAAAGCCAGTCAAGAAGTGGAGGAGCCACTTCTGAGGAGATTGAGAAAGCTGCTGATGAAGGAGTCAACCCCCCTGAAGAGGGTGAAGAATTCAGAGAGGTTGTCCCCTTACAGCCTGAAAGTGTAACAGAATTTAGGGATCTTGACCAGCCAACAAGATCTGAAAGGAGGAGAAGGATAATCAAAACTTCTGAGAAGCAGAAGTTGATGGAAGAGGAGAAAAAGAAGAAAGAGTTCTTCAAGGAGATTAGACAAGCAAGTAGGTCTAACTCCAAGTCCAACAGCCCTGAAGCCAACTCTCCTGATATTCAATCAGAAATAATATCCCCATCAAGGCATGAAGAAGAGGAGTGCAAGACTCCTGAAGATGCCCCAATCATTGCCAAGAAGGTTTACTCCCCTGAAGGTGCCCCTGACAGAGCAGGTATTGATGTGCTGGCAGATTTGGTCAATCTTGAGGATAGACCTTTCTCCCCACTTGATCCAAGACTTCTCTCATATACCAAACTTCTTGAAACTGTTCTTCAAGAAGGTGATCAAGTTGTTCTCCCACCCATTCCAGCCATTCCAATTACCTCTTCAGGCACATTGCTCTCAAAAGCACCTGAATCCCAACTTGTTTTAAGCTCTTCTGAACGCAACCCTTCTGAACCCAACCTACCTGAAATCCAGTCAAGCCTACCTGAATCCCAATCCAACCCTCCTGAATCCCAAACCAACTCTTCTGAAGATGAAAGTGGTGAAGACTACACCTATGAGGGGATGCTAAGGAAGATTGCCAAGGCTAATGTGGATGAATTATATCCAGGATTGAAGGATTATCCTAGGCTGCAACAACAGTTCTATGATCTCAGAGCTCTTGTTGAGATCAAGGATAGAACTATGGTGGAAATAGCTCAAGCTATTCAGGATAAAGGAGCAAGTTGGTGGCAGGTTGAAGAGAACAGGCTCTTACATTTTGCTAATGTAAAGTAATCCAGTGTGTTGACCACTGAGGCCTTGTTTTGCACCATTGTTCATGAGAAGGTGCTTGCTGAAAGAGAAAGAATTGCACAAGGAATCAAGCATCTTGACAGCCCATCTGATGATGATAACACCAATCCCAACCCTCCTGGCCTCAACTCTGCTCAGGTACATTACTTGACCTATCATTCTGAAAAGGACTCTGATCATTCAGAGGAGTTGACCAAAGATGGTGACTCAGTCCAAGATGCATTGGCCAAGGATGGTTCTCTTGAACCTGAGGCACAGCTTGACAATGTTGAGACTTCCATGGGAGAAGCTAGTTTGGCTAAAGCCTCATCAATGTCAGGACAGTTGGACATTGACCAACCTTTAGTCATTCAGGATGACTCAGTGGCCTTGGGATGCCCAAGCACTGTGATCTCCCAACAACTGCCCTCTGTGGATCCTGTTGAGGATGTAGAGGTGTCAGGTTTAGGAATGGAAGGAGTTGAAAAGACTGATAGTGGTGAAAATTCAGAGGGAGATGATGGTGAGGATTGTGTGATTACAGGTTCCCTGAGTGCACCACAAATAGAGGGAGATGAAGTAGAAATATTGGGTGCAGCCCAATATGAGAGTCAGGCAATTCTTCAAGTCAAATATGAACTTGATGAATCCCTTGGTAAAAGGAGGCCTGATTCTCCAATGTATGTGAGTCCATCTGATATAAATGAAGAAGAAAAGAATAAAGTTGAAAATGAGAGAGAAGGTGTTGATGTATCAGGCCTTATGGGAGAAAGAAAAAATGAGGGTGTTGAGGGAGTTTTTACTAACACTCTTAGTTTTGCAGATTCTGTTGCTGTTACCATTGAGCAAATTTTTGCAGATGCTTCCCTTACAGATATACCAGTTGATGCTGATATTGATCTTGAAGCAGTTTCAGCCAATGTGTCCACACTGAACAAGATGTACTTTGAACAAGCCAACACCACTGAAGCTGGCTTTCAGATTGCTACTCAAACTGCATCTATCATTGAAGAACAATCAGAGAAGTTGGATACTTTGGTCAGGGAAGTTGGGAAGGCACATGCAGCAACAATTGATACTCTGGATGGCCAAGGAAAGACTCTAGCCTCTGTGGAGATGAGGCTAACTGGCTCAGAGGAGGTGATTCTGCCCACTTTAGATGCAAGAATCTCTGGAGTTGAAACTGGACTGCAAACAGTTTCAACTGAAGTGACAAAGGCCAAGGATGCTATGGGAAAATTCACAAGATCTGTGAAGAAAGAGCAGCAGGGCCTCAAAGATTTGTACAAGCATAATGTGAAAGCCTTGAGAAAAACAATCAAGGATGCTTTAAGGCAGAGGACAGCAGCCCAGAGAAAGAAGGCTGACGAATTGAAAGCTGCAATGGTGAAGGAGGCTACTGAGAAGTTCACTGTTGAACTTATGGCCAAAGTGTCTGATCAAGTTGTGGCCAACCTCACTGAACAACTTCAGGCCAAACTTGATCAATCACTGAAAGCCACATTGGATGCGATTGTTACTCAAAAGATGAAGCCAGTTCACACATTTTTTAGCATGGCAGATGAAAAAATGCAAAACATTCATGATGAGAATGTTTATCTACTGCAGGAGTTGAAGTCCCTCACTCAGGCCCACTCACATCTCTCAGTCTCTATGAGTGAATTAAAGCCCAGTGTTTTGATAATGCCAAAAATGGGGAAAGAGAGAGAGCAAGGGCAAAGGGAACCTTGGTGATTGGTGAACCTAAGGGAAAGGAGAAGGTCCCTGAGATTGAGGAGGAGGCAGTAGAAGACATTGGGAAAGGCAAAGGCCCAATGGATATTGAAAGCTTGACTGAGGAAGAGCAGATTCAAATTGCTGTTAAAGAGTCCATGATGTCTGCAATGGAGAGTCAGGCAAGGAAGCAACAAAGGCCTGGTGGTGAGTCAGCAGGACTTGACCCAAAAGAGAAGGTTGCTGAAGTAAGGGGGAAGGTGACAAGGTCATCTGAAAGAAAAAGGAAGGAATTGCAAGCCTTCAATGAATTCCCAACTAGCCTGACTTTGCCATCAGAATTTCAGTCTGAAAAATCTACTGCAGTAAGGCAATCAAAGAGATTGAAGAAAGCAGCCAAGTTGCCTGCCATTGAAGAAGAAGATGTTGAAGAGGAGGTACGGGACAGAGAGCCTGAAGTTGTTTTGCCCAAGCTTGCTGATGATCCTTCCAAATTGTTTGAAGAAGGTTTTGGGAAAGATCCAGAAACACAGGAGAAGCTAGCTCTTCAAAGAGCTAAAGAGAGGATGGATCAGTTGGTGGAGGCCAACAAGACAAGGGATGAGAGAAGGGCAAACTTCAAAGCTCCAAGAAGGAGGGCTTCATACAGAAGACTCAAACCTCAAATGCTGCAAAGCAGTACCCTCACCATGATAAGTGGGTTCCAATCTCACTGAATGATGCATGGGAGGAGGCCAAGAGAAGTTTTGTATATGACTTTTATGTCATTGGAAAGTGGCTTGAAGAGAGTGTGGATGAAGTCTTTGTCCAGTTCATGTTTGAGAACCATAGGGACCTCTACCAAAAGTTGTTTGCAGCAACTGAGATGGCAAGAGTTGAATTCAAGGCCCCTGGTCCAATTCTGTACATGCCTCCTAAGTTCAATGGGAACTTAATTGATGAGGGAAAGATTCTGGAGGAGTTCATCAACATCATGAAGATGGAGAAGATGAAGATTGGCCCTAGAGGCTCCATCAAGGATGTTTGGGAGCTGAAGAAAAGGGTCTGGGCTCAATATGGCATTGCTCCTCAAGATGATGGAACTCTCTGATGGATAAGTTCATCTCTTCCCTATCTGGTTTTTATGATTGTTTATGATTGTTGTTATTCTGTTTTCCTTGTATCAGTTATGTTGTCCTTTGATTTTCTGATCTGTAATGCTCAATGATATATAAAAGGACCACTGATTTTCTATCAAGAGATAACAACTCATTATCTCAACTAACCTGACATTACATATATACTTGATTTATAGTGCTAACAGCTTCTTTCAGGAAAGTTGACCAGATCACTCATCCTGAAGGTAAAGTATAGTATAAGTCAAGGTTCCTTTGTAATAGGTTTTGGCATCATCAATATTAATTTGAAAATTTAATGCTAATTATTTACACACGTGTCAATATTAAATCCAAATCTATAAGGTATTCTTATAAAATCAATAATTATTTGCATAATTTTTTTTTACTTTATATTAAATAAGAATATAGGTTATTATATTAATATATATATATATATGTCTATATTGCATTTATTTTATTATCTCTAGAAATTATGTAGTTGTATAACCACATTAAAGATTGTAACAACTAAGGTCATTATTAAGTATAAGTATTAGTCAAATATTTAATAAATCTAATTTATAAACTCTATTTTTATTTTTAAAATGGTTAAATTATATAAATGGTAATAAATAGTTAATAAATATTTAACTTAATAGTTGTGCTTAATTTCATCCCTTTATAATGGAAATCATATTTAATGTGGTTAAGTCAAATATAAAATATTAATTTTGCTTAATTTTAGGTGTAATATAATTTTATACTAATTATTATAATATTGATTTCAATTATCGTGTGAGATCTCATAGTCAATCATTTTTTATTTTGGGGCTATTTTAGTGTTAATTATTTATCTGTTAAGTATTTTTAAATTAAATTTAATATCTCTGTTAATAAAATTTACATTTAATATATAATTTAATTTTTTTAATTTGAATAATTAATGTAAGCGGTTTAATGCAAAAATTTAATACTAATTAATTAATGAATTAATTCAAAAATTTTAATGTTAATTATTGCTAATTCTAAATCTAAATCTAAATCTAAATTTCGGTATTGCTACTTATTAGGCGAAACTTTAGGCACAAGAACTGATAAATTTAATGAACTAATATGAAAATGTAATGCTAATTATTTGCACACGTGTCAATATTAAATTCAAATCTATAAGGTATTCCCATAAAATCAATAATTATTTACATAATTAATTTTTTTTTTTACTTTATATTAAATAAGAATATAGGTTATTATATTAATATATATATATATGTATATTGCATTTATTTTATTATCTCTAGAAATTATGTAGTTGTATAACCACATTAAAGATTGTAACAACTAAGGTCATTATTATCTTGCATAATTTAATCAAGTATTAATCTAATAGTATTTAATAAATCTAAATTATAAACTCTATTTCAATTTTTGTGTTATTTATTTGTTAAGTATTTTTAAATTAAATTTAATATTTTTATTCAAAAAGTTTACATTTAATATACAATTTAATTTTTTTAATTTGAATAATTAATGTAAGCGATTTTATGCGACAATTTAATACTAATTATTTAATGAATTAATTCAAAAATTTAATGCTAATTATTGCTAATTCTAAATCTAAATCTAAATTTCTACATTGCTAATTATTTATTAGGCGAAACTTTAGGAGAACAAAAAAATTTAATAAATTAATTTAAAAATTTAATGCTAATTATTTACACACGTGTCAATATTAAATCCAAATCTATAAGGTATTCTTATAAAATCAATAATTATTTGCATAATTTTTTTTTTACTTTATATTAAATAAGAATATAGGTTATTATATTAATATATATATATATATATATGTGTTGGTCCTGAAAGGAGTAGATAACAAGTGTAGGGGGGGGGGGGAATACACTTGTATGGGAATTCTTTTCAAACTTGATCAAACCAGAGCTCAGCAAGGTTGTCTTGGACAACTCTGCTGAAGAAGATTAACTCTTCTAAGATAATCAATCTACTAAGTACTATTGAGTACTTAGTTGAATAACTATCTAGGGGAGTTATATGTGCGGAATAGTGGTTGGCCCTTTTAGTTTAAACTCCTTTAATATCTGAAATCACTTAGTCAATGTAACACAGTCCAGATTTCAGGGAACTTGTCCAAATAGGTTTTTGCACACTCTTTGAATGTTTATCCTTGAAAGATCAGTTTTGTGTGCAGTGTTGATGTATTGTAAGTACTTGAAATGTAAATCAACACAAGAGTTTATAGTGGTTCAGAGACTCAAGCTCCTACATCCACTTTCCCTGATTTAACAGGATAATTCCTTCACTCTTGGAATTAACTTGTTTTATAGTGCCAAGGTGCACTTGATCAAGAACACCACTCTTGGTGAATTGATCCCTAGGATGTCTAGAGTCCTAGTACCCTCTTCTCAACTCAGAACTGAACTGTTCTTCTCTCAACAGTCAGCTCCTACCACTTCTACTACTACAACCTTCTCACTTTCACTCTTGAAAGATATGAGGATTGAAGTAAGGTTCCAACTAATGAGATATCCTTTACAATGAAGATCAGTGTATAAGGATAGGATATCTCTCTAAGCTTGTGTATGGATATACAATGTAGTACAGCTTAGATGAAGTGTTTGAAGACTAAGATAGTCTTTGAAAGCTTTGAAATCACTCTAGCTTGTAAGAACTTAAGGTTGGATGTGCTTTGTTGAGGTTCTAGTTGGATACTTTCAAATGGTCTTCACACTTCTGTATTTATAGACAAATGAAGGATTTGCCCGTTGGAGAGGCAGCCTCCAATGTCCATAAATGTCTTCTTTTAGTTCTTCAACTTTGAAGACAGAATCTTGATAGTGACATGTCCTTATTTGGGAAATAAACGGCTGTAAGAGCTTTGTCTTCATTCTGCAGCACTCTTCCCAATATCTGACTTTCAGATTCTCTTGTTAGAACTTGGACATCACTTCTGAAGGTTGTTCCAATGATAGGACAACATTCCTCAACATTTGGACAACACTTCTTATCACTATCAGCAAGGTTGACTTGCTCTTCTTCAGATGACTTGGCTCTTTCCCTTTATTTCTCTTGAAGATGATCTTAGCTTGTTTCTTTGAAGATCTTTAGGGTGTGGTTGTCTCTTTCTCTTCAGCATAGTTGACCTCAGGCTTTCAGAGCACTTGATCTTGATTAATTGAGCTGAGACAACTCCTCTGGACAACTCTCCTGATCAGCATACTTGTCTTTCAGCAGACTTGATCATGATTCCAGAGTTTGAGCCTTGAGGGGACTTGTTCTTGATGTACTTCAAAGCATATGTTCCCCCTCAATTTGTGCATCTAATCATCTAAGAGCTACCTAACATATTAGCTCCTCATCTAGCCTTTATACTATATGTTCTAACATGTCTAGAACATATTCAATCATAACTTAGGCATGTCTCAGGGGGTTTTGGTATTCAATCAAAACATAACTCATTTTATTCCCAACAATTTCCCCCTTTTTGATGATGCCAAAACCTATACAGCTTGTGCAAAAGTGACTTAGCTACACCTATTACATTAATCTTCAGAAGACATGACTAAGGTCAGTTATCCTGAAAAGCAATGTGTTAGTGTATTCACCATTCATATTGCACATAGGTTTCATAGATAGGCATAGAAAGATGAGTGTTTCTCGATTCAAAATAAGTTCAACTATCATTCATTAAAAAAAAACATTACAAGCATGTTGATAGTTGAATTTAACATATCAGAGCATGAATCATCAACACTAAATACATCAGAGTATTTCTTTCTAACAGTTCAACACATATACAAGATTTTTCAGTATCAGAGCATAACCTTGTATCAGAGCACCAATCTTATATCAGAACAAATACTAACACTTCAAGACATATACAAGATTTTCAACATCAGAGCACAGAGCTTGTATCAGAGCAATCCATATCAAGTCAGAGCAAACAGATTAGCACACCACATCAGCAAACTTGACCAATTTTCAGCATAGTTGATCAATTAAGATAGGTCAGAAGACTTAGCCATTTAGAGATCATCCTCTCGAGGTGGCACCATCCCATACTGTGCCCACACTCTCCTCTTCAAGGCCATGGCTTCTTGGTTGGTTCCCTTAGGACCAAGAACCATCTTGTTCAGCTTGAGGATCTCAGTGAATTCTCTCAGAATCCTTGATTGATCAATCCATCCATCAAGCTTTGGAGGTAAGTATATGATTGGCTTGGGAGCTGTGAGTTCAAATCTTGCAATATCAGCAGCTGCAAGCAATTGTTGATAGAGTTCTCTGTAGTACTCAATCATGAACTCAGCAAAATTGATGTTGGCATCTCTTCCATTCCATCTGTCAATGACATACTGATCATAGACAAACTCCCTTTTTGCTTCCTCCCATGAGTCATTCAGCTGAATTGGCACCCATTTATCCAAGTGAGGATATTTGGTGTCCATTGGGATCAATAGCTGTGGCTTCATCTTGTTGTAGGTTGCTCTCTTCCTTCTTGGCTTCTGGAAGTCTGTTCTTCTCTTATCTCTTGCTCTGTTGGCCTCTTCCATCAAGTCCATTTTCTCTTGGGCCCTCATCATGGCCAGTTTCTGTTGTGTTTCAGGGTCTTTGCCATACCCTTCATGAAACAGCTTTGATGGATCATTGAGTACCACAATCTTTGTCTTCTTTGGTCCAGGTCCAAAGCCTTCTTCATATAAGATTTCCACATCTTCAGTGACTTTGGTACTTTCAGTGGACTTAGTCTCAGTAGACTTGTCTTTTTCAGCATTCTTGGGCTCTTCAGCTGTTTTGGCCTTCTTTGAGATAGGCTCATCATCAATAACTCTGAATTCAGGTGGAAGATCAAGGCTATTGGGAAAGTCAGTGAATTTCTCAACTTGTCTCTTCTTTCCTTGGGCCTTCTTGATCTTTCCTCTAGTTTGGACACCTTCAGCATCCTTGTCCAAACCAGATACTTCACCACCTGGTCTTTGTTGTAGCCTCACTTTTTCTTCATGAGCTGAGGCCATAGAGTTCTTCAATGCCAGTGCTAACTGCTCCTCTTCATCCAATTCTTCCAAGTTCAGCACTGCAGGCTCTTTTCCCTTTCCTACAGGGGTTTTGTCCTTCCCTTTCACTGGACTCCCAATCACTAAGGCACCTTTTGCCCTTGCTCTTTCCCTTTCCCCCTTTTTGGCAGCATCAAAACATTCTGGCTTCAGTTCACTCATAGTGGATGCCAATAAGGACTGGGCTTGGGTTAGAGACTTCATCTCCTCCAACAGATATACATTCTCATCATGTATATTTTGCATCCTGTCACTGCTTAAGCTAAGAAAGGCAAGAACAGGCTTCATTTTCTGTTGAACAACCTCCTCCATGGTTGCCTTAAGAGATGCATCCAATTGGGCTTTCAGGAGCTCAGTGAGGTTGGCCACTGCACCTTCAGCAATGTTGGCCAACACTTCTTGGGAAAACTTTTCTGAGGCTGCTTTGACCATAGCTAGCCTTTGCTCTTCAGCTCTTCTCTTCTGCAAGGTTGTCTTCTTGCCAAGAGCTTTGATTGTCAATCTGATAGCTTGAACATTTGCATTATGATTGTCTCTCAGCCTTTTTTGATCCTTCTTGACCTCCTTTGAGATGTTTTCCATACTGACTTTGGCTTTGTGAACTTCAGTAGAGATGGTTTGAAGGCCAGATTCTACTCCTTCAATTCTTGCTTCCAATGTGGGTAGCACCACATCTTCAGAGCCAGTTAGTCTCATTTCAACAGAAGCTAGGGTTCTTCCATGCTCACCTAATGCTCCAGAAGTTTCTTCATGAGCTGTTTGAACTTGTTTTGCCAAGGAATCCAACTTCTCTGATTGCATCCCAAGCAAGGCTTGTGCTGATCCAGTGTCAACTTGGATGGGAGCATCTGTCAACTTGGATCTTCTGCAAATATTTGATCAAAGCTTATCCCTGCAATATCAGACAAATCAAAAGCATCAGTGAAAACACACTTATCTCCCTCATTTTCTTTTTCATAAGACTCTGATACATCAGCAGTCTTCTCCTCATTTTCAACTATTTCTTTTCTTCCTTCAATAAAAGTTTCCTCACTTAAAGAAACAGGCCTCCTCTCATCAAGGGATTCTTGAAGTTCAGATTTGACTTCAAGAATAACCTGTCCTTCCTCACTTATACCACCCTCATATGTTGGTACACTCACAATCTTAGTGATAACTACCTCTCTTTCATCCACAACTCCCTCTGATTTTTCAAATCTACTTTCCTTTTCAACTCCTTCTCCTAAACCTACAGCATCTCCACCTTCAGCAAGGTTCAAAGATGGTAGTTGTGGGGAGATCACAGTGCTTATATCAACAGCCACTGAGTCATCCTGAATGATTAAGGGCTGATCAGTGTCCAACTCTTCTGACACTGAATAGGCCTTAATCAAACTAGCCTCTAGAGAAGGAACCTCCACATCTTTAGGCTGTGCCTTGGGTTCAGAAGAACCTTCATTGGCAGATGTGTCCTTGGTTGTGTTACCATCCTTGGTCAACACCTCTGAAATGACAGAGCCTTTCCTATGATAGGTTCTAGGGGGGTTGGAAAGTCTTTCAGAGACAGAAGGCTTAGGGAGATTGGCTTGAGGGGTTTCAGGAGGGTTTGGTTTAGAGGGGTTTGAGGGATCATCTGGGGAGTCATCATCATTGGAGCTGCTTTCAGGGTGTTTGATGCCCTTAGCTTTCCTTTCCCTCTCCTCATTGATCTTGTCATCCACCAACTTTGCAAATACTTCCTCATCAGTGAGGAATCTTGTCTTTGAAACTCCAGCAAAGTGTAACAATCTGTTCTCCTCCACTTGCCACCAGTTTGCACCCTTATCTTGGATGACTTGTCATATTTCCATCAAAGATTTATCTTTTACATCAACAAGCATCCTTAGATCATGAAAGGCCTTCTGAATTCTTGGAAATTCTGCAAGTTGTGGATACAAACTGTCCACAGTAGCCTTGGCTCCTCCTCTGAGCATACTTTCATAAGTATACTCCTCCTCATCTCCACTTGAATGGGGACTTTGGGTTATAGGGGAGTTGGCTCTGGGTTCTCCTAATGCGGCTTCAGGCAGATTAAGTTCAGGAATGTTGGCTTCAGATGGGTTGGGTGCAGTAGAAGGAACTTCAGTTGCTTTTGAGAGCAATGGATCTGAAGGGGCTTTACTCAGGGGGGTTGGCTCAAAAAGTGCAGCTTCTAATTGCTTTGAGTAATTGAGCATAGATGAGTCAAGGGGAGATTGTAACCTTGTCTCATCTACAGCTATGTCAGCTAGCACATCTATCATACTTCTCTGCACACTTCCCTCAGGAGAGTATCTCTTTGTGAGATTTATGGGAGTGATAGGTTGATTGGTTGGGGTTATATAGGTTTCAGGGGAGTTGGGCTCAGGATTCTGAATTTCAGGGATGTTGGCCTCCATTGGTTGACCTTCAGGGACCCTGGATTCTGGAGTTCCAGAACCAGATGAGTTGGTCCTTGACTTTGATTTGGTCCTGCTTTCAGCTCTGCTCTCTCTTAGAGCAAGTTGTAGAGACCTTTCTTCCTGAAGCTCCAACACCTTGTCAGTAGGCTTGACCCTTCTCTTGCTAGCCCTACTGCTTCCACTCCCTTCCTCATCCTTCTCAGGGACAACCTCCCTGATCCTCTTATCACCCCTAGACTTTTGTCTAGTCTCATTGTACTTTTGCCTTAATTCTTCTGAGTGATCAGATGGCACTTGTACACCTTCTCTAGCAACTTCTTCAATCTCAGTTGAAGCATCTGAGTTCTCTTCTGAGATCATCTGAGACATTTTCCTTGTCTTCACCACTCTTGCTTTAGTCCTCTTCTTCTTCTTTGGCTTCTCCTCCACCCTTGCTTCAGCAGGCTTGGCCATTAACATCCTCCTTTGCTCAGTTTTCTTGCTGAGCTTTCTGAATAGAATCTTTTGAGCTGGGAGAGGCTTTGCAAAGGTTTGCATTTGGGAGTAGTGGGAAAATCTCTCAATCAACAAGCTTGCCCTAGTGCAATACTTGAGTTTCCCTTCTAGCACAACCTTATTGTGAGATTTCACTTTGAATTTTGCCTTTTCCTTCATCATCTCAGACATGATGAAAGTCCTCCAATCAAACTTGATGCCTTTGTCACTGGCATCAATGACTGCAGCCATGATTCTGATTCTTGGATGGCTGACCTGCTCCAAGCTTCCAGTATTACTCAAGAGACTTTTAGCTATTACCTCAAAGAGGTTGAGAAATTCTGGCTTGAGAGTCTTTTTGTTTTGAGTTGAGGAGAGAGGGCCTGGTGTCAATAGCCATTCTTGAGCTATTTCTTCTTCATGACCAGTGCCATAGATTTCTGGATTCCTTCCCTCAGAAGGCAATCCAAAAGCTCCTTCAAGATCTTCTGAAGAGAATTTCACTCTATGAAATCTTTCTTCCTCTTCTCCTTCAGCAACATATGACAGTCTGGTGGAAACTTCACCATCTTCAGGCTTGCCCCTCCATTTGAGAAAGGCAAAGAATTCAGCCATGTAGCTTTCCAAGCAGGAGCTTGGTCTTTCTTCCAAAAACTTTTGAAGACCAGCCCTTCTCAACCATCTCAGGGTTGGAGTAATCTCAGAATCTTCACTTTCAAAGGAGATTATGGGTTCAAAATGAAGATTGTTTTTGTTGCTTAGGTATCCAAAATCAAGGTCTATAGCCTTGTTGGAAAAATCTATGATCATCTCTGGTCTAACTTTGGGAGCCATTGAAGATTGCAGAGATGAAATTTAGAAAGTTTTGGGAAAGTTTGAAGAGAATAGGTTAGGGTTTCGAATGCTTGGGAAAGAAGAATGTGTGGGGAGTTCTTAAGACTTGAGAATATTCTAAAAAGAATGTTTGTCAATGAGTTGGTGAGTTTTGTGTATTTTCAACTGTTGTCAAATATGGAAAGATACACTTGGACGGCCAGGATGAATTTCAGGGGAGTTGGCCAGTTTTGATCCAATGGTTAAAAACCAATGTAACAGTGACTTGTTGGTTTTATTCAAAACGTGGAAAGTATTTAATATTAGTTAATGGTTGGGGAGTTTTCGAGATAGATCATGGTTTGAAAAGGTGTAATGCAAACAAGAGTTAAATCTTGGCATTTAATGCATGGAAAGCGACCTTTTGGGTGGGGGACAAATTAAATCCCACAGAGATGATATCTGTAATTGGGACAGGTATCAAGGTAGACAATGATTACCCAAAATAGGTGCTTATCAAACCAAGAAAATAGTTTGATAGCCAAGACAACTTATCTGACCCCACAAGGACAAGTGTCCTGAAGAGATGTGGACAAGGGTCCTGAATTCCAATGGACAAGTGTCCTGAATAATTTCAGCCATCTCTTCTGATATTCAGTAGACTTGACCAAGTCTGCTGAGAACCTTCTCAGTTTCCATATATCCATTAACTTTTCATGAGATTTACTTGTCCAACTTCCCTGGATCAAGTAATCCCAACTCTGCTGATAGCTCCAGAAATCTTGCCTCTGCAAGTGGCTTAGTTAGAATATCAGCTTTTTGATGATCAGTGTGGATCTTGACCAACTTTATGTCCTTCTTCTCCACATGGTCTCTAATGAAGTGATGCTTGATGTCCACATGCTTGCATCTTGTGTGCAATACAGGATTCTGTGATATAGCAATGACACTATTGTTATCACAAAATATTGGCACTTCAGTAGAGTTGACTTTGTAGTCTCTCAGTTGTTGTCTCAGCCAAAGGATTTGAGCACAACAACTTCCAGCTGCAACATATTCAACTTCAGTGGTGGAAGTAGCCACTGTGTTCTGCTTCTTGGAGAACCAAGATATAAGCTTGTTGCCCAAGAATTGACAAGTCCCTGAAGTGGACTTTCTGTCAATTTTACAACCTCCATAGTCAGCATCTGAGTAGCCAGTTAACTCAATGTTGTCATCAGCAGGGTACCAAAGGCCTAGATTTTCAGTGCCTTTGAGATACCTCAAAATCCTCTTTGCAGCCTCAAGATGGCTTTTCTTAGGATTTGCTTGGAACCTTGCACAAACACCTACTGCAAAGGTGATGTCAGGTCTGCTGGCAGTGAGATAGAGGAGTGAACCAATTATTCCTCTATACTCAGTAGGGTTGGTTGAAATACCACTCTCATCAGGATCCATCTTCCAATTTGTGTTCATTGGGATCCTTACTGGCTTGCTAGTTGTACACCCAAACTTCTTGATCATTTCTCTGGTGTACTTAGCTTGGTTGATGAAGATTCCTTCTTTTGATTGCTTGACTTGAAGACCCAAAAAGAAGTTCATCAACCCCATCATGGACATCTCAAACTTGCTTTGCATTAGCTTTGAGAATTTCTCACACAGCTTCTCATTGGGGGATCCAAATATTATGTCATCCACATAAATTTGGACAAGCAAGATGTCCTCTCCTTCAGATATTCTGAAAAGAGTTCTGTCCACAGTTCCCTTGGTGAATCCATGATCCAAGAGAAATTGTGACAGTGTATCATACCAAGCCCTAGGGGCTTGCTTGAGTCCATATAGAGCTTTCTTGAGTCTGTAAACTTGGTTTCCAACCTTAAAACCTGGTGGTTGCTCTACATAGACTTCTTCCTTCAAGACTCCATTCAGAAAGGCACTCTTGACATCCATTTGGTATACTTTGAACCTCTTGTGGGCTGCATAGGCTAGAAAGAGCCTTATTGCTTCTAGCCTTGCCACAGGTGCAAATGTCTCATCATAGTCAATGCCTTCATGTTGGCAATAGCCTTTTGCCACAAGTCTTGCTTTGTTTCTGACAATCACATCATTTTCATTTTTCTTGTTCTTGAACACCCACTTTGTTCCAATAACATCTTGATGTGAAGGCCTATCCACCAGCTCCCATACTTCATTTCTGGTGAATTGATTCAGTTCTTCCTGCATGGCTATGATCCAATTGGCATCTTGAAGTGCTTCCACAATATCACTTGGTTCTTGCTCTGACAAGAAACAACAGAAAAGAGCACTTTCACCATGAAATCTTCTGGTTTTGACTCCCATACTTGGGTCACCAAGTATTAGATCAGTAGGATGGTCTGATAACCAAGTCCTTCTTTTTCTGATCTCTTCAGTAGAGTTGTCCTCTACTGAAGTTGAGTCAATTTGATCATAGAATTCAGGATAATTGAATGCAGGATCTACTTCAGGATCATAATCAGGGGTGTTGTCCTCAATGTCAGGGACATTGGTATTTTCAACATTTTGAGTTCCCTCTTGATTATTTGACCTGTTAACTACCTCAGCAGGAACTGCTTCTTCATTGGTAGTTGTTACCTGGATGTGAACTGGGATTGGATCATTCAGTTCACCATTCCTTTCAGTGGGATTTGCCTCAGGAAGGTTGCCTTCAGGATGGTTGTCCAACATAGAGTTTTCAGGTAGATTGGCTTGGACAACATTTATGAATTAAGTGTCTTTGTCTTTTAGGCTTAGTCTGGTTGTTCTTTGTGTGATTTCTTCTGATTCCAAGTTCTCATTCCTGAACTCATGAGTAGATTCATCAAACACAACATGAGGTGTTTCTTCCACAATAAGAGTTTTCTTGTTGTAGACCCTGAAAGCTTTACTGATTTGGGAGTATCCAAGAAACACTCCTTCATCAGCTTTGCTATCAAAGGCTTTCAACTGATCTTTCCCATTATTGTGAATGAAACACTTGCAACCAAAAATGTGAAAGTAAGACACTTTAGGCATTCTTCCTTTCCAGAGTTCATAGGGGGTTTTGCCTTGCCCCTTAATAATCAAACATCTATTTTGAGTATGGCATGCAGTGTTTATAGCTTCAGCCCAAAACCTCTTAGGTAATTTTGAATCAGCAATTAGAGTTCTAGCAGCTTCTTTTAAAGTTCTATTTCTTCTTTCTGCAACTCCATTCTGTTGGGGAGTTCTAGCTGCTGAGGTTTCATGAGCTATTCCATTAGATGTGCAATACTCATTGATGTATGAGTTAATGAACTCTGTGCCTTTATCAGATCTTATCTTGATAATGCTAAGGCTTTTCTCATTTGACAATCTCTTTAGAAGTTCAGGCAGTTTGACTTGAGTTTCCTTCTTATTAAGGAGAAATACTACCCATGTGAACCTATAGAAGTCATCTACTACAACCAATGTGTATTTTCTACAATTTATGCTTGCAGGGGTAATTGGTCCAAAAAGGTCCATATGTAACAGTTCAAGTACCCTTTCAGTAGAGATGACTGGTTTTCCCTTAAATGAGGCTTTGATCTGTTTTCCTTCTTGGCATGGTTTGCAAACATGCTCTTTAATGAAAACCTCATTAGGTAGTCCTTTGACTAATGCATTTCTAGCAATTTTGTTCATTGTTTTAAAGTTCAGGTGGTTTAATCTTTTATGCCATAACCAACTTTGTTCACTAGAACTCTTAGCAATGAAGCATGCAACATCAGTAGACTTGTCCCAGTCTGCAAAATACACATTTCCTTTCCTAGTTCCAGACAATAGAATTTGTTGAGTCTTATTTTTTATTAAGCATTTTCCACTTGAAAACTCAACATTGAAGTTTTTATCACAGAATTGACTGATACTTAGGAGATTATACTTGAGACCAGCCACATAAGATACATTGGATACTTTGATGTTACCAATCATCAAAGTACCATAACCTCTTGTAGTTGCTTGTGAGGTGTCTCCAAAGGTGACATTTGGGCCTTCTTTTTCAATAAACTCAGTGAGGAGTTCCTTGTTTCCAGTCATGTGCCTTGAACATCCACTGTCAAGATACCATGCTGACTTTTTGCTCATGCTCCTCTTCTTGTGGCCCATTGGTACCTACAATTAGATGGGTTTAGGCACCCTTTGAGTTTTGGGTCCTGAGAGGTTAGCTGTACCTTTAGGAACCCAAACTTGCCTAATAACCCTGATTGATTCAAGGTGGCTAAGTTGTCTTCCTTTAGCATCTAAATACACTGTCTTTCCCTTAAATGCCTTTGGGAAAGTGTGTGTGAATGTGTTAACTCTATAAGTTTCAGGAGAGTTGTCAAGTCTCCTGAACTTTTGAGTTCTTTGTGCAGCTTGAGGGAATCTTTGAGGAAAGGCTTTCTTATGACCATTACCCTTTGGTATGAAGGGTTTTGGTTGTCTCATTTTATTCTGCCTTTGAGGAAAGTTGTCCCTAGGTCTATTCAGCTGAGGCTTTCTCAGAAGAGTTGGCCTAGGCTGATTATACCTTGGATACTTCCTCTGAGCATTGTTCAGTAGAGTTGCCCTACCATTGGGTCTACTCTGCTGACCAATATTCCTCTTGTGTTCGGGAGCTTTGGCCATTTCCTTAGGTTTTAGCCTAATCTCCTGAAGCACTTGAGTAGGCATAACATCCATTTTGCCCTTTCCTTTGTTCAGTGGCTGAATTATTTCATTTTCAGTCTGTGCCACTGACTTAACAAAGATTCTCTTAGTGTTACTCACAGAAGCAACACTAAGACAAGGTGAAGATTCAAATGGATCAAAACCTAATCCACTTCTTTGATCCATAGGTCTTTGATAACTCTGAATTTCCTCTATTGCTCTAGAGGATTTCTTCAGAGTAGACATCTTTAATTTCAGGCTCTCTTCACTTAATTTAAGAATATCATATTCATGTGAGAGGTTTTCAAACTTGGCATTGAGAATTTTGATTTCAAAATCTTTTCTCTTCTGAGAGAGAAGTTGATCATCAATCTCCTTTTGTTGGTCAACTATCCTGAGATTTGCTTCCTCAAGCTCTCTCAAGACTTGTTGATACAACTCAGTAGACTTGACATCAACAACTGTCTCAGAGTTTTTGGCAAGTTCAATAGCCAATCTTTCATTTTCCCTCACACAGTTATCATGAAATTCTTGTAACATAGTGAAATCTTCCATCAACTTTCCAAGGGAGAGTTTCAAGTTGACCTCACCATTGTTTTGTGAGATGAATGATGGTGAGCTAGAAGTGGAGGATACCTCATCATCCTCAAGAGCCATGTTGCAGACATCATCATCACTGTTGGAGAATAGTCCATCAGAGGAGTTGAGGCTTTCAGCACTATCAGATTCTTCACCAGCCATCATGGCCTTTCTGTTGGTGAATTTCCTATCTCTTTTGGCCTGCCTCTCCCTTCTCTCCTTAGAGCTTAATTCAGGGCAATCATACTGGAAGTGCCCTTTCTTTTTACAGTTATAGCACAGATCTTCATCATCTTCTTTCTTTGATTCTTCTCTTCTTTTTGATGATGAAGGTTCAGCTCTACTGGACCTTCTCTTATCAGAGTACTTGTCCTCTGATCTTTTCTCTTCAGGCTTTTTGACTTCAGCCTGTGCTTCAGGAGAGTTGTATCTCCTGAATTTGTTGTCCTGGTAGAATTTCTTGTATCTACCAAACCTTGAGTTTAACTTTTCAAACCTTCTAGCCATCAAGGCTAGTTCTTCCTTCATTTCAGTCTTTGAGACTGACTTTGATGATCTTGGAGTGGACTGCATCTCTGGTTCAGCAGTTTTGGCTTTGAATGCCACTCCCTTAGTAGGATTTGAAGGTTCCTCAATAGGCTTTCTTCTATTGAGGTCGAACTCATAAGCTTTGAGTTCAGAGAAGATTTGTTGCATGGGCATGGTGGAAAGATCTTTGGTGTTTTGCATCATTACAGCATAGACATCCCACTTTTGAGTGAGACTTCTCAAGATCTTCAACCCCACTTCTCTCTTGGTGTAGACCTTGCCCAATGAGTTGATTTCATTCATCACATCAGTGAATCTACCAGCAAACTTATCAATGGATTCCTCAGACTCCATTGCAAACTGTTCAAATTTCTGCACAGCAACTTGGAGCTTATTCTCCTTGATCTTTTCAGTACCCTCACACATTTCAGCAAGAGTATCCAAAATTTCTTTGGCTGTTGTGCAGTGGTAGACTCTACCCATAATTGCATCTGGAATTGTTTGGTAGAGGGTGTTCATTGCTAGATAATTCAGATTATCCTTCCTCTTTTCATCAGTAGTGAAGTCATCTTCATCTTTGGGTAGTACATCTCTTGTATCTGCCCTTTGAGCCTCTGTGACTCTGGGATTGACAAAGGTGAACACAAAAGGACCTCTTGTGATCACTCTCAACATATCAGTATGAAGAGATGCAAGATGAGCCCTCATTCTGATTTTCCAGAAATCATAGTTATCAATTGAGAACATGGGCAGTTTGTGATGTGAAATGTGGTTGACTGGATTTGTGGCCATGTTGTCCAATCCTTGGATAGTAGGAGGTGGAACAACAGCATTGTTGTTGGCCATAATTCAAGAACAAATAGTCAGTCAATATACAATAAGGATTTCAGAGAGATCAGTTCAGTGACCACAGCCAATATGTGATTTTGAAAACCAAGATGGCTTTTCAGAAGCAGTGGTCTTTGAACCCCTGCTCTGATACCACTTGTTGGTCCTGAAAGGAGTAGATAACAAGTGTATGGGGGGGAATACACTTGTATGGGAATTCTTTTCAAACTTGATCAAACCAGAGCTCAGCAAGGTTGTCTTGGACAACTCTGCTGAAGAAGATTAACTCTTCTAAGATAATCAATCTACTAAGTACTATTGAGTACTTAGTTGAATAACTATCTAGGGGAGTTATATGTGCGGAATAGTGGTTGGCCCTTTTAGTTTAAACTCCTTTAATATCTGAAATCACTTAGTCAATGTAACACAGTCCAGTTTTCAGGGAACTTGTCCAAATAGGTTTTTGCACACTCTTTGAATGTTTATCCTTGAAAGATCAGTTTTGTGTGCAGTGTTGATGTATTGTAAGTACTTGAAATGTAAATCAACACAAGAGTTTATAGTGGTTCAGAGACTCAAGCTCCTACATCCACTTTCCCTGATTTAACAGGATAATTCCTTCACTCTTAGAATTAACTTGTTTTATAGTGCCAAGGTGCACTTGATCAAGAACACCACTCTTGGTGAATTGATCCCTAGGATGTCTAGAGTCCTAGTACCCTCTTCTCAACTCAGAACTGAACTGTTCTTCTCTCAACAGTCAGCTCCTACCACTTCTACTACTACAACCTTCTCACTTTCACTCTTGAAAGATATGAGGATTGAAGTAAGGTTCCAACTAATGAGATATCCTTTACAATGAAGATCAGTGTATAAGGATAGGATATCTCTCTAAGCTTGTGTATGGATATACAATGTAGTACAGCTTAGATGAAGTGTTTGAAGACTAAGATAGTCTTTGAAAGCTTTGAAAGCACTCTAGCTTGTAAGAACTTAAGGTTGGATGTGCTTTGTTGAGGTTCTAGTTGGATACTTTCAAATGGTCTTCACACTTCTGTATTTATAGACAAATGAAGGATTTGCCCGTTGGAGAGGCAGCCTCCAATGTCCATAAATGTCTTCTTTTAGTTCTTCAACTTTGAAGACAGAATCTTGATAGTGACATGTCCTTATTTGGGAAATAAACGGCTGTAAGAGCTTTGTCTTCATTCTGCAGCACTCTTCCCAATATCTGACTTTCAGATTCTCTTGTTAGAACTTGGACATCACTTCTGAAGGTTGTTCCAATGATAGGACAACATTCCTCAACATTTGGACAACACTTCTTATCACTATCAGCAAGGTTGACTTGCTCTTCTTCAGATGACTTGGCTCTTTCCCTTTATTTCTCTTGAAGATGATCTTAGCTTGTTTCTTTGAAGATCTTTAGGGTGTGGTTGTCTCTTTCTCTTCAGCATAGTTGACCTCAGGCTTTCAGAGCACTTGATCTTGATTAATTGAGCTGAGACAACTCCTCTGGACAACTCTCCTGATCAGCATACTTGTCTTTTAGCATACTTGATCATGATTCCAGAGTTTGAGCCTTGAGGGGACTTGTTCTTGATGTACTTCAAAGCATATGTTCCCCTCAATTTGTGCATCTAATCATCTAAGAGCTACCTAACATATTAGCTCCTCATCTAGCCTTTATACTATATGTTCTAACATGTCTAGAACATATTCAATCATAACTTAGGCATGTCTCAGGGGGTTTTGGTATTCAATCAAAACATAACTCATTTTATTCCCAACAATATGTGTGTATATTGCATTTATTTTATTATCTCTAGAAATTATGTAGTTGTATAACCACATTAAAGATTGTAACAACTAAGGTCATTATTATCTTGCATAATTTAATCAATTAAGTATAAGTATTAGTCAAATATTTAATAAATCTAATTTATAAACTCTATTTTTATTTTAAAAATGGTTAAATTATATAAATGGTAATAAATAGTTAATAAATATTTAACTTAATAGTTGTGCTTAATTTCATCCCTTTATAATTGAAATCATATTTAATGTGGTTAAGTCAAATATAAAATATTAATTTTGCTTAATTTTAGGTGTAATATAATTTTATACTAATTATTATAATATTGATTTCAATTATCGTGTGAGATCTCATAGTCAATCATTTTTTATTTTGGGGCTATTTTAGTGTTAATTATTTATCTGTTAAGTATTTTTAAATTAAATTTAATATCTCTGTTAGAAAAATTTACATTTAATATATAATTTAATTTTTTTAATTTGAATAATTAATGTAAGCGGTTTAATGCAAAATTTTAATACTAATTAATTAATGAATTAATTCAAATTTTTAATGCTAATTATTGCTAATTCTAAATCTAAATCTAAATTTCGGTATTGCTACTTATTAGGCGAAACTTTAGGCACAAGAACTGATAAATTTAATGAAGTAATATGAAAATGTAATGCTAATTATTTACACACGTGTCAATATTAAATTCAAATCTATAATGTATTCCCATAAAATCAATAATTATTTACATAATTAATTTTTTTTTTACTTTATATTAAATAAGAATATAGGTTATTATATTAATATATATATATATATATGTATATTACATTTATTTTATTATCTCTAAAAATTATGTAGTTTTATAACCACATTAAAGATTGTAACAACTAAGGTCATTATTATCTTGCATAATTTAATCAATTAAGTATAAATATTAGTCAAATATTTAATAAATCTAATTTATAAACTCTATTTTTATTTTAAAAATGGTTATATTATATAAATGGTAATAAATAGTTAATAAATTTTTAACTTAATAGTTGGGCTTAATTTCATCCCTTTATAATTGAAATCATATTTAACGTGGTTAAGTCAAATATAAAATATTAATTTTGCTTAATTTTAGGTGTAATATAATTTTATACTAATTATTATAATATTGATTTCAATTATCGTGTGAGATCTCATAGTCAATCATTTTTTATTTTGGGGCTATTTTAGTGTTAATTATTTATCTGTTAAGTATTTTTAAATTAAATTTAATATCTCTGTTAAAAAAATTTACATTTAATATATAATTTAATTTTTTTAATTTAAATAATTAATGTAAGCGGTTTAATGCAAAAATTTAATACTAATTAATTAATGAATTAATTCAAAATTTTAATGCTAATTATTGCTAATTCTAAATCTAAATCTAAATTTCGGTATTGCTACTTATTAGGCGAAACTTTAGGCACAAGAACTGATAAATTTAATGAACTAATATGAAAATGTAATGCTAATTATTTGCACACATGTCAATATTAAATTCAAATCTATAATGTATTCCCATAAAATCAATAATTATTTACATAATTAATTTTTTTTTTTACTTTATATTAAATAAGAATATAGGTTATTATATTAATATATATATATATATATGTATATTACATTTATTTTATTATCTCTAGAAATTATGTAGTTGTATAACCACATTAAAGATTGTAACAACTAAGGTCATTATTATCTTGCATAATTTAATCAATTAAGTATAAATATTAGTCAAATATTTAATAAATCTAATTTATAAACTCTATTTTTATTTCAAAAATGGTTAAATTATATAAATGGTAATAAATAGTTAATAAATATTTAACTTAATAGTTTTGCTTAATTTCATCCCTTTATAATTGAAATCATATTTAACGTGGTTAAGTCAAATATAAAATATTAATTTTGCTTAATTTTAGGTGTAATATAATTTTACACTAATTATTATAATATTGATTTCAATTATCGTGTGAGATCTCATAGTCAATCATTTTTTATTTTGGGGCTATTTTAGTGTTAATTATTTATCTGTTAAGTATTTTTAAATTAAATTTAATATCTCTGTTAAAAAAATTTACATTTAATATATAATTTAATTTTTTAAATTTGAATAATTAATGTAAGCGGTTTAATGCAAAATTTTAATACTAATTATTTAATGAATTAATTCAAAATTTTAATGCTAATTATTGCTAATTCTAAATCTAAATCTAAATTTCGGTATTGCTACTTATTAGGCGAAACTTTAGGCACAAGAACTGATAAATTTAATGAACTAATATGAAAATGTAATACTAATTATTTGCACACGTGTCAATATTAAATTCAAATCTATAAGGTATTCCCATAAAATCAATAATTATTTGCATAATTAATTTTTTTTTTACTTTATATTAAATAAGAATATAGGTTATTATATTAATATATATATATATATATATATATGTATATTGCATTTATTTTATTATCTCTAGAAATTATGTAGTTGTATAACCACATTAAAGATTGTAACAACTAAGGTCATTATTATCTTGCATAATTTAATCAATTATTAGATAATCAAGTATTAATCTAATAGTATTTAATAAATCTAAATTATAAACTCTATTTCATGAATTTTTGTGTTATTTATTTGTTAAGTATTTTTAAATTAAATTTAATATTTTTGTTCAAAAAGTTTACATTTAATATACAATTTAATTTTTTTAATTTGAATAATTAATGTAAGCGGTTTTATGCGACAATTTAATACTAATTATTTAATGAATTAATTCAAAAATTTAATGCTAATTATTGCTAATTCTAAATCTAAATCTAAATTTCGACATTGCTACTTAATTATTAGGCGAAACTTTAGGCACAAGAACAAAAAAATTTAATAAATTAATTTGAAAATTTAATGCTAATTATTTACACACGTGTCAATATTAAATCCAAATCTATAAGGTATTCTTATAAAATCAATAATTATTTGCATAATTTTTTTTTTACTTTATATTAAATAAGAATATAGGTTATTATATTAATATATATATATATATATATATATATATATGTATATTGCATTTATTTTATTATCTCTCGAAATTATGTAGTTGTATAACCACATTAAAGATTGTAACAAATAAGGTCATTATTATCTTGCATAATTTAATCAATTAAGTATAAGTATTAGTCAAATATTTAATAAATCTAATTTATATACTCTATTTTTATTTTAAAAATGGTTAAATTATATAAATGGTAATAAATAGTTAATAAATATTTAACTTAATAGTTGTGCTTAATTTCATCCCTTTATAATTGAAATCATATTTAATGTGGTTAAGTCAAATATAAAATATTAATTTTGCTTAATTTTAGGTGTAATATAATTTTATACTAATTATTATAATATTGATTTCAATTATCGTGTGAGATCTCATAGTCAATCATTTTTTATTTTGGGGCTATTTTAGTGTTAATTATTTATCTGTTAAGTATTTTTAAATTAAATTTAATATCTCTGTTAAAAAAATATACATTTAATATATAATTTATTTTTTTTAATTTGAATAATTAATGTAAGCGGTTTAATGCAAAAATTTAATACTAATTAATTAATGAATTAATTAAAAAATTTAATGCTAATTCTAAATCTAAATCTAAATTTCGGTATTGCTACTTATTAGGCGAAACTTTAGGCACAAGAACTGATAAATTTAATGAACTAATATGAAAATGTAATGCTAATTATTTGCACACGTGTCAATATTAAATTCAAATCTATAAGGTATTCCCATAAAATCAATAATTATTTGCATAATTAATTTTTTTTTTACTTTATATTAAATAAGAATATAGGTTATTATATTAATATATGTTGGGAATAAAATGATTTTAATTTAGATACCAAAACCCCTGATTGATGATGTTCAGATTAGTTGAGATATGCTCAAGTCTAGTTCAGGCAAGTTGTCTCAGTACACTTGAGTTAGTAGAATGCTTAAGTTAAAAATCTCAGGAATGTTGTGAGATTTTAGAGTTCAGGATAGTTGTCCATAGCTGGAATGTTAGGCAGCTTGATAAGTGTTAAGTGTCTAGGCCAAAGTTGCTGAACTTTCAAGACAAGCTGACCAAGTGGACAACTGAGCTGAAGAAATCAAGAGTATTAAGGCAATGCTCATAAATGCAAATGATCAGAACAGTTGAAGTACAAATGATCAAGAGCATTGAATGCCAAAGCTCACAGAAGACACATTCAATGAAGCATTTATTGCCAATCATGCCTGAACCAAGCATTGAAGACTTAAAGCATTAAAGAGTGAAGCATTGAATGAATGTTGGAACATTCTAAATTGCAGCAGGAATGTTCAGGGAGCTTGTCCCATCTGACCATTGGTTGAGTGTAGAGTTTGCCACAAATCAACCTTGGAAAATGTGCATATTTGGAATCTGACACAAGTCTTCTCAGCCGCATTTTTCAGAAGTCAACACATTCATTCAAGCAACCAATGAAGAGCCCTTTTACACGGTGGATAAAAGGATGACAAGCTTCATAGCCGTTTCAATGGTGCTGCAAATAGACAAGTTTGAATTGCTATCTCTCCAACGGTTAGTTGTTCAAATTTGCCTATAAATACAGAAGTGATCAAAGGGATTCACAATCCAACTACGAGCTATCAAACTATCATCAAGCTTTCAAAGGAAACCAAGTTGTTCTTCAAAATCCCAAGTTTCCTGAATCATTTCAAATAGCTAAGCCAATCTTTGTAAACATCCAAAGTTTAGCATTGAGATATCCTAAGCCTTTACACTGTTCTTATTGTAAAGCATTTACTTACTGCATTCTTTATTGCACTTACATTCAATCATATTTTAAAGAAGCAAAACTCAGTAAGTTAAGAAAAACTGTTTTGGACAAAGTCCCTGATAACTGTATCTTTTCAGAAATTAACTTGGAGTATTTCTTTAAGTCAAAGGCCAACCACATTCCGCACTTAGCAACTCTTTTAGATATTTAGCCAACTGATCACTTAATAGTAATCAGTAGGACAAGTATCTATCAAAGTTCACACTCAGTCCAGTTGTGAGACAACCTGCCTGATAAGACCAGTTTTGTTAAAAAGAAAAGAATTTGCATACACAAGTGCATTCCCCCCCCCCCCCCATACACTTGTGTCATACTCCACCAAGGACCAACAAGTGGTATCAGAGCAGGGGTTCATAGACCACTGACTCTGAAAATCTTTGATTTTCAAAATCACATTTTCTGTGGTTACTAAACTGATCCAAATTTCTGAAAAACCTATTTGTGTTCATCTTATATTATATCTGTTGAAATGGCTAACAATGCAGTTCCAGGGGATGCTGTTAACACCATCAACAACATGGGTCCAAACCAAGTCAATCATATTTCTCATCACAAACTGCCAATGTTCTCAATTGAGAACTCTTATTTCTGGAAGATCAGGATGAGAGCACATCTTGCTTGCCAGCATGATGAGATGCTTAAAGTCATCACCAGAGGACCTTTCACATTCACTAAAGCTAATCCCAAGCTCACTGATGCTCAAAAAACTGATCCAAGGGAGTTGCTGCCAAAGGATGAAGATGACTTTACAGCTGAAGAAAGAAAAAGGCACAACCTGAACTACATTGCCATGAACACATTGTATCAGACTATTCCAGATGCAGTGATGGGAAGAGTATACCACTGCACATCAGCTAAAGAGATTTGGGACACCTTAGCACTTATGTGTGAAGGTACCCAGAAGATAAAGGAGAACAAGCTTCACGTGGCTATCCAAAAATATGAACAATTCTCTATGGAAGCAAATGAAACTATTGATCATCTTGATGGCAGATTCACTGACATCATGAATGAGATAAACTCTCTTGGCAAGTTCTATGCCAAAAGAGAGGTTGCTTTGAAGATTCTGAGAAGTCTCACATCCAAGTGGGACATATACTCAGTCATGATGCAAAACACTAGCAATCTTGACAACATGCCTGTGCAGCAAGTATTCTCTGAACTCAAAGCATATGAGTTTGATTTGAACAGAAAGAAAGTACATGATGAGCCATCCTCTTCAAGCAAAGGTGTTGCTTTCAAGGCTGCTGAAACAGAAAAGAAGAGTACTCAAAGAGCCTCTCAATCTCTTTCAAAATCTGAAATAAAGGAGGAGCTGGCACTCATGGCTAGGAGATTTGAGAAGCTCAACTCCAGATTTGGTAGATACAAAAAATTCTACCAAGACAACAGAACCAGAAGGAGATTCAATTCTCCTGACAACAAATCAGAGGACAAAGCCTCTGTTGAAAAGAAACAAGACAGATATGCTGATAGGAAGAAATACAGCAAAGGTGAACCATCATCATCAAGGAGGAAGGAGTCCTCAAGCAAGAAGAATGATGATGAAGATGTGTGTTACAACTGCCAAAAAAAAGGTCACTTTCAGTATGATTGTCCTGACCTTAGTGCCAAAGAAAGAAAAGAAAGGCAGAACAAAAGAGACAAGAGGCTGAACAACACGAAGGCCATGATAGCTGGGGATTCAGCAAGTGAAGAGAGTGTCTACTCTTCTGATGATGGATTGTTCTCCAACAGTGACAGTGATGATGACTGTCAAATAGCATTTGAAAACGAAGATGGATGTTCATCTTCTAATTCTTCCAATTCTTCAAATAACACACATGAGTCCTGTGAAATCCACTTGAAACTCAACTTTGTAAAGTTATTTGAGGATTTCACCAGGCTAAGAGAAGTATGCAATATGGCACTTAGAGAAAATGAGCTACTGAATTCTAAAGCTCAAACTCCCAACCTTCCTGAACCAGAGTTTGACTTTAAATCAACTGAGTTGTATCAGCAGATTGTGAGAGAACATGAGGAAATGTCTCTCAAAGTCTGAACAACAAAAGTTGATTGATGATCAAGAACTGGCCTTGAGGAAAAAGGATTTTGATCTTAGAATTCTTCAAGCAAAATTTGACAATCTCTCAAGTGAATTTGATACTCTGAAATTGAGTGAGGGGAGCTTAAAAATGAAAATGTCTGCCTTGAACAAATCTGCTAAGGCAATAGAGGAAATTCAAGGGTTTCAAAGACCATTTGCTCAAAAGGGTGGATTAGGCTATAATCCATTTGAACCCTCACCTGGTCTTAGTATTGCCTCATCAAGCAATTCTAAGATGACTTTTGTAAGATCAGTGGCACAACAAAATGAAATGGAAGTAAATCAACCACTGATCAAGGATAAGGGTAAAGGAACTTTTATACCAACTCAAGTAAACAATGTCCCTAAACCCATACCTAAGGAAAAGGTTAAAGACATTGCTTACAGGAGAAATGAGGGTCAGAAAGGTAGAACCAATGGAAGGCCAACCTATCTGAATCCTCATCAGAGGAGTTGTCCAAAATCTGTTCAGAAAAGGCCAACTCAAATGAGGCAACCTCAACTGAATGGATTAAGGCCAATCCCCTCTGACAGGTATAAAACATTCAGGAAGCCTGGACCTTACATGCCAAAAGGAAAAGACCATCCAAAACCCTATCCTCAAAGGTCTTACCAAGCTGCACCTAAGTCTAGTAACTTCAGGAGAAATGTCCCAAAGAAATTCACCAACACTCCTGAACCTTACAAGGCTAACACTTATACACAGAAGCCACCCAAGGCATTTAAGGGTCAAACTGTGTATGTAGATGTAAATGGAAACCAAGTCAGTCACTTTGAATCAATCAGAGTAATCAGGCAGATTTGGGTTCCAAAAGGTACAGCTAACCCTCTAGGACCCAACACTCAAAGGGTACCTAAATTTTGACTTTGCAGGGCTGCAAGGACCACAAGAAGAAGAGAAGCATCAACAAGAAAACAGCATGGTACTTGGACAGTGGATGTTCAAGACACATGACTGGGAACAAAGAGCTTCTCTCAGATTTCATAGAAAATGATGGTCCTTCAGTAACCTTTGGAGACAGCTCTCAAGGGATCACAAGAGGTTATGGTACATTAAACATTGGTAGTGTTAAAATTACTGATGTCTCATATGTCCTAGGCCTAAAATATAACTTGTTGTCTATAAGTCAAATCTGTGATAAAGGATATTGTGTTGAATTTGCACCAAATGAATGTATTATCAAAAATAACTCAACACAACAGGTGCTACTAACAGGGGTGAGAAAGGGAAATGTCTATTTTGCAGATTGGAGCAAAACCCCTGAAGCAGTTTGTCTTGTTGCTAAAAGCACAAGTGAGCAAAGCTGGCTGTGGCACAAAAGACTAAACCATCTGAACTTCAAAACCATCAACAAGATTGCAAGAAACTCTCTAGTTAAAGGGCTGCCAAATCAAGTGTTCACCAAAGAACACATATGCCAGCCATGTCAGGAAGGAAAACAGATCAAAGCTTCATTCAAAGGAAAGCCTGTCATCTCAACTGAGAGAGTTCTTCAACTACTGCATATGGATCTATTTGGACCAATAATCCCTGTAAGTATAAATGGAAGAAAATATGCTTTAGTTGTTGTTGATGATTTCTCCAGGTACACTTGGGTAGTATTCTTGCTGAACAAAAAGGAGACCCAAGTCAAGCTACCTGAATTGATGATGAGATTGAGCAATGAAAAGGGCCTAAGTATTGTCAAGATCAGATCTGACAAAGGCACTGAATTCATAAACTCATACATCAATGAGTACTGCAGCAAGAATGACATCACTCATGAAACTTCAGCAGCAAGAACACCTCAACAAAATGGGGTTGCTGAAAGAAGGAACAGGACCTTGAAAGAGGCAGCAAGAACTTTGATTGCTGAATCCAAATTGCCTAAAAGGTTCTGGGCTGAAGCCATTAGCACTGCATGTCACACTCAAAACAGGTCCTTAATCACCAAAGGACAAGGTAAAACCCCATATCAAATATGGAAAGGTAGATTGCCCACTGTTGCTTATTTTTACATATTTGGTTGTAAGTGTTTCATTCACAATAATGGGAAAGAGCAATTGAAAGCTTTTGACAGCAAAGCTGATGAAGGAATATTTGTTGGATATTCACAAATCAGCAAGGCTTACAGAGTTTACAATTGCAAAACTCTTATTGTGGAAGAAACACCTCATGTTGTGTTTGATGAATCTATTGATGAGTTCAGGGATAGAAACCTGAATATTGATGAGATAACACAAAGAACAACCAGACTAAGGCTTCAAAGCAAGGAAACAGTGTTTGTAGATGTTGCCCAGCCTGAACTACATGATAATAAAAAACTGGACAACCTACCTGATGGCAATCAACCAGAAGACAACCAACCTGAAGGAGAAATTGAACTGACTGACCCCATCCCAGTTCAAAACCAGGTAACAACTACCAATGAAGAAGCAGGCAATGCTGAGGTAGTAAATGGATTCAATATTCAAGGGGGAACCAATGAAAATGTCAACTTATCTGACAAAGAGGACAATATCCCTGAATATGATCATGAACTTGATCCTTCAATTAACTTCCCTGAATTTAATGAGTCTAGTGATCCAACCTCAGATGAGGTCTAGAAGGGATCAGGTCTAGAAGGACTTGGTTGCAAAATCACCCATCTAGCCTGATACTTGGTAATCCAAGTGAAGGGATCAAAACTAGAAGATTTCATGGAGAAAGTGATTTGTTTTGTTGTTTCCTTTCAGAACAGGAACCAAAAGACATTGAGGAAGCACTGCAAGATACCAACTGGATCATAGCCATGCAAGAGGAGCTGAACCAGTTTATCAGAAATGAAGTATGGGAGCTGGTAGATAGGCCAACTCATCAAGATGTCATTGGAACCAAATGGGTGTTCAAAAATAAGAAAAATGAAAATGACATCATTGTGAGAAACAAAGCAAGACTGGTGGCCAAGGGATATTGTCAATTTGAAGGGATTGATTATGATGAGACCTTTGCTCCAGTGGCCAGACTTGAGGCAATCAGACTCTTCTTAGCATATGCAGCTCACATGAGCTTCAAGGTGTACCAAATGGATGTGAAGAGTGCATTTCTCAATGGGGTGCTCAAAGAAGAAGTATATGTTGAACAGCCCCCAGGCTTTGAAGAAGGAGACAAGGTGTATAGATTGAAGAAAGCTCTCTATGGCTTAAAGCAAGCTCCAAGAGCTTGGTATGACACCTTATCACAGTTTCTTCTAGATCATGGTTTTGTCAAAGGCACTGTTGACAGAACTTTGTTCAGAATCTGTGAAGGAGATGATATTTTGTTAGTCCAAATCTATGTAGATGACATTATATTTGGATCTCCAAATGAGAAGCTGTGTGAGAAGTTCTCCAAACTCATGCAGAGCAAATTTGAGATGTCCATGATGGGATTGATGAATTTCTTCTTTGGACTTCAAGTCACTCAATCAAAGAAGGAAATATTCATCAATCAGGCCAAGTATACAAGGGACATGATCAAGATATTTGGATGTGCTACAAGCAAGCCAGTCAGAACTCCTATGAATACTAACTGGAAAATGGATCCTGATGAAAGTGGAGAGTCAACAAACTCCACTAACTACAGGGGAATCATAGGATCCTTGCTATATCTCACTACAAGCAGGCCTGATATCACATTTGCAGTTGGAGTGTGTGCAAGATTTCAAGCCAATCCAAAGAAGAGCCACCTTGATGCTGCCAAGAGAATCCTAAGATATCTCAAGGGATCTGAGAATCTTGGATTGTGGTATCCTGCTGATGATAACATTGAGCTCACTGGATATTCAGATGCAGACTATGGAGGATGTAGAATTGATAGAAAATTCACCTCAGGAACATGTCAATTCTTGGGGAGCAAGCTTATCTCATGGTTCTCCAAGAAGCAAAATACAGTTGCAACTTCAACAACTGAAGCAGAATATGTAGCAACTGGAAGTTGCTGTGCTCAGATACTTTGGCTCAGGCAGCAACTTAGAGACTACAAAGTCATCTCAAATGAAGTGCCAATATTCTGTGACAACAATAGTGCAATTGCCATCTCACAGAATCCAGTGCTCCACACCAGATGCAAGCATGTGGATATCAAGCATCACTTCATAAGGGATCATGTGGAGAAGAAAGATATCAAGCTTGTCAAAATCCACACTGATAAGCAAAAAGCTGATATCTTGACTAAGCCTCTAGCTGAAGCAAGGTTCTTGGAATTGTCAGCTGAATTGGGCTTACTTGATCCAGGGAAGATGGAGAAATGAGGAAAGAAAGCTCATGTGAAGGGGGAAGTTCATTAAGATGAACTTCAGCAAGGTTGACCAACCTCACTGAAGCAGTCTGCCAAAGAGGGAAACTCAGCAAAGTTGTCCCTATGGTGTTCAGCAATGTTGGTCAGGAGCTTTGTCCAAGTGGGACCCAGTCAGCAACTTTGGGACCCACTCAGGCATATTGATCAGGCAATTTGACCTTTCACAGAAATCAAAACACATCTCAGGATGTTTGTCCGAGTTAATTGGATAATCATTGCTATTTTTAGCATTGATTAGACATTTAAAAGATTTCTTGGTCTAAGAGTATGCCATTTTAGGATGGAGTGTGCTATAAAGATTTTTACCACCAAAAAGGCAAATCAACATTTAATGCAAAATCTTAATTAAGATTTCATGAATTCTTGAGCCATCATCAAGACCATTGATTTGCATTAAAACTCCATCAAACCGCCTAAAGGCCACTACCCCACTTTATCCAATTGGTTTTTACTTTTACCCACTGCCATTATCTATTAACCAACGGTTAATAAACTCCCCACATATATAAACTCCTCAATTTGTACTTCCATCCTTACGCTCTCATAATTCCAAACTCTCAAGTTTTTTTTAAAACCTCTCAAAACCTGCAACTCTTCTCCAAAAACCTACCCAAATTCTCATATTATCCATGGCTCCCAAAATTAAAAGAGAAGAACTTGTAGATTTCAATGACTCCTCCCTGGACATTGATTTCTCCTATCTTAGCAACTCAAACTCTCTGTGGTTTGAAAAGTTGGTGGCTTTTGATAGCCCAGATACAGAAGTTCATCCTGTACTCCATTGGCTTAGGGAAGCAGGCCTAGAAAAATTTCTTGGCACCAAGCCTGATTCCTGCCTGATTCCTTCATGGCAGAGTTCTTTGCTCATCTCAGATGGAAGGGCAAGAAGGGTGATGTGTGCACCAAGCTCACATATGCTGAAGAAGATGAAGATGAAGAAAGCCAACACACCATCATCTTCACTGCTGAGGATCGGGATGCTAGCTTTGGGCTACCCTCAGTAGGCCAAAATCCTGAAATTTACAAAGAAGGAGATGATCAAGAGTTCTACTATCCATGGATGATAGTACCCAAGAAACTTGTAAGTGCTCAGAACAAGAACACCTTAAAGCCTGTTTATAGGCATTTATTTGACTGTGTTGTGAAGAGTCTGTTGAGTCATTCTGGAAGTGTTGAACAAATCAGTATGCCAAAACTGAGGGTGATGGCTGCTGTAATTGACTCTGCTGAAAAGAGAGTCAAGTTTGACTGGAAAAGTTTCATTCTTGACAAGATGATGAATGAAAAGTTCAAGTTTAAGGAGGTGAAGCACCACAAGGTGGTGGTTGATGGAAGACTCCAGTTTTGCACAAGAGCTAGCCTGCTCTTGGAAAGATTTGCTCACTATACCCACCTTCAAGCAAAGCCAAAGCCTTTTCCAGCTCAAAAGGTGATGTTCAGGAAGCTGTCTTCTAAGACAGAAAAGAGGAAGCAAGATGCAGCTTCCAAGAAAGTTGTTGCTGTTGTTCCAGCAACCAGAGCCTCCCCCAGAAAAAGAAAAGCTCCACCACCAAAAGCACAGCCAAAAATGAAGAGGATGAAGAAGATTCTGAGTGAATCTTCCCCAGAAAGCCAGTCAAGAAGTGGAGGAGCCACTTCTGAGGAGATTGAGAAGGCTGCTGATGAAGGAGTCAACCCCCCTGAAGAGGGTGAAGAATTCAGAGAGGATGTCCCCTTACAGCCTGAGATTGTAACAAAATTTAAGGACCTTGACAAGCCAACAAGGTCTGAAAGGAGGAGGAGAATTATCGAAACTTCTAAGAAGCAGAGGTTGATGGAAGAGGAGAAGAAGAAGAAAGAGTTCTTCAAGGAGATTAGACAAGCAAGTAGGTCTAATTCCAAGTCCAACAGCCCTGAAGCCAACTCTCCTGATATTCAATCAGAAAGAATATCTCCATCAAGGCATGAAGAAGAGGAGTGCAAGACTCCTGAAGATGCCCCAATTATTGCTAAGAAGGTTTACTCCCCTGAAGGTGCACCTGACAGATCAGGTATTGATGTGCTGGCAGATTTGGTCAATCTTGAGGATAGACCTTTTTCCCCACTTGATCCAAGACTTCTTTCATACACCAAACTTCTTGAAACTGTTCTTCAAGAAGGTGATCAAGTTGTTCTCCCACCCATTCCAGCCATTCCAATTACCTCTTCAGGCACATTGCTCTCAAAAGCACCTGAATCCCAACTTATCTTAAGCTCTTCTGAACCCAATCTACCTGAATTACAACCAAGCCTACCTGAATCCCAATCCAACCCTCCTGAATCCCAAACCAACTCTTCTGAAGATGAAAGTGGTGAAGAGTACACTTATGAGAGAATGCTGAGGCAGATTGCCAAGGCTAACGTGGATGAATTGTATCCAGGATTGAAGGATTATCCCAGGCTGCAACAACAGTTCTATGATCTCAGAGCTCTTGTTGAGATCAAGGATAGAAATATGGTGGAAATAGCTCAGGCTATTCAGGATAAAGGAGCAAGCTGGTGGCAGGTTGAAGAGAACAGGCTTTTACATTTTGCAAATGTGAAGAAATCCAGTGTGTTGACCACTGAGGCCTTGTTTTGCACCATTTTTCATGAGAATGTGCTTGCTGAGAGAGAAAGAATTGCACAAGGAATCAAGCATCCTGATAGCCCATCTGATGATGATAATGATGATGATGATGACAACACAAATCCCAATCCTCCTGGCCTCAACTCTGCTCAGGTACATTACTTGACCTATCATTCTGTAAAGGACTCTGATCATTCAGAGGAGTTGACCAAAGATGGTGACTCAGTCCAAGATGCATTGGCCAAGGATGGTTCTTCTGAGCCTGAGGCACGGCTTGACAATGTTGAGACTTCCACAGGAGAAGCTAGTTTGGCTAAAGCCTCATCAATGTCAGGACAGTTGGACATTGACCGGCCTTTAGTCATTCAGGATGACTCAGTGGCCTTGGGATGTCCAAGCACTGTGATCTCCCAACAACTGCCCTCTGTGGATCCTGTTGAGGATATAGAGGTGTCAGGTTTAGGAATGGAAGGAGTTGAAAAGGCTGATAGTGTTGAAAATTCAGAGGGAGATGATGGTGAGGATTGTGTGATTACTGGTTCCCTGAGTGCACCACAATTAGAGGGTGATGAAGTAGAAATATTGGGTGCAGCCCAATATGAGAGTCAGGCAATTCTTCAAGTCAAATCTGAACTTGATGAATCCCTTGGTGAAAGGAGGCCTGTTTCTCCAGTGAATGTGAGTTTATCAGTTGATATTGAAGAAAAGAAACTAGTTGAAAATGAGAGAGAAGGTGCTGATGTATCAGGCCTTATGGGAGAAAGAAAAAATGAGGGTGTTGAGGGAGATTTTACTAACACTCTTAGTTTTGCAGATTCTGTTGCTGTTACCATTGAGCAAATTTTTGCAGATGCCTCCCTTACAGATATACCAGTTGATGCTGACATTGACCTTGAAGCAGTTTCAGCCAATGTATCCACATTGAATAAGATGTACTTTGAGCAAGCCAACACCGCTGAGGCTGGTTTTCAGATTGCTACTCAGACTGCATCCATCATTGAAGAGCAATCAGAGAAGTTGGATACACTGGTCAGGGAAGTTGGGAAGGCACATGCAGCAACAATTGACAATCCAACTACGAGCTATCAAACTATCATCAAGCTTTCAAAGGAAACCAAGCTGTTCTTCAGAATCCCAAGTTTCCTGAATCACTTCAAATAGCTAAGCCAATCTTTGTAAACATCCAAAGCTTAGCATTGAGATATCCTAAGCCTTTACACTGTTCTTATTGTAAAGGATATCTCTACTAGTTGGAACCAAACCTCAAACCCTTATCTCATTTAGTGAAGAGAGTGTTTGTTGTAGAAGTGAGGAGTTAAGGACTGTTATAGTGAAACACAGTCTTAACTCAGAGAGATTGAGCACTAGAACTCAGATTATCCTAGGGATCAAAGCACTAAGAGAGTGTTGTTGATCAGTGCACCTTGGCACTATAAAACAAGTTAATTCCATTGTGAAGGAATTATCCTGTTCAATCAGGGAAAGTGGATGTAGGAGCTTGAGTCTCTGAACCACTATAAACTTGTGTGCCATTTACTTACTGCATTCTTTATTGCACTTACATTCAATCATATTTTAAAGAAGCAAAACTCAGTAAGTTAAGAAAAACTGTTTTGGACAAAGTCCCTGATAACTGTATCTTTTCAGAAATTAACTTGGAGTATTTCTTTAAGTCAAAGGTCAACCACATTCCGCACTTAGCAACTCTTTTAGATATTTAGCCAACTAATCACTTAATAGTAATCAGTACGACAAGTATCTATCAAAGTTCACACTCAGGCCAGTTGTGAGACAACCTGCCTGATAAGACCAGTTTTGTTAAAAAGAAAAGAATTTGCATACACAAGTGCATTCCCCCCCCCCCCCACCATACACTTGTGTCATACTCCACCAAGGACCAACAATATATATATATATATATATATATATATATATATATATGTATATTGCATTTATTTTATTATCTCTAGAAATTATGTAGTTGTATAACCACATTAAAGATTGTAACAACTAAGGTCATTATTATCTTGCATAATTTAATCAATTAAGTATAAGTATTAGTCAAATATTTAATAAATCTAATTTATAAACTCTATTTTTATTTTAAAAATGGTTAAATTATATAAATGGTAATAAATAGTTAATGAATATTTAACTTAATAGTTGTGCTTAATTTCATCCCTTTATAATTGAAATCATATTTAATGTGGTTAAGTCAAATATAAAATATTAATTTTGCTTAATTTTAGGTGTAATATAATTTTATACTAATTATTATAATATTGATTTCAATTATCGTGTGAGATCTCATAGTCAATCATTTTTTATTTTGGGGCTATTTTAGTGTTAATTATTTATCTGTTAAGTATTTTTAAATTAAATTTAATATCTCTGTTAAAAAAATATACATTTAATATATAATTTAATTTTTTTAATTTGAATAATTAATGTAAGCGGTTTAATGCAAAATTTTAATACTAATTAATTAATGAATTAATTTAAAATTTTAATGTTAATTATTGCTAATTCTAAATCTAAATCTAAATTTCGGTATTGCTACTTATTAGGCGAAACTTTAGGCACAAGAACTGATAAATTTAATGAACTAATATGAAAATGTAATGCTAATTATTTGCACACGTGTCAATATTAAATTCAAATCTATAAGGTATTCCCATAAAATCAATAATTATTTGCATAATTAATTTTCTTTTTTACTTTATATTAAATAAGAATATAGGTTATTATATTAATATATATATATATATTGCATTTATTTTATTATCTCTAGAAATTATGTAGTTGTATAACCACATTAAAGATTGTAACAACTAAGGTCATTATTATCTTGCATAATTTAATCAATTAAGTATAAGTATTAGTCAAATATTTAATAAATCTAATTTATAAACTCTATTTTTATTTTAAAAATGGTTAAATTATATAAATGGTAATAAATAGTTAATAAATATTTAACTTAATAGTTGTGCTTAATTTCATCCCTTTATAATTGAAATCATATTTAATGTGGTTAAGTCAAATATAAAATATTAATTTTGCTTAATTTTAGGTGTAATATAATTTTATACTAATTATTATAATATTGATTTCAATTATTGTGTGAGATCTCATAGTCAATCATTTTTTATTTTGGGGCTATTTTAGTGTTAATTATTTATCTGTTAAGTATTTTTAAATTAAATTTAATATCTCTGTTAAAAAAATTTACATTTAATATATAATTTAATTTTTTAAATTTGAATAATTAATGTAAGCGGTTTAATGCAAAATTTTAATACTAATTATTTAATGAATTAATTCAAAATTTTAATGCTAATTATTGCTAATTCTAAATTTAAATCTAAATTTCGGTATTGCTACTTATTAGGCGAAACTTTAGGCACAAGAACTGATAAATTTAATGAACTAATATGAAAATGTAATACTAATTATTTGCACACGTGTCAATATTAAATTCAAATCTATAAGGTATTCCCATAAAATCAATAATTATTTGCATAATTAATTTTTTTTTTACTTTATATTAAATAAGAATATAGGTTATTATATTAATATATATATATATATGTATATTGCATTTATTTTATTATCTCTAGAAATTATGTAGTTGTATAACCACATTAAAGATTGTAACAACTAAGGTCATTATTATCTTGCATAATTTAATCAAGTATTAGATAATCAAGTATTAATCTAATAGTATTTAATAAATCTAAATTATAAACTCTATTTCAATTTTTGTGTTATTTATTTGTTAAGTATTTTTAAATTAAATTTAATATTTTTGTTCAAAAAGTTTACATTTAATATACAATTTAATTTTTTTAATTTGAATAATTAATGTAAGCGGTTTTATGCGACAATTTAATACTAATTATTTAATGAATTAATTCAAAAATTTAATGCTAATTATTGCTAATTCTAAATCTAAATCTAAATTTCGACATTGCTACTTAATTATTAGGCGAAACTTTAGGCACAAGAACAAAAAAATTTAATAAATTAATTTGAAAATTTAATGCTAATTATTTACACACGTGTCAATATTAAATCCAAATCTATAAGGTATTCTTATAAAATCAATAATTATTTGCATAATTTTTTTTTTACTTTATATTAAATAAGAATATAGGTTATTATATTAATATATATATATGTATATTGCATTTATTTTATTATCTCTAGAAATTATGTAGTTGTATAACCACATTAAAGATTGTAACAACTAAGGTCATTATTATCTTGCATAATTTAATCTAGTACTCCCTCCACTTTTAAATAAATGTCACTTTAGCTTTTTTCAACAAATTAAGATTATAAATTGTGGTCTATATTACCCTTCATTAATTATAACTAATTTTTATATAGAAATATTTTTTTATAAAGAATGTGGTCAAGAATGTAGCCAGTATTCATAAACTAAATTAATTATGGTATAAACAATATTTATGGAATTTATTTATGAACAATATATATGGTAAATGAATAAGGGTAAAGTAGTCAAAATTAAAGAAAAAATCTCAGAATGACACTTATTTTAAAATTAGTTAAAAAGTCAAAGTGACACTTATTAAAAAACGGAGGGAGTATTAATCTAATAGTATTTAATAGGGTTAATTGCAAAAAAAATCACGACCTTTAGTAGATTTATCAATTACAACATATACTTTTTTTCTTTGCAATTCGATACACCAACTTTTTTAGTTTTACAATTTAATGCACCGGCAAATTTTTCGATTAATTTTAAAATGATGTGGCGCCGAAAAGATCAAAATCGCCATATTGGCGCCAAGTAAGACTGCCAACTAATTAATTATTATTTTTTTAAATGAAAAAAACAATTTTAAAACTCAAAAAAATAAAAATTAAACAAGCCCTTATTTGCACATAATTCTTAATCATATTCTTCAATTCGTCAATCCTTCAATTGATTTGTTTGTTTATGATGGACTTAGATTCGCGGTGCTCTTATTCTCCATAAAATTTGGGAAAAGAGCATGAGAAACCAATTTTATTAACTAATCACAATTCTATTTTTTCTATTGACTTAATTTTTCCTAAAAACACACCAATAGCATAAACAAGAAAAATAAAAAATACTCCATGTAATTATAGGGGTTGCAAATTCTGAGTGAATATAATTATGTCTTTGTGTGCGTGTGCGTTTAGAATAATTAATAAGGGCTTGTTTAATTTTGTATTTTTTAAGTATTAAAATTATTTTTTTTTCTATTAAAAAATAGTACTCCCTCCGTCCCACAAGTGTTTGCACCACTTGATGGGCACACTTTTTAAGAAAAAAGTGTAATGAGTGGAGTGTTGAGGGGTAATTTTGTAAAGTTATATGAATAAAGTAAAAAGGTGATTGGAAAGAGAGTAAAAGTAATGGCATTTTGTGTAAATATGTAAATATTGTAAGGGTGGAATTTATGAGAGAGTTTCCTTTTATGGGTGTGCAAACAATTGTGGGACGGACAAATAAGGTAAGTGTGCAAACAGTTGTGGGACGGAGGGAGTAATAATTAATTAGTCGGCAGTTTTACTTGGCGTCAATGTGGCGATTTTGATCTTTTTGGCGCCACATCAATTTAAATTTGATCGAAAAATTTGTTGGTGCATTAAATTGTAAAATTAAAAAAGTTGGTGTATCGAATTGCAAAGAAAAAAAGTTTATGTTGTAATTGATAAATCTACTAAAGGTCGTGATTTTTTTTGCAATTAACCCTATTTAATAAATCTAAATTATAAACTCTATTTCAATTTTAAAATTGCTAAATTATATGAATGGTAATAAATAGTTAATAAATATTTGACTTTAATTTTTGTGCTTAATTTCATCCCTTATTAATTGAAATTATATTTAATGTGATTAAGTGAAATATACAATATTTATTTTGCTTAATTTTAGATGTAATATAATTTTATACTAATTATTATAATATTGATTTCAATTATCGTGTGAGATCTCATATTCAATCATCTCTTATTTTGATGTTATTTTAGTGTTAATTATTATTTATTAAGTATTTTTAAATTAAATTTAATATCTCTGTTCAAAAAAATTACATTTAATATATAATTTAATTTTTTAAATTTGAATAATTAATGTAAGCGGTTTTATGCAAAAATTTAATACTAATTAATTGATGAATTAATTAAAAAATTTAATGCTAATTATTGCTAATTCTAAATCTAAATCTAAATTTCGGTATTGCTACTTATTAGGCGAAACTTTAGGCATAAGAATAGATAAATTTAATGAATTAATTTGAAAATGTTATGCTAATTATATGCCCACGTGTCAATATTAAATTCAAATCTATAAGGTATTCCCATCAAATTAATTATTATTTGCATAATTAAATTCTTTTTTACTTTATATTAAATAAGAATATAGACTATTGTATTAAATATATATATATATATATATTGCATTTATTTTATTATCTCCCGAAATTATATAGTTGTATAACCACATTAAGATGGTAACATCTAAGGTCATTATTATCTTGCTTAATTTAATCAATTAAGTATAAGTATTAGTCAAATAATTAATAAATTTAAATTATAAACTCTATTTTTATTTTATAAATTGCTAAATTATATGAATAGTAATAAATAGTTAATAAATATTTGACTTAATGTTTGTGCTTAATTTCATCCCTTTATAATTGAAATCATATTTAATGTGGTTAAGTCAAATATACAATATATATTTTTCTTAATTTAAAGTCTTTTTATCTTGATAAGGTGTGAGACATTGATGTTTGAAGAAATGAATAATGTCGAAGTGCAGAAAAAAATGTAAAGATTAAAAAATTTTATTGCGATCTGAAGTTGAATTGAAGAAAATCAAACGGCTAAAAACCTCCCCTGGAATGTATAAATAACGTGTGAAGGGAAGAAATATTTTTATGAATACAAAAACTTTAAATTAATGATTTTAATTTAATTTTATAATTATTTATTTCAAATATTGTGTGGGTTCTTCAAATCAACCACCTCTTTAAAATTTAAATTTAATATTTGTTTTATACTCTAAATTAATGATGAGTTTGTAAAAATGTAGTAATTAATTACACTATTAATATAATGAAATTTAAATTAAGCGGTTACCTAATTATATGAAAAATATAAATGTGTGGATTAAATGCATCCTAATCAAAAGTTTAATTTATTAATTTCTTAAAAAACTGAATAAACTAATGGAAATTTTTTAAATTATTTTTGTTGTTCTTTAAAGACATTAATTATAAAATTATATGATTTATAAATATTAATTTCTTGAAAAGAGAATACACTTCCGTACCTTATGTTATCTAAGACTAATTTATTACTCCCTCCGTTTTTTAATAAGTGTCACTTTGGCTTTTTAACTAATTTTAAAATAAGTGTCATTCTAGAGTTTTTCCTTTAATTTTGACTATTTTACCCTTATACATTTACCATAAATATTTTTCATAAATAAATTCCACAAAAATTGTTTATACCAAAATTAATTTGATTATGAATACTAGCTACATTCTTGACCACATTCTTTATCAAATAAAATTTCTATATTAAAATTAGTATAATTAATGAAGGGTAATATAGACCACAATTATTATCTTAATTTGTTGAAAAAAGCCTAAATGACACTTATTAAAAAATGGAGGGAGTATGATTTAATAAAAAATGAATATATGCAATTTTATAATATAATGTTTATTGATTACCTCCACAAATTATGAAATTTTTAGAACCGGATTAATGCACCATTGATTGTTTCATCTCAAGAGTTAATTCTTTAATACAGTATTGTGAAGCTTTGTTCCGATGAATTCACATTTCGATTCCTTATTTGTAATTTTAACTTAAGAAATAACACACAATATACAATATTGTAAAACTTTGTATTAATAATTTTTATATTTTAATTGAAGGAACTTTCGATTGAAATTTCAAATTTTATTAAAAGTGAAGATAATACTCCTACTTCGAAAGTAAAAGTAATAATATTTTTTATCCATTTTTTTATGTATCTTTTAATACATTTTTTTAATGTTGCATGCTAATTTTATTTAATTACATCTTATTTCAGTGTATTGCTTCTTCGTAAATATGTGATAAGTAAAATGTCGATATATGGTGTAGAAGTAACTCCGAGAAATAAGAGAAAGTTAGACATGGACAAGTCTATTCTTTGTGACGGCATTAATAAGGATTTTCAAATGTCATCTAATAAGAAGTTTAAGGTAATTAATGGAGGTAAGGAATAAAACTCTTAATAATTTTTGAAAGAATGAAATTTATTGAAATTTTTTATTATTTTTTGTTACAGAACAGAGTAGTTTTTTGGTTTGTTTATATTTTTATTTGAATGTCTTATTGATTTTTAATAGGGTGTGATGTTAAACTAATTTTTTTTTTTTTTTTGGACATACTGTTTTTTAATCTCATTGTATTTGGAAGAGGGGACTTTCATCTTCTAAAAATATATTGAAACCACATGATAAATGAAGAAAATAGAACAGTTATAAAATTCAGTTGGTCCAAACTATAAATTCTAAGACCAGAAGAAAATTCTATTTGAGCACTCAAAAAGACGAAGAAGAAAAAGATGTCAACTTCAATTTGAATATTTTATACTCTTAAATCGAAATAATTCCTTTTCAATTTTCGTTTGGAATCCGTTTACATTCTCAAAGTGGGCGCGTGATAAAAAGTCGACAGTGGAACGCGTGTTTAAAGGATTGGAACAATGATGGAGGGACAATGGGGCAAGGGGGTGACTGGGCCCCCCACAAAATATTTAAGTTATTTACTATGTATACAATATAATGTTTACTATGTAATGTAATGTTGGTCCACTGGTTGGTTAGAATTAAATAAGCTTGGTTTTTTTTATGATGACAATTTTATGATAAAATTATTTGATAAATATAATATTATAACATCGAGTAACACATATGTGAAATTAGAACTTTTGTCTACGTACATTTTTATAATAATGTTAATTGCGCCCCAAACACAAAATTTCTGGTTCCGTCACTGGATTGGAATGTGTGCAAGTTATTTTCAATTAATTACATTGTTTGTGTTCTGCCTTCATAAAACCAGATAGTGACAAAATTTATATTTTTAAAAAATAAATGGTTTATCTATTATTGCAAGATTTGTTACCATTATGAATTAATTTTATTTCATAATTATATGTTATTATGTATTAATTGATGTGATTATAATTAATTTATAGTATAATATCAAGGGTTATTTAGAGTACCATATATTTAATTTAACTTTGTGTTACCAAATCATCGACCGGTCTCTCTATAATGTTGTTTAGAAACATTGATATGAAGTCAGGTTTGTGTAATTAAACTAATCTGGTTGTTACAAGACTCGAAATTTATATAATTGAAGCACTAATTCTTTCGGAAATGAGTGTTGATAGTAAAATTTTTATTTTGAGAATGACATTAGCTATTTTAGATGACTTTGTTTTTTTTTTTTAGATGACATTGTTCCTGTCAAGTTTTGAAGGAGACAATTTCCTATTTTATTATTTTTTTGCAATGACTATAAATAATAGTCAAGAACAGTCAATTTCAATGATAGGTCTCTACCTTTCAAAGCCTATGTTTATATATACACAACAATTGTGTGTGTGTTGTTGCCTCAAGTAAATAACAAAAGTGGTTTTTTTTTTTTACTTAAATTCAAATGAAAAAATATGTAGACGTACAACGAATGTTATCTATAAGGAGGTTTTTTGAAATTTGTAATTTATTATATTAATTACTTTTATAAATTCATTTATAATTCTCTTTTATGTTATTGTTTTTTATACAAATTTAATTTATATTTCTACAACATTTTCTTTATCTTTTAATAGAATAAAGAAATTTAAAACTTTATATATACTCCCTCCGTCCCGGAAGTGTTTGCACCTCTAAGTGGGCACACTTATTAAGAAAAAAGTGTAATGATTGGAGTGTTGAGGGGTAATTTTGTAATGTTATATGGATAAAGTAAAAAGGTGATTGGAAAGAGAGTAAAAGTAATGGCATTTTGTGTAAATATGTGAATATTGTGAGGGTGGAGTTTATTAGAGAGTTTCCTTTTATGGGTGTGCAAACAATTGTGGGACGGACAAATAAGGCAAGTGTGCAAACAGTTGTGGGACGGAGGGAGTATATATTAAAAATTATTTTTTTAATTAATAAATTAAAGTATATTATAAATTTATTTCAATCCCGCGTAAAACGCGGTCTTACACTAGTAGAGAATATAAGACAACTTGACTATATTTTATGTATGGAAGAAGTAATATTTTCTCTCACCCTAAGTACCAGTTGTTTTAGGTTAATGACTTTGTTTCTAATTGGTTGACGTGTAGACATTCTTACCTTTTTTTTCACATTTACCCGGTAAATGAGTTGAGTTGAGTCGAGTCGAACCAAGTAGTGATGAGCTCAAAACTCAACTCGACTTGATTGAGTCTAAAATTTTAAAAATTGAGCTCGATTTGATAAGAAACTCGATAAATTTGAGTTCAACTCGACTCGATTATCTATATAATTTTTTTAATTAATTGAAATATATATTTTTTCTAAAATAAACTCGAGCTCGACTCGATTACTTGTATATAAATATAAATGACATATTAATGGCAAAATAGTAAATATTGTTCAAACTCGATTATGCTCAAAAGTCTTTCGAGGCGAGTATTTATGAGCTCAGACTCGAACTCGATAGCTACTCGAGTAGCTCGAAACTCGACTTGACTTGATTACTTGTATATAAATATAAATTATATATTAATGGGAAAATAGTAAATATTGTTTAAGTTCGATTAGGCTCACGAGCCTTTCGAGCCGAGTATTTATGAGCTCGAACTTGATAGCTACTCGAGTAGCTCGAAACTCGATTCGACTCAATTAACTTCGAGTCGATTTCGATTTTTCTCCGTATTGAACACGAATAACTTGCGAGTTAGCTCGACTCATTTATAACCTAAACTAATACAAAAATTCTCACACCAATCCTAAAATTATGGAATGGGGGGTTTGGAAAAAAGTAATTGATAGGGATATATTTGTCGTTTAACGGGAATTCTTAATTTCACCTCTAAATTCTAATACATCAATTATACAGGATTGGAGGGAGTATTTAATCAAACTTTGGAATGAGAATAAAAAAAAAATTGGGAAAATTATTTAATCAAAAAAACTATTGCTTAAAAGTTAAAACTACAAAATAGTATCTAGAATTACCAAATTTTCCATTTTGCTTTCCAATGACACCCACCCCTCCTAACGTGGCAAGGTGGTGTTAATTTTTACTCTCTCTTTCGTGTTTCTTTCACATGTGAAATGACACATAAAATAAAAAAAATGAATTTAGTGAGAATTTTGGGGGTAATTTTATAAATCTTTATGTATAAAGTAAATAAATTAGTTGACTTTTGTGTATGTGGGGAGAAAAAGTAATGTCATTTGTGTAAAATTGAGAATATTGTAAGGGTGAAGTTTATAAAGAGTTTTCCATTTTAAGTGTATGAAAGTTATTGTGGAACGTCCCAAACAGAAAGTGTGAAAGTAATTGCGGGACGAAGGGAATAAAGTAAGCTAGTGATGTTAATCAAATATTTCAATATTAAATCAAATTTAATATTTTTATTTTGATGACACGTTATTTGAATTTAAACTGCAAAAAATATGACACAAATTTAATTTTCACGTGTTTAATATTTTCAATGGTATGTACATTCTATACTGTTTATAATTGCATATTGGTATAATTTTTACTTAGGTAGACACTGAACTGCCAAAACATTTAGACAAAAAATACTAAAGAATAGAGAAAGTTGTTTAATAATTTTTCTCTCCCCGTTGAGAGCGTGAGTATCTCTCCCCGTTGAGAGTGTGAGTTGCTATGGAGTCACAATTCAATGATCTTTCCCTGGAGGAGGACGATGAGTTGATCCTCGAACCTGATAATATCAATGATGTGCTTGATCCGACGCCCCACTGTCTTGTTGGGAGGTTTTTAACGGAAGACCCCATTAATTTTATGGGAATGAAGACCAGGATTTCATCAATATGGAACCCTAGGAAAGGAGTGGTGATTAGGGCAGTGGGTGAAGGGAGATACACTTTCCAATTCTCCCATCATCTGGATATGAAGTACGTGCTGGAGGGTGGGCCCTGGTCGTTTGGATCCCACCTGTTGGTACTGCATCATCTGGGACAAGGGGATCATCCATTTAAGGTGCCTTTGAATTTGGTGGATTTCTGGGTTCAAATCCATGATCTTCCCATGGGTTTCTTCACGGAATCCATTGGGATCCAACTGGGCAATTTCGTAGGGGTATTCGTTGAGTATGACAAGACGAACCGAACGATATCGTGGCTCCCATACATGCGTATTAGGGTCCGCATTGATGTCAACAAATCGCTGAAGAGATGCAAGAGGATCAAGGGACCGGCAGGTTCGAGTTTCTCAGTTACGTTTCGTTACGAAAAACTGAATCAATTCTGCTACATTTGTGGACGGTTAGGACACATTGAGAAGTACTGTGAGATTCTGTTCAATGCGAAGGAGGGGGAGTTGGTGGAGCGGCATTGGGGGCCGGCTCTCCGGGCGCTAGATCGCCGTCAAAGGCAGACGGATGGATTTCGGGGTGGAGAGAGAGCCGGAAATCAGGGGTGTGAATCTCGGGAGCAAGGTGGTAACGGAACCGAACATGGGAGGGATAGTTCCGAGAATGGTGGAGGTGGATCCGAGAATGGGGGAGTGGGTTCCGAAAATGAGGGAAGAGGGCCCACTAACGCAAATACTGAAATCGTCTCTGGACCACGTAATATTGGGGTCCACAATTCTGCATTGACCATACCCGGTCTCCGCCAAAACCCTATGTTTGAGGAATCATCTTCTTTAACGGTAACACACGACTATGGAGAAAATGATTCTATTTCTGATGATGATCGAAAGAGGAAACGAGGGAAAGTATTCAGTGTTAGTGCAAAAAGCAATCTTCAGGATGCACCTGGAGGAGAAAGCAACGTTCATTTTTTATCGGCAGGCTTTGGTTCCGGAGCCGGCCGGGACCAATGAGAGCCCTCAGTTGGAACTGTAGGGGGCTGGGCCGGCCAGCTACAGTTCTCGCTCTCACCGAGCTTGTTCGTGTTCATCGGCCTGATGTCATTTTTCTTTTTGAAACTTTGTCGCTTTCTGTTAAGTTAGAAGATATTCGAGTTAAGATTAATTTTCAATCTTGTTTGGCTATTGACTGTTTAGGTCATAGCGGTGGTATTGTTGTACTTTGGAATTTTATGAATAAATGCAATGTTTTGAATTATTCTCGGAATCATATTGATATGGTGGTTTTGGATGATATGGGTGATTGGCGAATAACTGGATTTTACGGTTTTCCGAGTAGAGCACAAAGACGATTCTCTTGGAATCTGCTTCGTCAATTAGCGAGTACAAGCAATCTCCCTTGGGTGTGTATTGGGGATTTCAATGATCTACTTTCGGAGGACGATAAGATGGGACGAGTAGATCACCCTGGATGGTTGTATAGAGGGTTCAGGGAGGCAGTGGCTGATTGTGGTTTCTCAGACGTGCCTATGCAGGGACATCGCTTTACGTGGTCAAGAGGGAGGGGGACGTCGAATGTGGTTGAGGAGAGACTCGATAGAGCATTGGCTACATCTTCGTGGCATGCTAGATTTTCAGACGCTAAGATTATTAACCTAGTTGCACCGGTTAGTGATCATAACCCGCTGCTCCTGATAACCCAAGATACACCTCGGTGTTTTCGAAGACGACGGTTTAGATTCGAGAATAAGTGGTTGGCTGAAGAAGGTTTGAATGATGTTGTAACTAGAGCTTGGCAGGGGTTTAATGATTTCGACGTTTTGCGTCGCCTTCACGCTATGTCGGATACATTAACTCTGTGGGGAAACCACAGGGCCACAGCTATAAAGGCTTTAAAAGTAGAATTACGGCGTGAGATGGAGAGCCTCCAATCTCGATCAGATCCCCAGGCTGCACAGAGGCAACGACAGTGCAAAGAGGAGTTGATTAGGATCATGGTGGACGAGGAGACATTTTGGAAGCAAAGGGCCAAAATTTTCTGGCTACAAGGGGGAGATCTTAACACGCGCTTTTTTCACCAAACGGCATCGACACGAAAGAAGATGAACAGAATTACCAGACTGCAGGATGCAACCGGTCAATGGGTGGAAAACCAACAAGGGCTATGTCAGGTAGTTAGCAATTACTATTCTGAGATATTTGCTGGAAATATTTTTAATCCTGATTTAGAGGGGTTGACTTCAACAATTATTCCATTGGTTACTGTGGAGCAAAATACCAGCCTCACGAGACCTTTTTCTATGGAGGAGTTTAAAATAGCAGTTTCACAGATGCACCCGGATAAATCGCCCGGTCCAGACGGCTTTAATCCAGCGTTTTACCAACGCTTCTGGAACACGGTTGGCCGAGATGTTTTTAACGCGGCGACGGGGTGGTTGCAAAGGGGCGAGTTCCCGGATAATTTGAATGACACGCACGTGGTTTTAATACCCAAATGTGAAACCCCAACCTCAATGAAGGATCTTCGCCCTATTTCTTTGTGCAATGTCGTTTATAAAATCATCTCGAAGGTTCTTTGCAATCGGTTAAAGACAGTTCTACCTAGTCTGGTGGACGAGGCCCAATCTGCTTTTGTTAGCGGCAGGGACATTCACGATAATGTTGTTATAGCATTTGAGATTATTCACGCGATGAGAAGGAAGAGACGGGGTAAAACCGGGGGCGTGGCCTTAAAAATCGACATTAGTAAAGCTTATGATAGGGTGGACTGGAGCTATTTAGAGGCGGTGTTGATTCGTTTGGGTTTTTCACAAACCTGGACTCAATGGATGATGTTGTGTGTTAAGACGGTGCGTTATTCATTTCAGGTGAACGAGGATATGGTTGGACCTGTAACTCCAGGTAGAGGACTCCGTCAAGGGGACCCATTGTCACCACTGCTATTTATTCTATGTGCAGAAGGTATGTCGGCATTAATTAGACGGGCTGGACAGCAAGGGATCCTGCATGGAAATAGGATTTGTAGAGGGGCCCCGGCTATCTCTCATTTATTATTTGCGGACGATAGCCTGTTGTTCTGTAAGGCTACAGTCGGGGAGGCAACGGCTTTGAAAGGTCTCTTGAATCAGTATGAGAGAGTTTCAGGACAGGCTATTAATTATACAAAATCTGGTACTCTTTTTAGTCAAAATGTAGGGGAGGAGGGAAAGACTGCTATCGGGAACGTGTTTGGAGTGCATGGGTCACTTAATACTGGGAGGTACCTCGGACTTCCGTCGCTCATTGGATGGCGGAAACGGGAAATTTTCAGGTACTTGAAGGAGAGAATGTGGAATCGTTTGCAGGGGTGGCGAGATAAAAAAATTTCTAAGGCGGGTCGCGAGATATTAATTAAGGCAGCAGCGCAGGCTATACCCACGTATTGCATGGGTGTGTTTCTGCTACCCATAACACTCTTAGAAGAATTGGAGAGGATGTTGAATGCATTTTGGTGGGGTCATGGGGGGCATTCGAAGGGTATTCGTTGGACAACCTGGGGCTCTATTTGTGCGACTAAGGAGAGTGGAGGAATGGGATTCAGGGACATGTATTTATTCAATGTGGCTATGCTGGGGCGGATGGGATGGAGGCTAATGACGGATCAGAATGCCCTGGTGTGTAGGCTGCTGAAGGCTCGGTACTACCCGAGAGGTGACTTCTTGACGGCGAATTTGGGACATGCACCAAGTTTCACGTGGAGAAGTATTTGTGAGGCTCAGGACTTGCTTCGAAAGGGGACACGATGGCAAATAGGCAGTGGGGATAGAGTGTGTGTGTGGGGATATCCGTGGGTGAACGACGGAGGTAATTTCAAGATAAATACACCCGTTATTCGAGAACTAGAAAACACAAGGGTGTCTGATTTAATGGTTCCAGGAAGGCAGCAGTGGGATGTGGAGCTATTGGAACAACTACTTGTGCCGGATGATGTCTCACGGGTGTTGAAAACAGCTATTCCGCCAGCAGGGGTCGAAGATCGGCTAATATGGCATCATGCAAGTGATGGAAAGTATAGTGTGAGGACGGGGTATAAGATGGCAAATTCTCTTGTGCGCGAACCTGATTCACTTCGAATTGGGGACTGGAGGCAGCTGTGGCGCCTCAAAGCACCCCCAAAAATTAAAACATTTTTATGGCGTGTCTGCAACGATTACTTACCGACATGCATGCGGCTGTTTCATAAAGGTATCATCAATGTAAAGGACTGCCCTCACTGTGGGAATGAAGAGGAGTCGGGGTGGCATGCTTTTCTGGGGTGCACAATGGTGATGGCAGCGTGGAGAGGGGTAGCCTGGCGTGACAAGTTAAGTGCAGCAATGGTAGCTACAGATTCTTTGCAAGACGTGGTCTTTTACTTGTTGAGGGACCTGAATGGGGTTGAAGCAGTGGAGCTGGGGGCAGTCCTATGGCTACTTTGGAGGGAAAGAAATAACAAGGTTTGGAATGGGGTAAGAGGGTCACTGGATACTATATACCAGCAAGCTAGTTCATATATAAGGGAGTGGGAGAGTGCAGCAAGGAGGAGGGGTCCGGAAACAGTGCAGCAGAGATGTAAAACATGGCATGTACCGCATGCCCATTTTGTGAAACTTAATGTCGATACGGCTTTTTTTTAGGATACAAAGGAGATGGGCTTCGGAGCTATTGTACACGATGCCACGGGAGCTTTCTTGTCATGTAGATCAGATGTATGTCCAGGTATATATGATGTCGCAGTAGGGGAGGCGTTGGGCCTTAGAGAAGCACTGTCGTGGATAAAGACGCAGGGGTTCGACAGAGTTGAGGTGGAGGTCGATGCGAAAATAGTAGCGGACGCGATGCATTCTTCGACAATATCCATTTCGGCACTTGGAACATTTATCACAGAATGTAAGAAGCTAGCTTCAGATATTCCTTTTTGTTCGGTTAAATTCGTTAGTCGTGATGCCAATATTAAGGCACACACTATTGCTAGAACTGCTAGGCTCTTTTCAAAGCCTCACGTATGGTCAGATCTACCGGAGTTTGTGGTGGGCTTACCTACTGCTAATTGCAGTTGCTTAATATAATTTAATTTTCTGTCAAAAAAAAAAATTAAAGAGAACTTCATATTTATGCTTTCAAAAAAAAAAAAAATTCATATTTATAAAAAAAACATAGAGAGAACTAAATTGGTAAGCACCAACTTCATATTTATGAAAAACTTCACTTAGGTACTACTTCAATTAAAATAGAACTTAATTGGATATATATATGCATATTAATTCCATGAGTCACTCTTATACATATTAATTTTATGAATTACACTTACACGCACCATTATATGGTGAATTTGGTATTTTCTTTAATCCAATTTTAATTAATTTACATTGACTTAATTAAAAATAGGTAAAACTGAATATTCATGAATGTTTAAGGGCGGAGTAATCTATATATATATATATTTGCAAATCTCTAAAGTGACACATGTCACAACCACACCCTTCTATCTCAACCTCTTCCTTCTCCAAATCTCTCCATTTCAAAATTCCTTAATTCTTATTCATTTTAACTTTCATCTTTTCATCTCAACCCTCCATTTTAAGTTTTAATCTCAACCCTACATTCTTATTTCTAGATCTATAAATATGTAATTTCTATTAGTCACAAATTCATTCTCAATGTTTGTGTGCATCTCTTTCTTTCATTCTTCTCGAGTATGAATATGTTTCTTCCTTTCATTCTTCTCGAGTATGGCCATGTTTCTTCTCAAAGTAAGAAAATCAAAAGTCTCATATGCCAATTAATTTATATAATTTTCTTCTTTTAAAGTCACCATGTTTTTTTTTCTACGATTCAATGTTCTTTCTATTGATATGATTACAGACATGAAGATCATTAGCAATTTGGGTTTATGGGTATAATGCTTTCACCAAATCTGGTTTTATGTGAGTCCGTTTAATTAATTTCGTCACTAATATTTTTCTATAATTCGGTTTTAATTTGTTTTGCAGGTACATCATATATCGAAACTTAAGACAATGACAATATTAAAGAGAAGAAAATTTAGATCATCTTTTTGTTGATTTTTTTAAGAAATGTTACGAAATGCATAAGCGCGCAATTCCATATATATATGTTTATTCTTTAAATGCAGTAATTTCATATAATATATTTCATTATTAATTTTTTAAAAAAAGGTATCTAAAAATAATTTTTGTTGTTCTATTCCTCAGAATAATTTAAAAGTATATGCCACAATTTATTATTAATAATAATGATATAATAATTAATTTGTATGTAAATAATTTTCAACTATTCCATAAAATATAATTTGAATTTATGAATATTTATTTTTGTAACATTATTATAATATGATATAATAATTAATTCCTTAAATTATGATATAATAATTTGACTTTATGAATATTTATTTTTGTAACCGTTATAATAAATTCCTTAAATTATGTTAATTAATTAAGTTAATCAATAATTAATGATAATAAAGATTTAATAATTAAAAAATTCAACCATTTTGTTTTTATTCGCATTAACCTTTTTTTTTTTACATTAAATGTATAACAATGACAATATCAAAGGATTAAGAGAGCAAGTTTATTCTTTAAATGCATTAATTTCATATAATATATCTCATTATTGATTTTTAAAAAAAAAGTATCTATAAATAATTTTTGTTGTTCTATGCCTCAGAATAATTTAAAAGTATATGCCACAGTTTATTATTAATAATAATGATATAATAATTAATTAGTATGTAAATAATTTTCAACTATTCCATAAAATATAATTTGACTTTGTGAATATTTATTTTTGTAACCGTTATTATAAATTCCTTAAATTATGTTAATTAATTAAGTTAATCAGTAATTAATGATAATAAAGATTTAAAAATTTAAAAATTCAACCATTTTTTTTTTATTCACATTAACCTTTTTTTTACATTAAATGTATAACAATGACAATATCAAAGGATTGAGAGCAAGTATTTTTAAGCTTATTTAGTGAAAGCCACCATCATTTTTAAAATTCTACATTTTAAAATCTATCAATTCTTATTATCTTTATGGATTAAGTTTTAATCTAAATTCTTTATGATATATGATCTCTCTCTCACACACACACACACACACACACACATATATATATATATATATATATATATATATATATATGTGATGTTTAGGAATATCTTTCAATAAGTTAAACTTGAATAAATAGAATTAGTCGTTAATGAATGGAGACAAAATGAAATATTTGTGTAGTGGAGATTCTGACGTACGTTTTAGGGTAATTTGGAATTGAACCTCTCATTTCGATTTTTTTCTTTGAGATTTTATTTTATTTTTATATTGTACATTATTTTTATGTTCGTAAATATGGTATATACAACCTAATTTAGTGCATGAAATGAATAGTGGTAAGTGGCTAGCACTATGAAATTTGCATGCGTAAAAATGACGCAATTAACCCCTAAAAACGACATGTTTAGGAATATTTTTTAATAAATCAGTGATATATCCAATGGTTAGTATATTTTTCCTTTTTTATTTATGGGTTAATTGAAATTTTTTTTTACCACCTTTAGCGTATTTATCAATTACATTATATTTTTTTTTTCTTTGCAATTTGATGCACCATATTTTTATGTTTTACAATTCGATGCACCAATATATTTTTCGATGCACTAATATTTATGTGGCAACATTAATCAAAATCATAATTATTCCTCTATTGTCTTAGAAAAAATTCCTCTGTCGAATTGCAAAGAAAAAAAAATGTTGTAATTAAACATTTATTTATTGACAAATTATTCTATACAATTGAGTGGATAGATACGTACACTTGAATTTTAATGTTCAATTTAACCAATTTAATATTTAACCTCAATATTTGACTCAATTCATTGAAACTCAATTTCAATTGCATGTATAGGTGCAACCAATCACATCCAAATATCACCTTATTTATTTATTTATTTATTTATGCAATCAACATATATTATCTATTTATAATTCTAAATACATGTATTTATTTTATAGAAAATTTAGCATGTGCAATTTATGATTAATTTTTAAATTTTACTACAACTATAATATTTTAATAGGTACATTTTGTGTTGAATCTGTCAAGACTATACACACGCATATGTTTTGGTACATCTGAACAAATGCTTCATTTATTTTATTTTATCTTACGGAAGAATAATAACTTATTCTCTTTCATGTATGAAGTCAACAACTCTGAGTAATCGAGAATGGTTAGAAAATCTATCATTTCACAAAAATGTGGTGGATTATCTATAATTGACAAATAAAAGTTATATACAAAAAGAAAAAGACTTAGAGTCTTACTTCAACTTAGAAAAAATCTCTAAATTTCATAAGTATTGTATTTCTCAATTCTTAATTTCACAATTACTTTCTTTCTCTTGGCTTTTCAGTTTCTTACCTCTTTTAACACTCTATTTTTATTAACTAATTTGATACTTATTATTTTGCCTATTAAAAAATGATTTTATATTTTGATTTAAACTAATCCTAAAAATTATCTTTTGTTTTCTGCAATTGAAATAATGTACGAAAGCATGGTTCAATCACCCACAATTTAGGTGTGTTTTTATTTTATAGTCTTAAAATTCTTATTGCATTGTAGTGTGCGATTTTTTGTGTCAATTTTTTGGGCAGATTGAAGGCCAGATTAAATTCTTGAAAAGTTCAGTGGAAGACAAAGTGATTATTTGAAAGAAAAAATTGTGTAAATATTAATTACTCTTTTTTACTTTCTTGATCTGAATTATCGTTTCTTCCATGTTAGGATTTTGGCTTTGAGGTGGATTGAGTAAATTGTTGGATGTCGATTGTATTGTATTTTTTTTTTTTTTTGTTAGAGTTGTTATTGTGAAATTTTATTTAAATCCATAAGTATGACTCCTATGAAGATTAAGTGAAAGAGAAATTATTTCAACACCATGGACGGAAGAAGTAAATTGGTAATTTTGTTGCGGAGATGGTTTATGAATTGTTTCTCTATCTGTTTAGATATAAACATTGATTAACTTTAGAATTACTAAATTGAATTGATATTTAATTTTATTTCTTTTGCTTTAAAGCACATCAGTATAATAAACATGTTCATGTAAAATGTTAGGTTTCTTTTTTATCTCTTTGTTGACTATATTTGATCTATTTAAAATAGGGTTGTTAGTACAATTAATATGAGAGTCATCACAATGTCAAACACATGCCATTTAAATAGCTATCTAAAAAAAACCAAAACACAATATCATTGCATCCAATCACATGCAATTTAACAAAAAAATATGTATTGATTTTATATTCCATTTTTTATATATACAATTTAATTTATATTGCTACAATTTTTTATTTTTTATATTTTTAATAGAATAAATTTTTTACAAATGTATACATGTTCCAAATATATTTTTTTAATTAATAAATTAAAAATATATTATAAATTTATTTCAATCCCGCGTAAAATGCGGGTATTACACTAGTCCCCTATATTACTAATAGCGAGTTTAGAATGCTTACATGTCGTCTTTATATTGATTTTGCTTACGTGTCGTTCTTATATTAATTTGGTTGATGTGTCGTTATTTCAAAGAGTTACATATTTTGGTAAATATGATTTTATTGGTTGATTTTTATATGGAGAAAATTTATAAAAAAGGCATTTAGGCACCTAGCTTCTTAAATAAAGACAACTTTTATAATCTTTTTAAATACGGACAAAAACGCATGTTAATAACTCATTATACCCTTATATTTAAATATGGAAATTAATTTATTAATTTAATAATTAAATAACAAGTCTTCATCTTCCTTATTTGTCGCCATAGATTTTTGGTTAATTTATTAATTTAATAATTAAAGAACGGGTTTCTTGGCCGGAAAACTCAAATCTTCAAGTTTTTTGGTTAATCCATGATGAATCAAACATAATCCCGCTGCATCTACAAACGATTGGCCATAGATTTCAGATTGGTGAAGCAACAATCCTCGATTTCCTCTTGAAATCGAGGGATCTTTTTCTTCTTTTAGTTTCTGTTTCAGTTTTGGGTGACCCCTCACGCCCAAAAACTGATTTCCGATGATTCTCAAAGTTTCTGCTGCTTAGAGGCTTGTTCCTCTCTTTCAACGACGGCCATGGCTATAAGGTCTCGTCTCCTTTGCTCTTCCATAATTGTTTCCTCGATCTGTTCTTTCGACTGCACATGATCAAGAGACTTTCCACGCGATCGTTTCTTTATATTCCTAGGGGATTCAAACTTCACCGATTTCTTCATTATGGATGACGGACGCGAAGCCGCCGGAGATACAGTAGAAACTTTTAATTCCAAGGGTCAGATGAAGAGTTTTGCCAAGGGTATGATTATTAATTCCACACGTACACACATAATTTGCAAAGAATTTAAGATTTTTTGAGATGATTTTAATTTAGGTTCAATTTTGCTCTGTTTTCGTGAAATTGTGATGATTTACGTGCGTGTTGCTGAAATGTAGTTCATGATTATTTGTTATTGGTTTGGTCAAGGGATAATGCAGATCTTATTTTGCATATGTATACGTATTTCTGCATAATCACATTCTAATATGAAGACACCGTACTATTTTTTCTGCATTATTCATTTTATTATGCAGTTTTAGATTTCATTGTTCTGCATTATTCATTTTATTATGCAGTTTTAGATTTCATTGTTCTGCATTATTCATTTTATTATGCAGATTTAGATTTTATATTAATTTTCCAACCATGGTCTAGGGAGCAAAATGTTCTTCTCACTTCTCACTTCGTCTTCTTCCGTACTTCACGGTTTCCTTTCTTCACAAATTGAAAAACCCCAAAATTCTGCACAAAAATTTACAAAGTTTGACCGGAGTTGTTGATAGAGTTTAATTTTAGGAAGTTTTAATTAATTGCGTAATTCGGGGGGCTTTAATGAGCTGATAGAACTTTAGTGCCAAACCTGTTTTTCTTCTCATTTAATTTTAGGAAGGTTTTTCTTAATTGCGTAATTCTCGGAATTAATGAGCTGATAGAGTCAGCTTTAAATTTCAAACATTTAAATAATTTCTCCATATTAATTCCGAATTTATGTATTAAGGGCATGATGGTACATTTATGTGCCATTTTGTCCTTATTCTGAAACTATTTTGAATCATGTCTTTATTTAAAAAAACACTAGGTGAAATGACCTTTTATGTGAAATCCCCTTTTATATGTGTCATAATTATTGTGTGACTTTTTTTCATATATCAAGATTGTATTGAGTTCATAAAATATAGAAAGTTTGACTATCACAATATTAATTATAATTAAATAAGTAATTATATTAATATTACTAATTGTTTAAAAAAATGAGATATATACATTTTATTTTAAAAGTCACTACTTATTTTATTCTCTTCTTCTTAGTGTAATTGTCAACATTCCGCGTAATGCGTGGATGCTCATCTAGTCTATATATATAAAAGGAAGTACGACTCTCCAGTGTTCTGCCACGTGTCCATTTAGAAGTTTTATTCTTTTGCCACGTGTCCACTCTATTATGCTTTAATTTTTATTATGCCATCTACCTCTTCATTCTCTTCGGCTACTCTTCCAAAAGCCTCCATCAATTCTTATCACCCTCCGTGTGGATTTTTTTAACGATTTTGCCGACTACACGAATTAATCATTATCCATTTCAATCACAATCGCAACACAGCGGAAGAGGAAGAATCAATCTCCGTCAAAGCGTTCAGGTTCTCGAATCATTCTTACCTCTTTACCCAAATTATTGATGTTAATTGATTTTATAATTAATTTATAGCAATCCAAGCACATCAGAAATGACCTCTAATGTGGCTAGAGGGAGGCCATGTGTGAAAAAATTTCAAGCTCTATTTTCACTTTCCCAAATTACAAAGAACATCAGAAGAATCAGAAGAAAACAACATGGTTCAGTCCTTTAGATACCTTCTCCATTCGCCAGGTATCAATTTTTTCTACCCCTTATCCTTATCCTTATGAAACTGAAAGTTTTTGCTTGGTTTATGAGTTTATCGGTCTTAACGGAAAGTGTTGCTTGGTTTATCGCTCTTAGAAGTTGAACACATCTATAGACGCAAAACATGTTGTGTTTGCCATGATTTTTTTTGCTCGATTATTTGGTTTGAGAACTCCGCTTAATTTTTCTGTTCAAAATTCCCTTTTGTAAGTTTTGTGAAACATCCCCATCATTGATTGATTTTTATTTTTGTATTTAAACTGCAAGCAACACAAGGGTGGCGCTATGGCAGTGCGAGACTAATCAAAGCCGCACAAAGAGGTAGTGCGAGGTTGGTTTGGGTTTGCACAATAAGTGTTCGATGAAATTCCTCACCCAAATATTGTGACTTGCAATGCAAACGATGATGAATTGAAGGTGTTTGGTTTTATTTCTGTCGTCTTAATGAATTGTGGTTTATGAATTGTAAGATTATTTAAAGCAGGGTGGGGCTATGCGGCTATGCCGGTGCATCTGTTGCCTCTTCTGTATTAATCAGGTTTTGTGCTTGATCTACTCTGAAATTGTGTTTAATTCGTGGAATTATCTAATCTAATTCGAAATCTTTAGAATTAAAAGTTTCGGGTGTTTTTTATTTTTACTAAATTGAAAATAAATGAAGGTTTGAGAATTGAAAGATCGTAATATATGGAGGGAGAACATTATATCTGATGATGAAAGGTATCTCATCTGCATAAATTGAGATTGACTTTTCACGGAAAATGTAGATTTTGTGAGAGAAAATTAAACTTATAATTACAACACTGCATTAACAAATGGCCTTTGTAGCGGCGATAACTCCGACAGTGTTGCCGAGAATAAAGCTAGGGGCGGAGGGATTGGGCGTGTCAAGAAAAAACAGACAATTTTTGCGCAAGGTTTTGCTCATTTATTGGTATATATATTTTTAATAATTTTGATATTTTGCAGGCCTGTGGTCAGTCTGTTCTATCCTCGGTAAGTTGGGCTGTCCTCTTTTTATTTTTTCATTTATTATTTTTCGGTTATTTACAATTTCTACATAGGTCATACTCTGTTATGCAACTAGAAATTTTCATATATTTTAAAGGGTTTCTCAAGTGCTGATTTGTTGCATTTTATGAGTTGATACTTGACTTTTGAGTTGTTTGGCAAATACACGTCTATTAGGGTGATTGATTCAAACTCGCATGTTCATGATCAACAATGGCTTACTTATTTGAGCTTACTTTGCAAAACTAATGGAGTGGTAAATTATTATGTCTTATGATTTAATTTCCTAAATGTTGTGCAACTGAGTTTGGAGATTGAATTTACTTTTAATTCTTTGAAAGATTTTAGAGAGATACTTTCTGGATTATTGTGAGCTCTAGGTGAATGTGGTATTGTTAGTATCTTTAGAGAGGTTAGACAACATATAAGCGGCACTCTTTTGTGAAAAAAAGCTTATAGTAAGAATAGATTTGTTAATGATGAAAATGATAGTGCTAAGAAACAATGCAGGGAAATGATTGCCTTCAAATAGTCAGATGAAGGTTAACAACATATAGTTTCATCGAAATTTTCTCTTGCATTCTCTTACTTTGCATTTTTTTTGTAATTCTATTTCTTTTGCAGATAATGATAGTTGTTGATCATGGTGATGGGATTATACCAGCTATCAATCACGCACCATGGAACAATTTGACGTTGGCTGATTTTGTAAGGTACTTAATTGTTAGGTGCCCTGTTCATGAGCACATCTTTAAAATACAATGAGTGTTATTTCTTTAAATTATCAAATTGAACAACACAAATTCTTTGAGACTAAGCATCTGTATGGACTTCATTGTCCACTCATGCCTATCCTACTCTGTTATTTCGATATGCATCGTCCAATTGATGGTTAGGTTATATGTATTAGAAAATCTCTTGTACAACAGTTATACGGTGCAATTCCATTGCTAATGTGTTCATAGATAATTTTGGGAATTTTTATCTACATGCCTGTTTTCAATTCTAAATTCCTGCAATTAGGAAACAAGCTTGATTTACTTGTAAAATTATTTAGTAAATAATATAGCAATTTAGTTCTTATATTTGTTATGTGCGAAAGATTATATGCAATGGAGTTTGTAATCATGTAGGTTTTTGGTGTAGGTATCTGTGTTACAGGGACTTTTATGATCGACGTCAAGTACCAAATTGGCATTCTACGGGCTTCTGATATGGGAGGTGGGTTCTGAAGGATGCATTGTGCCAATTGATACGTATGTACGTTGTTCTTGCTAAATTTTACTCATGCAACTTTTTCATAATTCTTTCCTTCGATAGGTTGTATGGGTCTACCCTTTGTTACAAGACCATGGAGTAGGAAACATTCTATTATAGGTGCTAGAGGGGAGATAAGGGATTTTCAGGAGATAATGTGATACGTTGATGTACTTAAAGTAATTGTCTCTATATTCAATTGAAACCTTGGCTATGTATATGCTCTGCTTGCTTTTTCTCAAAGAAGAAACACTTCCTGCTTTAATTTTGGTGTCTTGAATTTTCTGTTTAAAGTTGAAAAATTCAAAAAATGTGAATGCACACGTCATTCTTCACCTCTATGTGTCGAAAAAAGCCAGAGTTGGAGAGGGGAGATACGTATGTATTACTCATTTTCAATATTTGCTCACAAATCCTTGATAATGATTAGGGCATTCATATTCTTTAAAAAAAAAAATGTTGCATGGTTGTTTTTATTGGCACAGTGGTTGTTATACCAGAAGAGAGAGTTGAGTGCTAGAGAGACTCTTCTCTCGCCAGAATAACAATGGTTAAGAAGGTGTTAAAGGGTTTCATGTATTGAGTTTTAGAGACCTTTCCTAATGACTTGGGATTTATAGCCAAGTCTAAACAGGTTTGTAAGTTGTGATGCGTTGATAATTTTTTTACGAGTAATTTTTATTTACTAGCTTAAAGTCATCATCTCATTCCATCCTTTAATGTAGACTGTCCTTTTCTTTTTCCATTCTAGATTGCTGATGGTAGAAGAAATATTGATATTAGATATAAGAGGGATGTTGTTGAAGGTGATAAACAATTCACAGTAAGTTTTCTGAGCTGCTTCTTGCTATATCTACTATTGCTATAACGTGAACAATTAAGTTTCAGTTCCAGCAGAGGTAGACGTTTGTTGTGTAAAGATTTAAAGTGTTTGGAATTAATTTTTTTTAATGAAGTAAAACTGTATTCTTGCAAAAGCTATTATCATGTTCGTTGTTCAGTTTAACTTGCATCTAAGAAAATAGAACACATATTTATTGTATTAGAAATTTCAATCATATTTTTTTTTTTTGTCATAATGCAGCAGCAAAACCTACACTGTGCGATTATGCAAGTTTAAGGGAGAAAAAACTTGTGCTTTTGGTAACCTTTTATACAAATTTGTATTTCTTCTTTGTTACATTTTTTAGCTTAAGTATAGATTTTGGTAAAATTAGTTGTTGCTAAAATCTCTGATTCTTACTATCGATAAGAATCATCTTATGTAAAGAGTGTGTTGGATTTGCAATTTATGTCTACTTAACTTAAACGCTTTCAGGATAAAAAGTCATTACAGCAGAAGTTAAATATAATCCAGAACATATGTGGGCCACTAAGTTTTGATTCCAAGAATAATTCTCAATTTGATTGACAATAAATGACCATTAATTTGAATTTAGAAGACGACAATTCCCAGTTCAAGTCTTTTACACATTGACAATCAACAAAAGTTAAGGATAAAGATTACAAAATGGTGGGCTAAACATTCAACCTTGCTATCTAAACTAGGCAGTTTATTGCTGAAAGAACATTGTCTTTTTGAAACATATTGCCCAACACCTTCGTAAGACCATCAAAACATTACAATTTGCGGCTAATGAGTCTATTGGAAGGGGGTGCATTTGTAACAAGGATAGGTTGATGGCTTGACAATGATCTGCTGCAACATCTAATAGTGGGAAGACAAGATTTGGTAAACAATGATCTGCTGCAACATCTAATAGTGGGAAGACAAGATTTAGTTACCAAGTACATAAGACATACTCCCTCCTATTCATATTATAAGTCGTTTTGATTTTTCGTTTTCTTTACAAAATATAAGTCGTTCGTTGTGCACTTTTCAATGCAAATTAATTTCATTTATTTCAAATTTACCCTTAGGATCAATAAATATTTTATATTTTGAATATGAGGGAGTAATTACTAATTATCTTAAAACTTGCAAAGTAACTAAGAAACTGTTAGTATTATTTGGTTGTTATTTTATTTAAAAGTAAAACACTAGATCTAACCATCGGGATTGTATTGTGTCCTTCAAGCTGAATATTTATTACTCCCTCCATTCAGTAAATTTTTTGCTCACTTCTTTTTATACATGCTTTTAAAAAAATCACATTTTAATTATAAAAAAATATATGTAGGATAACGAGTAAATAATATTGTTGTACATACTCAATCTTATTAATAAAGTAGAAAAAATATTCAAAAGTTAACTATTTAAATAGAATAAACATATATTTTATGAACCCAAAAATATGTCTGAACAAAATTTTATAGAACGGAGGGAGTATTATCTAACCATATTTAAAAATTACAAATGACATTTTTGCTATTTGATTAAGTAGAGAACATCATGCTCTGATATATGCATATTTATTCATGACAAAGAATACGAGTTTGTTTATAAGAATATAAATGTTTTCATGTAAAGTAAGTTTGTACTAAAATAAAAAAGTTAAAGTATGCTAAAAAAATGTTATAATGTTTTTAGCCATCTATTTTGCAAAGCAATGCATTGCAAACATATTTTTATTAAGTCTCTCAATGCGTTAAAAAAGAGTTTTTACTAAAATATAAAAGTTAATGCACGGGCAAAATACTACTAGTAGAATTAAAATGGAATGAGTACTGATCATGAGTCTATTCTTATTCTCACGTTTGATATATATATATATTTTGGAATCTAATCTAGTAAGGAGCGGTGAGTTCTAAAAAAATTAAAATAAAATAATAATAATTCATCTCCACTCCCCATGTCTTTAAATATTGCATGGTTAAGAGAATGGCTGCAAAGAATAAATATTATTCTTTTTCAATCACATCACCTCTAATATATTTACTTATTATATTAGTATTTTTTAACAAAACTTTTGTGTTTGGAGCTCATAGGAAACTTTTTCCTAAACGGAGAGTATATAACCTAAAATTTAGATTTCTATTGAAAAATACACATTATATTTCATATCACGTTTTATCAATTTATATTGACCTAAAAAAAAAAATATGAATTAAGTTGAATTATATATATATATTAAAAACATGTAAAATATAGAAATATATTACATTTATATGTATAATATATATAAAAAATAATATTAAAAACGGGTCACGGATTCGAAACACGGGGCAAGAGTGATATTCAGATCCGCCCCATTTTAATACAGGTCTAGGTCGGGGCGACCCAAATGGCATGGGTTGGGACGGGTTGAAATTTTCATCTAACAATTACCATTACCATATGCCCTTCATTTTATAATCGTTGTTTGTTGATTTTGTATAGAATAAAAAGAACTTACAAATTTCAAATTGTCCTTAAAGATGGATAGAAAAATAAGGGAAACTAACTTGCTTCAATTATAAAAAAAAGAGAGATGAAAAAAGTAAATCAAATATTCCCTCCATTTTTTAATAAGTGTCACTTTAACTTTTTAACTAATTTTAAAATAAGTGTCATTCTAGGGTTTTTTTCTTTAATTTTGACTATTTTATCCTTATTCATTTACCATAAATATTTTTCATTAATAAATTCTACAAAAAATGTTTATACCAAAATTAATTTGTTTATGAATACTAGCTCCATTCTTAACTACATTCTTTATCAAACAAAATTTCTATATTAAAATTAGTTATAATTAATGAGGGGTGATATCGACCACAATTTATAATCTTAATTTGTTGAAAAAAGCTAAAATGACATTTATTAAAAGATGGAGGGAGTAAGAAATTGTAGAAATTTCCATATCGGCAATTTAAGGAGGAATGTGGTCAAAATAGTTTGATAAACTCTTTTAAACAAGATTTTAGACAAAAGAAAAAAAAAAACAAATAATATAAAATAGAGGGAGTAAGCATATATTTGAAAAACTGAAAATTAAACTTCGTCCAATTAGGCTGGTACTGGTACAGTCTCTACCCGTCCTAGTTTTCCTTGCATATTCCATGCTATAAAACTAGAGTTTAAATTATGGGTCGCCCCATTAAATAGTGAACGATATATGTAATGGTCCCTGAAAGTAATTTTCTCCAAGCTACACTGAAGTTTTTAATACATCAATTTATTTTCCTAAAGAATGAACACTTATATGAAGTATTTCATGAAAATCATGTGAAGTATTAGTATATTTAAGGAAATGTAAAAATTTTATGGATCTTTTGAGGGTCTGACCAAGTCAAACGGATTAAAAAAAAATGCACGGAAGATTAATAGGAAAACGGATTCCAGGCCTGTGTTACTATGAAGGTAATTGTATGTTACTATAAGAGCAAATATGTGTTACTCTAAGTACAAATAATACATAAATTGACTTTTCACATGAAATATTCGTACAATTAAATTAAGAAAGGATAAAAAAACTCACAAATATTTTTGCAAGTCATACCAAATCAAATAGTTTTTTTTAAAAAAAAAAAAAATCACCCAAAACACAAAAAGAAAAACTTGTTTTTGATCTGTGTTACTATAAATACAATTATATGTTATTGTGCGAACAAATATATATTATAGCAAGGACAAGTAACACATAATTTATTTTTGAGTAACACATATTTGTCCGTAAAGTAACACATGTAAGGTATTGAAAATTGTGTTACTATATAAACACAATAATATTACTTTATTGAGAAAGATGTGTTACTGCGTGAATAAAATGTCATTACTGCGCGAATGAAATACTCAGTTCATTCCCAAAACAAAAAATATAGATTTAAATCCACGCATTTTAAATAGTTCATCCATAAAATTACAAAATACATAATAATCAACCGTTAATTAAAATAGATTCACATATGATTTTATCTTATTCAATTTTTAGTTTTATGATAAAAAAAGGTTAAACATATATCAAATACTAGTTTAAGGTTTAGAAAGATGGTTCTTACTCTAAAGATTATTTTTCTGACTCATAAAATACGGGTGGTGAACTCATAGGGGTGTGTGTGTGTGTGCAAACAACCGTGGCCATCCAATATAAAGAGTTGGTCTAAATTTATTTATTTTTTTAAAAAGATAGGGGGTGCAGATAGATTGGATACGGTGGATCAAATCCAAATAACTATTTGAGCATATTTCACAATAAGACTATGGTTGTTGTGAAACAACTTAAAAGTATCACTCCATATATTACATAAGTGAACAAGATGTAGAGATAATATATGAATCCTTTATTCCACCTCTAAGTATGCACTACAAATATTATCAACTCTATTTATAGAGAACAATAAATAGAAGAAGATGAAATGAAAGGTCTAATATTAATGTTGGTACATGAACCAACAATGTACATCAAATGCCACATTATGGACATTCACACAATATAAATATTATTCATAACACTCCCCCTTGAATGTCCATTTAGATAAGATTATGTCTCGTTAAAATTCAATGAGAAGAAACGTGCATTAACTCTCCCTGGTGATTACATTACTTCACACCCTTAAAACGCCACATTCCACTTTTGTATCTCAATTTCTCAAGCGTTGAAGTAGGTAAAGACTTGGTAAATAAATCAGTCACATTATCACTTTAGCGAATTTGTTGCATACTAACGTCACTCTTTTTGCTGAAGATTGTGGGTAAAGAATAATTTAGGATTAATATATTTTCTCCTATCACCTTTGATAAATCTCTCCATTAGTTGGGCAACACATGCGTCATTTTTTCATATATCACAGTTGGATTGTCTTTCAATTAGTTTAATCCACACTGTCCACAAATATGTTGAGTGACGGAACACAACCAAACACATTCACGACTCGTGAATTTCTAGGATCTCTGCATAGTTAGATGAAGTAGCAACTAAAATTTGTTTAATAGAATGCCATGAAATAGTTGTACCTCCATATGTGAACAAATAACCTGTTTGAAATTGAGCTTTACACGGGTCTGATTAGTAACCTGCATCTGCATAACCAACTATTGCACTCAAATATGGTACTTCTTGATCAAGTAGTTATTCATTTTCTTCGCGAGGTTGAAAGCGATCTTTCGCTACATTCAGTGAACGCACAACCATATGTTTTCTTAAAGGATGTGTTTTATCCATATAAAATTGTTTCAACACTTTCATAACATAAGTGGATTGATGCACAAAAATCTCATTATCAAAGTGTTCAATTTGAAGATCCAAACAAAATTTTGTTTTACCAATATCCTTCATTTCAAATTCCCTCTTAAGGGAAGCCATGGCCTTTGATAACTTTACATGAGTCTCAGTGATATTCAAATTATCAACATATACAACAATGATCACATATTCACATTCAGGTATTTTAATAAAAACATAGGGCATATATGATCATTCTTATACCCCTTCTTAATCAAAACTCATCAAATAATTGTACCACATGCGACCAAATTGCTTTAATCCATATAAGGATTTGCTCAACTTGACTGAATACATGTTTTGAGAATTCTCATTTTTCAATATAGGTACCTTTAAACCCTCAGGGATTGTTATATAAATATATTTCTCTAATGAGCCGTACAAATAGGCTGTAACGACATTTGTTATACGCATTTCAAGTTTTTTCTTGCACTGCCAGACTTATTAAATAACAAAAAGTTATTGCAACCACCACAAGAGAGTAAGTCTCCTCATAATCAACACGTGACCTTTGGGTAAAACCTTGTGCGATAAACTGGGCTTTATACCTCACGATTTCATTTTTCTTATTTCTTTTTCGCACGAATACCCATTTATGCCCCACGGGTTTTATACCATTAGGTGTATGGACAATAGGTCCAAAAACTTTTCGTTTAATAAGAGATTGAAATTCTGCATTTATTGCGTCTTTCCACATTGGCCAATCATCTCGTTTTCTACATTCATCAATAGATGTAGGTTCATGGATTTTCATCATCTTCCATTATATTAAGCGCTACATGCTACATTATATGCAAAGATATTGTCGACGTTGATTTCATTTTGGTTCCATCTTTCTCCTGTTCTGACATAATTTGTCGATATTTCATCATTTCTGGACGCCTGAAATATCATTTGCTGGGACTTTAAATAGTATGTCAGATTTTTCAACAGGATTGTTCACATTATGACCATTCTCAATATTTGCTTCTTTTATTTTTTGAGAATTTTTTTTATCTTTGGAACTGAGAGGTCTACCACGCTTCAGACGTGTCGTAGATGCATTTGCCATGGAAGATGGTCCTTCAGGGACATCAATTTTTTTAGGAGCATTAGCAGCTGAAATATGAGATTTTGTAACTCTTTTAAGGTCAGTAAATACGTCTAGCAGTTAATTCGCAATTTTTTTTTTGCAAATGAATTATCTTTTCAACTTCAAGTTCACATTGCTTTGTACGAGAATCCATGCAATTCAATGATAATTCATTCCAAGAAATATTCTTTTTCAGCTGCTTACTTTCCCATCCTAATTTTGGGAAAGTTGTCTCATCAAAATGACAATTAACTAACATCTCCGTGAATAGATCTCCGGTCAATGGTTCTAAGTATTTAATAATAGACGGAGATTCATATCCAGCAAATACCCCCATTCTTCTTTGGGGACCCATCTTTGTGTGTTGCGTGGTGGAGCAATCAGTACATATACAACACATCCAAAAGTTCTTAGATGGGATATATTTGGTTCCTGACCTTGAACCATTTGTACGGGGGAAATGCTATGATAACTTGTTGGCATGATGCGCACAAGTGTTGTCGCATGCAATATAACATGATCCCAAGCTAAAATATGGAGTTTATATTTCATCAATATTGGTTGTGCAATCAATTGAATGTGCTTTATAAGTGATTCAACAAGACTGTTCTATAGACATATACATGAGCAACCAGATGCTCTATATGTATTTCAATTGATATACAATAAACATTGAAAGTTTGAGATGAAAATTCACCAACATTCTCAAGACGAATTGTCTTAGACTCTTAATTGCATTATCATGAAATTGTACTCGCAATCGTATTATTTGTCCCAATAATTGTGCAAAAATCAAATTGCGAGATGACAATAAGCATACATGTGACCACTTAGTCGATGCATCAATCAAAACCATAAAATATCTAATTGTTCACTTGGCGGATTTATATGTCCGCATATATCCCCTTGAATTCGTTCCAAGAACATAAAATTTTCATGCTAAACTTTAGCTGGTGATGGGCTTATAATTAGTTTTTCTTGTGAACAAACAACACATGAAAATTCATTGGGTATAACATTTTTCTATTTTTCAATGATTGCTCACATGAATTTTCTACAATTTTTCGCATCATTTTAGAACCGGGATGGCCCAACCGGTCGTGCCAAACATTAAATTCGATAGTAACCTTTTGGTTTACTATGACATATATTTCAATTGTTCTTATGCTCGTGCAATACAAATCCGAGAACAAAGCGGGTAACTTCTCCAATATACATTTCTTTCCCGCAACAATTGTAGTAATGTTAATATACTAAAAATTTCCTTCATTAGTAGTCTCAAGATGATATCAATTCAAACGAATATCTTTAAAACTCAATAAAATTCTTTGAGACTTTCCGAAGAATAAGGCATCATTGATTATGAATTTTGTCTCTTCGAATAATAGAATAGTGGCTCTTTCAAAGCCTATAATTATTTTTGTACTACCAGATATTGTATTTATATATTCGCTTCTCTTCATTTTAAATGTGAGAAGATTTTCTTATAGTGTGCGTAAAAACACTATCCACGAGACATAGATCTCCATATTCTTACTTAAATGTTGATCATCATACCATTTTTTTTTTTTATAAAATAAAAAAATATAAAAGTAAGATATTTACAATCAAATTATTTTTATTTTATGAAAATGCAATAGCCATTTGTATTATAAAGAAGAGAAATATTAAGATATTGCATAATATAAGAAAACAAACATTAATAATAGATTATCAAAGAAAATTGTGATTGAGCATTATAACACTCTTATTACCACCTTTAGAGCAAGTAAGGTAATCAACAACATCAAATTGTGTTATGTTAATCATTTCATTATCGAATTCACTATTCACATAATTTGTTTCAACTATTTTCTCTTTTCCTTTAATGTTCAAAAATTTGCTTTCCCTTTTGAGGACCTTTAAAATTCGGACGAGTATTATAATCATTTTGATATTTTTCTCGATCAAAACCACGTCCTCATCCGATGCCCGATATTTCATAAAACAAAAAAACTCATTATTTTCTCAGCCACCAAGAGTCATGAAATTAGTTCATAATACTTAGTAAAACCATTCTCCCGATATTGTTGTTGCAAGATCACATTAGAATCATGAAATGTGGAGAATGTTTTTTCAAACACATCATCCAGTAATATTTTCTCCACATAATTCTCCACATAATTTTATTTGAGAAATGATTTTGAACATAGTTGAGTTGTACTCACTCACTGATTTGTAATCATATCTTTCTTTAAGATTTGTCCACAATTCAAGTGGATCCTTCACCGTGAGGTACTCAACTTTCAATCCTTCATCAAGATGGTGGCAAAATAAAATCATGGCATTAGCCTTATTTTTTGATTGTATGCTTGATTGGCCACTTTTATGGAATCCTCAAGATCCATGACATTCAAATGAATTTCACCATAAAAAAAATCCATAACAAATACAATATATATTTTTTTCATTAATATCAAGAGCCACAAATATAAATTTGGTCAAGTTCGACATGTTGGAAACTATCAAATAAACAAGAGGTTGATTAATTGCAAAATAACATAATCATCAAAATAGTAATGAAATAAGAGATGACAAATAAATATTGTAAGATAATATATTCTAAACATTTCAATACATACCTCCGTACAATACTTGAAATTTATCACTAACTGAATTTCGTCGGTAGAAATATTTTACGAGCTTCGTGCTGATAACGTGTTGTGAAACAACTTAAAAGTATCACTCCATATATTACATAAGTGAACAAGATGTAGAGATAATATATGAATCCTTTATTCCACCTCTAAGTATGCACTACAAATATTATCAACTCTATTTATAGAGAACAATAAATAGAAGAAGATGAAATGAAAGGTCTAATATTAATGTTGGTACATGAACCAACAATGTACATCAAATGCCACATTATGGACATTCACACAATATAAATATTATTCATAACAATGGTAAAATAATTCGTCATTGTTTAGTGCCGCATAAGATGGGGCGGTAAGAGGAGGTGGCATTGAAGTAGTTCTACCCAGTAAGATGAAGTCGACTAACTAAAGTGCAACCTTAGGTGCTTAGTCGGATTAAACACCTTGAAGTTTTGATGAAATTCAAGTTTTTGCAAAAAGAACTATAGTAGAAGTCTAAGGTTTTGAAAGTTTTAATTGAAGGTTTTTTTTATCCCCTTTTATAGGTGGAATGTGGGGCCATTTTAAAATTTTTGAAAGTTAAAAGGTTAATGAGTGATTTGTTCACGTATGTGAGCGCATCGTGTCGATTCAAATTTTCAAGTGTCGTCTCACGTTTCATTATGGCCTACAACTGTCATGCATCTTCCTACACCTCAAAAATGTGTGGACGGACGTAATATGAAGTGTTGCCTCGAGCCACACAATCATTGTCAACTCAAAGCGTTCATTTCCAGATCGTCTTAGGGGTTATCTTCGATTTCAACCTTGGAGCATTAACTAGCTCGATCGTTGAGCTATGCATCAAAGCCCGACTTAGAGGCTATTGTTATACCCTGTCTCTATAAATAAGTGAAGTCCATGAGCTCATCCACGATATTGAGACGACCAACGAATAAGAGGATGACACATTAGAAACAACGAAGACTGGTTAGAGGTCAGCAACTCGAAGATTGTTCGTCATTTCCACCTAGACACATCTATTCGTCTACCTTAAAGGCCACCCCTCGATCGTCCATGTCAGCGAGCTCATCACATGCACATGCACATGGTTGTCCATCAAAGGTGAACAACCTAACCTACATGTCAAGATGCTAAGAACAAGTCTGCTCGTCCACCGATAATAGAATATCTTAGATTTTAATAGTTTTAAGAGCTCATGTTCCACATAGACAAATATGTGTCATTCTCTAAAGGCACAAACAATGTAGGGGGAGGTTACTCATAGGTACTTTTTACAAGTGTCTAAAGCATTTAGGTTCAAACTTTTTTTTAGAGTTACTATTAGGTGCAAAATGACACTTGTTGGTCCCAAGTAGTTGAGTTAAGATTAGAAAGAGTCTAAAAGTCTAGAGGGGAGGGGTGAATAGACTTTTAAAACTTTTCTAAAATATCAGAGTTATAATGCGGAAATAGTGTTCTTATACAATACTCTGCTGATATCTAGTCAGCTGATCTTTCAACCAGTAAACTAGTAATCAACTTAGTATGTTTAGTATGAATATTAATGTGAGCCTTTTAATCAAGGTTATACTCAACTCTTTTGATTATGAATTTTACTTAGTGTACAATACTGTTCTCCTATCAAGTAATTCGCCTACTGAACAAGATTTCTCAATCTAGTTCTTTATACGAATTCTTTAAGAACTTTAAGAATATAAAACAGTAAGTAAACCAAACATAAGATTTATAGTGGTTTGACAACTTGTCTACATTCACTCACAAAAACCCAGTTGTGAAGTTTTTATTAACTCTTTGTTCTTGTGGTTTTAAGTCCCAACTAGCACGCTTGTTTACAAAACAAAATCACAAACTAAAAGATAAAACTTCTCTGTGTAGCCTTGTGAATATATCTCTTCAATTCTGGCTTATTTCGATCTTCTCTTCAAAATTTTCTTCGAACTCTGTGAATTTCTTGATTAGCTTCTTGATCACTAAGAGTTCAACACGCTTGTAGCTTTGATTGCCACAATAGTCTTTTCAGTAGAAGATCATCCGGTATTTATTGACTTTAGTAATGTAGTTAACCGTTTGTGAAACTAACTTAAAACTAACCCTTAACCGTTTCTTTAATTTCTCCTTGTAACTGAATTTGTAACTTTCAAATAACTAACTTTTTAACTCCTTGTAACTGGATTTGACATACACCTCAACATTGGTTTTTCACAGGTTTTACCTATCCAATGTAGCCAGTTTTTCAGTATTTTTCTTTTCATTGCATTTCTTCTTTTTGTGCTACAACATCTAATTCGTATTGATCCATTGTTCCTATAGAGTACATCGTAGTAGCGAACTCCGTGCCCCATACTTACTTAATGGATTACGAACCTCTTGATGTTTTTACCAAATTCACCTTTTGAAAAGAAGGCATCGTAGTAGCGAACTCCGTGCTCCATAGTTACTCAGTGAATTGGTACATCTTTTAGTATGCTGTAACATTCTCAATTTTTCAAGCTTTTGAGAGGTGTAGTACATGCCTATTTTTGCACAAACAAATTTCAGATTCAAGAATATTTTACAAAGGAATTATTCAACGAAAATAAGAAATAAATCAAATCTATAATAACTATACCACCTTAGGCTGTTGTCCCAAATGCTACCGCATTTGTGACAACATCCTCTCAAGAATTATTCAGATATTACACATACCAAGAGATTTCCTCAAAAATGAGAATCTCTCATGGTCAAGAGCCTTAGTAAATATATCAGCATTTTGATTTTCAGTAGGCACATATTCCAACTTAACTATGTTCTTCTCCACTAAATCTCTCATAAAATGATGTCTAATGCTAATGTTCTTAGTGAGTGAGTGTTGTACCGGATTTTTAGATATGTTAATAGCACTTGTGTTATCACAGAAAATTGTGAGGATATTGTTTTCAATTCCATAGTCATGAAACATCTTACTTAACCACAATAGCTGTGTGCAACAACTTCCTGCAGCTATGTATTCAGACTCGACAGTGGATTGAGAAACACAATTTTGTTTCTTGCTATGCCAAGACACAAGATTGTTCTCCATGTAGAAACATCCTCCACTTGTACTCTTTCTGTCATCTATATCTCCAGTCCAATCCGCATCACTGTATCCAATCAATGTGTTGTTGGTGTCCTTAGTGTACCATATCCCTAGTTCACTTGTACCTGAAACGTATCTGATAATCCTTTTCACTGCATTCAGGTGAGATTCCTTTGGATTAGCTTGGTACCTAGCACAAACACACACACTATACATAATGTCAGGTCTACTAGAGGTTAGATAAAGTAAACTACCTATCATGGATATATATAATGTTGGATCAACATCCTTTCCACCATTGTCTTTGCAAAGTTTCAAAGTAGAACCCATAGGTGTTTTCATTACTTTTGAGCTTTCAAGACCAAACCGTTTGACTAAGTGTTTAACATACTTACCTTGAGAGAAGAAAATACCATCCTTACATTGCTTGATTTGAAGACCTAAAAAATAATTCAAGTCTCCAACCATACTCATCTCAAATGTGGCTGTCATTACTTCAACAAATCTGTTCAGCATTTTATCACAAGTTGAACCAAACACAATGTCATCAACATATATTTGAGCAATTAGTAAACCTTCTCCAGTGTGCTTAATAAACAAAGTCCTATCGACTTCTCCTCTAATAAATCCATATTCTAAAAGAAAGTCCGTAAGCCTACCATACCATGCTCTAGGAGCTTGTTTTAGACCATACAATGCTTTCTTTAGTTTGTACACATGATCCGGGTATTATGGATCTTCAAAACCTTTAGGCTGTTCTACATATGCTTCTTCATTCAATATGCCATTTAAGAATGCAGCTTTTACATCTATTTGATGTAGTTTAATATCAATAAAACATGCAATTGCTAGTAATAATCTAATAGATTCTATCCTAGCAACAGGTGCAAAAGTTTCATCAAAATCAACACCTTCAACTTGGGTGTAACCTTGTGCAATTAACCTAGCTTTGTTCCTAACAATGTTTCCAGACTCATCAGTTTTATTCTTATAAATCCACTTTGTTCCAATGACATTAGTATGACTAGGTCTTGGAACAAGTGTCCATACTTAATTTCTTTCAAACTGATTAAGTTCCTCATGCATAGCATTTATCCAATATTCATCAGTTAATGCTTCATTCACACTTTTAGGTTCAATTTCAGAATAGTAACACTCTGCATTCACAACATTGCAAATAGAAGACACGCATATTGTTCTTACCACATCTACCTTATTCGATCTTATTCTTCCTCTTGTTTGCACTCCAACTGTAGCATCGCCTATGATCTGGTCAGTAGGATGACTTTTCCCCATTCTTGAAGAAGGATTCGTTTTGGGAACATACTGATCATTCTGTGGAATTACAACTGATTGTTCTGTAGATGTTGCTCCAGATGTGTTAGCATTTGGTGCAGCATTATCAGACTTCAGTGTATTCTCAGAATTGTCAGTGACTTGTGATATATCTTTTTCATCTTTATCATCTGTAAGACCTTTATCATCATCAAACACAACATTAACAGATTCTTGAACGGTGTTAGTCCTAAGGTTATAAACTCTATAAGCTTTACTATTTCTAGAATAGCCTAAAAAGAAACCTTTATCACTTTTAGAATCAAACTTGTGAAGTTGATCCCTATCATTCAGAATATAACACACACAACCAAATACATGAAAATATTTCACACTTGGTTTTCTAACATTCAGAATCTCATAAGGTGTTTGATTAGTACCAGATCGAATATAAACTCTATTAATAATATGACATGCCGTATTCAATGCTTCAGCCCAAAATCTTTTAGAAAGACTTTTAGATAAAAGCATGACTCTTGCCATTTCTTGTAAAGTTCTATTCTTTCTTTCAACAATTCCATTTTGTTGTGGAGTTTTAGGAGATGAATATTCTTGCAAGATACCTTTCTTATCACAGAAATCATTAAACATGCTATTCTCAAATTCCCTACCATGATCAGTTCTAATACGGCCAACTTTCAAGTTAAACACATTTTTGAACCTTTTATAGAGAACTTTAAAAGCAGCAAATGTTTCAGATTTATCTCTTAAAAACTCAATCCAAGTATATCTAGAAAAATCATCTACCACAACTAAGGAATATCTCTTACCTCCAATGCTTTCAGTTTCCATAGGACCCATCAAATCCATGTGCAACAATTCAAAACATCGATGTGTAGAACAATGTGACAGCATTCTATGCGGTACTCTTACCTGTTTACCTTTCTGGCATGATCCACATACAGTGGTATTCAGGAAGCTCAGTTTAGGTATTCCTTTGATTGCATCTGATATGATTAGTTTCTTCATTGCCCTGTAATTTACATGTCCTAATCTTTGGTGCCATAAGACATTCTCATCATGTTTTGACAAATTGCATACATTAGTTCCAATAAGATAACAATTATCTGCAGACCTAGTACCAGTCATTACAAAATCATCATCTTCATTAAGAACATAGCAAGACTCTTTGTCAAATTTTACATGAAAATTATCATCACAAAGTTGACTAATACTAATCAGATTAGCAAGTAAGCCATCAACATGCAAAACATTTTTAAGCTTAGGAAAACCTTTAACGTTCAAAGTTCCTTTTCCTATTATCTTTCCTTTTGATCCACCACCATATGTAACAATACCACCATTCAAGGTCACATAATCAGATAAGTAGTCTATTTGTCCTGTCATATGTCTAGAAAAACCACTATCAAAATACCATAGACCAGGTAAACATGCTTTCAGGGATGTGTGAACAACATTACAGGTAACTTTTGGTTTCCATGCAGATTTCATAGAATGTTTCCTAGGATGTGAAGACATTCTGGATGACATAAACTCAGCTCTCAAATCTTTAAACATTTTCAAGCAGAAAGGACGAATATGACCATATTTAAAGCAATAATGACAAATATACTTCCTTTCAACCTTGTGGGAATCTGTTTGTGCAGATGTTACACCAGATGTGCTAGCATTTGCCTTCACAAATTTCACAGGTTTTTTAAAATTTTCAGAAATAGAAGCAGTTTCACCATCATAACCTAAACCATAATTATTAGATTTACCAGTAGCTATAGCATCATTCACTTTAGAAGCACTCTTGGAAAACTTTTTGAAACTTAAGGTAGAGTTGATCAATTTCTCCTTCAGTTTACAAACTTCAAGATCTCTTCTGGTAAGTAAGACTTCTAGCTTAGTGATTGTGTCTTTCAGATCCTCATTTTCTTTATTCAAAGAATTCAGAGAGAGTTTCTGAGAGTTCCAATCATCTAACAATTCCTGATATGTCTCATCATCAATCCTTTTTCCTGCATCATCAACAAAACCATTAAAACAGTTCAAATCTGGGTGACTCTGTTTTGATGTTACTGTAGATGTGAAGACATCAGGTGCAACATCAGAATCTGTATCATCCAGATCATCATCTGAGGAATCATTATAATCAATTCTGGTAAAATGAGCATGTTCATTTTCATTAAACTCATCAAGATCACCATTATCAGATTCATCACTCAAGGTAGCACTAAAATTCAGTTTTTGCTTCAGTCTGGTATTGGCACACTCATTTGCATAGTGTCCATAACCAGAACATGCATTGCATTGAACTGATTTTCTAAATTCAGGATCATACCTTGGTTTACCTTCACTCTTTGATGGTCTTGGTGTGAATTGACTCTTCCTCCTTTCTGGTTGTGGTGTTGATGTGTTGATTTGGATCTTAGGCTGAATGTTTCCTTTAGATTTATGCATAGACTTCTTAAGAAATTTATTAAAATGCTTTGTAAGAAGGGCAATGTTGTCAGGATTGCTAAGGCATTCATCAATCAATTCTTCATCCGAATCAACCTCAGTAATGATAGGCTGAATCTCAGATTTGTTTGATGTCTCTCCTTTAAAAACAACAACTTTCTTATCATCTTTAGCTTCATCAGTTTGATTAGTGTTTATTTCATAGGTTCTAAGAATACTCACTAATTCATTTTGACTCAACTTATCAATATCTTTTGCCTCTTCAATAGCACAAATTTTAGCATCAAATCTTTTAGGAACAGACCTTAATATCTTATGTACTACTCTAACATTAGAAATAGGGTCACTAAGAGAATGTGATTCATTAATAATCTCACTTAACCTTTCGTTGTAGGATGAAATTGTTTCATCTTCCCTCATTCGGAGATTCTCAAACTTTGTCCCCAACATTCGAAGCTTTGTCCTTCGAACACTATCGGAACCTTCACAATGCTCTTGTAACCTGTCCCATGCATCTTTAGAAGTAGAACAGTTAGATATAATTTTAAACATAGAGGTATCAACAGAGGTAAAAATAGCATTTAAGGCTTTAGAATTATATCCTGCTGTTGTTATCTCATCGGCTGTCCAATCAACTTCTTTCTTGAGTTGAATTTCACCATCGGCATCTGCTGGATTCTTTGGTACGTCCCAACCTGTAAGAACAGTCCTCCAAGCACGTTCATCAATTGACTTGATGTACATATGCATCTTAGGCTTCCAATAAGCAAAATTTGAACCATCTAAAATGGATGGCCTAAGTGCTGTAGATATGTGATGTGTTTCCATTGCTAATATAAACTAAAACACACTTTAAGCAAGGATCTAAACCTAGTGTCGTCAGGTATCGGCTCTGATACCAACTGAAAGTGTGCGTGGGGTGGTATCTAGTGTTTAAGTAAAAAACAGAACAATGTTACACTGAATGTTGTGACAATTAGTGTAGCATTAACTCTAACAGAATGTGAATAAGTAAACACAGTACACAGCGGAAGTCTAAAACACTAAATCACAATACGAACACAATGGAATAATTTTTAACATAGATTTTATTAATAACAAAACCTATGCTAAGCCTTATGGCGAAACAATAACTTACTTCCTAAGTTATACACAAAAATGTCGTGAGAAATGTCTCAGCAATTACTTCAACATTCCACAAACAGAAACTACGATCGAGGCAGGTGCCTGAATCCGCAAATAGACTTAAGTGTAAGAACACTGTCTAAAGAACTAATCTGATCTATGATTCACTCTCACTCGATACAAGACTAGAACTAAGTACACTGGAAGGTGTGGTATCCCTCGGCGTACGTTAAAAGACACAACTACTGACCATAACTCCGAACTAGGGTTGAACTCTCAAGAAGGTGTTACTCGAATAGTGCATGCTTTGAAATGAGAGGCTCCTGCGGTATTTATAGAGAAATACACAGCTTCTAGATCCTTCCATTATGAGATCCTATTTTTTAGGACCTCAACCTCCATGATCTTTCTAGATCCTTCTGCCATCTTCCAGGTCGTTCTACAATGCTCTAAACTCTTCTAGCACGTTTTCCAACCTTCTGGAATCTTCCAGGTTCCAGACTCTTGTAGAAGCTTCTAGAATCGTTCCTGAATGTGAGAGCATTTAGTACGACATTTAATGTAACATTTCAGAAAAGACTTAGAATAAATCAAGGAAGGTCAAATTAAGATGTTGTTGATAATGTTAAAGCATTTAAGAGTTAACAACATCTACAAACAACATCTAAGTCAAAGTAATACTCAGATTTAAACCAACAAAAAAACAAACATAAAGTAAATAGTATGTGGAACAGAAAATTAAAAAACATAAGTACAGGCTTTACAAAGTGAGGAAATAAATAGAAGCAGTAAAGGGGAGGATTGGACTGATTGTATCAGCTGCATCTTCATAGTCTGCACGAACTCCCCCATACTCTAAACTCCCCCATTCTTCAAGCCTTCAATCCACATTGAGATCTCCATAGAGATCCTCAATGTCTTGTGCATCTGCATCTCCATCAATTTCGTTGTTGGCAGCCTCTTGCATCTCATCATTGTTTGGAACAGCATTGGGAACATCTTCTTGAACTGAACTGGAACTACTGGAACTGCTTCAGGGTTGTGAACATCAACATCACTTACTCCCCTTGTTGAGGTAGAAAGTAGCCCTTCCCAGAACTGTTTTTGTATGAGCAAGTCCTCAACCGTGCTTTGGAGATTTGTGATGGTGCCTTGCAGAATGTCAACCTGTCTTAAGATGAAATGAGAGGATAAATAGACAGATGCAACACAACCTGAGGATGGATGTGCTGTAGAGGTTGAGGGCACATCTGAGGCAACACTTCTGGAGGCTGAGGCCTTTGGTATTGGCAGATCCACAATTCTTTCCCCACCACGAAGCAGAAGATGTGGTGAAATTGTGAAGCTCGGAACATACCCACAAATAACTTCAGTTTCCAATCTCTAAAACTCCTTTTCAGCTAGCAATTTATAAATCAAACAAGGATATGGAAGTAGGCCTCTTCCAGACATGTTGCAAGTGAAGTTCATCATGTTCTGAAATATAACTTGTCCTAAATTGAATTGTTTGAGGTGTCCTATCTTATAGAGTAGGACAGCCTGTTCCAAAGTAAGAGTTGTGTTGTTTGTAGACGGAATCCAATTACAACACACAATCTTATGTAACACTGAATACAGACTAGTCAAACGAGAAGCAAGCAATTTAGGCACCCATTGTGTAATTCTTCCACCAGTAAGTACACTTATCATCATATCAAAATCAGAAACAACTGGATCCTCCATGATTCTAGTTTTCAACATCATATTGATTTTTCTAGGAGTGATGATAATCCCAAGACCCCTAAACGGTACACAACCATACTTCCTAGAATTCGTATCCCCTGTTTTTGCACTCACATTGGCATAAAATCATGCACCCAATCAACCACATAAGGCACTGCAAATAGTAACGCATCCAATATTGACCTCTCCCTAAACCAATCCATTAAGTTTGCTTCCTCAAAATCGGAAAAATTTTAAAATCCGTTCACTGAGTATAATCCTATTTCGAATTGTTTTATATCGTGCACTCGCATTATCATTATACTCAATAACATCTTCATCACTAAAGTCTGTAGCAGAAGAAATTTGTACCTCTTCCTCATGAGCAGAGGAGTGTGAACTGGATTCGGAAGATGAAGGCGAGTCTGAGCCATCGGATGGTGCCACCGGAGGGGCAACATCTCGAGCTTTTCGGGCCTTTTTGTGTACTGCCCGAGTCTTTGAGATTTCTTCATCTGCATGTTCGACTGTGACGGCTTCAGTGAAGTTATCAATGATATCATTGACATCTTGAGGCTCCCCCTCAGATTCTGAGTTAGATAAAACGATTGGTTGAGCTTTCCCTCCGTCTGTTATGGGCTTCTTCTTTCCGGTGTAGTCTACCCTTTTTCCAAGCGTCCTGTAGGAGACGCGGCGACCACCGGGCCATTTTCTAGCGACTGGAACAGGGGCTTTTGCCTTTTTAGCCGTGAACTTCCTCTTTTGTCTTAATCGAGCCAGTTTCTTTGCCAAAATCTCCTCATCAGACGAAGAGACATCTTTCATTTGTGCATCATCACTCTCCACCGCCGGTAAGTTACCTTGGAACATGGCATTGTCAAGAATTTCTCCTTCCAATATAATTGTTGGGGATGATGTTTTTCGAGCTAGGGCATCATATGCCTTTTTCAGTTTTTCGAAAGAAGTTCCAAGAGGAAAGGATTTTTGGAAGGTGGATGATTTTGGGGATGAGTGATCAATCGGAGAGGCACTTACAGGTTCTGGGATTTTAGCATTTGCCATTTCGCTTCGGATGTCGAGTGAGTTGTAAACCACCAGTGGTAGAGCAGAAGTTTTGGGCTCGAACGGGACATCCATGGTTCCCACCACGAACGACGGTGACCCTGGTGCCGGAGAGTCGGGAATTTCAGTGATTATCGCCATTTGAGTGTGATTTTGAGTGTTGGAGTGAAAATCGCAGGGCAGTTGAGTAAGGGCTTGAGTGATTTTGAATTTTGCGTGGAGAGTAAGATTGTTGGATGGAGTTGATGATTACTGCCTGCAAAAAGTGAGTAATTAGTTTGATAAGACCTTTCAAATTCTGGGATAAGAGATAAAAATGCAAGTAATTCAAATTCCAGTATACCAAATTGTGGAAAAACACGTATGTCAATAAAAATATACTCTATGAATGAGTGTTTCAAAATCTGATCTAAGTTTGAGAGTATAAAATTCACCATGCATACGAGATCAATTTATAGAAGATTTCAGGCAGGAGTTGATACACGATTTCATAAAAAAAACTGAAACGAAGAGAGTGGAAGAATAACTTCTCTCCATTAAATAGGTCGTGTGTTGTGGAGAATAATTACTGAAAAAGAGAATAAATAAATGAAAAGGTTAAATAATAACTGAAACAAATAAAATAAATAGATTTAGATAAATATTTGCAGATAATAAAAATAATAATTATCAGAAATTAATTAATTCTACATATAATCGAAATCATAAGTCTGAGTCAGGTGTTGAATAGATTGTTGGCATTTTGTACATCTCAACACAGTTTATTCATGAATTTGCTTCATATGTGTTGCACTTTTAATTTTTATCACATTTTCGCATTGATCCATCTTTTCAAAAGAGTGCATTGTAGCAGCGAACTCCGTGCCCCATAGTTACTCAATGGATTTGTGATTAATTTGATGCAATATATATCACCTTTAGAAGAGAGAACATTGTAGTAGTGAGCTCCGTGTCCCTAGTTACTCAGTGATTTTCAAAGCATCTAATTTGTGATTTCCTTTGCATTTGAGAGATTGTACAAGCTTTTCTCATATTCCACATGACTCAATTTTAAGACTTTTAGACTAAGATTATAGAGAATTATGTTAAATCCGACACTTACGAAATTTATACAAAGAAATAATTAAATGAACTACTCTGGTGTTGTTCCAAATGCTGCCGCATTTGGTACAACACTTTTGATACAGTGTTCAGATATTGCATAAACCAAGAGATTTCCTTAGAGAGGAGAATCTCTTATCATCTAAAGCTTTGGTAAATATATCAGCAAGTTGTTTTTCTGTAGAAATGTATTCCAACTTGACCACCTCTTTTTCTACCAGATCTCTTATGAAATGATGCCTTATACTAATATGCTTAGTCAAAGAATGTTGCACTGGATTCTTTGATATATTTATGGCACTAGTGTTATCACAATAAACAGTTAGAGTATCACAAGGTAAACCATAATCACAAAACATTTTCTGTAACCAAAGCAATTGTGTACAGCAACTCCCTGCTGCAATATACTCAGATTCAGCTGTGGATTGTGATACAAAATTCTGTTTTCTGCTATGCCAAGATATGAGATTATTTCCCATGTAAAAACAGCCACCACTGGTGCTCTTTCTATCATCAGCATCTCCTGCCCAGTCAGCATCACTATAGCCAATTAAGGAACAATTTGTGTCCTTGTTGTTGGTCCTTGGTGGAGTATAACACACGTGTATGGGGGGGGGGGAATGCACTTGTGTATGCAAATTCTTTCTTTTTGAACAAACTGGTCTTATCAGGCAAGTTGTCTTACAGCAAGCCTGAGTGTGAACTTTGATAGATACTTGTCCTACTGAATACTATTGAGTGATCAGTTGGCTAAATATCTAAAAGAGTTGTTAAGTGCGGAATGTGGTTGGCCTTTTTAACTTAAAGAAATACTCCAAGTTGATTTCTGAAAAGATACAGTTATCAGGGACTTTGTCCAAAACAGTTTTTCTTAACTTACTGAGTTTTGCTCTTTGAAATATGTTTGAATGTAAATACAGTAAAGAGTGCAGTAAGTAAATGACACACAAGTTTATAGTGGTTCAGAGACTCAAGCTCCTACATCCACTTTCCCTGATTGAATAGGATAATTCCTTCACAATGGAATTAGCTTGTTTTATAGTGCCAAGGTGCACTGATCAACAACTCTCTCTTAGTGTTTTGATCCCTAGGATAATCTGAGTCCTAGTGCTCAATCTCTCTGAGTTAACACTGTGTTTCACAATGACAGTCCTTAACTCCTCACTTCTACAACAAACACTCTATTCACTGAATGAGATAAGGGTTTGAGGTTTGGTTCCAACTAGTAGAGATATCCTTTACAATAAGAACAGTGTAAAGGCTTAGGATATCTCAATGCTAAGCTTTGGATGTTTACAAAGATTGTCTTAGCTATTTGAAGTGATTCAGAAAACTTGGGATTCTTAAGAACAGCTTGGTTTCCTTTGAAAGCTTGATGATAGTTTGATAGCTTGTAGTTGGATTGTGAATCCCTTTGATCACATCTGTATTTATAGGCAAATTTGAACAACTAACCGTTGGAGAGACGGCAATTCAAACTTGTCTATTTGCAGCACCATTGAAACGGCTATGAAGCTTGGCATCCTTTTATCCACTGTGTAAAAGGCCTCTTCAATGGTTGCTTGAATGAATGTGTTGACTTCTGAAAAATGCGGCTGAGAAGACTTGTGTCAGATTCCAAATATGCACATTTCCCAAGGTTGATTTGTGGCAAACTCTACGCTCAACCAACGGTCAGATGGGACAAGTTCCCTGAACATTCCTGCTGCAATTTAGAATGTTCCAACATTCATTCAATGCTTCACTTTTTAATGCTTTAAGTCTTCAATGCTTGGTTCAGCCATGATTGGCAATAAATGCTTCATTGAATGTGTCTTCTGTGAGCTTTGGCATTCAATGCTCTTAATCATTTGTACTTCAACTGTTCTGATCATTTGCATTTATGAGCATTGCCTTAATACTCTTGATCTCTTCAGCTCAGTTGTCCACTTGGTCAGCTTGTCCTGAAAGTTCAACAACTTTGGCCTAGAGTCTAAACATTTATCAAGCTGCCTAACATTCCAGCTTTGGACAACTACCCTGAACTCTAAAATCTCACAACATTCCTGAGATTTTTAACTTAAGCATTCTACTTACTCAAGTGTTCTGAGACAACTTGCCTGAACTAGACTTGAGCATATCTCAACTAATCTGAACATCATCAATCAGGGGTTTTGGTATCTAAATCAAAATCATTTTATTCCCAACAATTTCCCCCTTTTTGATGATGCCAAAACCTATTACAAAGGGAACTTGACTTATACTATACTTTACCTTCAGGGTGAGTGATCTGGTTAACTTTCCTGAAAGAAACTGTTAGCACAATAAATCAAGTATATATGTCATGTCAGATTAATTGAGATAATGAGTTGTTATCTCTTGATAGAAAACCAGTGGTCCTTTTATATATCATAGAGCATTACAGATCAGAAAAATAAAGGACTACAGAACTGATATAGCAGAATAACAACAATCATAAAAATCATAAAACTAGATAGGGAAGAAATGAACTTATCCATCAGAGAGTTCCATCATCTTGAGGAGCAATGTCATATTGAGCCCAGACCCTCTTCTTCAACTCCCAGACTTCCTTGTTGGATCCTCTAGGGCCAATCTTCATCTTTTCAGTCCTCATGATATTGATGAACTCTTCCAGAATCTTTCCCTCATCAATTAAGTTCCAATTGAACTTAGGAGGCATGTACAGAATATGACCAGGGGCCTTGAATTCAACTCTTGCCATCTCAGCTGCTGCAAACAGCTTTTGGTAGAGGTCCCTATGGTTCTCAAACATAAACTGCACAAAGACTTCATCCACACTCTCTTCAAGCCACTTTCCAATGACATAGAAGTCATATACAAAACTTCTCTTGGCCTCCTCCCATGCATCATTCAGTGAGATTGGAACCCACTTGTCATGGTGAGGGTACTGAGTGTCCCATCTTTGCAGCATTTGTGGTTTGAGTCTTCTGTAAGAAGCCCTCCTTCTTGGAGCTTTGAAGTTTGCCCTCCTTTCATCTCTTGTCTTGTTGGCCTCAACCAACTGATCCATTCTCTCTTTAGCCCTTTGAAGAGCTAGCTTCTCCTGTGTCTCTGGATCTTTTCCAAATCCTTCTTCAAACAGCTTAGAAGGATCATCAGCAAGCTTGGGCACAACAACTTCAGGCTCTCTGTCCTGTACTTCTTATTCAACATCTTCTTCTTCAATAACAGGCAGCTTGGCTGCTTTCTTCAACCTCTTAGATTGCCTCACAGGAGTTGTTCCTTCTGACTGAAATTCTGATGGCAGAGTCAGGCTGGTTGGGAATTCATTGAAGGCTTGCAATTCCTTCCTCTTTCTTTCAGATGACCTTGTCACCTTCCCCCTTACTTCAGCAACCTTCTCCTTAGGATCAAGTCCTGCAGACTCACCACCAGGCCTTTGTTGCTTCCTTGCCTGACTTTCCATTGCAGACATCATAGATTCTTTAACAACAATTTGGATCTGCTCTTCCTCAGTCAAGTTTTCAATATTCATTGGGCCTTTGCCTTTCCCAATGTCTTCTACTGCCTCCTCCTCAATCTCAGGGACCTTCTCCTTTCCCTTTGATTCACCAATCACCAAGGTTCCCTTTGCCCTTACTTTCTCTCTTTCCCCCTTTTTGGCATTATCAAAACATTGGGGCTTCAACTCACTCATAGAGACAGAGAGATGTGAGTGGGCTTGAGTGAGGGACTTCAACTCCTGCAACAAATAGACATTCTCATCATGAATGTTTTGCATCTTGTCATCTGCCATGCTTAAGAATGTGTGAACAGGCTTCATCTTCTGAGTAACAATGGCATCCAATGTGGCTTTCAGTGATTGATCAAGTTTGGCCTGAAGTTGATCAGTGAGGTTGGCCATAACTTGATCAGACACTTTGGCCATAAGTTCAACAGTGAACTTCTCTGCAGCTTCTTTCACCATTGCAGCTTTCAATTCTTCAGCTTTCTTTCTCTGAGCAACTGTCCTTTGCCTCAGTGCATCCTTGATTGTTTTTCTCAAAGCTCTCACATTGTGCTTGTACAGATCTTTGAGACCTTGCTGCTCTTTCTTTACTGAATTGGTGAACTTTCTCATTGCATTTTTTGCCTTTGTTACTTCTGTTGAAACTGTTTGCAGTCCAGTTTCAACACCACAAATTCTTGCATCCAAGGTTGGCAAGATCACCTCCTCTGAACCAGTTAGCCTCATCTCCACAGAGGCTAGAGGTTTGCCTTGGTCATCAAGGGTGTCTACTGTTGCAGCATGTGCTTTTCCAACTTCCCTGACCAGTGTGTCCAACTTCTCTGATTGCTCTTCAATGATGGTTGCAGTCTGAGTAGCAATCTGTAAACCAGCCTCAGTGGCATTGGCTTGCTCAAAGTACATCTTATTCAATGTGGACACATTTGCTGAAACTGCTTCAAGGTCAATGTCAGCATCAACTGGTATGTCTGTAAGAGAAGCATCTGCAAAAATTTGCTCAATGGTAACAGCTACAGAATCTGCAAAACTAAGAGTGTTAGTAAAATCTCCCTCAACACCCTCATTCTTTTTATCTCCCATAAGGCCTGATACATCAGCACCATCTCTCTCATTTTCAACTTCATTCTTTTCTTCAATATCAACAGATAGACTCACATTCACTGGAGAATCAGGCCTCCTTTCACCAAGGGATTCATCAAGTTCAGATTTGACTTGAAGAATAGCCTGACTCACATATTGGGCTGCACCCAATATTTCTACTTCATCTCCCTCTATAATTGGTGCACTCAGGGAACCAGTAATCACACAATCCTCACCATCATCTCCCTCTGAATTTTCACCACTAACAGCCTTTTCAACTCCTTCCATTCCTAAACCTGACACCTCTATATCCTCAACAGGATCCACAGAGGGCAGTTGTTGGGAGATCACAGTGCTTGGCATCCCAAGGCCACTGAGTCATCCTGAATGACTAAAGGCTGGTCAATGTCCAACTGTCCTGACATTGATGAGGCTTTAGCCAAACTAGATTCTCCCATGGAAGTCTCAACATTGTCAAGTTGTGCCTCAGGCTCAGAAGAACCATCCTTGGCCAATGCATCTTGGACTGAGTCACCATCTTTGGTCAACTCCTCTGAATGATCAGAGTCCTTAACAGAATGATAGGTTAAGTAATGTACCTGAGCTGAATTGAGGCCAGGAGGGTTGGGATTGGTGTTATCATCATCATTATCATCATCAGATGTGCTATCAGGATGCTTGATTCCTTGTGCAATTCTTTCTCTCTCAGCAAGCACCTTCTCATGAACAATGGTGCAAAACAAGGCCTCAGTGGTCAACACACTGGATTTCTTCACATTTCCAAAATGTAAAAGCCTGTTCTCTTCAACCTGCCACCAGCTAGCTCCTTTATCCTGAATAGCCTGAGCTATTTCTACCATAGTTCTATCCTTGATCTCAACAAATGCCCTGAGATCATAGAACTGTTGTTGCAGCCTAGGATATGCCTTCAATCCAGGATACAACTCATCCACATTAGCCTTGGCAATCTGCCTCAGCATCCCCTCATAAGTGTACTCTTCACCACTTTCATCTCCAGAAGAGTTGGTTTGGGATTTAGGAGGGTTGGATTGGTATTCAGGTAGGCTGGGCTGTAATTCAGGTAGATTGGGTTCAGAAGGATTGGGTTCAGAAGAGCTTAAGACAAGTTGGGATTCAGGTGCTTTTGAGAGCAATGTGCCTGAAGAGGTAATTGGAATGGCTGGAATGGGTGGGAGAACAACTTGATCACCTTCTTGAAGAACAGTTTCAAGAAGCTTGGTGTAGGAAAGTAATCTGGGATCAAGTGGGGAGAAAGGCCTATCCTCAAGATTGACTAAATCTGCCAGCACATCAATACCTGATCTGTCAGGTGCACCTTCAGGGGAGTAAACTTTCTTTGCAATAATTGGGGCATCTTCAGGAGTCTTGCACTCCTCTTCTTCATGCCTTGATGGAGATATTCTTTCAGATTGAATATCAGGAGAGTTGGCTTCAGGGCTGTTGGGCTTTGACTTGGAGTTAGACCTACTTGCCTGTCTAATCTCCTTGAAGAATTCCTTCTTCTTCTTCTCCTCTTCCATCAACTTCTGCTTCTCAGAAGTTTTGATAATTCTTCTTCTCCTTTCTGACCTTGTTGGCTTATCAAGGTCTCTATACTCTGTCACAGCTTCAGGCTCCAGAGGGACAAACTCCCTGACTTCTTCACTCTCTTCAGGGGGGTTGACCTCTTTTTCAGCAACAGTCTCAATCTCCTCAGAAGTGGCATCTCCACTTCTTGACTGGCTTTCTGGAGAAGATTCACTCAAAATCTTCTTTATCCTCTTCATCTTTGGCTGTGCTTTTGCTGGTTGGGCTTTTCTTTTTCTTGGAGAGGCTCTGGTTGCTGGTACACCAGCTACAGCTTTCTTGGAGACAGCATCCTGCTTTCTCTTCTCAGTTTTGGAAGACAGCTTCCTGAACATCACCTTTTGAGCTGGAAAAGGCTTTGGCTTTGGTTGAAGGTGGGTATAATGAGCAAATCTTTCCAAGAGCAAGCTAGCCCTTGTGCAAAACTGGAGTCTCCCATCAACCACCACCTTGTGGTGCTTCACCTCCTTAAACTTGAACTTTTCATTCATCATCTTGTCCAGAATGAAACTTTTCCAGTCAAACTTGACTCTCTTTTCAGCAGAGTCAATCACAGCAGCCATCACCCTCAGTTTTGGCATACTGATTTGTTCAACACTTCCAGAATGGCTCAACAAGCTCTTCACAACACAGTCAAACAAGTGCCTATAAACAGGCTTTAAGGTGTTCTTGTTTTGAGCACTTACAAGTTTCTTGGGTACTATCATCCATGGATAGTAGAACTCCTGATCATCTCCTTCTTTGTACACCTCTGGATTTTGGCCTTCAGATGGTAGCCCAAAGCTAGCATCAAGATCCTCTGCAGTGAAGATGATTGTTTGTTGGCTTTCTTCATCTTCCTCAGCATAAGTTAATTTGGTGCACACATCACCCTTTTTGCCCTTCCATCTGAGATGGGCAAAGAACTCTACCATGAAGGAATTCAGGCAGGAATCAGGCTTGGTGCCAAGAAATCTTTCAAGGCCTGCTTCCCTAAGCCAATGGAGTACAGGATGTGTTAGGGTTATACTGGCAAGTATGCTTTTAGTGCTACTTATGTATACAAACTGATTTTTGCACTTATTAATGAGAATAAATTTTTGTCACTGGTTGCTTTAAATATAATGAATGGTAATTATTTATTGCATAAACGTTCAGATGTACTTTACATTGTAGACAATGTGGTATGTAGAAGATCACAGAAGATCACATTGTCAGTTCCTTGTATATAAGTACAATTGATTCACAACTTAGATGGAATTGAACAATCCATTGGTAGAAGTTGAGGTGTAAGGCTCAGATTGGTTTGTCTTGACCAAGAGATTACACTAGTGCATTTTGATGTGCTGAATAGGACCTACAGAGAGGTAATTCTTCTAGACTGGCTTAAGGAATGAAGAATTAGACCTCAGTGGTTGTTGATTTCTTAATCTCTGTCACTTAAATGGAATTGTCTGTAGTTAAGAAGTATTGCTTTGATTTATTATGGGTAAAGAATCAATGTGATTCAATACTTTATATTTTGGGCAATATTATTAATTATAGGACAGATTGCCAAAATTAATACAGAGAATCGTGTCTTGGAGTGTCAAGTTGATTATGTCCCCTTGGTGGGCTCAGAAGGTTTATCATATCAAATCTGATCAGTGGAATTTATTTCCGGTATGATAATAATGTTGAGCTGTCCTTACTCTAAGGAATAAAAGATATTAATTAATTAAAGCATTCAGTAGCTTAAATTAATTGATGGACATTGAATCTTAAACACGGGAAATAATAACCGGGAGCCATATTTCGTAATATGGGTTAGGATGGATAGTGCAATATTAATTCTATAGTGGAATGAATTAATATTAATGAGCTGGAAAAATATTGTGGCTCAATATTGATTTCTGGGCCCATTGGGAGGTCCAATCCTAATTCTCCTAAAGGCCCCTCAAGTAGCCCAATAAAAGTCCATTAACTAAGGTAATTAAAAAGATAAGAATTAATCTTGTTGCAAGAAAGAGAGGAAAGTAGCGCTTATTTTGGGGAGAGAATATTATGGAGAAAGATATGGAAATAATATAATATCTCTTGGAGAATAAAATATTTCTAGATCTCCAATATTTTCTAATAAATAAATTTGCTATTCTCTCTTATAAATAGAGTAAAAACCGCCACTCTTAGTTTTAAGAGTTGAAAAAAAAAAAATCGGTCTTCTCCATAAAATACGGAAAAGAGAGATCTGTAATTTTCGAAATTACAGTGTGTGCAACAAGAGAAAATTAATTCTTCCTTGAGAGTTATTAGTTCGTGAGATCTCCCACCGGATCAACGGGCTAGGACTTAGGGAATACTCGAGAAGGCAATTGGGTTGAAGTTGCTATTCTTCTCAACGGTATCTCTCCGATTCAAAGGTAAACACGTAATCCCTTAGTTCCGCATGTTTAGGGATTTAATTATTTACCGTACATTCATTACATGAATTAGTTGATTTAATTTGTTTAAATTATAAAAAATTAGATTTATGATAATTCATATTTAAATTACGTCTCAAATAGATCCTGGTAATTTTAAAGGATTCCCGGGAGTCTCGAAAGATCCCTAGGCATCTCAAAAGATTCTCGGGAGTCTAAAAAAGACGTCTCAAATAGATCCTGGTAATTTTAAAGGGAGTCTCAAAGGATCCCTAGCGTGACGGTCCATAACCCACAAGTGTCAATAATTCCCCACAAAGGAGATGGGGAATGTGGTCCCATAATATTCCCACAAAGGAGTTGGGGACCACAAGAATTGGGGACCACATTGTTGGGGGACTATTATTGGGTATTGGGATTATTCCAACAGATGGTATCAGAGCCAAGGTTTTGGGCTCTGTAATTTAAATTAGAATTTAAATCTATTTACATTAAATTGATATTTGGATGGTAGAATTGTTAGATCTTTTTTGCAGGTATCCAATTATCATGGTTTTAATGTATGTTTTAATTTATGTTGTTTGAATGTGGTTTTTAATCTGATTCGGTCAGATTTGTTTTTCCCGTGAGAAAATCCACGGGTAGATTAGATTATTTAATTTGTAATAAACTAGTCTAGATGTTAGATTTATTTTTTGTAAATAAATTGTAACGGGTCAAAGACGAAGACCGTTAGACGGATTAAAGAATCGGAGGCACCCGGACGACCAAGCCACACGAGTCGCTTGTAGGCGTGGTGTGATTTTTTTTGTTGCGGTCGTGGGTGTACGAATTCTCGTTCCTTCAAAACGAGAAAATTAAACCATGATAATTGGACGTGTTTGCCTAATTTGTGTTTAATTTTTGTTTTGTTATTATGCTATGATTATTTGTTAATTCTGCATGAGAATTCGTGAAAAACCTCTAGTTTAAAAAAAAATTACTAAGTATGTTTTTTTTATTAATTAAATTTATTTAAGATAATAAATTGATTAAATGGCCTCCATAATTTATTTATTTGTGAAGTCTTTTGGCTACGCATTGGCAAGCGCCTCTCTCCCTATCGGATAGGTCAAAAGATAAGTTCACATGAATAAATTCCTTTAAGGATGATTGTGGATTATTACTAGTGGCGGTATGACCCTCCCATCGAGTGGCTTATTCAAAACGAAATAATAGTCCTGTATTTAATTATGGTTATTACTTAGGTATAAAATTGATATATTAACTCCCCATCGGAGTCCCTGTCAATTTTATATGGCCAGGTTGAAGCCAACTACTAATTTTGAATTAAAGGTTTGTAACTGCTTTGTTTGTAACCTGCTTAAATGTATTTGAGTAAACGATCACACTCATCGTGACTTACTTAAATTGGTTTTAAGATGTTGGCTGATGCATGTTTATATCGGTTTTTTGAGGTTTTTGATATAGTACATGTGATCAAATTATGTGATAATTTTTTTGTTAATAGGATATTAATACAAATTGTATATTTTATTCTCAGTTCAGCATGTCGTCTCCTTTTAACCCACTGTTTAGTATACTTAAAGAAAATAAATTGGAAGGAGAGAATTATGTGGATTGGAAAAGACATTTATTTATAGTCTTGACTGCACAACAGCATAAGTGGGTACTTGATGAACCTAAACCCCCTGCCCCTACGGATGAGACGAACCAAGAAGATAAGGAATATCATAAGGAGTGGATGAGATCCGATGAAATGGCTAGGTGTACCATCTTGGCTTCAATGTCAGATGTGTTGCAACACCAACACCAGAACATGGAATCCGCTTCAGCTATTATAATGAACCTTAATGAACTTTTTGCTCATCAGAATCGTACGGCTAGACAAATGACCATGCGAGATATGTTATCACAGAAAATGGTCGAGGGAACGCCCGTGAGGGATCACGTTCTTAAGATGATGGGTTTTCTTAACAAACTTGAGATTCTTGGTGCTGAATTCGATGCGGAAACGCAGATCGATTTCGTACTCCATTCTCTACCGAAAAGTTTTGAGCAGTTCCAACTGAACTATACGATGAATAATCAAGAGTATACGTTGGCTCAGCTCTTGCAAGCTTTGGTTTCGGCTGAGATGTTAATGGGACCAAGGAACGAGCATACGGCTATGTTGGCAAACGGTCCATCTTCTAATTCTGCACCGAAAGGTGGAAAGAAGAAGAAGGCAAATGGCCAGAAACAAGCTAAAAACAAGGAAAAGATGCCAATTGAGGGAGGTGTCAAGAAAAAGACCACTAAGGGAAAGTGCTTTAGTTGCGGTCTGAAAGGACATTGGAAGTCAGCCTGTACCAAGCCTAAGAAGGCTGGTAAGCAAGGTAATTCTCACGCACTAGTAATTGAAACTTGTTTAGCGGTGTATTCTTCCCATTCGTGGGTGGTGGATACGGGAGCCACTGATCATATTTGTTTCGATTTTCAGGGGTTCAAGCTAACCCGACAACTTAGTGGGAGTGAGATCATCATCACCATGGGCAATGCTACGAAAGTGGCGGCTGTTGCAGTGGGAGATGTGCAACTATCTTTTAGTGATAGAATTTTAGTTTTAAAAGACGTTCTTTATGTTCCGAGTTTTAGAAAGAATTTGATTTCAGTTTCTAAACTAATTTTGGATGGATATTCAGTTTCTTTTAATAAGAATGTCGTTATTTGTCGTGATGACGAGATTATCTGTTCGGGAGCATTGGTGAATAATCTTTATACTATTAATTGTGCACATTCCACACAAAATGAATCGCATAACACATCGACTATTTCTAAGAAAAGAAAGCATTCTTCAGACATGAACGAAACACTTCTGTGGCATCTTAGACTTGGTCATATTAATCTAAGAAGGATTCAAAGGTTGGTGAACGACGGCTTGTTGGAATCACTCCAGGTTGAGCCGTTTCCAACATGTGAATCATGTTTAGAGGGTAAAATGACCAAAAGAGCCTTTGGGGCAAAGGGGAATAGAGCTAGTGAAGTGTTAGAACTCGTTCATACTGATGTATGTGGACCAATGTCAATTCAAGCAAAGGGAGGTTTTGAGTATTTCGTTACTTTTATCGATGATTACTCAAGATATGGATACATCTATCTAATGCGGCATAAGTCTGAGACCTTTGATAAATTCAAAGAGTTTAAGGCTGAAGCGGAAAAGCATAGGGAAAAGAGTATCAAGTTTCTACGATCAGATCGTGGAGGCGAATACCTCAGCAATGAATTTTTGGGCTACTTATCAGGCGAAGGGATTGTATCCCAATTAACTGCACCCGGAACCCCTCAACAAAATGGGGTTGCAGAGCGAATAAATCGAACTCTTTTAGAGATGGTCAGATCTATGATGAGTTATTCAGATTTACCTAAGTCGTTTTGGGGTCATGCCTTGGAAACAGCGACTTACATTCTGAATTTGGTACCTTCCAAATCAGTTCCTAAAACCCCTACAGAATTGTGGAGCGGGCGAAAGCCTAGTCTAAGACACATAAGAATTTGGGGGTGTCCTGCATACGTGTTGGACAAGGAAGCTGGAAAGTTAGATCCTCGTTCAGAATTAAGGCTGTTTGTAGGATATCCTAGAGGAACGAAAGGGGGTTTATTCTATAGTCCAAAGGATCAGCGAATTGTGATAAGCACACATTCTAGATTTATGGAAGAAAACTATATGAGTAATAGAAAGCCCAACAGTGAGATTACCTTAAATGAACTAAGAGGGCCAACTCCTATACCAAGTGTACAAGTAGATGTACCAAGCGATACACAAACACAACCGGAACCTCGTCGTAGTGGGAGGGTTGTGAGACAACCTGAGCGATTCATGTTCGTGGGAGAGTCTTCGGACTTGGTCACCGGAGAGGATGAATCTGACCCCTGGACGTACGATGAGGCAATCCAAGACAAGGATGCAGATTCTTGGCAAACTGCAATGGAAGCAGAAATGGGGTCTATGGATCATAACAAAGTGTGGGAGCTTGTGGAACCACCCAAAGGTGTAAAACCTATTGGATGCAAGTGGGTCTACAAGAGAAAAAGAGGATCAGATGGGAAGGTTGAAACCTTCAAAGCTAGACTAGTGGCAAAAGGATATACTCAGAAAGAGGGAATCGATTATGAGGAGACCTTTTCGCCTGTAGCTATGCTTAAGTCTATCCGTATTCTCTTGTCGATTGCAGCTCACCTAGACTTTGAGATCTGGCAAATGGATGTCAAGACAGCTTTCCTAAATGGAAGTCTTGAACAAGAAATCTACATGCGCCAACCCGAAGGCTTCATTGAAAAAGGCCAAGAGAATCTTGTATGCAAGCTTAAAAGGTCAATATATGGACTTAAGCAAGCATCGCGAGCTTGGAATCAGTGTTTTGATCAGGTGATACAATCCTATGGATTTGATCAAAATGAGTTTGAGAGTTGTGTCTATAAGAAGTGTATCGGAACTGCCTTGGTATTCTTAGTATTATACGTAGACGACATTCTGCTTATTGGAAACAATAAAAAGGTGTTGACAGACGTGAGGGTATGGTTGTCAAAACAGTTTGATATGAAGGATTTAGGAGAAGCTGGTCACATCCTTGGGATTAAGATTACTCGAGATCGCCAGAAAAGGATGATATGCTTATCCCAAACCTCATACATAGACACTATTTTGAAACGATTCAGCATGCAAAATTCCAAGAAAGGATTTGTTCCTTTCAGACATGGAATTCATCTATCTAAAGAGATGTGTCCTAAGACACAAAAGGAGATGGATGAGATGAGAAACATTCCATATGCATCGGCAGTTGGAAGCCTCATGTATGCAATGCTGTGCACGAGACCGGATATTTGTTTTGCTGTAGGCATGGTAGCAAGATATCAAAGTAACCCAGGGAAAGAACATTGGACTGCAGTTAAAAACATTCTCAAGTATCTAAAAAGAACTCGAGATAGAATGTTGGTTTATCAGTCAGACAGTCTATTCCCTGTGGGTTATACGGACTCAGATTTCCAATCAGACATGGATTCTAGAAAATCTACCTCGGGTAGTGTGTTTTGTTTGGGGGGTGGAGCCATGACATGGAGAAGTGTGAAGCAGAAATGCATCGCTGATTCTACCATGGAAGCCGAATATGTAGCTGCTTGTGAAGCAGCGAAAGAAGCGGTTTGGCTTAAGAACTTCTTAGTGGACTTGGATGTGATTCCGAATTTGCCCAGCACTATCACTATTTATTGCGATAATGCTGGAGCAGTTGCAAATTCAAGGGAACCAAGAGCTCACAAGGCAAGCAAACACATTGAAAGGAAATACCATCTTATACGAGAAATCGTTAAGAGAGGAGATATAGTGGTGGCAAAGATCGCATCGGAAGACAACCTAGCTGATCCCTTCACAAAGGGTCTGCCTCAGAGTACATTCGAGAGACATGTGGAAGGAATGGGGGTCAAGTGCGTTGCCAAGCTGCTTTGAGTATAAGTGGGAGAATTTATTAGGACATGTAGAACATGGACGTGCTGTAGTATACTTAAAAGCAGACTTTGAGTATAAGTGGGAGATTGTTAGGGTTATACTGGCAAGTATGCTTTTAGTGCTACTTATGTATACAAACTGATTTTTGCACTTATTAATGAGAATAAATTTTTGTCACTGGTTGCTTTAAATATAATGAATGGTAATTATTTATTGCATAAACGTTCAGATGTACTTTACATTGTAGACAATGTGGTATGTAGAAGATCACAGAAGATCACATTGTTAGTTCCTTGTATATAAGTACAATTGATTCACAACTTAGATGGAATTGAACAATCCATTGGTAGAAGTTGAGGTGTAAGGCTCAGATTGGTTTGTCTTGACCAAGAGATTACACTAGTGCATTTTGATGTGCTGAATAGGACCTACAGAGAGGTAATTCTTCTAGACTGGCTTAAGGAATGAAGAATTAGACCTCAGTGGTTATTGATTTCTTAATCTCTGTCACTTAAATGGAATTGTCTGTAGTTAAGAAGTATTGCTTTGATTTATTATGGGTAAAGAATCAATGTGATTCAATACTTTATATTTTGGGCAATATTATTAATTATAGGACAGATTGCCAAAATTAATACAGAGAATCGTGTCTTGGAGTGTCAAGTTGATTATGTCCCCTTGGTGGGCTCAGAAGGTTTATCATATCAAATCTGATCAGTGGAATTTATTTCCGGTATGATAATAATGTTGAGCTGTCCTTACTCTAAGGAATAAAAGATATTAATTAATTAAAGCATTCAGTAGCTTAAATTAATTGATGGACATTGAATCTTAAACACGGGAAATAATAACCGGGAGCCATATTTCGTAATATGGGTTAGGATGGATAGTGCAATATTAATTCTATAGTGGAATGAATTAATATTAATGAGCTGGAAAAATATTGTGGCTCAATATTGATTTCTGGGCCCATTGGGAGGTCCAATCCTAATTCTCCTAAAGGCCCCTCAAGTAGCCCAATAAAAGTCCATTAACTAAGGTAATTAAAAAGATAAGAATTAATCTTGTTGCAAGAAAGAGAGGAAAGTAGCGCTTATTTTGGGGAGAGAATATTATGGAGAAAGATATGGAAATAATATAATATCTCTTGGAGAATAAAATATTTCTAGATCTCCAATATTTTCTAATAAATAAATTTGTTATTCTCTCTTATAAATAGAGTAAAAACCGCCACTCTTAGTTTTAAGAGTTGAGAAAAAAAAAATCGGTCTTCTCCATAAAATACGGAAAAGAGAGATCTGTAATTTTCGAAATTACAGTGTGTGCAACAAGAGAAAATTAATTCTTCCTTGAGAGTTATTAGTTCGTGAGATCTCCCACCGGATCAACGGGCTAGGACTTAGGGAATACTCGAGAAGGCAATTGGGTTGAAGTTGTTATTCTTCTCAACTGTATCTCTCCGATTCAAAGGTAAACACGTAATCCCTTAGTTCCGCATGTTTAGGGATTTAATTATTTACCGTACATTCATTACATGAATTAGTTGATTTAATTTGTTTAAATTATAAAATTAGATTTATGATAATTCATATTTAAATTACGTCTCAAATAGATCCTGGTAATTTTAAAGGATTCCCGGGAGTCTCGAAAGATCCCTAGGCATCTCAAAAGATTCTCGGGAGTCTCAAAAAGACGTCTCAAATAGATCCTGGTAATTTTAAAGGGAGTCTTAAAGGATCCCTAGCGTGACGGTCCATAACCCACAAGTGTCAATAATTCCCCACAAAGGAGATGGGGAATGTGGTCCCATAATATTCCCACAAAGGAGTTGGGGACCACAAGAATTGGGGACCACATTGTTGGGGGACTATTATTGGGTATTGGGATTATTCCAACAGGATGAACTTCTGTATCTGGGCTATCAAAAGCCACCAACTTTTCAAACCAAAGAGAATTTGGGTTGCTGAGATAAGAGAAATCAATGTCCAAGGAGGAATCATTGAAATCTACAAGTTCTTCTCTTTTGATTTTGGGAGCCATGGATAATTCTAAGAGATAGAGAGGTTTGGAGAGAAGTTGCAGGTTTTGAGAGGTTTTCAAAAACTTTGAGAGTTAGGAATTAGGAGTGCGTAAGGAAGGAAGTAAAACTTGAGGAGTTTATATATGTGGGGAGTTTATTAACCGTTGGTTAATAGATAATAACAGTGGGTAATAGTAAAAACCAATTGGATAAAGTGGGGTAGTGGACTTTAGGCGGTTTGATGAAGTTTTAATGCAAATCAATGGCCTTGATGATGGCTCAAGAATTCATGAAATCTTAATTAAGATTTTGCATTAAATGTTGATTTGCCTTTTTGGTGGCAAAAATCTTTATAGCACACGCCATCCTAAAATGGCCTACTCTTAGACCAAGAAATCTTTTAAATGTCTAATCAATGCTAAAAATAGCAATGATTATCCAATTAACTCGGACAAACATCCTGAGATGTGTTTTGATTTCTGTGAAGATCATATTGCCTGATCAATATGCCTGAGTGGGTCCCAATGTTGCTGACTGGGTCCCACTAGGACGAAGCTCCTGACCAACATTGCTGAACACCATAGGGACAACTTTGCTGAGTTTCCCCTTTTTGGCAGTCTTCTTCAGTGAGGTTGGTCAACTTTGCTGAAGTTCATCTTAATGAACTTCCCCCTTCATATGAGCTTTCTTTCCTCATTTCTCCATCTTCCTTGGATCAAGTAAGCCCAATTCAGCTGACAATTTCAAGAACCTTGCTTCAGCTAGAGGCTTAGTCAAGATATCAGCTTTTTGCTTATCAATGTGGATTTTGACAAGCTTGATATCTTTCTTCTCCACATGATCCCTTATGAAGTGATGATTGATATCCACATGCTTGCATCTGGTGTGGAGCACTGGATTCTGTGAGATGGCAATTGCACTATTGTTGTCACAGAATATTGGCACTTCATTTGAGATGACTTTGTAATCTCTAAGTTGCTGCCTGAGCCAAAGTATCTGAGCACAGCAACTTCCAGCTGCTACATATTCTGCTTCAGTTGTTGAAGTTGCAACTGTATTTTGCTTCTTGGAGAACCATGAGATAAGCTTGCTTCCCAAGAATTGACATGTTCCAGAGGTGGATTTTTTGTCAATTCTACATCCTCCATAGTCTGCATCTGAATATCCAGTGAGCTCAATGTTATCATCAGTAGGATACCACAATCCAAGATTCTCAAATCCCTTGAGATATCTTAGGATTCTCTTGGCAGCATCAAGGTGACTCTTCTTTGACAAAACCATGATCTAGAAGAAACTGTGATAAGGTGTCATACCAAGCTCTTGGAGCTTGCTTTAAGCCATAGAGAGCTTTCTTCAATCTGTACACATTGTCTCCTTCTTCAAAGCCTGGGGGCTGTTCAACATATACTTCTTCTTTGAGCACCCCATTGAGAAATGCACTCTTCACATCCATTTGATACACCTTGAACCTCATGTGAGCTGCATATGCTAAGAAGAGTCTGATTGCCTCAAGTCTGGCCACTGGAGCAAAGGTCTCATCATAATCAATCCCTTCAGATTGACAATAACCCTTGGCTACCAGTCTTGCTTTGTTCCTCACAATGATGTCATTTTCATTTTTCTTATTTTTGAACACCCATTTGGTTCCAATGACATCTTGATGAGTTGGCCTATCCACCAGCTCCCATACTTCATTTCTGGTGAACTGGTTTAGCTCTTCTTGCATGGCTATGATCCAGTTGGTGTCTTGCAGTGCTTCCTCAATGTCTTTTAGTTCCTGTTCTGAAAGGAAACAACAAAACAAAGCACTTTCTCCATGAAATCTTCTAGTTTTGATCCCTTCACTTGGATTACCAAGTATCAGGCTAGATGGGTGGTCTTGCAGCCAAGTCCTTCTAGACCTGATCCCTTCAGGAGGATTGTCCTCATCTGAGGTTGGATCACTAGACTCATTAAATTCAGGGAAGTTAATTGAAGGATCAAGTTCAGGATCATATTCAGGGGTATTGTCCTCATTGTCAGATAAGTTGACATTTTCATTGGTTCCCCCTTGAATATTGGATCCATTTACTACCTCAGCATTGCCTGCTTCTTCATTGGTAGTCAGTTCAATTTCTCCTTCAGGTTGATTGGTTTCTGGTTGATTGCCATCAGGTAGGTTGTCCAGCATATGATTATCATGTAGTTCAGGCTGGGCAACATCTACAAACACTGTTTCCTTGCTTTGAAGCCTTAGTCTGGTTGTTCTTTGTGTTATCTCATCAATATTCAGGTTTCTTTCCCTGAACTCAGTAATAGATTCATCAAACACAACATGAGGTGTTTCTTCCACAATAAGGGTTTTGCAATTGTAGACTCTGTAAGCCTTGCTGATTTGTGAATATCCAACAAATATTCCTTCATCAGCTTTGCTGTCAAAAGCTTTCAATTGCTCTTTCCCATTATTATGAATGAAACACTTACAACCAAATATGTGAAAATAAGCAACAGTGGGCAGTTTACCTTTCCATATTTGATATGGGGTTTTACCTTGTCCTTTGGTGATTAAG